>OY728122.1:259480553-264480553 GCA_963277665.1 Viscum album | reverse complement strand
CCAGAATAGTATTTATGTTTTCAATATCATATATATCTATTATATATTCATTTTATACTATTCCATAGCATTTGGAGATAAAATTAAAAGCACCGTTCATGGAGATGGTAGGCCGTACGTACGCATCAACGCTACTTTCATTATTTTTCCATATTAATGGAATTAAAACAAAATTAGGGAAATATATATTATAATTCAAGAATTATACCCATCATTTAGATGTAATATATTACATATATATCCATTATATATATGTACCTATAATAGTACACAACATTTGGAGATAAGAAATGAAATGTACCGTTCATGGAGACTGTAAGCCGTACGTATGCATGAACACTACTTTCATTTGTTTTTTTTGTATTCAATGGAATGAAATAATAAAGATATAAAGGTATATTATAATTACAGTAGGATAACATATGTAATACCATTAATTCAATCCTTTATACGTCCCACATATGGCATTAACGAATCAAATCACCTTGAGGGGGTGGTATTTCGCACTTCCTAAAATGAAGATATCGCGTTTACCCAAAATGAAAACCATAAATTTATGCCATAAATTATAAATACAGATGATTAAGGAAAAAATAAACATATTATATATCATATATAAATGTAGTTACATCTTAATGGCCACCTTTGAAGTTGTTAAAAGAATATTGAACAATCATCGTTTCGTGAGGCAGTATTTTGCCATCCACAGAAATAGTATGTTCTTTAAAAATTAGATGAAGGTGTGTGTAAGTGTAGCCATAATCCTTCACATAAAAAAATACTAGTATATTTAGTATACGGGTGGTATTACAAAATAAATGAATAAAAAGGGTTTAGGGGGTTGGATAAGAAAAATAAAACAAAAGAACACAAAGGAAGACATTACCTTTAAATCGGGTAACTCCCTTTGATTTGAGCTCAAAGGCTTCCTTGGAAAGGATTCTGCCTAAAGGGAGGCTTCAATGATGAAGAGAGGGATGTGTAGAGATGAAATGGGTAGGGTTTGGCCGAGCCAAAGGATTGAGAGGTGTGTGTAAGGTGGTAGAGGTGGGGGCCTTTTATAAGAGGAGAGGAGGGGAACTCTTGGATTGTTACAAATGTTAGTTTATTTTCATATGATTTTCGGATTTTAATGGTCCCAAATTGATTTATTTCGAGGATATGTTGATAAGGTTTCAAAATCCACCCATCCAATAGGTTTTTGACAAGTTTAGGTATTATAATTTACATTATCTTTTCATTTTAATTAAATAATTAAATAATGAGGTAATCGCAGCATCATCATGGTGTCATAAATAATTTAATTTATTTAGTGTCTAAAAATTATAAAAAAAATAACATGATGTAGGAAATATTATTATATTTCTAATGAATATTTATAGTCAAAAATACGACTTGTATAACCACATATAAAAATTGTTTTAGTAAAATAACACATGTTTGTGACATTTTAATTTTAACATTAAATAAAAAGGTATTAATGTCATTTTCCAACCAAAGTGGCTCAATGGGGTCCCCAAGTTGACCCATGGATTTTCTTGGTCGGAAATAACACATCCAATTAGGGTAGGACATGTGTCTAGGTAATTTCATATTTTTAAAACATTATTTTTACCTTAAATTACACTAATTACCTTTAATCGCGATTAATAAACATAAAAGTTACTATTCACCAAAAAATTATTTTAATCACATTGAACAACATTTTACCTATTAATTAAAATCATGTATGTCAGATTTTTGAAATTCAAATCATAAAAGTGGTAATGATTCATTTAAACGAAAAATCAGTTTCTTTAACTTCCACTTACTGGTTTCACTATTAATCAAAAATTGATGTTTTTCAGAAAATTACCAAAAAATCACCCTAGGCTATATTTGATATTCCGAATTAAAAAATGATGACTATTTTAAAAAATTAAAAACATATAAGTTACATTAATTAATTTAATAATTAATTCCCGCTGTCAGAGCAAATAGCGTGTTTTTATGAAACATTAAGTATCAAAGGATTGACACTAGTTTATGTCCAATTTCAAGATGAAATTAATTCCAACGACCACTATTGGATTAAATGGTAAAAATTTATTAAAATTTTACTTTATAAACAATTAAAAATATAATATAATCATATAAATAAATTATACTAAAAAGAGGTTTTGAATTAAAATACAACATTTTTCACTAATCATTAAAAAATGAACTTTATCGAAAAGATACCAAAAATTTACACAAAGTAAATTTTGATGTCCCGATTCTAATGAATAATATTATTTTTCCAAACATAACACAAAAAATTGTCAAAAAGTGGATTTAAAAGAGGTTCTTTATTAAAAGGCTTTTAATCGACCTTTTAAAGAATATTAGAATGTTTACGCTTAATAATGGATTCATTCTCATTTTTAATCCTCTAAAATTTATTTTAATGAGTAAAAAATATTTGAAAAATATATATAATTATTTTGTAGTTAGTTCTATTCATTCCCACCATTACAACGGTTAGGCGTTAACTACCATTTAAAATAATATTATTTTATTATTAGAGTGCAACGTAAAATTTCAAAGGAACTCGTTGTTGTGTATTGGGTAAGCCATCGAGCATAGTGTTCCCTTTAAATTAATATTGAAATTTTATTCACACATATGGATAAATAAAAAAATGTCATATTTTTTATTTACTTGGGGTGTTACAGGTATCATATTTATGCATTACATCATGTGACATTTAGGATTCAAAATTTAAATTTTGATGAGAATGTTTTATTAACCCTTTTTACAATGTGTTATTAAATGAAATAATTATATAAATTGTAATACTTTGATAAAAATGTTTAATTTTAATAGTGAAATTTATATTAATAGGGGTATGATGTAAGATCCATTGATTTTAGGAAATATTTTAATTTAAAATTAACTTAAATCTTTTGATTTTTTATGATACACACAATGAATTGTTTACCTTGTATTATATACAATGTCAATTTATTATTGACTTGAATATATCATTGTGTTTCTTTCATAACATATATTAAATATAAGGCCATGTATTACTAGAAAAAATTATACAATTAATCTTATTATTGTTTTCACCTAGCCATTATAATAGATGGAATGAATAGTATGAACATAATTATGAAAATATGAAAGAAAATTGAATATATAATGAATTAATTGGTGAAAAATTAATTATTATTTAAAATAAAAACCAATTTTATATAAAAGATGTGTTTTTTCAAAATCATATTTTTCCACAAAAGTGTTTTATTATAATAAATATAATTGTTTACTTTTAGTTGGAAATATTATTGATATTTATATATTAAAGATACAATAATTTTTTTTAAATTCATCAAATATGAATTATAGTAATAAGATAAGAATAAATCATATTTTAATCATAAGATGATATATTTATCTAAAATGGAGTTGTGTCACCTATTAATTGAAGAGATATTTTAAAACTAAATTTTGACACTTTAACAAATTTCATACCAAAAAATAAAATATTATTTTGAATTTATATTATCCAAATTATTTTCCATTAATTGTTTTTATATATTCATGAGATCATTCATATTTTTATGAATAATAGATGAACCCGAATTTTAATTGAAAACTCCAATTTCACCGAATTTAAAATTATAGTTAAATTTTAATTTTAAATTATTTTAAGGTCTAATCATTACTGTTGGAGATAAATTAATCAAATTTAGTATATATTAATCAATATCGCATTGAGATTTGATATAAATACACTTCAATCCTTTGATGTTTTTTACTTTAAAAACACATTGTTTCGCTCAATCTACAAGATCAATTTCGACTTAAATTCTACCACTTCTATGATTGGAAATAGGAAAATTGAGATACTTTTTTTAATTATAATTTTTAATTTCAATTGAGTTAAAACTAATGTATGACCAAAAATAATGGAGAAAATATTAAAAATTATTTATAGTGATTAAATTTAACATGAGTTTATTTAGTATATAAACAATAATCTTAAGGGCTTAAATGACCAATAAACTTGTATAAAACCCATTAGATGGAAATTTATCGACCTATATGAAAATATTTTCAATTAATAAGAGTTATTGTGAATAATATTCAATGAAATTAACCTATATAATATGTTATGAAATGAAAAAAGGAAACAAAATGTAATTTTGTACTTTACTTTTTTTTACAAAAATTTGTGAAAGGAATGAACTAAAAAGATTTGGATATAAATATTATCGGGAAATAAAAATGAATTTTTGTTATCATAATAATATTTATTTATTTTTATGAATTGATATAACTAAATTAAATTATTATGAAATTCTAATGTTCAGATCATTTAGATTAGAATTAAATAAAATGTATGTGACTAAAAGTATTAAAAGGTAAACAAAATTAATTTTTTTGTTTCATTATTTTTATTTAAATAAATCATGAAATTATGAAATTATATCAATTTATTTTAATTCCATTATTTCCATGATATTATTTCAAATTTAGAAAAATATAAAATTTCAACATTAACATTAATATTTTTTTATAAAAAATAATATATTTAAATAAATGAATTTAAAATACTAGAAATATTATTGTTATCATATTTATAATTATGTTTTAATTAATACAACTATGTAAAATTTATGTAAAATTTTGTTTTTTATCGTGAACATATTGACCCTTAAATAAAAAAAATATTTATGACGTGGTTAGGGTTGAGGGAGTATTTTTGTGAATTATAAGTGATACTATTAAATTTAATTTCCAACATACATGTTATTATAATTTAAAATATGAATTATATTTTAAATAAATTATGGTATAAATTTTATAAAAAAATTTCTCATTAAATTATACTTAATGGATTAAAATAATATGTTATTAAACTATCTACCTATATGATAATCCGAAATAATAAAATTAAATATAAGAATTAATCAATAAAATGGTTAAAACTGAATTTATTTTGTGTTTTGTGAGTTAATATGGAACAAAAATTTCCTACACTCTGTTAATATCCTTTTCTTATCCCATGAAGAAAGGGGTACTTATTAACAATGATTACCAATTTGTATTTACAAGAATGAAATCATCCTACACTATAAAAGGGAATTCATTATCCCACATTATAAACACCTCTCATACCTTTTGGATCATCCATAAACTGACAAAATTTCATCCATATTTCACTAGTATTATTCTACAAGAAAAAATTTGGTATGAATAGAAAGCAAGGATTTCATTCAAGAAAATAAGAAGGAGTTACATGAATAAGAGGAAACATTATTAAAAACGAAATTTTGTTTATTTCATTCTAAAACCCTTCAGTTATTATTTAAAAATTATTATATTATAACCATATTTTCCAAAATATACATTTATGTTGTTACCTTATGGTTTGTAACTAAACCTACACAGAAATCAATCAAATAAGTAATTAAATCACCATCTGTGTGTATAGTGGACTACCCACATGAAAAACGATGTCAGTTATTTTTTCCATTATCACTTGTAATGGTTGGGAATTACAATAGACAAAAAATTTATATATATATATATATATATGATATTTTTTATTTTATCATGTTTATATATTTATAATATAACATATACCTTCTTTCCATTCATTTTGTTGGAATACAATAACATCATTTGTGGATGTGTGGACTACCTCCTCGTCGATGTGGGTTTATTCGTTTGTGCATTACATGAAATGTATTGAAGATGTATTTAATAATAATATCTTATATAATGTATATATTTATTATATTACTGACATAATTAGCTATTTTTACATATAACATATCATTTTCTTATTTCCATTTCAAACATTGAAAAAGTGATAACATCATTCATAGCCGTGGGTACTACTTCCTCCTCAAAGCGATGTGATTCATACATTTTCAAACAACATCATAAGAAAGATATATATAATTATATTTAATTAAATAATATGTTATTTTTTATATAATGTTCTTTATTTATATATAAAATATACTTACCTTCCTTCCAAAATGATCATTGAAATATGAGAACATTACTCATTTGTATGTACAACCTACCATCTCCATAATTATAACGTTGGTTCATTTTTCATAACCATTTTTCACATTATAATTTTAAAAAATAATTTATATAAAATTTCAATAATTATATAATAGAAATTATTAAATATTTGATTAAATAATGTCCTTATTTACCATATTCTTCCTAACAATGTAAGTTATGTCACATATGCTAAATATTGTCAAAAAATTAGATTTAAACACAATATATTGAATAACTGTCTAAAACATATACATATATATATATATATGTAATAAAAGTAACAATAATATTTTATAATTTTATTTATGAATTAACAAATTAAAATAATATTATTATTTATTAATACAATGTACACTGATGATAAATATTACTCAATGTAATGGATTTTCATCTCATTTATAACATATTTGAGATAAATTTCATACTCACCACATTCATATTTTATGTTCTAAATATATTAAAAAAATTAATATATTTTATATGGAAATATATTATCTTCATTTAATTTAAATCAATCATTTGAGGATTATAAATATTTGGTATTCTGATTCATATGATACAATAGTTTTAAGGGGATTTATAGTATCGTGTTTATTTCTATGAGAAGTATTCCACATTCGCCACTCATTTCTTCTGTTTTTATTTAACTACTACCCTATGATATTTTATATTATTAATTTAATTTATTTCATGATATTAAAATTTATAATTTATGTTATTCTCTCAACATTTTCATGATTAAAACGTTAATCAAATAATAATTGAATCTCAAGTATCACTTTTATATCTACGTGACTTACTCCATATTTTCCACTTATATTCTGTGTGTGGTTTATAAAATTCCCATGAATTTAATTTATGATTTTTATGGATTATTTTATGTGGATATAAATACCAATTTGATGATATATTTTTCATTGGTTTTATAGTTTCAATATTACCAAACTGGAAAACGATTTCTATCACAATTTTATTTTGTTGAAATGTTTCTTATGTTTTATTCCTTTATTCTTTTATGTGGTCCATATAGCACACAATTAACAAGTTATATCAGGAAAATCATTATAATAATGATGTTAAATGTTTTTTAATGTTATTCTATGATTTCGATTATGATTGTAATGTATCAAAGAGGGATGGGACACCTTGGAATGATTATAGATTATTTTCCTCAAGAATTTTCTTAATGATAATTTCAGGGAATTTCAATTCATCAATGTCAAACCCTTTTTTTCACATAACCACCTCTACATATATTTTTTTATTAATTCCATTCCTGTTATTTTCTCAACAGAATGTTATTTATTCATATGTACAGTATAGAACCCATTTTTTCCCTAGGATATCATGTGTCAAAGAGATTGTTATGGAACCCATTTACATTCAATGGGTTAATAATCTATCAAATATATTGTTAAGGAACTGATTTTTTTTCTAAGGTTTAATTATTTTTCAGTGAGATTTTTATTGACCGAATTTATTTTCATTGGATTAATCATGTCTCACGTGCCCCTGTCTTTTCAAATTTTTCTGACCATGGCGGCCTGGCCTTCGCCGCTTCCTTCGTCCCATTGGGCACTTCCTCTCGCCCCTCTAGTTGATCCTGCTCGGATCCCATTGCTGGTGCCTTCTTCGGGGTGGAGTGGAGCTTCGAGCCCAGTGGCTCCTCTGCCTGCTTCCACTGTCTTATCTCCTAGCCTCGTCAGTGCCTCTGGTGGTGGCGTCTCTTTTCCTGATTCTCTCTGTGGCCAGTTGCAGGGTCCCCATCCTCCTTTCTTTATGGAGATATCGGTGCCTCCGGTATAGCCATTGCAGGAGGAGTTCCGCATTCAGCTGGATGTGTCGGCGTCTGCTCTTTCGGAGGCTATGTTGTGTTTGAAATGGACTTTGGTGGATCTCTTCGTAGGTGACAAACCTCCTCTATCTGTCTTTCAGTGAGTGGTGGCATCCTGGGGTCTTAGGCATCCGGCAAGGGTCTCGGTACTTCCCAGGAGATCCTTTAGTCTTATCGTTGCCTCGGAGGAGGACTTCCTCCTAGCATGGTGAAAGGCCCCGAGGAGCTTGGGGCATTGGAGCTTCATTTTATCCAAGTGGTCCATGGAGGCTCACAAAGCTAAATAATGCACAAATGTGGCTATCTAGATAGGCCTTCCTGGGATGCCATTGCCCTTCAAGAACGAAGGCTTTCACAAGTGGATCACGGACTCTATTGGGTGATTTGTGTGTTCTGATGATAACACGAGACATAATATGTCATCCTCAGTGCTGCACATTTGTGTGGAGCTGGACCATTCTCATCCATTACCAGAGACACTGGATCGATATGAAGACGACTCCTTTCATTGGGCTCAGAATATTTCTTACCCCATTTATCCCCGGTTTTTCTTTAATTGTCATCTTCAAGGTCCCTCTATGCAATTCTGTATGCGGCAGAGGACCCAGGCCAGTTCTTCGGAGGGGGGTAAAAGGCATACCCCAATAATTCTTGCCCCTTCTAAAAGGGTCCTGGAGATGGAACATGAGATCTCTATGACTTCTTTATCTCTACCTCTTGACTCGGCTGTGGTGTTCCACCCTGATTTCATTCATACAGATGGATCGGAGATGTGTAGGGGCCTAGTTACTTCTGTCTCAAGTGTCCTCTCTTCTCTTTGGGTTAATTACTTCATGTTTTTCCTGGGAAATATCTTGCACTCCTTGGTAGCATGTTGTTCTTAATTGATGTAGATCAATGCAAGGCTCCCTCTGGTCCCTTAATCCTCGCCTTCTCTTGGTCTCCTTCTCCCGAATAGCGGTGGGATTGAATCTGATGGGGCTGATGAAGGAAAGGCATCTATCCTGGAGGTGCCTCTAGGATTTTTGTCAATTTCTCCTGTTATGGTTTCATCTCAATAGTATGCGGGTTCTTAACTTGGTGATGCAGGGTCCAGTAAGAGGGGATCTAAAACAACACCATCCACTCAGAAAAAGTGGGCATTGGGATCTCTAGGAAGCAATTCATCACTGGTGTCGCGTCTATCTGGGGATCCAGGAGTGTGCACTAGTTATAAATCCAAGTATGAAAATATGTTTTCTCATTCCTTCTGTGAGAGGGCTAAGGGTTCTGAAGCCAATCCCAAGGCACATTCATTTAAATTATTCCTCAAATTATATGTATTGATCAGGGCATTGGAGTCAGGTTAAATCTGATTTTCTTTCCACTGAGATCTCCACCCACAAGGCAACTATGGTGACTGTCCTTGAACACAAGATGCACCCTTATAATATACGTGAGTTCTCCAAGTAACTCAGAATGCATGGCAGAATGCAGGTTAATCCTGTGAATAGTCACATTTGGTTTTTTTGGCACCAACTATGCAATGAGCCCTTGGTGAGTGCCCGATATCAATTTATAACCATCAAGTTGACTCGAGGGCATGTCTCCATCGTTGAATTTTTTGTTTATGGGAGTTGTGATCAACGCCATAGAAGTCAGTTATAGGAGGTGATCCGTAGGTTCGATCCAGGGCCAGAACCATGGATTTTTGGGGGTGATTTCAATGTTGTGTGGGATCCGAGTGAAAGGCCGGGTAGGGGTCCTTTTCCAAAGAATACCATCATTGATTTCGTTCATTTCATGGTGTCAACAGGCCTCTCGGATCTCGACTTCGTGGGTGAAATGTTCAAGTGGTTCAACAACCAAAGGGGTCTCTGCCACTCCTGGGGTCATCTCGATCACTGCCTGGAAAATATGTCGGCCATTGTAGCTTCCTCTAGTATTATGGTTACTCATTTGGTCTGTGGTATTTCTGACCACTCCCCCGACTTGTCTCTCTAGACACCTCAAAGGCTCTCTATGATCATTTCGTATTTAGCTAGCTTTTGACTAACATTCCAGGTTACCATGACCTCATTAGATCCATTTGGGAGTGACCCTCGCAAGGAAACAAGTTGGTCTTGTTGCACTGCTAACTATGGCGGCTGAAACATAAGCTCCATACGTGGGTGAAAGATGTTCCAGATCAACAAGGGGAGAATGAGGCTACCATGCGCGACGTTGATTTCCTATAAGGCTGCATGGAGGAGGCAAGGGACGTCCGGAGCTATGAGGAACTCATAGAGTGGACATATATGTTGGAGGACATGATCTTGAAGCATGAGCGCGTCGCTAGAGTGGGGTCCATGAATAAATAGTTGAAAGAAGGAGATAAATATTCAGATTTCATCCATTCATACATTAAGGATAGGAAAAGACTGATCAAACCTAATATCATGTTGGAAGACTAATCATTCACGGAGGACAAGGATGTGGCCGACAGCATGGCCTTCCAGTTTTTCTCCGACCTCCTGGCTGGTACAATCTCCTGCCTACCCAATGGGTATCTAACAGAGCACTCTGAAATTTTTGAGGTCATTCAAAACTTAGCTACTAATCAGGAAAACGAATCCCTAGAGGAGATTCTAGGAGAACAAGAGAACAATGGATCTCTAATGCACCTGAATACGGACAGTGTGCTGGGTTCAGATGGTTTTCTCGGGTTCTTTTTTCAGGTCATCTTGGGATATTGTGAAGGAGGATCTGGTTGCAGCCATTCAGGACTTTTTTCGAGGGGGTGGCATGCCTTGTGTTGCAAGTGCCACCACCATTATTCTCCTCCAGAGTATTAAAAACCCAAATAAAATCTCCCACAATCGTCTGATCAGCATGTGTAGTACCCCTTATAATGTCTAGGCTACTATTTTGAAAACCTGGTTGGGGAGTCGCATGCCACGGTGGGTGATGATGGAACAACATGGGTTCATCAAATGTTGATCAATCCAAGAATCCATCAACGTGGTGCAATCAATTCTCAGCGACATCAATGTCAAGTCTCGTAGCTCTAATTTGATTATTAAACATGAAATGAACAATGATTATTACCCAGATGAATGGAGTATCATCAATAATGTTTTGGTTGGTATGAGTCTCAACTCTCAGATCATTGATATCATGATTCTCTGCTTCAGCACCCCATGTATGTTATTGACCTTCATGGGGAAATATTATGGATTTTTGAAATCCACTTGGGGTCTCCGTTAGGGTGACCACATCTCACTAAGTCTATTTATTCTGATCCAGGACGTCATGAGCCGTCTGATTCATATAAGAAGTAGGCAGGGTGACAACCTCTCGTACTAGAAATGTTTGAATGCTTAAGTGATCTCCCATATCATGTTCACTAATGATACCATTATTTTCCTGAATGCTATGATCCAATCCATATGTGGCTTGATCAAGTTATTTGAGGTGTATTTTCACTCGAGTGGGAAGATCATTATCAAGGGAAGGAGTAAGTTCATTCATTCTAACAAGTGTAATTTTGGGCGGGTTATTTCTATCTCTAGTGTCATGGGCATGCAAAAGGGGACACTACCTATGGATTATAATGGGGCTCCTATCTCACCCTGCGGATTGCACATCCGTGACTTCGACTCCCCCATCTCGAGGATCACAGGAAGAGTGCTCAATTGGAAAAAATAGCCTTTCTTTTGGTGTTCGGATCACTCTCGTTAACAGTGTTCTCACGGCCTCTCCAATGCATGGTCACTCCTCTATCAAATTACCTAAAGGTTTCATCATGAATATCGATAAAATCCTTGCCCAGTTCATTTGGGACCCGTGGGATGAGGGTAAGGGACACAAGGTCTCGTGGAGAAGAATGGTGAATACGGTGCATGAGGGTGGTTTTAACATGCATTGTTTGGAGGAGACTCTTTCTTTCATGCATGCTAAGATTTCATTGAGTGTTCTAGAATGAAATTCTATTTGGGGAAACACCATGCACAGTTATGCCTCGGGGATTCGTGATTATATAGAGGGCCACTTTTTGTCTCTTTGGTCCATCATCGGAACTCTCGACTCTGCCATTCGTCCGTACTCCCACTGGATCATAGGGAGGGGTGACGTCTCCTTCTGTTATCAGAACTATTGCAGAGTTGTTCTCAGATTTCCAGGGCACCCTATCATAGATACTTCCATCAGGGAAGCGTGACATTTCCCTACCATTGTCATGTAAACTCTGGATAGGGAGAATTAGAACATCATCAATCTCATCGTGATGGATTTCAAGCCTGATAAATGTGTTTTCCCTTACCTCCTCCCTTTTATTTTCGTCGAATGTTTTTTGACGCATATTTCTTGAGCAAGGCTATTTGAATAGGTGGGATGAGAATATATGGGTGCATAGTGTTCCCACCAGGTTCATCTTCCTCACAAGTAGGATGAGGAACACCGCGGTTCTGATGGACAATAATATCAAAAGGTGCAAAACTTCTTATGATTCTATGTGTGTTTGTTGTAAGGCATCATGTGTGGAGTCCACAGATCATCTTTTCATTCATAGTGAATGGGCATGCGAAGTGTGGAGGATTCATGGGGAGTAAAGAGTGTTCTCTACCTATGTTGTGTCCAACATTCCTTTTCTTGACAGATGGTATCTCAGAGCAGGGGAGGGAGGTCCTGAATGGTTAGCTTGATCTGTGGTTCTTCATGCTTGGTGTTGGGTGTTGTGTAATGTGAGGAAAAGTGTGAGGTTTTAAGGAGTGTCCATTTCATCTCGGTTAAATATTGTGTGGGCAAGAAATTATCTTTTTTACTTGGCTAAGGTTGTGAGAAACTGGAAGGAGGCCCCCTCTCTGCTCCGCTTCAAAGACATATCATATGCCTCTCTGTCACCCACTCACAATATAGTAAATTGGGTCTGATGGATACCCCCTTGTATGAGTTGAAATTGAATACGGATGGATCCTATGTCATTGGTGAGATGCGGGGTGGAGGGGTGGTGCGTGATAGAAATGGGTAAGTCCTTTTGGATTTCTCAGTCCATCATGGTCATGGCCATTCTCTTCAATAGATGCTTTAGAAATTCTCCTAGGGTTCAGATTGTGAGAGAAAAAGGTGCTAGATATTTCAGAAGTGGAATCAGACTTGCTAATTCTCCACAATTCCTTGAAAGGGGGTGGTGTTTATCCATAGTCCATATGCTAGGTTATTATAAAATTCAATAGCATTATGAGCTACAGAACACAGGTCCTTCACACCTGGAGGGAGGGGAACACAGTGGCAGACCACTTGGCTTCGTTGGAGTTCGATAACTCGTTTGATTTTTTTCGGCATATTGTGGGTAGTTTGAAGGCATAGGGGGTCAATCTCATTAATGTAGATGCCCTCGGGATTCACCACTTCAGGCCTACTAGATTCCATGGATGGTGGTAAGGGGTGGGGTGGTTGTTTTCTTTTCGTTTTGGTCCCCATTAATAAAAATTCATGATGATGATGATGATGGGTGGTAAAATGATAAACCTAAAATGGGTGGTTCCATAATAAATCAATGATGAGTTCATCCATGATAATCTAATGATGGTTGGTTAACTGATAGACCTGTGTTGGGTGGATAATTGATATCCCTACACCACATTATGTGTGGAATTATACTATATAATTATTCCTTCCAAAAGAGTGATTCTTATAGTTATGTGAAAATTGTGACACATGTTATGTTAAAATGTTCATTATTCATGATATTGGATTATAATGCTTATCATGATCAATATTGATGTAACATGGATCATTATTTTTTTATAATGAATCTTTAATTTTTCATGTTTTCATATATTATGTTCCATGTATTGATTGTTATTAATTATTTTATTATCAACTTAATTACCATTATTATATAATCATATACATATGAATTAATATTATCAATGATGACATTGAATTATTAATTTGTATATTTACCCTTATAATTATTTTTTCATATTTATTATGATTTCGCTTCCCTGGTTTTAAAAGAATTATAGTGGAACGTTTATTTATGTAAAGGATTTCACAAGAAGGATGATGATGACGAAATGTGAAATAAGAAACGATTGGTTATATTGTGGAATGTTCATATGAAAACTTGTGATTTTTTATGTGAAAGTTTTTACTATTTATTTAAAACTCTTAACCTAAGAAGACCTCCATAATTTATGGGATCCATTTTTTCAATTTAAATTTTTAAGGATTTTATAGGAAAAAAATTATGTCTCATTATAATCATCAACGCCGGAATAGTAATCTTATGAATTTTAGCACAGGATCTTGGAGTGTTGGTCCTAGGATTTTATACTTGAATTATCATATCTTGAGAGATTTTTCATAGTGGTGTGATGATGCAGTAAGAATAATTCCCATAGAATAAAATGTAGTGAACCCCTTGATTAATGGATTATCTCAATAGAAGTATAAGTTTCATGAGAGATCTAGAGGACTCAAGGTTGTTGTAAAATGGATATAGTTCAAGTAGGAGTATATTGTATTGATTCCCTAGAATATAATAATAAGTAATTTATGATAACCATTAATTTATTTGAATATTAAAAACACTTTATTGCATCGTTATTTATTTTTTAAATAACATAGTATGTGGTATTATTTTATGAGAACATGTCTCACTGAATAATCATAGAGGTTCCCCAAAATGATGTTAACCTTGAATATCCATGTTTCATTTCTTAAATATATTTCCTATAGCCGTAAGAATTAATTTTAGGGAACCAAATGATATTGGCTATCAGCGGTGAGGAATCAAAGGATATTAGAGAACCATCTCATGTATTATTCCCATGATAATATCTAGTGTAAGATATTATCATAATGATACCCACCATTATGAAATAAAAATTTATAGGTGTCATTAGATTTTCCTATCTATGAATGTGTGTATTGATACTCATAATTATATGGAATTATTCATGATTAAAATAAGTCACATGTGTTTATGTATTTATGAAAATTTACAAAACATAACATCACATAGAGGTCATATATATTGAGTGTATCTTGAGTAATATTTCATTAATGAATAATTATAGAATGTATTTTTTCCTTCATCACATAATTTAAATTTGATATCTCATTGTCTTTGATGGAAATGATAGAGCCTAAGTCAATTCATTTATTTATTGTTCTGTAGGAACGTTCAATTTCAAATAAATCCTTGAAATATACATCGAGAAAATATGTTGATGGAAATCTCATTTAACATACTTGATTATAGAAATCATGAAATAATATTATATTACACAGTAAGTGTTTGTATCAGGTATTATGTCTTTTTGAAATTAAATTTTTCTCAAGGGGTTCCTTGTAATGATTATTGATGGTAACATTGGAAATTATGATTCTTCATCCAATGCCTATGAAAAAGAGTCATAAAGGGTCATAGTCTAAGTTTATATAGAATATCAATTTAATAAATAATATTATTTACTATCTAACATGTTGAATAAACATTTTACCCATATGTGGTTAAATATATAATTATTCTTTAATGATCACATATATTTCATCACCAGTTTTTCAAGAGAATGGTATGTGTGGATAATATATAATAAATATATATTTTCTATTTTGTGGAAATTATTTTTATTTATTTATTGGTGAATAATGATGTTATATTTATTTATTAATTTAAAAGTCATTATTCAAGGCCTAAAAAATATTATGGAGGAATGAAAGACACGGTTGAAGTGTCTGATGAGAAATAAATTATATTTAATATTATTATAATAAATAATATATTATTTAATTTTCTAGTTCATCTCATTTAAAAAATAGAAATAATAAAAATATTTTTATTTGTATGCAGTTCCATAAAAAGTATATAAATAAAAAGGGAAAACATTCATCTATAAATTTCTAAAAAAAATTGTTATATAAACCAAATTATTTTTTATGCTAATATAGATAATGAATTTGCGTTTTGACAAATGAGATCTAAGGATAATCCTCTCAAATATCTAAATAGATCCTTCTTTAAGACCACTCTTAGGAACATAGTGAAATTCTCATGCATTGCCACTCTAATGGCTATTTTGTATCATCCTAGGTAAATAATGAATAAGTCATATTTCATATTTAATAAGATTGGTTAATTACATATTTATTTTTCTATAATGGGGTTGCAATGTTCGATATCGTACCCGATATGCAAGAACGGGTTTCGCTAAAATCATATGTTGCACACTAATAATATTATATTATTATTTAAAATTGTAGTTAACTCCTAGTTGTTGTATTTTCAGGAACGAACGAAACTAACTAAAATATGATTATACATGTTTGTTAGATGTATTTACATTTATCCAAGAAATGTTAGAGTCTTAAAATATCATTGAATCTAATTTTAATCATAAATACTCTAATATTCACAAAAAGGTCGATTTGACACCATTTAATGGAGAAAACTATTTAAATCATGTTTTGGTCATTTGTATATTATCTATATGACAAGATAAAATTCTTCTTTAGATTCGAGACATCAAAATTTACATTGGGTAAATTATTGGTATTTTTTCGATAATGAACAATTTTTAATTATTAGTGAAAAATACTAAATTTTAATTCAAAAAATTAATTTAATATAATTTATTTATATGGTCAGATTAACTTTTTAATTTGTTTTAAAGGGTAATTATAATATATTTTTACCATTTAATACAATTTTTTTCATTGAAATTAATTTCACATTGAAATTGGACACAAACAAGTGTCAATATTTTGATCGATATAGTTTTATAAAAACACGCTATTTGTTTTAACAACGGGAATTAATTTTAAATTAATTAATGCAACTTTTTTTATTTTGAAAAATATAAATCATTTTTGAATTTGGAATATCAAATATATCTTAGGATTAATTTTTGGTAGTTTTTTTGAAAACATCAATTTTTTATGATTATTGAAACCACTTAGTAATAGTTAAAATACTATCTTTTTAATTAAAATGAAATTTTACCACTTTTGTGAAATGAATTTAGAAAATATGACATACATGGTTGTTATTATTAAGTAAAATTTGGTTCAATAAGATGAAAATATTTTTTGGTGAATTGCAACTTTTGACTTTTATTTACCGCGGTTAAAGGTAAATACGGTAATTTAAGGTAAAAAGAATATTATAATAATTAGAAATTACCATTACATTTGTCCAAACCTTATTTATTGAGTCATTTACGAATTTGGGTATCATTGGGACTATTTTTGGACCCCATTTAGCCACGTGGTAGTGATAATGACACTTTAGATAAATTAACTTAAAGTAAATGAAAAAATGACAAAAACAAATATCTTTTAGTAAATTAATTGTATAAGTGGTTATATAAATTATCATTTTTACTACAAATATTCATTGGAAACATAAAAATATTTCCAACTTTATAGAATATTTTTTAATATTTTTAGACATCAAATAAATTAAATTATTTATGAAACAATTATGGTGTAGTATTTAACTAATTAATAAATGATTTAAATAAATAAGATTATAAATATTAAAAAAACATAAAAACCCTATATAATTTTATTTGAATGATTTTATATAGATATATATTGATCTTATATTCATCTTTAATTAGTTTTGGACCTTTTGAAACTGAATATCATTATATAATAAATCAATTTTATCACACATTCCTAAAGAGCCCCTCCTCCCCCTTCTTAAAAGCCCTCAATTATAACCAATTCCTCACACCTCTAATTCCATTTAGATCATCCCAAATATTCCTTATTAAGCTCCCTACATCCCTCTACACCTCCTAGAAGCCTTAACTAAGGCATGAGGCACTTCATGAAGTCATTTCGATTAAAACCAATAGAAGTTACCCAAATTAAAGGTGACAATTTATCTTAACTTCTTTTCTTTTATTTTTACTTCTACAACACCTAAATTATTTTTATTAATTATTTTATAACAAAAAAAAGAGTCCTCAATATACTATTATGTGGTTATATGAAGGATTATAACTACACATACACACACCACCATCTAAGGGGTGTAGAACATACAATTTATGTGGATGAGTAAATAACGCCTCACGAGACGACGATTGTTCGATTATATTTTACCGCCTATCATGGCGGCCATTAAGAAGACACAATATTTATATATGATATATATTATGTTTATATTTTCTTTATTATTCATTATTTTTCTTTTATATCACACCTTTATGGTTTCCGTTATGGGTAAATGCAATAATTTCATTTTAGGAAGTGCTGACTACCACCCCCTCAAAGTGATATGACTCGTTAATGACATAAGTGTGAAATATAATGGATGGAGTTAATGATATTATATATGATATAAAACTGTAAATATAATATAAATATGTATCATTCTGTCTTAATTCGATTAAAATAAGAAATAGAAATGAAATTAGCATTCATGTTTACGTACAGCTTACCGTCTCTATGAACAATGCATTTGATTTATTACCTCCAAATTATATGTACTATTATAAATATATATATATATACTGGATATATAATATATATATGATATATATGATACCTAAATAATGAATATAATTTTTCATATAATGTACTATTGAACACATGGACATCTTGAAAACATAAGGTGTTTATTTTTGACTCAAGTACCAAATATTTACATAATGAGTGTCATTAACTTAAATGATTAAGTAATATTTATAACATTTTAATAAGTGATATAAAAGGATTGAAAAACATGAAAAAGGATCCTATGAAATTAGAAATTTACATTAGTTTATTATTCAAGAGATTAATGAATGATCGAGTCATGTCGGACACGAGGTAAGGGACTTTGTCTCAATCTTCTTTCATAGAGGCATATTTTGTTTTAATAAATAATTTTCTTTTATATGCTGTATAAACACCTTTAACATTTCATTTCATTAAAATTGAATCCTTTTCTATGATTATTTTTACAAAACAACTAAAAAATAATGATTCTTTTTAGGGTTCGCGGTGACAACAACCATTCCACTACCACGAGTATTATTTGATATTTTGGCTTCCTTGACAAGCTGTAATGTTTTTAAAATGGAATTTAAATAACATACAATATCTTTACATATTTTGGTATTGAAAATGGTTTAGATAATGAAGTTTTTAAGTCAATATATTTAAATGATATATTGTTATTGCAATGTGGGAATTTTATGGTTCCTTTATGCTTATGTTATGTGTTATGATGATGTTATGGTGCTTGGGAATTATTTATGTATACAGGTGTTTCCATGATAAACCTAGGGTGGGTGAGCCCTAGATAGCTCTCTAGTGCATTGTGTAATATAACGGAGGTAAACATCGATGTTTCTCCTAAGACATTTAGTTAATATACTATGATAGGTATTCCAAAGTAACTCCATATGTAATTGTGATAGCTACAATGTATGTATGTTATGGATGCCACATGTTACATTTATGATTTATTATTTCTATGGGTTATTCATAAATCTTATGATTTCACGAGGTATGTAAAAGAGTTCAGGTTTTTTCTGTCTTTACGAACTGATGTTTTATTTCTTTGTTTTATAACCCTTACTGAGATTTTTATGCTCATCCCATGTTTTGAAATGTTTTTCACAGGATATAAAGATGAATAGGGTCAAGGATGGGATCAAGGAAAAATCATGCTTTCTAAAACATGGAACTAGACATGACACTTTTTTTTCAAGAGTTTCTATTTTATGAAAAAAATGGAAATTAATTAGAATTTTCTACTTTGAAATATTTTGACTTGTATTAGGTATGTCTTAATTCCCTAAAAATATATACCTAAAAAGATCCTCAATGTGAATTAATTTGTTTAATTCAATATTTTGTAATGTATTATGGCAAGATCCGTATAGTTGGTATTAGAGGTAGGTTTAGATAACATTTGGAGTTAGGGAATTGTTAAATAAATATCCATATAATAATTTATGTTAAAATTGAAATCTTATATCTTTTAAAGATTACCATGTTTCTTCGCCTAAGATATTTCTGTTTTCAGAATGGTTTTCCACAGATGAAATAGGGCAGCTAAGTTGGGACAACATCAGGAGGAAGACAACCTAGAAAATCAGTAACCTAAGATGCTCGGAATCATAATCGAATATTTTGTTGCAGTGATGGAAAAGTTTACTCGGGATAGTAATGGTAGTGGTATTCATGCACGATATTAGGCAGATCAACCACAGAGGAACAAGTCAGTAGTAAAGAATTTCATGAGGAAACATCCCCCATCATTCAGAGGATTATATGGCGTTGTGCTGGTAGAATGGTGTATTAAAGTACTGGAGAAAATTTTCTAGGTAATGGGGTGTTCAAAACATCAAAAGTATAGTCTTTCTATTTAACGTTTTCAATGTGAAGCTGATCATTGGTGGTCGATGGTGAAAAATATCAGTGATATTCGTGAGTTTGATGCTATTATTGGGATGAATTCAAAGGTATGTCTCTTCAGAAATATTATCCTAAGGAGGTTCGTCTTACTATGGGAAAAAATACTCGAATTTGGGCAAGTGGACGACTCAGTGGCTTCTTATGAAGTAAAATTCCCTAGACTTGCAAGGTATGATCCAAATTTCATATGAGAACATGATAGTGAAATAATCAATTTTTACTCTGTATTAAAGCATATATATTAGTGGGATTCATCTTAAAATGAGTTCAAAAGTTATGAAAAACTTTTTTGTTGTGCGGAGAAGGTGGAAATGGCGTTTAGTAGTGACCAGGTGTTATTTGAAAAACCACAGAATAAGAGCTCAAGTTGGGAGGTGAAAGGGAATAACTCTTAAAAAAAGTCTGATTGAAAGAAACATAATTTTAATGATTGTGAAAATTGTGGAAAAATCATACTGGGGAATGTCTTTTCAATTCTGGTATGTTCTACTAATGTGGTAAAATGGGAGATAAGGCTCATAATTGAACTGAAAAAGATCAGGGTAATGGTAAGAAAAAATTTTATTTACAGTTGGTAAAATGTTTTAAGTGAAATGAAATGGGTCATTATGAAAATGAGTGTCCAACAAGGAACTTAATTTAGGAAAATAAGCCATACTACAAGTAGAACGAGGTTGTGAAATCCTTTTTAACTACTTCAGCAGATTTTGGGCCATCAAAAGAAGTAGTATCAGGTACACCGTTTCTTTGTTTAGATTATGCCAATTTGTTTTTTTTGATTAATGTTCTACACACTCATTAATTTCTGATAATTTTTCTAGTAAATTGGGAATTCCATCTCATGATATGATTACAGAACTAATGGTAAAAACACATGGAGGAAATTTTTATACCAAAAGAAAACATAATAACATTCTTGTCCTTGTGTGTGGAAATAATATACCAGAAAACCTTATTATTTTTATTCTGGTAGAGTTTGTTGTATTTTTTTGTATGGATTGGATTTTTTTTATCATTCTAAGATTGAATACAGAGCTAAAGAGGTTTCTTTTCAGAATTATTTTCCGTTTGTATAAATGAATGAACCCTTGATTTTGATAACATATTAGGAAGATGATAAAGTTGTAAAAGATGGAAATGAATGTTAACATTCTCATATTGTTAAAAATATAGGAAGTGTTGAGAATAATGATGTTCCAATGGTAAATGAGTACCTTCATGTTTTTTCTAATGAGTATCTTAGTATTATACCTGATCGGGAAGTTTAATTTACTGTTGATTTAGTTCCTGATGCTAATCCAATTTAAATACCCCCTTATCAAATGTCTTAAATTGAACTTTTAGAGTTAAAGAACAATTTATGGAGTTATTTTATAAAGGATTCATTCGACGTATCACATCACCATGGGGTGCCCTTGTCATTTTTTTAAAAAGGAAGATGGTTCAATGACACTTTGGATTGATTATAGGGCATTTAATAACATCACTGTTAAGAATATATATCCTTTGCCTCATATCGATCATTTATTTGATCTGCTCCCAAGAGCTCAATATTTTACAAATATTGACATGAGATTGGGGTACCATCAGTTGAATGTGAAAGAAGAATACATTCTGAAGACCACATTTCATAATAGATATGGCCATTGTGAATTTTTAGTTATGCCTTTCGGTTTAACAAATGAACATGCTATATTTATTGATCTTATGAATTGAATTTTCTGTGTGTTCTTGGATAGGTTTTTGGTTGTGTTCATTGATGATATTTTGGTTTATTCCAAATGTAAATAGGAACATTAAAGACATTTATGGGTTGTCTTGAAAAACATTAAAAAAGAAACTGTATTAGATATTCACATATTGTGTGTTTTGGTTGCAACAAATTACTTTCCATTGTCACATTGTTTCAAAAAATGGAATAACGGTTGATCCTACTGAAACAAAAATTTTCGATGAATAGCGAAGACCCACAAATATAACAGAGATTCATAGTTTTCTTGGTTTATAAGTTTATTACCAAAGGTTTGTTGAAAATTTTTCACGGTTATCCAGTCCAATGAATATGTTAACTCGAAAATATGTTATGATTATCTAGACAAATGAATGTGATGATTTTTTTCAGGAATTGAAAAGAATATTAGTGAATGCTCCAGTTTTGGAACTGCCATCCAGAAATGGGGAGTTTGTTATCCCCAGTGATGCTTTGTTGAAAGGACTTGGTTGTGTCCTAATGTAGAATGATCAGGTAATTTCTTACTCTTCACATTAGATGAAACCACATGAGTTAAATTACCCTAATCTTGATTTAGAATTAACTGATTTTGTTTTTTCTTTAAAAATTTTGATGCATCATTTGTATGGAGTAAAATTTGGAATATATACTGACCACAAATGTATAATATATATAATCACTCAATAATAATTAAACATGAGAAAAAGGAGATAGATGGAATTAATCAAGGATTATGATTGCACGATCCATTACCATCCGGGAAAATCAAAATAAAGTGGTTGATACATTGAGTTGAAAAAGTAATGCTTCATTGACCATGTTACGATTTCAACAAGATCCATTGGTTTTTGATTTGATAAACATTGTCACAGAAGTTGTTTGTGCAGATAAATAATTTGTATTGTATCAGGTGTTAGTGAGATCATCTCAATCAGATAGAATAATGAAAGCGTATAAAGAAGACAGTGAGTTACAGAAAAAGGTAGAGTTGGTTCAAAAATGTAATTTTCTTGATTTTAACATTGATAATGATTGTGTTTTGATGTTTTGGAATAGATTATGCATCCCTTGTGATTTACAGTTGAAGAATTAGTTGTTATGTGAGGCTCATAGTTCCCAGTTTTCAGTTCATCCTGGCAGTACTAAGATGTACAATGATCTTCGGGAGTATTACTGATGGGATGGAATAAAAAGAGATGTTTCAGATTTTACTATGATGTGTTTGACTTTTAATCAGGTTAATGTAAGGATACAGTTACCAAAAGGTATTCTTGAGCCTTTACTGGTGCTAAAGTGGAAATAGGAAAATATATCCATGGTCTTTGTAGTGGGATTACTGAAGACATCTCTTGGTAATAATGAAATCTGGGTTATTGTTGATCGATTGACTAAATATTCTCATTTCATTCCAATTCGATATACATTGTCTCTAGATCAACTTTCTTGGTTGTATGTTAAAGAGATGGTAAGGTTTAATGGATTTCCCCTCTCCATTGTATCTGATCCTGATCCCAGGTATACTTCTAACTTTTGGAAAGGCCTTCATAAGTCGTTCGGTACTGAATTAAATTTTAGTACAGCTCTTCATCCTCAATCAGATGGGTAATCAAAATGAACAATTTAGAAATAAGAGGATATGTTATGTTCTTGATCGATGTATTACTAGGGAAGTTGGGACCAACATCATTCTTTGGTTGAATTTTCATATAATAACGGTTTTCATTCTATTATACAGATGGCCCCATTTGAGGCATTATATTGAAAGCGTTTTCGAAATCCAACTTTTTGGGATGAAGTAGGTGAAAGAAAACTGTTGAGATGATAATTGGTAGAATAGATGGAATAGAAAGTCTAGTTGATACCAAAGCACATGAAAACAACTCAGTGTAGATAGAAAATTTCAGCAGATAATAGGAGGAATGATATTTCTTTTGAGGTAGGTGACAATGTCTTTCTCAAAGTTTCTCCATGGAAAGGTGTGATGTGTTTTCGTATGATGGGAATGTTGAGTCTGAGGATCATTGGAAATTATGAAATCCTGGAGAAAGATGGATCAGTTGGGTAAATAGTGGCTTTAGCAAGAAGTTTATCCTAGGTAGAAAATGTTTTCCATGTTTCAATGTTGAGAAAATATATGCCAGATCCATCTCAAGTTTTTTGTCCATAGGTAGATCAGTTGGAAGAGAATCTCTCTTATGAAGAACAACCAATAAATATTCTTGACCTAAGAGAGAATGTTTTGCGGAATAAGGTAATTCACCAGGTAATGGTTTTGTGGAAAAACAATATTGTTGAAGAGGCAACCTGGGAATCTAAAAATTCAATGAGAGATAAATAACCCCACTTCTTTTGATAAGTAAAATTGAGAGGATGTAATTACCAAAAGGGGGGAATGATGTAACATCCCAGGTAAATAAAGAATAAGACATATTTAATATTTATTAAAATTTGTTAATTAAATATAAATTTTACTTTAAAGGGGTTGCGATGTTCGATAGCGTACCCGATACGCAACAACATGTTTTTTTTGAAATCTTACGTTGCACACTAATAAAATAATATTATTAATTTTATTGGTAGTTAAATCCTAGACATTTTATTGGTGGGAATTAACAAAACTAACCACAATATGATTATACATGTTTGTTAAATGTATTTACAATTATCCAATAAATTTTAGGGGCTTAAAATATCAATGAATCTAATTTTAACCATAAATACTCTAATATTCAGTAAAAGGTCGATTTAATGCCTTTTGATGGTGAAACCTATTTAAATATTGTTTTGGTAATTTTTATATGTTATATTTGACAAAATAAAATTCTTCTTTATATTCGGGACATCAGAAATTACATTGGGTAAATTTCTAGTATTTTTTCGATAATGTTCATTTTTTAATTATTAGTAAAAATTAGTGTATTTTAATTCAGAACTTCTTCTTAATATAGTTTATTTATAGAGATTTATTAAAATTTTTAAAAAAAATTAATGTTTAATTAGAATATATTATTACTGTTTGATCCAATGATGGTCACTGAAAGTAACTTTACTTTGAAATTGGACAAAAACAAGTGTCAATATTTTGATACTTATTGTTTTATAAAAACATGCTATTTGTTTTAACAACGGGAATTAATTTTATATTAATTAATACCACATCAATGATTTTAATTTGTAAAAATAGACATCATTTCTGAATTTTTAATATCAAATATATATTAGGGTTAATTTTTGGTAGTTTTTTGAAAAAAATCAATTTTATATGAATAGTGAAACCACTTAGTAGTACTGGAAATATTGACTTCATCATTTAACTAAATTTTTACCACTTTTGTGAATTGAATTTTGAAAATACAACATACATGGTTATCATTAGTATGTAAAATTTGGTACAATAATATGGAAATAATTTTTGGTGAATAATAACTTTTGATTTTTATTTACCGCGGTTAAAGGTAAATAGTGTAATTCAAGGTAAAAAAGAATATTATAATAATTCAAAATTACCTTAACTATAACACCCCGATAGTTTATGAGATATATTATTTTTAATTTCTTTGATGTCTTCTATTGTAAACTACGCCATGATTATCTGGTACTATACCCAACACCGTATTAGCTTGCATTATATGAAACACTATTCTTGGCTCGTGTTATAGGAAATTTCACGTTCATTTTATGGAAATTATTCTAAGCAACAATAAGTATAGATTTTGTTTAATGTATAAATGAAATAAGTTTTGATTATGTTATACGCAACACCAAATGGAGCTTTCACTACATGAATCTCTGACTTGGCTTGCCTTACACACAATCAAGACCACCCTCGATAGCGTCTGTATTACGTAATACCGGGTTTCACTAAACAACGATATGTTTTTAAAATATTTTATAAACTAGCTGTTATGAATATTAATCACCACTTTTTGTAATTTTATAAATTTTATCTTTTAAAATGGAATTCATTTTTGTATTCGGATTAACAAAATTAACCTTGGGTGAGTTTTTTGTATTTTTCTGACAACATTCAATTTTTGATGAATAGTGAAAAACACTGAGTTTTAGTTTAATACCAAATTTTTATTTAAGTAATTATTTATTTTATATATATTTATTTTAGGTAAAAATTGATATATAATACCTATATTTGTTCAATTTAATTCATTGGAGTCATTTTATAATAATTATATATATATAAATATCTTATTGAACTTTTTACCGTCTTTTACCCACCTCTTGGGAGAATTTTCAAATTTACATAAAACATATTTTTACAAATTCTGTGAGTGTATTTTCAAAAATACAAGAGACATGGTTAATATAATGGAGTAAAATTTAGTTCAATAAGATAATTATTTTTTGATGAATAGTATCTTTTTAATTTTGTTTACCATAGTTAAAAGTAATAGAGTAATTAATGGTAAAAATGATATTATTATTCTCCTAACATGTTTCCTAATTCTAATAGATAATTTTAATTCGACCAAAAACAACCTTAGGAATATAAAATGACAATTTATGTCCACTTGGATTAGATTAGGGAATTTATTATTATTCAAAGAAAAGTTAAAATAGTTAAAATCAATGTTTAATAAATAAAAAAAATTTAATATGGGGTTATAGATAAGATAAATTTGACTATAAATATTCATTAGAAATCTAAAAATATTTACTAAATAATAGTATTTTATTTATAATTTTTAGACATTAAATAATTTAATTTAATTTATTACACAATAATAATGCAATAATTATCTTATTAATGAAATATTAACATTATTGATGTCATAAATACCCAAATAAAATTAATTTGAGACTTTTTATGAATTCAACTAATTATATAGGTCAATATGAAATTTTATTATTGATTCAATTAACTTTTTTCGAACTATTCATTCTGTTATGATTTTCACAAAAATCAATTACCAAACAGTGTCAAAATGACATAAAATAGTTTTTAAAAACAAATTATAATATTAATTGGTATTGTATTCCTAAAAATATAAGTATTGGAAAATTTACTTAGATAAGTTTATATATATTAATAATGAACCACTTGGGGTTCTTTTTTCTTGTTATTGTATGTTTATTAACCATGTAGTGTAAGAAAACAAGAAGACACGGTAAAAGATAAATTATTTAACTTAGAGTTAAATCTAAATGATAATGTTAACATATTAACATAAAATTGTTTAAAAACTATTTTTTTGAGAGGATTTCTACCTTCCACCACTTTAGTTTCGAAATAAATAAATTTGGAGCTATTATAAACTGAATATGACTTTATTATAATGTAATAATTTAGGTTTTTCCTAAAGTGCCCCTATCCTCCCATATAAAAGGGCACCTCCTTCCTCTTCTCATCACACAATTTTGAGCATTAAATCTAGGCCAACCACTGCCCATTTACCTTCTCAACTTCCCTAGAAACATAATACAGTTTCTGGTCTCCTCAAAAGACCAACTCTAGTGCCTTAAGAGGAAGCTTAAAAGAGGAGCGTCGAAGAAGAGATAATCTCTTCTACCGATTCTTTCAAGTTTCTTAATTCTTCTTATTTAGTTGTTTAATTATAAAGTAATAACATCAGTATCAATAATATAGATATATTTTATTATAAATATGAAACAACCCCATTTCACCTTATATCCATGCGATGGAAAATGAAATTACCGTGCGTGCGTACATACGGAATACCGTCTCCACGCCGTGGTGTAATATGTTTTTCCACCACCACCTTACATGGATGGTTATAATGGTGTAAAGAATAAATATATATGGTTATTATAAGATCATACTGATTTTTATATATTATATCATCCACTACAATTTCAATCAACAATTATAGGAACGAGATCATCAATCATGAGTACGTACGGATTACCGTCTCCACGACGCGATGAGGTTAATTCTCCATGTTAACCATTCAATAATGATTATAATTTATATATAAAGATTAATAATGGTATATATGACATTATAATGCTACTAGATTTATGTATAAATATTTATATATATTTCATCTACTTCTATTCAATTCAATAAGGAAAGGAAAACAACGTTCATGTGTACGTTCGGCCTACCGACTCCATGAACGGTGTGTTTCATTTAATTTATCAATATTATATATATATATACTGAATATATATGATATATAAATCATTTTTAACATTTGGATGTAAGTAAATCATGATATAAGTAATAATAACATCAAGAACAACAAGTTCAAATACGTATGATAAATAAAACGATTCTCCCCAAAATACAGCTTTAACATGGAATTTACAAAATAATGGGTAATATAAAGTCATAACTGAACCATATATGATATCATAACAATGGATATGGTTCTTTAATAACTCAATTAAATTATTTAAATCATTATACCAGAGGTTGAGATACGTAAAAATCATATCAGACCTAAAGTAAGGGATACATTTGAAAATCTCTTTGTTATCAGAGATTGCTTATACATAAGTATTACTAGGGTTATATTTTTCATCCATTCCCATTAAATGTTTTTCATAAAGTGTTTAATATTCCTCCATGTATGTTTAATTTCATTTTTACCCATCTTTAACATTTACTTTGTGTTATGGAAGGAATATTTCTTTTGTTTACCATACGAGGAACTTTTTGACTTTTCTGTTAAATGTACGAGGAGAATGTTTTGTTTTTAACTTATATGTCATGAATGGATTTTTACCATTTAATAACGCATTATTTTCATGAAGATTAATATACAATATTTCATATATATTTTCATAAAAATAATTTTATTTTAAAATTGCATGGAATTTTTTGAAAATTAAATGATTTTGAAGAAGAAAGGATATTTTCCTCAAAAATTCATTTCAAGTGTTTTATCAAAACCATTTTACATATAAGATGACATTATTTCATATGTGTATGTTTCATGTATAATTTCTCTATTATTTACAGGGTTTCACTTTTATTACGGTGAAATGATATCCATTTGTTTTATATGGATTATGTTATGATGGGATGATGTTTTTGAAACCCATTTTATTCATTAGGTTATGATTAATGATTTATGATTATGTTGCGGAACACGAAAGAATGATTTCATTATGAGATGGGTAAGAACTATATCTCCCTCCAATGCATTGGGTAATGAGTTATATCTCATGGGGTAGACATGGATGGAATGATAAGTTATTCCGGTTCAGTGATACATGACTCGAACGAGAGTGAACTCGATTAAGAAAGAGACTTTTTCCACTAAGATGGTCTTCGCAGCAATGTGTTGGCTACTATAAAAATCATATCATGTGATTATTGGTTTTCCATAATTAACTGTTTTATTACCATTCTATTTTATCATTATTTATGTTCCTTTATGACATTTGACTTACGCACTACCATGATTTATTTCACAACTCAAGATTTTGTTGTTTAAATTTTATGTTCATGTTTTGAAGTTCAAATGTATATGATATGTTTTATTTTATCCATGCTTACCCTTACTGATCATTTTAGCTCACCCTTTATATGTTTTATTTTCCACGAGATATAATGAAAGGTTTTAGGTAATAAACAAAAGGGGTGATCTTTATGGGAGATGATGAAGATCATTCACCATGATTAGATGATTATGTTCTAAGCTTACAGAGACACTAAACTTTTACAGTCA
The DNA here is from genome assembly GCA_963277665.1 of Viscum album. Classification (NCBI taxonomy): domain Eukaryota; kingdom Viridiplantae; phylum Streptophyta; class Magnoliopsida; order Santalales; family Viscaceae; genus Viscum; species Viscum album. The sequence goes on along the minus strand of OY728122.1, from coordinate 264,450,909 downwards.
TTGTTTGTTGGTTTTTTTCTATGTATTAAGTATTCTGCAAAAGTAATGTAATTCCCATGTATATCAAGTATGAGTCTCTAGATTAGGTATAAGAGGAAAGGTTTAGTGAACCTTGGAAACTAGGATGTGAAAACATTATTGAGATCCCTATATATATTTCTACGGTAGGTATAGGGATGTCCCTATGGTTATGTATAAGGGTAGGTTATATTCCTAGAATTATGGTAATGATCATGGAATTTAACATAAGATGTTATATATTTAAGGTTCTCCCCATTGATTATGATTTTTTCTTCTTGCATCATTCTTTTTGGATTTTTAAAAATGGCTGGAAATAGGAAGATTCACGATAATGGATAATATGATGGACAATGGAACAATATTATTCATGAGAAACCAAATGAAATTGGATTTGGAAGACCAAAAATCATTATTATTACTAATAAGAAATCTCATAATATGATCAATAATCTCATCTATGGTAAGTATCCCGACTCAGTTAATAAGAGAAATATGTATTTTCATGATGATCATAGTAGAAAGAAAGTTCAATTCCCCTCATGTAAATCATTTAGGAAGAGGAATCAGATAGAATGTTTCAAAGGAACTGGAAGATACTTTGGGTGTGGAAAAGGACACAAAGACAGTAATTTCAAAGGAAAAGGTTCAGCTAACACCATGGAAAAGGATACTGGTATTTCTATGATATCAAAAATGGTTAAATGTTAAAATGTGGAATGTACGGGCATTATGAAAACCAATTCCCTAAGGGAAAATCTCATGAAGGGAATCATCATGGTACTATGGCTGGTGTTTATGTGGATGATGATGAAGAGACTACAAATGGTATATGAGATGAATTAAGTTTTGAAGAATACCATGATAAAGCTCAGTCAATGGTTTAAGAAGGTAGGGGATTGATTGCATGTTTATCAAGAGTAATTTTGTATAAGTAATTTCACGGTACTCTAGAATAATGAAACGTATTTGGATTGTTACACTATTGTTTTTTCATAAGTTTGTTTTAAAATTTATGTTGAACGGTACTGGTAACCATGAAGGGTTATTCAGATATTTTTGGACAGCAGATGATATGTGCATAATGAAGGGGTAAGGAGATAATGAACTATTTGATAATATTAATGAGATCATGAATAATATAAGGACAATGTGATATCATGGATTGAGTATACAGAATTTTGGGATTTTGGTATGCGGAAAGAGTTAACTTTTGACAAAATTCATGTTTTCATAGTGGTTCAATGGTCACTCATGTTTCAAGAGAATACATGATTAAGGAATTTACATGTTCGGAATGTGTGAAACAAGATATATATATATATATATTATTATATACGGGCAATAAATGATTGTATTCAATGCTTGGTAGATGACCTTTCTAGTAATTGTATTCTTTATACTATGAGCTTGCAAGAAAGTATTTTATATTATCCTAAAGATTGGAATAGATTATGATGGATGTACGTTATTATTGTTTAAGGATAGAACTATTTTTGTTATTATTGATGGGATGTTATAATATTTTAGTTTTAGATAAAGGACAACCTGCAGGACATACGATAACCCTGCCGCGTCAGACAAGGCTATTGGAATTGAACCCACACCCGAAGTGTGACATGCCTTTATCACATACCACGGGCACACAGGACATACCTGGTTAGTATAAATTAGTTTTAATTTATTTATTAGTATGATATATGAAGTATAAGTCCAGCTTAGGAACCATATAAAATTAATCTCACTATAGATGGACTTACGTATATTTAATAACTTCTGCTATCATTTTGTTTGAGATAGATGGAATGACCTACCATTCTATCGCATGATCTGATAACACTTCACGAATTAGAAATTCAACTTCTGTTATTTATGTGATGAAGTGGAAATTGTTCAATGAACAACCAATGGTTAGATTGTACCGAAATCATGAAAGTATATCTTCAAATTCAAATTTTTTCAACTTTTGAGAAATGGTCTTGAAAACCAAAAATGTTTTCCAATTTTCATCATATTTAATGAATCAGATGGTACCTTAAATCATCACAAATTTATGGATTTTTTATTGTTGGCTTTTTCATATCCATGTTCTCAAACACTCTCCATCAGAACTTGATAGTTATATTTCTCTTCCATATCAATATTTTCCCCATGTTATCTTATGTGGAAACCCAATGATTAGTTAATTTGGGTAACCGTTACAATTCATAACATAGTTTTTAATGTTTTGTTTTGGTATTCCTTTTTACGCTGTGGGTTTCTATTAAAGAAACTTTCAAGTAGTAAACCATTTATAACCTCGATGAATTTCAAGGGAGAAATTCAATTTAAGGGGGTAGAATGTAACAGCTTGAAATTTTATGAGAAATATTATTTTTAATTTCTTTGATGTCCACTATTGTACACTACACCATGATAATCTTGTTCTATACGCAACACTGTATTATCTTGCAGTATAAACAACCCTATTCTTGGATCGTGTTACACACAATTTCACGTTCGTTTTGTGGAAATTATTCTATGCAACATTAAGTATAGATTTTGTTTAATGTATAAATTAAATAAGTGTTGATTATGTTATACACAACACCAAAAAGATCATACACTAAACACATCCCTGACATGGATTTCATTATACGCAATCAATACATTCATCGATAGCATGTGTAGTATGCAATACCGGGTTTCCCTAAACAATGATATGTTATTAAAATATTATATAAACTAGCCGTAATGAATAGTAATAACCACTTTTTCAAATTGTATAAATTTTATCTTTTAAAATGGACATCAATTTTGGATTCAGAATATCAAAATTAACCTAGGGTGAATTTTTGGTATTTTTCTGAAAACATTCAATTTTTGATGAATAGTGAAAACACTAAGTTATAGTTTAAAACCAAATTTTTTTAAAAAAATTTATTTATTTAATTTAAATTTATTTTTGGTGAAAATAGATACATAATACCTATATAAGTTTAATGTAATTCATTGGAGTCATTTTATAATAATTTTAGATATATAAAAATCTTATTAATCTTTTTACCAACTTTTCCCCAACTCTTAGGAGAATTTGAAAATTTACATAAAACATAATTTTACAACAATTGTTTGTGGAATTTCAAAAATACAAGAGACACAGTTAATATCAAAGATTAAAATGTGGTTCAATATGATAAAATAATTTTTGGTGATTAGTAACTTTTTACTTTTATTTACCACGGTTAAAAGTAAATAGTGTAATTAAGGGTACAAATGATATTATTATTACCATAAAACATGTCCTAATTCTATTGTATAAGTGTAATTAGACCAAAACCAGACTTTGGAATTAAATATGACCATTTAGGTCCATTTGGATTAGATTAGGACACTTATTATTATTCAAAGAGGAGTTAAAATAGTTAAAATCAATGTTTAATAACTAAAAGATTTTTAATATAGGGTTATACATAAGATAAATTAGACTATAAATATTCATAAGAAAAATAAAAAGATTTCATACATAATTGTATTTTATTAATAATTTTTAATCATTATATATTTTAATTTATTTATGACACATTGATGATGCAGTAATTACATTATTAATGAAATATTATCATAATTGATGTTATTGATACCCAGATAAATGTAATTTGAGGATTTTTATGAATTAAACTAATTTTCATGGTTAATATGACATGTTAGTATTGATTAAATTGACTGTTTTCGAACTAATAATGTTGTTATGATTTTCACAAAAATCAATTACCAAATAGTTTCAAAATTGACATAAAATAATTTTAAAAACAAATATTATTTTTTTAATTGATATTATATTACTAAAAATATGAGGATCAGAAAAATGACTTATATAAGGTTATATATATTAATAATGAACCACTTTTGGTTCTTTTGGCTTGTTATAGTATGTTTATTAACCATATAGTGTAATAAAACAAGAAGACAAGGTAAACGTTAAATTATTTATCTTAGAGTAAAATCTAAATTATAAGGTTAAAATAGTAACCTAAATTTGTCTAAAACCCATTCGTTGAGATTATTTATACCATTTCCCTCTTTATATTTTAAATAAATCAATTTGGAGCTATTATAAACCGAATATGACTTTATTATAAAATAATATTTTAAGTTTTTCCTAAAGTGCCCCTCTCTTCTATTATAAAAGGGAACCTCCTCCCTCTTCTCGTCACACAATTTTGAGCGTTAAATCATGGAATACCCCATAAAATTTATCTTCTCAAAATCCAAAGAATCATTATAGAGGTTCAGGTCTCCTCAAAAGACCAACTGTAGTGCCTTAAAAGGATACTTAAAAGAGGTGTGTCGAAGAAGATTTAATCTCCTCTACCGATTCTTTCAAATTTCTTTCTTCTTAATCATTAGTTGTTTCATTATAAAGTAATAACATAAGTATCAATAATATACTGATATGTTATTATAAATATTAAACAATCCCATTTCACCTTCTATCCATCCTACGGAAATCGAAATCACCACGTGTGCGTACATACAGAATACCGTTTCCAAGCCATGGTGTAATCTGTTTATTCCACCACCACCATATTTGGATGGGTATAATGGTGTAAAGAATAACTATATATGGTTATTATAACATCATAAAGATTCTGAAATATTATATTATCGACTCCAATTCCGTTCAATAATTATGGGGATGATTTCATCGCTCGTGCGTATGTACGGATTACCGTCTCCACGACGCGATCAGATTCATTCTTCATGTTAAACATTCAAAAATGATTATAAAGTATATATAATGATTAATAACTGTATATATAACATAATAATGCTACTGTATTTATGTTTAAAAATATATTTCATATACATACTTTTATTCAAGTCAATAAGGAAAGGAAAACAACGTTCATGCGTACGTACGGCCTACCATCTCCATGAATGTTGTATTTTATTTCATTTATCTATCTATTATATATATATATATATATCATAAATATATATGATGTATAAATCAGATTTTACATTTTGTAAGTAATTAAATCATGATGTATGTAATATTAATATCATGAATAACAATTCCAAACACGTACGATATATAAAACTATTTTACCCAAAACGCGGATTTAACATGGAATTTACAAAACAATGGGTAATATAATGTCATATGTGAACCATATATGATATCATAAAAATTGATATGATTTTTTAATAAGTAAATGACATGATTTAAATCATTATACATATTGTTCGGATACGTATAAAGTATATCTGAACTGTGGTAAGGGATAATTTTGAAAATATAATTTTTATCCGAGATTCCTTATACGTAAGTATTTACTAGGGTTATATTTTTCATCCATGCCCATAAAATGTTTTTATTAAAGTGTATAATATTATTCCATTTATTTTTAATTTCATGTTTACCCCTCATTGACTTTTACTTTGTGTTATGGAAGGAATCATTATTTTGATTACCATACGAGGAACTTTTTGACTTTTCTATTAAAAGTAGGAAGAGAATGTTTTGTTTTTAACTTATAGGGCATGAACGAATTTTTACAACTTCATAACGCCTTATTTTCATGATGCTTAGTCTACAATATTTCATGACTATTTTCAACAAAATCTTTTTCTTCTAAATTTTTATGGCATTTTGTGAAAAGAAAATGATTTTGAAGAAGAAATGATATTTTCCTCAAGAATTCATTTCAAGTGTTTTATCAAAACCATTTTCCATCTAAGATGACAATATTTAATATGTGTATATTTCAAGTATAATTTCCTTATTATTTACATGGTTTCAATTTTCTTATGATGAAAAGATATCCATTTGTTTTATATCGATTAATTTATAATGAGATGATGTTTATGAAACCCGTTTTATTCTTTGTGTTATCATGAATGATTTATGTTTATGGTGTGGCACACAAAAGAATTATTTCATTATGAGATGGGTTTAACCTATATCTACATCCAATTCATTGGGTAATGACTTATATCTTATGAGATAGACATGGCTGGAATGGTATGATAATCTGGTTTAGTAATACAGGACTGGAACGAGAAGTGAACTCGATTCAGAAAGGGACTTTTTCCCCTAAGATGGTCTTGGCAGTAATGCCTTTGCTACTATGGAAATCATATCATGTGATTAATGGTTTTCCGCAATAAAATTTTTTATTCCCATGCTATTTTACCATGATTCAGGTTCCTTTATGATCTATTCCTTACGTACTACAAATATTTATTTCACAACTCATTATTTTTATGTTTAAACATTATGTTCATGTTTTGAAGTTCAAATGTATATGGTTTGTTTTATTTTCTTCATGATTACCCTTAATGAGAATTTGAGATCACCATTTATATGTTTTCTTTTCCCCATGATATAAAGAATTTTTTTAGATAATAAAAAAGGGGAAGATCTTTATGGGAGATGTTGAAGATCTTTCACCATTATTAGATTATTATGTTCCTTATTTCCAAAGACAATAAACTATTATGGTCCTTGTGTGTTGGTTTTTTGTTATATATTAAGTATTCCAAAATAGTATTGTGATATCCATGTACGTCAAGTATGAGTATCTATATTAAAACCTATACAAACATTATTGGTTGAGTCATTTACGTCCATGGGCATCAAGGGGTCAATTTTGGGACCCCAATGAGCCATTTGGGAGTGATAATGACTCTTTAGATTAATTAACGTAAAGTAAAGGAAAAATTGACAAAAAAATATCTTTTAGTAAATTAATTTTAGAAGTATTTATTTAAATTATCTTTTAGACTATAAATATTAATTGGAAATCTAAAAAGATATACTACATCAAGGTAATTTTTTTACATTTTTAGACATTAATTAAATTAAATTATTAAGGACACAATAATGGTGTAGTATTTACCCCATTAATAAAAGATGTAAGTAAATAATATTATAAATCTTAAAACAATATCCAAAACCTTTCCAATTATTATTGGATGATTTTATTTCAACTATGAGACATGTTATCTTCGACTTTAATTTTTTTTGGACTTTTTTAAACCGAATATAATTATATAATAAAATAATATTATCACACTTTCCTAAAGATCCCCTCATCCCCATTATAATAATCCCTCACTTATAACCAATTCCTCACACTACGAATGTTTTTTAGCTCACGCAACCTCTGCCAAATTAATATCCCAACACCCATATCCTCCTCTTAGAAGCCTTACATTAGGCCGAAGGCACATCAAGAAGTATTTTTGTTTCAATCCAAAAGAAGTTACCCAAATTAAAGGTAACAGTTTATGTTAACTTCTTTAAATTTTTTTACTTCTCAAACCCCTAAACTCTTTTTAATCCATTATTTTATAACAAAACCGGTATCCTGAATATACTAGGATTTTGTTATAAGATGTATTTTAACTAAAATTACACACACCTCCATCTAATAGGTGATGAATATACTATTTCTATGGATGGAAAACTAACGCATCATGAGACAATGATTGTTCGATTATATCCTACCGCCTATCATAATGGTCATTAAGATGACACTATATTTATGTATGATATATATTATGTTTATGTTTTCTTATTTGATTTTGTATTTTTCTTTTATTTCATATCATTATGGTTTCTATTATGGGTAAATGCAATAATTTCATTTGAGGAAGTGCGGACTACCACCCCCTAAAAGTGATATGACTCGTTAATGCCATATGTGGGACTTATAAAGGAAAGTTTTAATGATATTATATATGATATAATACTAGAAATATAATATACATATGTATCATCATGTTCTAATTCCATTAAAATAAAAAATAGAAATAAAAGTAGTGTTCATGCATATGTACGACTTACCGTCTCCATGAACGGTGCATTTAATTTCATAACACCAAATGATATGTACTATTATACATAAATATATATATACTGGATACATATGTTACATATGATATATATGATACCTAAATAATAAATATCATTTTGGATATAATTGAATATCGACAACATTGACAACTTTTAAATATAAGGTGTTCATTTTTGTCTCAGGTACCAAATATCGACAAAAAGAATGTTATTAACTTAAATGATTACATAATGTTTATCACATGATAATAAGTGATATAAAAGTAATATAAATATTGAAAATGGTTCTTATGAATGTATAAATTAACTTTAGTTTATTATTAATGAGATTAAGAACAATCGATTCAAGTCGGACACGAGGTAAGGGACTTCATCTCAATATCCTTTTATTGAAGCATATTTTGTTTTAATACATGATTTTCTTTTTTATGTTGTATAAACGCCATTGAAAATTCATTTCATTCAAAGGGAATCATTTTCTAGGATCAATTTTACCAAACGAAAAATTAATAATGTTTCTCTTTAGCATACGCGGTGACAACATCCTTTCTGCCGCCGCGAGTATTATTTGATCTTTTGGCTTCCTTAACAATCCGTAATGTTTTTAAAAAGGAAAATAAATACCATATACTATTTTTAAATATTCTGGAATTGAAAATGGTTTTGATAATGGATTTTTTATGTCAATAAATTTAAATGATATATTGTTATTTCAGTGTTGGAATTTTATCTTTCTTTCATACTTATGTTATGTGTTAGGATCTTGATATGGTTCATGGTCATTGTTTACGTATATAGGTTGTTCCGTGATAATCCTAGGGAAGGTGAGCTCAAGATAGCTCTCCAATGCTTTGGGTAATGTGAAAGATGTTAACATGGATGTTTCTTCAAAGATATTTAGGGTATATACTATCACGAGTATTCCAAAGTAACTCCCTATGTAGCTGGGATAACAACAATGAATGTATGTTATGGATGCCACATGTATCCTTTATGATTTATGATTTCTATAGGTTATTCATAAATCCTATGATTTCATGATGTAATTAATATAATTTATGTTTTTTATGTATTTATGAACTAATGTTTTGTTTCTTTGTTTTATAACCCTTAATGAGTTTTTATTCTCATCCCATGATTTGAAATGTTTTTCACAGGACTTAAATATGAATAGGGTCAAGGATGGGATGAAGGAAAAATCATGCTATCTAAAACATAGAACTAGACATAACTCTTTTTTTATAGTTTTTATTTTATGAAAAAACTGAAACAGAGTAGATGTGTCTACATTTTAATATTTTTAGATGTAATAGTTTGGTACATATTCTCTAAAACTCTAAACCTGAAAAATTCCTCAATCTGAATTAATTCGCTTAATTCAATATTATGTAATGTTTTTATGCCAGATCCTTATAATTGTGATCAATGAGTGTCCTTATTTTACGAAATTCTCTTGGAGATAATGTCAAATTATGAATGAATTAGTATCTATTATAACAGAAACTGAAGATTTCTATGATGATTTTTGGACATTCATGGAACACGTATTGATCGCCACTACCAAAAATCTATTCTTGGTTCCGACAACGGGACACTGATAAAATGTTGAGAAATTGAAATATCCATCAATGAAGAAAGAGTTCATTGATGGGTGATTCAATAATATCTCAATTTTTTTATAAATAATATATTATGATCCAACACATTAGTTCCATATTTTATCTATTGCCAATATTCATTGATTTAATTATTTTGATCACAATATTTTTCTTCATGAAAATCATTGGTAAATAATTGATTATGAAAAAAAGATGCATTGGTCTTTCCCCATTCGATTCTTCGTCTATTCCCGAAACATACAGACACATCCCTGAAGTGACATGTACACATTCTGGTCAATAGCCTACCCTAATGGTGGATTCTAACCAATAAAACACTACCTTGGGATGAATACATTAGGATTATAATGGTGGAAAATCACACTATCCATAATTGAATTTTTACCTTTAAATATTGATATAATATGTATATTGTGGTGCACATGATCCCCTAAATGATTCATAGAAAAAATAAACATTGATTACAGCTCAAAAAAGTTCTCCAAAAAATTCTTGTTTCAAAGACATCCATCTCAGATAACCATTAATGAATATTCACATCCCAATTTTTTACAGAAGATCAATGTCTATGAACATTAGGTACTGAAATAACAACCACATGTTTATTTTAAAATCACATAAATTGAATATATATGATTGTGTTTTTATATGTGTATATAAAAGTAGTCTATATTTATGTAATCCCACGAACAATTGAAGTCATATATCATCAATTCATATTTGTGATCATGTGTCATGTTATTTTTCATGTAATATATCAACTGATGTGACCTGTATGCCATCAAATTCTCTCCCTACATCATATAAACTCGTATATAATGACATAATGCATTATAGTAAAACAAATATTATCTTATCGGTTTAGATAATATCAGGATCCCCACTGATGTCAGTCTTTCATTCAGATATAGAAAGGCTTTCTCATAAAATTCTGACCATAGGAACATGACACCATAATTTTAAAATCCCTTTGACTGGTGGATAATGAAACATTAAATCTAATATAATGAACATTTAATATTCATCAATCCCAGTGAAACTCTACATGGAAATGAAATTCTTTTAATTATTCCATGTTTCCATGACTCTCACCTTAACTGGTCAACAAATACCCCAATCATTGAGATAATGTGACCATGGAAGTGGGGTTTATTTTTCCAAAAGTTGAATTTTGAATGATTAGAACCATTTGGTTCTATCTCAATGCATTCAGTACAATCTAATGTTTTTTGGAATGGTCTGGTAATCTGTTAGAATAATCGAAGTTATCATACTACAATACTACCACATATAAATCCAGATATTGGTGTCAAACCTTATTTATAAAATACAATAAAATACCAATACATTATTATTACTAAGAAATATAAACAAACACTCATAAAATTTATATTTACTATTGAATAATTTATGTGGTATATCTAAGGGCATATGGTAGACCTGATGCTAACCCAAAATCAAATAAATCATATAGAAAACCATCAATCCTCAAAACTGGTAATTGATGTTATCCATACGAGGTTTTTGATACATGATTTTCATGGTAATCTCATTCAATCATCATTAATCAATAGAAATCATAAGGGTCTCATCCTCATTCTTGATAGAATGAAATAGTGAACCCCAAGTGATGTAATGAGTCACATAAAACTATAATTTTTTTATTTATCTAGCTATAAATTGAGATCTATCAAATCAATAGTATCCATCTAGTTAATATGAATGGAAAATAGTGTTTCTCCTAGAAATAGTTATATTATAAACTCCAAAACCCACTTAATAGGTAGCTTATAAATATCATTACGAATGATTTCTTTTAAATGATCAATTACATAATGGATAATTTCTGCAGAATTTGATGATCATCTAGATAATAGCTAGAAATTTTCGATTTCAATATTCTTCGCACATAATGTGTGGGTCCTGATAGATTCCCCTAAATATCCCATTCACAATTTAAAATATAAATAATAACCTATGATCATTAGATGGAAAACCTTCACTGATACAAATAAATATGTTGATGGTAAGGGATTAACCATTCCATGCTAATAATGATTTCAAAACATTTTATATCATGGATGAATTGGTCCCAAACCAAATGACTTAAAACTATATAATGGTGGAATTCCTTACATCAGCATAAAATCTCTGATTGAATTTCTCTGTATTAGCTGTGTTCATAGCACAAAAGAACTCAATATTAAGAATAATACTCTCCACTATTTCCAAATTTATAGGGGAATGAAATATTACTATTTAAAATTAAACATCCACTAATTTTGATGATACTAAAATTTTACCTCACATATTATATGGCCTAATGATCGACCCATAAGGTATATCCTATATTTCATATATCAACACCATTCCAAAACCATGAGATATAAAAGAACTATCATGATATGCAGCTATATATTACAACTATATCCTCTTTTTGTATACCCCTCATCAATGTTAACCTACTAAACATGAAAAAAACTATAGTAACCCAACTCCTTACATAACAAGGATATACTCACCCACCCTCATAAATAAACAGTTGATGCAAATCCTCCTTAACTACCAATATACAAAAAGTCTAAAAAACCCTAGATGATTCAACAATCTACAACATTACCTACCCTTAAATGTGTATATATGACATTGTTGAATCGTATAACAATAACTATAACACTAATAAAATTATAATGGTAATCTGTGAACAAACTATTTATATTATATTATCAATACGGAAACATGAACCAATGAATTATTCCACTATATGAACTAATAATTTCATGATGTACTAAACTAAAAAGTACTACACCATAATCTTCCCTAATGATATGCTCAGTGATGAAAGATTGTTTCATTATCACCATGACTATAGTAATATGAAAGTCAGTCACCATAGATCATCAAGCATATACAATCCCATCTTCCAAATGACTAACTATAAAGAAATTTTCCCCAACGATAACATGAATGAAATGATAATGCTATTTGAAATGAGAATAATAATACATATCATATATATTAACAATAATATGTGTTTAAAATCCATGGAATAGCCATCTACTATTTTCTTAAGAAATAATTAATTGTTGAAATCTATCTTAAAATAATTCTTAGTGATAACCTGATGTTAATCAACCTTGTTCAAAACATCCCACAATTTTTCATATGAACCAGTAATTATATATATTTAATGATTGGCCTTTATCTATAGTGGTGTCTTAGGATGGATAGTGATACATATTGTGGCATCTATCCGTGATTTAATAGCATAGGGACAAACTTCCTCTAAAAATGTAGGAGGATGGTGCTTCTAGAAATCTCATTCCAACTATTTTATTTTAAGAGATGTTTGGGGAGATTCCTTTATAATGTGAGTGAGTTGTACGGAAACCTATTGAGACTACTCATCTGTTCTTGGGCATTGCCACCCTCTTAGAATATGACTCAAGGTTATCATTGTGGAATGGTTCTAAATATCCGATGAACAAACATTGGAATGTAATTTGAAAAATAATAGAATAAAATTAATGTAAATGGACATGTTCAATGCCTTCTTACCTGAGATTCACAAACCACTACATACACCTAGAGCATTATATGGGTGATTTAAAATATATTCATAATCATCAATAAAACTATGTTGTTCCCACTATTAATATCAATACGTGGTAAATTTACATGTTTTATATAAATTTTCTTGTATATGAAATTTTCATTTCATGTTATAGAGTAAAAACATTTACATTGTAACTAGAAACATTACATAACCATAACCATTTTATCACACTATTATAATTCTTGTATTTATAAGTATAATTATTTATCAAGGTCAAGTTAGATGCATATTCCAGTATGAAGTTATACCGTCCTAATTATTATTGGTTTCAATTCGTAGTATATATAAATTCGACCACTCTCTCATAGTGGATAAATTATTTAAATCACCATTCATAAATTATTTATATAAAAATTAGTAATAATTGAATTTGTAATCCATTAAATTATAATAATTAATGTTCCATCCCAGGTGGCTAATGTTCCATGTATCCAACATGTGTAATGTTTTAAGTATGGATCCAACATAAAAATATAATGTAAAATAACATCTAGGTTGATGAAGACACTTGAATTAGTCTAATTATTTTATCACAGCAAGAAACATTAGAATATTATCAAATTTAATTGATGATGAAATGATAATATTACATAGGAAATAAACGAAATAACAAAAATGTAGCATGGGATATTCATTTTAAATACATGTAATTTGATTCCTTATGTTCCAATAATGATGCTTTATATGAAACCAACTTTTATTATGAGGGGAAAGGACAATAAATCCCACAATTATTGTAATCATCCTTACTCATGTATTAACCCAATAAAAAATCCAATATGAATCTAAAACGTACAATCCAAAACAAAAATTATCGTACTATGTAACTTGTATTGTCATTTCATGTGGGTTTTCTACTACTGGGGACAATTATGTTACAATGTCCCAACTAATTCCTAGTCTTCGGTCAACCAACCCAATATAGTAATTCCTATAGAAAAATTCTATCTAATAACCCATTGCGACATCCATGACCATGCTCACTCATACGTAACAATACTTTTCTTGCCACATGGCATCAAGAAAGCATCCTGATATGTTAGAGGTAATAAATAATAATCATGTTTCTAGAACGTTATATTGAGGTGACTATAATGTAACGATTACAGTTTGTCACAACAATATCATCATATAAATTAAAAATTAAAGAATAATAATTATGCAATAGAAATAGTGAATCATCATTGTAAAATATATTTTAGAATAATCTATCGAATAACTATAACACCCCCTCCGCATTGCAATGTGTTTAGGTGAAATTGATACTTGGTCTCAGGCAACATCCACATGACTCCATAGGCTATCAATAAATTACAAGGGCTTCAATACATTTTGGGGATGATTTTAACATTGAATATAAAATGACCACAATGATGTATTGAGAACCAAACAACAAATATATTATGCATGAAAACAATGTATACATAGCAAAGTAATATCATAAGGAAAAATTAATAAACTACAACAAGACTAATATTAGGTCTCCATCTAGAAGACTATACCAAAAAAATCAAAACATTACAGTTATATCTCCACATATCCCAACATGCTCCATTTTTTCAAATCCAAAATCCATGCCAATGTTTCATGAATCATTACTAAATATATGAAATAATTATCATTTACATGTGTCTCAATAAATGATGTCTACAAAAAGAACCAATGTGGAAATGTAAGGAATGTGTAACTAAACTTAGTTGGTTTTATGAAAATGACTTCCCTAATAATTCTACTATGATATAAAAACTAATCATTATTTCATAAAAAATATATTAAAACCATTAAAATAATTAAATCACATTATACCAACACTAATCCAATTCAAAAATATTCAAATTTTCCATGTAATGAATGATAACCATTCATTAAACAAATTTTTCAATTTAAATATTAGCTTAACCCATTAAATTACACATATAAATATATACAAACCAGAATTAGCAAGTGAAATTTAGGTAATCATAATAATTCTATCCTAAATCTACCATTTTTTCCTAATTTAACAATATACATGTTCCCAATGGATCAAATTTCTTCCACAAGGATACGTCAATGACAATGAACAGACACCAACCAATTATGAAAAAACCATGCCAAAAACATTTCTATAAAAACATTCAATAAAACAAAAATTATATTAAAATCTATTCGTTAATAATTATTCAATAATTCAATGTAAACAACAAAATTTAAAATAATCATTTCAAATTCATTCAACAATGAACATGGTAAAAAAATACCACAATTTCAGAAATCATCATTAAATATGGTTCCTACCACACTTTTAACAACAATTTCACAATCAATTTCATGATATTAAAATAATTTGTATCCAAGACATTATATTTTAATAAAATTATTTGAGAGTGTAGCCACATACTTCAGAAAATATTTCAAAAACTGAAGAATATGACATAATCTTCCACAAATCCAGGTTGAATCTCTAATAACCCATCATATATATTTTACCATAACATTAATATTATCATATATCTTGATAACTGGAATCAACTATCATTGATATATCCCCAATGGATAGTATTAGTGAATATAATATATAGAGGAATAATAGGTATAAGGAAAACAACCTAGAACTATGATTTACCAACCAATATGGCCTTTTATGAACCATTATTTTTCATCGTATCACTGATACATCGAAGGGGATTGTAACCAAATACATTGGGTGGAAAAAATTCCATGTTATGGTAAAATTGGAATAAAAAGGAGTTGTTTAGATGAAAAATAATGTGAGATAAGAATTTTTAGGATATATATTTTTACCATATGTTGTTTGGAAAAATGGTAAATAAATCTATGCTTCAAATGGGCTCCATCCACTACCAACCATCACTCTTTACATAGTTGTCTTGAATAGTTAAAAACACAATTAATCCACCGTGATTTTTTACTCTGTTCCAAATTTTGTGGTTACTCTTCATCGACCAAATGATTTTTTCCAAATGGTGTGCCTAACTGTGTGCCTAACCCATAAAAATTGTAATAGATTACACTATTTCTTGTAGGATTTTTACAGTGTATACATTCCTTTCTCAGATAATTCTTCTCTATAAATTACTTAAAAACAACTCAAAAGTCCATTAAGCCCTCCAAATCATCACTCAAACACACTAAACACAAAATATATATAAACAAATTGTTAATTTCATGAGAAATCAAGGGATCTAAATTATCCCTAACATTGGACTTTCCATCCCTTAAAAGTATAAAATCATTGTTTCTATGAAATAGTTCCAGCAATTGGTCGACCACTTCTATCTCCCGTTTCCCAATTTATTACATGGATATGACCATGTTTTGAAAATACCTACACTAGACCATTTTTTTCAAATGAAATACATTCTCTAACATATCAACATCTTCATTGTCACATGAACCAATGAAGAAAATAACTCATCATCAATGTGATTACATCAAAATAAATAGTCAGAATCAGGATGATAATTTTTCAATAGAGATATATGAAACACATTGTGCACTATATTGTATCATCGTGGACAATCCAACCAATATAACACCTCACCCATGAATTCATTTATCTCAAAATTTCTTATTTATCGTGGAACAACATCCATACTTCAAAAAACTTTTATTTACCATACTTAGATGGATTATCACGACTACATTATCACTCACTGTGAATGGTAGTGGATGTTTACAATCATCATCATATTATATATTATGACTCTGAGCCATCATCATTCATTCCATGATTCTCTTAAACTTCCATATGGTCTGTTGCACAAGGCTTGGACCAACAATTGATGTGTCACCTGTTTCAACCCATTAATATAGATAATGATAAGGATAAATAGTAAATTATTCAAACGGATACATATGCATCAAGGATTGACAAGTATTTTTATATAAGAGATCCACTAATGGATAGTGATCTTCTCATTATCCCCAAAATGTGTTACCGAAGCCCGCATCGTGTATTCCAATCTTTATATCATCATTTCAAATATCCCATTATTTACAGGAAGATATGTAATACTCATACTCAACTACGTCCCAAGGACTTGTTGTATGGATTTATAGAAATGAGACCCAAGACATAGATCTCTATCTGATTCTCTGGAAACATGTACAATATGCATATTCACCACATCTCAGATATAGATTTTAATCTTTTTATCCACTATATGATATTCATGAATTCAGATCAAATGAGATATCATTAGGAGCTAATCCATGATCATCCATATAGAATCATGTTTCCAAACCATTATTAGGTGTACTGTCATAAAATCCAAGGCATCCTGATTCGATTTTCCTCATAATAATTGCATAAGGATACAAAAAACCTACTCGATACTGTTTCTCTTCATTAACCTAATGGAATGTTAAGTATATGAATGAAACTTATCTGCAATTATTTTCATAATTTCCCAACAAAACAATGATTTCAATTCCTTATACGTCTTCTAAATTCTAGGAAGTGCATCACATGTTGAATTGTGGTAAGCATGGAAAATTTTCAATAGAAAATCCATATTTATTACCAAAAAAATTTGAAACCTAAAAAATACACTCCCATTTAGCATTCATCCAAAATTGGGCTCTCTTCCATTGAGTTTTGAACATATATGAAAATATTCAAAATTCGATATCTCTGCCTCTTTAACTATATTAATAATATCAAGAATTGTGGAAACTAAAATGAAACCAGAATCAATCCCTTGATCTTCACAATTTACCTATGTCAAATATGTCCAAAATCAACTGCCACTGATCTAAACACTATGTTTCCAACTAAACATATCAATTCATGCATAGTTCATATTACACCTAATTTCTTTTACCCAGTGTATACAAAAATTCAATGTATAAAATTTTTAGATACATCATCCATTTTCATTGTATCAATGTCTAATACTTTTGTCCTAAAATGTTTTTTAGGATCCTATGATCTGTAAACACTATAAATTTCTAACGAAATAGGTAATGACACAGATTATTCAATGCATGTACTACATCAAATAACCCAATAATGTGTGTTAGGTAGTTCTTATTATGAAATGTTTTCTTTTTTGGTCTGTAGGAAGAAACATGATCTCAAAGCATGAGATAACATCCAATCCATAATATAAATGAATCATGATACACCACATACCATTTTCCTTATTCTGGTAATAATAATATATGTGAGGATGTGAGGTGAACCTTATGCTCTTAAAAATAATTATGACATTCATCATTCTATTTTAGTGGAACATTTATCAATATCAAATCGTTCATTAGTGATTTTATTCTTGAAAAATCCCAAACAAAACATTTGTCATATCCATATAGGCTGAGGAAAATACATATAGGAATAACAATCTTTGGTGCTAACAGATAATAAGATGTATATTTTCTAGAACCCCAGAAATAACATGTTAAAATATTAAATGTCCAATGAAACATTCCAACATACAAAAAACACTCAATGGTAATTTGGAATAGATATGATGAACTTGTAACATAAACAACACTATAACAAAGTGATTCACTTTCTCATACCTTATCCTTTAATACACCATTATTTAATCGAGATACACCAAAATAAATTAATATAAATATCTTGTAAATATCAAATTCATAAATTCCATAATTAAACCTCATACATTATTATGAATTAAAGGAATAACCAAAGACTATTATTATAAAAATATAATCATAATTTATATTTTTGGAATATCCCCCTTCCAATCCCAAAAATTGGTGATATCCTAATTGTAATTAAATTTTTGAGAAACAGTGGGCTATAATCAACAGATCCAAAATATCATTAATTTGTGGAAGTGGATATCGATTTTTTATCATAACATTGTTAAGATTAAAATAATGAACACACAACCAAATGATAATGTTAAAATAGTAAACTAAACATGTCAAAATTCTATTTGATGAGAGTATTTCGACCCATCCCCACCATAGCTTCGAAATAAATCAATTTGGAGCCATTTAATACCGAATATGGAATTATAATAAAATAAAATTTTAATTTTTCCAAAGGTGTCCCTCTCCTCCCTTATAAAAGGGAACCTCCTCCCTCTCTTCCTCACACCACATTGAGACTTCAAGCTCGACCATCCCCTTCCAATTTATCCTCTCAACATCCCTAAAAACATCCTAGTGGTTCTGGTCTTCTTCAAAACCAAATTTTAGTGCCCTAAAAGGAGGTCTCAAAGAAGCGCTTCAAAGTAGAGGTAATGTCCATTACCGATTCTTTCAACATTATTTCTTATTTCAATTATTATTCTTTAGTTGTTTCATAATGATCTAATAAAATCAGTATCACTCATTTAATGATATGTTATTATAAATATTAAACAACCCTATTTCATTATATATCCATCCTATGAAAAACGAAATCATCGCGCGTGCGTACGTACGGAATACCGTCTTCACGCTGTGGTGTAATCTATTTTCCAAGACCACCTTACCTGGATGTGTATAATGGTGTAAAGAATGAATATATATGATTATTGTAAAGTTATATTAATTCTTAAATAGTTTAAATACACCCCAATACAATTCCATGACCATGGGAACGATATCATCGCTCGTGCGTACGTACGGAATACCATCTCCACGATGTGATGCGACTCGTTCTACAAGATTTTCATTGCATAATTATTACATAAATGAATTTAGTGAATAAATATGATATATATTACACTAATACCATTCTTTAAATGAGGTATCTATAACCTAAAAATAAGAATAATAATTTATTCGTCAAAACACGCATAAGAACAAAAAATAATAAACACCCGAATAACAAGTAGCAATGAAATATTACTAATAATAAGCTATGAATATGACCATATATGATAACATAACAATGAGTATGATTATGAAATAAGTAAATGACATTATTTAAATCAATATACTGGAGGTTTGGACACTTATGAATCAAATCTGACCTAAGGTAAGGGAAATATCACAATCTCATTTTTATCCGAGATTTTTTATACTTTGGAATTTACTGCGGTGTATTTTATCATCCACATCCCTGTTTCCTCAATATGTAATATTATTTCTATCCACATACAATTTTTTAAATCCAATTTTACCCTTTGGTCAGTTTATGGTAAAATGTATGAAAGGAATCTTTTGTTTTTTTTCGTACGAGGTACTTTTTGACTTTTCCGGCCAAAGTACGAGAATAATATTTTTTTAACTTATACGGCATGAATGGATTATTAAAAAATTATTTCCGAGAAGATTCTCTTACAATTTTTCAAGTTTATTTTTAATAAACTTGTTTTAGTTTAAAATTTTATGACATGTTAAGAAAGTAAAAGTGTTTTTTTAGTAGAAAGGATATTTTCTTCAAGAATAGAGTTCAAGTGTTTTATCAAAATTATTTTCCATCTAAGATAATATAGGGTTATGTTTCTATCCCTATTATTACATTGATATGATTATGTCGTGATGGAATTATTTTTATTTATTCCATTATCTTATATTAATTGTTTTATGATGTCATGATGTTTAAGAATCCCATTTTTATTACATGGGTTATGATATGATGTATGGTTTATGATTTTGTGGAACAGATAAGAATGGAATCATTATGAGATGGTTGGGACATATATATACCTCCAATGCATTGGGTAAAGATTTATATCTCATGAGATATACATGGCTGGAATGGCAGGTTAATCTGGTTCAGTGAAACAAGACTGAAATGAGGTGTGAACTCGATTCAGAAATGGACTTTGTCCGTTAAGATAGTCTTGGCAATGAGTCTTGACTACTAAGAAATGATTATCTATGATTATGTGTGTATTCCACAAAGCTTAATGTTTTATGTTATGATTATTGTGATTACATTTCACTACCATTATTTATCCCATGTTATGAAATTTTGATCTCTTTTGCAGGGTAAGATTTCCAAAATGTTATGTTCATATGAATATGATGCGATTGATATTTCTTTTGATTACCCTTACTGAGCATTTTAGATCACCCTTTTTATGTTTTATTTTCCCCCATGATTAAAAGAAAGGATTTAGGTAAGGAAACAAAAAGTGGATGATATTTATGGGAGATGTTGAAGATCTTTCACCACGGTTATAAGATTACATTGCAAGTTTCCAAAGGCACTAAACTATTACTGTCCTTGTGTGTCTGGTTTTTTTATGTATTATGTATTCCGCAAAAGTAATTTAATATCTATGTACGTCACGATTTGGGTCTCTCCAGGAATCATATCACAGTAAAAATATTTAATCATTTCAAATTTCCATAACACATTAATAAATACAGCTATGAATGGGTATAAATTTGAAAATCACGTATATTGTGAACCCATTCCCAACATTCCCATGAAATTGATGTCCACATGTTAATCATGAATTTGTACCAAAAAAGTATACGTAATTAGAATTTTTTCTTCATATGGTTTACCAATCCCAACTGGTTAACCACATTCTTCAACCATCTTTTCCTTCTCCTCACCAAAAACAAAACAACACACATATAGGGAGATCAATCCATACCGTTAAGGGTCAGTACACCACCACATGAGGCATCAAAAAAATATCATATGAGTCTATTAAAAAAGAAGAATAAAATAATAAATACCAACTTCCAATAGAAACTAGATATTTATATAATGAAATAGCATGTGATAATATCCCCCCAATAATATAATTATTCATTAAAACCATATCTCAAATGTAAAAAATTGAAAAATAAAATGAGGTATTTTCTAGAAAGAAGACCTTCAAAAATACTTACATTAATTAAATTATATGTTGAATTGAACTAGGGCGGCATCTAAAATGACACATATTCTAGTGAATCAAAAGGCCATAAAGGAATTCTAAAAACCTATTTAATATAGAATTATTTATAGAAATCACCAATAGAACATTGGGTATGATTTTGGACCTCACACAAATAAAATAAATAATAAATAATGGAAAAATATTTTCTAGCATAAAGGTTATAAGAAATAAAAATATCTAAATGTGAGTTCCAAAATTATACATAAATAAATATATAGTGTAATATGGTAAAAATAAATTTGAGGCCTAAAAAATAGGTCATTGGATTAATTTAAAACCCATTTTGGAAGACAGTCCCAGATACTCTTATTGTACGATTCATAACCATAGTAATAATCCCAATGATAATTATCCTATATGAATCAAACCAGGTAATAGTAAACCAAAAATAGAACAATGCATATAATATATATGTGTGTTATAAATCACAGAATTAGTCACCAACCATAGAATATATGTAGTCACTTTAGTATAACAGATATCTAAATAATATCTTTAAATAAAATAGAATGATATAAATTTTTGAATATTTTTTCCATAAGTAAACGAGAAAAAAATTATAACTGTGTCAAAAAAAAATTGCATTTATTTTCATTGAATGAATAAAATCACATTGAAAGTATTATTCCATTGAAACACCTCGTTGAAGAATAAAAATATTAAAGTTACACATTATACACATCTCATAAACTGATATTTTCAAAACCCATTTTGAAACTGAAATGATGAATGTAATGTTAATCATATTTTTTTAACAACATTTAAAATTAGTTTTTCTTTAAAACTAGGAATTCTGATCCTAAAAAAAATTTATATAACCCTTAATAAAGATGAGTTATATATACATAACATTTAAACATTCTACTAAAATAAACAATATGCATTGGAAAAAAACTATTCAAATTTATATAACCCCTTTCATACTCATTAATTAAATATTTGGAAGGAACTTTAAAATACCACTTTGAGCCTCATTTTTTTGAAAATAATTAAAAAATGAAATTTCAAAAAATTTAATAAGGAAATTCATAGATAAAAAAAGGAGTAATGCATGTAAGAAACAACAACAATTTCATTTCAAAAAGAAAAAATTACAAACAACAGGTACATAGGATCAGAAATAGTAATATAAGAATCATGTCATATAATTATATGAATATGGAATCCCTTAATAGATTCTATATAATATAATTATTTCAAGGGAATCATTCTAAATATAATTAAACTAATTAAAAATTATAGATATTTTAACTTTCTAGGAACTATATATCATGTCACATTCACATCTATTCCAATAGGAATATCCAAAAAAATTAGACTGTCCAGAGCATTCTACTATAAAAACCCACTTAATGGGTGGTTAGTTCACACATAAATTTATCTCCATATCCTAAAAATGTGATTTATTAATTAATGATAACATATTTGGAACATTTAAATATTTTTTAGTTCACCCATCCATACCTATACTAAGTCATTAAATCCCTACAATGAAATTTCCAGATTAGTTGAGTACAATTAACATCACAGAATTCAAATAATAACTATTTGTAAAAAACTCAAGACTCGCACATACAACCTTTTCAATGTCACATGATTTTAAAATAATTAATATGTTTGATATCATTCAAAATAAACAACATTGAAAATTATGGAACTACGAAATAAAATTATAAAATAAAAAAATCTTACAAACTTGATATTTAATTGTTGTGTAGGGATAAAATTACAGAAATTATTAAATATATATAATGTATCAAATCAATATAAATTTATTTTTTCAATTAGTATGAAATGTGACACAAAAACTTATTAAAGTAATTTTATTCTTTAAAAAACACCATATTCAAAATTAATTGTCATTTAATTTTGTGATAAAAACTATTCAATTTATAAGAAAAATTTATAAAAATTATTATTAAAAAATATACTTCATTTTTAATTCATTATTTAAAAAAATATGTTGATTGTTTGGGAATTTTATAAATAGAATTATTTATAAAAAATTATGTTTTTATTTAACAATAAAAAAAATAAAAAAAATTAGTTAGTTTTAAATTTTTAGTAGTTCCATTCAATTTAATATAATCTAAATATGTTTTTTTAAATTTATTTGAGTCCTTAAATTTATTTAATAATATTTCAATCTTCAAAAAAGGTATTTTTTAAAAAAAATAGTTTTTAATACCATATTGGTTTTTTTATTTTTAAATTATATTCTACCACTTCTAGGATTTCAACCATTAAAAGGGATTTAAGATTTATAATAAATGGGTTAATATTTGTTATATTATTCCTTTTTATTTTTTCCGATTATATATAGTAATGATAGAAATATTTTATGATAGTATCGTGTATATTATGTAATTAGGGTTAAAATAACATCATCATAATCAATGACCCAGATACATTAAATAAATTTATTTCACAAGTATATATTATCCATAAACATCCAACTGTGATATATATGATCTTTTATTTCAAATTTTCAACGATTTTTTCTTTATAGAAATTTAGTGAATATATGACCAAAAATATCACACTCCAAATTTACATAATTATAATATTTTTTCATATTTTTATAGATATATGATATGTTCATCTGTTAATTATTATTTTAATGTTAATTATTTTTTATAAAAATAAAGTATTTCTAATTTTTATTTATGTTATATCTTTTATCAAATAATATGTAGTGATGAAGACATAATTATTCAATTAATAAAAAAATAAAACAAATTATATGAAAAATGATAACATTATTATAATTTGATTTAGTAGTTCTATTGCATGATTTTTTATATAATTATAACTTCTTAGAAATGTATGAGTGAATTATATTCTAATTTCATTGTTGTGTTGTACGTTTAAATGTAAAACTAAATAAATTGATCAATTAATTAGGTTGATAATATATAATTATTTATAATATTTTTAAAAATGATTTAAATTTCATATAAATATATTATGTATCCCTATTAATGGTATATTATTTATAATAATTTCCATGTAAAATTTATGGATATTTTTTCTTTTTCTAATTTCTATATTGACCACTTAATTGTAAAAAAAGTAGATATCACTGTAATTTTCTAAAGAGACAATAGTGTGATAAATTAAAAAGATAAGGGTTAAAATATGATATAAATATGAAAAAAATTATTATATAAGATGATATATACTGATACTCATATTATATTAAAATGTTTTTTACTTTCATTCATTGATACATGAAAATCATTTAATATTAATTTAATATTTTATAAAATTCCACATGTAGCCCTCCCATATATTATATAAGCTATCATATCCTTTTCACATCTTAAAATAGTAAAAACACATAGGGTTTATACAATACCAACTCAAATACCTTAATAACCCTACTCACCTCTTAGATGACTTATTTTGATCATAAAAACCATCATGGGAATTATAATCGTGTAATAATAAGAGTTGTCTAATGAAAATAAATAGTTCCCAATTAATAATTTTTTTTCTTATTTTCAAACATATTCCAATATGAATAAAACATGATGAAATTTTTTATCATTTATATCTAATTCATTTATTTGTTATTAAGATAATTTAATAATCAATATCCATCTATACTTCTATCTAATTGGAAATGAGACTAATATTAACATGTGCAGCTGACTACTGTCTCACGGACTGATGTAATTCATTTTCCATCACCTTATATGATGACATGTTATATTTATATATTTAATGTAAATATATGATATTGATGGTATTTTTATCATTCCGAGAACATAACACATCATTGAATTTCATTTCATTCCATCCTATGAAGAATTATAACATCATTCATGTGTGTGTGTGGACTTCAACCACATTATGAAATGTGAATCATTTTTCACAAAAAAAACAGAAGGGAAATATATCTATGTATATTTAAATAAATTTACTACCAATTATCAAATAATTATTATTTTATAATGATAAAAATTTTACTAAACATTATTCCATAATGATTTTTGAATAATGGAAATGTTACACATTCGTATGAATATCCAATAATCACCATGATTGAAACATAGTTAATTTTTCATAACCATAAATAAAAACTGGTTTTGAAATAAATATTTTAGAGTAAGTATAATTATTATGAAATAATTATTTATGAATATAATTAAAATGGGTGATAAAAAATTAATTTATTACATAATTAAATACATCATTGTAAGAGATAAAATAAAAATTAAATATATTTTTGAAATAATTATTTATGAATTTTAATAATAATAATATATTTATAATATGTTTGTAAATGAACATACATGTTGATTCATACTCAAGGTAAGGGTGTTACTATTAAAAATCCACTTTTTATTGATTTCGTTCTAAATAATTTTATTCCACATCCGTATTGTTTAAAAAAAATAATTGATATAATTATATGAATATAATATAATTATGAAGGATATTTTATATCACATTATACATTACATAAAAAAATTTCAAATGGAATAAATAAAAAAGGAATTTCTTTATAAAAAGTCAAAGGGAACGTTTTATTTTAACATATATGTCGACATCAATGTTTTCCACCCCCAAAACTAGTATTTTAATTTTGGATTCCTATGCATGATTCACTATTTAATTCAATGGAAAAAAAATTTCCCTTATGTTCTAATTATTTTCTAAAATGGTTTTATTATGTAAGGGGAATATCGATAATACTAAATATTTTATTATGGATTAAATTAATTTTTTTTCTGTGTGTGATGATGAAAATTCAATCTTCACTATTTTATGATAAATTTATGTTTCATGGGAATTATATATAATGATGGGTGGTCTTTTATAAACCATGGATGGGTGGTTCAAATATATTTAATGGGAATGCAGTTACGTTTTAACAAATAGATAAGTGGTTCTATCATATTCCCATAATTTGTGGCTCTATGATATCCCTAAAATGCATTTGGAATTGAAGTAAACCATATGGTTATTCCATTAATGAGACGGATATAAAAAATTATTTCCCACGGTACATAAATGATATATATAATTGATCTTGAAGTTTTCCATTAATTTTATTTTCCAAATCAGTTTTCACATTTTCATCTATTTTTTTATTTAAATAATATATTTTATATAATAATTAACAATTTTTGTTTTTTATATTAAATATATATAATAGGTTTCTGTTTTGATATTGGGTTTTTTGTATTTATTTTTTGTTTTTTGCGATAATAAAATAAATTTATTCATTCATTCAATTAATTAATTCTTTATGTATGTTATTTTATATTTAATAATTTTAAATTTTTTATTTTAATTTTCACATCATTTATTTAATTAATTATTTATTAATAATTTCAAATAAATAAATTTCAGTTTAAATTTTGTTACATAGAATGATTGAATTAAATTAAATAAATTCCCTTAATTAAGAATTTCATAACTTAGTTTAGTTTTATTTTAATTCCATGATTTTATTAATTCATTTAAGTAATTTATAAGTTAGTTAATTTATGAATACACTGTTTTATAAATTAATTGATTTAACAAATTAACTTTTATGATAATTTAAATAAATTGATAAAAATTTTCAATCATAAATAATTTATTTATTGTTTAATTAGTAATCAAATTTACAATGTTTTTAGATTTTTAAAATTTGATTTAAAATTTCTATTTCCTTATTTTATTTATTAAAATAATTTATTTTGTTTTAGTTGAATAAATTTATTGATTGAATTTGATACATTAAATAAATTTTTTATTAGTTTTTTATAGGTGTATCCACTATATGTATAGTGGTAGTGACTAATTTCGTCACCTCCAAAATAACTCAATGAGGATTCATGAAGTCACTGCCACTCTCTCATCATTTTCAATTTTATTTTAGACACCTCACGACACATACACAACTCATAGACTACGAACTGATGTAGGAGCTAGAGATGGGACGTTTCTCTTCCATCTCTATCTCTATTCATTATTTATGATATGTTTTGTGTTTTCTTTGGTTCATTTTAAATAAATCTGTAGCTTGGTATGTGGAATCAAGTTGTTTTTCTGTTTTGTATTGTGATGTTTGTGTTGTATGTGTTTCTTCAATCCACATGATTTTTGTGTCCTAGTATATCCAGTAATGGAGATCTAATTTTTGAGGCTAGATATAGGTAGTGAACCTCGATGTGATCTGGAGATTTGTTCATCAAGGTGATCATCATGTTCTTCTATGCCTTTGTTGAGCGTGTAGGTGAATTGGGCTATGTGGGATCCCATTATTGCACTAGATCAATTTCTAATTTCTCACAACATCCCTTCTCCCCTTCCTCAAATTGTTTCTTTTATGAAATATTATGTTGGGTTCAGTTATTTTACGAACATATAAGCATCATTCTACCTAGGGAAAATGCCTGGATCAGATGAATTTTTTGATTGAATGACCATTAACTTTGGAGGAATTCATGAGAAATAAAGAATTTACATTCTTGAATATTCAATTTTTAGGTGATATAAGTGAGTCATCCAAGCCATCATTCATTCCATGAGCTTATTGAATGATTGTGAATCATTTTTCTTGTAGATCCATGATAGGGAGTTGATGGTGGATCAACATAGATATGGCCTTATGCTCACTAAATCATCTTTTTTGTCTTGCAATCATTGTTTTGTTATATTTTTTCTTGTTCATGGTGTTCTATCTAACTTTCTCTCATTTAAGGTAATTTTTGTAGTTTTTTTCCCCATGATGGTCATTTCTCTTCAGTCATTGTTTCATCTATCCAAAATCTATTATTCAGCATTGATACTTTTTGTCTATATTGTTTTATTATTATAAAAATATAAGAAACAATCAAAAATATTTGGGGGAATTAGACTGAGACATTCAAAACTACATCATTGTGAGTGACCTTGAGTTAATACATAGTGCAATATATAGGGTAGTATAAATTTAATCATGACTATCCTCGTGATACCTGCGATGTAAAATTTTGGTGGATATTATATTTTTAAATAAAAACACAAAAAATAACAAAAATGAAATCAAAAAACAAAATAAAAATGTCGAAAATTTTATACTCTGATGATGATGATGATTTGTATATTTTTTTGATGTGCAATCACATTATGAGTACATAGCACTATATCAATTTTGGTTACATACAGGACTATTAGAATATTATCTAGATTAAATAAGGGTTGTGAAACAATATAGTAATCAATAATATGTAAAGAGTGATTTAACCAAATTATGAGGTATTAAGAGGGGAATATTCTAAAAAGAAGGATCTACTCCCGACCAATAAAGTCATTTAATTCCTTCAGCCAACCTACTGGTCTCATGAGGACCAAAGTAGTATGGTAGTACCCCAACATTCCATTTACGTTTCACCATCTAGACAATAACTGAGATGAAAGGAGAAAATAAACATAAATAACGAAAAGATCATGGAGCATCCAACATTTGAGTCTACGACACCCTCTGACATGCACCTAGAAATTCATGAGTTGCATCTTGATTTATTTTATAGAGCTGGTATGAGTTTGATATGGATAATTATTAATACATTTTTGACACATATTTTATTTTGTAGTTTATTTTAAATGATTAAATGTTTTATTTAAATAAATGATAATCAATTTTAGTAAATTTTGAACTTTATTAAAAAAATAGAGGTCTTTCATCACATGAAAAAAATTTATGTCATTATATTTATTTTAAAAATTAAATTCAATATTTTTTTATCTTTCTCAATATTTAAATTTTAAATTTTCATTGTTCCGATTCTTTGATTATATTAATTATTTTTTTAAAAAAAAAATATAATATAATATATTCATCGGTAAATAAATATATTTTTTCATCTATCATTGATTATCTGAAAATTTTAATTTCTCTTAATAATTAAAATCAATACATTATATGTTTTAATATTTAACATTAATTTAATTCTTCCATTTCATTTTATTAATTTTTTATATATGTAAATATTTTAATCAAATTGAATTTTAATTATTTTTAATTTTTAACAACATAGATTATTATAATAAATATGTAGAATTTTTATTCACTGAAATTATTTTATAAAATGATAATTATAATTTGTTAAATTGTTTCTAATCTATATATTTGATTAATTTTAAAGAACTTCTTCTTTTATTTTATATAACATTTTTTGTTGGTTTTTTTAGGTTTCCTGGTACCATTGCAAGTTCCCCACTCAACGTTGGTCGTCAGCCAACGTCGGCCTCATAGAATGGTGACTTGTCTAAGTCACCATTTCTACAAAACATCCAACAACAAATCATGTCATTGTTCTATCTTCTCACCATTAAATATCCATCTTCTATCGGTGCCTCTTCTCCCATTCTCCAAGAACGTTCTTGGGATTATAATGATTGATCACAGACACATCCATGAATTTACTTGAACTCATCACAATCAATAACCCAACCTTATTGTGGTTTCTAACGTATAAACCTCTCCCGTAGGACCAATACTTTAGGATTATAATGTTTCATTAAATCACTCTATTCATAATTGAATTTTTACCTTTAAATATTGATATAATATGTATCATGCAGTTCTCAAGATCCTCTACATGAATCATAGAACAAATAAACAAAGACTACCACTCAAAAATGTTCTCCAAAAAATTCTTTTTTCTGAGACATCCCTCATAGATAACCAATAGTAAAATTTCACTTCTCAATTGTTTACAGAATCTCAATGACCAAAGACATTATTTACTCAAATAACATCCACATATTGATATTAAAATCCCAAAAAGTTAATATATATGATTATTTTGTAATATTTATATATATAAAATAGTTTATAATTACGTTATTCCACCATCAATACAAGTCATATATCATAAATTCATGTTTAGATCACGTGTCATGTAATTTTTCTTGTGATTTATCAACTGATGTGAACTATATGCCATGAAATCCTCTCCCTAGATCATAAAAACTCGTGTCTAAATACATAATTCATTATAGTAAAATATATATTATCTTATTGGATTAGATAATATCATGATCCCCACTAATGTTAGTCATCCATTCAGATCTAGAATGGTTTTCTCATAAAATTCAGACCAAAGAAACAAGACACCTCAATTGTAAAATCACTTTGACTGGTGGTTAATGAAATGATAAATCCAATATAAAGAAGGTATAATAACCATCAATTCCCAAAAAACACTCTATGGAAATAATATTATTTTAATTATTCCATGTTACTATGACACTCACCTTCACTGGTTAACAAATACACTTGTTTCTGAGATAATGTGACCATGGAATTTGAGTTTATTTTTCTATATGTTGAATTTTTAATGATTAGAAACATTTGGTTCTGTATCAATGAATTCAGTACAATATCAGATTTTTTGGAATGGTCACGTAATTTATTAATATAATCCAAAATATCAACCTTGAAGACTACAACATATATATCCTGATATTGGTGGAATACCTTATTAATCATATCCATAAAAACTACCAATACATTTTTATGGATAATAAATATAAAACAGTACTCATAAAATTTATATTTACTGTTTATTTATTTAGGTGGTATATATAATGGTCTATCGAAGACCTAATGCTAACCCAAAATCAATTAAATCATCTAGAAAACCATCGATCCTCAAAACAAGTCAGTGAGGTTATCTATACGATCTATATGATATAGTTTTTTCATTGTAAGATCATTATATCATCAATAATCAATATAAATCATAAGGGTCCCATCCTCATTCTTCGTAGATATTAATAATGAACCCCATAGTGATGTAATGGGTCACATAAAACAAAAAAAATTCAATTAATCATAATTTATATTGAGATCTATAAAACCAACAGTATCCTTCTAGTTAATATGAATGGACATAAGTGTTTCTCTTGGAAATAGTTCAATTATAAACTAAACAACCCACTGAGGTGGTAGCATAGAAATTTCATTACGAATGATATCTTTGAAATGTTATATTACATAATGAATAAAATTATATTTACTTGATCATCTAGATAATGGATAGAAATCGTGGATTTAAATTTCCTCCACTCATAATCTGTGGGTCTTGATAGATTCCATTGAATATCCCATTCACATTTTAAAATATAACTACTAACCTTGGATCATTAGGAGGAAGATCGTCACTGATTGAAATAATTATGTTTAGGTAATGGATTAGCCATTCCATGCTAATAATAATTTCAAAACTTGTTATCTCATGGATAAAGAGGTCCCAAACAAAATTACTCAAACCTGTCTTACATCATCATAAAATGTCTGATTGAATTCTCATGTCTTCGGTGTCTTCAGAGCACAAAAGTACTCAATATTAATAATACTAATCTTCACTATTTCCAAAAATATAATGGAGTTAAATATTCCAATGTAAAATAAAATATCCACTACATTAGATGCTACTAAAATTATACCTCAAATAGTAGAGGGCCCAATGATCCACCCTAAAGGAATAGTCTATTTTTCATATATCACGACCAATCCATGACCCTGAGATATAAAAAAACTACCATGATATGTTCACATATATTGAAACTATATCCTCTTATTGTATACCCCTAATCAATTTCCACCCACTAATCATGAAAAAAACTATAGTGCACCAACTCCTTACCTAACAAGGAGATACTAACCCACCCTCTTGAAGGATCAGATGATGTAGATCCTCTTCAAATGAAGATATAATGAATTTCATAAAAAAACAATTGATTATTTCCCATTCTACAACATTAATAACCCTTAAATGGGTATCAACAACATAGTTGAATCATATGATCATACCTATAACACTGGAAAAAATTCTATTGGAAATCTGGGAAAACACCGTTTAAACTATATTCTCATTAGGGAATCATGAAACAACACATTCTTCCACCAGATGAACTAATAATTTCATGTTGTAATGAACTAATGTCTACAACTCCATAATCTTCCCTAATGACATGCTTAGTGATGAGGGATTGTTCACTATCACCATGACTTTAGTAATGTAATATACATTCTACGAAGATCATCAAGCATATAAAATCCCATCCTCCAAATGGATAACTACAAATGAATATTCACCAATGAGATCATGAATGAAAGGATAAATTGATATGAAATGAGAAGAATAATAAATATCGTATAGATTACCTACACCATGTGTTGAAACACCATTTTTTACTCATCTCCCATTTTCATAATACATAATTCATTATTTAAATCTATCTTAAAATCCATCTTAGTGATAACTTTCTGATAATAAACCTTTTTAAAAACATCCCACAATTTTTTGAATGATCCAGTAATTATATAAATTTAAGGATTTTCCATTATCTATAGTGGTGGGTTAGGATGGATGATGATACATATTTTTCTCTACACCTGTGAATCAATAGCTTAGGGACAACCTTCTCCTAAAAATTTAGGACGATGGTGCTTCTAGAAATATCATTCCGACTATTCCATATTTGGGGATGTTTGGGGAGATTACTTTATAGAATGAGTGAGTTATATGGAAACCTATTGAGACTTCTCATCAGTTCCATGGTTAGCAATAATAGCTACTTCCACCAGAGGAATTATGAGAGGTAATATTGGTGTCTCAGGGCCCACCACCTTTGGAGAATTGTCATTGCCACCCTCAAAGCATATAACTGAAGGAAATCATTGTAACGATGCAAAGTTTTTCAATGGAAATTACCTTCTTATAATAATGTCATAAAATCACATCAAAGGACAACATAATGAATTACTATGTGCAAAGTGACCTCTAAACATAAATTTGTCACTTATGTGTTTTGAATTTTGAAAATCCGACATACATGGTTGTATTCAATAAGTTATTTGGAGTCAAATAAAACAAAAATAATATTCGGGGAATTGTAACCTAGACTTATGAATAGTAACCTACCCTTATAAACAGTAATATGACCCTTATGATTAGTAAATCAGCCAGCAATAGAGTAATCGTACCCATGAATAATTAAATAAAATTTAGACATCTTACAAAGTGACAATTTTACTTTAGTAAACGATTTGGTATTTTGTAAGTCATAAATAATTAATTATAAATAAATAATTAATTTTAAATAAAATTTATTTTCATAAAATGTGTTCAATAATTATCAAATAAATGTATTGTAGTTTTTAGATAACTTTATAAGAACCTACAGAATTTTTGAAAGCACTTTAAAATCATTTTTTATTTTAAAAATTATTTTTTTATGTAAATTATGATTTTAATAAAATATTAATTTAATAATATTTAGAAATTATTATTGAAAATTAGACTTCATTTTTGGATTATACACTTCGATAAATGGTAGGGGATAATTTTTTGTATTTTTCTGAAATAAATGAATTTTTTATGAATAGTGAAATAATCTAATTAACAAAAATAAGCTAAATAAGATAATTATAGAGTCATGTGTGATGATCTACTGATGTAAGACCACTTGGTTCTGGATTAAATGATAAAATTACTATTCTTGGTAATACAAGACCCAATGTTCCTTGTCTTAGGGAAAATTAATAAACTAATGAATTTTATATTAAGGAAACCCCTCTCCCCTCCACTATAAAAGCCCCCTTTCACACCCACATTTCCTCACACCACTCAAGCTACAAGCCCTCTCTAAAATCTGACAAAAAACCTTCCCTATCC
This sequence comes from Viscum album, assembly GCA_963277665.1. Classification (NCBI taxonomy): domain Eukaryota; kingdom Viridiplantae; phylum Streptophyta; class Magnoliopsida; order Santalales; family Viscaceae; genus Viscum; species Viscum album. The sequence continues at coordinate 264,416,338 of OY728122.1, read as the reverse complement.
CCTACCCAACGTCTAAGTGATTATGTTCTCATCAAAATACCAATATTAGGCCCTTAAGGAGGTTCTAAAGAGGAGGATTCTAGAGTTAATTTTCATCCCTCTTCTCCTTTAATTTCCTTCCATGTTTAAGTTCATTTCTTGATCTCTACCCACCTAGCTTAATCCAAATATATTTTTAACTCTATTATTATAAATATTATGTAATTTTATGATTCTAATTGTATATTATATCATCTAACCCCTTTCCCTCTTCCTTTTATTTAATTAAAGAGTACTTTATTCGTGAGGTGTTAATTTTTCACCTTCAAAAACGACATGTTTACTTCTTCCATTTATATCATCAGAACTGGTAATGAAACCATTTTTTTGGTTGAACCAGAACATATTATATGTATTATCTCCTATTTAATGTTATGGAACTATCTTATGACCATATTACTAAACAAGTTTGTTATGATCAAAAAACCGCCCAAATTAACCCCAATGATGATCATTTAATTATTATCTAATGACTCATTCACATGGATCTAATATAATTATTTATAAGATCATTAAAACTCCTATAATATCATTAATAACATTTGATATCAGTTCTGGAGGTTTACCCATGTTCTACCCAAACCTCAATTTATGAATACAAGTGAATAACTCAAGAAAACCATAAAAACAAACATTCTCGAACAATGTTTTCAAATTATATAACTCATAAAAAGGCACATAAAATCACATAATGAAACCATAATGAACCATAATAATGTAAACAAGTTTCTGGAATTCTAATTAATGAATATAATGTCATTATACTGGACATTAAATAGATGGAAGCATTCGGGTAGAAGGTAAGGGGAAATTCTCGAACCCAAATTTCGACCAACGGGTTCCCCCTATTTCACTCTATTTTTGATATGGTAACATCTAAAGAATAATTTTTTAATCATTATCTTTCCTTTTCAGGGATAAACTTTTTTACCACTATTTTTTATGTCAAACAAAATGTTATCCAAAATAACTCTTCTTTCATGAATACATCTTTTACTTCTCTTTCAAGTTTTACGGTTCATGTATCAAGTATGGTATTCCCTCTTTCTTTTGGGAACCCAATGTTTATAAATGTGTTCTTATGAGATGAAACCCATTCATTTTCATAGTATAGTATTGTTCATTAATGTTATTTGTTCATTGTTTCATGCATGATAAATGATAATGTTATGATGTGAAGGGTGCGCCCGAAATTATATAGCACAATATGAATTTTTTAATGTGATGGGTGTGCCCGGAATTGTATAGCGCTCCAATGCATTGGGTAATGTGATGAATCTCATGAGTAAATGTGAAATAATGTGTTAACATGATTCTATCTTGGGTCACAATTATTTTTGGTAGTAAACCAATAAGACATTATGTTTCATTTTTATGCATTGCGACATTTCAATTCTTTTATTTATGCTCCTCTCAGGGTCATGATCTTTTGCCTATATTATGATTATGCTCACCCCATGCTATATTGTTTTTATCTATAATCTTACTGGGCTTCTATCTCATCCCTTTTTATGTATATCCTCAGGTGGCTACATGTACTAAGGTGAGGACAAGTGCCAATAAGAAACTAGAGAAGAAGAAATTAAATAAATGTTTATGCTTGATGTTGTATTTGTTATGTGTGGTCATAGTTTGACCAAGACACTAAACCCTTGGATCCTCTATGTGTCATAATATTATTTTTTTATCTTTTAAATGATCTAATAGTAATGTAATAAAAGCAAGGCTCTCTATAGTTGGTATTAGAGGAATGGTTTAGTTAATTTGGAAATTCAGATTAGTGAACCCTAGAGAAAACCTATAGCATGAGACTAAGTACAAATATCCAGACAAGAATATTTACCGAGGGATCCCATATGTTGTGTTTTTGGTATAATTTTTTTAAATGAATATGTTATTCATGACTTGATTACTTATGTTTTGTTCTAACCTTTTCTATTTTAGAAAATGGTGGGCAGGACAAATAAGGACATCAACTCATGTGAGGGCCAATGCAACGATTACCCGAATGCCATCCTCAATGATTTGGGATGTGTAGATCTCAAATTCATGGTGATTCATACCCAATTATCTCAGGTTATGAATAATAACCATAATAATTTGAAGGTCCTCCTTCACCAAAGAAGGAAAAACTGGATATTTAATGTTTTATGCAGCAACGACCACCGACGTTTTGTGGATCTTTCGATCCATTAGTTGTGGAACAGTGGATCAACTACATGGATAAGATATTTTCTGTGCTTCACTATTCTGAGATGAAGAAGGTGACTCTAGACATTTATCATCTAGATGGAGAAGCTGATCAATGGCAGGCTTTGATTAAGAACACCAAGTCATGGGAGGAAATTGAAGATATGGAATGGGAAGACATTAAGATAATGTTTCTTAATAAGTATTTCCCACCAACTCTTCACACAAATATGGTGAGAGAATTCATAAGGATCAAGAAAAAAGAAAGATAGTCTATCCCAACCTACTAAGCGAATATCATAGGTCTCGCATGGTATGATTCAGGTTTTGTAATAAACATTGATAGAAAAATTTATAGATTATTTAGTGGATTAAAACCACACCTTCGAAAGGCTCTTGCAATTAGAGACTTTGTGAGTTATAAAGAAGTTTTTCAGTTTTCTCTCAATGTGGATATGGCGTTTTTTGAATGGTCCCATGGCTATAGTGATAATAAGAGAAAGATGGAGTTTCATGATATAGGATCTAATAAAAAAAGTTGGAAGAAAACTAAACAACCCACATCCCACAAATGATGGAAGTTGAACCATGGGAACATCCTCAAAGGGATGGGGAAATGATTCAAATGTGGGCAAGAAGGTGACCATGCTCAAGAGTGTCAAAAAGACACGAAAATGAAGGAGAATGTAGCTTATGAAAGGAGAGACCACTCATGGTCAAATTCTACAACAGTAAGGAGATAGGGCACTATGAAAACTAGTGCACTAAACCTTGAGTTCTCGTGGGTAATCAGTGTCAGCAACCACCATATCCAAAGGAACAAGGGAAGGATTATTCCATCACTACTTCGGAGGTGGGGCATGATAATGATGTCGTACAAGTTACACTTCCTATTGACTCAAGAATGGAAAAAGAATTATTTGATTCTAGTTCTACGCATTCCTTTATATCTTTTATGTTTGTAGAAATATATAATCGAAGCCCCGAAACCTTGAAGTAGATATATCTGTAAAAACACCAAGTGGTGAAATCTTTGCAAACCAAGTGTTTGAATCCTCTCTTGTTGGCGTATTTGGGAATGGTTTTTCGGCAAGTATCGTAATACTTCCCATGGTGTAATTTGACACTATAATGGGAATGGATTGGCTCTCGTTATATAGATCACATATCAACTGTCGGGAAAATGAAATATCATTTCAAATTCCTAACAATCCCATGCTCCTATAAAAATGAATGGAATGTCATGAATCTCTTTTGAAAAATCAAGCAATGGTGTGGGTGTTGATTCCCTATGATGAAGCATACCTCCCCCAAATGGTTGAGTTAAAGAAAAGTTCCAACCTTGAGAAAATTCCCATCATGAGGGAATATGACGATGTATTTTCCGAACAGTTACATGCAATTCCCCCGGACTGTGAGGTATAGTTCTCAATTGAACTCATACACGGAGCTACTCCTATCTCGAAGTGTCTCTATAGGATGGCTCATATCAAACTGGAAGAGTTAAAGATGTAGCTACAAGAGAATCTGGACAAAGGGTTCATACGCCCTAGTGCCTCACCTTGGGGTGAGCCAGTGCTCTTTGTGAAGAAGAAGGATGGGACAATGTGGTTGTGTATCGATTATTGGGAACTCAACAAGATCATAATAAAGAAAAAGTTTCCTCTCCCACGGATTGATGAATTGATTGACAACTTAAGAGGAGATCAATACTTCTCAAAGATGGATCTTCGTTATGGATATCATCAGGTAATGGGGAAGAAGGAAGATATTCATAACATTGCCTTTCATACAAGGTGATGCCCTTTGGACATACTAATGTCCCTTCCATCTTCATGGATTTGATGAATAGAGTCTTTAGGAATTTCCTCGAAAAATTAGTGTCAGTTATTATCGATGATATTTTCATCTACTCCAAAAACAAGGAGGAACATAAAGAACATCTAAGACTTGTTTTAGTGACATTAAGAAAGAAGAATATGTATTCCACATTCAGAAAGTGTGACTTTTTGATGAATCAGGTCACGTTCTGGGAAAATGTGATCACAATTGAGGGAAATTATGTGCATCCTTCAAAGAGTAAGGTGATTGAGGAATGGATCAGGACCTATAGTGTCACAGAAATCTATAGTTTTCCTGGATTAGCTAGATACTACCAACGTTTTCCAAAAAACTACTCACGATTGTCCATACCGCTAACTAAGTTAACAAGGAAAGGGGTGATGTTTGTCTATACGGAAGAATGTGAGTGATGCTTCATGGAGATAAAGAGAAGGCAAATCACTGCACCTATACTCACACTACCGAGAAGTGGAGATTGTTTTGTGATATGCGGTGATTCTTCAACGAAATGCTTGGGTTGTGTACTCATGAAAAATGAAAAAGCGATAGCCTATACCTCAAGACAGTTGAAGATCCATGAGCATAACTACACGACGCATGATATAGAGCTGGAAGCCGTGATTTTTCCCTTGAAAATATGGTGACACTACCTTTATGGATAGAAGTGTTACATATACATAGACCACAAGAGCCTAATGAATATATTCACACAAAAGGATCTCAACATGCGTCAAAGGAGATGGTTAGAGCTAATCAAGGAACATGATTTCTCTATTCACTATCATTCGGGAAAGGGGAACAATGTAGCTGATGCTCTAAGAAGAAATTAACCCGCAACACATTCCATGTTACGGATTGAGAAAGACCCTATCTTCATAGATATGCAAAGAAAGGATTTGGAAATCATAAGGGCATGGAATACATCCTACCTTGACCAAATTATTGTGCAACCATCCATCCAAGAGAAGATTAATGAATCACAAAGTGATGATGTGGAGATACAAAAGAGGGTGAATTTAGTAAGGGAAGGTAATCTGCCATAGTTACATATCGACACAGATGGTGTGATTCAGATTAGAACACAGCTTTGTTTGCCTTCACCACTCAAGATAAAGAAGGATCTGTTGGACCATTTACATAGCTCAACATTACTATCCATCATGGGAGTATCAAGATGTACCATGATCTCTGAGAACACTTCTGTTTGGATATAATGAAGAAGGAGATTGCAGAATATATATCAAGGTTCTTGGTATGTCAACAAGTTAAATATGAGCGACAAAAGTCCAAGGGTATGATGCAGCCATTTCCTATAACCATGTGGAAATGGGAAAATGTTACTACGGACTTTTTCACAGGTCTCCCTAAGACGTCAAAGGGATGTAATGTGATATGGGTCATGGTTGACCGACTCACCAAGACTGCAAATTTTATCCCTATTCAAGAAGACCTCTCTCTTGAACAACATTCCAAGATATATGTGATAGAAGTTCTGAGACTACATAGTGTTCCACTCTCAATTGTCTCTGACCGTGATGCGAGGTCGTATCTATGATCGAGAGAAGCCATCAACATGCTTTGAAAAACTGAATTAAATTTCATCACAGCCTATCACCCCCAAACTGATGGCCAGTTTGAAAAGACAATTCAGATGCTTGAAAATATTCAAAGAGCCTATTCTCTTGAATTCAAAGGTGGTTCAGATCAGCATCTCCCATTGATTGAGTTCTCATACAATAATAGCTTCTACTCGAGTATCCATATGGCTCCATATGAAGCTTTGTATGGAAAGCGATGTAGAACACCAACCTGTTGGGATGAAGTTGGACAAAGAAAGCTACATAGACTGGATCATGATGAAGATATGACAGAGAAGGTTAATGTCTTCCAGAAACACATCAATGCTGCTCATAGTTGGAAAAAGATCTATGCTAACAACCATCGAAGAAATTTGGAGTTCTATGTTAGAGATAAAGTCTTCCATAGAATATCTCCCTGGAATAGAGTCATGTGATTTGAGAAGAAAGGGAAGCTAAGACCAAGGTATATTGTCCAATTTGAGATCCTTGAAAGTATAGGAGTTGTGGCCTATCATCTTGCACTTCCACTATATATGGATGAAGTTCATGGAGTGTTTCATATATCATTACTAAGGAAGTACATACCAGACCCCTCACATCTACTAAACTCGAAGGTAGTGCAACAGGAAGATGATCTATCCTATGAGAAGCAGCCAGTAATGATTTTGGATTAGAGAGATAAGGTTCTAAAGAACAAGACAACCCATCTTGTCAATGTTTTGTGGAGGAACCCTAAGTTTGAAGAAGCAATGTGGGAACCAGAAGAGGCAATGAAGGACAAGTACCCTCACCTGTTTGTGTAAAGTGAAATTTTAGGGGAGAAATTTCTTAAGGGGGGAAGAATGTAACGACCCAAAGTTTTTCAATGAAATTCACTTCTTATAACCATGTCACAAAATCACATGAAAACACACCATAATGAACTACTAAGTGCTATGTTACCTCTAATCATAAGTTTCTCACTTAGATGTTTTGAATTTTGAAAATCCGACATACATGGTTGTGTTCAAAATGTTTTTTGGAGTCTAATAAAAAAATATTTTTTTGTGAATAGTAACATACCCTTATTAATAGTAACCTACCCTTATTAATAGTAATATAACCCTTATTATTAGTAAATAATCCAACATAAGAGTAACCATTTCCAAGAATAATTAAATTAAATTTAGACATCTTAGAAAGTGACAATTTGACCTTAGTAAACATTTTGGTATTTTGTAAGTCATTAAAAATTAATTATAATTAATTAAATAATTTAAAAATATATATTTTTTAAAATGTGTTCAATAATTATCAAATAAATGTCTAATAGTTTGTATATATTTTTATAAGACCCTACGTAATTTTTGAAAGCACTACAAAATCAGTTTTAATTTTAAAAATAGCTTTTTTATGTAAATTATGATTTTAAATAAATATTAAATTAATAATATTTAGAAAATTATTTTTGAAAATTGTAATTCATTTTTGGATTCTACACGTTGAAAAATAGTAGGTGTACATTTTTGGTATTTTTCCGATATACTTGAATTTTTGATGAATAGTGAAATAACGTAATTAACAAAAATAAGCTAAATAAGCTATTTATAGAGTCATGTGTGATTTTATGCTTATGTAAGCCCACTTGGTTCGGGATTACATGATACTATTACAATTCTTGGTCATAAAAGACTCACTATTCCCTGTCTTAGGGGAAATTAATAAACTAATGAATTTTATATTGAGGAAACCCCTCTCCCCTCTACTATAAAACAGACCCTTCACACCCTCATTTCCTCACACCACTCAAGCTCCAAGTCTTCTCAATAATTTACCCAAACACCTTACCTAGCCTCTATCCCACGTCCAAGAGCTTCTGGTCTCATCAAAAGACAATGATTAGGCCCTCAAGGAGGTTCTCAAGAGGAGGATTCTTGAGGTAATTTCGCTCCCTCTTCTCCTTTAATTTCCTTTTAAGATCAAGTTCATTTCTTGACCCCTCTCCACATATCATCATCCAAATTGTATTTTAACTCCAGTATTATAAATATACTGTAATTTTATGATTATAATGGGATATTATATCCTCCATCCTCCTTTCCCTCTTCCTTTTATTTTATTAAAGATAACGTTGTTTGTGAGTTGTTAATTTTTCACCTTCAAGAACAACATGCATTCTTCTTCCCTTTCTACCTTCAGATCAGGTAATTAAACCATTTTTTTTGGTTTAACAAGAACATATTATATTTATTAATTCCTATTTATGGTTCTTGAACTATCTTATGACCACATTACTAAAACAAGTTCTTTATGATAAAAAAAACCACCCAAATTAACCGAAATGATAATCATTAAATTCTTATCTAATGACTCATTCACATGGATATTATATTATTAATTATAAGATAAATAAAACTCCTGTAATATCATTAATAACTTGTGATATCAGTTCTGGATTTTTACCCATGTTCTACCCAATCATCAATTTAAGAATACAAGTGAATCACTCAAGAAAACAAAAAAAAACATTCCTGAAAAATGTTTTCAAACCCTATAACTCATCCAATGTCAAATAAAATCACTTAATGAAAACATAATGAACCATAATAATGTAATAAAGTTTCAGGATTTCAAATAAATGAATATAATGTCATTATATAGGACATTAAAGAGAAGGAACCATTCAGGTACAAGGTAAGGGGAAATTCTCGAACCAAAATTTCCTCCTTCGAGTTCTCCCTATTTCACTCCATTTTTTATATGGTTTCATCTATGGAATCATTTTTTCATAATTATCTTTCATTTTATGGGATCTAAATGTTTAACACTATTTTTTATGTCGAACAAAATGTTTTCCAGAAGAACTCTTCTTTTACGATCACACCTTTTACTTCTCATTCAAGATTTACAGTTCTTGTATCAAGTATGTTATTACTTATTTCTTTTGGGAAGCCAAATATTATAAATGAGTACTTATGAGATGAAAACCATTCCTTTTAATTGGTTAGTTATGTTCAGTTATGGTATATCTTCATTGTTTCATGCATGATAAATGATAATGTTATAATGTGAAGGGTGTGCCTGGAATTATATAGTGCAATATTAATGTTTGAATGTGACGGGTGCGCCTGGAAATATCCAGCGCTCCAATGCATTGGTTAATGTGATGAATATCATGAGTAAATTTGAAATAATTTGTGAAAAAGATTCTAGATTTGTTCAAAAATAAGTGTGGTAGTTAACCACTAAGACATGATGTTTCATTTTTATGCATTCCCACATTTCAAGTCTTTTATTTATGCTCCTCTCATGGTCATGATCTTTTTCCTAAATTTTGAATATGATAACCCCATTCTATATTGTTCTTATATATCCACGTACATGGCCTATAGCTCACCCATTTTGATGCATATACTCATGTGTCTACAGGTTCTAAGGAGAGGAAAAGTGCCAATAAGAAGCTAGAGAATAATAAATTAAATAAATGTTTATGCTTGATGTTGTATTTGTTATGAGTGGTCCTAGTTTTCCCAAGACACTAAACCATTGGATCCACTAAGTGTAATACTATTATGTTGTTTATATTTTAAATGATGTTATAGTAATTTTATAGAAGTTAGGGTCACTATAATCATTATGGAATGGTTTTTAATATTCAATGAACACACATTGGAATCAAATTTTAAAAAAGAATAAAAGAAAATATTAGTAAAAGGACTTGTACCATGGCTTCCTACCTAAGAGTCACATCCCACTGCATACAACTAAATCTAGATATGCTTGATTTAAAATATATTCATGGACATCAATTACACTATGTTTTTTCCACTATTATTTTCCCACTATTATTAATGATTTATGGTAAATTTCCATGTTTTATAGAAATTTTCTTATATATGAAATTTTTATTTAAAGTTATAGAGAAAAAAACATTTACATTATAGCATGAAACATTAAATAACCACAACCATTTTATCACGTTGTTATAATTATTGTATTGATATGTATAATTATTTATTGAGTTCAAGATAGATACATATTCCATTATGAAGTTATAGGGTCCTAATAATTATAGGATTCAATTGGTACTATATATATTTCCTACAAGACTCTCATAGTTTTTTAACTATGTAAATCACCATTCATAATTTATATAGTTAAAAACATTATTAATTGAAATTGGAATCCATTAAATTATAATAAATAATGTTTCATCCCATTTGGCTAATGGTCTATTGATAAAACATGTGTAATGGTTTAATTACCGATCCAACATAAATTTATAATAGATATAACATTTAGGTTGATGAAGACACTTAAATTGGTCTCATTATATTATCACTACAAGATACATTAGTATATTTTCTAATATAATATATGAGGAAATAAAAATATTTAATAGGAAATAAATGTAATACAAACAATGTTGCATGAGATTTTCATTTCATATTCTTGGAATGTGAATCATTATGTTTCAATAATGATTCTTAAGATGAAAATTCAATGCCTTATGTGGGGAATGAACAATAAATCTCACAATGATTGTAAACATAATAACTCATATATTACACCTATTAAGAAGCTCCATATGAATCTAATTAGTACAATCGAAAACAACAATTATCATACTATTTAATTTTCATTTTCATTATATGAGGATTTTTTACTCCTTGGCACAAGTACATTTTTATGTCCCAACGTATTCCTAGTATTCGGTCAACCATCCAAAAATATTAATACCAATAGAAAAATTCCAACTAATACCTCATTGTGACATCCTAGTCCTTGTCCACTTATATGTACCTCTACATATCTAAGAAAATAGAATCAAGTAGGCCTCCTCATTTGTTAGAGGCAACAAATAATAATCGAGGTTCTACCCCATATAATTGAGGAGACTATAATTTCATGATAATAGTAGGTAACAATTTTATCATCCAAAAAATTAAAAATAATAGAATAAAAATCTACCAATAGTAATAGTGAATTATTCATAAAAATACATTTAAGAATAATCCCAGGAATAATTGTAACACCACGCCCCTACCCATTGTAATATGTCGAGGTGAAATTGATACTTGGTCATAGTCTACATCATCATGACTCCATAATCTATCAATAAATTCCAATGGCATCAATACATTTTGGGGAAGAATTTATCATTGAATATAAAATGACCACACTGATGTATCGAGAAACAAAAAAACTATTTGATTTATGATAATAATGTATATATATTAATGTAATTCCATAAGAAAAAATTACCAAACAATAACATGACTAATATTACGTTTCCAAACCGAATATTATACCAAAAAACTCAAAACATTAAATACATAACTCTACATATCCCAATATGGTCCATTTTTTCAAATCCATAATCCATTCCCATGATTTCTAAATCATTACAAAAGAAATGAAATACTTATCATTGACATATATCTCGATAAACGATATCTACAAAAAGAACCAATGTGGAAATGTAAAGAGTGAGTAATGAAAATTAGTTGGCTTTCCCAAAATGACTTCCCTATTCATTCTACTAGGATATAAAAAGTTATCATAATATCATAAACCAATTTTTTAAAAAGAATTAAAATAATTAAATCACTTTATACCAACACAAATACATTTTTAAAAAAATACATTTTTCCAAGTAAGGAAAGAAAACCATTCATTAAACCAATTTCACAATTTCCATATTATCATAACCCATTAAATTACACATATAAACCTATAAAAAAATGAATTGAAAAGTGACAATTCCATAATCAAAAGATGTTTATCATTAATCTAAAATTTTTTCACAATGTAACAATATACTAGTTCCCCAATGGATCAAACCCCATCCACATGGTTACATCAATGAAAATGAATAGACACGGACAAATTATTGCAAATAAACTTCTCATAGAACTTTTTATAAAAAATTATATTAAAAACCATTACATAATAACTATTCCATAATTCAATGTAATCAATCTTTTTTAAAACTGTCATTTTAAATTCATTCAATAACGCACTTTGCAAAAAATCCCACAATTTCAGAAATCATCACTAAAGAAGTTTTCTACTAGTCTTTTCACACCAATTTCACATTGAATGTCAATATATTAAAAGAATTTGAATCAATGAAATTATATTTTAACAATAGTACTAGAGAGTGTAGCCACATAATTCAGATAATATTTTAAAAAATGATGATTATAACAAAATCTTCAGAAAATTTCCGTTGAATCTCTAATAACCCATCATAGATATTTTACAACTACATTAACATTATCATATCTCGTGATGATTGGAATCAAGTATCACTGATATATCCCCAATTCATATTATCATTCAATATAAGAGATGAATTAATAATAGGTCTAAGGAAAACAAACTAGAATTATGAATTACCTACAAATATAGCCTTTAAAAACCCATGATTTTTCATTAGATCACTATTACATCAACGGGGATTGTCTCTAAAGACTTTTTGTGGAGATAAATCCATATTAGGGTCAAATTGGAATAGAAACGAGTGGATTATTGGAAAAATAATGTGAGATCCACTCTTCTAGGATCTATCATTTTACCCTATGTTGTTGTGTCACATTGTTAATAAAACTATGCTCCAAATGTGCTTCATCCACTACCTACCAACACCCTTCACATAGTTGGCTTGAATGGTTAGAAAAACAATGAATAAACCATGTTTTTTACTCTGTTCCAAACATCCTGGATACTCCTCATCTATCAAATGATTTTTCCAAATGGTGTGCCTAGATATTTACATAACCCATTAACATTGTATTACATTACACTATTTCTTGTAGGAGTTTAATAGTGTCCAAATTCCGTGCTCAGATAATGATTCACTATTATTTCCCCAAAACAACTCAAAAGTCCTATAAACCCTCCAAAACAGCACACAAACACATTAAATACATTATATACATAAATAAATTGTTAATTACATGAAACTAATGGGTCTAAATTATTCCAAAAATTTGACATTCCACCCCCTAAAAGTAAAAAATCATTATTTCCATGAAAAAGATCATGCTATTGGTCGACCACTTCCATCTCTTGTTTCCCCATTTATTACATGGATCTGACCATGTCTCAAAAAAAATACCATAGTCCAATTTTTTATAATGAAATACATTATCAAACCAATCAAAATCTTCATTGTCACATGAACCAATGAAGAATATAACTCTTCATCAACGTGATTACATCAAATCAAAAAGTTAGAATAAGGTTGATACTTTTTAAATTGGGATTAATGAATCTCATTGTGAAATATAGAGTATAATAGCGGACAATCCAACCAATATACCACCTCACCCATGAATTAATATATCTCAAAATGGCATTTCTATCATAGAGAAAACATTCCATACTTCCAAAAAATGATTTCCAATACTTTGATGGATTCTAAAGACTAGATTATCGCTCACCATGAATGGTAGTGGATGCTGATGTTCATTATCATATTATTAATTATGACTCTGAGCAATCTCTATTATTTTCATGATCAGCTCAATCTTCTCTATTTCTAGTTGAACAAGTCTTGGGACATCTTCTGATGGGTCACTTGTTTCCATGAATCAATGTGGGGAATAATAAGGATAAATAAGACAATATGAAAAATCATAAATATGTAATAAGTATTTACAATTATTTCTATACGTGAGATCCACTAATGGATAGTTACCCTCTCATGATCTACCAAAATTTTTTACAGAAGATCGCATCATATATTCCAATGTTCTTATTGTCATTTAAGATGTCCCATTCTTTTGAGGTTGATATGCCAAACTCATACTCAAATTAGTCCCAAGGTCTTACTGTATGGATTTTTATAAATGAGACATAATCCATGTATCTCAATATGATACTATGAAAATGGGAAAAATACTCCCACTTACCACATCTCGGATATAGATTTTAAACTTGTTATCCATTGTATGATATTCATGAATTGAGATCAAATGAGACATCATAATGAATCGATCCACTATCAACATAATGGAATCTTATTTCGAAACCATTATTAGGATTTCTATCACAAAACCCAAGGCTATCTGATTCGATTTGAAGCACAATTATTGGGAAAGGATTCAAAATCACTGCTAGATGCTAGTGCTCTTCACTAACCTAATGGATCATTGTGTATCATGAAACAAACCCAACCACCATTATTTTCCTAAAGTCCCACCAAAACTATGTTTTCATTTCCTTATATAACATATGAATTCTTGAAAGAACATCGCATCTTGAATAGTGGTAAGCATGAAAATTTATTTATAGACAATCCAAATATATAACCAAAAAATTTTGAAACCATAAAATTACACTCCCATTCAGCATTCATCCATCAATGGGATACCCCAATTATGTTTTGATCATATAGTAACACATTCAAATTAGATGTCTCTACCTCTTTTACAATATAAATCATATCAGTGAATAAGGAAACTGAAATGAATCCTGATAAAATACATTGATCTTCACAATCTAAGTGTGTGTCAAATATGGCCAACTTCAACCGACACTGATGTAAACTATATGATTCGTACTAAACAAATTAATTATTTCATAATACATCTTAAACCTAATTACTTTTACTCAATGTATAAAAAATGACAATATTTTACATTTTGAGATACATCATCTATTTTCATTCTCTCAATGTCAAATACCTTTGTCGTATGTTGTGTTTCGGGATCTTATGATCTGTAAACACAATAAATTTTTCACTGAATAGGTGTTGAAATTGGTTATTCAATGCATGGACTACATTATCTAACTCTATAATGTGTTTTAGGTAGTTCTTATAATAAAATTTTAACATTATGGTCCATAATATGAAACATGATCTTAATGAATGGGAAAGAACACAAACCCTAATATCAAAGAATCAAAATAAACCACATACCCTTGTCTATATTCTGGTAATAATAATTTACGTGAGGACGTGAGGTGAACCTTATGCTCTTGAAAATAATTCTGAAAATCGTCATTCAATATGAATGGAAAATTTCTCTATATCAAATATATCATTAGTGATGTTATTTATGATAAATCCTGAACAAAACATTTATAATAACCAATTTGGATAAGGAAACTACATATATGAATCACATTCATGGGTGTTATTCAATTGATAAAAACCACTATATTTTCTAGAACCATAGAAAGATCACGTTAAAATTTTAAATGTCTGAGGAAACACTCTAATATAAAAAAAACACTCACTGGTAATTTGGTATAGATATGAGGATCTAGTAACATACCCATCACTATCACCAAGTGATTCTCATTCTTATACCTTATCCTTTAATTAGCCATTATTTAATCAAGAATCACCACTACAAATGAATCCAAATATATAGGAAATATGAAATTCATAAATTCCATAAATAAAACTCTTACATTACTTACAATGTATGGAAAACCCATAAAATATTAATATAAAAATATAATCCAAAATTATATTTTTTGTATATCTACCATCTAAACCCAAAATTTGTGATATCCTGATTGAAAATAAATTTTAAATCATCAATGGGTACACTCAACAGATCCAAAAATCATCAATTTTTGGAAGTGGATACCTATTATTTATCATAACTTGTCTAGGATTATGATAATCGACACGCAACCAAAGATTTCAATCCAACCCTTTCACAATTTAGATTGATTCTTTTCATTGATATGTTCTAGGCCATATGAACCAATTTTGTTCATGATCAAACAATATAATGTAAAATTCACTTAATTATTTTAGTTTAATTTGATAATATGAAAGGAAAATATAATTAGTCAATAGAAGGAGAACATTTATAGACTCCACTTATCTTGTTCTTGGAAACCATGACATTTTTTTAAAAAACATTACGAAAAATAATCCACCACCACTAGAAATATACTATTTTATATCTATTTAATGATTATAATGTTAACACATATAACTAGTACAAGATCATTCCAACGCCTACTGCAAAAAAACTCACTGCACCTATCATTACATTCTTGTCCCCTTTAAATTGATTCACAATGGGATCATCATTAGTAAAACTATGAATTCATGTATAATAGTCGTTGTGGTCCTTTTACATTTACAACCAATCCATACCATAGATTATGTCATAGACATAATTATCAATCATAGTGAAATATCATATCAATTCCGAAAAATAAATTATTATAGAACATGATTTATATGTAAAGGCTCATCATTTTGTATGACCAATAAAATTTTTTACATTTAAAATAGAAGGAGTCATATCAATATTAAAACCCCTGTAATAAATATGATGTGAAGAAATAAACTAATGGGATTCAACCATATCAAAATTATATTTTATAAGGGTATAATTCAAACTAATCGTACCTCTCACTGTTGATGGTCATGATTTATCTTCCACAATCACATTCACAATTCCATATAATAGATTATTCATTGAAATTGGTTCTCTAGTTCCCTATTGATATTTCACTTTCTAAGGATTCATGGTATTCTGGTAATAATAATGGAAAATTCAGTGAATGTAATGAGAGGTATTATAATTCCCACTTCCCATAAATGAATATGATTTATGTGACCTATGAGTTGTGCCTCGAACACCGAAACCTTGATCACTATGACAGTAACATGAAATTTATTCTATCCAGTGGTAATATTTCCGTGCTCTTAGTGCTGTCATATCACCTCCCTTCACATGGTTAAAAAACATAATTTTGAATATCATTTCTTGAAATTAGGTTTTTTCTGAATATTTAATGAACCAACTATCTAATTTTAAGTCATACCTATAACATGGAAATATTTGTCACTATTCATCTTGTTCCATAGATTAGATATCCCACCATTTCCCATCTATAACAATAGGCTTCCTCCACCCGTAGTTCCAAATATGTCCCTTTTTTCTAGTGTCATCTTTTAATAGTCTATATATAATATTTTTTGAAAAGTATGATAGTCTTTGAGAAAATATCTTACATCAGACCCAATTAAAAAATGTGTGTGTTTGTTGATGAACTAGAAATTAATTAATTTGAAAATGGGCTAAATTCATAAATTTAACCACATTATCTAACACTTTGAGATTCCCATGTTTCATGTGGAAAATTTTATTTCATTCTATGGTCTATAAAATGAAAACATGGAATTGTTTGTTGATAAAATTTTCAAAATACTCCCATGTAATTCCTTGGTCTAATTTATCCTGAACCACTATGCCTCATCATTTTAATTTTATAACCTATACCATATATATCACCAATAATAATTTCAACTCTAATGATGTGCATAGGTAACAGGTGATTCGATAAATTATATTCATCCACAGCTATACATTTTCATGATCATAACAACCATGAACTATGGGTTGATTTTAATTCTGGAATTTATTGGAATGATCTAAATGTTTTCGTTCATCCATTATGATCCCTCTATCCATAGTATAAATTTCATGGACTATACTTTTTTCCAACCTATTGGTTTACCTATGTTTCATGTACAACCATATTCAAAATATTCTATTCTAGTTAGTTCCTATAATGCCTTCTAGGTTAAATTTTCTATAATGGAAGAAAAATGTCACATATCTCACTCTCTATAAACTAGAGGATGTACAATTTCAAATTTACCACATCATAAATATCACAAAAATAATTTATAAAAATAAACATTTCCCATTTTCAACCCTATTTTGAAAATCACATCTTGTTTTTTAAAATCATACCATTTTCAAAACTTCACAACCATGCCATTTAATAAAATATTACATTTGAATTTTTTTTAAATTTTTTTTTTACAAATCCACATTTTGAAATTAAATGGAAAATATTTAATAAAAATAATATATTATATCATTGTGGGAATACATATCTAAAAATGAGTTTCATATTCTTCTCATTTTTTATACCCACGATAATGAATCTAAAACTCCTATAAATGTTTCCAAAACACATTTGAACCAATCTCCATGGTTAATTCATGTTCATTATAAATTGGTTAACTAAAAATTTTTGTCACTAAATTTCATGCCCCAAAAGACCTACACCTTTCATTCAACATTACAAAAGGACTCAACTAGTATGAATTTCAACTCAAAGACAGATAACTTATATCATTTTCAGGTC
The DNA here is from genome assembly GCA_963277665.1 of Viscum album. Classification (NCBI taxonomy): domain Eukaryota; kingdom Viridiplantae; phylum Streptophyta; class Magnoliopsida; order Santalales; family Viscaceae; genus Viscum; species Viscum album. The sequence goes on along the minus strand of OY728122.1, from coordinate 264,398,567 downwards.
AAGGACCAAACAAGTTGATACAAATTGTTCCAAAAAGATATTTTTACTCACCAAGATTGATAAAACATGTAACATCCCACCCTTCCTCATGGTAATGGGTTTAGTTTCAATTTCAACATAGCCTTATGAGACATTCCCATGATTCCAAATCCTAGAAGTAAATTCCATAGGCATCGTTATAGTATGGGACAATTTTCTCTTTGAAAATCATAAAATTACAACCATTTATCATTGTCAAACCAACCTCTCTATGATGTTTGATAAAAATATATAAAACTCAATGTAATACAATTAGATAAATATGAAATAATATATCAAAATTAATATATTAGTACTATTGAAAAAAAATAATCCACAAATATCAAAACACCAAAGACATAAATCCATAGCTCCAAACATGCTCTATTGATCTAACAATACAATCCATGCCCATGTATCATTATGTATCCCTAAATAAATCTGCTACATTTCCTATACTTGTGTATCATTAATAATATTATTAAAAGAACCATTTTGACAATAAAGGGGTGAGTAATGAATCTCATTTGGTTTTCCATAATTATTTTCCTGATCACACCACTAGGATAGAAAAAGTTATCACATTTATATAAAGAAATTATGTAAATTTATTTAAAATATTTACATCATTTTCTAGAAATACCAAACCATTTTCCAAACCAATATTGTTTTCCATGAAAGTAAAATGAAACCATTCTTTAAACCCATTTCAAAATTTTGATTTTGGAATAAACCATTTCATCGCACATATCCACATATCCACAGAATCATGACTAGATGATAGTTACAAACTCATGAGTGGTCTCTATTCAGTCTACCATTTCATAAAATGTAAATATATACCAATACCCCAATTGCACAATACCCTTGTATAGGGATAAATAAATGAAAATGAACACATCCCAACCAATTATGCAAAAAACCATAACAAAAAAATAATTTCAATCGATTTCAAAAAAACTTCATTTTTATTAAATACCATTCAACAAATAATTTTTCAACAAATCAATGAAAACAATGATTTTTACAATCAAAATTTTAAAATCAATCAGTAAATAACATTGTATAACAATCAAATAATTTAAAAAATCACCACTAAAGAATGTTGTTAACAATATTTTCATAATAATTTCAAAATCAATTTTTTGTAATTCAAATATTTTAAAACAAATAATTCTTGTTCTAATGAATGGATTTTATACTAAAGCCACTAACCTCAGATACTATCGATGAAATGACTAGTGAAACAAATTCATAATCAAAACCGAAATGAATCTCCCAAAACGGACCTTATATTTTATTCCGAAATAGAAAAACATGCATATATCATCCTTATTTTAATTAAATATCTATGATATATCCCCAAAATTATTATATATATTAATATAAGAAAGGGAAGAAGAATATATATAAGGGAAATTTCTAGGGATGGAGACTTACAACGAAATCTAGCCTTTACAACACCATGATTGGCCAACTGATTTCTCCTAGATCAAAGGGGATGGTATCCAAATCCTTTTAGAGGAGTGAAATCTAATCTATTGATGAAATAGATGAAATTGGTCTAGTTTAGTGTTAAAAATGAATGGGATTCACTTTTCAAGAACTTTTTTTGATCCATGCATTGTTTTGTCACAAGTTAGGGATATCGTGCACTAACCATGTGTGAAAAAATACCTCCCATCAACCATCACATGATTACCACAAATGGTTAGGAAAACCATGTTCCAACCATGTTATTACATTTTTTCCAATTTACACGGTTAATCCTAGTGGGACACATAGTTTGGAAAAAATATGAGCCAACCCCAGGACCACTGTCTCATGATTCATAGTTTTTAGTAGGAGTTATACTGTTTCCAATTAAATTACTAAAACTATGGTACAAAAAAAATACCCCAAAACACCTGAAAAGTCTTCTAAAACATCCCAAACATCACCCACACACTTCAAATACATATAATACATAAATATAGGTCCACATACTTTAAACTATGGGTTCATAAAAATCCACATCATATCACATATATATAAAGTATGACTATGTTGTACTTTGAAAATGGGGAGAAGGGGAATAGGGAAAAATAGTATAAAACCCGCTATGTAAAAAATAAATTAATGACCCAAAACTTATCTCCCATAGCATCACAAAAACATCCTACATCCTCTACTCCTGTCATCTATCATATTATGGTAAATCTGAGATTCATATTTGGATGAATTCATTTTTATCATCATGAATCATTTTTGTATGTAAGGGTATTAATTGTATACCTAAATAGGGTGTGACATATTCCTAATAAAACTCCACCAATAGTGTTGATAAAAAATATAGTTAGTTATTATATGATACCGCAGAGTGTAGGTAAAACAATAATATAACTATAATTGACAATGTAAAATCTCCGAATCCAAAATACATTTTCTGTTAAGAAGTCCATAAATGATGATAAACTATAATACTATAAAAAATGTTAAGCATTAACTAATACATCCACTAAATGTGTAAGGTATCAGTAAAATGTAGGATAAGAATCAAGAATAGTTACTATGGAATCCTATTTGAGTCCATGAATATAACACAAACACACAAACATATATATATCTCTCAATATAATGTGGACCTATATAGGATTGGATCTCAAGAACCATGTCCATGAAATACGCTTCAAGTCAACATATATCATTTATAGATAAATCAGTAAATACATTGGCAGTTCCCAAGGAGAATGTCATAGGTGGTCAAAAATGATAGATATGTTGTAATAATCCAAGGTATCTAATGAATTAGAATCATATTTGAAATACCCTGATGTCAGATACATAACAATGTATCAAACAATGAAGAATTAATTCAAGGGATCAAGGGGCCATTTTAGTGTCCATTGTATCTTTATCAATTTAATTTCACACATTCATTTCATTAATCAATTCACTTCCATGTGATAAATGTAGTTCCTTATTGATTCTCATGTGATTATAAATTTAATTCCTAATTTTTTATAACATTTTAGTCACATGTGATTTAAAGAGGGTTCGTGTTGGTTTCTATTCCACCATACTGACCATTTATGTTAATATTCATATACCAAGTGACAATATATCTCATTTCATAATTACTAATTATAAATTTTCCTATATGATATATTTAAAAAGGAATAGTTTATATATGACTTATTTTACCTTTTATATTATATTTTAGTTCATACATTGCCTATACTCATGGGCGGAAAGCCTAAAAAAACAAAAGATATGGAATGGTTTTAGTAATTCAGTCAATATAACATTTAGTGTTGGGTCGTGTTGAGTTCAAAGAAATCTAACCCTTTAAAAGGGGAAATATAACATCAATTTATGTTAAAATAATCAATTGAAAGTATTACTCAATTTTGAAGAAACACTTGTAGTGTGTGGCTTGTGACACTACAATATAAGATATAAACTTCAATACATTAAGAGAAAATCAATAGACAAAGTATCTATGACTTTTATTAGACTCCTCACCTTTTATGGACCACTATCTTGGCCTATAATGGATAAAATCGTAGAAATTGATTAATATAATAACAATATTTCAAATTTGTCTCAAACATATCTAACATTATATACATAAATATGAATATATAAATGTAGTATGTTGAGTGAAGTAATTCCCTTAATATATCAAATGAAATGAAAATCAATTCATTCTAATCAAAAATCATGTAGATTAATCTATGAATAGTAAAGAGGGGTTATCATCCCAGGATATGGAGAGGAATATTTTTTTTTGGGAGAAATAATGGATCAAGTGGGAAAAATAATTTAAATATGAAAGATAAAATGTTAAATTTACCATATTTATAGGGTTCAAAATGGTTTACAAATATCATTCGAAAAATAAATTACTAATGATGTGACATCAATTTATAATTGTTAAAAACCCATTCATGGGCTTGTTTATTGTTTTGAAGTCATGCATTCCCCTTGCAGACTCTCGTTCCATGTTTCATTCCATCACATGGTTAGGAGGACGATTAAATAATCCTTTCAAAACCAATAGAAATCACCTCTAAAAATGACTTGAAAAAATTTTCAGGTCCAGGAGTCTTAACATTCATGGTTACTTATTCCTAATCCTACTCTTATATGTCCCCACAATTAAGCAACAATTTCACTACTAATTGTGTCCCAGTAGTACAACCATAGAATATTCTAATAAAAACATATCACTATTCTCCGAACAAGTATTAGACACTGAAAGACCACTGATAACATAATTACTGATTTACAAATAGATAAAATGAGAGGACTGGACCTTAATATATATATTCTAAACCTCATTAACAATAAAACATAATTTAATAATTAAACTGGGAAATTTTTATACACACATTTCGTGGAATATTAATCCATGAAAAGGAATAAAATATCAATTAATCTACTTTGGGAAATATTTTGTCATAATCAAATTCATATCATTAAAAATGAAACACTTCAAAAAAACAAATAATCCATTATTATGTAATATCATGAGAAAACAATGAAATACCTACCTAAAATGAAAAACAAACAATCCACATGCCATCACCTATAATAAGTAACATACCAATAAGCTATGGATGCAATCTATATACCCTACAAGATAAGAACTAAATTATACAAAAACATACCATCCCTAAAATCATCATTCATGATTATTAAGGTTATTTAATGGAAAAATCAGATTTAAATGAATACATATAATAGAGTATAAGTTTAATATGGACTTTATTTTGAAGAATAAACATGAAAATAATTATAGCATCCATCAAAATAGAAGGAATAATTTAGGAGGATCCCTGGGGGTTATGTTTGTCTCTTTTGAATTAGTGAGAGAGAAATCAAGTGTTTGAGGTTATAATTAATGTATTGGAAAAACAAAAATATAAATTTTTACCGAATATTTTCCAATAAACTGGTTTTACAGAACATTTTTCCAATCCATACACCAATAATGTCATTGTCACAATATAGAATGAAAACGAGTCACACAGTGTACCCAAGACATGATATTTATTGAAAAAAACATACTAAAAACACTCCAAATTAAATATCAAATTTATAATATTCATTGACATTCATATCACACAGTTTACCTAAACATTGATAATCATTACAACCATGAATTTAAACAGAAATGGTCACGTAAATTTACTAAAGGGTGAACTTGATTTGGACTCAACCATGAACCACCAATACATAATAACAATACATTGGAAAAAAATTAACTGAAGGATTTTCTACACAAGTATAACCATAAGGTATTGAACAAATCATGAATGTTAAACATACACATTAAGAAAAACTACATGGTTTCATGTTTCAATATAAAAATCCACCATAACATAAATTCCCCAAAATGATATGAAATATTATGTAATAAAATCGATAGAGACATATGGGTTTCAGAATTCTCTCCACCATTCCAATTTTTGACACCTAGAAGTATCATGAAAAAGTATAAGACAAAAAAAATGGAATATAAAAAAATTACATAAAAGGGTGATAATCATACAACCATGTGAATACTCAATCATCACCAAACATCCTAAAGTGAAAATGCCCATCAAATTTTCAAATTGATTCAATAAGGTGATAGAGATTGTACATAGATCCCTATAAAACTAATAATAAATTTAAAATATTATAAAAACTGATGACATCATTTATATAAAATTTTGAAGATGTTAACAAATAAAATAATTTAAAAAATATCATGATGGAATTTACAAATCTCATTCAGCCAAAGAAAAACAAAAATCATTGGCACTATATCATCAAATAGAATTCTATAAACCTCAAAAATCATGAAGCACCACAAAATGTGATTAACAATCCTGGGGAATAATCTAACTAAGGAACACACTAAATAGATATATTACTCAATAATAAATTACAAGTCTCTAAGATAAGTTTCACATTCTACACATATGGGTGATTAAATCCAAATCCATATAATACCATACATCATTGATTAAAACAAAATAATTTCCTAAGAAAACACTTAGTTTGACCATATGAAAAACAATACTCGTAAATATCAATGTATATACCCTAGTTTCCTCCCATATCTGTAATTATAAACAAAACCTATAACATATTTATCACTATTGAAGATAAATAAGAAAATTAAATAATAAAAATAAAAAAACATCCATAAAGAACCACTCCACATATATAGAATCTACTGATTCACCCAATAAAAAATTAGGAAAATACATCATAAATAAAAATAATCTTAAAACACTATAAGAATAAATACCAAAAAATTATTCCCTAATATATAAAACCCTAATTTGAAATGGTTTAATAAAATATATTCAACCAACCTGCCTAAAAAAATTAATCCTAGTTAAAGAAACCTCTCAAGATTTCTCCCACGAACATGTCTCCTTAAAAATATCACCATCAGTAGTATTATAAAAACCAAGGATCAAAACCTAAGATTAATCGATCACAAAATATTTATATATAATCAAAAAATAGTCACATATTATAATAACTACAAGGAACATTACTAAGATTTTAAAACAAAACACGTCATTCGATATAGAGCATCTGAACTGTTTAAACTATATGTGGGAATGAAACCCAAGAAAAATACTATACTTCAACACTAGATTATTTTATGTGGATTATATAAAATCATGATTTAAATGATACTAACCAAATAATATCTTTTCATTCATAATCAATAGTCCCAAAACTACACTTGGGATATATAAATTCACACATTATACTATAACAATGAATTTTCATTGAAATCATACCACATTTCAAAACCTCGATAAAATCATTGAAGGTCCCAAAATCAATTTTAGGGCCAAGGATCCATTAAAAAATTTCAATTGTTCATAATACACTAATAAATAAAATAAAAATTTAGCACCACACTCTTACTCAACATGGTCTATATAAAATTTTTCAATAAAATATTTCCTAACAAGAACCAACATATTTTTAAAATGTAAAATCCATTTGATTTTTATAATAAAATGGAATCATTCCATTGAGGAAAAATTATATTCATTCACCCATTTCAGAAATATTCCTTGTCTAAAACCCCATTAAAACCAAAAAAAAATTCATAATCATTTGTTCCACATATTATTAGAAATACAACATTTAAAAAACCATGCTCTAATGAATATAAATCAATCAAAATGAAAAAAAAATCATGATTCAAAATGAAAATAAACGTTTTAAAATAAATATGAAACCTAACAGACTTTTCCAATCAAACTAATGGCCTTGTTTAATAAAAAATCATAACATCTAGTTTTCACTCCCTAAAAACCAATTTCACATCACATTATAAATTTAATTAAATATATCAAAATATAACCCACAATGGATAATCAAATCTAGTGGTGCCAACATATCACAATATAACTCTTGACACTTTTCGAATTTCTAAAACACATTAATAAATACAGCTATGAATGGGTCTAAATTGAAAAATCAGGTATGATGTGAAACCATACCCAACATTTCCATGAAATTTTTGTCCACAAGGAAATCATGAATTTCTACCAAAAATCTATATGTAATATGAATTTTTTCATCATATGGTTTTCCAACCCCAATTGGTCAACCACATTCTTCTATCATCTTTCCCTTCTCCATAGCAAACACCATACAATATACCCATATAAAACTGAAAACATACTGTTCAAGATTAATGAACCACCACAATAGGCATCACGCTGATAACATATGTGTATATTAAACAAAAAACTAGAATAATATAAAAAATTCCAAGTTCCCATCGAAACTAGAGGATTATATAATGAAATAGCGTATGATACTCTGCCCCCAACTACAAATCTATTCATTAAAACCATATATCAAATGTTAAAACATGAATAATAATATGAGGTGTTTTCAAGAATGAATACCTCTAAAAAATACTTACATTAATTAAATTATTTGTTCAATTGATCTAGGGTGGAATCTAAGATGACACATATCCATGTCCACCAAAAGGCCTGATGTGAATTCTAAAACCCTATGAAATAGAGTCTAGTTTATAGGCTTCGTGAATAGAACATTGGGTATGATTTTTGACCTCACAAAAATAAAATAATTATTCATTAAAGAAAAAATATAAACTAATATATTGTATATAAGAAATAAAAATGTTCAAATGTGACATCAAAAATTATTCATAAATAAATATATTTTTTAATAAGGTAAAAATAAATTTGAAGCATAATAAATATGTCATTAGAATAATTTGAAACCCATTTTCGAAGAAAATACCTTATAATATTATTGGAAAATGCATAACTCGTACTAACAATCCCAATAAAAATCATCTGATATGAATACAAGCAGGTAATTGTCATCCTAAAATGAAATAATGCACGTAAAATATATGTGGGTCATAAATCACAGAATTAGTCACCGACCACATAATATATGTTTTCACGTTATTATTAGAAATAAAAAATATATATATTGAAATAAAATATAATGATATGTATTTTTCAAAAGTTTTTCAAAAATGTAACCATAAAAACATTATAATTGTGTCAATTCAATTTTCCATTTATTTTCATTGAATGAAAAAAATCATATTGAAATTATTATTCCATTGAAACACCTCATGGAAGAAAATTGAATTTAAAGTTAAACTTTAAAAAAATCTCATCAAAAGATATTTTTAAAACCCATTTTGAAACAAAAATGATGATTATAATGTGAATCATATTTTTTTGACATCAATGAAAATTTATTTTTTTATAAAACAATTAATAATGAACCTAAACGAAATTTTTATAACTATTGTTAAAAATTATTTATAAAAGTACACAATTTAAATATTCCACTAAAATATATAATACACATAGGAAAGAAACTATTAAAATTTATATAACCCCTTTCATATTCCTTAATTAAATAGACAGAAAGAACATTAAAATACCACATTCAGCCTCCTTCTTTTGAATATAATTAAAAATTTAAATTTAAAAACATTTAATAATGAAATGAATTGAAGAAAAAAGAGTAATGAAAGTAATAAAGAACAACCATGTCATTATTATAAGAAACAATTACAATCATCAGGTACATAGGTTCAAAAATAGTCATATAAAAATCTTGTTATATAATTATATAAATATGGAATCCATTAATAGATTCTATATAAGATCAAATTATCATAAAAACATTCTAAAACTCATATAATCTATTAAAAATTAGATATAATGTCACCTTATATAAACTAATAATCATGTCCTAGTCCCATATATTCCTAATGGAATATCCAAAAATGAATCCTCTCTAGAGAATTCTACTATAAAAACCCAATTAATGGTTTGTTAGGTCACACATACATTTATCTCCAAAGCCTAAAAATGTGATATAGTCATTAATTATACCCTATTTGGAACATTTCAATATTTTGTATTTCACACATAAATACCTATAATATGTCATTAAGGACATAACAAGAAAATTCACGATGAGTTCAGTACAATTAACATCACATAATTCAAATAATAACTATTTGGAAACTAATCAATCCTCACACATACTTCCTTTGTAATGTCACATGATTTTAAAAGAATTAATATGTTTGATATAATTCAAAATACTCAAAATTGAACATAAATGTTTTATGAAATATTATTATAAAATAAAACAAATCATACAAACTAGATATTTAATTTTAGTATATTGAACCCTACTTTTTTATTACATAACTTTTCATTACATTTTACAAACATATGATTATTAAAGTCTAGTGTTTTGGAAATCAGGAAAATAATACCTGAAAAAAACATAAAACATTCTTATAAACCACTATTAAGGCTTCATCACAGGTTCATCCTATGTACAATTACTATATCTAGTGTCCTAGAGACATACATCAATGATAATTATGAGCAGAAGGATCAGTAAGGAAAATAAGTTAAAAAATTGACATGTGATTTTGAGCAATATTAATACGAATATTATAAAAGTCATAAAGGCATGAGAAATAGAAGAATAGGAATATAATAATAATAAGAACATGTATCATAACATGAATATGTGGATACACAATTTAATTTATACATTCATGAACATATCACCATGGTTTATCCCCAAGGTGTCATAAAAATTACCAAGGTTATTCACCAAGGTATCGTGAAACTAGTCATCTCTAGAGATTACATCTTTACCCAATGCATTGGAACACTATCAAGGAACACCCTTAATATGTATTTAATTTCATTTTATCCCCATGTATCATAATCAAAAATTTTATAAATAACCATATAGAATAAAATAAATGTGTTTCATTTCAAAATCATGATGCATAAAAAGTATTTAAGAATAATATTGTTATGTTAATTATAACCCATGGAAAGAGATTGAGGGTTAAATTCATGTCAATTTTATAATAAAATATATCATTTTGTATATTTATAAACACCCATATAAATTATATAGGTCTGGGTATTCACATATATAAAACAAGAGAGGTTTTGAGAGAAAGAGAGAGAAATTTGGAGACGAAATTTCTGCAGCATAACAGCTATATGACATGATTTTAGAAAATAATATTAAGAAGGGTAAATGGATAAACCACTAATTAATAACTCATATTAAAATACAAATAAGTAATAACCTGGAGATAAGAACATGGTATGGATATTTGAAAGACATACCCCAATAAAAAGAAACTTGAAAGGAAAGAGAAAATGTGATTTCTTTTACGAAAAATTCGGCAGCCTAACGACGTCACATTAAAACTAAAAAAAATTTGATGAGAGTGGAAAGGGTCTATAAAAAATTTGACATAAAATGGATCGTAATTCCAACAATCAAGAACATACCCTCAACATTAATATATGGAAACTAGAAGACACAACATAAAAGAAGTCATGACATAAAAGATGTGGGTGAAACATTCCCTTACCTTGAAGAGTAACTTTGAAGGATTGAAGTTACCAACCTTGGGAGGAATTAAGGAACCTTGGGAGGACTCCTTGGGAGTTAATTAGACCAGAAAATTGTTGAGAATACTTTTTGGAATGAAATTAATGAGGGAAATGTCTTTGTGTTTATAGGAAATGTGAGTGAATAAATCATTAATTTCCAAGGGACACCTCATCGGTGGTATTTGAAAAACAATGAGATTTCCCATGTTATTGGACACTTGTGACACCTCATATAATATAGATTTATTCATAAGTCTACCAGAATGCTTAAATAATTATTACATCATTAATGATGTCATTAAACACTAGAAACTCAAAACTGCATTTTTACTATTCACCAAAACATCAACTATTTTAGAAAAATCCCAAAAATCATCTTTACATAATATTAACGCTCTAAATTAAAAAATGTAATCCATTTTATTAAAATAATTATCTAAATATTTTTAATTTACTTTTGAAAAAAATCATTATTTATTCAAAAAATAGAACTTTAAAACTATATATTATTTTGTAACACCTTAAAATTGTAATCAAGGTCCCATAAAATTAGCGTATAACTATAAGAAAAATAAAGTACAAATATATGATTATATTTTATGAAAATACATTCCTATTTTAAATTATAATATTAATTATAAAATTTTAAATAAAATATTTTTGACATACAAAAATACCAAAACATAATCTATGATCATTTTTTCAATTTTAAGATGGCTAAAATGTATTTAAATTTTCATGGGTGATGTTTCTATTATTTTTTGACAAATTACTATTCATTACTATTCCTCTGTCTATGTTACTATTCCTATATTACTATTCACAAAAAACCATGTTAATTTATTAGACATTAAATTTCTTACTGAACAGAACTGTATAAGTCCATTTCATGAAAATTATTTCACAATATTAATTATTGAATGAATAAAAAAAATATAAAATACCATATTTTCTTAAATTCATCAATAATAAACATCTTATATTTATCCGGATATTTGAAATTCACAAACACGACCTTAAGAAGAAATAACAATTTTATTTATATAAAAGGATTATACAAAGCAGCTAAGGTCTCAGTACAAAGCCCCTTATAACAGCAGGGTAGGACCTAAGTGTAAGGTGTGCAGTGGTGACAGAATCTCGTGGTGGCTCAGACAAAATTGCCCGACTGGTGATTTCTATCAGCTTGAACTTCTCCCTTTGGAGATTACGTTAAAGCTTTATATTTTATTGTTCGGTGTGGGATTGGTCCAGAGCAAGGCATAGTGGCGATTCCTGTAACACCCCAAGCTTCTACGGTACGCTTCTCTTTGAATAATGTGATAGCGTGTGTTGTACGCAACACCGAGTTCTAACACACCATAACTAATCAAACAAGCCGTTATGAATAGAAATACCTACTTTTTGAAATTATATATATTTTATATTTGAAAATGGACTTCATTTTTGGATTCGGAATATCGAATTTAGCCTATGGTGAAATTTTGGTACATTTCAGATAACTTTCATATTTTGATGAATAGTGAAAATTACTAAGTTTTAATTAAAAACAACTTTTTTAATCAAAATAATTAATAGTGATAAATTATGAATTTGAGTGGTTTTAATGTATATTTAGAATATATTTTTACCATTTAATATATTTTTGGTCATTGGACATAATTTTACAATTAAACCGAACATAAACGAGTGTCAATCTTTTGATAGTTATTATCTCTTAAAAACACGCTTTTTGTTTTGACAGCGGGAATTAATTTTAAATTAATTTCTGCCACTTCTGTGTTTTGAATTTAGGAAAATGGATTCCATATTTGGAATCAGGATGTTCAAATTGTGTAAATAGGTAACTTTTATTTTTAGACATTTTGAATAATTACTGCGGTAAATATTTTATTTACCATTGTTAAGGGTAAATCCGGTAAATAAGGGTAAAAAAATAATATTATAATAATACTAAATTATCCTAAAACGTGTCTTAACCATATTGGTTGATACATGGTCGACCATGGGAATCTTTGGGTCTATTTTGGGACCCCATGGATCCACTTGTAAGTGATAATAACACTTTATTTTAATTAAGTTAAAATGAATACAAAAATGACACAGGCATATATCTTTTAGAACAACAATTGTTAAATAGGGTTATATATGTTGTATTTTAGATTATAAATATTCATTAGAAAGCTAAAAAGATTTCCTACAGAATGATATTTTATTTATAATTTTTAGACATTAAATAATTTATTTTATTTATGACACAATGATGATGCAGTAATTACTATAATAGTGAAAAATTAAAATAATTGATATTATAAATACCCAAATAAATATAATATGAAACTTTTAATGAATTAAACTAATTTTCTAGGATAATATGTTATATTAGTATTGATGTAATTGACTTTTTTCGAAGTAATAAATCTGTTATGAGTTTCACAAAAATCAACTATTGAATAGTGTCAAAATTGACATAAAAGAGTTATTAAAACAAATATTATATTATTAATTGATATTAAATTCCTAAAAATCTAAGGTTCGGCCAAGAGACTTATATCATGATAGGTTCATCATTAATGTTCCACTTGGCGGTCGCTTGGATTTATATAGTAAGTTTATTAACCATATTATATAAAAATACAAAGAGACATTGTAAAAGTGAAACTAATTAACTTAGAGTTAATACTTAAAGATAAGGTTAATATAAGTACCCAAACCTGTCTAAATTATATTGTTTGAGTGGTTTTCGACCTATCCCCACCTTAACCTTTGAATAATAAGCTTTGGAGCCATTAGAAACCGAATATGAATTTATTATAAATTAATATTTCTAGCCTTTCCAAAGGTGCCCCTCACCCCTCTTATAAAAGGGCACTCCTCCTTCTCATTTCTTCACACCTTCAAAGCCTTTTGGTTCGGCCAAACTCTGCCCAAATACTCTCCCAACATCCCTCCCTACAACCTAGAGGCCTTAGTTTGATCAGAAAGCCAACCTAAGGATCCCTTTTGATCAAATCAAAAGGAAGAACCCGAAGAAGAGGTAATGATTTCACCACCCTTCTCCAAGTTCATTTCTTCTTACACTTCTTCTTCCTTTGTTCTTACCATTCTAAAATAATAACTCCAGTATCTCACATATACTGTGATGTTATTATAAATTTGTTACAACCATATTCAGTATTCTATCCACCCTTTGAATAACATGTCACCATACGTGCGTACGTACGGACTACCGTCTCCACGTCGTGGTGTAATTGTTATTCAATATAATATTATTTGGATGGGTATAATAATGATGTGTAACTCATGTAAATAATAAATATAACATGTTATTGATTCTGTATATATGATATACCATCCATTTATATATTATTTTAATATCAAAAGAATGATATTGTCGCTCGTGCGTACGTACGGACTACCGTCTCTACGAACGCGATGAGATTCATTCTCCATCGTATCCATTCAAGTATAATTATCATTTGATGATTTAAAAATGATGTTTAAGGACTAGATATCATTTTGGATATGAATAAGATACAACAACCATGTCTTATGTAACAAAACATATAAAAGAAAATGAGTAAGTTAACTCCTGAGACGACGATAATTCTAAGATATTATTAACAAATCAATGTTAAAAGATCATATATGATATCATATTATTATATATGATTCTTGTATAATTTAATAACAACTATTTCACCATTATACAGGAGGTAAACCTACCCCAACCAAGGAAAAGTACAAGGTAAGGGTTTACTTTACAACCTCTTCATTATCCAAGGTTGTTTATACGTAATAATCTACTGGGATTTCTTTATCATCCACATCCATGTTTCTTAAAAATGCATTTCAAAACATTTTTACTATATACTAGAATATGAGTAAAATTCATTTATACCCTTTTTGACTTTTATAAGTGGTTTATAAAGGAATCTTTCGGTCGTTTTCAAAACAAGGTCCTTTTTAACCTTTTCAACAGAATTAAGGTAAGAATGTTTTTTTTAACGGCGGGTGCGGCTATTTCCGCCATTATAAAATCTTCAAAACTTCCCTTACAAGCTTATAAGAATATTTTCAAAGAAAATGTTTTATTTTATATGGATCTTAAATTATTTCAAAATAAAAGGAGATATTTCTTTAAAAATAATTTTGATTTCATCTATGTCAACATCCTTTGATGGATTTTAAGATTATTTGAAGTTGATTTATTATGATACAAAACTTCTATATTGTATTGAAGGTTTTGTGATATGTTTGACTGTGGATGTGCTATTTTTATACCATTCATAGTTTATGGTGAAAGTATTGAAATTTCATATGCTAGTTTTAATATGAATGTTTATGTTATGTTTAAACCTTTTCATATGGGAATGCATTGGACTTAATATGTGACGGGTGGAGCCCGCTATAGCTCCTCGATGCATCGGTAGGTCTCATGAGACAAACTAGTGTCTTGGCACAAGGCCTTGACAAAATCTTATTTGTAGTCTTGGCACGAGGCCTTGGATATGTGGTTATGATAGTCTGGCATTATGCATTCCAACATTATGAAAGTGGTTATTGATTTTTGCATGTGATTATTCGATTAGTAGAATATCCATGTGAATAAGTAAATGGAATTATTTCATTTTATTTATGCCATACCATGTTGTATGTTAATATTTAAAAGGCTTTTGTTTTAGTTATACATTGCCTTAAATGTTTATTCTTATTTATGAAAGTTTCCGCTATATTGTTATCCTTACTGGGCATTTGAGCTCACCCCTTTTCTATGTTTTATTTTTCCCAGGATGTGAAGAAGTAAGTTATGAATGACCTGCAGGGATTTTATGAGGGGTTAATAGTGTGGATTGTGGAAACATTATGTTGTTGTAGTAGTTTTTCATTTTATGATGTAATGTAAAACTTATGAATATATCTAGTGTTTCCAAGGCTACTAAACCAATCGGTCTTTCGAGATTTGATCTTTCTTGTGATCATGCCAATGTTATGTAATAATGCACCGACTCTGGGTAACTGGGGTCGGGGCGTTACAGTTGGTATCAGAGGAAGTTTAGTACAAACCTTGGAAGCTAGATTTAGATAAACTCTGAATAGAGCACGTAGACCTAAGATGAACTTTGAGGATTAGTATAGAAGAACTTCCTAGAATTTTGGTATTGTAGAGATTTTTTGAGTTTTCCAAGCAACACATCCCTGTCTGGATACGAGCAGGTAGAGGCGGCTCTGACACAGATGTACCTAGGGGTAAAACCCGAAAACACAGCTTTGAGCTAGACTCGAACGGGAACTGGTGCACGACAACGGGCCTTGCTGCACTCTTGGTTACGACACTCCCGGGGGATATGCTTAGGATAACTCTCATTTTCTTTACAAATCATTTTGAAGGGATTATGAGTATATACTTCCTCAAAGAAAACATTCTTATGATTATGGATTATATCCATAAATAGTTCAATTTATGTTAAGTGTTTTATAAGTATGGGATTATGTATTTTGATTCATAAACTGATCTAGTTTATGCCATTGTTTAGAAATGGCGCCTAGTGGAAGAAATGGAAACCGTATCAATGCACGCACTCCATGTAGGGATTGCCCTCCTGCTCAAGATAATTATAGTGGGGCTGGTGATGCAACTGGTGCTGATCAGCTAATCACCATACTGGGACAGCTTACTCAGGTTATGAATAATAACCTTACCCGTATGGAGCACCCTGATCCGCAGCATGGAGGATCAATGTTAGATCGATTCATGAGGCAACAACCACCAACGTTCAATGGGAATACAAATCCCTTAGTAGCTGAGCAATGGATATTTTCCCTAGAGAAAATATTTCAGGCTTTGGGGAGCAGTGAAAGGGAAAAAGTTATCATGGCAGTTTACCGCCTCACTGGAGATGCTGATCAATGGTGGTCACTGATTCAAAATACGAAGGAAGATGATGAAGTATCAAATATGGAATGGAGGGAGTTCAAAGATCTGTTTTTAGAAAAATACTTCCCTCGCAACCATCGAGCAGATATGGAAAGGCAATTTCTGAGTCTGAGACAAAAGGAGGATGAGAATGTCACAAAGTATGAGGCTAACTTTACAAGGTTAGTGAGGTACGCTGGTGATTATATTCGTAACCCAAGAAGTAAGATTGATCGTTTCTTTGATGGGTTAAAACCATTTCTCCGTCGAGCGTTAGTCTCACAATCCTTTTCATCGTACGAAGACATTGTCTCATGTGCTATCAAGACCGAAAAGGAATTCTCTAAGTCTTATGACTTTAAAGCAAAGCAAGAGAAGAAGAGACCTGCTGATCAATCTGGGAATGGAAATAAAGGGAAGAAGGGAAAGGTTGAATAGCCATATTGTGGTAAATGCGGGAAGAAACATCCTGGTACTTGCTTGAAGAGAATGAAATAACTGTCGGTGAGGAAAGGAATGTTCAAATAGAGGATGTACCTGTTGTGAAAGAATTTGTAGATGTATTTCCGGAAGATTTACCTGGACATCCTCCAGAATGAGAAGTTGAGTTTTCTATTGATTTGATTCCTGGATCAAGGCCTATATCGAAGACCCCTTATAGAATGGCCACTGTAGAGTTAGTCGAACTAAAGAAACAACTAGAGGAATTGAGTAATAAGGGATTTATTCGCCCTAGTGTTTCTCCATGGGGAGCCCCTGTTCTTTTTGTTAAAAAGAAAGATGGATCTATGAGGTTATGTATCGACTACAGGGAGATCAATGCTATAATGATAAAGAACAAGTATCCCCTACCTCGTATTGATGATTTATTTAACCAACTGCATGGAGCTCAATACTTTTCAAAGATTGACCTTCGATCTGGATACCATCAGTTGTGTGTGAAGAAGGAAGACATTCCGAAAACAGCATTTCGAACCAGGTATGGGCATTACGAGTTTACTGTAATGCTGTTTGGATTGACTAATGCACCCTCTGTATTCATGGATCTAATGAATAGAGTTTTCAAGGAGTATCTCGATGAATTTGTGGTGGTATTTATTGATGATATCTTGGTATACTCTAAAACATACGAAGATCATGAAAATCACTTTCTCATTATCTTGAAGACTCTGAGGAGGCATGAATTATATGGGAAGTTTAGCAAGTGTGAATTCTGGCTTCAAGAGATTTCTTTTCTTGGCCATATTGTCTCTAAAGATGGAATCTCTGTTGATCCTTCTAAGACCAAGGCAATCCAAGAATGGCCAGCACCTACGAGTATAACTGAGGTACGTAGTTTTATTGGTTTGGCAGGTTATTATCGACGTTTCGTCCAGAATTTTGCCCGATTGGCTAACCCATTAACGAAGCTCACACGTAAAGGGGTTAAATTTGTTTGGACAAAAGAGTGTGAAGAATGTTTCGAAGAACTGAAAAGAAGATTATTCAATGCTCCTATATTGACTCTACCATCGGGGAATGATGGGTTCGTTATTTATAGTGATGCATCGAAGAAAGGACTTGGCTGTGTCCTTATGCAGAATGATAGAGTTATTGCCTATGCATCACGACAGTTGAAAATTCATGAACAAAACTATCCTACTCATGATCTCGAGTTAGCAGCAGTGATCTTTTCTTTGAAGATATGGAGGCACTACCTCTATGGTGAAAAATGTGAGATTTATACTGATCACAAGAGTTTGAAGTATATTTTCTCACAAAAAGAACTCAACATGAGGCAAAGGAGATGGCTTGAATTACTCAAGGATTATGATTGTACGATACACTACCACCCAGGGAAGCCAAACAAGGTGGAAGATGCTTTGAGTAGAAAAGACCATGGAGTTTTGAACAATATGAGAATTGAAAGGGATCCAATTTTCATGGATCTAGTGAAGATGGACATGGGAATAACCAGGGAAGGTGAAACATTAATGCTTTTTCAAATGGTTGCCAAACCATCTTTACTAGAAAGGATTAAGAGTTCTCAGACCGATGATGAAGAATTCCAAAAGAAGATTAAAGCTGTGAATGATGGGAGATTGAGAGACTTTGTGTATGAAGATGGAATTTTGAAATTCGGGAAGAGACTTTGTGTTCCCAATATACCTGATCTAAAAAGGGAATTGCTGGATGATGCTCATAGTTCCAATTTCTCTATACACCCAGGGAGCACCAAAATGTATAGAGATTTGAAGGAACATTTTTGGTGGGACAACATGAAGAGGGAGATTGCTGATTTTGTGTCAAGATGTATGGTTTGTCAACAAGTGAAAGCTGAAAGGCAACAGCCTGGAGGAGTCATGCAACCTCTTCCCATACCGGAGTGAAAATGGGACAATGTTACGATGGACATTGTCATGGGGATACCAAAGACTCCTAGAAGGAACGATGCAATATGGGTTATTGTTGATCGTCTTACCATGACAGCACATTTTCTTGCTATAAGAGAAGATCTACCCCTGGAACGTCTAGCAAGACTATATATTAATGAAGTTGTGAGACTTCATGGAGTACCCCTATCGATTGTTTCTGATCGTGATCCCCGTTTTACTTCAAGATTCTGGAAAAGTCTTCAGAAATCCCTGGATACTGAACTTCATTTGAGCACTGCTTACCACCCTCAGACAGACGGACAATCAGAACGGACTATTCAAACCTTAGAAGACATGTTGAGATCTTGCTCCCTTGACTTTCAGGGTATGTGGGATCAATATTTACCTTTGGTAGAATTTTCCTATAATAATAGCTTCCATTCGAGTATTCAGATGGCACCATATGAAGCGTTATACGGAAAGATATGTCGTACACCAACCTGTTGTGATGACGTTGGTGAAAGAAAACTTGTAGGCCCAGAACTGGTGGAGGAAACGGTGGAAAAGGTGAAAGTAATCCAAAATCACATCAAAGCAGCTCAATGTAGGTAGAAGAGTTATGCCGATAATCGAAGGAAGGATATAGAATTTCAAGTCGGTGATCATGTTTTTCTGAAGGTATCTCCGTGGAAGGGAGTCATACATTTTGGTAAGAAATGTAAATTGAGTCCCAGGTACATCGGACCTTTCGAAATTCTAGAATGAATTGGGGTTGTAGCTTATCGATTGGCAATGCCGCCATGTCTCTCCAAAGTTCACGATGTTTTCCACGTATCTCTATTGAGGAAATACATGCCTGATCCGACGCATGTACTCACCTATGAGGAATTAGAACTGGAACCCGATCTGTCTTATTGCGAAGAGCCCGTCAAGATTCTTGATACGAGAGAACAAGTGCTGAGAAACCGGACGACGTGTCTGGTAAAAGTTTTGTGGAGAAACCATAAGATGGAAGAGGCAACGTGGGAACCCGAGGAACTTATGATGAAGAACCACCCGAGTCTTTTTATGCAGTAATACCCTAGAAATTACGAGGACGCAATTATTTGAAGGAGGGGAGAATGTAACACCCCAAGCTTCTACGGTACGCTTCTCTTTGAATAATGTGATAGCGTGTGTTGTACGCAACACCGAGTTCTAACACACCATAACTAATCAAACTAGCCGTTATGAATAGTAATACCTACTTTTTGAAATTATATATATTTTATATTTGAAAATGGACTTCATTTTTGTATTCGGAATATCGAATTTAGCCTAAGGTGAAATTTTGGTACATTTCAGATAACTTTCATATTTTGATGAATAGTGAAAATTACTAAGTTTTAATTAAAAACAACTTTTTTAATCAAAATAATTAATAGTGATAAATTATGAATTTGAGTGGTTTTAAAGTATATTTAGAATATATTTTTACCATTTAATATAATGTTGGTCATTGGACATAATTTTACAATTAAACCGAACATAAACGAGTGTCAATCTTTTGATAGTTATTATCTCTTAAAAACACGCTTTTTGTTTTGACAGCGGGAATTAATTTTAAATTAATTTCTGCCACTTCTGTGTATTGAATTTAGGAAAATGGATTCCATATTTGGAATCAGGATGTTCAAATTGTGTAAATAGGTAACTTTTATTTTTAGACATTTTGAATAATTACTGCGGTAAATATTTTATTTACCATGGTTAAGGGTAAATCCGGTAAATAAGGGTAAAAAAATAATATTATAATAATACTAAATTATCCTAAAACGTGTCTTAACCCTATTGGTTGATACATGGTCGACCATGGGAATCTTTGGGTCTATTTTGGGACCCCATGGATCCACTTTTAAGTGATAATAACACTTTATTTTAATTAAGTTAAAATGAATACAAAAATGACACAAGCATATATCTTTTAGAAAAACAATTGTTACATAGGGTTATATATGTTGGATTTTAGATTATAAATATTCATTAGAAAGCTAAACAGATTTCTTACATAATGATATTTTATTTATAATTTTTAGACATTAAATAATTTATTTTATTTATGACACAATGATGATGCAGTAATTACTATAATAGTGAAAGATTAAAATAATTGATATTATAAATATCCAAATAAATATAATATGAAACTTTTAATGAATTAAACTAATTTTCTAGGATAATATGATATATTAGGATTTATTTAATAGACTTTGTTCGAAGTAATCAATCTGTTATGAGTTTCACAAAAATCAACTATTGAATAGTGTCAAAATTGACATAAAAGAGTTCTTAAAACAAATATTATATTATTAATTGACATTAATTTCCTAAAAATCTAAGGTTCGGCCAAGGGACTTATATCATGATAGGTTAATCATTAATGTACCACTTGGGGGTCTCTTGGATGTATATAGTATGTTTATTAACCATATTATATAAAAATACAAGGAGACATTGTAAAAGTGAAACTAATTAACTTAGAGTTAATACTTAAAGATAAGGTTAATATAAGTACCCAAACCTGTCTAAATTCTATTGGTTGAGTGGTTTTCGACCTATCCCCACCTTAAACTTTGAATAATAAGCTTTTGAGCCATTATAAACCGAATATGAATTTATTATAAATTAATATTTCTAGCCTTTCCAAAGGTGCCCCTCACCCCTCTTATAAAAGGGCAATCCTCCTTCTCATTTATTCACACATTCAAAGCCTTTTGGTTCGGCCAAACTCTGCCCAAATACTCTCCCAACATCCCTCACTACAACCTAGAGGCCTTAGATTGATCAGAAAGCCAACCTAAGGATCCCTTTTGATCAAATCAAAAGGAAGAACCCGAAGAAGAGGTAATGATTTCACCACCCTTCTCCAAGTTCATTTCTTCTTCCACTTCTTCTTCCTTTGTTCTTACCATTCTAAAATAATAACTCCAGTATCTCACATATACTGTGATGTTATTATAAATATGTTACAACCATATTCAGTATTCTATCCACCCTTTGAATAACATGTCACCATACGTGCGTACGTACGGACTACCGTCTCCACGTCGTGGTGTAATTGTTATTCAATATAATATTATTTGGATGGGTATAATAATGATATGTAACTCATGTAAATAATAAATATAACATGTTAATGATTCTGTATATATGATATACCATCCATTTATATATTATTTTAATATCAAAAGAATGATATTGTCGCTCGTGCGTACGTACGGACTACCGTCTCCACGAACGCGATGAGATTCATTATCCATCGTATCCATTCAAGTATAATTATCATTTGATGATTTAAAAATGATGTTTAAGGACTAGATATCATTCTGGATATGAATAAGATACAACAACCATGACTTATGTAACAAAACATATAAAAGAAAATGAGTAAGTTAACTCCTGAAATGACGATAATTCTAAGATATTATTAACAAATCAATGTTAAAAGATCATATATGATATCATATTATTATATATGATTCATGTATAATTTAATAACAACTATTTCACCATTATACAGGAGGTTAACCTACCCCAACCAAGGAAAAGTACAAGGTAAGGGTTTACTTTACAACCTCTTCATTATCCAAGGTTGTTTATACGTAATAATCTACTGGGATCTCTTTATCATCCACATCCATGTTTCTTAAAAATGCATTTCAAAACATTTTTACTATTTACTAGAATATGAGTAAAAGTCATTTATACCCTTTTTGACTTTTATAAGTGGTTTATAAAGGAATCTTTCGGTCGTTTTCAAAACAAGGTCCTTTTTAACCTTTTCGACAGAATTAAGGTAAGAATGTTTTTTTTAACGGCAGGTGCGGCTATTTTCCGCCGT
This sequence comes from Viscum album, assembly GCA_963277665.1. Lineage (NCBI taxonomy): Eukaryota > Viridiplantae > Streptophyta > Magnoliopsida > Santalales > Viscaceae > Viscum > Viscum album. The sequence continues at coordinate 264,375,446 of OY728122.1, read as the reverse complement.
TATAAAATCTTCAAAGCTTCCCTTACAAGCTTATAAGAATATTTTCAAAGAAAATGTTTTATTTTATATGGATCTTAAATTATTTCAAAGTAAAAGGAGATATTTCTTTAAAAAGAATTTTTATTTCATCTATGTCAACATCCTTTGATGGATTTTAAGATTATTTGAAGTTGATTTATTATGATACAAAACTTCTATATTGTATTGAAGGTTTTGTGATATGTTTGACTGTGGATGTGCTATTTTTATACCATTCATAGTTTATGGTGAAAGTATTGAAATTTCATATGCTAGTTTTAATATGAATGTTTATGTTATGTTTAAACCTTTTCATATGGGAATGCATTGGACTTAATATGTGATGGGTGGAGCCCGCTATAGCTCCTCGATGCATCGGTAGGTCTCATGAGACAAACTAGTGTCTTGGCACAAGGCCTTGACAAAATCTTATTTGTAGTCTTGGCACGAGGCCTTGGATATGTGGTTATGATAGTCTGGCAATATGCATTCCAACATTATGAAAGTGGTTATTGATTTTTTCATGTGATTATTCGATTAGTAGAATATCCATGTGAATAAGTAAATGGCATTATTTCATTTTATTTATGCCATACCATGTTGAAAGTTAATATTTAAAAGGCTTTTGCTTTAGTTATACATTGCCTTAAATGTTTATTCTTATTTATGAAAGTTTCCGCTATATTGTTATCCTTACTGGGCATTTGAGCTCACCCCTTTTCTATGTTTTATTTTTCCCAGGATGTGAAGAAGTAAGTTATGAATGACCTGTAGGGATTTTATGAGGGGTTTATAGTGTGGATTGTGGAAACATTATGTTGTTGTATTAGTTTTTCATTTTATGATGTAATGTAAAACTTATGAATATATCTATTGTTTCCAAGGCTACTAAACCAATCGGTCTTTCGAGATTTGATCTTTCTTGTGATCATGCCAATGTTATGTAATAATGCACCGACTCTGGGTAACTGGGGCCGGGGCGTTACAATTCATCCTTCCCAAGTTCCGATAGATGGGCTTCATATGGATCGAGTCTACTAGATGAGGCCATTCAATCTTCTTTCTGTATTAATTAACCAAGATAACCGCGTTTATAAAAACACAACATTAATATTATAGTTTCGAACTGTCATACTAACCAATGGTCATATAACAGTCGAATCCCAACGGTTTCATTTTAATTATACCCACTTCATTAATTAAATGATATATTTTTGATAACTATAATATAAAATAACACAAAAAATTAGGAAACAACAATAATTAAAATGTCTAGGAAATTACATTCATCCCCCCTTAAAAATTTTTGTCCCCAAAATTTTATCTCGTACCATATGATGGGAAAAGGTGTGGATACTTTTGTCTCATGGACTCCTCCGGTTCCCACATGGCTTCTTCCCATTTGTGGTTACTCCACAACACCGTAACATTGTCGGTAGTCTTGTTGCGTAGAAAATTGTCTCTACAACCCAAGATCTCAACCGACTGCTCCTCATAAGAGTTGTCCTGTTTCAGTTGTACCACCCCTAGATTTAGAACATGTTAAGGGTCAGGTATGTAATTCCTCAAAAGGGATACATGGAAGACATCATGAAATTGTGCTAGATTTGGAAGAAGTTCATTTCGATAGGCCACTGCTCCCACATGATCAAGTATTACATAGTGTCCAATGTACCTAGTGATGAACATCCCTTTGTTCCCAAACCTCATGACTCTATTCAAAGGTGAAATCCACAGAAAGACTTTTTCACTGACAACCAACTCCATGTACCATAGACGGTTGTCGACATAGATCTTTTTCCACCTTTGAGCAGCATTAATTTGTTGTTGGATGACATGAACTTTTTCTATCATCTCTTTCATAAGATCAAGACCAAGAATATTTCTCTCACCAACATCATCGTAACAAGTAGGAGTTCTACATCTCTTCCCATATAGAGATTCATAGGGTTCCATTTGAAGGCTCGGGTGGAATTTTTTGCTATAAGAGAACTCAACTAAAGAGAGATGTTGATCCCATTATCAATTAAATTCCATTGAGAGAGTTCTCATCATGGCCTCGAGTGTTTCAATAGTCATTTCAGATTGGCCATTAGTTTGGGGGTGATAGGCCATACTAAAATTTAATTCAGTTCTCAGAGATTGTTGAAGAATTATCCAGAATAATGATGTTAACCATGGATCATTATTAGATACAATAGAATGTGGAACTCCATGCAGCCTTACCAATTACTTCATGTAAATCTTGGAAAGATTATTTAAAGGGAAATCTTACTCAATAGAGATAGAATTGGTAGTCTTGGTGAGACGGTCCACATAATCCTGTATCATAAGATTTCCTTTGGAAGCTCTCATGAGACAAGTGACGAAGTCCGTAATGATATTGTCCCACTTCCAAGCTGGTATAGGTAGTAGATGCAATACCCCTTAAGGATGTTGTCACTCTGCCTTCAATTGCTGACATTCTAGGCACCTTGAAGTGTAGTCAGCAATCTACCTTTCCATATTATCCCACCAATAATGATCATGTATGTTCTTATTCATTTTTAGTCTACTAGGATGTATAGAGAATGTAGAGAAATGAGCTTCATCCATCAGATTCATCATTATTTCCGGAATATATGGAACACATAGTCTTTTAAAAAAAATTCTTACACCTTCTTGATCATTATTAAAATTAGGAAACATCTCATCCTTCACAGCCTCAAACTTCTTCTTTAAGATAGGATTATCTTATTGACATTTATTGATATTCTATAGTAGTGATGGTTGAGAAATCTTTTGGGTTCGGGTTGATGATATCCCTTCCTTTATAATTACCATGTCCTGTTTTACTTGTTCATTGATCAATGGATCTCTTTGAATCCACAAAATGGACAGAACAACTGGGTCTTTCCTGATTAAAGAATTAGCGACTTTGTTTGCACTTCTGGGATGATAATGAATTTAATAATCATAGTCTTTAAGTAGTTCCAACCATATCCTTTGTCTCATGTTCAATTACTTTTGAGTGAAAATATACTTCAAACTTTGATGGTCTGTGTATATATCACATTTCTCCACATAAATAGAGTGCCTATATATCTTCATAGTAGAAACAACCATAGCCAGCTCCAGATCAGGTGTAGGATTGTTCTTCTCTATAGTCTTCAACTATCGACATGCATAAGCAATGACCTTGTCCTTTTACATGGGGACACACATGAGCCCTTTTAGAGATGCATCGCTAAAGATAATGAATCCTTATTCACTTGAGGGAAGAGTTAACACATGTGAAGTAACCAATATCTTCTTCAACTCTTGGAAACTTTCCTCCCAATCCATTTTCCAGATGAACATGGCCCCTTTTTGAGTTAACATGGTTAATGGATTAGAATGTCATGAAAATATTTTCACAATCCTCCTATAATATCCCAAAAATCAAAGGAAACTATGAATATAAGTTATTTTTTAGGTTTAGGTCACTCCTCAATAACATTTTTCTTTATAGGGTCAATTGTTATTCATTCATTGGTAAAAATGTGCCCCAAGAATAAAATTTGTTGTAACTAGGATTCAGATTTACTGAAATTTCCATGAAGACTTTTCTTCCATAGAGTTTTAAAAATAACCCTTTTATGATCCTCATTCCCCTCAAGAAGTTTGGAATATAGCAGAATATCATCAATAAAAACTCCCACATATTTATCAAGGTTTTCATTAAAGTCTCTATTCATAAAATCATTAAAAATATTAGGTTCATTAATCATTCCAAAAGGCATAACAACAAACTGAAAATGCACATATCTTAATTGGAAGGTAGTTTTTGGAATATTTCGTTCTTCGCACTTAATTGATGATAACCTGATCGACAATCAATATTTGAGTATAATTGAGCCCCACAATGTTGTCCAAATAAGTCATCAATTATTGGAAGAGGGTATTTCTTCTTAACTATGATCACCTTTAGTTCATTATAATCAACTCATAGCCACATCTATTCATTATTCTTCTTCACAAAGAGAATTGGTGCTCCCCATGGAGTCACACTTGGGAGGATAAACCCCTTCTCTAAAAGATCATGGAGTTGTTTCTTTAATTCCTCCAACTCAACATTTTCCATCCTAAAAGAGGTCTTTTATATTGGAGGATATTCATGTATGAGTTCAATAGAAATCTCTGCATCTTTTTCTAGTGGAGGTCTGAGAAAATCCTCAAGAAATACGTTAATTTATTCTTCGACAATGGGTACATTTTATATCCTAAAACTCTCATTTCCTTCTTCATGTTCACTGATCAATTCCATAAAGAATGATATAGGTGGTTCTTATAGAAAAATATTAGGTTGAGATATCTATTGTTGGAAGATAAATATAGGTTTTCCATTCAAGACAACTGAGACTTCTTTACTTCTGCATTTGATCTTAGAATTATACATTAAGAGCTAGTCTATCATTAGTTTAACATCAAATTTCTTGCATGGGAATGACTACAAGATTTTCGATAAGATTGTGCTAACCAATGTAAATACTTTAGTTTCTAAACACTGATGATTCACAGATAATCCCACTAATATTTTTGACTGATAACTCTACTTTTTGCAATTCGAGGGTTGATACTAAAATATTTGCAAACATGGACAAAATAAAGGAATGAGTACAACCAGAATAAAAAAAATTACTTTCTATATTTGATATAACATCAGGGTTACCTACTACCACATCATTTGGAGCATCAAATTTATCTATCATGATAGAAAATGCACAACCTTTCTCCCTTGGCCTTTTCTGAGGCTGGTGGTGGTTCCCCTCCACTGCCCTCAGATTTGGATAGTGATTGGAAATGTTCCCAAGTTGTCCAAACTTAATGCACTGTACAACATGTTGGGCCTACACCATCTTCCCCTTTTTGTTAGTGTTTGCATGTTGGGGTTTCACCTCAATATGAATATTCCTCACAATATGGCCATCTCTTCCACATATATATAATTTCCCTCTTCAGAGCAGGTATTTCCTTGAATGCTTCTTGCCACATTTATTTCACATGGGATTTTGAACATTCTTGCCTCCTCTTCCTTGATCAATTCACCTCCCTAATCCTGGCTCCATTGATCTCATCTTGCAATTGGATTAATGAGACCACTTCATCTCACCAAACTCATGTTCTAATTCCATCATACTTTGCACGATCTCCTCACAGCTGTCATAATCTCGGTTGGCCAGATTCTTCCGAAGATGAGGTCTAAGTCCATGGAAGAATCAACCAACCTTTCCATTTAGATACATGACAAATCTAGAGGTGTAACGTGAAATCCTTGTGAATTTCATCTAGTAGCTTCCCACTGATTCATTCTCCTACTTCTTCAGCTGAAAAAACTCCTTCTCCATTCTTGTTCTCCTGGAACGAGGGGAATAATTATATAAGGAGATCCTTCTAAACACTTCCAACTCCATATCATCAACATCCACTCATTGCCTCATGTTTTTAATTAGCTCCAACTACTGATCATTTTCTCTTTATAAGAAATAGACAACCAGGGTGACCTTCTCTTGCTCTGAATAGTGGATCACATAAAAGATCTTCTCAATAGAGCTGATCCACTACTCTGCAATAAATGGTTTTGTCGATCGACTATAGTTTGGTGGTCGTTGACACATAAAGGACAGAACATATTTTTTTCCCTTCATGGTGACAATAGTCTCTAAGACTGATTCATGTTATTTCCCTTAACTTGAGTTTGTTGGTTCATCATACACATGAATGTTTCCATTTCGGCTTCCATCGAAGGGTCGTCAGGGCATGGTCCATTACGGTCAAAATTTTCATGGTTCCACCTATTGCCCAGAATTTCTAAAATAATAAAACCTCAATGAGAAACTTAATTAATATCTGATTATTTTAAATGTAAAGAATTTATGTCTTAAAACATCTTTAAACAATTAAATTTCTCTATAAATCCTTCATAATGATTCATAAAAAGATTATGATTAACCAAATATATCCCATGAGAGTGTCACAAACAAGAGTGTAGCAAGCTCTTTTTCATGTACCAGGATACCCCAGGTCACGCCTAAAACACCTAGTTGGAGTTTTCACTCCTAGGTACCTATGTGCAAGAGCCGCCTCAACCTGCTCGTATCCGTAAAGGGATGTATTTTCATGATAAACCACTTAATTAATACTCAACAAATAACATGTATATTTTCCTATATTTAAAAATTTATATAGTATTCTTCCTATATATTTCAAAGCCTAATTTCCATAAATTACTAAACTATCCTTTGATAAAAACTATGGAATCCAACGTTTTTATTACAAAACATTTCATTACATTTTACAAACAGATGATCTTTAAAGTCCACCGTCTTGGAAGTCAGGAACAGAATACATGAAAGAGACATAAAAAATTATTCTAAACCAATCGTAAGACTTCATCACAGTTCATCCTATGTACAATTCCTGCATCTCATATCCTAGAGACATACATCAAATAAAAGGTTGAGTATAAGGTTCAGTAAGGAAAATAGGTGAAATAGTGGACATGTTATCTTGAGAAATATTAATAAGAACATGATAAAAGTAATAAAATCATGAGAAATGTAAGAATAGGAATATAATAATAAGAATAAAATGAATCATAACTTGAATATTTTCCTAAAACATTTCATTTAGACATTCATGATCATTTCACCATGGTTTATCCCCATGGTGTCATAAAAATTACCAAGGTTATTCACCAAGGTATTGTGAAACTTTTCATCTCTAGAGATTAATTCTTCACCCAATGCATTGAGGCGTTGTCAGGAAGAACCCTTAATATTCCATTACATTCATGTGATCCACATATGTAATAATAAAAAATTTCTTAAATAACCATATAGAATAAATGAAATGGGATTCATTTCAAAATTGTGATGATTAAAAAGTACATCATAATAAGATCGTTATGTCATTTGTAACCCATGGAAAGGGAGTGAGGGTTACATGTATGTCAATTCCAGAATAAAATATATAATTTTTTTGTATTTATAAACACCCATAGAAATGAAATAGGTCTGGTTATTAAAATAAATAAAAATTATAATTTCATGAGAGAAAGAGAGAGAAATTTTGAGACGAAATTTGAGCATCATAACTGCTATATAACATCATTTTATAAAATAACAAAAAGATAGAGTAAAAGGCTAAAACACTCATAAACATTCATATTACATTATAAATACAGAATAAAATGGAGATAAGAACATGTTACATATATTTTAATGGAATACCACAAGAAAAGGAAACTTGAAAGGAAAGAGAAAATTCGATTTCTTTTACGAGAAATTTGGAAGACAAACTGTGTTAGTTAAAAATTCCAAAAAAAAATTGATGAGAGCAGAAAGGGTCTCTCAAAAATTATAAATGAAATGGAAGGTAATGATAAAATTCAAGAAAATACCCTCAATATAATGATATGAAAACTAGAAGACACAACATAACGTAAGTCAAGACTTAATAGAGGAGGCTGAAAGATTCCCTTACCTAGCTGAGTAACTTTGAAAGCATGAAGGTTGGGACCTTGGGAGGCTTGAAGGAACCTTGGGAGGAATATTTGGTTGGGTAAGGAGACCAGAAAAATATTTAAGATTATTTTTGGAATGAAATTAATGAGGTAGATGGGTTGGTATTTATAGGAAAAGTCAGTGAATAAATTATAAATATTCAAGGGACAACTCATCATTGGTGTTTGCAAAACCATGGGCTTGACCATTGTATTATCCCATGGTATTGGCTACATGGGAAACATCATATAATATCTCAATATTCATAAGTTAGCCAGAAATCCTACATCATTATTATATTATTAATGATGTCTTTAAACACCCAAAACACAAAACTGCATTTTAACTATTCACTAAAAATTCTAATGATTCAAAAAAATTCCAAAAATTAATCGTAACATAATATCTATGCACTTAATTCAAAAATGAACTCCATTATATGAAAATAATTTTCTAAATATTTTTAATTTAATTTTTAAATTAAATCGTTATTTATTCTAAATATACAACTTTAAAACTATAACATATTTTGTAACACCATAAAAACTTATCAAGGTCCCATAAAAATGTCCTATAACTAAAAGAAAATAATTTAATAGTTTATGATTAGTTTTTATGAAAATAAATTCCCATATTAAATTATTAAGATAATTATAAAATTGTAATTAAAATATTTATGACATATAAATATACCAAAACATAAACAATGATTGTATTTTCACTTTTAATATTTCCAACATGTATTTATACAATCATGGGTGAAGATTATATTTTTATGGGAAATTTACTATTCATTGCTATTCATATGGATATGTTACTATACCAACATTACTATTCACCAAAAACCTATTTGATCTTATTAGACTCTAAATTTTTACTGAACACAATTGTAGAAGAACATTTCTTGAAATCATTTCACATTAATAATTATTTAAAGAATAATTTTTTTTTTGAAATACCCTTTTTCCTATATTCATCGATAATAAAAATACTATATTTATCTGGATATTTAAAATTCACAAACATTTCCATAAGAAAAATTATTAATTTTATTTATATAAAAATGTTACACAATGCAGCTAAGGTCTCGTTACATAACCCTTTATTACACCAGTATAGGAAATAAGTGTATGGTGTGATATGGGGATAGAATCTTGGGGTGTCTTGGGCAACATTGCCCGAGTGAAGATTTCTATCAGCATGAACTTCTCCCTCTGGTTATTTCGTTCAAGCTTTATACGTTGAAGTTCGGAATGGGCATGGTCCATAGAAAATCCCAGTGATGCTACCTCATTCCCAAGCTCTGATAGATGAGATTCATATGGAATGAGTCTATTGCATGAGGCCATTCAATCATCTTTCTGTAGTAATTAACCATGATAACCGCATTCATAAAAACACATCGCTAAAATTATAGTTTCCAATGGTCATATTGACCAACGATCATATAAAATTCGAAACCCAATGGTCTCATTTTAATTATACTGACTTAATTAATTAATGTATATAGTTTTTGAGTATGAAATAAAATAACACACAAAATTATGAGACAAATATAATTAAACTGTTCGAGACATTACATTGATTATGGATAGAATTACAAAAACTATTAAATATATATAATTTATAAAATTGATATAAATTTATATTTTTTATTATTAATAAAAATAAAACAAACATTTATTAAAGTAACTTTATACATTTAAATATACTCCTTATTCAAAATTCGATTTCATTTATTTTGGTGAAAAAAAGTATAGTTATTATATGGAAAATTTATAAAAAAATATAGGAAAAAATACTACATTTTTAATTCATTATATAAAAATAAATTCAGGTTGATTTTTTTGGAATTTTATAAATAGAATTATTTACTGAATATATTATTTTTATTTTTCAATTAAAAATATTAATTTTTTTTTGTTGTTTTAAATTTAATGTATATCCATTTGATTTAATATAAACCAAATATTGTTTTTTAAATTGATTTGAGCCCTTAATTTTTTATAAAAACATTTCATTTTTTAAATATGATTTTTTGAAAAATAGTTATTCATTCCATATTTATTGTTTTAATTTTAAAATATATTATGCCACATCTAGGATTTAAACAATTAAAAATGGATTCCAAATTTCAAATAAATGGTTCAATATTTTTTAAATGATCCCCTTTTTTTCAAATTATGTATAGTAATGTTAGAAATATTTTACGACGGTATAGTGTGTAATGTCCCAGTTTAGGAATCCACACAGAGGCACCCCATACCCGATTGGTCACATGGCCTCAAGTGAATTTCCGCGAATTCCAGAGGCTGCCAACTAGTAGTGAGGGCCTTGGGTGTTATAGTGGGGGATACTATTCCCTCATTGGAAGAGTACATAAAAGAAGAAAACAACACAAACAATAGTGGAAGAAGTAAATATCCAATAATAGTAAACAGTGGAAGACTTGAATAATAAACAATTGGAGCACAGATATATATATATATATATATATGAAATGATGCATGAAACATATGACTAGGAAAAGAGCCAAACAAGTCACAATGCTGGAAATAAAAACAATGCTAATCCAATGTACAAAATAAATATAAATAGCTCCTCAGCATCGCTATCCATAGATTGGTCCCATGCTCTCCAGCTCCACAGCATGTCAACTACCTGTAGTAGAAGGGTGATTTCCCTTATCTATACCTATAACAGTATAATCTGTTTGGACCCAAAAGCATGACCCAAACATGGTGTGAGACTAAATCCTAGAAGGCAACCACCCGATGATCTTTTCCTAACAGTTAGTGAATATATGGCAGGTAAAAGTATAGAAATTAGTAAACATGAATGTAATAAATAGTAAACAATCCATAGTTACAAATCAAGATACACTGAAACAAATAGACAAACCTCAAACAAGTAATCCTTTGGGAAGTACTCATAGCCATCCCCTATGGTCCTAACTAAAAAGTACGAGAAACCCTCTAGGCAGCACCCTTGGTCGAACCCCTCTGGTTATGTATGCGAATATTATTAGAATCTCTATGGAAGAAGTCATAGTTAATCCCCTTATAGTCTAATGTAAAACAATGATATCTATGGAAGCTCACAAATACATTCCCCGTATAGTCTTGGGTGGTCAAGAACTCTATGCAGAAGATCACCCGGTCAATTACCGTAATATCCCTATGGTATAGATCTCTCTGATGAATATCACTCAGTCAAATCCCTTTATAGACCAGGTCATTCATAGACACTCTGAGGAAGCACTCACCATCAATTCCCCTTGTCATCTAACAGCTTTGTATTAAAATCAATGACTCTGTGAAGATGCTCACTCAGTTAATCCCCTTATAGTCTAAAACAATGAAGGACTCTCTGAGGAAGCTCACTCGGTCAATTACCTTATATCCTTAAGTGGATCTAGACTCTCTGAGGATGCTCACTCGGTCATTACCCCTTATAGCCAAATGTTCTTAAAAGAATCTCTGTAGAAGCTCACTCGATCAATTCCCCTTATAGTCTACTACACCAGGTTCTCATGGCCATATGTAAGTCAACGATCATAGTAGTGTAATATAGCCAAATTAAACCTACAAAAATACTTGTATAAACATTCTAAAACATATCAACAATTTCATATTGCAAACTCTCCATCCTACAACACAGGCAAGGGAGCCAAAGGATAAACATGAACAAATGGTCATAAACAATACATGGATGGGGAAAACACATCCAAAGCATAGAAATCAAACCAATTAATATCCAAATAAGATCTTCACAAGAATACGATCATGGTAGGCAAACAATAGGGGTAAAACGGTAAACACATAATACCTCATTCAAGGGTATTGGTGGAATTTTCACATAATACTCAAAGACATCGAACAGAAAGGCACAAACAACCTACCTAGGGGGTAAGAGATCAATATACTTGAACCTCGAAGCTTGGATCTCTTTGGAACATCATAGATCTAAGAAAATGTCTAAAATGTTCAACCAATGATTACATGGAAAAGAATTGAAATCATGAAATGAGGTTACATAAGAAGAAAAAACTGACCGATGCAATTCTAACGCAATAAAAGGTGTTCGAATCAGAGGAAAAACATTGGGTCAGGGGCTCATTGATGTTCTACGGCCGTATGGGTTCTCTCGGATGATGAGGACCTAGAAGAATTGAGTTTTGTCCATCAGAGGTGACCCTAGTGCGTTTAATGAAAAAAAAACAAAATACATGGAGTGTATATTTGGAGTACGTGGTCTGCACATGCTGTTTTCATACTCCACATTAGATGGCCTCCATCTCACCCCCACATAGCTGTTTGTGTGGCTACTACACGGCCAGCACAAGGCCTACTATGGAAAAGATGTACACAGCATGTACTCATATATTACACATGTACTTCAAAAATTTCTAGAAATTCTTCTTTTTCCCAAAAATGGCCAGAAAAGGAAAACATACCTGAAAAGATGGTTCGGGTTCTTACAGACTTCCCCCTTAAAGTAATTATTCCCTGAATATCCATAGCACATCATAGATGATGAAACATCGAACAGTTCCACCCACTGTGGTCATACATCGGCATCCCTCTCACATGCCTCGTCCTACACCCGCCCGTGCTGCCATAACACTCATAACAGAGGAACAGACTTGCAAGGGAGAACCATTATACTGAGATCAAAAATCCGGATAGGATTCTCTTCAAATGATTCATATGCTTCGAGCTCAACCTCCTCGGGATGATAGACATTATATGGATTTGGAATGTAACGTCGAAGATGATAAATATGGAAGACATCGTGCGTAGATCGGTACTTCTGAGGTCAGTACAACTCATAGGTAACCACCATAACTCTCTCCAACACCTCAAATGGACCAACCTACCTCAGTGAAACCTTAACCAGTTTCATCATCCTCTTGTGTCCCAACCGTGGTGTGACAATACGGAAAACTCGATACCCGACCTCGAACTCCAGAGGTTATCTCTACTGATCATCATAAGACTTCTGTCGAGACTGTGGAGTAGCCATCCTCTTCTGAATCAACTCTATTTGCTCTATAGTATCCTGAACAAGATGAGGTCCTATAAGAGCATCCTCTCCTACATCGTTCAAACATAAGGGAGATCGGTATGGATTACCGTACAAAGCCTCATAAGGATCCATCTAAATATCTACTTGAAAACTATTATTGCCGAAAAACTCCACAAGAGGTATATGTTTCTCCCAAGAACCACCAAATTCCAGAATGCATGATCGGAGCATGTACCCAAACACCTGAATTGTATGCATGGACTGGACATCTGTTTGGGGATGGTAAACTGTACTCAAAAGTACCTATCTACCCAATCCTTATGAAGCCCCTTCCTGAATAGAGAAGAAAAGCATGCATCCCTCTCTGAAACAATGGAGTGTGGAACTCCATGAAGATGTATAATCTCATGGATGTACAACCATCCTTGCTCATCAACAATGAAGGTCTCCTTAATAGGAAAAATGTGATCAAAATTATTGAGTCTCTCAATGACAACCCAAAGTGCGTTATTCCCTCAAGGCGACCTCAGAAAACCAGTCATGAAGTCCATCGTGACATCATTCAACTTCCAATCTGGAATGGGTAACTGCTGTGAATGCCATGTAGGTCAATGATGCTTCGCCTTCACCTACTGACAAGTAGAACACCTCATGGTGAAACCAACAACATCCCTATTTATACCTGGCTACCAATACTGACGATGTAGATCATGATACATCTTGTTGACGTGTGGATGAATTGCCGAAAATGAGGAATGAAAATTCGGCATCAGCTCATCACTTATATATTCTCACACCCATATGCGTCCCTAGAAATGCATAATTTCGTCCTCACCTATGGTCCATCTAGAAATATGTTCCTCTCCTAACACACTCTCCCTTTGGACTAAGCCTTAGTAATATGATAGCTGCCTCATTCGAACTTGATCAAGAAGAGTAAAGGTAACATCTACATAAGAACGAAACGTCTGCCCCTGACAATCATGCACCTCCAAATGCATCTCAGTGAATAGATCTATAAGCTTCCATTCACTACTGGCCTCCTGAACGGCCTGTATCTAATTCCTCCTTCTCAACGCTTCTGCCCCTATGTTTCCATTCCCAAGCGTACATGAAAACTCAAAGTCAAAGGATTGTAGGTACTCAACCCACCGTGCTGTCTCAAATTCATATCACGCTGAAAGAAGATTTACTTGAGACTCTTTTGTTCAGTGAGAACCCCAATGTTCTCTCCTATAAGATAATTTCTCCAAAAACATATGACAAGAACAACAACAGCCAACTCCAGATCATGTGTTGAATAATTCTTCTCATGTGGCCTCAACTACCGAGACCCGTACACCACGACTCCGAACCCCTGCATAAGCACATCCCCCAGCCTTAAAACTGACACATCACAGTAAACAGTATATCTCATTCATTGATCTAGAATGACTTGTATGAACAAAGATGTCAACCTCCCTTTCAGCTCCTGAAAGGATTACTCACAGGTATCTGGCCATAAGAACATCGCCCCCTTTTTGGTCAGACCTGTTAGTGGTGCTTCTATGCATGAAAATTTCTGTACGAAATGATTGTAGTTTCCAGCCAGCCCTAGAAAACTCTACACCTCAAAGACATTCTTCAGCTGCTCATAGGAAACTACAGCTCTCACATTTTCTGGGTCGACTGATACTCCTGCCTCTGAGATAACATGACCCAATAAGTGAATATGATCCATCCAAAAGTGGCACTTTAAGATCATAACATATAACTGATTATCCCTCAATGTACTCAAAATGAACTCAAGATGGTTATCATGGTTGTGTCGAGTGTGAGAGTACACCTAGATATCATCCTCAAAGACCACAATGAAAGAATCCATGTATGGATGAAATACTTGGTTCATCAGTTCCATGAAGACTACATGCATGTTAGTTAGACAGAACGACATATCAAATAATTTTATAGACCATCCATTCTATTGAAGGTTATAAGTGGTTTGTCATATGGTCTAACACAAAACATATGATAACCAGATCTTAGGTCAATCTTCGAGAACACCCAGAATCCTAGAAGCTGATAAATGAGATTATCAATCCCAGGTAAGGGATATCGGTTCATGGCCGTCAACTGGTTCAACTTCCGATCATCCACCCAATGCATGAGGGTTCCATCTGCCTTCTTCGCAAATAGGACCGGCGAACCCAGAGGAGAAGTATTAGGTCGGATGAAAAACTTTTCTTGCAACACATCCAATAGCATTTTGAGCTCCTGTAACTCTGGTGTAGCCATCCTATATGGAGGAATGGACATCGGTGCCTCTCATGGAACAAGCTAGATCGAGAAGTCTACCTCACACTCTAGAGGCACACCAGAAAAGTCCTCTAAAAAGACAACTCTGAAATGATCCATCACTGGAGGAATGTATAACTATTAAGTCCCCGGGTCATCCAAAAATAGACTAGAAATCTGGGCTGTATCTCCTCTCAACTCATGATTCTTTGGACCAACTCTTCTCATCTAGACATCCCATTGGCACCTATAAAGAGATGATCCACCCTATTGTGATATGAATCTCACCCTGCGGAGATAAAAGTTAATGAAATCTTGGAAGGGAACTAACCAGTCCATCCCAAGAATGATAACATAGTAAATAATATCTAGGATATAGAGGTCCCCTAAGAAGTGACATCCTCCAACCTATAGAGGGCACTCTCTGCACTGACGTACACTAGAAGTTCTAGTACCCAAAGGTGTGTCTAACATTAAGATATCAACATATGAAATGATGCAGAGCCCAATGCTCTCAATGAAAAAAACATATATAAATCTATGTGAATACCCTATATCAATAGGAGGTAAAGCTAAATCTAAGGCTACTAAGATCGTACCTCGAACGGTTGAAGGTCCTGGATCCTACTCCTACTGGGTCTGCTCCACCTCAAAAGTTTGGCATGTACTACCACCATGTGACCCTTCCTGACCACTCTGAGATGATCCAACCTGATGACGCTGAAAACTGGGCGACTGGATACCACGACCATGACCTCTACCTCAACTTGAATGGCCGGAAGAACTCCAGTTCCAAGACTGGTGAGAAACTGATGGTGCCACTACTGAATGAGGAGTCATAGAAGCACCCCTATCACTGGATACTGGTGAGATGAACCGAGAAAAGTGCTGAAGGTGACCCATATTGCCGACAGATAGGCATTCCTATGGGTCTCTAGGGAAATCGGGTGTCATATGCCTACTTCTCCTACACTGGTAGCACACCACCTGGATACTGGAAGACGTATCATGTCTAGTTCAATCTCCTCGTGCAGCCACCCAGTAGTGCTTCCAGCTATCTGCTGGTAGAGCACTAACTCTGGATGTCGAACCGCCCTGGATCACAGCTCCAGAAACCTTCAGATTGTGCTCTGTGATCAGCGCCTAGTGGATGATAGAAGATATCAAAGTCAACCACAATATATTCACCTATGATAGGATTTCGTGCCTTAGACCATCATCAATATTACATGCAAGGAACAAATAATAACCTCCTAGAATAGGCGTGAAATTCTACCGCTCTATGATGTAAAAGGATTACTCCAAAATAGAAATATTACCCTGCTTCAGACTCCTAAACTCCTAGGCTCAATCGGCCCTCATGGTCTCTGGATAGATGTAATCATAGAAGAAGTGCCGAAACTCATCCCAAGTCATATTCTACATGCGTCCATATTGTGAGATCTCATCCCAGTACCTCTTTTCAGAGTCTCGTCGAATGTAGGTGGAAATCATTAACCTCTTCTATGTAGGTATCTCCAGATGCTCGAAAATATTCAGTGTTTCCTCTAGCCATGAATCTGCAGCCTAGCGCCCCCCATCCCCAGAGAAAGTGGGATGCTTCTGATGCTGGAAGACACACATTAAATCCACCGTCAATAGGGTAGGAGTTGGTTTTTCCCTGAAATGTCTATATCATCCTCATAAATCCCTCTCTGAACTATGCATCAGCACCTACGTTTGGTACAACGGTCGGGGCCAAGGATGGAAAAATAGGAGGATCTACAGGTAGTCCCTGATCGGCCATGTCGAGTGTCTAATCACCATCTAGCAACTGGCTCACAAACGGAGGACGTCTTGGTGGAATGAATCTGCTGTTCAAGCACACACCTTAGATCATAATTATCATGGAGTAAAAATAAGTAGTGTATGTAGGGAATAATAGAATGAAAACATTCATGTTTTACAAAACACGACTACACGACGTGTATATTCCCTATAGTATTTGCTCCCTGAAGTCAATTACATCATCGTGTACTAATGCCTAACCTGATTATGTAACACCCAGACACACGGTGCGTTGTCCTGACACATGCCATGTACTTGAATCCGCTTTCCTAGCCTATGTCCTTCTACACGGTTAAGCCACATGGCTCTACTAATGCAAGACTACCTGAAATGTAAAATTATTACAAGGAATGTACTAGACAAGTTCCACATTGAATGTGTTGTTAGTGACACAACCTAACACACGGCTCACAGTACATGTCATCTTCCAGATGGACATAGTGTGCATGAGTAAGGACAACACCAGACCATGTTGTTCGTGACACAGCCAGGTACCCGGATCAGACTACACGGCGTGTTTAAGGCATACACAATGTTTACGTGAAAGGGTAATAGAAACCTGAGTTGTTCGTGACACGGTCGGGTATCTATGACAGACTACACGGTGTGTTTGATAGGTACACGACATGTTCCCACCTGACTTTTCCCATCCCATGTCTCTGCCCACATGGCCTATGACATGGTTTAGATATTACATGGTGTGTGTATATAAGGAACACTTCATGTACTTAAGAAAAGTAGTTTCATCCCAAATAGAAGAACACAGGACGTGTACTAGACATTACACGGTGTGTTTTCTGGGTTTTCTGGATAGTATGCCTCAGAAACTACTCGAGAACCATGAAAACACTGAAAAAATCATTAAATGTGCCAAATTATGATCCGTGAAGGCACATACTCCACGCGAATCAATGTTTGACATCTTGTACACATTATAACATAGAAAAAAAATGCAATGATCTATCATATTCCGATCCATGAGGGCCCATAACACCTCCAAAACAAATTTTTGAAATTCATTAAAGAAAATATCTACACAATTCAATACCCTGTCAAATGGTAGGTATTTATATCAATGCATCTATCACAACAACCTGAATATTTTACACATCATCTATCACAAAAACATGAAATCACTAATACATCCATGATGGAATAGAAAAAATATGTGGCATGCCGTTTCAAGAAAGTTCCTATATGATGCATGATATGGAAAAACCTCATCTCATCAGGTTGCAATAGAAATAGAACCTCAATAATATCATTAACAATAAACACAAGTCATGTTAATCACTAAAGGTGAATTAAGATCAACTTTTAAATTGCAAAACCATATAATTGAAATTTAAACATGGGAGATGGGATTTTCCCTATTCATGGGTAAGGTACTCTTGGGAACAACTTATTACTAAGTACCTATTCCATCCTATCCCTGGCCAATGATCCAAACAGTACGTCATGGGAATAGAAATCCTCTAATACCAATTTGTAATGTCTCGGTTCCAGAAGCTACCTAGAGGCACCCCATACCTGGTTGGTCACATTGCCTCAATCACATTTCCCCGAATTCCAGAGGCTGCCTATTAGCAGCGAGGGACTTAGGTGTGATTTTGCGGAATCTATGCCCTCATTGACAGAGTACACAGAGGAAGTAATCAAACCATATAATAGAAGAAGAAGTAAATATCCAACAATATTAAACAACAATATAATGGAATAATAAACAACTGGAGAACATATATATATATATATAATGATGCATGAAAGGCAGGTCTACGAAATCACTCAAACAAGTAACAATGCTGGAAATACAAACAGTACTAAACCAAAGAAAAAAATAAAGATAAACAGCTCCTCGGCATCGTAATCCATAGCTTGGTCCCACGCTCTCTAACTCCACTACAAGTCAACTACTTGAAGTATAAGGGAACTTTCTTTATCTATAAATGAAAAAATATAATTTGTTTGGCCCCAAAACTATGACCCAAATATGTTGTAATACTAAATCCCAGTAGCCAACCACGTGAAGATTAGTGCCTAATAGTTAGTGAATATATCGTAGGTAAAAGAGAAAAAATTAGTAAACAGAAATTTACTAAATATCAAACAATCCACAATTCCAAAGAAAGCTACAGTGAAACAAATATCCAAACCTCAAATAGGTAACCCTCTGGGAAGTACTCATAGCCATCCCAACTGGTCCTACATAAAAAGTACAAGCAACCCTCTATGCAGCACACTCGGTCGAACCCCTCTGGTTTTGTATGTGAAAATAATATGATAATCTGAGGAAGTGCTCACAGTCAATCCCCTTATAGTCTAAGGTAAAACAAGACTCTTTGAGGAAGCTCAAACAGTCCATTCCCCATATAGTCAAGGGTATTCAAGGATACATTGAGGAAGCTCACCCTGTCAATTGCCCTTATAGCCCCAAGGTCTATGACTCTCTGAGAAAGCTCACATGGTCTATTCCCCTTATAGAATGGGTCATTCATAGACTCTCGGAGGATGCACTCTCCATCAATTCCACTTATTTTCTAATAGCTCAGGATTAAAATGAATGACTCTATAAGGATTCTCACTTGGTCAATCCACTTATAATCTAAAACGATCAAGGAATATCTGAGGAAATCTCACTCTGTCAATCCCCTTATTTCCCTAAGTGGTTGTGGGATCATTGAGGATGCGCAGTTGGTCAATCCCCCTTATATCAAAATGTGCTCAATGACTCCCTGTGGAAGCTCACCTTGTCAATTCCTCTTATAGTCAACTACACTAGTTTCTCACCACCCTGTGTAAGTCAACGAGCATAGCATTGTAATATAGCCAAAGTGAAGCTATAGAACTAATTGGCTAAGTAGTATACAACATATCAAGCATGTCAGAATACAAACTCTCCATCCTAAAACAACAGGAAAGGACGACAAAGGCTAAACAAGACCAAACGTTCATAAACAAAACTTGCATGGTCAAAAACATCCAATGTATAGAAATCAAACCAATTCATATTAAAATATCCTCTACACGGGCATACAAGCTTGGTAGGAAAACAAAAGGGGTGAAACGATAAACACACAACACCCCGTTCAAGGTTATTCATGGAATTTGCACATAATAAGCAATGTCTTTTAATGGAAATGCACAGAACACCTACCATTGGGTTAAGAGGTCGATATAATTGAACCTCGAAGCTTGAATCTCCTTGGAACGTCGTAGTTCTAAGAAAACATCTAAAATGATCAACCAATGATAACATGGAAAGGAAAAGGAATCATAAAACAAGGATCCATCCGAAGAGATAACTCACCAATGCGATTAAAACACATTAAACAGTGTTCTATTCGGAGGATGGACGGAGGCGTGTGGGATCATCAATGTTTTGTGGTTGTACAATGTCTTTCGGACGAATATGGCCTTGAAGAAGTGAGTTCAGTTCGTCAAATGCCACCCCAATGCATTTAATGTATAAAACAAAATACACAGTGTGTACTTTTGGAGTACATGGCGTGTACTTGCTATTTCTATACTCCACATTAAGAGGCCTCCAATTCACCCCCACACGGCCATGTGTGTGGAAACTACACGACCAGCTCACGACCTGCTGTGTCAAGGAAGTACACAACGTGTACTTCAAAAATTTTCAGAAATTCTTCTTTTTCCCAAAAACGGCCACAAAAGGAAAACAAATCAGAAAAGAAGGAGCGAGTTCATACATAGTGTAAATAATGTAATTATGGTTACAAATAATATGACAAAAATCAATGTCCCAGATACATTAAATAAATTTACTAGAATAATATATATCATCCATAAAAGTCCACCTGTAAAATATATGAACATTTTTTATATTTTCCCTGATTTTTTAGTATAGTATTAATGTGAATATAACGCCAAAAAAACACACTCATGATTGTCATATTTATAATTTTAAAATAATATGTTGCGATGAAGACATAATTCTTCAATTAATCAAACAATATAATAAATTATCTCAAAAAATGTATGAACATGATAACATTATTATTATTCGATTGAGTCATTGTATTAAATTATTTTTAGGTAAGAATAACATATTAGAAATGTATGAATGATTTATATTCTAATTTCACTGTTTTATTGTACATTTAAAAGTAAAATTAATGAATTCTTCCAATAATGACGTTGATGATATATAATTATTAATAATATTTTTAAAAATGATTTAAATTTCATAAAAATCTATTCCTTTACCATGTGAATAGTATACTATTTATTAAAACATCGAAGTACTATTTATGTGAATTTGTTTATTTTCTAATTTCTATATTGACCACTTAATTTTAAACAATATTGGTATCACCATAATTTTCTAAAGGGGAAACTAAGGGATAAATATAAAAGATAAGGTTTAAAATATGATATAAATATGAAAAAATTATTATATGAGAGGGTATATACTGATACTCATATTATATTAAAATATTATCTACTTTTGTTCATTAAGACTTAAAAATCAATTAATATTAATTTAATATTTTATGAAATTTCCAATGTAGCCCACCCATCTATTATACAGGGTATCATTTCATTGTCACATATTAAAATAATAAATAAACATAGGGTTTATACAATAACGATCCAAATACCTTTATAATTACCCTTCCCATGTCTTAGATGACTTATTTTGATTATTAAAACATCATGGGAAATATATTTCTAGAAACATTAAAGTGGTGTCTGATGAAACGATATAGTTATAAATTAATATTTTTCATTTTTCATTTTTTATAACAAATTCCAATATGTATAAAACATAATTAAATTAAATATCAGGTATATCTAATACATTTATTTGTTATTAAGATAATTTAATAGTCATTATCCATTCCTACTTCTATCAAAGGGGAAATGAGACTATCATTCACATGTGCAGCTGGCTACTGCCTTACACACTTATGTAATTCATTTTCCATTATCTTATCTCACGGCATGTTATATTGATGTATTTAATGTAAATATATGGTACTAATGATATTATAATCTTTCTAAAAACATTACACATAATTGAATTTTTTTTATTCCATATTATGAATAATTATAATGTAATTCTTGTGTGTATGTGGACTTCCACATCCATGATTAAATGTGATTCATTTTTCTCAAAAAAATTAAGGGAGATATCTATAGGTATATTTATATAAATTAAATATCATTTATTAAATAATTTTTATTTTATAAATATAAAAATATTATTAAACTTCATTCCATAATGATTTTTGAATAATAGAAATGTTAGACATTCTTACGAATAACCAATCATCCCCATGATTGAAAAAAAAGTTCATTTTTCATAAAATTATTTTATAACTCGTTTTTAAATTAAAATTTTCGAGTAAGAATAAATTTTATGCAATTATTATTTTTATACAGATTATTAAATAATCAACTGTAGGACAGTAGTGGACAAACTAGCATAATTTTTTGCTTCTAAATTGAATATTATAGAAATGGCTGCCAAAAATTTAATTTATTAATTAAATAAATACATCATTGTATAAGATAAAATAAAATTAAAAAATAATTTTGAAATAGGTATTTATGAATTATAATAATAAAAATATGTTTATAATTATGCTTTTCAATGAACATATATGTTGGGTGAGACTCAAGGTAATGGTGTTTCTTTTAATAATCCACTTTTTAATGATTTTGTTCTAAATAATTTTATTCCACATCCATATTTTTTAAATTTATTTTAATGATATAATTGTATGAACATAAAATAATTACTATGGACATTTTATGTCACTTTTTACATTACATAAAATGTTTTCAAATGAATAATTAAAAAAATGGATTTCATTACAAAAAGGAAAAAATATTGTTTTAGTTTAACATATATGAAAACAACAAAATTTTCCACCACCAAAAACAGTATTATAATTTTGGATTCATATGCATCATTCACTCTATTTTTCAATGTAAAAAAAATTTCCACTATGTTCATATTTTTTTCTAAAATGGTTTTTTATGGAAGGGGAATTTCAATATTACTAAATATTTTGTTATAGATGTAATTGCTATTTTTATGAGTGTGATGATGAAAATTAACGATTCTTTATTTTATGATAAATTTACTATTCTTGGGAATTATATATGATGATAGGTTTTTTTATAAAAAATGGTTATGTGGATCCATTTTATTCCACGGAAATGTGGTTATGGTTGAACAAATGGATTGGTGGTTCAATTATATTTCAATAATTGGTGGCTTCATGATAGCCCTAAAATGAAATTTGTATGTAATTATTCCATATAGTTATTCCATTAATGGGAGTGATATGAAAAATTATTTCCCATGGTACATAAAAGATATATATAATTGATGTTATTGTTTTTCAGTAATTTTCTTCCAAATGAATTTTCAGTTTTTCATCTTTTTTTTTTAAATAATTTCTTTTCGATAATAATAATCAATTTGTGTTTTTTAGATTAAATAGATAAAATAGGATTCTTTGTTAATATTAGGGGTTTTTATTAATTTTTTGTGTTTCTAAAGAATAAAATTAATTTATTCTTCCATTCAGTTAATAAATTCTTTATGTAGTTAATTTTTAATTTAATACTGTTAAATTCATTAGTTTAATTTTAAGATAATTAATTTAATTATTTTTTTATTAATAATTTCAAATAAATAAATTTTAGTTTAGCTTTTGTTAAATAGAATAATTTAATTAATTAAAAAATAAAATTACATTCATTATGAATTTCATCACTTAGTTTAGTTTTATTTTTATTCCTTTATTTTATTAATTCATTTAGGGATTTTATTATTTATTTAATTTATGAAAACTATGTATTATTATTTCTAATTGTTTTAAAAAATTTATTATTATTTTAATTTAAATTAATTGCAACCAATTTTCAATACTAAATAAACTATTTATTCATTAATTAGTAATCAAATTTAGAATGTTTTTACATTTTTAAAATGTGATTTATAATTTTTATTTCATAATTTTATTTAGTAAAATAATTTATTTATTTTTAGTTGAATATATTTATTGATTTAATTTGATAAATAAAATTATTTTGTTTAATAATTTATTACAGTTGTAACCTCTATATGTATACTAGCAGTGACTAATTTTGTCGCCTCCAATCTCACTCAATGAAAATTCAATAAGTCACTCCCACCCTCTCGTACATTTCAATTTTATTTTATAAAACCAACGACACATACACAACTCCTAGACTAGGAACTAATGTAGGACCTCGAGATGGGACGATTTTCTTCCATCTGTTTCTCAATCATCTATTTCATATATGTTTTGTGTTTTATTTTATTCATTCAAAATACATGTTTTGCATGGTTTGTTGATTCATATTTTTAGTTTGTTTTGTATTGTGATGTTTTTTATGTATGTGTTTCTTCATTCCCCATATTTTTCTTGTGAACTGATATAACCAGTAATGGAGAGCTACTTTGTGAGGCTAGATCTAGTTATTTATCCTCTATGTGATCTGTAGATTCGTTCGTCAAGGTGATCATCATGTTATTCTTCACCTTGGTTGATCGTGAAGGTGAATTGGGGTGCGCATGAGTCCATTCTTGCAAAAGATCAAATTTATAATTTCTCATTTCATATCTTCTTCCAATCCTCTCTATGTTTCTTGTATGCAATATTATGATGGTTTTTGTGATTTTAAGATCATAGAAGGATCATTCTACCTAGCAACAATACCTGGCTGGGGTTAATTTTTTGAGTGAATCTCTTTGAACATTGCAATAATGCATCAACATGGAAGAAATTATATAATTGAATATTCAATTTATAGGTTATATAAGTTTGTCACCCAAGACATTCACATCTAGACTCCTGAACGGCCTGTATCTGAGCCATCCTTCTCAACACTTCAGCCCCTGAGTTGCCTTACCCAAACATACATGCAAATTCAAAGTAAATGGATTGTAGGTACTCAACCCACCCGTGTTGTCTCAAATTCAGATCACGTTGAGGGAAGATTTACTTGAGACTCTTTTGTTCAGTGAGAAGCACAACGTTTTCTCCTAGAAGATAATGTCTCCAAAAACATAGGACATGAACAAAAACTGCCAACTCTAGATCATTTGTTGAATAATTCCTCTCATGTGGCCTCAACTGCCAATACCCGTACGCAATGACTCCATCCCCCTGCATAAGCACAACCCCTAGCCTGATACCTGACACATCACAGTAAACATTATAACTCATTCATGGATCTAGAAAGACTAGTATCAGTGCAGATGTCTACCTCCCTTTCAGCTCCTGAAAGGATTACTCATTGGTATATGACCATAAGAACATCGCCCCCTTTTTGGTGAGACCTGTTAGTGGTGCTTCTATGCATGAAATGTTCTGTATGAAATGTCTATAGTTTCCAGCCAGCCCTAGAAAACTCTGCACCACAAAGACGTTCTTCAGCTGCTCCTAGGAAACTACATCTCTCACATTATCTGGGTCGACTGATACTCCTGCCTCTGATATAACATGTCCCAAGAAGTGAATATGATCCATCCAAAAGTGGCACATTGAGAGAATAGCATATAATTGATGCTCCCTCACTATACTCAAAATGATCTCAAGATTGTTTACATGGTTTTGACGAGTTTGAGAGTACACCAAGATATCACCCTCAAAGACCACCATGAATGAATCCATGTATGGATGAAATACTCGGTTCATCAGTTCCACGAGGACTACAGGCATGTTCATGAGACAGAATGTCATATCAAATACTTGTATAGACCATCCATTCTCTTGATGGCTGTAAGAGGTTTATCGGATGGTCTAACATGCAACTGATGATAACCAGAACTTAGGTCAATCTTTGAGAACACCCTGAATCCTTGAAGACGATAAATGATATCATCAATCCCGGGTAAGGGATATCGGTTCGTGACCGTCAACTGGTTCAACTTCCGATAATCCACCCAAAGCTTGAGGGTACCATCTGCCTTCTTCGCAAATAGGACCGGAAAACCCCAAGGAGAAGTATTGGGTCTGATGAAACCCTTTTCTTGCAACTCCTCCAATAGCTTTTTGAGGTCCTCTACCTCAGGTGTAGCCATCCTATAAGGAGGAATGGACACCGGTGCCTCTCATGGAACAATCTCGATCGAGAAGTCTACCTCACACTCCATAGGCACACCAGAAAATTCCTCTGGGAAGACATCTCTGAAATGATCCATCACTATTGGAAAGTCTAACTATCAAGTCCCCGGTTCATTAAAAAATAGACTAGAAATCTGGGATGTATCTCCTCTCAACCCATGATTGTTTGGACCAGCTCTGCTCGGCTGGACATCCCATTGGCACCTATGAAGAGAGGATCCACCCCATTGTGATATGAAACTCACCCTGCGGTGATAATAGTCAATGACATCTTGGAAGAGAACTAACCAGTCAATCTGAAGAATGATGTCATAGAATAAAATATCTATGACATATAGGTCCCCTAAGAAGTGGCATCCACCAACCTATAGAGGGAACTCTCTTCACTGACGTACACTAGACGTTCTAGTCCCCAACAGTGTGTCTAGCATCAAGATATCATCATACAAAATGATGCAAAGCCCAAGGATCTCAATGACAAAAACATATATAAATTTATGTGAATACCCTATATCAAAAGGAGCCGAAGCTAAAACTATGGCTACTAAGATCATACCTTGAAGGGTAGAAGGTCTAGGATCCTACTCCTTCTAGGTCAGCTCCTCTACAAAAGTCTGGCCTATACTACCTCCATGTGACCCTGCCTGACCACTCTTAGATGATCCACCCTAATGTCACTGAAAACTGGGAGACTGGATACCATGGCCACGACCTCCACCTCGGCTCGAATGACCAGAAGAACTCTAGTTCCTAGACTGGTGAGAAACTGATGGTGCTACTATTGAATGATGAGTCATAGAAGAACCCCCATCACCAGCTACTAGTGAGATGAACATATAAAACTGCTGAAGGTGACCCATCTTGCCACAAGATCGTCATTCCTCTGGGTCTCTAGGGAAATGTGGCATCATATGTCTGCTTCACCCACACTGGTAGCACACCACCTAGCTACCGAAAGATGTATCATGTATAGTCCAATCTCTTCGTGAAGACACCTTGCAGTGATTCCTATAATCTGTTGGCGGAGCACTAACTCTTGATGTTGAACTGCCCTGGATCACAACTCCAGAATCCTTCAGATTACGCACTGTGATTAGCACCTACTTGATATTAGAAGATATCAATGTCAACCTGAATATGTTCACCTATGACAGGATGTCGTGCCTTAGACCATCCTCAAACTTCCATGCAAGGAACAACTAATAACCTCATAGATTAGGCATGAAATTCTGCAGCTCTTTGACTTAAAAGGATTACTCAAAAACAGAATGATTACCCTGCTCTAAACTCAAAATCTCCTTGGCTCCATCGGCCCTCAAAGTTTCTGGATAGAAGTAATCATAGAAGAAGTTCCAAAACTAATCCCAAGCCATATTCTACAGGCATCCATATTGTGATATCACATCCCACTACCTCTTTCTAGAGTCTCACAGCATGTAGGTAGCATTCTTCACCCTCTTCTATAGAGGTATCTCTAGATGCTTGAAAATATTCAGTGTTGCCTCTATCCATGACTCTGCAGCCTGGGGTCCTCCATCCCCATAGAAAGAGGGATTCTTTTGATTCTGGAAGAACCACATTAAACCCACCATCAATAGGGTAGGAGGTGGTGTTCCTGGAATTGCCTATATCATCCTCATAAATCCCTCCTTGAAATATGAATCCCCACCTATGTTTGGTACAACGACTGGGGCCATGGCTGGAAAAACGAGAGGAGGTAGTCCCTGATCGTCCATGCCGAGTGTCTGATCACCGTCTAGAAACTGGTGAAAAAATGGAGGACGTCTTGGTGGAATGAATCTGAACTTCAAGCACACACCTTAGATCATGATTATCAAGGAGTACGAATTAGGAGTGTATATAGGGAACAAGAGAATAAAAACATTCATGTTTTATAAAACATGACTACACGGCGTGTATATTTCCTACATGATGTGTTCCCTGATTTCATTTACATTATAATGTACTACGGCCTAACCTGATCATGTAACACCACAGACTCACGGTGTGTTGTCCTGACACACGACATGTACTTGAATAGTCTTTCCCTACCTATGTCATTCTACATGGTTAATCCACATGGCTCTCCTAGTGCTAGACTACACGACGTGTACAATTCTTACATAGAATGTACTAGACAAGTTCCACCTGGAATGTGTTTTTAGTGACACGGACTAACACATGGCTCACACAACATGTCATGTTTCAGACGGACATAGTGTGCATGAGTAAAGATAACACCAGCCCATGATGTTCATGACACGGCCATGTACCCGGATCAGACTACACGGCGTGTTTAAGGCAGACACAATGTATACGTGAAAGGGTAACAGAAACCTGAGTTGTTTGTGACACACTCGGGTATCTATGCGAGACTACAAGGCATGTTTAGATGGCACGCAATGTGTATTTGACATGACTCATCCAACCTGTATTGTTAGTGACACGGGTGGGCACATGGTCGACACTACACGGCATGTTTGACATGTACACGACATGTTCCAACCAGACTTTTCCCATCCCGTGTCTCTGACCACATGTCCTATGACATGGTTTAGAGATTACACGATGTGTATATAAGGAACACATCAAGTACTTAAAAAACAGTTTCTTCCCAAATAGAAGAACACACGGCGTGTACAGAACATTACATGATGTGTTTTCTGGGTTTTCCTGATAGTAAGCCTCTGAAACTACTCCATAAACCTGAAAACACTAAAATAATAATTGAATGTGCAAAATTATGATCCGTGAGGGCCCATACTCCCTGCGAATCAATGTTTGACATCTTGTACAGATTATAACATAGAAAACAAGGCAACAATCTATCATATTCCAAATCATGAGGGCCTATAACACCTCCAAAACCAAAGTTTGACATTCATTAAATAAAATATATACACAAATCAATATCCTATCAAACAAGAGGTATTTATATCAACCCATCTATCACAACAGCATGAATATTTTACACATCATCTGTCACAACAACATGCAATCACTAATTCATCCATGATGACATAGAAAAAATGTATGACATGTCATTTCTAGAAAGTTCCTATAAGATGCATGATATGGAAAAACCTCATCTCATCAGGTTGCAGTAGAAATAGAACATACAATAATATAAATAGTAATCAATACAAATCATGTTAATCACTCAAGGTGAATTAAGATCCAATTTTAAATTGCAAAACCATATAATTGAAATTTAAACAAGGGAGATGGGATTTTACCTATACATGGGTAAGCTACTCTTGGGTACAACTTATTACCCAGTACGTATATCATCCTATCCCTGTCCAAGGATCCAAACAGTAAGTCATGGGAAAAAAAATCCTCAGATACCACTTTGTAATGTCCCAGTTCTAGAAGCTACCCAGAGGCACCCCGTACCTGGTTGGTCACATGGCCTAAATCACATTTCCCCGAATGCCAGAGGCTGCCGATTAGCAGTGAGGGCCTTAGATGTGATTGTGTGGAATCTATGCCCTCATTGGCAGAGTACACAGTGGAAGTAAACAACACATATAATAGCAGAAGCAGTAAATATCCAACAATAGTAAACAACAAAATACTGGAATAATTAACAACTGGAGAACATATATATATATATATATATATATATGAAATGATGCATGACAGACAGGTCTAGGAAATCACCCAAACATGTCACAATGATGGAAATACAAAAAGTACTAAACCAATGTACAAAATAAAGATAAACAGTTCCTCATCATCGGAAGCCATAGCTTGGTCCCATGCTCTCTAACTCCACAACAAGTCAAGTACTTGAAGTATACGGGATCTTCCTTTATCTATAAATGCAACAATATAATTTGTTTCGGACTAAAAGCATGACCCAAATAGGGTGTGATACTAAATCCCAGTAGCCAACCACCTCATGATTAGTTCCTAACAGTTAGTGAATATATGGGAGGTAAAAGTAAAAAATTTAGTAAAGAGAGAGGTACTAAATAGTAAGCAATCCAAAATTCCAAAGAAAGCTAAAGTGAAACAAATAGCTAAACCTCAAATAGGTAACCCTATGGGAAGTACTCATATCCATCCCAACTGGTCCTACATAAAACATACAAGAAACCCTCTAGGCAGAAAACTCGGTCAAACCCCTCTTATTATGTATGTGAATATAATATGACAATCTGAGGAAGTTCTCACAGTCAATCCCCTTATAGTCAAAGGTAAAAAAGACTCTCTGAGGAAGCTCACACAGTCCATTCACCATACAGTCTAGGGTATTCACGAATACTTTGAGGAAGCTCTCCCAGTCAATTACCAATATACCCCCAAGGTCTATGACTCTCTGAGAAAGCTCACATGGTCAATTCCCCTTATAGTACGGGTAATTCATAGAATCTCTGAGGAAGCACTCATCATCAATTACGCTTATAGTCTAACAGCTCAGGATTTAAATGAATGAATCTATAAGGATGCTTACTCGGTCAATCCCCTTATAATCTAACACGATCAAGGACTCTCTGAGGAAAGATCACTCAGTCAATCCCCTTATTTCCCTAAGTGGTTCAAGTCTCTTTGAGGATTCTCACTTGTTCAATCACACTTATATCGAAAAGTGCTCAACGACTCCTTGTGTATGCTCACCTTGTCAATTCCTCTTATAGTCAACTACACTAGTTTCTCACCGCCCTGTGTAAGACAATGAGCATAGCAGTGTAATATAGACAATGTGAGCCTATAAAACTAATTTTCTAAATAGCCTACAACATATCAAGCATGTCAGAATACAAACTCTCCATCCTAAAACAACATGAAAGGCAGGAAAATGCTATACAAGACCAAACATTCATAAACAGAACTTGCATGGTCAAAAAACATCCAAATTATTGAAATCAAACAAATTAATATCAAAATATTCTCTACATGCACATACAATCATGGTTGGCAAACAAAAGGGGTAAAACGGTAAACACACAATACCCCATTCAAGGTTATTCATGAAATTTTCAAATAATAATCATAGTCTTCGAACAGAAATGCACAAACCACCTACCATGGGGTTAAGATATCAATATACTTGAACCTCGAAGCATGAATCTCCTTGGAATGTTGTAGTTCTAATGAAACGCCTAAAACGATCAACCAATGATAACATAGAAATGAAAAGAAATCATGAAATGAGGTTCAAACCGAAGTGATAAATCGCCAATGTGATTCCAACACAATAAACAATGTTCAATTCGGAGGACGGACAGAGGGTCAGGGGCTCGTCGAAGTTTCACGGTTCTACAAGGTCCTTCAGACGAATATGGCCTGGAAGAAGTGAGTTCAGTTCGTCAAATGCCACCCCAGTGCATTTAAGGTATAAAACAAAATACACAGTGTGTACTTTTGGAGTACACGGTGTGTACGTGCTGTTTCCATACTCCACATTAAGCGGCCTCCAATTCACCCCCAAACAACCATGTCTATGGCTACTACATGGCCATCTCACTGCCTGCTGTGGCAAGGAAGTACACAACGTGTAATTCGAAAATTTTCAGAAATTCATCTTTTTTCCAAAAACAGCCTCCAAAGGAAAAGAAATCAGAAAAGAAGGACATGGAACTTACATAGTGTAAATAATGTAATTAGGGATAAAAATAATATGATAATAATCAATGACCCATATACATTAAATAAATTTACTAGAATAATATATATCATCCATAAAAGTCCAACTGTAAAATATATAATCTTGTATTTTATATTTTCCATCATTATTTTAGTATAGTATTTATGTGAATATAACGCCCAAAAAATCATACTTATGATTTAAATATTTATAATTTTCAAATAATATGTTGCGATGAAGTCATAATTCTTCAAATAATCAATCAATAAAATAAATTATCTCAAAAATGATATGAACATGATAACATTACTATTATTCGATTGATTCATTGTATTAAATTATTTTTAGGTAAGCATAACATATTAGAAATGTATGAATGAATTATATTCTAATTTCTTTTTTATATTGTAAATTTAAAATTAAAATTAATGAATTCTTCCAACAATGATGTTGATGATATATAATTATTAATAATATTTTTAAAAATGATTTAAATTTCTTAAAAATATATTACATTACCATGTGAATAGTATATTATTTATTAAAACATCGACGTAATATTTATGTGCATTTATTCCATTTCTAATATCTATATTGACCACTTAATTGTAAAAAATATTGGTATCACCATAATTTTCTAAAGGGGAAACTAATGGATAAATAAAAAAGATAAGGTTTAAAATATGATATAAATATGAAGAAATTATTATATGAGAGGATATATAATGATACTCATATTATATTATAATATTATCTACTTTTGTTCATTGTGACATAAAAATAAATTAATATTAATTTAATATTTTATGAAACTCCCAATGTATCCCACCCATCTATTATACTGGGTATCATATCATTGTCACATCTTAAAATAATAAAAACACATAGGGTTCATACAATACCGATCCAAATACCTTAATAATTACCCTCCCCATGTCCTAGATTACTTATTTTTATCATTAAACCATCATAGGAATTCTATTTGTGGAAACATTAAAAGGGATTCTAATGAAATGATATAGTTCTTAATTAATATTTTTCATTTTTTATTTTTTCTAACATATTTCAATATTTATAAAACATAATTAAATTAAAGATCATTTATATCTAACAAATTTATTTTGTTATTAAGATAATTTAATAATAATTATCCATTCCTACTTCTATCAAATGGGAAATGAGACTATCATTCAAATGTGCAGTTGACTACTGGCTTACATACTGATGTAATTCATTTTATATTATATTATATCACGACTTGATATATTAATGTATTTAATGTAAATATATGGTATTAATGATATTTTTATCATTATAAAAACATTACAAATCATTGAATTTCTTTTTGTTCCATACTATGGATAATTATAATGTCATTCTTGTGTGTGTGTGGACTTCCAACTCCATGATTAAATGTGATTCACTTTTCACAAAAAAATGAAGGGAGATATCTATATGTATATTTATATAAATTTAATATCATTAATAAAATAATGTTTATTTTATATTTATAAAAATACTACTAAACTTCATTCCATAATTATTGTTGAATAATAGAGTTGTTACACATTCGTATGAATAACTAATAATCACCATGATTGAAAAAAAATTCATTTTTCATAACCTTTTTTCATAACTCGTTTTGAAATTAAAATTTTATAGTATGAATAAATATTATGTAATTATTATTTTTATATAGATTATTAAATAATCAACTGTAGGACCGTAGCCAACAAACTAGCATAATTTTGTGCTTCTAAATTGAATATTATAGAAATGGCGGCCAAAAATTTAATTTATAAATTAATTAAATACATCATTGTATAAGATAAAATAAAATGATAAAATATTTTTGAAATAGGTATTTATGAATTTTAATAATAAATATATGTTTATAATTATGTTTTTCAATGAACATACATGTTGATTGAGACTCAAGGTAATGGTATTTCTTTTAATAATCCATTTTTTAATGATTTTGTTCTAAATAATTTTATTCCAGATCCATATTTTTTAAAATTATTTTAATGATATAATTTTTGAACATAAAATAATTATGATGGATATTTTATGTCACTTTTTACATTACATAAAATGATTTCAAATGAATAAATAAAAATATTGGATTTCATTAAAAAAAGGAAAAAATATTTTTTTATTTTAACGTATATGACAACAACAAAATTTTCCACCACCAAAAACAGTATTTTAATTTTCGATTAATATGCATGATTCACTATTTTATTCAATGTAAAAACATTTTCAACTATTTTCATATTATTTTCTAAAATGGGTTTATTATGGAAAAAGAATTTCAATATTACTAAATATTTTGTTGTGGATGTAATTTCTATTTTTCTCAGTGTGATGATGAAAATTAATGATTCCTTATTTGGTGATAAATTTATTATTCTGGGGAATTATATATGATGATAGGTGTTTTTTTATAAACTATGGTAGTGTGGTTCCATTATATTCCAAGGAAATGTGGTTATGGTTTAACAAATGGATAGGTGGTTCAATTATATTTCAATAATTTGTGGCTTCATGATAGCCCAAAAATGAAATTGGTATGTAATTCTTCCATATAGTTATTCCATTAATGAAAGTGATATAAAAATTTATTTCACATGGTACATAAATGATATATGTAATGGATATTATTATTTTTCAGTAATTTTCTTCCAAATGAATTTTCAGTTTTTCATCAGTTTTTTTATTTAAATAATTTATTTTCTATAATAATAATAATCAATTAGTTTTTTTAGATTAAATAGATAAAATATGATTCTTTGTTAATAGTGGTGTTTTTTTATTTATTTTTTGTGTTTTTAAAGAATAAAATTAATTTATTCTTTCATTCAGTAAAAAAATTCTTTATGTAGTCAATTTTTAATTTAATACTATTAAATTCATTAGTTTAATTTTCACATAATTATTTTAATTATTTATTTATTGATAATTTAAAATAAATAAATTTCAGTTTAGCTTTTGTTAAATAGAATAACTGAAGTAATTTAAAAAATTAAATTCCATTCATTAAGTATTTCATCACTTAGTTTAGTTTTATTTTAATTCCTTGATTTTATAAATACATTTAAGTATTTTATTAGTTAGTTAATTTATGGAAACTATGTATTGTTATTTGTAATTGTTTTTACAAATTTATTTTATTTTTAATTTAAATTAATTGCAAAAAAATTTCAATATTAAATAAATTATTTATTGATTAATTAGTAATCAAATTTACAATGTTTTTACATTTTTAAAATGTGATTTATAATTTTTATTTCCTAATTTTATTTAGTAAAATAATAAATTTTTTTTATTTGAATATATTTATTGATTGAATTTGATAAATAAAATTAATTTGTTTAATAATTTTTTACAGGTGTAACCTCTATATGTATACTAACAGTGACTAATTTAGTCACCTCCAAACTCACTCAATGAAAATTCATTATGTTACTCCCACCCTCTCGTACTTTTCATTTTTATTTTAGAATCCCCATGAAACATACACAACTCATAGACTGGGAACTAATGTAGGACCTCAAGGTGGGACATTTTTCATCCATCTCTATCTCCATCCTCTATTTCAGATATGTTTTATGTTTTCTTTTTTTGATTAAAAATAAAGGTTTTCAATGGTTTCTTGATTCAAATTGTTTTTTTGTTTTGTATTGTGATGTTTTTTATGTATGTGTTTCTCCTTTCCCCATTTTTCTTTGTGAACTGATATATCCAGTAAAGGAGAGCTACTTTGTGAGCCTAGATCTAGTTATTTAACCTCAATGTGATCTGGAGATTCGTTCATCAAGGTGATCATCATGTTCTACTTCACCTTGGTTGATCGTGATGGTGAATTGGGGTGTGCAGGAGTCCATTCTTTCACAAGATAAAATTTCTAATTTATCCTATCATCTCTTCTTCCCATCATATCTCAGTTTCTTGTATGAATTATTATGATCGGTTTTGTGATTTTAAGTTCTTAGAAGGATCATTTTACCTAGCATTAATACCTGGCTGGGGTTATTTTTTTGATTGAATCTCTTTGAAAATCAAAATAATGCATCACTAGGGATGAAATTATAAAAATTAATATAAAATTTTTAGGTGATATAAGTGTGTCACCCAAGCTATTGGTCATTCATCGAGTTAATTAAATGTTTGTGATTCATTTTTTCGTAGCTCCATGATAAGGAGTTGACGGTGGATCAACCTAGATCTGGCCATATGCTCTCCAAATAATCTTCTTTGTGTTACTGTCATTGTTTTGTTCTATGTTTTCTTCATCATGGTGTTCTATCTATCTTTCTATTATTTAATGTACTTTTTTTTATTTTCTTCCTCGTGATGGTCATTTCCCTTTAGTCACTATTTCATCATTCCATACACTGTTTTTTAGCATTGTTTTTTTTGTCTCTACTGTTTTTTCATTTTAAAAATATAAAAATAGTCAAAAATATTTGAGAGAATTAGACTGAGTCATTTAGCAATACATCCTTGAGAGTGATCCTGAGGTTAGACATTGTGCTATATATTGTGTACAATAAATGTTAACATGACTATCCTCGTGATATGGATGATATCAAATTTTTGTGCTGTTGTTAAGAATAAATGTTTTCCTGAGTGGATTTTCTATTTTTCATTAAAATACATACAAAAAAACAAAAAACAAAAACCAAATATTCACAATTTTCTCTATTGATGATGATGACGATTTTTCTGATTTTTGTGGTGTGAAATCACATTATGAGTACATAGCACTATACCAATTTTGGTTACAGACACGACCAGTAGAAGAGATTTTATATAAAACAAGGGTTATGAATCATTAGAGTAATCAATAATATATAGAGAGTGACTCATCATAATTAAGATTGGTTAAGATGAGAAGGATCCCACCAAGAAATATCTGCTCACGAAAAATAAGATCATGCAATTCCTTCGGCCAACCTGCTTGCCTCAAGAAGACCAAAGGAGTATGGTAATACCCCAAAATTCTATTTATGTTCCGCCTTCTAGACAGTAACTGAGAAGAAAGGAAAAAATAAAGGGAATGAGATAAAAGAACATGGATCTTCCAACATTTGAGTCTAGGGAACCCTTTGACATGAACCTAGAAATTCATGGGTTGCACCTTCATTTTTTTCAAGAGTTGGTATGAGTTTAATGTGGATAATAATTAAAACTTTTAAACAAAAATTTTATTTTTTAGTGTGTTTTAAATTATGAAATAATTTAGGTTAGTTAATATTTATCAATTTCTATAAATTTTGTTCTTATTTAGTAAAATAGAGTTCTTTGGTCATTTTTATATTTTATTTTTTGTTTCTATCATTCTTTTTAAATATGAAATTCAATTCAATATCTCGTTTTATGTTTCTAATTCTTGAAATTTTAAATATTCATTTTTTTCATTCGTTCTTTATATTGATATTCTTTTGAGAAAATTTATAGTTTAATATATTCATTTGTTAATAAATAAATGATTTCTTTATTATCTAAAAAATATAATTACCCTTAATAATTTAACTAAAAACATTATTTGTTTTAATATTTAACATTAATTTAATCATTTCATTTAATTATTTATATAATATTCTTCATAGTTAAATATTTTAAGTTGATTGTAATTATTTTTTATTTTTAACAACATTTATTATTATACTATGTATATAGAATTATTGTTCACTGAAATTATTTTACTAAATGATAATTATAATTTGTTTAATTTCATTTAATTTATCTATTTGATTATTTTCAATGAACTTGTTGTTTTTTTATAGCATTTTTTGTTGATTTTTTTTTCTGTTTACCATTGCTTGCACCCCACTCAACGATTTCTGTTAGCCTCTACCTGCCTCATAGAGCCTCATAGAATGGTGACTTGTCTATGTCACTATTTCCACAATGCATCCAATAACGAATCATGTCACAGTTCCATATTCTCACCATTCAATCTCCATCATCTATCAATTGTGCTAATTGAACTGTCCACATCCACTCATGCCCTGCCATGAATCCCTTCCCGAAAGATCCATTGTAATATTAGTGAACCTTGTATCGGCTGAGTCCAAGCCAAAATTTAGAAGCAACAAACATCGGGGTCACCGCACTACCGGACCACCGCTTCACTGCACCAATAGTCGTATATCTGGAACCTCCCTCTCAACCGCTGCCTAACCTGAACCCCCTTCATGAGTTCCACCGTCCCTGTCTTCTACCATTGTTGCAAATTTATACAAAATCCTCCGCCAACCATCCCACCATTGTGTTGCTGACATTCCTCCCTCCTCTGTCCGGCGAGCGCCGCCCAAGCCACACCACCCCTCCCCCAATTGTTCTTATTTTCATATTTATTATTTTTTTCCAGTTTTTTATATAATATATATTATAACATAAAACGTATATAACAAAAATACTACAATAATAATATTATATTATTAATTTAATTATTATTAAATTTAATAATACATTTATATATTTTATTTAATATATAATTTTTTAATAGATTAAAAATAATATTATGTCATTTTATTTATTGAAATTGATTTTTTTATTATAAATAAAAATTTTACATTTAATTATAAATATTAAATATATTATTTAATTTATATTAATTTAATAATTATCAGTATTTATATATATTTACAAAGATTAGCATGTAAATATAATATTTTTATAAGTAATTTTAATTTCAATTTTGTATTTTTATATTTTTTTCAATACTTTTTATATATTAAGTATTTCAATATTTTAATTTTTTTACTATAGGGACTAATTGAGATCGTTAGCTCATTTTTTGTGGCCCATGTTTGATGGTTTTATTCAATGGATTTTTGTTTTTGTGACTAGCAAGAAGGAAGTTGCTCATAAAGTTTCAACAGATTGGATCATAATGAGATTTTGGAGGGGGAATGGGATTAAAAAGATTCCCACATAAAATATATAAAATAATTATTAGGG
The DNA here is from genome assembly GCA_963277665.1 of Viscum album. NCBI lineage: Eukaryota > Viridiplantae > Streptophyta > Magnoliopsida > Santalales > Viscaceae > Viscum > Viscum album. The sequence goes on along the minus strand of OY728122.1, from coordinate 264,337,077 downwards.
AACAATTTGAGACATGAATAAACCCCAAAAATACACCCTGATCACCACCACATGAAATGGGATCATCCACGACATACACTTTTAGTCTATAATAACTTCACAATCCTTGAAAAAAGAAACATCACGGAGCAGCATATTAGAGTAGACCACCACACCCCACCATTCACAAGGAGGAATATTTAGAACTCCACAACATCACCGTTGAGAAGCTGGCATAATAGATTCAAAGAAATTAGAGATAAGAAGGGAGAGAGAGAATCATTTTTCCTTTTCTATATATTCCAGTACATTTTTTCAACACGGACTATTTTATATTAAATTATATTAAAATTTTAATTCTAACCATGATCTCTAGATAATTTCCATTGGGGTGATATGATATCTATTTAGATAATTTTTCCTATTTTATGTACTTATTTTCTTCTATATGTATCTCTTTCTCTCCCTCTTCAGACAATCATTCATTTCAAAGCATCATGTATATGTGAAAACTCAACATGATTCGATTGAAATTCAAATTGTTTTCATTCTAAGAATTTCCAATGAAAAATGAATGAATCATACGAGAGAGAGACTAACAATGTTTAAATGAAAATTTAAACTCAGTGACTTCTACTATTTTCTCACTAGATGATAGAATGAACTCTAGAGTTGAAAACTATAGTGATTATTTTTTCACAGGATGAAAAAATGTCCAATATAGCCAAATACATTTAATCCAATCTAGGTAATTCGACTTATGTTCATGGATAAAGGAAATTATATTGAATTTGATAGACAATTTCCCCCTCTTCATCATACTGATTGTTCAACCATTTTTTCACTGTTTCTCTATCTGCCTTCTTGTATGATTTTCTTTCTTGATTGTGAACATTCATTGTCACTCACAAAATGTCTCATTATTCATTACATAATTTCACAACCACCATCATTTTTTATTGTTGTTAACTAGGTTTTCTTAGTCATTACAATAAATTCTAGTTTAATTTTTTTTCATACAAAAATATATAGTACCTCCCTATGATGTGGACTTGTATTACCTTTTTCCTAGGGTGTATATAGGTTATTATACATTCAAATTTTCTCAAACTCAACAACATGCACCGACAAACTGTGGCATAGTTTCCATAGAGGGAACCTTTTCGGGAGTGTTTTTTTCGAATTTTTTTTTTCAACACAAAAAATATATATATATAATCATAATAAACACAAGAAAAATAGTGATGAAGTATAATAAACCTGATTCAGTGTAATTGTTATCCCTTTTTCAAAATCATGAGTTGGTTGTTAGTAAATTTCAAGGTTGGATGCAAGAAAAGAATCATCGAGACCTTACTAAGGATGAGACAACCTAAGATCCTGAGATCATGAAGATGATAATGGTAAAAGGAAACAATTAATATAAGACAATACAACCACCACCCTGTAAATTGTATCTTCCTAGAATGAAATTTAGATGATATTAGAAAAGATATAACAATGAAGAAATTATAATTTCCTATCAATAATAGGGATTTTCCCCTGTAGTCAGTGCTGGATATTCTAGAACCAACTTAGGATGTTTTAAAGGGATGAAAGATGATGATATTTTCTCAAATTCATGATGATGGACATTTATGTGTTTATCATTAATTGCCTGATTTTCATTCTGATGATTTTGATTTCATGTAATTTTCTATTTATTCTTGAATATTTCATTAGGTGTCTAGAACACATGACATCATATATTTTCCCTGAATTATTTATAAAATTAGGTTAATTATTTTTAAGGGAGGTTTGAGGAGCTTTACTACCTCAATCATGCCCCATAACTTCTCCTAGGATTACTATTGCATCAAGAGGATGAACAACCAACAGTGTTATTGGGAGATGATATCTTCATTGAAGGATCTGCATTTTAATTTTAATTTGATTACATTGTAGATTATATTAATATTGTTTCTACCTATGTAGGAATTGAGGATGCATTTAGCTTTATTGATTACGTGGATATTCATAAGGAGCACATGTTTTCAACTTTTGTGGAATTATTTTAACTCCTAATCAAGGATGAAAATCCAGTTTTGGAATTTTTGTTTAACAAGAGCTATTGGAGATATAAAGAGGTCCAAGAGTGGATGTTGACATGTTTTTTGTGAAAAAAATAGTATAAAGAATTAATTCAACCATAATATAAGTAACATCCATGATTTACTACAATAATGCATGTGCACAACCAAAAATTATATACAAAAGAGGGGTAATATTACTAAATTTTATTCACTCATCTAGTACACAAAATGTGGAAAACCACTACCAAGAAGGGGTACTTGATTGAATATGGACAATGGCTAATCTAAATATGGGATTAAATTGAAATTGTACATAACCACATCTCGTGGATCTTGAAAAAGGATCCACATCAAACATCATACTGGGGTTGATCTACTGACCACCCAACAGTAGGGAATCAAAATACATCACCAGGCTTATCCCTGTATTATCATTTTTAATTTCATTTTTCAATTTCATTTTTCATGATGCATTAATTTTTCTGTTTTTATAGTATGTAAGTAGAAATTCAGTTAAATCCATTTTTATGTTTTTTATGATCAATAGGACTAGATGACTAGATCTTCATAGGATTTCAGTCCATAACTCTACCTATTTTCATTTCATATTTAGCATTAAATTCATAATTTATAATAAATATTTATTACATTTTATGGTCCTTGATTGTAGTAGACAATGTTACCATATGAAGAAAATAAAGAGAGGCATTAAAAATATAGAGAATTCATATTTATGGAAGGGATTTTTTAGATTTTTTTGTTTAATTTTTATAATCAATTTTAACTTCCTGGTGCATTTTTTTAAGTGTAGTGGAGTCCCCTATGAAATATTTTGAAATTTATATTAAGTTTTTCTTATTTTTTGCCAGCATGAAGAAATCTAAAGAGTTGAAAACATAGTTGAACTCGATTGTGAAAACTGCTTGCACCAACAACATTCACATTCATTCAAAATTTGATGCAAAACATCATTTCTTATCAAGATACTACATGAGTTACCTAGATAAATATTGTGTCTATTCGTAAAACATAAATTAATTAACTTTTCATAAATATAACAGTGTTTGTTTAGTGGTTGATAGTGGTATATTATATATATATATGTTTCCTTTTCAACTTTTTTTTTGTGGATGACATAAAAAATATCTCGTTCCTTGATAGAATCATCATCCTGGAGCATCATTTCAGAGTAGACCATTACACATCATGATAGTCATGGTGGGAGATTGATAAAACCTCATTATCACCATCAAGCAGCAGACATAAGATATTCATAGATCCTTGAGATAGAGTTGGGAGATATAACCATTTTTACATTCTCTATTTTCCTTCACAGATATTTGAAATGAACTATTTTGTTTTAATTTATGTTAATATATTGATTCCAACCATGATCTCCATCTAATATTTCATGGGGGAATACGATAGAGGGTTAGATATGTTTTTCCCTAATTTATGGACATATCATAGGATGGATGCCTCTCCCTCTCACTCTGTGGAAGATTATTCATTTCCTAACATCTAGTATTAGTGAAAATAGAACATTGTTGGATTTAATTTCAATCAGTTTTCAATATAAGAATTTCTCCTAAATTTATAATGATTCTTTAGAGAGATAGAGAGCACACTTAGATCAAACAACGATTTGAACTATATGGCTTCTGATTTATCACATAAGTAAATGGATTGAAATCTATAGTAAGAAATTTAGATATTACATAGTCACCTGTTAACTTGTAGTCAAATATAGAAAAATACTTTCAATCAAATCCATATCATTCAATTCAAATTCATAAACAAGGGAAATCATAGTAATATCAGTAGTCTATTTCCCCATCACCATTTTATGGATTATTCAAACTTATTTTCACTTCATTTTTTTCTCTCTAGTTGTCTGGTTGACTTTTCAAATTTTTCATATTCCCTATAACTGTTAAAAAATTATTTCATTAGTCATCTCACAATGTCACCACCATCATCAATTGTTCATGTTTTTTACTTTGTTTTTCTGGGTTATTAAAATTTTAATCTGTTTTGTTTTATTTTTGGTCTTTTGTACTAAATTAGTCCATCCCTCAGGTTTTTAATTCAATTACCATTATACTAGGTAGTAATTATGTTATTATAAATTAAAATTTTCTCATGCTCAATGACATGTGACGTCAAATGTTCTTGCCACCATCAACTAGGACACAAGAAAATCAATACATCACCAAAAGGAATATCAAAAGAAGTAACACACACAAATCATCTTCAGAAAAAAAAACAAGAAATTAGATGAGATCTAAACTTGAATACCCAAGTATGGAATCCTGAAATTTTAAATTTCATTTGAATATGATTAAATCTCTAAATCTATGAAATGTAGTCAAGTCCACCAGTCAATGAAAGATCCTCTGATCAGAGCGTACATATGCCACAACTTTCTCGCACTATTTTTCACTCTTCTCTACACCAAATCCCCCACCACCACCATCCACCAGTCTCTAAACCTGTATATGTGGAACAAATCCACCATCTCTTCTTACTACCTCCTTCACATGAGATTTGTGACACCATTATATGCGACATACTCCATCACATAAACCCATAGCGGCTTGATCGACTCCTCTCCTGATCCCCATCTACTAAGGACCTCGTCGGCACCTCCCAAGTCATACATCCCATTCCCCTTCATTATGAACTATAGAATCACCCCCTCACTACCATTTATCGACTCATGAACCCACTCCCCCTCCATTGGACCACTTATTTTTAATTTTTATATAATATATTTAATAACATAATATTAATAATAACCATAATAATATTAACAATATATATATATAATAATAATAGATAAATATATTATAAATAAATATAAAAAATATGTATAATATAATCTAATTAATTAATATTTATGTAATAGTTAATATAACTAATTAAAATACTTAGTATCATTTATATTGTTTATATTTTAAAAATAATATGTATAATTAATTGAAATATTTATTTTAATTATATTTTTTTGTAATTATTATTTTTTATATATTTCTATAGTAATATTAAATAATTGTAGTTATATAATAAATATATATTTATGATTAATAGTTTTATAATATTATAAGGAATAATTTATTTTCACTTTAGTTTAATAAATCATTTCTTTACACTTTGGTTTTCTTTTCTTTGGTACACGTAGAGGTCATCATGGGAATGATTTTCGAATTGGATTGTCGGAAATCTCAAGGTGAAATAATGTCATTGTGGGAGACTAGATATTATCCCAAAGTGTTCCTTAAGGGCTGGTGACATGAATGCCAGAGCATGTCATGTTGATTGAAAACTACTTTTAGTTAGGTTGTCTATATTTTTCTGAGTTTAGGAATTTTTAATAAGTGCATAATGTCCTCATATCTAAAAAATATGGGGAACTCCACACTCAAAAATTGACATCACTACCACAAATCCTGGACAAGGAACTCATCTTCAACATGAAAATGGTACCATGCTACTCTATCCTCCACAAATCAATTTTTTTCATTTTAATTTTTAGTTTCATATTTGTACTCTATAAATATAATGTTTTATTGGGTTTTAAATTGAATTATGTTATTTTTTTAATGTGATGTTTCAATTATTATTCCTCACCTTGTACCATGATGTGAAATCTACAATGATATATATCTATTTCACGTGACTAGATTTATGATTTGAAGCCCGATGAGATATAGTGATCTGATAGTGCAATAATTTCATTCTTATTTAACATAGTAGACCACATATATGAATTCTTAAATCCAATGTAAATCCATTCAAATAATCGGTCTATTATATTCACCTCTCATCTCTTAACCACTTGATCTCTCAATTTCACAAACTACGAAAATGTGATTTGTTTTGAAATTTTATAACCTCAACGAAATCTATAGATCTTGTGATAATTTCTTGAAAGAATAATTTCACTATGTAATTTAGATTTTAATTGAGAGGGTTTCTCAAGAGTTGATGAAATTTGGTGTTCTTGTATTCAATTTTATGTGAGACTAGTGTCTTATCTGAGTTATATGTCACACAGATAGTGAGGATAGATATTGTTGATTAATTTATACTTTTTACAATGATAGGATGTTGACGGTTAATTTGTATAGGTCTGAAATTGTTCTTGTTGACTATTGTGTATATGTTGATTGTCACTTCTTGTTCTTAGTAGTTTTTTCATTTTTCTATTCATTTCATCATTGTTTAATACATGTCATCCAATTTCTTTACCCTATATGATTTTTATCAGTCCTTTTATTTTTATCATTTTTTCTTACTGTTTTAAAAAAATCTTTTTGGAACGACCAATATGGCTCTCGAAACCTCTTCCGTGAGAGTGTCATCAAGGATAGACAATGTTCTTTATCTTGGGTCATTATAAATATAAATATGACGGTCCTCATAATACAAATTACATCAATAATATTTTTATGGTTTTTTAAAAAATATTATTATTTCTCAAAGTAAGATAATGATATTATGCTTAAACGGACACATATACTACATTGTAGTGTGAAAATTTTATCATTGTGAAAAATATTTAAGGATTTTTATAATCACAAAAAAAATAATTTTGAGTTTTAAAATGAAATCATCTTTTCTTAAGAAATTACTTATGAAAATAAATGGGTGTATTATGTGGTTTCTTATATAGGAAAATATTTATTTTAATAACAATTTTTATTAATAATAGTAATGTTTATACACATTATTGAACTACAAATTTCATTCATTATTTATTGGACCCTTGCTATGACTTTAGTTGTAATCAAATGTGTTGAAATACTTTTACATGGTTAAAATGATGAGTAAAATCAAAGATATGGTCTTGATGATAATTATGATTATTGTTTATGAAAATAAAAAATTTGGTTTTTAAATGTTTTATTTTTTTAGGAAAATGAATACTAAATTGTTGTTTCAATATTTCAATATATGGGTTTGTTATGTATGATTTATGGACTATATCTCTAAAATTATAAACCTGGTTGATATAAATGGATGAAATCAATATAATTATCATTTAATTTCCCTGTAATATATAATTTTAATTTTAATTTTCTTATTTTTTTATCATATAAATGTTTTATATGACCTTAATAGATATGATTTTATTTTAGTATAACATAATTTCCTCTTTATAAACAAAATTTAGTATTTTATGTTTAATTATTTGTAATTTTTGAGTATTTTTAAGGTTTTATGATAACATTTTTAATGATATATTATTAAATATCATCATCATAATAAGGTATATTTTAATTTTATTGATTTTATAATTATAACTATTTTGGTTTTAGTAAAAGAATTGATCCATCATGAACCAAATAAAAAGGGATATAATGTAATATAAATTGGATGTATGGATGTATAATCAAATGGAATTGTTTATTTATGAAAAGTATTATGTATATTATTTTCCATATATAAAATGATCTAATTGAAAATATAAAATATAAATGTTTCCCAATTAATCAATTTATATTGAACTGTAGATCCATAGATGTTCAAGAAATATAGTTTATAATGGTTAAAATATTCAATGAACTATATGTCATGAATATTAAAAAAATTTCCCACAATATTTTTTAATATTTTGAATTAGATGTTTTGTATATAAAAATATAGGGAAAAGTATATAACCATCCAAGAGAAACAACAAAACATTTCTTAATTCTATTATTAATATTGAAATTATTCACAATGATGCCATAGAATATTTTAAATGCGCGGATTATGGAAATTAATTTAATTTATTTAATTGGGGGGAAAACTGAACCAGAACAAAAATAATATATTTAATTTTTTTAATATATTCATCATTCCGTACTATTTTAGGTTGAGAAAAATAAAAATTATATATCAATGTTATGTAATATGTTATGATATGAATTTTGGTGTTTTTAAATCGTAGGAGATGATTAATTATTTTTTATAGTATGGATATATTAAGGAAAAGGGTAAAAAATCAAAGTTCATGGATTATAAAGAATGTTTAATGGTTATTTTTTCTATGTATAGTGATTCATGAGTAATAATATATTGTTAAATTTATGTATTGTCATATTTTTTTTAAAAATTAATACAATTTTTATGTTTTTTATGTTGTGATTACATTAAATACATATAATGAAGTTTGATCAATAATTTTGTGGTACATATATCCTTTTTAAACATGTAATAATTTAAATTGAGGATGAATTATATTTCCTTCTTTATTATTTCCTTTTTTTAAATTTGAAAATTTTATTTGAGGATGAATGATATTTTATTCTTTTGTAAATAATTTTAATGATATCGATATCTTTTGGGATCACATGATAATTGATGATTACGGTTTTATGAAAATATTCATCAAATTTATGGGAACATCATATGATTTATCTTAATATATTTTATGAAAAAATAAAACATATATGACTGGAGATGACCTAATACATTCGACAAGGTTATGCGGCTAAGACAAAAAACTGGTGGGTGATAAGTGTGAAATACCTTCCATTGGACAAGGTTATTTTCTCATATTTATGATTTTTTTAATATAATATTTTCAATAATGTATGTTTCATCATAGAGATAACCATGCAATTGAATTTTTATCTGGTGACTTGGTGATTAATATTTTTTTGAAGCTCCCAATTTTGGGATCCTTATATGATCAAGATAAATAGAGTATTAAATAATTTTCATGATGAATAAATGTTGAATAATCATTTAGAATAATATATTATATTAACGTGTATTTCTTGTGATACATTTAATATTTTAAAATTATTTAGATATTTATGATATTATATGCTTATGAAATAAAATTTTTTATGATACATTAAGATTGATTGTTATTATTTAGCGAGAAATGTTATATATGTTTTGAAAGAATATGTGACCAGATAATTCTTATCTTTGGTATTCAATCTTATTTTATATTATTTTGATGAACATAAGAGACACTTATTTATTGAATGATCTATGTAGAATATTTTTTATCTGTCGGCTTCACATATTAATGTTGCATTTCGTTATATGATAGTTAATTAATTTTTTTAATTATGTAATCATATTCTAAAAATGATGGGTTTTTACTATATTGAAATTATGGGTGGAAGATACGGTTATCCTTTTTCCTATTAATTTATCTGTTAGAAGTTAATGTTAATTCTATATTCATAAAAATTTCATCTAGAATATTTATCATTTAGAGTAAATGATGAGATTGTTGTGGAAACTGAATAAAGGGGGAAATTGTGACTAGAAAATATGTTTATTTCCATATGATTTTAGTATATTTGTTAGAGGAATTCCTCAAATATATGGAAAATAATATTGAAAGAAACTTTTCTCCTATTTATCTCATTTTATTTGAACAGAATGAATCTTCATTGATAACACATTTATGATTCGGTGGTCGTAAATTTTCTAATGGAAAGGATAATAATCACCTTCTATTAATCCATGGAAGTTATTTTTCTCTTAAATTTACACAATTTCACATCTATCTAATGTTATCATATTCATAAATAGGGTTTTGGGTTATTCAAAAGGATCTTGGTATTTCCTACTCCATCTTGTTAATACGTTGCTTTATTAAACATTTATTATATGTGGGTACAAACATAGGAATTGTAAAGTCCCGGAATTCCATGAATATTTTTTCATAAATAAAAGGTATTTTAACGAGTTTGTGAAAATTTACGACGCTTGATACCGATGCCCGGTGTGTTCGGGATCAATTTTTGAAGTTTTGTTCGGGTACGTTCAGTCAACGTATGAGCGGGATTTTATATTTTTTAAATCTATGCTCGGCACTTAAATATGAGTGCACCATTGAACTCATAGTGCTAGTATTCACTTAAGAAGACATTCACTTCAACGACAGTGAGTCAGGAATAAAAGATAGTTTTTGAAATTTTATAAAAAAATAATAAAATAAAGTACAACACATTATTTTATTTTTAGGCTGCCTTTTGTTTGGTGAGTTGGTTGAATCCTCCCCTAAGGAGTTGGTGATGGGGCCCACCCGAGCATAACCTACCTATTAATGATAGTGGTGGGGACCACCCAACCCCTATTGACGGTGGATGATGAAACCAATGCACTCCCCCTTATTAATAAGGGCGGTCCTCTTGACCTCCTCTGTGAAATTAATTGTGCCAATGCAGGTGCCAATTAATTGTTCCAATGCATGTGTAAATTATTTGTGCCAATGCATGTGACAAATAATTGTGCCAACACACATGCCAATTAATTATTCCAACATGTGTAAATTTATTAAGGGGAGTTTGTTTCTCCATTTGAATTGCATACCACCAATAAAATAATAGACAACCTATTATTATTATTTGGTTAGAAATCTATTTTGGTGGAACGGAGGAAGTGGAGAGCTAGGGAGAACCATTCTCCCTATGAATAATGGGGAGAACATGAAGAAATATGGCAACAATTCTTCCTCAATCTTCTACCCTGGCCACTTTCCGATGTAGAGAAACTTCCCTCCTCATTGTCGTAAACGAACTGATGTATGAGCTTGGATTGGTAGTGCGTGGTGAATGTGGCGATCGACGAGCTTCATCATCATCCTTTCACGACACTATCAACGAACTTTGATCAACGACCGGGGAATCAATTGTAGGGGGTTTACATTAAGAAGTATTCCTGTTAATTTTTTCATCTTCTTTTAAAATGAATCATTGTAATTTTTTTGTGATTAAATTGTTGTTCATCATACCTTTGATGAACAAACTGCTATCACCATAAATGAGGAGGGTTCGGGCCAACCTCACAAGTCCTGACACCCTCAGTCTATTTTCATTGTGGTGTTCATCGAAGTGGCGATGAGGCGACGAAGACAAAGAAAAATGGTCGTGCTACACGCAGCCTCCGCGAATCTCTCTGCCCTCACGGCACCGCCGACCCCCTGCTCGGCGCCCCAGCGCCGCCTGACCGCACTCCCCGCATGCTGCTCGGCTCTGCCGGCGCACCCGCGCACTGCCCGCGCCCCTACACAATGATGCAGTGCACTGCCCAGCACCTTGACTCCCTGACCAATGCCACAACGGCCCCCTTCCGCGCTGCCCGACACCCAGACGCCCAGCACGGCGCCCCCGTGGCCCCCTGTTGCGGCATGCCTTGCACCCTGGCGCCCCGCCTGACGCCCCCGCACCCCCCTGCCGCACAGCCTGGTGCCCTCGCGGCCCCCTGATGCAGTTTTCAGGGCACCTTGCGGTGCGGCCCCAGTGCGCTGCATGGCGCCCCGACACCCAGCCCTACGCCCCCACATCCACCCTACCACGCCCTTCCTGGTGCACTCGTGGCCTGCTCGGTGTCCTGTCGGCCTTCCCGCACCCTACGCAGCCTACCACTATCCTCCCAGCTGACGACCTCTCGAGCCACACCCCATGCGGCGTTGGCCGAACCAGCAGAGCTGCCTGCGTGGCAGCATCTGTGATAAAGCGCCCTCACAGTCCGCTGGCCCGGGACCCGCAGACTGGGCCCAGTAGACCGGGCCTAACATAGCGGGATGACCAGCCCAATGTGCTGGGTCATACCCATCGGGTCTGTCCAGGTTGACCAAGACCAGGTCGGACCATACCGGGATGGGCCGAGTCGGTCTGACCGGGTCGGACAGGACCCGACCCCACTACTAACCCCTTGCTTACTTTGGCCATATCTGTGACACCAGATGTTCATTTGGAGAGCCATCAGTGCTACTAGTAACCTCGATGAGAGAAGTCCCCTTTGAGTATACCCCACAAGTGTTCTGATTATTGTTGAGATACAGTCGGGTTGGTTCGTACACGAATCCAACCATGCCCTCGAGGCTAAAATGCTAATAACTCATAGACCATTCGTCTGATTGACCCGTTGTATGTTGCATTTAGACCCATATGAAGTTACGATCATTTTTTGTACTTCTATGTGATACTTCGTGACACATGGAGTATCGACTTGTAGATCGTGGGGCGGACCCTCCCGGTTATGAGTGAGCTTATTGTAGTGACCAAGTAGCTGGCCGAGACTTGATGACTATTGACCGATCGACTCAGAGTTATTTGGATAGCCTAGTGGGGAGCGCTTGGTTGTTGTAGTAGACCCACACCAGATGAGTTCTTGGTTCTAGCAGCAGACCAATAGTACTAGATATAAAGAGTATCTCTGTAGGCTATGAGGGGGATTGTTGGTTGTAGCAGCACACCCAATGTGGGTAGTGCGTCTGTGTGAGTGCTTAAGACCAATAGTACTCGATAGGTGGACTACCTCAGTAGTCCAAGGTTAGTGGGAAGAGCATGGTTGTAGTAGCATGCCCATAGTACTCGATAGACGAGGGGTTCTCCAGCAACCATGGTATCGACCTTGTGAATAAAAATCCTGGTAGAGCTGTGTCAATGATTTTTATTTTTTCCTCAAGATTGAGATGGGTTAATGATAACATAGGTATATATATGGGCATATACCTAAGTAATTGTTATCTGTTGATTTCATACTTTTTGGTTTTTCCTTGTTAGATTTTGGGAGACCTTGAGGGTCTTGGGGTACCTACTGAGTATCGTTATACACACCCCTACATGGTATATGCCCACACCTCGTTGTTTTGGATACAGATGATGGATACTACTGATGGATTTCGAGAGCACCAAGACTGGACGGTACCCCGAGGTGGTCCTTATAACGAGTCGGTACACAGAGTCTAACATACGTGGAGTGCTGAGGTGGCCATCTGTACCAACCAATCCGGTTGGAACCCCGTAAGATGATATAGGAGATTCTCTTTAAATTTTTGTTGTTTGTACCTTTTTTAGTTGTACATGTACTTTATAGTTAGGCTTGTATTTATGGCCCCTTTTTATATTCCAGCACACTCTTTGTTAACAATTTTTACTAAGTGATTTGTTTCCAGTTGTGTACTATGATGTGTTTGTTTTCCAGTAATAAAGGAAATTCCTTCCTAGTTTAGGGATATACACATTTGGTTCTAGTCTCCAGCCCCTGGCCTATGGAAGGTGGGATTGGGGTAGTCACGATACGGGCCCCGGGAGACGGGTCATGACAAATTGGTATCAGAGGAGTCAGTTATGCCATAGAACGTTGGACTCTGATATTTTTTTATATGAAGTAATAGTTTTAAGGGTACTAAGAATGTTTTTAAGTTCAAGGAGTGCAGTTTTGGTATGGGCGGCCGACATATCCATACACCAGGATCCTAACATCTGATTTCCATCTTAGTGCATGAAAAAACAGATTGCATGTGTGTTTTCCTTTATGAATTATTTAAGTCAGCTCAACCAGGATAGCTCACCCGGTTAAATCTTTTGACAATGACGCATCTGTTTCATTCAAGATGCCTCCCCGCAGATGACAATAGAGAGCCCCGACAGACATACATACTGACAGCCCGCCAAGAGACGAGGCCTCATTTCTGGTCCCTCTTCTAGTTGAGGCACTAGCGGGGGAACCAGTGGTACCACTTACTGTTGGTCCATCGATGCCACTAGCCCCATCAGCAGACAATGCAAACCTCTTGAGCGCATTGCACGAGTTCTATCACCAAAGGCCACCCCAGTTTAGGGGAGAGGCGGACCCACATGTTGCTGAGAATTGGCTGGAGGTTGTGGTGAGTGTCTTTAGGCTAATAGGGACACCAACAGACATTATGATGATTCTTTCTTCCAGCCTCCTTCATGAAGCAGTAGGAAGAGGGTGGAGCTTGATGCTCCAAATTCATGAGGAGGTGAGACTTCTTTGGGAATACATTGAGAGCATGTTCTAGGCGTAGTTTATACCAACCACCCTTCGAGTGGTGCAGATACAAGAGCTACTTCATCTACGAAACAGTACCATGACGGTGGCACAGTACTCAGCGAGGTTCACTGACCTATAGCGCTACTCCACTGATATGGTATGGGACTCGGTCTTCATATCCCGAACCTTCGATAAGGGACTCGGTTTGGAGATCAGAGTTCTGATGATCTCAATTAGTATCCTAACACAGATGGGGGTGTTGTAGAAATCCCTCATAGTGGAGAGTTTCTTTTCTGAGATTTCTCTAGCACAGAGACACACTACTAGACAACATGCAGTAGAGTCTTCTGCAACAAGAAGTAGACATATGATGCAGAGGTCCAAGAGGACCACACCTATAGGTGGTCGACCACATGACTCAGGATCTGAAGATTGAGGCACCCAGGGTGGAGATAGACATTCCATGAGTGGGAAGTGTTACTCATGCATTGGATAGGGTCACATGGATCATGACTATCCAACCCGTAGCACAGACGATCAGGATATAGTTGAGGGACCTCCCAGAGAAAGGCAGTGGTTCGATCGAGGTGGTTCACAGGGAGGAGGTAGATGTGGCAGATGATCTGAACGTGCAGCTAGAGGTTAACGACGTTTTGAGGTGCTACCACCACCACCACCAGAAGGTCCACCCCGACTATAGGGAGTGGGTGGAAAGGGGAGAACACATCTCCGGCCAGCTGAGGCCTACTATGAAGGTTTTCCGGAGATGATTCGAGGTACGATCTATGTCTATTCCACCTTATCTGCAGTTCTTATAGACACATGTGCCAGTCACTCTTTCATTTCCACATCCCTCATTCGATGCTCGGAGACTCCTACAGAGCTGTTTGGTAGATCCTTGTGTCTAGACACTCCTACGGGGGTAGAATCAATGATTACACATGGGTTCTGGTAGTGTGAACATACTCTAGGAGGCTAGAGATTCAGCTGGGATCTCCTCGTAGCGGTGTCAAGGCCTGACAACGTCATTTTGCGTATGGATTGGTTATCTACAGTCCATGCTCATATTGACTGTATTAGGCGCAAAGTGTGGTGCGTCAACACGTATGGGACAAGGTTTACCATAACTGGTGGCATGGTAACCTTTAATGTATAGGATAGACTTACTAGGAGGAGGGTGCGGCTGATCACTCACAAGTTGGCTTTCCTCAACCTCGGAGTAGTAAATGTGGATAGTCCGACATATCCAGTAGTGGTTGACTAGTACACTGATGTTTTCGTTGAAGATGTCACATTACTACCTCCTCACAGATAGGTGTATTTCTATGTTGAACTATACCCTGGGACGACACCGATAACTACTATAGCATATCAGATGGCTCCCACTGAGCTTCAAGAGCTGCAGGTACATCTATAGGACTTGTAGGAGAAGGGATTCATCCCACCCAGTGTTTCTACCATGGTTGTCCCAATTCTATTTGCCATGAAGCAGGATGGGAGCTTGAGGCTCTGTGTAGACTACCGTCACTTGAACCAGGTGACCGTTAGGAACAGGTACCAACTCATGATGATTGAATACCTATTTGACCTGCTAAAAAGAGCACGGTGGTGATCAAATATAGACCTCAGATCAGGCTATCAGCAGGTCGGAGGTCGAGATGAGGATGTGCATAAGATAGCCTTCAGCTGTCATTACGACCATTATGAGTTCTTGGTTATGTCATTCAGCGTAACCAACACTCCAGCAGTGTTCATGAGTCTCAGGAATATGATCTTCCATCCTTACCTCGATCTCTTTCTCATAGTCTTCAATGATTACATTCTTATTTACTTGACTAATGAGAAGGATCATGCCTACAATTTACGGGTAGTACTGGACACACTCCGAGAGCACCATCATTATGGTATTCTCTCGTAGTGGCAGTTCTGGATACGAGAGGTGAACTTCAAGGAAAATTTCATCTCGGAGGCTGGATTTGTAGTGGATCCAGTGAAGATCGAGGCGATACATGGTTGGGATCCACCTAGGAGTACGACCGATGTACAGAGTTTCCAGGGATTGGCTGGTTACTACCGGATATTTGTTCCAGACTTCCCCAGAGTGGTGGAACCACTATTAGCCTTGACGAAGAAGGATCAACCCTTCATGTGGTTGGAGAGATTCCAGAAAATCTTTCGAGAGCTGAGGGAAAAGCTGACTACTGCCCCCATCCTGAGGCATCCAGATGAAGGCATAGGGTACGTAGTTACTGCGACGCATCAAGGACCGGGCTCAGGTGTGTCCCAATGTAAGAGAAAGATGTGATCAATAATGGTTCTCATCAGTTAAGACAACATGAACAGAACTACACTAACCATGAACAAGATTTAGTAGTAGTGGTCCTTTCCTTGAAAATGGGGAGGCACTATCTTATGGGTGAACTTTTTACTGTGTACTCTATTCACAAGAGTCGTAGAAATATCTTCTCTCAACGGGACCTGAACCTGAGACAACGAAGTTGGATTGAGTTACTCCATGATTATGACTTCGAGATAGTCTATACTCCTGGAAAGGGGAACGTTGTTGCACATGTGCTCAACAGGAGGACAGGTATTGAGCTGCTAGGAGAGGTGACAGAGCAGCTTGCTACCTTACTTATTTTCTTTTTTGATAGGGATGACGTAGCATTCAAACAGTCTCTTACGGTCACTCCTCCACTTATACAGCAAGTCAGGGAGGCACTTCATGAAGACGCTGAATGCGAGACACGACGTGTTCAGTTATCCACAAGACATGAACCTGGTGGATTTTTTTGAAGGTGGGAGCATGTAATCATCTTCAGAGGACGTACCATGGTACCTAAAACACTTTAGGAGGAAGTTTTGAGGGAGATCCATACTTCCCCTAGAGTGTTACATCCACTAGTGGTGAATATTTACAAGGACCATTTACGATAGCACTGGTGGCCAGGTATAAAGAATGCAGTAGCTGATTTTTTCTGACGATGCCTCACTTTTTATCAAGTGAAGGCGGAGTACCAGGTACCAATAGTCTTCATTCATCAAATAGAGGTCCCAAAGTGGAAGTGGAATGGGATATCCATGGACATATTGATAGGAAAACCATGTACATCTAGGAGTCACGATTCGATATGGGTGATCGTTGAACAACTCACCATGTTGGCCCACATCTAACCGATCAGAGAGCAGGGTTCTGTAGTGATCATGGGACGCCTCTATGTGTGGGAGATTGTGAGTTTACATTTAGTACCTTCTTCTATTTTCTCCAACCGTGACGCATGGTTATATCATGTCTATGGAAGGGGTTACATGAGGCTTTTAGGAAACAACGTCACTTGGGCACTACCTTCCATCCACAGAAAGATTTTCAGACTAAACGGGCCATTCAGACCATTGAGGACATGCTTCGAGCTTGTGTCCTCGACTTTGGTCACAGCTGGGTGGATAACATACTGTTGGTAGAGATTTCCTAAAATAATAGATATCACTCCACCATCGACATGGCACCTTTTGAGGCCTTATATGGTCGGCCGTAGAGATCGCCATTATACCGGACATACCCATGGGAGTCTGAACTAGTGGGACCATAGATGGTATGTGCTACCATAGAGAAGGTGCATATCATCCAGGAGAAGATGAAGACTACACAGAGTAGGCATAATATGTATGCTGACAAGAGATAGAGACCTCTAGAGTTTGATGATGGCTACCACATCGTCCTATGGGTCTGACCCCAACGAGGTCTACGAAGATTTGGCCGAGCCGACATGTTATCTCCACGATTCATCTGACCTTTAAAGGTCCTCAGCAGAGTATGTGAGGTGCCTTACCACTTATCACTTCCACCACAGCTGCATTGGCATCATGATGACTTTCACATATCTCAACCGAAGAGATACGTGCACGACCAATCCCACTTCATCGACCACAGGGAGATGGACATCGATGATGGGGCGTCATTCATGGAGGTTCGAGTGGAGATTGAGGAACGACAGGAGTGGGTCCTATAGGGACCGTCGGTACCTCTGGTGCGCTTTTGTTGGCTACATAGGATCCTCCAGGAAAGCACATGGTAGCGGGAGGCTAGGATTCATGCTCAGTATCACCATTTTTTCCCTTAGTGTGAGTTTTTGTTTACAGGGACGTAAAGCCCTAAGGTGGTGAGAATGTAATGACCCAGAATTCCGTGATTTTTTTCATAAATACATGGGATTATTACGAGTCTGTGAAAATTTACGGTGCTTGATTCCGAGGTCTGGTGTGTTCTGAATCAATTTCTGAATTTTTGTTCAGGTACGTTCAGTTAACGTACGAGCGAGATTTTATATCTTTTGAACCAGTGCTCGGAACTAAAATCTGAGGGCACCATTGAACTAGTAGCACCAGTTTTCGCTTAAGAAGACTTTAACTTCAACGGCAGTGAGTCAGGAATTAAAGTTTGTTATTGACTTTTATAAAAAAATTAATAAAATAAAGTACAACAAATTATTTTATTTTTATGATTCCTTTTGTTGGGTGTGTTGTTTTAAACCTCTACTTTGGTGTTGGTGGTGGGACCGCCACACCCTAACCTCCCATGAGAGGTTATGGTGGTGGGGCCCACACGAGCATAACCTTCCAATTAATGATAGGGGTGGGGACTACCAGACACCTGTTGATGGTAGATGGTGAAACCTTTCCACTCCCCCTCACTAATGAGGGAGGACCTCTTGACCTCCACTGCACAATTAATTGTGCCAGCACATGGGCCCATTAATTATGCCAATGCACGTGCCAATTATTTATGCAAATGCATGTGACAATTAATTGTGCCAACACAAATGACAATTAATTATGCCTACGCATGTAAATTTATTAAGGGGAGTTTCATTCTCTGTTTGAATTGATTTCCAATAATAAAATAATAGAGGAACTTTCCTGCACATCATCTTCAAGGAACTGACGTACGATCATGGATTGGGAGTTCATGATGAATGCGGCGATCAACTAACTTCATCTTCATCCTTTTGTGACACCGTCAATGAACGTCGATCAACGACCGATGAATCAAAGTTTGGGAGTTTACCATAAGAAGTATTCCTTTTATTTTCACATCTTTTTTTGAATGGAATTGTTGCGATTTTTTGTGATTTAGCAGTTGTTCATAATACCCTTGATGAACCAACTACAATCACCATAAATGCAGAGGGTTCGGGCCAACCTCACACGACTCGACACTCTGCATCAATTTTCGTTATGGTATATTACGAAGCGGCAATGAGGCGACGATGATGGAGAACAAAGGATGTGCTACCAGCGACCACTGCATTTCGTGCCGCCCTCGCCGCACCACCGGTGCCCTTCCCGGTGACCCCGTGACGCCTGCCCGCGCGCAGCCGCGCCCCGCGCTACCTACCCAGACGCCCTAGCGCGCCGACCCGACATACTGCCCGGCGCCCCAACATGCTGCCCGGCGCCACCGCGACCCCCTTCCACGCTGCGATGTGCCCCAACGCCATGCTCGACACCCCCCATGACTCCATACTGCGGCCTACCTGGTGCCCCGGCGCCCTACCCGGCGACCCATCAGCCCCCTTCCGTGCTATACGGTGCCCCGACGCCCTGCTAGGTGCTCCCGTGGCCCCCTTCCGTGGCTATCCTGGCACCCCGGCGCATGGCTCGTGCCCCATCGCCCTCGTGGCCCCCTTCCGTCCATTGCCAGGTGCTCCCGTGGCCTGCCTAGTGTGTAGTTGGCCTACCCGTGCCGTATATGGACTGTTTCTGGCCTCCTGGCTGCCAACCTCCCAAGTCGCGCCCCTCACGATGTTGTCTAAAATGGACCCAGCCTTCCGGCGGAGCCGCATGCGTTGCTGCATCCGACCCAAACCGCCCTCGAACTCCGCTGGGCCGGGCCCAGCAGACCATTCCTAACATAGCATGCTGAACCATCCAACAGGCTGGGTTAGACCCATATGGTCTATCCGGGTTGACCCAGACCGGGTCGGCCCAGGCTGGGTTAGGCCGAGTCGGTCCGACCGGGTCGGACTGGATCCGGGTCCACTACCGAACCTTTGCTTCCTTTTTCCATATCTGTGGCACCGTAAATCCATTTGAAGAGCCCTTAGCGGTGCTGGAAATGACAATGAGAGACGTTCCCTTTGATTATAACCCATAGGAGTTCAGAGTATAGTTGAGATATAGTCAGGATGGTTCGTACACGAAGCCAACATGGCCCCTGGGAATACAAGGCTAATAACACACATACCGAGCATCTGATTGATATGTCGTCTGTTGCGTTAAGATTCCTATGATGTGGCGGTCCATTATGATGCTTCTACCTGAGACTTAGTGACACTTGGAGTATTTATTTGTAGCTCATGGATTGGACCCTCTTGGTAATGAGAGAGCCGATTGCAGAAGCCAGGTGGTTGGCTAAGACTTGATTACTACTAACCGATCGACTCGAAGTGATTTGGATAGCCTAGTGGGGAGGGATTGGTTGTAGAAGAAGACCCACAGTGGCGGAGTGCTTGAATGTAGTGGAAGACCCACGGTACTCGATAGAAGGAGTAACTCTGTAGGATATGAGGTGGAGCGCTTGGTTGTAGCGGGAGACCCATGGTGGGGAGCGCCTCTGTGTGAGCGTGGGATACCCATATTACTTGACAGGTGGAGACCCTCAGCAGTCCATGGTTAGTGGGAAGTGCTTGGTTGTAGCGGTATGCCTACTGTACTCGACAGAGGAAGAGTTCTCTAGCAGCCATGGTTTCGACATCGTGAATAAAAATCGTGGTTGAGTTGTGTCAATGACTTTTGTTTTTTCCTCATGATTGAGATGGGTAACTAGATAACTTAGGTATATGTATCGGCATATTCCTAAGTAATGGTTATCCATTGATTTCATAATTTTTGGATTATCCTTGTTGGATTTTGTGAGACCTTGAGAGTCTGGGGGTACCTAATGAGTATCATTATAATCACCTATGCACGGGCAATGCCCCACCTCATTATGTTGGATGCGGACAACAAACAACGCGGACGGAGGGCGAGAGCACCTGGACTGGATTTTACCAAGAGGTGGATCTTATGACGAGTCAGTACACAGAGGAGTCTGATGGATGTGGAGTGATGAGGTTGCTATCTGTATCTACCCTTCAGGTAGGAACCCCGGAGGATGATCCGGGAGCTTCTATTTACATTTTTTGTCCCTTTTTCAGTTTTACTTGTACTTTACAGTTAGGCTTGAATTTCGGGCCCCTTTTTACTTTCCAACACACTCTTTATTTATAGTCATTACATAGTGTTTTGCTTCTTATTGTGTACTCTGATGTGTTTGTTTTTCTGTTTTAAAGGCAATTCCATCCCAGTTTCGGGATATATGCCTTTGGTGCTAGTCACCATCACCTAGCCTATAGAAGGCGGGCTTGGGGTAGTCACCATATGGGCCCCAGGGGACGGGTTGTGATAGGAATATTCAAATATAAAACCTATTACTACTGAGAAAAAAATTAACATTGCAAGGATAATTTTTATTAATTGGTATTTTATTGATTATAATTCCCCTATATTTTATATGAACCAATATGTGTTATATTGTACAAAATTCACAACACCGATAAAAAACAAAGTATAAATTATTATTTTTAAAATATGAAAACTATAAACATGAAAGTAAATTTGACAGAAAAAAATTTATTTTCTATTTTTTTGGATATATTTAAAGATCATACTCAATTTAAATATATTTATTATTTATTAGGAAATAGGAACTCTATATTTTTCTAATGTCATTTTATTCATCAAAAAGATGTTTTCATTAAAAACAATTTTTAATGCTTTTTAAAGGAAAATATTATAATTAATTACGTGATAAATTATTTTATTTATTTGAAAAATAAAACATTCATTTTTGAATTCACCATATGAAAATTATATTAGTAATAATTACAAATAAGTTTCTTCAAAGATTGATTTTTCATTGAATAGTGAAAAATAATTATTTGTATTGAAATTTTTATTTTTATTTCCATTACTTACAACTTAAAATTACATTTGGGATTATTATTTAATGTTATTTAAATAATTTTTTAAATATAATATAACTATATTTTTATAGTAAAAGTATTCATGAATTTAGTATAAAAATTTTCACTCATAAAAGAGAATTTTTTTGATAAACAATTTCATCATGTTTTTATGGTTTAAGGTCAAATTAAATTATAAAATTTCATTGATTGGAATAATGAAAAAGTGATTGATGAAGTGGAATCAGTGGGTGTAGAGTTGTTAAATAATTCATTTTTCTTTTAGAACATTATGAATAATAACTTTACAAACATGTGTCACCATAATAAATTGTAATTTATGTAATTAATGTAATGAAAATAAATATTATAGAATAAAACATAACCCTAACAATTTACTTACTATTATAAAATGACTATATATAATAAATAAACATAAAAATGTATAATATTTGATATTATCTATTATATTTTTTGAAATTTTTTTTCTTTATAATATTTAAGTGAATATAAATCCAAAAATGACACACTATTTCTTTCAATAACAAAATATTTTTAACAACGTGATAAATATTGTATATATTTATTATAAATTTTAGTTTGAAAATTTATTAAATTTTTAAATTGGGAGTTCATTTTAATGATTTAGTTAATAAATATTTCAATAAAATTATTTTGTAACATTACCTTAATAAGTATTCAATTAATCTAAAAAATTAAAATGAATGATTTTAAAAATGATAAAACTAATATGAATATAAAGAGTAATTGTGTTCCATGATTTGTTAGATAATAATAACATAATAATGAGGGTTTTTTCATTATATTGAAGTTTCATTTTCCCTATAGTATTAAAATTCACATTAATGGATTAGTCCCAAAATTGATATTAAATATATTATATAATAATTTTTTATTAGATATCAAATTACTAAAACTCATATCATAGGGAAATTTATTTTTATATTTTTTTTAATTAATCTATGGACCATTTATGGGTTTCTTATCTTTTGTAGTATCTATATTAACCTCTTATGTGTAATAAACAACGAGTTCTCTATAATTTCCAAAATGGATAGTGAGGGGTCAAAATAAAAATACATGGGTTAAAATGTAGTCAAACATGTCCAAATATAATCATATTAGAGTATTTCGTCTAGAAAATTAATATCATAAAATATAAAAAATGATGATTTTTTTGGAAAAAAAATAAATGTTAATTTATTATTATTTTAAATTCCATGATTGCAAGTACCGTATCTAATTAAATGACATATATTATTCTCGTTTATTCACACAGTTTTTTGATAATCCAAAACCTCCCATATATATTTATTAAATCATTCCCCCTGTATTAATGTCAATGGATTTTTCTAGAACCTTCATTTTAATGATTTTGGTGTAAATAGATTTAGGGTGCCAAAGAAGAGGTATCATTCTTAATTAAGATTTTTTGTATTATTTATCTTCTAACCTCATAAAATATTCCTGAAAAAATGATAAAATAATAAATATAGTATATTTCATATTCTGAGATGTTATAATTATTATTTTTTAATGTATATTAATCTATTATAACATAAAATATTATACCAATCCACTATTCTTTTATATAGTGGACTACAACCACACGAACTGATGTTCATCATTTCCATAAATATATCTCATGGATGATTATAATTATTTATTTTAAGTTTATATATGATATTATTTAAATATATATAATTATTAAAATATAATATAGAATATATATTCTTACGATATTATTTATTGAATAATGATAACGAAATCTATAAAGACATGTGGACTTTCACCTTCAAAACGAGATGAGATTAGTTTTTACTCACAAAATTAAATGGAAGATATATATAACAATATATTAATAAATAATATGATATTTATGGTAAAATAATAATTACATAAAGGGAAAATAATAATTAAATTTTTCAACAATGATCATCAAAAAATGGAAACATTATGCACATGAACATATGACCTATGATTCCCTTGATTGTTAATTATTTCATTTTTTGTAACAATCATAAATGTTTGAATTTAAAATTATATATTTTGAATATTAAATTTAATTAACATGTGATTATTTTTGTATATATTATTTAATAATAATTACTTTGACCATTGACAATATACCATTGCCAATTTTGACTTATGAGCAGAATATCACCAAAACACATGTCATAAATTTAATTGATAAAAGATTTAAATATTTCATGGTAAAAGATAAAATAAAATATTACAATTATGATTAATTTATGTTATGCAGTTAAATAAATAATATAATTTTAATTTGAATAATAAATAATTTATGTGGTTAATTGGGCTCAAGGTAAGAGACTTTATTTTAAAAATCCACTTTTTAATGTTTTCCTCTATATCTTTACGTCGATGTCAAATTTTTAATAAAAAAATGTTTATGGATGTATTTATATAGAAAAAAATATTTAATGAATATTTTTTTTGACTATTTTCACTTTTCATACATTTTTTTCCAAATGGAATATTTTTTTGTAATGTTTATTCTATTTTACAAAAAAAAAAGATTGTTTTGATTTTATGTATACAAGAAGAAAGAAATTTTTGCCGCCAAATATGTTATTAGATATTGGATTTCATTAAAATCATAATTTTATTCAATAAAGAAAACCATTCTATACATATGATTTGGTTGTTTATGAAAATTATTTTAAGAAGGAATATATATTTTCATTTTATAAATGATTTATTAGGAGTGAAAGGAATTTCTTTATTATTATGATTATAAATATTAAGGATTCCATGATGTATAATTATTTTATGGTTCACGGTAATTTTGTATATTGAATTTTACTTATATTAATAACAATGGTTGTCTAGATCCACTATAATTAATAAATGGATGGATACATTATTAACCACGTATTGGTGGTTCCACTATAACGCAATGGTAGGTGGATCTATGATATTCCTATAATTTATTGGTTGTGGATGTCAATTGTATGGTTATTCCATTTATATGATTGTTATGTAAAATTATTCACCATGATACCTACATTTTTATCCATTTATGGGTTTTTATAGAAATATAATTATTTATAAATTTAATAGAACTATCATATGAATAAGGAAATTATATTAAACATTTAAGGGTGATAATTCAAACATATGAATTTTTTTATGAGTTTTCATAATTGAAATGAAATAATTAGGTTTTTTAAAAAAAATTAAGTGTTCTTATGAAATTGTTAATGAAAATATTTTTTTCGATAAGGTAAACTATTGTGTATGAAACTATATATTTTGATCCCAATGTTTGGTTTGTAAAATGGAAATTTTTATATGTAATCATGGAAAAACAGTTTAATTCATTCATATTTTTCCAATACTATGGTTTTTGTGCTCATACCACATTTTAAAATATTTTTTCATAGGTTTTTTGGGATGGGTAGGTTCAAGGATGAGTTCATTATGAAATTGCGATGATTTTTCAGGAAAAAGAACATATTTGTTTTTATAATTTATTTTTTTTGAACAAATGACAACAAAATAGAATTTTCTAAATTATAATAGATGGGTGTGTCATATATGTGTTATAGGAAATGAATAGAAATAATTAATCCTAAATTATTATTTGGTATTAAATAATGTGAAATATATTTTAATTTCACTAAAATATGTAATATATAATTTTTTCTCCTTACTTCCACACAGTGAAGTAATAAAAATAACATCAAAACATAGGATGTATGTCTGAATGAATCCATAAAAACATATAAATTCACTCCATTTTAATTTCAAATCAATAATGGAATTACTAGATAACCCACATAAATTCTTACATATCACAACTATCTATTTGGATAAAATGTAACAGATTATATTTTGAAATCCATATGAGAACTCACACTTCACCTAAAATACCACTTAAATCACCATATGTCATTAAAATTTATAAATAATAACACATTAGGGTTGGAAAACCTACTATAAAATCAAAGAAACTGATATAGTGATTTTTAATGCATTATATCACAAAACATTTTGTTTTTAATTTGATTAATACAAATTAAATATAGTAAATATTTTCTACTATAATTATATTATTTCAGATCATACCATACCTACCAAACCAGTGACCTTATCCACCCCATTACGAGGTTGGGTAAAAATAGAAAAAACCAAGTCTAGAATATTTGGAAAACAATACATACAAGCAGATTACTATGAAGAAAAAAACTAAATATAATAATGATCAAACTGAATAAACTAGAATGTATTAAAAATATATAAAAACTAGTCTCTATGTGACCACATCACCACTATTATAGCTTGAAAAGAAACAATGTTCTAAAAAGAAAAAACACATCATTACTGAATGAACATTAATTACCATAATTCTAAACAAAATCATACTACCACCCACAGTTATAGGTATGGTGTGATGAATAGACCCTAGTAGGATACTACCATAGAATCTATTCATGATATGATATAAATTATTCACATGTTCAAGAATTAAGGAATTTTTTTTACATGTAGTTTTATTAAAATAACAATTTGAAATCCCTTTCTCTAAAAATCATTGAGTTTTCAAAAACAGAATGATATAGCCTTCAAAAAAAAGTTACAAATAATGTAATGATACTAAAATAAAAATATACATGTTATCCAACATCCTTGAAATAAACCACCTAGTAATGATCAACTAGAAATAACAATGCTTCTACCAAATGTGATCTATTATATAGGAGAATAGGTAATATAAACTCACAATCCCGATAAGTAATACCGATTTATCTTAACAAACAACATGGCCTTCCATAGACCATTCATATTCAAGATGTATCCTCCTAGTGCTGTCACACAAAATAAGGTAATCCATGTCTTTATATTGACATAACCATGGTTCTGAGTGTCCAATCATTACCAATTTTTATTCTAAAAACCAGGAACACATTTTTTATAATATTATTTAAATACCATGAAAATATTCTCCTTGGTTATAAAATCAATTTGACATTCCAAATCAATGAAAATCCATTTTCAAGTAAAACCCCCTTAAAAAATGAACCCAATCTCCTTTCAATTTCTTCACATGAAATTCTATTTTAAATACCAAGGAAAACAATACGAACTATAATAAATTCATCAAATTAGAATAATTGAACTGATCTACAACCCTCAAGGGAATAGAATACATAACCACAATAGAAAAAGGTGTTCAAAACCAAGAGATATGTTTCACAAGGAAAACACACAATCGTAGACTATAATTGATTGATGGAAAAGACGTTTACATAAACAATAGCTAAATCAAAAGGTTTTGCAACAACAAATTTGGGAGAAATTTAGAAGAAGCATTACCTATAGAGTAGAAGTTCTTAGGACTGCTTATACACCTTCAAATGAATCAATTCAGTTGAATGGAAGTCTACTAGTTTCTCCTAGGGTAAGATATCTTGATGTGACCAAATTTCTACATGATTGAATGAAACCTTAAAAATACTATATGAAACCCTAAAAAATAAACGTATGGTATTACACGGTGTTTAATACCTTTACACATTGTCAAACCCTTTTAATTGTTTTTACATTGAGAAATTAATCTCCTCAAATTAAAAACAACACATTACACAATAAATGACATGTAAGTGTTTCACAGTGTGAAATTACTCATGCTATGAAAAACGTCATTGGATGTTCCTAGATGTCATTTAATGTAGAAAATCTTACTACAGGTCATGTAACATCCCAAAAAATAACAGAAAAGCCCATGGAAAATATGAAAATTCAACAAATATGTGGATTCACCGCTATCGATAACTTCCCAATTCAGAGATGTAAATTATCACACAATTAAAAGGTAATGTAATTAAAAATATAAGAATATACTTGATTGAATGGTAATGGGGTTTTAAAATATCCTAAACATGTAATATTTCTTCCGTAGAAAGTGATCAATATCCTAGATCTGAAAATTTTGAAGGCCCATGCTGCCTACTCAACTACTCACACTCCCATGTCTCAAGGAGAACTTTTTTCCCAAAGTCAGTTCCCAGACAAGGAGAATCATTTTACAGTGTAGTACCTTGTCATGGAAATCATCAATATGAATTTTTTTTCAACCAATGTGACCAGGGGGCTCAACGAAAACATCCTACAATATAATCACATTGGAATGACCTAGTATACAAATCATCAACAGGGAATGATGAAAAATATTGTGTATATAAGTCAATCCAAATCCAAATAGTAACTGATTTCTTGCCCACCCTTCTTACCCAATGATCTCAATGTCTCCCAAAAACTATGGAACCAACTTACCCATCTTACCCAACCGATGATGTCTACTAAATAGTGAATATTTTAAAAATACCTAATCTAGACCTTCAAACTCTAATTGTCAATGATGACAATATTCATAGGATTTTAGAGGAAATTTTTCCCAGATTAAAACCATATAGATAAACTACACTTCTTAAATCGTTTCTAGAATGAAACTTTTCCCAACCGAGAACATATCTCCCAACACTTTCAAGGAAAATGGAGATCAACATGGCCACCCATAAAACGTCTCAAAGGGTTCCATCCTAATCAAACCATGATAAAGGTCATTATTATCAAACTCATGTAATGAAAATGATTTCTACATTATCCATTGAAATAAGAAACACAATCCTATGAATTATCCTCAAGAACCATGATTGATATCATTATGTGTACATCATTATATGGATGATATGTCATGTTTAATTTCAACTGGGACCCCATTACTCCCTATAAAAAATTCTAGAATCTAAATTCGAACTCCTATTCCATGTTAGAAAAAAACAGTAGAGGTATACCAATGATTCTTCAAAACCACTCAATGATAAAAGTCCCCATGCTATTCCATTTTATCTATCTCCCTTATTTAATAGACATTCTATGATTTTGTGTGACTATTAACAATAACCCAAATTTCAGCCCTCACACTAGGAGTCTATGTTAAACCAATGAATAAATGCAACTAAATATCATCCCTCTGGCATATTAAATTTGTTAAATGATGTAACATACATTCAGGTCTCTAGTGTTCCTCTTTAGCCCTTTGACATGTGATAAACCATGATACAAAATCAACAATTGGCCACCTCCTCCCTGATCACCAATAGATATTTCCCAAATCATGGAACATATTTGTATCCCTGGGGTTCATGGGCCGACAAAAATGATTTCCAATATCTAGGATCATCTTCATTAAAAAAAACAAAACTAACAATCTGCAATGGAACCACAATGCTTCACTGGGAGAATGAAACAACTCACATGAGGTCACCACACTATTAATGATTTTTCCTTTGTGTCAGATGTCATTATAAATAGTATGATGATGTCGATATCACACATCAAAAAAATAATCATCCACAGTCAAAGACAAGAAAACCAGTCCAGAAACCTCGTCAACACCCAATATAATCTCAGCATAAAAACCAATATAGACTAATTCTAAACTGATTCCTTCACATCGTGTACCATAAATAATCTTCTCAACACATCTTCCACAAAATTCATTTCTTTTAAATATAGTGGACATCGTAATAAAAGTTATGATGATAATTAACCTAATGTATCTATCGCAATATCAAATATCTAATATTGAATATATATAATTCTGTATTTTGTGATTAAAATGCACCATATATAGTTCTATAAAGAGATAGCCATCCCACATTTTGAGCACATTCACAATAGAAGAAAATGTAAGATAATGGATAGGGTAGTTCTTATTGCGAGGGAACAAATTTTGTGAACCAAAATCGACATAATATTTCCCCATCATCAAGACACATCAAAATACTATACTAGAATCATAAAAAAAAGCATAACCATAACATGGCTCTAGATGAGTCAAAAATAGTTTCGAATTTGACCTCATCATCAACTTCACAAAATATCTATAACACATTTATTCCCATAAAAACAATACATATTTACTAGTTAATGAGTTAATATGTTATAAAATCATAGATAATTCTAAAAAATCATCTCTACATTATCCTAGAAAACCAAAGAATATTGGATCTCAAAAAAAAATTTGTCTACTCCTAGAAAATAACTACCTGTTTTTTTCTATATCAATTGAAACCCCCCCTCAAATATGATATTCTTTAGATTCATCATTTCCCGAATCCAAAGTTCAAACATGAAATGCATACAATAGAGATGATGTACATTTAATGATTGAAGAAGAACCTCTATCGGATAATACTAAAATATAATATATGACCACAACAATGAAAGATTCCTAGAGATATTTAATGGATTGATTCATCATATCCATGAAAACTACATGTGTATTAGTGAGTCCAAATAACAAAAATAGAATATATGAATTACCAAATTGACTTTTATACTTTATTTTTTTATATCATCTTCTTTGAATCTAAATTTCTTGTACCATGACCAAAAGTAAATCAATGAAAATAAATTATACCCTTTCAAGTAATCAAAGGGGTCATATACACTGGGTAAAGGGTTATTGTTATTAATATTTACCTGATTCAACTATTGATGGTTAATAAAATGCATATGAAATCTGTTTTCCTTTTTAGAAAAGTGTATAGTGTAATTAAATTGTGAGACAGTAGGAAGAATAAATAATTTTCCATCTAGGCCCCCAATTATGAGTTTATGTTATACTAAATCAATTCGTGTCATTCGATAGGATGTAAATGAAATGTGAATTTTTCCATGTAATAGGTCAACTGTAATCTCAACATATCTATTTGGAGGTAATCCTGAAAAATCATCTCGAAGGACCTCAAAGAACACATAGGTAACAAAAAATAGTTGACCCCTAAAGCATGAGTAAACTAAATCATGAATCATTTTTGACAACTCTAATGTGATTAAATTTGTATTAGGAACAACCCGCCCTATCCTTCATGATCTAGAGTCCCACTCACCATAGAAATCATGAGTGGTCCCATCATTAAATAATAAATGTTAATGATGTTGATATGTATCTATCTAAGAATTTATACTAAACAACCTATCAATTCTGATGACCACGTCAAATATGTCATTATTGAGGGAAAAGATGTCGGATACATCCTCGAAGTCACTAATCACTTCCCGACACACGTGGCATTTGAAACATTATTTGGAAGTCTTTACCAACTGTATGGAATGATCCAACCAAAACGATAGATGCTCCAAATGAAAACCCAAAATATCAACCATCATTAATGATATATATGAATGTGTAGAACCAGTATCAAAATATTATATCACCATAGAAGATGATATAAACACTTTACATATAATAGTAGATGACCTTATACTTGAATCCACTATCGCACCTTCATATTCATTAATTTTTTTGGACATAGCCACATATACATCAGCTTTTCCTTGAGAATGATAACCACCACCACTAGAAGAATCAACATGTATATGTGGCCCCATGGTGAAATTGGATCGCACTTTACTGTATTGGAAAATTTTATTATAGAAACACTTTAGATGTCCACATCATCATGAAAGATGGAATGTTCTATTATCCTCCATACAATGGTTACTGTTATGACCATTCCACTTACATTAGTAGAAAATATTCTATTTCTATCATTTAGAAGCCTCTAAAACTATTCCTAAAAAAATTGAACTCTCTTGTGCTTTCTTTTTCTGATTTGAAGATGAACCATGGATAACCGCTACTCCAACTAAATTTTCACCCAATGAAATCCGTAAATTTCTCTATAGCTCATATAAATACACATTATCCACTACCTCTGCAAATTTTCGAAGGCACATTAGAAGTATAACTGACCTAAAATGGGCCCCCATCTCCATCATGATCCTCTAAGACGTCAGGTTATCATTACCAACAAGATCTGGTGCCAAATGCACTATTTCTTCAAAGTGGGTCGCATACTCTAGAACTGTATAGTCCACATGGTCCAATAAACAAAACTCTCCTTCATTTTGAAGCACACGATTTCTTAGGATAAAAATTATAATTGATATTATTTTGAAAGAGACAAAGGAATGATGTTTTAACAACATTCATTGTAGTACTGTGCCCCACCATCTTCTTCTTGATCGTTCAAACATATACGTGGAAAACACCTACAGGGAGTCTTCAGAAGTCTTAAAACATATTAATATCATATCAATCAATTAAATCCACCTCAATTAATCTTGTGGACCTCTTTCACCATGGTATATGTGTGTATTATTCTTTGTAAATTTCAAGCAATAATCTATTTTCCATCCCAATTCCCCTATGCCAACTTACCGCATAGTCTAAATGGTATGAATCACTTATCCAGACAAAGAATAGTCCACTGACGGATCTCCCATGGTCAATTCCTTATATCATCCCCTCTTTCATTTGGATGATCTATCAAATGTTTCATTTTCTATTAACCAAAATATAATAACTAATCACCCAGGAAAAAATTCCAAATTTAAAAAACTGAATAAAAATCATAAAATTATGATTCAGAAATATTTACATTTTACATAGTAATGAATTATTCAATAATCATACAAAACCTTGTGAATGGAATAGGTCCATCGAGATAAACCCCCTTCTTAGTTTACTATAATGAGCTCACACACACAAATCCCATAGACTTGGTCGATATGAATAATTATATAAACATCTCAATCAATTTACTCCAACGTTCCAAAATTCATAGTTATGGAAATAGTGAATATTTTTTGAAAACCAATGGATTATCATATTTAGTAATTGGAGTCAATTTTTATAGTACATTTTCCACACCAACAATATAAATTTTGATGACCCAACTACTCTCTACCCATGGAAATAATAAAACTCAGGTAGTGCTGACATACTGTAATCTCAGTAACTCCTATAATAAAAAATTGTCATATACTAACCTAGACTAACCAAACCATTCACATTATCAATCCCATTACTGGGTTGGGTAAACAATGAAAAAATAACAATTAATAAATATAAGGAAAACCAGAAATACAACCAGATTTAAATGTATTAAAAAACAAATAATATAACATATCCAACTGAAAAAATAGAATGTATGAAAAATCAAGAACAACTATTTTCTATGTCACCACATAACCTCCAAAACATTCCAAAAATGAAATAGTGATGTAATGATAAAACATGTATAACTACTAAATGATAATTCCTTTACCAGAATTATTCAAAACAAATTTTACATCCTCCAATAGGATGGAGAAGTGTGTAAGAAACAGATCCTAATTGGATACCACCAAAATATATATAGCAGATTCAATGACAATATTTCATATGATCAAGATTTAATACCAAAATAGCGGTATAATAAGTTTAATAAACTAATAAATTTTACATTCCTTTTTTAAACAATCGTGGAATTTAAAAAAATTACACTCTATAGCCAACAAATCCATAAAAATGAGATAATGATACAGAAATATGAATATAAATGTGATAAGAAATACATGAATTAAACCCTTAGGTAATATGAAATTAGAATCAACAATTAACCTACAAGTCGAGTTGTATCTTATAGGACAATACATACAAGACACTCACAAGACAATAAATGAATAAAGTTTGATATGCACTGACATTAAGGCATTCAAAATACAATATTCATACAACTGGTTACATCCTAATGGTTTCACACAAAATAAGGCAACTCATATCTCTATATAGACATATCTTAGGTTCCCATTGTGAAATGTTTTTCAATTTTTGTTTTAAAAATCCTTCTCTAATATTTTTATAAAAAAATTTCAAAACCAAGATAATATTCTTCAATGTTTGAAGATCGAATTTCCATTTCAAATCAATGTAAATATGTTTCCATGGAAAAAACCCCTTTAAAACATGAAAACATGCCCATTTCAATTTGAACTCATGAAATTCCAATACAAATATGAAGAAAAATAATAATAACTATAGTCCATCCATGAAATTAGAACAGTGGAACAAATCAAAGTACCTTAAATGAATAGAAATCCTAACCACCATTGAATAAATGGATTTGAAACCAAAAGATCATTCTTTTGAATATAAGGCCTAAAAAATACTTTAGAGGATTTTTAAAAGAAAAATTACTAACCACAATCCCTAAAAACATGTGCGACAACCACAAATGAGGGAGTAACCAAGAGGAAGTATTACCCAAAATGATGAGTCACCAAGACCTACTTATCTATCACTAGACGAATCACTCTATATAGATGTAAGACAACCAATACAGACTCAGGTAAGAGCTTTCATATAGAGGGAAAGGAAAAAATATTGAATAAATCATCAAAATCCCAAATGACACCATAAAAATAGAAACACTAGGTATTACATGGTATTTAATAACATTACACATCATGAAGACATTTAAATTCATGTTATGATGAAAACACACCCCTTCGGATTAAAATCGACAATTTTGACATTACCAAATTTGTAAAAATTACTTGGATTTTAAATACTAATTCAATGAAATATACTCATATGAGGAGTCCTTTGGACAATACACATCGTGAAATATTATTACACATTTTGTAAAATTAAAGATAATAAGTGAAAAACTCAGGGAAAAGCTAATAATTCAAAATATACATGACATCACATTTACCATTATCCTCCAATGTTCGGGGAAAAACAACTCATCCATCAAAAAGGGATACTAAATAAAATGATCAAAACATACCTTATAGAAAAATAATTATGTGTAATCGAACAACTTATAAAAACAATCACAAGAATATAAATTCCACAACCTATTATTTTCCATCACCTGGCATTGAATATCATTCTATACCAAGGGTTAAAAATAATTTAAATCCAATTTTCCCCTCATGGTTTATACATATAAGAAAATAATTTATAAAGAATCATTTTAAAATAAAAAAATATCCATTAAAAGAAAATATATGAAATACATCCCAAAAGAATCCAGATATCATGTCCATTTATTTAAGGTGGAATATAAAAAAATCATGAAAACAAATGATTTCATTCATAGAGAAATCCCCCATATGAATAGAAAACTACATATCAAGAATGTGAGGATAATTACCATAATCATAAAACCCAATTGATAAAATAATTGAAAATATATAAAATGTAGGGGAATCCCTAGAATATTTAACTATGATATTCATTCATGTTATATTGAATTAGATGTATGGATGTTTAAATTTTTGAAATGAAACGAATTTATCATTAAAAAAATTTGTTCTAATTGTGCAGTTTGAACACACTATATCATTCAAATTGTATGAATCATTTATAGGTTACGTGAAAGAGAAAAATGTACTTTCATGGTTTACGTGGGGATCTGTATTTTTTGGAAAAACCATCCAATAATAATTCTATATGTCACTATCGGATTATAGATCTGACCTAGAGATTTATTATATGTATTGAAAACCTATTCTCAAGGCATTAACTATCATTAGTACCCACCATTTTCCTACAACACTTCCCTCATTATCCAATTTTTTTTCTCAACTCTGTTCTAACAAAGATGAATAATCATGCGAAAAAAACATATGAATTACCAAAAATTTAATGGTAACCATTTGGTTTTCACCAAACTGTGAGTCAAAAACATGATAAAAACACCAATATTTCCTTTTTTATAGAATTTCCCTTTAAAATATAAAAAAAACCACAACAATATAATATAACATAGTGAAATTACTAAAGTGACCTAGGGGAATTACATTTATCCTGTCACGACCCATCCTCGGGGCCCGTGCCGTGACTACCCCAAGCCCGCCTTCCATAGGCTAGGGGTTGGCGATTAGCACCAAGTCGTAAAACCCGGTAAAGGGAAGGCATTGGCTTTGTAAAGTAAACAAGCACCACAGAGTAAGAAAGCGGAAAAAGTAAACACTAAGTAAAAACTGGTATGATAGTAAGTGCAGAAAAGTAAGTGGGCCAGTATACAAACCCAAACTGAAAGTACAACTGAAAGGGGAAAACATCAACTGAAAAGTAAAGCCGCAACGTCGAGTCATCCACTAGAAGTACCACCTGATGGGTGGGTATAGATAGCCTACGCTGCTCCTCGGGTCCAGCCGACCGCTCTGAGTACGTCCAACCCAGTGGTCCACCTCCAGGTACCATCCTGCTCCGCAAGCCTCCACCACGATCCACGATGTCCGTCGTTTGCAACCAACACAACGTAGTGCAGACATAGCCCATGCAAGGGTGAGTATAAGCTACTCAGTAGGGACCCCGAGCCCCCCGAAGGTCTCCCAGAATCCACAAAGGATAATCCAAAAAGGAAAGATACAATCACGAAGTAACATCTAACACGACTTAGGTATATTCCCATACATATATCTAAGTCAACAATTCTCACTCGGCTCCAACATCCGAGCTCATGTACAACCCAGTCCACAAAGGAAAGAAAAACGTAAATCCACACAGGATAGCACAACACAATCCAAAAAGGAACGCAAAACGTAAATCCACACAGGATAGCACAACACAATCCACAAAGGAAAGAAAACAGGGTTTTCAGCTCACACAGGTATACTTCTTCGAATGACGATAGAGATGATCATTGATCCATGTACGCCGTCGGACCCACAAAGGATCGATAGGAACTAACCCCCACAATGACCCACAAAGGATCTGACCCACAAAGGATCAATAGGTAACTAACCCCCGCAAAGACCCACACTGGATCGGGCCCACACATGTCATGTAGGCGCTGGCCCACACAGGACTGCTGAGCGCTGACCCACATAGGATCAGACCCACACAGGATCGGTAGCACTGACCCACAAAGTATCGCTGAGTGTTTTAGTTGTCGCCATCGAATCCACTGAGTATCTCGGCACAATCGTCGTCATCACAATAGCAGTCGCAGCGAGCTCTAGAGTTCCCGCACATAGCAAGCTCATTTGGGAGAGTCTGCTCCACAAGCCAAGAGGCTGATACATCAACTGACACATAGTCTAGAGTTGATGTATCCAAAAGTTCGGTATCATCAACAGGAACACAACGTCACAGACGGCGCATCAATCGGACGCCCGGTCTGAGAGTTATTGGATTTTTCGTTCCAGGGGCTCGGTTGGTTTTTAAGGCAAAACAAACCCGATCGTACTCCACCGGAATCCAAAACTCAGGCGGAGTAAGCCAAAAAATCTGTCTCACTTAGAGGAAAACAACAAAGTCGACGACACGTCAATCGTACATCCGATGCTCAAGATACGAGCGTTTCCGCTCCGAGGGCCCGGTTGGTTTCGTGTACGAACCAACCTGGCTGAACCCAAAGTATTCCAAAACCTTGAGTGCAATATACCGAAACGACCGACTCGATCAAAGGATCGCATCGCCGCTGACGGCGTGTCGTTCGGTGGCATGTAGCTCAAGTTACGAGCAAAATACCAAAAAGGTCCGGGAACGGGGGGTCTGGGCCCGGACCGACCCAGCCCAACCCCCCCCCCCCCCCCCGTGGGTCGCCCGAACCGGGTCGACCCGACATGGGTCTAGGTCCGACCCAGTTGGGTGCGACCCGGCCCGGCCAAGCGGCCCGGCCCGGCCTGGGCGCGACTCGGCCCGGCGGGTCGTCCCGGCTCGTCTTAGCCGAGCGGCCGAGTGGAGGAACCGCGGCCCCGCGCTGCCCCCGCGGGATGAAGCGCCGCGGCCCCACGTGGGGCCGCGCTGGGTCAGCGGACGGGGCTATGTCGCGTCCCGTGTGTGTTCAGACCCGCACGGTCCCGAGTCTGGTCGGCCGCCGCCGCGGCGGCTCCATCCGGCGACGTGCCGGGGCGCCGCTGCCTCCGGCTGCCGGTGCCGCCGGTGGATTCCGTGGGCCGCCGGAGTTGCTCTGGTGGTCCGATTGCACTTCCGTCTGTGCCGTGGCTCCTCCCGGGTCCCATTCATCACGGCCAGGCCCCGAAATCGCCATTGCGGCCTCGTTTTTCATCGTCTGCCGTTTTGCGCACCATGAACGAAAAAGTGCGGTGGGTTTGGACTTGTTCGTTAGTCCGCACCCACTGCGTTAGCGGTTTTAAAGAAATTACACAACAGAAGTTCAACAACCATCGTGGGTATAAATCACAATGATTTTTAAGGATCAAACCCCTACCTCGTCTAAGTAGTCGAACGTGAGTTCTTCACGGAATTGATCGACGCGGGCAAAGAGGATTGTCGCATCGCGGAAGGGCGTCATGTCATCGCGGTATACGGCGTTGCGTCGACGAAATCCGAGGATCAAGAACATAGAGATTTAATTTTAAAAAAAAATTAAATCCATGTTGTTGTTATACACCACAATGAAATAAAAGGGTTCGCAATCTCTCACCTCAAAGGATGATCGAATATTTGTCGCGGTTGAAGGAACGTCACAGAAGAACGTCGTGGGAGAAGATTCGTCGGCGTCACAGTACTTGACGGCGCGTCGTCGATCTCCGAGGGCTCGGCGTTCTTCGTTTCCTTTTGTTGAAGGCTGACGTTCTTCGCGTTATTCGTGTTCTTGGCGTTCTTCACGAAATAGGTTGAAGGTCATAAGATTTCTTTCAAATCCACTCAACGAACATCACTCATGAATAAAAATGTTGGTCTTATTTTATTAACATGACAACAAACGAAAAACAAACTAAGAAATGACCCATTAATTCATAAAATTAATTTCAACAAATAAACCGCCCAATTAATAGGAGTGTTTAGTTGATTAATAAAACTCCCCAGTTGACATTTAATTTAATAGGGGTTTTCGCGGGAGCGTTACTTAGCGGAAAAGAAATGGTGGGCTCGTGTGGGCCCCACCTCACAAATATCCTACCCACTTGGTAGGATATTTTCAGATAGAACCCTATCCGCATCA
This sequence comes from Viscum album, assembly GCA_963277665.1. NCBI lineage: Eukaryota > Viridiplantae > Streptophyta > Magnoliopsida > Santalales > Viscaceae > Viscum > Viscum album. The sequence goes on along the minus strand of OY728122.1, from coordinate 264,298,455 downwards.
ACTCATCTTAAGCAGCTTTAAGTGGCTTTCAAGTGGCTTTAAGTGAAATAAAAATAAAGTTGTCGCACACTTTATTTAATTTCTTAACTTAACCCCAAAAATTTAAAAACCACACCCAAGCAAACGCAACTCCGGAAGAGGAGTTTCTAAGCAAAAACTGGCGCTGCGATTCCATCGGTGCCCTCGAAATTCGATTCCGAGCACCGGTTCAAAAGTTAGAAAAACCTGCTCGTCCATTCACTGAATGTACCCGAGCCAAACTTCGTAAAATGATTCCGGGCACACCGGGCCTCAGAATCAGGTGCCTTCAGAAACTGCGTTTTTGTAAAATACCAAATAAAATTATGAAAAATAATTTCCATGAAATTTACGGGTCTTTAAATATTTGCACCATGACACTTGATATCCAAATAAATCAACAGGTCTATGTAGTGGTCAGTGAAAAATATATTCCAAAACAAGACTTTATTGTAATATAGAGATCCTCAAACCACTATGTAATTCCCCAATAAAAAACAAAAACCCTCATAGTAAACGGATCATTCATATTATATAAAATTAATTTTACTAGATATAGGACTCCCTACTATTAAGAAATAATCCTAAATTATGGTGGAATGGAAAAATATTCAATAAAAGTAGATGTTTCCACCAAACCACCATAATAAATATATCTCAAATAAGAATATAGAGGACTCTATATAAGAATGAGAAACATAAAACCAAGGTTCCCAGACTGGTAAAAGAAGGATCTAAGCAGTTAACCATTTCTAATGCCACAAAAATTCATTTCTAGAACCATGGATTCCCAATGTAATATTGATTACAATAATTACAAAAAAAACCTTGTTCTTAAGAAACATGTTCTAACATAAGGATATACTCTCTCATATATGTGTAATTTTCTCTGAACCCTTGGAATACAATCCAATTGTGATTTTGATAAAAATTAAATCTCAATTTCACCTTATATACAACCGGATGAATTACTAATCCCATATCTATCCATGTATTTATCCTAGGATAATCACATATAGAAAATAACAAAAAAATATGCCCATGGACAATAAAATGAAATGGAAATGAAAATAATCATCATGAAACAATTAACAAAGAAATTTTTAATGTATCACCTCCCAAAGAAATGAATCAAATGAAGCACCCAAGATTACAGTAGGACCAGTCTTCAATAAACCCAAACAACTCCACATATGTTATTTATAAATAAATAAAATGGGGTTTCCCCAAAATGAGACACAAACATAATAATAAAGTATCCAATTATCAATAATGGATATGTATGCCTAATTTTTTTTTGGATCATATTTTAACAAGTCACAATACTAGAGCTGACACATGAGACTCAAGAAAAAATGACTCTTGAATGACTATTGATAAATCTATGTATAAAAACATTTGAATTGTTTCTCAATATATACTAATGAAAAAAACCGTTATTGCACCTGACTTATAAGAACTCCATAGAACACTACTAACTAATGAAGATAAACAATACCACTCTACCAGGGGACTTGGATGTTTTAAGACAATAATAATGATTGAACCAGAAGTCAATCAATCCACTTCATTAGTAAAACATTCTAGGTGGATTAAATAAAATAAAAAAAGAAATGGCATCATCCATGTCACATATAATAATTTATATCATTTATTTCGATAATCTTATTATAGAAATATAAAATAAATGTTTTTCTCAAAACATGAAATGATCAATCAAAAAAAATCACTTTAGAAAACCATTGAACCATAGAAAATGGAAATAATTCTATTTTTTTCAAATAGGAAACATTAAAATTTGTCTTACATCCCTAATGGTAAAAAATATCTACATTTTAATTTTTACCTCAACCCTTCTCTTAACACAGTCTATTAAAAATATTACAATTATCAAATTAAAAAAAGAAAATTGATTATGAAACAAATACAACCTTAGAAATTTTATAATGTAGTAAAACTCATTCTAGTTGATTCAATTTAAATTAAAAATCCCATTTCAAACTCATACTAATGTTAAAAATCAAAATATCTAACAAAATAATTTTTTAAATCAATACATTCCATAAAAAATATGTAACCCACCTTTGAAAACACCATAAAAATTTGATTATAAAAATATTCACACATAAGGATACAATGAATGCTTCCAAATGGAAAAAAATATTTCAAAATAACTCATAAAACAAAAATAAATTTCTACAAAACCTATAGATTTTTTATACCCAAAACATATTTGTGATAAAATATTTTTTGGTATAACAAAAAATTTATTTTATAAGGCACAAAAAATAATATAACCAAGGGAATATGACACAACTAAACTAAAAATAAAATATAATGGTGAAATGATATAACAAGACCAATCCTGACTCGTTTCACATTTACCTAATACACTATGGTATCCATGGAGCAATGTGTCTAAATAAATAATGTATTAGGGTTCTAGAATTACCCCTGACTTAGAGACATGATTGAAGACAATGTTCCAATCATTTATTATTCACTAAAATGTATCAAGCATCAAACATTTAGTCTACGTGTATTATTTAATTCCCTACAATACATCCTAACTCATTGATCCCATTTTTCCATCATTATCCCAATAAGAAAACACGACACAGCACTGAAATTAATTGAATTTCAATGATGATCAGAACACTGCCTATAATTTAAAAAAAAACCAAGTTAAAATTTTCATTATAAAAATGAAAAAATGAAAAACATCCCAAACAACCTTTGTAAAATAAAGATTATGGAAATAAATATCAATAAATAATCTACCTTAACCTAACTATCATGTCCAAAAAAACATACCTCCAAAATATTAACACCACAACTATTGTGAGGGAATTTACAGAACCTAGTTCTCATAAAACCCTATTTTATTCAATTTTTTATTGAATTGGTCTAGGATTAATTTAAACTAGACCTCTGACATTCTACTTCAATGCTCCCAAAGGGCATTATTAATACCCACAGGATAGAAACTAGAGCATGGGAATCACCAAAAACACTGTGGAATTTAATCACATCCTCATAACTCAATATTTTTATTGAATAATAAAATATTAAACCATATAATAATAGATTTGAAATTGATGCACAAAAATATTTGTGTATAAGAGATAAAAAATAAATAAATATTTTATTTAAGTATAAATAAAGTTGATTCGCCAAAAAATTATAGGTAAAATAAATAATAAAAACCCAACATTAAAGAGAAGATCCACCACCATCTCAGGCCTTCCCATGATAAAAATTCACCATCCAAATGAAACATCACCCTAAAAAATATATGAAGGAATTAATAACACTATAATGAATAATGAATTTAAAAACAATGGTGTGACCAAAACAACCGAATAATTCTCAAACAAAATATCATTATTTCCGTATTAATATCATAGCTGAAGAAATAAAATTGTGAAATAAAAATATAAAATATAAAATTTTCAAAATATTTTTCATTATTAAATAACAAACACTCCAAAAATTTGTTAATAAATATTTTCCATTATCTTACATAAAAAAATAAATCAAATAGAAAATGAATTTAATATATAATACCTTATAAAATAATCAAAATATGAATTTCATATATTTAAACTAATTCATATTTAAAAATGTAGATATAAAAAATTTAAAATATAAAATATATTTGCATATTAATATTTTTTCAATACATTTTTTAAAAATTGTTTCCACATAAAACATGGAAGGCTATACTAAAAAATATTTTAAAAACCCATTCACATTGGAAAATTAAAAAATAATATTCCCAATTCCTAAAAAAAATTAATACTGTATGGAGGAAAAAATTTCACATATTAGTGACACATTTCAAACTAATTAATAATATTGTTTAGGTCACAAAAAAATAAAAATATCACAATCCTTATATTAAAAACATTTCTGAAATACCATTACAATAATTTTAATAAAATTGAAATGAAGAAAAAAATAAGGATATAGTCACACAAGTTGGAAAAACAATGTGAATTTCATAATACAAAGTAACAAACCAAATATACCATGGTTCCACACATTTATAAATTATTTTGTGGATGAATCATAACAAAATGTGGAATCCCTAAAAATCATAATGAGAACACAATTATCATTCTAATAAATAGAATAATCAAGTATACATGTTCACACAAGATACATAATACATAAATAGAAACTACTAATCCTATCCACATAAACAATGGTTTCTTAATCCCATTTTAAATTTAAATCACTCATGATATTACATCTTCCATGATCCACATATTTAATTTTTGGGCCACATGATGTACATTCCTCTCTTCCTAACCATTTGGGTTTTTTTCAAGAAACATTACCTAGTTAATACAAACCTACATAAATGATTTCAGTTATGTAGACCTATATTCAATCATCTAGGACATCCCATTGAATTTTAATAATAGATAAGAAAATTTAAAATCACATGATTCAAATAAATGTTTTTGAAAAAACATTTTCTCTCCCCCGACACTATAATCAAGAAAAATTACCCATTATATTAAAAATAATTATTATATATAAATTTATCAACATAGAACATCCCCACATGGTGTCACATGACACGCAATGAATAAAAAAACAACACACTATTAAAGAGTGTCTCTCAGCATATCAAAAAATTCTTTATGCACAAAATTCGAAATGAGTTCATTAATTTTGAATACACACATGGAATCGAAACACTACTTATAGCATCACAAACCCATAAAAATCAATGATGGGATTATATTTTACCATAAATTTTTTTCCCAATTCTCATCTCACTATTATCTTAATGAAAACATTTGAAGCCAACCACGCTCATTAAAATAATTCAATAATAACACACATGGTTTTACACTCCCACATTAAAATCATTTCTCAATTTTAATAATTTTTAAACCCATTAAATAATTAATTTTTTTAAACACTATTGATAAAAATCACTATATAATCATAAAGGCAACTATTAGTAAATTATTTTAAAAACAAGTAAAATATTAAAAATTATAATTAGAATTTGTTTCAAACACAATACTTAGAATCTCATTCCACAATTATGGCTAAAAAATGTGAAATCCACATTATCCCGTGAAATGTTATATATATATATTAATAAAATTAAAAAACATTTTAATATAAATAATAATCCATTGTAATTTAAAATATATATAATATAAATAAGCAACTTCCTCATATCATTATAAAACAATCTAAATTCCATGGAATATGATGAAAACCCCTCTAACAATACATAAAATGATCTCTAAAACATATACCTAATGAAATAAGAGGTATTTATACCAATAATAACAACAAAATATAACGAAATATTTTTTAGGGTTTAAGTAGTGGTGGAAATAAATGGAAAAAATAAAAAATCTAAAAAAAATACAATGTGTATATTGACATGCTATGGAATAATTCAGATTAAACTATTGAGATGATCCATCAATATGGGAGTATGAAGGAGGAGACTCCCTAGGATTTTTCATATAATACATTAAAATTACTGGGAGATAATATAAGGGAGGGAGTGTTAAAATCATATATGGTTTAAACAATAATATAAAAGAAGAATAATTATTAATTGGTCATATTGTTTTGGTGAACAATATTCAAACTTTCTTGATGGTCACATCATAAAACAAATCCCATAGGAAAAAAAATACCTTGGACTGTACATTTTTAGAAAAACCATACGAAACCTATGAGAAATGTCACTTTGAAATTACCGATTGGATCTATACCCTTTTAAAACCATATACCAAAAGATGTTCCATATGTGTTCCCTCACTCTTATAGACCAATTTTCCCAAAAGGATACCCTTAGGATTAGTGTGATTAGTACTCAAATAAACACCACCTATATAGAAATACCATGAAAAAAACTAATTGTACAAATAGAACAGCCAATTATGGGTAACTTCATGGTATCCCAAAAACTATTTATTTTAACCCAATAGTTTAGGAAATATCCAAAATTTAATGTTTTGTAAGAAAACTATCTATTAACAAATAATAGGCATAAACTATATAATATAATGTAAAATTAAAATTAAAATCACATAAGGGTTCTAATATATCATATATATATATTATACTTTGAGAAAACATATTTATATAATATATTGGTAGATTAATAATTATTTAAACAAAATTGTTCAATATTACCTTGAAAATCATGTGGAAAATGACCCCTAAACATGATACAAATTATAAAAATAATATTATAATAAGGGTAAAATAATTTAATTTTTAAAACCATGAACTATGTGAAAGAATATTCAAAATGATAGAAATCCAAGAATGTGAAAAAAAAAATTAATATGGTGTTTTTCATATTTTTATAGTGAATGTGTAATTAATAAAGTCCCTGATTTAATTTAAAAATAAATTAAAAAAAATATATTAACTAAACATATGAGAAATATAAATAAATTAATATTTAAAAAATCATTAAGAATTTATTAATAATTATCTCATAACATACTTATAGACAATACAAGGTGTTGAATATAATATGTATATATACATGATATATAAAAAAATTTAATTTTTTAAAACATTTTTAACAAAAAAACACTGTATATTATAATATATAATTTTCATAAGAAATATTGTGAGCATATGTATGATTATAACATAAATTAATCATTATTTGAGTAATAAAATGTATATGAATACATTGGAGTGATATAAAATATATATATGGATAAAAATATTCAATATTAAGATTGTGAGGTTTCCCAAAAAATGTAATACTATTAGAATATTAAATTTTTTATCAATGAAGTTGATATTTCACTTGAAAATTATTTTACCTAAAGAAAAAGATTAACCAAAAAATAAATAAGGAAAATATAGGGAAAATATTATTGAAGGGTACATTAATATAAGAAAGGCTATGATCCAATTCATAAGAAATTATGCCAAATAAAATCTTATAATGCTAAAAATAAATAAATCCAACCATCAATAAGGATTTTGTTTCAAATGTAAATTTATATACTATTAAAATTTATTTTTTTGAAAATAGAAACTAATAAAATATTATTAGATACACCATTCTAAGAAAAATATTGTTTATAATAAGAGATACATCTCCCGAAAAACCATGGAGATATGTAACCACAACCTTATTTTTTACATCTAGTAAAGAACATTAATCTCATATATATCAAATAATTACTATCTTAATATAATTTTTCAAAAAATTATTCATGTCTGAGGCATTTTATATACTTTTGGGTATTCTGTAAAAGTATATTATTTAAATAGTTTATATTTTAAAAATCATGTATGAGTTTTTTTGATCATTTTGATCTACTATCACAGTAGTGGTGAAGTTCATAATTCTGATAATTTTTTCCTATGTATTTTAATGAACTATGATAGATAATTCATTTATATTTAAGTGAATTTTTTTAATTATGTTATTTTTTAGTCTTGTTGGGTGAAAATGGAAATAATGTCATCCTATTTTAGTAATTGTAATGATTAATGATAATATTTAAATTATAAGTTACATACATAAAATAGAATATCTATAAATAAATATAATTCATGAATTTTAATTAAAACATAATAATATTAGTATTTATTTTCCAATATTAATCCTTGTTATATTTTTGGGGAATTTATGAAATAGGTGTTAAGGTTATGTTCCTATAATTGCCTATGAATATAGAAAAATAGTATTTGTTAGTTTTTGTATAGAGTTTTTTTATTCTTATAATTACATTATAAACGATGTTTAATTACTTTATATATATATATATTGATGTAATTATTTTAATTATATTTTATATATTTTGTAAAATAATCTGAATCAAGATTAAAAAAATAATCATTAATTTGGGATAGAGGTAGTCCTCTCCATACATGCTTACATTTCTTATTTCTCACTGAATTGTAGGAAATAATGGAAGATTAGAATTTTCAAAACATATACAAACATGAATTATATATGCCACATATATTCTTTATTTATATACTTATAAAAATCAATGATGGTTCATAGTGAAAAATTAATGATATTTAATTATGGTTGAGGTTTTCCACACAACTAAATATTCATTTTCTTATAGGTGGATAATATAGAATGAATTTGGGTTTTTAATTAATAATAATAATATCTATACTTCTTCTGAATGAAAATTATGTTATTATATTATATTATTTATCTAATTTTTATAAGTGAATTATTAGGGAAAAATTATTATGAGTAAGTAATACATCTGTTAAGAGCTTCGAAAACCATTGGATGAAATACATATAACTAAATGGAATTGGTTATGATTATAGAACATGGGTTTTAGGATAATTAAATTACATCTAGGAGACCAAAATATTATAATATTTAAATGATATTAAAAAAGTAATGTGGACAATTTAAATGTAGAATTTTATCCCATTTTATAAGAGAAAAAAAGAGAAATGTCATGAATACCCATTAAATTCCATTGATATGATTACATAATTTAGGATTCAATGTAACCAATCCAACTATATAATGGAATATATAGTCATATATTATTTTTAAAACATAATCGATTGATTTCAATGCATTTTTTAAAAAATATTGAAGTTATATAACTTTTAATCTTATGATTAATTTTTTTTGGTTTTTACCAAGGTAACTAATTTTTTCCAAGATAACTTATGTTTAACTAAATATAAAAAACACACCTGATTAAAAAAGATGGTTTTGAGGAGCATAAATTTAATTTTTATTTTAACATGTTCATTTTCATTATAATAGAAAAATAAATATTATACCATTTTATATCAAGAAAAACTATTTTATGAATTTTTTTTTCCAGTATTAATATTCCTAAACATTTATAGTGTTGATTATTTTTTAAATTATATAAAATATTATATTTTAATAATTTAAATTTTTAGTAATATCATTTTTTAAAATTTATTATATTATTTTTTAAAAAAATATTAAAATATATCATTAAAACAATTAATTAAATATAATAGTTGTATGATATATATTGTTATTGACTATAATAATGGAGTCTTAATTTCATAACCATATTATAATGTTGATAGAAAATATGATATAACGTTTTTGATATATTTTTTTCAAATTTTTAAAAATAAATTTTAAAATAAGTATATAAACATTGTAGTATTTTATAATATTAATTATGTTTACTAAATTATAGTTATGATTTTGAAAAATTTGAAACTATAAGGCCCTAAAAATATTAAATAAAAATATTTTAATCTATATGATATGATAATAAGAAAATATAATAAAACAACCCAATAAATATATTTGATTAATTTATAATATCATTCGGAACATGAAACCATGAAATGAAATAAAACATAATATGGTATAACATAATAAAATAGCTGTCAAATTTAAAAGGATGAATGACACTAAAAAATTTATGTAATCTATGACATTTCAACATAAAAAAATAATTAGTTATATGTAATAATTTCTAATGAAATATGAATCATTTTAAAAAAATTAAATTTTCAATGAAGCATTATATTTATTCTAAAAGTTGTTTCCTTCATGCAATAAAAATGAAATGGAAAATTAATTTTCAACAACATTTAATTTTTATAATAAATTAAATGTTATTTTTGGACTCATATTATCGAAATAATATTATGGTGTTTTTTGATATTTGTCTAATAAAATTAATTTTCTGATTAATAGTAAAAAATACTAATTTTTAATTGAATTATCCATTTTCATTAAATTATTTATAATGCTAAATTTTATTTTGATGTCATTTTATAGTAAAATAACTTCAAATATATATATAATAATATCATTTATGTCATTAAAAATGTTGTTAACCAACCCAAGTTAACTTCGAGGAAGCATCGACCACTGTTACGTTAGCATAATTATAAGGAATCAGATCCTGAATGATAATAAGTTAGATATTATAGGTAAACAAGATATATAAATCAACCTTGTATTATAAATGAGTACAATAATTTCAACATTTTTTCATTCCATTAATGGATAACATTATTCCATATACTATTTCCATTCATATATTTCATAGTACCCTTCATGGGATCATGGTTCAAAAAACAAAATAAGGTTGAACTCAAATTTTAGGTACAGGTAAAGTATATTTGATGAAATATTGCATTAATGATAATATTGAATATGGAAATGTAGTAACTGAAGTCACATGACATGTAATCATTAAACTGAGAGCGAAGTGTAAAAAAGAATGTTAAGTAACAAAAAAATAATTTCATTTAAATAACCAGATAAAGAAGAATCATTATAGATTTTTAAGAAACTGAAATATATTTATTTTAATCAATGAATTGAGAATAAAATTAATCCATATTTATTTCGATTAAAAATAACATTTATAGATACTATGATAACTGAAATATCTATTAATGAAATTATTAATTATTGTATGTCATGTGGAATTAACATGAAAACCAATACTATCAACATGCATCCTCAAGGCAGTTTATGTATATGGGTTGAAAACCATCTATTCTTCTTGGAAACAAACTTGAAGGGTTTTTCGCCTAATAATTTCATCTCATGAAACTACCGATGCATTGGGGGTGGGGTTTCATTAAATTATACCAAACTATATTGTATTACCTTGACTAGTCCCCAACCCATGACTTTCATGTCTAAGAAATTCCTCATATGGAATAATCCATATTCCTTATCAAATAACTATATTAAATATGAGATACATATTTAGCAATATTTCGACAAATAATAAAATAACATTCAAAGTAAAAACATATTAAAAATGGTATATGGTTTAGGTAATTATCATATCCAAATAAACGATATAGAAATTTATAGGTAATTAAATTTCAATTGATCATTGTAAATTGAATATTTCAAGGGGAATAAATGGAATCATAGAAGTGAATGTGAATACTATAATTGTCCAAATAAATCTATAATCATATAAAAGATGATTAAGAATTGTATTAATACAACATATAACAATTGGATAAATAATAAATATTTTTTTATTTGATGAATAAAAACACTAAAAAAGAAATTGAAAAATAAATATTTTTGAAAAAATATTTATGTTTTGAAAGAAAAATTAAAAATTAATTCATTGAAAATTAATTTTGAAACATATTTAATTAAAAAATAACCTCTTAAAGATTAATAGGAAGAATCAATGAAATGATGGATGTAAAATATGTAAAATCCATATTAGGTAAAATAATATTACTTTCAATTGGATAAAATGTTAGAAAAATGCTTTGTTTGGAAAGAGACTATAAGTTTCCAATGAAAACGTTGGTTATAAAAAAGGATTAAATAATTTAAATAAAATTATTATAGAAATGTTGAAAAATATTATTAAAAACATTTTTAGAAAATAATTGTTTCATAAGAAATAAAATTCTATCACTAAAGAAGAAATCAATTCAAGTTTTATTAATAACATATTCTTAAACAATTCGTGTACAAAAGAGTGGAAAATTGGTAATATTACATGATAAAGTCATGAATAAATTTTGGAAATGAAAAATAAACAGACTATTATAAAATGATCAAATAATTCACCCTGTTGGAAATTCATGTTTAAATAATCAAGAAAAAAAATGTGATTGTAATGTAAACTCTTGAAATGATTAAAGTGTTTGTGTGAGAATCAATCATTGAGTAGATTATGTGTACCAACTATAAATTCACTTATAAAAGTGGAATTAAATAAATATATAGTCAACATAATTTTACATATAATCATTAAACAATATTATATTGAGGATGTATTATGAACCAATGAAATTTAATTGGGTTATTAAATTATTTTTCACAAGATATAATTTAACTCAAATCACCATAAATGGATTTAATCAAATTGAAACTCAAAATATCTTATTGAATGAATAAATCCTGTCATTTTATGACAATGTTATAGTATGTATACCATAAATAAAGAATTAGGTATATAAGAAGAATTTTAATATTTCAGGATAATGTTAACAGTCACAAAAGGAATTGATATATCAATGATAATCACTAAAAACATTCTATAGAGGAATAATTATTAAATATTCCAAAGTATCCCCTACCACATCAAAATATTTGATTCATAATATTCATGAAGTAATAAAATTAAATGAGTCTAATAATAACATTATAATATAGAGATTCAAGTAAAAAACATTCATATTAGATTATATACACTATATAATGTAAACTCGGTGTAGAACAACAAATAAGTCTCGATGAATGTAAATTATGACAAAATATTATACCTTGTGGATCCTTTTTGGGTGATAATCAATAAAATTAATGTATAATTGTTTGAAAATAGAAAATTACTAATAATAAAACAATTTTCAAATTTATTATATCATATATTATCATCTTACAATATCTTAATACCCATTTGTTAATAATTGATTATTATTTTCACAATTTCGGGTGTTAATTGTTGAGTCTTTCCAAAATGTTTGACTTGTTACTTGTTGTTTTTCAGAGTCATATCGTGAGTTAACAATATTAAGGATGTAAAATGTTATTTAAATATCATAAATATTATGAATATATTTATTTTATGTAATCCCAATATTTTGATGATATGGAATGAAATGAACTATTATTGGAGTTAATAGGGAATACGTACACATGATCGGTAATTTCATTTCATTATGTTATAAAAATATTAATAATAAAATTACATATATTAATATTATAATTTATGTTACACATATATTTATAATATTTTTCACATATTTATTAAAACCATCGTTTATACACTCTATGTATAGCGTGAACGGATCACATCATTGGAGGGTCGGTTGTCCATTGTTCCACAAATGATGTTATCATATTTAAAAAATAGAATTCATAAATATTTGTTTTATAAAATAATTTTAGATAAATAAATACATTTTATTTCATATATATATTATTTATAAAATTATTTTCCATTATAATTTTAAAAAAAAATATTGGTGTTAAAGGAAAAATGAACAACATTGTTAAATCAGAAGGCATGTTGTTGTACAAATAAATGGTATGTTCATTACACATTAGATGGTAATGTGTGTATCTATATGTAGAACCATTAACATAAAAAAGTATTTATAAATTGGAGATAGATTTTTTATTAGGTAATCATTGAATAAGAATACTATAAAGGGTGGAGAAGGAAATAAAACTACGGATTTTAAGGGAGGAGGTTAACACTAATTTTGGTAACACATTCTGATTTTCCCCAATGGGATCCCATGAATGAATTTATGACCATGGTACGTCTTGTAGATTTAGTGGAGTGACCTTTATGATATATTTGGGAAGATCATGGTCAATGAAATGTCTCTTGATAGGTTTGATAAAGTGGGTTGGAAGAGTTCCTTTTTATAGTGCAAGAGGAGTGGATCTCTTGTAAATTTTGGAAAAGGGAATTCCAACCCATTTTTATCAAATTAAGGTGTCAACAATAATGGACCCAATTTGATAAATTTAATAATATAGTCTAAATATGGCCATAAAAGGTCTTTCTGAAAACATTCTACATAATTTGGTCATATGATTATGGTTTAGTTCCTCATTAATATAATGTTTCTATTAATCAATGTATTTAATTTTAATCACATTAAATGTATTTTTTTTTCAAAAACAATGATAAAATTATAAGAAATTATAAATAATTATTATAGTAAATATGGAATACATTTTTCCAAATTCAAATAATTGAATAAGGAGAAATTAATTTATATTTAAACTTGTAAATGGGACAACAATGCAGGTATTTTAAAGTAAAAACGTTGAAAAGATCACTAAGTCATTAGATAAAATGTAAAAGTAAAATTGATTCCAATGAACTAAATTAGAATAATTAATAAATATTTATCTTAATTTACCATAAAACCAATTAATGATATTACATTCCTTTAAAAATTAATTAAAAAATTTTATTTTGATTTAAAATTATGTATATCTCACAATTCATTAAAATATGAAACTTCACAAGAAAATACCAAAATATAACGATCAAAAAAAATTTATGTTGAAATATTAAATAATATGTTAATTTTGGAACATATTATTAATTAAATTTCCAAAAAATATATTTAAAATAGGTCATCTATTAAAATTATGTAAATGTGCCTTTACTAAAATATTGGTTTTTGTGCAAAAAACCGGGTTTATTATTAACTTATTCCTCTCAGATCTATTGTATAAAAATAAGAAATATAAGATTAGATATATAACATATATATTTAATTAATATCATTAATTATTTTTATTTAATTTATTTTATTATAAAAAACAACTTGTTGTACATAGATTGTTTTTTTATAAAAACATTGACTCTAAATAAAATTGTTTCTTAAACTAATTTATCATAAAATTTTATCCTATAAAATAAAATTGTATTTCTGTGAAAAATATTTTTTTTCATAAAATAGTTTATAATATTCATGATTACTAATTTAACGACAATGTTATTTAAAATTATATTAAATAGAAATATTTTACTAATATATTACTGTTCTGTAAAACATGGTCATGCGTGTAACATAAGACAATGAAGAAAATCATTGTTACATACAATGCACGCTAACACAGTGTCACGAGAATATCAAGATATAAAATATATTTTATTAAATTAAAATATAAAATATATTATAAATTAAATTTATATTATATTCTCGTACATTCTTGGTGTTGAGTGTCATTAAAGCCACCCAATACAATGGTCCTACATTTTATTTTTATTGTCTTATAGTCTCCCTCGCATAGTTTAATATTTCCATTGCAAATGAACCACAAAATAATTTATATATTATTTGACATTTCTGAATATTGAAATCAAATGTTTTGTGAAATGTTCATAAGAAATAATATAGAAAAGAGAGAATGGGAAGTACACATCTCATGTGGAATAACATATAACTATGTATCAATGTAGGAGAAAATTATTGGAATGTAGAGGTATGTACACGGTAGAAAAGAAAATATATTTACTAGTAGTGATTTAGGTCAACAATCACAAACAAGTGGATTATCAAACGAATTTTGATGTCCTCAATTCGATAAATCTATGATGATTTAAAAGACCATTAATTAAAGAAAATAATATTTTAGGAGTACCTTTTTTTGAATACATTTTCCCCATTTATGAGGAATTATATTATGGAATAATATTATATGGAAATTTATTTTTATGATACAAATTAATTTTGATATAAAAATTTCCATTTTTTAGTTGATCTTTGATCAAAGTATAATTAACCCGGTTATTCCATGAAAAGGAAAAAAAATTAACTTTGAAATATGAAGTAATAAAAAAAATTTAATGGATATTATTCCATATATAGGAGTTAAAACCATAACTATTTTCTTTTAACAATTATCTGAATCCAATATTCCTAATACAGCAATATATAATTATAAAATGTGACAGTACAGGTCTATTATAAAAATTTTTTTTAAAAAGGTTTAACTGAAAAATATGTAATATTAATCCAGGTATTGCATAGGTAAGTGGATGGAGTGAAACCCTTATCATCCATCGGTTTTGGGTTCAAGTAACATGGCATTTCACGATTTGATTGGTTATCACCATGCATATGGGTTATGGTTTTCAAAACCATATTAATAAAGTTTCTAAAATAAATATGATGTAAATAGTTTAAATAATTTACATCAGTTAATATAGATATAACTAATATTTTTATAACACCCACAATACATAAATACTTCATCCATTTATTTCCACATTGGTCCTACCATGGTCTATGTATTAACCAATGTATTTCATTTCCATTATCAATTCAAATAATTCATAATGGTTTGTATTGAAAATGTAAATTATCCGAAGAGTATCCCCATGCTGTGACAAACTAGGTGCATAGTAAATCCAATTATCACATACCATGTTATGCCATTTTAGGACCGATGTACCTTGTCGGAGTTCATACACCTTGGTAAATGTGTTCCCAGACCACATCATCATATAATATAAAGAATAAAATATATTTCGTATAATTCCTACATAATTTATACGTTAAAAAGAATCTATGATGTTCTTTAATACATAACCTTATATTCTACCTTAGGGTTATTTTCTCTAATATATTTTTAATAAATCTAGTTCCCATGGTTTGAATTATACATACATTGATACCAATTGAAGTGACCCAAACCCAGAGAGAACATAGCCCATTTCTAAAACCATTTTAATAACATTATTACAATGAATAAATTAATGAAGGACTGGTCAATTGTGTATTATTGGTAAATAAGGATCCTACATTACTATTACATTAAAAATGAATAAAATTATTCAAAATTAATAGTTTTTCTTTCTAGGATAACTTTATTATATCTATTATATTCCTACATATATATCATAGTTTATTTCTTGGATTATGGGATAATGGAAACAAGATAATAGAGACATGAAATTCTCATTATGGTTAATGTAAAACCGAACAAATAATTAATGAGTGATAATATTAAATATTAAATGGTAATAATGGAAGAAATATTCCATAGTATAATAAAAATTAGATTATTTGAGTAATAAATATTGGAAGGAAAATAATTTAAAACTCATGCTATTTAAATTACTAGATAAGGATAAAATTATATATACAGTTAAGAAAATTAAATAAAATTCGTTTATTCAGTGAACTGAGAATGAAATTCATATATAAATATGTCGATGAAAAATATCGTGGATAAAAAAAATGATAACTGAAATATATATGAATTAAATGATTTATTATTTTATGTCATGAATAACGAACATGAAAACCTATACTGTCAAGATCTATCCTGAAGATAGTTTGTGATTATGTGTAAAAACCCATATATTCAATTTGGGATAAAATAGGAAGGGTTTTTGTACAAGTTATTTTTACTCATGACACTACTGATCCATCAAGGTGCTACTATTTACTAATCTCAAATTGGTTGAAAATAACTTAAATGGCCTCCAGCCCGTGTCTTTCATTTCCCAAGAATTGATCCCATCAAATAAATAATATGTCTGATTAGTTATCCATATTGAATAAAGGATGCATATTTCTCAACATTTCCCCAAATATTCATATAACATTCAATGTAAAAACCATATGAAATATTTTAAATGGTTAATTAAATAATCATATCCCCAAAAATATATATTGATATTTAGGGTAAATTTAATGTCAAATGATCATAGGAAATAAAATTTTTCATGTGGCCTAAAAGGGATAATATAAGTGAATGTGAATATTATCCTAGCCCAAATGAATAATAAGCCATATATAAGAAGATTAAGGGTGGTATACAAAACATATCCAATGAAGAATAAAAATAAATTGTTCCTTCAGTTGATGAATAAAAATACGATAAAAATCATTTTTTTAAGGAAAATACCCTTTTGTTTTGAAAAAATCATTTGAATAATACATTATTTTAAAATGACTTTTGAAAACATATTCATCAAAACTTTAACCATTTAATCATGAAATGTATGCTTCAGTGAAATAATTGTATGTAAGAACATACATTTCATTCGAGGTATAAAGAACATTTCTTTTTCACGATAAAAATCATAGAAGAAATATTTTTTTATAAAGTGATCACTAGAATGATATAAAGACATTTGTAAAAAATGACAAAATTAATTTAATAAAATAAATTTGGAAGGAATAAAAACATCTTTTGAAATTATTTTAACATAACATGTACTTTAGATGAAAACATTGTCTTTGCTTATGGAGAAAATGAAGTACAGATTTCATAAAAACACTTTCTAAAAACTTTTATATACCATAGTGTGAAAAATTGGTGCTTTGATGTGATATAGACCATGTATTACAAGGGGATAATAAATTAAATTTTTTATTATAAAATAATCAAATAATTTATTCTGATGGAAATTCAATTGTTAAAAACCCCAAACATAATGAAAATGTAGTGTAAACACTTGAAAATATTATAATGTTGGAATGAAAATCAATAAATTATTATACAATGTGAATAAAATTTAAATTTTTTTTAATTGTTGGGGCTGAAGCCTAATTTTATTATTAAAGCACAGCAAAGTCCTCTTTTTAAGATGATAGAGGGAGGTCTATTACATATCCTGAAGGCCCAGTGGGCTTATAGCCCATTACATAGCCCGTATACCCAATATTATTTCCTAATGACCATTCTGTGAATGTTAACTCGCTTTCTATAGTACCCACCGGACTACAGTACCACCACTGCTATAGTGTTGCTACAATACTGCTATTGTAACTTGCGCCCAATGGGTTTTGAACCCCCGTTTTTCATGAAGGATTACGTGGAGAATAAACTTTAAATACAAATATTGAAAATGAAATAAATAAACATACAATTAATTTTATTATATAAATAATTATGGAATATAAATAACCAATAGGATATAATATAATCCAATG
Source organism: Viscum album (assembly GCA_963277665.1). Classification (NCBI taxonomy): domain Eukaryota; kingdom Viridiplantae; phylum Streptophyta; class Magnoliopsida; order Santalales; family Viscaceae; genus Viscum; species Viscum album. Next base: position 264,280,026 of record OY728122.1, on the reverse strand, counting down.
AAAATTAATTGAATTGTGAAATTATTTTCCACTTTCTAACTCTTAACTCAAATTCCCATAGATGAAATGATTCAAATTGAAACTCAATATATCATTATGAAGGAATGAATCATTATATTATATGAAAAAAATGAAGTTCTTATAAAATATATAATAATTTATGTGCATATAAAAAAGGAAATTGATTCCAAATAATTTTTACAATCAAAATGGAAGTGATATTTCCAAGATATTCATTAAAAACGTTCTAAATTAGAACAATATCAAAACATTCCAAAGACTCCCATAGAAAATTAAGACAATTTAATCATAATAGCTCAATAGAAATAACCTTAAATGATAATTATAAAATCATTATAATAATTATATTCCTGATATAACATGTCAATGGGTAGTATATACACCATATAAAAGAAACTAGGTGTATAACAACAAATATGTCTAAAAGGAATTTACATAGTGATGAAATACCAAACCACGTGTATTATTTTTGGGTGGACATTATTTAATTTCATTTAAAATGGTTCAAAACATATATGTAACTAATACCATAACCATACTCATATTTATAATAAAATATTATCTTTTTATAATACTTTATTAACTTTTATTTAATAATAAGTAAATATTTTTTTTAATTTGTTTTTTAATTCCACAGTCATTCAATTATGTTTCCAATTATTACATATTGTTATTTTTAAATTGATCATTATTTAAAATTATTTATGATATATAACATGATTAAATTATAAATTTTATTCGGTATAAATGTATATATATTAATATATAGTTTTTTAGATAATAAATGAAATGAATCATTCATTTAGACGAAAGGACGTACATAAACATGAATTCTACTTTCAAGTAGGATTAGTATTAAAATATTGAAAATAAATTGATATATTTGTATATAATAATTGGTATATAATATATATTTCATATATGTTACATTTTTTAATTATTACTTTTCTCTAAAAATTAAATTTATATTGTGAAAATGTCACATCTCATTGAGAGGGAAATAAACCATACTTCTACGGACAATGTTATCATATATACATAAAATGAAATGAATAAATTTATGGGTTATAATATAATTAATGATGTATAAATACATTATAAACATTTTATATATTATATATATATATATATTCCAATATAATTCCAATCCATGAGGAGTGATAAAGTAAAAAAGAACAACTTTGTTTTTTAAGGTGTTAGTTCATCGCACACATAAATCCTAAATTTGTTACCCATTAGAATTAAATGTGTATAAGTGTAGGGATATACCATAACAAAAAAAACAGTATATTTAGAATTTTGTATTTTTTATATATTAATGTAGTAAAAATAATTGAATAAGGGGAGAAAGAAATCAAACACAAATCATGTTGGAGGATATTACCTCTTGTTCATGAAACACCTTTTCGATATCACCAATGTGATTCCATGGATGCATTTATAACCAATTTTAGGATTCTAGGTTTATGTTAGATATTTTTAATATCTATCTAGAATGATCTTTTTTGATAAATAGTGTCTTCATAGGTTTTATTAATTATAATGTTTGAGTTTTTTATTATAGTTGAGGAGGACTGACACTCTTCTAAATTTTGGAAGTTGGAATTCCACCCATGGGTATCCCATATAAATTTGGTAAATTAATAAAAAAATTATATCCAAGGGAGTATATAGATTATATATAACCATACGACAACTTTTAGACATGTTAATAGGTAATATTTTTGTTTGGTTTAAGGATTATTCCTTTATTATGCTAAATATTCTCTTAAACATTGTAATTAATTTCAATGACATTAATTTTAATTTTTTTTAAAAACTATGTTCACATATTTAAACAATATAAATTATTATGATTCCAAATATGGAATCCATTATCCAAGATACAATAATTGAATTGAAAGAAATTAATTTAAATTTAATCCTACAGATTGGAAGATAATTTGTGTTTTTAATGAAAAAGCGTTGAAACGTTTTCCAAAATTTTAAATCCAAAATCGAATTGAAATTTATTAAAATAAACTGCAAGGTATTAATTAATAAAATTGACCTTATTGAACCATAAAAAATTTAAAATATTAGTTTACATTATAAATGAATTAGATGAAAATACAGTTTGAATAAATATTTAGTATTTATCAATAATCATTAAATAATAAAACCGCAAATAAAAATATTAAAATTCATTTTATCCTTATTTAAATGGTAAAAATTAAAATATTATTTTTTATTTTCAAAACAATTTATAATAGAGCCAAAAATTGGATGTAAAATCGGTTCTCCACTAGAAGGTCATAAATGTGCCTCTATAAGAATGTAGGTTTTTATGTATAAAAATGTGTTAATTCATATCTTATACCTATAAAATCTATTGGATGTATATAAAAAATATTTTACTTAATATATTACACATATATTTCAATAATACCATTCACTAATTATAATTAATTTAATTTATTAGGATAAAGATTCTTTCTGGGAATAAAAATAATTTCCCAAAATAACGTACTGATTATATTAAATTAATTCATATATTCAGTTGTAATTAATTTGTATCCTATGAATTAATATTAAATTTATATAGACCATATATTTTCATAAGATAGTTAATAAAATTCATAAGTGATTATTTATTAGTGAGTTTCTCTAATATTATATTAAAATATAATATTTTAATATAATATTGTTATTTTCTAAAACTCTGTATTGCATGTAACACAAGCCATTATAGAGATTCATTTTTTCATTTCATGTATGCTAACTTTGTGTTTCTTTAATTTAATGATATAAAATTTAATTATAATAGTAAAGATATTATAAATTCTTGTGATATTATATTCCCTTAAACATTTGGTGTTTCATTTCATACATGCTATTGAATATAATGATATTACATATCATTTTCATGGAATTACATGAATCATTTTCATGTTGAATTTGGATATACAACATTGTAATCTTGTGAATATTTTCTTTTTGAAACCCTTCTTTCATGTCTTGTGTTTGAGCTTAATTTTATGTAATGTTTTTCCACTTCTGTGTTTGAAATTTTTTAAAAACCGATTATATAATCTGATTCATAAAAAATTATATTATCTAATATGATCAATTAATTTTTTTAAAAAATTATATTAAAAACAATAAAAATTATTTACCAAAGTTTTGAAAAAAACAGATTACCAAGGCGTTAAAATGAACAGATAATAGTCCAAATGGACTAATAAAATATGTAAATTATGTTTTTGGCCCAAATTTTTAACCTATAATTTCTAAATAAAGAAAAAAAATTCTCTGTTTAAATGCTACATGAGTTTGTAGTCCTTTTTATTTTGAAAAAAAATCTATGTTTTCTTATAACCTAATTTATCAAATTCCACACAATATCATAGGCTTTACACCACTTATCCCATCTATATATGCCAATACATTCTCAAATAACATCAAAAATTACATCCTATAATCCTTGAATTCAATGTTTTTAAATATTTCTATCTGATAAATTATTTTGGTGAAATTTTAAGGAGGATACTCCAAGAATTGGTAAATTTCTTCAATGAGTATTTTTTATTTTATACCCCACCAACATCAATTATTATTAATAAATTGTTTTAAAATGTAAAAAATAACTTTAATATAATGATTTTTTATGACAATGGAATAACATAAAACTATCCCACTTCTATCATTTATGTTATTAAACCATCATTCATGTGTGCGAAGAACTACTTCCCAATGAACTGATGTCAATAATTTTCTGTTACAACCACTCATGATTTGTTATGATGATGGGAATATAGTATAAATAAGATATTTATAAGATAATTTTACCTTGGGATTTATTATACAATATATTTTTTTACTTTTCATTCCATTGGAGATATGATAACATTAGTCATGTGTTTAATAGACACCTTTCTCACTAAGTGATGTGATTCGTTTATCAATAATGCATTTCATCAAGGGGAATGTGTGTACATTTAATGAAAATATTTCAAATAAATTACATAATTATGATATTAATTCAAATTTTATCATTCATAAATGATAATATATCAATTTCATTCATATATTATAACTCACATAAAGATGATAACATCATCCCTGTAAGTGAGGAATACCACCTTAAAAAAGATATGCGACTATTTTTTCATGACCACAACACATCGATAAAATATATAAGTATATTTAAATAAATGATATATTATTTTTTAAATTATTATCATTCTTTAATTATAAAATATTAATTACCTCCACTCTATAATGTTTGTTGCCTTATTTAGACATTATTCATACATACATATGACCTACCGTATCCATGATCGTAATTTACTTCATTTTTCAAAACCATAATTAATATTTTTATAATATTTTAATTAATGTATAAATATTACAATTTTTTTATTTTTATTTTTCTGGATATTAAAAAAACTATATAATACATATTTGAAATTGTTTTTTCATGAAGAAACACAGTTGACAAAACAAGGACATTACCAAAAAATCAATGAATTTCATGAATCATAATTAAATAATGGGTAATAATTGGTTATAAAAGAACCATACATGATATTATAAATATTAATTTAGATCTTGTATAAGTTAGTAACAAATATTAATTCACTATATCAGATGCTCAATGATGTTTGTTGGTCGGATTAGAGTACTCAACCAGGGTGTAAATTAAGTATCTATAAAAATTTCTTTTCAAACAGTATTCTTTAAAGGATCCCCAATAAATTTTAAAATTGCACAATTAATCAATGTAATTTGGTTATGATGATTTTAATATTTAAATAACATCTCAGAATATTGATTATCTATTAGTAATATAAATATCAGTTGTAATTATTACTTTAGAAGAAATAGTAATAATTCAGAACAATAAAAACATCTTTCCAAGATTAACTGTCAAAGTAAATTTATTGATTTTTTATTTATATAGTAAAATAGAGAGAACTAAATTAAACAACACAACGGTTGTAAAATAATTGGTTCATTCTCATGCTAAGACATAATCCACTCCACCTAGTGATCACCTCCCACCATGTAGTTAATATTAATAAACATGATCTACACCCTAGATCGGGGTGAACAACAGTACACAAGACTACCTAGGACACACAACCTCTTCCACATTTCTTCATGTTAATTAACTTTCTTGTCACAAAATTACCTCTTCCACATAGATCAGTGGGAATAAACAAGTTTAAAAATATTTTTGAGAAATGATATCTTGTATCCTTCTATTTAATGCAGGAGAATTTTTGTGATTTTATACAAATACACACACACACTTCTCAAAAGCTAAAGACAATACACAATAGATAAAGGATTATGAGATATGGTTCGAAGTGATTTGAGTGTAATTTTATACTACTCTGGACTTCAAGGATGAACCAGATGATGGAATCAAGACCTCTTTCAAAAAAAAGAGTATCGCAAGTCACTAGATCTAGATCATGTTCTTTGTAGAGTTGATAGTCCAAAAAATGGTCTTAACTATATAATTAGAGTATTCATCATGTGTTCTTCAGATTTTTTTAGTTTCATGTGTCGGTTATTCTTTCAAAAATACTCATGATTTTTCATTATTGTAATCACACTTGTTTTTCTATTATAATTGTTTTCATTTGGCCACACAATTCATTTTATTCATGGACTGTATGTGTTGGAGCAGACAGAATGCATGCATTTTGAACCTCTTACCTTTTACTATCAGGTGACATGTGTATACAGAATCATTAAATATGTCAGTGTATTTAAATTAATCAAATATGACAGTTAGAAATTAAATTGAGAAATGGAAAAATAGATGAATGAACATTGTCACTGTCTGTCTGGATATGGTGTCACATAGAAGTGGTGTCTACATGAAACAGTGTCTCCGTCTTTATCTTTTATTGGTGATATTTATTATAATTCCATAGTCGAATAGGGATCCGGAAATGGTATCTCAGATGTGGTGTTTAGATCACGTTGTCTGGTCACGGTATCAAATTCACAATTTTTAGTCATCGTGTCTGGTCACGGTGTATGGGTCACGGTGTTTGGTCACAGTGTTTGGGTCACTGTGTCTGGTCACCGTGTCTTGGTCACATTGTCTAGTCATGGTGTCTGGGTCACAGTGTCTGGGTCACGGTGTTTGGTTCTTATCCAAATATCGACTTAAACAGTGATATCCACAAAATGAATAAAGATTAATCATTAATAATATAATTTAATTATAAACAAAAAAGACTACAATAATTGTTTATGGCATAAATATACTAATAAAATACATACATTATTTGAGATAGATTAACTAGGATTTGTATATTATATATGATTTTGATCAGTAAAACATGAATAACTCATGATGATTCCAACAATCTCTCCGTTTTGGATGGTTAGAAATCATGTGAGTGAGACATCTAATCATAGGGAATGATTCTATCCCTTCCTGTGCATAGCATATCTCTTGGTGTTCATTGATCTCCCCCTTTTGGGATTATAAAATAGAATAAATAAGAAATAGACAATAAGAGTTCACAATGCATTAGATGGATAATGAAGTGGAATTACAAGCAGTATGAATAAAAAACAATTCAGTATGATCCCTATCAAAAGATAGTAGTCACTTTTCGTTAGCTCCAGCTTTATTCTCTTTTCCATTGGAATTAGTAGTTGTAGAATCCATAGGATAAAATGTGGAGGTGGAAGAAGGGAGTGAACCAGTTGACAGAAAAGGTTAAGGGTGACCTTCAATATATCAGTGGCCAAGTTAGCCGCAGTGGATGACTATGGAATCTGTTGATCAAGGATAAGAGGTCTGATCAAACTAAGATCCTGAGGGATAAAAAAATATGTAGAGGCAATGGTAGAGTATGAGAAGGTAGGAAAACCAGATCTCAGGGGTGCAGCAGCAGGAGCCATAATAGTAGTACTCTTTACATGAATACAAGGCCTCAAATGCTTTACTAAGTTAGCAATACTCTCGCCACCATATAGCATGGATTTATCAATGTCATTAATGTTCTCGATAAACCTATACATAAATGGAGTGAAATCTATGAGATTTTGGACTTGGGTATTGAAATCAGGATTGATATGAGTGATTCTTAGATTCTGTACAAGATACATGAACTGGATGGTCATTCCATACTTCGAGAAGATCCTATTAAAGATTAAGTCCACCTTATTAGTAATCTCTACATGAGAACCATATTTTATTTTGGAATGTTTCTCAACAAATCAAGAACCATGTAACTGTTCATAACAACATCAAATTGAGACTCATTGTCATAACCACTGAGCACAACCTGAAGTTCTTCTATGACAGATGTTCTAAGAATATCACTATCCAAAGAAGGATGAGATGACACTGCAAAAGTATTTGAAGCTCTAACAGTTTATGTGAGGGAATTCAGTTGACTTATAACATTCTAAAGACAACCCTTATACACATCAGTCAACTTGTTAAGGACAATAAAAAGCTTACACATTTATTGAACAATATTCATGTTTCATTCAGCTAACATGTCATCCCTAGAGGTTGGATTAGGTTGAATCATGGATGAAATGTCCTCTGTAATCTAACTAAAAACATCCTCAGTAGGATGAGAATTAGGTTCTGGTCTTGATTTCTGCACTCTCTACATTTCTTCAACCATACATCGGAGAGTCTTTACTTCATCAATAAGTTTTTTATTCTAAAATCTGTCTTCTTGAGTCTCATGATGTATCTTGGGTTGAATCTTCCATATGTTATTTTCTAACAATAGGGCATCATCTTTTTCAGTCAAATTGGTTACAGGATCCAGTTCGGTATTCATGAGTTTCTCAACTCCAGCCAATCGGGTATCTCCAGATTCATTCAAGTCATCCTTAAATACCAAGGTAAAGGTTTTTGAGAAGGTTTGTGAATAGAAGATGAATCAATATTAGGATCCTTTGCAACAATAACATCAATAGTTGATTCTAGTTTCAATTGACACATAGAATATTGGTCGATACCTTTAACTATGGCATCATGGGAGTCAGTCGCATCAAAATATCTAGGGAATTTATACCATGTATCCATAGAGCTTTAATCAAAAGTATTAGGCACTTCGAAAATTTCAAGATTTGGGGGATTCTCCCCCTCAATAGGTGAAACTTTCTCCAGACTGAGATATTTAGATCCCTAATCTATTTGTATGATCTCATCCCTAATATACTCACCCATTTCCTCTCTAGAAAACTGAAAGGATTTCTCTAATATCACTTCATCAGATGTTATAAATTTTGGAACCACATGTTCTTGTACATAATCCTCATAAGATGATTCTAACACAAGAGAATGACCTTCTTTATATTCTCTTCTACATCATCCTTTTATCTTACAACATCTATAGATTCTTCTTTATAAGTGGGTTATTTATGGATATCAACAACTTCTTAAGGAACATGCACATAATTTTCAATTAGGACTTCGAAGACTGGATCATTGTCTTTAAAATCGATAATAGTTTCCCCTATATGTTGAACATACTATTTCTATTATTCCTCATCATAACACTCAACTATATCTGTTGGTTCCATACCAGGAAAAAGAATTAATGTAGGTCATGTGGAGTGCTCATCTAGGTTGAACTTATCATAAAACCTCTCATAATCTTTCTCCCAAGATTTTGTAAATGGATTCCAACTAATTTTCATTCTCATTACTGTAACTTCTGAGAGAAAGAATTATTAGCCTTTAATATATTCTTCATCTTGTCCAACCAACCCATTTTCATGATGCATATCTATTATTTACCTTGATTAAAATAGAGAGGATTACTAGGAGGTTGTTTTTATCAACTCACACATATGGATAGTATCATATTTTCATAGGATGATCTTATGTCCATTTTTTATGAGATGTATAAAAAATACATCCTGATGCATTAGTGTAGAAAATTCAAATTTTCTATGGCTTATCATATTCTGAACAAATTTAAATTAAATTATGGTTTCTCCATCTAGTTCATCAGTTATGGCACATCTCATAGTTTTATTCCTAGTTAAGCATACCAGTGTATCATCCAAAACTGTGATCTCACTTGGAGGTGTATGAAATCTCTGGTAGTTCACACAAATATCCTCATGAGGACTCCTTATGCATTAATTTCATAAACACAAAGAAAACATGCATATCTGGACATTTATTCATCTTATCTAAACAAAATCATCTACTGTATCAAAAGAGAATTGAACATACTGACATAACTATACTACTTATAACAGGTAAATCGGACCATCCTCCATTGTGAACCAATATATCCATACATTCTCTATATGTACTTTTAATAATAGATATTTACTTGACAACAGCCACTCGGGGAGGATTTTCTTTTTCAGGGACAACAACTATGTTTACTATGTTTGGATTAAAAGGACCTTCAATTGATAACTTTGGAGATATTTTCAACTTCTTCTTTTAACTATGCTTCTCAGGGGCGGATGAGGATAGAAATTTCTGTATAGTAATTCCAAAAAATTTCTAGAGTGATAATGGTTGAAAGAGGGTTTACAGTTTGAGAGAAGAGAGATTTGGTGATGAAAATATTGAAACTTCATTCACATTATCCTTTATGGATATCAAGTGTCATAGGATCAAAAGCATGGGAAATTAAAAGTTTAAAATAATTAATTACCATGATACATGTTATAATATGTAAATAAAACAATAAATAATATTTATATAGATACCATAACCAACATTCATGGTGAGACCATAATGGGCTTTCACATTTAGACCGTAACTGGTTTTCACGGTGTGGTCGTCACTGGTTTTCACGGTGAGTTGTTTACTATGCGATTTATAAACTATTCTACCATATTGTTTGAGACCATAAATGCATGATTGTAACCAAAAAAATAGTAACTATGAGACTATAAACAATAGACGACATTTTTTAAGAGTGTAAAACTATACGAACTATTAGATAGTGACATGTGAAATTGTAAACTAAGAAATAGTAAGCTAAGAAACAACAAACTTACTACCTAAGTTCTATCAATCCCAATTCATGTATGATGTAATATATTCTCTCAGAATTTAATGGTTTAGTGAATATGTTAGAGAGCTGATATTCAGTTCCAATGAATTCCATTTTGATGCCACCTTTTTGATAATGATATCTCAAAAAGTGATGTTTTACATTAATATGTTTTGTCGTTCGATGTGAAACATGATTTTTTGAGTAGTTAATAGCACTTTTATTATCACCATTTATAGGTGCGTTTCGGAATTGATATCGATAATCGAGTAATGTGTGTTTCTTTGACAAATATTGTGCATAATAACTACCAGCAGTTATGTATTCAGCATATACAGTAGATAATGCAACATAATTTGGTTTCTTAATAGACCATGATACTAGTTACATGCGTAAAAAGTGAAATTTTCAAGGCGTTATTTATCTATCTAACATACAACCACCAATGTCAGCATCATAATAACTCGCTAACTCTAATTATTGTCCTTTGGGATAGAACTGTCCGAGATTGGGTGTATGATTGACGCATTTGACTATTATTTTAACATCATTTGTATGATATTTCTTAGGGTTTTCTTCAAAATGATCCCACATACATACACTAAACATATTGTCTATTTGGCTAGTAGTTAGGTTGAGAAGACATCCAATAATTTCCCTTTATGTAGTTTGATCAAAAGATTTTCCATCTTCATCAAGATCCAACTTACAAGTAGTACTCATTGGAGTGTCATTAATTTTAGTGATATCCAAAAAAACATTTTAAAAGATCTTTAGTATATTTTCTTTGGTTTTTAATTTTTCTATCTTTGTTTTGAAATATTTTTAATCCAAGAAAAAATTTTATTTTACCCATTAAGATAAAATCAAATTCATTTTCCATCATTTGAAAAATTTATATACATAAATAATTTTTTGAATATCCAATGATGATGTCATCTACATAGATTTGAACTACTAAAAAATAATTGGAAACTTATTTTATAAAAATGGTAGGATCAGAAATTCCTTTTCTAAAACTTTTGGAAATAAGAAAAGTACTTAATCTATCAAACCAGGCTCTTCGAGCTTGTTTTAATCCATATAATGATTTTAATAATATAAAATTTTAATTTGTAAAATGAGGATTTTCAAAACCAGAAGATTTATCTACAATGTAATCCTCAGCCATACAGCCATTTAGAAATGCACTTTTAACAACCACTTGATATTGTTTTAAATTCATATGTCCAGTAAAAGAAAAAAAAATTCAGATGTCTTTAATTCTAGATACTAGTTCAAAGGTTTCTTCATATTCAATTTCATCTCTTTGATTATAGCCTTGTGCAACCAATCTAGCCTTCATTCTAACTATGTTACCATCTTCATGTACATTATTTCTAAACACCCATTTAGTGCCTATGGTTAATGTATCTTTGGATCTATCAACAAGATTCCAAACATCGTTCCTTTCAAACTGTTTATGTTCTTCATTCATATCCACCACCCAAAACTCATCATTGATGGAATCATTAAATTCTATTAGGGTTATGCTGTAAAAAGAAGAATTGATGTTCTACATAATTTCTAAGAGAATCTATAGCTTGAGATCCATTATCTATGTCTTATACAACCTCATATATTTTATGGTTCTTAAGAGTTTGAATAACTCTTTTAAAATGACCGACTAGTGATTTTAGGTTCATCAACTGTTTCAGGATCATTGTCACTTGAATCTAAATAAGTTACATAACTGGATATTATCAAATATTTCTTCCCAGGATTTTTAAGAGAATTTTAAATTAATGTATAGATTTGATATCTCCTCCTTCTGGTTCTCTATAGTGGTATTAGGTTCATTTGAATCTATTTCATAATATATTACATGGAATTATTCTTCCAAATATTTATTAATAATATTAAAAAATCAATTATCTTTACCATATATTGATATACTAAAAAAATTCCTTCAACACTCTTGGATAAAAGTTTTCATGATTTTCCATAGTATTAAGTATATAGAATTTACAACCAAAAACATTGAACTAGCTTACTTTGGGTTTTCTATTGGTTCATTACTCATAAGGAGTTATTTTAAGAATAGGTCTAATCAACAATCTATTGATAATATAGAATATTTTATTTACAGATTCATCCTGAAAATAAAGAGTTAAGTCATATTCAATAAGCATGGTTATAGCAATCTATTTTATGGTCCTATTTCTTCTATCAACAACTCAGTTATATTGAGTTGTTCTAGAGGGAAAGAAATTATGACTATTGCAATTTTGTGAGAAAAAGGATGCAAACTATTTATTTTCAAACTCATGTCCATGATCACTTGTTATGTATTTACTTCTATGTCCACTATTATTTTCTAGAGTTCTGGAATATTTGGTAAAATCAGATCATGATTCAGTTATGTGAGCCAAAAATAATGTCCATGTATATCTAGAAAGGTCGTCTACAAGAACATTAATATTGCGCTTCATATTTTGGCTAGAAACTATATTTGATCCAATAAAATCTTTGTGAACCAATTCAAGAGGTTTAGTAGTTGACACTTCTTTCTTTGGTTTCAAGGAAATTTTTTGTTCCTTTTCCTTTTGATAGGGATTATACACTCTATCATTTGGAAACTCAAGTATGGGTAGGTTTTGGTCTATATCTTTTTATAGTTAAATTTATAAGGGGGTGAATATTACAGTGTCCTAGTATCCTATGCCAAAGGAAAGTCTCTTTGTGACATACACATACACATAAATCATTTTGAGAGACTAAAGAATCAATGTAAACAAAATATACATTTCCATTTCTTAATGCAGAAGACTCTAATTCATTTTTAGAATTAAAAACATTGCATTTATGAAATTAAAATTTACCTTGAAATCCATTATCACATTGTTTTGAAATACTAAGAAGATTATATTTCAATCAATAAACAAAAATTACTCTAGAAATCAAAAATATGTTGTAGTTATTGATTTGGACAAGGCCAATAATCATTCATTTGGCATTGTCGCAGAAGGTGACGTGTCCTCCGTAAATTAATGTTGAATTCTTGGATGTTGAATAGTATCATGTCATGTGTCTTGAACACCCACTATATAAGTACCATAATCTTTTACCAGATCAATTTAAGAATCTTTCCGACCAAATAGTAAGATAAAAATAGATTTTGATACACATACATGTTTGGGTCTATTAATATTAGTGACTAGTAATTTAAGAACTCATATACACTTCATTGGATTCCAATAAGCCTTATGTAAAGTAATTGAAAAATAAACACTATTGTGTCCAAAAAATCATTAAATAGTTGAGAGTGTATCATAACATCAACTAGTGATAGTTTTCGAAAACAAATAGTAAAGATGTATGTCCTGGACTAAGAATTAAAATTAGTTCATCCAAAATTTCATTTACAATGTAGTAGCCAATTCTAGTGGCATATTTAAGAGAAATTTGATTACCTGTATTTTTTTTACCAATGTATCTTTACCGTTAGTAAACCATTCAAGATCCCTTTTCAATTGATTATTAGATAATTTTAGTTGATTTTTCTCTTTGAGTAATTGAGAATTTTTTTTCTCTTTCTACAGTAATTTAAATTTTAACAGTTCAGGATAGAGAATGATATTTCATTGAAGATTGATATTTATATTTTAGTTCATCACATGTATTTTAAAGCCTATTATAGTATTCAAGAATATATTCATTAGAAATATTTTTCAGAGTCACTCTCATCTACAGATAATCGTAATTGTGTACAAAAGATTCCAGGGTTACCACATTTGTGTTTGTCTTAAAACACAAATTGGATTTTTTTAGCCTATTCATCATGTGAATATTCTATGTCTCTTGGTTTATAATCAGAAGCACTCCATGTTTTGTTCGTTTTAATTTGATACTTTCTCTTTATGTCCTCATATTTATTTTTTTACTTGATCTTGGGATAGTAAGAATTTATATGTATCGTTCTCTTACATTCAAAGCAGACTATGTCATCAGACATGTCACTTATTTTACAATTATTCATCCATCTTCCTTTTTGATCATGTTTTTCCTTAATGTTAGGATTTATGCAAAATTTCATCGTCTTGTATAATATCTTAAACCTTATAGCTAATTTGGCCATCTCTTCTTCACTAAAAGGTGATTATTTTTCACTGTTGGAAAATTTTAGAGATACTTCCAACTTCCCTTGGTCTTTGTGTTTAGAAGTTGTGGTTTTGAATGCATCATATTTCCTTTTGGGTTCATCCTCCTATTCCTTGTTTAATTTTAGCTCCACTTCATATATCATCAATTTCCCAATGAGTTCTTTTATAGGTAAAATTATGATGTTGCATGATTCTCCAACAGAGACAATGGTTCCTCTCCATCTGTCAGGTAGGCATATGAGAATTATCATGATATTTTCATTGGCAGAAACATCTATTACAAAAGAAGCCATTGAATTGAAAATTTCTCTGATCCTAGGATACATGTCACAAATATTTTCACAATGTTTCATTTTATAGTTATAATATTTAATAATATATGTATTATGTCACATTTTCCTGACACAAGAAATTATTTTATGTGAAAATTGAAAAGGAATCCCAAATTTCATGGGCTGTTTTACATGCATAAATTCTATTAAATTCCTAATATCATAATTTTCAATATAAATAATTCATGAATTTACAATTGTTATTTTCAGCTACCTTGGTAGGGTCATCCCATGTGATTCTGTTATTAGAAGGAATCTTATACTCATCTATAATTAATGACCATATTTAAAAACTCATACTATCTAAATGAATTTTAATTTTAATTTTCCATTACTCATAATTGGTTCCATTAAAGAATAGTGGTATGATTTTGGAAGAACATTCAAATAAATTATCCATGATAATAAATTAATTTTAAAGTTCTTGAAACATATAATTAACATAAATTTAAAGATCACTGAAGTAAAACTAAAATCACAGTTGAAAAAGGTCTAAAACAGTGTCTTAATATGAATTACATACTCCTGCGATACCAAATGTTGGTCAGAATAGTTTACTCAAGAGGGGGAGAATTGATTATTTATAAAAAATTCAATTTAAAAAGTATTCTTAAATGGTTCCCCAATAAATATAAAAAAATCCTATTTAATCAATGTAATTTTGTTATGAATGTTTGACTGTTTAAATAACATTTTTGAAAATTGATAAATTCTTATTAAAATCAATATCATTTATTAATACTAATTTTGAAGTTATTATAATATGTAAAAAAATTATTACGTCATTCCAAGATTAACTATCAATGTAATGTTTTTGATTTCTGAATTATAGAGTAATATAGAGAAATCTAATTTAAAAAACACATCAGATATAAAACAAGTTGTTCAATCTAAAGCCGAGACCTAATCTACATTACGTGGTGATCACATACCACCAATTAGTTTGTATAAATAAATTTGATCCATGCCCTGGATCTAGGTAAAGAACAATAAACATGAATTTCCAGGTCACACGACCTCTCCCATAGTTACTTATATTTATAAACTGTCAGGTCACACATGGACCCCTTCTACACATAGTCGTGAGAATACAGAAGTGTAAAAAGATGTATGAGAATGCATATCTTGTATCCTTCTGTTTAATGTAGGTTACATTGTGTGATTTTATATACACACACTCACAAAAAATGCTCAAACGATAAAATGAATACACATCAGATCAATTATGATGAGATAAGGTTAGAAGTGATCTATTTATTAGTCAATGCATCTCTAGGAATCTAGGATGAAGAAGATGTCTGAATCGAGTACTCTGTGGGTAAACATAGTATCGAAAGTCAGCCAGATATGGCTCATGTTCTTCATGGATTTGATGGGGATAATAAGTTATCTACTGTAGTATTTGAGTATGCTTCATGTGTTCTTTAGAAGTGTCAAGATTCAAGTGTATGTTCTTATTTCAATAAGGCATATTCTTGTTCGCTATCACAAAAAAATGTTTTTGTTTCATCTATTTTTACTTATGGGAATTATATTATTTTTATTATTGGAGTGCATGTGTTGGAGCTAACATTATTCATGTATTTTTCACCATGTACCTCACTTTTTCTGGTGACATGTCTACCAATAAACCTTAATTATGTGTGTTTAAAAGATTAAAATATATTCAATGGAAATAAAATTGAGACATGAAAAAATATATTATAGAATGGTGTAATAGTATGTTTGGAAACAGTGTCCCTTAGAAGCATTGTCTACATTAAATATTGTCTCATTCTTTGTCTTTGATCAGTGAGATAGTTATAATGGAACAGTTGTACAGAGATCAAGAACCGGTATCAGAAATCCAATGTTTGGATTACGGTGTCTGGTCACGGTATCTGATTCACGGTGTCTGTCCCCAATGTTCCGTCATGGTGTCTCGGTCATGGTGTCTTGTCACGGAGTCTGGTCAAGGTCTCGGTCATGGTGTCTAGTCACAGTGTCTGGGTCAGAGGGTCTGGTCTTGGTTTCTAGGTCATAGTGTCTGGTCACAGTGTTTGGGTCATCGTGTCTAGGTCATGGTGTCTGGGTCTTAGCAAATTATCGACATCAACTAAAATCCACAAAATGAATTAAGATTAATCATTCATAAGAAAATTTCATTATAAAAAATAGTTTACAATAAAATTTTTAGGCATAAATAGACAAATCATATATACAGATGATTTCAGATAGATTAAATAGGATTTGTAGGATATATATTTTTTGTAATCATTAAAACATGATTAACACATTTGGAGTCCAATAATGTTCAATAAAATTAATCATGAGGTAACAGACATCATCTAAATCACCTTTCATCGAGACCTATAATATTTTTATGCATCTAATTTCATTTATATGGTGTAAATACAACCCTATTGATAGGTAATATCAAAATTACATAATATTTAATGTCATTTTATGTTTCAGTTTTAATTATTTTATCAAATGGTATTCTACATAATGGTTCCCATGAGGTAAAGAATTTTATAACACATTTTTTTCATGGGTTTATTTTAATTATTCATAATTATTGACATTATAAGATTATTTTAGTGATGAATTTTGATCATTATATTTTTAGTTTACACTTTTTTTGTGGATTTATAGTAGAAAAACTAAATATTTTTTTGATTAACTATTACTTCAATGTTATGATATTTGTGAGGGTTTATTTAATATTATCATTAAAATCAAGATAATTGATTCATAAATTTCCATTAAAGGATATTATTTGATATTTTTATAAAAAATCAATTTATTTTAATTATCGTCAGATTCTTTATGAATTATTAATGTTAAAATTAAAATTTACTTCTAATTTTTAGTTAAAATGACTGAAAAAATATTATGAAGAAAAAAAATATTTATTATTATCAACAGTTGGAAACCCTTTTTAATAAAATCCCATGTTTTTAAGAAAACATTTTTCAAATATTTTTAATCTTTTAAAAATATTTTTTTATATAATATTTTAATCATTTTTATGTTTGAAATTTTTTTAATGATTCTACTCGAAATATTTTTATTCAATTCCTATTTGAATGATAAAGAAAATGTAAAAGGAATCTATGTTTATTAATTTATATAATGAACATAATTTTCATCCATCATGATAAAAAAAAGTATTTAAAATTATTATATATGTTCAAAAGGTAACTATAATTGAAAATTATTTGTATTTTTTATCATTTATTTTTATAAATTGAATTTCAAAATGAAAAGTTTATTTTTCTGACAAATGTTTACAGAGATCATTTTATGGTACATATCTTCATCAATGAAAAAAATACACTATTATTATTCTAATTGAAATATATTTAATTGAAACTATATTTCTTATTTATATAGACGGTTTAGGATCATTTAAAAAATAAAAGTGTTTCCATTAACTTTATTGATTCATTTTTGTAGTCATTAACATTCCTCTGAAATATTCACTAACCACTGATCATTAATAATAAAATATTCCATATATATAAATGTAATTTATCAGGCATGTTTTTATTTATTTAACAAAATCTAATTTCTACATATATTTTTTTAATTAATTTTTACTTGATTAAAAATGGAAAATTAATAAGTCATTATCCTCTACTAAATAAGTATTTTTTAAGACAATTAATTTTTTTATAAAATTAATAAAAAAATAAATAAATAAGGAATTATTTTCACATGAATATATTAGTTCAACATTGATATAGTCATTCTCTAAATATATATGTATTTCTCACAAGTCTAATTAGTAAACATGAATTATTTGAGTTTTTACATGATGTTTTAAACTACCTTGTAAAAGTACTTGATGATAGAGTATTCATGTTCCTAAGATATAACATCCAATAAATAACCATTATCTTCTTTAATAAATTAGTTATTATAATCACTGATATTTTCCAAATGATACTATATATAAATTCATTTTATTCATATTTTATTGATAAAATTTCCTGGGTTTTTATTTATTTAACAAACTATACTATTTATTAATTATCCAGATATTTAAACGAAATTTGTGTTCAGCTATTTACCTTTCCATGTTGATTATTCTTATTGATTCCTTGTAAATTTTTTCGCACATAAAAATTACTATAAATTTATCCCACAAATATTTTGTTTCCATTCTTATCTTATAGATGTTATGGGTTATTGGAATACAGTTCGTTACACCTGGTATCAAAGGTTGTTTGGTTGAAACCATGAGAACAATATTTAGGAATACCTAAATAACGGAATAGAACACTCTTATAGAATATGATTTTAATTATATAAGATCATACTAATGGTGTTATAATATATATATTATGAGTTTTTATATATATATCCCTTTCTGTATAGTACTTGTGGATGTGGTTCTCAAACAGATGTACATAGAGGTAATAATGTCAAGTAGGATTCAATGGGCTTGACCACACCATAACCTAGGGAACAAAAATAAGCCATACCAAACACCGATATTGAATCATATAGTGGATATTATTAAATCAATTTCCATTTTATTTACAAACCATTATGATATAATTGATATATAGATACCCCCAATGAATCCATGATTATTTTTATGAGATTCCCTATGCATAATATTTTTCATTTTTTGTGAAATAAATATAAAGTTTCAAAATGATAAATTTTGATTCATAATGATATAATCTAATCTAGTGTATTTGATAATTTAGAAATTGTGCATAGTATACGAAATGAGAACCACATATGTGAACATAATAAAACAAGTTAGAATGAGAGGTTTTTTTATGGACATTAGTCAATCATTAAATGGGAACTATTCTACCCAAAATTATCATCATACGAGGACATGGTTACATATTCTAAAAGAATATAGAAATAATTATCTATGTATTATTTATTTTACGTTAATAACGATATGATGATTATGGTAGGAAAAATTTATAATAATCGGATGAAGGAAAAAATAATTTTAAAACATTTTGTAATTGTGGAAAGAAACACCCCAGTTCATCAATAAAAGGAAGGGGGGTATTCTATATGTTTGGATATATAGGTCCCCATTCTTGCGAGTTTTAGGGAATGTGAAAATTTTCCAACATAATTTTATTTAATTTTATTGATATGGGGAACTATGAAAACTAATTTCATATGAATCAATGAAATACACCTCCAATGAAGCTAATGGATCATGTTAAGTATTATTCCATTACCACGGATGTAGTGGAATGATTAAAATTATTCTCAATAGAATCATGATTTATTTTATTTTATTATTTTATCAATGATTTCTCAAATTTAAAAATTATGTATTGTATATAGATTATACATTAGTTGTTTTTCAACAAGGATTTGAAAACGTTTGATGAACAATACTGTTTCAAATGAAAAAAAAATTATTTGCATATTTAACATCATTGAAAACACATAATTGAGGGAAATATTACCCTTTATATGTTCTTGAGGTTGTGATATAATTTTGGGATAATGTGGTGATTTATATTGAAAATATAATGTGGATTTTACTAACTAACTTGGGACTGAGTTGTGATTTTTTGATAATGTGGTTTATTCTATCATCAATGGATTTTACATCATATATGTATTTAATTAATATATAAAATAATATGTTTTTTACATTAGTTATAATAAATATGTAAATATTTCAATGATGATTATAGAAATTTTTTTATTACCATGTTTCAAGAAAAACATGATGACATTATTTACTTGTTTTGTGTGTGCTGACTAATTGATACATCTTGTTGTTTTGGGGATTAAATATTTGTTCATTTTTTTTAGATTTAATGATTTTATTTATATATTTAGGGATAAATTTTTTTTTATGGGAAATATGTTTATAAATTTTTGAAATGGTTTCAGTTGATCATTTGATTTGGTTTTAGAGATTTTTGTATAACATAACAGTAAAGAAATTTATGCATGTTATATAACCAGTGAAACCCATTTTCTCTTAATAATATATACATATTGATGGAATGAACTATCATTCTATCAATGATATTAAAATTAATTAAATTTATATTTTATTTCATCAAGAAAAGAAATTATTTTTTATAATAATTTGTTCGTGTAAAAAATGAATTGGGAATTGATTGAAGCACAACCAAAGGATAAAATTATACCTTAGAAATATAAACGTATAAAGTATATATATTTCCTTATAATTTAAGATAGTAAACTAAATAATAATTTTTTTGTAAAATGATATTGAAGAAAAAATACAATCTTATAATGTTCATATATTAATAATTAAATGTCCTTTTATGTCATCATATATTTATGGGTATGAGGTCCTTAAATTTACACTAACCATATAGTTTCTTATGATCAATGTCCTCTATCAATACCTTTAATTTTTTATTATTTTCATCAATTTCCACATATTCACGTACCACTAATGTTATACTAAATAGAAAAATTCTTTTTTGTAATCCCATATTACCTATTTTCATGCCATTTCCATCTTTTTATGTGAATATCTAACTAATATTTTATATGTGGATTTTCAAAAGGGAATTTTCATATATCAAACCACAAATTTATGGGAGAAATATTAAATTTTGAGTATGTAATTTATTTATCATGGGGAGACTGGGACAACCTAGAATATTCAAATAATTATATTTTATCTAATATAATAGTTGGCATACAAAAGATGACATAAACAAAACAAAAAATGTAACGCCCCGACCCCAGCTACCCAGAGTAGGTGCATTACTTCGTAACATTGGCATGATCACAAGAAAGATCAAATCTCGAAAGACTGATTGGTTTAGTAGCCTTGGAAACACTAGATATATTCATAAGTTTTACATTACATCATAAAATGAAAAACTACTACAAAAACATAATGTTTCCACAGTCCACACTATAATCCCCTCATAATATCCCTGCAGGTCATTCATAACTTACATCTTCACTTCCTGGGAAAAATAAAACATAGAAAAGGGGTGAGCTCAAATGCCCAGTAAGGATAACAATATAGCGGAAACATTCTTAAGAATAAACATTTAAGGGAATGTATAACTAAAACATAAGCCTTTTAAACATGAACTTTCAACATGGTATGGCATAAATAAAATGAAATAATGCCATTTACTTATTCACATGGATATTCTACTAATCGAATAATCACATGAAAAAATCAATAACCACTTTCATAATGTTGGAATGCATAATGCCAGACTATCATAACCACATAGCCAAGGCCTCGTGCCAAGACTACAAATAAGATTTTGTCAAGGCCTTGTGCCAAGACACTAGTTTGTCTCATGAGACCTACCGATGCATCGAGGAGCTATAGCGGGCTCCACCCGTCACTTATTAAGTCCAATGCATTCCCATATGAAAAGGTTTAAACATAACATAAACATTCGTATTAAAACTAGCATACAAAATGTCAATAATTTCACCATAAACTATGAATGGTATAAAAATAGCACATCCACAGTCAAACATATCACAAAACCTTCAATACAATATAGAAGTTTTGTATCATAATAAATCAACTTCAAATAATCTTAAAATCCATCAAAGGATGTTGACATAGATGAAATCAAAATTCTTTTTAAAGAAGTATCTCCTTTTATTTTAAAATCATTTAAGATCCATATAAAATAAAACATTTTCTTTGAAAATATTCTTATAAGCTTGTATGGAAAGCTTCAACGATTTTATAACGGCGGAAAATAACCGCACCCGCCGTATAAGTTAAAAAAAACATTCTTACCTCAATTCTGTCGAAAAGGTTAAAAAGGACCTTGTTTTGAAAACGACGGAAAGATTCCTTTATAAACCTCTTATAAAAAGTCAAACAAGGGTATAAATGACTTTAACCCATATTCTTGTAAATAGTAAAAATGTTTTGAAATACATTTTTAAGAAAACATGGATGTGGATGATAAAGAGATCCCAGTAGATTATTACGTATAAACAACCTCGAATAATGAAGAGATTGTGAAATAACCCTTACCTTGTACTTTTCCTTGGTTGGGGTAGGTTAACCTCCTGTATAATGGTGAAATAATTTTTATTAAATTATACAAGAATCATAAACATTAGTATGATATCATATATGATCTTTTAACATTGCTTTATTGATAATATCTTAGTATTATAGTCGTTTCGGGTGATAATCGATTCGTTCTTCTTAAATGTTTGGTTACGTAAGACATGTTTGTAATGGATGGATTATATCTTATTCATAATTAGAATGATATTAACATTATTTTTAACCCTAAAATGAGAATAATACTTGAATGGATATGATGGAGAATAAATCTTATCGCGTTCGTGGAGACGGTAGTCCGTACGTACACACGAACGCTACTTCCATTTAATTTTTATTTTAAAAGAATCGAATCCAAATGATACATAGGTATATTACTATTCCAGTATAATATAATATTTTATATATGTTACTTAAGTTCATTAACACCATCCTTTATACGTTCCATGTGTGGTATGAACGAGTCATATCATTTTAAGGGGGCGGTAGTCCGCACTTCCTCAAATGAAATTATCGTATGTATATACAACATGAAACGAATAATGGTATGAAATAAAATGGAATTACAGAAGCTTATATACAAAATATATATCATTAATATCATATTTAATTACAGTGCCATCATAATGGCCACCATGAGAGGCGGTAAGATGTTTTTGAACAATCATCGTTTCGTGAGGCGTTAGTTTGCCATCCACAGAAACATTATGTTCATCATCCATTAGATGGAGTTGTGTGTATGTGTAGTTTGAATCCTTCTTATAACAACATCCTAGTATATTTAGGATACTGGTGTTGTTACAAAAGAAAGGAAATAAAAAGATTTTGGGGGTTGGAGAAGAAAAATAAATGAAAATACTTTAAGAGAAATCGTTACCTTTAATTTATGTAACTCACTTTGGTTGGAACCAAAGGACTTCTTGAAATGCTTTCTGCCTAAGGGGAAGCTTCAAGGAGGAGGAGAGGGATGTGGGGAGCTTAGTTGGGCAGAGTTTGGACGAGCCAAGTGGCTTGAGAGGTGTGAGGAAATGAGAAGGAGGAGTGCCCTTTTATAAGAGGGGTGAGGGGAACCTTTGGAAAAGCTAGAAATATTAATTTATAATAAATTCATATTCGGTTTCCAAAGGCTCAAAAGTTGACTATTAAAATGATGAGGTGGGGATAGGTCGAAAACAACTCATCCAATAGAATTTAGACAGGTTTGGGTACTTATATTAACCATATCTTTAAGTATTAACTCTAAGTTAATTAGTTTCACTTTTACAATGTCTCTTTGTATTTTTATATAATATGGTTAATAAACTTACTATATACATCCAAGAGACCCCCAAGTGGTCCATTAATGATTAACCTATCATAATATAAGTCTCTTGGCCGAACCTTAGATTTTTAGGAATTTAATATCAATTAATAATATAATATTTGTTTTAAGAACTCTTTTATGTCAATTTTGACACTATTCAATAATTGATTTTTGTGAAACTCATAACAGATTGATTACTTCGAAAAAAGTCAAATAAATCAATCCTAATATATCATATTATCCTAGAAAATTAGTTTAATTCATTAAAAGTTTCATATTATATTTATTGGGGTATTTATAATATCAATTATTTTAATGTTTCACTATTATAGTAATTACTGCATCATCATTGTGTCATAAATAAAATAAATTATTTAATGTCTAAAAATTATAAATAAAATATCATTATGTATTAAATCTTTTTATATTTCTAATGAATATTTATAATCGAAAATCCAACATGTATAACCCTATGTAAAAATTGTTCTTCTATAAGATGTCAGCTTATGCCATTTTTATTTTTATTTTAACTTTATTAATATAATGTGTCATTATCACTTAAAAGTGGATCCATGGGGTCCCAAAATAGACCCAAAGATGCCCATGGTCGACCATGTATCAACCAATAGGGTTAAGACAAGTTTTAGGGTAATTTAGTATTATTATAATATTATTTTTTAACCCTTATTTACCGGATTTACCCTTAACCAGGGTAAATAAAATATTTACCGCAGTAATTATTCAAAATGTCTAAAAATAAAAGTTACCTATTTACACAATTTGACCATCTTGATTCCAAATATGGAATCCATTTTTCTAAATTCAAAACACAGAAGTGGCAGAAATTAATTTAAAATTAATTCCCGCTGTCAAAACAAAAAGCGTGTTTTTAAGAGATAATAACTATCAAAAGATTGACACTTGTTTATGTTCGGTTTAATTGTAAAATTATGTCCAATGACCAACATTATATTAAATGGTAAAAATATATTCTAAATAAACTTTAAAACCACTCAAATTCATAATTTATCACTATTAATTATTTTGATTAAAAAAGTTGTTTTTAATTAAAATTTATTAATTTTCACTATTCATCAAAATACAAAAGTTATCCGAAAAGTACCAAAATTTCACCCTAGGCTAATTTCGATATTCTGAATCCAAAAATGAAGTCCATTTTGAAATATAAAATATATATGATTTTAAAAAGTAGGTATTACTATTCACAACGGCTAGTTTAATTAGTTGTGGTGTGTGTTAGAACTCGAGGTTGCGTACAACACACGCTATCGCATTATTCGAAGGGAAACGTACCGTGGAAGCTTGGGGTGTTACATTCTCCCCTACTTCAAATAATTGCATCCTCGCAATTTCTAGGGTATTACTGTATAAAAAGACGCGGGTGGTTCTTCATCATAAGTTCCTCGGGTTCCCACGTTGCCTCATCCATCTTATGATTTCTCCACACAACTTTTACCAGACGCATCGTCCGGTTTCTCAGCACTTGTTCTCTCGTATCAAGAATCTTGATGGGCTCTTCGCAATAAGACAGATCGGGTTCCAGTTCTAAATCTTCATAGGTGAGTACATGCGTTGGGTCAGGCATGTATTTCCTCAACAGAGATACGTGGAACACATCATGAACTTTGGAGAGACTTGGCGGCATTGCCAATCGGTAAGCTACAGCCCCAATTCGTTTCTAGAATTTCGAAAGGTCCGATGTACCTGGGACTCAATTTACCTTTCTTACCAAAACGTATGACTCCCTTCCATGGAGATACCTTCAGGAAAACATGATCACCGACTTGAAATTCCAAATCCTTCCTTCGATTATCGGCATAGCTCTTCTGCCTACTTTGAGCTGCTTTGATGTGATTTTGGATTACTTTCACCTTTTCCACCGTTTCCTCCACCAGTTCTGGGCCTACAAGTTTTCTTTCACCAACGTCATCCCAACAGGTTGGTGTACGACATCTCTTTCCGTATAACGCTTCATATGGTGCCATCTGAATACTCGAATGGAAGCTATTATTATAGGAAAATTCTACCAGTGGTAAATATTGATCCCACATACCCTTAAAGTCGAGTGAGCAAAATCTCAACATGTCTTCTAGGGTTTTAATAGTCCGTTCTGATTGTCCATCTGTCTGAGGGTGGTAAGAAGTGCTCAAATGAAGTTTAGTATCCAGGGATTTCTGAAGACTTTTCCAAAACCTTGAAGTAAAATGGGGATCACGATCAGAAACAATTGATAGCGGTACTCCATGAAGTCTCACAACTTCATTAATATATAGTCTTGCTAGACGTTCCAGGGGTAGATCTTCTCTTATAGCAAGAAAATGTGCTGACTTGGTAAGACGATCGACAATAACCCATATTGCATCATTCCTTCTAGGAGTCTTTGGTAGCCCCATGACAAAGTCCATCGTAATATTGTCCCATTTCCACTCCGGTATGGGAAGCGGTTGCATGACTCCTCCAGGCTGTTGCCTTCCAGCTTTCACTTGTTGACAAACCATACATCTTGACACAAAATCAGCAATCTCCCTCTTCATGTTGTCCCACCAAAAATGTTCCTTCAAATCTCTATACATTTTGGTGCTCCCAGGGTGTATAGAGAAATTGGAACTATGAGCATCATCCAGCAATTCCCTTTTTAGATCAGGTAAATCGGGAACACAAAGTCTCTTCCCGAATTTCAAAATCCCATCTTCATACACAATGTCTCTCAATCTCCCATCATTCACAGCTTTAATCTTCTTCTGAAATTCTTCATCATCGGTCTGAGAACTCTTAATCCTTTCTAGTAAAGATGGTTTGGCAACCATTTGAAAAAGCATTGATGTTTCACCTTCCCTGGTTATTCCCATGTCCATCTTCACTAGATCCATGAAAATTGGATCCCTTTCAATTCTCATCATGTTCAAAACTCCATGGTCTTTTCTGCTCAAAGCATCTTCCACCTTGTTTTCTTTCCCCGGGTGGTAGTGTATCGTGCAATCATAATCCTTGAGTAATTCAAGCCATCTCCTTTGCCTCATGTTGAGTTCTTTTTGTGAGAAAATATACTTCAAACTCTTGTGATCAGTATAAATCTCACATTTTTCACCATAGAGGTAGTGTCTCCATATCTTCAAAGCAAAGATCACAGCTGCTAACTCAAGATCATGAGTAGGATAGTTTTGTTCATGAATTTTCAACTGTCGTGATGCATATGCAATAACTCTATCATTCTGCATAAGGACACAACCAAGTCCTTTCTTTGATGCATCACTATAAATAACGAACCCATCATTCCCCGATGGTAGAGTCAATATAGGAGCATTGACTAATCTTCTCTTCAGTTCTTCGAAACATTTTTCACACTCTTTTGTCCAAACAAATTTAACCCCTTTACGTGTGAGCTTCGTTAATGGGTTAGCCAATCGGGCAAAATTCTGGACGAAACGTCGATAATAACCTGCCAAACCAATAAAACTACGTACCTGAGTTATACTCGTAGGTGCTGGCCATTCTTGGATTGCCTTGGTCTTAGAAGGATCAACAGAGATTCCATCTTTAGAGACAATATGGCCAAGAAAATAAATCTCCTGAAGCCAGAATTCACACATGCTAAACTTCCCATATAATTCATGCCTCCTCAGAGTCTTCAAGATAATGCGCAAGTGATTTTCATGATCTTCGTAGGTTTTGGAGTATACCAATATATCATCAATAAATACCACCACAAATTCATCGAGATACTCCTTGAAAACTCTATTCATCAGATCCATGAATACAGATGGTGCATTAGTCAATCCAAACGGCATTACAGTAAACTCGTAATGCCCATGCCTGGTTCGAAATGCTGTTTTCGGAATGTCTTCCTTCTTCACACACAACTGATGGTATCCAGATCGAAGGTCAATCTTTGAAAAGTATTGAGCTCCATGCAGTTGGTCAAATAAATCATCAATACGAGGTAGGGGATACTTGTTCATTATCGTTATAGCATTGATCTCCCTGTAGTCGATACATAACCTCATAGATCCATCTTTCTTTTTAACAAAAAGAACAGGGGCTCCCCATGGAGAAACACTAGGGCGAATAAATCCCTTATTACTCAATTCCTCTAGTTGTTTCTTTAGTTCGACTAATTCTACAGTGTCCATTCTATAAGGGGTCTTTGATATAGGCCTTGATCAAGGAATCAAATCAATGGAAAACTCTACTTCTCGTTCTGGAGGATGTCCAGGTAAATCTTCCGGAAATACATCTACAAATTCTTTCATAACAGTTACGTCCTCTATTTGAACATTCCTTTCCTCACCGACAGTTATTTCATTCTCTTCCTCCCCAATAATTGAATTAAGTTGAGCTACTGGGGGTGGATCTAAATAAGAATTAGGTGGTGACGATTCTGCTCTAAAAATAAGGTGTTCCTTATCATTATCATCAAGAATCGTAACCTATTTCTTTTTACAATAAATCTTCGCATCATAGTCCGAAAGCCAGTCCATACCGAGGATTATATCAAACTCAATCATAGGTATGACGATGAGATCAGCAGATAAAGAAAATTTAGGTGCTCTAATGGGGACTGATTCACAAAACTTTGTTGCAATGATACTTCCCTTAGGAGTTTTAACTGACAACTCCCTTATTAAATCAAATTGGAAATATCTAATTTTCTTAGCAAACTGGGAAGATATGAAACAATGCGATGATCCAGAATCAAATAATGCATTTGCTAAACTTGAGGAAACCATTAAATTACATGCCACCACGTCTTTCGGAGCTTCTACCTCAGCAGTAGTGATAGCATAAGCCTGGCCTTGATCCCTTGGCCTTTTCTGAGGTAAGTTCTCCTGACGCTTAGGACATGCATTTGCATAATTCCCCATCTCCCTGCAATTGTAGCACTGAACATTGGTAGCTTCCTTCTTCCCCTTGCAATCACGAGCTTGGTGGCCTTTTTCACCACACTTATAACAGACTCCCATTCCCTTCAAGCAAGTACCAGGATGTTTCTTCCCGCATTTACCACAAGATGGATATTCAACCTTTCCCTTCTTCCCCTTATTTCCATTCCCAGATTGATCAGCAGGTCTCTTCTTCTCTTGCTTTGATTTAAAGTCATAAGACTTAGAGAATTCCTTTTCGGTCTTGATTGCACATGAGATAATGTCTTCATACGATGATAAGGATTGTGAGACTAATGCTCGATGGAGAAATGGTTTTAACCCATCAAAGAAACGATCAATCTTACTTCTTGGGTTGTGAATATAATCTCCAGCATACCTTGCTAACCTTGTAAAGTTAGCCTCATACTTTATGACATTCTCATCCTCCTTTTGTCTCAGACTCAGAAATTGCCTTTCCATATCTGCTCGATGGTCGCGAGGGAAGTATTTTTCTAAAAACAAATCTTTGAACTCCCTCCATTCCATATTTGATACTTCATCATCTTCCTTCATGTTTTGAATCAATGACCACCATTGATCAGCATCTCCAGTGAGGCGGTAAACTGCCATGATAACTTTTTCCCTTTCACTGCTCCCCAAAGCCTGAAATATTTTCTCTAGGGAAAATATCCATTGCTCAGCTACTAAGGGATTTGTACTCCCATTGAATGTTGGTGGTTGTTGCCTCATGAATCGATCTAACATTGATCCTCCACGCTGCGGATCAGGGTGCTCCATACGGGTAAGGTTATTATTCATAACCTGAGTAAGTTGTCCCAGTATGGTGATTAGCTGATCGGCACTAGTTGCATCATCAGTTGCACTATAATTATCTTGAGCAGTAGGGAAATCCCTACATGGAGTGCGTGTATTGATACGGTTTCCATTTCTTCCACTAGGCGCCATTTCTAAACAATGGCATAAACTAGATCAGTTTATGAATCAAAATACATAATCCCATACTTATAAAACACTTAACATAAATTGAACTATTTATGGATATAATCCATAATCATAAAAAAAATTTCTTTGAGGAAGTATATACTCATAAACCCTTCATAATGATTTGTAAAGAAAATGAGAGTTATCCTAAGCATATCCCCCGGGAGTGTCGTAACCAAGAGTGCAGCAAGGCCCGTTGTCGTGCACCAGTTCCCGTTCGAGTCTAGCTCAAATCGGTGTTTTTGGGTTTTACCCCTAGGTACATCTGTGCCAGAGCCGCCTCTAGCTGCTCGTATCCAGACAGGGATGTATTGCTCGGAAAACTCACAAAATCTCTACAATACCAAAATTCTAGGAAGTTCTTCTATACTAATCCTCAAAGTTCATCTTAGGTCTACGTGCTCAAATCAGAGTTTATCTAAATCTAGCTTCCAAGGTTTGTACTAAACTTCCTCTGATACCAACTGTAACGCCCCGACCCCAGCTACCCAGAGTCGGTGCATTACTTCGTAACATTGGCATGATCACAAGAAAGATCAAATCTCGAAAGACCGATTGGTTTAGTAGCCTTGGAAACACTAGATATATTCATAAGTTTTACATTACATCATAAAATGAAAAACTACTGCAAAAACATAATGTTTCCACAGTCCACACTATAATCCCCTCATAATATCCCTGCAGGTCATTCATAACTTACATCTTCACTTCCTGGGAAAAATAAAACATAGAAAAGGGGTGAGCTCAAATGCCCAGTAAGGATAACAATATAGCGGAAACTTTCATAAGAATAAACATTTAAGGCAATGTATAACTAAAACATAAGCCTTTTAAACATGAACTTTCAACATGGTATGGCATAAATAAAATGAAATAATTCCATTTACTTATTCACATGGATATTCTACTAATCGAATAATCACATGCAAAAATCAATAACCACTTTCATAATGTTGGAATGCATAATGCCAGACTATCATAACCACATAGCCAAGGCCTCGTGCCAAGACTACAAATAAGATTTTGTCAAGGCCTTGTTCCAAGACACTAGTTTGTCTCATGAGACCTACCGATTCATCGAGGAGCTATAGCGGGCTCCACCCGTCACTTATTAAGTCCAATGCATTCCCATATGAAAAGGTTTAAACATAACATAAACATTCGTATTAAAACTAGCATACGAAATGTCAATAATTTCACCATAAACTATGAATGGTATAAAAATAGCACATCCACAGTCAAACATATCACAAAACCTTCAATACAATATAGAAGTTTTGTATCATAATAAATCAACTTCAAATAATCTTAAAATCCATCAAAGGATGTTGACATAGATGAAATCAAAATTCTTTTTAAAGAAGTATCTCCTTTTATTTTAAAATCATTTAAGATCCATATAAAATAAAACATTTTCTTTGAAAATTTTCTTATAAGATTGTATGGAAAGCTTCAATGATTTTATAACGGCGGAAAATAACCGCACCCGCCGTATAAGTTAAAAAAACATTCTTACCTCAATTCTGTCGAAAAGGTTAAAAAGGACCTTGTTTTGAAAACGACGGAAAGATTCCTTTATAAACCTCTTATAAAAAGTCAAATAAGGGTATAAATGACTTTAACCCATATTCTTGTAAATGGTAAAAATGTTTTGAAATACATTTTTAAGAAAACATGGATGTGGATGATAAAGAGATCCCAGTAGATTATTACGTATAAACAACCTCGAATAATGAAGAGATTGTGAAATAACCCTTACCTTGTACTTTTCCTTGGTTGGGGTAGGTTAACCTCCTGTATAATGGTGAAATAATTGTTATTAAATTATACAAGAATCATAAACATTATTATGATATCATATATGATCTTTTAACATTGCTTTATTAATAATATCTTAGTATTATCGTCGTTTCGGGTGATAATCGATTCGTTCTTCTTAAATGTTTGGTTACGTAAGACATGTTTGTAATGGATGGATTATATCTTATTCATAATTAGAATGATATTAACATTATTTTTAACCCTAAAATGAGAATAATACTTGAATGGATATGATGGAGAATGAATCTTATCGCGTTCTTGGAGACAGTAGTCCGTACGTACGCACGAACACTACATCCATTTAATTTTTATTTTAAAAGAATCGAATCCAAATGATACATAGGTATATTACTATTCCAGTATAATATAATATTTTATATATGTTACTTAAGTTCATTAACACCATCCTTTATACGTTCCATGTGTGGTATGAACGAGTCATATCATTTTAAGGGGGCGGTAGTCCGCACTTCCTCAAATGAAATTATCGTATGTATATACAACATGAAACGAATAATGGTATGAAATAAAATGGAATTACAGAAGCTTATATATAAAATATGTATCATTAATATCATATTTAATTACAGTGCCATCATAATGGCCACCATGAGAGGCGGTAAGATGTTTTTGAACAATCATCGTTTCGTGAGGCGTTAGTTTGCCATCCACAGAAACATTATGTTCATCATCCATTAGATGGAGTTGTGTGTATGTGTAGTTTGAATCCTTCTTATAAAAACATCCTAGTATATTGATGATACTGGTGTTGTTACAAAAGAAAGGAAATATAAAGATTTTGGGGGTTGGAGAAGCAAAATAAATGAAAATACTTTAAGAGAAATTGTTACCTTTAATTTAGGTAACTCACTTTGGTTGGAACCAAAGGACTTCTTGAAATGCTTTCTGCCTAAGGTGAAGCTTCAAGGAGGAGGAGCGGGATGTGGGGAGCTTAGTTGGGCAGAGTTTGGACGAGCCAAGTGGCTTGAGAGGTGTGAGGAAATGAGAAGGAGGAGTGCCCTTTTATAAGTGGGGTGAGGGGCACCTTTGGAAAAGCTAGAAATATTAATTTATAATAAATTCATATTCGGTTTCCAAAGGCTCCAAAGTTGACTATTCAAAGGATGAGGTGGGGATAGGTCGAAAACAAATCATCCAATAGAATTTAGACAGGTTTGGGTACTTATATTAACCTTATCTTTAAGTATTAACTCTAAGTTAATTAGTTTCACTTTTACAATGTCTCTTTGTATTTTTATATAATATGGTTAATAAACATACTATATACATACAAGCGACCCCCAAGTGGTCCATTAATGATTAACCTATCATAATATAAGTCTCTAGGCCGAACCTTAGATTTTTAGGAATTTAATATCAATTAATAATATAATATTTTTTTTAAGAACTCTTTTATGTCAATTTTGACACTATTCAATAGTTGATTTATGTGAAACTCATAACAGATTGATTACTTCGAAAAAAGTCAAATAAATAAATCCTAATATTTCCTATTATCCTATAAAATTAGTTTAATTCATTTAAAGTTTCATATTATATTTATTTAGGTATTTATAATATCAATTATTTTAATTTTTCACTATTATAGTAATTACTGCATCATCATTGTGTCATAAATAAAATAAATTATTTAATGTCTAAAAATTATAAATAAAATAAAATTATGTAGGAACTCTTTTTAGCTTTCTAATTAATATTTATAATCGAAAATCCAACATGTATAACCCTATGTAAAAATTGTTCTTCTAAAAGATGTAAGCTTATGCCATTTTTATTTTTATTTTAACTTTATTAATATAATGTGTCATTATCACTTAAAAGTGGATCCATGGGGTCCAAAAATAGACCCAAATATGCCCATGGTCGACCATGTATCAACCAATAGGGTTAAGACAAGTTTTAGGGTAATTTAGTATTATTATAATATTATTTTTTAACCCTTATTTACCGTATTTACCCTTAACCATGGTAAATAAAATATTTACCGCAGTAATTATTCAAAATGTCTAAAAATAAAAGTTACCTATTTACACAATCTGAACATCCTGATTCCAAATATGGAATCCATTTTTCTAAATTCAAAACACAGAAGTGGAAGAAATTAATTTAAAATTAATTCCCGTTGTCAAAACAAAAAGCGTGTTTTTAAGAGATAATAACTATCAAAAGATTGACACTTGTTTATGTTCGGTTTAATTGTAAAATTATGTCCAATGACCAACATTATATTAAATGGTAAAAATATATTCTAAATATACTTTAAAACCACTCAAATTCATAATTTATCACTATTAATTATTTTGATTAAAAAAGTTGTTTTTAATTAAAATTTAGTAATTTTCACTATTCATCAAAATACAAAAGTTATCCGAAAAGTACCAAAATTTCACCCTAGGCTAATTTCGATATTCCGAATCCAAAAATGAAGTCCATTTTGAAATATAAAATATATATGATTTCAAAAAGTAGGTATTACTATTCACAACGGCTAGTTTAATTAGTTGTGGTGTGTGTTAGAACTCGAGGTTGCGTACAACACACGCTATCGCATTATTCGAAGGGAAACGTACCGTGGAAGCTTGGGGTGTTACAAAAAACATATTTCATTGAATTTTTTATATGGTTTCGAAAATGCCACATCTATTCTAAAGAGCCATAATATGGTATGAAAATATAATCATTCCACAAAATTAGTGAGAATTAATAGTACTGATTATGTTATAATACTATATTGTTTATAAAAGTAAAAAAATCTGTTTTTCATATATTTATTTGGTATTAAAGAAGAATTATTTGATGGTAATTGAAATGTTTTATAAAATTAATATTTTCCTAAAAGACAGTTTAGTCACAAATTTAGAACATAATGAGAAAATAATTTTTACCACATTTAAAAAATTAATTTGAAAAAAATTACAATTTTTTTAGAATTAGAGTATAAAAATAATCATTTGGTGGATTTTAGTTATTTATATAAAATCCTTCATTTTTTATGAAATCTAAAAAATAGCAAATTATAATTATAAACTTATTTTTCAGTCAATTTATTTATAATGATAAATTATATTTTTATATGTCAGTTAAGTAAAAATTGAAATATAATATATCTATTAATCTTATTTAGTTCATTAGAATTATTTTAATATTTAATTTTTATATAAAAACAATGTATACAGTTTAATATTTTCACATTCAAAACAACTTTCTCATCACATCTGGGAGATTAATTTAAAATAAAATTAATCGTCATGAACTTGGTTCCACATACTGGTGTCCCAATATGGTCAGCTAAATTTCCCCAACTACTCCTCCCCATATTCCATTCTTTTCTAACTAGTAGTGAGGTTCTAATATATATCATGGGGAGACAATAACATATTTATTAGTGAAACATAACAATTGAAACACATAAACAATAACCAATCGAAAATAACCATAACCGGAATAATACTAGTGAAACACGACAGTTTTTTATAAAAACCCCAAATAAAAATAGTAGATATGTCATCCAATACTAAGTGTCATGTTTATAATAAAAACCCTAAATAAAGATATTGTCACTGTAAAGACCGTCCCGACACCATGTCTAGTTCCCTCTTCCACGATCCATCCCAAATCAGCCATCTAAAAAGGGCTCTTTCCCTTATCCCTTCAAACAAACATGAATTATATTTGGATTCCAAACAAGAAGATTATGTATGGTTTGAGTTAGTGTATATCCCACAGAAAATGGGGACTAAATCAATATATACTCAATATCGGTGTATGCAATTGTATAAAGAATAAAGTGAATCTATAATGTAAAAATTTAATATAATATATTTTTAATTTTTAACCACATTTGTTATTGAATCTATGAGGAAACCCAACAAATCCAGACATTATTTATACCATTTTAAATACAGAACCATATCACATGAGGAAATACAACTCATTATATCATTACATTTTATAATCCATTTCATATAAATTTTATAACATAAAAACTTGGAATCATAGTCCAATGCCAAAATTTTGGCCATATAACTAAATGTTTAACACCCCATGAGTATTTAGAGCATCAATACAAATCTCACACCCCATTTATCAGTCAATCACATATAGGTATAGGGAGCATCAGTATTTGTCCCACACAAATATTTCAGTAAATCACATTAGGGTATTTTGATCATCAGTCCATTTTCCTCACTTCTATATCAACAAATCACACATGTGTAACATATATAAAATCAACCATTCTGATTCAACATTAACCCAATTTTTATCATTTTACTCCATGGATACCATTTAAATTATAAAAAAATGTGTGTTCCACACATAGTAACATGTAATAATATTTCCAATTCACTATTTAATCATTCTTCAATATTTAAATCATATAACACGTTAGAAAATAAGGGGTAATCCAAATATTTAATAATTATAATATATAATTAATAAATAATAACATTAATTTACCAATTCAAGATTTGATTTCCCAACATGATAATTTCTATTTCACAATTCAACACACACAAAATTAATCAATACTATGGAATTTTCATTTTAGACCATCTACCTCTAGATAGTTGATGAAGGCCCACCAACAAAAATCTCGAAATTGAAGTGGAACATTCAATTTCTCAACAAAGAAGAAGATATAGATCCCAAAACTATATCTATGATAAAATGGAATAGATCCATGAAAACTTAGATATAAAATATCAGTGATGGAAGAAATCAATACTTCAAAAGATGAGATAAATATTTGAGAGATTGGGAAAACTAATTGGGATTAGAATCTCTTACCAGGAGAGGTATGAATCTGTTAATAAGTTCATTGATTCGTTAATAATAGAGGTTGTAAAGCCTTGATATTATTCCGAGATCCACAAATTTCTATGAAAACGAGTTTGGGTGGATCCAGGGTGTTAATAAATATAATATAGGGGTTCAATAATTATTTATTTATTTAGGTTTTAATTTAACTCATGAATAGTTTCTTATATGGGGCGCATTGTTTCCCCAAACATTGAACCCAGTCATGCACCTCTTCCTAGGGGTCACATATTATTACTAAGTGGGTTCAAATTTTGGAAAACCATATACATACCATGTGAATCGCCTCTATTTTGGTTCTCATAGTTTTCTAGGATGGGTAAATGATTTGGAAAAACCATGCACTATCACTATTCCTTCTAAAAGTTGCCAATTTTACCACAAAACATAACAAAACTAAACCCAACAAAGATGCACTAAATCATGTGTAATTGTGTACCTAAAAAAATATAGATACATCATGAAAAATGTTTGGAATCTTACAATCTCCCCACCATATAACTGATCCTCCTCAAACTATAATCCCAAGAATCTCTAATATTTCAAGGTAAAAAGAGTGGCCCAGTGACCCCTCAAATCCAATCCATTCTATAATGATTCCCTCTAAAAATTGGCATGTTGGCATAATATATGAATTTTCAACGAATACATTCCCCAAAAAACATTCTCAATGTGATCCAACATGCATATTTGATCCTTCTAAAATGACGCCTCATTCTAATGATCAAAATCATCCATATTTATCTGATGAGATGTTCTGGGGAGGTACCACCATAGTCATGGAACATGGAAAGCATCTTGAATTACACTATAACTCTACTTAATAGATAATCGGTATTCCACCAGTCATATTTTCTTCATATCTCAAATGATCTAACAAACTCATGTTCCAAATTTCCCATCCTTCAATTCCTACGATGACCCAATATAGATGAAAATTGAAGTAAAACTCAATCAACCACTATAAAATAAAGTGGTCGCCAGTGTATATTTGTCCAAAACATCAATCCACTACGATTCATTGTCATACACTTCCGAATCAACTGACCCAACTACGTCATCTCCTGCAACGATTCATGATCTAAAAAAATCTAACCCACACACCTCAATCCAACATAGTGGTGATCTTTATGGCCTCAAATAATGGGAAAAATAAGGTACCATTAGTATATTCTCATAATAGTTATTGTTATATGAAAACTCAATGAGAGTCAATTTATTTTCCCAAGTCCCACCAATGTCATGAATGCGTCCTCATAGAATATCCTGTAAAACATGCATAACATGTTCCACCTTCCTATCTATATATGGCTTGAATGCCATACATAGTAAAACCTATGTGGAGATCACCACCTGTTATCCATGATATAATGTTCTAGTAAAAACATTTTTCCCGATTTGATACAATACTCAGTGGATGGAAGATCATCAGAACATAAAAGAATCCTAACATATTTATATATAAAGTATCTCATATTAGAATGAAATGATCTACATTTGATAAGTTGTACATAAACACCCATAAAGTGTCATTATTCTATGTCTCCCTCAAGATACCCACCATAATGTCCATGGTAACAACATCCCACTTCCATTCTGGAATTGTAAATTATTGTAGTAAACCATCAAGACATTGATTCATGGGAATCAACTTTTGACAGGTGAAACATCATGTCATGAACCCTAAAATCATCTCTTTCTTGTTTATCCATCGATACTATCGACGTAGTTCACAACACATTTTTTTCAAACCCAAATGCTCCACCTAATTGGAGGCATGAAGCCCACACGTTAGATATTCCTACAAAGTTATTGACACCATAACCCAATTCCTAACATATATGATCTTATCCTCATGTATAATACTATATGACGTTGACTCACCACCTTAAAGGATTTTACTATATTATAAACATTCTAGATCCTCAAACTACCTCTACATGTTCCAGTTCAAATGTTTGGACTCCATTGAATCTCATGAGAAATACATATACTACATACCCTAATTGTAATAACCATGTTACATATAAAATAATTTATTTTGATTCAATAATTAAATTTTCCATTTCTATATTAATTTATAATTAAATAAGTGGTATTTATAGAAATTAAGGAATTTATACTGATGGAATAGTAACATGACCTTAGTAATTGTAACGTTACCCTTAAGAATTGTAATATGGAAAATAGATAAAAAATATCACATATTAGAGTATAAATAAAATTTATTATTCTATAAGTGCAATAATGATAT
The DNA here is from genome assembly GCA_963277665.1 of Viscum album. Taxonomy (NCBI): domain Eukaryota; kingdom Viridiplantae; phylum Streptophyta; class Magnoliopsida; order Santalales; family Viscaceae; genus Viscum; species Viscum album. The sequence continues at coordinate 264,241,408 of OY728122.1, read as the reverse complement.
ATTTATATCATGTAATTAAATAATTTTTTTAAATAAAAATAATACAATGTATCAATTTTATTTCAGCTCAGGAATTGCACTAAAAGAAGGAGCTCAAGGAGGTAAATATAATGAAGAATGAATAAATTATTATTTTAATTAAAAAATTATAATACCTATAATTATATAAATATTTTAAAAAACATGGACATCATTTTGTAATTATACACATTAAAGAATTATTGGGGACTATTTTGGCTTCTTTTCTGAAAAACACGAATTTTTCAGGAATAGTTAAATATGTATATTTACGGTAAGTATTCATTATAATATAAATATAGTATTCCATGATTCATGAGTGATGTAAGTACCATGATCTCAAAACATCTCAAACTATTCATATTCATGATCAAAATTAATAAAATAATGAATATAATAATGTGGAAGCTCCCCTTTCCCCTACTATAAACACCACTCTTACTACCTCTTCTCCCCTCACCTCAAACATATTAGCTTGATTAATTTGGTCAAAAATCCACTCTCATGCCTCTAAACCATGTCCAAGACCTAATTTTCACATATAAATCCAAAAAAGGGCTTTAAATATGTTCCCAAGGAGGAGTATTCAAGATGTAAATGATCTCCTTCTATTTTCCTTTATTTTTATCAAATTATTTTCTTATACATTCTTCGCATCCACTTCTACGAGATTCATGAAAACTATAGTATCATATATACTATATAATTTTATCAAGATTATGTAAAATTTTATCTTAATATTACTTATACTATCCCTTTTATTCTATAAAAATAAATACACTATCTGTGATGTGTTGATTTACCAACATCATGGATGATGTGTTTTCAATTTCGATTACAACATTAATGGAAGGTCATAATAAAATTAATATAGTTAAATAATACATTAATATTTATATTATATCATATATTATGTTCTATATGTATTGTTTCTACATAATATTAATTAACCAAACAAAATTGTTTCACAATGATCAAAATTCACTAAAATAAACTAACATTCATCACTAATGTTTTATATAACGAATCATAATCATACCATATAAAAATTTAATATATTATACTTTTTAATATTATAATAGTTAATTAATTATATTAATTTAAAAATACAAATTTTTTATCCCTTCCAATAAGAAAATTGATTATAAACCAACCATGGAAACTATGAAAAAATTTACCTGAAACACTGAAAACAACAAAATAATATTATTAAATGGGTTGAATGTTGTTATGAAGATATCATATAATTAATTATAAATACAAATATGGTTCGTTAATAAATTAAAAACCCTCATTTAGAAATTATACCTGATTTATTATTATTTTCAAAATAATATAAACCTTAAGTAATTGAATTCATAACCCAATTTCGATTCAATAGGATAACATTTTACTTCATTAATTTTGTGGTAATATGATTTTTTATGTTATGAATTTGGTTTATATTGTGTATTATAATGCTTATTTATAATGTATAAAAATTACAGTTTAAATATATTAATTATAATTTCATTTATTTGATATTGGTAGTGGACTTTTATTTTAAAATCCTCATTTAAGATTATATTCTTACAGAATTTCAACATGTTATTTTATGAAAGTATTTTTATTTTAAGATTTTGTTTTGGATATTGGGAATTTCTTGTGGTGGATATATGGAACTATAACTTCCCCCAATTCATTGGTTATATTTCTGATAGAGGTATTCCATAGGGTTACTCTAAGTGTAACAGTGATGGTTACACCATACAATAGTTGTGAGGGTTACAATATAAGGTATCTATGAGGGTTGAAAATAATAAGGTAGTCACAAGAGATAAAATATTATGCATGTAATGAAAAAACATACCTTTATGGTATCATTTATGTTTTATATGTTTTATGGAAATCTCATGTTGTCACAAAGTACCTATGTTATACTTGATGGGTGAGAAGAATGTATTTGTGAGAACAATTTCACAGGTTTATAAGTATACATGTACTATGAGTATCTATCCTTCTTTTTAAATCCCTTACTAATATTTTTTTTATAATTCCATGTTATAAAATGATTTTCACAGGTTTTATGGATGGGTATAAAAATAGAGAATCTATGATGAATATTTAGAAAACTCATTATGAAAATATTTTATATTTTTTATTAAACATATTTGTAATATTAATAAATTTTTATGATTTTAGTTATAACCACATTTTTTTATTATGGGTTTATTTTTATGAATTATTTCTAATTTTTCTATAAATATATCACATAAATTTATTTGTGAATTTATAAAGCTTAATTATAATATAATATTATAGATTATGTAATTTTTAAGGTCAGGTACCTATAGATTGTATCAGTGGAATGTTTAGATAACTTCATGGGTTTGGATGATGTTAATATAATAAAATAAATTATTTTGACCTTATTTATATGTTGAAATGATATATAATTTTAAGATTAACATGTTTCTTCATCATTGAAATGTCTGTTTAGAATGGTTTTTGTTAGAATAAATAATGAAGCTGAGTAAGAAGGCACTCAGAGGATGATATATCTATGAATCTGTAACATGGAATGGTTGGAATTGGATCCTATATGTTGGTTAAAGTAATGAACCATTTGTTGAAATCTATAAACAATAATACGATCCAACCAAGAGAACAATGAGAGTTACCACAATGGTTTTTGATGATAGTGAAATATTTTAAAATGAAACACCCTCCTATCTCCAGTGGGTCATCTGAACCACCTACGGCTAATGGATTGATTAATTCCATTGAAAATATTTTCAATGTTATGGGGTGTTTAGATAATCAGAAGTTTAGTCATTAAATTTATTTTGTTGAAGGTTAATATGGATAGTGGTGGTAAACGGTCACGAGTATCATGGATAGTGGGGAGACTGATGCCTCGTAATGGGATCAATTAAAAAATATTTTTATTGAAAAATATTTTCCTAATGTGGCTTGAATTAGGATGTAAAATAAATTCCATGAATTGGAACCGGAAGAGGATTTAGTAACCGGGTATGAATCAAACATGATCTAATTGACATGGTATTATACAAATATTATTTGGGATCATAATAGAAAAATTTGTCATTTTTACTCCTGATTGAAGGCTAGATAATAAAAGGGAATTGGCATCCCATGGATTAAAATGAAATGTGAAACATGACTATTCTGATGAGAGTGAAGAAATAGTGTTTTCTTCTTATAATGTGTACTTTAATAATAAGAATATGTATAGGTCCATATGGAAATATATGGGAAATAATCAATCAAATAAATCTAAATTTAATATTTTCATGTTATCAGATCATGAAAACTGTTGAATAAAGAAACTTGGGGAATGCCAAAAAAACATGGAAATCTTTTTGATGTGCTATGATTAGACATATAACCCAATATTATTATCTAAATAATCTTAATATTAATTCTATAAGAAAACCATTAAGTGTTTTAAATATATTGAGAAGGGTCATAATGAAAATACCTTCCCAAATAATGATCTAAATGATGTAAAACAACTCATTTATAAGAAGAATGGAGTAGTGAGATACTTTACAACTACATTAGTATAATTTGGGCCATCCAATGAAGTGGTATCAGATAATTTTTATGTTAACATAAATTTATCTATAGTCATGTTTGATACTGGGTGTACACATTCCTTTTTTGATTCTGAGAAATTTTCTTGTAAATTGGATATTTCACCTTATGAAATAAGAGCGTAACATATAGATAAAAAATCAGTGGGAAATATTTTAGGAAAAAGAAATTATGGAAATAATTCATATGTTCTATGTGGAAATACATTTCCTAGACACATATTTTACCATAGTAGTGTTTTTTTCATTCTGGATATGGATTGGATTTCTATTGATCATGATAAGTTTGATTATATTACTAAAGATGTTGTTTTTCAGAATGATGTTTTAATTTGTATACAAAAAATGTAAACATAAAATTGAACAGATATCAGGATGATGAGAAAATGTTAATATATGGAAATTAATTTTATCTTCCTCATATTGATGAAAACAAGTTAATTGTTCAGGTAAATGTTGTACATGTGATAAATGAATAAAACTATTCTTTCACTTATGATATACCTAGTGTTATACATGATCGAGAAGTTAAATTTACTATTGACATTGTTCATGAAGCTAAGAAAATTTCCAAATACCATTATCGAGTGGATAAAGTGTAACATCTTCAATTGAAAAATTAGTTGGATGAGTTTCTTGATAAATGATTAACATAACCAATCACTTCCCCATGGGGGTCCCCTATTTTGTTTGTCAAAAAAGAAATATGGTTTGATGTGAAATTTCATTCATTATATATATTGAAATAAAAATAATTTTAAAATTAATAATATTTTTCCTCATATAGGTGAATTTGTTTATGATCTCTAAAGAGATTGAAATTTTTCCATGACTAACATCATATCTAAGTTCAATCAGCTAACGGTGAGTGAGGACAACAAATGAAAAACAAATTTAATACTATATATGGTAATTTGGAGTTTTTTGTTATGAACTACGGTTTGAAAACTTCCCATATTATTTATGGATCTAATTAGTATAATATTATGTGAATAATTGGATAAGTTTTTCTTTTCCTTTATTTATGAAATTATTGTCCTTCCAAAACAAAATGATGGCAATTAAAAACAATTAATTATTTTTTGGAAAACTCTCAAAAAAAAATTATATTGAAATTCATGAAAATAATATTATTGTTTTAAACATACTTATTTTTTTTAACATTGAATATAATTATTGAATAATAGTTTATCCTACCAAATTAAAAGTGGATTGTAAATTTCCATGACATACAAATGTTTCAAAGATTAGTACTTCTCTTGGATGTGTAGGTTATTACCGACAGTTAGTTGAAAAAATTGTATTGTGGTTTAGCCTGATAACTATGTTAAGATGAAATAGGTTCAAATTTATTTGGATAAAATATTGTGATGCTTATTTTAGGAACTAAATAAGATATTGGTGACTGTTACAGTTTTGGGAAAAAAAATTATAAGTGGTGAATTTTTCATTTATAATTATTTTTAATTGATGGTACTTTTTTGTGTTCTAATGCAGAATGATCATGTTATTTAATTTGAATCAAGACAAATAAAATCTCATGATTTAAATTATCCCACACATGACTTTGAATTAGTAGAATTGGTTTTCTCTTTGAAACTTTGGAGGCTTCATCAATATGGATACAAATTTGAATTTTATACTATCCATAAAGGAATGTAGTGTATATTCACTTTGATAAAATTAAAAATTAGGAAATTAAGATGTCTTGAACTGATAAAGGATTATGATAACATGATAAATTTCCATAATAAATAATCAAATAAACTATTTGATTCTTTGACTAGATAACATCATGAATCATTAACGATGTTATGTTTAGAACATCAACCCATGATTAATGATTTGATGATTCTTTTCTTAGAAGTTGTTAGTGCATGAAATCCTCCTATTTTGTTTTAGGTGTTAGTGTAGTCATCTCAATCAGAAATAATTATGAAATCATAGAAGGAATGTCATGAGTTGCATAAAAAGTATGAATTTTTTAAAAGGGGTTTTTTAAATAATTTAGATGTGATAATGATTGTGTTTTATGATTTGGAAAGTGATTATTTGTGCCTTGTGATTCACAGTTGAAGAAAGTATTTTTAAGTGAATCTTATAATACTCTATTTTTAGTTCATCCTGGAAAAAATAATAAGTATCGAGATCTTCTAGAATATTATATGTGGGATGAAATGAAATATGATATATCAGATTTTAACATGATTTTTTATATTTCAACAGGTTAAATTGGAGAAACATTCTCCAAAGGGGATGTATTAACATTTTCCAATGTTGTAGAGGAAATTAGAAAATATATCCTTGGAAATCATGGTGGGATTACCAAAGAGTTTTTGTGGTAATAATACGATTCGGGTTATTATTTTCCATAGGATTAAATCTGTACATTTCTATCATATTTTAGATACTATATATTATTATTAGAATTATATACTGTACCTAAAATTGATTCCTAGGTTACATGGAGTTACTCCTTCCATTGTATTTGACTGTGAACCCAGTATTGTTTATAAAATATTGTAAGTCCTTCATAATTAATTGGGCACCATATTAAATTTCATGACTATTTTTAATCCTCAATATGAAGGATATAATGAAAGAGTGATTTCAAGCATTGGAGGATATGATTCAAGATTGTTTAATGGACTACCCAGGAGTCTGAGATCAACATCTTTCATTAGTGGAGTTTTCTAATTTTAACATTTTTCATTCTAGTAGATAGATGACACATTTTGAGGCCTAATATGTAATGTAGTGTCACACACCATCATTAGGGGATGAATTTGGGGAAATGAAGTAGATATGAAAATAATTAGAAAAGGTAGTGGTTGAGAAAGTGAATATGATCCAACAACACATGAGGGACGATCAATAAAGATAGAATGCTTAGGCAGATAATAGGAAGTAATAATTTTCTTCCATTGTAGGTGATCATGTTTTGGTAAGAATCACACCATCAAAATGTGTTTGGTGATTTTATAAGAAAGGAAAGATTTGCCCAGTTACATTACAAGTATACGATCCTTGAAAATGGTGGATAGGTCACCTACTGAGTATCTATTCCTATGATTTTAACACAATGAAACAGTTTTTTCATGTATCGATGTTTAGAATGTATGTTCCATATCCCTCTCATGTTTCGGTCCCAAAAGTAGTTCATTTTGAAGAGAACAATTCATATAAAGACATTCTTATTCAGATTATTGGTCATATAGAGAAAGTATTGCAATAAAAGTTAATCCATTAGGTTATGGTTTTGTAGAGAAACCACATGGTTGAACAGGAAGTAGGAGAAACTGAATAATTTATTAAGGAAAGGTACCCTCATTTGTTTAATATGTAAGTAAAAATAGTGAGGAAAAAATTTCAAAAATGTGGAGAGAGTGTAACAACCCATATAAATGTTAGATAATCCATTTTCATTCTGGGATTATATAGTTAAATTATTAAATAAATTTATAAGAAAATATGAGTTATTTATTTAAATTAGGAATAAATACTAATTGTATGAAAACATGACCTTAGTAATAGTAACACGACCATCTGGAATAGAAATCTGGCCAATAGAATAGTATCCTTAGCTTTGAGAGTATAAATAATAATTATTTATCTTATATGTGTAATCATGATATATTTATATCATGGAATATGTAAATATATTTTTTTGGAATTGATAAATTAATTGTTGGTATTTTTGTAAGACATAAATAATAAATTAAAATTTTATAATTTTTACAATTATATAAAGGGAAATTTGTATTCATATTATTGTATCATTAATTAATATTTTAATAATTTATAATTATAATATAATATTATGAGGAATTGATTAAATTTTCATGTTGTTATAAAATCAATTATATTCTTAAATTTAGTATTTTTTTAATAAATTATGATTTTAATTAAAATATATTTTTACCATTATTAGTAACTTATTTTCAAAATATGGAGTTCATTTTTTAATTCTTTAGTTCAAAACATGGCTGGGGTTAATTTTTAGTTCGTTTCTGAAATACATGAATTTTTTTGTGAACATTAAAATATGATAGATTGTGATACATATACATTGTAAGGTTAATAATCTATTAGATGAGTCATGAATGATATATTCTCCATAATTTCTATCATTTCTTATTTATTTTTATATATGTTATGATATTTCTCTATATTATTATAATTTTGAGACAAATTAATAAACAAATAAATATAATAGTTAGAAAAAACCCCTCTGATCCATTATAAATACCACCAATCACCACCTATACTCCTCAAACCTCAAATAATTTTACCTTTTTTAATTTCTACGTAAATCCATTTCCATGCCACTTCCCAATGTACACAACCAAGTAGTTTGACCAAAATTCCAAAACCAATGGTCTTAAAGAGGTTATCGAGGTTGAGTACTCAAGTGGTAAAAATCATATTCCATTTTCTAAAATTTTCTTTTCAATTCATTTTCTTTTATTTTACACTATTCAGCTTCAATTATCCAAGAGGCATGAAAAATCCAATATCATATATATATTTCAATTTTATCTCATTTTTGTAAAAATTCATCATCAAATTTATTTTCCTCTCCCTTTGATTGTAAAAAATAAAAACATCATCAGTGATGTGTCAATTTACTGACATCATGTACGATGTGTTTTAAATTTCCATTACTTCCATAAAGGTTGTTCATAAAACCATTAATATAGTTATATAACAATTAATTATACGTATCATAATTCATAATATTTTTAGGAACCAATGGTTATAAATAAATATTATTAATAAAACATAAGTGGGTAGTAATGATCAAAATTAACAAAAATAAATGATAATTCATCACTAATGTAATATCTAAATATTTATGCTCATAAAATATAATCTAAATTAAACATAAGACCATTAAATATTTTTTAATTTTATTAATATCATGTCAATTCAATTCTGGAGTTTTCTCCATTCCAATAAGAAAACACATAATTAACCTACCATAGAAAAAATAACTTAAATGCCACTAAAATATTGAAAATAATAAAATATTATTAGTAATGGGTTGAAAGTTGTTATGAGAATATCATATATGTAATTATAAATATTAATATGGTTCATTAAAAAATTAATAACACAATTTACAAAATTATACTGGTGGTTTCAACTTGTTGGATGTAATACTAACCAAAGATAAGATAATTCCTAAACGAATTAATATTCATTGGTTTAAAAATCTACGACATTAATTATGTGACACAACAATTATTTGTGTAAATTAATTTATTAATATAATATTATATTTTGTGGTTTTATAGTTTATTATCATATTCTGTTCATTATATTAATTATCAAATCAATTATATGATATTTGTATTGGAATATTCATTTAAAATACTCTTTTGAAAAGCAATTTTTACAAAGTTCAAAAGATATGTTTTCATGAAAGTATTCATCTTTTATGATTATAATATTTCTCTTTGGAAATGTTTATGGTTAATTTTGGGACCTATTTCTCAATCCAATTTATTGTGTATGTTTTTCTATGAAGCCAACCATAAGGTTAATTCATGTGTAACAATGATGGTTACACCATATGGTAGTTATGAGGGATACATTGTAAAGTAGACTTGAGGGTTAACAATCATAACGTAGACACGAGGGATGAAATATTATGTATATAATCACCCATGTTACCTTTATGCTATTATTTATTATTTCTATGTTTTAGGTAAATATAATGTTTTCACAGTGTAACTTATTGTTTGAGATGTATGTCATTGGGTGAAAGATTTCATATGTCTATAAGTATTCATGTTCTCATGGTTCCCTCATCCTTTTTATATCCCATACTAATATTTTTGTTCTTATTCCATGATTAATTTTTTTCATTGGTTTTATGGATGAGGAAGGGAAATGGTGAAATCAAGATAATGTTGTGAACACTATTCATAAAAATATTTCAAATTTTTATTAAAATATTTTCTATTATGAAAAAATTATTATTATTTTAGTTGTAGTAACATTTTTTTATTTTTGTATTATATGTAAGAATTATGTCATAATTTTCTATAAAACTAAATAGCAAATATATTTTTGAATGTAATGATGAAAATTCTAAAGGAATTTTCTAGATAATGGAATGTTTAAGGTCAAGTCCTTATACTACTATGCCACAACATGAATCTCAGCCAGCAATGTCATCATCTTCCACTCATAGCATGAATACTAAATTTCTTGAGTGTTTTTCCTTATTATAGCATCTAAAGAACATTTTCCCATCCAAGACATATATTCTACCTCATAATAAAATATCTGCATATACTCATTCCATATGCGTTAACTAATATTCTTGTGTCACTGTGAAAGGATGTACTTTAATCAATTATGATCTGTATACCTTGTAAAATTTTATCCCAATTGATAATTACACATACACATCAAGTATTAAAAAATTATAGATAAAATGTGGTCAATTTTATGGTAGTTTTATTCATGTGGGCTCAAATACCATTTCTTATACAACACAACTCGATCTCCCATTATAAACGCATCTCCTTGAATGATCCCATATGCTTCATAAAACATTAGGAACTGTTCCACTAGCCAGGTTAAGATCAATATTGTCATTTTTTTCAAATCATTCTTCAACTCAAGGAATGAATTGTCATATCATTCAAACCTTTCAAACATTATACCCTCCCTGGTAAATCAAAAAAAGAGGTACAACAAATCATAGAAAATCATCGATGAACCACCAATAATATATTTTAAACCCCTGAAACTATAGATATCAAAAATATTCTTCATTTGATCCGATTGAACAAATGAATGATCCCTCTATGGTGTAATAACACACCTTCCTCTGAGATGACGTGACACAAGACATATACATGATAGTTCCATCATTTTCACATTGATGGCTTGGAATATAGATGATTCCATATCAGGGTACATTGTATAATGTAATGATGTTTGGAATTATCATCAAGAGTCATTAATTACACCAATATGTCACTCACATAATCTACCAAAAACAGATCTATTTATTGGTGGAATAATTTATTTATCAGGGCCATAACCATTGATTACGAAATCATAAACCCAAATGATATCACAACGAACTCAAAAAGTCCATAAACTCTTCTGAACGCATTCATAGGTATATAAGAATGTCAAACTATCAAATTATTATACCCTGATCACAAATAAATCATTGAGAATACACAATCAATACTCGACAGGTCAATATCATCATCAATACATAAAATAGGATATGATTTTTTTCACTAAAATCTTTTTCAATGTATGGTAATCATATGTAAGTGCAACAACCCACTATAATTCTTTTTAAACTATAACGAAGATACCCAAGGTGATGTTACCGGATAGATAATCTCATTATCCATCAACTATTATAGCTTATTATTACATGCCAAATGATTTATTAGTGACACTCTATATGGTGGAAAACAAATTTTCATATCCCCCAATATAATCTCAATTATAAATTGAACATCTCTCTCATGTGGAATCCCTATGAATTTCATATGAAATAAGTCCTGGAACTCACCCACTCTTGGTTGAAACATGTCATTCATTTCACCCTCATCATCCAGTATTATACTATTAGCCAGGGTGGTGATATCCCCGAGTTGTTGATGAATTTGTAATTCATGGAATGGATGTATATCTCACACTCCACCATGAACATAATTTTCACCCTACGGAGATGTAAAAGTCATTATCCTATGGTAATAATCTACATGGGATCAATATGGTAATAACCATTCCATAACCAAGATCAATTGTACTCCTAACAATATCATTTATGAAATGATCATATAGGAAGAAATACTCCCCAAATTTGAGAGAACACCCCTTGAATAAACATATGTCCCTCAACAGTAATCCTAAAGGGGTATCGATCATCATAAACCCACTCACATGCTCTACTTCTAGGATAAAACCATTCATATGTTCTACTGATATAAAATAACATGAGGCACTAATTTAAAATAAAGAACTAGCTAGTGTAGAATATATAAGAATAGTATATCTAACATTAGATGGTCAGATCTCTCTATCCACAAGTGTATGACGAAATAAATGCAATTTGACTACCCCTATACCCAATGCAGTAGTATGAGTCCCCTAACTTACACCAAACTACTAATATGAGAACTCTTTCCATGAATAACCCTATCCACTACATCAATTTCCACATCTGATAGAGCTATCACTACTATACTAGTACAACGTAGATGATCCCCTTCCCATACTATATTTATTCCGTACTCCTACATCCTTACCCATCTATCATTGGTTACTACCGAACCTGTTGATATATCCCATCCATTAACATGATCAGAACACTATTGTTGATTAGGGGAACTATCTGCAAAAGTGACCTAACCACCCACACTAGTGACAGGTCACTCATTTTTAATCCTGAGTAAATGATATGTCGCCCTACTCTAAATACTTTCTACTTCTATGGTCATTATTCCCTAATAATTATAATTTATTTGGGAATTTGTGCCTCTTGATCATCTAATAGTAACCAATTGCCCTTTTTTTAATCCACATCTAGGTTTCCCAAATAAATGAGATCCCAATTCACATATTTGGTAGACTTTTTCAAATGAATGATATTTAAATACGATTTATTCTCCCATTTAATCCAATCTTGAAACTGTTTCACCTCCGTGGCCTCATATCCCACAGGCACTGGGGAAGATCACTATAGATATATAAAGAGACCAACATTCTCTATAATTTATATACTGATCTGGGTCAGAAACATAAACCCATATTCTCTCTACGGCCTAAGCGTGTGATTTAAAAAGTGCTCCAAGAACATATCCTGAATATCCATCAACTCTATACAATATAGTTGAATATCCCAATGCTTGATATCCCACAAATTATTTGATTAAAGAAATAACATGTAAACAAACAAATTCAAATCTATTCTCAATAAGAGTCTCAATGCGGTCACCTATAGTCTAGATAGACTCAATCTAGAACTCGTCATCCATTTGTCCACAGTATCTAATAAAATCTAGATAGTGTTGCGAATGAAACTACAATGTATACTCAAACATTATTTTCCCAACAATTAATGGCGAACATTCGAAAAACATCATGATACAGGAAATGTTCTCGTATAACTTCTCTTCCACAGAATTATATGGCACTATTATATATGTAGGTTCCACTAATATAGGATCATCTTTTACAATAACCTATTATTGCCCTCTCAATACGCACCATTTTGGAGGTATATCACTAACATTCCAACCACAAATCTAAACAAATTTAACCCAACATTTACACATTTTATAAGAGAAAATCACATAAATCCACAACGATTTATATCCTTTTCCTACTACACATTGAATAATGAGGAACTATCAATACCCTTAACCATAATATACCTTTTCCATGGTTGAAAAAATATTAAACACTCTCTCTATAAAATAGTTTCTCCTCATACAGAAATCATCAATGAAAATCTACATTTTTTTTATCTCAAATTAAGAACCATTTTCCTTTTAATTACATGAAAAAATACATTTCAATTCCAACAACATACCCAAATACATGTTTTTCCCAAGCGTTCCTGAAATGATTAATGTCCATTTAAATCATGAGTGCCTATAATGTTGCAAGAATACTAAACTCTCATGCCACACCAATACATGAGTTAAATCAGAAAAATTATATATAATAAATAACATCACATAACAAGTGAATCACTCGAGGTGAAATAACAATCAACAACAACAAAAAAGCATAAATAACATCAATTACCACCTTGAGTACATGGGTTATCCCTCTTAAATGGGTTACCTAATCCCATTAATGAGATTACATCGATGGAAATAATATTCATAGTATCCTATATTACATTCCTATATTTTAAATAACAATAAAAGGAAACTAATACCATTTTATACTAATTTTTAACATCTTGAACTAGGTTACACATACTAGTTCCCCGAGGTGGTCTGCTACATGACCTCAGGGGTGTCTCCCCATATTCAAGAGAGTACCGACAAATAGAAAGGGTTAAATATATAACATGGATATACTAAAACCACTTAAACAAATGTGGATTATAGAAATCATAAACAAAAATTATCCAAATTAAAATACACATAACCTAAAAATTATGAGTACCATATGATTAAAAAATAGTAATTTAATAAAAAAACCTAAAAATTGGATATTCTATTCTAGTATAAGTGTTCTGTGTCTAATGAAAATCCAAAATAAGGACAATAACAATCCCATGTGGTTCGGGATACCATTTATGGTTCCCTCATGTATGCACCATCCTGACTCATGAATCTAACATTAGGCTTTGTCCCTTATCATTTCATTCCAACATGAATTATATACGGGTACATATCAGGAAACCCATGCAGGGTGTGAGTACAACATAGTATTCCTCCACCAATAGTTTCTAAAAAATATGAATTCAATAATGGTGTATGCAGTATAATAAATAAATAATCAATATGGAAAAGAATTTATATAATCAATTATTTGTTTGTTGACCAAATTTTACCCTGGGTCACAAGAGACACCAAATAAATCTCTATATTTAGAGAACATGTCAAATTTTGAACCATATAAGATATGTAATTTCAATTCAGTATATCATGGTCTTTTATTATCTATTACATTTATGTTTTATATCATTAATACATTTAAAAAAAGTCTAATTCCATCATTTTTTCCTAGAATTAAATTTCTACCTACACGTGAGTATTTGGAGCATCTGATCCTATAGTACTCCCCATTTATCCATAAATTAATTATGGCTCATTAAAGCATAAATGTGTGTCACGACCTGCCTCCCTGGGCCCTGAACCTTGTCATCTGAGCTCATGGGTCTCCTCTAATACCTTAGTTTCCTTCCAGCCCACCATAGGCTATTACTCACTAGGTTTGTTTATCAGAAGAATGACTGTCCCCACAGGCCAACGCATATTCATTCACTGTGTTTTGTCATCACTCACACACACCCTAGGAAACTTCCTTGAAGGCCACCCATCATGATTACTACTCCAGACAAAGCATGATTAACTATGGGGTTCTAATTAGGTAGGCTCCCGAAAAAAATGGTGCACCTTTTTGACATGGGTAGTAATATTTAGCCTTTTATGTCTCACTTTTCTAGAGGTGTTTCATTATCCACCCCTTTACAGCACAACGCCCTCGTTGTGGTCCCCACACCTCAAACCTAAGCAGTGCCTAAGCACCTCCGGTTGGGTATTGTCTCTGATACCATTTGTCACAACCAACATCCCCGGGCTGTGAACCATGTCATCTGACCCCATAGTTCTCCTATAATACCTTGGCTGCCATCTGAGCACACCATAGGATATTACTCACTAGGTTCTCTTATCATACTAATGATTTTCTTCATAGGAAAAAAACATTTTCTTTTAGAGTATTTTGTCCTCAGTCACAGAAACCCTAGAAACATTCCAGACGGTCACCCATCCTGATTACTACTCCAGGCCAAGCATTCTTAACTGCGGTTTTCTAATAATCTAGGATCCCGAAATGAAAGGTGAACCTAGTTGACATGGGTAGTGACATTTAGCTTTTTAACTCTCACTTTTCTAGGGGTGTTGCAGTGTGTGTCCCATACATTTATATCAGTCAGTCACAAATGTGTATTTGGGCCATCAATATGTGTCCCACATATGTTTATCAATCAATCACACATATATCACATATATCAAATCAACCAATGTTATTAAAAATGACCCCTTTTTATTAGTTCATGTCATGGATAACATTTCAATTACCAATAAATCTTGGTTCAACACTTTAATCACAAGGAATTATAATAGAAATTCACTATTAACACAATTTTGAAAAATTAAATAATATAACCCATTAAACCAATTAAGGATTATCCAAACATGTCATTATTTTCATATTAAATTAATTCATAATCACATTAATTATCCAATTAGACAATCCCATTAATTAACCAATTTCAAATTTTCCATATCACATCAATTCCTTAATAAAATAATTCCATTAATTAATTGATCAAATAAATATTCCAATTGAAGATATTATTAGAAAGCATTATAATTTATATTTCAAATCTGCATGAACACAATATTAATCATTACAATGGGACTTTCAATATAGACAACCTAACTGAATATTTTTTATGGATGCTCAACAAAAAAATACTTTAATTGAGGTAGAACGTTCAATTATATAATAAAGAATGAGAACTATATAAAAAATCTATATACAATATCAAACTTATTAGATCCGTGAAAACATAGATTTAATCCATAACCAATATATGAAATAATACATTTAAAATATTAGAGCAAGATTAGAGGGAGGGTGGAAGCTAACTAGGATATGAATCTCTTACTAGGAGTGGTGTATATCTATCAATCATATCATCAATTTTCAATGAATGGTGGTTTTAAAGCCTTATAATATTTTTTCAAGAGACTCCAAATTCT
This sequence comes from Viscum album, assembly GCA_963277665.1. Lineage (NCBI taxonomy): Eukaryota > Viridiplantae > Streptophyta > Magnoliopsida > Santalales > Viscaceae > Viscum > Viscum album. Next base: position 264,225,300 of record OY728122.1, on the reverse strand, counting down.
ATGGAAAAGGAATTAGGGTTATTCTAAGGTGTTTAGTGATATAAGTCGAGGGATTGATAATGTTTTAGAAATTTTATGGGGGGTTTAATTTTATTCAGAAACAATTTACTCAATTGGAAATAAGTTTTTATCTACCAATGATCCTGACAATGAAAGACATCCCATGGGACTTATGATTACTACAAAGACGGAACACAGTTTTACAAACTGTGCAATGACCTTGTGAATACCGACATTTTGGGTATAAATAGTTAACCTTCCTAGAGAATGGTTTGGGAAAATCATGTGCATCACCGCACTACCCCTATTCCTTCCAAAATTCACCAATTTTAACCCAAATACCCCAAATATAATCCCAACCAAGATACTCTAAACCATGATTATCATACTCCCAAAAAAGACATCTCTATGTGACAAATAATGGTCGGGATCTTCCATAAAAATTAAGAAATTGTTTAAATGGAATTTTGAAAAAAGGATTAAATATTTGTAATCATCATAATTTATATTATATTATATGTTCAAGATAATTCTATAAAAAAATTAATAGTGATAATTGTATAAACCAATTTTGTAGTAAAGGTAAAAATTTAAATACTGGGGGGTTAAAAAATAAAATAGGGGTTAGGTTGACCTCAATAATTATAAAAATTTTATTGTATGGTTATATTTCAATGTTATCATGTCTAAATATCTATTATAAATCATTCTAGACCCTTTTTTAATATTGAAAAAGAGCTAAAACCTTTTTATTTTAATAAATTCAAATAGTTCCTCTCACCACACTTATAAAAGGTCTCCCCTATCATGTCATCTTCATATATTCTAAAACATTTGTTTCATATAATACGTAACAAAATCACATCCTAAAATCCATCACCTCATCCAATAATCCCTAGTTTTGGATAAAATTAAATAGTGGAAATATTATTGTCCAAAACTAAAGCAGATTATCTAAATAATAGGATACATTATTCAATGAGAGTTTTTATTTTATTTCATCCCCCAAATCCTTATATTTATATTAACAGATGGTGGTATATTGATATAATTATAATCCATATAAATAGATATTTTTATGTAATTTTCATTACATAAAAACATCACCACATCCATAAAATTGGTTATGAAATTATCATTCACCTATACGATTGACTATCGATCCACAAACCGATGCCTTCTTTTTTTCCATTACACCTATCATGGTTCGGTATGATGATATATATAGAGCACACATATGATAATTATAACATTATTATAAATATTTAGTAATTATATTACATATACCGTTTATTTCTTTTTATTTCATAGGAGATAATATAACACCGCTTATGTGTGCAGTAGACATCCACATTGCAATGTGATGTGATTCATATTTCAATAACCTATTAAATGGAAGGTACTATGAAAATCTTTATGAATAAATGTGAAAAAATTATATTATAATGATATATATTACATATTTTTCATTAATAAAAGATAATCAGTCATTTAATTTAATTACTTTTCTCTCACTTATAGATGATAATATCATTCAAGTACATATGGAATACCTCCTTCACCAAGCGATGTGAATATATTTTCATTACCATACCACATGGAAGATATATAGAAGAACATTTAAATATATAATAATGGTATTTATGAGATTAAGATCCATATTTAATGATAAAATATTACATACCACTTTTCCATAATGATCGTTGATAAAGAGAATCATTTCCTTTTTGAACATACAACAAACTATCTCTATGATCATGATGCACATACTTTATAAAAACCATATTTCATGGTCATCAATAAATATGAGACTTACACGATGAAAAATGAAGATTAAAATGGAATTGAATCAATTATTATAGATCATTTTTAAATTCTATAACTAATTTGGCATATTATAATATATTATTGGTAATTAATTATTCAAAATAAATAATTACATAATGTTAAATTCTGTATTCATTGATTTATCTAACAATGGTTGTTCATTGTAAAATTGTTTCTATTTAGGAATAAATATTTTATTCACTCTATCCATGATCAAAATGTTGTCCATGATTATACGAACATCGTCGTAAGATTCTATGGGTGGAGGCATGGTAGATCATATCAATTGCATCATTCAAATTTTATCGCACTAGGAATTGCTTCCAAAGGATTATAATTGATCACTATATAATTAAGAGAGGAAGGTGAAGTAAATTTCTCTATATTATTAGGATTTACCTTAGGGAGTGATCACTCTATGTCTTGAGAGTATTTTATCTAGAAGACATTGTGAACAAAGAGTGAAATTATTTATCTCTCCAAAAACTAATATATTTGGATTTATATAACTATGGGGTTTAAATTAAATAATTTCACTCATTCCCTTTATTATTAATTGACCCCTTTGGAACCCCTTCTCAAAAATAATAACACTATTTAATTATAAGTGAAAAACTCCCAAATTAAATTAAATATTATTTTATCAAATAATATTTAATATATATAATTTCTCATCAGACCACTAAAATAGGTCCACTATTCATACTTATTCATTATTATGCCATTGAAATATGAATATTTATTTAATAAAAAACTATAATTGCAATATTCTATAATAAATCAAAAAATATTATATTCACTAAATAGAAAATAAATATTTGTTAAATATTCCACTCACATATTAATTTCTCCAAAAACTATTGAAATAATATATGCGCCCCACCAAACATGAATAATTATTGATCCAAATGTTTGAAAAATATCTATTCAACTTGATAACTAATAAATAATAATATATTATTCAAACAACCTTTGGGATAAATTTAGTGTGTCAACTTATAGGACTATTTCTCATTGGAATTATGCAAATAATTCTACATTCCAATGTAAGCATCTATAAAAATTACAACACACCGATATCAGATGATCTTAGTGACAAAACTACACATTAAAACTTACAAATTATTACATTGTAATATAATCCCTTTATTATTGTATATTTAATCATTATGGATTCATAATGGTACCATCAACATATGTTCTCGATGTCTCTTTATTTTGAAATATAGAAATCTAACATGATTATATAACACACTGAAATGTAGTTATTTATCAAATATAATTTCATTAATGGGCCTGAGATATCAATTTTTGTTAAAAAAAACAATGGAAAAATTCATTCTCCCGTTATTGATTAATGAAATATTAATTTTGATGAAATAAACATATCCTACCTCACCGCTAACAAATTTTTTTATGATTTTAATTAATAAATATAAGTAAATGGGTGATAACTGTCATTAATAGTAATATTAAATTCTGAGGACCAATATTATCCTATGCATATAGAAGCATACTGTGACACATTTAAATGTAGATTTTCTGCTGGAGGGTCTCGTTATAAAAATATCACCCACTAGATATTACCATGTTCATACACCATGAGAAGGTTCCTAAATTTCCTATGTGTCTCCATCCATGATATCCTAAAAAAATGTGTCTGTAAAATTATTTTATCTCATTATAAATCATATATTTATGAATAAAATAATGTTACATTAGGGTTCTCATCGTAGTGGGGATCTACAATGAACTTTCAGTGTGGAAAATAAATTAACAACATTATCACATACATTGTCACAGAAAGGTAAAAAAATAATTAGATAAGAATTATATTAAAATTTCGAAAAAATAAAAACATTTTATCAAAAAGTAAACAGATATGTTATCTTGGTCACAAACTCCAACATACTCTATATTACATGAGATCCAATTGCTAAAAACATTCATTCTTCTCGCTCTCGCATGATACTCATGCTTCTAAAGATATTGGACATTCTTTAAGGGGTATATCATATTTTCTAATATATGAACACTTATTTCTATAACATCGCACCTATGAGAGAAATTTTCACTTGAGGTGAAACTTAGGGAGTATGTGATTTGTCTACTAGTTTTTCCATGACTTGTTTAGAAGATCCAACATTAAAACATTATGAATATAATATCTGGTAGGGTCATTATATCTTAGTACCATATAAATCTTGTAGGAAATGATTCAAATCCCAACTGGTTCCATGGATGATTCATATTCCAATATATACATTGAAAATAATGTAGAATCAGTGAAATCCATCTACTTTGAAATCATGATACTCCATTGTCCTCCTTTGAGACAGAAAAAAAAAATCTGAACTTCATCATTAGATAATTTTTATATGTTTTCAAACTTGAATCCTTGAATATTCATATAACTACCTCATCATATTTTCTTTAAATGAGTAAAATATCCTTAGTTATTGTTAGATATAGAAGAATAACATTAAAAATATACCAATTGAATTCACTCATATATACATGATATATTCAAACTATTTTAAATTCATAGTAAAAATAATGTATAGTACATAAAATTTCATACATGATTTATTAGATCGTTGATGTTTATGGGATATTATTGATTCTCTTTTTTTCTCCTTATATTTGGTCTATTATTTTCATAGAATAGTGTATACCATGAAACAGTAAAACAAATACCATATTTTTTTCTATACTAATTAACCTTAGTATATTAATCAGTTTTTCTTCATAATAGAATATTTGTTATTGAATCAAGATATTATAAAATTATACATAAGAAAAGTTTTCTTTAAAAACCGATTTTTAATCTCTTTTATAAAATTTTTCGTTACATTATATTTGAAAACATCACTGAAAAAAATTTCATAATATATATTTCTTATTTATAATAAAAATAATATTTAAATATCAAATAATTTAACAAATATTTTTGTTCATATGTAAAATTAAATGTGCTATAAAATTTTCTTACTGTGGTTAAGGTAAAAATTAGGTTTACTGTGTAACATATGCATATGTTAAAATTATTTTTCCTCATAAATTGGATATATATTTAATAAATTATAAATAATTTAATATTTAATGGGTAAAATTAGTAAATATTAATCACTTTAATTTTTTTATTTAGTGATATATATTTTGATGGTAAATAAAAAGAGGCTGCATTGCACCTTGATACTAAAATATTAAAAATTAATTTTCTTAGAAGGTAATGTAATTTTTTAAAAATATATTCATATTATTTTTTAAGATTTTTTATTGATCATATCATATATTCTATAAATTTTTAATCAATTTTGGATTCACATGAATTTAGAGTGACTTTATATTATTGAATAGATTTGGGTATTTACAATAATGGCACAACTCCTTAATTAAAAAAGGGGACCACCTACCCAATATTCACCACAAACAAAAAGAAATTTTTATTTACAAATACATATAAATATATATTCTAAATATCCATATACATGATATAGATCTTATTTTCTTTTCAAAAGGCCAACCCAATTTTATAAAACAAGAGACCAATGGGGGTTTTTGTATGGGGAGGTAATTGAATTCACTAAACAATTTACATGTTCACTTCTTATATTGACACATTAATTAAAGTGTAAATAATTAAATTATAATTAAAATATATTCTACCATTTTCTAATACTTGATATTTTTAATGAAAATTATTTATCCATCCTAACTTCCAATAAATGGGAAACAAAAAGGATGATCGTCTATACGGTTGATTACCACCTCACTAACCATTGTAACTCATTTTCCATCACTTCCAATCATATTTGGATATAGATATGTATTTTAATTATAAAATATTAATTATTACATAATTATAATACTTTATTTAAATGATAATATATTACTTATTTCCTTCCAATACATTTTTAAGTGATAAGGTGGATTATGCGTATGTGTGGACAATTGCCTCAAAAATGCGATGTGTTAAAATTTTCATTTGGTTTTAAATAGGATGGTAATAAGTACATATTTAATTAATATATATGATATATATGAATAATTAAATAATTAAAGTGTTTATTAATAATTACATTTATTTAGTTGCATCCCTCGTGAAAATGGAAATGTAGATCATGTGTACCTATATCATATCGTCTCCATGAATGATGTAGTTCATTTTCAGTCACTTTAATTTGTAGATTACTATATATAAATATATAATTAATCTATATGATATATATGTATTGTTTAATATATTGTATATTATGGAACCCAAGTCACTAAAATGGAATGGAAATACTAAAACACAAAAACATGAAAATTGAATAATTAATTACCCAAAACATGACTCTAACATTTTTTTGTTAATAAAAAATTATTGAAATTATAGGATTAAATAAAATATGGATATATATTTTTGACTATTGTTTTTTAATATATTTATAATAACTCTAGAATTATTATATAGGTGTTTTTACATGTATTTTAAAATTTAACACCTGAGGTAAGAGATTTTGTTCCCATATTTATTTCAATTAGACACATTCTATATTCACTTCTTGTTTATTTTTTTATGGTGTATTTAATTCCAATGTAATTATTTTGTGATTATTATCATGATAATTATATTATTTATACATCAATAATTGTTTCATTAATTCATATTCTACACAATTGAAAAGATATTAAAGTGGTTAATGATTTGTGATCTAATCTCATTGTTTCCCAGGTAGGATTACGAATATGTTTACAATGATGAAATCATATGATCTACCTCTAGTGTGGCTCATTTTTTTCATTTGATTTATCATCATATTAAAAATTATTATTTTTATGTCATTTAATCCTCTTTATTAACTCAAGATAACAAGATAAGGTTTATATATATATATATTATTTCTATCATCAGTTGAAAATACTTTTTCATTCGTGCTGAGGAATTTTTTTATGTTATGAAAGTACTTTTTAAATTAATTTGGGAAACGTTTTTCTCTTTAAAAAATTAATTAAAATTAATATTCATAACATTTTATAAAATGAGTAATTTTTTAATTTTTATCAACATTTTGAATGGAATATTTATTACAAGGTCTATGTCATGAATTATAATTTTTACATTATGGATTACACAATAATTTAATACATCCACAAAAACATTATATGCATATTCAAAATATAATTTTTTCATCCACATTTTTAAATTTTTTCTATTTTAAATAATTAAATTAAACATGAAAATCATATTTTATTCAAGATATGTTCCATGTTATCATTAAAATTAATTTTCCATCTATGGTGACGTCATTTGATGTTACATAAAAATTAATTGGGATATGATACAATAACTATATAATTATGATTAAACATTATTTTTTATAATAATGATTTCATGACATCTATGTGACCGATTCATTTTGAAAATTAAATTATATACACAATTGATGAAATATTTATGAAACCTGATTATTTTCCCTTGATGGTTATATGAGAGAAATTTCATTAATACCAATTAATTTCTTAGTATATTAAATGAGGATTATTTTATGATCATGTGAATGGCATGTTTTTTGTTTTAATTATGTGAGGGGTGGGACCTTTATATCCCAAAAATTCATTGGCCATGGATTAATATCTTAAGAGATAAATATAAATAGAGTAGGGAGTGAACCTAGTTCAGTAATGGACTTAGTAAATGATAGTATTGGGAGTGATCTGTGAGAACATTTTTTGTTAGGGAAGTGAAATCTATCCATATTATTATATTTGGGAATGATAATTGACTATTAATGAAATTATTTACTATACTAATGAGTATGCGAAAAATATATTTCTTAATAAAATATTATTTTCATACTGATCATGTTATTTGATTTCAGTATTGTTCTTGTCTTAATAAATTTTTATCATTATGCAATTTCTTGAGATATTGATCTTTTATGTGAATGGTGAGGTTTTTAAATAAATAAACAATGTTCTAAAATGCATATTCTCACGTTATGATTATTTCATCACTAATATATCATTTATTTACCCTTATTGAGTTTCATAGATCTCCTTTTATTATGTTTCCTCTATTGAGGTTATGAGGAATGGAATTTTCAGATATTTCTTTCAGTTTTTCTACTTATGACGTATATAGTGGGAGATGGTGTAGTTCAAATATGCACTGGTTGTGAATTAATCATTGTTTCCAATGACACTATTCTATTATGTTCCCCAATCATATTTTTTAAATATGAAATGATATTCATCTATTATGATGTAATATATAGAAGGTCCTACATCTGGATACCACTGAACCTGTTCTTAGTACTCTGTTGGTCATATGGACTCAAAAATATTTCCCCAAGTGCCAGAGGCAACCGACTATTAGCAAGGGCCTAGGTAGTGATAGTGGGGAAAAACTTCCCTCATTGGCAGTGTGTAACGTAGTGGGATAATAATATACTATATCAGAAGTGGTAAATACCATATAACTAAAACAAACAATGGAATCCTGATAATAAAGATAACCATATGTCATAACACACATAAGATGATGATTCCTGTCATTTGTTCTAATAATGAAACCAAAACTACATACACCCTAGTCAGATACAAAATACAATACCAAGGTACAGAAATACAATAGATAACTCAGAAGAATCGCAAGCCTTGGCTTGGTTCCATGCCATCTTCCTCCAAAATAGAAAAAGAAGTACTTTCACATGGGAACATTCGCTTATCGACCCCACAACAATATAATCTTTTTGGACACAAAAGCATGACCCTAATTGGGTGCCAGATATAATTCCTAGTATACAACCACTAATGATCCGTTCCTATCTGTTAGTGAGTATATACAACAGGTAGTGTACAAAAATGAAAAGCAGTATACTAGGATTAACACAAAATTAAGCAATCTTACAATTCCTATTTTAATTTATAATTCATTATATTTAGTTCATCCATTCATTTAAATTATATTATACAGGTCTCGATATCAGTCATAAGCCTGTCAATCCCAGGTATAATCGATTCCCAATAGATACCTTAGAAGGAAATCTAAACAATTAAAGTTATGACTTAATCCAAACATCGTATATTTCATGGATGAAAATTCCTAATTCATTACATTTCCAAAATCAATTCAACACATTTCTTATAGCTATACCAAAACCATTCCCACAGGAAAAACAATTACTCAATAAGATTCATAAAAAATCCTCGCTAGCAGGCATAATAAATCCTTACGGGTAGTCATTACAAATCCCCTCACATAGGAATAACTATAACACAGGGTAAAGCCTGGTATATTTGCATTTTAGCATAATATAAAACACATTTAAATTAAACTATTACATGGTTAATATAATAACAACTCACACGGGTATCATACATAACCTGAAACATGTGAGTTAAACTATCATAAGGCATAAACAATTATAATCATAACATGGAAAAAGGGTCAAAATACTAATCTCAATCCCTTATTTTATCTAATTCCTATTTAACCAAATTGTAATCCCATTATAATTCAAATCATTTTTAAAAACCCTATAAGGGAAAAAACATGTCTTACCGCATAGGCTCCATTGGGAAAACTGCCATGTTCAACAACAAATAGAAACACATCCATGGTCTGGACTTAATTGAAGGTAATCCAAATTACGCATGAATGAAAACACATATTCAATTACATAAACAACATTATGCAATAACACAGGTTAAAAATAAATAAACGTGACAGCCAAAAATAGGATCATGGAACATCAACACATATATTCGTATCGACAATTATCGAGAGTCACTAGACCACATACCTTGAAGTCATATGGATCTCTTCATCCGGTATTTACTTCAATTTCAAGCTATAATAAATAATATCAATAAAATTTGGTAATAATATCATGGTATGATAACATATTAATGAAAATAAATCACAATGGACGAATCCAGAAAAATAAAGACCATAATGATTTTGTTCCAATGCATCTGACAGTAAAATAATCAGGTTTCAGGCAGACATATGAGAGCCAAAATATGCACCGATAGTGCTTCTCAAGATTCCAAGTGAGCCCCCTATAGGAATGTTTGAAAATTGATGCTTCTGTACATTATATCCAAAAAAATTACATGGTCTGTAATAATAGGTACACGCCGTGTAAGTAATAAAACCATCCCCCTCTACTGACTCCCCTTGCATGCCATGATCAAACATAAAACGGTTGTTACACAGTGTATATAAAAAGTACACAAATTGTAAACCCCATGTTTGGTAGTGTAATGACTCATACCAAAATTTAGACCATTTAACTCTTTTTCTACTTATATGATTCGAAAAGAAAATACCTATACCTCAAAATAAGAACCAGGATCTTACAAACATACCCATTATATAAATTTTTCCCTAAATTTCCCTTCCTTGGGTGGTGAATAAATATTTGAGAATAAATCTAGAAACAGAGTATGTACATTGACATATTATTCCCAAGTCTCATACTACACTCACCTATGATTCCATATCCCCCGTATTTGAGGAAATGGATGTCCTCAGAGAACCATTGTGATATGATCTAATATATGAATCATATACTCCCCAATGGAAGAATCAACCTAATACTCAACCACTTTGGGATGAAAAAAGTTAGATGGAATGGAGTGATATAGGTTCAGTTATGATACATGGAAGATTTTGTGCATGTATCAATACATTTGATCCAACTGCAATCTATTAGAAACTAGAATGACCCTTTCAAGAATCTCAATCAGTCTGATATATCATAGTGAAATCTTTACCCTTCTCCAGATCAGTGGGTGTCCCAACCTCTTTATACCATTCTAGAAAACCAGATCCCCGGCCTCAAAATCTAGAGGTATAATATAGATAGCGACCTTAGATTTCAAACAAGATAGCACAATATCCATATGCTTCTGAATCAAATGGACATTCTCAGAAGAATCTTTCATGTTATGTGGTCCCAGTATAGCTACCTCACCCACATCCAGTAAGAACATGGGTGATCTACATGACCAATCATACAAATCCTCATAATATTCATTCACTATAGTCACCTAGAAATAGTTATGGATTAAAAATTCAACCAAGGTAATGTGAATCTCCCATAAACCACTATAGTATATGATTCATGCTTGCAGAAAGTCCCCCAACACAAGTATTGTACATTCTGACTGTCCATCAGTCTGAGGGTGGTAAACTATGCTCAAAATAATTTGTGTATCCAGGGACCTATGAAAGCACATCAAAAAAATGAGACGTAATGTGGTTGTCCCTAAATGAAATTATGGAATTATAGACACCATTATGTCATACCACTTCACGGATATATGGCTTCCCAAGCTCATCAACACCTATGAACTCCTCGATCGTCATGAAGTGAGAGAGAATTATATGTATTTCGACCAAAACCCACACAACATCATTACTTATGGGAGAACATAGTAACCATGTCATTAAATCCATCACGACATCATCCCATTACAACTTTATAATAGGCAACTTCTCTAAAATCCCGGTTGGACACTGATGTTTCTCCATCCCCTATGGATAGGTGGAACTCCTCGTAACAAAACCAGCCACTTATCTCTTTATACCCGACCACTAGTAATAACATGGGAAGTCAAGGTACACCATGGTATCATTGGGACATACATCCTTAGCCGAATAATGAAATCCCCATATCAACTCCTCACATATTTCCCGTGGAACCTTGACATGTCTATGGACAGAAAACATCTCATCATCTCTTAACATCCAACTACGATGTGGATCTTCCCCTCTTACACTCTATAAAAAGGTATACGCCCTTCGAATATTATATTTTCTTCATTGTCACTATGTCTCGGAGGGTAGAAGACACAATTATAAGAGAAAATAATGTCTTTCCCTGACTATTATGCACTTCCAAATGCATTATAAAGAACAATGCCCTTATCATAAACTCACCAATTGCCTCCCACACCACCTATAATAAAAGTCCTTCTACTTAAAGAATCATCCACTACCTTGTCTTACCATGTTGTGTAGGAAAACTCAAAATCTAAATACTGAAGGTATTACACCAACCATCACTATCTCAAATTAAGGTCACACAGGGTAAAGATTTATTTGAGTATTTTGTGGTCCATGTACTCTACATAACACCTTCCATGAAAATAGTGTCTCAAACAGTGCAGCACATTACATCAATAGATGACTCAAAATCATACAATGGGTAATTACTCTCATGAGGCCTCAACTAGCAAGATCCTTACACCATGAATTTATATCCTTTCTTGATCACTACGCCCATCCAAATACCTGATGTGTCATTATAGATGTTATAACTCTTTCCCTACTCTAGTAGTATCAGGAGCGGTGTTGTTGTTAGTATCCCATTTGTCTCTTGAAATGATGTCTCATAATCTTCTCACCAAAAAACATTTCTCACGTCTTAGTCAAGTCATTATACAACACTGCTAAGCATGATAAGTCCTCTATAAACACCTATAGAACCTAGCTAGTCCCACGAAACACCATATGTCAGACACGTTCTATGTATGTTCCTACGAAACTAATTCCCTCACCTTATCTCAGTCCATTGACACTCTTGTATCTGAGATAAAGTGACCATGGAAGTGAATATTGTCCATCCAAAAGTGTCACATTGTGATCATAGCTTATAACCGATACATTATTAGTTTATTCAAAATGATCTAAATATGGTTGGTATAGTCTTGTTGATTATTAGAATACACCAAGATATATTCCATAAAAACCACAATAAAGTAATCCATGTAAGGATGGAAGACTTGGTTCATTAGTGCCATGGAAACTGCTAGCATGTTTGTGAGATTGAACAACATAACCAGATACTCATATAGACAATACCTGCTAAGAAACGTAGTACAAAGGTAGTCTTCGAGTCGAACACGCAACTGGTGATAACGATATCTCAAATTGATCATAGAGAACACTCGATATCCTCATAGTTCATCGAAGATATCATATATTTGAGTAGTGGTTACTAGTTATTAACCATCAACTAGTTTAATTTCTGATAATCCACGCATTGTTTGAGGGTACTATCCACCTTTTTCAAAAAATGTGTAGGAAAAACCCATTGGTATGTACTAGGTCTAATAAACCCTTTTGCCTCCACATCCACTACCTACCTCTTGAGCTCTAGAAACTCCATAGTAACCATTCTATATGGAGTAAAGGATACCAGTGCAGCTCCTAGTACTATATCCTCTCTCACCAAATGTAGGCTTGAAATGTTATCCGATAATACGTCTATAAATCCATCAAACACAAGAGTAAAATATGTCAAACATGTCGCCAAGTTATCTAGACATAGACCACAATCTGCGATATCCATCCTCCCAATCCACATTACTGCAGTCCCGCTCGGCCTACCTTGACAACCAATTCACCATTATGTATAAATGATCCTCCCATTGGTGATGTTAAACTTCTCCTATGAAAATATCAATCATAAATTGATTGAAAAGGGACAAACCAGTCCATTCTAAGAATGAAATCAAATCCTATCATCACTAAGACAAATATATCCCATAAGAAGTGACACCCACCAACCTCAGGGGGCACTACTTACAAGGACACAGACCTATCATTCTTATCCATAATGGAATTTCTAGCATCAATAAATCATCACAAAATAAAACACATTGCCCATTCTCTCTACGATGGGCACAAATATAATACTATTTGAATCCCCTATATTGAAGAGTGTGGTAGATAAAATGGGGGAGACAACAATAGTACATTTTCCAATAGATGTTTTGGGATCCTGCTACTGTTGGGTAGGATTCACTACATAGTTATGTCCAATACCGTGACCATAAAAAACTACCAAGCTACCTTGAGATGATCCACTATCTTGTCACTGAAACACTGGAGTCTGGATACCACGACCAAAAACACCACCTCGTCATGAATGCTTTGATGCAACCCATCTACCAGTCTAATGAGAATATACTAAACCTTATCCTAAACATGGAGTCAGTGTAGATCCCATCTCTCTATATATTGGTGGAAACACCCAGTAGGAGCACTGTATATGGCTCATCTTACCAAAATCTCATCACTCAATAGTATCCATCAGGAACACCGGTCTCATATGCCAAGATCTACCACAATGGTAGCACCTCACCTGGCTACTGAAAGAAATATTTTGACAACTCATATCCCCAAAATAATGCTCCATATGATTCTTCTTTCTCTCAGTTGAGATAGTACCACATCTCAGTGTCGAATCACCCATGTTTTCACTTCTGGATTCCCAATGATTATTCTATATAGGTAGTACCCAATTCACGATTTTATAAAAAAGGAAAAATGAAAAAATTCACCTATAATCAGATGTTCTTCCTGATACTATCCTCGAATTTTCTATCCATAAATTTCTCAACAACCATCAGAATAGGTGATCATATCATAAGATCAGTGAAACAGGTTGATAAATCCATCAATGAAATAGCACCCTACTCCATATGAATGAACACCCAAGCTATATAATCCTTCAGAGTCTTGGGGAAATAGTAGGTATAGAAGGCCCTATGAATCTCTCCCCATGCCAAATATTGATGATGCTCTATCTGAGTGGTAACATCCCATCACCACTTGGCCAAATAACATAGAATTTAAGTAGAGAGCATGACCCTCCTCTCAGGAGGCATCTATAGATTCTCGAAGATAGTAAGAATGGACTCCATCCATGACTCTAAAGCCTATGGTCCACCATCCCCTAAAAATGTAGGCGAATACTTCTGTTGGAAGACTCATGTCAGTTCATCCATAGATGTGGTAGGATGAGGTACTCCCAGGATGGTCTTAGTAAACCTCATAAACATTAATTAACTATGTATTAGCACCTGTATTTGGTATAACAACTAGTCCCACAACTAGAACAACTGAATGATCTACTGGCAGACCATGTCCTACCACCTCTGAGTTATGATCATCTCCACTTTCCTGGTGTAAAGATTGTGGTTTTCATGGTGGAATGAATTAGAATTGTCCATCACATACCTCAATTCAAGTTGTGATCAAGGTTCATAGTTCAAGAGTGAAAGAACAAAACAGAAGAATAAAAAACCTCAAAAGTAAACAAAAGATAACTAAAATAAATGTAGAGACCATACATGGTGTGAAAACTTAATGTCTTGCATGGTAACATACTTCCATCAGTTTGAGTATTTTAACATACAAGGTACAACTTATATTAGTCAGGTACATGGTTTGTAATGTAGTCCCACCTCAAATCGATGTACTCGTATACTACCAGTTTACATGGGTTCTATCTGAGTATTCTTATACGATATGTACCAATATTAAACGGTTCTGTAACTGCAAAACCCATCATCTCTTTTTCCTTATCACACAACCAGACACACAGTCACATACCATAAGTTTTTCACTATGAGTACACGTCATATAACCATGAAAAGAAAACATCCTTCCCCAAATAGGAAGAACACATGGTGTGTTAGGGTAACTACATGCCCTCTAAACTATATTTTTTAGGAATGAAACTCCAGATTCCCTAGAAAACTCATGTTCTATAGAAGAACAAACTAGTGGTATGAAATATTCTTATCCACGAGGGACCATAATCCCAAATGATTAATTTTTGGCACCCAAAACTAACATATTACAATACAATTCAATACAAAAGGAAGAAACATGATCCACCAAATTCTGATCCAAGAGGGCCCATACACAACATGGATCATAGCATGGATTCCATCCAATTCAAACCAAAACACTTATCATTAAATGTGTCACAATAACATGTATATATTTCTTGGTACCTATCACAAGAGCATGAATATCTAGTATGATATCTATCACAACATCATGTAATCAGTAATGCTCCTAAATGGAATGGAAATAATGAAAAAAATGTGATTTTTAACAAGTTCGTATATGATTATAGAGATGGAATACCCTCATATATTATATTTTCAAAAAAAATAAGAACAAAAATAATATCATAATTACAAAAAAACAAGTGTTTCATGCATATGTGAAATGGAATCAACTATAGGAACAAAAAATCCAAAAATAAAAGTCAATTCAAGGTAATTTGAATTTTCCCTTTAAACGTGGTAGCTACAACTATGAACAGTTTATTACCAAACTCAATATCCTTCCTATCTTTTATAATGTCTTTAAACATTAAGGAATAATTGAAAAGAATATTTCTCGGATTCCACATTGATAAATCTTGGATCTGGATGCCACTGAACTAGTGCTCGGTACTCGATGGGTCAAAATCCTCAAGCACATTTACCCAAATTCTATAGGATATCGACGAGTATTAAAAGGCATAGGGTGTGATAATGAGGAATCTAGGCCCTCATTAGCAGCGTGCAACACACTCGAAGAATAATATACAATAACTAAATAACTAAATACCATGAAAATAAAAAAACATAAGACTATTAATGAAGAAAACCAAAATTAATAACACATAAAAGATGATGCGTCCTATCAAATGTTCTAAGAATGACTCCAAAACCAGTTACACTACATTTATATACAAAATAAAATTCCAAGAAAAATAGTTACAAAAGAAAACTCATAGGCATCGCAAGCCTTAGAATGGTCACTTTCTCTCCTGCTCATAAATATAATACCAAGTACCAGAAGAAGGGTGCTTTCCCTTATCGACTACTACAATTATATAATCTATCTGGGACAAAAATCATGACCAAAACAGGGTGTGAGAAATAAATCTATGGAGGTAACTACCTAAGATCTGTGCCGATATCAACATGAGTATATGCAAGAGTTAGTCTACAAAAAGGAAAATGAGTAATCTAGGATGTACTCAAAAGTAAATAATCCATTCTGTTTATATCAACCATTCAATTACACTGAATTTTATACGCCTCTAGATCCAGACTTTGCTATTAAATCCCAAATATAATAGATTCTCAATAGATACATCATAAGGATATCTACACAAGTAATGTGATGAATCAATCCAGACATGTTCCTTGTCTTGACAGACACGTCATAAGTCACTCAATTTCAATATTCAATTCAACTCCTCGCCTGTAGTCATATTAACCCACCACCCACATGCATAAGTAATCCTCTCCTATAAGAATAACAAATACTTTCCCACATGTATAACAAATCCTTTCCCATAGGCATATCAATTCCACACTCATAGGAATAATAGTCCTACAAGGTCGATCCCTATATATCATCATTTAAGTATTATAGAAAAAAATGTAAATTAAAATATAACATGATTAATAGAATTACAACTCACATGACAATCATAATTAACAGTAAAAAAGTGAATTAAACTCTCAAAAGGCTTAAAAAATAATATGTATAACCTGATAAAAGGGAAAAAACTACCCCAATGACCTTAATACTTCTGATTGGTATTTAACACAATTAAAATACCAATATAATTAAATTAATTTTTAACAACCCAAAGTGGAAAAAAAACATTCATATGTGTAATGTAGGACAAAAAACGATGAATAAAAATCAATGGAATCGCACCTATGGGGTGGCCCAAATGCAAGGAAATCCCAAATACACATACATAAAAACACATATTTGATTATTGGAATATTTTTAGGGAAATAATGGTAAAAAGGAAATCAAAGTGACACATAAAAATGGGCGCTTGATGGTTTGGCAGATATATTCATCTCTAAAATTAACGATATACATAAGGCCACCTACCTTGTAGTAGTATGAATCTCACCATCTAGAGTTGACTTCAAATTCAATATAGAATGAAGAAGATATGTAAAATTATGTAAAAAAATCATGTTATGATATATTAATAAATAGATAAAAATCAATAAGAATGGATCCATATGAATACAGATCAAACAGATTGGGTTTCAACTCATTAGATGATTAATGAATTGGGGTTCTGAAGGAAAAACTAGATCCAAAATGTGTTCCAGTAATGCTTCACTTGATACCTAGTGATACCTCAATCCAAATGAGATATAAATGAAAATACATCATATTTTATCCAAAACAAATGAAACTACATGACATATAATAATAGTCTATATTCCTTGTAAGTACTAAAACCACCCCATCTATTGACCCGCCATTACCTGCCATGTTCAACCATACACTGGTGGTTACATGGAGTTAACTAATAAGTTCATCGAATATGACCACAATGTTTGGTAGTTTAAGGCATGGTGCAAACATTTTACCCCATTTAATTGTTTTACACTTATATGAAAAAAAATAAAAGATTAGTACATAAAATGAAGATACGGTTCTTACAATATCCCTGTATGATAAGATTGGTTCTTTATAATCTAATTTACGGGATAAGTTTATAAAGTCTTTAAAAATTAGGATGATGAAAATTTTCTAATAACCATAAGTATAAGTCCATGTATAGGAAAATATATTATAATTTTGGTGAATTATAGAGTGATTGGCTTCCAACCAATTACATATTTTTATTGATAAAAGAAGTGGATATCGAAATGGTATTGATTTATATAGTTTTAAAAAATATTGAAACAAAATATATGACTTGGACATGATTATCATCTGGTTTATGACTAAAAACCATGCTTCAATTCTAGTTTGAATATTATGTAGGTATATGTTATGGAAATTCAAAAAATATATAGATCCATCATGAAGTATTTGAATAGATAACAACAAAAAATTTCCATGGATAAAATTGTAGTGTCTTATGATAATAAAGAGGCTTCCATATTTTTAAATACTGTGATATATTGATCACTATGATCAATGATATTACATGCACATGATGACCAATCAACTATTAATGTGGAATTTATAAGAGAAAAAATATTTCACACTGGTTATAGGAAAGATAAAATACTGAAATATATTAGTTTATATTATTTATATAAAATGAATTATATCAAGAAAATTATTTACGAATGTTAATACATAACCCCAATGATTAAATGATGAATTATCAGTGAAACCCACATATGGAATTATCATGTATTCTAATATTTAAAAACTTTCTCAAATTTTTTTACATTAGAATTAACATATAAGAAATCGTGTTATACTCAATTTGGTAAATTTTTATATTATCATAATCATGGATTAGACTTATCTAAATTAATCCCACATAAATTTCTATGTATGGAATGTCATAATTTATATTCTAAACCAACCTATGATCATAAATAAGTGTGATTATATATATAAACATCTATTACTGAGGATATGCAATGATTAAGCAATTATTGATATTTAAAAGGGTTGTTTATATCATATGGTTGTGTATAAAATCAAACCCAATGATCTTCCTATTGGGTAGGAGATTATTGATGTATTTATAGAATAATTATATAGTCTTCCTCAAAATCATGATATTATGTTCTTAATAAATCAGTTAGCTAAAATTATACATATTTCAACAAATCTATTTAAAACATACCTTATTTAGCTATGAGAACTAAATAAAATACTATAAGAGAATCATGATATGGGATTAGTTTGGAAATGTGTGTAACCTAGGGGTTAACATGTTATTTTTTGTTAATAAAGAAGGAATGATGTGAATCTTCATTGATTATTGGTAACTAAAAAAATCCAAATCAAAAACATGTTTCATCTATGATGCATTAAAAATTTATTTGACCACTTTAATGGAGCTTCATAAATTTACCAGTCTAAACATCATCCTTGGTATCATAAATTAAGGGGAAAAAGAAGGACATACCCAATATATAATTCTGTAGAATTTATAGATACAATTATTATATAGTGATTCCATTTATTCATTCTACTTCCCACTCTATATTCGTTAATTTAAATAATAGAGTCTTAATACATCACCATAACAATTATGTAGTTTCTATATATTTAATTATTATATATTCAAATAAAAGGACATGATAAAATGTCACCAGATAATTGTGATGATGAAATGAAGGATGTAGAAGATTTAAGGTTGAATTAAAAATTGCGAATTTTGGCTTTAAAATATTTATTTTTATGTCATATAATATATATTGAGGATGTATTAGTGGACCCACTAATTTCAAAGATTAATTAAAACTCTCATAGAACAACCTTAATGATTTATCTCTATATATTTCTTATATGGGCTAGATATTGTTCTAACATTGTGAAAATTTTCTCTCTCTTGGCCAATCCATGAAACAGTTTTATGAAGAAAGAAATATTGTTCTTATGGATAGATGAATTTTAATGCACCAAAAATCTATTGTTATAACCTTATATTCAATAGAAATTATGACATGTGATACTAAGTGTCCAAGGTAATATATTATGTGGATCCATTATAATATATTTACTTTGTAAAAAATATTTTATATATTAAAATGAATTTATCACCAAGTTAGCGAGTGTAATATGAAAAGGAAACTTTCATCGATGGCTTGCGTTAGATGCAAGAGAATGTTTTTTGAAATAATAATATATTATTAAATTATTGTTATTTAATATACTAAAAAATTTACTAGATTCTAAATTAGTAGATATGAATATTAATAACTAACATTAGGAAAATATGTTTTATAAAAATATATGATGATTTATTTGGTTACATATTAATTATAAATGAATATAAGAATAAATTGAATATACAATGAATATTTTTATTGAAAATAATATTTATGCTCAGAATGTTATTTTATGATAATAGAATAAATAATAAAATTAATTGAGTGATAATAAAGTAATATATATATTATATATTAAATCAAATATTTTTTATATTCATCCATTTTTTATGATAGACATAGGTTGAGAAAATACTTTATTTTACACATAAAAACCTATATATTTTTTAAAAAATGACAACCTTTTAATGGAGAAACCATTTTAAATTAAAAATTTGACACATAAATTTATTTAATATGTCAAAATAAAAATAATTTTTGAAATTTAAACTGAATAATTATGTTAGGTTATATTTTTGATAATTTCTAAAACATTTCATTTTTTTAATCAATAGTAAAAAATACTAAATTTTAGCTCAAAAACTATTTTTCATGTAATTTTTTTGTAAAGAAAAATTATATATTTAAATGGTTTTAATGTGTTATTAGATAATATTTTTATCAATTAATAAAATTTAACTAATTCGAATTATTTTTCCATTGAAATTAATTATAAAAACATAGAAATCTTATTATAAATTTTTACAATAAAAACTTTCATTGTCATCCTGCATACAGGATGAATTTTAAATTAATTAAATCCTCTTCAATGATTTGTATTTGTGAAAATGTGTTCAATATTTTGAATTAGAATAATTTATAATTTATAAAAATAGAATCTTTTTTTGAAAAATAATACGAGTTAATTTAAATAAAATTAATTAAAATTATTAATGTAAAATGAAGCTTAATAAAAGACTAAACCTTTAATTTAAGGGCCCAAATGACCTTGAGAATTCTCCAAAAATCATTTTTAGCTATAATTTATGCATTCAACTTCTTTTATATTTTATATTTTTTTAATAATTATTATATAAAAAAATGTGTACACCTAACTTCTGTCCAAAAATACCTAGTCAATAATTTCCTCCCTTTTAAAAGGCCACCTCATCTCCCCATTTCTCACACCACTCAAAAAAGCTTATAAGGGAATATTTATACCTATATAGATTAAAAAATTATATCCCCTTGAATATGAATCCACATTTGGGTCGAAATTCTTTCAAGGAATCCTTTTTGTATAAAAACATTGTTACCCAATTTATAGGTAAAGAGTTCTGATAATATTGTTTGTGTTATATCTATTATAATACCCCTATTTTATTCTTAATCAATTATTTTAACACAAAAAAAATATTCTAAATATAATAAGTTGTTTTCATGATAATGTTTCAATATACACATACAAACACTTCCAATAATGACCCAAAATTTATATACATTGATATTGATTAAATGTTGATGAACATTAATTAATTAATTTAAAAAATAAAATATAGGGATATATAGGTATGGTGTCTTTAGAAACTGAGTAAAATAATGAATTGGTTCATAAGTCATCTTCATTTTCTCCCACTTATTTTTTCATAACTAGACCAATTTTTGACATATCATACACAATAACGTTATTAATGACTTGAGGAAAAGAAACATATGAATGAATGAGATCAAAAGCATATTAATGGTTAAAAAAATATATCAATCATATCATATTAATACAATATAATAACATAAAATTCAAAAAATATTGTCCATCATATGAAATATCATGATATCATAAAATAGGATAAATCATCAAGCATCATAAGAATCAATGATCATAATCCCCAATGCCTTAACAGAATACATAATGTTTTTTAAAATACCTATAAGCATAGAAAATATTTTCAAATTATTAAAGGCTCATTTCGAAGAATATCATAGTGAACAATGTCCATTAAAAAACTATATTCACTCCATGTTCATGCCCTATATTACTGAACTAGTATAATTTCCCATTCCATCCATTTCAATGTCATGAGATAAAAATCATTACCTAATGTATACGATGAAAGATATAGTTCCCACTAATCTCATAATAATATCATTACAAAGTGTTTCGTAAAAAATCTAAATTGATTACCATAAAATATATTATGTAATAAAATGGTTCTCATAAAAATAATTAAATCATAACATAATCGATGTGAAAAATTTCTATTTCATAAACAAAATTATTTAAAAAACCTAAAAAAATAAGATTAATAGTGAAAAAATATTTGAAACATTACCCTATTAAATACGACTATCTTATACTGAAAATAAACTTGATTGACCACTTGAAATTAATTTTTGAGGAAAATAAACATTTATATTGAAAAAAAATTTCGTTTCTACAAATGAATTTAAATTTCAATATAAAAGAATTTATATTATTAAAAACCATAAATCATGTAGAGGAAGTTGAATGTAAATAAGGAATTTTAAAAACGTACAAATTTTTCCATGTCCTAAAAGTTAAAAAATTATTCTTCCCATAAATTTGTCTAAAAAGTAAAAAAGTTCCTCATATAAAATATTAAAAAATATTTATTTTATACTTTTTGTTAAAATTGTATTAATATTGAAATAATATAGCATATTTTATAAACTTGTACGTGGATGATAGTTATACACCATAAAATACACAATTATACAAATCTCATACAATAATGATATTGAAATATTATAGATTAAATTGGAACTGATATCCTTAGTATCTATCTAAAACTGATGAATAATAATTTAAATAATTTCATTGAATTATTCCAAAATCATAATAATTTTTTGGATATCATATACGATAACATTATAATTTTTAGTAACATTTAATTTTTACTTTTTATTCCAATGTTAACTAGTTTATGTTATTATACATTTTTGTCTAATATGTTTTTGATCTCATTATTAGTTAATATTTATATAATTAGAAATGATATTAAAATAATATATAACATATTTATTCCTTTTTTATGTGTATATAATCATGATTTAATGAAGATCATGTAAAATGAATTGTATCTCATAGTGGTGATGGTGGGATGAATGTATGCACGAGAAACTGTATCATTACCATAATTGATGAATTGTATTGAAATGGATGGTGTATAATATTTAAGATTTAATAAAATTTTATAATAGTAACATATAATAATTATTTTCATAATTAATCCCATCTAAGTTAGGTGGTGGTGAAAAACAGATCATACCACAACATTAAGACAATAAGCCATACATATATATGTTTGATGATTTTGTATTTCATTTGATGGAAATAAAGTTGAATGTGGTCATTTCAAAATTATAAAAAATATCATTATATAAGTGAAATAATATTTTTTTACTTTATAATGAAACAACTCATGAAGTTGAATTAGAGAAAGAAATATGTTTGAAAGAATCTGTATAGGAGACAAATTTTTCATCGTCATGCTTCATATAAATCATTCCTTAGAGAACTATGGATGGTGTTAGAAGAAGACCATAACCTCTAGAATATGACATGTGAATGAAGGGAAAATGGAACGGTATGGATGAGATAGAAATCTAAAATTGATGTAATGAGGTGGGGGAGAATTTTTCCTTTTATAATTTATTTGAGGGTCATTTTTTGGACCTCCAAAAATATTAAATTATTATATATTATAAAAAAATCTTAATACCTCCAAAATGTACAAAATATAAAGATGAGATTAGATGAGATAGTGTTTTAATATCATAAAAAAATATTGTAGAATGGTATTTCTATCAATTTAAACTTTATCATTGTAAATAAAATATAGTTATTACATATTATTTTTAATTAGGATAATAAATATTCAATATTAAAACAGGAAATATTTAATTATTTTAGGTTAATTAGATCCAAACCACTAAAATGTAACTAGAAAAATTGAGAAGGGAGTAAGGTAGGTGATGGATAAGAATGAATTCCCAAATGAATTAAATAGTTGAGGGAGGAGGTTCTCTTTTATAATGTAGGCGAGGAACCTTTTTGGGATCTCCAAAAACATAAATTTAATATAAAAATAAATCACAAAAAAAACTCCAAATATCCCAATTTTGAAGATAAGATATGATAGGGGTTTAATATCATAAACCAATATATTTTAGAGATGTTTTATTCCAATTTATTCCATATCATTTTAATTATAAATTTGGTATTCTGTTTAATTTTTAACAATGATAACCTTTTTTTTAAAGGATTTAATATTTAAAAATTTTATGTTAATTAGAAAATAAATATATATTTTTTAAATTTTTTAATATATAATAGTTAGTATATATTTTTGAAAAATGTTTTATGATTATTAAATATTTTAATAAAACATAATTTCGATAAACAATAAATAGTGTCAATTTTGACTCATTCAAATAAATTGATTTTTATAAAGGTTAAGATACAAAAATTGACTCCAAAACACTAATTTTTTATATTCCTAATATGCAAAGGTCATGTATAGAAATCATTAGACATATCAATTTTTAAAAATTATATTTATTGTTATATATATTATAACATATATTTTTTATCTACATTAATTAATTAATTACTTCATCTTTTTTATAAAGTTATTTATTTATTATTTTTTTAATATTAATTAAATGTAAAATTATATGATGATTATAAATAAAATATATTTTTGAATAATATATTTCGTCATATTTATCTTCTGGAAAATACAACATTTAAATTGTTATACTTATTAAATTATGAATGTGACAACTTTAATATCACTTAAAATAATATAATATTCCTACCACAATCTCTCCTATAAGACTCAAAATGGTCACTAAATCGACGATGGTATTTTTGTGGTCATGTTATACTAGACAAATAAGATTTGGTCAAGTGTTACGGTTTTGTGATTGTTATTATCATTTTAATGATTTCGTCTTGATTTCTCATAAATTGATTAATTTTTTCATCTTCAAAGAGTAATTATTTTTGGTAATTATATATTTCCTAAAAATTAAAAAAAAAACTATAATGAAAAAGAAAAACATTTTATCTTTCAAATGAGTATTTAAAGTCCAATATTTCTCAAATATAAGATTATATAAAAAACTGTTATAGTTATTAAAATTTGATTAAGGAACACATAATTATTCATAAAATAGAAATAATTAAATGTGAGATTCTCATCCAAGTAGCTTCATAAAGACATCATTTAGACCCAAGGATACTCATAAAATCATATTATGTGAATTTTTATAGTAATTTTATAATAGTATTCTTACCGTTATTTACATTATATACCCTTTTACCGCATCAAGAAAAATTACCAAAGTTACTATTTATAATGGACAAAAATAAAATAATGTTTATTTACATAATTTGTATCTAATGGTTCCAAATATGGTATCCATTTTTCTAAATTCAATACAAAAAAGTTTCATTAAATATTTTTAAATTAGTCCCATTGTCGGAAAGAGAGGACACATTTTAAATGTTAAAACGTTGCATAAGATTGAAATGTTTTTATATAATAATTCAATGTAAAATTAGAGTTAATGAGTTTCATTATATTGAATGATAAAAATATATTCCATTTATTCATTGATACCATTCAATATAATAATTTAACCGATTAAATTATTATTTGAAAATTTTGTTTTGAAATTAAATTTAGTGTATATTTACACTTCATCAAAAAAAGAATGTTTTTAGAAAAATATTAAAATTCATCCAAAATAATTATTTATAACCCACTTCAAATTGACATGATAATTTTGACATATAAAAATTATGAAATTAAACATATATTAATTTAAATTTTTTTTCAATTATAAGGAAGAAAATTACATGATTGAAAAATAAATGTTTTTATACATCAGAAAGTGTTTATTCAAACACTATGACAAAAATATATATTGGATGAATGTAAACAACATTTTTTTATGTATATAAAATATATATTGTTCATTAATTAAATTTAAAAAATGTAATTTACCCAATTTATTAAAATATATATTGTTAAAATAGATTTATTTTTTTGATAAATAATTTGCAGCAAATGACTTCACCATACATTTTCATATGTTAGTTAAATTTATTCCCACAAACCTAACAGCTAGGTTAATGTTGTCGTTTTATACTAAGGGCATCTCATAGTTTTTTTAAACTAAAAATTAAATGAAATGAATTATATTTAATAAATAAAAATATTTAGAGAAAAAATATCATAAAAAATTGGGGTGCTACAATTACAAATAAAGGTAAACAAACATATCGTATCTGTGTGCGAAGAACTACTACCTCATGAAATAACGACTATTAATTTTTTCCATTACCACCTCTCATAGTGTGCATTATGATTGAAACACTATTTGTATATGATATATTTGATAAATATTATTTATTTATACTTATTTAATCTTTTTATTTCTTATACCATTAAATCATTAAATTTTTTTTGTTAATATGATAATATCGTTTGAGGAAGCGTGGACAAACACCCCAAATAAGTGATGTTATTTGTTCACACTATACATCGAACATATATTGGATAGTTTCAATTAAAAATATGTGACATAAAAAACCATTATATAATATTCATTAAATAATTAATTTTTTCTAAATATTAAATATATATATTTATATATATGTATATCATTTTAATTAATAAATGTTCACACACATAAAAAGTGAAAATGACATTCATGTATATGAGGAATAACTCCTCCTCGACATGATGTGATTCCTTTTACATTATAATTGTAATATATATAAGAATATATGATTAAATAATATGTTTTTATACTATAATGATAATTATATATAATTATAGTGTTTCTTACCTTCTTTTCCTAATGATCATCAAATGATGATAACATTACTCATGCGTATATACGGCCTACCATCTCTATGAATTCATCACTGGTTCATTTTTGATAACCGTATTTAATGATTGATTATAAAAGTTTAATTTTTGTATAAATATGATAATTATGTCATGATTAATATTCAATGGATGTCATTTAATGAACCAACTGACCATAGTTCACCTTCCAATGTTGATTTTGACACATTTATTGAGTTTCATCAAAACACCCGAATTAAACGTAAATTTTTAAGTAGTTGTATACAAAATAGAAATAAGTGAAAAAAAGTAAAATATGAATTTTTTAAAATGAAAATAAATAATTAATATATGATAATTGTACAAGAAGTTAAACGATATTCACTTGAAAGGAAACAAAAGGAGTGGGATTTTCATCTCACTATTAACACATGTGGGATAAATGTCACAATCCCCACAACCTTATTTTGTTGTGGTATAACTAAATCAAATTTTGATATATTATATCATTATTTCAATTTATTTATGGATATTAAATGTTTCAATTGATTATTAATCTTTCATGGAACCCATATTTCAAAATAAACTAAAGTAGTAAGGGATGTTATTTTCAATTTACATTACATTTAGTCATAATAATTGTTATGAAACTACATTATTTTATATTGTGTATATACATCCGATAAAATTTTATATCATCAATACATTTATTATCATGATATTATTGTTTTTTAGATACTATTCCTTAATGAGGATTATGATTTTAAATGTTTCATCGTTTTATGGGACACTATGGGACATTTAATTATTATTATCCTGAAGACTAATACTAATTACATTTCAATGGAAATTCAATTTAAAGAAATGTTATAACTAATTTTCAATAAATAGTTTCAAGAGCCGTCCCCTGGGGCCCATTCCAAGACTACCCCAAGACCACCTCCCAAAGGCCAAGGGCTTGAAACTAGAGTTGAAGGCATCAATCTACATGTGGGAGGAATTTTCTTGAGTACCTGTATGCACACACATTCCCAACCATATCCATACACACTAAAAGGGGAAAACAATTATACTAAAACCAGACCAAGAACAAAGTACAACTAATAAAAATTAGTCCAAAATACAAACCCAACAAAATGAACTAAAACAACATAATACAGAATGGATATCATATGGACTTCCAGGGAAAACCCAACACGATTTTAAGAGTTGTGAGGATACTGGAAGGTGAAATAGAATGTCATGTCTACCTAGTCCTTCTGGTCCCTAGCTGGTCATAGGCCACCAATTCCACCATTGAATTATTGATCAACCATGTCTCACTGGGATCCACTAGGTCCTAGTCCACCAAGGTCATTATCGAAGCGTCGATCATCTGCATGGGACACAACATGAAGTGGTGGGGCCCATGTAGGGTTGAGTGACATGAAACTGTGTTAGTCCGCCCAAACAAAAAGGAACGACCACACATAAATATGCAAATCATATCACAACACAAAATCACATAGCACAAGGTAGGTCGCACCAGGTATAATCGAGGGTAGTGATAGTAACATCATCAGTCATAACATCAAACACCTCATTCGCAAGATAACTCCTCCCATATCAAGTACAATGGGCATGCCAGGTAACACCGTGATGCTTCCCCTTAACCTAAGACAACTATGGTACTCATCCCAAATGGGTACTGGGGGTATCATGAGTCACACAGAGTCACTCCCCATAGTGGGCCTGCTAGGTCCCATAGAGTTGCATCCCACATTTCCCAAACTAAGGTAATAATCTTATTGAGTACTATGGGTCTTCTAAGTCACATAGATCTTCTCTCCACCATGTTCCAACTGCGTCACATAGATATTCTTCTCACTGGATCGTCATCGAGTAGTCTTCATGTCTTATCCAACCATAGGGTTCTCTATGTAGCACCCTTGGTAGGACCACCAACCAAGAAATTCGTAGCATTTAAATTTACATTAATGTCAAAAAATATGAAAAATAATCCTCATTGTAATGAGGTTCCAAATTCCACATACTACTCATCAATCAGACGCTTGGTTCACAAGAGACAAGTGTTTCAGTAAAAAGTGGGTAAGTTGTGATGGGGCCCGTTCTGACCTATTAAGACTGACCAGACCAACCTGGCTCGGAGTCCCACATACCCCAATTCATTTAGATGAACTATAAATGACTAGGTATGGTTTGGAGTCAGTCTATTACGACCAGGATAGTGGGACACACACAATATGCCTCAGTGGACCCAGCCTGGTTTGGGAAAGGGTCAATCTCGTCGGGTCGCCTGATGACCTGGTCTAGTTCGACCTATCCCGAAGGGTGAGGGTCTAGCCTACCAGCATGTGTCTAGCCCACAGGGAGTATGGTTGTCCAGATGGGCATCTCACTTGGCCCACCGATTTGGGTCTGGTCTGTTGGGCCGCTGGACCGTCCCGACCTGTTGGGCGTTCTGCCCGCAAGATGAGGATCGACCACTTGAGAAGAAGGTGGCGCGTTGTTCCGCCTAGATGTGGCAGCTGCACTCCATCAATCCCCAGCTAACCCCAATAATTGGGGTGCCTCCATCCTCTAGAGGTGGTTGACAGACCGCGACACTCACCGTCTAGAGGGCCTAGACGCGGGCCACCATCTCCACACAGTCCATGCCCGGCACTGCGATTCTCGCCACCACGTTGCAACGACAGGTGTGCCGCCATCCTCTATCGTGGCTGGAATTGTTTTTCAGCCTCCACAGTAGCCACAATGTCATTTGGTGCCACCCCATTAATGGGGCTAGCGTGGGCCTGCCACCACAACACCAACGACACCTTCCGCAGGAAATCAGTCTTACTCCAGTGGTCTGTTCTCTGAATCGTATGTGCCAAAGGGTCCCTCGGGTAGCCACAATCCCTACTCAGGCCATGGAATAAAATTGACTCCACATCGGGATGTCATCCACCAAGAAAGCATGAGCGGCTCGTGGAATATAATGTCGTGGATATTTTTTACAAATTTTCTTTTTGTGCAGTGACCAAATTCCTCTTTTTTAAAAACATTCTTATGGAATTTTCAAAGGGTTAGCATCATAACCATTAGAATTGAGAGAGATAGACTCTTGTAGCTTTGGAGGAGAACCCATTGGCCAATAAAGATGATGCATCTTGGATCCGTGAGCCTTGCTAAAGAACATGACCCGATGATCGTTATTAAACCGGATCGAGGTAGGGGTTGTTATTTCAATTCTTCTTCCAATATTTTCATATTTAAAAAATGAATACAGATCAACCATGAACATGTTGATCCACGGAGCGTACATTCTGGTAGGAGGGTTTTGTTTTCCATTTCATTCCAAGTTTAATTAAGGAATTATAATTGTGACAATTTTTCAATTATGGTATTGATTCTCCTTGTTTAATCCTTTTAATAGGATCTGATCAACATCACAATAAATGATTGTGGGGGATCATTTATCATTTTGTGTGTTGTATTTTCTTCCAATTTTTTTTTTGTTTTATTCATGGGGCGACGAACAATGGATTTTTGCGCCTCATCTTTGTGATGAAAAGATACCAAATTGGAGATCCATCCTCTTGGAATCCTTGCTGATGAGAGATGAAGATGGATTCAGAAGAATCGATGTGGTTTGGGTATGAATTTTCCCCAACCGTTCTTCTCACGGATGATCAAAACACGTTTTCAGGGCCGATCGGAGGCCAGAAACTGGCAGAATCAACTTCGTGACGTGTGGGAGACCTATACTCTGGTGTTTCATTAGGATCAGATGGCTGAATATATGACAAGGCCATCATTGATGCATGCGGAATATTGTTAGATTTTTTGGAAAATTTCAGAATAAATGGCATCTAATTACGAATAACACACTGTGTCGTAGTGGCGGTGGCAGCAAGGGTTTATGGTGTCAGAAAGGTATCACACAATGTGTGACCCCTGTCTCATGGAACATTGGACCTTCACCGAAGCTCAGCGTGTATTCATGGAAGTACACATACATGGGATAAAGGCCATGACTTCGAAGACAAGGAATGTAGACCCTACACAGCATGAGAGAGGCAATTTGGCGGGACACGACGTGTATCTTGGGTGATACACAAACACAAGATATAGACATGTAGGGGCACAAAAACACGTCCATGGAGCAGACCCCAGTTACTCGAACACTACATTTGATTTGTACTATACGCCGTGTACTGACTTTCCTACAGACCAACCTTGCAAAATGAGCTGTTGTACACAGGAAGTACCCCAGGATAGAAGACAGGGTGTGTATCACCTCTACATGCTATTTAATTTTTAGTACATGGCATGATCTTCTTGTCCAATGTATCTTGGACATGATTCTTTTGGGTTAATTCCCCTTATTCCTATTACCTTGATGTTTGGGTATCGTTTCCTACTATAGGAATATGATCCCTTCAATAGGATTTTCATGGACAGAGTCAGGTATCCTTCCAAGTTACCTGGATTAAGATCCTTTATCCATTATTGACCGTATGTAGAGTCAGGTATCAATGTGACCACATCTACAGGGCACTAATACTCTACCTAGAAGGTGATTTTCGGATGAGTCGTGGTATCCGCCAAAGCACTTCCAGTGATCCTCATCTATGTATCATGATCTTTCCCACTCAAGAGTGTGTTATACCAAAATTCTGGTATCTATCTCTCATAACCTTTCATGACAAATAGTACTTCTCATAAAGACATCATTAGAGTTTTCAGACTCATGGAGTGTGTTCTCCTAGACGAGTGCTTCGTGGAATCTTCTAACTGAATCCCTAGAGAGGGTATATGTTGTGTGACTTGTCTCTAGACTATGGGTTTTGGATTTGAGTGTATCTGGATTGTGTTCTCTTATTATATGATCAATAAACATATATTTTTTAGAGCTGATTGTATATTTCCTTTTAATATTTATTTTTTTTTGGGGTAATCTACTGAGTATTGTTAAACTCACCACTGAAGGGTCCTTTCCCACACCTGTCGTGTCCTGTGGAGATAAATAGCCTTTTGACATAGTCTAGGGCGGACCAGGAGAGGACTGAGTATGCTGGGTTCACTACAAGTCGAGGTGACCCTACAACTATAAGCAGTATTCCCTGTACCATTTTGTGTTTACATGTTGGACTTTCTAGTTATCATACTATTGTATTTGGTGGGTTTGTATCATGGCCCAGTTTACTTTTATTACATTACTTTCTGTCGTGCTCTATTGGTTGGGTTTAGCTCATGGAATGCATTTTGTTTGCTAGTGTTTTTTACATTTTAGCATTTTGGGCTTGGAGAAGTGTTTGTGTGTGTTTGTGTGTACAAGTACTTAGTAAATTCCTCCCATGATAGTAATATGCCTACTCGATGCTAGTGAATAGCCCTTGTCCTATAAGAGGTGGGAATTGGGAGTTGTGGCATGGCACCCACTAGGATGGGTCGTGAATGAAAAGATATATTGTGATTGGAATGTGGAAATGTTACCTTTCCATTATTTTTATGTTATTTGTTTTGATTAAGTTATGTTTCTTTGTAATTTTTTACATATATTTGTTGTTCCGCGATAAACCTTGGGCGAGTGAGCATGAGATAGCTCTTCAATGCATTGGCTAATGTGGCGGAGGTAAATGTTAATATTTCTCCAAAAAGATTTAGGCAATATTCCATAATGGGTATTCAAAACGTTACTCCCTAAGTAGCTATGAAATCTACAATGTAAAATGTTTTGGATTCCACAAGTTACCTTTATGATTTATGATTTTGGTGAGTTATTTCTAAATATTATGATTTCATAAGTTATGTAATTATTGAAAAGTATGGTTTTATTGATTTGTATTTATTAATGGGCTAATGTTTTCATTCCTTATTTTATAAGCCTTTCTAATATTTTTATGCTCATCCCACGTTTTGAAATGTTTTTTCACATGACTTATTGATGAATAAGATAAAGTTTGGGATCATGGAAAAGTCATTCTGTCTAAAACATGGATGTAGAAATGTTTTTTAAGTGTTTTTAAATTAAGAAAAAATAGAAACTAAGTAGAAGTGTCTACTTTGTAAATTTTGAGATGTAATGTAATATTAAAGGCCTATTTTTCTAAATCTCTCAACCTAAAAGGATCCTCAATGTGTGTTATTAACATAATTCAATATTATGTAATGTTTTAGATCGGGTCCTTATTTTTGGTTTCAGTGGTCGTTTTAGAAAATATTATGCATTAGGAGTTTATTTAGAGACACGATTAGTCTCTATGACTATTCAATAAGTTAAATTAATATTATGATTTTTTTTCAAATAAAGTAAATTTAATTACAAATTGATGGAAGAGGATCTCAAATGACATTCATCTATCTACTTGATGAATTTATTACAATAATTATTGTCATGTAATGTCCAGATGAATCTTAAAATATTTATAACATACATCTCACAAAGTATATTTTTGAGATATCAAACACCTCCTCTATACCTCGATACAATCATGGATCATATGTTCTATTTAATAAAATATGATTTTCTCAAAATTATCATATTTTCATGAAAGGTAAATATTATCAATTAATTTTCAAATATTTTACATTATCACAAGATTGGGAAGCATATTATGATTTTGAAAAAGGTACTAAAGTAGAAGATACTTCACAACCTATTTATATTTTATTTTAAATTATTGTCTTTCAGCGCATAGTTATGGTATTTTAAATGTACGATTGATGAAAAGTACCATTGATGGAATGTTTCAACTTAAACACAATCAGAATTTTTTATAAAAATAATGTTTTATTAGATGATTTGAAATTATATTTCATATATTATTTTTTTCCCAACCAGTTTTTCAGTGATCACATATATGACTAAAGTTGTACGTGGTGAAATTGGAAAAAGGAATTAGATGATTTTGATGGATCTATAAATCATTTTATCAATGCATGGACCATCTATCCATGTGAACAAGATAACAATGTAGCCAGGTGGACACAATGATAAAGTTAAGATTTTCATTCTTTGGTAATAGTGTTATTTTATAGAGGTAAAAAAATTTCAATAGATATAAGACTTCATGTGTTATGAAAACGATGTCATTATGAGTTAGGATGAAAATGAGAGGAAAAAGACAGCCATTGAGGTTAAATAACATTATGGTTTTTTTGATGATTTTATCTAATTTTTTGTAAATGTTATTAAATTTTATAGTTTTTGAAAAAGGAAATCAAGAAGACCTTGTGACAACCCATTGTGTCAGAAAATTTTGTGGGAATCGAACCAAAAACCAACGTGCGATTGGGATTTATTGCCTAACACTTGACTACGTGTTGTCCCTGGTTAGTATGACTAATTATTTTTAGTTAAATGATTTTATTGATCGAGAATAAGTTGATTTTGGATATTATGTTTTACCAAATAGTAATATTAGTATAGGAAAATGAATTGGGGATTAAGTGACAATATATATTTGGAAAGAAGTTTTTTCTTTTTTGGAAACTATATGATTATGGAAAATAGAATACTATGGGATCTCATTTGTGGAGAACTGATTGAAATTTTATTTTGGATGACTCTATATTTTTATTTTGGACATATGTTGATTTGGGTTACTTTTTGAAATGATTAACCTATCGTAGACTATATTGTATTAGGTTAATTACACTTCAGTATGTGACTTTAAAAATTGTCGATGATATTTGGAGATAAATGTTAAGATTTACTGAGGAAGAATATGTGATAAAATCCATCTGAGTTTTGGGTTATAACCTAAGTTTGGGTTAATTTAAATAATTTTAAGGACATTTGTTTATTGAATGGTCTTTGTTGAAATTTGTTTATTATTTATTCAATTTTTTATATTAAGAGTAGTATATATTTTTTATAAAAGATTATCCTTTTTGAGGATTATCGGATCTGGTACTAACCATTTTGGTTTTGGTTAATGCCTAATGAAATGTGAAATTTATGGTTCATCTTTTTTGGATTATGTGATTATATAGAAGTTCATTCTAGCTCTATAGGTGTGACCAAGTCACCTTGAATACTCATCATTTGGAGAGAATATGTGTTTTTCGTAGAAACTTACTAAAGGATGAAACTCTAATAGAAATGTAAGTATATTTCCTTATATTATTAGTCAATATCATAAATAAATTTTCCAAATTTATGAAATGGAACATAAAACAAAAGAGTTTTATGATTACTCTTCCAACTTGGAAACCAATGACCATTTAACCTATCACATGTTTGTGGTTTTCTTATTTTTAACATTCTTCTTGATCTTGTTTTCAATCACTATCCATCAAAACATGATTCTTAGTAATCTCTTCCATATCCATGTTTTTCTTGGAATCCTAGTATGGTTTATCTCAAGATAATGTTTTACACATAATTTTTTCTTTAAACGTGATAGATTTATTGATTTTTTTTCAATGGGGG
Source organism: Viscum album (assembly GCA_963277665.1). NCBI lineage: Eukaryota > Viridiplantae > Streptophyta > Magnoliopsida > Santalales > Viscaceae > Viscum > Viscum album. The sequence goes on along the minus strand of OY728122.1, from coordinate 264,189,777 downwards.
GGGGTTCTAATGAAGATTCATATCCCAATTATAAAATTTTGAGGACGCAATTCCCGAATGAGGGGAAGGATGTAACAATCCAGGTAAAGAAAGAAAACGATATTTTAATATATTTTAATATTTTTTAATTAAATAATAATTTCATATTAATGTGGATTCCTTATTCTACGGCTTACCCGATATGCAAGAATAGGTTTCTTTGAAATATTATGTTACAGACAACATTATGTAATACAGGAAAATAATATAATATTATAATTATTTTAAATGGTAGTTAACTCATATTTTTTATATAGGTGATAATTATCATGACTAACTAAAATATTGTTATACATGTTTTCTAAATGTTTTTACATTTATCCAAAAAATTTTAGAAGCATAAAATGTAAACTAATCCTATTTTAAGAATAATAGCTCTAATATTCTTTAAAAGGTCAATTTACCGCCATTTGATGGAAAAACCTTTTTAAATGTCATTTTTTCCAATTTTATAAGTTCTATTTGACAAAATAATATTCATATTCAGAATCAAGACATCACAATTTACTTGGGATAAAATGTCGGTATTTTTCTGATAAGGATTTTTTAATGAATGGTGAAAAATACTGCATATTAACTCAAAAGTGCCTATTAATTTAATTTATTTACATCGATAGAATATTGTTTTAATTGGTTTTAAATGGTAATTGGGTTATATATTTACCACTTAATCCAATGTTAGTAATTGGAATTAATTTCACTCTTATATAGAACATAAACAAGTGTCAACATGAAGATATATATTATTTCTCAAAAACATGCTTTCTCCTTTGACAACATGAATTAATTTTAAATTAATTTCATCCATTAATGTGTTTATAATTTTGGAAAAATGGATTCCATATTTTGAATCAATAGGTCCAAATTATGTTAATTGGGTAACTTTTATAAGAAGACATTATGAATAATTACTTCATTAAATATTTTATTTACTATGGTTAAAAGGTAAATATGTTAAATAAGGGTAACAAAAGAATATTATAATAAAATTAAATTACCCTAACACATGATTAAATATTATTATATGAGACATGACCGACCGTGGGCATCCTTATGTCTATTTTTAGACCCCATGGAGTCACTTATGAGTGATAATGACACTTTATATTATTTAATTTAATGTTATAAACAAAATGACATAAACATATTTATTTTAGTAAATCAATTTTAACATAGGGTTATAAAACATATCTCTTGGAATATATATAATAATTTGAAATCAAAAATGATTTTCTACATCATGGTATTTTAATCATAGTTTTTATAATCAAATAAATTAAATTATTTATGACATAATGACGATGAAGTGATTACCATATTAATGAATGATTTTAATAAATGAGATTATAAAATTTAGAAAAATATAAAAAAGATCTTCAATTACTAATGGATGATTTTAATTCAAACAATTGTTATATTACATTTGAATACAATGTGGTTTGGACCTTTTGAAATCGAAAATCAGTTTATAATAATTTTTTCAAACATTCTTAAAGAGACCTGCCTCCCACTTATAAGAAGCCATAACCTCTATAACATTTTCTCACAACTTTATTGCCCCTTGTATCGTCCAAAAAATCCAAATTAAGCTCCCTACGTACTTATATTAAACCTATAAGCCTTACCATAGGAATAAGGTACATCAAGGATGACTTTTGGTTCATACCAAAGGGAGTTACTCGATATAAAGCTAACAACTTCTCTAATGTTTTATTATTTTATATTACTTCTTCAACTCCCTAAACACTATTTATTCATTTATTTTATAATAATTAAATTATATGGGATATTATTGGTATTTTTATGAGATGTATTCACAATAAACTTCTACACACCTCCATCTAATGTTTATGAACGTACTATTTCTGTGGACGGCGAACTACTGCCTCACGAAACGATGGTTGTTCAAATATCTCCAATAGACTCTCATGATGGCCATTATGATGTAACTATATTTTTCTATGATATATATTGTGTTATTGTTTAATATATTCTTATGTATATTTCATTTATATCATACCTTTATGGTTTCCATAATCATTAAATATGATAATTTATTTTGAGGAAGTGCAGACTACCACCCCCTCAAAATGATACGACTCATTCATAACATACATGGATTGTATAAATGATTGTGTTAATTAAATTAAATAATATATATAATAAATTATATTATACTGGAATAACAATATACCTATGTATCATTTGGTTTTAATTTCTTTTAAAATGATAAAAATGAAATGAATGTTGCGTTCATGCATACGTATGGCTTACCATCTCCAAGTACGGTGGAGTTCATTTTCATACTTCCATATGATTTGGACTATTATAAATAAAAATTTAATGGATATATAATATATATATGATATATAAATCATGAATATAATTCTACCAATAAAGTAATTTCGACCACATGGGCAATTTCTAATTATAACAAGTTCATTTTTAACTCTAGTTTTGATCATCAACAAAATGTCCGATAAGAACTCAAATAATTAAATAACTATTATATCAAGATAATAAATGATATAAAATGAATAATAAATTTTATAAATGTTCTTATTTAATTAAAAATTAACTTATTTTTATTATTTAGGTAGAACAAGGAACATACAATAAAAGTCACACTTGAGGTAATAGTTTTTCATCTTATATTTTATTCCCTGTGAGGTTCATTCTATATTTCCCACTGTTTCATTTTGTGTGGTGTATGAAAAAAACATGATTGTATTTTTGTGTAATATAATTTAATTTATTGGTGTATGCATATTCATTTTATGTTCCTTCAAGTGGTGTATGTTTCATAATTTACCAAATTGGTAAGGGAACCATTCACCTTTCTCTTTTAGTCAAAGTCTTATTTTATGATATGTCTTTTTTATTTACATTATATTATGTAAGGATATGTTTATATATATCCTATTTGATTTAGATTTTATGTAGAAGTTATTAGAGAACCTTTTCCCTTTCATCAACTCATTTCCCTAATTATAATTTAACGTTGTTAGGCTATCGAATTTGTGTAAGGGAATTTATTAACCCAATTTCAACTATGTGGGATAAACTTATTCTTATTGATTATATAATTATATGAAATGTGTGAATGAAATATTATTTTTTTACACTTAATATACACTTATATTAGGTTTATTAATATTTTTCCCACATATTTATATCATTTATTTATCATTAATCTAAGAATACGATCTCTATAAGGGTTTTTGTCTAAATTTACGTTCCATTGAGTATTATTTGTTGTTATACACAAATTCAATTTTATATAGTTTATATACTACCCTTTAACAGATTATATCTCGATTCTCTTTATACTATTGTTATTATACCCATTGATTAATGTTATTATGCAATTATTTTTATTAAATTGTTTTCTCAAGTGCTATGAGACTCTTAAACTAAATAATTGAATTAATTGATTTAATGATTTTTTCTTATAAATCATTCTCATTAATGTACATGTTTTCAAAATGGTTTTTAGGATTTAGTTATATGGATATTAATGTTTTTTAATTTTTATTTCTTTTAAAATTTTCATTTTGGTATGTGACACTTTGATTCAAAAATTACATTATTAAATTGTTTAAATGGTTTTAAAATGGGTTTGACTAAGAATTGATTATGTCAATATATTGAAATGATATATTGTGATTGGAATGTGGAAATTTTATCTATCCATTATGATTATGAAATGTGTTATGATTATGTTCTGGTTCATGGGAATTATTTATGTATATAAGTGGTTCTGTTATAAACCTATGGTAGGTGAGGCTGAGGTAGCTCTCCAATGAATTGGGTAACATGACAAATGTAAAAGTTAATTTTTCTATGAATAGATTTAGAGAATATAATATGATGGGTATTCCGAATGTAACTCCCTACGTAATTATGAATGCTATAATGTATGTATGTTAGAGATTACAGAAGTTAACTTTATGATTTATGATTTCTGTGTGTTATTCTTAAATATTATGATTTCATAAGGTATTTTATGATTGAAAAGTATGGTTTCATTGATTTGTATTTATTTATTGGATACCATTTTCAATCCTTATTTTAGAACCCTAAATGAGATTTTTATTATCATACCATTCATTGAAATATTTTTCACATGACTTAATGATGAATAGGGTCAATGATGGGATAATGGAAATGTCATGTTGTTTAAAACATGGAACTAGATACTTTTCATTTTTTGAGAGTTTTTATTTTTCGAAAAAATGGAAACTGAGTAGAAGTGTCTACTTTGTAATTTTTGAGATGTAATGTAATTAATATAGAATATTTCTATAATGATACAAACAATAAAAGAACCTCACAATGAATTATTAACATAATTCAAGATTACTTAATTTATATGGTAGGGTACTTATAGAAATACTTTAAAAATTGTCTTAAATACATTCATTTTATATAAAAAATTTATATAAATTAAAATTCTTGTAAATCAGTTCACAATACAAGAATATTTTCATTTTAAATACAATAAAGTGAGTAAAATTATCATATTCCTATTAATATAGTGGCATAGGCTAAACTTACTTGGATACTATGTCACATAAGAAGAATATTATGCACATTAAAAAAACATGCCTAAAGACTATAATAGTTTAGTGTCTTTGGAAACATGGTATCAAAATAATCAATCCCAGTGAAAAATCATCATCATAACTCATGATGATATCCACATTTATCAAGTCTTCCTAAAATCATTCATCCTAACCTAGGGAAAAATTTACGAATGGGTTGGAGTGATACTATTAGAAAGGGTAATTAAGGTGAATGAATAAGAATAACATTATCAAAAGGGTTTGTAACATGAGAATAACATTTAAATATCATTCACTACATATTAGATATCATAATAAATATTAATGGTATATAAGACATGAATCATAAAATAATTAAAATCATAATAAATGAATTCATAACATAGTAATAATAAAAGTAATTTGGGGCTTGATCATTTGTTTATAATTATTTGAACATATATAAGTAGAAATACGTTTTCTCGTTAAGTTAAGGACATGATGTAAGGACCCAACATCAATGTAACTACATTAAACTAGGCCCATTCATAACATTGGGAACATGTAATCAGGTTCATAGATAACATTATGGACTTGAAACAAGGTCCATCAATAACATTGTGATCATTTAATCAGGTTTACACATACCCTTTTGGAAATTCCACCATATCCATGCATAACATTAGGAACGTGAAATCTGGTTGAAGAATTACCCAAAAAAGTGGAAACCAGGTACATGAATAACTTTTTGAACATGTAATTTCATGTATAACATTATTGAAATGAAAAAATGTCCATTCATAACTTTATTAACATGTAATAATGGTCATTCATAAAAATGTGTACATGTAATCGAGTTCACGCCTAAAGTTATATACATGAAACACAGTCGATGTATAATACTAGAAACATTTAATACGGTTAATTATAATAATATTTAAACAAGTAATTGCATAAACATATAAACTTATGTACATGCATCCAGGTCTATGACTAACATCATGAACTTTTAATGGGGTTCACACCTAAAATTAATACTCATTTTTCATCCATCATTACCCAATTCATTATAGTGATATATTGGTCTCACCCATATCATAATAGAATCATTAATACATGTGTCACAAGATAATAAAAAATTCATCATATCATTGCCCATAACAAGAGATAGGTATTATAAAATTAAAATCATAACAGATGAAATGAAATGGGTATCATTATCAATTCTTCACATCATAACTTATTAAAAGTGATAGGTTTCATAATCACTTCATGAAATCATAACACATGAAAAGAATAATGTTTCAAAATAAAAAATACTATGGGCATGAAATGGTTTTCAAAAACATCATGATATCAAATCATAAAACATTTTTTCAAATAATATGAATAGAACCTTTATATCATTTCCTAGAAAGAAATGAGTTACATCAATGGATGTCATCTTAGATGGAAATTAATTTTTAAAAATCTTTTGACAATATTTCTTTAGGAAATTATTATTTCTTATTTGATTTTTGATTTTTAATACATAAATCCATTGGAAAATTATTTTCAAATAAAATACATTGAAAACACATAATGAATTGTATAAATCATTTTGAAAACCACTTTCCTTAAAAGATTATACAATAAGCCTTAATGAATTTTAAAAACATTTTACAATGAAAAAAATATTACAAATCAAAATAAAGATGGAAAACGTTTTTAAACCCATTTAATTGAGAATAAATTGAATACTTATAAATAATTCATGAAATTTTTTTGAAAATCATTTTTACTGGAAAATTTATGAAAGTATATAAAAAAATTTTGATAACCCATTTTTTTAAATATTACATTGAAAAATTATAAATTATGATATTAATACAATTAAATATTTTTAAAAAATATTTTCATTAAAATGTATTATCAAATATCTTTTGATAATGTTCTTGATTTTTTTAAAAAAAAAATTAAATAAACAAATATTTCCGACGGAAGGGAGGGACATAGTAAGTATTTTATTTTAAAAAATAATAATTATCATAACTACCAATGACTAGAAAATTGTACTAAAAATGGATATATCATTAATAAATCATGTATAAGTAATATCTAGATTTTTCTTGAGATATGGATCAAAATGATTCATCAAAATAATCATAATCATTAATAATCCTAAAATGCGATGAGATTGCTTCAATAAACTATTAGCACTTGGTTACTTAGGACCACACTATTCATATATGAAAAAAACTAAAATTAAACCTGAAATTTCATAAAAATAATGACATTCATTACATAAAATTTCAATTTGAATCATTTAAGCCTCATTAAATAACATAGGTTTATAACAAAACATGTGTCTCAATGATGAGAATTTGAAAAAAAAAATCTATAATGATAAAGTATCTTTTGAAACAATAATCCAATGGAAGAAAGATCATATGAAGGATATTTAAATACCCCTAAATTAAATTATAATAATAATATAATAACTCCATTGGAATTATACACACCCAACAAATGTAATATGTGGAGAATAGAGAATGTATCTCACCAAAATAAAACGTGACATTAAATGCCCATAACTAGTTCATTGACTCTTGTTGAACTCATTCAAACGACTTATATAATAAGTATTAATTTATTATAAAACATATATATAACTATATTTTCATACTTAATACCATATATTGTTTTATTATGAACTTATATTACATGTTTGTAAACAATCCTACCTTAAGGTTTCACTTTGGGAAATATACACTTTGATCATTGCATGCCACTTAATTATTCACATCATCAGTCCCTATAATTATATCATGATTCTATAATATAAAAAATGATATAAATGTCATTTAAATTTATCATATTTTTATTATAATATTTTATATATTATATATGTATTAAATAGATTACACTGTTCATAGGGAATGTAAGTTGTACATTTACATTAATTTTGTTTTTGTTTTTGTTATCATATTGAAAGAATTAATGAAAATGGAATATCATTATATATGTATAATATATAATTAAATATTAATTATAATTATATATATATATAATATAATGTTATTAAAACATCCTTAATACATTCTATGTAGTGAGTGAATGAATCACATCGCATTGAGCGGCAAACAATACACACATCCTCCAACAAAATTATCAAATTTTCAGAAAATGGGAATCTAAAAGATATTTTTGTAAAAGTGATAAATAAGAATATATATATATAATTAATATAATATTTTATATATAAAAATATAGTGTCTACTATAATGTCAACCAGGATAGATGGTAGATGAAAAATGAACACTCTTCGTTTAGTGAGGTGGTAGTTCATTATACACATAAAAAACATATTTATTACCCATTATATGGAGGTGTGTGTGACTTTATGTTGAATAGTTTTTGTAACTACATACTATTATATTCAGGATAATGTTTTTAAAAAAAATAAACTGGATTAATGGTTGGAGATTGAAAACAAAAGAAATGAAATTGAGGGAAGATGTTGCCTATTTATCTGGTAAATCCTTGTCGTTAGTGAAAAAAGTATTTTTTGTTTTTATTAAGCCAATTTGGAGGATTGTATATTTAATTTAAAGATTTTGGAATATAATTTTAGTAGAGTTTGGTTTCTCTAAGGGGATTGTGAGGTGTGAGGAATTTGTAGGAGAGAAGGTAATATTATAGTGGAGGATGTGTGACACTTTTGTAATTATATTATGAGAGAATTCCACCAACATTTTTCATGTTGAAAGTGGATCCAGTAGTGTACCAATGTCACGAAAACTAAGGATAAGGTAAAAATACGGCCATCCAATGACTCTTGGACATGTTTATTGGTCGTTGTGAGATTTAAATTTTAGGATTAGTCCTTAGTTAATCTTAATTTTACCATAATCGACGTAATTAATTTTAATTAAATTCTCTAATAATTATAGTACAATAATATGATGATATTTTTATAAATTATATTCAATATTATCCATGAAATGGAAACCATTTTCCCAAATTTAAATATCATAGGTGGAAGAAATTAATTTTAAATCAATCCCATGGATGGTACGACGCGACGGGATTTTAACTTAAGAATGATCAAAAGATATCTATGTTTTTATATTCAATTTTAATAAAAAATTGGTTCTAATAACCTACATTGGAAAAATTGAAAAAATATATATATATAAACTTTTAATTTAATTTAATTATAATTTATCCTTATAAATTATTTAATTGAATAAGTAGTTATGAATTCAAATCCAGTATTTTTAACTATTTAATAACAAAGGAAACCTTATAGAAAAATAACAAAAATATATCATAACCTAATCTTTAGGTTTATCTTAAATATATGATTCTTATTTTTAAATATAATATATATAAATGTTCAAAATTTAGGATTTAAAATGGGATATCCATTAAAATGAGGTAAAAATCATTATAAAATAAATGGTTTTTTATTAATAAGATTGGATTTGTTCATATAGTTTTTATGTGGAATATATTTGATGAATATCAAGCATGTTTGATTTAATATAAAACATATATATTTCATTAATATCACCTAATAATTGTAATTAATTTAATTTATTAGGTCTAAATTTCATTGTTACTATAATAATAATAATAATAGTTTCCATTATATTTTATTGGTATTCATATTCAGTTCTATATAATTGGTTAACTATGAATTCTTATTATATTTGAGTAAAAAATATATTTTCATAAATTGGTTAATAATGTTAATACCTACTAAATTAATGTCTAGGTTATGTCTAATTATGTAAAATAATATCATTTTAATGATACACTATTTTTCAATAAAAATATGGAAATGAGTGCTACGAAAGCCATCAAGGAAACTCATTGTTGAATGTCATGAAAGACTACCTCAATGTTCAATATAGAGAGAGATAAAATTTATGTTTAATTTGGTGCAGGATTAACACAGTGTTGTGTATATTTCAATAAAAATGTAGTTCTTTAATATAAAATAAACTATTATCAATGTTTCTATAACAGAGAAATTTCAAATATTATTAAATAAATTTGCTAAAAAATAATTCAAAAAATCTCAAGGGTTGATATTAAACACTTTAAAATGAAAATTTCCCTGTTAAATCATCTGAATTATCAATGGATTAATACATGATAAATTCAATCGTATAAACGAACATCATAAAAATGAAAACTAAAAAATACATTAAATTGTGAATGTTGGAACCATAATCGCTATATAAAGTAATTCATAAAAATTTATCTTATAGAACAATATTGGTGGGAGGTGAAAACATGGACATGGAAGATAAATTTTACTACCTTCTTCTGATGGAGAGTGATCGAAACAAGGTTAATAGAATGTTAACAATCACAACAAAATAAATCTATGATGACCTAAGGGATAATCAAATTCATATAAAATAAAGGTATGTAGAAATATTTTTGGTTTCAATATCCTTTTTCATAATTTGGAATAATATTCATGAAAATATATACTTTAATGATTTTAAGACAACATCTCTCTTTTTTGTTCATCGATTTGCATCACCAAATTCATTAAAAATAAAGTTACTTTTTCATTCTTGAAATACTAATAAATAATGATATCCATGTTATGCCATACCATTTCTCTTCAATTATCATACATGCAACGTATTTTGAATAGGCTTTCCAATATTCATAATTTATCAAGTGGAGAGTAAAAACATTAGTCTTACTAATAGCATATGATGTTTAACATAATATTTCCATTAATAGTTAAACTTATAATGCTTATAAATGATGAAAATTCAATGATTTGGAATGAATTTCATGAAATCATCAAAACAATGATCCCCCATATGTCACAAATTACCACTTGGTTGTCACATTCCAAACATAAGAATACACTCATCATATATTCCACCTGAAACATTTTAACAACCATAATTTACATTAATCCTTTTAGAAAACTTTCATGACTATTTTTTCAAATAATTAATGGTTATATTTATTAAATCCTAGAAGTTATAAAAAAAATCATGATAACATAGAACACTTTGTCAACAATATAGTCCAAGGTAATTTGTAACATCAATTTTACTTATTGATGTCTAACATATCATTATCCAAAAATAATTATCTCATCATCAGGAATTAATTAAGGGTTGTTGTCCCTTAATCAAAATATCTCCATCCATGAAATAAATTTTCAATGTATTTAGTTCCATTTAATATTTATTTTTCAATCCATAATGATAGATTTTACAAAAAATAATTATATATTTCATGAATCATATATCATAATATCTTAATTCCAAATCATATATACTTCATTCGTCTATCAATATTCAGAAACCATTACTAAGGATTCATTAACATATTCCTTAATACCTATTTGACATAATATGAAATATGAATCACGTATCAATGTTACTCAACATTATTTTCATCATGATTATTATATATAATGTAATCAATACTAGAAGAACATCACATAATTTTCATATGTCATTTTTTCCCATTATCTTCATATGTATATCCAATACTCATACCACATTATATAGTTTCTTTTTTAATATTTCCATAGAAAAATCAATTAACAAAATTATCATACAGTCTACATCTGAAATAATAAATGTTAACCAATATCCATCAATTTTTCTCCATCATCTTATTCTTGAATGGATATTTTGAGCATTAATTATCACAGTATAAAACTCCATAGTCGTCGAAATATTTAATTATAGGATGTCTGAATGATTACACCTTCTATAATATATAAAACCCTAGGTCCATCATAGGTTATTAATAGAAATATTTAATATAAATCCTTCATGATGATTCATGATATGTTTTTGGAATTTCTAATGCATATTCCCAAGGAGTGTCAAACAACATGTGCAGGAAGGCCCGTTTTCTGATACTAGATTACACCGAGTCAATCTTGGAAAACATTTTGCAGTTGTTCTGCCTAGTTACATATGTGACAGATCGATATCCACTTATAACTTCCAGATCAACATGTATTTGGTGGAAACCAATCACTCTATCCTTTACAAATTTTTTAGGATATTTTCAAAAAAGATTAATCATCCTTATACTTATCCTAAGGGACATCCCTAGAAATATCATTAGAAATATACCTTGGGATCTCACTAAAGTATTATCATTTGAGTTTCATAAGGTTGACTAAACCATTACTTTGATACCATATATAGTGAACCCAGATAAACATACTTATATATTATATCATTTAAGATAAATACATTGTACATTACAAAAATTACATGCATATGGACCATAATAGTTTAACGTATTTGTATACTAAGAATAAAATATTCTAACATGGTGAATGACTGTCAACATCTCCCAGGAATATCTTCACCTTTAGTATTTATAGCCCAAATAATTGTTCCTAACATGTGTAATGGAAACATATGTAAAGGGTGAGCTCAAATTATCAGCAAGGGTAAACAAATGAAGGGTGTATGCATAACGTGAAAAAATGGTATGAAAATTAACAATAAAATTTGAATATCATACCCTTCATATTTGATATCATAATAAAGATTGGCAGTTATTAGGACACGAATCATAACATAAATAAAAGTATAATTCATTAAAGTATAACATTCCAATAATAAATGGTATTTTTTGCACACAAATTGGTTTATAAAATTGTAATCATGTATAAGTAGAGACAAGTTCACTCATTATGTTATGTAGATGAAATATGGCCCTTGAATTAATATATGGACATGAAACCAAGTACATGATTTAAATTTTTAACATGATATCAACTTCATACCTAACCTCATGGACATGATACACGGTACATGCATGGTTTTATAATGTGTAATAAGGTTCACTCATAACCTTATGGACATGAATCCAAGTCAATTTATAAAATTTTGAATATTCACTCAGGTTCATATATAACCTTATGGACATGAAATCAGGTCCAAGAATAATATTTTTAACATGTAATTATGATCATTCATAACCTTATGGACTTGATACATGGTCCACACATGATATTGTGACCACGAAACAAGGTTTACTCAAAAAAATTGTATATATGTAATCAGGTTCACACATAAACATATGGAAATACAAAAAATTCCTTAAATAATATTATGAGCACATAAGAAGGTTCTATCATAGCATTTTAAACATGTAATAAACATCAAAAATAAACTTATGTACACACATCTAGATCTATGCGTAACATTGTGACAATGTAATTAGGTTCACATAAAATATTTATACACCTGATTCATCCAACCATACAAAATGAATAAGAGGGAGGAATAGGTACCACAAATCTCATATTTAAATTAATCATACATGTTCCATATTATTATAAATCATATATCATATCATGAAGCATAAAAATATATTGGTTTTATAACTATAAAATAATAACACATTAAATGAAATGGGTATCATTAACATTTCATCACATCAAAACCGAGGAAAATAGATTGTTTTCATAATCCTACCATTAAAGAATAACCCATGAAAACAAGAAATTTTCGAAATTATAAATCCCATGAATTTGAATATTTTTTCATAAAAATCATGATAAAAATTCCTAATCCATTAATATAAATAATATGGATGGGACCTATTGATCATTTCAGAGAAAGGCATGAGTACCATCACTGTATGTCCTCTAAAATAGTAAATAACATTGAAATATATTTTGAAAATATTTCATTGGGAAATATTTTGTTCTTCATTGAAAAATCCTTTTTAATAAATAAAATCATTTGAAAATAATTTTAATAGTAAATGATTTTAATAATGATAAGGTATAAATTATATAATTTTTAAACTGATTTTCTCAGAAATATTACAAAGTAAGATTCAATGATTTTTAAAAACAAAAACTATTAAAACAAATTCAATAATTTAAAAATATACTGAAAAAGGTCTTCAACCCACTTCATGAAAAATATACTGAAAAAATATAATGAAATCTAGAAATTTTTTTGAAATCAGTTTTTACATGAAAACATATTAAAGAATCTTGAAAACATTTTGAAAACAATTTCCTGGAAAATAATTTGATAAAAAGTATAGAAATATTTCAAAACGGTAAAACTTTTTAAAAATTATTTTTCATTGAAAATTATTTTCAAATATCATTTGAAATTTTTTTTAAATATATTTGACAACATGTACTTGAAATAAAAAATATTTCTGGCCCAAGGGATAAATACAGAATGTTTTATCTTAAAATGAATTTATAAGATTTATATAAAGTACCCTTGAGTGAAAAATTGGTTCCAATTCATTGATATATCTTGAATAAACTGAGGATAAGAAATATCATGAGATTTATTGAGATATGTACCATAATATTTCATCACAAGAAGCATAATCATTAATAATATCGAAAAAATATGAGATTTTTTAAGTTAAATCATATCACATGGTTAAATGGATCATACTCTTCATGTAAGAAAATGAAATTACATGAATCATACAATAAAATTAATATAATTATATACATTATAAACATTTAAATTGTAATCATATACACATTTTTAAAGAAGATATGTCCATAAAATACATCTTTATCAGTGAAGAAATGTTTGAGAAAAAACTACATTATTGATTTGGTAACATTTGAACCATTTACCACATGAAATAAATATCATAGAATGGATATGTAATTACTCAAAATTTTTAGCTATATGAATTATGTAATAAATAATTGTGAAGGATTCAAACTGCACAATTTATTATATCCTTATTCCAAAGAAGAATTTTATTTTGTCAAATTGAACTTATAGACATGTCAAAAAAATATTTAAGGTGGGTGCGCCCTCAAAAGGCGGGAAAACTATAATTTTTTAAAAATACATATTTTACAAGAAAATTTTATTTTGTTCTCATACCATATTTTAGAAAATATCTAAGATGAATAATAATGTTATAAAATTCATAATGTAGTTAATACTATTCATAACGGCTAGTCCATAATAATATTATAACAATATATTGTTGTTTAGTGAAACCCGGTATTGCGTACAACACACGCTATTGAGGTATGTCGTGATTGCCTGTAATGCATGCCAAGAATAGTGTTGGATATACTGAAAGCTAATGCAGTGTTTCATATAGTACGATATAATCTTGTTGTAGTGTATAATATAAGATCAAAGAAATTAAAAATAATATATCTCATAAAATCTCGGGGTGTTACATTCTACCGCTCTAAAAATGAATTTCATCCTCAAAATTTTTCGGGGTTATAAATAGATTATTATTCATAGAAACCCACATCATAAAAAGGAATACTAAAACTTAATTTAAAAACTAAATTATGAAATGTAACGATTACCTAATGTAACTCATCATTGGGCTTCCATATAGGAGAACATAGGTGAAAATATGGATATGGAAGACAAATCTGACCATCATGTTCTGATGGAGAGTGGTAGAGAACATGGATATGAAAAAGCCGACAATCACAAAGCCATTGATTTGTGATGATCTAAGGTACCATCGGATTCATCAGATATAAGGGCACTAGGAAAACATTTTTGGTTTTCAATATCATTACCCTAAAGATGAAGATATTTGAATTAGAATAAATACTTGGTTGATTTTAGTACAATCTCACTGTTGTTCGTGCTTTGAACAATTTCCACTTCATCACTTAATGAAAAGAAGTTGAATTTGTTATTCCTGAAGTGTTAATAGATCATGTGATAGAATAATGGTTCATTCCATCTGTTTCAAAAAAAATGTTATTAAATGTTTTCAAATATACATAAGTCCATCTATGGTGAGGTTAATCATATATGATTCCAAAAAAGAACTTATACTTCATATATCTTACCTCTTAATAAAATAAAACTAGTTTCTACTAACCACAGACTTCTTGTAGGCCACTGGTAGGCGATAAAGGCCAGTCGAACTTTGGTTGTGGGTTCATTTCCCACAGCCTTGACCGATGCGATGGGTTGTCACCCATCCTATAGGTTTCTTTTTTTCTAAAATTACATCATTATGACATTCCCTCGATAATATCGAAAACAGTTATATCCTAAAAATAACTAATGTTCAACATAATCCATTTCAAATCTTTAGGATTATCCAAAATACTTCTGTCCAATCTTGTAGTATAAAGAAAACAATTACTAGAAATGTCATCTACCGAGCTAGTGAATACAATTATTTATCCCCGATATATCTTGTTGATCACATTCCAATCATGTGAATACCTTAATCATGTATTCTCTTGAAAAATGAATACCCATTTAACCTTAGTGAAAACATGAATGCTACCAAAATTTAACTCTTTCAACATACCAAAATCTCAAAATTTCTATATACTCAAACCATGATATCACTTTGTCCTTATTTTAGTCCCGAGCTCATGATTACTATCATATTATTTTCACTTTATCCATTCAGTATGCACATTTCATCTGCTTTCCAAAAACATTTCAATCACTTTTTCATGGTTACTAGTACCATATAATTATTGAAAACCAATACATAGATATTCCAAAATTCCAAAATACCATAAATGAGATTCCATGATACTATTTTGACATCCCATTACAAAAACACGTAATCATTACACAACATCATTTTCATACTCAACATCACAAATACTGATTGCCTGAGACTTACCTTTATCCTTTTCCATAAGAGGTAGATCACGTTGATCATCATTAACCTCTGGATTAGGGCATTTGTTAGCATAATGCCCCATTTACTTGCACTTGAAGCATTGAAGTGTTGGTGGGGAGTTCTCAGTAGTCTTTTCTCTATTCAAATTATTAGAAAACTTTTTCCCATTACTTCGACAATAAAAAACTAGATAAACTTCTATTCCACACTTAAAACATTTTCTAGTACCTTTTAAGAAATCTCCACGATGCTTCTTTCCACACTTTGAGAATAAAGAAACATTCATCTTCTTTTCACCATTTTTTCGAGATTTCTCCATGAACTCCATCTTTTGTTTCTTGTCAAAACCATCAGATGGGTCTGTTACACTATCTTCCAGTTCTACCTTGATAGCACAACACACAATTTATTCATATCTACAGAAGTCACTTATAGCTAATTCCCTTCGAATACTTGGTTTTAAGCCACTAAAAAATTGATCATCTTTACATTAAGGTTTGATGATAAAGCCATATTCATACCTTGAAAGTCTTGTAAAATTAGCTTAGTATATACCAACAGATTCATCATCCTTCTACTGAAGCTCAAGAACCTCATTTTCCATCTTTGTTCGAATAATACGAAGGAAGTACTTACTGAGAAACATGTTCTTGAATTCGTCCCATTCCATGGACTCAATTTCATCTCTTTGCCTGGTATTCTTGATAAGATTCCACCATTGATCAGCATCACCTTCAAATCGTTATACTTCTAAGATGACTTCATCATGCTCAAAACATTGTAGAACTGAAAATATATTTTCAGTGGTACGGATCCATTGTTCAGCCACTAACGGATCAGAAGACCCGCTGAATGAAGGTGAACGCTGCCTCATGAAGGATTCAACAGAATTTTTCTCTTTTCTCTACTCATTTTGAAGTCCAGAATGATTCATAGCTTGTGTATGTATAGAAATATGATTGTGCACTCTATCTCCCATGACATTGGTTTGTTCAGGAGGAAAATCATTGCGTTGTCCATTACATTGATCAACACGGTTCCTTCGGGTTCCATATGTCGCTTTAAACCCAAAAATACTACAGTGAGAAGAAAATACCATGCTAGGGAAAACAACATTGTAAAGGGGGAGTACCGTCAATATCTAACATCTTAGGTTAAATTCTAAGATCGTTACCGTAGTTCTAGGACTATATCCTATATGTATACTTATCCTTAGGGACATCCCTATACATTCCTTAGAAATATCTTTTGGGATCTCACTAATGTTTTCGCATCCTAGTTTCCAAATGTTAACTAAACCTTTCCTCTGATACCAACTGTAGAGACCCAAATCTTGATGTACATAGACATTACATTACTTTTGCGGAATACTTAGTACATAACAAAAACAGACACAGAAGGACCGTAACAGTTTAGTGTCTCTGGAAACATGGAACTTAATCTTCTAATCATGGTGAATGATCTTCAAAATCTCCAATAAAGATCTTCCCCTTTTTTCTTTCCTAAAACCGTTATATATATATCGGGGAAATGAAAACATAAAAACGATGAGCTCAAATTCTCAGTAAGGGTAATCATGGTTAAAATATAACAAACCATATACATTTGAACATAAAAACATGAACATAATGTTTAAACATTGAAATCATGAGAAATGACATAAAACAAGGCAGTACGTAAGGCATAGATCAAAATAGAACATCAATCATGATAAAATAGCTTGTAAATAAATCATTTAATTGTGGAAAAACATTAATCACATGAAATTATTTCCATAGTAGCCAAGGCATTGCTGCCAAGACAATCTTAGTGGACAATGTCCCTTTCTAAATCGAGTTCACTCCCCATTCTAGTCATGTATTACTGAACTGGATTAACTTATCGTTCCAGCCATGTCTATCGCATGAGATATAAATCATTACCCAATGAATTGGAGGTAGATATAGGTCCCACCCATCTCATAATGAATTCATTATTACATGTGCCACAACATAAACATAAATCATTCATCATACCCAAAGAATAAAATGGGTTTCATAAACATCATACCATCATAACATAATCCATATAAAACAAATGGATATCATTTCATCATAAGAAAATTGAAACCATGTAAATAATATAGACATTATACTTGAAACATATACATATTAAGTAATGTAATCTTATATAGAAAATGGTTTTGATAAAAATGCTTGAAATGATTTCTTGAGGAAAATATCCTTTCTTCTTTAAAATCATTTTCTTATCACAAAATTCCATTCAATTTTAAAAGTAAAGAATTTTTTTAAAATAATTATTAAATCTTGTAGAGTAATATTCATGAAAACTAGGTGTTATGAAACCGTAAAAATCTGTTCATGTTGTATAATTTAAGAAAACATTCTTCTCTTACTTTTCCTAGAAAAGTCAAAAATTATCTCATAACGTAAACAAAAGAAAGATTCCTTACATCCCATGTAGTAAAATTCAAAAATGGGTAAAAATGACTTCAAACATACATGAACTCATTTTTAGAAAATAAGGACATCGATGATAACAAAACCCCCAGTAAACACTTACGAATAAACAATCTCGTATAAGAGTGAGATTGGAATTGTTATCCCTTACTTTTGGTCTAATATGCTTCGTACGTATCCGAACCTCCTATATAATGATTTAAATAATGTAATTAAATTATTACAGAATCATATTAATTGTCATTATATCATATATGGTTCACTTATGGCTTTATATTACCCGTTCATTTGTAAGTTCCATGTTAAAGCAAGGTTTTGGGTAAAATCGTTTTATTTATCGTACATGTTTGGACTTTTTGTTCATGATAGTATTACATATATCCTGATTTACATAACTAAATAATGTAAAACATGATATATATTTAATATATATTCAGTATATACATATATATATGATAAATCGATAAATGGAATGAAATACACCGTTAATTGAGACGGTAGGCCGTACGTACGCATGAACACTTTTTTCGTTTCTTTATTGAATTGAATGGAATTAAGTAGATGAAATAAATATATATATATACATAAATCCAGTATAATTTTTATGTCATATATTTCATTATTACTTATTATATATATACTTTATAATCATTCAAGAATGGTTAACGTGGAGAATGAATCTCATCACGTCGTGGAGACGGTAGTCGGTACGTACGCACGAGCGATGATATCATTCCAATGAATGTGGAATCATATTGAAGTGTATGTAATATATTTCAGAATAAATTTCCCTTTAAAATAATCATATATAGTTATTTATTTACACCATTATACCCATCCAATTAAGGTGGTGGTCGAAAATAGATTACACCACGACATGGAGACGGTATTCTGTGCGTACGCATGTGCGGTGATTTTGTTTTCCGTAGAATGGATAGATGGTGAAATAGGGTTGGTTCATACATATAACAACATATACTTATATGAGTGATACTGATGTTATTACTTTATAATGAAACAACTAATGAAGAAAATTATAAGCAGAAATAAAGTTGAAAATATCGGTAATGGACATTACCTCTTCTTTGAAGCACCTCTTTTTAACCTCGTCTTATGGCCTTAAAAATGTTCTTTTAAGAATAGCATGACATATAGGATGTTTCTAGGGAAATGTAGAAGAGAAATTGGAAGGGTTTGGCCGAGCATGAAGGCCCAATGTGGTGTGAGGAAGAGAGGGAGGAGGTGCCCTTTTATAAGGGAGGAGAGGGGCACCTTAGGAAAACATAAAATATTTTTTTATTATAAAGTCATATTCAGATTTTAATAGCTCCAAATTGACATATTTATAATCTAAGGTGGGTATGGGTATAAATAATCTCATCTAATATAATTTATACTAGTTAAGGTTTCTATTTTTACCTTATCATTTAGATTTAACTTTAAGTTATATAATTTTACTTTTACCATGTCTTCTTGTTTTCTTACACGATAAGGTTAATAAACTTACTATAACAAGTAAAAAGAACCCCATGTTGATTATTATTAATATATATAACCTTATATAATTCATTTTCCTGAACCATATATTTTTAGGAATAAAATAACATCTAATAATATAATATATTTTAAAAAACTATTTTATGTCAATTTTGACACTATTTAGTAATTGATTTTTGTGAAAATCATAACAGAATAATTAGTTTGAAAAAAGTTAATTAAATCAATAATAATATGTCATAATAACCTATAAAATTAGTGTAATTTATAAAAATACTCAAATTAAATTTATTTGGGTATTTATAACATTATTTATGTCAATATTTTATTAGTGAGATAATTTCTGCATCATCATTCTATCATAAATAAATTAATTTATTTAATATCTAAAAATTATAAATAAAATACCATTATGTAGTAAATATTTTTATCTTTATAATAAATATTTATAGTAGAATTTATCTTATGTATAACACTATATTAAAAATGTTCTAGTTATTAAATGTTGATTTTAACTATTTTAACTATTCTTTAAATAAAATAATATTAAATGTCCTAATCTAATCCAAGTGGGCCTAAATAGTCATATTTTATTCCTAAGGGAGTTTTTGGTCTAATTACACTTATCCAATATAATTAGGACATGTTTTCGGGTAATAATAATATCACTTTTACCCTTAATTACCCTATTTACTTTTAACCGTGGTAAAAAAACTTAAAAAGTTACTATTCGCCAAAAATTATTTTCATCTCATTGAACCAAATTTTAGTCGTTTATATTTACCGTGTCTCTTGGATTTTCTAAATTCAATTCACAAAAGTGGTAAAATTTCATTTAAATGAAAAATTTAGTTTTTTAACTACCTCTAAGTGGTTTCACTATTCTTCGAAAATTGATGTTTTTCATAAAAATACCAAAAATTCAGCCAAAAAATTATTAAATATTCTGAATTCAAATTTTATGTCTATTTTTCTAAATTCAAAACATAGAAGTGTAATTTATTATTTTTAAAATTAGTCCCCGTTATCAAAACAAATAGCGTGTTTTTAAGAAACAAAAACTATCAAAAGATTAATACTTGTTTATATCCAATTTCAAAGTGAAATTAATTCCAATGAACATCGCTGGATTAAATGTAAAAAATATATTATAATTACACTTCAAAACTAATTAAAATGATAATATAACCATGTATATTATTTCGATGAAAAAAGTTGTTTTTAATTAAAATATAGCGTGTTTTTACTATTCATTAAAATATGAAAGTTATCAGAAAAATATGAAAAAATTAACCAAAGTAAATTATTATATCCTTATTCCAAAGAAGAATTTTATTTTTTCAAATTGAACTTATAGACATGTCAAAAAAAATTTAAGGCTGGTGCGCCATTAATAGGCAGGAAAACTGCAATTTTTTTAAAATACATATTTTACACAGAATATTTATTTTTTTCTCAAACCATATTCTAGAAAATGTGTAAGATGAATAATAATTTTATAAAATTAAAAATTTAGTTAATACTATTCATAACAGATAGTCTATAATAACATTATAACAATATATCATTGTTTAGTGAAACCCGATATTGCGTACTACACATGCTATCGAGGTAAGTCGCGATTGCGTGTAATGCAAGCCAAGAATAGTGTTGCATATACTGCAAGATAATGAGGTGTTGCATATAGTAAAAGATAATCTTTGTGTATTG
Organism: Viscum album; assembly: GCA_963277665.1. Lineage (NCBI taxonomy): Eukaryota > Viridiplantae > Streptophyta > Magnoliopsida > Santalales > Viscaceae > Viscum > Viscum album. The sequence continues at coordinate 264,167,903 of OY728122.1, read as the reverse complement.
TATAATAGAAGATTAATGAAAATAAAAATAATATATCTCATAAAATCTCGGGGTGTTACAATGAAGAAGATACCATTTATTGAGTTCTTGTTGATGTAGTTTATAGTTTTTGTTATGTATTGTATTTTTTACATTTCCTAATGTAATATGTTTTAAATTTATGAATCTAGTTTCTTCAAGACTATTAAACTGATCATCCCATCACAAATTTATTCCTTTTAAACTTTCCAATGTAATAATTAATGCACTTAATCTTGGCTTCCTGGTTCGGGGTGTTATAGTTGGCATCATACGAAGTTTAGCCCCAAACATGAAAACTAGATTTAGGGAACATAGTTTCGATGAAATTACCATAAGATATACTTTTATGATAAGCAGAGAGTAACATATTGTAATTTTGGTAATTTAATGACTGTCTGGATCGTCCAACAAATTACATCCCTGTCTGGATACTACAAGTTGATTTTTTTCTGGCACAAATGTAGCTAGGAGTAACAACAAAGAGAAGGGGTTGTTGGCTTGTCCCAGGTGTCCTAGTACATGAAAAAGGTTCTTATTTCACAGTTGTTTTGACACTATTAGGGGATATGCTTAGGATAATTAATATTTTCATTACAAACCATTATGATGGATTTATAATTAAATATATACAATGTTTATTATTATGAGATTAGTTGTGAATAATTTTTAAAATTATCTTAAGTGTTTTCTTGTTAGAAATTATGAACTACGATCTAATTTTGTGTTCTCTATTTTTTAGTTATGGTTAATAACATAATAAAAGAAATCTATACATATGTAAATGATAGGGAATTCCCCACGGAGCAATTCCACACAATCAATGTTGTAGAAGATAAGATTACAATCATATTGAGACAACATACTCAAGATGTGATGAATAACCATGCTATAACTGTACTGGATCTATTCATGTGATATAAGGTCCCATATTTTAGTGGGGGAACTAATTCTATTGTAGCTGATCTATGGATCAGGTCACTTGAAAATATATTTTTGGCATTAATATGAAATTAAAAAGAAAAGTTAGTGCGGGATGTATATTCCCTCAAGGGTGATCCTGATCAATGGTGGTCCTTGATCCATGATACCACAGAGGATGATGAAATGGAAGATATGTTATTGAGATCTTTTAAGGGTATATTCATTGAAAAATATTACCATCATGAACGATGAGAATAAATTAAAATGAATTTTCTTAGCCTAATGAATAGGGTAGAAGAGAGGGTTTATGTGTATGAGGCTACCTTCACAAGATTAAAGATTTATACTATAGGTCACGTACGTGATTCAGAATAGATGATTGGTCATTTATATGAATGTCACAAACCAAGTATTTAAAGGGCACTGGATTCCCATACATTTTCTTCATATGATGAAATTGTATTTATATCCATCAAAATTGAGATGGAATTTTCTATATAAATATTTTTCAATAGAAATCAAGATAAGAAGAGAAATTCTAATAAGAATGGAAATGATCAGGCACCCATGAAGAAGAAGGGAATAAAGAAATTTATATAATGCAAGAAAAATGGAAGGAATCATTCAGAGAAATGCTTGAAAGGCATGGGGTTTTGATATAAGTGTAATGAAATCGGCCATTGAACTATTTAATGCATTGGGAAGAGGCCAGTCCATGATGTTTAATTTTAAAACTATAGTTTAACATCACAAAATTTTATTAATAAAAATTCCTCTTGAACTAATTTAATGTCTTATTTTGTAAACAGGATATATTAAAAATATTCGATAATTGTGTATTATGTAATCGGATTTAAAAATACCATTATGAATTGATACCATTTCTAATATATCCATTTAACAATGATAACATGATTATTATAAAAAGAGGGCCCTAAAAATCCAATTTACTCAAACAAAGGAAGCGACGAACTCAGCTCGTAGAATTGGTCTGTACGCAACCCATTTGTAAGAACTCGAAAAGGAGGTGGATTCATTTGGATTCTCTCTTGACCAAGCCCAATATGAGCTTCAACATGTTATGTGCGAATAGAACCGCCTATGGGAGAAGTACAAGTAGATAGAGATTAACACCCGAGTGATGTTATTTGAGCCACCCCAAGAGTTTTTCACCATCACAAACCTTACCCATAGTTTATATTTGGGTTTAATCAGGGGTTATGTAATAAGACCATATCACCATGATTATGTGAATTATTTTTGTACTGAATAAATATTATACATTAATTTTACTATAGTTTCTCTACAAATAGTTTCAATGAAAAAGTAGTTTTATTTTAATATTCTATTAAAAAATATATTTTTTTGACATAAAAAATTCTAGAATTAAATAATATTTTAACCAAAGTATGTTACTAAAATAATTTTAATAAAATATAAATTATCATTAAATATGTATGAATTCAATTGTAATTATTATGAAATTTTGAATGCGGTTTTATTTCAGAAACCCATGAATTTTTGATAAATTTCAGTTTTTATATTAAAATTAAAAATTATCATATTTATATATATATATATAATATATATTATTATTGTAATCAGGTAGTCTAAATTATCCAATGATTAATTTTTCATAATTTTCTAACACAGTTGAATTTTTTGGTAAAATTTAACTACCATTTTTAATATATAACGTGTTTCATGTTATCATAATGACTAAATAGTGATGTAATAAAATAAAATAAATTATATTCATAGACAATATATGTTTTAAAATTAACATTATTTGATTTTATGTTGGTTTTATTTAATAAACAAATATTTAGTGGACCATCATAGACTTATAATACATTTTATCTTTTTAAAATGATTTCCTTGATAGTGTGACTCACCACCACATAAGAAAGCCTATTATTTAAATAATTTCGACCATTGGCCATATAAAATAAATTTTTACACTCCCCAATGAAAAAAATCATGGGAAAACCCATGGTCTGGTTTTTTGTTTTTATTAATTTAATGCGTGTTGTTCAAAACCAAAATAATAAATAATATTCTACCTTTTAATAAATAATCCCATCCAATATCCCTCTTCCTCATCACTAAAAGCCTTTGGATATTGACCGAACTCTTCCCCCTCCCTCTAAAATCCTACCAAATAACACTAAGCCCCCAATAATCCTCTTTCAAACCCCTCCCATTCCTTTGGGATCACACGTACATGTAATGGATTTCTTCGTTTCTCATTTTTGGTCCAACATTCTTTATGTTGTTATTCCCATTTAATTTCCCTTAAAAATGTTGGGGTATGATTTATAAACTCCCCCACAGATCCCTCCTTATGTTTTAATGATTATATACCCCTTTATATTTCATTAATGAATCCCATGTACACCTGTTACCATGCTGAAATTCTGTAAGGGATTTCTCTCTACTCATTTACATTCATGAAATTATTTTGATTAATGAATCTATATTCAAATTAATACATGGGGACATGTATCTATATGAACCACTTACTGTCTATTTCATGTATATATGATTAGAAAACCATTTCTCTCTCATCAACCATTTTTATGAATTCTTATATTGCACTGTTATGCTACTGAAATTGCACCATGATTTGAAAATCCATGGTCATTGTTTAGTGAACACCATGCCAATTTCCATTTCAACAATATTTAATGTTATGATCATTTAAATATTTATTATAGAGTATCATGTATGAATTCTTAATTCCTTTATCATGGAATATGTGATGATGTTTTATGAATCCATTTTATATGCTCCATGTGGAACACTTCTTCATTAAATGAAATGATTAAGATAAGTGTTCCCTAATAGCACTCAAATGAATTGGGTAAAAATTATTATAATGATATTTCAGGTGCAATGAGGCTTTACTCATGATAATTCATGTTCAATTAGGGTTTACTATTGTTCCATGTTCAATGATCCTTGGGTCATGTTAATATCATGTTAAATGTGGATTCCACATTTATAACTTATGAGAATCATGTTATATCAAGCCTTTATGTTCATGTTTCTTTTATTATCCATTGGAATGACTATTGCCTAAAATGTACTATATTTTTCATTTTAAGCCTTGTTTAGTCTCTTACTGGGCTTTATAGCTCACCCTTTTCTTATGCATGTCCTCTGGTTATCCCATTGAATGCTATGTACGGAGGAATATTTTAGTCATGTAATATATGTTTTCAATAAAGATGTTGTGTTTTGTGTTCTATGTTGTTATATAATGTTCCTAATTCAGAATGAAGCTAGAAATTTCCAACTTATGGGTTGTATTAAGTTCATGTTTATGTAATAAATCATGTGTAATTGTGAAATAAAGAGCAGGGTTGTTATAGTTGGTATCAGACGATAGGTTTAGTTATTTTTGAGATTAGGATTAGAAAACCATAGTGAAGGCCTTTCGGATAAGAATATGTATTGTAAAAAAATCCCATAATATTTGTGATTATTCAATAATTGGTTTATCATGAAAATAAGTTCCCTGTCAAGATACATGCTGGTAGAGGTGGCTATGGAAGATATGTCTACAGGGGTAAAACCTAAAAAAACACTTTGAACTAGAATCAAACAAGAAATGGTGCATGACAATAGGACTTTATACACTTCTAGTTATGAGTCTCCTAGGGGATATTCTATGGTAAAATAATAATCTTAGTAAGAACCAAAATTATGGGATTAAATAATTTTCCCAAGGAATATATGATAGGAATTAGATTGTGGATATCATAGATTGAAGCCTTTAAATTAATATGTAAAGGAAATACAATTAATTTAAAAGTCAACCATTTGGTATTTAGATAACCCTTTATGTGTTACCCCTGTCTTTACTTTTATTCCTTCTAATAATCGATAATAGGAGGAATCAGGCATACTACATAGGTAAATATCAATTTTTTTATTGTTCTAATGGGATAACAAATCCAATGGGTGAGGAAATCACAATATTTGTCATGGTAATCTATCAGTTAAATAACGTTTTAAATAGAATCATGGTTCAACAGGAACATTCATCTCCCCACCCCTAATAATGAGAAAGTCACAATATTGAGATTCAAGAGAAAAGAGCCTCCAACATTTAATGGATCATCTGATCCATCAATCATTAATCAATGGATCAACTTCATTGAGAAGATCTTCTCCATCCTTTAGTGATCGGAAAAAGAGAAGGCACTTCTGGCTTCTAATCATATTAATGGTTATGCTGATCAATGGTGGAAATTGATAAAAAATACGTAGCGTAAGGGGAAGATCGAGGCGTCAGAATGGAAGAATTTCAAGAAAATGTTTTTTTGACATATATTTTCCGCACACCCTCTAAAAAAAGATGGATAGGAACATCCATGAAAATATGCTAAAAGATGATGAATCTATCAGAGAGTACAAGGAAAAAAAACAAAATTCAAGTATGACATGACTATGTCTTTGTTGTATCCTCTGAATGCAGGGTTGACCGCTTCTTTTGTGGGCCAAATCCTCGACTACAAAAATCCCTAACTACCCATGACATCGAGAGCTATGACAAAATTTTACGATGTGACCTCAAGGTTGAAATGGAGATTGTTGAATCTCAGGATTATTATGGGGATAAAAATAGAAATGTGGACTTTAATTCTATAATTCTGATGGATATATCCAATGGATATATGTGAATATAGCACCCCACTTTCCAATGCTGCGGAATGAAGCACCCTATAAATTTCTTAAAGCGGAAGATGAAATTCTTTAGGTGTGTAAGATAACGAAACCTCACTAGTAACTATAGGCAACAAAAACCCCTGATTTTGAAAGAGGAACTGAATATGCCATTATATTCTCAACACATTCTTCCTTACTTTAATTGCAATGAACCAGAGCAATTTATAAAATTGGTCCCTAAGGAAATTATTTTTGGAGGAAACTAACAACATACAAGGTAGAAATGGTGAGATTTTTCCATCACTACTGCTGAAGTGAACACCAGAAACGAAGTAGTGACAAGTATGAAAGATATTCATTCAATAATAGAGAATGTACATTTTTTTTCTGGTTTTATGAATTATTCTATATCCCAAAAGATTAGCCGAAAAATCCAAACACAACCACAAATTCCGGAATTTTTTATTTCAGTGAGTACAGAAAATGTTGAAATCATTGAATACAATGAATATCACTCCTCCTATATAATAATTTATGAATTGAACTTCCCAAAGAACCTCATCAGAGTCCCATTTGTGGAACTTGAAGAAATTATTGGCATATATTGGTTTTCCTTATATAGATCCAACATAAATTCCCATTATACGTAAATCACTCTCTATATGGAGAATCAACCCATAATTATGTAGAAGTTCATGGAGGAGGATCAATCTTCCTTAGCACCATCATCACAAGTGTGAAAATTAATACCCTATAATTACTTGTATTTGGCTAATATGATTGATTCGAAGAAAGCAACCATCCTTAAAGACATTCCAATAGTGTTCAAATTCGCTGAAGTGTTTCTCGAGGAATTTCCTGGTCTTCCTCCTATAAGAGATGTTGAATTTTCAATCAAGCGTATACCTAGGGCCTGGATAATATCAAAGAATCCATATATAATGGTTTTTGTGTAGCATGAAGAGCTGAAGAAACAACTACAAGGGAATTTGGATAAAGGTATTATATTCTCAAGTGCATCAACATGGGGTGCACTAATCCTCTTCATAAAGAATAAGGATTATTCAATGCGCCTATGAATTGATTATCACAAGCTCAAAAAAACACGATAAATAACAAGTTTCATCTACCCTAAATTGATGACTCATTTGATCAGGTACATGGAGCACAATACTTCTTCACGGTGGATTTGTGTTCAAGATGTTACCATGTAATGGTGAAGAATGGGGATACCCCCAAGACTACTATTCGTATAAGATACAAGCATTATGAATTCAATGTAATGAATTTCATAATCACTAATGCTCCAATAATAATTATGGACATGAATAATATAATCTTTATAAATAACCTTTACAAATTTTTGGTAGTATTCATCCCTAGTTGTATATTGATGCGGAAGTCAATCTCCCAGTAGGGAGGTAGTCGTAGTACATCTTCTAGAAATACATCCTCGTACTCCACCACAACCTTTGGGAGCCGGAATCCCACAACATCTACTTATCCAATGATAAAGCTACAAAAATCAAGAGTGATAAACTAAACAATCCGATACCTGATCCCATCATATTCTCCCAAGGTCTTATTTTCACTATAAAAGTAAAACCTATTCCCATCTCTATGGCCACACCAGACTACTTTCCTAATGTATTCAATCATGGCCTAGCTAGTAGATAGCCAATCCATACCGAGAATGATGTCATAAGTCCTCGACACATCCATAAAGATGTTCTAACCAAAACTCTCATCTCTAATGGAAAGATCAAACAGTATTCAATGATTCGGGATCATCCAGTCTCCTCCCGTAGGTGTCTCCAAGCGTAAGGTTTGTGTTAACAGCTCTCTCGGAATCTCAAGGTTTCACAAAAAAAATGTTGTGAAGAAGGAATGACTGACACCTGTTTATATATGTACTGAATCATGGGTGTAAAAGATACATTTCATTCCTCGAATCATCTGTGATGTCCCTAGTTCATATGCCTTGACTGCATGCAGTTATCCCCTCCCCGATCACACAGCTCCCTGAGCCTTGTGAGGACCACCTAGGGGTGGGGGTGCTAGTAGATCTATGTTTCTTCCACCACCTATAGCTCTCCTTGATCCTCTTCCATGTTAGTCACATAGATGGAATGTCTTTTCCACTCTCTACCTTTTTCATTGCGGTCCATCCACTGCCTCTCTATCTGCCAGATCGATGGGTTAGACAGTCTCTAGAGAGATTTCCCCTACTATTTCATGAGTAGATCCACTTCTCCCTAGGGTAACTGGATCCAGCCAGAGAGCCCAGGACTATCGATCCCATGTCCTAGTTCTTCATGTGACGTCTCACATGTCATTATCACTATACCTAACACCAACTCCGAGCTACCAAGGTCTCCGCACCTGTCTGCCTACCGCGGAATGACTTCAGTTGTGTCTACTCCGCCAAGAAGCTATTAACCACCAATAGCCACTCTAGCAGTCCAATAGAAGTTGAAAATAATAGATTCATGACACTAGCACATTTGTCCCATCATAGAAAATTCTCGAAGGATTGGGCTGTGAATTACTGATATTTTACCATATCGATCAAGTACCTAGTGAGGTTAGTGAACATCAATGAATTTTCATCCACCATCAAACATCCATAACGGAGCTGAAAAATCTCTTAGATACGCACCGCTCTCAGTGTTACCAGTGATAAATCCTCCATAAAGAGTCTATCAAAATGTGTTTACAAAAGATTCATCCCATCGTGGTTCTGAGTGGTCAGAATCCCCTATAGTCCCATTGAACCCTGATGAATGATCGCTCCTTTGACCAACATATGGTCCACCGAAGTCATCACTAGACTAAAAAATCTAGTCACCATCTTATGCCAGTCATCAGCCGCCAGAGGATCAAGCTCTCCTTGGAACCTAAGGGATCTGTATCTCTTGAACTCATGGAGCACGCTAAGCCTGCGTCCCTCATCTAATAGAACTGCAGGTACTACGAGATTCTCCACTAGTGATGGTATATTAGATGCACCACCTGGTGGTAACGCTTGATAAACTGGGTCCTGTATCAATTCCAAGTCAATAAGTGGGTCATCGTCATGATCACGATACTGAATCCTAGAAGGTACACTTCATAGAGGCATCCTGCATGGAAACGATATGAACCATGGTCAATGAGTATATCTGGATAGGTGACACAAAGGACAGGGAAAACGCAATCTATTCCTATATAAAGCATTTAGCGTTATTTTATTTCTCTATAAATAGATTTTTCATGTATTGAGGGTAAATGATGGTTATTATTGTTCGAGTGTTTGGATATATTAGTCGCCTACACTAAAATTGGTGTCTTTGGCCAGAAATCATAGATTGAATCACATATCCCTATCTCCCCAAACCAAACTCCCCAACTGTAGGTACTAAGGTATAAATGACCACCTATTATATCAATTTATCATGACCTGTCCCAATGGGGCCCTTGCCGCGACTACCCAAGCCCGCCTCCAATTGTCCAAGAGCTAGTGAGTTTCATCGAGTTGGCATATCAAAAACATGGGATGCATTTACTATGTATCTATACATATGAACACATATCTGGGCCCACAAATACAAAAATGTTAAAAAACACTAAGGAAAAAAATGCATGCATACAACTAATCCCAACAATAAATATACCAAAGAAGTACATTGCAAAATGTAAAATAGGGCTAGAATACAATTGTAAAAAAACAAGAGCATATACAACATACAAATTTCAACCTCTAAGTACAAATATGTACTGGGAAAACTTCTCAAAGCAGTTGGAACTACTTGGCTAGTAGGGAACTCAAAAATCATTTTCTAGCCCTCATCTTCCCTATAATTATTTGAAATGCTTCTAATATACATAATACATGATTCATGTAGGAAAAACATGTTCAGGGGTGAGTATAACAATATTCAGTAGAGGACCCAAAAAATGCACAAAGTAATACACAATGTAATGGTACTGTCAGCACTGCATAGTATATGCCTGATTAACATATAGTTATAGAAACACAATTTATATATACTAAAAAACAAGACTCGTAGTCTACAAACAAGTCTCACAATGACATACCCCTGTGAAGGATTCAGTTCAATGGTTTCACAAATAACTCGTCATGGGGAACCCACTCCATGAGTGTGATAGCTCTAATAACGTATGTTCGAGATGTATTGTTCATCGAGAAATGTCATGACAGATAGGTACACTAATTCCAAGAGAACACACTCTTGAGTGGTGAAAGACCATGATACATAGATGAGGACCACTTCTAGGGCCTTGGAGGATACTAATACTCATACAAATTCACTTGTTATGTAGATGATCAACGTCATGTAAGAGTAGTTACACTGATACCTGACTCTACCTTGGGTCAAGAATGGATAGAGTATCTCGATCTTGGACCCTCATTGGGATACATGACTCAATATTAGAATATCCTGCATAATGAATAATACTCATTTGGATCGAAACGATACATGGCCATTATAAGAATGATAAAAAGGGGCACTAACACAAATGAAACATGTCTGATATATGGTCAACAAGAGGTTCGAGACATATTCAATTATATACATGGTATTTATAGGGTTCACATGCCATGTCTCTCGACTCTGGGTACTACTGGTGTAAAACAGCCCAAGAATGAAGAACATGTCATGTAGTATGAATGTACAGAACATGTGGTACAGACCACACACCGTGTCTAACTAAAATGGGTATCCTACTTGTATGAATCCATGTGGCCTCACATAGTTTCAACCCATGTGTTTCTTCCCATGTAATAGGTATATTGGTTATCCTGTAAAATTGGACTAGTTTGGCCATGTGGTAGAGTATACGACCGTGTACCCACACCATATCCTTTTATCTTTCAAGATACACACAAAGTCCGTGTAAGGAAACACATGTCGTGTGACAAAGGTCACACACTATGTTAGTAAATTCCATCATGTAGAACACTAGTCGTAGATAGGTGGGGCCCACCCCCATTTCTCTTTAGAGGAAAACCATGTTCTTCATCACGTGTAGCATGAAACCCTAGCAACCATCGTCCATACCACATGGTGTGTTCTTATGTGTAGACGCCATGTGTTCTGAAAATTTTTAATAATGTGAACCTGGTCCACCACGCCACGTTGATGCTCTAGTCTTTGATCCAATGATCCATTTTCCATGAAACACAATATTTTATATCACCCACATGTTCAGATGTTTTCTCTATTATTTTTGGGCCTCTAGTTCATCATAGAAATGAATATCGATCCACCCACATGAAGAATTCTCGAAGAAAGATCTCTCTCGATCTGAGCCGATTTATCCTCAACCTTCATTGCCACACCTTAGCTAGGTCATCATGTTGTCAGATCTCCAATATGGGATCATTGTATTGCAAAACGGACGTGGAACGATCTGATGTTTGTCTCCCCACAAATAACACGAAGAAAGATGGGTGGAGAAGGATGAAAAATTCAATATGAACAAACGAACTCCTGCCGTTATTCGTCACGACGTTATTATGGTCCCTTTATATGGTCTAGACATGAAATTTTAACCACATATAAAAATGAAAATAAAAATTCCATGAACAAACTCAATAAACCCTTCCCGCATGAATGTTGTTGCATGGGTAAACTACTTCATGGGTTGATCAACTTTCTTCATTAAATTCAATGATCATGGAATAAAAAAACATTCAAACACAACCACTACCACGAGAAGGCATCGATTGCTGACGAAGGAGTTTTTATACTATCATTACCGATAACCTTTAACTCTATTGGTGCATTGATTCGTTCCTTTGATTTGTTGTCTTTCATTGTCAAGAGTTCCCTAGAAGGATCAAATAATTTCATAGAGTTTCCCTCAACTATTTTCCAATGATCAAATTTTATTTCACCTATTAAAACGAGTGATAGCATTTCAGCGTTCTATTATGCTGTGACATAAATGAAGCAGTGTTTTTATTTTAAAGTCATTAATTATTAAATCACCTCACATATCATTTTGATTTAAACAATGTTTCTTATTAATATAATATAAACTATTAAAATTATTTTATTTAATTTTATTTTATTAAAAAGTCCAGAAAACTAACTTTTTTCCTCAGCCCGTGCCGGTCGAGGATAATCTGATTCATAGTTAAATTCATCGTCTCAGACGCAACGGTGATCTAGAATTTTTAGTCCGACCATACATTTGTGAACTACCACAAACATGCACACATTCCGACTCAATTAACTAAAACAAAAAAATGTTTAAACCATCATTATAGCCTCACTGAGCCTCAGAATGACATGTCATCTCTGTGCATTGTCTCAAAATAATACCACATAGTATTGAAAACTAATACCAGGAAAATGAGAGACATTACACCATTAAATATAATATAAGGTATTAGGAAATTATTCAATAATAATGTGAAAAAACATATTAATTTTGGAATCTATTTTATGAAAATAATTTTTATTTCGTACGATTGTAAAAATTATGAAATTTTAAATAGTAATTTTTATTTTACAAATATACAAATTCATTATTCATATTTTTTTAAATGATAATTGACTAATATTATGGTATAAATATATAATATTTTCAATTGTAATTAGAATATATTTTATTTATACATTCATAGTTGTGGTTATAATTATAATTACTATTTTACTATTTCTAATGGTCACATTACTATTCTAATAGTCGTGTCACTATTCCAACCTTTTAGGTTACTTATTTTCTAGAAATTCCTCTAATTTGATTCATTATTCATTTGTAATGTTTTTACTATGTTATCAATGAGAATTTATGTTTTTTAATATAAATATGAAGAATTATAATAAGGGAATTTACATTGATAGAATTCTGGGTTGGTACATTACATAGTGGGATATAGTTCGTAAAAATCATTTCAAATAAAATTTATATTTTATTTATCTCTAAATTATTTCATTGAGAAATGTTTTATGTTTTTTACATATATACCATTAGGAGGTTTATATACAACCAAAATTTCATTTTATATCTTATTTAATGATTAATTCCTGTAATTTAATTTTGTGATTAAAATAATTTTATTTAAGGGATTCTGGTTTGAATGTCATCAAACTAATAAGGTTTTATCTCATAATATTGTATTATTTGAGACATGTTTCATATTACACAGCCATATTATCTAAAAAGTTGTATATACTATCAAAATGATATTTTAAATCAATAACATCTTTATTTTCTGGGTATTTTATGTTACATTTAATTTTATTCCATTAAGGGAATTTATGTGTCAAATTTTAATAATTTAATAGATGTTTATGTTATAGAATTACATTTACATTGATTATTTATAAATAAAACTATAATGATGATATTTCAAAATAAAATAATAACTCATTTCTTTTTAAATAAAAATTTCTTAAAATGAAATTTTTTTACATTCATTTTCCTCTCTATATATATATAATTGATTGAAATAATTTTTTATTGAAAATATATTTATTTCAATATTCTATTGGGAAACATTTTATTCTATATCTATAATTTATTTCAAATTATTTTTCCAATATCAATTGATTCATTAAATTTAGTATTACAATTGATTAATTATTATACAAATAATTAAAAGGAGTATTTTTTTCATTTTAAGAATGAGGTACTATATGAAATTCAATTGATAAATATTAATGGAATAGTTTCACTAATTTAAAATACATGGATGCATTTTCCCACCCTCATGAATAATATTTTAATTTATGATTTTAGTTATGATTATTCATTTCTTGATCATGTAGATTATAAATGAATGGATTGTGAACAAGTGATTGGTGGTTCTATTAAACCCCTTCAATGAACTCAGAAAAGAATGATTTTTGATGTGTTCAAAGGGAACATGAGATGTAATTAACCCTACTTTTTATTCAATTTAATTTCCCATATGATTACATATTCATTACATTAAAAATAATATAATAATATATAAACATGATTAACAACATGATTTAACAATAAATTTCATTTATAATTTAAAAAATAAATTTAATAAATATACGGGGTGAAATTATTTTGAAATTTTAAATATGCTAAAAAATAAAATAATATTACTAAAATATGAAATTCTTTATCTGCATGATCCACCTGAATAAACACACTCACGAGAGAAATAATATAATTAAAAATAATAATATTTTTCTAATATTATTAATAGAAGTGAATATATATATATATATATAACAATGGAATAAAATATAGGTGAATTAATATTTTATGAAATATGAGCTATTAATTGGAATTAGGGAACACATATGATAATTACAAATCCATCATTTAAATAGTAATCTTACCAATAAAATAATAATATGACCATTTAGAATTGTAACATGGCTATTCGAATAGTATCATTTCTTTTAGAAGTGTAAAAAAATTAGGTATCTTATAAAAAATTTATGACTTATAAATTCCATGATAATTGTTTAAAATGTTTAAAATGTCCTTATAAAATGGTTTGTACTTTTGAATTTTTATTACATTCATTTTCAAAAATAAATATAATAATTTATAATATTATTATATTTAATTAAATTTATTTAATATTAAAATGAATTATAATGATAATATAACATTATAGGACTATAATAAATTTTCAAAATGATAAATAAATGTTCAAAATATTAAAAAATTTACTAATTCAAATAAATAAGGATTTAATTGAAAAATTAAATATCTCATATCTAGAATCATATTCAAAAAAATGATTTCAATTTTATATTTCAAATATTATGAAATCATATAGTAATTTTTTAATTCCTCTAAATAGTCCATTTTTAATGGCGAAATATGATAAAATATTCTATATAATAGTACGTGTTGAATTCATAATTAATTGCATATGGGATAATATAATCACCCATTATTTCAAAATAATATGCACGACATAAAACATATACTCACATTAATTTGAAATATTAATATTCTTGATATATAATAATAAAAAAATGAACATTATAAGAAAAAAACCATATCCCCCTTGTAAATTCCTCCCCTCACCACCACGTCTCATCAAAACATCTATGCCTTGGATTTCAAAAAATAATAGTCCCAATACAATAACAAAAATCCTAATTCTGCTTCTTCCACAAAATATATAATTTGGTTTTTCTTAAAGAGTTTTTAAGGAGAGTTACCAAATATGTAATATTATATTTCCAACTATTTTATATTATTTTCATCATCTACTTCTTCTAAACTCAATAATCATACATTGTGTAATAACTATAATATATATATCTTATAATATTAAATTTAAAATTGAATATCAACCATATGTTCAATTCTCACATCCTCTTATTGATAAAATTAAACTATTTTCCACATTTTTTCTTGTTGACCACCTCTGTGGATGGAAAGATTTATTTTCCATTACGAGATTCACGGTAGGTTTAGAAAAACATAAAATGGAATAAAATGAAAAAAAAATCTATTTAATATTTATTAGTTATATATTTTTAAACTATTTATATAATGTTAAATAAAATGAAACAATTTTATGCTGGTTAATAAAACCAAAAAAATAAACTAACCACATAACAATAAAATTTATAACTAAATGAATCATTTAAATAATGTAATAGAGCAGGGTGTTGGGCAACATTTTTATTTATATATGGGAAATATTGTCATTTAATTTCACTAATGTTGTTGTAGTATTAATTTACATGAATATGAATATTTATCCTCAATTTTTCTTACCATTCACATGTGAAGCCAAAGTTCTCTAAAAAATAAAATTATTCATTATATCACACTTAAATGTTCATAAATTAGTGTAATATAATTTTATTTTACTATATATAAATATAAAATTTTAGATTTGAATTAATTTATATAATAAATTTTTTTTTTGGATTTTATGAGAATTTTTAGAACAATTCGAGAATGTTAGGTAAGTGATCTTATTGAACTATCGTATTTTATTTGGGATGAATTATCTCTATGTTTAACTAGTTTTTCCATTAATTATAATTTATTTTCAAAGAATACTATTTATATATTACCTCAAAATATACATCTCTTTAATTCACCATTATTTAAATGAGATTTATATCTTTTAAATATTCACATTTTAATTTCATTTTTTATGAAAACCCTATTAATTGGAACTACTCTTTCCCTTTCCAAATTTCACATAACCCCCCATAAATTTATTAAATAAATAGATAGTTTTTAAAATTCCCCATTTGAATATAGAGTATATATTTTATTTCATTAACATATTTATATAAATTAATATTTTCCTTCTATTTTAAGGACTCATTATCCATTTTTTTTAAAAAACATTCTAAAGAGAAAAATTTCCAAAATTTCCTACGCATTGTTTGTCACATATTCACTTCACATAGACATAATATTTATGAAAAACATATATATCTATTATAAGTATGTAAAATGAATATTTAATCCCCAATTTCATGTAATTCATTTTGATATTCCATTACATTATTCTATAAGATATAAATATGAAACTTATTTCCATATATGGGTAATTTTTATGTTTATTCCATATACTAGATTTTAAAGGTGGGACACATATTCATTAACATGTTGTGATTGATGATCTTATAGAGATATATAATCCATTGGGTAATGTTTATGTGTTATTAGACCATATTTATGTGGTTAGGGAGTAAGACAAATCAATGATGGGTCTCTGTCCCCCATGTGATGATGTCTTTAGTGTTATCCCGGACATATTCTTATGTCATGATTAATATATTTTCCACATTGAAATAATTCAATTATTGTATTATTAAATTCTATTTATGTTATGATACCTTATGATTTTCAATGAGACTTGTCTTTTATGATATCATGTTATGCCTTTGGAATCACATTATACACTTTGTTATCATTTTTATTACATTACATGGATTATAATCACCCATTTTATTTAGGTATTCTATTGTTTATACTATGATGATATATGTTCATAGTGGTCTTTAGTAGTAAAATATATAAATTATAAAAAAGAAGATTTATTTTATTTTAATTATTATTTATTATGAACCAAGTCTTCCTATTACTTCGGGAAAATCAATATATTAATAGAGTTAATTAGATATTTACGTTAAAAGTCATGTATCAACTAGTGAAACGACTTAAGTGGAATTATATTTTTCAATAGATGGTATAATAATTTTAATCCTTAGTAATAGAATGTAATAATTATAAACACATATATAATTACACTGAATTATAGGTTATCTTTCACTCTATGCAACTCTATGTTAGGTTGTGTGACACATGACATTGAGTTTTAAAAAACATCAAAATTTTGTTAATATCAACATTTAAAAACAAAAATTATAAACTAAAAATTATACATAGTATAATTAATATTAATAATTAATATTTAACTATATGTTATAATGGTTTTACATAATGAAAGAACATTGAGAATAAAATATATAATTTTTGGTGATGTCTTTATATGTTTCCAAAAAAATATTTTCTCAATAAATGTTTTTAATATTAATGTGAACAATAACAAAATTACATTTTGGAAACTCTTTTAAAATTTATTTTACATATTTAACATCATTATTTAAATCATAATGTCATATTTTTGTTAGGGTGAATTTCCAGGGGTTTTTGGAAAAATCATTTTTTTTTTAATAGTAAAATATACATATGTTAATTGGAATCATTCTTTTTATTTAATTTATTTATTGTGGATGTTAAATTTTTAATATACTTTTAGACTATAGTTGGTTCAATTATTAATATATTAATTCAATTGAGGTAATTTTAATGAATTTTATAATTAAATAAGAAATGATAAATTTATATATATTTGAATATGGTAATTTTAAAACCCTGCATTAACGTTGTGTCTGCGATATTAATTTAAAATTAAATTTTCCATCTTCTGTGGTTTTATATTACAAAAATGTATTCCAAAATTTGAATAATAATTATTTATGATTTATAAAAAGGATAATTTTTACCAATATTTTTATCAAAAATAATTAAATTTAATTTCAGGGATTCAGGTAAAAACATGTTTACAAATTAGTTATGATGAGAATAAATGGTCTCAAAATGAAATGAAACATGTAAAAAACCCATTTTATGTAATTATTTACTCCTTATAATTTTTGGGGTCTATGAATTAAAATTATTGGGGTCTAGATACAAGAATAACATGTGGGTGCAAATAACTATTTCAGTAAATAAGAAGTGAGCCACTCACCTCCCTTTTAAATTTCACCCCCGCTCCCCCTTTCACCAGTCACTAGAAAATACTTGGCAAGGAAAATTCCTAAAAAATAACTTCTCTAATTAACTAAACTCATCATAGAATTATTTCTTTTTAAATAATCTTACTATGTAAGAACATTGGAGTAAACTAAAAGGAGACGCCTAATGAATATGAAACATTCATTAACGAATGGTTTTTTTATTTCTTTATAAAATAAAAATAATTAATTTTATATGATGATTAAATAAAAATATCAGTATTCAAAATATACAAATATTTTTTTATCTTAGGTTTATTTCCTAAAAAGGAAACTTCCTTCTATAGGGTTACGAAGTCATTGTTTATGTGCATGACAAACCACAACCTTGAAAATTTGTGCAATTAATTTATATATTAACACCTCAAAATGTTAGGAATAAATATTGAAATAATTTTTATATAATATATTCATTATAATAATGATATTATTTTTAATTTTTAATTTTTATGTCACACATACCTCTATTTATTACATTTTCTGTTTACAATATTACATCGTTCATGTGTATAGTGGAATACCCCATCACGGAGCAATGAACATTGTTCATGATTCATATATAATATATTCTTTATATCTTTAATGAAAAATATGTGATACATATAAAATTTTAAATTAAATATAATTGTTAATATATATATATATATATTAGTATTTTTATTTATCATAAAAAGAAAATGGAATCATCATTCATGTGTACATATGACGTATTGTGTCCTTAAATACTGTATTTTATTTCAGACCTAATGATAATATAGATTACTATAATATAATATGTAATTAATTTATATAACACATATATCATGATGTAAATTATGTATATGGTGAAATATGAATCAAATTATATAGACCAAGAATAAAAATATAAATCATATACAAAAAACACAGTTATTATTAACTGAATCACAATATTAACATATAATTGATAATAAGTTGGTAAAAAATGCCACAATAAAATATTATAGGGTATTATATATATTAATATTGGGTTTTATAGAATAATAATAAAAATATTTTTATTATAATGAATGTTAGGACGAGTATGAATGAAGTAATCACATAAGGTAATGGGATTTATAGTCTCACTTTTATTTTTTAGAGACTTATTCCATATTCCAAAATAATTACTTTTTTGTTGTGTATATACATCCTTATTAATTTATATATCATAAATTTAAATCATTTCATGATAATTAATATTTACACATATTATATTATTTCAATGAAATTACTATTCAAATGTTACCTAAGTAGTAAGGGATTTTGTTTTAAATTTTACCTCTTTAATGAATATATTAAGTTATGCATCATTATAATTTCATTATGTTCCTAAAAAGACCCATTGAAATGGAATATCATGAAAATATTCATCATCATTATGTTTTCTGTTTCATTTTATGTTATTCGTTTGTCATCTTATGATTAAATTTTACGAAAATGGAAATGATTTTAAATTACAATATCATAAATTATTATGATTATTTGGAATTAGGTAACCAATATTCGAATGTCATGATCTAAATTTCTATAATATTCATCAATTCTTGTCTCCTATGTATATTAGTGATATGTTATAGTATTGGAAAAAAAATTCCACTCTTTGGTATATAAATATATATAAAAAATATTTTTAATAAAAATTTAATTCATTATCTCTCCAATTAGAAATATGTTTTCATTCAAAAGAATGATATTTTGAAATGAATAGTTTTTTTATAAATATCTAATACTTTTTCTAGTACACTTTTATCGATTTTTTAAATTATAAATAAAAATTTAAGTGTATTATTATTATATTATTCCAAAATAATGATCATTTCACTTTTAACTAAAATTTTCATCGAACCATTGTTTTTAAGTTTATGACATGAATTGAAAATTATAATAACCTACCAAATTATTTAATATATGATTCCATTGTATGTTTTCAAATTTATTTTCAAAGAAAATGGTTTTCACAATTATTTATATTTAAATAATTTATTTTAAATGCATAAAGGATATTTTTCTATTGATATTTTTCAAAATATGCTTTGTAAATATTTTTCAAAAAGGACTTCCTCAGCATTGTTATATAATCAATACTAGGGATATTATCCAAGGATACTATTTATATTATTTATATTAATGGTTTTTTGTATGGAACTATGTCTATGAAAATATTTTCTCTTTTATTAGTTATACGATGATAAAATAGTTATTAAATTTACTTCCATTAAATAGTTATTCAATAATGAATTTTTTTTGAATGCTCTATCTTTTATATAGCCTTTGATAATGTGACATTTATATTATATCCATTCTATTTGTATTTTTTATATGATGAATGATTATAATCTTTTGGATGATATATTTATGATTTCCTTATGTAACATGTCTAACCTATATCTCTAACTAATGATTTGGGTTATGGTTTATATATCTCATGAGAAAAACATTGATTGAATGAGGAGTGCACACTATAATGTATAACCTGGTTTTAATGGGGAGTGAACCTATTATAGTAAGTTATTTCTAGAATATAGAGTGAAATTGATAGTGAATTGTATATTTTCCACTATAGTAGACATTGTAGTGGTCTATTACTAATAACATATCTTTTTTATTGTTATGTGATTAAAAATATCAATACAGTATGCCAATGTTCTTATTTTATAGATCCCAATAATTTATTACATTTGGATTTACGTCTTATGAGCTACCAATCCTTATTACATCACTCAAATATGGTTAATTAGATATATAGTGTGTTGTTCTCAATGAATATGATGATGATTCAAACCATTATGTTCATCTTTTTTACGCATCTCCATTCTATACCCTTACAGATCATATGACCTCAAAATTTATGATATTTCCTTTCCCCATGTTATGATGTTATGTATTATATATGACATGTATAAGAGGGTTTTTTGTTACAAAAATCCTAGAGGGGGGTTTTGAATTTTACTTATGGTCTAGTGTTTTTTTTCATGATTCCAAAGGCACTAAACAGTTATGGTTCTTTTGGAATGTGTTTATATAATGTAATGAATAAAAAAAATAGTTTAACATATATGAAAGAATAGTATCTTTAATTATATTCATTATCAATTGATAATACTTGATAAAAATTGGAAAATTAAAAAAAAAATTATAATGGGATACCTATGTTCATAAATAATGATAAGTCTATGTATTAGATAAAGCATTGGATAATATTGTAGAATTTTGGTAAATGATGAGCTGACTGGTATCAATGTAATCAAGTCACTATAAGATTCATAATGGTAATGTACTATGGCACATATTTAGCTTGGGGAAAAATCGTGAAACAAAACATATACATCAAAACTCGATGAAGAGTAGCTTCATGGAAACAGGCCTTGCTTCACACTTAATTTTTCACTCATAAGAGATATGATTTAAAAATTAAAAAACTCTTTATGAACCATTAGGATGAATTTAATTAGAATATGGTGATGATTAACCTAGGATAAAACATAGGTTTTATATATTAAAAATATTTTTTCATTATTTAGATTATAAATTCATAATTTTTCATGATTTTATAGTTCCCTTAATGATTAAATTTTCTTGCCTTAACGTTTTTTGTTTTATAAAATGGATTGAACATGAATGAAATAAATTTATATTGATTATAATGGATAGTGAAATTATTTTATTCATGATAATAAAAACTATATCAGAGTTGGAAATGAAAAATATCATTGTTATAATCACATTGTTTTCTCAAGCATTGAATCATGATAAACTTTCAAATGAGATTAGGAAGGAACAAAATTCTATTGAGTTCTCCATGTGGAAACATCCTCCATCCATCCATGGAACCTCTGATCAACTTTATACTAAACAATATATCAATACCACAAAAAATACATTTAATTATTTAATATTTTAAACATGAAAAATTTATTTTTTTCTATATACCATTTTTCAAGGGGAAGAAGATAATTGGTGAAATAATATCATGAATATGTGGAAACAAGATGAGATTAATACCATGGATTTTGATTAGTTCATGAACATATTTTAAAATAAGTACATTTTTTCTTCATATGAAGATAGAGAAGAATATCCATGAGTCAATGAAACATGGTGATGAATCAATTAGTAACATAGAGGATAATTGATTAAGACATGTAAGGTATTATTTTGGTATTATAATCCAACCTGATTCTATGTTTGATTGAGACTTCAATGGATTACAACAATGTATCTCAAGGGTGTTATCCTTAAGATACATTTGTAGCTATAAACATATAGTTTCATGTGATATTATGGTGAATATTGATATTGGTGTTGTGTATCAATCATTTGGTATTAAAAATAAAATGAATATGGATTTCAAAAGAAAAATCAAAAAATAATAAAGAGAAAAATATAATCATTCCATTATTCTGAATGTGTCAGAAGAGGCACTGAGTAAATTTTATTAATCAGAAAACTACATTTATTATTTTGCGAGGGATGGTCATCAAAAAAATTATTTCCAATAAAATTTAAAGATGTTAGCTTACATTGTTAATAGAGAGAAAGAAGCACAAATGAACCACCCATAATTCAATTCTTCATGTTTAAGGAGAAAGGGAATTACAGTAACCAATTCCCAAACCCGAGTGTTAATAATAACTATCAACCATAACTAAATATTTTTCGGTGGGAAAAGGGGAAATATCATTTGATCCTAATTTCTTGATGAGGGGTGTGTTAACCTTGTGGTAAATGGTACACTTAACATCCACTCTATAACTTAAAATGTTTTATTTGACTATGGAAATTCATATTTTTTTTCATATCTAAAGACATTCATATGGTATCATGATTACCTAAAAATATTTATTTAGGTAATTTTTGTGAAAACCAATATTGGTATGATGATCACATCTTAATAATTTGATTATATTCTAGTTGAAATTAGTGAGAATGTTCATTTGGATAATATAATAATTCAATATCTGTTTGGATTTTATGTCATCTTATGCATGGATTTCATTTATCAACATAAACCCCACATCAATTTTCCAGGGTTGGAAGTCACATTTTCTATTTCAGAACAACATATGATAATTTTTCAACAAGATGACAATTAAGTTCTTCTAATAGAGATCGCATCCATTGTATGTGTATTAATTGCAATTATAAAGGGGTTTCTTTCTCAATTGATTATGGAGAAACTCCACTCCAATGATATTCATTTTTATACAGAATTTTAGGAATGTTTTTTAAATTAATTAATATGTAATTTAAAAATAAATGAAGATTAATTTTATATATAACTCACTCCTAGTACCACACCAATATCAAAATATTCCAACATAATATCCCTGATTGAGTTATAGGAATTTGAGATGAAAATCAACAAAATATGTGAAAATGGATTCCTTGGGACAAGAATGTGTAACATCCCAAGTAAATGAAGAATAATAAATATATCATATTTATTAATATTTGTAAATTAAATATTAATTTTACTTTAAAAGGGTTACTATGTTTGAGAGCATACCCGATATGCAACAACGAGTTTCCTTGAAATCTTACGTTGCACACTACTAATATAATATAATTTTTTAAAATGGTTGTTAACTCCTAGATGTTCTATTTGCGGGAATGACCCAAACTACCTACAATATGACTATACATGTTTTTTAAACGTATTTACATTTATCCAATAAATGTTAGAGGCTTAAAATGTGAATTAATCTAATTTTAAGCATAATTTACATTAAATGGTCTATTTACTGCCATTTAATTGAGAACCCTCTTTAAAATATAGTATTTGTCACTTTAATACATTATAATTTTCCAAATAAAATCCTTCATTAGAATGTGGACATCAAAATTTTCTTTTTGTAAATTTCCATAATTTTTCCGATAATGTTCATTTTTTAATTAATATTGAAAATATTGTATTTTAATTCAAAACCGTGTTTTAATATAATTTATTTATAAGGATATATTATATTTTTAATTGTTTTTAATGTTTAATTATAATATATTATTACGATTTAATTCAATTTTTTTCATTTAAATTAATTTCACTTTGAAAATGGACATAAACAAGTATCAAAATTTTGATAGTTATTGTTTCATAAAAACACGCTATTTGTTTTGATAACGGGAATTATTTTTAAAATTAAATAATTCCACTCCTATTATTCGAATTTGGAAAAATAGACATCATTTTTGAATTCAGAATATCAAATATAGCTTAGGCTGAATTTTGGGTATTTTTTGAAAAACGTCAATTTTTTATGAATAGTTAAACCACGTAGTAGTATTTAAAAAAACAGACTTTTTCATTTAAATTAATTTCTAGCACTACTTTGAATTGAATTTCGAAAATCTGATAGACATGGTTGTTATCAAGAGGTAAAATGTGGTTCAATAAGATTAAAATAATTTTTGGTGAATAGTAACTTTTCACTTTTATTTACCGCGGTTAAATGTAAATAGGGTAATTCAAGGTAAATAGAATATTATAATAATTAAAAATTATATTAACACTTGTCAAAACATTATTGGTTGATTCATTAATGACCATGGTCATCTTTTGGTCGATTATGGGACCCCATTCAGCCACTTGTGAGTGACAATGACAATTTAGATTAATTAACTAAAATTAAAGGAAAATGGAAAAAGAAAATATCTTTTGGTAAATTAATTTTTTACAACAGGTTATATAAATTTTATTTTCGACTATAAATATTAATTATAAAGCTAAAAAAATTTCATACCTCATTTTTTTTATAATTTTTAGATATCAAATAAATTATATAATTTATGAAACAATAATGATTCATTGTTTACCTCATTAAAATATCATATAAATTAATAAGATTATAATGATTAAAATATTATCGAAAACCTGTCCAATTCTTATTGGATGATTTTATTTCAACCATGAGTCCTCTAATATTCGAATATATTGATTTTTGGACCCTTACAATCTGAATATCATTATATAATAGAATAATGTTTTCACACTTTCCTAAAGAGCCTCTCCTCTCCCTTATAAAAGGAGACCACTTCATACCAATTCAACACACCTCTCAAGCCTTTTGTCTCAACCAAAATCTTCCCAATTAATCTCCCTACATCCCTCACCTCCTTCTAGAAGCCTTACATTATGCATAAGTCACTTCAAGAAGTCTTTTTTTTCAAACCAAATGGAGTTACCCAAATTAATGGTAACAATTTCTCTTAAATTGTTTTTCTTTTATTTTACTTCTCTATCCCCTAAACTCTTTTTATAATTTTCTTTTGTCAAAACACCATTATCCTCAATATACTAGTATGTTTTTATGAGAAGGATTCGAACTACACTTACACACACCTCCATCTAATGGATGAAGTATATAATGTTTCTATGGATGGTAAACTAACGCCTCATGAAACAATGATTGTTTGATTATCTCTGACCACCTCTCATGATGGCCATTATGATGGCTCTATATTTATATATAATATATATTATGTTTATTTTTTTTAATGCTTATGTATTTTTCCATTTATAAGAATCCTTTATGGTTTCCATTATGGATAAACAAGATAATCTCATTAGAGGAAGTCTGGCCTACCACCCCCTCAAAGTGATATGGATCGTTAATGCCATATGTGGGATGTATAAAGGATGGAGTTAATGATATTATATATGATATTATATATGAAATTAAAATATAATTATAATATATCTATTTATCACTATGTTTTTATAAAAATAATAAATAGAAATGAAAGTAGCGTTCATGCATACGTACGACTTACCGTCTCCATTAATGGTGCATTTCATTTCATACCTCTA
Source organism: Viscum album (assembly GCA_963277665.1). Taxonomy (NCBI): domain Eukaryota; kingdom Viridiplantae; phylum Streptophyta; class Magnoliopsida; order Santalales; family Viscaceae; genus Viscum; species Viscum album. The sequence continues at coordinate 264,142,199 of OY728122.1, read as the reverse complement.
AATGTTATGTTCTATTATAAATACATGTATATACTAGATATATATGATATATATGATATCTAAATTATGAATTTCATTCTGGATATAATGAAATATTGAACACATGGACAACTTGTAAATATAAGGTGTTAATTTTTGACTCAAGTACCAAATATCGTCAAAATGGACGTTATTAAATTAAATGATTAAATAATGTTCATAACATGGTAATAAGTGATATAAAATGAATAATAAAATTTAAAAATGTTCTTAAGAAAGTATAAATTTACTTTAGTTTATTATCCATGAGATTATAGAATGGTCGAGTCAAGTCTGACACGAGGTAAGGGTATTCGTCTCAATATCCTTTCATTGATGCATTTTTAGTTTTATAAGCAACTTTATTTTATACGGTGTATAAACTCATTTGAATTTTCATTTCATTAAAAGGTTATATTTTTATACGAATCATTTTACTAAATGAAAAAAGGAATGTTTTGTTTAAGTAGTGACAACAACCTTTTTGTCGCCGCGAGTATTATTTGATGTTTTTATTCCTTAACAAGTAGGAATATTTGTAAAAGGAAAAATAAATACCATAAACTTTTTTTTTACATATTTTGGTATTTAAAATGATTTTGTGAATGGATTTATTATTTCCATATCTTGAAATGATATTTTATTATTGCAATGTGGAAATTTAATCTTTCTATTATCCTTATGTTTTTTGTTATGATCATGTTATGGTTCATGGGAATTATTTACGTATATGGGTGGTTCTGTGATTAACCTAGTGTGGGTGAGCCTGAGATAGCTCTCCAATTCATTGGGTAACATGATAGAGGTAAACGCAAATGTTTCTCCTAATAGATTTAGTGAATATATTATGATGGGTATTCCAATGTAACTCACTTTTTAGCAGTGATAACAACAATGTATGTATGATATGGATGCCACAAGTGACCTCTTTGATGTATTATTTCTATGCGTCTTTCATAAATCTTATTATTTCTTGAGGTAAATAAATGAGTTCATGTATTGTATATATTTATTAACAAATGTTTTCATTCATTGTATTATAACCCTTACTGAGCCTTTTATGCTCATCCCATGTTTTGAAATGTTTTCACAGGACTTAATGATGAATAGGGTCAAGGTTGGAATCAAGGAAAAGTCATGCTATATAATACATGGAACTAGACATGACTATTTTTTTCAAGAGATTAAATTTTATGAAAAAAATGGAAACTGTGTAAACGTTTCTACCTTGTAATATTTTTAGATGTAATAGTAATGTCCTAATTCACTAAAACTATAAACCTAAAAAGATCCTCAATGTGAATTATTCATTTAATTCAATTTTATGTAATGTTTTAAAGTCGGGTCCTTATAGTTGGTATCACCGGTCGGTTTAGATAACTTTAGGTGTTAGGTTATTGTTAAATTAATATCCATAAAGTAATTTATGTTAATATTAACATCATATAGCATTTACAGATTACCATGTTACTTTGCCTAAGATAATTCATTTTTAAGAATGGTTTTCCGGAGAGGAAACATGATAGCTATGTTGGGACGACATCAGGTGGAAGACAACCTTCCAAATCTGCAACATGAGATGGTCGGAATCGGAACTAAACAGTTTGTTGTAGTGATGTCACAGTTGACTCAGGCTATAAATGGTGGTGGAATCCATGTACGAGATCCGCCAGATCAACCACAGTGTAATATGTCAATAGTCGAGCATTTCATGAGGCAACATCCACCATCATTCAGAGGATCATCTGACCCTTTGCTAGCTGAAGGGTGGATTAACGCATTGGAGAAGATTTTTGATGTCATGGGTTGTTTAGAACTTCAAAAGGTTAGTCTTTAAGTTTACAATTTTTATGGTGAAGCCGATCAGTGGTGGTCGATGGTGAAAATTATTATGCATAGTGTGGAGATTGATGCTCTCGATTGGGATGAATTCAATGGTATGTTTCTTGAGAAATATTTTTCTCAGGTGGTTTGTCCTAGGATGGAAAAAAATTTCCAGGAATTGAGGTTGGAGGATGACTCAGTGGCAGCTTGTGAAGAAAAATTCACTCGACTACCAAGGTATGCTACAAATTTATTCCAGATCTTGATAGTAAAATAAACCATTTTTACTCAAGATTGAAGCCAAAACATCGAAGGTATTTATGTTCTTGTGAGTTCAAAAGTTATGAAAAACTTGTTCGTTGTGCAGAGAAGGTGGAAATGGAGTTTTCTGATGATCATGTATTCTTTAACAAACAACACAATAAGAGGTCGAGGTGGCAGGCGAAATGTATGAACTATTAAAAAATGTCTGATGGTAAGAAACTTAATTTTACAGTTTGTGAAAATTGTGGTAAAAATCATGCTAGGGAATGTCTTTTCAATTCTGGTAAGTTCTACCGTTGGGGTAAAATGGGACATATGGCTCGTAATTGTACTGAAAAAATATGGGTAATGGTAAGTCAAAATCTTATTTACAGTCAGTAAAAAGTTTTAAGTGCAATGAAATGGGTAGTTATGGAAATGAGTGTCCAAAAAAGAAATCAACTGAATAATGAAACCAGACTACAAGCAGAAAGGGGTGGTGAAATCCTTTGTAACTACTTCAGTGGATGTTGGTCCATCAAATGATGATGTATCAAATACCCTATCTATTTGTGTAGATTATGTCAATGTGTTGTCTGATTAAGGGTCTACACACTATTTAATTTAGGTCAAGTTTTCTAGTAGATTGGGAATTCCTTCTCATGATATTAATACAGAACATACGGTAAAAACACATGGAAGAAATGATGAGACAATAAGAAAACATAACATCATTAATATCCTTCTGTGTAGAAAGAATATATAGAGACCTGGAATTTTCATAAATTACTATTAAATCATTTTAAAGATAAACATCATAATAGTATTACACATAGAGGATCTAAAGGTTTAGTGTCTTGGGGGAACTTGGACCATCCATAACAATTACGACATCAGGCATAAACATTTATTTAATTTCTTCTTCTGTAGCTTCTTATTGGCACTTATCCTATCCTTAGTACATGTATACACCTGAGGATATACATCAACATGGTTGAGCTAGAATCCCAGTAAGATGATAGGGAAGAACAATATAGTATGGGGTGATCATAATCATAACATAGGAAAAAGATCATGAACATGAGAGGAGCATAAATAAAAGACTTGAAATGTGGCAATGCATAAAAATGAATCATCATGTCTTGGTGGTTAACTACCACACATACTTTTGAACCGCGATAGAATCTTGTTTACATATAATTTCACATTTACCCATGAGATTAATCACTTTACCCAAAGCATTGGAGTGCTGTATAATTCTAGGCGCACCCGTCACTTTGAAAAATTCATATTGCGCTATATAATTCCGGGCGCACCCGTCACATCATAACATTATCAATATCATCATTTCCACATAAAAAAATAAAAAATGTTCATAACTAACAAATGTAATGGAATGTGATTCATCTCATATGAACATAATCATAATCATTGGGTTCAAAAAAGAATGTGGGAATGATATACATGTAACAAGAACCGTCCACTTTGAGTGGGAAGTAAAAGGGGTGTTCTTAAAAGAGGAGTACTTTAGGAAAACATTTTGTTTGACATAAAAACTAATGACAAAAATGTATATCCCAGAAAAGTAAATACAATGATGAAAAAATTATCAATAAAGAGTAACCATATCAAAAATGGAGTGAAAGAGGGAGAACCCAAAGAATAAAATTGGGTTCAAGATTTACCCTTACCTTGTACCAGAATGCATCAATTACTTTAATGTTCTGTAGAATGTCATTATATTCATTAAATATAAATTCAGAACCGTTATTAAAATAATATGGTTCATTATGGTTTCATTAAGTGAATTTTTGTGTCTTTGGATGAGTCATAGCGTTTAAAACATTATTAGGAAATGTTTGTTTTTATGGTTTTCTTGAGTGGTTCACTTGTATTCTTAAATTGAAGTTTGGGTGGATCATGGGTAAACATCCAGAACTGATATTACATGTTATTAATTATATTACTGAAGTTATAATGATCTTATAATCAATCATATTAGATCCATGTGAATGAATCATTAGATTAGAAATAAATGATGGTTATATGGGTCAATTTGGGCGGTTTTTGGACCACAACGAACATGTTTTAACTTATCACTTATTAATATGGCCAGAAGCTATTTCTAGAACATTAAATAGAAAATAATACATATAAACAATTATGGTTCAACCATAAAAATCGTTTCATGACCAGATCTGAAGGTAGAAATTCATGAAGAAATCATGTCGTTCATGAAGGTGAAAAATTAACACCTCGCAAACAACGTTCTCTTTAATAAAATAAAACGAAGAGGTAAGGGGGTTGGATGATATAATATACCATTAGAATCATATAATTACATTATATTTATAATAATAGAGTTACAATACAATTTGGATGATGATAGGTGGGGAGAGATCATGATATGAACTTAAAGTTGAAAGGAAATTAAAGGAGAAGAGAGAGAGAAATTACCTCTGGAATCCTTCTCTAGAAAAAACTCCTTAAGGGCCTAATCTTGGTATTTTGATGAGACCATCATCTCCTGGAAGTGGGGGAGGGGATAGGTAAGGTGTTTGTAAAGAGTTTAGAGAAGTAATGGTGAATTATAGTTGTGAGTAAATGAGGGTGTGAATGGTGGCTTTTATAATAGAGGGGAGAGGGGTTTCCTTAATATAAAATTCATTCGTTTATTAATTTCCCCTAAGAGAAGGAATAGTGAGTCATGGATGACAAATTATATTAATTTTCTCATGTGATCCTGGACCAAGAGGGCTCACATCAGTAGAGCATCATCGATGACTCAATTAATCCATTATTTAGCATTTATTGTAAATTATCAGATTCTACAATTCATAAAAAATTCAAGTATCTCAGAAATTTTCCAAAACGTTACACCAACCATTTATTGACATGTAGAATTCAAAAATAAAATCCATTTTTCAAAAATAATTTTCTAAATATTATTAATTGAATATTTAATTAATATCAAAATTTACTTGAAAACAGTTTTTAAGATTAAATCTAATTTTATAGTGCTTTCAACAATTATGTAGGGTCTTATAAAATTATCTAAAAACAATAATACATTGATTTAATTATTTATTAATAAATTTTACTGAAATATATATTAATTAATTAATTATAATTATTTATTTATGACTTACAAAATACCAAAACGTTTACAAATGTCAAATTGTCACATTTTAAGATGTATAATTTTTTTTAATTATTCATGGGTAAGGTTACTCTTTTGTTGGAGGATTTACTATTAATAACGGTCATATTATTATTCATAAGGGTATGTTACTATTCATAATGGTTGGTCAGTATTCACCTAAAATTATTTTTGGTTCATTAGACTAAAAAAATCTTCTTGACAACAGCCGTGTATGTCAGATTTTTAAAATTCCAATAACAGAAGTGATAAACTTATGTTTACATGTCACTTATCACATTGTAGTTAATTATGTTGTGTTTTTATGTTATTTTATGAAAGAAATATAAGAATGTAATTTCCATTGAATAACATTGGGTCATTACATTCTTCCCCAGTTATGAAATTTCACCTCCTAAATTTCACTTTACACAAATAGTTGAGGGTGTTTCTCCTTCATTTCCTCTTCTGATTCCCAAGTTGCTTCATCAAATTTATGTTTTATCTAAAACACTTTGACAAGATGGTTTTTCTTGTTGCATAGAACCTTATCTCTCCAATACAGTATCATTACTGGCTTCTCCTCATAGGAGAGATCATCTTCCAGCTGCACCACATATGAGTTTAGTACATGTGAGGGGTCTGGTATGTACTTCATCAGTAGTGATACATGAAACACATCACGAACATGATCCATATTCGGTGGAAGTTCAAGATGATATGCCATGACTCCTATGTAGTCACGGATCTCTAAGGGGACAATATACATTGGTGTTAGCTTCCCTTTCTTCCTGAATTTCATGACTCTCTTCCATGGAGATATTCGAAGAAATGCTTTATCTCCAACGTCGAACTCCAAGTCCCTTCGACGGTTGTCAGCATAGCTCTTTTGCTGAGATTGAGAAGCATTAATGTGTTTTTCGATGACTTGAACCTTCTCTATCATCTCTTGAACAAAATCAGTTCCAAGTAGCTTTCTTTAACTAACTTCATCCCAACAGGTGGGAGTTCTAAATCTCTTTCCATACAGATCTTCATATGGAGCCATCTGAATACTTGAGTGGAAGTTATTTTTGTATGAGAACTCAACGAATGGGAGATGCTGATGCTAACTACCTTTGAATTCAAGAGATCAGGCTCATAGAATATCTTCAAGTGTCTAAATAGTTCTTTCAGACTAGACATCATTTTGGGTGTGATAGGTCGTGGTAGAAATTAATTCATTACTCAAAGAATGTTGAAGTCTCCTCCAGAATTTAGATGTGAACTATGGATCATGGTCAAAAACAAATGAGATTGGATCACCGTATAGTCTCACCACATCCTTGACATATATCTTTGCATGTTGTTCAAGTGATAGATCTTCTCGAATAGAGATCAAATGGTAAGTCTTGGTGAGTCGGTCAACCACAACCCGTATCACATTATTTACCTCTGACATCTTTGAAAAAAACGTGACAAATCCCATAGTAACATTTTCCCATTTTCACATATGTATAGGTAGTGAATGCATCATTCCCTTGGACTTTTGTCGCTCCGCTTTAACTTGCTTACATAACAATCACCTTGATATATATTCCTCAATCTTCTTCTTCATGTTATCCCACCAGAAGTGTTCTCGGAGATCACGATACATCTTGGTACTCCTGGGATAGATAGAGAATGTTTAGCTATGTGCATTATAAAATAGCTCCTTCTTTATCCTGGGTGATGAAGGCACAAAAAGCCGAGTTGCAAACCTAATCACACCATCATCGTCGATATGGAACTCTAGCATCTTCCCTTCCTTTACTGCATTCACCCTCTTTTGTATCTCCACATTATCCCTTTATGCTTCCTTAATCTTCTCCTTGATGGTTGGTTGCGCAATCATTTGGGAAAGGTAAGATGTATCCCTTTCCCTTATGATTCCAAAATCCATTATATGCATATCCAATAAGATAGGGTCTTTCTCAAACCGCAACATGGATAGAGTAGAGGGTTATTTTCTTCTTAGAGCATCAACTATCGTGTTAGCCATTCCAGGATGATAGTGAATAGAGCAATCGTAATCCATTATTAGATCTAACCATCTTCTTTGACACATGTTGAGCACTTTTTGTGTGAATATATTCATTAGGATCTTGTCGTCAGTGTATATGTCACAGTTCTCAACATAAAGGTAGTACCGCCATATTTTCAAGGTAAAAAATCACGGCTGCCAGCTATATATTAGGTGTTGGGTAGTTCTTCTCATTGAACATCAACTATCGTGAGGCATAGGAAATCACATTATCATTTTCCATGAGTACACAACCCAATGATTTTTTAAATCATCACTGTATATCACAAAACATTCTCCACTTTTCGGAAGTGTGAGTACAGGTGTAGTGATCAAACTTCTCTTTAGATCCATGAATCCTCCCTCACAATATTTCATCCATACATAATTTACCCCATTCCTTGTTACCATAGTTAGAAGGCTTGAAAATCATGAGATGTTTCTCACAAAACGTCAGTAGTAACCAGCTAATCCAAGAATACGATGGATTTCTGTGACATTAGAGGGTATGGGCCATTCCTCAATAAACATTGTCTTTGAAGGATCAATAGAAATTCCTTCACTTGTGATCACATGTCCAAAGAATGTGACCTTATTCATCCAAAAGTCACACTTTCTGAACTTGGAATTCAACTTCTCCTTTCTCAATGTCGCCAACACAAGTCTTAGATATTCTTCATGTTCCTCCTTGATATTGGAGTAAATGATACTACCATCGATAAACACTACCAAAAATGTGTCGCGGTAATTTCTGAAGACTCTATTCATCAAATCCATGAGGATTTCAGGGGAATTAGTAAGTCCAAAGGGCATCACCAAAAACTCATAGTTCACATACCTTGTACGGAAGGCAGTCTTCTGAATATATTCGTTCTTCACGTTTACATAATGATATCCATAACAAAGATCCACCTTTGAGAAGTATTGATCTCCTCTTAACTGGTCGAACAAGTCATCAGTACATGGTAGAAGATACGTGTTCATTATGTAGATTTTGGTTAGTTCGCGATAATCGATACACATCTGCATGGTTCTATCCTTTTTCTACACAAAGAGCACTGGCGCGCCCCAAGGTGATTCACTAGGTCGTATGAACCCTTTTTCTAGATGCTCTTGCAACTTCTTCTTTAAATCCTCTAGTTCGATAAGATCCATCCAATAGGGTCAATTTGAGACAGGAGTAGCTCTAGGTATGAGTTTAATTGAGAACTCTACCTCACGATCCGGGGTAATTCCATGTAACTCTTCGGGAAATACATCGATATATTCCCTCAAGATGGGAATTTCCTCATGGTTGGAAGTTTCCTTCGACTCAACCATGTAAGAGAGGTATGCTTCATCATAGGGAATCAAAACCCACACCCATGAAGGATTTTTCAAAGGAGATTCACGTTCTTCCTTGAATTTTTAGAGGATCATGGGATGGCTCAGAATATGAAATCATATTTCATTTTCCCGACAGTTGATATGCTCTATATATAACAAGAGCCATTCCATTGCCATTATAGGGTCGAATTCCACCAAGGGAAGTATTACGAGAATCTAGAATAATATTCCCACATACGCCAATAGGAGAAGAATCAAACACTTGGGTTTCAATGATTGCACCACTTGGTGTTTTTACAGATATCTCTACTTCAATGTTTAGGGGTTTCGATTCTATAGTTCTATCAAACTTGCATGATATAAAGGAATGTGTAGAACCAGATTCAAATAAGAATTTGGTCATTCTTGAGTAAATAGGAATTGTACCTTGTACGACTTCATTGTCATGCTACACCACTGCAGTAGTGATGACATAAGCCTTCCCTTATTCCTTTCGCTTTGGTGGCTGGTGACAATGATTACCCTCGAGAACTTTTGGTTTAATGAATTGGTTTGCATAGTGCCCTAGCTCCTTACAGTTGTAGCATTGAACCGTGATTGGTTCTCTTCATTAATGGTCTACATTATCCTGCCTTTTGTGCCTTTTTGACTCTCTTGATCATGGTGTCCTTTTTTCCCACACTTGAAGAATTTCCCCGCCCCTTTGAGGCAAATCCCATGGTACAACTTCCCACATTTTTTGCATGTGGGTCATTGATTTTTCTTCCTGCCTTTGTCATTAGATCCACCAGCTTGAAGCTCCTTTTTCATTTCGTATCAACATATCCATGGGACCATTCTCCAAAATCCATATCCACTTTGAGAGCACATTGAACAACTTCTTCATAACTCTCAATTTCCTTAATTGCAAGAGCCTTTTGAAGGTGTGGTTTTAATCCACTAAAGAATCTATCAATTTTGCTATCATTGTTGATAACCAAACACTATGAGTACCTTGCGAGCCTTGTGAAATTTTCTTCATAGGTTGTGACTGATTCTCCTTCTTTTTGGTTGAGTATAATAAATTATTTATGCATCTTCATGAAAAGAGTTCTTGGGAAGTACTTATTAAGTAACATTACCTTAAAATTATCCCATTCCATCTCTTCAATTTCCTCCCATAGCTTGGTATTCTTAATCAAATCCCACCATTGATCAACTTCTCGGTCTAGACGATAAACAGATAGGGTCACCTTCTCCATCTTAGTACATTGAAGAACAGAAAATATCTTCTCCATGGAGTTGACCCACTGTTCTGAAACTAGTGGATCAGAATATCCACAAAACGTCTGTGGTCTTTGCCGCATAAAACATTCAATAGCCAGTTTCTCCCTCTTTGGTGAATGATGAAATTCCCCATTATTATGGTTATTATTCATAACAGGAGATATATGGGTAATCATCTCCATTATGTTTTGTACTCCACCTCCCAAATCATTAGGGTTGTCATTCTGGCAATCGTTTCAGTGACCCTAGAATGAGTTGTTGGCCTTATTTCTCCCGGTTCCCACCATTTTCTGAAATGGAAAAGGATAGAACAAAACATAACTAAACAAGTCATGAATAACTTATTAATTTAAACAATTATACCAAAAACATAACATATGGGATCCCTAGGTAAATATTCCTGTGTGCATATTTTTACATAGTCTCATACTAAAAGATTTCTCTAGGTTTCACTAATCCTAATTCCCAAATTAACAAAACCTTTCCTCTGATACCAACTATAGTGACCCGAACTTTACATAAATTACTATTACATAATTTTAAAGATAAACAATATAATAGTATTACACATATAGTATCCAAAGGTTTAGTGTCTTGGAAAAACTAGGACCATCCATAAAAATTAAAACATCAAGCATAATCATTTATTTAATTTCTTCTTCTCTTGCTTCTTATTGGCACTTATCCTCTCCTTAGTACATGTTTCCACCGGAGGATATACAAAAAAATGGGTGAGCTAGTAGCCCATTATTATTATTAGTAATAACAATATAGAATGGGATGATCATAATCAAAACATAGGAAAATTATCATGAACATGAGAGGAGCGTAAATAAAAGAATTGAAATGTGGCGATACATAAAAATGAAACATCATGTTTTAGTGGTTAACTACCGCACACACTTGTGAACTAAGATAACATCTTGTTCACAAATCATTTCACATTTACTCTTGAGACTCAACACTTTACCCAATGCATTGCAGTGTTGTATAATTCTGGGTGGATCCGTCACTTTGAAACATTAATATTACACTATCTAATTCTGGGAAAACCCGTCATATCATAACATTATCATTAACATGAATTACACATAAAACACATGTAAAAAATATACATAAATAAACCATGGAATGGAATTTTATTATTCTCATATGAACATATTCATAATATTTGGGTTCCCAAAAGAATGATGGAATGACATACATGTTTCAAGAACTGTCCACATTGAGTGAGAAGTAAAAGGGGTGTTCTTAAAAGAGGAGTTCTTTTGGAAAACATTTTATTTAAAAAAAAACTAGTGAAAAACATGTATATCCCAGAAAAGTAATGATAATTATTAAAAATTATCTTTAAGGAGTAACCGTATCAAAAATGGAGTGAAAGAGGGAGAACCCGAAGGAGGAAAATTGGGTTCGAGATTTCCCCTTACCTTGTACCCGAATACTTCAATCTCATTAATGTCCAATATAATGACATTATATTCATTAATTATAAATCCATAACCATTAATACATTAATATGGTTCATTATTGTTTCATTAAGTTAATTTTTGTGCCTTTGGATGAGTCATAGCGATTAAAAACATTATTTGGGAATGTTTGTTTTTATGGTTTTCTTGAGTGGTTCACTTGTCTTCTTAAATTGATGTTCGGGTGGAACATGGGTAAACATCCAGAACTGATTTTACATGTTATTAATTATATTACATAATTTTTAATTATCTTATAATGATTCATATTAGATCCTTGTGGATGAATCATTAGATATGTAGTAAATGATTGTTATTTGGGTCAATTTGGGCGGGTTTTGGATGACAATGAACTTGTTTTAACTTATCACGTAGTAATATTTCAAAAAGTTATTTCCAGAACTATAAATAGAGAATAATACATATAAAATATTTTGTTTCAACCATAAATCTTTTTTCATGAACAGAAATGATGGTAGAAATGGAAGAAGAAAGCATGTCGTTCTTGAAGGTAAAAAATTAACACCTCACGAACAACGTTCTTTTAATATACAAAAAGGAAGAGAGAAATGGGGTTGGATTATATAATATCCCATTATAATCATAAAATTACATTATATGTATAATAATGGAGTTACATCACTATTTGGATAAATATATGTGGGGAGAGATCATGAAATGGACTTGAACTTGAAAGGAAATTAAAGGAGAAGAGGGAGAGAAATTACCTCTTGAATCCTTCTCTTAAGAACCTCCATAAGGGCCTATTCTTGGTCTTCTGATGAGACCATAAGCTCTTAGACGTGGGGGAGGGGCTATGGATGGTGTTTGGGAAGAGATTAGAGAAGTCTTGGAGATTGATAGGTGCGAGGAAATGAGGTGGTGAAGGGTGGCTTTTATAGTGGAGGGGAGATGGGTTTCCTTAATATAAAATTCATTGGTTTATTAATTTCATCTAAGAGAAGGAATATTGATTCATGGATGACCAAGAATAGTAATTTTATCAGGTTATCCGGAACCAAGTGGGATTACATCAGCAGTGCATCATCGATGACTCAATTAATCCATTATTTAGCATTTATTGCAAATTATCAGATTCTACTATTAATCAAAAATTCAAGTATCTCAGAAAATTCCCAAAAATTTACCCCATCCATTCTCCGATGTGTAGAATCAAAAAATGAATTCCATTTTTCAAAAATAAATTTCTATAAATTATTAATTTCATATTTAATTAAAATCATAATTTACATTAAAAACAGTTTTTATGATTAAAACTGATTTTATAGTGCTTTCCAAAATTACGTAGGGTCATATATAATTATCTAAAAACTATAAGAAATTGATTAAATAATATATTAATACTTTTTAGGGAAATAAATATTAATTATTTATTTATAATTAATTATTTATGACTTACAAAATACCAAAATGATTATTAAGGTCAAATTATCACTTTCTAAGATTTATAAATTTTATTTAATTATTCATGTGTAAGGTTACTCATATGATGAATGATTTTCCATTAATAAGGGTCATATTAATACTAATAATTTTATGTTACTATTCATAAGGGTTGTTCACTATTCACCAAAAATTATTTTTGTTTCATTAGACTCAAAAAATCATCTTGAGCACAATGTTGTATGTGGGATTTTTAAAATTCCAAACATTGATGTGAAAAACTAATGTTTAAATGTCACTTATCACTTAGTTGTTCATTATGTTTTGTTTTCATTTTATTTTTTTGACATAAATATAAGATGGTAATTTCCATTGAAAAACATTGGTTCATTACATTCTTCCCCCCTTAAGAAATTTCACCCCAGAAATTTCACTTTACACAAACAGGTGAGGGTGTTTCTCTTTCATTGCCTCTACTGGTTCCCAAGTTGCCTCCTAAAATTTAGGGTTTCTCCACAACACTTTGACCATATGGGTCGTCTTGATGCGTACAAAGTTATCTCTCTAATCCAGAATCATTACTTGCTGCTCCTCATAGGAGAGATCATCTTCCAGAAGAACCACCTATGAGTTTAGTACATGGGTATAGGCAATGACTGCACCAAACCCTGGCCCTTTTGTCGCCCAGATCTAACATTCTGACATACCAAGAACCTTGATATATATTCCTCAATCTCCTTCTTCATGTTATCCCATGAGAAATGTTCTCAGAGATCACGGTACATCTTGGTACTCCCAGGATAGATAGAGAATGTTGATCTATGTGCATTATCCAATAGCTCCTTCTTTATCCTAGGTGATGAAGGCAAAAAAAGCCTCATTCCAAACCGAATCACACCGTCATCTTCGATATGGAACTCTAGAAGCATAACATCCTTTAATGCATTCACCCTCTTTTTTATCTCCACATCATCTCTTTTTTTCTTCTTTAATATACTCCTATATGGATTGTTGCAAAATCATTTGGGCAAGGTAGGATGTAGCCCATATCCTTATTATTTCCAAATCCATTATTTGAATATCCAAGAAGATAGGGTCTTTCTCAATCCACAAAATTGAAAGAGTAGTGGGACCTTTTCTACTTAGAGCATCACCTACCTTGTTCACATTTCCGGGATGATAGTGAATAGTGCAATCGTAATCCATGATTATCTCTAATCATATCCTTTGAATCATGTTGAGCTCCTTTTGTGTGAATATATTCTTTTGGATGTTGTGGTCATTGTATATGTCACACTTCTCGCCATAATGGTAGTGCCGCCAGATTTTCAAGGAAAAAATCACTGCTACCAGCTCTATATCATGCATTGGGTAGTTCTTCTAATGGATCTTCAACTATCGTGAGGCGTAGGCTGTCACATTATCATTTTTCATGAGTACACCACTCAATATTTTCTTTAAAGCATCATTGTATATCACAAAACATTCTCCACTTTTCGGTAGAGTGTGTACCAGTGCAGTGATCATCCTTCTCTTTAGCACCATGAATCTTCCCTCACAATCTTCCGTCCAGACATACTTTACCTCTATCCTTGTTAACCTAGTTAGCGGGCTTGACAATCAGGAGATGTTTCTCCCAAAACGTTGGTAGTACCCATCTAATCCAAGAAAACAATGGATTTTTGTGACACTAGAGGGCCTGGGCCATTCCTGAATCACCTTTGTCTTTGAAGGGTCCTCAAAAATTCCTTCACTTGTGATCACATGTCCTAAGAACTTTACTTGATTCATCCAAAAGTCACACTTTCTGAAATTGGCATAAAAATTCTCCTTTCTCAATGTTTCCAACACAAGTCTTAGATGTTCTTCATGTTCCTCCTTGCTCTTGGATTAGATGAGAATATCGTCGATAAACACTACCAAAAATTTGTCGAGGAAATGTCTAAAGAGTCTATTCATCTAATCCATGAATATTTCAGGGTCATTAGTAAGTCCAAAGGGCATCGCCAAAAACTCATAGTGCCCATACCTTGTATGGAAGGAAGTCTTCTGAATATCTTTGTTCTTCACCTTTACCCGATGATATCCAGAATGAAGATCAACCTTTGATATGTATTGTGCTCTACTTAACTGGTCGAACAAGTAATAAATCCTTGGTATATGATATTTTTTATTTATGTTGATCATGTTGAGTTCCCGATAATCGATACCCAACCGCATGGTTCTATCCTTCTTATTCACAATGAGCACTGGCTCACCCCAAGGTGATGCACTAGGGCGTATTAACCCTTTGTACAGATGCTCTAGCAGCTGCTTCATTAACTCCCCTAGTTCGATAGGATCCATCCTATAGGGGAACTTTGAGATTGGAGTAGCTCCGAGTATGAGTTCAATTGTGAACTCTACCTCACAATCCGGGGGAATTTTGGGTAACTCTTCATGAAATACATCATCATATTCCCTCCCGATGGGAATTTCCTCAAGGTTGGAACACTCCTTTGACTCAACCATTTGGGAAAGGTATTCTTCTTTATAGGTAATCAACACCCACACAATTGAAGGATTTTTCAAAGGAGATTCATGATCTTACTTTAATTTGTAGAGGATCATGGGATGGTTCAGAATATGATAATATATTTCCTTTTCCCGACAGTTGATATGCACTCTATATAATGAGATCTATTCCATTCCCATTATAGCGCCGAATTCCACCAAGTGAAGTATTACGAGATTTTCCAAAAGAATCTTCCCACTTACGCCAACAGAAGATGAATCAATCACTTGGGTTGCAATGATTGCACCACTTGGTGTTTTTACAGTTATCTCTACTTCAAGGTTTTGGGGCTTCGATTGTATAGTTCTATCAAACATGCAAGATATAAAGGAATGTGTTGAACCAGAATCAAATAAATCTTTATCCATTATTGAGTGAATAGGAAGTGTACCTTATATGACTTCATTATCATGTTCCACCTCCACTGTAGTGATGGAATAAGGCTTCCGTTTTTTATTTGTATTTGGTGGCTGTTGACGATGATTACCCTCGAGAACTCGAGGTTTAGTGCACTGGTTTGTATAGTGCCCTACTTCCTTACAGTGGTAGCATTGAACCGTGAGTGGTTCTCTCCTTTTATAGGATACATTATCCTTCCTTTTGGTGTCTTTTCGACACTCTTGAGAATTGCGTCCTTATTTACCACACATGAAGAATTTCCCTATCCCTTTGAGGCAGTTACCATGGAGCAAATTCCCACATTTTTGGCTTGTGGGTTGTTGATTTTTCTTCCCGCCTTTTTCATTAGACCCACCAGCATGAAAATCCATTTTAATTTCATATAACCATATCCAGGGGACCATTCTACATACCCCATCTCCACTTTGAGATCACCCTGAACAACTTCTTAATAACTCTCAGAGTCTCTAATTTCTAGGGCCTTTCGAAGGTGTGGTTTAAATCCAGTAAAGAATCTATCAATTTTTCTATCATTGTTGATAACAAAACCCGAAATGTACATTGCGTGCCCTGTGAAATTTTCTTCATAGGTCATGACAGATTCTCCTTCTTTTTTCTTGAGCTCAATAAATTATCTCTCCATCAGTGTGAGAATAGTTCTTGGGATGTACTTATTAAGAAACATTACCTTAAAGTCTTCCCATTCCATCACTTCAATTTCCTCCCTTGGCCTGGTATTCTTAATAAAATCCCACCATTGATCGGCTTCTCCAACTAGACAATAAAATTCTAGGGTCACCTTTTCCATCTCAGTATAGTGAAAAAAAGAAAATATCTTCTCCATGGAGTTAAACCACTGTTCCGCAACTAGTGGATCAGAATATCCACAAAAAGTCAGTGGACGTTGCCGCATAAAACATTCAATATCCAGTTGCTCCTCTTTGGTGAAGGAGGACGTTATCCATTATTATGGTTATTATTCCTAACCTGTGATAATTGGGTAAGAATCGCCATGATTTTTTTAACTCTTCCTCCCAAATAATTAGGGAATTATTTCGGGCAATCGTTGCATTGGCCCTCGCTTGAGTTGTTGGCCGGATTTCTCCGGGTTCCCACCATTTTCTAATATAGAAACGGATAGAAAAAAACATAGCTAAACAAGTTTTGAATAACTTATTCATTTAAAAAATTATACCAATAACATAACATATGGTATCCCTATGTAAATATTATTCTGTGCATATTTTTATTAGTATCATACTAGAATTTTTCTATGGGGTTCACTAATCCTAATTCCAAAATTAAATAAACCTTGCCTCTGATACCAACTATAGAGACCCGATCTTTTTTTACATTACTATTACATCATATTAAAGATAAACAACATAATAGTTTTACACATAGAGGATCCAAAGTTTTAGATTCATGGGAAAAATAGGACAATCCATAACAATTACAACATCAAACATAATCATTTATTTAATTTCTTCTTCTCTAGCTTCTTATTGGCACCTATCCTCTCCTTAGTACTTGTAGCCACCTGAGGATATACATAAAAAGTGGTGAGATAAAAGCCGAGTAAGATGATAGGTAATAAAAATATATCATGGGGTGAGCATAATCATAACATAGGAAAAAGATCACGAACATTATAGGATCATAAATAAATGATTTGAAATGTGGCATTGCATAAAAATGATACATCATGTCTTAGTGGTTAACAACCACATATAATTGTGAACCAAGATAGAATCTTGTTCACACATCATTTCACATTTACTCATGAGATTAATAACTTTACCCAATTCATTGGTGCTTTGAATAATTCCGGGCGCAGCCGTCAATTTGAAACATTCATATTGCGCTATATAATTCTGGGCACACCCGTCACATAATAACATTATCATTATCACGCTTGCCTCATAAAACACATATAAAAAATGTACATAACTAAACCATGGATTGTAATTGGTTTCATCTTATATGAACACATTCATAATAATTGGGTTACCAAAATAAATATGAAATGACATACATGTTACAAGAACTGTCCACTTAGAGTGAGAAGTAAATGGGGTGTTCTTAAAAGAGGATATCTTTTGGAAAACATTTTGTTAGACATAAAAACCAGGGAAAACATGTATATATATGAAAATTAAATAAAATTATGAACAAATTATCTTTAAGGAGTAACCATATAAAAAATGGAGTGAAATAGGGATAACCAGAAGGTAGAAAATTGGTTTCGAGATTTACCCTTATCTTTTACACAAATGATTCAATCTCTTTAATGTCCTATATAATGACATAATATTCATTAATTATAAATCTAGAACCTATAATACATTAATATGGTTCATTATAGTTTCATTAAGTGAATTTTGGTGCCTTTGGATGAGTGATAGAGTTTAAAAACATTATTTGGGAATGTTTGTTTTTATGGTTTTCTTGAGTGGTTCACTAGTATTCTTAAATTGAAGTTTGGGTGGAACATGGGTAAACATAGAGATATTATATTACATGTTATTAATGATATTACATAAGTTTTAATGATGTTATAATGAATCATATTAGATCCATGTGGATGAATCATTAGATAAGGATTAAATGATGGTTACTTGTGTCAATTTCGGTGGTTTTTGGATCACAACGAACGTGTTTTAACATATCACATAGTAATATGGCCATAAGATATTTCTAGAAAATTAAATAGAAAATAATACATATAAAATTTTCTGGTTCAACCATAAAAATCATTTCATGACCAGATCTGAAGGTACAAATGGAAGAAGAAAGCATGTCGTTACTGAAGGTGAAAAATTAACAGCTCACGAACAATGTTCTCTTTAATAAAATAAAAGAAAGAGGGAAAGGGGTTTGGATTATATAATATCATCTTATAATCATAAAATTACATTATATGTATAATAAATGAGTTACAATACAATTTGGATGAAGATAAGTGGCGAGAGA
This sequence comes from Viscum album, assembly GCA_963277665.1. NCBI lineage: Eukaryota > Viridiplantae > Streptophyta > Magnoliopsida > Santalales > Viscaceae > Viscum > Viscum album. Next base: position 264,123,543 of record OY728122.1, on the reverse strand, counting down.
TCAGGAAATGAACTTGAACATGAAAAGAAATTAATGGAAAAGACGGAGAGAAATTACCTCATGAATCCTTCTCTTGAGAACCTCTTTATGGGCATAATGTTAGTCTTTTGATGATACTATCCACTCTTGGACGTGGGGGAGGAGATAGGGAATCTGTCTGGGAATAGTTTATAAATTTATTGGAGATTGAGAGTTGTGAGGAAATGAGGGTGTGAAGGGTGGCTTTTATAGTGGAGGGGAGAGGGGTTTACTTAATATAAAATTAATTAGTTTATTAATTTCACCTAAAAGAAAAAATAGTGTGTCTTGGATGACCATGAATAATAATTTTATCAGGTGATCCCGAACCAAGTTGGCTTACATCAGCATAGCATGATCCACGACTCAATTAATCCATTATTTTGCATTTATTGTAAATTATCGGATTCTACGATTCATCAAAAATTCAAGTATCTTGGAAAATTCCCAAAAATTTACTCTAAACATTTTTCGACGTGTAGATTCAAAATATGAAGTCCAATTATAAAATTTTTTTTCTAAATATTATTAATTTAATATTTAATTAAAATCATAATTTACTTGAAAACAGTTTTTAAGATTAAAAATGATCTTATAGTGCTTTAAAAAATTATGAAGGGTATTATAATATTTTCTAAAAACTATAATAAATTGATACAATAATTTATTAATAAATTTTAGGGATATAAATATTAATTAACTAATTATAATTAATTATTTATGACTTTCAAAATACCAAAACGTTTACTAAGGTCAAAATGTAACTTTCTAAGATGTATAAATTGTATTTAATTATTCATGGGTAAGGTTACTCTTATGTTGGATAATTTACTACTAATAAGGGTCACATTACTATTCATAACTGTATGTTACTATTCATAAGGGTTGGTCACTATTCACCATAAATTATTTTTGTTTCATTAGACTCCAAAAATCATCTTGAGCACAACCGTGTTTGTCATATTTCTAAAATTAGAAACACAGAAGTGAAAAACTTATGCTTAAATGTCACTTATCACTTTTTAGTTCATTAGGTTGTGTTTTCATGTAATTTTATGACATAAATATAAGAAGGGAATTTCCATTGAAAAACATTGGGTCATTATAGAATCTACTAGCAAACCTTACTGTTTTTCCTCTATTAGATTTTGATGTCATTTTGGGTATGGATTGGATTTTTGTTTACCATGATATGATTGAATGCAAAGCTAAAGAGGTTTCATTTCAGAATGATTTGTAGTTTGTGTACACGAATGAACTCTACCTTTTGATAAAATATCAGGAAATAGAGAAACTAGTAAAATATGGAAATGAATGTTACCTTGCACATATTGTTGAAAACAAAGAACTGTTCAGATTAATGATGTGCCAGTGGTAAATAAGTACCTTGATGTTTTCCCTGATGAGTTTCCTAGTATTATACTTGATCGAGAATTTTAATTTACTGTTGACATAGTTCCGGATGCTATGAATATTTCAAAACCCCCTTATCGAATGGCTCAAATTGAACATTTATAGTTAAAGATGAAATTGCTGGAGTTATTATATAAAGGTTTTATTTAACTTAGCATATCACCATGGGGTTCTCCTGTCTTGTTTGTTAAAAAGAAAGATGGTCCCATGAGACTTTGCAATGATTATAGAGCATTAAATAACATCACTGTAAAGAATATGTATCCTATGCCTCATATCAATGATTTGTTTTATCAGCTCCATAGAGGTCAGTATTTTTCGAAGATTTATTTGAAGTCGGGGTACAATTATTTCAAAGTAAAGGAATAAGACATTCCAAAGACTGAATTTAATTCTAGATATTTCCATTATGAATTTGTTTTTATGCCTTTCGGGTTAACAAATGCACCTACTGTATTCATGGATGTTATGAATTGAATTTTTTGTGAGTTCTTGGATAAGTCTGTGGTTGTGTTAATTAATGATATTTTGGTTTCATCTAAAATTGAGGAGGAGCATGAAAGTCATTTAAGGGTCATCTTCCAATCCTTAAAATAAAAGAAAATTTATGGGAAAATTCAGAAAGTGTGAGTTTTTGTTACAAAAAAATTTTTTCCTTGGTAATGTTGTTTCAAAACATTGCATAATTGTTGATCCTGCTAAGACAAAAGTTGTTGAAGAATGGCCAAGACCCACAAATATAACTGAGATTCATAGTTTTCTTGGTTTGGAAGGTTATTATCGGAGGTTTGTTGAATTTTTTTCACGGTTATCAAGTCCAATGTCTATGTTAACTCGAAAATTCATTAAGTTCATCTAGACATATGATTGTGATGATTGTATTCAGGAATAGAAAAGTAAATTGGTGAACGCTCCAGTTTTTAAACTACCATCAAGAAATGGTGAGTTTATTGTCTGCAGTGATGCTTCATTGAAAGGAAATGGATGTGACCTTATTCAGAATGGTCAGGTAATTGCTTATTCTTCATGTCAGTTGAAACCACATGAGCTAAATTACCCTACACATGATTTGGAATTAGCTGCTGTGGTTTTTTTCTTTAAAATTTTGGAGGCAACATTTATATGGAGTGAAGTGTGAAATATATACTGATCCAAAATGATTGATGTATATATTCACTCAAAAATAATTGAACCTGAGATAGAGGAGATGGTTAGAATTAATCAAGGATTATGATTTCATGACCCATTACCATCCAGGAAAATCAAATAAATGGGATGATGTTTTGAGTTGATAATGTAATGTTTCATTAACTATGTTACATTTGGGATAGGATCCTTTGATTTTTGTTTTGTTGAAATTCGGCATAGAAGTTATTGTTGTAGTAAATTATTTTTTTTTGTATCAAGTGTCAGTGAGATCATCTCTATCCGAAAGAATAAAGCAAGCACACAAATAAGACAGTGAGTTACAGAAAACGGTAGAGTTGGTTCAGATGGGTAAGTTGCATGAATTTAACATTGATAATGATTGTGTTTTGATGTTTGGAAAGAGATTATGTGTGCCTTGTGATGCATATTTGAATAATGAATTATTATGTAATGCACATAGCTCCATGTTATCGGTTCATCCTGGAAGTACCAGGAAGTACCGAGATCATCGGGAGTATTACTGGTGGGATGGAATGAAAAGAGATTTTGCTGATTTTACTCTGAGGTGTTTGACTTGTCAGCAGGTTAATGTAGAGCGACTGTTACCAAAAGGATTTATTCAGCCTTTATCAGTTTCAATGTGGAAATTAGAAAATATATCCATGGACATCATTGCGGGATTACAAAAGATATCTCTAGTTAATAATGCAATCTGGGTTATAGTTGATCGATTGACTAAATCTTCTCATTTCCTTTCTATTAGAGATAATTTTTCTACAGATCAAATTGCTCAGTTATATATTAAAGAGATATTCAAGCTCCATGGAGTTCCCCTCTCCATTGTATGTGATCATGACCCCGGTTTTACTTATAACTTTTCAAAAGGCCATCAGAAGTCACTAGGTACTGAATTAAATTTTAGTACAGCTTTTCATCCACAATCAAATGGGAAATCAGAACGAAACATTCCGAACATCGAGGATATGCTACATGCATGTTCACGATATTATCAGGGAAGTTGGGACCAACATCATTTTTTGGTTGAATTTTCATATAATATCAGTTTTCATTCTAGTATACAGATGGCTCTATTTGAGGCATTATATGGAAAGCGTTGTCGAAATCCTGATTTTTTGTTATGAAGTAGGAGAACGAAAGCTGATGGGACCAGAATTGATAGAAGAGATAGCAGAGAAAGATCAGTTGATTCAGAAGCACATGAGAACAGCTCAGAACCAACAGAAAATTTATGCAGATTACAGGAGGAAGGATTATTATTTTGAAGTAGGTGATCATGTCTTTCTCAAAGTATCCCCATGGAAAAGTGTGATGTGTTTTGGTAAGAAGGGAATATTGAGTCTGAGGTTCATTGGACCTTATGAAATTATGGAGAAATTAAGGTTGGTTGCATACGGAGTGGATTTACAACCTTGTTTACCCAGGTCCAAAATGTTTTTCATGTCTTGATATTGAGAAATTATATATCATATCCATATCATGTTTTGAGCCTAGAAGTAGTTCAGTTGGAATAGAATCTCTCTTTTGAAGAACAACTTGTCTAGATTCTTGACCGTAGAGAGAAAGTGTTGAGGAATAAATTAATTCACCAGGTAATGGTTTTGTGGAAAAACAATATGTTTGAAGAGGCAACGTGTGAATCTGAAAATTCTATGAGGGATAAATACCCCCACTGATTTTGATAAGTGAATAAAAATTGCGAGGAAACAATTTCAAAAAGGGGGAAGGATGTAACATCCCCAGTAAATGACGAATAAGAAATATTTAATATTTAATAATATTTTAAAGTAAATATTAATTTTACTTTTAAAGGGTTTCTATGTTTGACAGCATACCCGATACGCAATAACATGTTTCTTTGAACTCTTATGTTGCACATTAATAATATAATATTATTATTTAGAATGGTAGTTAACTCATAGTTGTAGCATTGGCGGGAATGAACAAAACTAACCACAATATGATTATATATGTTTGATAAACGTATCTTCATTTATCCAATATATGTTAGAGTCTTAAATTGTGAATGAATCTAATTTTATGCATAATTTACAATAAAAGGGCAATTTACCGCCATTTAATGGTGATCCCTCTTTAAAATATAGTATTGGTCCCTTTAATACATTCCAATTGGCCAAATAAACTCCTTTTTTAGAATGGGGACATAAAAATGTACTTTGTGTAAATTTTTGGAATTTTTCCGATAAAGTTCATTTTTTAATGAATAGTAAAATATTGTATTTTAATTCAAAACTGTGTTTTAATATAATTTATTTAATGGTTATATTATATTTTTAATTTTTTTTAATGTTTAATTATAATATATTTTTACCATTTAATTCAATGTTGGTCATTGGAATTCATTTCACATTGAAATTGGACATAAAAAGTATCATATTTTTTATAGTTATTGTTTCTTAAAAACACTCATTTTTTTATAAAATGAATTAATTTTAATATTAATTAATTTCACTATTTTGTTTTGATTTTGTAAAAATAGTCTTCATTTTAGATATCAGAATATCAAATATAGATTAGGCTGAATTTTGAGTATTTTTTTGAAAAACATCAATTTTTGATGAATAATGAAACCACTTAGTAGTAGTAAAAAAACTAACCATTTCAATTAACTGAAATTTTACCACTTCTATTAATTAAATTTATAAAATACTACATACATGGTGGTTATCACGAATTAATTTGTGGTTCAATAAGATGAAAATAATTCTTAGTGAATAGTAACTTTTGACTTTTATTTACCGCGGTTAATGGTAAATAGGGGAATTTAAGGTAAAAATAATATTATAATAACTAAAATTTATCTTAACACTTGTTCAATCCATATTGGTTGAGTCATTTACGACCATGGGAATATTTGGGTCGATTTTGGGACCCCATTGAGCCACTTTAGATTGATAATGATAATTTAGATTAATTAACTTAATGTAACGACAAAAATGACAAAAGAAAATATCTTTTGGTAAATTAATTTCTAGGAGGGGTTATATAAATTATCATCTAGACTATAAATGTTAATTAGAATGCTAAAAATATTTCAGACATCATGTTATTTGTTTATAATTGTTAGATATCAAAAAAAGTATATTATTTATGACAAAGTAATTATGCAGTGTTTACCTCGTTAATAAATCATTTAAATAAATAAGATTATAATCACTAAAATATTATCCAAAACCTGTCCAATTCTAATTGGATGATTTTTTTCTACCATGATTCATCTTATATTTTACTCTAATGATTTTTGGACACATAGAACGCGAATATCATTATATAATAAAATAATGTTTTCACACTTTCCTAAAGAACCCATCCTCTCCCTTATAAAAGGAGACAACTTCTTTCCAATTCCACGCACCTATCAATCCTTTTGGATTGTCCCAATTCTGCCAAATAAAACTCCCAACAACCCTATCATCCTCCTAGAATCATTTCCTTAGGAATAAGCCACTTTAAAAATATTTTTGGATCAAACCTAAGAGAGTTACCCAAAATAAAAGTAACAGTTTTTCTTAAATTGTTTTCTTTTATTTTCTTCTACAACCCCTATACTCTTTTTATTCCATTATTTTATAAACTAAATAGTATCCTCAATTTACAAGTATATTTATATGAGATTTAATGTAACAAATCATACAAACACCTCCATAATATTTTTTAAGAAAATAATGTTTCTGTGGATGGGAAACTAACGCCTCACGAAACAATGATTGATCGATTCTCTCCTACCGCCTCTCATTGTGGACATTATGAAGGCACTGTATTTATCTATGATATATATTATGTTTATTTATTCTTTATTATTCTGTATTTTCCATTTATAACATGCATTTATATTTTCAATTATGGTTAAACGCAATAATATCATTAGAGGAAGTGTGGACCACCGCCCCCTCAAAGAGATATGACTCGTTAATTCCATATGTGGGACATATAAAGGATGGATTTCATGATATTATATATTATATTATATATGAAATTATAATGGAATTATAATATACCTATGTATCAATATGTTTTAATTAAGATAAGAAATATAAATGAAATTAGCGTTCATGCATACATACGACTTACCATCTCCATGAATGGTGCATTTCATTTCATAGATCAAAATATTATGTACCATTATAAATAAATGTATATACTAGATATATATGATATATATGAAATATGAATGATGAATTTCATTCTGGATATAATGAAAAATTGAACACATGGACAAAATGTAAATATAAGGATTACATTTTTGACTCAAGTACCAAATATCGACAAAATGGATGTTATTAACATAAATGATTACATAATGTTTATAACATTGCATTAAGTGATATAAAAGGAATAATAAACATGAAAAAGGATCTTAAGAAAGTATATATTATCTTTAGTTTATTATTCAAGATACTAAAGAACGATCGAGTCAAGTCGGACACGAGGTAAGGGACTTCGTCTCAATATCCTTCCATTGAGGCATTTTTAGTTTTATATACAAATTTATTTTATATAGTGTATAAACCCATTGGACATTAAATTTCATTTGAAGGGAATCTTTTTAGATTAAGCATTTTACTAAATGACAAAAATTAATGTTTTTTTAAGCGTTGACAATGACCTTTCCGCTACCGCTAGTATTATTTGATCTTTGGCTTCCTTAAAAAGCCGAAATGTTTTTAAAAAGAAAAAAAATACCATATACTATTTTTTCTTATTTTGGCATTGAAAATTATTTTTAGAATGGATTTATTATTTCAATATCTTGAAATGATATTTATTTATTCCAATGTTTAATATTTATCTTTCCTTTATGCGTATGTTTTTTGTTATGATCATGTTATGGATTATTGGAATTATTTATGTATACGGGTGGCTCTGTGATAAACCTAGGGAGGGTGAGCCCGGTATAGCTCTCCAATTCATTGGCTAACATGACAGAGGCAAACATGAATGTTCTCCTAGGAGATTTAGGGAATATACTATGATGGGTATTCCAAAGTAACTCCCTTTGTAGTAGCGATAACTACAATTTAAGTATGATATGGATTCCCCAAGTTACCTTTATGATTTATGATTTCTATGCATATTTCATAAATCTTATGATTTCATGAGTTAAGTAAAATATTTCATGTTTTTTATATATTTATGAACAAATGTTTTCATTCTTTTTTTTATAACCTTTACTGAGCCTTTTATGCTCATCCCCAGTTTTGAAATGTATTCACAGGACTTAATGATTTATTAGGTCAAGGATAGAATCAAGGAAAAGGCATGCTATCTAACACATGGAACTAGACGTGTCTCTTCTTCAAGAGTTTATATTTTATTAAAAAAAATGGAAGCTCTGTAGAAGTGTCTACGTTGTAATCTTTTGAGATGTAATAGTTATGTCATAATTCTCTAAAACTCTAAACCTGAAAAGATCCTCAATGTGAATTTTTCATTTAATTCAATATTATGTAATGTTTTAAGGTCAGGTCCTTATATTATGTCCCCTTAGGACGAAAATGTTCACATTATTAAAAATAATTATGTATTGATGCGACTCTGAATTTATTATTAATTATTTAACATAATCATTATCAATAAAAAGATTCATCCTCACTATATTTACCTCTTGGTAGATCAATGGTCTATATATCATTACCTTTATAGGATTTACTATTATTCTGGATATCATTTTTGAGGGATAAGATGTAGGATATAACCTCAATGTAATTCCATAAATGGAGTGAAAAATATGAATATATAGTCATAACATTTAGCCTTCACTGATTCCTATACTATCATCACTTATTTAATGAATTGAGACTTTATTGATTACCTTGATCATTTTTTGGTAATTAGTTTATAGGATATTCTAACATAATAAAATAGAAACTATGTTAAAGAAGATAACATGATAATTTTATTTAGGACCATAATTAACGATAATATATATGAAATACTTTTAAAGAGATAATTTTTGCTATAAATGTATTCATTTTTGGGTCATATAATATGTACATAGGGTATATCATTAGTTCCATCAAAGATGTGGGATCTTAAATGTTGGCCCAGACCAACCACAGTTGTTGACATATGTAGTCTTCTAAGATTAGATATATATTATTGAGGTTATATGGAAAATTTCTCATGAAAATCTAATTTTGTAACAAATTTTACTTGGAAAGGAAAATATTTTCCATAGACGGATGATGATTAAGAATAGTTAAAGAACTAAATAGAATATTAGTAGGAAAACCTTTTTTTAATTTACCATATAATGCATAAGGGTTTTTAATCATTATTGAGGAATAAAAGGAGGGATAGAAACATTTTATTATGTTTAATGTAATTGTTAAAATTTATTCCTTATAAAAATGTATAATTAATGATAAAGATTAACCAACTATGGATTTGAAGTTAGTTGTAGATATTTATTTTATTAATAATATGGAGGAATTATGTTTTTGTAGAAGAGTTTGTGGTATATACTGATAAAAAAATTAAAGAGAATATTCAAAAATAAGGATTTGAACATGTTCTAAATATTGTTTTTATATAGAATTAAATATTAAGAATCCTCAATACATTACCACCCTAGGATATAGGACAATGTGGTTGATGCTTGGATCCAAAAGGATGATGTAATCCCATCTATGATAATGATCCGAAATGTTCCTATATTTATGGATTTTTAATGGTTGCAACATGAAATCATGGAAAAATTTGAGAAATATTATATTTACCAATTCAATGTTACCCACATATCAAAGCGGAAATTAAATATGTGAAGAAAAAATATATATAGAAAAAAAATATGATTAGATTTTTTTTATTTAAACCCTAATCATGATGGAATGATAAGGTTAAGGAACCGTGTATTCAGTCCATCCATACCTTATGTTAAGAATTTTTTTTATATGAAGCTCTTAGTTTTTAATTCTCTATCCATATGTTACATATGAAGATGTATTGAGATTTAAAAAAAATTAAGATTTTCTTTTGTGGCCGAATGAAGAGAGATATGATAGAATTTCTATCTCACTAATTATTATGTAATCATGTTATGGATGAAAGGAAAAAGTATAAGGGGGTCTACCAACCATTACCATATCATAACATAAATGGAAATATCATAAAGGTCTTTTGTTTAAATCCCCAATTTTCATAAAAGGAAAAAAATGATATTTTGGTTTTAATTGATCAATGTACTAATCTAGGACACTTCAACTTCATCAGATAATACTTCTATCTAGATAAAATATTTCAAGATTTATATTAATGAAGTAATAAGGTTTAATGTAGTAGAACATTAAATTTTATTTTATCCATATCTTATGTTCAACTAAAATTTATTTTGAATTAATAAGAAAACTATTAGTATATAGTTGAGTTTCAGAATTGTGTATAATCCAAAATGGACGGTCAGTCTGAAAGAACAATTCACACTAGATAAGAGTTGTTTGAAATATTGTTAATTGTATTTCAATGTTTGTTGGGATCAACACCTTCAATTTTTGGATCTTTTTTAAAAATTATATCATTCACTCAAAAATGTAGATAGTTCTTTACAATTTCCATTATCGATATAAATGTTTATTTCCAATGAGATGTACTAATGCTGAGAAAAGAACTTAATTAAGAATATAGATCTTAAGAGAAGTTATAGAGAACGCTAGATACATTCTGTATCACATCATCACAAATATTTGTTGAATTAAAATTTATATAGATAATTTGAAATGTGATCTATAATATTATATTAGTGATATAATAAATAACTTAATTTCACGGTGAAATAATGTTTTCCGATATTGGAATAAAATGGAACTATGCCCCAGTTCTATCTGTCCCTTAGAAATTCATAAAAATATCGATATAAATAATTTTCAATTAGAACATCCACCAAAACATTACAAAGTCCACAATTTTTCACATGTATCTCTTATAAGGAAGTGCACAGTAGACCCTTCCCATGTATTGAATTAAATTATCAGGACACTAGATAAACGATGGATATTTTGGACCGCATAGAGAATGTTATTTGAAAGAATACCACTCACATGATCATACATTTTTTAAGAAACCACATTTTGGAAGAACCATCATGTGAACATGAGGATATAATTATATAGAATGACCATCATTTTTTTGTCTTATAGTAATGAATTTTGAGATTGAAATTCATTTTAAGTGGTTATAAGGTAACACACTGTTTTTTTATAAATAATATTAAAATAAATAAATTTCTCTAACAGAATGTGTTAAATGAAAAAATGTAGAAATTCATTACATGATTCCTTAGATTATATAAATTATTACAAAATACACAATTAACTAGTATGATACATTGAAATTATTTTTATCAACACCAAGACACGTTTTTAATATATTCATTTATACTCCATCATAATATCCTAGTTGTTAGAAAAAAAGTAATAGTAATAAGTTGTTTCTAAAAATTAATTACAAATATCACACATAATGAAATATTATCAGAATTAAAATAAATAATTTTGGGTAAATTTTAAAATGGTTAAAAATACAATTTTCACTAAAAATGGTTATTATATATTTTTAGAAATAATAATTTATTTTTTAGAAAAATAATTTTATAATAAAAACATTATTTTTTGAATTCATAATTACAAAAATACCTTATGGAATATTTCTGGGATTTTTCCTAAATGATTCATTTTTTTATTAGTATTGAAAAATTCTCAGTTTTAATTGATAAATTATTTTTTGATTATTTTTTTGTCATTTTAAATTATATTTTAATATTTTTTATTGTATTATTTATCCAATTATATATAAATTAATTAAAATTATCTCATTAGAATCAATTTGAAAATAAAATTTTAAAAAAAATTATAATGTTTTATGTATTGCAATGATAAAAACCCTGCATTCTCATCACGTCAATGAGATTAATTTGAATTTAAATTTTCCACATATTTAATTCAAATATAGAAAAATTGATTCTATTATTTTGATGAAAATAGTTTATAAATCTTATTATGGCGAATTTTTTTTACCAGATTTATTAATGAAACTAATTAAAATTAATTACAATGATTAATGTAAAAACAAGATTACTTTGTGGAAAAATGGTGAATATATTGTGTTAAAATGAAACTAAACAAGTACATACCCATATTTATGGAAATAAATTGACATTATAATACATATTCTCTAAAATGGGTGATTATTGGGGTTGGTGACAAGAAAACAATGTGGGTGGGATTCACACTTTCAAAAAAATAATACTGGGGTGAATATAATCTCCCATATATATAAATACCTGTAAATTTCAAGGAAATTTTTTTTCTTAAATTATTTGGTTTTCTATGAGTACGCAGTTTCTAACGTCACATGATTCCGAGACCCGGTGTGCCCGGAATCAATTTTCGAAGTTTAGCTTGGGTACGTTTAGTGAATGCAAGAGCGGGTTTTTCTATCTGTTGAACCGGTGCTTGGAATTGAAATCTGAGGACACCGATAAAACCAAAACACTGATAATTTCTTAAGAGGACTTTTACTGTAGTTGTGTTTGCACAGGAGAAGGAGTTAAAAATTTTGGTTTAAATATGTAGAGAATAAAAATGAGGAACAATTGTTATTCATTGACTATGGTTGTTTTATCCTACATGGGGTACTTAGAGTGGGACCCACTAGCATCCAAACTACCCATGTGTGGATAAATGTGAGGTGGGCCCCGCACGATCCCCATCCCTTCACATTCCTTAAACCACCCATTAAACCCCTTGTATTTATTTTGGTAACTCCCCACTCTCCCACATTAATTCATGCCAACACACACATAATCAATTAATTGAATTAAGGGTTTAAATTTTTTAATTTGAATGCATGGAATGTTTTAATAAACTAAGAGGAGCCTTATTTTATTGGTTGGTTGGCTTGTTGTGTTGAGAATTGGAGGAGAGAGCTCTAGTTCCTTTTTAAGAACTTCTTCTTCAACGAAGAACGCCAACTCTCTGACGAAGAACGTCATCTCGGCGGCTCAGTTTCTCCATCCTCTTCTTCCTCCATTACAAGGGAGGAGACACTGAAGATGATGGAAACGACGCCATCATCCACGACGCTTGACAACTGCGAACTTCCTTCGAGGTAGGGGTGTGTTTTTATTTGAGCAACACTAATTCTTCCTTCCATGCTTGTTTCTCTTGACCCACTTGCTACCAAACTGACGCGGAAGGACCAAGCCAAACGAACACGGCCCGATCCCTCCCTAGTTTTTTCTAAATGATTGGTGTGTTCTTCATGTTCTTCATGGGTGAAGAAAACCCTATTATTGCGAGTTCATTGTGCCACACAATGATCCCAAATTGAAGACCCAACATCACGACGTCCTAGCGGATGTTCGACGACGATAGCGGGGGACAGATCAAACCGGAACGGGAAGGACCATCCCTCGACCATTATTTGACCGGGTGATTAAAATCATGTTTTGTGAGCCGATCAGAGTCCTAAAAACATTGGAGATGATTACGGGACATCAGGGTGACATAGTGTCTGAATTTTCATGATGAACAGACCGTCAGAATGAAGAATGGACATCACGGGAGGCACGCTGGCTGGAGGCGTGGTTTCTAGAAAATTCCAGAATACATGGCTTCTACCTCTGGCGAACACGCCGTGTAGTTTGGGAGTACTATGGCTTGAGTTTCGGTTTTATACAAGTAACACACGGCGTGTGAACATGGTCACATGGTGTGTAATATCTATGAAGAATAGCAGAAGCAACTTCGTGAGACATGGCGTGTATTCTGGGAAATACGTGGACATGAACATCAATACACGACCAAGAGGCACAATGTGTATTCTCTTCATAGAATGGCAGAAGTGGCTTCACAGGAGTCGGCGTGTATCCCAAGGATTCACATATATGGGGTGGAGTTCACATGCATATACTCTACTAAAAGGCCAGTCATTTACAGTGGAACGGGCTACCTCATGTACGAGTTACACAGTTTGATGAACACAGGTTGAGGCTGTGTACAGGCACATGGCCAGCATACATAGAGCCAACCCAGTTTCATGGACATGGTGTGTAACCATACCACACACCGTGTTCATACATCCTACATAATACCCTTTCAAAACGGGCCGTTGGACAGGGGAAGAACACGATAACTGACTACACGGCGTGTACCATATACATACACGCCACATACATTTTGGTAAAAGGCATGGTCATTTTGTACACAGTATCATAGAAATGTTTTGTTTGGATTAGCCCCCTATGACATGGCAGACCATCAGAATAAATCAACTTGAGACTTCGTGTTAGTTTATGTATCGATCCCCCTTGGCTCGAGGAGCGGACCCTCCCGGAATTGAGCGTGTTGTGTGCGGGAACCCTAGTGATGGCTACGACTACAACGACTATCGTGCTAGGATCCTCCAAGGGTTCGAGGACGGTAAGCATTGTACTTGGATCCTAAGTGGGTTCCACATTGATGACGACTTTACTTGGATCCTCCATGGGTTCGTTAGTGACAACTACTATACTTGGATCCTCTGTGGGTTCGGCAGTGGTTACGGCTATACATGGATCCTACGTGGGTTCTACATGGACGACTTCTGTAAAAAGATCCTACATGGGTTCGATAGAGGAAATGAATCAGAGGCTACATCTAAGAATCTTCACCCTTCTTAATGGGTAGTATACCTCTTTGAACCGAGTCTTGAATTTCAATCATTATCTTCGATATGATTGTCTTACATTCCTGTGTGGATTGGGTTATGATTTCTTGTGTGGAATGGGTTGTACTTGGTCTCGTGAGATGGACCAGAACTGGAATTCATGACATAGGTATTTGTATGGGCATATACCTAAGTATAATTTTTTTATACTTCGTATTTGTATCTTTCCTTTGTGGTATATCCTTTGTGGATTTGTGAGACCTTGGGAGGTCTCGGGGTCCCTACTGAGTATCATATACTCAACCCTGCACAGGCTATGCCTGCACTATGTTGTGTTTGTTGCAGGTGACAGACATCGCTGATCATAGTTGAGTCTTGTGGTGCAGGATGGTATCCAGTGGAGGACTATCAGGTGAGACGTACACAGTGCAGATGGACGGATTTAGGCAGTAGTGGAGACCATATGTACCCACCATTCAGGTGGGGTTTCCGGAGGATGACTTGTTGGTTGCTTCATTACATTCTAGATGTTGTAATTTACTTTTCTCAGTTGTACTGTACTTTAAGTCGGGTTTTTATACAATCCCATTCACTTTATATCACTTACTTTTTTACTCAGTTTACTTAGTGTTTACTTTATCTTGCGTACTCTATTGTTTTTATTTTCTTATATAAAGTCAATTCCTTCCCTTCTATCGGGATTTTCACAATTGGTGCTAGTCTCCAGCCCCTGGCCTCTGTAAGGCGGGCTTGGGGTAGTCACGTCCCTGGCCCCAAGGACGGGTTGTGAGAAATTATTATCAGAGGAATCGGTTCTACCGCAGAACATTGGACTCTGATAATTTCATCTGTGTGAAACAATAGTGTTTAGGGTATTGAGTCTGGTTATCAGTAGAGGGAGTCTATTGTTGTTGTGGCGTCCAACATATCCATACAATAGGTCCCTAACTTCTGATTTCCAACTCAGTGCATGAAAACATTGATTGCATGTGTGTTTTAAATGTTTTCTTTGTGATTACTTTGTGTCAGCTCACCAGGTATAATGTATTAACCGTGGCACTGCTGTTTCTTTTAGGATGGCCCCACGACGGTATCCAGCTATGGTTTTGTGCTTTTTGAGAGATGGCAACCCACAAAGTGATGAGGCCTTGGTGTTGGGCCCCATTACAGCGGAGGCACCGACAATACCTTTACTCGCTGAGCCACCGATGCCACTAGCCCTAGAAGCTGAGAGGGAACGTCATCTGAGTGCACTTCACGAGTTTTAGCATCAGAGGCCGCCCAGGTTCCTCGGAGAGACGGACCCTCAGGAAGTCGAGGATTGGCTAGAGGATATCGTCAGAGTATTCAGATTAGTAGGGACACCAGCTGAACTCAAGGTGATCCTTGCAGCGAGTCACATGCATGCAGCAACTGGTTGATGGTGGATCCTGATGCTCCAAGTGCACGATGAGGTATCTCTACATTGGATGGACTTTGAGAGCCTCTTCTAATCGATGTTTGTTCCATCCAACCTTCGTGAGGTGCGCATTCGGGAGTTACTACCACTGCGTCATGGCGGCATGACAATAGCCGAGTACTCGACGAGATTTACTGATATCTCGCGCTAATCCATGGACATGGTACGTGACCCATTCCTCTGGGCCCGAACCTATGAGCAGGGACTAAGGCATGAGATCAGGGCTTTGATGATCTCCCTCAGCATTATGACGCAGGCAGGAGTACTCGAGCGAGCCCTTATTTTGGAGATCTTTTTTTCCTGATCCTACACCAGTATCGAGGACTACCGCAGGGCGAAAAGTAGCGGAGAATTTTGCAGCTGGAAATTGACAGATCTGGTAGTGGTCCAAGTGGACCAGGATATATACACTATTAGTTTATAGTTGTCCCATTTATACTCACTAATCCTTCATAAATATTCATTAAAATAATGAATATATTATATAAATATTATAATAATGTTTTTTTATTTTTAAATGATATTCTAAAAATCTTAAAAAAAGGAATATTATAAGAATTTTAATACAATGATATTTCTTTATGAAATGAGATTTTATTATATAAATTATTGTAATTTTTTGTTCTAATTGATTTATGTATTATTTGTGTCTAATTTTTCAATAAAAACAGTTATTGTTTACTCTTAAATGAATATGATGTCTTAGGATTGTCCAAGATCAGTATCTGTAATATAGATCTATATTTTGGGTTGAAAATTCCTATATTACAAATGATTTTTGAGAATCCTATATGAAAACGCATTGACTAGGATGAATCTGAATATAGTAACCTTAATATCAAATACTTAAATGAGCTGGGTCTTCAAGGAATCGAATATAAGTCATATCACTACACTATTACTAATACAACCACTATGTATGGAATATTTCTGGGTATATAATGTTGTTTCAATGATGGTATTAGGTTATTTACTAGTAAAAAATGTTAAATTTAAAACCAACACCTAATAATAGTTTATTGTTCAAGATCTGAAATACCCAACACATGATATGGAGTTGACATAAATGATCATCACAATGATTATTTAGAGGAATAATATTAATGGGTTAATGTGTGTTATATTTATGGATTATAATATTCTCACACACACATATATATATATATTCACTTATAAAGGGATTAATATGATTTATTTATAGTGATAAAATGTGATCAATTACATTGAATTATCAATAAACTAACACCCATGGAAATAATATAATGTGATATATTCTCTAATTTTAATTAAATAATGTCCCTTATCAATATTTTGAATTGAATCACACATGTTAATCTTATAAATTAAATTTATGAATATTGGAATAATAATGGAATGAAAAGAATATTTACACTCTCAAATGATCAATCATCCAACAATTTTATAGTACTTAAATGATACTACATGAAATGTTGTGGAAGTACTCCAAAAGGAGTAATATATAGGAAATAGGTAATACCTTTAGTTAAATGTATTAATTGATGGAGTAGTAAGTTTTAGATCCCAAATATTTTTACCACCAAATCTAATATAATGAATGATATGTTCAATGATTCACATTGCTCAGCCTTACCAATTAACCAAAGGATAATGAAGATGTATTATGATATTATAGAGAACCATTTATGTGAAAAATATAATGGAGATCATCGAATATACAAAAAATTTCATTATATAGAATTATGATAATGAAGAATGGAAAAAACACAAAGGATTAATCATGAATTGATTAAATATATAGGAAAATGGGGGAGCTCAACCTCGATATTATCACTATTAATTTAAATTCATCATGGGAAAATAACTCTATAGAGGTTGTGGTGAATAATTTTCAAAATAATTAACATTTTATTTAATTCCATCTGGGCATATAATTTGATCACTATTCATGGATATAAATCCAAGAAGTGGTGAGGCTGTATGGACCACCATTGTTGAAAGATTCTAATCGAGAAACAAGGTTTAACTTATAACGACCACATATTCGAAAATATGAAAATAATAATAGATATCATAAATAACACATAAAAAATATTGTAG
The DNA here is from genome assembly GCA_963277665.1 of Viscum album. Lineage (NCBI taxonomy): Eukaryota > Viridiplantae > Streptophyta > Magnoliopsida > Santalales > Viscaceae > Viscum > Viscum album. Next base: position 264,105,743 of record OY728122.1, on the reverse strand, counting down.
AATAAAATCAAAATTTAAGAGACATTAATATATATATATATTAATTCAAAAACATTTATATATTACAATTCAAACAGAACTATTTTTATATGAAATGAGATTCCCAATTTAAATATTATTATATGTATTTTAATTATATAAATTATACATTATGTTCTTATTTATTAATATAATAATATAAATCACGAAAATTATAAGGTTTTTTAATTTATAAAATAAATTCAACGATTACATACTAATTACAGATAAAATATGAATCATTTAAATGTAAAAGAATTTTATTATGAAATTTTTTTTTATGAAATAGATGATGCGTCACGTTTTCCAGACGAAATTAAAAAATAATATTAAAGAATTTTTATTTATTTATTAGAAAATATGAAATAAATTTTTTATTTTTTTAAAAAAATATATAATGATGCTCATATGTTATAATGTTTTACATAATTGGACTAAGAAACAATCTTCTAGTATACAGTTTTTCAACAAGGATGTTTCCCTATAATATAGTTTCATGTGACGAGGATAAAAATTGATATTACAAAATGAAAATTTTGTGGAACCTGTAAGTAGTGGGAGGAGGGATCCTCACACATTCCATGGTTATTAATATGTTTCTCCAATTTGGGTAAATCTTAGGGAGGAACAAATTATCATCACAACTAGTAATGTGCTCCGGTATATTAATTATGTCTATCATTGGAATCTTTAATACCAATACTATGACACCCTTATGAATGTATATGTGGAGGAATTTGTTTTTTGAAACTCACACAACTATGTTGTGATGATTATTTATATAAATTCAAAAGATTTTAATAAATTAATATGTTATACTTTTATAAAAATATTTAACACAGTACATAAATATATTCCTAAGAATAAAATTGATTTATGGTATTTAGATTACAGTTATAAAATATTATTATTTCATGAATGATTATCAATATAACCCATGAATATATTAAAATTTAGTAAACATCATAGATATAACCAATATAAAACATTATTCATAATGAGGGGAATGAAAACATAATATAGGGTGATCTCACATTACATCTATGTGTAATCATGGGTGATATCAATTGATGTTCAAAATTATAGAAGATATTAATAAGGGCATGAGGTCATGGAAAATATATAAAAAGTTTATACATTATACAATAATGGTTATAAATTTACTAATCTAATTAGAAATTATCATTTCAAATAATATGAATCGTAGCAGTTATAAATCATTATATATAAATCATGAATCGTATGTTCATTTCATCAAAGTGTGGAACCAAAATAATTAATGAAACCATTTCATATTTAATTGTTAACTATGATGACCATGAAATTATAGTATATTAGGAGTCACTGACTATTTCCCATAACATAATGTAACAAATGTCATCACCAGTATCCAATTGTTTATCAATCACATTTAATTTCCCCCATATGTGCTATAAAGAAATTGGAATAGATCCCATAACATACTAGGTATATCAACTTATTTTCCATAGTTATATCATGAAATTTAAATAATTACACAATGATTTGGCCTGTGATATAGGACACACCCATCATAACATCAATAATTTTATTTCTATAAAATCTTCAAATATTCAACAAATCATCATATCAAAACCCATAAAAAATTGATATTCATACACATTTCATCAATCCATGTTATAATATTCAAGGTAAAAATAAATGGGATACATAATATTATAATCATCGAAATCATAAAAAATTCAGAGTATAATTATTTGTGGTACCATTGGATCACATTCCCGGTAAAACATAAGACACTTTAATTGTTTTTTTCTTTTATTAATATAAATTTTATAAAAATATCATTACAGTATTATTAAGGAAAATATCATTTAAATATTGAAATAGCTTCTTTAAAATATATATGTCCCACATTATTATAGAAGTTTTTTATATTAAATTACCAATGAAAACATTTTATTAAATATTTTAATATTTGAGTGTTAATGATGGTAAAATATTGTTTTCATTCTTTAATGATTAAAAAATAATGCATATCTATTTATTGATTAAAAGGAAAAATTTCATCATTTGGAATATTAAAAGAAGATACCTTTTAAATAATTTTGAAATAAATCTAATAATTTGATAAAATATATATATAAATTCATTTTATAATTTTAATAACATCCAATAAAACATTTTTTGAAATGTTGTGTGTAGATGATAATAATTTTCAACTAAATAATGATATAAATATTATTTTATTTAAAAAACAATATCGGTAAATTTTGTTCTTATAAAAGTATAAAAAAGATTGGGAAAATTGTATTTCCATTTAAAAAAACAAGGGAGATGAAAATAAATGTTTTTATTTTGTGGTAAATCATACTATTTAGTCATGAGAATCATAATCATAAAACATCCAAATAAAAAGTGTGATTATTACATAAAACTGTAACAATTTTAGTAACGTGTTAATCATAGTCCGCATGAAATAAAGAACCATTTATGAATATGTACATCTTTATAATTTTCATATGAATAAATAAATACATGTCCATTATATTAAACACATGAATGAAACAATTGTTGATTATTTATTATGTCTCAAAGAAAAAATTCTAGATGAAAATATGATACCTCATGTCTTGTATTTCATCATACAATTTATACCCAATTTTCCTAGAAAAAACACTATTCTACCTCATAGAAAGAACCCTATATATATTATTTTGGGGAAAATACATCTCATGTATGTTTCTATGTATATGGGAAGAGATTTTGATAGGGATTTTTCTTGAAAAATGATATAATGTTGTTGAGAAGTGAGATGAGATGAGAACCTATTATAATTGAGAAGGATAAGGGTTTTTTTAAAGGATAAAACAATAAAACATTTGGAATTAACTATGAAGGAATGCACATGTATAATTTTCAAATAATAGAGTGATGTGATGAGGTCGTCGAGCGAACGCTCCACCAAAAAAATACACCTTTTTAAAAAATTATATTCCATTATATTCTATGTATACTTACTTATTAAATTTTAGTTTTCACAAAAATATCTAATTATTTTTACTATATATTTTATCATTTTAGCATATAAATTAAATGTAATTTAACTAATAATTTAGACTAACAAATTCTAATTTAGAAAGATAATTTTCTAAATAATTATAATTTTTTTTTGAAAATTATTTCTAATAAATGTGCATGTAATGCTCAAACTCCCATTATAAAATTAACAACAATAAATATATTTTTTTAAAAAAATTACTTCTTGTAATCGGAGAAATAGTTTTACAATATATTATAAAAATAAAAACATTGAATCTTTTTTATAAAATTCCATTAACATAGTTTCTAGAATTAAAATTAAAATTAATCATGAAAACTTGATGAAAAACCATGTACGAGTGAGAAAACACTCATAACCATATAATTATTATATGTCAAAATTAGAAATTAAATTTATTATAATTATAGAAATTGGAATAATATTTTTAAAATTAAAAAATCGGTAATTAATTTAGTGTTAAATAAAAAATAATATTTTAAATTATTAAATGGAAAATAATTTTTCATTATGAAGTAGTATTTTTCCTTTTTCATTAAAAAGTTAACAATTTCAATAAAAATCACAAGAACTGACAATAATATAATTTTTAAATGATAAAATCATAAATTATGTAATTTTTTTAAAATACAATTAAAACATTTTAATATAATTAATTTTATTTTATATTAATAAAAGTTAGTAAAAAATATTTTTCAAGACAAATATATTTTCAAAATATATAATAAGATTACCAAAAATTAAGTACTTATTTTTTATTTTTTTATAAAACGTATAAAATTATTTTTCAAAATAAATATTCCAATCGACGTCATAATATTTGATGACTATACTATAAGGTCCATCTTTATATAAGGAAAATAATAAAATATTATTGATCTGTAGAATTTAGGTATGTATATAGAAAAAACAATCGAAAAAAATAATTTAATTTCAATAACATATTTAATAATATTCTAGAGAGTATGATTATAACCCCATAATATTAATTTAACCCTCAATGTTCTATCACATTGATATAAACAATATATTATACATCTACCTCATCATATCTATATATACCCATATAGTATCATCAAGTTGGTGGTTTCCCCCAAAACAATCACAGGATGAGTGGAATTGTTTCATGGATCATTATATATATGGTCCAAAAAATATATTTTATTTCATTAATAGAAATAATAATTTTCCAATTTTAATATCAATGATCTTATTACATTAGAATGATCAGGTTTTTACATCCTCTATAACATTATATGGAACACATCATGGACTTGTGAGAGGTTCGATGGAACTAACAAGCTACAAAGTGTCATCCCTAAATGATCCAAAATCTATGATGGTCCAATTTACAAGGCCTAAATATAAATTTATTTTCAAATATAATTACCTTATTCTATAGTGAAATTTTCCAAAAAAAATTATCCAAATTGTTAAATTCAATATCATGTTGACAATGATCAATTAAAATTTTTTTGTCAATAGCGTGATGTAGTTATTTTTTTGAATCGATCTAGCCTTCTCTACCATTTCATATAACATATCCAATCCTAATATAATTCATTCCCCAACTTCATCATAACATTTACAAGTTCTACTATTCATTCTATATAGGGGTTCATAATGAGCTCTTTGAATTCTCAGATAAAATATATTGTTGTACAAATACTCAATTTAAAGATGATGATGACTAGAAACACCATGTAAATCCATATAAAATTATCATAGCATATAATATATATGTTAAATTGTTATAACCAAGTAACTATGTATCAGATGATGAAATGATGTGCAGACACATAAAAATATATTATAATCTAGTTTAATACATTGAAAAAATATTTTGGTAAACCACAAATCCTGATTAGATAAAATAGAATGGTGTACTCCCTAAAAAATTACCAATTCCATAATTTTTTTCTCAAAATAAAATCCATTGAAAAAATATCTGCTATAAATTAATTGTGATGATCTCATTTGATGATCAACTACGATCCATATAACATTGTGCGCTTTATATTTTTAAGGGATTCAGAAAAAACCCATTTTTGTTTTTTTTAATTTGTTATTATGGTAAGGGTAATGGTTATTAAATCCAATTAGGATTTTCAATACAAATCTTGACATGGTGAAAAACCATGCACTAATATAAAAACTATATAATTTCCATCTTCTTTCAATCCCACCAAAAATAAGCATTCAAATATCTATTCATATTTGTACTTCCACGAGGAGTAATGAATGAATAATTATAAGATTACTCTAAAAACTACTTCAAATTTTGTATTTATGGAACATATATATGGTTACTGAACACTATCATTCCATTGTAACCATTGATTAACTGTTGGAGAATATTTAATGTATTCTTTATCTCTATTTCAGCCCAGTGTTCCAATTTATTCTCCACGTGTATAGTTGATAGAACATTCATTTCAGAATTACGCTATATAACCCCTTCTACCAGGATCTCAAGATTCATCATTATAAAATCAAGGAATATTTTTTTGTGTGTTTCCAATCATAGATAAGATAACACTATCATTTGGACTCAAAGCATTAGTAACTTTTTTATACTTTTAATGGTGGTAATATATTGCGTATTCAAATTCATTAACCAACTCCAAACACATACTTTGAATCATATTCAACTATGTTTGACTTAATATATAATTTATCCATTTATGATAAGAATATATATCATATCTACATCTATAAACATAATACATTCATATCATTAAAGAGAAATTCAATAAAACCAACTCCAAATAATGATTCGTGTAACGTTTCTCATAGACATTAAATTGTCATGATAAAAAAGCTATCACGAAATAATTCTGCATGATTATGTATCCCAATACCTTATTCGATGCCTTAATATATATTAAAAATCATCCTCTATAATATGGTTGATTAAGAACCTCTCTATAGGCTAAAAAAATCTATAGTTCCTTGAAATTGGTCTGAAATTCATCATTTCAATTGAAATTTGATCATTTTTGAAATATCATAGAGAGTATATTGGATATACATGAGAATGATTCCACAAGGAATCAAAAATATTCAATCATACAATAAAAATTATGGATCTCATCAACCTTTGAATAATAGGGCCAAAATATAATAGCATATTTCATTTATGAATCCAATAATATTACATTTCTTAAGATTATATTACCCAAAATGAAATATTATTATCCAAAATGAACAATTTTTAAATTATTCATACTACCTATCCATACATAGGTTATTTAGTATAATTCTAAAGTAATATTCATGCACTTAACATCCCTCTGAATAGATAATAATATTATTTATCAATACTAATAGTAATAGATAAAGATAATGCCTACGTTAAAAATTCATTAAATCGATTAATATAGTTGGTGCAATACTAAAATATAATTTCATCTATATATTTTAATTATGTGTATACCATTTATGGAATTCTCCTGTTGGAATATCCTACTTCTGAGCTCCCAATTGATGATATCAAGAATTATGTTCACTATTCGAAATGTTATTTTTTCTATATGTAGTTGATAAAAAAAGTATTTAATACATGCTATATGATATTTTTTATTTTTATTTTATGATATTATTCTGTTCCTTAAAATCAATGTAATGGGGTAATGATCCATTATAATTCAATAAAAATTAATTTTTGAACACCAATGTGACGCACAAGGATGAATATGCCCCTTTGGTAGATTTCCCTAGAGTTTCTTCCTAAATTACTATAACTCTTTTAGGTTCATTCTACATTAATTCTTTATATATGTCTATCATTAGGTACAATTATATAGAAAACTCATAATCATGATTAGGGGGATTTATATGATAATCTTTTTTAATGTAATAAAAAATATAAAAAAAATTTCATATCATCAATGTTATATTCCACCAACCATATAAGATAATCACCCATTTTAATAGGATTGACAGACCATATAATGGATGTGATCTCCATTGGAATTTTCTCCTTATTATTACTCTAATTGACAATCATATGTTGTATTGTAATATTATAAATAAATTTTATTCCTACAATATTAATGTATCGTTTATATATTTAAATCTTATCCACGCTGAAGATAAAATCATGTACATCTAGTAGGATAATAAAAATATTTCTAGGATAAAAATTTTAACAAAAATCTACTTGAGAATAATCATATATGTGAGTTTTATTTATCATATCATTAGGTGTTGTCACAACTAATTAAAAATATAATCAATGGGGATATAAATTAATATTTCATGATATGAAGAAATTAATATAATGATGATCAAATAAAATACATCAATATTTTGTCGTGCAAGTTAGAACCCTGAATACACCACCATTATCTATGCTTGTTAGCATGAATTTCAATATTATATTATAATATTGATCAATCAATCCAAGGATTTTTAAATATTCCCAATTTTTTTTAAATAAATTACTTATTATGTTATACCAAAAAAATTCAAGAGTATATTCTGTTCATATCAGTCATAATGTTTTTTATAGAGTGTGTGAATTCCAAAACATATCACCTAGGAGATTCAAATGAAGTGTGCAAGAAGGAACATTATTGTTCCCTTTGTGAAATGATGTAATAACCCAATGCACCATGTTTATTCTTATTACCCCTTGGTCAAATTGATCGAAATCAATATACATATCGAATATGTAGGAAAGGATGTAATTTCCATGAATAGACTATATCTATCCTTCACAAGAATTCAATGTTATTTATATATATATTGATTAATCCATAAACATACCCGTAGTGATATCCCATGGGATCCAACTAATGTTATTCCATAATATATTTCAAATATAAAAAAATGTTCCCATTGATACCAACTATAATGAACATAGAAATTCAATAGTAGATTTAAAATATTTTTAGGTGAATATTCATTAATTTTGAAAAATGAAAAACATAGTACTATAATGGTTTAGTTTATTTGGAGACAAGATACACAATCCTCTTATTTCAAGAATGATCTATAGAATATCGCATTATGATATTCCCATATAGTAAACATCATTGAAATACAAAAAAAAAATCATGTCATTAAAAAATAGAAAAAATGAATCATATGAACTTCTAATCACATATTCAATATAATGGGAAATATGTATAATTCAATAGATGACTATAGGGATGAATAATATTTTGATAATGGTATGAGATCCTGAATATAATCTACAATGTTTATTCCCACTCTTTCAATAATTATAACCATTTCCCATGACATAAATCATTTTTATTCCAATGAAATTAATCCTAAAAATGAGAAATTATCATAAATAAACATTGAAACATATGTCCATGTCAAATAATTTTGTAACCATAATAAGTTGTAATGTCCAATGTTTTAGAAAATATTGAATTTATTTTAAATTTTGAAATCTTCTTTTGATATACTGGTCATTTTGAGTTTTTCTTATATGATTATGGATCTGAGGGTTTGAATGTCTAAAAATGTTGTTTTCAAAACTTGTTCATGATTCGGTGTAAGTAATATGGATTTAGGTGAACACAATAGGATGAATGGGAATTTCAATATGATGGATATTGATGTTGTAGGAAATTCAAATCATGATTATGATTCTAGAAATGAATTGGTTTCATGGGATATTCCATATAATATTCATGTAGTGAAATTGTTTATCCATTCCCATAAAAATTTTCTATGTGTTTCTTGTTTACATATTGAAAGTGGCTCAAATCATGAAACTAGTTTACATTGTAAAGGGGTTCCTGGGGTGTGTCTAAACTGATAAAGGGCATGATATCCTGAGGGGATTAACCATAGGATTTCCCAATTTGTATCAGGTTAACATTGTAAAATTTATTGAACATGTGAAAATATATTATTCCATGAACTATAGGGGTGGATTTTAATAAAATTAATGAAAAATATTGACCACTCATTTCATCACGTCAAAGAGGGCTCCCTAGTACTATACTAATCCATTAGTCCCTTTGATCTCATATGTCATCTTTCTAGATCAAGTGATGTCTGATGTATTGGATATACCCAGATATCTCTAGATCATTATTTCTTCTTCCCTTCACTTACCATTCCATATGGAATGCTAACACCATGAAATTTGGTTTTCCATTTCTTCAATGTTTCTTCAAAATATTCATTTTTCGATTTATTTTTCTTGATTTAATGGATAATATTAGAAGACTGAATGTAACATTTTATAAGGTAGATGGTTTATATAAATTCACCTATGGTTTTATAATTTATGAAATATTCTTTTCCATTTATTCACCAGATATTACAAGATTTACTCCTAATGTTTGAAAACATAAATTTAATTTCCTTTCCTATAATATAGATCTTTTGTGAAACTTGTTGAAATTTTTAGACTTTAATACCTAATGTTAATAAACGACATGGGATAGTCACTCACATTCCCCTGATGATGAATGCGAATAATTATCCAAAACACAACTATGGTTGTTTTGATTTTCCATTAAAATTAATAATATATTATGGTAAAAATTAATTTGTTAAAGTGAACACATGATTATATCTATACTAGGAAAATTGTAAATTAGGGATTATGCCTTTAAAAAAATGGTGGTATGATATGTATGACTCTCATATGATAATTATCAGGATGGTTAAGTTTATAGTGTATCAAAACACCATTCGACGGTGTTTTGGTTTAATTATTTACTATAAATGACTCAATGTGTCAATTAAAGAGGATGTGTGATGTTTATTCACACATTCCTCTATATTAACCATTTTTAATGTGATTATTTTTTGATGTAAAATTTTTAATGATGAATGGTTAAATGGAATTAATATTTATATAGACCATTACAAATCTCGATGGGAGTGGATCAAATAAATGAGTAATAATATTTCATGGGATCCTCGAATGGAATGTTTTTTAAAATTATATAGACAAAATGAAAAGATGAATTAGAAAATTTTAATTGATGTTATACAAGGCATGGAGTACCTAAACAGGGTTTATCATAATTTATAATAATGTACATGGAGTCTCTTATTTGTGATGTGATTGTATGAATGGAATCCATGCGCATGGTGTCCATTATTTTATTAAGCAGGGAGTGTTTTCCCTCATATGTGATGTGGTACCCTAGAATGGTATCCCATATTTGTTTTATTATACTAGTCATGGAGTCTTTAATAAAGGAACATGTTACATTATGATACTAGGCCCGAAATACTATACATTAGGATACCAAATCTTGGTGTACTTCAATTAGAATATGAAACACATTATTATTCTTTCCCAGGTGGATGACTTGTTATTAATCCTCATATCCATTGCAGTCTGTGTATATCATTATAGATAATATTATTATTTATTAACATATATATGTTATGGTAGGTGTTTATCAACATTATTTCAAAGACCGAAGCTATAATTTTCAGTCGGGATCCCTTGATGAATCTTATTATGAATTATATAGATAATATATTTATTTAAATCATTTTTAGTTATAAGTGGAAATTTTTATATTTTATATTTAATGAAAAGATTATACATGATGAACTATTTGTAGAGGCCTAATAATATCAAAATAAATCCATTTATAGCCATTATTTACATGGGTTACTAAAATATAAATCATTTCTAGAGAAACAAGTTCGTTAGATTATGACTATGTTATCGTGATTCAACTTGGGGGTGAAAAGAATATGAAAAAGTGATATATTTTGATTCTGGTGGATATGTCATTGAATATTTTTATTTATATTTGTATGAATGAATTATGGTCCATCACCTGGGGCATGTTTACTTCATTAGTTATATAGTTTCATATAGACGTGCATGAATATTTTGATATTTTCTGATGGACACTTTGTTGGTTATTATTATTATCCATCACTTAATTTAATTTAGTAGAACTTATTATAGAATTATTATTATATTTATAGATCACATAGTTCCATGATGATCACACTTTAAGACCCTCATTACTAGTTGGTATCCTCTAGAATATGGATAGGAATGCATGAGGCCATATAGAGACTAGTTAATCTACTATATATAGAGTGATTTGGGTCAGGACATTACAAAGTTGAATCAAAAGGGGAGTTTTTCCATTGGTATTATAGTATTATATTGGCATACAAGGTATTAAGTCTGTATCGAATCATACTAAATATACATGTATTTGGGTGATAAACCCACAATTAGTGAATAGACAATGTGGTTGTGGATGGGATTATTTATTCTGCCATTCAAAATTTCAGTTGATTATGATTTAACCTCGAATGATATTTTTCTATATGATAATTTTTATTTATGTTATATATAATATTTTTCCTTTGGCCTAGTATATAAGGGGGTATAGTAACATGAATCCTTATAGGAACATAGAGAATCATCTACAATTAATTATTCATTCCATGTTCATTCATTAATATATGCTCATTATGTGGTCCATTTAGAATGTTACTTGTACAAAATAAATTTTGGCTTGTTATCACGCTTACCTATAAGTCAAATTGTTGTGATTATTGTACTATGATTATTTTTCAGTGTTATATTACTATTTATCATGTTTAACTATATTTTCTTCTTCGAATATCATGTCTTGTGTTTATTATGGTATATTGTAGTTATAAAAAAAGTTCTAGTCATCCTATGTTGTATTGTACTAAATTTTTTGATGGTAAAATTCTAATTGACTAAACATCTATAATATGATTGGGATGTGGACAATATGTTTCAATGGTAAAAAAATTATTGTAATTATTATAAGGGATATAATTTTATATTTATAATTCTTATGAGAACATTATATAATATGATATTTTCACCCATACAAATAAACAGTATATTACGGGATTGATATACATTGAGCATGTAGTGTAAATTTAAAATATAGAAAGCCGTACATTTTAAATTAATTGGTCCTTTATTCATATTATTCATTTATTTACCTGAGTAGTTCTTCCATGTATTGTTATCTTTATGATATACACCATTTAAGGGTGTTTTATAATATAATATCAGCTGACTTGATGGGACCATAATAGGTCAATATCATCCGGATGTGAAATAGAACATAACTTTATTGGGTTATTCTTATGACACATAATGGTGGATATTTAATGTGTCATAAACCACTGATATTATTTGTAGTATATATGTATCGTAGTTACATAACTAAAAAATTCCATTAAATAAATAAAAACCTATTACATTTTTGGATTTGTTCTATTATGTTGAGTTAGATTATTAAAATTCTAGTCACACCATAAATGTTTTTTCCTATATTGTATTTAATTGATATTTTCTTCAATAAAGGCATTTCGTAAATATTTTTTTTGAAATAATTATTTTAATGATGGATTTTTTAGATAAAATACCTATATTTTACAGGATTTTATTTTAATTATTAACGCGTGAATGTGAGAATATTATAAATTTCATAAATTTCTGTATTTTATAAAAAAATAACTTACAATGTAATTTTTCATTATGAGGGATGATCTATTTTCTTCAATGTGTTTCATTTAATTGAATATAGTATTACCAAAATGTGATGTTACTAGTTTTGACCCTCATGTATGGGTCATGAAAATATATATTGGATCACTAACATAGAGGGGAATTTGTACATATACTATATGTTCCTATTGAACAACTTGTATATGTTGAGCATAATGTTTCATCAATTTATCAAAGTGACCTTTTAAGCGTGACATGGATATATGATAGATTCGTGTGCCTTATGAAGTCGCTAACCTAGTTGTGGTAGCCCCCTCAGTACTTAATAAAATTATAATATCTTGTGAGATATTATCATATGTTTAGTTGTATTTTGGTTCCTTATAATCTTACTATGTATATTATTTCTAAAATAGAGCTTCTGTTGTAGTTTTTTGATGGTTATGAATTCAAACTTGTTTCATAAATTAGCATCATGTAATTGTCATTCTCAATAGGTTAGACACATTGATGGAAATATTAGTCCCTTTTCTGATGGTGTAAACTATTTTAATATCATAGATTAATGGTGTCCTTGGGACTTAAATTTAAAATAATATATACATTCCATTGTGAAAATGTAAAATCAATGTGTAGTACACATCAATATATCTGAAACATGTCAATTGGATAAAAATGGTGCAACGGATTGAATGAGACATATGTGAATTGATTAAGATTTGAGATATTACACCTAGATATTGTGTCATCATTGAGGCAGAATTTCATTGGTGTTAAATGTAATATGATTCATCTGTATGTTTTGGATGATGTTGTTAAAGGAATAGGTCTAATAACGCCACCAATCTGGTGGTTTTATTTGTATGCCTCTTACAATGAAATTTGTGGACGTATCATAGTAGTAGTGTCACACATACATCTACTGGTGAATTAAATATATCAATCCATTATGTGGATGGTATCATAATATTTTCAAGTAATCCCTAGTGAAAAATGTGTCTTCCACATCCAAGAACTATGGTCATTGGTCAATTGAATGTGGTCTGTGGGATGAGTTTCCATTCTTAGTAAATGACGAACCAGACATTCATATTGGGGTGTGTGAAATAAAAAAAATTTCATTACAAACATATATATAGATTTTATGAAGTTTTAAATGAATATTTTGATATATTCATCACAAAGTTTTTTATTCAAAAAAGGCTAGTTAGCATCTAAATATGTCACTCCCTGTGAGGCAACACGATGCTGATGTTTTTTGATGTATATGAAAACAATGACAAAGACTGTTTTTTGGGATGGACTTCAGTTATTTTTAATGAGTGATAAATGTATTCCTCATGTCATAATGGAATCATGGTCAATTGATATAATGAATTTTTAGTTATATTCCGAAGCATAAATGAATCATGCAAGAAGATTTTTTATGTTTCTTCCCCTTGATTGATAGAATATGATTGGATATAAAACATGAAAAATACATAATATTGTATATGATGAGAGTTCCTACAGACTTATGAGAAATCATTAATACTCTATATGATTAATCTTATTATGTAAATGATCGTTCCCCCTATTAGGACATCACAAAGGGAACAGTAAGAGAGTATTGGTTATGCATGGGTTTAAAGGAAGATGTTGATACCTTATTGGTTCAATAAATGGACTATTTAAAAGTTAGACTCTATATATTTTATTAATAAAATAATAATAATGTTTTTACGTTGTACTATTATTACTATGTAAGGTATCCCTCAATCGAATGACATAAACTACCTAAATATTGTCTGGACTACTATTCTCATCAAATAGTGTTTTGGATATATGTACATATCAGTGACGTACCGTCATCTCTCTTATAAATGAATGAGTAAGGACATCCATTTATATTCTTCAAGAAATAAATTTGACGATTCCAAGGACACCCATGTTGTAGTCTGGATCATATGATATGTTTTAAGGTAGGTGATCCAAGTGTACAGGATCAAGTATATATCCATGATCATGATGAGGCATGATAACTATTAAAAATATGATACTGTTAGACCAAAAAATGATTCTGATAATCAGTGGAATGATTCATGAAACGAAATCAATGTAAACGTGAGGTACCTTAGGATAAGGAATTATATTTCATGTTGTGATATGTCACATGTACATGCTGTTATTTTTTTAAAAAAATTCGATAGAAGTATCTTGAATTGTTTTCCACTTTTCTATTGGATGCTGCTACTGAAGAACCATTTTAGGCAAATTTTTGGGATAAGACTCATGTAAAATGATGAATGTAATGTATTATTATAAAATATACCATGGCCATGTTAATTTTTGGTTGAATTTAAATTTACTGTTAGATAATTCAACATTCATTCTTGTAGAATCTACACAATCCTAAAATACGTCTTTGTTGGGAAATTAAAATAGTGTGATTTCCATGAGACGAAATTTAAAATTAACTATCAGAGCCTATTTTTTAAAACAATGGGATTGATGTCAAATGATCTGATTACATGATCATTCATCATTTAATATGTTTTCAGGTAAACACCATTTTAATCTTTAATTGTGAATACAAACATTGGTCTATTATTAATGGTTTTCGTACCACATGCTTATATGTGATTCTTGTACTTTTGTTTGAATTATAATATTCAATTATGAAATTCGTATAAATATATCATGATCTATAAAGAAATTATGATATTTCATTTATTTCTCAAGGAATCGATGGGATGATAAGTTCAATAGGGGGTGGTAATAATGTCACATGTTTTATACCAGGTCGATTTTCTATTGGAATTTGAAATCATTGATTGACATACAAATCATTTTGAGATTTTGGGAAATGAGTTATGTTATTGGGTATTTTTATTTTGAAATGATATTTTTTATTTTAGGTTATTTTTTGGTTGATGTCCTAGGGGTTCAGGTGAACACCATAGGAAGAACGAGCATGCCCTGATGCCAAAAACTATTATGAAATGAAATTAAAATAATGAAACCCATTCATTATGTGAATGGGTTTCACATGGTGAGGCCATTATGGAAAAGGTATTGAAATTTGATTGGATAAACCGTAATAAATAATTATGTTTGATTGGATAACATTATGAATATGGTTTATGTCATGAAACATGTTCATGGTGTAGATGGATTCACTGGGTGCAACCAACAGATAGAAAATGTGAAATAATATGGTGGAGGGGGATGTGGGATTACACTAATTAATTAATGACTTGTATCTAGTTCATCTCATTAATTAGGTTTACGACATGAAACTATTTCATGTATTCAAACAAATAGGTTAGAATTTAAAAAAATGGAAGTTTGGGACTCGTCTATCATTTCATCATTGAAAAAAGGGTCCCCATGTTTAATATTAACCAATCATGTATGCTATAGTACCTTATATTTCCTCCATCTAACTTACAAATTGTTTTCTTCATATGTGTTGTATGACCACAATAATCTCTACAATACTCATTCTTTATAAATTTGTTTATATTCCCATATGAACGATAAAGAGGTTCATCCTCTTTTTCCCTATTTGTGAGGAATGTAAAAAGTCTATCTCATTATATAAATTCATAATGAGTTTATTTCTGAGAATGGATATGTGGAAATCCATGTGTATGAGGTAGGATTTAAGATTCCTTTCCCTAAAATAATTTTTATTTATGAAATATTGTCATTATGTCTCACACTGTATTTTACTAGTGTCACTCCTAAATTAAGTCCACTTAAATTTAAATTTATATCCTATTATATTGTTCCATTTGAAAACCCATTGACATCATTAATGGTTATAAACAATATTTAGACCTCAGTATAGGAGTTTAACTCAGAATCCCTTGATGCTGAACTTTTGTGGTTATCCAAAATAATTCTAAGTGTGTATTTGTTTTCAATTAAAAAGGATCATCTAATGTGGCTAAAAATGAGTTCATTTAGGGGATATGTGGATTATTTTAGTACTATATCCTTGATAAATTATGTATTATTCATTGTAATAGAATGTAGTAATGTTATTTAATAATCTTATATAAAAATTATCATAATAGACATTTCTATTTTTGTATCCAAACGCCATTCAAAAGTGTGTTGTGTTAATAATTTTGTAGAAATGAATAAATCTGTACATTAATGATGATGTTTGTTTTCTATTTCCCCTGGTCTCATTATTATCCATGATAAAGGTTATTATTTTAGTAATATAAACTTTTAATGACAATTCGTTAAATGAAGAATATATTTAGAAGTATATTTTAACTGCTTGATTGGAGTATAAAAAATAAATTAGTCACATTTTCCATTGTTCTTCCAATTCCATTTTTGTGTGTTTAAATTTATATGAACCAAATTTATAGTTTAATAATAATTATTATGTAATGTGATATTAGGAATCAAGTCCCCTAGAAAATAATCACTTACATTATAATATTTGGATTTTCATCTCTTGTATGTGATGTGATATTGTGCATGGAGTCCCTGGGAAATAAAATCCTTACCTTATAATATTGGGCACACAATTCATTATATATGATTTCATAACCTAGAATGGGATCCCTTATATGTGATTTGAAACTAGGAATTGGATCCCGAGGCACGATGCCTCATATATTATTAATATTTTCATGGAATCTCATACATTATGATTTTTGGTAATGGAATTATTTTCATAGAATGTGAAACTCGTTATTATTGATTATCATGTGGACTACATGGTAATGAACCCATATTACATTCTAGTGCATATATATCAGTGAAACAATTTTCTAACGTATTCAGAACTATATATTATAGAATTTTTGTAGAGATTGTCTAACATAGGCCAATTTAGCTATGGTCGTCTTGGTATCATTAAGAAACTTGATCCATATATGATTATTTTATTTATTTATTTAATTTTTATTTAGATTTTTCCATAAAATATTGTATTTTATATTCAATAACTATATTATTTATTAGTTCTCATTTTTGGTGTCTTATTGTGTATATATCAACTTTTTTTTTTGATTCCAACGCACTAGGGTTCTCAGAAAGACCACACGGTAATCTGACCTTGTTATTTGGATTATTCTTGTTTTTTCATCTACCAAGATGATAGGAGGTCATGAATGATTCTATGTTTCAGATTTTCATTGATATAGCCTTTAGTTTTTTATATATTTTATTTTTCATTTATTTTATTGTTTCATCTATTTAATGAAATATACTATAGTTAATTACATCCATATGTACAAGAGTGTACAGATAGATATTTTTTGATATCCACATTCTTAGTTATTATTATTATCTTTCCCTATATTATATTTTAATAGTACAATTTTATCTATAATTATTACTAAGAAATACTATAAAATCATTCCACTGTGCCAAATTTCGGCCCTCTCGTCTAGTCATAAGCCTCTGGTTTATATGGATTCATAGTTGAGGCCATGTGGTGACTGATATGACTACTATTTATAGATTTTATTTTTCATGATTTTACATAATTATAGAATCCATTTAATATTTCATGGTTTACTACTCAGACCGTCAAATCATAGTTCATCAAACATATCAACTTGTTCCCCATACTATAACGGATCACAAATCATCACATGTTTTCCATAATGGATCAATAATAATGGCTTGTCTCCACTACTGGATTAAAGAATTTTTATGCTTTTTTAAATGATACCAATCACATCATCTGGTTTTTGATAATTGTCACATAAGTTATTAATATTTAGTAATTCATGAGAGGGTGTTTTAGGTACAACCATTCACTTAATACATACATTTTTGTTCCATACAATTATTTATAATTCATCACATAAAAATAAAATAATAATTTGAGTAAATTGTGTGTCATAGAAATGTCATCATTAAATCATTGAATAATTCATCAAAAAATAATGGGATTTCATAATCATTTAATCATTAAATTTTCAAAAAATACAGAAAAATAATAAGGATGGTGCCATTGGATCATATCACCAGTAAAATATTATAAACCCCAATGGATATTGTATTTTATGAATAGAATATATATATATATATATCGTTAGATAATTCTTATGGAAAATAACATTTAAAATATTAAATTAATTTTGATTTTTTTTGAAATTTCAAAATATTATGAATTTTTTTTCAATGAACATTGAAACCATGTGATAGAAACATAAAATAATTATGTTTTCAGGATAGTGGATAATTAATATTTTTCATACACATCATCTTAAATATTCCTTCCATGTTTATTGTAAAAATTCAAAACTACATCTTTTAGAAATAGATAATAACATTATCTTTTAATTTATTTATGTAAAATGACAAATATGAGTAAATATTTATTTAAAAATAATTGAATAATAATATAACTACATATTAGATCCTTTTTAGAGAAAATGTTTGCAGAGGAAAATTAGTTTTTGACCGAAGAGAGAAAAAATGTAATTTTTTCCAAAAAATATATCTTTTGGACTAAATAGTTTTTAAAATGTTATAAAATGAAATTAAAAAAATATATTTTCATGAAATAACCATATTAGGAGAAATTAACTGCATATTTCTAGTGGTAGATAAAAATATATCATTATTTTAATCATCATAACAATTAATCATAATAATCCTTGATATTTTAATATAAAACCATAACAACATAGGTTACATTTTAATTGTAAGCCCCATAAATGAAATAAACTAATTATGATATGTAAATCCCAAAAATTTAAAAAATAATGCTCATAATATATATTCATGGGATTTATATAAACTATTGAAATTATTTATTCTGAATATTTCATTACACTCACATAATTAAATGTAAGACAAATTTTCATAACCATAAGTATCTAGGATTTTATAAATATTCAAATATCATTCAAATAGAAAAAATGAGTCGGTTCTATTATTAAGTAGGTTTGAATTGGTATTTCAAGAAACAAATAGCTCTATAACAATTATATGGATGCTGGTAAGAGAATTAGGTAGGGGTCAGATGTGAAAAATGTCTTAAGACGTGTGAAGTGGTAAGGGGATAAGGTCACATTTTATAATTAAGGTGAAGTGGAATTTTTTAAAATAGAGAAACATATTTAATAATGTGTATTCACTCTCAAGCCATACATCACTTAAATTTATAGTTAATTGAGTATAGAGATGATATGATCAATCCACACTCTATAATAATATTGGGACATCATTTAGACATGTTAATTCTATACCGTCCATGTTTAATCATTTTTAGAATTTATATTTTTACAGTGATAACTAGACACTTTATTTACCATTGTAATTTATCTTGTATGAAAAAAATAAAGTGAAAATTATTAGATTATTTTTACACACTAATTTTATATATGAAATCAAATTTATTAAATTTTAATATTATTTGTTCTAAAAATTATTTTTAACTCATGCATATGTAATGTTAGAAACCAATTTTTTCATTAACTATAGTGATTAATTTTTTTTAATGTTCGATCTGTTATTAGTGAATTTTTTACCATTATATATGATATATTTTATTCCTATTAAAAATATTTTATCAATTATTCCAATTTCCATTCACATAAGTTGATTAATTTAATTTAATATAATAAATGTAAAGATGATGTAAAAATCATTTTTCAAAATAAACATCTTTCTTAAGAATTGAAAGAATTTATAAAAAACATTAATTTTAATTTTTTTCTAATTAAAAAATTTTTATTAATTATAATACTAATGATGTATTTTTACTTTTTAATAATTCTAAAAAATTATATAAATTTGAAAATTATTTAAATCAAAATTATTTTTCGAATAAAAGAGAATAATTCTAGGTATTTATTAAATAATAAAAAATTACAGAACAATACTCAATAATTCACCATAAGAGAGTTTGTATATGTTTGTTTCCCAAAAAGGATATCAATTTCTTCAAATAATGTTTAATGAATTGGATAAAATTACATTAATTATGTTATCCAAAATAGAAATAAAAAATCAATTTTCAAGAATAATGTATTTTTTACGAATATATGGACATTATAGAAAATTATGTCTTCTTTTATAGATATATATTTCTTATATAAAACTATTGAAATTAAATTTGATAAATTTCATTAATATTAATTATGTCTAGTTCTATTTCCAGGATATAATTGGAATGTTTTAATAATAATGTTAATATTATATAGTAATTATCTTAAAATTTATGTATCGTGTAACACACGATACATAGGAAATTAAAATTAATTGAAGAAAATATTTCAATAAATATTTTTTAGTTACAATCAGGATTACTAATTTATTTGATTACACTAACATTAATGATTTCAAACTCAATCATAAAAAAACCTACCTCTCAAACCTAGAATATGATGACCATAATAAATTTTCTATAGTGGAAATAGATAGAACCCCATGTGTAATACAACAAATATCATATATACTTTGGATATTAAGATATCATGGATTGAATTCCAAGTCTTCAAATATTATTCTCATAGGGCATTGTGGACCATTCTTGGATAACTGTTATATATTTACCACTCCCTCTTTTTTAAAATTTTATAGTGTGGTTTTATAATTTCAATACTTTTCCATTTTCATGCACTTGGACACATGAGAAAAATATGGAAAATATTTCGTACATGGAGTTTATATTCATTACCATTTGATTAGAATCATTGGTTCTATTTTCTATTATAATATTTTGGAAAATAAAAGACCAATGAATGATGTTGTATCTCAAAACCAAATGATCATATACATGGCCTTTAACTCATTTTATAGGGATGGGTTCCACACAGTTCAACAAGAAGTTGGTATAAGTAAGGATGAAAATGCACTATTAAATAGTTTGTAGGGGATATTATTCTAATAGAACAAGTTGGTATATAGTTAAATGTTAAAACTATATTTCATAATAATGAATATCAGGTAGTTTATGTAGAATGATTTCATAGAGCTAGCATACATGATACCTATTAGTGTACTCAATACAGTCACCGACCATAGTCTACAAAATTATGCTATTATTTTTATTTTTTGTGAGTTATTCAAAACTACTTTATGGTATTGACACAATAAGAAATGGACATCATAAAAGTACAAGGGGACTTCCTTCCATTAGATTTAATAGATGTGGATTCCATCAAAGCCTCATATTTAGAGTGACTACCACATTATAGGGTTATCTTAGAGTGTAAAATTCAATGTATTTTGATAGATTTGCATAAGATTTTCCTTTCAAATTGCTAGGTCTTATGCCATATGTAATTATTAAACAGACTCATATTTTCATTTCCTCATCTATAATGAGGTAATTTTTCATCCTATTCGAAAATTTTATATATTAATATAGGGTCACAAAGTAGTTATATTAATCAGATTTAATGGGGCCAATGAATTTTTTGACGAACCATTGTATTGATGTTGTCATCACGGATGATCTCTTTATATGATATGGATACTATTATTAAATTAATATTCTCAATCATTATGGGACTATATAACATGTTTCACCTAATCATATATGATAAATGAACTATTACTTCATGAGTGAACACTATAATTGGTTTTGATATTTTTTCATCACCCTATAGTCAATCGTGATCTATTTGATGACTATCTACAATATTACCTTCAATATAAATTTTGGATCAGATATATTAACTACAATGTCTTATATAGTGATAATAAAATTGTAATTATATTCTTTTTTGGTGAACTAGTATGTCAAATGGAACATTTTAAGCTTGAGGGCCTTAGTAGGGATGATCTTTTGGGTCCCACAGTGGATTCTTCTGAGTTTTGTGTTATTGAGTTTTCTCCATACTAGGCATATTGTGTAAATTTAAATGATTGTATTCAAACATGAAATAGAAAAATATATAGAGTATGTATTAATATTTTAATTCTAAAAATAAGATTATATCATAAGTGTATGGATTTGTGGTCTTGAAATTTTACAATACTTAGTTATTGATAATTTTTTGGGGGAACGAACATAAGTTCTAACAACTTTATGATAATATATCACTATGCTAATAAACTATTTAGTATTTTTTGGTTATGGATTTACACAAATATATCAACATAAGATAGAATATATGTGTTGGTATTTTCTAGGTAATGTTGGGTTTTTGAAATAAAAAATTCCAATGAGAGGACATACATCACAATGGTAGAGTATATGATCTTATTTATATTAATCATAGGATTTTGATTAGAGAACATGTTCTCTTTGCCTCTGTTATCATTCCACAACATGTGGGGACTAAGGGATGAATCGATTTTTCACAAATAAAGTATTATATACATCTCTATGATAGGTTGAATCTGTACTATAGGAAATATATGATACTTCTTAATGTCCTAAAATGTGTCATACCATTGATTGTCTCTCAAATTTGAGATTCCTTTATTCATGATACTTTAAAAGATCATATATTTTCTGGATATGTTAGGGATAAAATTCTGTATTTATTAGAGGGGTCCTAAAAGGCCCCAAGTTATCTATGGGAGAAGATTGGGATGATTTTGGCTAACATCAATTATATTCTCTCTATCAATCTATATGAATCTAGAGATAAAAATTATGTTATGAAACATCCTAGAGGTAACCCCAAATGAATCGGTTATGGGGTTAATAATCATTTTATTGGAGAATAATATGAAGAAAAAATTCTCATTACCGTTGAGATAGTCTTAGCATTGGTGGGATTTCACAATGGATTCATGAATATAATACTCCACCTGTGTATTGAGTAGTTACATTAAGTGGTGATGTCTTGAAAACTAATTGGTGGTTTATGTGTTATTCAATATAAATGACATCTCCCCGTCCTATAAGGTTTCCTAGTGTTTAATATATGTGGTAGAATCTACAACATAGGGATCCATAGAGATATTGTTTTACTCAAAAGACAATTACATGTGGAAAAATCATAGAAACTAAAAATTGGGTGAATCGAAAACCCTATCACTAGGATGAGATATTAATAATTTGGGAAATAGATGTTGATTTCATTGATTTGTATGTAGAAAATTATTTTTTTATTCTTCATTATGACTAGGAGTGTATTTTCTACCCACATATCATATAATAAATCACTTACAAAGTATTCAATGAGGATCCAAATAAAAGATTCAAAATCTATGTAACCATGATAGGGATTCATCATTATATGATACTTCATGAATGCATAGTATCCAATGGTGTGGACAATGTTGTGGCCAGATTCCATTTCACCATGCCTTGAATGTTACAATTAGTTCATAGAGAAAACATCATGAAATTTTTTTTAAAATTCCATATATATATATATATATATATCTACACAGGACATGACATTACTAATCAATTTGGACCATCAATAATATTTACTGTGAACATTCACATCATTAAAATCATAGGAGAATATGGGGAACCCTTCCTCAATAGAAATAGTTTCTTCATCTAACAACACTTCATAACCAAAGTTATACAAATTATAGGTATATGAATACTATCTGAAATTTGATAACAATGTGATGGTTTGATGTGATTTGTATGCAGGGGTGTAATCCTTAATGATGTATTCATGATTTGTTGATAAAATAGATAGAAAATTAATATACTTATATCATGATGTTTAAAAAAGGGTTCCACTAATAATATTGAAATAATGTTTAAGGGTCCTCTTCCAATATTATTACACCACTATTAAATGAAAAAATGTTTACCTGAGTTTCTGACCAAGGGTAGGAAGTCCTATGTTATTATGAGAATAGGTTTCTATTTTCCCAATCGTGTCTTTACTTTGTTAAAATAAGAGTTAATATATGATAATTCATCCACTTGTGTAGAATTAAATTCATCACATGATTTGGGGAGGTTAGATCTATGAAGTGGATTGGTGTGATGAATCTATCCTTAAAATCTAGCCAATATTCAACTACAATGGATTTAATGTAAATTGGATAATTTGTACACTCCAATCTATTTACATATATCCCATTAACATCATTTTTTAATACCTTATACTATGATATTGAAAACATGGAATGATTTAAAGTGGGAAATATTTCAATGGATTACCCCAACGTGACCATCCATGGATTACATGAGGCACCATTAATAAAATTATGGTAACATCACATGATTTTAATTCCAGGGACATCCAATAAATTCATTTCTAGTTATATTACTTTGATGAAACAATAATGTAAATTCACGATATTTTTTCAGCATGTCGGGTCTACAACCGAGAATTAAAATTTATTTAAATAAATATTGGTGTGTCCCTAGATTATCATATATAATATTTTCATGTTTCCTCCCTGATCCTCATCTAGTTATGGTTCTAGGATGGAATGTGATTTATAATGGAGTCAATGTTGACAAGGAATTGATAGATTTTTACAGTACTGAACTGGCATGAATGATAGAGAAATAATTGAGCAATAATATGTTGAAATATCATGATATACTTTATGAAGTGGAGTGTAGGGACTAACTCATCATATAAAGTTTCCACGCCAATCCATAATAGATGTTATAGGTAATTCTATGTATTTAAGGATTATGTGGTCTACTAAAACTGAGAAATGATGATTACATCACTATTATCATCCTGCTACATGCATTGTGATAGTTTGGGGATGTTATATCATTGTGTAGAGGATATACACATATCGATGGTATAGTTGAATAGATCATTATTTTCCCATCAGAGAACTGAATAACCAATGACTATACTGAAATATATATGTTTTCTCAATGTAATACATCAAAATACTATATTTGGATGCTTAAAATACTACTGGGTTCATTATATCATAACATACAAAGTGGTAAAGTGGGTATGAGGTTGAAACAGATCACAAGTTTCATTGAACGTTATATATCTAACGTCATTCATAGTGGATATTTTCATATATTTTATCATCATGCGAGTATGAATATTTTATATTAAATTTATTGTAATCTAAATTGAACATTTAGAATACATTCATTGTTTCCCAATTGTTGTTAGGTTCAAAGGAAATAAGGATATATTGACCCCCATGTAATCATAGAATGAAATTGTGGTTAATATTACATTATTGTTTCATGGTGGTGGATTAGTTGTCCATAACATTGGATATTTTAGAGAGAAAAAACCATGTAAAATTCAAGATTATTTTGTTATGTGTGGGATGTAATGTGAGGATTCCAATTAATGGAAGTAAATGGTTTTATTAATTCCACATCTTTTTAGTGAGAGAATATATTGGGAATTAGATTCTATGATATTTTTCTTTTAGTAGTTTTATGAATGAGTGAGTCCCACATTATTTAGTGAAAGAACCATGAAAACTCAATATTTACAAATTTAATCCCTCTAAAATGTGTTATAATGTAGGAAGATGTATAATAGGTTTCAAAATGTTTTTAACGGAAATAATACATAAGAATTATTGAGGATTATTTACCAGCACAATAATTTATTGTTGGTTCCAATGGGAGGGTTTTAGTGAAGGATATAAATTTCAAGGATTCCTACTAGGAACATATCATGGAACTCTTGTGTGAAGGGTTATCCTTAGGTATATGACCATTACTAAAATATTACCCTTAAGAGAATATAATTTTTATATTCTATTAGTGTTATTTTTTTTTGATGACTACCTTGGGAAATAAATGTTATATTGGTATTGAAATGATTGTAGTTCCCTAAATTGGGACCATTGGATTGATGTCCAAAGGTCAGATACCAGTTGAAATTGGTCTAGTGGGAGGGTTAATAGAATATTTATAGGTACCATGGAGGATGATATATATTCTTTATGATGGATTTCCATTCATATAGAAGATTTATTTTTGGGGTTATTCAATTCCATTTCATGCAATTAGGGTGTTTCATGAAGGTCTATAACATCAGAAATGTATCCCTAGGGAATTTTTTTTCAAAATCATGACCTAAATTTTCAACGAACTGTCATAATGATCCTCTATATCTCCCACATCATATGATTAATGGACTATAAAGTGAATAGTAATGTGCTTCTATTAAATCATAGATTTAATTTAACATTACATATTAGAATGAAATTATCTCTTGAAAATCTATAATTCCAATAATCCTGCAATTAAAATTAATAGTGGAGGAAAAGAAATAATCATTAATCACTATTAATTATTATCTAAAAACTGTTAATATGGTAGATTTTATTCCGAGATAAAATTAGTAGTTTAATCCATAAAAACATGATATTTTTCTATATATTTAGTGATGTGTGGGTAAGATGTTATATTTAATGATAATTCTATTTAAATAACCCCAACAATTAAAATTGAAGAAAAATAGCCATAACGATATAATTAAATAAAATAATCAATTTCATGTTGGAGTAATCATTTTTTCATTATTTGGATTGTGAAAAATGTATTAGTTTTGACAATGCATGGGTTTTTTGTTATGGAATTATTTGGTGTGTCACTTTTAAAAATTATATCATCCTTGTGATTGAATAAATTATATAGAGGATGTTCTTTTTATTAGAATTGAAAAATATGTATTATGAATAATGTCCATAAAATCTATATGTCTATAATTGTTTTAAATAATTGGTTAATGAAAAGAGATGATGAGGGAATATTTTTATAGTATATTAATTTTATTCCAAACAATTACAAATGGGGAGACAAAAGATATAATGTGATGGATGGCATACATTGGAAATAAACAAATATTTTCTTATATTCATGAAACAATGAATAATTCTATTTAAATAAAGAAGTAAAATCTATATTTTTTACATAATAAATATAAAATGAAATAATTATCATTACATAAATAATATGGATTAATAATTTCATGTATTTAATGTTATTTTTTATTTTTATCGAATTATTATTGATGTTATTGAAATGTTTAAATTACGTTAGTTTTCTATCTGAACGATTTTATAGTAGTTGGTGGTATCTTATTAGTGGAATAATTTTATGATTTAACAATAGAATTTCTATTATTTAAAATAATATATACCTAGTTATACAGAATAAATTCATTGAAGAATAAATTTACAAACTACTTATATTTAAAATAAAACAATGATATCAAGTTACAGGATGTGTTGCATAATTTAATTTATGATTTTTATTCAATAAAATATTTTACATAAAGATAGTATGAGTCCATTTATTGATGTTGAGGTAAATTCTATAATGTATCAATAAACATATTAAATATATGATGATGATTATAATTGATTTGGTGTAATAATGAAACCCTTAAAGTAAGATCAGTAAATACATGAATTTTTAATTTGTTAAATGATTGACTATAAAATAAAAATGGAAAATTGATGAAAAAGATGAATTTAAACGGGTATATTGAATTATTCAAAATATGAAACATTAATACTTATTTTGGTATATGATTAATAGGTTAATGGTGAATTATAAAAATAATTAACACTAAGATTGAATTTTTCTAGTATAGAAGACATTTTAGTTTAACTTTGAGAGATAAAATATAAAATCATTGGATATATGATTAAATGATGTGTCAGATATTAAAAAATGTTTGAACCAGATATTTTTCATGAATATAAAATTATTAAATAATGAACCCTACATTCAGAAATTGTATAACACCTTCATAAGGATATATTTTAGGGTAAAAAATACTTTTATGGTATAAATTAACTCCATGATGAAATATATTATTTATTATACCTAATGAAATAATTGAAATTTAATCGAAATCATCATAAGTTTCTAAAAAAGGGAAAGGCATGGTAGATTATTGATTATTTTCATATTGTAAATATCATAATAAATATTTTAAAATGAGGATAAAAATATTCAGATAACAATTTAAATAAATATAATGATAAATAAAATTATTTTTCCATAATTTAATATCAAAAAAATTATTGACTCGTGCTAATAATAATGATGAACATTCAATGGAAAATACTAGAGTTTAATTCTACTAGATAATGAGATTATATTACAAATCACAATGATAATTTTCCCTACATATGTGGATGATGATGTAAAGACCCTTAAATTTCAGGGAAATTTTTTTCTTAATTTTTATGGAATTTTACGAGTCCGCAGTTTCTGACGGCACCTGATTCGGAGGCCCGGTGTGCCCGGAATATTTTTTCTGAAGTTTTGATAAGCATAAATTAACTCACGTAAACAGTTTTCCTAAGAAAGTGGAATAACTCTTAAATGGTTACTCAGATCAAAAATCCAAGGACAACGTTGTGCTCAGGATGGCGGATTTACCCTAGGCGTGAGATAAGTTTAGTCGGCCCAGGCGTCCTCTGAGAAAACTTGAAAATGACATAACCGTAAATAAAATAATTACATAAAGTTATTTTATCTTTCAAATCCTTATAACTCACAATTGGTAACTCGGATTAAAAATCCAAGACCACTACTGAACTCGTGAGGGAATGATCCTTTAAGCAGATACTAACATTGGCCAGCACGAGCCACCTGATAAAGTTAGTTATTGGCCGTAAATAAAATAATAAAGTGACAATTATTTTATTGAAAAATTAATAAATTCTAAATGGTAACTCGAATTGAAAATCTAAGAGTACCGTTGAATTCGTTAGGGCGTTTTTCTCCTAGGCAGAGCCAAACCTTGACCGCAGTGGGTTGAAGGTGACTGATAATATTTTTTCCAAACATTTTTTCGGGTACGTTCAGTGAACGTACTAGCAGCATTTTATAACTTTTGAACTGGTGCTCGGAATCGAATTCTGAGGGCACCGTTGAACTTGCAGTTCCGATTTTTTCTTATGAAGACCCTTTCAAGAGTTGCGTTTTCTCGGGAGGAGTTGTTAAAAATGTGAGGAAATAAAATAAAAGTGTTCTACAAATTTATTTTAATTTATTTACTATTGTGTTAAGTGTATGGGAAAGGGAGATATGAGGATGTTGGGGTGGGGCCCCCATGATCCCCCACCTCCTTAAAATTCCCAACATCCCATTAAACACCCCCCTCTAGATTTAATGTTTAACTCATCCTCTCTACCTCTTTAATTGCAACTCAACTCTCTCATTAAATTATTTGGTTATGTTATTCAATGAATTTAATTAACAGTTAAATTTTGAATTTTTCGGAATTCATTTCATAATAAAATAACGATGAATCTTATTTTATTTTTGGTTGGTTGTGGTGTGAGGAACCTTCCCTCCCTCTCCTTAATTTAAATTCCAGCGTGTTTAATTAATGAGGATCCTTCCTCACTATTTAATGATCCATCTCAGTGGATTAATTGAGTGGGGCCCTATGTCATAAATCCCCCAATCATGACTTGTGTGCCAACGAAGAACCCACCACTCCTATTTAAAGGAGGCCATGGGGAGGAGTTCTGGACGTCTTCTTCAAGAAGCAGAATGCTAGCAGCGAAGCATGGAACCCATCACATGGAGGGTTTTCCACTTCCTCCAATGAAGAATGAAGAACGCTAATGCCACCCTTGGCTTCATCCTTCCCGACGTTGACGAAATGACGCCCGTCTACCGCGACGCCATCTACCACGACGTCGTCTACCATGACACTGACGAACTCCTTCTTCGAGGTAGGGTTTAATTTTTTTTTTCCAATGAATTATTCCTTTGTGGTTCATCGACACCTATTTGGGCCACCTGTTATCATAATAACAAGAGGAGGTCGGACCAAACGAACACGGTTGACCCTCCTCCCCCTTTGATGATTGTGTTTGTTGCGGTTTGAAAGAAGGTGGCGCGATGCAACGAAACCACGTAGCTACATGGATAAATGCGGCGAAGATGCGTGGCGCCGTCGCTCCATGCCGTTAAGGCCGAACGAACCCGCGGCTGGAGTCAGGCCGCAGCGATGGCGCGTGACGCCGTCGTGCCATGCCGATCGGACCAAGGCCGCGGTGGAGCAAAGGAGGGTGGCCGGAGCCGCCGCCCGCCGGTTTGCTGAAGGACGGGACCAACTGGTCCCGCATGAGGTGACGGGAGGCCATTCCAGCCAGCCAGATTCCGGAAAACCGGTGGTTGGACCCCTGGTCAACTCCAGCAGGGCGGACCTATGGGTGTCCGCCATTCCGTCGAAGGGGGTGGCGGTCCCCCCCCCCCCCCCCCCCGCTTTCGCGCTCACGCAGTGTGTGTGGCGCCCGTGCAGGCCTGGATTGGCCGCACCGGGTCGGGCCGCCTGCACCAGACCGGGCCGCACATGCCGGGCCGGGCTGGGCCGCGCCAGTCAGGCCGGGCTCCCCCCTTTTGGGCTGGACCCCAACCCAGGTCAGGTCGACCCGGTTCTGGCCGACCCATGGAGTCATGGGGTGGGTCGGTTCGGGCCCAAAACCCCCTAAAACCGGACACTTTCGCTTAAAAGCTCATAACATGGGCTACAAGACCCCTGATCGACGCACCATCAGTTGTGATGCGATCCTTGGATCGAGACAGTCGTTTCGGTATATTACACTCAATGTTTCGGAGAACATGGGGTACGGCCGGGCTGGTTCGAACACGAAACCAACCGGGCCCTCGGTGCGGAAACGCCTATAACATGAGCTCCGGACGTCCGATTAACGTTTCTTAGACCTTGTTGGATTCCTCCTGATGAGACGGAACTTTTGTTATACTTCTCCTGAGGTTTGGACGCAGTTGGATAGTGCCTGGGTTGGGTTGAACTCGAAATCCAACAGGGCCCCTGGAAAGGAAAAGCTGATAACTTTCAGACCGGACGTCCGTTTGACGAACCGTCAGTGGAGTTTGTAATCATGTTGAGAAACGGTCCCTATGAGTATACCCTATAAAATTTCACGGTACAGTTGAGATACGGATGGATTGATTCACACACGAAACCAACCGGTCCCCTGAGACGAAAAGGCTAATAGCTCACAGATCGGGCGTTCAATTGACGCGCCGTCTGTGGCGTTGAGACCCCTTTGATGATGCGGTCCCTTGAGATACTTCTTCGTGGAAAATTTTGATACTTGGATTATCGACCTATAACTCATGGAGCGGACCCTCTCGGAGAGGAGCGTGTGGAGTACGGAGACCGTGTAGCTGGCTGAGACCAGACGACTAATTGACCAACTCGACTTGGAGTGAGTCGACTAGCCTAGTGGATGGAGCGCCTGATATTTGGAGACAAACCCATGGCAGACGGAGAGCCTTGTAGTTGGCCGTAGAACCGTGGTACTCGACAAGAGGAGTACCTCTGTAGGAAATAAGGGAGAGCACCCGATATTTGGCGGTAGACACTCAATGGACGGAGCGTTCGATAGTTGACAGATGACCCACGGTACTTGACAGGAGGAGTACCTCAGCAGTCTAAAGATAGTGAGCAGTACCCCAGAGTCGTGACAGGATCACTGTACTCGTCAGAGATGGAGCTCTTCAGCAGTTACGATTTCGATAACGAAAATCCTGGTTTGAGTTGAGTCTATGACCTTTGTGTTTTCCTGATGATTGAGATGGGTCACATGATAAATTAGGTATATTTATGGGAATATATCTAAGTATTGGTTATCTGTTGATTCCATAACCTCTGTTTTTCCTCACGATTTAGATGGGTTACATGATAACTTAGATATAAATATGGTTTTATACCTATGTAAGGGTTATCTATTGAGTTTCTTCTTTGCGTTTTTCCTTGTTGGATTTAGAGATTCTGTGAGGGTCTCGGGGTCCCTACTGAGTATCGTTATACTCACCCCTGCGCGGGCTATTACCGCACCTTGTTGTGTTGGATTCAGACGATGGACATCGCAAAAGGAGGCCGAGCATTCGAGGATTGGACTGTACCCAGAGGAGGATCTCACGACGAGCCGGTACCTGGAGGAGACAGACGGATGGAAAATCAGACATGGAGTGTTGAGGAGTGCATTTGTACCTACCATTTAGGTAGGATCCGTGGTGGATGATCTAAGAGCTGCATGTCATCTTCCAGCTGCTTGTCTTTTCTGTTGTAATTTTCATTCAGTTGTAGTTGTACCTATCTGTAGGTCTTGTATTTCTGGCCCCTATGTACATTCATCACTTCTGTTACTGTTGTACATAGTTATTTCTTCCTCTTGTACTCTGGTTGTGTTTCTATTTACGTTTATAAAGGAAACACCTTCCCAGTTATAGGGATTTACGCCTTGGGCGCTAGTCGCCAGCCCCGAGCCTATGGAAGGCGGGATTGGGGTAGTTACGACACGAGCCCTGGGGGACGGGTCCGGACAAATTGGTATCAGAGGAGTCAGTTCTACCGCAGAACATAGGACTCTGATATTTTATTTCTGTGAAGTAACAGTGTTAAGGGTACCGAATGTGGTTTTCAGTTCAGGGAGTCTAGTGTTTGTGCGGGTGGCCTATGTATCCATACAGTAGGACCCTGAAATCTAATTTCCGACATTGTGCACGAAAACACTAATTGTGTGTGGATTTACAAATGTATTAAAAGTCATCTCAAACTAGGTCAGCTCACCAGGTATAAATCGTTTCACCGTGTCATGTTTGTTTCTTTCAGGATGCCTCCCCGTGGACAATCATCTAGAGCCCCGAGAGTGGTACGTACTGATAGCCCGCTGAGCGATGAGGCCTCAATATAGGGCCCTATCCTCGTTGAGGAACCAGTGGAGGCACCATCGGTACTACCACCCGTTGGGCCACCGATTCCACCAGCCCCAGCAGCAGAGAGTGCACGTCGCTTGAGCGCACTTCACGAGTTCCACCACCAAACACCATCTAGGTTCAGGGGAGATACGGACCTGCAGGTGGCTGAGGACTGGCTAGAGGTTGTGGTGAGAGTCTTCAGGCTAGTGGGGATGCCGACAGACTTCATGGTGATCCTTGCTTCTAGCCTCCTTCAGGTAGCAGTAGGAAGATGGTGGTGCCTGATGCTCCAGATTCATGACGACGCATCACTTTTGTGGGAAGACTTCGAGAGCCTGTTCCGGGCAGAGTTTGTACCAGCCACCCTTCAAGGGGTGCGAATCGAGGAGCCACTTCATCTAAAGTAGGGAAGCATGAGTGTAGCTCAGTACTCAGCGAGTTTCACAGACCTCTCGCGCTACTCTACAGACATGGTACGTGACCCATTCATTAGGGCTCGAACCTTCGAGTAGGGGATCAAGAGAGAGATTAGATCTTTTGTTGTTTCTCATAGCATCCCGACGCAGACAAGGGTGTTGGAGAGACCCCTATTAGTTGAGAGTTTCCTTGCTGAGCTGTCTCCACTAGTAGGAACCACCACTAGCCGGCATATGGAAGAGTCTTCAGCAGTGGGTAGTAGACAGATGACACAGAGCTCCAGGAGGACCAGACCTACTGGTGGTTGACTGCACGACTCAGGTTCGGTTGTGCAGGGAAACCGGGGTGGAGTCAGAGTCAGTCGTGCCAAGAGTGGTCAGTGTTACTCCTGCGGCGGGCTTGGTCACATGGAACGTGACTATCCGACCCATCATACAGATGATCAGTAGATATATGAAGAACCCCTTTAACAATAGAAAAGGTTCGATCAGGGCAGACCGCAAGGAGCAGGCGGCCATGGCAGGGGAGCTGGCCGTGCAGCTAGAGGTGGAAGACGCTTCGAGGTGTTGCCACCACCCCCACCAGAAGGTCCACCCTGACCGTAGGGAATAGGTGGACATGGGAGAGGTCAGATTCATGCTGGAGAAGCATATGACTACGGAGCTCTGGAAGAAGATGGACAAGAGCAGTACTAGCTCCAGACATGGAGACTTTTGTTCATGTTGCTTGTAGCATTGGTGATGTTGTTTGTAGATGCATTGTGTCTTTTTTACTTTGATCTGCATTAATAAATGACACCTTTCTTTGTGGCATTTACTTTCCTGTCCTTTATTTTTGTTGTTACTAAGAGGTTCTGGTTTAAGAAAACCGCTCACTCTACCCTAACTTTTGAGATACCTACTAGAGGGGACCCAGTTACCACACATTGATGCCGACAGTGTGAATCAACCCTTGGAGGCAAGAGTAATGGTTGGATCTCTTGGTAGTAGTGTTGATGCCTTACGATGTAATACTTGGTATGGATTAGTATCATCCATGTTGGGATTGAATGTATTAGGCAAAGAACGTGGTTCATCCAGGGGATGAGACCAGATTTCTCTTATCGGAAAAGAAGAAATATTAGAAGCTCTTGTAGGACAAGAAAAGGTCCATGTCACCCAAGAGTGGATGAGGACAGCTCAGAGCCAACAAAAGACATATGATGACAGGAGGTGGAGACCACTAGAGTTCGAGGATGGCGACCATGTTTTCTTACAGGTCTCACCTCGACATAAGTTATAGGGTATTGGTTGGGGCGGTAAGTTATCTCTGCGCTTCATTGGACCATTCTAGGTCCTCAGCAGGTTAGGCGAGGTGGTTTACCACTTGAGCCATCCACCTCAGTTGCACCAGGTGCACGCCGTCCTCCACGTATCTCAGCTGAGGAGATACAAGCACGACCCGTCGCATGTCATCGACCATGGGGGTTTGGACATGGGCGATGAGGTGACTATTGTGGGGTTCCAGTAGAGGTTGATGATTGACCGGAGCGGGTGCTACAAGGACGGTCGATTCCTCTGGTGCACTTTCGTTGGTAGCACGGGAACCTCCAGGTGAGCACATGGGAGTAGAAGGCTTAGATGTGTGATCAGTACCAATTTTGTTTCCCTAGTTTGTGTTATAGCATTACAGGGACGTAAAGCCCTGAGGTGGGAGTAATTTAAAGACCCATAAATTTCAGGGAGTTTTTTTTCTTAATTTCTTTGGAATTTTACGAGTCTGCAGTTTCTGACGACACTTGATTCTGAGGCCCGGTGTGTCCGGAATAATTTTTCAATTTTTTTGTTAAGCTTAAATTAATGCGCGTAAGAAGTTTTCATGAGAAAGTGTAATAACTCTTGAACGGTTACTCAGATCAGAAATCCAAGGACACCGTTGTGCTTAGGATGGCGGGTTTTCCCTAGGCGTGACTTATGTTTAGTCGGCGCAAGCCTCCTGTGAGAAAATCCAAATATGGTATAACCGTAAATAAAATAATTAAATAAAGTTATTTTATTTTTCAAATGATTATAACTCCCAAATGGTAACTCGAATTAAAAATCAGAGACCACAGCTGAACTCGTGAGCGTATGTTTCCTTTATGAAGATAGTAACATTGGCCGGTGCGAGCCACATAAGAATGTTAGTTTTTGGCCGTAAATAAAATAATTAATTGAAAATTATTTTATTATAAAATTCCTAGCATCTAAATGGTAACTCGAATTGAAAATATGAGAGTATCGTTGAGTTCGTTGGGGCGTGTTTCTCCTAGGAAAATCCTAACATTGACCGCAATGGGTCGAGGGTGACTAATAATATTTTTTCCAAACATTTTTTCGGGTATGTTCAGTAAACGAACGACCAAAATTTTATAACTTTTGAACTGGTTCTCGGAATCAAATTCACAGGGCACCGTTGAACTCGAAATGCCGATCTTTTCTTAAGAAGACCCTTTTGGGAGTTGCGTTTTCTTGGGAGGAGTTGTTAAAAACGTGAGGAAAAAAATTAAAATTGTTCTACAAATTTATTATTATTTCTTTACTGTTGGGTTAAGTGTATGGGAAAGGGAGATGTGAGGACGTTGGGGTGGGGCCCCCACGAGCCCCCACCTCCTTTAAATTCCCAAAACCCCATTAAACACCCCCTCTAGATTTAATGTGTAACTCATCCTCTCTCTCTCATTAATTTCAAGTCAACTCTCTCATTAAATTATTTGATTAAGTTATTCAATGAATTTAATTAAGAGTTAAATTTCGAATTCTTCAGAATTCATGGAATAATAAAACAAGGATGAATATTATTTTATTTTGGGTTGGTTGTGGTGTGAGGAACCTTCCCTCACTATCCTTAATTTAAATGAAAACATGTTAAAATAATGAGGATCCTTCCTCCCTTTTTAATGATCCATCTCAACAGATTAATTGAGTGGGGCCCTATGTCATAAATCCCCCAATTATGAAATGGGTGCCAACGAAGTACCCAACACTCCTATTTATAGAAGTCTAGGGGGAGGAGTTATGGACGACTTCTTCAAGTGGCGTAACGCTAGCAGCGAAGCACGTCGCCCAACACTTGGAGTGTTTTACACTTCCTCCAACAAAGAACAAAGAACACCGACGCCACCCTCGTCTTCATCCGTCCCGACGTTGACAGAATGATGCCCGCCTACCGCAACATCGTCCACCACGACACCGATGAACGCCTTCATCGAGGTAGGGGTTAATTGTTTTTTCCTATGAATTATTCCTTTGCGTTCATAGACTTCTATTTGGGCTGACTGTTATCGTAATAACGGGAGAAGGTCGGACCGCATGAACACGGTTGACCCTCCTCCCCCTTTGATGATTGTGTTTTTTGCAGTTCGAAAGAAGGAGGCGTGATTAAATGGCACCGTGCAGATACATGGAGAAATGCGGCGAAGATGCGCGGTGTCATTGCGCCGCGCCGTTAAGGCCGAACAAACCCGCGGCCGGAGTCGGGGCGCAACGAAGGGGCGTGGCACCATCACGCCGCACCGAAGAACCATGAAGTCACCGCGGCCGGAGCGGGGCCGCGGCGGAGGGGTGCAGCGCCGTCGCGCCGCGACGATCGGAACAAGGCCCCGACTAAGGGCTGTGGCGGATCAAAGGAGGGCGGCCGGAGCCGCTGGTCGCATGTTCGCTGAAGGGCGGGACCATCTGGTCCCGCATGAGGCGCTGTCCGGCCGTTACATCCTTCCAGGTTCTGGAAAACCAGTGGTTGGACCCCCGGTCAACTCAAGTAGGGAGGACCGGTGGGGGTCTGCCGTTCCGTCGAAGGGGGTGGTGGTCCCCCCCCCCCCCCCCCCCCGCCCTTCCGCGCTCACGCGGCGCGCGCGGCGCCCGTGTCGGCCTGGACCGGCCACACTGGGCCGGGCCGCGCCGCCTGGGCCAGGCCGCAACATCCAATCTAGGTAGCCCCCTTTAAGGTCGGACCCTGACCCGGGTTGGGTCAACCCGGTTCGGGCCGACCTAGGGGGTCTTGGGTCGGGTCGGTCCTGTCCCAAAACCCCCTAAAACCGAACTGGTTCTCTTAAAAGCCCATAACATGGGCTACAGACCTCCGATCGATGCACCATCATTTGCGATGAGATCCTTGGATCGATACGGTCATTTCGATATATTACACTCAAGGTTTTGGACATCATGGGGTACGGGCGGGCTGCTTCGAACATGAAACCAACAGGGCCCTTAGAACGGAAACGCCTATAACTTGATCTCCAGATGTCCGATTGATATGTCGTCAACCTTTTTGGACTTATCTCAATGAGACGAAACTTTTGGCATACATAGCATGAGGTTTGGACACTGTTGGATAGTGGTCGGGTTGGGTTGAACCCGAAATCCTACAGGGCCCCTAGAACGGAAAAGCTGATAACTTTCAGACCAGACATCCGTTTTATGAACCGTCAGCGGCGTTGGTGATCACGTTGAGAATCAGTCCCTATGAGTATACCCTATGAGAGTTCGGGGGTACATTTGAGATATGTATGGGTTGGTTCGCACACGAAATTAACCGGGCCCCAGATACGAAAAGGCTAATAACACACAGACCGGGCGTCCGATTGACCCGTCATCTGTTGCGTTGAGACCCCTATGATGAGGTGGTCCCCTGAGATAATTCTTAGTGGAACTTTGTGATACATGGATTATAGAACTGTATCTCATGGAGAGGACCCCCCGGAGACGAGCGTACAGAGTACGGAGACCGTGTAGCCAGCTGAGACCTGACGACTGCTTGACCGACTCGACTAGGAGTGAGTCGACTAGCCCAGTGGACGGAGCGCCCGGTATTTGGAGATAGACCCACAGAGGACAGAGCACCTGGTAGTTGGCTGCAGACCCGCGGTACTTGACTGGACGAGTACCTCTGTAGGCTATTAGGGAGAGAACCTAATATTTGGCGGCAGACCCTTAGTGGACGGAGCGCCCATTAGTTGGCAGCAGACCCGCAGTACTCGACAGGAGGATTACCTCATCATTCTAAGGTTAGTGAGCAGTACCCTAGAGTCGTGACAGGATCACTGTACTCATCAGAGACCGAGTTCTTCAGCAGTTACGGTTATGATAATGAAAATCCTAGTTTGATCTGAGTCTATGACCTTTGTGTTTTCCTCATGATTGAGATGGGTCACATGATATATTAGGTATATGTATGAGTATATATCTATGTAGTGGTTATCCGTTGATTCCATAACCTCTGTGTTTCTTCATCATTGAGATGGGTTACTTGATAACTTAGGGATAAGTATGGGCTTATTCCTATGTAAGGGCTATCTGTTGAGTTTCTGCTTTTTGGTTATCCTTGTTGGATTTAGAGAGTCCTTGAGGGTCTCGGGGTCCCTATTGAGTATCGTTATACAGACCCTTGTACGGGCTATGCCCGCACCTCGTTGTGTTGGGTGTAGACGATGGACAACACTGACGGAGGCCGAGCATTCGAGGACTGGATGGTACCGGGAGGAGGATCTCATGACGAGCCGGTACCCGGAGGAGACAGACGGACGAACAATCAGATGTGGAGTACTGAGGAGGACATCATTACCTACCCATCAGGTAGGAACTGTGGTGGACGATCCAGGAGCTGTGTGTCATCTTCTAGCTTCTTTTCTTTTCTATTGTACTTTACTTTCAGTTGTAGTTGTACCTATCTGTAGGGCTTGTATTTCCGGCACCTTTGTACATTCCGCACTTTTGTTACTGTTTTACTTAGTGATCTATTCCACTTGTACTCTGGTTGTGTTTTTTGTTTACGTTTATAAAGGCGAAACCTTCCCAGTTATAGGGATTTACGCCTTGGGTGCTAGTCACCAGCCCCTGGCCTATGGAAGGCAGGCTTGGGGTAGTTACGGCATGGGCCCTAGGGGACGTGTCGTGACAGATGATGTCATATATTATTAAAGGTTCATATTTTTGGGGAATTATTTCCTGGCATTTTAAATATTTTTTTCCATCATTAACTTCTGTCATTATTTGATTAAAAGGAAGAATTCATCTTGGATTTAGTATGCCTATTTTCACCTATCTATATTTTATGAATTTATAAAAAGTATATTGATATATATTGAAATTTTTATAAAATAAAATTGGAAATATATTATGTAATTTGATTTCAATAGATTATATAATTGAGGTAAATCGATGAAAACAATAAAAATTGAACTATAATGTATTATTGGAGGAGAATATGACAACA
Source organism: Viscum album (assembly GCA_963277665.1). Classification (NCBI taxonomy): domain Eukaryota; kingdom Viridiplantae; phylum Streptophyta; class Magnoliopsida; order Santalales; family Viscaceae; genus Viscum; species Viscum album. Next base: position 264,066,041 of record OY728122.1, on the reverse strand, counting down.
TCTAGCAGATCGTATGCATAGAAATATACGTCATTTGAGGTTAAAACAATTCATTTTTTGTTAACACATATTAGATATTCATATTCATGAATCTCTTATAATGGAATTAAATATCATTATATCATAGGGTAATATTAATTTAGTTTATTGATAGAATTAAAATGTCAAAAAACAACTACATAACAAGATATAGTGGGTTAAATTCATATTCATTAGGGTTATAAAGGAGAGTTGAATAAATATTATTGAGCTATGATTCTTGATATTTTCTGTAAAGTGATTTAAAAATAATGTTATATTGGAACTATGAGATTTAATATAAATACAATGTAGTTTTATTCTATAGATCATTATTGGTTATCATGTAGTCATGTTGCACGACAATTGCATTATAACCTCTTGCACTAGCAATGACGAAATAAATATTAATGGTCTTTAACTAGTTTCACTATGTACTCAAATCTCAATAATGATCCTTCTAAAATATTTGGAGTTATTCATTGAATTTTTTAACTGGGTATGTTTATTAGGCACAATGAATATAAGCTCAAGATCTAAAACTGATTACATAGTTTAATATTAAAATAAAATTATTATAAAAAATATTAATTAATTTAAGACTACCATTCTATATGATATCTCTATATCATGGAAATATTATATAAAATATATTCATGGTATCAATAATTTATTTGGATAGTATTGGTAATATTTATATATATTTTCATGATTATCTGACCCAATGACCTAGTTAACTAGTTATGGGAAATGTTTTACCTGACTGATGAATTTGATGATTAATATTAGTAGTTCAATAGTAGGAAAATAACAACACATGTAGTCCCAATATTTTAAAAATAGAAAATTTATGTGATATAAATTGTTTCATAATATTGGGGTTCAATTTTAAAACACAAATAAAGTAGAAAAGTGATAGCCTACATCTCCTTAAATTTGTATGTTCATGAGAAAGGTTATTTCATGAATGATCTAGATTATGTTGTAGTAAAAAAATCACATTTTTTATTTGAAGAAATTATCTTCAGGGATAAAATTATAATATATATATATATGTTATAGGATCCCAGAGTATATATACATATATTTGTTTCCCAACATGAACTGATAAAGATGGTTAGTGTTCGTTATAGAGAATGATTACACAATAAATTAATATCCATGAAAGGAAAAAAAATTATTATGATACTAGTGTCTATGATCTTTAATGATAATAAATTATGAGTATTTAGACGGATACAATAACTTTATAAAATAAAATGATTGATAGTTGACTCATAAAATATAAAGAAACATCAAAACAAGAACAAATTATTTAAAAAAAGATCTTTTGGACAAGATTAAATATTATTACAGGAAGGATATGAGGAAGAAAATAAATGTGGACGAAATATGTAAGGTATGTTCATTAGTGGATAAGACTGATACATATGGATATATTAGATATGATATGTGATTATGAATACAACAAAATCTAGAGATAATGAATGAGTTAAAAGTTATCGCTCCTAGATCGATAATCTATTCCAATCATTATACTATAATGATTTATAGTTATTGGTGAGAGAAAATTCTATGGGATAATATGAATAAGGATACTGTTTGATTTGAATAAATTTTATTTTTATTCTATAGAATAATTGATATATTTATTTTCAATAATCAAACAATCACCCATTCCTACATATGAATGGAGGAACCTAATAATTGATTATTTCATTATGATTTTTTGAGGGAAACTAAATGAAATAATTTCATATGGTTTATATTGGATAATATAATAAATTATTATTAAATCCTTTCCATTTGAATGGTATTATCACTATGTTTTCATTAAATGATATTAATTCAATATGTGTGGAATCTAAAAGGAACACAACTATCTATTATATATAATTATGAAATATGGATCCCCTTAAAAAAAATTTAAAATTATTCATTTATCCATTAAAAAATATTGAAAAGTTTTATTCCATATCATATGGACTCAAATGGTTAATCTAAGATGAATATTAAATCTCAAGAATATATTATTGAAGACAAAATTGTGGACGTAAAAGGATGTGGGGATCAACCTCTTTATTTTTAAAAAATTATCCAACAATAATAACTTCCTCTTAATAATTCTGAAGTATCTTTATGTATACATTTAAGGGTTGATATTTTAAATGTCAACTAATGGGGTGGATGTTAATTTTTTTAATCCATAGGGACCCATAATGGTCAATGAAATTATATAGAAGCTAAAAATATTCTAAAACACATCCTATAAACATAATTTCAATAAAGAGTTACATTGTAGTCATCGACAATAAATATATTTTTAATTAAATGATAAGGTGTTCTTTTTCATATATACAGATAACATTTTCTTGAGGATTGTGTTTTATATAAATTTATGTTTTGCATATATTGAATAATTAATATATTTTATTAATTTATATTTGTTACCCATTTATAATAACTCCCATGAAAGTTTTCTCAAGTGAACGATGTGTTTCTTGTGTCCCTCTTGAGGAAGTATATAATAGATCCCAAACCTATACTAAATCTATTGTTTGTAAATTAGTAGAATGAAATCTCTTTTGAGTAGAATTTGTAAAAAAAATTTGTAATATAGATAAACATATGCACATTAGTGAAACTCACCAAATTAATGATCAATTTAAAAACAATATGTTTAATGTTTCAACATGGGATATGAATGAAGTAATAATAAATATTTTCAGCCAAAATTTTTCATCATAGTATGTTAAATGAAACTAGAAAATAAAATTTATAATGTTGTAACGAATTCACTAAAAATTATATATATATATATATATGTTAAATTTTTATATTGAATATTTTTTTTATATTTATCAATATATGTTTTTATAAAACATAGACAAGAAAAAAATATATAAATTTAGAAAAATATGTCTTGATAAAAAATAAACAAAACAAAAATGAATGTATTACAATTTGAAAATAATAACCAAATAAAATAAAATAATGAGAATTTTTAAAATTTAATTAAATTTTCCTCGATGAATGAAAACTCATATAAAAAACACTATAAAAAACAAAATAATTGTAATGTTTCTAATAATTTCATAAATATACAATAAAAAAATGAGTGGATGTGATGTAAAATATTAGTGAATGAAATAAGTTGTTTTTAATGGATTTAAAAAAACAATATTAAAATTGTAATTATAACCATACTGGTGGAAATCCAACATGATAGTTTGGAATTTTAAACTAATAATTAGAACCTCTAAAAACTATTTTTTGTATATTCTGAAAATAAAAATATATGGACTTATTATAATAAAATAATATAGTAATTTGGTAATTGTGGTAAAATAATTATTATACATTGAAAAAACAAAATTTAAATTCCTGAAAACATATTTTGTTTTAATTATTATATTCACTTATAAGATGAAATTTAAATTTTTTAAAAAAGTTTTTTTAAAAATTTATTTAATTAAATATATTTATTATTATATAAATGATAAAAAAATATGTTATAATATTTATTTTTTTATGGTCATAAATTTTATCCTCACTTTAATGTTTTTATTTTCAATAAATATCGAATTTTTTAAAAATTATTTCAAAAATATTTATGTATACTTTTTTTATAGGTTTGAAATTTTTAGAATTATAATCTCGATATTTTGTTAGGGTGGAGTTTTCTAAAATATAGTACCATATCAATAAGAATGATAAATACCATATAAGCTCTGTAATTTTAAATAGTGTACATGGAAGACTTTTTTGTAGTTATAAAAGATACATGTATAATTATTGCTGGATTTTATATTTAACAATAATCACATTTCAATTTAATTCTATGATTTATTAGTCTTTTATTATATAACAATTTATTCTAAAATTTTATTGTATTATATCATGTTACACCCGTTATAAATACTATAATATTCTACCAATTTGAATTTCAAAACACATTTACATTCCGAAAATATAATTAAATAACTTTACTACAATCTTATATGTATCCTTGATGTTCTAGTATATCAAAAATAAAAATCTAATAGGTTATAAGATGTCTACTAAATGATCAATTATAAGGTGATAAAATAATCATTATATTCTGTACACTAAAAATATTCATTTCATTATTCCCTCGACATACTATTAATAATTATCATAATAATTAAAGTAATCATTTAATGAATAATATAATTATAATATTATATATATAACACACATTTCTGATATTTTTTCTATAACTATCATACAATTATAACTTATATTAACTGCATCTAGAGAGGATGTCATACAAAAATATTATTTCCTTAATTGAATATATATATTAAATATTTTCTTAAAAATATTAAAATAAAACGTCTTTTATATTATGAATCATTTTTATTAATGGAGGATTATATAATAAAAATAAAAAGTTAACATTAATTTCATACTTGCATGTAAAGAACCATAAATTAAAAAATATATGATAAATTTTATGAATAATAAAATATAAATATGTAAAAAAAATTATGAAATTTGGAAACATTAAAATTATATAATGAGATAAAAATAATATCATTACAATTTTAGAGTAACAGAATCATTTCAAATCAGAAACAATAATTGTCAATAAACCTATTGAACAATTGGACAATGAAACAAATATTCTCTTGGGTGTGAACATGAATACATTTTCAAAATAAATAGACTTTTAAAAAAAAATAATTATAAATGTCATATAAATTCTAATGGTTAATAGTCATGTATATAATGAACTTAATTTTATTTTTTTGTCATATAACGCTTGTACCAATTTTATTCGGAACAGAGTTAAGGGAACACTGAAACTACATTCATTTCATTTATGTTATTATTTTTATGTCATCACTAATCCATAACCATTTCTCATATTCACATTTTCATGTTATATAGTCTACATATATTTTCATAAATATATAACCAGTTTATTTTCTATTTTAATTATATTTATAATCATATTTTATGATTTATTCTAAATCAATTCTCTTTGGTCAACATGATAAAAAAATAAATCGTATAATTTTTATTTCACATCATGTTTTCATTCATAAAATAATATATTAATATATAATCCATAAGTATATATATTAAATTAGATAAAATAATATCATTCAATTTTTTATACAATAAAATGTTCAATAATATTTATTAAAAACCCATTGATATATTTTTAAATCATTTGGGGGGGGGTTATATTTATACATATTTCATTAGTGAGTTCCATGATATTTTAATTAATTTAGTTAAATCATAATTCCTAATAAATATCTCTTCATGTTTTATTATTTTAAAATACTTAACACAATGTTTTTTTGGAATCATAATGATATATCATGTTTTTTCTCTCTTGAATCATATGTTATACATCACCATCATCTTTATTAATATAATATTATTGTTTTGAATTGAATTTTATTTATGTATAACCACAAGGTACCAAATTATGTAATATATGGTTAATGATACTTACAAGGAGATTATGGATGTTGGTAAAATAATAATGTGATTTTTGTTTTTATAGTCATATTAAGTTTGAAATCATTGAATGATAATATACCTCCAGATTTATAATTTGTGCATTATTGTGTTTTTTGGAAAAAATCTGTTAATAAAATATCAATGATAATCTTATTAATGGGATCTAATAGAATATATGATGGTGTCATAAATATAATTATGTATCATTTTTGGGGTAACTACACTTTCATCTACTATGTTTTTATTGGTTCATAAAACTCTTTCATATAAGATCAATTTTAAAGTGTTTCAGTGAATAAAATTGAATATTTAATTGGAGTGATGTCAACTGATACACCCCTAGATGATTTTTCATAGGTATTTTTTAGAGATTATATGGTTTTATTACAATATATAGGTGGTGCACCCATTTCTACGATTATATTTGGAATGATATGTTAATCTTTGGTATCATACTAATTATAAATATCATGACTTGGTATTAAGGGGGCATCGACAATTAACATTGGTCTGTGTATTTGAAGAATTTATATTGTGATTCATACAATTATAAATGAGATAGATTTTTAGGTAGATTATTTAATACATATATATCAACAAAAAGGAAAATTTGCCTTGATTTATTATTAGATATTAGGAGACAACTTATAAGTTATTTCCTCCTGTAGTTGATTATTGTAGGATTCTAGTCCTAGGGATTTATATTTATTTGCACTTGAGGGTCATAGTATTGATGAATGATATAAAACTAATATTAGAGACAATATCAATTATGTTATAGATTATTACTCATGCGATTAATATAGAGATGATTGAACAAATATAATATTTTTAGGTTATGGTGTTTAGTTAATTTTTAATGCTTTAAAACTATTTAAGTAATAATGTGACTCACCTTCACATTATTAAGTGAATTATATTAATATTGTTGGCCCATGGAATCAAAAAATAATCAAAAACACACCTATTTGGATGAAAACATGGGAAACCCATGAGATGGTTTATAGTTTTGGTTATTTTATTATCTAAAGTCCAAAACCTACATAATAATGAAATCACCATCATTTCGTATTTAAACCAACCATTGATCCAAATTATCTTAACTAAAACTCCACGTATCATGTCTATGCACATCTATAAAATCTACTGTTTACTCCCACGGTTCCCCAAATCTCTCATGAAACCCCTCCATCCTTGAGGAGTCGCAGACTCAATTAAGGGATACTCACCATTATCAACCGTTCAATTCAAACTCCTCCTTTGGATTTTTTCTTGATTATTTAAAATTTTCAATGTATAATTTATTTATATAAATACACTACTATCATATAGATTTAATTTTAATTGTATATCATTTGTTATCTCTCGTTTTTACCTTTATGTAAGACATTACTATTTTGAAATCTTTTATGGGATATCTTCTTTATCATTAACATTCAAGCACTTATTTAATGTTACGTATCATAAGTTCCACTGGTTCCTTCGTGGAAAGGTTATTATATACATTCCATACATTAAATTTAAATTATAAATTATGAGATACCCCTTTCACCATCATTATTCCTCCCATGATCAATTATATACAACCATAACCATTCCAAAATATAAATATGATTCTCTAATTTATGCATGTTTTTTCATTAACATATATTTTATATATCCAATTTATAATGTAGGGATATATTTTACCATATCCTAATTAGTTACCTATTTATTTATATGTGATGGGAGACCCCCTAATCTCTAATAAACCCATATTTATTAATCATTGTATGACGTCATTATGTTGTAGACATTTCAAAGTGATTTTCCATTACAAATAAATTCTTTTGTGAATACCAAAACAGATATCCATCAAGGATTTTCATAATAACAAACAAATATTTTTTGATAATATATATAAATATATGTACAAAACACTCCATGATGATGGAATAAATTATAATTACGAATTAATTTATGTTTTATGATCAATGTGGACACTTATGAATGAGAATGAATTGAATGTGACAGGTGAGCTCAGAATTATATGGTGATCCAATGCATTGGGTAATGTTTAGTTTCACGACACATAATGTTGGGATATGGAGTGAACCAGATTAATTTTTTTTGGAATTCTTCCACAATCATTTCTTTTTGGATTATCCCTGGGTAGTATTTATGATGTATTGTTTCATGATGATCCCATATATTCCCTATTTATTTTATGATTATCATTCTATATTAATCCTTATTATTTATGTTCTTATTAAGAACCATTGATATTACTCTTGTATAAAATGTATTATCTTTTTCTTGTTATGCATTTTTTTATTTATAGCTCAACCCTATCTTATTTTTTTCCCAAGGTTATCCCATGTATTTTTAAAATAAATTAAATTTTTTATGCAGTGTAAAGAAGTATTTAATAATGTTAATGTATACCAAGTTAAACATGTTATTGTATGTTCCGAATTTAAAAATAAAATATACATAAAGATAGTATAAGTTGTATTATGTATACTATAATGTAATAAATCATCTATTATTGTGAAATAATGAATATGGTTGTTAATGTTTTCTATCAGTGGAATGGATTAGTTATTTTTGTGATTATGATTAGAAAACTATAGAAAAATACATAGGGATAGAACTGATTATAATGAAACATCATAATTTTTTTTTCTAAGAATTAATTTAATTTTTTATCCAGAATATACCAACCTATATGTATAGTAAAAGTGTACATTTCTCAGGCACATATGTACATATGGTCAACAACTCCTATATGGTGTCCCATGAATGGCTCAGGATACCATTGTACATGAAAACATGCCTTATTTAACACCTGGTGTTACACTCATATGGTAAATTCTCTGGTTAATTAATAATCTCATTAATAACCATAATTATGGGAACACAAAAAATCTATTATGATTTTATGTTTTGAAATAGATGTTGATATCATAGATTTAAGTGGATAAATTCATAATTTAAGGATATTTTTTTAAAATTTATCCCCTCAATGTTATAATATTTCTATTTATGCGATTAATAGTTTAATATAATCTTCCTTAATTTACCCTCTTCTCGTTTCAATGGAAAAATGTATGTGGAAAAAGGAAAAAAATTAATGTGATATGCAATGTGAAGAATGCCTCAACGGAATGTCCAACCCGAATGTAGTATTAATCATTTATAGAATGGCCATACTCTCTCAGCTGACATGAGTTATATATATAAACCTCCATAATGAGGAGTTAAAAATCCCCAATAAGATTTAACAAGATGAAATTGAGACCATCATATGGAAATGTCCTCATTCATTTGATGGATCATATGATCCCTTAATCATAGAACATTGGATCAACTCCATGAAGAAGATATTCCACGTCCTTCAATGTTCCATATAAGCGAAGGTTCTACTGTTTATTTATCATTAAGAGGGAAAATCAACTGATTATTTTACATTGATCAATAATATGAATAATACAGAATTTATATAATTGATGTAGTGGATGAAATACAAGAATTTTGTTTTTCGATAATTAATTTCCTCATAATCCTCAATATAAAATGGAAAGGTATTTCCTCGACATCAACAAAAAAATGATGAATAGTTCTAGGGAGTACAAGATAATTTTCCAAATACATTCACAATATTCCTCGGCTCTTTTGTTACAACTGATTGAATGGTTCACCAATTAACACTATGACAAATACCCCTTTTATCAGTGCTAAACCCCCTTTTATCAGTGCTAGAAAAGCGTTGTTAAGGCCGGAGAATATAAGGGGAGGTTCCCTCTATCAGCGCTCAAAAAAGCACTGATAAAGACACATTTTATCAGCGCTAAAAAAAGAACTGATAAAAGAGGTCTTTTATCAGCGCTTTTTAAAAGTGCTGATAATAGTTAAAAAAATTAACAAAAATTAAAAAATTCCTGCCAATTGGGGGGGCTTTTATAACGCTTGAGCCCCCCTATTACAGTGCTTTTCCACCCCCTCCAGCACCCCTACACACCCCCTCCACACTTTATCAGCACTAGCTCCCATTTTTCCCCATGCGCGCGTGTGCCTGCCTCTACCAGGTTTTGAAGTCGAGACCTCCCCCATGCATGCCTAAGCGCTTACCACTCCACTATTTTGACTTGTTTTTCATTTCATGATATATATATATGAAGTAATTTTTATTTGTATAGTCATATATATTTATATTAATATATATATATAGGTATATTAATATATATCTCTTTTATATACATATATATATTTATTTATATTTATTTGTATAGTAATATATATATATTAATATATATATATATTTATATTAATATATATATATATATAGTTATATTAGTATATATCTCTATATATATATATATATATATATATTTAGTTATATTTATTCGTATATTAATATATATTAATATAAATTTATATATATAGTTATATTAATATATATATATATATTAATATTTATCTATATATATATATATATTTACTTTTATTTATTTCTATATAGTAATATATATTTATATTAATATATATATTTATATATTTATATTAATATATATATATATATATAGTTTGATTAATATATAGGTATATAAAAACTCATATATTTGTATTTTAAATAAAATGGATATTAGTTATTATTTAGATAAAGCTAACATATTTTATATGTAAATATATTTTATTATTTATATTTATAAATAAAATTTTATGTGTGAATATATATATAAAAATATGTATATATTGGTATATATTTGATTATAAATATTATTTCATTATAAAAAAACGTTAAAATTTCAAAGACAGAATATCAATATGAATGTAACACCTCAGAATAAATTCAGTCCCCACCAAAAAAAGCTAATAATACCCCCTTAAACGAGGTTGAAATCCACAAAATGTTAAAAAATCATGGTACCCATACTAAAAACTCAATTTTGAAGGCCTTATGGGCCTTTTTGGCATCGAAAAGACCTTGACTAGATTCCTCCCAATCAAAGCAACGTAGAGCTCATCGCAAGATTCGATTTGATATGGGGTAGAGCTCAAACGAACACACGAATCAAATGTTTTGGTCGTCTGATGTTCGAGTTGCGTTTTCAAAATATTTTGGATCTATTTTATTTATTTTTATTTTTTTAGTTTTCAAATTGTTATTAAATGACTATTACTCCATAATAAATAGAAAATTATTTATTGAAAATATTTTTTTAATTTTTTTATAAGCCATTTTCACTAAATATGTTATATATTAAGTGTAACTGTATGTTTATATTATTCTAAAATATATTTAAAATTATATTTAAAAAATATATATTATATTTTTATCAATAATAATTTTTCTATATATTTAAATTTTAATATATATTTTTAATGAATTATTTTTTGTATGTAGACAATTTATCAACGCTTTTTAAAAAAGCTCTAATAAGGACCCCCTTTATCAGCGCTAACAAAAAAGTGTTGATAAAGGGGGGTACCTTTATCAATGCTAAAAAAAGTTCTCTTAATGGGCGTACTTTTATCAGCAATTTTTCGTTAGTGGTGATACAATTGTGATCCATGACATGGATAGCGATAAGAAAATATTTTTATGTTCCCTCAAAGTTAAAAATTAGATCAATGAATCTCATGGATATCCTGAGGATTAGAAGAAAAAAAATCACTAATTTTAGATGTTCGATGTAGAAATCGAACATTTAAATGAAATTTAATATCACATATGTCATAGGTTTGGATGGAAGAACCCATACATTGCCTAAATGTAATGATAAAAATCATTAGTTGTGGTATGGAACGACATCTTGAAAACAATTTCCGATAGGGGAAGCCCAATAATGAGTGGAAGAAAATAAATTATCCAGTGAAGCCTCATTTCATTTTTCATTACATCTATTATAGGTAAATATGTCACTTTTAAAACCAATCCACTTGGCCATGGGACATTAATGTCAATAAATAAATTCCATGGAAGCTTGAAGGATCATTTTCCATCGCAACTACTCATATGGATCCTGAAAATAATGTTATAACATGTACATTAGTAATTCATTCAAGAATAGTGATTTTAAATTTTGATTATGGTTGTACATACTCCTTCATATAAAAAAAATTAGTATAAATATTCAAACACCGCCACAAATATTTAACATAGATTTGTCGATTAAAATAAAAAATGGATAAATTATCGCACCCCAAGTATATAACTCAACCGCAATTAATTATTGTGGGATGAACATCCTAGAAAACCTTATCATACTACCTTTGGTGGAATTTCATGAAAATCTATTCATGTATTTACTTTATTAATTTAGATTCAACATAATTTATCATTATAAGATAATAACTCTACATATCAAAAAATTTCTTCCTATTCAATATATATGCAAGTGGGATGTTGAATCCTATATAAAACCAATATATTAACCATGAATATTTTTCACCTATGAGAAAGAATATATAACTCAAATTAATGGATCTAAGGATAAAATAAACCTGGATGAAATTCCTATTGTGGGGGAAAATAATTTTTTGTTTCCCAAGGAATTTCATATTCTCCCTCTTAAATGAGAGGATGGATTTTTAGTAGTTATTATACATGGGGAGTTAACATTAACAAATACTTGTCACACAATGGTTATTGTGTAACATGAGGAGCTGAAAAAAACAACCTGATAATCTGGATAAATGGTTGATACACCCATGAGCTTCAACATGGGGTGAACCGGTCCCCATCATTATGAAGAAGGATGGGAGAAGGTCCCATTGTATTGATTATTGTGATATTAACAAGATAACAATAATGAAAAACTATCAGCTACTAGGAATTTAATAATTGTTCAATCATGTACATGGAGAATATTACTTCTCCAAGATGGATCTTCTATCCAGATGTTATTTAGAAAGTTTTAAGAATGAATATATCCCCAAGACTACCTTTCGTACAAGTTACATTATTTATGAGACCAAAATTATTTTTTCCAGTCTCAGTAATGATCTAGAAATCATTATGTAATAGATTAATAAGGTCTTTTCTGATTACATAGACAAAGTTGTTGTAATATTTTATGTAATATTTTAATATACACCAAAACCAAGGGGGATCATGAGGAGAAACTTTTCACTATTCTAAATACCTTGAGAAGGGAGAATCATTATACCAAGTAATGATAATGCAAGTTATTGTTAAAATAATTCTCTTTATTGGGAAATATCATCAAATGTAGTGGGATATTTATTGTCCTTTAAAATATATTATAAATTTAATGATTTTTGAGGGAATCATTTTTGACATATATCTCTAGTTGTTTTAGGTAATTTGGGAATTATATTCATTTTTTCAAAAATTTATCAAGATTTTAAAACCCTCTAACAAAGCTTACTCAGAGGAAGGTGATGCTTTCCTCAACGTGAGAATGCGAGGAAATAATTATATATCTCAAAGAGTGTTATCACTATAGAATTTCTATTAATAATAAGATGTGAGGAACTGTTAATGGTATATATTGATGCTTCAATGAATTGATTAGGCAATGTACTAATGAAGAATGAGAAATTGGGATCTATGCCTCCATGAAGTTGAACTTTTATGATTCAAACTACAACATACATGATATAGAGTTAAATGATATGATTGTTGCATTGAAAATTTAGTAGGATTATCTCATTGAAAAGGTGTGTGAAATATATACTTATCATAATAACCTAAAATTTATCTTCTCATAGAAAGAGATTAATATGAGATAGTGAATATTGTTAATGAACATCATTGATTACAACTGATCAATCGTCTACCATAATGATAATGAAAACATGGTAGTGGATTCTCTAATTAGAAAATATCATATATCCCAATAAATGATGATAAAAGATAAATATATAATATTCATAGATCTAAATATGGTGTACATGGGCGTCATTGAGGAAAGAACACAATCAATATTTTCCCAAATGATTTCTAAATCATCCCTCATGGTGAAGTTAATGGACTCTCAAAGAAACTATGTGAATATTCAAAAGGAGGAAGCCGTGAGAAAAGGTAAATCCTCAATGTTTAATATTAATAAAAAAATAATTTTGATATTATGTTGAAGACAATCCCTTCCATAAAATCTTGAGTTGAAGAAGGAAGTTTTGGATAATTCATATTGTTCCACTTTCTCCATTCATCTTGGATGGATAAGGATGTATCAATATCAATATGATCTACATTATAAAGAGAATAAAAAGAATGATATTTTTAATATTAAAAAATGTGTCTCTTAGGAAATAATGTTATATCAAAATGGTAGTAGTCTAAGTTGATTATGCATGCACTACCCATAAAAAATTGATATTGGAGAAAATTACAATTGAAATTGTCACCAGAATTCTGAATATATCCATAGGAAATTATGATTTATGGGTTGTTGTGGATTTAATTATATAGACAAATCACATTCTAAATATTTAAGAAAAATTATCAATGGATCAACATGAATAGATACACATTAGATAAGCTTTATGTACTCCTGGGGTACCACTAATGATTTCATTTAATTGAGATCCATGATTCAACATAATGTTCTAGAAAGTATTCATGCATTCTCTAAAAACTAAATTAAATTTTAGTATGGAATATCATCTACAAAATAATATCCAATCTAAGAGGACTATTAAAACACTATAAGACATTTTGTTATCATCTTCTATAAATTTCACTGGATTTAGGGACATATATCTTCCCTTGATAGAGTTATCTTACAACAATATTTTCCACTCAAACATTGAAATTTCTCCCTGTGAATCCTTTTTTTTAAAATGGTGTATTAAAAATCTATTTTGGGATGAATTTTTGGAATGAAAATTATTATGTCATAATATGGTCTAGGAAATTGATTAAACTATTATGACCGATTAGCATCACATAGAGAATACTTAGAGTTGATAGAATATCTGTCCTAAAATTCATCGAAGAGAGTGAGAGTTTCATATTTGATTCAAGGTATTTCTCCACATATATCAATATAATACTGTAATGATAATTGGGAAGAAGTGAAATCTTATGCCAAGAATCATCAACTGCATTATGATCCTTGATATCATTGGACTGGTGGCCTACTAAATTGGACCCTGAACAAATCTATTTTAAATAGATGACATATTTAATCTATCTCTATTGAGATTGTACATATCATATCCCTTACATGTACCAAATCTAAAGGTAATTCCATTAGAGTATGACCATTTCCATGAGGATCAACCGATTAAGGTAATATATCATAGAGAAAAAGTTATACAAAATAAGATAATGAACCTTGCCAAATTTTTGTGGAGGAACCTAAATTTTGAATAAGTAACATGGGAACCCATGGAGGTGATGAAGTGAAGTTACCATTATCTTATTTAGTATATGAAATTAAATTTTTAGTATAAACACTTCATAATGGGGAATATTATGACAACCTAAACTATTATAAATGAAATCCCTCTTTTTATAATTAAATTTCCTATTATGAAATATGATTATAAAAAACACATGCTGTTATTTTGTTTTAATTTTTCCAGTTGTACATAAAACACTTTTAAGTATCATTACCATAGATAATAATGTCATTAAATAGTAAAAACATTATTAGTAAAAATATAGTATTTCAACATATACAATTGACAATGAAAATAGATGTGATGACCTTAATCAGAGGGATCTTAACCTATGACTCCCATTTTTCAGAGTGTCCATGTGAGATAGAATATATGGGATTTTACCATGATCAGGATCAATATTATATCTAAAAACAAAAGCATCTGTGAAACCATTTTCATGATAAGTCCAGGACAATTGACATCATGACCCAAACCATGTTCTCCAAACCACTGCATGAAATTCCCACCATCACACACCTTACTATTATAGTGTGTGTGTGTGTCCTAAAGGGAAATTTATCAAAACCCAAACAATAATAATATTTACACTATTTATTATAGAATAAATAATATATTCTAATACGATGGTTTCCACGTTATAAATGAATTTTATTTTGATATAGTAAAGCACAAATTGTATTTTGAGTTAATTATCAAATTAAATAATACATTTATGAATTGACGTATTTTTTAAAGTATTAATATTTTATTATTAATATAATTTTTTATCATATATATATGATCATATAATATTAATGAACTCAAATGTAAATTTTATAAGGGTTTAGAAACTGTTATTGTTAAAAAGTATCCATTCTTAATAAATATATATTTTATATTAAAAGTTATAATTATAATTTTTGAAAAATAATTTTCTTGAAATATTTATAATATTTGGAATCATAAAATCTAAATTATAAAGTGGTGAATTTTTCATAATTATATGAGATAATCAAATTTTAGTGTAAAAATTAAATATTAAATAAATATTACATCGATTTTAGGACATCATATTGACCAAAAAGTGATTTAATAATTATAATAAACGTGATATAACAAAAATATGTTTTATCATTAAAATATTTTAATTTAATAACAAAATTTTCTATTTTTTTAATCCATTATGAATCCTCCAAAATGTATGATATATTATAACATTTAATTTAATTTCCTTAAGTGTGTGAATCAACTCTACATTAGAAAAGGAATTATTCTACTTGGTTCATCCCGTGAACTGATAAACTATTGAAAACCTATAGGA
This sequence comes from Viscum album, assembly GCA_963277665.1. Lineage (NCBI taxonomy): Eukaryota > Viridiplantae > Streptophyta > Magnoliopsida > Santalales > Viscaceae > Viscum > Viscum album. Next base: position 264,049,867 of record OY728122.1, on the reverse strand, counting down.
TTTGATAGAAACCAGGTTTTGTTTTTGTGGTTTTGGATATTTTATTCTGTAGAGTCCAACACCAAAAAATTATGAAATCCCCTTCATTACTTATATAATTGAAACAATTCTCCCTAATATCATCAGTAAATCTCGATGGAGGATGTCTATGATCTTCACTCCCCTCTATAGAATCACCTTATGGTTCCCCCTATCTATTAAAAAGTGTATACCAATAATTTTAGTCACAGAATAAAGTAAGGTATCCTCACCTTCATATCCTCATTTTAAATCAGGTACCCATGCTAGAATTTATCTTATTAATTTAAAATTATTATGCAGTAATTTATATTGAAAAATCACCTATTATCCTATGGATTTAATTTTAATGTGAGATCAGTTATTATATCTCATTTTATCCTTACTTAAGTTGTTACTATTCCAAAATTTTGTGTGGTTTATATCTCTTATCTTTAACATTAAAACACTTCTTTTATATTATGTCTACTAAATTCCATTGGATTATGTTGTGTTATGTTCATAAATTTTCTCATTACATTCTATCTAATATATAAATAATTTTATCCCCATTTCAATCTGATTTAAACTCTCATGATTTTTTATATACACCGATTACAAGGATTCAAAATGTATTGGATTCATTTAATTGTTCAAGTTTATTCGTTAACATACATCTTTAAGTTCCAATTTCTAATTTTGGTATATGTTTCCTTATTTTCCAATTACTACAAATTTAATTTATATATTATTTTATACCTAATTACCTATGATTATTCCAAATTTTATGAATATTTATGTGATGTTAGTATGCATTTAAAATTTCACCATAATTTCCCATGCCAAAACAATTTTGTATTGAATACCATGCACTATCCTTACCAAGGGTGTAAAATATTATTAAAATATAATTTTTTATTGGGGATTTATATATATGTATTCCACACTCCATTATCCTAGAATAAATTATTATGATGAATGAATACATGTTGTGTGATCAATGTGGCACACATAATCATGGGAACAAAACAAAGGTGGTGGATTTGCCCGAAATTAAATATTACTCCATTGATTTGGTTAATTTTTTGTATCATGATACTTTATATAGGTTATCAATGTATTATTTTAGGATTATCCCACATTTTCCATGTCTCCTTTATCATTCTAAAGATATATCAAAACTTATTGTTCATATCACTTTTCTGCCACATTGATGTGACTATTGTATTACATGTATTATCTTCTTCATTTTATGCATTTTTTATTCGCGTATTGGGCTTTGTATCTAACCCCTTTCGTATATTCTTCCACTAGTAGTCCCATTCATTTTTCAAAGCCATTGAATTTTAGAAGCATGTTAAGGATGTTTTGTCATGACCTGCCCTCGGGGCCCGTACCGTGACTACCCCATGCCCACATTCCATACGTTAGGGGCTGGCAACTAGCACCAAAAGAATAAATCCCGATAAAAGAGAAGGCATTGCCTTTATAAAGTAAAAAAAACACCACAGAGTACACATGTTGAAATAAACACTAAGTAAACTGAGTAAAAATGTAAGTAATGTAAAGTAAATGGTCCAGAATACAAACCCAACTGAAAGTAAAGTACAATAGAAATGATAGTATAACTACTGGAAAGTAAAGAATCAAGTCTGAGCCATCCTCTAGAAATCCCTCCTGAAGGGTGGGTAAAGATAGTCTCATCTGCTCCTCGGCTCTACCCGTCCGCTCCGAGCACGTCTTGTCTAGTGATCCACCTCCAGGTAACGTCCAGCTCCACGAGCTCCCACCTCAATCAGCATTGTCCGTCGTCTACATCCAACACAATGTAGTCTGGGCATAGCCCGTGCAGGGGTGTGTATATGCTACTCTGTAGGGACCCCGAGACCCCCAAAGGTCTCCTAGAATCCACGAAGGATAAAACACAATGGAAAGACAATCACAAAGTAAAAAAACCAACTCTACTTAGGTATATCCCCATACATATACCTAATTCATCAATTCCAGCTCGTCTCCAGCTCACGAGCCCAAGTACAATCTATTCTACACAGGATAGTACAACCCAATCCACACAGGAAAGCACAACCCAATCCACACAGGAAAGCATGTGAATCATATCAAAGATGATGATTGAAATTCAAGACTCATCTCACACATGTATACTCTTCATAAGGAAATAGAGATGATCAGATGTAGCCATTGATTCAATTAAGATGTCGGACACACATAGGATACAAGACCAGCTATGCTGTCAGACCCACATAGGATACAAGGCCAGCTACTCTGTCGGACCCACGTAGGATAAAAGTACAGAGTCGAATACTGTCGGACCCACAAAGGATACAAGACCAATATTCATGTACTACGAGACCCACATTGGATACAAGAACAGTAGTCATCGTCGTCGAACCCACAGAGGATTCCAGTATGGTCGTTGTCACTGACAAACCCATAGAGGATCCCAATACAGTCGTCATCGTCGTCGCAGTCGCAGCCAGCTATAGGGTTCCCACACACAGCATGCCCAATTCCGGGAGGGTCCGCTCCATGTTCCATGTGGATCAATACATAAACAAACAAGAAGTCCAGAGTTGATGTATCCCAAAGCTCCATATCATCAATGGGAACTCAACACGATAGATGGCGTGTCAACCAGATTCCCGATATGAGAGTTATTGGCTATTTCATCCAAGGGTCCTGGTTGGTTTTTATGCTAAAACCAACCCAAAAATACTCCAACTAAATCCAAAACTCGAGCGGAGTAAGCCAAAAGAACCGTCTCACTAAGAAAAATCCAACAAAGTCAACGACACATCAATTGGACGTTCAGATCTCAAGTTATAAGAATTTCCTCTCCGAGCGCCCGATTGGTTTCGTGTTTGAACTAACTCGGTCATACACAATGTTCTCTGAAACCTTCATTTTAATATACCTAAACGACCATATTTATCCAAGGATATCTACGCAACTTATGGTGTGTCGATCAAAGGTCTGTAGCCCATGTTATGAGTGTTTGAATGGATCTGTCTGGAAACAGGGGGTTTGGGCCCGGTCCAATGTGGCCCAATACCCCCAGGGTCGTCTTGAACTGGGTCAACCCGACCTAGGTCTGGGTCCGGCCCATTTGGGCACGGCACAACCCGATTGGCGCGGCCTTGCCCAGCGGCACGGCCTGGCCCAGTGGCGCGGCACGACCCGTGTGGCCAGCGGCTCACCCTTCGGTCGAGCGGAATTCGGATGGGGGTGGGAGATGCCCCACTTGATTGACAAACGGCCGACCATTTATGGCCAGCCTTAACTAAACATGTGGGACCCGCGGGGTCCCGCCCCCAGCTGGCTCCAGTGGCCAGCTCAGCTGGCCCCTTCCCCAAACTGCAGTGTCCATAGGCCACGGCTCCTCCCTGTCCGGCGCGACGCGACGGCCCCACGACCCTCCGTCGTTGGCCACCACGTCTGCGGCCTTCCTCAGTGTTACGATGCGGCGTGACGACGTCGCACTCATTTTCCATGGTTCTCTCATTCTCGTGCGGTGCAATGACACCGTGTCGCCTCCGTTTCCAAGCCATGTAGAATTTCAACAACAAAAAGGGGAGGATGGTCGGATGTGTTTGTGCAGTCCGACCTCCACTCGTTATAAAGAAAGCAAGCGGCCAAAGAACGAGTAATCTCAACGAGAACAATGCACAATATTAATTTATTAAATTTTACCCTAACTCCAACCTCAAAGAGATTCACGGAGGCTAGCGTCGCGGAAAAACGGCATTGTGGGGGTGGTTTCGATGATGGCTTTGGCGAGCATCCTAGAAGAGGATGACGTCTCACCCTAGCTGTAGACAAGGGAATGATTGGCACATTGTATCTCCTTGGGGCTCTGGTGTTCTTCACGTTCTTCAATGAGGAAGATGAAGTTCTTCAAGACTAGAGCATTATTCCCCAATCCTCTCACAACAAAACTAACCCCAAATAAAATAAGATTCATCCTTAATTTATTAAACCATGCCATGAATTCCAAAAATTCAAAATTCAAACTCTTAATTTAATAAATTGAATAACTTAAATCAATTAATTTAATGTTAGAGTTCGCATGAAATTAAAGAGGGAGAAAGGATGAGTTAAAAATTAAATGCAAGAGGGGGGTTTCCAATATTATGAGGGTTAGAGGAAATTGAAGGGTTGGGGGTCATGTGGGCCCCACCTCACTAATATCCTAACAAGAGGAGTTAGGATATTCCCTCACATGGAAGTTAAACCACATAGAAAAATAATGTTGTGACACAACATTATTCACCTAACACTTACCACATTTTTAAATATCTATTCCTAAGCAAACGAAACTCTAGAAAATTTCTTAATAAGCAAAAAACGGCATTGTGGTTTTATCAGTGCCCTCTGATTTTGATTCCAAGCAACGACTCAAAAGTTAGAAAACCCCGCTCATTCGTTCACTAAACGTACCAGAAGAAAACTTCAGAAAATGATTCTGGGCACACCGGGCCTAGGAATTAGGTGCCGTCAAAAACTGTGTACTTGTAAAATCCCAAAGAATTTATGAAAAAAAAATTTCTTTGAAATTTATGGAACATTACAAGTTTTTAATAATTTTGTTTTAACCCATTTTTAATATGTTATTATATAAACCAAATTTCCAACATTAGTATACATATATTTCATCAATGTTTTCTTATTTTTACATTTATCTAAAAAATCATTTATTGATGAGAAATAAAGTAAAGGGATATTACTGACGGTATATAATGTATGTGAATATTATGTATCTTTCTTATTTGTTAAAACAACCTAACATTTCTATGATGTAGATGAAAATTGTTTTCATCCATATTTGTATTCATTCACTAGTTTTTTTATTCATTAAAATATTGTGTAAAATTTATTTTATAAGGTTTACTATATTCATACTAATTTCATCATGGATACATTAAGTGACAATTATTATTATAAAAATATTTTAATTTTATGAAGTATAGATTAGTGAGGGTTTCGTCACATGGAATGTGATATTTGCACAAGAGCCTCAACCAAATTTGTGAGCACTTGCTAGGTGCATCCAAGAGACCCGAGATCAAATATGGGTGGAGGCATATTTTTGGGTTACTGAATCAGTACTGTAGAAGAAAATGTTTGGTACTGTAGCAGGTGGAACTATTCATCCATTTGGGCCTTCGGGCCACCGGTATGGTCCTCGGGTCTTGCTAGGATTTCGGGCAACCCAAGGCCATTGGGCCAGTTGATTCTCAATGCCTACGGGCCATAGTAAGGCCTTAGGGCCACCCCAAGGCCTTTGGTCTACCCCATGGACTTCAGGCCACATGAATGTAGGCCCTAAACACATTACAAAAAAATGGAATAGCCCTAAAAGAGGATTTAGAGTAGGGGCACTCACCAGAGCAGAGCCAAATGGATTTTCAGAATGAGAGTGTATGGTTATGCCATTGTTAGAAGCCTTCGCATGCATGGGATGCCTAGCCAGACGGTCATGCAAAGGTGGAGAGCTACTATCAGGATGCAGATGTTGGGGATGTGCAGTTCCTTTTATATAGTCTGGTTGAAATCCGTAAGGCCTTCGGGTCCTTTAATCTCCTACGCCTATGGGCCATGTAATCTCTGAGCCTACGGGCCATGTGAGGGTTCCCTCTCATCCCATGAAAGGGGGGATATGAAAAATCAATTAAAAATGAAGGCCTTCAGGCCATTCAGGCAGGAATGTGATATTTTATGCGAGTATATGAATAGTAGTTTAGAATATCATGTATATTATATCATTGGAGTGACCAAAAATACATCTTAATTATAATATTTTCATTGAATTGGTCGGTCACAATATGAAGTCTATTCCATGATTCACTCATATTTTTTTTGATTATGAATGTGTTGACAATGAATAAGTTGTTTTTGTACTATCTCACTCCAAATATATGGAATTTATTTATATTAAATGGGTTTTTATAAACCAATAAGTAATTTACATACATAATATAGGTAATCAATATGAAATGTTTTATGAAACATCATTAGTTAATCAGGGGCAGTTTTGTTATATTTTGGGTGAGTGGTTACATATATTTCAATGAACATTAATATACATGATCATATCTATTAAATATTTAGTATCCAAACATTCATATATGTAACCCTTTATATATAATCATATTTTACGAAAACTACTTTGGTGAATTTATATATTGTTTAGAATAATTTTTAAGTGTTTTTGTGGATTTTTTGGAGGTTCCCAGTTTGAGCATGGTTTGATTAAACTGTTAAATTCTTTTGGAAAACTATGAAAAGAGAGAGAGAGTAAGCTATTTTTAGGTAAAGGGTAAGAAACATGGTTTTTAAAACACATTTGGCTTCCCATGAGTAACTGTGAAATGATGAAGAGAGGGAAAAAATTTGGAGAATGATTTCCCTATTCATGAGAACCAATCATCTGATGTGTAATAGAAGGCAATCATTAGTTCACAGTTAGAGCACAATTTTACTTAGCCATGTTACCAAACGATGCATTATGAAAATTTTGATCTTAAAATAGTGTATTTCAAATTTTTTCACCTAAACAACTATTATTTCCTCCATTTCTTCTATCACTCAAATTTCCCACCTTCAATGTCTATTGAGATTATACCCATTGATCTAGGGGAGATTTGATGGAAAATCATGGTGTTTTTATTATCAGATATCATGGTATGTTTCCATTTATGGTGGTTGTTTATATACACTCTTATCAACTATCCTCGATTCGTATCTATCTTATTTTGAGGATCGATATATGGTATACAGTTCCAATCATGATGATATTCAGATATGTGGGTTTTAGGGAACTCGATCAATGGTGTGATATTTGATATTCACCTTGGTTATGTTTATTAATTCATTTCATTATTCATTTAATACCTTATATATAATATGGGTGGCCTCAAAATAGACTAATATTTTTATAACCTGAATATTTATTTTAAAATTGATTGAATTTCATGATATAGATTTTGAATTTTAGGTTTAAATCTTAGTAAAAAATTTTTTGGTATGGTTTGATGATTTATGGATGATGGTTATAGTGAAATGTGCTATTATTATTGATTTTAAAAAATATATTTTAACATTTATATTTTTTCATTCCTAGAAATATTTTGATTTTTATTTTTTCATTAAAAGTTATTTTTTTAAAATGTTTAGATATTTTTATTTTAAAATGGGTTTTAATACACGGGTTTATGGGAGTTCTTGTTTTCTACATGAACAAGAACAAGGGTCTTATACCATTAGGCTCTCGGGGATGCGATCTTGGATAAAGGCTGTGTTCCGTTACATAACAAGAATATTTAACACTAAGTGGAGAATTTATGGATTGGAGAGAGACCACTCATTATTATGTAACTATTATAGAAACCTACATTTGTGGGTGGGTTTTTGTGTGAATCATGGATTGGGTATGTGAAAACATAATGTTGATAAGTAAAAGGATTTTTTTGGTTTTTTTTCATCATAACTATTTTGGTTTGGAAAAGGTTTTAATTTGTGTAAAAAAACATTGTTATATTTTAAAAAAATTATGTAATTTCTTATATATAAATGTGTACCAATTTCAATCCCACTAGAATGAGTTGGGATGTTATATTTGAAAAAAAATTATGAGTTTCATTACCCAACCATTCTTAGGTACATTGGTTCATTTTGCAGATACCTTTTATCCAGAATGTGGTGAAGGTAAATCCTCAGATTAATTTTGTGGTGCTTTATGATAAATGGGTATATAATGTGTATTTGGAACATGTATCTTTTTAGAGTTCTTGAGATTGAATAATTAGATCCTTTTAGAATTTTTGGTTTCATCATTATCATTTTAGTCAATGATAATATAGGGTTACACTTTTTACTATGATTTTGGTTATTATAATGTTTGGAACTATTTATTTTTGTATTACTTTAATTTATATCACAATTTCATCATGAATCATTTAGTGGTTTTTGTTATGGTATGATTGGATGTTGTTATTTCATTTAAAATGGAAAATATTCCCCCAATTCATTTAATTACATTGGAACTTATTTCCACCCGTGGGAATCTATATGATTTCTCTTAAGGTAAGGTAGCATTTACTCCTAGACTAAAGTCAATGTGGAGGTGAAGGATGTTACACGATACATGTTATAGAAATAGAAGTGGTAGTTTACACACTAGGATGATGGTGCAATAACATTCAACAGAGAGGTTCATGGTGTGTATCAACCATACGATATTGATTTATATATTCTATCAATGAGACTTTGAACATTCCAATATAATGAAGGTAAAATAGCTATATTTTTTTAGTTTGGATTTAGATGATGAATTTTTTATAGCTAACATGATGGAGGATGCACCTAGACGGAAGAAATACAAAATGGTGGAGTATTATTCTTGTATAATGTTGTAAGTGATGATATCCTTCACTAAGAAACTCATAGATTATTGGTAATATTGTGGTAGTGGGGATAATAAATCTCTTTGTTTTACCTCAACTCTCTCATAGAGGGTTTAATATATGGATAATATTCGTTCTAATTATGTAATTATGAAGGTAGTTATGTATATATATTAATGATACACAATGTTTTAGATAGATTAATGAAGATCATATTATTTACAATCAAGGTCAATATGTAGTTTAACATGATAGTATGATGATTTGATATAATAATCACATTAATTTTTAATAGATATTGGCCATTATATTTCATTGATGTATCTTAAAATTAAATGTTTAAAATCGATTGTTGGGAGAATAAAGTAGATATTACGGTTTTTATCAAGATCACATCAAGGAATATTTGATAATAAAGAGTCATCCATTCATGGAACTTAACTAATGAATATAATTGATATTCATATTTAGATGGATAAAGAGTAATTGAAGACCTCTATGAGTTGGAAAATATCTTTTGATGGATTATTATTTTATCCTACTAAAACCCCATGTGTTTATTGGAAATTGAACCGTACATGACACATTAATTTTTTTATTTAGTTTATTGAAAAATTCATGAATTGTGATTCCAAAGAATGTTTATAGAATGAGAGGACCTCAATAGAGGATATTTATACATAGTTTGGGGAAAGGTTTCCTTCTTTATGGCCCATCAGAGCCTTGGAAGAATCTGAGTGGACATTGTAATGCTAGAAAAAGTAGAGACACAAGATGAATACCATGTTTATTATGGAATATAATTAATATTTCTCCCCATTAGGTTTTTAGAAGATAATACCCCGTATCGTCTTATTTTAGACAAGAAATACTTTTTCTCCTCCCCTCTCATTCCCCTATTAATTTAGTAGGGATTCCTTTTGTTTGTTTTTCATCATGTTTTTGGTACATTAACCCATATGTTAATATACATTTCTCTCAAACTCTCCTCAATTTTTATTTTTAATATCCATGTTTATAGATTCATTTATTTTTAAACTAGATCAGTTTGATTTATTCCAAAAATTATAAGTATCTTAATCTACTAATGAATATAGAGAACCAAGATTCTATTTTCACATGCATTCAAATAAATTGTTTTGAGCTATATATCACCATCAAATTTTAATGAATTTTTTAAAATTAAAAAATTTGTTGACAATTAATTCGGAATTTGCCTATAAGATTTTTTTGTACATAGGACTGATATGGAGAGATGGACCCAATTATTCTACTATGTGTGAAATTGTTGTAACATAGCTTATCCATAAGATATCAATAACTAATAAAATTTTAAATATAATTATTTAAATAAATACAATTTTTATAATATAATAGTTATTGATATATGTATTCACATAGGCGTTCATGTCAAGGAGATGGAGAACTATTTATCATGGATGAGTCCAAATATGTTTATAAGATCCTTGGAAGCGGTTTTTGTATGTCAGAGTAAATTAAAAAGGCTTCTAAATGATGTATGTGGTCTGGCCAACATTCCATGTATGAATTATTTTTTTTATGGAATGTGACATATGGGACTTCAAAAATAAGTATGTACCCATTGTTAAATTTTTTATATAATTTAAATTTATTTTTCAATGTAATTGTAATTTTTAATAATGACTAGTTTCTGTGGTCACTGAAAACCCATGTATGATGGAATTTTAGAGGAATCATATTACTGAGGCGGATACATTTGTATTGAAAATTTATCTCTAGATATTGTTTGTTTTGTTGTATAACTGGATGATATCTGTGATCCAATGAACCAGGTCATGATACACCTTCTTTTTAGAGGAATGTGTGGACTAAAATGATATGGTATGTATATTAGAGAGGACCAATTTTTTTTCATCCGGATTATTGAGCATGTTAACGTGTGGATTTAACAAGTTATTATCTTCATTATAATGTTGCCAATAAATTTTGTAATGATTATTGGTAGTATAGAATTGTATTGGGTGTGTAGAAAATCATAGATTGACCATGGGAATCAGGATAGATCATGTGCCATTTCATAACTTATTCCCTTTTGGAGAGATAATAAGTTTCCTATAATGTCATGATACCTTAGTGATGTTACTTAGGAGGGATGTGATGAACTAGATAATTTTTTTTTGAACCAATACCAATATTAAGATAAAGTACCCACATGATGTATCATCTATAATACTAATATGTAGGGGACCCAGAGGGTGTCCCATTGACTATGTCAACATAAGATTTAATACAAATGATTATTAATTGTTTCCCATAGACCCAAAACTAGAATTTAATCTTGATGAGGAATAAATGATCATGTAACGTGTTGTAATTCAATAACCCATGAACACTAATTATTTCTAGTTACAGTGAACCATTTGAGATGATGTTATATGAATTAGATTCTATATATATGGATATTTTTTCATGTATGGTATTAATTGATTTTGATAATTATAAGGATAGTGAATTGATATTTTAATAGATCATTAGTGGGGATATAATGAATTAAGAGAATTTAATGAACATTTCATCCTTGTATTTTTAGGGGTCATATATTTGGCATACCATCACATGTGGTAGCATGGAGGGGGCCTTACTGTGCGAAATTGGAGCCTATATTCTAATTGGGATATATTATATTTCTATGCATGGAATTTTTGGAATTTTTGGTTGATAATGGATCCATGTTTGTTATTCTTATGATATGATCCATTAGAATATAGAACTATAATATGTATGGTTTTCTTTAATATTTTAGGTTATGCATGTATGAGAAAGCATTAATATAGAATGTCCATTATCACAATGGGAACTCCAAAAATAGATAGGATTGTAATACATTTTTTGGGGTAACCTAATAGGTGGGAATCATGTTATAAATATGTTTGAAATATGTATGTTGAATGATCAAATGAAACCTACCACTGTCCATGTTAGTTAAGGATAAATGGTGGCATGGACATAATGATTTATTATCATGTTATTTATGTTTTTATGGTGGTTTATTTATATATAGTAGAGAATATCTAAGGAACAAATCATCAAAATTGATGGTTGTTATAAAATGATAGAGGTGGTATCCTAATAATATATTAATACACACCAATCATAGGCTGCCACTACACTTCGTTACCAGAGATGACATTCCTTGTATGTAGAAACAAGCCAGTATCAATCCCATGATGGATCATGATGGATTACTCATAGGGAACATGGAATTTGTGGTCGGTTTTTTCTTAGGGATTTCACAGAGGTAGTATATTTTATTATTAATTTTTTAATATAGTATGTCAACATGACCATCCCATGGTTTGGTTTGATATATGTTTGACTTATTGTTTATGAATAAGGGTATTTTGATTATTCATTCTGGTGTTATTTTATTTTTTACATTTGGTTTCAATTTATTTATGAAATGTGTAACATCCCAGGTAAATAAAGAATATCAAATTTTAATATTTATTAATATTTTTGTATTAAATATTAATTTTTCTCTAAAGGGGATTCTATGTTCAATGGAATACACGACATTCAAAAATGGTTTTTTTCTAGAATCTTGTGTAGCACACAATGGTGTGTCATAATGAAAAATAATAATATAATATTATTTTAAATTGTAGTTAATGGCTAGCCATTATATAATATGGAATTAAAAGAACTAACTACAATATGATTACACATGTTTGTTAAATATTTATAAATTTATCCAATAATATTTAGAGTCTTAAAATAATAATAAATCAAAATTTTAGGATAAATACTCTAATAAATTTAAATGGTCGGTTTACCACCTTTTGATAGAGAATCCATTTTAAAAATATTTTTTTTCACTTATATATATTCTATTTGAAAAAATTTAATTATTGACAAGAATAGGGACATAAATAATTTCATGGAAAGAATTTTTCGTATTTTTCTAATAATGTTAATTTTTAAAATTAATAGTAAAAAATACAGCATTTTAATTGAAAACCACCTTTTAATCTAATTAATTTATATAGTTATATTGTTAATTTAATTGGTTTTAAAGTTTAATTGGATTATATTTTTACCATTTAATCAAATTTTTGTAATTGTATGTAATTTCACTCTTATATTGGACACAAAGAAAGGTAAATCTTATGATAGTTATTAATTCTTAATAACATTCTTTTTGTTTTGACAATGAAAATTAACATATAATTAAGTTCTACCGCTTATATTTTTTGAATTCGGAAAAATGGATTCCATATTTGGAACTAGGTCATCCAAATTGTGTAAATAGGTAACCTGGTTAGATATAATGAATATTTACTTCATTAAATATTTTATTTTCCAGGGTTAATGGGTAAATCTGGTAAATAAGGGTAAAAAATAATACTATAATAATATTAATTATCAAAAAATGTGTCTTAATCTAGTTTGGTGATACATCTCCTACCATGGTCTTAATTTGATCGATTTTGGGACCCCAAGGTTCCACATGGGAGTGATAATGACACTTTATATTAATTATTTTTGTATAAGAAAAAAACATAAACATGAATCTTTTTACTATAACTATTTTTATATGGGGTTATACATATTAACGCTTTTACATTATATATTATTATGAAATATAAAACAATTTCCCTCATCATGTTATTTAATTTATAAATTTAAGACATTAAATAAACTAATTTAATTATGACACAATGTTGATGCATGAATTGCAGAATTAATAATGGGTTCAAATAAATGATATTATAAATATTAAAAAAAATTATTTTCCACATTTTTATTCAATAAATTTTTTTATAGATTATTATTACTTTTATATTTGAAATAATTAATATTTTTTTAAATAATAAAAATTGATTGAATTATGAAAAAGTCATGGTATGAATAGTATTACAATTGTCATAAAAGTGTTCGAAATCAGTCAATATTTATTTAGATGATAAGATAGTCCTAAAAATATATTATTTGTCCCAATGTCATATATAACATTAAAAATTTCATTAATGATCCATTTTTGGTCTCTTGGAAATTTTTTCCATATATATTATCCATATAGTTTGAATATATAAGAGGAAAGGGAAAAAGTGAAATAAGTAAACAAAAGGTTAAATAAAAAATACAAGGACTAAAAAGATATAAAATACATGTATGATTCTTATAAGTTGATTTTATTTCGACTTATATACACCTTATATTCTTATTAAATATGTTTTGGAACTATAGAAACCAAAAATCATTATATAATAAAATAATATTTTCAATCAATCTTAAAGAGCCCCTCTTACCTCTTATTAAATCCATCACCTATAACCCTTTCTCACACATCTCAAGCAACATTTAATCTTCCAACCTCTACCCAAATAAGATCTCAAGATCCATATCATCCTACTAGTAGCCTTACCTTAGGCAGAAAGCACATCAAGAAATCCTTTTTGTTCAAACCAAATATAGTTAACCAATTTAAACGTAATGTCTTCCCTCAACTTCTTTTCGTTTATTTTCCTTCTCCAACCCCTTGAAATCTATTTATTAAATTATTTTATAAAAAACACAAATCATAAATATAATATAATTTTTATGATAATAATTAGAACTATATTTACACAAACCTGCATTTAATGGATATAGTCATACTGTTTCTGTGGACATCGGACAACTGCCCAACGAAACGATGATATTTCAATTATCATATAATGTTTTCATGGTAGACATTATGATGTCACTGTATTTATATGTGATATATAATATATTAATTATGTCTCTATTCTTATGTATTTTTCATTTATATAATTCCTTTATTTTTTCCATAATGGGTAAATATGATAATTTTGTTTGAGGAAGTGCATACTACCACCCCCTTAAAGTGATACGACTCCTTCAAGCCATACATGGAATGTATAAAGTGTAGAGTTAATAAAATTTTATATTATAATACACAATATTTATATTATACCCTTATATCATTACTTTTTCATTTGATTAAATACAAAATAAAAATGAAAGTAGCGTTCATGCATACGTGCAACTTACAGTCTCAATGAACAATGAATTTCATTATTTATCTCCAAATGTTATGTAATGTTATAAATACATATATATTATAGATATATATGATACATATATATGATACATATATGATATATAAGTCATTAATATCATTCATTATATAATGTACTTTAGAAAACATAGAAAACATTAAATTACAATAAGTTCATTTTTTACTCAAGTAACAAATAATGAAAAAATGACAGTTATTATCATAAATGATTTTTTAATTTTTATAATTGGTTAATAAGTGAAATAAAAGGAATAAAAACCTTGAAAATGTTTCTTATAAAATTAAAAATTAAAGTTATTTTATTATTCTGGATATTAGATGATGAAGGAGTCATGACAGATATAAAGGAAGGGAACTTTTTAATCAAATTTCCATTCATTGGGTTAATATTCTACTTGTTGATTATGTCATTATATGAATATCTATCAACTCCCTACGATTGTTTTACACATACTATATAATTATATTTGGTGTATATAAATTTTTAATAATTATTTATTTCATTGGATTATCATTAAGGTAATGATACAATCATTATAAGGTAACATTTCACCCTCTTCTATTAGTTAAAGACTTATTCTTGTAATGTATTTTAATTTACATTTTCCTATTATGGGATATGTTATTATATATAATTATTTATATTAATTTTATTTCTAAGTGGTAACATAACATTTTATCTACTGTCAACTAATTTTCTAAATTTTAATATGACGCAACTTGGCTGTCAAATTTTCCTAAGGAAATACATCCCAATCTATTTTCACTGAGGAATATCTTGATATTGTGCACCTTTATTATTCTATAAGGTATATATACTACCCTAAGACATATGATATCACTAATATTATCATTCTCATGATATTAATGTTTTGTTTTAATGTTATTCTTTATTTATTTTTATTCAATTATTATCTCAAGTGTTAAAAGACTCTTCAACTAAAACATTGTTTTAGTTGTTTAAAACATTTATCTTTCTCATTCATGTCCATGTTTTTAAAAAATGGATATATTTATATAGAAATTACTTTTTTTAAATATTAATTACCTTAAAAAATTTAATGTGGTGTGGGACACTTCGATTCAAAAATATTCTTTTTCAAAAGTTTTATATGTGTAATTTAAATTGTATTCAGTATCTCAAAATATTGAAATCTTATATTGTGATTGAAATGTGGAAATTTTATAAGTCATTTAGAATTTTAATATGTTATGAATATATTGTGGTTCATGGGAATTCTTTTCATATACTAATCATTCCATGATAAACCTAGACCAGGTGATCCAATGGTAGCTCTTTAATTCATCGGGTAACTTGATAGAGGTAAATGTTAATGTTTCTTCAATAAGATTTTGGGAATATACTCTGATGGCTATTCCAAATATAAATCCCTACAAATCTTTGGAAGCAACAATGTAAGTGTCTTATGGATTCCAAACGTTACCTTTATGATTTATGATTTCCATGTGTTATTCATACAACCTATCATTTTGTGTGTTATGTTAATGATTGAAAAGTATGATTTAATTGTTTTTTATTTATTGATGAACTAGTGTTTTCCTTCCATTTTTAATACCCCTTAATGTTATTTTTATGATTATCCCATGTTTTTTTGAAATGTTTTTCACATGAATTAATGATGAATAGGGTCAAGGATGGGATCATGGAAAAGTAATGCTATCAAAAATTTGGAAGTAGACATGAAATTTTTCAAGAGTTTTATTTTTGGTAAAAATTTTGATTGAGTAGAAGTGTATAAATTGTTATTTTTATATGTAATGTAATAGTTAAAAACTAATTCTAAAAAACACAAAGCTTGAAAGAATCCTCAATGTGAATTATTAACTTATTTCATGATTATGTAATTTTTACGGCTTGGGTCTTATTGATGTTATCTTAGGACGGTTTAGAATACATTAGGGATTATGAGTTTTCATTAAACACATGGTTAGTCTCTATGACTACCCTTTTTGTTAAATCCTTATCTTTGTAAATTTTTTAGATCAAGGAATGTCTGTTACAAATGGAATGAGGTGGATCTCAAACTATATTCTTATCACTTCTGGATGACATGATTGCAATAATTATTTCTTAGTCATGTCCAGATGACTCTGATACATTTTATAACATATAATTCACTTGATGGAAAATTTTTTGTGATACGAATCACCTCTAGTATACCTCAATACCATCATGAATCATGGGTTGAATTAAATAAAATTATATTTTCTCATTGATCACATATTTTCAAGAAAGGTAAATATTATCATGGAATTTTCAAATAGTTTATCATATTACAATATTTTGAATCATATTATGATTTTTAAAAAGGATATGAAGAAGGAGACAGTTTTGAAATGTAAATATATTTGTTTTTAAATTTTGGTCTTTTATCATAGAATTGTGATATTTTAATAGGACTATTGATTTAATGTTTTACCTCTAGCTCAATCAGACTATTTTATAGAATGAATTTTTTATTAGATGTTTTGAAATTATATTTCATACATGATTATTTTAGAAAACTATTTTTCTATGAACATCCATATAACCCAAGTTGTACACGGTGTATTTGGATAAACAAAGAAGAATATTTTGAAGGACCTCTAAATCATTGTTCCAATTCATGGACCATCTATCAATGTGAACAAGATGATGATGAAACCTGGTGGAAACCATGATCACGGTACGATGTTATTTATTTCGGAAAATAGTTATTTTGTTGGGGTAAAAATTTTCAATAACAATTCGTGAATTAAGATAATGAGGTTATAATTAGTTGGGATGAAAATTATTGGTAAATCAAAATCATTGAGTTTAAATCATGCTAGGTTTATTATTGAGTTTTATAAAAATGAACAACCCACCGATCGTGTGACAACCCGTTACGTCAGACAAAGCTACATGAATCGAACCCACAATTATTGTGAGATTGGGATTTATCACCTATAAGAGGACTACGTGATGTCCCTGGTTAGTATGACTATTTTCTTTGGATAAATGATATTATCGTTCATGAATAAGTTGATTTTGGGATCATATGTCTTATATAATGAATATACTGAGTAATAGAAAATTATTGGGTGCTTATGTGATCATGTTTATTTTGGAATACGTGTTCTTCTATGGGAACACTATATTTTTAGGGAAAACAGAATTCTATGGGATCTCATTTGTGGAGTAATGGTTAAAATTTTATTCAAGAAGAAACTATGTTTTCATGGTGGACATATAGTGATTGGGGTTATTTAGGGAAATGATTAACCTATCATAGAGAATATTTAACTAGGTTAATTACACTTTAGTATGAGACATTAAGAGTAGTCGACGTTATTTGGAGATAAATGATATAATTTTTGTGGAATACTATGTGATTAAATTCTTCTATGTTTTGGTTTTTGATCTTATTTTGAAATATATTAATGGATTTAATATAAAATTTTTTATTGAATAGTATTTATTGAACATTGGATATTGTTTGATAATTTTCAGAGATTAAGTGTATTATTTGTTTTTAAAAAGTAATATCATTTTTTGGGGATTAACCAATCTTGTACTAACAATTTTGGTATTGGATAATGTCTAATGATAGGGGAAATATATAGTTTCTCTTTTGTAGATTTTTTGATTATATATACGTAGATTCTAGCAATTCAAGTGAGACCAAGTCATCTTTAATACTCATCATTTAGGGAATATATGATTTATTTGTAGAAACTTATTATGGGACGAATCGTCAATTGAAAGATAAGTATATTTCCATATGTTCTTAGAAAATATCATAAATAAATCCTCCTACTTTTCAAAAGAGAACATAATGAAAACATTGTCTATTTACATTTCTTACTAGGGAATCAATTACCATTTAACCTATCACATGTTTGTGGTTTTCTTCTAGTTAAATTTCTCCTAGACATGTTTTTTATCGATCTTTATAAAAACATGAAACATAGTTTCTCCTCCAAATCAATTTTTACACACATGGAATCCTATTATGTGTTATTTTGTGTGACATTGGAACTAATATTTATTTCTATTAAAGTGATTTATTTGTTGATCTTTTTCTGATGTTGGACTTTTAATGATGTTTGTTAGCCCATTTTTAAAATTTTAAGGACACAATTCCCAAAAGGGGCGACAGATGTAACATCATAGGAAAATAATGACTACAAAATTTTCAATTTTAAAAATATTTTAGAATTAAATATTAATTTTAATATAAAGGTTATTCTATATTCGATGACGTACCCAACACACAACAATGGGTTTCTCCAAAATCAAATGTTGCACACAAGGCTATGTCATGCTGAAAAATAATAATATAATAATATTTTAAATGGTAGTAAATGCCTAAAAATTTTATTGGATGGAATAGAAACTACTAACTTTATTATGATGAAACGTGTTTGTTAATCATTTTTACATTTATGCAATAAAATTTATAGGCGTAAAATGAGAATGACTCAAATTTGAAGAATAAATACTTTAATATTTTTAAAAGGTTGTTTTACCGCCTTTTGATGGAGATCCCATTTTAAATCTAGATTTTCTCTCTTTTATAAGCTCTATTTGACAAAATAAAACTATTATTTAGAAATAGTACATCAATTTTTTGTTGTATAATGTTTATTTTTTTCTGATAATGTTCATTTTTTATTGAATAGTAAAAAATACTGCATTTAAATTCAAAACTACTTTTTAATATAATTTATTTATATTGTTATATTGTTCTTTTAATTGGTTTAAAAGAGTAATTGGATTATATTTTTACAATTTAATCTAGTTATGGTAATTGGAAGTAAATTCACTATTAAAGTAGACACAAACAAAGGTAACTATTTTGATTGTTATTGTTACTTAAAAACACACTTTTTTGTTTTGACAACAGGAATTACTTTTAAATTAATTTCTGCCACATTTTTTTAGAATTTGTAAAAATGGATTCAATATTTGTAATCATGAGGTCCAAATTGTGTTAATAGGTAACTTTTTTTTATATATTCTAAGTGTTTCATTAAGTGAAAATTTTATTTACCATGGTTAAATGTTAAATATTGTAAAATAGGGGTAAAAATATATTATAATAATGTTAAATTAACCTAACATGTGTCCTAATATGGTTTTCTGATACATGTTCAACCATGTTCATCTATTGGTAGATTTGGAGACCCCATGGAGCAACATTGGAGTGATGATGACACTTTATATTATTTTGTTAAAATTAAGGAAAAAAATATTAATATGAATCTTTTTACTACAAATAATTTTAATGTAGAGTTATATAAGTTATCACATCGAATATAAATATTCAATTTAATTTAAAACGATTTTATACATTATGGTATTTTATTTATAAATTTTTGACATTAAATAATCAAATTTAATTTTGAGACAATGGTGATGAAACTATAGATTCACTAATAAAGTACAATAATAAATTATATTATAAATATTAATAAAAATTATTTTTAACTTTTTTATGCCATAAAATAATTTTATAGACTTTTAATACTTTTAATTTGTTAATTAATGATTCTTTTTTGATAGAATCATTTTGGGTTGTCTTTTTAAAAAATTCGTGATATGAATTGTATTAAAATAGACAATAATGTGTTTTTAAATCAATCAAAAGTTTTTTAAATGATAAAATTGGTCATAAAATATATAATTTAGCCAAATTAATTATATGATTTCAAAAATGTTATTAATTATACATTATGGGTTACTTGGAATTTTATTTTAATGTTATTATGCATATAGTATGAATATATAAGAGGAGTTGGTAAAAGTTATGTATGTTAATGAAGGGTAAAAAAATATATTGATTAAAAAATATACTAAACCCATCCAATTTTAATTGGAATATTTTATTACAACATATATAAAGCTTATATTTTAATTAAATATGTTTTGGACCTTTAGAAATCGAATACAATTATATAATAAAAAACTGTTTTCAAACATTCCTAAAGAGCCACAACTCTCTCTTGTAAAAATCCATCACCTCTAACCCTTACTCGCACCTCTCAAGCCATCTTGGATTTCCCATACACTACCCAAAAAAGATTTAAACATCCATATATCACCCATATAAGCCATAACATATTCATAGATCACTTTAAGAAATCCTTTTGGTTCAAACCAAAGGGAGTTACCCGATTTAACGACAACTTCTTTTCTCAAGTTCATTTCTTTTATTTAACATCTACCACAACCTAAAATATCTTTATTCAATACTTTTATATAAAAATAGTATAAAAAATATAATAGGATGTTGTTATGAAATGTTTTCAAACTATATTCCTACACACATCCATATAATGGAATCAAAAAAACTGTTTTTTTGGACGACGACATACTACCGCTGGAAATGATGATTTTTCAATTATCTCCTACCACCTCTCATGGTGGCCATTATGATTTCAATGTATTTATTTGTGATATATAATATATTTATTATGACTCTATTATGTTTTATTCATCATTTATATAATTATTTTATGGTTTCTATAATAGGTAAATACGATAATTACATTTGAGAAAGTGCAGACAACTGCTCCCTCCAAGTGATATGGCTCATTCATGACATACGTGATTCTTGTAAAGGATAGAGTTAATAAAATTATATATTATATTATACATTAATTATATTATACCTATGTATCATTAATTTTTCATTCCATTAAATATGAAATAGAAATGGAAGTAGCATTCATGTGTACTTATGGCTTACCATCTCCATGAATGGTTCATTACATTTCTTATCTCTTAATGTAATGTACTGTTATAAATAAATATATAAAAGGGATATATATGATATATATTTTATATCTAAATCAGTAATATCATTCTGGAGAAAATTTACATTTGATAACGAAGACAACTTGTAATTAGGAGAAGTTCATTTTTTACTCAAGTACAAAATATCAACAAAACGAACATTATTAATTTAAATAATTTTGTAATGTTTATAACGTGTTAATAATTTATATAAAACCAATCGTAAACATGTAAATTTTTATTAATAAATTATGAATTATCTTTAGTTTATTATTCATGATATTAAATAACTAACGAGTCAAGTTAGACATGAGGTAACATAACTTCTTAATCAAATTTCCATTCTTTGGGATAATATTCAACTTATTAATTATGTCATTCTATGAATATGTGTGAATGGAAAATGATTGTTTTAAACTTAATATATTATTATATTGGGTGTATTTATATATTTCACACATAACTATTTAATTGGTTAATCCTTAATGTAATGATATGATCATTATAAGGGTAACTTTCACCCTCATCTTTTAGTCAAAGAATACTTCTTACAATGCCTTGTAACTTCCATTTTATTATGTTGTGATATGTTATTATTTAACATTATTTCATTAAATTTTATTTCCATGTGATGAGGGACCATTTTCTCTCCCATCAAATCATTTTGTCAATATTAATATAAAATCTTTTTCTTTCAAATTTTCATAAGGAAATATGTCTCAATACCATTTCAATGAGGTATATCTTGATAATGTGAACCTTTATTATCCTATAAGGTGTATATAATTCCCCTTGACATATGATATCATAAATCTAATTATTTTAATTATTTTAATGTTTTGTTATAATGTTATTATTTAAATATTTTTACTCAATTTTTATCTCAAGTGAAAAAGGAATATTAAACTAAAACATTGTTTTAAATGATAAAATATTTATATTTCTCATTAATGTACAATTTTTCAAAATGTTTTTTACAGATTTACTTATATGGATATTAAATTTTTTAAATTTTAATTCCATTAAAATATTCTATGTGGTGTGGGACACTTTGAATTAGAAATATGCTATTTAAATGTTCTATAGGTTTTTTTCAAAATGGATTGATTATGTCAATATATTGAAATGTTATATTTTGATTACACTGTGGTAAATTTATCTTTCCTTTATGATTGTTTTATGTGTTAGGAATATATTATGGTTCTTGGGCATTGATTACGTATACTATTGGTTCTGTGATAAACCATGGAAAGGTGAGCCCATGAATGATCTCTAATGCTTTGTGTAACGTGATAGAGGTACATGTTAATGTTTATCATAATAGATTTAAGGAATATACTATAATTGGTGTTCGAAATGTAACTCCCAACGTAGCTATGAACGCTGCAAGAAAATTAGGTTATGGATTCCACATGTTACCTTTATGAATTATGATTTTCGTTTTTTATTCATAAAACCAAAGATTTTGTGTTGTATGTTAATGATTGAAAAGTTTGACTTAATTTTTTTATGTATTGATGGAATAATATTTTCTTTCCTATTTTTATAACCCTAACTGATATTTTTATGCTCATCCCATATTTTTATAAATTTTTTTCACTGGACTTAATGATGAATAGGTTCAAGGATGGGATCATGGAAAAACCATGTTGTCTAATATATGGAACAAGTCATGATTATTTTATAAGAGTTTTATTTTTGAGAAAAATTTGGATAGAGAAGAAGTGTCTACATTGTTATTTTTGTTATGTCATGTAATAGTTACATCCTATTTCCATAATACTCTAAACCTAAAAAAAACCTCAATGTGAATTATTATCTTATTTCATGACTATGTAATGTTTAAGTCTGGGCCTTATAAAATGTGATTGGTTTTTTATGTTATCTGTTATTATTTAAAATTATATAGGGGGTATAGTATACCCATATTACTACCGTATAACCCATATATTTGTTAATAGAAACTAAAAATTGGTAGGTGTGCCCGAGTTATAGAGGAAAATATGATTTTGGGCTGTAGTCTATAGATCATGACAACTAGTCATTAAAATGTTGTATTGGAGGGGTTGATTTCTTTTATATCACCCTTTATGGATTTATTAGACAAGATATTTAGTGATGGGTTGGATCCCAGGATAGATATAATTATTCATCACAGAGAAAAAATATTTTAGTTTGATGTGTCGTTAACCAAGATGATTATTGATGTTATTACTTTTCAATGTTGCGATTATATATGAGTATCTATTTATTGATTAATATTTTGTTTGGAAATAAAAATTTATTTTTTATAATAGGTATTATCAACTGAGGAAGTGGATTATTATATACTTTTAATATTGGAAAATAGAGTGAATTGGATTATCATGCATCATATTAACTATATTGGATTCATACGACATTGAGTCTTTATAGAGTGTGATTTAATTATGGCCCATGTATTGTAGATTAATATATCAGAAAAATCTGATACGAAATTTTAATATAAATAAAAATGATGTAATTACAGACATTAGTGATAAAATTTATTTTTATCTCCTTTGGATTGATTTCATATTTATCTATGGTAATATGATATCGATGAAGATATAGTTCATGTATATTGGAGGTATGGTGACTTTGGTGGGTTGGTATTCAACTACACACCTATGTGGTAGAGACCTTTTGGTTAGTTAGTATTTTTTTGATACTGAATGTGTCCAAAAAATTAATATATGGTGTTCTATCATATATCATTGAATGAAATTATACTCAATTGAACAATCTTAATATTGTTTCTTAGACCAATTATTAAAGGGTGATGTAATTTTTTGTATACAAGTTTTCTATTTTAGTTGTGAATATATATGGATAGACATTCTTATGGATTCTTGTGTGTATTGAAGAACAAATATGATGATGATTTGGACCATGGTTTTAGAATGTTTAGAAAATGTGACATCTATGTGGGTATTTATTTTCTTGATACCTTGGGTTGGGAAGGAATGACGTACAACTTCTCATTAGATGTCGACCTTGTGAGAGGATTTATCATTGGGATAGGTGGTGGAAGAAGTGCATATTATGTGAGAAATAATGGTTGTGGTTTGTGTGGATACATAGATACCATTAGTTTTTACAGATACCCTAGTGGGATAGTAGATTATGGAGTTTAGGGAATCATATGAAAAGTTGTTCCATGGGTTATGTGTTCCTTTTGAGGTAGTGAGGATGGTTTTACACCAATGATAATACTGATACAAGTTATTTGTTACTATCTAGGTGACATGTTAATAATTATTCAATTATTTTTTTAATGAATCACCTATGGATATTAGTTATTGACACTAAATTCATGTACTGAATCAAAGTGACATCTAGAACTAATCAATTTTATTTTAGTTTACAAACAAGATCGAAATACGTATGCATTATCATAAATATAATAATAAAAGTGTTGGATAATAATATCTATTATTTAAAAATGTTACATATAAAATATGTGAACCTCTAGTAATCAGAAAAACAATTCAGTGGGATTTCCTGGGATAAACCATGGAACAAGTAAATTAACTAATTTTTATGAGGGGTTCCAAAGAAGCACTAGATGAGCATTGTGCAAGTGGAGGGACACTTGTGGTTAGATGTGAACATACTAAAAATTAACTTTTCAATTGGTATAGTTTAGAGCATTTGCCTTGGGGTCTTACTTTTTCTTCACGGGGGTGTATACCCTAATTATGAGTTAAATATAGTGAATAACATTAGAACAATTCTCAGCATGCAGAATGTAGCGATGTATTAATTTGGTGGATTATAACATAGTAAATGGTTTTGTATAGTGAAAAATGTTGTTATGTTCGTTTATGAATATAAATGGGTAATGATTATTTGGATATTTTTTTGTTATTGTGATTTCAAGGATTCCCCTATGGTTGGGTGTGGGATGTCATCTTCAGGAAAGTGACACTCAAGGGAGTAGGGTCACAAGATTGTCAGACCATCAGTTAGAAAGATATTTTTTCAATTGATTTTATATAAACAAATAGATATTGTTTCATTTTTAATAATTATTATTACCCTATACAATATTTCCTTTGTCTTATTCAAACATATTTTTTGATTTTTAACTACAATAGATATGGTTTAATAGAGTTAAAGCATGACTGTCTAGCTTGGTAAGGATTTTGAGGATCATGTTGTGTTGAGTTAAATATTAAATTTGAAAGGTGTATATAACATAATGGATGATATAATGATATAAGTAAAATTCATATAATTTCACAAGAGGTCTGAAATAGACCTAAAATAATGTTTTCATTGATCATGGAATTTTGCATATATTATGGTTTCTCTGATAAATTTTAGGTGGAGCGTCATTGGATGAGGTAATTAGTCATTGAGATAGGTCTCCCATATAAATATATAATTAGTTATATATAATTTGTATAGGGAAATGGTCTAGATACATTTTTTTGTTAATCACATTGGAGTTATGTGGGAATTCATAAATCATTAATGGATTTTGTAGGAAAATCCATTATGATCCGGCATAGACCTTGGATGAATCTAACATGACCAATTTTGATCTGAATATTTAATTGGGAGATGTATTTACCCATTTTAATAGTTCTGGGTAGTTGGGTACTGTAATAAAAATGGTTTTGGAATTTTTTTCATGTTCTATCTAGGGATTCTAACAGTGGTGAGAATCACGACATATAGTCATCCATAGTGATATTGGCCTTTTGTCCTAGAGTTCTATATGTCGGGTGATGAATCATAAAATATTGTAGTCATTTTTTGAGTTTATAATTCTATGGTAAGTGTCTTATCAATATTTATGTGTTCATTATGAAAAATTCCATCTATTTCAGTGGGTTTTGTATTTAACATTCTAACGAGTCCTTAGAATCATGTTTGTAATTCAATGATAGATCTCTACAATCTATGATAGAAATTTAATGAAATATAGTTTAGGATATTTGTTTGGATGTACACCAGGAATTCTATATGATGATTTGTAATAAAGTGGGGATGTTATAGAACCCCATTCTATATGTGCCTTTAGGGATCATTGGATACCTAATATTTTTATATAGTGATCATTTCATTTCAATAACAATAATTTTGAATAATTTTTTGATAACTGAAACGCCTCAAATAAGTTGGTCGATATATTTTTGGAGTGTTATGATGTAATGACATGACCCTATTATGTACAGATCTAGTGTCTAGTAACATTACATTTTCATGATTATATGGAGACAAATCTCGATGGACGGGTCAGTTAACTAGCCTTGTTAAACTTCATACATAAATGAGTCATGTATTAAAAATGAAGATAATAATTACAATATACTCATTTTCTTTTGAATATAATAAAATATTTCGTCATGTGGATCCTACCATATATATCTTAGTACACATCATGCAATCCTAGACAATGCAACAAAATTAGCATGATCTCAATGCTCTTTAAGGGTATGCAAATTGAAGAAATAATGAATAAATTGGTGTAGTTATTATGAAAAATTAATAACCAATGAAATATCTTAAGAAATCATGAAATTGATAAGGAAGTCCATAAACAATATTCCTGGGTAAATATATGAAATCAAATTCCATTTAAATAACTCGATAAGTAATAATCTATATGGAATTGAATGAAACTGAAACACATGCAATTTTAACAATGTAATGAGAGTGATATTTATCGATAAATTTTTTAATAGTGAAATTATCCAGTATAATTAATAATAAATAAAAATGAAGTCATTTCATACTTATTGGACATCATGTCTAAGGTGCATTAAAGCGTACACCTTCAAGACCCTTCACAAGATGTTTCAAAACTACAAGTAGAATCCTATTTAACTTCTACAACTAATTTGTCTCAAGAGAACCATTATATGGATCATGGGAAATATAATTTCAAGTCCCCATATTGAATATAAAATTTATAGATGATAAAACAATTTTATTTAATGTAGTCTCTCCATTAAAATGTGGTCCAAGTGTATTTTGAAGAAGATCGATTTTAATTAAAAGTATTGGGGTTTTTCATATGTTATGACTATAGAAACTATTGAATAAATTTAAAAATATTTTATAGAATATAACACACACACATATATATATATTAAATTAATATCACAAACTAATTTTATCTTATTTAATTTATTATGATAAATTATCTTCATGGGGATAAGATTATTTTTCTTTAATAATATTCCCTTAATATTAAACTACTACGTATAGTCATTTGTAATTATTTTGTAACCAATGAATTAATTTTAATTTTTTGTAGACCATAGATTATTATAAGTTATATAATTATATAAATAAAGAATAATTTGATATCTAGGATATATCTCATTATAAATAAAAATATTGTTAATAATATATTTTTTCATGGTGAAACACTGTTTGTGGGGTAACAGAAGATATCTAAAAAAGTCATTATTTCAGGTAATGAAAGAAATCCCAACACTGAGTTAATTTCATTCTTTTTATTTAATATATTTAAAATTATAATTATATTTTAATGTCTTAGGATACTATATTCCCTTATGTGTTTGGTGTTTCATGTTTTAAAAATTATAAAAAATATATATTTTTACTTGATAATTATGTGGTTTTACATTCTAACAACATTAAATAAAATTTCAATAATAATTAACACAAAATATTATTGATATATTGATTGATATTATATTTAATGAAATAATACATCATGGAAAGTGTTTTTAAAACATCATATAGAAAAGATATCATGGGAATTACAAAGGACACATATACTAACATGTAATTTGGTCTCTATGTGGGAAACCATTAGTTACAATTATAGACATATACATTGAGAAAAATAATAAATATTTAAAGTTAGTGATTTATGTAAAATTGATAGACAATTGGATTATCAATCTAATTTTAAGGGTATGAATTTCATAAATCTATAATAATTTAAGATACTATCAGTTTAATAAAAATTATTTAATTAGGAAAATATTGATTGATAATTTATTTGATATCGTGCGATTATTAAACAAACTAAGAATATAAGGTTATATAAATTTTTTATAATGTTTAATTTAATATGTAAAAGTATACATTTTTTTAACTTTGATAGAATTATAATTCATTCCTTACTCTAGGAAATGGATTTCCAAATAAAAATATTCATTCATGATGCACTAAAGTAAACATTTAATAGATCTTAAGCTATATAAAATATTGAAAAGTATAACTATGTGTATCTAAATATTAATCAATGCTAATATGGTTCACACATTAATATCCAAAGATAATAATTAATAATTTTGGTCCGTTATTAACATGTATTCATTAATTTTTTTAACAAAAACCAATTCCATATTTGACATGAAATTGTGAAGGTTAGTGGATATGATTAAACACTTATCTTCCATCAACCATGTGTTCAGGTCCTGCAACCTTTCTGGATTTGATGGGTTTTCACCCGATATAAATGATGTCATTTTCAAAATTAAATAATTAATAAATATGATTTACATGTATAAAATTAATTCAATAAATAACCTATTTTCTAATGTTCTTTATAAAACCATAATACATAAATACTTCATCATTCATTTACACATAAGACCTTATTTATTCTAGGGTTTTTCATTTTCATGAGGTAATTGAATCAAATTATTCCCATGATCACTAATTTAAATTAAATGAACCATAATTGAATCCTTAGGATGATTTTTTTTCATTCTTCATACACATCATTTTTTCAGGGATTGTGTTTCCTTATGTCATTATTTCTCACACATAATTCATTTCCACAACATGTTGGGACACATTCATGTGTGTCTCATTCAACATTTATTCCATGATTGAAATGAATCCCTTTATTCCACATGGTATCCACCAATATATCTCATACAAAACTCTATCATTCTCCTATTTGGTGTTTAATTTAGTATGTTAAGGTATAAATTATTAATCATATTTTGAAAAATATACTTTGAATAAACATGATAACTTTCACTTTGATCAACAATTATTTTGTTTCTAATTTTAACCATCATTCACTTTATCATCAATGATTTCAAGACTACTTTGGGTTCTTGAAATTGAATAATACCTAAAATCATAGTGTGATTAATTATTTTCATAGTTGGAAAAGAGTATGATCATTTATATGATATCTAAATCATTAAACTAAATTTTCAATTTAAAACAATATAGGATAAACCTATGTTATTCATTTTCGTCAAATATTCAAATATTTCATAATGAATTCTAATTAAAATGAGAGTTATGATATGAATATCTTCTAATAAGGACAACATGGGTGTGCATAGAGGCATGTTATCATGTAATAGGTTATGGTCATGTCAGGCTTGACACACAAAGTTAGAGTTGTTATCCGTGGGTATATTTGTTCCAGAACCACATCCACTTGTAGTATCTAGACATGTATGTATTACTAGGAAATTACAAATAATATATATCATAAAAAAATCATTAGGTCACTCTATTTTACTTATCCACAAATTCTACCTTAGTCTTAAATTCTATAGTCTATTTTTTTATAAATCTAGTTACCAAGGATTCTACTAGCCATACTCTGACACTAAATATACAAAACCAGCCCCAGTAATCCAAAAGAAGATGTCTAATACCTTAACATTGGCATGATTACAATGTGAAAAATCACAAAGAACTGATTAGATTAGTTATATTTGGAAACTATAAAAATACATGACTCTTTTATTACAAATGAAAATATTAATTTAAACATATATTTTTTATTTTGATGACAATAACCTTTTTCTATATAGCGTATTCTTGCACTCCAATCTTAGTAAACATCCGTGAATGTTGTGGAAAGGAAAATAAATGGGGGATCACAAATGAACAGTAAGGTAAGTACACTGGTTGAATTAATGATGCAATGAAAATATTCAATATGGAAGTTTTTTAACATAAGAAAAAATACACGGAATAAATAAAAATGCAATGAACTTCCTAAAAAATATAGAACAATAAATAAAATAAAATAAATTCTGTTTAAATATTTTGATATAGAATAATAAATGTAGAGTGGAATGAAACATAACAACATTCCATTTAATCAATGAAATGATAATTATATGCATCCATATATATTTTTCATAGAGAAATTCTCTATCATTAAAAATATTGAATCAAAATCAAAGAAAGGCTTCATTATTGGATGTCATTTATAAGGATAATGATAACCTTTACCATTAAGAACATTCACAATATGGATTAATACTATAGGTATAATCCTGCTTAATTTGTGCCATAAATTTTCATCATAAAAAGATATTAATGAATCTGGGGTATATATAATTTATGGGTACCACAGTTCATTTAATGCCCAATTTTTTATTCATAAATAGTACTTGATTTTATTAATAGACAATATTCCTTATGACATATACGTATTGAATAAATATTATGTGTTTGTCAATATTTCCCCAAATAATTAAAAAATAATCAATGTGAAAATAATACGTAAAAATAATATATGGTTTTGAAAATAATAATATCCATGATAAATGATAAGGCTAAATACCTGAAATTTATTGTTCAAACATCATAGGGAACTATAAATTTCAATGGTGATTAACAAAGGAATAATTGAATTGAGTGTAAATACTATCCTTGAATAAAATAATAATAAAATATATAGGAATATAAGTATGGTTTTGATATAATATATCCCATGTATATAAAACTATATTATTTTCTTTAATAAGGAATAAAAATACAATAAAAATATCATTTAAAAACATTCTTGAAATTTTTTTCCATATAATTTAATTTTTTTAAATAATTCTATTTGGTATTAATTTTTAAAATATATTATATAAAAGAATTCTTCTAAACAACAAATCTTGCCTTTATTAATAAATTTATTGTAAATATATACATGTTGTATATAGTTAAATAAGTATTCTTTTATCACGGTAAAAAGGTTATAGAAATCCTTTTTAGGAATGGGAAAATAATATTACATTGAAAATGGTACCATTACATGACAATGATCATTATTAACCAATTTACAAAAAAATAAAATTTTTATTCAATAATTATGCAATAATTTTTTGTAATGGAAATTCATGTTTAATTAATCATGAATAAAACATTATTGTGATGTAAACCCTTAAACACACAATAAAATTTAAGTGAGAATAAATCAATGAATAAATTATTTGTATAAATTTAAATACACATAAAATATATGTATGTATAAAAAATTATAGTAAAAAGTGATTACACAAATACTCAAGGAATATTAATGAAAAAAGGAAGTAATATATCCTAATTAAATGGAATCGGTTTAAGAAAGCCCCTACCACTTGGGAACATTTAATTTAACTTCCAATTGAAGAAATAATTCAAATTCAAACTCAATATATAATGAAGATAAAAATAATAATGAAATAATATAAAAATATGTCCCCTATATATACCACACAAAATAATTGAGTGTTGAATAATTTATTTATCTGATAGATGTGAAAAGATTGATGAAAATACCTTACCATGAATTACCCTTCGGGTGAATGTCATTGGAAATCTTGTATAATGGGTTTTAAAATATTAATAACTTACTAAAATAACATTTTAAAATTTATTTTATCGTAGATAATCTTATTATAATATCATGTTACTCGTTTCTGGGTAATAATTCATTACATTGACTATTAATGGTTTTAATTAGAACGTTTTTCAAGTATGTTTTGACATGTTACCCATTATTCCAATCATGGTTTCAACATATCGATAATTTAACACATTATGTAAATACCATATATATTTTTTATATATTTATTTATAATAATACATAATAATTTGAGATATGAAATGGAATTCAATGTCCCTGGATATTGGAGGTCGTCCGTATGAATGAACACTATTTTATTTATTTTTTCTTATTAAAATAATTAAAATAAAATTTATATATATATATATTATAAATATATTATAGTATATATTCCATATATTTAATATTAATTTATGTAAACAATCAGTCATACATTCCATGTATGTCATGAATGAATCATATCCCATTGGGTGGGCAGATGTCCACACCTCATCCAATGATATTATAATATTTTGAAATAATTGAAGGAGAAATGATGTATGTTATCTAAAAATTGAATACGAAAAAACAAATTATTAATATAATAAATATAATTGATAGTTTTTTAATAATAAGTACCAAAAAATATAGATAGTAAATTAAAATTGGACGATGTCATTTTGTGATGCGGTAATTCTTTGTAGACATATATAGTATGTTCATTACCATTTAGATGGATGTGTTTATAAGGGTATATAAATATTTATATTAAAAAATGTAATTATATTTAGGATATGAGAGTTATTTTATAATCATGGAAGAAGAATATTTTATGGGGAGAAAAAACAAAAAAAATATAACTTGAGGAAGGATGTTACATATTATTTGTGTAACTTCGTTCATTTTGAAGAAAAGGGCTTCCATGGATGAATTTAATCAAAAATGGTGTCCTATATGATGATAATTGTGTTTTATATGAGCTATTTTTTCAGATAATGTTTGTTATAATGTGTCTAGAGAGTTGTGAATAAGTGGGACGTATGAGGGTCGATTAATTTTCGAGGAGTAATATACATGTAAATTGTTTAAAATGGAATTCCAAATACAATTTTCCAATGAAAAGATCCAAAACTAATGTCAAATACATTGTAAAAGGGATGATATGGTATAAATATGGACAAAAAATGTCATTTTGGAAAGTTTAAATTTCAATTTTTTCATAGGTTTTATGTTTAATCTATTATTAAGATAATTTTTCTTACAATCACTGTAAAAAAATTTAATCCCATTCACTAAATATTTGGTATTTTTTTACTAATTATAAATTATATATAATTTTGATTCTGAATATTGAAATGTTTTAAAAAAATTCTATCACAGAAGTTGAAGATATTATTTTAAATTTAATCCCATAGACGAGACGACAGAGTAGGTTTTAAATTTAAAAATGTTCAAAAGTTTTTTGTGTTATTATATTCAATTTAAAATTGAAATTGAATATTATAAAACAAATTGGATTAATTTTTATAAAAATAATATTATTAAACATTAAAACTAACCAAAATATAATTTTTCTTTAAGAATAAATTATATTAAAAACCAGTTTTGAATCCAAATTCAGAATTTTTTACAATTCACCAAAAATTGAATCTCCACAGAAGTATACCAATAGTTACCCCAACCAATTTTTATATTTAAAATTAAAAAATAAATTGTTTTTTATATTTACAATTTATAAAATATAGAGAATAAATATTTAAAATAGGTTCTTTATTAGAAGTTGAAATATTTCTGTTAGATAATTATAAGATTTATATGAAAAATATTGGGTTTCTTGTGTCTTTTGACTGTAAAATCTATTTTATGGGGGTAAAAAATATGTTATTGAATATATATATACATATATTTCTATAAATTACAATATAATTTTAAATTATTTAATTTAATAGGAAAAAATATCTTGTTGGGCCTAAAAATAATTCACTATAAAAACATTATAAATATATTCAACTGGTGCATATACAGATTTATAAATAATTTTTATGAAATTAATTAGTTTTTTATATTTATATGACAAATTTTTTTAT
This sequence comes from Viscum album, assembly GCA_963277665.1. Taxonomy (NCBI): domain Eukaryota; kingdom Viridiplantae; phylum Streptophyta; class Magnoliopsida; order Santalales; family Viscaceae; genus Viscum; species Viscum album. Next base: position 264,015,948 of record OY728122.1, on the reverse strand, counting down.
AATATATTTAATATTACATATATATTCTAAATTTACTACTTAGTGATTTCTTATTATAAATAACAATATTGCTAATATTATATTGTTGCTCAGTAATAACTGGTCTTCTGTGTAATGAATGATTCTGATGAAAGACCTCACTGTGTGTAAGGCAGTATAACCCATAATTATGACCATTACAAGAATCATATTAAATTTATTTAAAAGACTAATTATATAGTAATTTCTCATTATATTTCATTCCCTTACATTCTTGGTGTTGTGTGTCATACACACTATCGAATTAAATGTTCATAATTTATAATTTTAGAGTCTTGCATAATATACAACTTAGGGGATCAGATTATCCCTAGGATAAGACATGAGGATTCTTTAGGGTAGGCTATAGTGTAACCATTGTAATGACCTAGGTTTTAATAGAACAATAAGTTTAAAATTCTATTAATATATATAAATATGATATTAATTTTACGTTAAAAGGGACACTTTTTCGGACAGCGTACTCAACACACAACTACATATTTCTCCAAAATCATATGTTGCAGACAACATTGAGTTATATTGAAAAATAATAAAATAATAAAATTAATATTTTAAATTGTATTAATTTCATAGGCGTTTGAATTATTGGAATAAATAGTATCAATTAAATTTTGAAATATGGTTTACGAATATTTAAATATAAATTCTTTGGTTACCATATCTATTAGAAATGGAAATAAAAACTTGCTGAATATAAATGATATTTCTTTGTTATAAAAAATTTAAACGAGAATAAATGTGTTATAAAATCATATCAATATTTATGGGTTTTTATTTAAATAATAATTAATGTAATATATTTTGTTTAGTGAATTATAATCATTATACATGTTTTGTTAATATGATATACGAAAAAATTCAATTTTTCAAATAGAAGAAGTATATTTCAAAATATGTAGTTTTAGAGAATTTTTATAGCATATCCTTTTTAAATATAGTTTTTATAAATTTTATATTTTCTATTTATTAAAATAATATTCTTCTTTATAAGTGGGACATAAAAATTTAATTTGGATGAAATTAATTATTTTCTGATAAAATTCATATGTTTTTGAATTAGTGGATAAAACTGCAACATATTTAACAATTATCTTTTCATCTAAAATATTTGTATAGTTTCATTGTCAGATCAATTGGTTTTTAATTTTAATGGGATTATGTTTTTATCATTTAATTCAATTTTGGGGGTTGTTTGTAATTTGAAATTTAAATTGGACATAAAAAATGATGAATTGGTTTTATAGTTTTGACTTCATAAAAACCCTATTTTTAGTTTGGACAATAAAAATTAATTTTAAATTAATTTCAAAAAATTATGAAGTTTGAATTTAGAGAAATGGATTCCATATATGGAATGATAATGTATTATTTTTTTAAATATGTACATTTTATTTTTCGACATTATGAATAATAATTTTAGTAATTGTTTTACTTATAATTGTTAAAGGTTAAATTAGTTGAATAAGGGTAAAATAAAAAATATAATAATAATATTATAAAACCACCCTAACACGTGTTCTAATACCATTTAATTTGATATTTCCAACCATTTACATCCTTCGGTCTAATTTGGGACACCCTAGAGCCACATGGTAGTGATAATGATATGTTATAAGAATAAATAAAATGTAAAAGGAATTATAATAAATACCATGTATCTTTTACCAAAAATAAATTAATACATGGTTATATATCCAACCAATATTAATATAAATAGTAATTATAAAGGTAAAAATTATTTCCTATATCATATTTTTTATTTATAATTTTTATACTTTATATAAATAAATAAATGAATGTCACAATGATAATCCAATGATTGATTCATTAATAAAGGAGTCAAATAAATGATATTATAAGTACTAAATAAATATTATTTTACATAATTTATGTCATCCAAATATATATGGATGAATATTCAATGCTAGGATTGATTCAATTTTTATCAATGGAATTAGGTTATTGTGAATTTGTTTAAAAGTCTACTATGAATAGTCTTCAAAATTAACATAATTCATAACATAAAATATAATATTATTTATAAAATGATATAAAGTACCAAAATATATAATATTACTCCAAATGGTTAATATAAGTTAAATTATATTATAAATGGAAATTTTATGAGACTTTTGAAATTATATGGTAATTACAATAACCCAAAATGTATAAATAACATGATATCACTATTAGGTTAAAAAGGGTAAAATAAGCGTTAAAAATATATGGATAGAAAAATATTCCAAAAATTTATATATATTATTGGATTATGAATATTTTAACCAAAATAATCTAATATTAAAATTAAATATGTTTTGACCATTTTAATCGAAATTTAATTTATAATAAACTAATATTTCAAGACATTCTTAAAGTGCCCCTCAAATAAAATATAAATTGTCCCTTTTTATTCTAATTATATCCCACATACAATTCCTCTTAGTTCATAAATAATCTATATAATACTATATATTAAATCCATAATTTCCTCCAAGAATATTTACCTTGGGTAGATGGCTATTCGAGAAAGCCATTTGGCTCAAATCAAAATAAGTTACCCAATTTAGAGGTAACGTCTTCTCCCAAGTTCTACTCTATTATTTTCCTTCACCAAATTCTATGATCTTCTTATTCTTTTATTAAATAAAAATAATTATCTAAACATACTACGATGTTTTTATGATATGTATTCAAATTACACTTATACAACTCTATCTAAAGGATACAAACATTCTGTTTTGGTATTCGTCGAATTACTGCCTCTTAAAACGATGATTGTTCAATTTTCATCAACCACCTCTCATGGGGGACATTATGATTGAAATTAAATTATATATGAAATATATTATATTTCTATTGTCCCATTTCACATTTAATTTTATTTACATCATACTGTTATGCTTTCCATAATGTGTAAATACGATTATTTTATTTGAGGAAGAGAAGGCATCCACCCTTGAATGTGATATGACATGTAAGGTCCCAGTTCCGGAAGCCACCTATAGGTGCCCCATTCCATGTTGTTTAGATGGCATCAAACACATTTCCCTAAATTTTAGAGGATTCCGACTAGTAGTGAGGGCCTTGTCTGTGATAGTGGGGAAACTATGCCCTCATTGGCCGAGTAACACAACAGAAGAGAAACAAATCTCAATAGAACAAGTATGATAAAATCATACAACAGTAAATAGCAGAAGAATAAATATAAAAATCAACATGAGAACATATAAAAAGATACATGATACATTTGTCTTGGAAAACAACCAAACATGTCAAAATGTTGAAATACAATACTAAGCCATAGTACAAAATAAAAACAGGAAAAAACTCCTCAGCATCGCAAGCCTCAGCTTGGTCCCATGCTCTCCACCTCCTAAAGAAGTCATGAACCTAGAGTATAAGGGCACATTCCATTTTCTATACCTGCAACAATGTAAACTGTTGGGGCCCAAAATTTGGACCCAAATAGGGTGTGAGAATAATCCCTATAGGAAACCACCAATAGATCTGTGCCTAACAATCACTGAATATATATAATGTTAAATAATAAAAATAAGTAGTAGACAAGGAAGTACACAATAGAAACAAATCTACAGATTCAAAGAATTCAGTTCCTCATATAAAGTAAACATATAACCTCAAACACGTATCCCCCTAGGATTTTCTCACAGCCTAATCCCCTCTGGTCATACCTAACAACACAAGCAACCTTATGGGATGTACACACAATCTAACCCATCTGGTTCAGCTTTAGTATAGTCACTCAGGGGAATCACTCACTGTCTATTACCCCTATAGTCTCATATCAGTAACTAAAAGGCACTATGGGGAAGCACTAACATCACCTTCCCATGTTTCCTATATCGAGGAACTAAAAAAACTCTGAAGAAAAACATACATCAATTCCAACTATGGTCTCGCATCTTAATTGTAAAAATAGACACTCTGGAGAATTCCTTACGTCCATTCTCCCATATGGTCTACTACACCATTTTCCCATAGCCATGTGTAAGTCAAACGTGCAACAAAATGCAATACTACTAATGTAGACATCACTCCATCCTGCAATACTAGGCATAAGAAACAACAAGTTAACCAAATAGGATAAGCAAGACCAAACGGTCAAAACAAGAAACCAGGCATGGGAAAAGACATAAAAAACACATCATTAAACCATATTCAATTTAAATTAACCTCTACTCAAGAATACAATCAAGGAAGGAAATTAATAGGGGTAAAACAATAGATTTTTAATACCCCGTTCAAGGGTATTGGGAAAATTTTCACATATAACTCAAAAACATTCAACGGAAAGGGAAAATCCACAACCCTCAACTTTGTATAATCTTTATATGTGAACCAAAATCCATGAATCTACCAAGAACACCACATATCTACAAAAATTCTAAAAAATTATCAACCAAAGAGTACTCATGAAAGAGGAGGAATCAGGAAAAGATTCTCTTGCAGAAGAAAGAGCATACCGAGGTGATCCTAATGCAATCAATGGTGACCGATTCGGAGAACAGCCGTTCGATTGGGGGCTCAGAGAAGGATCTCGTCCATAAACTCACTCTCACATGAAAAATACCAAGAAAGAGAGATTTAATGCAATTATATGCGACCTCATTCCGTCTAATAAAAAAATAAAGTACAGGGCATATACATTATATGTACCTGGATTGTACATTCCTTCACCTCCCCCCACATTAGTCGGTCTCCAGGTCACCACACACGGCCGTGTGCATGGATGTTACATAGCTAGTAGCTGGCTACCCGAGGTAACCGAGTACCCGGCATGTACTCATAATGTACATGATGTGTACTTATGAAATTTCCAGAAACTCCTCTATTCCTGAAAAACACCATTAAATTGAAAACAAAACTGAAAAAAAGTTCTGGGTTCATAAATGATTCCCCACTTAAAGAAATTTTTCCCATAATTTCCCTATCCATGAGGCATAGATGAAAAATCTTCATACAACTCTTGGCACTATGATCATACATCGTCCGCCCTCTCTAGGTCTCGACCTGTACTCGACCATTCTTCCATAGCACTCATACCAAAGGAACATACCGACCCTAGAGAACATTTGTAATGTGATCAAAAATCTAGATAAGATGCACCTCGAACAAGGGGTCCACACCTAACTCAACATCCTCGAGTTATAAATAATGAGATGAGTCTGAGAAGTAAATTAGTGATGAGAAGCATTGAAGACATTGTGCATTTCCTGAAACCTCTGATGTAACTTCAAGTGATAGAAACCGGCCCAACTCTCTCCAGAACCTCAAACGGCCCGACGTACCATAATGAATGCTTACCGTGTCTCTTAATACTTAGGTGTCCCATCCTTGGTGTGACACGTTAGAAAACCATATCCCTGACCAAAAACTTCAGAGACCATCTCTGCATATCAGCAAAAGACTTTTGTCTAGACTGGGCAGTAGCCTTCCTCTTCCGAACCACCTCTATCTTCCCTTTGGTCTCCTAGACTAGATGAAGTCCCATCACAACTTCTTCTCCTACCTCCAACAAATTAAAGGGTGATCGGCATGGAATACTGTTAAAATCCTCAATAGGATCCATCTGAATACTCTCTGGAAAAATATTATTGTAGGAAAACTCCACAAGAGGTATGTGCATCTCCTAAGAACCTCTAAAATCATGGATTCATGAATGAATCATGTCCTCAAGAACATTATTCATACAAACGGACTTTCCATCTGTATGCGCAATATAATTTGTATTCAGAAGAACCATTGTTCACATGGCCTTGTACAATCCTTACGAGACTCAAGATCTAAAACGAGAATCCCTGTCTGAAATAATGGTGTGTGCAACTCTATGTAGATGTACTATCTTGTAGATGTAAAACTATACTAGCTCATCAACACTAAAATTATCCTTGATCATAAAAAGAGAAAACCTTTGCAAGTATGTCAATAAAAACACAAAAATCATCACTCACTCGAGGTTACCTCGACACACCGGTCAGGAAATCCATCACGACATCATTCCATTTCCACTCAGTAATGGGTAACTACTGCAAAATCCAGGATGGTCTCTAATGAATTTCTTTCACCTGCTGACAGGTGGAACACCACATCACAAAACCAACAACATCTCTCATTTTACCTAGAAACCAATATTGATGGTGTAGATCCTGATACATCTTAGTGACGCCAGGATGAACTTCCCAAATGGAGGAGTGAAGGTCCCACATCATGTACTCCCTGATATATGTTGACACCAATATACACCCATGAAAATGAAAGATCTCATCCTCAGCTATGGTAAATCCTGTAATAGGGTTATCTACTAACCCATAATTCCGTAGGACTAGGTCCTTAGAATCTGATAGATGCCTCATCCACACTCGATCAAAAAGAGTAGAGGAAAAAGCTACAGAAGAAAGAATCATTTTCTCATATATGTCATGCACTTCCAAATGAATCTTAGAAAACAAAGACATAAGCTGCTACACACTACTGGTTTCCTGAACTGCATGAATCTTAGTACCCCTAAAAATAACATCATCCACTGTGTTACCTTTCCCAGGTATTTAGGCAAGATTAATCTCAAAAGACTGATGCTACTCAACCCCCCTTCATTGTTTCAATTTCAGGTCAGGCTGAGTGAAGATATACTGGAGACATTTGTGGTCCATGAAATCCACAAAATTCTCTACCTATATATAATGTCTTCCACAACTTAGGGAATAAAAAATACATCCAACATAAGATCATGTGTCGTGAAATTTCAAAAATGTGTCCTCAGATGTTGAGACTCATACGCAAAAACTCCTCCATGCATTATCACTACTCCATGAAAGATACCATATGCATCAGAATAAACTATATATGACATTCCCGGATATCGTAATACGAGTATCAGTGCTTAAGTAAACCTACCTTTCAGCTCTTGAAGGACTGAATCACAAGAATCTGACTACATGAACATTGCAGCATTCTTATTCAGGCCCATCAGTGGCACTAATAAGCATGAAATGTTCTATATGAAATGTTTCTAGTATTCTTCCAACCCTAGAAAACTATGTAACTAAAATATATTTTTTGGATGCTCTTTTGAAACTAATTCACTCACTTTCCCTTGGTCTACTGATACTCTTGTCTCTATGATTACATGACCCACAAAGTGAATATGGTCCATCCAAAATTTGAATTTTGAGAGAATAGAATATAAATAATGCTCTCTCAGTGTTCTCAAAATGATCTCATGATGGGTTGCATGGTCGTGTCGAGTGTGAGAGTACACCACGATATCATCCATGAAATCCATCATGAATGAATCTAAGTATTGATGGAACACTCAGTTCATCTGTGCCATGAAAACTGTTGGAACGTTCGTGAGACCGAATGACTTAACCACATACTCATATAGAATGTACCAACATCTAAAAGCTATAAGTGGAATATGAGATGGTCTAACAAGAAACAGACGATAATAAGATCTCATGTAAGTCATTGAGAACACATGTGCTCATCGATGCTGGTCAAAGAGATCATCAATCCTTTTCAAGGGATATTAGTTCTTTACCGTCAATTGTTTCAGCTTCTGATGATACACACAATGTCGGAGAGTACCATCCGCCTTCATAACAGATAGGATTGGCGAACCCCAAGGAGAAGTACTAGGTTGGATAAAAAAAATTTCCTACTACTCATCAATCTTCTTCTTGAGGTCTAGGAACTCTTGGGTTTCCATCCAGTAATGAGGAATGGACACCAATGGCGCTCCTGGTTCAAGATCAATAGAAAAGTATACCTCTTGCTCCATATGAAAAACTGATATGTCCTCTAGAAAGACATCCCTAAAATTATCTAAAACTCGGTGAAATTCCATCTGAGAAGTCCCCTAGTCATTCAGATAATGACTATAAATCTGGTTTGTATCCTCTTCTAACCCATGATGATCAGGCCATGTTCTTCTTGGATGGACATCCCATTCACCCTTATGACAAAACTATCTGCCCTATGGTGATGTGAAACTCCCCATACAAAGATATAAATCAACAATATCCTATGTGGTAACTTAACAGTCCATTCTGAGAATGAAATAATTTCCCATCATCTCATGGATATAAATGTCCCACAAGAAGTGACACCCACCATCCTCAATAGAGACCTCTCTGCACTGACGTACACTAGTCGTTCTTGTCCACAACGGTGTGTCAAACATCATGAAATCAGTAGAAGTAATGATACAGATCCCAAGTCTCTCGATAACAGAAACATATAAAAATCAATAGGAATCCCCTGTATCAAAAAGAGTAGAGATAAAATTGAGACAACTAGAATCGTATCTCGAACTTTAGAGGGTCTGTGATCCTGCTCCTACTGGGTCTTCTCCACTACAAAATTCTGACCTGCACCGCGACCCTGTGGCCCTACCTAACCACATTGAGCTGATCCACCCTATTTTTTTTTATGGCCTAGTGACTGACTACTATGACAGTGACCTCCACCTTGGTCTAAATGGAAAAAATAACTTCAGTTCCCATATTGAAGTGGACCTGGTGGCGCTTCTCCTGAACACAGAGTCATAGACGAAACCTTGTCACCCATTGCTGGTGATATGATCTGATAGAAAAGGTGAATATGACCCATCTTTCTATAGGATCGACACTCCATTAGGTCTCTCAGGCAATGTGGCCTCATATTCCCACTCTTCTTACACTAGTACCACACTAGTTAAATACTAGAAGAAGTGTCTCACCTCCTTGGATCACCATGCAATGACTCCCTATGGGGCTTCCTACTGTCAAAAGGAAGGATTATAACTCCATATGTTGATCCTCCCTTGCTTACAACTCAAGAATCTCTTATATTTTGCTTTGTGATCAGCGCCTGGATGATGATATAAGTGATGTAAATCAACCTGTAGATGTTAACATGTGATTGGATGTCATGCCTCAGACCATCCTCAAAATTCATTTCCTGGAAAAACTCATCACCTCCTAGAATTGGCATGAAGCACTGCAGCTCTGTGAAACTAGAAGAGTACTCCCTGACTGAGATAATACTCTTTTCAAGATTCGTGACTTCTCTAGCTTGATCGGCCCTCATTGTATCCGGAAAGAAGTAGTCATAAAAATCACGATGGAAGTCATCCCAGGACATAACCTATTGGCATCCCTCGTGGGAGATCACATCCCACTATCTCTTGGAAGAATGCATAATTATGTATGTAGCGTGATTTATCCAATTCTCTGGAGGGGTCTCCAGATGATCGAAAATGGAATGAATGGCTTCCAACAATAACTCTACAGCCTGAGGTCCTCCTTCCCCAGTGAATGTGGGAGGGTCCTACACCTGGGAAACATGCATCATCAATTCCATAAATAGAGAAAATGTGGTACTCCTCAGAAGGATTACATGAACCTCACAAAGACCACTTGGAACCGTGCATAAGAACCTGGATCCATAATGACGGTCGGTTCCATGACTAGAAAAACTGGATGATATCCTTTTAGTAATTGATAAATCATGTCTGATGTCTAATCATTTCCATGTATCTGTCGTACAACAATAGGGAATCTCGGTGGAATGAATCTGCAAGGTCAAGCACACAACATAGATCAAGATTATCTAGTAATGAAAACCTGAAGTGTAAGGAGGGAACAAAAGAAAAAAAGCATTCAGGTTTTTCAAAACATGGATACATGATGGGTATATTGCCTACATAGTGTGTTCCCTTAAGCCTTCACATGGGAATGTACTTTTTCCAGAACTGGTTGTGTAACACCCATACACAACATGTTTCCCTTACAATACCGTGTGCTGAAATTATTTTCCCCTACCCAGGTTCCCTTACATGGCTAGACCACACTATTCTCCAAGAACAACACTAAACGGTGTGTTAGTGCCAGACACGACATGTACTATATGATCTTCATCGACCCATGTTGTTGGTGACATGACCGGATACACAGCTCACCCTACATCGCATGTTCCAGATGGACATGACGTGTACTAGGAAGATTTTATTGACCATTTTTGTTAGTGACACAGACAGATTCTCAGGTTACACTACACAACATGGTTTAGATGGACACGACATGTATTAGAAAAGAATCGACTGACCCGTGTTGTTAGTGACACGACCAATAAAATGATTCTACCACTCTGTGTGTACATTTGGTACCTGGTGTGTCCTAAAAATGATTTCGAAACCCAGTGTCTCTACCCACATAGTCGGGGACATGGTTAGAGACTACACGACATGTACATATGTTACACGGCATGTACATTTGAAAAATAGTTTCTTCCAGAATTGGAAAACACATGGCATGTATTCATCATTACACGTTGTGTATTCTGGAGGTTTTCGGACAGTAAGCCTAAAAAACTACTCCGGGGCCCATAATAAAATTGAAATGAACATTAAAGTGTCAAAATCTGATCCGTGAGTGCCTATTCTCTCCACAAATCAAAGCATGGAATCTTTTAAATGTCATAAAAAAGAATAATAGATCAACGATGCACTAATTTTGGATCCATGAAGGCTCATAACACCTCATGATCCTATGTTTTACATTCAATGAAACAAAAATTTACACAAAAAATGCCCTATCAGACAGCGGGTATTTTATATCAAGGAATCTATCACAATAGCTTGCATATATAGCACAACACCTATCACAAAAACAAGAAATAGCTAAAGCACACTATAAGGCATGAAAATAATGCATGATATGTGATCCGTACCAAGTGACTATATGATGCTTGAGATGGAATACCATCATCTCATTGGGTAGCTATTGAAATAGAAACACAATAACAACAAAAATAATAGAACAACACATGTGGGTCACCCAACAGTGAAAATGAAATCAACTGTAAAATTGTAAAACCAGGAAACTTACAATAATGAGGTTGGTTGGATTTTTCCTATACACGGGTTAGCTACTCCCGCACACAGGTAATTACCAAGTACGTATTCCTTCTTATCCTCATTGATATGCTCCAAATAGTATGTCATTAATAAATGAAACCCTCTGATACCATCTTGAAATGTCCCAGTTCTAGATACCACCCAGAGGTGCCCTGTACCAGGTTGGTCAGATGGCTTCAAGCGGATTTCCCTGAAATCCAGAGGCTTCTGGCTAGCAACGAGGGCCTTGGGTGTAATAATAAAAAAACAATGCCATCATTAGTAGAGTAACACTAAATATGATAAACATATATCAATAGAAGAAGAGGTATAATATCAAACAACTATATACTATGGAAGACTAAATGTCAAAAAGAAATAGAAGCACATATATAATGATGCATCACACATATGTCTAGGAAAGTAGGAAAACACATCACAATGATGAAATATAGTACTAAGATAATGTACAAAAGAAAACAAGAAAAAAACTCCTCAGCATCACCGGCCTCAACTTGGTCCCATTCTCTCAGTTGGTAACTTTTCCAAAATTCTATAGGATTTCATAAGTTTCTATGATCCATGTTCACAGATTTCGTTTCATATATTCACTCATAAAACAATTCAATGGTGACATTATATGAAATAAATTATCACCTTACTCGAAATAAGATTCATTGATCATGTTATCTGCCTTACTTTATTACCTACTACAGTTGTCCTCATCTGTTGTTGGAACATCTTTAGTTTCTCTACCACATATTCTACTAATTCTATTTCAATAAAATTTTTCCCCAAATTCATCCTAAAAATATGAAGTTCGACACCACTTCACATATAATGACTCATATGGTTCCATCTGTATATTGGAATGAATCCTATTATTATATGAAATCCCAACTAATCAAAGATAATGATCTCAACTTCCCTGGTTGTCCCTTCAATAAGATTGAAGCATATCGTATAATGGATGAATTGTTCACTAGGTATTCCCATCACAATGAAGATGAAAAGAAATGTTGAAATTTAATTTTTTTTACAATGACTTTTGATGGCCTTACAGAATGTAATAAGTGATCCTGAGTTCATGGTCAGACACTATAGCAATAATAACTCTGTGTGACCTAAATATATCTTGGGGGTATAATTGATAATGTTGATCTAAATACATATTATCTATAATCGGAAGGAAATTTTCAAATTTAGTCTACCGATCAAAAATAACACAAATCACATAATTACTATTAGAAGACATTGGTAGTCCCACCATGAATTCGAGGGATATATTTTTCCATTTCCCATCGTGAACTAAAAAGGAAGAAGCAACCCCTTTGGTAGTTGTCTCTATTCTCTAACTTGTTTACATGTCAATCATTTAATAGTAAAATCTAAATTATCTCTTTTAATTCCATCCCATAAATTATATTCTTGAAGGTCTCTATACATCTTATTACTGCTAGGATTAACTAAAAAAATTTATCTATGATCTTTAGACTACAATTCATTATTTTTCTGTGAAATGTAAGTCACACAAAATATTTTTCCAAATCTCAACACACAATCCTTAACAACGTTAAATTGTTGAATCATGCGATTTAAAAAAATTATTTCTTTTTCTATAACTCCCCATCCTCAATCTGTGCTTTCCTAGTTCGGTCTGAAACATATGACTACACTCAAACCTAAAATAAAACTTTTGAATTTATTATAACTATATTTTCCAAGAAATAATTAATTAAATAATTATTCAAAGCGTAATTTACAAAATATAACATGGTTAATTATTCATGTTGTTTTTGGATCAAGGCAGTTGAGACAATATTTTTCTTTTCTGTGATGGTAATTAATCTGGAAATCATAATCCATTATAACTTCAGTCTATGTTCTCTTACTCATGATTAATTTTTATTTAAGGAATAAGTTCTTCATACATTTATGATAAGAATATATTTCACATTTGGTTCTTTATAAATTTTTCCTCAAAATTTTCAATGAAAAATACATAACAAATAATTGAAAATCATTTGTAGGATAATTTATCTAATGACATTTCAGTTTCCTTAAAGCATAAGAAATTAACAGATCATTATTCATTAAAACCAAACCATGTCCCTTAAATGAAGAATCATTATAGATGAAAAATCACCATTATTTATTGTTGAGACAAAACTAGAGCATTCACCAATCTCTTCATTAATTCATGATAACAAACATCATATTATTCTCTCAAATAAAAGTTAACCCATTTTTTTGTTAACATAGATATTTTGTTGGATAAATGTGAATAGTATGTAACAAACTGTAATAATATTCTAATTCAAGAAAACTACAAATTTCATGATCATTATTATGTCTTATCTATTCATTAGTATTATTTTTTTTCAAGGTCAACTATTATTCCATCATTTTTTAGAATCTTTCCCATAATGGATATCTGTTTCGTCAAGAAATCACAGTTTCTAAACTATTCATATAACTTATTTTATTTTTGATTTTGAAAGACAACCCTTAATTCTGTTTCATGATCCTCATATCTTTTTGAAAGGAACAAAACATCATCAATAAATACAAAAAAATCATATCAAAATATTCATAGAATATTATATTCTTAATATCCAGGAATACATCAGGTTATATTGTCAATCCAAATGGAATAACAAAAAATTAATAATGTTCATAATTTGTACAAAATTCTATTTTTGGGATTCCACCCTCTTTCTCCATCATCTAGTGGAATCAAAATCACATCTCAATATTGAATATTTAATGGTCTTTCTATATCAAATCCAGAAATTAATTAATATGAGGTAAATGATACTTATTCATTTAATTAACATTACTTAAATATCTATAATCAATGAAAAGTATCATGGAACAATCTTTTTTAATGAAAAAAGGGGGACTCCATGGTGAAGTGGTCCGGAGAATGTGACCATTATCAAGAAACTCCATCAAATAAATTTTCAATTTGTCACGTTCTATTTGAGGAATTTGATAATTGGTTTTGGAAATTGGATTATTAGCAGTTACTAAGTCAATTTTGAATTATACATTTTGATTAGGTATAACACCAGGAAACTCATCAAGAAAAAAATCAATGTATTAATTTACCATAGGAAAATCATTAATATGAATAGTTCCCTTTCTTTTAACAATTCAAGGAAGATAAATTTAATTTTCATCTTTTAATAGTTTCTAAGCATCCTAGTATGTTATCAATTGTAGAGATGCATTCATGTATACAATCTGAAAAACTTTCTAAAAAACAAATTCATTATAACTATATTCAATTATAACATGAAAAATATAATTCCCATTTATGTCTATAATGAAATCAAACTATATTAAGGAAAAAAGAAAATGTGTGCAGTTAATGTATTTAAAAATATAAAAAAATAATCATAAAATTCAGTTTCTACTATAACATTTCCCACCGGTGTTTTATTAATAAATTATGATCTCATTTTTTGAAGTGATATTTTAAATTTACTAGAATATTTCTCATTTACAAAGGAATTTGTAGAACACCTATAAAACAAGTATTTACCCAAATATGAGTAAACAACAAAGTATTAGATACCACTTTATTGTATGGACCAAAATCTAGTGATGCAATCACAAAGGATCTCACTACACATCCCTGCATATAGTCTGGCTTCTTTGAATTATTCAGATCATTCTATGGGTATGTATTTTCATAATGAACTATCTCAACACATTTAAAACACTTTATAGTTTTCTTTTTAGGAATACTATTATAATCATTTTCATTAAATGTCGATCTATATGGACAAACATTCCCCATCTAAAACACTTCACAATTTTGATAATTCATTCACCAAGATTATTTTTAACATGATTATGACAATATAAATACTGGAGTTTATTTCCAAAATATTTATTTGAATGATTATTACCCATTACTTGACATCTCAACCCGTTCATCTATGTCATGCAAAAGTACATGTGATCATAAAAAAACTCTATTTATCACCTCTCAACACATCAGAAATGTTTTTCATAAATTATCAACTATCATGAGTCCAATGAAATTTGATAACATGGGTTTATTACTATGTAAAATTGAATGATTTTTTATGATGATAAAAAATAAAAATTGGTGCATACCATGATAGTCGGGAGATGTTTTCTTCATACACAACCTCTTAATCTTTCTACATTTCCCTCATTTCAAGGAATTTATTCTCCATCCAAAATCAAACAACATTTTCAAATTATATTTCATGGAAAGTGAATTTAGATTCATCGGACTTTATATCTTCAATATCTATTGTATCCCTTATATTCATGACCATTGACCTCCACTGATCATCTTGTCCATCAAAATAATAAATTCAATGAAAATAAAATTTAGTATCGTAACATCCCATAATATTGAATATCATTAATAGGTAGTTAATGTAGTACCACCCAAATTTTGGTATGCAACCCTTCCTTGATTATTTTTAAGGATATAATGTTACGGGTGATGAATGGGAGATTCGAGAGAACATTGAATGATATTTTGAGGAAAATGGGATGTTTCACGGGCAATAAAAAGTTTGTCTAACCATGCGACCAAACCATTAGTAGTTGACCCATTTGAGGCAGTGTCTCTCGAATGGTTGGAGCTGATCCAAAGGCTTCCCATGGTGAATTAATGTCAGATACTTGAGGTATGTGATCATTCTTCTTCGTTCTTGTTCGTATTATTATATCTACTTATATATATATCTCCACTTCATTATTTTTCATATATATATGCATGTTATGTGTAGATCTAGGCATGTGGATTCCATATATGATGAAATTTGGTCATGGTCTTTTCATGAGAAGTTAACTAAGGAAGGTTCTAGGAGAATCGAACTGGTTTTCTTGAGTATTTTTCGTTCATTGTGGTTTTCATTAAAACCATTGAGGTGGGTGGCTTATCTCTCATATCCACATTCTATAATTTATTGGATAGGTTTTAAAAAAATTATTTGAATTAGATTTATTGTTAAATTCATGGAATAAATCTTCTTCAAGTATGATTCATTGTTTTAGTGAAATTGTGAAATCATGGAGAATTGTTAAAAAAACTAATTTATCCTCTTGAATTTAATATAAAAATGTTAATTATTTTATATAATTGTTAAATGGTTTTATGAATATTTATTTCTCAATAAAATGTATGTTTTATTGAAATGGTTTGGGATTTAATGGATTTGATTGAATTGAATTTCAATAAAAATGGACTTTTATTGAAAAGGTGTTTTTGCATGATCTTAAGAAAATTGGTATGTTAGTTCAGATTTAATTTCTAGGGCTTGGATGAAATATGACCATGTACTCAGGAGAAAAGGTTAAATGGAACATGAGATATAAATTTAATATTTCATTTTTTGGCCTTGGTTGAAATATGACCCTCTGAACAGTGCCAAAGTTTAAATGGAGCATGGGAAACAATTACATTGCGATGAAATGGTAGAACGATTAGAAACTTCTCATGATTATGGAACTATCATAACATAGCATGCATGGATGGTTTCATGTGATTTTGGAATGGATGGGGATTACTAAAAGGGGATATTGTGAAATGTTTTTAATGATTTTTTAGTTATTCTTCTAGAATAAAAACATCCATGAAAATTTGGATTCAATTGTACAAGAATGATTTTGGTGATGAATTGTTTTAGAAACATTATTATAATTTGTTATAAATTATTTTTGAGAATATGTTTTGTTATAAAAAAAATTATATAATTATTTATAACTCATTTATATTAATGGTGTGAGTATGGAAGTTATTTGGGAAAACCTACAGAGTTTTCTAGTCACCTCTACTTTGGCACATTGTTTCATTTTTAGATGTTGTCATCTGAGATAGGGGAAAAGAAACAATTTCCCGTGTTTTTAGCACAACCTCATGATGTTTGGACAGTTCGGAGTTTTTGGAGCGTGGAGCTTTTGGAGAATGGAGTCTTATGGTATTTTGTGTGCCTTGTGTTATTTATCCATTGTTTACATTGATACTTTGTTATTCATCGGCTGTTATGTACATTGATGTGGTTTTAAGATACATGAAGTTGTTTAGTTGAATTTCATTTTTTCATGCATCAAATAGTGAATGTTTGGTTATGTGTTTTTAGTCTATTGTATTATTTAATTAATGGTAAATTGTTCCCCACTTGTATATGATACCCTTCCAAATTTATTTCTAGCCTTCAGTGTCATGGGGATATCGCTTAAGGCCTTTTAATGACTTGTTGTACTCTCAAGACAATGTGAATTGGTGGGTTATTACAAATGGAATCGGTCTGGTCCTTCCCTTGTGTGTACATAACATTGGTATTTTGGGTCCTGGAGTAGTAATTAAATTTCATCTATAACATTGGGTAGGAATATTATATTGTAGTAGGATTTTTGGGACATGATATTTTAGCATTAAAATACGTACCTAACCCGTTTATGTTGAACTTCTTGTAACCACGGAGTTGGGTACATAAGTGTTTGGAGAAACTTATAGGACTTTGATTTCACAGTATCATTGGTTTAGCAAATGAGACGAGCATGAAATGCATTGTAATTAAATGAATTACCTCTAGGATTGAATATTTCATATGAAGTAATGATTTATGATTTTCATCAAAGGTTCAGTTTTTGAAAAATGAAACATTTTTACTCAAAATTAATTATTTAAAAAAGTGTATATTTGGTGTTATTTGAAAATGGTTTGATTTTCAATAGAAATAAAAATTACTTTTCAAAAATTCATTACCCTGGAAGAAGTTTTTTATTGGAATAAAATGTTGTGATATTTGATGTGATTGAATTTTAAATTCTATGCCATCTTTTTTTAGAGAGTGAGACATAGAGAGTTTGTTGGTTTTTTTAGAAAATGGAACCTATTAGGTGTCATAAAATCCAGTCAGAAGTGGACAGTGTGAATGTGGTGTCACCTGAACCACAAGTGAACCAAAAATTGATCCAAAGAATCACTTGAACTTTTAAACCCATTGAGATGGGATAGCAACCATATACATTGTTAATGATATCATTCACAACTGAAAATCGGAATGGAGGAAGTACAGTTGTCATTACTAGAGGAGCTAAGATCTGTAAGGCTAAGAGAAAGGGTAAATCAGAAATCTTTTCCCAATGAGGATGTGCACAATGTAATTGGACCACACATGCAATTAAACTTCCTCCAAGATCCAAGATCAATCATGGATGTTTTTAGTGTGGTTCATTGAGTCATATCAAGAGGGAGTGTACAACACAATCGAGAGCATGCCACAACTATAACATGAATTGACACCTTAAGAACTTTTGTCGAATATCTCCAAGGAAAAAAGTCAGGAACACTTACATGTGTCAAAAACACCATGTTATTTGATGGAATGAGTGCAATCCCATCAAGGATACAAGGAACAGAGTAATGCGATGAAGAAATTGTATAGATCTAAGAAGATAATGGTCAATGATTATGCTATACCATCAACTATGAAAGGTACAATTTATTTGAATTATACCCTTATTCATGTTCTCTACAATATTTGTGGCTCAAATTCTTTCATTTATTCTCATTTTGTTGACATGATATGTTTAATGTTAGAAATGATGCCTTCTGTTTGAAAAAAACATACTCCTCTCACTAAAATTAAATTTCTAGCATTTCTGTGTCGAGAAGGTGTCATAACTATTGATAAAGGTGAGATGATATGGAAATTATCAATAATTGACATGGATATATATTATTCCATCCTTCAAATTGATTTATTGACCAAGGTTAAGGCCCACATTGATTGTTATAGGAGAACAATGATTTTCACAACTAAGGATGGAATTGAGAATCCCTTTAGATGACAGTGAATGGTGATGAAAGGGGAAAAGAGCTTGTTGGTGCCAACCGTGGGAACAATCTCTTACTAGTCAGCAGCGTTCACTTAGGAATCAATGGAAGATATTGATGTAATAAATTATCTTGCAGTTGTGGATAAATTTTTAGATGTATTTTCCATAAATTTTTCATGGTTACCACATATAAGGGAAGTAGAGTTTACAATTGATCACATTTTTGGGACCAATCTAATTTCCCTTCCATCTTATAGGAAAACACCAACCGAGTTAGGGGTATTGAATGTGAAGTTGGAGAAGAATGGATGAAATGTTTTCATTCGTCCATGTACATCTCTATGGAAGGCACTAGTTTTGTTTGTGAAGAAATTATATGGATCTCTTCAGCTGTGTGATGATTATTATGTGATGAACCAACATACCATAAAGAATAGATATTTACATCCATGAATTGATTATATTTTTGAACAATTATGGGGAGATAAGTTGGTCTCTAGGATTTACTTGCGATTAGGACATCACCAATTGGGATTTCTAAAGTAGTATATTCCAATGACGGCTTTTAGAAGCATATATGGCCCCTTTGAATATGTTTTCATGAGTTCTGGTGAAACTAATGAACCATTAGGCTTAATTTCATTGATAAATAAGATATTTTACCTTAGTATAGACTTTATTGATGATGTTATTGTCGATCAAAACTTGTTGTATTCCAAGAAAAGGACTGACTATGAGGGGAACCTGGAAACAGAGTTACAAATCATGAGAGATCACTATTTGTATGCCAAATTATCAAAGTTGGATTTTATTAAATAGGAAGTAAATTTCCTTGTGCATGTCATTTCTGAGAAAGGGGTTTTTGTTGATCCTTAAAATATTGAAGTCGTTATCTCATGACCACTCTAGAATGTATTCGAGATACAAAGTATTCATGGTAAAACTGTTTACAACCGATGCTTTGTGCCTAATTTATCACAAATATATTTTCCAATGTCTTCTATAAAAATAAACAATTATACATTTCAATGGATATTGGAATTCCAGAAGTATTTCAAGGATTTGAATGTTCCTCTTCCAAAATCCCCTATCTTAATTTTTCCAAAATTTGGACAAAGGTATGTGGTGTACTGTTTTTCTTCATGATCAAGGTTGGGCTGTGTTTAATGCAATGAGACAATGAGTATGCTTATGGATCAAGGTTGTTTTGATAGTATGAGAATAACTAACCAACGCATGATTTTATGTCAGATTCAGTTATACATTCATTAAATACATGGGGATATTTTCGATTTTCAGAGAAATTTACTGTCTTCATGGACCAAAAATGCATGAAACACATTTTCTCACAACAAGATTTGAATTCGAAGAAATGGATATGGATGAAGTATCTCAAAGAGATTGTCTCTGACTTGAAGTATACACAATTAAAGAGAAATATGGTGGTAGATGCATTGATTAGAAATTCATATGCTCAGTTGGAAAAAGAAGCTTCAGATGAATGGTATTTTCTATCAGTCCAAGCTGATATGCCCTTGGAATGTGAAAACTGAGGTGATGTTGTAGTTTTATTCTCTACTATGATTATTAAATATTACGTAAATATGGTCAAAAAGTCATAATCATTTGATGAAAAATGTATGGTTATGAGTTAAAAAATCAATGGTGGAGATAACATTGAAAGTTGGAAACATTATTGGTGTTCAATTTTGTGCTATATATATCGGATAGTTTTACCTCTTTCTTTTCAAGAACAACTCACTCATGTTTATCATCCTTTGAGATGGGTTGTACATCCAGGTACACATTAGATGTATAGGGCATTAAAGGCACAGTTTTGGAGGAGTGACATGAAAAGGAAGGTGGATGAATTTGTCTCAGGATTTTTAACATATTAGTTGGTTAAATCATAGTATCCATGACTAGTAGAAATGTTATTGTATTTACCCATCCTAGTTTCAAAATAGGACCAGATAGTGATGAATTTTCTTATATTTCATACAAGAAAAGTTCAGTAATACGATTCCATATAGGTGATAGTGGATCGACTTATCAAGTCCTCCCATTTCACCCCAATTCTAGAAAAAAATACTATAGGGGATTTATAAAAAATTTACATCTGAGAAGTTGTAAAGAGGAATTTCCTACTCATTTCAATATTCTACGACATCAATTTTAGGATCACATATTGTTTTCTTAAATCATTACAAGAGGCTCTTGGGACTTAGTTTACTATGATCACATCGTATCATACTCAGACAAATGGGAAATTCAAGAGGATGATACAAATGTAGGAATACATATTGTGGGATTCTAAAATAGATTTTTTTGGATCATGGGAGTTTCATATTTCCTTGGTAGTGTTCTCATGCAATAAAAACTATCTGGCCTCAATACACATTACTCCTTTTGAAACATTTTATGGATAGCCTTGTGATTCTATACTATAATGGGTGGAAATAGGTGAAACCTCCCAATTTGAACTAATCTAGTACATGTAACAATGATGAAGATCCAGTGGATTAGAAAGATGATATAGATGGCTCAGAGTCCTCAGAAATATTTTGCAGGTCACCATGAGTGACAGTTGTCATTCGCTGTGGGTGATAATGTATTCTTGAGGATCTCTCCAAGAAAAGGACATAATTTTTTCAGTAAACATGACAAGTTATCTCCTAGATACATTTCTATTTCAATATACAAGAACATGTTGGAGAGGGGAAATATCTATTAGCATTTCCACCATGGTTTATCTAAGTGCATAATGTGTTCCTTGTATCAATGTTCAAAATGTATAAACTGGATCCTGGCCATGTGATCAGATTGGATAACATTTACATAGAACTTGATGCATAATTGGTACATATCCTGGTATGGATTGTGGATAATAAAGTGAGAGTATTTCATGAGAAAAATAATCAGTCTATATATGGATTTATGGTAACATGGTCATATTTAGGAAGAGACTTGGGAACATGAAATTTAACTGAAGGAGTGATGGCCATAACTCTTTTAGATCAATGAGTGGTTTCTAATTTCTAGGGACGGAATGACCGATGTTGGGGAGAATTTAGTACCCTCAGTTTCTCATATGTAAACATTAATTGATTATTTTCATTATCATAATGTTAAGGGTTTTTAGTGGGAGATTATGGAGAACATTGAAGGATGTTTTGAGACATCGTGGAAGTTGCATGGGCGGCGCACTGTTCGTCTAACCGTGTGGCCAAACCATTCGTAGTAGGACTTTATGAGGTAGTGCCTCCCCTGTGGTTGGATAATGGTTAGATAGACCATGTGAGGAAGTCATGCGATGGTTAATCTATGACATGGATAACATTAGGTTTTCCCACAGTTTGTCTAAACGTGCGAACTATCCTTGTGGGCACTAAACTGAGATACTAACAATGTGGAACCCGTAGATTTTTTTCATCTAAATGGACCCTTTTTTCTTCTTAATTAGCCATAACTTGGTATTTTACTTCTTTTTAGGCCAAATAAGGTTCACCCATTATTCCATAGTTGATCCAAATTCTTCCCTTGTGGAATCAACGATGGACTCTTGATGTATGTGATCATTCTACTTTTTTTGTTCGGTTTCGTAGATGTACGGAGATCTATTTCTCCTCTTCTCTCGTTTTCTTAGATCTAAACCTATTATTGGTATATCTAGGTTTTTGGATGCTGAATATGATGAGATATGGTGTCATTATTTTTAATAGAAGATATAAATGGTGGGTTCTGGGAGATTCGACCCGGTTTTCTTGAGTGTTCTACGTTTGTTGTGGTTTTCATCACATCCTTTGAGGTAGGTGGCTTCACAGTCATCTAATCTTGATAGAATTTATTGGATTAGTATAAATTAGTATTATTTTAATTTGATTGACTATGAAAATCATGGAATAATTATTTTTCACTAATGATTTTTGGTTTTAATGAAATTATGAAATCTTGTAGAAATGTTGGGAAAAGTTATTTGGACTCATGAATTTAAAATGATTATTTTAAATTATTAATTTTTTGGAATTGTTTAAAGGTTTGAGGAAAATTTTGTTGTCAATAAAAGGGAATTTATTTTAATGTTCTTGTATTGAAATGAATTAAATGTAATTTAATTTAAATAAATAGGATGTTTTTTGTAAAATTTGTATTGGCTTGATCTTTGGACATATTGATGTGTGAGATCATATTGAATTTCTGGGTCATAATTGAAATATTTCCTTGTGCTCAGTGAAAAAGGATAAATAGAACAATTGATATAAATTTAATTTTTAATTTAATAATCTTGGTTGAAATATTACCTTCTTCATAAATCCAAAGGTTAATTGGAACATGGGAAACAATTAAAATGTGATGACTTGGCAGATCGACAAGAAACTGCAATGAGTATGGAAATGTCAAAACGTAGCATGCATGGATGGTTTAACGGTTTTTTCGAATGGTTGGGGATGCCAAAGAGGGGATATTGTGAAATGGATTTAATGCGTGTTCAAATATATTTCAGAAAAAATTGAGGGAAAATTTGGTTTCAATTGTAGTTGTATGATTTTGGTGATGAATGGATTTAGAAACTAGTTTATATTTAGTTATACAAAGTTTTTGATATTTTTTTGTATAAAATATTTAATATATATGTTTCTAACCCTTCTATCCATTTGAAGTGAGTAGGGAATTCATTGTGAAAATCCTAATGAGTTTAATACTCACCCCTTCTTTGGTTCTTTGGTGATTTTGAAGATGCTATCTTCTGGGAGAGGGAAAAAGGGTATGTTTCACACGTTTTAGAATTACCCCATGATGTTTGGGATGTTCGGAGATGGTGGAGCTTAGAGCATGTTGAGAGAGGAGTCTTGTGATATTATGAGAGTCGTGTGACTTTTATCCACTGTATACTTTGACACTTGGTTATTCATCCACTGTAACATACATTGATGTGGTTTTGTGATTCATGATGTTTTGGGTTTTCTGACATTTTATCTTGAATTATATAGTGAATTTTTGGATATTTTTGGTGGGATTATTGGTTTATTTTTTAAAGGGTAAATAATCCCACAATTTTATTTGAAACCCTTAAACATTTATTTCCATCATTTGGCATCTTGGGGATGTCTATTATGTCCTATTAAGGACTCATTGTACTCAAAATACAATTAGAATTAGTGGTTAATTACAGTTAATCGATCCTCCAATCACTATTGTGTCATAATATCTACGGAAAGCAAGAGGGTGTTTCAAAAAAAAGTGTAACACAATGGTAATGTCACTTTTTAGTAGCACTTTTTCATCTCTTTCGTGGATGTTTCTACAATTGTATTCCTATCTCAACTGCTATATTGCTACAGAAAACAATTCAGTTCCAATTTCCACCATTCTTGGTTACAGATTCAGAAACATATCAGCCTCCCGATTCCTTCAATTATCATCTTCCATGTTTCTTCTATGGAAAATCATTCATAATTGACACATTATATATTAATTAACATCGTAATATAAAAAATATATAAAATTTCAACATAAATATATGTTAAAATTCAGATATGGTATACTTTTAACATAATGAAAACTCAAAAATGTAATCTAAACCAAGATTAGATAGTGTAAAGACCCGTAAAATTCAAGGGAAATTTTTTCTTAATTTTCTTTAGAATTTTACAAGAGCGCGGTTTCTGACGGCACCTGATTCCGAGGCCCGGAGTGCCCGGAATCAATTTCCGAAGTTTGGCTCGGGTACGTTCAGTGAACAAACGAGCGAGAATTCCTAACTTTTGATCCGGTGCTCGGAATTGAAATCTGAGGGCACCGATGAACTCGCAGCGCCGATATTCTCTTAAAGAGACCCTTTCGGATGTTGCGTTTGTTGCGGGACGAAAGTTAGTTTTTGGGAGAATTATAAAAAGTTGAATAAAAAAATGTGGATTCTTTTTATTTCACTTTTGAAGGTTAACTTCTCTCAAAGGGAGTTGGGGGTGGGACCCACACCCACTTAACCTCCCTTGAGAGGATTAAGTGTGGTGGGACCCACATGAACCTAAACCTCTCATCTTCCCCATTAAACTCCCCTCTATCCCTCTTAAATGTTTGTAAACTTAACTTCTAATTAATTACACATGACATGTTTAATTAATTAAGTGTTATGTTTTTGAAGTTGAAGTTTTGAATTCCTTGGCTTGGTAAATAAAATAAGGAGGAACCTTATTTTATTTTGTTAGTTTTGTTTAGCCAAGTTGTGAGGATTTTTGAGAGATCCTCCTCCTCCTTCTTCTTCAACTTGACGAAGAACGTTCAACTTGACGAAGAACGCTCAACTTCACGAAGAAATCTCAAGTTCCGACGATGAACGCCACACCTCTTTTCTTCGTCTTCCGTGTCAACGAGAGGGAACGCCGCTTCCTCCACAGACTCCCTTCGTCGGCATACGAAGATTCGCCAACGACGTATCTCATCGGACGCACCTCTTCGTCATCGGTTTTGACGAACGACTACCGCGACGCCCGACCTCCGCGACGTTGTCTTCCGCGGAACGTTGACAAATCCTCGAACCTATACCCAAGGTAGGGGTTGTTGTTTTTTGTTTATTTATTTATCCTTGTTCGTGGTTCATGCATGATTAACGTAAGGATTTAAAGTTATGTTATCATTTAACGTGAGGGGGGCCGGACCGCATGAACACGGCCGAACCCCCTCCATCGTTCTTGTTGATTTACCTTGCGGGTGGAAACAAGGTGGCGTGGTGCCGTCACACCACGAGGTTAATCGTGAGGTTATTTTACGCGACACTGTCGCGCGCGCGCCATGGAAGAATCATCAAGAACGCGACGCCATCGCGCCGCGTTGAAGGAAATCAATGGTGCGGTGGAGGGGCGCGGTGCCGTCGCACCGCGCCGGACGACGAACATTGTGGCCGGTTCCGGGCCGCGGCGGAACGAGAAGACCGGCGGCCGGGCCGCCGGCGTCGGAAGCCGAAGAGGGGACCGGATTTTCCGGTCCCGTTGGAGAAAAACCAGCCGGCAGTTGGCCGTCTGGAAGGTCAAAGGCCGGGGGAATAAATTCCCCCCGCCAGCTCTAAAACCCCCCCTCATTTAAGAGGGGGGCGGTTACCTTGAGGGGGGGCAGGAGGCCCCCCGGTTTTTCTCCAAGCCAGCCCCCACGTGGGGGCCGTTTTTTTTACAAAGGGCGCGGCATATAGCCGCGCCGCCCCATCAATCAAGCGGGGGCTTGATCCCCCCGCTCGCTGCCTCCATGCGGCGCCGGGCTGCCGCGCCGCCGCGCCGGCCGGGCCGGGTCGGCCCGGACCCGGACCCCCCCGTTTCGAATCGGTTTCGGTCTTTTGGCCATAACATGAGCCACGAACCTCCGATCGACGAACCGTCTACGGAAACGCGATCCTTGGATCGAGACGGTCATTTCGGTATATCGCACTCAAGGTTTCGGATTATTTTGAGTTTGGCCGGGTTGGTTCGTTCACGAAACCAACCGGGCCTTCAGAGCGGAAACGCTCATACCTTGAGCTACGGACGTCTGATTGACGTGCTGTCAGCCGTGTTGTGTTCCTCTTAGTGAGACGGATCTTTTGGCATACTCCGCCCGAGGTTTGGACGCAGGTGGAGTACGGTCGGGTTGGTTTTGCCTTAAAAACCAACCGGGCCCCGGGGACGAAAATGCCAATAACTCTCAGACCGGGCGTCCGATCGACGCGCCGTCTGTTGCGTTGAGTTCCTGTTGACGATACGGAACTTTTGGATACATCAACTCTAGAATTTGTGTCAGTTGATGTATCAGCCTCTCGGCTCGTGGAGCGGACCCTCCGAATGAGCTTGCTGTGTGGGGGAACCCTAGTGATGGCTGCGACTGTTACTGTGACTACTACTGCTACTACTGCTACTGTGACTGCGACGACGATAGTACAGAGATCCTGTGTGGATTCGACGACGACAACTTCAGCACTTAGCGATCCTACATGGATCAGTGCTACAGGTCCTGTGTGGGCCCGATCCTGTGTGGGTCTGATCCTGTGTGGGTCTTTGCGCTCAGCGGTCCTGTGTGAACCAGTGCCTACAGGTCCTACGTGGGCCCGATCCTGTGTGGGTCTTTTGCGGGGGTTAGTTACCTATCGATCCTTCGTGGGTCTGACGACATAGATGGATCAGAGATCATCTTTATCGTCTTTTGAATAAGTATATCCTGTGTGAGCTGAATCCTATTGCTTTCCTGTGTGGATTGTGTTGTGCAATCCTGTGTGGATTACGTTTTTCTTTCCTGTGTGGAATACGTTTACTTTCCTGTGTGGACTGAGCTGTACTTGGGCTTGGAGGTTGGAGCGTATTTTAAATTGATAACATAGGTATATGTATGGGAATATACCTAAGCAGTGTCGGTTATTACTTCGTGATTGTACCTTTCTTCGTGGTTTATCGTTTTTGGATTTGAGAGACCATCAGGGGTCTCGGGGTCCCTACTGAGTAGCTTATACTCACCCCTGCACGGGCTTTGCCCGCACTACGTTGTGTTGGTTGCAGACGATGGACATCGTTGACATTAGCTGAGGCCTGCAGAGCGGGACAGTACCCGGAGGTGGACCACTGGGCGGGACGTGCTCGGAGCGGACGACAGGACCCGAGGAGCAGTGGAGCTATCTGTACCCACCCATCAGGTGGGATTTCCAGTGGAGAGCTCGGTGTAGCGGCTTTTACTTTACAGTTGTTGTTTTCCCTTTCGAGTTGTACTTTACTTTCAGATTGGGTTTGTATACTGGCCCATTTACTTTTCCGCACTTTCAGTTGTACTCTGTTTTTACTTAGTGTTTACTTTCCGCTTGCTTACTCTGTGGTGTTTGTTTACTTTACAAAGGAAATGCCTTCCCTTTTTAATGGGATTTACGCCTTGGTGCTAGTCTCCAGCCCCTGGCCTATGGAAGGCGGGCTTGGGGTAGTCACGACATGGACCCCAAGGGCGGGTCGTGACAAATTGGTATCAGAGGAGTTCGGTTCTACCGCGAACTCTGATCTTTTCTATGTGAAGCAATAATGTTTAGCGTATTGAGTGTGGTTATCAGTCCAGGGAGTCCAGTGTTGGTGCGGCGGCCGACGTATCCGTACACCAGGACCCTGACTTCTGATTTTCGACTTAATGCACGAAAACATTGATTGCGTGTGTGTTTCAAAGTTTTCTTTGTGATTACTTATATCAGCTCACCAGGTATACTGTTCTGACCATGGTGCACCTGTCTCCTTTTCAGGATGGCCCCACGACGGCAGCCAGCTAGGGTTCCGAGAGTCGAGCATGACGACAGCCCACCAAGCAACGAGGCCTCGGAGCAGGTCCCTTTGTCAGCAGTGGCACCGGCGGTAGCTCTACCCGCCGAGCCCCCTATGCTTCCAGCAGCAGCCGCTGACGATGCACGTCGCCTCAGCGCACTGCATGAGTTTCAGCGCCAGCGACCGCCCAGGTTTCGCGGGGAGACGGATCCCCAGGCAGCAGAGGACTGGCTGGAGGCAGTGGTTCGAGTGTTTAGGCTAGTGAGGACACCAGAAGACCTCATGGTGATCCTCGCTGTGAGCCTACTACACGCAGCAGCAGGACGATGGTGGAGCTTGATGCTCCAGGTGCACGATGAGGCATCTCTACATTGGATGGACTTTGAGAGCCTCATCGGCTCGGAGTTCGTCCCAGCCACCCTTCTTGCGGTGCGTATCCAGGAGCTTCTTTAGCTGCGGAAGGGAAGCATGACAGTCGCTCAGTACTCGGCGAGATTTACTGATCTCTCGCGCTACTCGACCGACATGGTACGAGACCCATTCTTCCGGGCCCGGACCTTCGAGCAGGGTTTGAGACACGAGATCATGGCATCGCTGATCTCCCTCAGCATACCGACTCAGACAGGAGTACTGGAGCGGGCCCTTCTGATCGAGAGCTTCCTTGCTGAGTCTAAACCAGCACAGCGACACACCGCAGGGCGGCACGTGGTAGAGTCATCTGCAGCAGGAAGTCGACGGATGACTCAGGGGTCTAGACA
The DNA here is from genome assembly GCA_963277665.1 of Viscum album. Classification (NCBI taxonomy): domain Eukaryota; kingdom Viridiplantae; phylum Streptophyta; class Magnoliopsida; order Santalales; family Viscaceae; genus Viscum; species Viscum album. The sequence continues at coordinate 263,987,161 of OY728122.1, read as the reverse complement.
GACCAGACCTTCGGGCAGACGACCTCAGGACACTGGCTAAGCAGTGCGGGGCACACAGCGCGGAGCCAGTCTTTCGAGAGGCAGACAGTGCTACTCGTGCGGTGGGCAGGGCCACATGGCTCGTGACTGCCCGACCCGCCGTGCCGAGGACCAGCAGACGGTTGAGGGACCACCGAGGCAGAGGCAGAGGGTCGACCGTGGCGGTCTGTAGGGAGGAGGCGGACGAGGCAGAGGGGCTGGACGAGCAGCCGGTGGTGGGCGACGCTTTGAGGCTCTGCCACCACCACCACCAGGAGGTCCACCCCGACCTCAGGGAGCTGGCGGGCAGAGATAGGCACAGCTCCAGGCAGTAGAGGCCTACGACCACGGCGCACCCGACATGATTCGAGGTACTATCTGTGTCTATTCCACCCTTTCTGCATTTCTTATAGACACAGGAGCGAGTCACTCTTTCATAGCCGCTGCCCTTGTTCGGAGCTCGGAGATTCCGACAGAGCCGTTGGCTCGATCCTTACAGCCAGAGACTCCTACAGGAGCAGACTTGACGATTACGCACTGGTGCCGGCAGTGTGAGCTTACTCTAGGAGGCGAGAGCTTCGGCTGTGATCTTCTTGTAGCAGCGTCGAGGACTTACGACGTCATCTTGGGCATGGATTGGCTATCTGCGGTCCATGCACAGATTGACTGTTTAGGGCGCAAGGTGCGATGTGTACGCACCGACGGGAGCAGGTTCACCTTCACCGGCGAGAAGGGAGCCTTAGCAGCACAGGATGGACTTCCGCAGAGGAGATTACAGCCCATCACTCATCAGTTGGCTAGCCTTATCCTTGGAGCAGTTGACGTGCGGAGTCCTGGTTTTCCTGTAGTGGTGGATCAGTTTGCGGACGTTTTTCCCGACGACGTTCCAGGGCTACCTCCTCGCAGAGAGGTAGACTTTTATATTGACTTATACCCTGGGACAGCCCCGATATCCACTCCAGCATATCGGATGGCCCCCACCGAGTTTCGAGAGCTACGGGTACAGTTGGAGGACTTACAGGGCAAGGGGTTCATCCGACCCAGTGTTTCACCCTGGGCTTCCCCGATTTTGTTCGCCAAGAAGGCGGACGGGAGCTTGCGACTTTGTGTTGACTATCGTCGCCTGAACCAGGTGACAGTGAGGAACAAGTATCCGCTACCGAGGATTGATGACCTCTTGATCAGCTCAAGGGAGCAAGGTGGTTCTCGAAGATAGACCTCAGGTCAGGCTATCATCAGCTTAGAGTCAGAGACGAGGATGTGTAGAAGACGGCCTTCAGATGTCGGTATGGCCACTATGAGTTCTTGGTTATGCCATTCGGTGTAACCAATGCTCCAGCAGTATTCATGGCTCTCATGAACATGATCTTTCAGCCATACCTCGATCGGTTTGTCGTGGTCTTCATCGACGACATTCTGATTTACTCTACGACAGAGGAGGAGCACGCCTATCACTTGCGAGTTGTACTAGACACACTCCGAGAGAATCATCTTTATGGTAAGCTCTCGAAGTGCCAGTTCTGGATACGTGGGGTCCACTTCTTGGGACACGTTATCTCTGAGGTGGGAGTTGCAGTGGATCCCGCGAAGATTGAGGTTGTGTTAGCTTGGGAGCCACCCAGGAGCATGACTAAGGTTCGGAGTTTCTTGGGACTAGCTGGATACTATCGGAGATTCGTGCCAGACTTCTCTAGAGTTGCGGAATCACTCACAGCTTTGACGAAGAAGGGGAAACCATTCGTGTGGTCAGACAGATGTTAGCAGAGCTTCCAGGAGCTGAGACAGAGATTGACTAGCGCACCTTTCTTGAGGTTTCCCGAGGAGGGAGTAGGGTACGTAGTCTACTGCGATGCATCAAGGACCGGACTCGGATGTGTTCTGATGTAGGAGCGGGCAGTGATCGCCTATGGATCACGTCAATTGAGGCCGCATGAGCAGAACTACGCTACCCATGACCTGGAGTTAGCAGCAGTGGTCTTCGCTCTGAAGACTTGGCGACACTATCTGGTGGGCGAGCGTTTTACAGTCTTTTCCGATCATCAGAGTCTCAGGTATATCTCCTCGCAGAAGGACCTGAACCTGAGACAGCGGCGATGGCTCGAGTTCCTCCAGGACTATGACTTTGAGATAGTCTATACTCCTGGGAAGGGGAACGTAGTAGCTGATGCCCTCAGCAGGAGGACGGGCATTCAGCTACTTGAGGAGGCGACGGAGCAGCTAGCCTCTTTGCAGATATCCTTCATGGATAGAGATGGAGTAGCCTTCCTTCAGTCTCTCACAGTCACTCCTCCACTACTGCAGCGGGTCAGAGAGGCACAGCGTGAGGATTCTAACTGTGATACACACCATGCACAGATATCCTCGAGACATGAACCTGATGGTTTCTCCCTTGGAGCAGAGCACGACATCCTTTTCAGAGGACGTACCATGGTACCAGTCGCTTTGCGAGAGGAAGTGCTGAGAGAGTTTCACACTTCTCCTTTGGCGGTACATCCTGGAGTGGCGAAGATGTACCAGGACCTCAGACGAAAGCACTGGTGGCCGGGCATGAAGAAGGTTGTAGCAGAGTTCGTTTCTCGATGCCTCACCTTCCAGCAGGTGAAGGCAGAGCATCAGGTACCAGCGGGCTTGGTACAGCCCTTGGAGGTTCCGGAGTGGAAGTGGGACAACATATCTATGGACTTCGTGACTGGACTTCCACGCACTTCCAGAGGTCACGACTCCATCTGGGTGATTGTTGACCGACTCACCAAGTCAGCACACTTCTTACCCATCAGAGAGCAGGTCTCAGTGGAGAGCTTGGGACGTCTCTACGTTCAAGAGATTGTGCGGCTCCATAGTGTGCCATCATCTATCGTCTCCGATCGAGATGCTCGCTTTACTTCCCAGCTTTGGAAGGGGTTACAGGAGGCGTTCGGGACGCAGCTACGTCTGAGCACAGCCTTTCACCCTCAGACGGATGGTCAGACTGATAGGACCATTCAGACCCTCGAGGACATGCTCCGCGCATGTGTCCTCGACTTTGGTCGTAGCTGGGAGGACCACCTACCCTTGGTGGAGTTTGCGTACAACAACAGCTACCACTCCACCATCGGGATGGCACCGTACGAGGCGTTGTACGGCCGACCATGTAGATCTCCTTTGTGCTGGACAGACCCTGGAGAGTCAGTACTCGTGGGACCGGAGATGGTTCAGGCCACGACAGAGAAGGTCCAGGTCATCCAGGAGCGGATGAGGACAGCACAGAGCCGGCAGAAGTCATACGCTGACAGGAGGCGTATGCCACTGGAGTTCGAGGATGGAGACAACGTCTTCTTGCGGGTCTCACCTCGACGTGGTATTCAGAGATTTGGCTGAGGCGGCAAGTTATCTCCGTGCTTCATCGGACCCTTCTAGGTCCTCAGCAGGGTTGGCGAGGTGGCTTATCGCTTGGCTCTACCACCTCAGTTGCACCGGGTGCACGACGTCTTCCACGTGTCTCAGCTGAGGAGATACGTGCATGACCCGACGCACATCATTGACCATGGGGAGCTTGACATTGACGATGGGGCGACTTTCACGGAGGTCCCGATGGAGATAGAGGATCGACAGGAGCGGGTCCTGCGTGGGCGATCGATTCCTCTTGTGCGCATCAGATGGCAGCACGAGAATTTCCAGGAGAGCCCATGGGAGCAGGAGGCTCAGATGCGTGCCCAGCACCCTCATTTGTTTCCCTAGTTTTTTATGTATCTTTACGGGGACGTAAAGCCCTGAGGTGGGAGTAATGTAAAGACCCGTATAATTCAAGGGAAATTTTTTCTTAATTTTCTTTAGAATTTTACAAGAGCGCGGTTTCTGACGGCACCTGATTCCAAGGCCCGGAGTGCCCGGAATCAATTTCCGATGTTTGGCTCGGGTACGTTCAGTGAACGAACGAGCGAGAATTCCTAACTTTTGATCCGGTGCTCGGAATTTAAATCTGAGGGCACCGATGAACTCGCAACGCCGATATTCACTTAAAGAGACCCTTTCGAAAGTTGCGTTTGTTGCGGGACGAAAGTTAGTTTTTGGGAGAATTATAAAAAGTTGAATAAAAAAATGTGGATTCTTTTTATTTCACTTTTGTAGGTTAACTCCTCTCAAAGGGAGTTAGGGGTGGGACCCACACCCACTTAACCTCCCTTGATAGGATTAAGTGTGGTGGGACCCACACGAACCTAAACCTCTCATCTTTACCCTTAAACTCCCCTCTCTCCCTCTTAAATGTTTGTAAACTTAACATCTAATTAATTACACATGACATGTTTAATTAATTAAGTGTTATGTTTTTGAATTTGATGTTTTGAATTCCTTTTCTTGGTAAATAAAATAAGGAGGAACCTTATTTTATTTTGTTAGTTTTGTTTAGCCAACTTGTGAGGATTTTTGAGAGCTCCTCCTCCTCCTTCTTCTTCAACTTGACGAAGAACGTTCAACTTGACAAAGAACGCTCAACTTGAAGAAGAACGCTCAAGTTCCGACGAAGAACGCTGCTCCTCTTTTCTACGTCTTCCATGTCAACGAGAGGGAACACCGCTTCCTCCTCAGACTCCCTTCGTCGGCATACGAAGATTCGCCAACGACGTATCTCATCGGACGCACCTCTTCGTCATCGGTTTTGACGAACGACTACCGCGACGCCCGACCTCCGCGACGTTGTCTTCCGCGGAACGTTGACAAATCCTCGAACCTATACCCAAGGTAGGGGTTGTTGTTTTTTGTTTATTTATTTATCCTTGTTCGTGGTTCATGCATGATTAACGTAAGGATTTAAAGTTATGTTATCATTTAACGTGAGGGGGGCCGGACCGCATGAACACGGCCGAACCCCCTCCATCGTTCTTGTTGATTTACCTTGCGGGTGGAAACAAGGTGGCGTGGTGCCGTCGCACCACGCGGTTAATCGTGAGGTTATTTTACGCGACGCCGTCGCGCGCACGCCATGGAAGAATCATCAAGAACGCGACTCCGTTGCGCCGCGTTGAAGGAAATCAATGGTGCGGCGGAGGGGCGCGGTGCCGTCGCACCGCGCCGGACGACGAACACCGCGGCCGGTTCCGGGCCGCGGTGGAACGAGAAGACCGGCGGCCGGGCCGCCGGCGTCGGAAGCCGAAGAGGGGACCGGATTTTCCGGTCCCGTTGGAGAAAAACCGGCCGGCAGTTGGCCGGCCGGAAGGTCAAAGGCCGGGGGAATAAATTCCCCCGGCCAGCTCTAAAAATCCCCCTCATTTAAGAGGGGGGCGGTTACCTTGAGGGGGGCAGGAGGCCCCCCGGTTTTTCTCCAAGCCGGCCCCCACGTGGGGGCCGGTTTTTTTTTTACAAAGGGCACGACATATAGCCGCGCCGCCCTATCAATCAAGCGGGGGCTTGATCCCCCCGCTCGCTGCCTCCGTGCGGCGCCGGGCTGCCGGGCCGCCACGCCGCCGGCCGGCCGGCCAGCCGGTCCGGGTCAGACCCAGGTCCGTTCGACCCGGTTCGGGTCGGGCCGGGTCGGCCCGGACCCGGACCCGGACCCCCCCCCCCCCCCCGTTTCTATTCGGTTTCGTTCTTTTGGCCATAACATGAGCCACGGACCTCCGATCGACGAACCGTCTGCGGCAACGCGATCCTTGGATCGGGACGGTCGTTTCGGTATATCGCATTCAAGGTTTTGGATTACTTTGAGTTCAGCCGGGTTGGTTCGTTCACGAAACCAACCGGGCCTTCGGAGCGGAAACACTCATATCTTGAGCTACGGACGTCCGATTGACGTGCCGTCAGCCGTGTTGTGTTCCTCTTAGTGAGACGGATCTTTTGGCATACTCCGCCCGAGGTTTGGACGTAGGTGGAGTACGTTCGGGTTGGTTTTGCCTTAAAAACCAACCGGGCCCCGGGGACGAAAATGCCAATAACTCTCAGACCGGGCGTCCGATCGACGCGCCGTCTGTTGCGTTGAGTTCCTGTTGACGATACAGAACTTTTGGATACATCAACTCTATAATTTGTGTCAGTTGATGTATCAGCCTCTCGGCTCGTGGAGTGGACCCTCCGAACGAGCTTGCTGTGTGCGGGAACCCTAGTGCTGGCTGCGACTATTACTGTGACTACTACTGCTACTACTGCTACTGTGACTGCGACGACGACAGTACAGAGATCCTGTGTGGATTCGACGACGACAACTTCAGCACTCAGCGATCCTACATGGATTAGTGTTACAGGTCCTGTGTGGGCCCGATCCTATGTGGGTCCGATCCTGTGTGGGTCTTTGCGCTCATCGGTCCTGTGTGAACCAGCGCCTACAGGTTCTACGTGGGCCCGATCCTGTGTGGGTCTTTTGCGGGGGTTAGTTACCTATCGATCCTTCATGGGTCTGACGACTTAGATGGATCAGAGATCATCTTTATCGTCTTTTGAAAAAGTATATCCTGTGTGAGCTGAATCCTATTGCTTTCCTGTGTGGATTGTGTTGTGCAATCCTGTGTGGATTACGTTTTGCTTTCCTGTGTGGAATACGTTTACTTTCCTGTGTGGACTGAGCTGTACTTGGGCTCGGAGGTTGGAGCGTATTTGAAATTGATAACTTAGGTATATGTATGGGCATATACCTAAGCAGTGTCGGTTATTACTTCGTGATTGTACCTTTCTTCATGGTTTATCATTTGTGGATTTGAGAGACCATCAGGGGTCTCGGGGTCCCTACTGAGTAGCTTATACTCACCCCTACACGGGCTTTGCCCGCACTACGTTGTGTTGGTTGCAGACGACGGACAGCGTTGACCTTAGATGAGGCTTCCAGAGCGGGATGGTACCCGGAGGTGGACCACTGGGCGGGACGTGCTCGGAGCGGACGGCAGGACCCGAGGAGCAGTGGAGCTATCTTTACCCACCCTTCAGGTGGGATTTCCAGTGGACAGCTCGGTGTAGCGGCTTTTACATTACAGTTGTTGTTTTCCCTTTCGAGTTGTACTTTACTTTCAGATTGGGTTTGTATACTGTCCCATTTACTTTTCCGCACTTTCAGTTGTACTCTGTTTTTACATAGTGTTTACTTTCCGCTTGCTTACTCTGTGGTGTTTGTTTACTTTTCAAAGGCAATGCCTTCCCTTTTTACCGGGATTTACGCCTTGGTGCTAGTCGCCAGCCCCTGGCCTATGGAAGGCGGGCTTGGGGTAGTCACGGCACGGACCCCGAGGGCGGGTCGTAACAGATAGCATCAATAAGCACCCGACCTTAAACATTACATTATCTAGCTATTAAAACTAGATTTATGTTATATAAATTCCCAATGTTAATTTTGGATTATATTTTTAGAATTTTATTAAATAAATCATACATATTAACCGACATGCATAAAATGTGGGTACCATTAAAACAATATTCATTTATTCAAGAACATTAAAATTTTACCCCAAAACAATAACATTAATTCTTTCAAATATCTTTTTAACAATTAACTAGAAATTATGATTTTTCTTACAGATCATTATAACAAGTGAAAACATTAAAAGACAAGATATGATCATTAAACTATTGGTGAGGTATATAAAAAAAGGGAATAACCCATTATTACATGAATACTAAAAAATATATTAAATCATTTTCAAAATGACATATTTATCATCCATATATAATTACATTGTGAAACAGGCGTTTTAAATAAAAAATGTGAGAACATTTATAATGTAATAAATTTATATTGGGAAATTAATTACTGATATTGAAACCCTCTCAAAAATGTTATGATTGTTAACACTCATAGCTACATTAGAGTGTAACCCCCATGACTACCTTCTAGTGTAACAGATGTAGTTACACATGTAGAAACTATACAGAAGACCTCCAACATAGACATACCTAATGTATTTTTGGGATATACAGGCACCTCCATTAATAATAATCAGTTCCCATGAACCATAACATAATTATAAAATGTGAAAAAATTAATAAAAATATTTCATTGGATTTTCAAAAAAAAAAATTAAAGAAGGATTTTTATAGGTAAGTCCCTTTAAAATATCATATAATTGATGTGAGAATTAGTTTAATAAAAAAATGTGATTAAATAATATAAATAAAAACAATAAATAAAAATATACAATAAAATAATTATAAAAATAATATTTTTTGCACGTAATTAATGAAGTAGAAAGTTAACGCAATGAATGGAAATTGGGACTAAGGATTTATTTACCTTGGATTCATCATACATAAAACAAGATTATAACTTATGTATAATTGTTTAAATAGTGTAATTAATATTTTAAATAGACATAATAACATTTTAACACCTTATATGGTCATTTTATAGAACAATTAAACCAATTTATTAATAATATTTTATAATTTGCATTGCATCAGGTGCATTTTTAACATGATATCTATGGTCAGATCGTAAATGAATTTCTTTTTGAAAGGAATCAAAACATCATATGTGAAACAAAATGGTATTAATATGTATCAATGATTTTAAATGACTCCATAAATCATTTTTAATTATGGTATGAGTATGAATCATTCTATAAATCATTATTGATATTTGTTTAGATAATTTTGTGTAATTCCCCAACCCCAATTACCAAGTTGTGGTGAATTATTCTAATACATTGGCATCATTAAAAGGAATCATGTCCTGAATGACTGATCAATTTAGCAGTATTGGAAAATATATTACATACATGAATGGTACATTACACTTTATAACATACAACAAAAAAATCCTTTGAGAATGTTGGTGTTCCCTTAGCATAAAAAATCATCTCAAACAGAAAATAATTAATGGGATCCTGGGAAAATAAAATATAAGAACAATGTGAACATAGAGGCTTATTAATGGTAAATAATTTACCGGATGCTATAAACTTTTAATGAATGATGTGAAATGAAAACAATAGGCTTTTAATCATTAACATTAACATAAAATTGAAAAAATAAATCCAAAATTAATATATAAACATGAACATGGATATTCTACAAGTCGAAAAATGACATGTAATAACTAATTTCATAATGAGGGAATGTAAAGTACCCGAAATTAATTTCTGTATCAAGGAATCATGCCATGACCTACGGGATAGCTGTAACCGGACCCCAAAGCGATGAGACTCTATAACTGAACTCCAACCCTGATAGCCTCTCTACCGGACTCTAACCCAAAGAGCCTCTGTAACCAGACTCCAACCTGGAGATCCTATGTAACTGGACTCCATCCCGGAGGTTCTGATATAAACGAACCCCATCCCAGAGGGCTTATTTATACCTCTCCATCCTAGAGCATACTAGACCAACACATGAATCTTAATAAGTGGTTGAAATATAACAAAAACATTCATATTAAAACTAGCATACTAAATATAAATACTTTAACCATAATAATTTAATGGAATAAAAATAAATAATCCATAGTAAAAAATATCACAAAACCATCTATACAATATGGAATATTAGGATCATAATAAATTAACATCAAACAAGTTTAAAGTCTATCAAATGATATTGGCATAGATGAATATGATTTGTGAAACTCTTTGAGAGAAATATTCATTTTTCATGAAAACATTCAAAAAGTCACATTATTTAAAAAGGTATACATTTAAAGACATTTTTGAATCAATGTTTCCCATACCAACTTGATACTTTTGAATGGAATTAACATTTTAAAAACATTCATGCCCATATAGATAAATCCTTAAAACCCCATTTTGAAAACATGAACATTAATTAGAATGATTTAGAAAAATAAATATTAAAAAAATTTAAAATGATGTTTTAGTAAGAAATTCAGCTAAAATAACCCCTTTGAATAAAATTTCATGAAACACAGTCATATATAATAAATATTTCCCATAAGATACTTAATTAAAAACATCCTCGGATAATAAAGAGATTTTGAAATTAACCCTTACCACGTTTTAATCAATCGAGTCCTATGACAAAAAGATAATAACCACCAAATAATTTATATAATACCGTCAATATAAAGAGAATAATGAAAATATATATCAAATGTATGTACCCAATACACCACATTTAATAAGTGGTAAACAATGGAAATCTCATGGAATTAAAAGTGAGATAAGATACCCCTTACCACATTGAAATAAATCGATTCGTATAACCAAAAGTTAATAACCACCAAATGAATCACATAATACCATGTATATAAATAGAATCATAATAATATATATCAATATTCAATACAAAATACACCACATGAAATAAATTAGAGGGGAATAATGGAAATCTCACAGAATTAAATGTGAGATAAGAAAACCCTTACCACGTACTTTTTATTTGGTCGAGGGTACATTTATCCTCATGTATAATGGAAAAAGTATGTCATTAAATTATAACAAAAAAATATTAATCTTTATTTTATCATACATGATTAATTTATGACTTTATACTACCAATTTAATTAACATTTCCATGTTTAATTATCTTTTCGGGTAATAATCACATTCTTTTTCGTAAGTATTTTAACTTCTTATTATTTATACTATATTTTAGATCATGATTTACATACTTCCAACATAAAAAAATTATTTCTATTTCATATATATTTATAATATAAATATTTATAATAGATATATATATGAACTGTAAATGACCATTTATGGAGACGGTAGGTTGTACGTACGCATAAACGTTGTTTCTGTTTTCATATCGTATTGAATGGAATTAAGTGAATGAGATGAATGTAAATACATATATATATATAGTAGAATTATTATTTCATATATTACATACTTTCTAATAAAATATATTTCAATAATCATTGTTGAATGGTGAATGTGGAAATGAATCTCATCGCGTCGTGGAGATGAAAACCTGTATGTACGTACGAGCGAAAATATCATTATATTGATGAAGAAATTGTATGAAATTTGATGGTATATCATATATAGAATCATTAAAATGGTATATTCTTTATTTAAATCAATTATTCTCATTATTATACCGATCAAAATTGTGAATTGTTGAATGAAAAACTACAACATGACGTGGAGACAGTTACTCAAACCTACGCACATATAGTGAATTTGTCATTTCTATTATGAGGATAATAAAGAAAATGGTTGTACCATACATATAATAACATAAAATTATGTATAATGTACTTTAGTTATTACTTTAGTATGGAAACAATAAAGAAAGATGATCTGGAAGAAGAAAAGAACATGAAATAGGGTGGTGAAATTATTACTTCTTCTTCAGGTGTTTCCTTTTGTGATGATAAAAAGGGCTCCCTAGGTTGTATTTATGACCAAATTAACGACAATATGTTGATTATAGGGAAGTGGGTAGAATATTTGGGCTGGGTTTGTCCGAGCCAAATGGAATTAGAGGAGTGAATTTTGGAGAAAGTGAAGTTCTCTTTTATAAGACAGGTGAGGTGGACCTTAGGGAAAACATAAAATATTATTTTATTATAAAATCATTTTTAGATTATAATGGATCAAAATTGATTTATTTTTATGATACGGTAGGGATTGGTCGAAATACTCTCAACCAATAAGGTTTAGAAAAGTCTAGTATACCATTTTAACCTTATTTTTTATATTTAACTAATTGTAAAATAATTTAACTTTTTCTGCATCTTCTTGTATTCTTACACAATATGGTTAATAAAAATAATCTAAACATATAAAAGAACCTACAGTGGTTCATTAATGTCATATATAACATTATTTAATCAATATTTCGTAACCATAAATTTTTAGAAATATTATATCAACAAATAATAGAGTATTTGTTTTAAAAATTAATTTATGTGAATTTTGACACTATTTGGATTTTGGTTTTCGTGAAAGTCATAAATACATTATTGCTTAAAAAAAGATATATTGAATCATCCCTAACATGTCAAATTCACCTATAAAATTCATTGATGTCATAAAAAAATTGAAATTCAATTTATTTTAATATTTATAATACCATTTATTTGGTTCATGCATTAATAATGTAAATATTGAATCATCATTGTGTCCTAAATAAATTTAATTATATAATGTCTAAAAATTATAAATAAAATACCACGTTTTAAGAAATCTTTTTATATTTCTAATGAATATTTATAGTTTAATTATTATTTTGTGTAACTGTATATTAAAAATGTTTTAGTTATTAAACATTTATTTTAACTCTTTTAACTCTTCTTTAAATAAAATAATAATAAATTTTCTAATCATATGCATGTAGACCCAAAGTATCATATATTGTTCCTAAGATTTTTTTTGATCGAATTACACTTGTCTAATAGAATTAGAACATGTGTTAGGGTAAACAATATAATTTTACCATTAGTTGCCCTATTTACTTTTAACCGTGGTAAATAAAAGTAATAAATTACTATTCAACAAAAAATTATTTTCATTATATTAAACCACATTTTTCATAATAATATCAAAAGTAACGGATGTTGTAAATTCCACTCAAATATGTGGTAAAATATTGTTTTATAGAAATTTGGAAATTCTCATATGTGGTGGGTAAAAGACGGTGAATAGTTCAATAAGATTTTATATATCTGATATTATTAAAAAATGAAACTGATGAATTACATTGAACATATATAGGTATTATTTATCTATTTTTACCTGAAATAAATTTAAATAAAATAAATAATTATTTAAATGAAATCTTGTTTTTTACCAAAAATGTAGTGTTTTCACTATTCATCCAAAATTCTATTCAAAAACATAAAAAATCAGCATAATCTAATTTTGATATTCCGAATTCATAAATGAGGTCTATTTTACCATTTAAAATACATATAAATTGCATTTGTTAATTTAAAATTATTTCCCGTTGTCAAAACCAAAAAGCGTATTTTTATGAACTAATAACTACCAAAAGATTGATAGTTGTTTATGTCGAATTTAATGTGAAATGTCATCCAATTATGAACATTGGATTAAATGATAAAAATAATATCTAAGTATACATCATAAACATTGATATGGATAGTTGAACACAATAAATTATTTTGATTAAAAAGTTGTTTTTAGTTAAAATATAGTATTTTCACTATTCACCCAGATATGAAAGTTATCAGAAAAACACCAAAAATTTATTGAAACTAAATTCTATTGTACCAATTCGAAATAAGATATTCATTTTCTCAAATTGAATATATAAACATTTCAAATATTGGATTTAAAAAAGGATTCTCCATTATCAGGTCGTAAAATAGCATATTTTTTAAAATAATTCTTTTATCAGAATAAAAATGAATTTTTCATTACATAATGTCTAAGAATCTCATAATATGGATTCTAAAATTATAAGTAATATATAATGTCCTAAATTTTGTTAATACTAATCATAACCACTTTGGAATGGCTAGCTCGGTAAGTCGTGGTGTGCTTGAACTAAGTTTTGCGTGTAGTTAAAGTGATTGAATTACTTTAAAGAAATAACGTACAATGAAGTCATGGGGTATTAAATTTTGCCTATTTTTTGATAATAACATACTAGCATTGTAATATAATATAATATCATGCATATAAAGTAATTCTAGAATAAAAAAGTTATTATATAATAAAAATAATGATCTATTTTAACCATTATGTTTTTTGTACATCAATATTTTAATGATGAATATGATATTTAAAACACGTCCTCTATGATTTTGGTAAATCGACAAGTCATAAATGGTGTTTTTATTTTTTATATAAGTGGAAGGATAGAGGATGAATGATGATTAATTATACCATAAACTTGCTAACAATCCATAATAAATATAATAATAGAAATTCATTTCCCCTTTGTTAAGGGGAAATGGAAAAGAGAAGATAAAAAAATTATTTATAAGAAAATTTTAGAAAATGAAATTGGATTTTTACCTCATGATGTACTTTCCTTGAGATCATAATTTAGTCATATTGTATTGGACTTTTGGTGATACCAAAATGTCATGGACTTGGGGGGGAGACATCATTAGGGTATTGGAATTTTTTTTGACAATTCTCAATGTTTGATATGTGTGAGAGGGAGTGAGGGTGATGGTGGTATTTACATTACATGCTATGATGGGTTCTCAATTATTTTAATAATTAGTTTAATATTTTTTATCATGAATATGAGATTTCTTAATTAATGCTACCTAAAATGGGAATGATAGAATGTGTGTTTGATCATAGGGTTCTTACAATATCCATGATTATAGGAATAGTGTTTTTAACATATAATGTATATATTCAGAAAATTACTTTATTTCACTCTTCATCAGAAATTCAAGATTTTTTGGAAATTCTGAAAAATTCACTCTAATTATTTTTTTATTTTTAGATGTCAAAAAGAAAAATAATTTAATAAAAATTAATTCCAATTTTTTTTTATTTATTAATTAAAATAATAATTTATTCGAAAAATTAAAATTTTCAAACTATATCTCTTTTTAAGACATTGTGAAAAATTAATCATGATCTCATAAAATTATCTTATTACCATATGTAAATAAAATTACAATTTATTATTACATATTATAAAAAATCATTTAAATTATTTTATTAATCAATAAATTTCAATTAAATACACATGACATACGAAAATTCCAACAATTATATAATGATCATATTTTCACATATAAGATACCTTTTTATAATATATTCATTGGTGAGGATATTATTAATTTGGAAATTTTTCTATTCAAAAGGGATATATTAGTTTTCATGTGGGTAACAATACTTTTCATAAGGGTTGGTTACTACTAACCAAAAAAATTCAATTTTCTTATTAGACTAAAAATAACTTACATATCACTACTATGTTTATCCATTTTTAGAAATTAAAATCCGTTAAGTGGAAACATAATATTTAATGGCTCGTTTATATCTATATCATTAAAAATAGTTAAATTCGATAGAGACTCAATGTTTCACGTATTTCAATTTATTTTTAAAACCATAGTGTGTTACACTAAAAATTATTGGTTTTGTATCAACTCAATATTTACATATTGCACGATTATAGGTTCTATGAAATTATTCTTTTCTAAACACACCATGGGGTTATTAATGTGATGATCCACTCTCCCCTTTTTCACTATAATGATTCTTTTGACTTTATTTTTATTTATTTGTTTACCGAGTATTGAAAAATTATTATTTCACTTATCAATTACTATTAATGTTATCATATAATCTTGACATCATTTTTATAAATTAATATTCGCAATTATCACATTAAAGAATTGTTTCTAACAAAATTCATTTTTTGAACGTGGCTATTTCCAAAATATATTTTTTATTTTCGTTATTCCCATTATAACCCATTATCGTTCTCTTATCATTATTTGTTTTCTTCCAATAAAAGTTCCAATTTACACATTATTGTGTGATAGTAAAATATCAATGGGAGGAAAAATCAATCACATCCTCTATATTTTTCTGTAATTAACTATGGGTAACATTTATTTAAAATCATTTCCCTTGTGGATACCCATCTAAGAACCTCATTTTATTTGGTTTTTTATATTAAAAAAATGCATATATTGACTCAATAATTTTTTTGTAAATAATATTACATAATTCTATAAGTTTTAAATACATTATAGTTAATTACTTTTAGAATGTGGTATTCAAATAAAGTGGTACTCGATGTCAATGCATATCGTATTCATTTCTATAGGATTACAATTTTCGAATTATTAGTGTATCTAGGGATTATTTTAATTTTTTACAAACATATATTTCTAATCTTTATGTTGTAGTGAGGGGAACATAATTTTATATAGCTCCAATGTATTGGGTAATGATTTATATCAAATGAGACAACTTGTAATTACATGACACCCCAACCCAAAGAACACGTTTTGAACCAGAATGCCAAATTACTTCAATAGTGGATTCTAATATACAACGAGTTTCTTTCCACTATGAAGAGATAATGAGGGAATAATAGAATGAAAATGTGAAAAAAAATTTGTTTTAGGAGCCATTATAAATATTATTATTGTTATTATTATTATTCATGTTTTTTTTGTTATTGCAATTATTAATTTTTACATTAATGATCAACAAGATTTCTATATTGTTTCAAAGTAAATAATAATTTATTAATGGTTGAGAAAAAAAATATATTACCCAAGATGAGTAATATTTATTTAATTTTAATGTTAAATTACAACAGATGTATACATAATAATCAGAAAATTATTTAAAATAAAATGGTTTCTTTAAAATGTGTTATTTTAGATTAGGATTTTTTTAATTTTTATTTCTAGTTTTCATAGATTTTAAATAATATGTTGATCCCCATTTTTTTAATTTATATGTCCTTTAATGGAAAATAAATAAATTTTAACTTAATTTTGTCCATCACACATGTTATAGTGTCTACATTTTTTATGTTCCTCCAATAATGACACAATGTGGGTTTTAGTAGTATCATAATTGAAATTAATTATTTTAATGATTTTATGAAGATAAAATAGGTTATGTTAGGATATTCCCTTTTGTATATGGTTTTTGTAATGATGGGGTCCTATATATATGAGTTTTATAATTGTAAGTGTAGTTTTTACGTTACAATATAAATCAATGTCCCCAGTTGCATACTCTATAAGGGAAACAATTTATTTCCAATGAATGCATATAGGAATATAATAAATTTCATAAATTTTATTACATCATTATGATATTTATATAAGCGTAAATATAGACACCATACTTTTCAAAAATCACAATTAATTTTTTTATTGATAAAAACAAAAAAGCATTAGAAATCCACGATCCAATGGTTTGGTATTTTGGGGTTATTGGTTCCATACATCTCGTATGAATAATAAAACATAAAAATTATTTAAAATATTTCCCTATATCCTTTTAAAGATCATAATATCCTTAGTACAAGTAGTCACCTATGGATATACATCAATGAAAGGGTTGAGCTAAAAGCATTGTAATTGGATAGATAGGGACATGAATGTGTATATAATGCATAAGAATAGTAATCCTCATTAAATAAATTATAGTATCATATTTATATTAATTATATTTTAAATATATAAATAAATGGAATTTGGAATTGTATAAAAATGATGCATCATTTATTAGTTGTCAAATAAAACACATAATTATTAACAACAATGGCATCATGCCGACACATAACATAAGTGAATAATCATAACATCATAATTATGAAAAAATAAAAATAAGTTCATGAAAATTTTACAATATTTCATTAGATACATCACCTTACCGATTTCACTGGAGTGAAATATAATTTCAGAAACAACCATCACATCATTTGATTTAAATAATCACACATGAATAATAGAACATATTAAATCTCTGGCATAAAATAAAAAATTAAAAATATTGGTTTTAATTTTATAAATAATTAATTAATGAATAAACATTGGGTTTCATAAATGATAATGGATGAAAAATATTCTATAAAATAATCATCACACTTGTTTGAAGAAGAACAAATATCTTGAGGAGTCAATATGCGAAATGGAAGGAATAATTTTTTTGTGAAATTGTTACATTTATCATAAAACTAGGTTGGTAACATGTATATCCTAAAAAATGAATGAACAATGAAATTGTATTTAAGGAACATGATTGGAATATCCACCTTCTAATTGGTAATGAATGAGTTATAAAACAAACAAAATGAAGTCTATTTTGAGAATTCCCTTACCATATGTCCAAATGATTTCATCTTTTTAATGTCTATGATATTCAAATTAGGTACATTAGTTAACAAATATAAAACATATTATATAGTTGTTTTATTTATAATAATGTTATTATGTTCCTTTATGGGCATTTTAAGAGTTATATAGTTCATTTCCAAGGTTCTATGAGTGTTCTTTTTCGTTATTTCTATTACCGGTTCACCTGTATACAAGAATGGAACTTTATGTAAAATGGTAATAATTCCTAATTATTTAAATTATATATTATCCATGGAATTAAATAAGTTTAGATTATTTTTAATATGACTTGGTAATATTTTATTATTATTAATAATTAAATTATAGTTCCAGAAAATGATTTAATTTTTTATTTTCGTTTTTATGACCATCAAAAACATATATCATTTTTTTAATATCTTGTTTATATATTTGTGAAAGAAAATTATTTAACATATAAAATGTAAAAAAATATTTTTTCACCACAATAATATTTTTATGACTACCCTCATATTCTGAAATGGATAATTTTAATTCATCGTCTATGATGGTTGTAAATCGAAACATCATGAATAATGATATCAATTTTAAAATAAAATGGAGTTTAGATGAGGTTTGACTGTGTATATTCCCTTATCATAATAACATTTTAGTATATGTAATATATAGTAGTTTTCATTAATTTTTGGATATTGGATGTATAGATAGGACATGAAAAGAAAACAAATTTAATATAATTGAAATTGAAAGAAAGGGGTTTTTACATCATGAATTTCATCTCCTAGAGAACCTCATTAAATAACATATGCATGTCACATTGATGTGACTGAAAGCTCTTAGACATAGGGAAGAAGTCAAAAATGAGTATTTTTTATAATTTTTCCAAGATTCTATACTATGGTGGTGCAAAAGAAAGAGGCGCTGATATGTTTTATTTATAGGGGAGCGGTGTGGTGTTTCATTGTTATTATATTAAATATTTTATAATTTTCTCTCCAAAATGTAAATAATGTAGAAAATAATCACTAAATATGTATAATAATGATGGATATTTTTTGATTATGTGCATACATTATCCATACATCTCCCACAAAATTAAATTTTTTTTTATTTAACTTCAATCAGAAATTATCAAATTTCATTGTTCCCCAAGAGTTCAATTATTTTTGGTAAAAATAACAAAATAATCATAACCATTTTTCATCATTTAGATTTAAATAATTGATACCATTATAATAAAAAAACTTCTCTATATGATAAATATGAATTTTAAATAAAATAATATTTTTTTTTGAAAAATACCTATCTTAGTGTTATAATTCATTTTACAACACATTGAAAATCTATATAAGGTTTCATAAATTGTATAATAATAATAATAAAATTAAATATTACAATAGGAATCTGTTTTATGAAAATAACTTTTTATTAATAATATTATTTATAAGAATAAATATTATAATTAATGTTGTACAGTAGTACCAACAACTAACTGATCATTTTTAATAAAATTATTTAATTATTAAATGATATAACTATCTATATTTTCATATATATGAATCAAAAATATCAATTAAAATTTCATATATGAAGTTACTATTTTATTATCCAGATTACTATTCTGAATGGTCATGTAACAATTTCAAGGGTCAAGTTACTATTTCATCGATATGGATTCTTTAATTTATTGAAATATAATTTATTTAATTATTCAATTTTGATAATAATTTTTTTATCATTCTATAAATTCTATTTATGTGTTTTATTTTAATTACTATAATTATAATAAAGGAAAAATTTCAATTGATCATTGTTTGGGTAATTACATTTCCCCCCTTTTGATGTTTCGGTAGCAAAATTTTATTATACATAAATTAGTGATGGTATTATTCCTTCAATTCATTCTGTGGTTTCCAAAACATTTCACCATTAATATAGTCCCCCCCATCACAATATGTTAAGGTTATGTTTCTTGCTTTTTGGACTTTTTCTTCTTGGTTACATGAACTATATTGACTACTCATCACATGATATGTTTTTCTCCAGTTGTACCACCTCAGGATTCTGTACAAGTGAGGGGTCTATTATGTAAATCATTAGGAGTGATATGTTGAAAACATCAGGAAATTGGGAAATATAACTTGAATGTTCAA
Organism: Viscum album; assembly: GCA_963277665.1. Taxonomy (NCBI): domain Eukaryota; kingdom Viridiplantae; phylum Streptophyta; class Magnoliopsida; order Santalales; family Viscaceae; genus Viscum; species Viscum album. The sequence goes on along the minus strand of OY728122.1, from coordinate 263,967,349 downwards.
GCTGATAGTCTTCTAATTCTATCAGATCAGTGATCTCAAAGGGGTAAATGTTCCTTTGGATAAACATCCCTATTATTCAATACCTCATGAATCTTTTACATGGTGATATTTCATGTAAAACTTTATCATAAATATATAGCTTAAAATTACTTTTAGTATTTTAAGAATAAGTCTTTTGTTGTCTCTGAGTAGTATTGAATCATTAATGAATCTATTGAACCTTCTCTTCCATCCCTTTCATAAGTATAGATCCAATTAGTTTGGTTCCAATACATCATCCCAACAGGATGATGTTCAAATTTTCATCCCATATTTAAATTCATATGGAGCCATATGTATACTCAAGTAGAAGTTGTTTTCAAAAGAGAGCCCAACCAATTTGATATTATGATCTAATCCTCCTTTGAATTCCATTTACAAGATCATCTAATTTCTTCATTCTTGTAAATACCCTTTTAAATTTGTTCTTTAATGTGGGGGTGAAAAACAGTGATTATATCTTATTAAGTACTGAAATCATATTTAAGACATCTTAACAATTCATATGTGAACATGGGAAACAATAATAGATGATCAAATGTGGAACCACATTCTACCTTATAACGTCCTCCAAATATATCATGGCATGTTGTTAATGGGAGAAATCATCACAACTGACAATAAATTGGACTGGTTGGGTTTGTCAGTCAACCACACCACATAAATCATTTCTTCATTTGGATGTATTTAAGAGATTACTAAATATTTCAAAAGTGAAATTCCCCTATTTAAACATAGGTATACGAAATGGTTGAATCGTCCAACATAACTTATTTAACTACACATTAAATTTATGTCATACCAAACACCATGAGATATCATCGATAATTATATTCAATATTTTATCCCAATAGATTTGTTCTCAGAGATCATATTACATCTTGGTACATCAATGATTGTTGGAGAGTGGTGAGTTGTTTGTAATATCCAATAGATCCTTATTTATCACTGGTGATGAAGAAACGTTCAGCCTATTTATAAAAAACATCACAAAACCATCATCTATATGGAACTATTACTATTTCCCTTCCTTAAATTGATTCACCTACTTTTAAAGCCTAAAATCATTCTTTTTCCACATTTATATTCTCATTGATCAATGATTGGGATTTGTTTTGGAATTTTAGGATTTATTCCCTTTAATTATAAATTCCAAATTAATCCATTTCATATCCATGATTATATGGTCATTATCGACCCAAATAATTGGTATAGTAGGTGGTTATTTTTCTCTAGGTGAATAATATAATATTTATCTCTTCGCACAATGATATTGAATAGTGAAATTGTAGTTGTTGATTGGATCTAAAAACCCAATTGACTCATGTTGTGTTCCGTTCATTTGAATATACACTTTTGAATATTTTGATTAGTATTTATGTAAAATGTTTTATACAAGTGGCATTGAGGCCACATTTTCTCAGATATAATCAAATCTCTAAGATACAGATCATATGTCAAGTAGTTTTACTCTTGGATCATTAACTAACATGAAGAGAAGGTTGTGACATTATCATTATACATCAGTACAAAACCCATTCATTTATTTAAATAATATCTATAAATAAAAAAACTATCTCAACTCATTTTTCATTTCCATACAGGTGTAGTTAGCAAACTAATATTTAGATATTTGATGATTACCTCGCATTCTATCACCAAAACATAAATTAACCCTTTCCCTATTAAAACAATTAGTGGGCTAGAAATCATGAAAAAAGTTTCTCTAAAAAATTGGTAGTACATAACTAATCAAGGAAAACAATGGGTTTTTTGTCACAGTAGATGGTTTAGGCCATTCCAAAATTGCATTTTTTTGAAGGGTCCAATGAAATTACATAACTTATGATCATTCATCCCATGAATATGACTTTCTTCATCCAAAATCCACCCTATCAGAACATGGAATACAATTTCTACATTCTTAATTTCTCTAAAATAATTAATCTATGTTTTTATGTTCATAATTTTTCTTAGAGTATTTGGGAATACTTTTGATAAATACCATAATAAATTTTTCACGGTTGTTTCAAAATAATATATTAATAAAATCATTGATGATCAATAGAGAATCAATAAGTAAAAATGGTATCACTATATATTTATAGTTTACATACCTTGGGTGTAAATCATTCTTCTTTATATATTCCTTATTCACCTACATTTGGCCATATATAGAACAATGATCCACAATTGAGATGTATATTGCTCCTTATAGTTAACCGAAAAATCCATAAATATATGGATGAGGATACTTATTCATTACGATGATCCTATTACTTTCCCAATAATCGATACATGGTAGAATTAATTCATTATTTTTCATCATAATGATAACTGTCTCACCCCAATGAGAGGCCCTATGGAATGTGAAATATTTTTCAAATTTCTTTTGAAAATGATTCATTATATTTTCCATATCAATTGAGTCAATCCTGAAGGGTAATTTTGAGATAGGAGAGGCTTAATTTGTAAGTTCAACTATAAACTCTACTATATTATCTGGGAGATGTTTGGGAATCTCATTGGGAAATATTTCATTTTATTCCTTCACAATGTGAATATACACCAGTTTTCTACCATCTATTGAGTTAAACATTTGAGCATGGAATGATTCTTAAGAGGTAAAAAAACCACACCACGAAGGGATTTTAATAATATGTATCATGGTTTTCTATTATTTTGTTGATTATAATGTAATTGTTCATATTTTGAGAAGATATTTCATTTTCCAAAAAGATGAAATTTTTACTATAGAACGATATCCAATTCAATCCATGTATAGTGTTAAATTCCACAAATCCATGTATAGTAAAATTCACTAGATGTATATTTCTAACTACTCTAATAAATAGAGATTACAACACTTGAGATGCATGATCACATGAATATTTTTTATGGGTATCTCCATATCATGTTTTAATGGCATCAACATAATTGTTCAGGATACCATGAATGATATAAAATAATGATATTATCTACATTAAAATAAATAAATTTCCATTCATTTCTAAATAAAAATTACACCTTGTAAGTCATAAATTTCATGATCTATTTTTTTAGTTGTGATGGTATAATCTTCCACATACTGAATTGGATTTGGTTCCTACTAACACTGATTACCCTCAAGGACTTGGGGTTCACTGAACTAAAAATCATTCTTTTCTTTCTCCCTAATGTTGAATCACTACACCAGGCGTGGTTCTATCCATTCATCACCCTTTTTGGTAATATTTTTCACGTATCTATTTCCTTAATTATCATTTTACCCTTATATCCCATACTTATAACATATTCATGTACCTATGGGGCAGTTCCGAAGATGCATTTTCACACATTTTTGATATGATAGTTTTTGAGATTTCATCACACATTTTTCATTAGATCCTCTAGCATGATACACCGTAATTAATTTAATATTTCCAAATCCATGGGAACATTCTCCAAAATCTATCTCCACTTTCAAATAGCATCGAATTAATTCTTTATAACACCCAATTTATTGAATTATTACATTATTCAGAAGGTGTGGTTTTAAACCAGAAATTAATTTTTCAATTTTTCTATCATTGTAGATATCAAATCCCATGGTAAACATTGAAATTCATTTCACATTTTCTGCAGATGATGTTATAGATTCACCTTCCTTTTTATTCATATCGTTGAATTATCCATCCATATTTTTCGGAAAAGTTAAAGGGAAATACCTATGTTAAAATGATTAATTATATTCTTCCCACTCTATCTCTTCAATTTTATCGTTTGGCATGGTGTTCCTAATTAGTGGAGGTCATTGAATGGGTTGTTTATTTAAATAATATATGGATAGAGTAACCAGCACTTACATCGAATAGTGGGGAAATAAAAATATCATCAGCTCTATGTCAACAAATTATTCCTAAATAATTGTTTACAAAAATCAACTAATTTTCAGTTTTCATTCATGCATAAAAGATTCGATAGATAGTTTCACTCCAATAGTTAATGTAAGAAAATCTAAATTTCATAGGATATTATTCATAACCTAATATATATTGGTAAGAATAACCGGTAATTTATGAACTCTACTTCCTATGAAATTGGGGATATCAGTCTAGCAATCATTGCACTATCCCTAAAATGGGTTGTTAGTCCTGTTTCTCATAGGACCATCAATTTTATAAAATAATAAATATTTGAATATAACATAACTAAAAATATCATGAATATAAAATTTTATTCCATCATAAAATTCAATTTAATGTCATATCATGTTATATCCATATATTTATAATTTCATTAAAAATGAATATTTGGTACATACATATACATAGTCTCATTCTATATTTTTTCATTAATTTTCTCTTATCAAAATTACCAAATTATCTAAAGTGTTTAATGTTACCAACTGTAAAGACCCTAATATTTATAAATAAATATTACATAATTTTAATGATAGAAAGTATATAATTGATAAAAACCAATATCCAATGGTTTAGTATCTTAATATAATTAAGAAAATACCACACATGAAAATAAGATAAAATAAAAATTTATTTAAAACCATATTCTTTATAATTCAAATTATAAAAATATCTTTAGTAAATATCTTTACATGAGAATTTATATCAAATAATTGGATGATCTAAAATCCCATTAAATGGATAGATATAATTAAATAAATATTACATGGATGTGCATAATAATAATTCTAATATAAGTGTTGGATCAACATCATAATATTCAGAGGAATCATTAGATAAAAACATATAATGTGGAAATAAAAAAATAATGATGATTCATGTCTCTTTTATAATGACCATATCCTTATACACAAATAAAAACAAGATTTGAAGCATAATTAACCCATAAATATAACCAATTATCATAAAGTATTGTGCCATTTAGATATTTGGTATATAATTTTAAAACATTAAAACAAACTGAAATCATATATTACGAAATCACATTAATGTTCTACAAACATAAATTGAGATGTTACATATGCATTAGATAACCTAATTAATAAATAAACCCATGGTATGAGCTATAAATATATTAATGGAATAATAACAAGAATAAAACATTTCAGATGGGTTAGAAGGCCTAACTTGATGACATAAATGGAAAGAAAAAAGAATAAACATATGTAAGAATATCATGTATTACATTGTAACATATAATCATAGAAATAATGAATTGTAGATACAAAATTTATAATTTCCTAAACATGTATAAATGAAAACTTTTAGGACTATATCACATAGTGGAAAATGTCCATCAATGTAAGAAAGTTCACTCCCAATCCCAAAATTATGTATCATAAGAGTAATCATTACCGAATGCATTTGATTTCTATATGGGTGGATAGATCATAACATTTTCACGCATATTTTAAAACATGAAGAATCAAACTCAAACATTATTGTTACACATGGTAGGAAATGCATATCACAATCATTCCATTAAGTATAAAAATGTGTGCATCAAAAATGTATGCATTAATGAATTCATTTAAAACATACATGTAAATTTATTATGGATAATATTCATATTTCATGATATTTTATTTCATTTTGATGTTTTAAAATGTAAAAAACTAATTACTATATATTTGAAATGAGCTACTTTAATGCAGTTTAAGGATCAATATAAAATAATTTTTAAATATTACCAATTATTAATTATTTCTATAAAATTATAAATGAGAAAAAATAGTATTTCTCGATAAAATTAGGGATTTCATGAAAATAATTTTTCTTAAAAAATAATATAAAGTGACTATAAAATGGGTTTGAAAACTATAAGATCCTTTTATTCGGGATCACTAATCCTGAAGAATTAGGATGGGATCCTTTTTAGAAAATTGTATTTCCCCATCAAAGAAGATCATATTGTTTTGAATACCTAATATTTGAATATAAAAATAGAATTTATAATAAGTACATGATAAGAAATAATAATAAAATTGGGTTAATGATAGACAAATTGTAACTAGAATGAAAAATGGGGGTTCAAGTAGAATCACATTCTGAATGTATAAAATTGTTCTATACATGATCTTAAATTTCTGGATAAACAGACTGAATAAATTGATAAATTATTTCATATCCATTTTACATTATTTTTATTAATTATTATTTTATATGATCATTTATGGCATTTTTGATGTGTTATGAGAATTAATTTAATTGTTTGGGAGAGTTGGATTCCTTGGTTTTCATGATTGGTTTTCTTGTATAATTGTAAATAAAATCATGTCAAATGATAATTGATGTACATAATAGATGTTATATGTTACTAAAAATCAAAAAAAATATAAAATTGTTATATAATTCATATATTTATTTTGGGAGAGGATAAATTAGCAGATATTTCATTTTTGAATGTTGTTTTGATGAATTTTGTGGATTTTCGATCCTCACAAACTAGTCTGGTTTCAATAATTTATAATATATAAATAATTGTTAAAAAAACTTAAATAATATTTAATCAATAAATTAAAATATATATTGACAATAAAAACTATTTCATGATCCTCATAGATAGAGGTAATGGAAATTGAAAACATGTCGACTTTGAAGGAAATAAATTAACACATAAAAAAATATAGATTAATTTTTAGAAAAAATATAATAGGAGAAGAGAATTGAGGATGAATTATTAAATTATCATGAAAAAATATATTAATTTTATGATATTATAGTTTTCATGTCACTTTTATAGTGGTACGTATGGATGGAATAAATAATTAGTGAAATTGGAAATAAGTTAAAAGAAAAAGCCAGATGGTTTTAGCTCTTGAATTTATCTTCATTGAGAACCTCCATAGGGAAATTTGATTTTGTATTTTATTTATCCAAAAGAATCATAAACATGGGTGAGAGGATTTAGAAGAGGAATGGGATGAAATTTGTAATTGATAAATTTTTAAATGAGTGAGGATAAGGGGTGGTGGGGTGGTATTTATTGTGGGGAAGAGTGGTGTTTTCCCATTAATTTATTCATTTTTTTAATTATTTTTCTTCAAGACCGTTAATTTATGGATGATTAAAAATAAAAATATAACAATTATTATTGATAGTTCAATTTTATTGGATTATATCACACATAAATCATACATGTCTCATTAATTTGTGTAATCTACATTTATAAAAATTATTGTATTTTACTATGCACAAAAATCATGAATTTTAGAAAAATCTCACAAAATCACTATAACTATTTTTCATGGATTATAACTAAAAAATAGAGTTCATTTTTTTGAAATTCTTTTGAAAAAATGAGAAATATAATTTTGAATTAAAATTCTTATTTACATGGAAAACACTAAATTTAAAATTATAACTTATTTTTTAACTCTTTGAAAAATATATTTAAATTTTAATAATTATGTTAAAAATATAATAAAATAAAATATTAATTAATGAATATATTTTTGGAAATTTGATTTTCATTTAAAATTTATATTAATTATAAATTTGAAAATAATCATATATGTCTTATTAAAATTTTCAACACTTAATTAATAATTTCTAAAACAATTATTTAATTATACTATTATTTAATTATATCATATTACCATTTGTATGATGAAAAAAATTATTTATACTTTTATGGCTGAGGATACTATTATATTTTCTTGTTTACTATTCATAAGGTTCACCTTACTATTCCAAATTTCATGTTACAATTCTGTTGTTCTAGGTTTCTTAGCATCTAGAAATACCTCTTATATCATTCATTCATCATTTAAAATGATTTTTTTGTTATATATGTGATATTATTTGATTCATAATATATGAAATAATTATATCAATTGTGATTATATAGATAGAATTATGGGTAATAAAATTCTTCCAAATTATGACATTTCACCCTCAAAATTTTGTTGTACAGCCTAAGGAGAAAACACGTTATGGTACTTCTCATTCATTACATTAATGTGGTCATCACAATTTACTGTAGTAATTTACAAAAAGGTTAATGGGTTAATTATTCACAATGGCCCCTTATGATATTTTCAATATCATCTTATTCCATTATCTGATAACACCACATGTTTCTTCAATTACATAATTGGAATCATTGATAAGTCATTAAAAAGTTATTTCTTATATATAATTTTGAAACATATTATTGAAATATATTTTTATTAAAAATACATACTTATTCATCTTCAGATATTTCAAAATATGGTTTTGGTAAAAAATTACTAAATTTTCCCCCAAAGACATAATTCAATAATAAGAAACATATATTCTTCTCTATCTTATCACTCTACTACAACATCAAAAAAATCATTTAGTGATTAATATGTTATAAATAATTGGAATATTTTTAAAAGAAAAATATAGTGCATCCCATGAATATCATGTTAATATAATTGTGAGTGAATGTTTATTAGAAAGACCATTCTTGATATTTGAATGAATCATGTGATGGTAGTGGAATTAGATACATTAAAATGATTTATTTCTTATAACATGGATATTGGAAAATGTCTTTAATGAAACTGAGAATGGCTTTAGGGTAAACATTGAAATTATTTCGTAAATAAGGGATATGATTGGTTTTTTTGGAAATACTCTATCCATATATTAATTAAGATAATGAAAATACCATTATAGGGATTCATTATATATAGAATAGAAATTATAACAGGAATCAATTATAAAATATGGGTAAATGTGTAAATGAAAACTATATCATAACTTGTGATACCATTTGTATAAATCTAGTTTATCCTTGTTGATAGGATTATCCATAGGGTTATTAATGAATTTCTATAGCCGTAATCTCCAAAAATAACTTGTACGTTCTTTGATACCAACTATAACTACCATATCCTTATATGCAATTTGTTATATGATTTTAAGAATAATTAATCAAAAAATAAAACCATGGATCGTAATGTATTGTTTCACTGGTATAATTGATACACAATTTTAAATCATGAGACCAAAGTAAAATATTATTTAATTCAATATCCATAATTATCCCCAATGCATTCTCAATATCTTATATTTGTGTAGGACAAAAAATCTAATACATGAACAAAATATATTAGATAAAAATCCCATTGACTGAATAAGAATAGGAATAAAAAATATAACACAAGTCAGATGGAATAACATTATGTGATAAAAAGAATGGAAAATGAATAAAAATAAGGATAAATAACATGTATAACCATGAAAAATATAATCAAATAAAAAATGTGGGAACATCATATAACATGACATAAAAATGGGTCACGGATAACTACAAAAAAATATCACTTGGTTGAAAAACTAACATAATGGAATCACGTTCACTACCTATCCCGAAATGACATATAATGAGGCTAAACATTTCCAACGGCATTTGATGTCTATCTGAAAGAATCAATCATAACATGTTCATTCTTATGTGTCCTAGATAAAGAATAAAACATAATCATAAGGGTCACCCATGGAAATAAGTGGGCATCATTATCTTTTCGTGAATCATGAAAAATGGTTGTATGATAAAACGACTAATAAAATATTTATTTAAACGATAAATTTACATTCATTATTGAAAATAGTAATATATCCTAACATGTTATGATAATATGAGGTGTAAAAATGTTCAAATAGTGTTTATGAAACATTAGAAATGAGCTACATTATGGAAGAGTAATGATAAGTATCAAATAGTTATTAATTAGAAAAAATAACTATTTGTTTGTATAATTCCTTAAATGAATAAATATTTATTTTACTGTGAAAATTGGAGAATTTCTAAAAAAAATGGGTTAAAATAGATTAATGAGTTCACATGAAAATGGTTAAGAAATCGAGAGGTTCCCTTTATATAACATTTCCTATCTGGATGAAATTGTTATGTAACATATTTAAATCATGTATTTCCCATTTAATAATATTTTACTGATTTGGTTACATTATTTTAGAACATATACATAGTATTTTTAATATGTAAAAAGAGAACGAATAATTACACAGGGGATTTATATATAGTGTATCATGAAATAAAAAATGGTGGTTTGGGTAGAATCACAAACCTTAAATGTTAAATAACTATCCTCATGATCTTAATGTCATGGATATTTAGATTCAAACAATGAATTAATAATTTAGAAAATTTTATACATGTATATGGTTTATTATAATTTAATCATGTTCTATTATGGATTTATTTATTAGTAATGACATTTAACTTCATCATTAAATTGTATTGGTTTCCTTTGTTTTCAAGACCATATTACATTTATAAATATACAACAAATAAAATAAAATGATATTAGTTGTCAATAATTTAAATTAAATTTTATTAAAGAACAGAAAAAATATTAAATTGTTAAATGAATATTATTTTTTATTTTGTGGTGACGATGAATCATTAGATAATATGTTAGTTATAATTGTCTACATTATTATTATGATTTATCGATCCTCACAAACTCGGTATGGATTAATAATTAATTATATATATAGCTCTTACAGAAAATTAAATTGGATATTATAAATAAATAATCTCATTATTTAACTATAAATTTTATTTATTGATTCACCTTGGATGTTTTAATGGAAATTTAAAACTCGTCCTCCTTTAATGTGGTAAATTAACACATCATAGATAATGTTTTCATTTTTAAAAGAAAACGGGTAAGAAAAAAGTTTTGATGATGAATTATTCAGTTAACAAGATAAAATTTAAGTATATATAACTTACTGGTGTTATAATTTCACATTAATTAGGTTCGGTGAGGAGATAATAAGAAATTAAATGAAATTGAAAATAAAATTAAAAGAAAAATAAAGAGCGGTTTTTCTCTTGTATTTCCCCTCCTTGAGAAACTCCATGGAAAAATTATATTGGGTATTTGGTTGATTAAAATAGATTGGGTACATGGGGAAGATGCTCAGAATTAATAATATATATAAATAGTAAAATTCATGAAGTTTGAAAGGTGTTAGGATATGGGGTGGTGATGGTGGTTTGAATAAGGGTTGAAACAATGTTTTCTCATTATTAAATTCCATTTATTATTATTTTTTCTGTGAAATATTTTTAATTTGATAAATATAAGTAAATATATTAGAAATATAATGTATATTTCTATATCATGGCCTTAAATTAGCCTTATATAATCAATAACTCCGTAATTCTTGTATTTATATTTTATGATAAATTATTATATTTTACAATTCACTGAAAATATTTGTATTTTTGAAAAAAAACCCAAAAATTATCTTAAGAAATCTTCAAAGAGTATAATTCAAAACCTAACTCCATTTTAGGAAAAATGTTTTTTATATATGTGATATTTAATTTTTAATTAAAATAAACATTGACTTGTAAAATACAAATTTTGATATTATAACTGATTTTATGACACTTTAGAAATTCAATTGATGTTTTAAAAAATAAGATTATAATCATAAGAAAATAAATTTTATTTTATGAATATTTTTTTGAAAATTAATTTTCCTTTCAAAAAATATTTTAATTAGAAAACATAAAATAAAAATTTCTATTTTATAAGAATATCAATAATTAATTGATGTTTTATAAAACATTTATTTACACATATTGTGATATAATAGTATCATATTACTATTTTTAATATTAAAAGGCTATATTTATAAATTCATAGGTGTGTATAGTATTCTACGAGGTAATTTACTATATATAATGGTCATGTTATTATTATAAAGGGAAAATTATTCTTCCACTTGTAAATGTTCATTAACTTCTGGAAATACCTCTCATTTTGATGATTCAACATTTATAAGGATTTTTTTTCTTAGTTAGGTTTTACTACAATACATAATTATAATAATTACATTTCATTGATATAATACTGGGACATTACATTAGTGGTCAAATTCCACACATAATTATGAAAAAATCCATAATTATGTACACTCATAACATAAGTGTGTAATCATAACATCATCATTGAGAAACCAATATAGCTTAATTTTCATGCATATTTCACATCTATCATGTGATTCATCACATTACACAATTCATCGGAGTGTAATATAATTATTTTTGATCATTTCACATAAAATTTACATAATCCCAAATTCCTCATAGAATGTATATTAATTTTGGACATAAAATTACCCATGTAAAATAATGGGTTCAATTTATGAAATCATAAATTCATAAATAAAAGTATAAGTTCTCAAATGATAAATAAAATAACATATATGGTAAAATAATCATCACACTTGAGTGAGGATGAAATAATCTCAAGAATATTCAATATTTGAATTTGAATGAAGAGTTATTTTGGAAAATATTTATATTTTCAATAAAACCATTTTATAAGAATGTATACATAAAAAATAATATGTAATAAAAATAAAATTATATTTATTGAAAATGAATGGAATATACACTCTGAAATTTTTCATGAAAGTGGTATTACTCAAATAATTTGAGTTAGTTTTTAAAATATCGTTATATAATTTCTGAATATTTTTTCTCAAAAAATATCATTTATAATCAAATTAGATTCAATAATTATGAAATGTAGAACCATTTATATATTTATTTTATATATTATAATTTCATTATGTTCATATATACCCATTTGGTTACTTATATTGTTAAAATTCATCATTTTGGGATTGTTCATATTCTTGGTTTCGTTGATCTGTTCGCTTGTATACAAGTATAGAAGTTCGGGAAAATTGAGAATAATTCTCCAGAATTTAAATTACATGTTATTAATGTACATAATGATGTTATAATGATATAATAAAACATTTTTTATATTTAATTTGTGTGATTCATTAGATAAAATGGTAATGAAAATGATTTAATTTATTTTGGCGGCCATTACGACCATCACGAACATATATCATTTTATTTAATATCATATTAATCTATTAGTTACAATAAAATTACATAACTCATATAATATATAATAAAATATTATATATAAATTATAATGGGTTTAAGACTGCCTTTTATGGTGGTAATGGAAATTGAAAATGCATCATGCATGATGGCATTAAATCAATAAATAACGGAAGCTGAGTTCATTTTTTTAATAAAAGGGAGATTATAAGTAGTTTTATTATGGATATAACATAAACATAAAAAAAATTATATTATATAAAATATTATAGATTTATCAATCTTGATTTTATATTGTGACTAAGTATATGAATATAAAATAAATTAAATTTACAAAAATTAAATAAAATTAAAGTGGATTTTACCACTTTAATTTCTTCTCCTTGATAACCTCCCATAGAAACCTGTATATAATCATTTTCTAAGAATATAAGATTTTGGATGTGGGATGTTGTACTAATAAGAGAATTGGGATAAAATTTAACATGCATCAAGGCATTATATGTGTGAGGATATGTGGTTGTCACGTTGGTAATGATTAGGAATCAGAGGAGTGGTTTTTGATTATAATATTCATTATTTTATTATTATATCACATGACCGCCAATAATAATAAAACATATCACTAGTTATATTATTTAATGAATTATATTGATATATTATGGTATTTCATCTTCCATATATCATCCATGACACTATAAATCATATATTTACAGTATATCATAAATTATTGTGTTCTGTTTTTCAAAAAAATAATCAAAATTTAGAAAATACAAAACATTAACCCTAACCATTATTTGAAATTTATAATTCATAAATGGACTCCAATTTATAAAATTAACTAAATATATATGGGAATTTTAATTTTTAAATAAAATCATATTTTGTTAGAAAATATAGTGATTTATATATTATAATTGATTTTACAACACGTTAAGAAAAGTAAGAAGGTCTCATTTATTTATTTTATAATAATAAAACAATAATAATTTAATTAATGATTTTATTGAAGAAAATAAATTTTTAGGATAAATAATTATATAATTTTTATGGTTTTCGATATAAATTTATGTTTTACAAATATACTAACACTTAATTTATCAGTTTAAATACATTTAATAACTAATATTTTTATATAATTATGTCATATTTTCAATTATAATATGCCCAAATTTTATTTAAATATGTTTATGTGAGTATAATATTCAATTGGTTAGATTAATATTTAATAAGGTTAGTGTAATATTTCAAGGGTTATGTTATTATTCAATCATTATGGGTTTTACAATATATATCTATGTCACTTAATTCAATATTAATTTACCAGAATAATTTTATTATATTTATCTATATTACATGTATGTGTATTATACCATATAACATAATTATAATAAGGGGATAATTCCCAAGATTAATCTTTGTGTTGTTACAGTAACATTTATTTTATATGAACGTGTAAGATCTCATTTTCAAATAATGAATTACGGTACCTAGACCACACCATATACATAAAGTGAGATATATAAGTGTAACATATCATTTTTAATGATGTTGTAAGGTCTCTCTGTAAATAATTTAGAGTATTTTGGTTCATTCAATGTCTTTGTTTGGGTAAATATTTACCCTTACATGAAACATATGAGTTTTATAATAGGAAAAGCTTTTGTCCTTACACATCTATCTTTTGGGGATAAAAATTATGGAAACAAGGTTTTCTTATTGTACATCAATTGAATGACACATTATATTATTATTCCATTTTAATATCTATATACCATGAGAATTTTGACATATTATTCATTTACTGGTTTTAAATCTTTTTTAATGTAATTTGATCCTTCCCTATACAACACACTTCAGAAAAGAAAAATTGATTGTAATTATAAATTTTTGTGTTTTGATACTAGTACGTTTGGTTTATTTAGTTACAAATATAAATACAACAAAATACCTCAATTTTATTTTATCATCTTGTGTTTTTTTAGGAAAAAAGCTAATATATAAGAATATATGATTCTTTCTTCTTTTTTTAATTATTATCCACAAAGGAATCAGTGATATTTGATATGGGTTTTATGATAGTGAATTTTCATTGCTTGACTATCATATAGAGGTTTTAATCTCATGAAACTATTTTTCTGATGTTTGTGTATTTGTATGTTTGTTCAAACCCATCAAATAATATTTTTTCATGATAATTTTATTGTTTTGGTTTATGAAGATAATATGTTTATTTAAACATGAAAAACTGGTTTTCTAAATTGGGTTGGATATAAAATATAATATTGTATATCATATGCTTTTAGAAATTTCTCTTTGACTGATTTATTTCAAAAATTGATTTTTCAAGTGTTAGAGAAGGTGTCTCTATAAAATAGATTTTCGACTTATATAACCCTTTACCTTGTGAAATCCTTTTGGTTGATTTTTTAAATTCAATAATTTTGAATTTATGATGCTTGTATACAAATATCAATAATAGATTATTTCACAAAAAAAATTAATGTGATTTTTCATTAAATTTTACTTTATCCACCCCATGCGTCAATTTTTTTTATGTATTTTATTTTCAATTAATTAAATTGGTTATAGATCAATTGTGATTTTTTTTGTAAAATCATGATCATGGTTTATGTTTTTTTATCCCAACATGTCTCATGAGAAGAGATTGTACCTTAGGAATGGTAATACACAAACTGTAGTATGTGTAAAACCCCTAGATATTCACAAAATTCTATTCTATGATTTTTTTTATAATTTGAAACATATATTAATAGACACTGGATGAGAATGATTTCATTAGGATTCACCTATTGGTTTAACATTCCAGGTTTCTGCGAGTATTCTACTTTAATAATACGTAGAATTATATTGATTAATGATTGATTTTTTAAAAATATGTCATTAATTAAATGAACACATGTATATAATATATACAATTATTATATTTATTAATACATTATATATTTACATTTATTTTAATCATGTAGTTTCATTCATGTGGAAAGGGATCTATGGTAATGTATATCATATAGTTGGTTAATTACTGAATGATTCATTATATTCTAAACAAATTATCTTTTTTGATATGTATTTCTTGTTTATATAAATAAATTTATTAATATTTTTTATTCCTATAAATATGGATTAGAATAAGAAATATTTTTAGAATAATTAAATGAATCCCTTACAATGTGATTTATATTAAATTTCATATTTAAAAATAATGTTTTAAAGAAATTACTATTGATTTCATGAGGTTAAAAGTAATATATATATATATTCATTGTAACCAATTGGGATATAATTCTCATACTATACTTTTACCATTATGTTTTTATAGAGTTGGTTTTATAGGAATCAAGAAAATGGAATAATTTTATGTTACGTGGAGGATTCTTTTACTTGATATAACCTTATTTATGGGTTAGTGTCCTTCTGTTAATTGTTCATAAAGTGACTTACTAATTCTTTGACACATTTTTCACATTCAGGATCTTCATAATTTTCTTTTCATTGTATGTATTATGGATGTGTACCTTTCTCCCAAATTATAGATAAGTGTTTTCTATATTTTAGTTATAAATGTTTAATGATTAGTTATGTTTTGGAGTAAAATAATTCCATTGTTGTATATAATGATACTAATGTTATTATCACCATCCCATAGAGATCAGGAATTTTATTTGGCAATTTGTTTAGCTATCTCGAGATATGTGCACGATTGGCCCAATATGGGTTTTTATAAATAATATGTGGTAAATAAAAATCCATAAGTGTTATGTTAATTTTTAGTACTTGTTAAGGTTGTATGTTAATCAATATATAGTACATCTCAACAATCATTGTGTATAAGGTTTGTTTGTTCATGACCACCACATTTTTTGGATGCCACATTATCGTGATTGTGATAATAAGATTTATTTTTTATCTTTTGATTTAAATGAGTTTTGGATCAGTGTTATGACATATGATTAACATTTTCATTGTTTAATTTACTTAAGGGGTATCCATGATTTGAAATGTAAACTAAAAATGGAATCATGTATTAATATATCTGAATGGTCTAAAAACAAATTCAGTGACTACGATCATTCTCTTTATAGTGTTACATTTGTTATTGAATGCTGAGAACTTGGTGGCCAATTATTAATAATGGTTGACAAACGAACTTTATCTATTTATTTGGCTATTTGTAACCAATAATTCTTTGTATATCTATTTGATTATCATTTATGGGAAAAATTAATAATTTGTATCTTTGGTTATATAAATTTTAATTATCAAAATGGCTAACATTGTGGGATTATTTATTCTAGCAAGGAGGATAAAGCGTGTTTATTTTGTGGAAATGGATTTAATAAAAATTACGATTGTTTGAACACTGATGAATTATTTCTTTTATTTTAAGTTATTATTTTTCAATTGATTAATTTTTACTAAGTAGATTATTATTCACTAAAATCTGGTTAGTTTGTTGCTTGATTATTCTTTATTAATAAATTTCACTCCATTGAATAATGATTCAATAAGAAATAAATGTTTTCTAGTTTTTTTACACTGATGTTTTTTGATAGTGTCTGTAATGTTATTGAAAAACTATAGTTGATAAAATTATTTAATTTAGAAGAATAAATTGTTATTAAATTTTTAAATAGTAATTAGTAAAAGATTTAAAATTTTCTTGAAGACCATTAAAATAACATGGAAGTTAGTTATTTTTAAAATATGATTCAAACTCAGATAATGTATACAAATATTGGAGTGTCATTTTCATTTTATTTTATTTAATAACAATATTGTTTATACATGTTACTATGTAGTTTTGAAATATTTCTCTGTATAGATCATTTAATAAATAAATATAATATTTTTACTTATGAAACTTATTTTTTCAAACTCCTTCACAAATTGTGTTTGGATGTTTTCAAAATAATCAACTTTTTGAGGTGGTTTACACTCCATCTTTGGGTTTTTTGAATCCACATTGATATTTTTGATATATTTTATTATTGAAATTATTGTCTTTATCATTTATTTTATATAGGGGTTATATTTTATGATTTAATGGACATAAATTGATAGATTTATCATCTACTGTGGATTGAATGAGTCTTATGGGTACGTCATGTGATGGAGTGTGATGATTTCTTAATGTGTTGCCATTTTTTTATCACTCTAGTCTCTCTTAGAGTAAAAATATTCTAGTGAATGTTATCTACTACCTCAATGATATAATTATGGAATGGCTTAATAAAAATTATCATCATTCTTTTTTGTTTCCATAACATGGGATTTTATATCTTTGGTTTGATAGATGTGTCCTCAAGGACCAGTATCTTAGGATTCTAATTTTTATTTGGATGATTGAAATTTCAAGTATATCTAATCATTTATTTGATTATCCCTTAGAGTTTGAACTCCATAGTATTGGAGTTGTTACATTATTTGTATTGTAATTTTTCAGTATAATCAATAATATGATCCTTGGGATTCATCATTTTGAATTGTGTTAATATGTATATTCATCATTCCTATTGGTACATTTTCACTCTATAAATGTTTTACAATTTGCTAAATTTATTTTATAATCTATTCCTTGTGATTATCATTGAACCATGTACATGGAGAATATCAAGTATATGAATCAATAAAATGATTTAGATTCATGACCAGTGTGGGTGGTAGATCCATTTACTACATTCTATTATCAGTTTGATTGTTGGTTTTACTATGTTGAGTTTTCTAAACATGATTTACCATAGATAAATATTCATAATCCTAGACTAGATCCATTCGGTTTCCAAATTATTCATCTCTTTTCTTGAGAAATTTCAATGTAAAACATGTTGTGGTAGATTCTATTTTCTATATTATGTTTTGTTAAAGAACCTTTCATTCTGTATTCTAGAAATTTAATTGTAGTAGATAATATTTATAATCATGACCAACATAAATTTTTTTAAAGGGTGAGATACTATGTGGTCCATGTTTAATGGATTGTAAAACTATAGTTTCTATAGTCCATTACCTATTATGTTGGGGTTTTTATTTAGACAACACATTTAATTATGAATCTAATTGGAGGAGAGACCTATGATAAATTCTATTTTCCATAGAGAGACATATAAGATAATGTATAATATATGAATACATTAGAAGGTGATATGTGAGGATTTTTTTCCTTTGGTGTTATCTTATTTTACTACAATCCTAGTCATAACTATGTTACATTGATAAGAATGTCATGGAGTTCATATATGTATTGATGTAAAAATAAAGGGTTACATATTATGGTTTCCACCAATTGTGACCTCTTGATTAGAAACAATATGTCTTTTACCATGAGAGGATAAAAATTGTACATTCCCATGGATGTGGTTGAATTTACCACCAAAAAATAGATTTTATGATACAATAGGAACATAAAATACATAATTCTAGTAGATGAATTTTATATAAACACTAGGGTATCCTTTCTTTCTCACAAAAGTGAATCTTTTTCCTATTTCATTAAATACTCCACGTCTACAGAAAACTTTAATGGACTTATGAATATGACCATGAGAAGTGATCATGGTTGTGTGTATAAAAATCATGACTTTGAATCCTATTGTGCACACAATGGCTAGATTCACAATTTCTCTACCCCCAGGACACCTCAACCGAATGGTGTAGTAGAATGAAGGAACATAACCCTTCAGGAAATTTCAATAACTATGCTTAATGAGAAGGACTTTCGGTTTACTTGTGGGAAGAAGAAGTAACTACTACTTTTTATATTATAAATATTGTCTTGATTAATCATGTTCATAAAAATACCCCTTATGAACTGTGGAATAATAGGAATCGTAAAGTTAGTTACTATAGAGATTTTGGTTTCAAAGTCATTATTATCAATACTAAAGATAATCTTGAATTTTTTTTCTAAAAGTGATGATGGAATCTTTATAGGTTACTCTATAACCAGTAGAACCTATAGATCCTTTAACAAAATAACCAAATGTGTGGAAGAATAAGAACATGTAATATTTGCTGAAACTGATCTGCATGAACCTATGTCCTCAACTGAAAATCTTGAAGATGAACTCTCTATTCTTGATCATAATGATAAAGGCAGTGAAACTTCTATAAAAACAAGAAATTCTGTAAATTTTCCAAAACTTGTTTCTCTTGGAACCGATCATAAAGAATAACCTAAATTCCCTTGTCCTACCATGACCAAACCAACTAGGATTCTAAAGAACCATCATTTTGATGCTGTTGTTGGAGATTTAGATAGAGGAACAAAAACTAGAGCGTCTATAAAAAAATCAGTTTGAACATCAATCCTTTCATTTACAGTCAGTACCTAAATATTTCAATGATTCTATCAATAATAAATTTTGGGTAATGGCTATGCAAGAAGAATTAAATCAATTTAATACAAAAAATGTCTGTGAATTAGTTTAAAGACCTAAGGACACCATGACCATAGGCACTAAATGGGTTTTTATAAATAAAGTTGATAAATCTGGAAATATAATTATAAACAATGCAAGACTACTTGCACAAGGATATGACCAAGAATAAGGAATAGACTATGAGTAATCTTATGGACCTGTTGCTAGGTCAAATGCTATTAGGATTCTACTAGATTATGCTTCTCATCTTAATTTCATGTTATATCAAATGGATATTAAATTTTCTATTATAAATGGATTTATAATTGAAGATGTTTTTTCTGAACATCCTCCAAGATTTACTAGTCCTCATTTTCCAAATCGTGTTTTTAAGCATTCTAAAGCTTTATATGGTTTACAACAAGCTCCACGAGCTTGGTATGATATACATTTTAATTTTCATGCTTATAAAGGTTTCATCAAAGGGATTGCTAATCCAACACTTTTTAATCAAAAGTATTTCCAACAATGTTTTGATAGAAAAAATTTATGTTAATGATATTATATTCAGATCATCTAGAAATGCTTTCTGTATTGATTTTTCAAAGAGTATGAAAATTGAATTTGAAATATGTTTAGTGGGAGAACTCAATTATTTTCATGGATTTAATGTTTTCCAAAATGAAAATGGTATTATAATAAATAAATTTAAATATAAAAATGATCATTTAAATTTTTTTTTTTGGATAATAATAAGGAAAGTGATACACCATTTAGTACCACTTGTAAACTGGATGTAGATGAAACTGGGAAACCAGTGGATCAATCTAGAGGTATGATTCGAATTTTAATTTATTTTACTACTAGTCAACTGAATATTATGTTTATTGTGTGTACATGTGCATGATTTCATGCTACTCCCAAAGAGTCACACTTTCCGGATTTTGAAAGGAAATACTATTATCTTAAATATATTACCAATATAGGATTATTTTATCCAAAAGGACAATGTTTCGATTTAATAAGTTATTCAGATGTTGAATTTTCTTGTTGCATTTTATATAGGTAGACTACATCGGGAACATGTCACATTCGAGGTAAATCCTTAGTATCATGGTGTAGTAAAAAGCAGAATTTCGTTGCATTTTCTACTGCTAATGCAGAGTACATTGGTGTTGGTAGTTGCTGTGCACAAATTCTATTGACGAAGCACACTTTATTAGACTATGCATATAAAATTAGGAATGTATCTATAAACTGTGATAACACTAGTGCAATCAATATCTCTAAGAGTACAATATCTCACTCTAGGACTAAACACATTGAAGTAAGGAATCACTTTTCAAGGAATTATTATCAAAAGGGCGATATTACCCTTTACTTTATAGGCAATGAACATCAATTAGATGACATATTCACGCGGACGTTATGTTCAGAAAGGTTATGTTATATTAAACATGAGTTAGGAATGATAATCATTCGAGAAACCTCATCGTTTGATAAACCTCGCTATTAGAGAAACCACACCGCTAGAGAAACCTCCCTGTTAGAGAATCCCCACTTTTAGTGAATCCTCACTATTAGATAAACCACACCATTAGTGAATCCTCACTATTATATTAACATCACTGTTAGTGAAACTGCGCCGTTAGTGAAACCTCGCTGTTATATAAACCTCACCGTTAGTGAAACATCACGGTTAGTGAAACCTTACCATTAGTGAAGCCACTCTGTTTGAGAAACCTCACCATAAGAGAAACCTCACCATAAGAGAAACCACACAATTAGATAAACCACACCATTTGGATTCTCACCAGTAGTTTTCATCTATATGTTTTGTGCTATCTGGATTTCTGGTTTTTAATGAAAACCATTATTATTTTTAAATTTTTTTAAATTACATCAAAATTACTAAACGATAAAAATTAAGTCTTTGTCTTGTTTTAATCCATCATGAACTCCCTACACCTCAATCCTTAATTCTTGGTCTCTCACATTTCATGTGAACCCTAAAATCTTCGATTAAAGAATGGTTAGAGTAAAAAGTTCGTTATTCAGAGATGAATGTGTTGCGCTGAGTGCAAAGAGGCTGAAAGTTGGATCAGAATGAAGTGGAAGTGGAACATGTCATGAGAAGAGTGCATTGAACCCACACATACTGAATAGAAATATCGTAACGGAGAATGATCTTGGTGCTGAATGGAATCTGCCTAGAAAAGTTTTGGTTCTAAGGTTATTGGATGAACACGGGTGGCTCGAATGTTTTTTGAATAAAAATGGTCTTTATTATACAAAATTGTTAATCGAATTCAAGGAGTTTGTTCGTTTTGAGAAATCCGAAGGTGAGAATATAATGGTATCAGTTGTGAATGAAAATATAATATCTTTTTCTTCTATTTAATGGGATGAGTGCTTGAATGTTCCACACAACGGTGAGTTTGGATATTTCTCAAAGTCAGTACCTCCCACTAGTGACATTTTGTAGTATGAAACGTTTTTGGAAGAGCTCATTAGAGATGGCACACCAAGAGAATTAGTTTCTATAGAAATGTATGGAGAAAACCAGTTGTTGTTCATATTTATCCGGCATGTTTTTTTTTCCAATAAGAGGGGATTTTGAAAACCATAGATTCCAAGATATATATTTTTGTTGTATTTGCTATTTCATATTGTCAAAGTAAATTTTATAGGGCTTCTGATGATTCTAATCGATGATATGACCAGGCCAAAGTAGAAAACAAATGCTTTATTCTTTAAAAAGATGATTTCATTGATGATAAAGTAGAAGGTGTGGCTCAGTCTTAGTATGATACAGTGGTTGTAAGATACAACTTTTGGAATATAAAAATAGTTTCTATGTACATGAAGATTGGATGGAACCCATGGAAAATGGAATGGGTGAATAATAACAAGAACTTTTATAATAAATTTAACCCTATTTAGTATCCCAATCAGCCAAGAGATATGAGAGATCTAGGTGTATGGCCTAATGATGAAGAACCCCAATATAGTGATGGTGATTCTGAGGAGGATACCTCTATAGAAGATAGAAGGGATTCTAATTTTCCTCCAAGCCCAGCTGCTGAAAAGGTATCATATGTAATGGCATGTCCACCTATGACCCTACCTAGAAAGGATGCAACTCTGGGAGAAACTGTTGGAAAAATATCATTAAATGACAAATAACTTCCTGGATCATATCATAGGAAGACTGCTCCAGATTTCAGTAGTAGTGATGAAGAAGAAGAAGAAGTATCTATGAATTGTTGTGCCTGTTTGAGTCTTAGTACTATGATTGAGAGATCTATTATTCCGGTTAAGAAGGTTTTTGACGTGGATAGACAAAACAAATATTGCTAATGTAATCTATCCTGTGCCACCTGGCTTGGATATTAATATGGTTGTAGATGAATCTACAGAAGAGAAGGATGCTCCCTTTGAGGGGTAGAAACCTCTAAGATTAAGATCAGTTTATGTGACCTATGAGGTGGAAGATTGGGCCGTGGATCTAGGATTTATTGTATTGGGACTAGACTATCATGATTCTAATTATTAGACTTCCATTATAAGGCTTCATATGTATTATGATATTTTCTTAGATGATGTTACTTGTCAACCAGTAGCACCTCTAACTCTGCCTCAAGACATTGTGAGAAGAGGAGATCTTGAGGCACTTTAATTTGATTTAAAAACCGTATTTTTTGAAGATCTAAGTAAGATAGAACGTTCATTGGTATCTTCTTTGAGATTTTTTTTGTCAAGTGCTATGACAAAAGTGACGGATGATGTAAAAGTCTGTCATAATCAGATTGGTAGTTTGACAGAAGATATTGATTCCTTGAAGAACTCTGTTGCTTCATTTGATACCTTTAGGAGTTATAAATCTCATGTTTATACTGACATCTACTACATTCAATGTGTAATGAAAAAGCTTGTGGATGTGTTTGATGATTTTAAGAAATCAATAAAAATTCATGTCAGTACTCAGGATTTTTCCGTGTAAAAATTGATAAGTAATTTGACCCAGTCATTCAATGAAATAGTATCTCTTACTTTAGCACCTCTTGGTGCATCCAATGTATCAGTTGATGTAGAACAATTTAGATCGATGCTGAAAGATGATCATGGTCATGTTAGTGGCAATATCTCATCTGAATCTATAGTGATTACTACCACCATGTATATCAGAAAAATATACCCTGATTATATGAGGGCTTCTACTTTAGCACAAAAGGAAATCAACAACAAAGTTGTTTATTATTTTCAGAGAGTGTATACCATGCATCAGCTAACCAATCATTTCAAGCTTTTGATAGAGAATCTAAAATTGTCCCCAGTCACTGAAGCCTTTAATGATCAGTTTAGTAGGCTTAGGGAGTTTAATTCTTCCTTGCACAAGTTTATGGAGAACAAGGATGATTTATTCTCTACTATGGAGAGTGGAGGAGGAATCATCATTGATTTTAGGAACTTATTACTGGCCTTTCTTCATGTGGATAGTACACCTATTATTGTACATCCAACCCTTCCTGCCTCTTCTCATTCTGCTTCCACAACTCAAATGACTCATGGTTTAGAAATCAGAAGCCTGACTCCTATTATCACACAAAGGAGTAAACATTACAAACCTGGTTGTGTCTCAGTAGCTCAACCACCTTTGACCATCACTGGTGTTCCAAAGCCTTCACTTACGCCAACCAGACCTGAATCCTCATCTGATCCCAAAGGAAAATCCAAAATACATATTGGACAAGTGTATTGAATAGAGGCTAGGATATTTTATAGGGATAAATTCTATTTTTATTATTTCATTTCTTTATTTATATGTGTTTTTTCATGATGTAATACCTATAGGGTCTCATTCTTGTTTACTTTATGTTGTTTCTCAGCCCATTTTTTTGTTTACTCCTTTTTTTTGCTAATAAAAAGGGGAAAAATTAATGATATGGAGATGTGTGAGGGAGAATAATATGGATAACGATAGGTATAATGAGTCTTAGTTAAATAATGAGTCTAATTTTTATATATATATAATTCCACCTCTGATACATTTATCTTTTATACCATTTTCGCTATTTCATTTGAAATTAATTTATGATTATAAGGAATAATATTATGAAATCATTTGAAAATATAATTGAACACACTAAAATTGAGAAAAATGTATTTTATACTAAATAATTAATGATTATTCTGGATTATAATTACATAATTTTTGATTATCAAAAATTGGTATATTGTTGGAATCACCTGTATTGATAATCTCAATTATGCTTAGGTATGCTTTGATATTAAAAAATAATGTCTATATATATATTAGTTATACATTAAAATTTTGACATCATGATGATTAGTTTATTTAAATATCAAAATGATCATACCATATCATTCAATTGTTTTAGTCAATGTTTATTTTTGATTATAAATAACACAATCTAGAAATTATATGCATATAAAAAATACATTATAAGGATTCAAGTTATAGGGTCACTGATATAGAATGAGATACCGATAAGAAATGGTCACTAATAGAGCAAGTATTCTATTATAAAAAAAGTCATCGATAAATATAATATCGATACAGACAGACAGCTACAGATGCAGAGCTACCGTTATACATGAAACTTCCAATAGAAGGAGCTACCACTACACAAGCAGCTACCGATAAAAGGAGGTACTGCAACAGAATCTGCTACCTTTATACAAGCGAGCTACCGATATACAGAGTCACTAATACTTAAATCTAACGTTACAGATATTCACATCTACCGATGAAAGACCTATCGTTACAAGTCCATTGCTACAAGTTCACTGATACAAATAGCTACAGATGATAACTAGTCACTGTTAGTCAAAACTATATATCTATTTTTTTATTTGAAATGGTCATATTTTGTGCTTTCAATGAAACTAATATTAATTATTGATGTTTGTTGGATTTCTGGAAACTGTACCATGTACCTACAGATGTAATCATGCCATATGTCAAAAATTAATTAATGATGTTTTTTGGAAGTCAGGGAACCATACCATATGCCTGTAGAAGTAATCAAGCCTTTTATCGAACCACTGCATGATCTATAAAAGAAAGATAAAATCAGAAAAAAAAAATTGACATAAACGATGAACAAAGAGATGTATATTGGAGAAAATGTAGTAGATACACGAGACCTTCAAAGAATATCTTCACTGTAAGTTGAAGGACATTGATGTGCTATAAAGACTACTACAATCTCAAGAAATACACTCATTATAGGAAGTCAAGAAACAGAACCATGATACTCTATTTTCCAGTCAAATTCTAGTGAAGTACTCAAAACAACATTTTCTCAAAACAAAAGGAGTCCAAAGCATCATTTCGATCACATAGATCATTCCAAAGTCATCCTAATATTAATAGCTCTATTGCGATTTGATTATTTTCATTCTGAGTAGTGTGTGTGCTTTTTTTTATCTTATACACACATTTCCTCATAAGAGTAACTATAGAATATATAAATTCCTCACTAAAAATTTCTAAACCTTCTAGTACTCCCATTGTGAATTGTGGTTGAGGTCAAGGGTGACTAGGATAGCTCGTGTGTTATTGTTTTCGTTTTTCCCATATAGAACTGTGGTAGAGGTCTTAGGACCTGGATAATGTGAGTACTGTTATAATCCCTCTTCCAGGGTGTGGATAAATGTTATATATAAACTGTTTGAGTGGACTAAGTCTCAGATTGAGACTGAATATCTTGGTTAAAACTGTTGTGCATCTTATTTGAGTTTAAACTATATTCTCTTTTCTGCTGCTAATTACATTGAAATTCAAATATTTTTTAGAGAAACTCTGATAGTTGAACAAGAAACTGTTTGAAATTATTTCTAGCCAGTAATTTAGTTTCGAAAGCTAACATAATCATCAAATTATGTTAACTGAGAAATAACCAATTTTTGAGCAACTAATTGAACACATGCAATCTTTATAAATTCACTACAGTTCAAATTATTTTATGAATTGGGGGTTTTCAATATAAATCATTTAAACAGATTTTTTTAATAGGAACTCAATTAACCCCCCCCCCCCCGTGAGTATTCCTCTCCGAAAAACAATGATGTATATAATTTTCAAATAATTCTAAATTAATCGACCAATTGTGATATGGAAATGTTTTGAAACAATTATTAAAATCATCAAATTAGTTTATAAATTAGTCTAATAGATGACTTGAATGGCGTGGTTTACCTCCATGATCAAGTGACTAGAACCTATGAATTCAACAATAAATAGAGGGTATGAATATGAATACACTAAATTACCATCATGTAATGGCTATAAAAAATTATTACATGATATAAATTCGAGAAAACTTATTAATAAAAACAATAGACATACCACATTGGAAACTATCAAAAAATGGGGTACATGTATTGAATCAAAAACAATAGAAGACTAAAAAATTAGAAACTACTCAATTTTATATATGGATTGCATCCAGTTGTCTCACCATTATCTACAGATTCCTATCTTACCTGAATTAATGAATTAAAAATATAGTTTTTTTACAGAAGTCAAAACACATTCTACCAGTTGTAGCACTTTTGTGTGGGGTGTGAGATAAATATGCAATATAGGATCCCACACATGTTTTCTCTATCATGGATATATCATATAACATATATATATTCATAATATATGACATACACTACATGATAAATAAATTTTCACATTTATATCATAATCAGGGTAAAATATTTCCTCTTTGAACGGTTCAAAAACATATTCTATTAGCACATTTAAATTAACATTTTAAAAAAATGAAATAATCCATCATTTATCAAGATAAAAACTAATTATTAATAATAAAAATCAAAATGGTGATTTCTTCTCGGATATTATAGGCTTGATCCAAGATATTTTTCTCACACATCAGTAATAATGTTAATATCATGTTTACTAAAAAGAATTAGAGAATAGATAGTCCTTTTAAATTGAGGTAGAATACATGATTGAACCCCTATAGGGTTAGAGAAACACGTCCATAGGAAATTGGGGCACATTGAAAATGTAACACCCCAGGTAAATAAAGAATATGACATCTTTATATTTATCCATATTTGTGAATCAAATATTAATATTACTTTAAAGGGGACGCTATGCTCGATGGCGTACCCAACATGCAACAACGAGTTTCTTTGGAATCTTACGTTGCACTCTAATAATAAAATAATATTATATTAAATGGTAGTTAACATGTAGCTGTTGTATTGGCTGGAATGGATAGAAATTACTAAAATATGATTATATATGTTTTTAAATGTTTTTTACTTTTATCCAATAAATGATAAAGTCTTAAAATACTGAAAGAATTCAATTTTAGGCGTATATGCCCTAGTTTTCACTAAAGGTTCACTTATCGCCTTTTGATGGAGAACCGTCATTAAACAAAGTTTTGTTCACTATTATAAACTATATTGGACCAAATAAAACTCTTCTTTAGAATTGGGACATCAAAATTTACTTTTTGTATATTTTTGGTACCTTTCGGATAAAGTTCATTTTTTTAATGAATAGTGTAAAATGTTGTATTTTAATTCAAAATCTCTTTTTAATATAATTTATTTATATGATTAGATTATCTTTTTAATTTGTTTTAAAGTGAA
Organism: Viscum album; assembly: GCA_963277665.1. Classification (NCBI taxonomy): domain Eukaryota; kingdom Viridiplantae; phylum Streptophyta; class Magnoliopsida; order Santalales; family Viscaceae; genus Viscum; species Viscum album. Next base: position 263,938,448 of record OY728122.1, on the reverse strand, counting down.
ATTAGAATATATTTTTACCATTAAATCCAATAGTGGTCGTTGTAATTAACTTCACTTTGAAATCAGACTTAAACTAGTGTCAATCTTTTGATACTTATTGTTTCATAAAAACACGCTTTTTGTTCTGACAGCGGGAATTAATTATTAAATTAATTAATGTGACTTATATGTTTTGAATTTTGTAAAATGGAATTCATTTTTTAATTTGTAATATCAAATATATCTTAGGGTGAATTTTTGGTATTTTTCTGAAAAACATCAATTTTTGATGAATAGTGAAACCACTAAGTGGTACTTATAAAAACTGATTTTTTCGTTTAAATGAAAATTTACCACTTCTGTTCTTTGAATTTCGAAAATCCGACATACATGGTTTTCATTAAGAACTAAAATGTGGTTCAAGAAGATAAAAATAATTTTTTGGTGAATAGTAACTTATTAAGTTTTTAATTGCGATTGGAGGTAATTAGTGTAGTTTAAAGTAAAAATAATGTTTTAATAATATGAAATGAACATGAAACATGTCCTAATCTCATTGGATGTGTCATGTACGACCAATAAAAGCCATGGGTCAACTTGGGGACCCCATGGAGCCACTTTGGTTGTGAAATGACATAAATAACTTTTAATTTAATGTTAAAGTAAAAATGACAGACACATGAGGTGTTTTACTAAAAAACATTTACATGGGGTTATACAAGTCTGACTTTTTATCATAAATAGTCATTGGAAAGCTAAAACGATTTCTTACATCATAGTAATTTTTTTATAATTTTTAGACATTATATAAATTATATTATTTATGACATCATGATGATGCAGCGATGAACTCATTATTTGACGATTTAAATAAAATAGAATGATAATGTAATATATAAGACCTACACATGTCCAAAGCCTATTGGATGAGTGGATTTAGAACCCTTATCACCTTATCCTAGAATTATATCAATGTGGGTCCTTTTTAATCCGAAACTCTTTTTAAAATAAAGTAACTTATCTTTACTTTCCAAGAGTGCCCCTCCTCTCCTCTTATAAAAGGCCCCCACCTCTACCTCTTTTCCCACACTACCAATGCATTTGGCTCGGCCAAACCCTTACCATATTGTCTCTACACATCCCTATATTACTCCATGAAGCCTCACTTTGGGCAGAAGACTTCCCAAGGAACCCTTTTAGCTCAAACCAAAGGGAGTTACCCGATTTTAAGGTAAAGTCTTCACTTGAGTCCGTTTGTTTTATTTTGCTTCTCCAACCCCCTAAACTCTTTTTATTCATTTATTTTGTAAAAAATCCAGTATCTTCAATATACTAGGATGTTTTTATAATAATTATTAGAGCTACACTTACACACACCTACATCTAATGGTTAATGAACATACTGTTTCCGTGGATGGTGAATTTATGCCTCCCAAAACGATGATAGTTCAAAATTCATTTAACACCTTAAAAGGTGGCCATTAAGATGTTACTATATTTATATATTATATATAATATATTTATGTTTTCCATAATCTTATGTATTTTTCATTTTGTTCATACCTTTATGGTTTCCATTATGCGTAAACGTGATATCTTCATTTAAGGAAGTGCGGACTACCGCCCCTTAAAGTGAGTTGATTCGTTAAATAACATATGTGGGACATATAAAAGATGGAAAAATGATATTATATATGATATTATACTGGAATTATAATATACCTTTATATCATTATGATTCCATTCTATAAAATACGAAATAGAAATGAAAGTAGCATTCATGTGTACGTACGGCTTACCGTCTCCATGAACGGCGCATTTCATTTCTTACCTCTAAATGATTATGTAATATTATGAATGCATGAATGTACTGGATATATATGAAATATATGATATCTTCACAATGAATACCATTCTGGATATAATGTATACATGAACAACATGTAATTATAAAGGGCTTATTTTTGACTCAAGTACCAATGATCGTTAAAACGACCGTTATTAACATAAATAATTACATAGTGTTCATGACATGGTAATAAGTGATATAAAAGGAACAAATGAACTTGAAAAAGGTTCTTCATAAAGTATAAATTAACTCAAGTTTATTATTCAGGACATTAAAGAACAATCGAGTCAAGTCAGACCCGAGGTAAGGGACTTCGTCTCAATCTCCTTTCATTGAGGCATATTTCATTTTATACACAACTTTCTTTTGTAACGGTGTATAAACTCATTTGACTTTTACTTTTATACTAAAGGAATATTTTTCTATGAAGATTTTTACAAAACGACAAAAAGGAATGTTTCTTTTAACGTACGTGGTGACAACGACCTTTTCCACTGCCGCTAGTATTATTTGGTCTTTGGCTTCCTCAACAAGCCGTAATGTTTTTAAAATAAAATAAATACCATATACTGTTTTATGTATTTTGGTATTGAAAATGGTTTTGATAAAGTATTCTATTATGTCAATATATTTATGATATATTGTGATTGAAATGTGGAAATGTTATCATTCCTTTCTATTGGTTTAATGTTTTATGATTTTATATTGGTACTTGGACATTTTAACGGGTGGTTACGTTATAAACCATATGACGTGTGGTGCCGTGAATACCAGGACGGGTGGTTACGTTATAACCTCCAATGCATTGGGTATGGAAGTTGGTCTTATGGCTATTCCATTAATTATGTATGGAAATTGGACGTATGGATATTCCATTAAGTGATATGTGTGGAAGTCGACCGTATGGTTATTCCACTTAAGTAAGTTTATGTCTCAAGTTACCTTTATATATGTTATGTGTTCTTTATATGGGTTTTATGGAAATACTTTGGTTACAAAAAGGTAAGTAATGATACTTTATTCAGTGAAGAGTTTTTACTACTTCATGAAGGTGAAGGTATTACTTTGACAGAGTATACATGGTTTACTTGATGTTTGAAAAACTAACAGTTTTCATTCTTTGTGTATCCCTTACTGAGCTTTTTATTCTCACCCCGAGTTTTTTTGAAATGTTTTTCACAGGACTTAATGTGGAATAAGGTCAAGGATGGTATCAAGGGAATGTCATTCTATATAAAACATGGAACTAGACATGTTTCTTTTTAAGAGTTTTCTTATGGAATCTTAGTAGAAGTGACTACTTTGTAATCTTTTGAGATGTAATAGTTATGTTCTAATTCTCTAAAACTCTAAACCTGAAAATATCTTAAATGTGAATTATTCATTTAATTAAATATTATGTATGGTTTAAGGCCGGGGCCTTATAGTTGGTATCAAAGGTCGGTTTAGATAACTTTAGAGGATAAGGTATTCTTTAAGCATAAGTGACATTACCATAATGGTTAGGATTTCAGACAGAGTCCTAGTTTTAGACAAAGTGAATGAGTAAGAATATCATAGTGTTTATCATCCACATTAATACATGATGGTTTTGTTGTTATACTCACACTGACCCTTTTTGGTTTTAGTAAATGGCTGGATCTAGCAGGCACCAAGGTAACGGTGGATGTGAAGGAAACTGTGACAGTTTTCTGAGCGAGCAACTAAATGATATGGGAGCTATAATGAGAACTCTTGTGTTTATCCTCAACCTACTATCTGGAGCCTATGATTGACCACCTAAACCTTGGTGATTTCTATAAGGCATCATATATGTGAGAAACAAATCCCTATAGAACTACAGGTAATAATCATAATGGTAAGTGTGTTCAAAAACCCATGTGTCAAAGATGTGGAAAGAAACACCTAGGAAAATGTTTCAAAGGGACAGAAATATGCTATAGATGTGGAAATTATGGTCATAAAGCAAGAACCTTCCGTGGAAAAAGGAAGCATCCAGTTGACTCGAGGAAAGGGAAAGAAGTTCTTTCTGAGGGATCAATTGAATGTTTTAAATGTGGTGTGAATGGTCATTATGGAAACACATGTCCCATGAAGATGTTTTGTGAATGGGATCACCAAGATCATACAAATACTCGTTTACCAATACCTAATGCCATTCCTATTGAGGATGAAGAAACCGACAATGACCAATCAAAGGTATGGATTATTTCTTAACTTTTGTTTTCTATTTTGGGATCTTAAGATATGATTCATGATTTTGTTTGTAGGAAAGATGTATTTCGGAAGAAGTTGGAATGGAATGGTTAATGGATCATGAAGAATTTTGAATGAGTAAGATGTCAACATATAAGGGCTTCAAGAGTTATGGTGAAATTCATAAGAGTATTATGTGTCTTTTGAAGATGGGGTACATTAGAAAACTTTTTATAGTATGTGTAACCCTGATGTTTAATATAGGCAAATTTTATTCAAGGAATATTTATCTTTTCTTTTGTGGACATTGTTATAAAGAACCATTTGGGTATATATGATCCTTACTTTTGAGGTAATTACGGGTTACAATATTTTATGATTGAAGTGAAAGGCATGAGATAAAATTGAGGTTAAATTATGTTATGGTTATTTTTGATGATTTGATCCCTTTTTCGGGAATTATTTGAGAATTATATAGTTTTGGAAAAAGGACAACAAGCAGACCGTGTGACAACTCGTCGCGTCGGACAATGCTGCGGGAATCAAACCCACAACCAATGTGCGACTGGTATTTATTGCCTACCACTGGACTACGTGAAGTCCCTGGTTAGTCTAACTAATTATTTTTAGTTATATGATTTTATGAATTAAGAGTAAGTTTATTTTTGGTTATATATGGAAATTTATCAACCTATCATGGAGGATATGTGATTAGGTTAATTACTTTTCAATACGAGACTTTAAGAGCAACTGATGTTGTTTGGATATAAATGTTGCGATTTAACTTGGAAGACTATGTGACTAAAACCTTCAAATATTTGGGTTTCAATATTAGTTTGGATTACTTTGAAGGATTTTATGGACAAATTGTTTATCGAATGGTACTTGTTGAACTTTGGGTTTGTTGGACAAATTTTGGAGATTAATAATAGATTTTCTTTTTATAAAGGGTTATCCTTTTCCGGATCTTCTAATCTTGTACTAACCTTTTTTGGTTTTGGTTTTGGTTAAAATCTAAAGACATGGGAAGTATATAGTTCTCTTTTGTGTATTTGGTGATTCTATAGAAGTTGATTATAGAACTCATAATGCGAACAAGTCTCCCTAAATACTCGTATTTTGGAAAAAAAATATGAGTTTGATTAAGGAATCTAGTAAAAGTTGAATGTCAACATGATAAGTGATTATGTTTCCTTATGAATAAATTCCTCAATAAAGAGTAACATAAAAAAAAGTTGTCTGTTAACTTTTCCTACCGGGGAATCGAATACCGTTTAACCCATCACAAGTTTGTGATTTTATTATGGTTAACTTTCTCCTAGACATGTTTACTATCACTCTCCATCAGAACATGACCCTTTGTTTTCTCCTCCATATCCATATTTTCATACTTGGAATCCTATTATGGGTTAACTTGGTTGACATTTGTACTTTTCTCCCATTCTTTTAAAGTGATTGTTTTACCGAATCTTGTTCCGATGTGGGATTTTCAAGGATGTTTCCAAGCCCAATTTTAAAAAAATTGCGAGCACGCAATTCCCAAATGGGGGGAAGGATGTAACACCCTAGGTAAATAAAGAATATGAAATCTTTATATTTATCCATATTTTTGAATCAAATATTAATATTAATTTAAAGGTGATGCTATGCTCGATGGCGTACCGAACACGCAACAACGGGTTTCTTGGGAATCTTACGTTGCACTCTAATAATAAAATAATATTATTTGAAATTGTAGTTAACATGTAGCCGTTGTATTGGCGGGAATGGATAGAAATAACTGAAATATGATTATATATGTTTTTAAATGCTTTTTACTTTTATCCAATAAAAGATAAATCCTTAAAATACGGAAAGAATTCAATTTTAGGCGTATATGCCCATGTTTTCACTAAGGATCACTTATCTCCTTTTGATGGAGAACCGTAATTAAATATAGTTTTGTTCACTCTTATAAATTCTATTGTACCAAATAAAACTCTTCTTTAGAATCGGGACATCAAAATTTACTTTGTGTAAATTTTTGGTACCTTTCTGATAAAGTTCATTTTTTTAATGAATAGTGTAAAATGTTGTATTTTAATTCAGAACCTCTTTTTAATCTAATTTATTTATATGATTAGATTATATTTTTAATTGGTTTTAAATTTAAATTAGAAGATATTTTTACCATTAAATCCAATAGTGGTCGTTGGAATTAATTTCACTTTGAAATCAGACTTAAACTAGTGTCAATCTTTTGATACTTATTGTTTCATAAAAACACTCTTTTTGCTCTGACAGCAGGAATTAATTATTAAATTAATTAATGTGACTTATATGTTTTGAATTTTTTAAAATGGGCTTCATTTTTGAATTCGGAATATCAAATATAGCTTAGGGTGAATTTTTTGTATTTTTCTGAAAAACATCAATTTTTGATGATTAGTGAAACCACTAAGTGGTACTTATAAAAACTGATTTTTCATTTAAATGAAATTTTACCACTTCTGTGTTTTGAATTTCAAAAATCCGACATACATGGTTGTAATTAAGAAGAAAAATGTGGTTCAATGAGATAAAAATAATTTTTTGGTGAATAATAACTTATTAAGTTTTTAATCGCGATTAGAGGTAATTAGTGTAGTTTTAGGTAAAAATAATGTATTAATAATATTAAATGAACTTGACACATGTCCTAACCTCATTTCATGTGTCATGGCCGACCAAGACAAGTCATGGGTCAACTTGGGGACCCCATGGAGCCACTTTGGTTGGGAAACGACATAAATAACTTTTTATTTAATGTTAAAGTAAAAAATGACACACACATGAGGTGTTTTACTAAAACAATTTTTACATGGGGTTATACAAGTCCGATTTTTGATTATAAATAGTCATTGGAAAGATAAAACGATTTCCTACATCATAGTAATTTTTTTGTAATTTTTGGACATTATATAAATTAAATTATTTATGACATCATGATGATGCAGCGATGACCTCATTATTTGACGATTTAAATAAAATAGAATGATAATGTAATATCTTATACCTAAACATGTCCAAAGCCTATTGGATGAGTGGAGTTATAACCCTTATCACCTTATCCTCGAATTATATCAATGTGGGCCCTTTTTAATCCGAAACTTTTTTTAAAATAAAGTAACTTATCTTTACATTCCAAGAGTGCCCCTCCTCTCCTCTTATAAAAGGCCCCCACCTCTACCTCTTTTCCCACACTCCCAAAGCATTTGGCTCGGCCGACCCCTGCCCATTTTGTCTCTACACTTCCCTATCTTACTCCTTGATGCCTCAATTTGGGTAGAATACTTCCCAAAGAAGCCTTTGAGCTCAAACCAAAGGGAGTTACCCGATTTTAAGGTAAAGTCTTCACTTTAGTCCGTTTGTTTTATTTTGCTTCTCCAACCCCCTAAACTCTTTTTATTCATTTCTTTTGTAACAACTCCAGTATCTTCAATATACTAGGATGTTGTTATATGAAGGATTCGACCTACACTTACACACACCTACATCTAATGGATAATGAACATACTGTTTCTATGGATGGTGAATTTATGCCTCCTGAAACGATGAATGTTCAACATTCTTTTAACACCTTTAAAGGTGTCCATTAAGATGTCACTATATATATATATGATATATAATATGTTTATGTGAAGTGACCAGATCAGTTTGAATCACTGATAGGGGGAGGGGGTGAATCAGTGATCCCTTAAAACTTTTTAGTAATTGATTCCTTATCAATTAAACCTCTATGGCTGGTTAAAGCCTCGACCCACTCTTCTTGTATCTCTCAGCCTTTCCTCAATTGATGCAGTAAATGTAAAGGCACAGGACACAAGGATTTACAAGGTTCATCACCAGAGGCCTACGTCCTTGCCATGTTGGTTATACACCCCAACATGGTTTCTCCATTATAATCAGTTAGTATTACAATGGTCGATACAGAGTCCCATTGTATCTCTCCTGAGTCCCACAGGAGGGTCTTTATACTACGTCTCACAGTGTTACCAGAGTCCTACTGGCCTGCTCCAGAATCCCACTGAAGAGTTCTTCCGCCCTGAGTCTCACAGGGGGCTTCTCCTGGCTCCTCGAGTCGCACGAGTAGCTCTTCTTCTTGTTCAGCTCTTCAAGTATCTTCAGCAGCCTGGGATAAAGGCTGCTGGCCTTGCTCTGTACCTCTGATCACTTGAGTTAATCAGGTCTTCTTGTCTTGCTCAGGAATTATCTCCTTCTTCTCAGGATGACTTGGCTTCTCTCTCCACCTACTGAATACTCAGAAAACTGATATCTTTAACTTCAGTCTGGTCCAGTCTCACTTCACATCAACTTCATGCACTGATTCCATGGCATCTCTTCATCCTCATGCACTGACTGCATGGCTTCTCAAAAATCTTCAAGAACTCTTGGTCTTGAACTCCTCAAATGCACACAGCCTGATTTATCTTTGTTCACGTGTTCACATGCATGCATGCATTCACGCACTTCCCTTCTTCTTCTTCGTGCGATAAACATTCAAAGAGTGTAATTAATTTAAGCACACACACTTTCTTGGAATCACACACTTTATTATTTGTTGATTACACACATAAATGTATGTTCTTCTTTAGTGTGGATGCCCACTTATTCTTTTAAGTGTATACACTCTTAATGCACGCACTAGGTTCGGCCTTCTTCATATACTTAGACACACACACACAACTTAGGTGTGGTCTTCTTGTTTTGCACATACACTACCCATATGTGTGTCTTTGGCCTTCACTCCACTTCTTGCACACACACGGCCTCTTCTTCAATTTCACACACAAATGCTCGTAGGGTGTTCTTCCTCTTTCTCCTTATAGGTGGTATACTTCCTCACCCGAACTCCCTACTGCCTTCAACAGCCGCACAAGACCTCAAGATGCAAGTGGCGCGCAAGGGGTGCGGCCTGTCTTCCATTCTTCAATCGCGCAAGTCCTCTGGACAGGGTGCAAGGGCATGTAAGGTCCTTGGACAGCCGTGAGTGAGCAGGGTGTCAAGGACACCAACTGCCACGCAAGTGCGGGCTTCAACTGTGGGCACGCAAGGTGCTACGGCCACGGGTTCTTCCTGCCGTGCAACGGAGGCACACAGGGGACCTCCCTTTCTTCTTTCACGCAAGAAGTGCACAAAAGTAACCTCACGGAGCAAGGGGTGCTCCGGGCTTCACTGTCGCGCAGGGTGCTGCGTGGGGCTTTGACTTCGCGAGGCACCGAGTGCTTCTCATGGGACTCCTCAAATATTCAGCAAGCTTCACCGAGGGATCGACCTCTCTTTTTATAGGCAAGGGAGAGGCGGTTCATCCGCATGAGATATTTTTAATCTCCCGAAGATTTCGGGAATTCAATATTTCCCTCAAATCTTGATTTCTTCTATGTTTCAATGCGGGTTCTTTATTTTTTATCTTTGTTTTTCTCCTCCACATGCATGCGACTTAGAACGCATGCACAACCTTCGTCTAAGGGAGATCAATGCAAAATATAAACCTCATAGCCTCGGAAACATTGTTTGCCTCGTCCACGTCCGAATTTCCTCACTACTGTGCATGAATGCATCTTTCTTGCATGTATGAGTTCGTTAGGGTCAGAAAAACTCAATGATCACCTTATCTCGATCTATGGTGGCCGGGAGCTCGACTTCAGTGCTCGGAGGGCCACTGGTTCAGGCGGTGTCGCGAGAATGCGCGGGGAGGCCTCAGCCGAGCACGGGGAAGAAGATAAGATTAGCACTGTTGGATCCGTGCGTTGAATGAACTTGGACGGCCGGGATAAGATCTCGAGCAGCGAGATGCGATGAGCGGCTGAGATCGGGCGCGCGATGAGACGGATGGCCAGGATTCTCTTCGCGGCCAAATCCCGCATCCCACATCGAAACGAAGCACGGTTTTTCCGCATCTTATCAACCTAGCGCTGCCATCCATTCCTCAATTGAACTTCTCCGCTCCCGGTGCCGTCCCGCACCAGGTTCTCTCTGCGGGCACACTCTGCGCCCACCTCTGTCCCCGGGGGCGCGCAACTGGCGCCCACTATGCACCTTCGGGCGCGCACTCTGGCGCCCAAGCTGCGCAGGACCTGATCCCCTGCGTGGCCCCGGCTGACACATGGTCGCGGCCTCTCAGGCTAGCCCCATGGGATCCCCTTGGGCGTGGTGACCTAGTCCCACATGTGCCTTGGTTTGAACCCTTAATTCTGGCCCTTGGTGGCTTCCTTTTTGCTAAGTAAAACTCTTAGGACTTTGTATAAAAACAAAGTAACCAAGTGAAAATGCCAAATGCCACTTCTTCCTCTAAGCCATTCTTCTTCATCAACTCTACTTCTTCATTAGAATTCCTCAATTCTCCTTAACATATAATCTGGACTTAGGAGGTGGAATTCCCGAAGGTTCTTCATCTTTAACCGAAATTCCCGAATCACATAAATCTTCAATGTGCTTCATTGATCCAATCAGAGATCAAGTTGGATCAACTTCTAATTCACATGCACTAAGTTATAGTGCATGGACTTCTTTAATCCACTTCATCCACATAGATAGTGTGGATGAACCTTCTTCATCTCCTCATGCATTGTCAATACAATGCATGGTCTTCAATCAATGTTGTGACATTGTATCCTCTTGATACATGTTCTTTGAATTTAAATATCAGATCATCAATCGTCTGATGTAATGATGCTCCATCATCATTCTTTAAGTGTTGTCACTTTGTATCACCTTGATACAAGTATTGGAACATTAAGATCAGTTCTACAATCGTCTGATATACATAGAGAATGTTTCAACCACAACATCCTATGTCACTTAGTGAATCTCCTAAGTGACATGCATCTTAGTACAATGGCCATTATCCTTTCCTTACCAACACCATCACATCCTTTGTCATTCACATATTGACATTACTTAACATCCATCCATTCTTTCCTTGACAACAACAAACCTCATTGACAACAAATGCAACACAGTTTACTTCAATCTCCCCCTTTATTTTTGTTGGCAATACACTAGAGCACATATGAGTGGGTCAATATGTGTGCCAATATTTTCTCCCCCTTATTGGCAATCAAATGCAAAGGTGTGGTGTGGTTCTCTTCAAAAAATCACTTCCTCCCTTTGAAAATCATTTTCTTCACAACTACTAAGAGAGGGATGATGTCACATGTTCTCTTTAGCAATGAACCTTTAGTAATTCAACTGTAAGTCTACTTGGGATAACCCGGTGTAGAAAACAAGAGTGATGTAACCAAGGCACTCAATGCTGTCCAACATTCACTATACATGTGAGATCATGCTTCAAGGGGCTTGAAATTTTTCAGATATAACAATGAATTTGCTAAATCCTGCACAACTTCACAAAACTCATTAGAAAGTTCAGGTGCAAAGATAAAGATCCCCCTTTCATCCATTTGTCTTCAATCTATACTCCCCCTTAATTGACAAGACAAACTCAATTAAGAAACAAGGGATGAATGTATGATTGGAATACCTTTATATTCTCTCAAGATGGTATTAAATCTTAGAATACCATCTTCTCCAGATTGGCTCCCCCTAAAGGGGTGCACCCCATTCTGTCCAAACCACTCTCCCGATGAGAATGATCATCATCTTCAATTCCCTACAATGTTAACACATGTAAATACAAGAAGTATAAGGGAATAAGATGGAACCTCCTTGGTTAATCAATGTGAACAACAAGGTTGAGAAGATTCTCTCAACCGAGATGTCCCATTTTCACCATTCTTCACACTTGCACATTTGATCTTCAATGATGTTTGTGCTAGTGTGGATCTCAATACATCTTTATGTGAAATATTCTTCTTCCCTTTTGCCTTAGTAATTGCCAGAACTTCATCTTTAGCTCTTTGCAGATCTTTGGCAAGTTGCAACTGATTTGGCCATATGACTAGTAAGTCACTTGGAAGTGTGGCCTCAGTTCTGGATATTCCACATGGTTCTTTTGATGTTGTTAAGCTACCTTTCTTAGGAAACTTATTTTGAATCAATCCCTTCTGCTTCATCTGGATTGATTGTCTGTTTGAGTCCAGTCTGCTTCTATTCAGTTCCAGGTCTTGTTCACAAAGATCCATGGTGTGTCCTTTCTTTCCACAGTAGAAGCATGTTTTCATGGTGGTCCTTCTGGATGCATCACCCTTCTTGGATTTAGACTCCAAGGACTTCTCTTCCTTTTTCAAAATCTTCTTGGGAGCATCTTACACTTTCTTATGCTTGCTTCCCAAGGATTCTTTCTGAGCCAGGTTCTATGATCTTTTCTTCTTTTTAGCTCTGGATACAGTTATAGATTGACATGTATCTTTTTGACCACTTTCGCAATCATCCCAGATGTTTTCAAGTAATCCAAATCTATTTGTAGTAAACAGATGTCTCTGGACCTGTGGATGCTGCTTCTTTTCTTCTGGCTTGCTCCCCCTTGGCAAGGGATTTCTTTGTGCTTTGACATTCAGTGGATTGTACCAACAATCCTTTGCACAGTGCCCATTCTTATTACAACACCAACATTGACCCACAAATCTTGACTTTTTGATTCCTTCTGATTGTAGGGTACTTGTCTTGAATTTCTGTGTTGTTTCAGGAGAGCATTCTTTCTTCACTGTCTTCATCCATACTTGTTTGGATTCATTCTTCCATCCCGCACTTTTGGTAGAAACACTTTTAGAAGCATCAGTAAAATATGGTATGGATGGTACCTTCTTTTTAGAAGATGTTTCCCTTTCATTAGAGGATGTCTTTCTTTTAGAATCATCCTTATCAAAGCACACTTGTGTAGAAACATTTCTACTTTCAGCTGACTGGGAGGATTCAGCTTTGGGTGATTGCAGATTTTTCAATATCACCTCTAGTTATATGGATTTCATGTTAAGGGAGTTCTTCTCATCCTCAACAGTTCTTAGCCTTCCTTCCCAATTTTCTTTCAGCTGTTCTAACTGGTCTTCATGCACCTTCTTCAATTCTATAAATGAATTGTCATGCTCCATCACCATCTTGACTTTTTCTTCGAGTTGAGCATCACTGACATTCATTGACACTTTGTGCAACTTCTCCAGTGCATGGAAAACTTCTTTGATCATAATCATAAATATTTCTTTCTCAGAAGTGCTTCTTTGCAATTCTTCATCAGTGTCTTCAAATCTTTCATTGTAAAGGAAAATAGTTTCATCTTTAGCCTTCACCATCTTTCTGAGAGTGTTGGTTATGCCAACCCTTTTTGCCAATTGATCTTCCATTGCATTGGCTTCTTCTTCTAACTGTGATTTTTCTTCTTGAAGATCAAGGATGCCTGTAGATATACACATTTCCACTTCCTTGGGGACTGTCTTATGAATATATTCGATTTCATTTTGAAGATCATTCATTATTCCAACTTCATCAAAGCTAGGACAGGCTTTCATCATCTTCTTGGCCTGTTTCTTCTTTCTATTTTTCTGAGTCTTGGCAGATATCTCCATTTGAGGATGGTCACTCATTTCCTCAAATATGCACTTCATAAATACTCCCTTGGATCTTTTAGAGGTAACCTTCCCTCTGATACCAATTGAAGTGCCCAGATCAGTGTGAATCACTGAGAGGGGGAGGGGGTGAATCAGTGATCACTTAAAACATTTTACTAATTGATTCCTTATCAATTAAACCTCTATGGCTGGTTAAAGCGTCGATCCACTCTTCTTGTATCTCTCAGCCTTTCCTCGAGTGATGCAGTAAATGTAAAGGCACAGGACACAAGGATTTACAAGGTTCAGCACCAAAGGCCTACGTCATTGCCATGTTGGTTATACACCCCAACATGGTTTCTCCATTATAATCGGTTAGTATTACAATGGTCGATACAGAGTCCCACTGTATCTCTCCTAAGTCCCACAGGAGGGTCTTTATAGTGAATCTCACAGTGTTACCAGAGTCCTACTGGACTGCTCCAGAATCCCACTGATGACTTCTTCCGCCCTGAGTCTCACAGGGGGCTTCTTCTGGCTCCTCAAGCCGCACGAGTAGCTCTTCTTCCTATTCAGCTCTTCAAGTATCTTCAGCAGCCTGAGATAAAGGCTGCTGGCCTTTCTCTGTACCTCTGATCACCTGATTTGATCAGGTCTTCTCGTCTTGCTCAGGATTTATCTCCTTCTTCTCAGGATGACCTGGCTTCTCTCTCCAACTACTGAATACTCAGACAACTGATATCATTAAATTCAGTCTGGTCCAATCTCACTTCACATCTACTTCATTCTCTGAGTGCATGGCATCTCTTCATCCTCATGCACTGACTTCATGGCTTCTCAAAAATCTTCATGAACTCTTGGTCTTGAACTCCTCAAATGCACACAGCCTGATTTATCTTTGTTCACGTGTGCACGTGCATGCATGCATGCATGCACTTCCCTTCTTCTTCATAGTGTGATAAACACTAAAAGAGTTCAATTACTTTAAGCACACACACTTTCTGGGAATCACACACTTTATTCATTGTTGATTACACACATAAATGTATGTTCTTCTTTAGTGTGGATGTCCACTTATTCTTTTAAGTGTATACACTCTTAGTGCACACACTAGGTTCGGCCTTCTTCATATACTTAGACACACACACACAACTTAGGTGTGGTCTTCTTGTTTTGCACATACACTACCCGTAGGTGTGTCTTTGGCCTTCACTCCGCTTCTTTCACACACACGGCCTCTTCTTCAATAGCACACACAAATGCCCGTAGGGTGTTCTTCCTCTTTCTCCTTATAGGTGGTATACTTCTTCACCCGAACTCCCTACTGCATTCAACAGCCGCGCAAGACCTCAAGATGAAAGAGGCGCGCAAGGGGTGCGGCCTGTATTCCTTTCTTCAATCGCGCAAGTCCTCTGGACAGGGTGAAAGGGGGCGCAAGGTCCTTGGACAGCCGCGAGCGAGCAGGGTGTCAAGGACACCAACTTCCACGCAATTGCGGGCTTCAACCGTGGGCGCGCAAGGTGCTGCGGCCCCGGGTTCGTCCTGCCGTGCAACGGAGGCACATAGGGGACCTCCCTTTCTTCTTTCGCGCAAGAAGTGCGCAAAAGGAACCTCACAGAGAAAGGGGTGCTCCGGGCTTCACTGCCGCGCAGGGTGTTGCGCGAGGCTTTGACTTCGCGAGGCACAGAGTGCTTCTCACGGGACTCCTCAAATATTCAGCAGGCTTCACCGAGGTATCGACCTCTCTTTTTATAGGCAAGGTAGAGGCGGTTCATCCACATGAGATATTTTTAATCTCCCGAAGATTTCGGGAATTCAAGATTTCCCTCAAATCTTGACTTCTTCTATGTTTCAATGCGGGTTCTTTATTTTTTATCTTTGTTTTTCTCCTCCACATGCATGCAACTTAGAACGCATGCACGACCTTCGTCTAAGGGCGTTCCATGAAAAATATAAACCTCATATCCTTGGCAACGTTGTTTACCTCGGCCACGTCCGAATTTCCTCACTACTGTGCATGCATGCATCTTTCTTGCATGGATGAGTTCGTTAGGTCCAGAAGAACTCAATGATCACCTTATATCGATCTATGGTGGCCGGGAGCTCGACTTCAGTGCTCGGAGGGCCACTGGATCAAGCGGTGTCGCGGGAATGCGCGGGGAGGCCTCAGCCATGCTCGGGGAAGAAGATAAGCTCAGCACCGTTGGATCCGTGCGTTGAATGAACTTGGACGGCCGGGATAAGATCTCGAGCGGCGAGATGCGATGAGCGGCGGAGATCAGGCGTGCGATGAGACGGATGGCCAGGATTCGCTCTGCGGCAAAATCCCGCATCCCACATCGAAACGAAGCGCGATTTTTCCGCAGCTTATCAACCTAGCGCTGCCATCCATTCCTCAATTGAACTTCTCCCCTCCCGGTGCCGCCCCACAACAGTTTCTCTCTGCGGGCACGCTCTGCACCCACCTCTGCTCCCTGCGGGCGCGCAACTGGCGCCTACTATGCACATTCAGGTGCGCACTCTGGCGCCCATGCTGCGCAGGACCTGATCCCCTGCGTGGCCCCGGCTTACACACGGCCGCGACCTCTCGGGATGGCCCCATGGGATCCCCTTGGGCGTGGTGACCTTGTCCCACATGTTCCTTGGGTTGAACCCTTAAGGATGGCCCTTGGTGGCTTCCTTTTTTCTAAGTAAAACTCTTAGGACTTTGTATAAAAACAAAGTAACCAAGTGAAAATGCCAAATGCCAATTCTTCCTCTAAGCCATTCTTCTTCATCAACTTTACTTCTTCATTAGAATTCCTCAATTCTCCTTAACATATAACCTGGACTTAGGAGGTGGAATTCCCGAAGGTTCTTCATCTTTAACCGAAATTCCTGAATCACATAAATCTTCAATGTGCTTCATTGTTCCAATCAGAGATCAAGTTGGATCAACTTCTAATTCACATGCACTAAGTGATAGTGCATGGACTTCTTTAATCCACTTCATCCACATAGACAGTGTGGATGAACCTTCTTCATCTCCTCATGCATTGTCAATACAATGCATGGTCTTCAATCATTGTTGTGACATTGTATCCTCTTGATACAAGTTCTTTGAACTTAATGATCATATCATCAATCGTCTGATGTAATGATGCTCCATCATCATTCTTCAAGTGTTGTCACTTAGTATCACCTTGATACAAGTATTGGAACATTAAGATCAGTTCTACAATCGTCTGATATACATAGAGAATGTTTCAACCACAACATCATATGTCACATAGTGAATCTCTTAAGTGACATGCATCTTAGTACCATGGCCATTCTCCTTTCCTTACCAACACCATCACATCCTTTTTCATTCACATCTTGACATTCCTTGACATCCATCCATTCATTCCTCGAAAACAACAAACCTCATTGACAACAAATGCAACACAGTGCACTTCATTATGTTTTCCTTAAGCTTCTGTATTTTTTATTTTGGTCATACCTTTATGGTTTCCAATATGGGTAAACACGATATCTTCATTTAAGGAAGTGCGGACTACCGCCCCCTTAAAGTGAGTTGACTCGTTAAATACCATATTTGGGACATATGAAGGATGGAAATATGATATTATATATGATATTATACTGGAATTATAATATAACTTTATATCATTTTGATTACATTCTATAAAATACGAAATAGAAATGAAAGTAGCGTTCATGCGTACGTACGACTTACCATCTCCATAAACGGTGCATTTCATTTCTTACCTCTAAATGATTATGTAATATTATGAATGCATGCATGTACTAAATATATATGACATATATGATATCTACATCATGAATTCCATTCTTGATATAATGGATACATGAACAACATGTAATTATAAAGGGCTTAATTTTGACTCAAGTACCAATGATCGTTAAAACGACCGTTATTAACTTAAATAATTACATAATGTTCATGACATGGTAATAAGTGATATAAAAGGAACAATGAACTTGAAAAAGGTTCTTAAGAAAGTAGAAATTAACTCAAGTTTATTATTCTGGACATTAAAGAACGATCAAGTCAATTCGGACCTGAGGTAAGGGACTTCGTCTCAATCTCCTTTCATTGAGGCATATTTCGTTTTATACACAACTTTCTTTTGTAACGGTGTATAAACCCCTTTTACTTTTACTTTTATACAAAAGGAATATGTTTCTACGAAGTTTTTTACAAAATGACAAAAAGGAATGTTTTTATTTAACGTACGCGGTGACAACGACCTTTTCCTCCTCCACGAGTATTATCTGCCCTTTTGCTTCCTCAACAAGCCGTAATGTTTTTAAAATAAAATAAATACCATATACTCTTTTATGTATTTTGGTATTGAAAATGGTTTTGATAAAGGATTATATTATGTCAATATATTTATGATATATTGTGATTGAAATGTAGAAATGTAATCATTCCTTTATATTGGTTTTATGTTTTATGATTTTATATTGGTACTTGGACATTTTAACGGGTGGTTACGTTATAAACCATATGCCGGGTGGTGCCGTGAATACCAGGACGGGTGGTTATGTTATAACCTCCAATTCATTGGGTATGGAAGTCGTCCTAATGTCTATTCCATTATGTATGTATGGAAATTGGCCGTATGGCTATTCCATTACGTGATATGTGTGGAAGTCGACCGTATGGTTATTCCACTTAAGTATGTTTATGTCCCATGTTACCTTTATATATGTTATGTGTTCATTATATGGGTTTTATGGTAATCCTTTGGTTACAAAAAGGAAAGTAATGATACTTTATTTAGTGAAGAGATTTTACTACTTCATGAAGGTGAAGGTATTTCTTTGATAAAGTATACATGGTTTACTTGATGTTTGAAAAACTAACAGTTTTCATTCTTTGTGTATCCCTTACTGAGCTTTTTATGCTCACACCAAGTTTTTTTGAAATGTTTTTCACAAGACATAATTTGGAATAAGGTCAAGGATGGGATCAAGGGAATGTCATGCTATATAAAACATGGAACTAGACATGTTTCTTTTTAAGAGTTTTTTTATTATGGAAACTTAGTAGAAGTGACTACTTTTTAATCTTTTGAGATGTAATAGTTATGTTCTACATCTCTAAAACTCTAAACCTGAAAGGATCCTCAATTTGAATTATTCATTTAATTCAATATTATGTAAGGTTTAAGGCCAGGGCCTTATAGAAAATATGAACACCCAATTAGTGACCCCCTATGGAAACATGGTATATTCTCAATACAAGACCCCATAGGTACCTAATACTATCTTTTGTTCTGTATAAATATAAAAATAAATTTTTTCATCACATTTAACATATGATTTACAAAAATATCATTTTTTATAAAAATAATTCATTGAGAAAACTGTTCATATACAATTTTATATTTCATTGATATCATCAATAATATAAAAAATGGATGAACGTCAACATTTAATAAAAAAAATTAAACATATATATCTAGAACATAAAATATTATATAAAAAATATTTTTGAATTTTTTACAGAAAACTATAGAATCTGTGTTTTTGTAAAAATTACATTTTAAGAATCCTCTAATCTGAAACATTGGTTTTCAAAATAACAACAAAAGAATTATTTCACCACATGGAAAGGAATCACTTCATAAAACGGTATAAGGCCTTAGTCAATAATTACAGCATATTTTGATATAGATTCCATAAAAAAGAGACATATAAGAGAATAAATAACCAATCATATATAAAATGAAATGCAAACCAATAAGGCAAGATCTGATCTGCTGTAACAAAAAACAAAGAATGATAAAACTGAACATAACAAAGGAGTTGGGAAAGAAATCATAAGAGAACCAAAATTGATCCCAAGACTTGTCTAATTAAATAAAATAATTGTAAAATGAAATTGAAATGAATAATTGAGGTGGACTACATCTAATGCACTCAATAAATAAACTTTATAATGATCCTCCTTATTTCTATCAATATATATAATTCCACCCTCAAAAATTAGATTCTATATCCATCATTCACATTTTAAAAAATAGAAAACGCCATAACTTGTTGAAGGTCCCCACGACCATGGTTGTATCAGTAATCCCTCATTAAATAGGTGGTATCCACATAAAATAACACCAAATCCAAAATACCATGGCCATTTTTTTTAGTCCAAAACCTCCACAATGATCATTGGGAGGCTTTGTTGTTGTGCACTATTATGAAACCATATACATGATATTTTTGGGAGCACTCTCGAAATTGATAATGGTGGAATTTCTAGTTGCAATAAATTTCAATTCAAGATTTAAGGGTCTTGTACAATGACTTATTTCAACCCTTTTTAATTCTAAATTACCCAATATCCTTCTTTAACAACACAAGCACAAACCAACATACCACTATCTTAGAAGAAATCAACCTGATGAAAAAATAATACATATCTCAACCTAGATGATACCAATGATTATGTAAATAAAAAGTGATATATGAAATTTATAACTAGTAGGAACAAATAGGATAAACATATTTAAAATTTATTTAATATTATATTTTTAACTATATATAAAATTGTGAGGATGTAATTTTTTTACGTTGGAGGAATATAACTATAGTGATCCATTATTTACATATATAGATATTTCAACATATTGGGAGAATAATAATTACATACCAATAAAATCAATTATATATGAAAAAATTGATTACGGTCTTTGGAAACATAGATACATAATATATATATATATATATAATAACTATATCATCATCAGCTATGTTTTTCACAAATTGTAACATTATTTGACTGATAATACATATAACATGTCATTATATCATGGGGAAATTAAACATTATAATGTGTTAGATTAGATGATCTTGAAATGTAAAAATGGAGATATGAATGATAATAAGAGTATAAGATGAGAGTACTAGTATGATAACTTGAGCATATAATTTCGTTGTAATTCAAAAAAAAATAATTTTTAATATTTATGATCCAGGGGGAAAAGATTCATAGTACAAAATACATTAATCATAATGTAATCAATGACCATGAGATGGGATACTATAGTATTATAATATATCATATCCCAAATGTGTGGAATAAATTTTGAGTAATCATAATCCTAAAAATAATATTATAATTATTCTTATTAAGAAATTCGTCGCATATCAGGTCTCAGCTAGACAATAGTCTACCACTGTTAGGTCATGATAACCAAAAGAATTCAATTCATGGTAATGGAATAACCTACCATGTAACCATTTATCATATAAAAATTTAATTTTTAAAAAATTCATTATATTGATATTATATTACCATTCATCATAGAATAATAATACGTTGAAATGTATTCCCCAATATCATGAAAAAGTTTATCATTCAATCATAGATTATGTCATGGAACATAAAATATGATTCACTTATATTTCACCGTCATAATTATAAATCATCAATAAAATGAATAAATATTGTTTCATAGGAACATATACTCACTATATGGTCAGTAACATCAACATATTATATCATAAAGGACTAATTCCTTAAAAGACCAAAATTTTTCTTATTTAAATAAATCAGTTTTTGTGGATTATCAAATTCAATATTAATAAAATGCTAAAGTATACGGGAAAATTATTATATGAAAATAACCATGGAATTTTTTTTGAGAATATATACTTTATTTGGTGGTCTTATTAGTAGTGATATTCATTCATAACCTATATGTTAAAAGAAAAATTTCTACCCATATTCAGTAAAAATTAATAAATAAATCATTTAGAAAACGACATTACGTATACATTTAATTTTTAATATAAATTAAAAAATTACTAAAAAGAATAATAGATTATTATTTTATAATTCCAAAAATATTCTTGAGGGAATTTAAAAGAAAATTTGTAAATGGATGAAATTACTCCTAGTTGAATAGTAAATATACATAGTTCCCCATCAAAACATTCAATTAGAATATCGTGTATAAATAAAAGAAGAAACAAAATTAATGGATTGCATGTAATATATTGAAATAAATATACTAAAATAAATTTCATATTAATTTTCAGATGATGTCCAAAAATTTTCATAATCAATTTTTTTACTATATAAAACAATGTTAAAAAAGGAGATTGCCAAAAAAAATATACATTAGTCCAAACAATGTTTTTATGTAATATTACCACCATTATTGAAAATATTAATTTTTTTATGATTATATGAAAGGTAAATTTTAATTATCATATAATGAAACATGATCTACTTATAAGAATTTAAAAACCAATTATTAATATGTATTCATTAAATATTTTGTTATCAGCTAACAACTTTATCAATTTTCATATGTGTTTTTATTGGGAAATTCTTATCCTTTATATTGATATTTATTAAAATATCATTATAATTCACAAAATTACAAATATATTATATATATATATATTATATTTATATATATATATATATATATATTTAAAACCATCCCTTAAATATTAAGAAAAAAAATGAATAATGTCATTGAAGGAGCATGTAGTCATTATGTATGCATGGTGGATGTTTTTACATTAAAGTGAAATATATAATATAACAGTTAATATAATTTTATCCTATCATAGTCATATTTGTTTCATATATATATATATATATATTTACATTAAATCCACCATTAATCTCATCAACGTAAAGTTGTAATGGAAAATAAATCATATCTATATGTGGAGGCAGTAGTCCACACATACGTTTGATAGATTCATTCATTTCAGATTTAATGCAGTGGTGATTAAATATTGGTTAAATATTATCAATATAATACCATAATATATTAATAAAACATTATTCTCCCTGATAAGATTGGTAAAAAAATTATAGAGAAGGTGGAATAATAAATAATATAGGAAGATCATTTTTAATATTTATACCTCTTGTATATGATAAATTCTTTGGGAAAAACATAATCATATATCTATTGGTCTTAGTATATGTCTAGGGTACCTATAAATTTGTAATGGAACTATGAAATGTTTTGAGGATGCGTTGAGATGGTTTAGAAGGATTAATATTCCTGAATATTTTGGGAGATGAAACAATAGGAAGAAAAAACAATATCAATATATATATAATGTTTTCTCAAGAATAACACGTCCAAAAGGCCCAGGATTTGATGAAAAGATATTCAATGGTTAGAATATATTAAAATAGAAATATTAGAACATTTTTATATGTAAATAAATTCATTTTCATTTTGTTTCACCAAGTAAACAGGTTCTCCACATAATCATAGTGATTGTTTCTTATTGTTTTAACTATTCGTTATCATTTGAAATTAATTTATCATTGTTAATGAATTTCAAAATTAAAATATTAATTTTTGAATAAATTTTGTGAAATTCAATTTCTTTAATAGAAAATAATAAATATTAAAATATTTTTACAAAAACAAACTAAGGCACATTATTTTATTAATTTGTTTTCAACCATTATACTAATTTTACTTTCATTTCATGAAAAGGAATAATTACAAAGTAAATAATAAAATATTATATTTTTGGATATATAATATATATATATAATTTAAAATATTAATGAATAATTGTCTATTGTATTTATTACGATAAAATAAAATTACATGAAAAATTAATTATATGAAAATTAATTTTTTTACCATTATATAATTTTTTTGTTTGAATTAACTTTAAAACTAATGTATTTATTATTATTAAATTATATATATAAATTATCAAAATATTTTATAAATAAAAAATGTCAATAGAAACCAATATAGTTTGTTCAAATGACATTATATTACACGTTGAAAAATAATTTCTATTTAAAAATGGGTTTTAAATAATTAATTGTGTACTTATCATCATATTTCATTCATTATATGAATATTTTTTATTTTTGATAATCTGATTCATAAAATTTAATAAGTTTATTATATTATAATGGTATAATATATCAAGGATTACTAAAATAAGGGGTTTCATGTAATAAAATATATCAAATACACTATGATTATTTAAATAGAAATATATGTAATTTATTTGGGAGTAAGCATAATGTCTTATGCATAAAATGAATTTTTTAATAAATATAATCTCATAAATATAAAATTTTTCCGAATTGAATTTAATTTTATTATAAATAAATTAATTAAAACTTTTATCACATAATAACTGTACTTATATAATTTTCATCAGTTATGGTAATATATGAACAAAAATGTTTTCTTTTCATAAGGAATGATGGAAGGTAATGATACCCAATGCAATGTCTAGGAAGGACATAGTTCATAGACCATTTAAACAGGGTTAATAATGGAATAATTTCTTCCAAAAGAATGTGTTTTATAATTTAAATATTCCTTACATCATTTATATGTGATTATATAACACTAAATATATTTATTTTGTTTACA
Source organism: Viscum album (assembly GCA_963277665.1). Classification (NCBI taxonomy): domain Eukaryota; kingdom Viridiplantae; phylum Streptophyta; class Magnoliopsida; order Santalales; family Viscaceae; genus Viscum; species Viscum album. Next base: position 263,914,566 of record OY728122.1, on the reverse strand, counting down.
TATATGTATCGACAACTATATTTAATAACATAATAATTTATTTATTATTTTGAAATATTGAGTTATAAAACTATAATTTGTTTTGATGAAATATTGTTACATTATTGTCTATTTATTTTTTCTTTTGAATTTACCGTGAACATTTTACATGTTTTACTACTCATAAATTCCTCCTCTACAATGATAATTGTTATGATTTATAAAAAATATTATATATGTGCATTATAATTGTTCAATCATAAGATAACATTTATAATATTAAAATAAATTTTTATCATTTTTATGTTATAGTTTTTAAAATGTAATATGTTCATTGGAATTACATTGTAATTAGTGAATGTATATGTTGTTACACTAAACAAATTTCCAGGATCATGTAATTTGATTTTTAATTCTTCCTAATTAGATAAATACTATCATAAAATGTAATTATATTACATGGGTTAGCCATTATTTATCATTGAAAAAATTATTTCTAAATAATAATGATGTTAAATGTAAATACTTATAAGTAAAAAAATATTAACTATTTTCATGATGGGTATTAAATGTAATATAGGAATTTAGAAACAAATATATATATAATAAAGTTAATTATATAATACTTTATTAATTTAATTAATTATATCATGTAAATTTTAATTGGGTTAATTTTTTTAATTTAAATACATTGTTTTTTTTGAATTCTTGGGATTTTTTCCATTACGTAAACCATGAGTTTTTTAATATTATCAGATATTAAATAAGTCATAAAATTTTATAAAGTATTATATAAAATTGAAATTTTAGTTGAAGTGAGTTGATATAAATTCAAAAATATTAAATTTTTTATAGGAATTTATATTAGTCATTTCACCAAATAAATAAAATTAACCATTGTAATTTTTTATTTCATGATTCATTACATTAATTTTAGATGTTGAAATATGTAGTTCCATTTTTTCCTTATTTTTAATTAATATAACATTTATTTATTTTATAAGAAGAGAAATAAAAAAAATTGGATTCAATGATAAAAAATATTATTTTTCTGAAATATTAAAATAGACACATACATTATTCCAAATATACATCCTCATGGACTATATAAAGCCACCATCAACACAACTTTCCATCCACTCTAATAATGATCTGTATTTACATATTTCTACCTTAATACCACTATATCCATCAATATCTATGTACATAATCCCATGTAATTGAAAAATATATATCCACTGAAGGTTCTACGACAAATCGAAGGGAGAAAACTGAAGAGCAAGGTCAGGGATGTTACTCATAAACCATCAACATTCTGTTGAAATTATTTTATCATGGCCCCATTAAAAATATTACATATTTTTTAAAATATATATTTGTTTATATTATCCATTTTTATCTATTTTTATTAGATTCTTCCCATTCTCTGCAATTGAACACTTTTCAAAACCTGTTATAATATTGGAAATAATGTGTCTTATTCTATATTACAAATTTATTCCTATTTTTTTTTCTAAAAACAACTTCAATAATAAATTTTATATAAACCATGAATTTCATTTTAATATAAACATCATTAATTTAATTTCATATTGATTATTTTCCACAATATTCACCCTATTAAACCCATATCAAATGTAGTTATTACATCTAAATGTGTGATTTCCCAAGTACGTCATTTTTTTAAAACATGAATCATGGATTGAAAAATTGATAATAGAGTTAAATATTTGAAAGGTAGGGAATTTATATTTATCAATATGGAGAATATAAATCAGATCAAATGGGATACTAGAATATTAGATTCAACTGATCGGTATTTGAAATGCAGTCACTAGGTTGATTACCCTCAAGATAGATTTCTCTGATGATATGGTTAGCTGAGGAATTTTATTTTTGGAATTTGTCCTTAATTTTATTTCAGTTTACATGGAACAAGAAGCTTCCCCATTCAAGCTAGTTGAAAAATTGTCGTCGAGTTACATTTGAACCATTTATTGTTTAAATTTCATTGAAGTTCAATTTAAAAGGCATTAATGAATCCCATAATTTCAGCCTAATGTGATGTGGCATTAACACATGAGATAGTAAGACCCTAAATAAAACCATCATTGTGGTATCTAAATATGATTCCATATCTAGATGGTCCCGGGATACCATGTGATGCACAATTCATATTTAATTTAACCAATATCTCAAAAAGGGGAGTCTGGAAAACTTCTATTGTACCACATGGATGAGTAAAAGTTACTTGAATGTGAATCTTTCATAGAAAAATAAGGTACATGAATGAGTTGCCCAAAAAATCATTATGCTGGATGTTCAAATGATGCACCACAGAAAATATTTTAGAATATTCAACATTGTTTTTGAAGACATCATGTACATGAACTTGTTTGTTCCTGCCTCTACATGTAAGATAAAACACTTCTGCCTAGGCTAAGAGAAAGAAGAGAAGTCCATATGCTCCATCATTCTAGAGATAATGAATCCCGAACCATTCAAAAATCTATTTCCAAATAGAAGATGTATTGTTTTAGGATATAAATATATGATTGATATCACCTCAGTAATGCTGAAAAAATGTACAACATGAACAAAAGAATATCCCCACCCACTACATATTCTCCCCAACAGACCGTTTATTGAAATAAATCCTCCACAAAAATGTGAAACAAAATTCCAATAGCCGGTTTTTTTATTTTCTCCATCCCTGTACTAGTTCCTTGAATCATGTAATTGTAGATTCCCCTATAGTATCGAATCCCATTTAGGCGTTGTACCCATATAAAGAAGATTGTCAAGGTCTGTAAAATAATTATTGGAGATTGTGACATCGTTGTGAGATGGTAAAATATCCCTTTGAGAAATATGGTCTTTAATAGAGGTGTTATAGTCAAAAATCTAATCAGTCTTGTCAAAAATATGAATAAGGGTTGATCTAGTCCAATTGACATTCTAGAATTTCATAGAGCAATGAGCATGCACAAACTATTGAGAGTGGTTACTGATATCCAGAAATTATTCCATTGACCAGGCCTGATAGATGATTGAATATGGGTCATGTTTTCTGTAATCAGCCTGGTGATGTGATTGGATATGAGAATTTCTTGGGATGGGGACTTATCTTTAATGAGCTTCCATATGAACGAGGACTGTTTGGAACATTTTAAGGATTAAATTTTTTGGATTAAAAGTCCCCCTTATTTTGGGGCACACAATACTTTTTCTTAGGTGGTGTGATAACCTTCCTATCCAACATATTACCACTCTCCAAAAATCCTCTAATGAGGGAATTTATGTTCTTTATTATTGATTATAGACAAGAATAATCCATGAATAAGTGGACATGTTTTCAAGTGACCATATGTATAACAAGGAAAAACAATCCTAGCATTGAAAGGGGTTTTCCCATCCATGAGGAAACGGTTCTTCGGATATGACTCACAACCTCAAAAAACATTCTATTAATATAGTATAATTTATTTTCATAGTTTTAATGTAGATGTTATGTTTTATTATATGAAAAGGAATTATTATATTTTAATAATTTTTTATAATGGTTTAATATAAGTAAAAAATATTAACTTATAATAAATGAACTATAAATAAAGTCCTAATATATTTAGAAAAAACAATTGTTTTTAAAAAATAGAATTTAATGATTTATATATTAAAAACTATTAATGTAATTTTTTCCTCATTTATAAATAGAGTTTATAATGAGAAAAAAAATTAAAAAACATTTTAAAATTAAATTTTAATGAATTTTTTAAAATTTTCCAAAAAGATTAAATATTTTATGAATCCTAAAAGTTAATGATTTTTATTAAAAACATCCATTTAATTTTATGTATTTAAAAATATTCCTTCTGTTCTAATTTTATTTAAAATATTTTTAATTCAGTTGTATTATTAATAATTATATATTTATCATTGAAATAAATTTCATGTGGTATTCTAATACAAAACAAATTTATACTTAGAAAAAATTTTATTTGGAAACCCACTATTTTGTCTCATCTATAGGTGTAATTTTAATTTTAATTATTCCACTTAAATTAAATTAATTTTTCAAAATGGGTTTCAAATTTGGTGTATTTATAATTAATTTTATACATTATGGTTGAATTATTTTTTTCATGTTTAATTTTAAAAATAGTAAAAAAAATACTAAAAATTGTTTTGGGTAAAAATTTCTTACTTGGTAGTAAAAAATATATCTGTATGTTTTCAAATTTAACATGTGAGAAAACCATTTTATGGTTTCATTTTGAACATATCATTATTATAAATCAAATATATTTTCATTTTGATTCATTTTTATATTTAAAATAATTTTTAATTTATAATTTTTTGGAACAATTCTATGTCATTTCAAAGGGGGTTCCATCCCCAAATTATAAATATATATATATATATACCTCTAACATATAAACATAAAGAATCCATTTATTTTACAAATCATTTCCCAAATCCTACTATAAAATAAATTCCAACAAAATTTTTATTAGGAATCCCTCTTAAGGAGGCATTATAGGTTGTCCATCTGAGGTTCTTTGAAAAAGAGGTATATTCTATAACCATGAGTTTTCAATTCATTTCATCATATAAATCCATAAAATCATATAAAACCATATTGGTATTATGCAATATTTTTATTTCATATAATTATTTTGTAACACCACAATATTATAAAGGAAATAAATGATTAATGATATGACTCATCTGAACATGTAGCACAATTTTTTTCTTGACACAAACTGATTAAAAATCTAATGTAAATCATGCATGGACTAGCATAGTGATAATGATGGGAAATATCTTGGTATGTCTTCCATTGAGTGTTCTTGTGAGGACATATAAAAATGTACTGAAAATATATTGGCCTATGAGTGTATTCATTATTATGATCATGTGTTCAAGATTTTTGGGGGAACCCTGGATGAGGACCATGAGACTACGGGGCAATCGGTGGTTCTTTGTGGGCCACGAACCAACATCTATATAATGGAGGGTTTTATATTATATAATTGGTTCATATTTGTTACATTTGTTAACCCATCATTGATCAAAATGGGTACTTTTCTTAGTTTTGACAAGATTGGTTCTTCTTCCCCCCTATGCACAATAAATATTATTGAGTTTCATGTTTTTTAATATTATTTATTCAATTATATACATAATAATAAAATTATTGGAAATTTTTTAAATTTAATCCAAAATAATGAAACCAAAATTTTATAGAAATAATTAATTTTTTTATCAAAATATTTTTTTTATTAAATTATAATCACATCGAAATTTTAATGATAATATATACAAATAATAACGTGATAATTATTTTGAATTATCATTGACAATTATTATATAATTTTTGAATTTTTTTTATTATGAAAATTTAATGATAAATCCTTCTGGTTATCAGAAAATAATAAATAAAATTATGAAAGGATAATTTTGAGATATCAATAGATGGTAATTAAAATTATTATTTGAAGGATTATTTATCAAAATAATATATGGATAAAACATTTAATGATCATGTAAAATATGAAAAAGAAATATGCAATGATAATTTTTGTGGAATCATTAATGGGTAATAATAAATAAATATTTATTGATATGATTTATTAATAAAAAAATAACTATCATGTGATAATTACAATGGAATATCATAGTGATTGTATGATTTTTTCAAATATATTGATATATAATTATAAAATAATAATTAAAAAATAACAAATGGTAATTATTGATGTTTCATTCAATAAATATAATTAATTGATAATTTCATCTAATTATTGATGGATAATTATATACTAATTAGTTCAAAAAAAGGATGTTACCAAAATTATCCAGGGTATATATAATATCATAAAATTTGATATTTTAAATGATAATTTGAAAATTATTCTAGATATATAATGATTTATTTTATGATATATCTTATTTCTTCCTGAAATAGAATAGCTGGTTTTAGTTATAGTTTACCTTGAATAGCATTCTTCTTTTACATGTCTAGATTTATTATTACATTGTTTTAATATAGTGTTCTTTTCTATTTAGGCCTAAAACCCAACTATTGATCAATATAGGGTAGTTCATAATTTCACTACAAATCATATACTTTTTAAGGAGGATGCCCCAAATCTTTTTGAGATTTTATGAAAAATGTTGATATAATATTATTTATGTATAGAAATTTATTATTATTAGGATTGATTGTTATCACATGTGGTTGTGTGTGTATTTCATGAGACAAATTGTTATTCCTTGAGTGATATGACAATATCCATATCCATTTTTTATTTTTATCACATTAATTTATGTATTTTTCTATAAGCATATGATAATATATTATGGTATTCTTTATTGTGATCTCTCAATATATTTATGATACATTTTAATCATGGTTCTTAGTTTTATTAGAGACAGTTGGACCATCATAAAATATGACTCTCATAGTGGGGGTGTACTGTTAACTTTGATGATAGTGACGAGGGACGTGAATACAAGGATTATGTATGAGATATATATAGTGTCTTGTTGAGGGTTTGCTCGACGTAGCACTAATTATCAAAAAACATTTCATCATGTGATACCATGTTGAATTTGAGTACTATATATTTTCAACCAAAGGTTCTAGGATAAATGGTCTTATTGTGGAATGGATGATGTTGGGTATCATCTTTAGGACACTGTGAAGATGTCTTATAGGGGTTGGTTTGATTCTTCTAACTCATTATGTTATGTTTATGTATTGATCAAAAGAAAAAAAATAGGGATTTTAGAATCTGGGTTAGTGAATGACCACTCAGTTTTTATTGTGTGTGTATGGTTGTTACAAATGATTCATTAATGTAATAACTTTTTATCGTTGATATAATCATGTAAGGACACATTAGGGGAGTGTAATAGAGTCTTGTACTTATACTATACCTAAGAATTTTGGTGGGATTGAAAATTTTGTATGAGATTAAGAAATGGGAAAGGGCCAAATTGTGGCTGGTAGGGTAGAGGTTCATTGGGATAAATATGGACAAATATGAGTTTCCATTGGACATATAGTTTTCATCAATTTATTTTTAGATTTTATTTATTACGTACTAGATTACAATAAGACGATCTACTTATTTTTTTGACATGTATTAGATTTACATTATTACATGATTAATCAATATATTTATTATATTATATTTATTTAATAATGATTCTTTGACATGGTATAGATGGTATTATCTCCTCATTGGTGGAATTAGACACTCATTACTTATATATATCCTATTGTATATGTAGAGACAAACCCTAGGTCATGAATCCTTATAATATGTACAAATTGGGTTAGGTTGGGAGGTATAAAAATGTTTTTAGATGATACAATATCAGTTATTTTTTCCCCAATTCCATTAGTTGGTACATGTTTGAAAATAGTTGGGATGGTTGTGGAATGGTTATAAGGACTATTAATGTGTCTTTCAAGAAAATAATGGTGGACCTAAAAGTTACTCTAAATATGGGGAAATTTGGTTTTATTGTTTACATTTATTATATTCACCATGGTTAATAAACATGATAAATTTTTGTTATTTAACATATTTTTGTAGGGTTCATGCAGATTCCTAGGGACATTGGTTCACATTCCATATATGTATTTTTTTTATTGATACATAATATTACATCATTACATTCTTTGATTTGGGCTATCTAATTTTGGTAATATATTTGATTTTCTGATATATATATATATATTAAATTTCTATTATGATGTATCGTTATTATAATTTAATAGTAAAATTTTACATGGTTTTTTTTAGTATATATATATTTGAAAAACAAGATGATTTTTTATGGAAAACAATTATTGTTAATGCTTAGTGTGGTGTAACATTATTTATGGGAAGGACCTAAGAATATATTTTGTGATATTATAGATAGTTTACTTATTTCCATGTACGTAATTTTCCTTCTATTTCTGATTATTCATCAACATAGTTTGTGGTTAGAACTCTACTAGATAAGAATACTCTTACTAATACCAATACACCGAATTCTTTGGTTTGGTAAATCATTCATAAGAATCCTTAGTCGAGATCGTTGGTTCACCAAGAAGGAGATTTCTAGTTCCATCATCCTCTAGAATAACAGGGAACTGCAATAGAAAAAAACTTTAAGGATTGGGATGATATCCAAGAGTGTATCATTGATATCATTGAGTCATTCTCATACATGATGATAGATATGGAAAATATCATGCTATGTGAACCGACTTGGAATTGTTAGGGAGTTATAGGACATGATTCGTTATTTAAGGGTCTCACCTAGGATTATATCAAAGTCCAATTTTCAGATACTTTTCCCTAATAGATTAAAGTATTGTCAATAATATGATATCATGGGGATGAATCAGGCGTACATAAAAGTATAATCACCTACCCCATGTTTTATATTGGTCCTCCAACCAACCCCACCATTTTTAGGAAATAGGCATAAAATGAAAAGAAGAGTAAAATCCAAAATACACTCAGAATTATGTAGTAGTTCAATATAATATTACTAGCATAATATATAGAGTTTCAAGAGAATGACCATACCACTATGGGGATTCATTTGGATGGTTATGATACTAGTATTTTTCAAAATTTAACTTCTTAGATAGGAGAAATCCCAAGGCGGTAGTGAGTCCATTTTCCATTGGAATGAAGATGATGTATAAGAACATGTAGTATAAAAGTGGAATGAATGTGATGTAGAGTCTTATCTATTCAGTCCCTTATAGACGTGTCACACGATGCTTTAATTGTGTGTAATCTAGATAGAATAGTATTTGGTACACTGTTCCATAGAGTCAGTGTGGACAATGCTACATGACATAACATCTCCAACATATTTTTCATTGATAAATATCTATGAGAAAAATACAGAAATAAATTTGGAGGTCAAGGAATATTACATAATATTATAATATGAGTATGACTTATTAGGAAATTGTTAAACTAATAATATTTTATATTGTTTATGAAGGATGCATTCACATAGGGGATGACATTCAAAATTTTATAGGAAGAGGCCATCCACCATTTTTCATATGGATTTGATTAATTTTACAACATATAATATTATATTAAATATTAATTTTTACCATTCCTTATTATCTACTCATGTAGTTGATGTATATGACATACCAGTTCTGTTATTGTCAATGATTGTATCCCTTGATACTCAATTGGGAATGAGATTGGATAATCCTTACTCAGTCCCAAAGGGTCCAGTAATCATCATCAATTATTTAAATATATAGGATTTCATGAATATTTATATGATTAATTTAAATGTTTATCTTATCATGGACTAGATAGTTAGAATCTAATAACGAGTTGATAGATATCTTGGATATGTGTCTATTACCTCACTAAATTTCAAGAATCTCATAATGATTGTGGAGTAGGAAGATGAGTCAAGTAGATTGGGGATAAAAATTAGTCAACTAGGGATGACCAAAACATTGATTCTATGTTGGGAACTCTCATTGAGAATATTGGATGCCCCTAATGTATTCAAAGAGTCATTTCTCATTGGGAGGTCATCTTTCAAGATTACATCACAAGAATCCATCTTGGAAAATGATTTGACATTGAGATTGAGATTATACCAGGTGACAATGCCATTTGGATACCCCCAAATCATATGTCTCCAACTACATTGATAGATTTCATGGTAAAGAAATATTACATAATGAATAATGGATAAAGTTTTCCTCGTTCTTCACAATGGGTCCACTAATTTTGATCAACAAAAATGAAGATGATATTCCTTGGAAATACGATGATTACTAGGTGATGATCTCAGTGATGATGAGGAACTTTTATTACTTTTCAATGATTAATGATATTTTCAATTAGGTATGATGATCTCTATGGTTCTCCAATATATATAATTTAATACTTTTCAGTACTTTCTATTTAGAGAGGATTAAATTTCAAATATAATGATAAGAGAATGTATGGATTGTATTAGTATATGGATGTTCTTTTGTAGATGATGAAAAAAGTATATGTATTTATCATCCTCATGTACAAGTTCTTACATGCATTATTTGGGCTGTTCTCCCAATTATTTATTGATTATATCCGAATCTTCTCTCATAAAACATGGATACATTAATGTAAGTTAGGTATTGTCGTATGTACACTTCCATCACAAAGGATTTATGCCATGCTGTCAAAGTTTAACATTTTAAATCTATTAGTTATTTTCATAGGATATGTTATGTTTCATAAAAATATAAATGTAGTCCCACATAATGTTAATTATGTCAGGTCCTCGACACATATTTACAAAATATTCGAGATTAATGGATTTTTTTGGTTTGGAAGGATATTACATACATTTAACATTGGAATTCTACTGAATATATGGTCAATTAAATTCACTAAAAAATAATGTATTAATGTACAATTGGTCAGATAAATGTGAATAAGATTTTATAGATCTAATTAGAAGTTTACTAAAATCTACTGTACTAACACTCCAGAATCCTACTATTTGTTATGTTGTGAATTGTGATATATCAGTTATTAGTCTAGGAGAGGTGTAGATTTTATGTGTGAAGATAGTATCCTATGGGTATTTTTAACTAATAACCTATGAGAGGAACATCCATACACATGATATGGAGCCTCTATCTATAGTCTACTCTCTTAAATTTGACATACACTATCCCCTAAGTGTGAGATTTATTTTTTAGATGGTCTGAAATATAATTCAATATATCTTCACACAGAGGGACATGATCATGAGAAATAGGCATTTGGTTGAGCATATAAAGAAAATGAATATTGATATGGGGTACTCTCTTATGTAGGTTATCATTGCTGAAGATTATGTTATCCATAGGAAATTGGTTAATTAAAATTATAGTTGGAAGACCTCATATGAGATGTTGTGCTTGATGAGGTTATTGTATAATTTGACTATGGTTTCCTCAGAGGACCATATATCTATGAATTATTCTCTATTTGTGCTAACATATTCACTAGTTTACTGAGTAAAATATAATAATAATTCAAAATAGGATTTTGATGATATAATGTAACAACTAGGTGATTGTGACTCTATACACAGGTGGTCGATGGAAGAAAAAGATTTATTATTTTTACATGGAAAAGTCGTTATCCATTCATCCACATGATCAGAGATGAAAAATGATTACCATACCTATAATGTATTATTACATCATATTTATTCCAATACGTATAATGAAATTAAAATTTAGTTCCAGGGGCTACAGATGAAGTGATGCATTTCCGGTTTCATCTTCTGATGCCTTACGTGTTTGAGAAAGAAGGTCGAGCATGAACATACTTGTGGTTTGTTGAAAAAACTATAGATACCTATTTAGAAGTTAGAATATGTCATGATGTAATATGTAAATGGTTTACCCATGACCATGTGGAATCCCGACAATGCCTAGATGGTTGTCAATCATTTTACCTTAACTGATCACTTTTTACTAATTAGATATAATAACATAGTAGATGGGTTGGGAAACACTACGTGAGATAGAAAATATTCCTTCATAGAGTTAACTTGATCATTGATTCACATATATATATATATATTTACATCCTTTTTTATTTGGTATTAAATAAATACCTAGAGCCACATTATATATCATTCATACAGTACAAATCTCAAACCCAAAGATAGTCCAACCAGAATGTATGAAAACATGATGATATGATTTGAGCCTACGTTGTAGTCATCAATATACCATGGGATTATCCTTGAAATATGAGTTTGTTTTCATATAGTAATAGTTACCAGACATCGATTGGCATGGAATAATATGTGGTGCATTATTGGAGGTCATGTCTCTCATTGTTCGTTTAACATGAAGTAGGTGTGTTAGTGAATGTAGGAAAATGCATGGTTCATGAGGCATTCTAGGACGTGTTGCTGATATGGAAGTAGATAATCACTGCAAAAAATAAATAATTATTTTATATTGAATGTTGGAGGGTTCTTTTGGAGACATTTGTGTTAGATATAGGTTTCTTATTGGTGGTTCCTTGGATATGGAACAAATATCTTGGGAAGCCTAGAAATCTAGAACCATGTTTAACAGGACCCTTTGGAACCACTGAGTGGATTGTGGTAGTGGTGTATTTCATAGAATTCCCTTATCTCAGTAGAGTTAATCATTAAGTTTTCTATGTAACCCGTATTTAGAGGTATTTAATTGACCGTATACATTCTTTTTTAAATTATCATTTATATAGATACTGATGAATCTTACGAGGAGTGTTTGGTGTAGAATATAGACTGAAGGGGGAATGCATTTTCTGGAAAGACAGAACCTGTAGTTTGGAATTGAAGGAATTAAGGACCTATCTATGAAGAGATGTGGGAGTGCAATTCTCATTTTTAACATTAGTGGCCTATATTTTTTATGTTTTAATACTAGATATATTACATGATAGTGAGATGTTTTGGTAGGGTAAAATATTAATATCCATAATTTTTAGTGAAAATTAATAACCCATTCAATATAATGAATAATTTTAAGAAAATGTAACTTCTCTATAAAAGGCATTTAATTGATGATATGATGGGAATTTAGTAAGGGTAAAATCATTATTCACACCATTAATATTGAATATTATATTTTCATATTTAGAAACATTGAATGAACGTGATTTTGTGGCTCATAGAGCCTCAGTATAGATAAAATAAAAATATTTATTATATTATGTTACAGAAATATTATTTTCCATAGAAAATTTAATATCTATACTATTGGGTCTCATATGATAATTCTAATACCATAATTAGTCATATTTTGATGATATTACATATGTAATGTTACAACTATTGTGCCCTTAATATTTTTGGTAACATTGCATGAATGGATAAATTATTTACTAATTTTATTATATATTTTTATGAAAATAATTTTATTTCTCAAATTTGTATTTTATATGAGAAATATGATATGGCCATTATGTCGATGATGTGGAGTTTAATATAAAAGAGATGTAATATTTATCTACCTGGGGTGTTTGGTAACATCACTTGTGAGGATAAATAATTCAGTTTTTTATTATTTATTGTTCTTAAAATAATTGAATATATCCCATTTTGTATATTGTAAAAGAAATATATGTGAAGGATTAGGTTTTGGATTCAAGGATTAACTGATGTACGTCAATACAGGAACTTTTTAACGTCTCCCAGAAGGGAAATTATTATACCCTTATTATATTTATATTATTTTTGAGTAAAAATTCATGATTCTCATAACCCCATTCATGAAAAACCACCAACTTCATACTAGTATTAACTAAAAACTGAATATTTAAACCCGAATAATATTTATTAACACTCAATGAAATACGGGTTAAAATTAAACATTATTTCATCATTTTTTTTGTGGAATCACATATTAATCAAATGATTTATTTTTTCAATATTTTAAAATGATGTTGCTTATGTGGTCTGGGAATCATAAAATATATGAACATATTGTAATTAATCCATGGTTTATCCATTTTATTTCAAGAGATCATGAGACTCCATTTTTCATGATTTGTGAACCAATCATTGATCATTCTAAGTTATTTTCACATTTTCCATGCAATTAGTTCTTCTTCTTCCCCTAACCATTATGCAAAATGAATAAAAGTGCGTATATGGTTTTTTTTCAATTTTATTCATTACATTATTTTAATATTTCCAAAAAAATTAGAAATTATATATTTTAAATCAGAATAATTAATTCTAAATTATATATTATTAATTCACAAGACACTATAAAATGATAATATTTATTTTATGACATGGTAGAAACATATAATGCACAATTATAATAGAAAAAATTATATTTTGATGATTATAATTGATTATCAAGGATAATTATTAAATTAATTATAGTAATATTTTTATTTATGTTAAAAAAATAAGTTAGAATGATTATTAGAATATAATAATGAATATTTATGAAGGGATAAAAATGAAATATCATTAAACGTTAATTGTAATGATTAATTATAAAAATTATCATGGGGAAAAAATTATTACAAATTATATATTATATAAAATAACAAAAAAAATATTTTTTCCCAAAATTAAGAAAGGATGTTGATAATTAAATATTACGTGAAATGAAATGATAATTATAAATAAATATAGCGATATAATTAAAAAAAATCAATTAAATTTTGTAATATTATCAAAAATAAGTAAAAATAATTTTCAAATTATAATTTAATAGATTTATCCCAAAAAAAATAACATTGTTTAATAATAATATTTATCAAAAGGTAATTTCCAAAAAACATCAATGGATTATTATTAAGGAATTTGATGACTAAATAAGGGTATTAGAAAATTACCAGGAGTGATGACATAACATCGAATGTGATATTTAAATGATAATTTGAATGTTATATAACAGACTAATCATGTAATCAAATGGGATATTTTAAATAAATGTGGTATAAAATATATTATTTTGGTTCAGGGTACCCTTAATGAACTTGAATCATGTATGTGTTTATGTTTATAAGAAAAAGGGCATGAAGAAGTATTCATTACAATTGAGGATTCTACTCCATCTATCAATCAATAGAGAGTGGATTAATGTTTCAATTCATGTTGGTGAATTTTGAGGGAGGAAATTCCTTAAATTTTTTAGATTTTGTAATACATGATTAATTAATATGTTATATGAACTGACATATATAATTAATTTACATGATTATTATCACATGTGGGTAAATTTATTGCATGATACCCATTGTGTTCTAGGAGTGATATTAGTTTCAAATTATCTGTGTTTTATTCTAGAATTATTTTATAGTATCTATTATATACACATGTTGATATATTGTGTTATTCATCCTTCAGTAATCATCCTAAATGTTAGTTACTATATGTTGGTGGATCTTAGTGGTATTTGTGATGGGTGGAAATTCATTACATATTTATAACATAGTGGGGTAGTGCACAAAATAAGGATGATATAGATTTGGGGGGTGGGAATATGGTGGAGGTATTTGGTATATATGATGTAATATTGTGGGTGTGTTAGAGGTATCCTTCATTATCCTTGTTCTATTCACCAAATTATAGCCTGGTCGATGTGGGTACATGGTATAATCTTCTAGAGGATGTAGGTGTCATGTTTTCCATGTGTGTAAAATGAGGAATGTTATCGTCTCTAAGACACATTGAGGATGTAGAATATGGGATTTTTTATTCATCTACCTAATACAATTATCTACTTGTGTGGATCCATTGAAGCTACAATCAGTGGTTTAGGGAACATGGTTTGTATAAGGAAATATAATTTTTTATTTTGACTTTATATATGTTGTGCATTTACTGTTATTACCATGCCGTTTTTACACATGAGAATGACTAGGTAATGATATATCTATGGTCATGTACTATGTACTATACTCACACCCAATAATAGAATTTGTTTCAGTTGTGGATTTCATGAGATATGAAAATGGACAAGGTCCTAGTGGTGGATACCATTATCATGGAGCATGGATATTGAGGTGGATGAATATGATATTCGAATGTAATAATAATTTTATACATATTAGTCATATATTTAATTAAATATGTATATGCTTTCCCTATTGGGATATTCTAATTTCAAGGAAATTTATTAAATTTATTTTTCGAAATGATTACTTTGAATATTTAATTTATTTTTATAATTTTTATTGATCATATTACATTATACTATGGGTAGTGTATCCCCATTTATGGAATTAGAGCTTCACATATAGTTATTTTCCACATTAAGATAGCGAGGCATGAAGGAGGTCACATAAACATTAGGCTCAGACCTAGTGGATTGGTTCATGATGTTATATATATTTTATAATTTTAATGACACGACATATATCTTTATCTATTTCCAAAAAATGGGAATCAAAATCATTGATCATGTGATTGATAGACTTCCACCTCACAAACTGATGTAATTTAATTTATATCACCACATATCAAAGGAGGATATTATTAAGAGATTAATGATTATAATTTTTGTATTTTTAATATTACATCTAGCTTTTTAACTATCAATTTGATGAAAACTTATAACATCTCCCAGGTTTACATGTGGACTTCCACCTCAATTATACAAAGTGATTCATTTATAATATTTTTAATTTTTTTATATTAGGATAAATCTAATGAATATATATATGATATCTATGATATAATTTTAATTTCGGAATGTTGAATTACTATTTACCTTTTTTTCAATCCAACTGTCAATAAATGGAAACAACTGTCATGCATGCGTACGACCAACCACATCATGAACAATATAATACCTTTTTATATAAATACATGTATAGAGGACTCAAAATATTTATACTATAAATATATATTAAATTTATATATTTATCATAATTAGGTATATTATAGTTCCGTAATCTATGTATGTGGATTAAAACTAGAAAACCAAATCATACATGAAAAATAAACCAATATCTACACAAAAAGAGGATTTCAATAAATATTTATTAAACAATGGGTGGTGAAATTTTATAGGTAATTAATATATTGAATCATTTGTATTACATGAGCTTTTAGATTAATATACAATAAACTATTTGTTATTATACTAGTGATTATAATTTTTATGAATGATATTTTGTATTTAGGGCATGTTATTTTTGTCTCAGTTTTATTTTATTGAGAGACATTCCATGTTCGCAATTTTTTTTCATTTATGTGGTTTATATTATTCCCATGAATAATTTATATGATATTTATAAATAAAATTAATCGATATAAATAAAAATTTATAATAATTTCAATCATGGGTCTGATGATTAAAATGTATCCAAATCATGGAATGAATTTTTATTTCTTTTATATTTCCCGGGGAGACACGCCATTTTGACGACTTATTTCATTTTCATTATTCATATAATTCCCTTTAATGTATTTCATGTTTCATCTCAAGATAATTATTGTATATATATATAACCATGTATTTTTCTCTTATTTATGGGTCTTACGATTCAAATGTTAACCATGAATGTAATGGATTTTCATATCATTTTTTATGGGAGACATCCCTATTCACCATTAATTTATATTATTTTGTTCAAATATATAAAATTAATTTATGTTATGTTTAATATAATGAAAATAATTTTTTATTCATATCTATATAATTTTTTTCATTAATCAGGCTTCTGATTCAAAATATAACCGATCATAGAATTGAATGTTTTCTCACATTTACATCTATGGAAAATTAGACATATTACATACCTATTTATTTTGTGTGTTATATATAATTAACATGAATAAATAAATTAATTTATCGTATTAGAATTTTGAAATATAAATTTCCATATAAGGTTTTTTATTTTATTGGTCTTGAAATTTAATATTTATCAATTCATTCAGGGTATATTTTGTCTAAATTTATTACTATTGGACACATGACATACTGATCACTTATATTTTGTTGTATATACTTCCCATGAAATCCATTTAAGATTATTATAATGAAAATTATGATAAATAAATATCCATATAACATTAATTATTTTATGGATTTGATGATTCAAATGTTTCATAATCATATATGGGATTTTTGTCTTATTATTACTTTCCTGATAAATTTTCCACATTCCTCACTTTTTATTTTGATTTATATAAATTCAATGGATATTTTTTAAGATTAATATTATAAAAATTTTAGTATATATATGTCAATTGACATTTTATTCATTGACTGAGATTATTATTAAATATGAAAAAATGTTATAATGGTTTCATGTTACAATCCCTTTTGTTAAAAAGAACTATTTGTGAATAAGATTTTCTTAACAAAAAACATGATATCAATATATTAAAAATCTAATTAATTTATTTATTGTTTAACTATATATTCAAATTAAAATTATTAATTCCAAATACATCACATAATAAAACTCATGAGATGAAAAGTGTATTTTATTTTTAAAGGCTTTATTTATCACTTCAGTCGAAAATCATTTCTCTTAAATATCCTTATTTTCTCAAAAAAAATAAATAATGTTTTTCTAACACTCCAATAATTATTTAATGAAACTTTTACCCCTTATTTTCATTTTACATTTTATTTTAAATGTAATCTTCTTATCATTTACCATATTCGGTAATATTTATTGGTTTCCTTAAATATTAATATAATCTTTATAAATTGTTTAACATGATTGGTATATTCCACTATCCGGATTGATCGTAGATTTAACACAATATTGCAATGTTTGTCAATGATTATTTAAAATAAAATTTATACTTCTTTCTTTGGTAGTATTTTATTTTTTGAATGAATAATTTTAAAATGGAAATTATAATCTCAAGAATAATATTATACTTATTGTTTTTGGAATTTCTATTCATTAAATATGACCACACACGGTTATACCGATTATTTAAATGGGATATGATCCAATATTACCATAATTAATCATTATATATATGGTTTTTAATTATTATGATCATTAGTTTTTTAAACTCATAAATGTTTGTAGGGATATGAAAATGATTGACGGATATGTTTTTATTAATCAATATTTCATTCATGGTTTATAATTTGTTGATATGGATATTGTTTATTGATTTCATGTAAATCATGATTATGGATTTCATAATGAGATTTTTTAATAAATGTATATATCCCTACAATGCATTAGGAATAGTGATATAACTCATGATTAAATATCTCCTACGTGAACCTAAATTGTTTTTCACACTACTATTCCTGAATATGTTTTTAATGACCAAAATAATTTTTGTGGATTTATTTTTCATGTATATAAGTTTATTTGTATTCCAGGAGTTCAAGTATATAATTTAATAAATATAATTAACATTAAAGTCCATAATATTATTCATGGGACATAATATTATAGCAATTAAATTATATGTGTACATATAATTTGCGATAAAAAATCATGCATTTATTTTGTTATCATGTGCTCAATTCTTTTAAAAGGTAATGATTTCATTTAAATTAATTTATTACTAAAAATGTTTCAATTTATACATATTTATATTTTAAACATTAATTTTTATTCCAAAAAATATGTATTATGCCAATTTTTTATCTCATGGATTATTATCTTTGAATAATTTATTATTAATTTCTAATAAAAGTCCATGATATATCCAGTGAAGCAATATTATGATATACTATATTTAGGGCATGTTTATCAAATGATATTCTCTTTTTCCCATATCCTGATACTCATGTTATGTTTATATCTCTCTTGGTTACCGTTAATAAGAATCTATGAACATACTTTATTATATTTCCAATTGATATGATTTGATGAAGTATATTATGTATGTTATTTTTTAAGAGGGTTGATAGGAATTAAAAATATAGTGGTTGATAAAATACTTCCCGTAGAAACATAATGAATATGTATACATGTTTCAAATGACACATGAAAATTATTTTTTAGAATGGATCATTAATATAGGAAATACATTTTCATATATTATGATTTATCATATAATGGAATACAGGGGTCTCTATATTTGATAAAAAAGAATTTTTATTTATACTTGGATACTATTATGAGAAAACATTAGTGGGAATCTTTCGGAAAATCCAAATTCTATTGAATGTTTTTTTAATTTTGGTGATTGATAGGGGAAGTGCATTCCTCATAATTAAATGTTTTTCTAGATAATAAATATTCATTTATATTCGGTAGAACAAAACATAGTTTTTAAAAATTCACATAGAGAACAACGGTGTTTGGCGTGATCATAATCTAGTGAATGAAAATGGGATTTCCTACACATGTAGTTTCACATTCCTTGGAGATATATTTAAGGATTCAAAACCTCATTAAAAACTATCCTGAACATGTTCAATAGTTAATCACCAAGAATTGTTTTTGTAAGAATTAATGATATATATATTTAAAATAATTATTCAGTATTTAGACATATTTTATGTGATATTTCATTTTTATGATTATTTTTTATCAAACCCTTATTTTTTGTTTTAGTCATTAGAGGGTAACCAAAAGAAAGTGAAAACATATGTGGGGGATAATGAAATTACATTCTTAATGGGATCCAAATATTTAGTGAATATTTGATAAATATTCAAACACTATGGTCAAATAAATTTCTCATCTAATAAGTGGTAATATTTTTCATGTTAATCATCTAAATTAACTATGGAGTTTGAAAAAATTCCATTGAATAATTTAGTTGTAAAAGTACACAATCCTCCTCTAAGACTTCAAATCTGAAGTCTATTATGAGATAGATCATTGCCATGGATAAGATATTTTACATTTTCTAGTTATTAATACATGAAAAACATGTCCACATCATTTACTATTTGGATGGAAGTTATGATCATTTGGGGATTCGTATTAAGCATATACAAAAAAGGACATATTGACTCCATTGAATGGGATGAGATTAATAAGATATTTTTTACTAGTTACATTCATTGTATATTATGAAAAAAATGGATAATAAATAAATTGTGGTTATGGTGTATGATAAATAATCCATTGGTAACTATGAGGAAAACTGTACAACACATTAATGTTATGCATTTTGATTAACCCTTAAAAAAATTACTTTTGGGGTTTTGTATATTTATTTAAAATGAATTACTCATAAGTGATATATAATTATAGGATGAATTTTTCTGTTGTGAACTCACTATTGAAATGGGATATGGAAATCATCTTGTTTCTGGTGGTATGAATTGGAAGATAGAGTTTCATGAAAAATCCAGTAGAAAAGTACATGGAGGGAAGATAAAATTTAAACCTTCCTAGATTCCAAAAATGCTGGATGGATCATTCAGGGGATGTACTGAACTGAAAAATTTGATTATTCTTGTGTGGTATAAAGAATAATTAATAAATAAACAATATATGTAATGAGATGAAGGTATTCCATTTTATTAATTAAGATAAATTTTAATAGAATATGACACCCATAATTTACTTCCATAAATTCAAGGGGGGTTGGAATTATGATAATAAACTCTGAAATCCAAGATCTAATATGTATAATAATCCATAATAACCAATATATAAAACAAACAATGGAAATTATCATGAAATAACAATATCCTAAGTTAACCATGATAATTAAGATACACATACCAACCACTCCATTGTTGGGTTGTTCATGTTTAATTTTGTACAAATAATCCCTATCAACGTATTATTTATATCCTTTAGTAAATGTTTGTATGTTCCATACAATTAATTACCTCCCTCTTCAAATTAGTTATAATAATAAAATCCCATCATATATTATAAATCATAATATTATTTTATATTAGTAAAACGATTAACATATTATTCTAATGTGTTTTTTGGTTTATGATAATATCTTTTTTATTAAATAAAGGGTATATTATTATTTGGAAATGTGTTTTTGATTATCATAACATTATGTTTAAAAATTATAAGGGTATATACATATTGGTATGTGTATTTATGATTTACTAAAAAATTCATGATAATTAATTAGTTGATTTTGGAAATTTGTAAGATCATATAATTCCAATATTTTGGATTCAATTTTTTTTGATATAATTTGGAGTGTCATTGATAATAACTATATATATTATTGGTCAACATGTAATTTGGGTGTTGTTATTGACGTTTTAAAACATAGTGTTTTCTATATAAGAATAGTGTAAAACATCTTTTAACCATATTTCTTTTGGTAAGTATATTTATATAGGAGTAATAACATTACCTACACTAAATTATCAAGTTATCCATTAAATTTTAGTTTTAGTGTCCCATCTATGAAAATTTTATCTTCATTAATCATTAGTTAGAGAATGATATGAAATGATTATTGTTTAGCACAAAAAAATGCTACAATAATAGTTCTGAAATGGACTGAAATCACATATGTATACATTTTCATGAAAATTAATAAAATTTTACAAAAGGATCTTGAAACAAATTTTTTTTACAATATTTATTTTTGATTAATTAATGGTATTTTTATCACCTCTCTAGTTTATAGTTTTTTTCATCAACATTATCAAAAAATTTATCTTTTATGTGATCGAGGATATATTGAAATAATTTTTATTCTATTTCCATATTATCAATTATCACTAATGTTCTCAAATTTATAAAACATTATATGTATTATCCTATTTAACCATCATACTTTTCATTTGATATATTTTTGAGAAAATATTATTTACTACATTTTTTATGTAGCTTTTAAAAAATGAAATTTTAAAAATTCAATTCATTAATTAAGGAGAAGAGGATCAAACTCATAGAAAAAATTCAACTAAGGATGAGATAATATAACAACACTTGTTTTTTATTTTATTTTTTGAGTTAAATTTAACTAAAAAACAGGTTTCCATACACAAAAAAATATGTTTACACTAACTAAATTGTAATTTTAAAATTTTATATGGTAATTTTACTAGTACAAAATTGAAAAACATCAGCTGTAATGAATAGTAATGGAAACTATTTGAAATGTAGATAGGGATTTTAGATATAATATAGAAATCGATATAAAATTACTAAATTCTTTGTAATTTTATTAGTGGATTTGAAAATTATTTTTCTTTTGTCAAATTTATTTTTATTCCTATTCATGTATAAAAATGATAAGTAAAATTTTAAAAAATACAGAAAAATTATAATATTATAGTAAAACTACTTTATGGAATCAGAATTTTAAAATTATCTAATATATAATTATTGAAAATTTAATTAAAATATCAATAATTAGATTAACAGTGAATATACTAACTTTTAATAAATGTTATTTTATTTTAAATAATTATTAAATAACAAATACAAATTTATATTCATTAACAAATAAAAAAATTTAATTTATAATACTATTAATCAAACTTTTGTTATTGTAATTAAATACATTTGGAATTAATATACAAATAAATTTATGCATGAGAATAAAATTCATTTGGAAAACAACATTTTCATCTCATTAACGAGTGTAATTTTTATTAAAATTAATCCTGTTATATGTGATGAAATTTAAAGAATTGATTAAATATATTTAACTAAAATAAATAATGTTCTATATTATAATAACCCTAATTTTTTTCTATAATGAATTTTAAAAATAGTTAAAATTAATTATCAGTGATACAGTAAAATTTGATTATTAGGAGGTAGTTAAACCAAATGATAAGGAATTTCTTCCCAATTATTTATGAATGAGTGTAATTTTATACCCATTATTCATATATTTCCTCTCACAAATTAAAATATATGGTCATTTGGTTGTTATTTAAATTGTAAATACTTTTCATTTTTTTGGTTTTCGAAAATATCCAAGTTGTTTTGTAATGGGTTCTTTCCCGCACTTATAAAAGGTTATATATTATCCTATAAAATCCACCCAAAATTATTCATTTGGTTTGGTTATTTTAAAATTATATCTTACATACATACATACCATTTCTTGAGCGTATTTTTTTTTATTTGGAGACCCTCCTAATAAGCAATTAGGTGTAAACCTAATGAGGTTTTCAAACGAAGATGTATAGTCTTTAACCATGTGTTTTAAGTTAATTAAAAACAAAACTGAATAATATAATAAATAATCATTATTATATAATAAAATTGACAAAATAAACATACTTAGATGTTATTATTTATATATTATGAAATATTTCCTTCTCATATTCCATTAAACGGTATAGGAAACTATTGATCAACTGTACCGAAGACTACCACCCTGCAAACCAATGTAATTTATTTTTATCCCCAATTCAAAAATTTGGAAAAATTAAGGAATTTAAATATATGTTATATATATTTATGAAATAATAAAAATTATGTAATTATAATATCATAAATACCTTCTTACATAACAATCTGTTTAAAAACTATAACATCTCTTGTGCGTAGATTTCGAATCCCATATCCACTTTTCAATTTGATATATTTTTTTTATACTTTGACATTTATAGTATAATGGAAAGATATAATTAATATAAAATAAATATATTATATATTTATTACACATTAGTGGGGAATTTTTAATTTCCTTTCATTCTATCCACCAGTCAAAAAATTTAAATGGTGTCAAGTGTAGTAAGGTCTACCATCTCCAAGAACATTCCATTATTTTTAGGTATATAGTATTATGGATTGTTATAAATATTTATATTATTAATTAATATTATATTAATGTACTTTTTATAATTATATATATTATTTAACCATAAACAATGTATAGTGACCAAAACTACTAATCAAAAACATATTTGAAAAATTAATTAGTTGCCACCAGAAATTGTGATTTTATTAATTAATTACTGATAAATAGTTTGGGAAAGGGTTATAAATAACTAACATAAGGAATAATATATATTATTTTTGGTTTTTTAATATTTGATTAAATAAAATATAATTATTATATAGAATGTTTTACATCTATGAATGATGTTGATACTTGTGTTAAGTAATTTTCATGAAAATTTTATATTTTTGGGACACAAGACTTATTCAACAATTATTTCTTTTTTATAGTGTATATACTACACATGAATGTATTTATGTATTCTAAAAATTAATATTATGCGATATAAATATTCATATATGGTTAATTATTTAATGCGGATAATGATTCTAATGATACAAAATTCTATAAGGGATTTTTTAACTATTATTTAAACACAACACATGAGACATTCTACATTTATATCATTTATGTGATTCATATACATCAACCAAATATATTTTATGATTAATATGACGAAAATAAATGGTTATAAATTGCACACCAATATTCATTTATTTGTGCGGATCATGACTCCATAGTTACAAAATCGTATAAGTGAAATAGGTCTCACATTTATTTCAAAGGGGCACATTCCATATTCACTGGTTATTTCATTTGTGAGGTGTATATAATTCCCATTAAAATATTATATGATAATTTTAAGGATTATTATGGTATATATATATATATATTTATATATGTTTATTTATTTCATTTGGATTGTTATTCAAATAAGACATATTCATTTAAATTGTTTTTCGTATCACTTATTTTCATTAGGACCGATGACATATAAAACATTGATTTCAATTGGGTGGTATATATAATACTAATGACAGTAATTTATTATTATTATATTAAAAATTATGGGGCATAACTATCCATATATGTTTAGTTATTTCACTGAATTACAATTAAAATGTTTCCAAATCATGAAAGGGATTTCCATCCAAATATTATTTCCAGGGGACACATACCATATTCACCAATTATTTCAATGTTGTGGTTTATATACTTACTTTTATGTTATTTATTATTATTAGAATTTATGTAATAATACATAGATATACATATATTGTTATTTCATTAATGGGGTGTTCCATTATAATATTACCCTAGAATGTAAAATATTGTTGTCTCAATTTTACCTTAGTGAGTCAAATGAAATAAAAAAACCTTTTTATTTTATGTCATTTATATAATGTAGATAAAATAATTTAGTTATTTTTATCAGTAAAATTAATGGCTATAATTATCAATATACCATTATTTTGTTTTAGGGACTTATTATTTTATAGTTACCAATATGGTAAAGGATTAATGTTATGTTTACATTTTTAATTAGGATTAATTATGATTATGTTTCCAATGATGAAATAATATGACCTATCCATCAAAAAAAGTAGTTAAATTTATTAATCAATAGTTATTTATTGAAATTTAATGTTTTTCATTCATCATCAATTTTTATAAAACGTATTTGACTAAATAAATAATTTTATGGAAAATGAATTTATTTATTTTAATATATGGAAATCATATCTCTATAATATAATTGTTTAAATAAAGGTAAATAATGTTTTTACAATTATCTAGTTAATTTTTGGAAAATAATTCACCTATATATGATTTTTTAGATTTTTTTTAAAAGTTACAATTTTGTTGAAATCCAAAAAATGTTCATTTTTTCCTTTTTTCCTAGAAATTTAAATAAATAATTTTTCACACATGTAAAAATTGATCATTATTTTCTAACATAATATACTATCAATGACTTAAAAAATCTTTTTCATTTTTTAATGGTATATTAAATGAATTTTTATCTATCAGAATTTGGAAAAATATTATATTTTAAGGAAGAATATTTAAAATTGAAAGTATATTTTCCCCAAGAATGTTTTAATGGACAATTAAAGTAATTTAAATTCCTTAATATTTTTCATCATTGTTTTTTCTTATGTTTTTGTATGTATATTTTAATGTAGTACAATATTTATGATTTATAGGTTTGATTTATCATTATCATGATGATATTTCTATGAAACCCATTAAATTTCAAAGGGTAATGCTATCATGAGTTGATAAAATGTTTATAAAACTCTATTTCATGCATTTTATATGGTATGATGACATGATGAAGGTTTAATATATTTTTGGAATAAAAGTGTATAGGTCTCGATACAATGTTGTTTGGATTATCTTTATAAATCCATATAATATATTGTTTAAAAATATGTACCTTAAGATTAAAAATAGTATGCTCTATTCTGAATTCAAGGTCACAATTTCCTGGATGGTCCATGTTTTCATATCTATATGATTATGAATGGTCTGGGTTTTAATATCCATATGTTTTCTGAGGATCTTACATTCATGTACAATGTCTAGGAATATTCCTTGACTTTATATCCACAAGTGTGTGTGTTTATACCTAGTTTTCATATCTATATGATATTTTGTGTACCAAGATTCATGTTGATGAGATTATGTGGGAATTCATTTTCAAAACCAAATGTTTATAGGAAGAAATTACTTCATTTCCATTAATTAATAAAAGAACCTATTTCTATTTATATAGGTTAAAATGATATATGTTTGTTTTTACACCAAAAAATTGGCATCTTATTCCAAAATTATTACATCATCACTTTTGTTCATTGATTATTTTTGATTAATAACTTATAAACATCCATGAATGATTATGGGACACTTTTTTAATATCTATTATATGTAGGTTTTTTTTTAAATTTTATTCTCATTTTCAAATAATATTATTTTAATATTATGTTGATATATCCCATGATTAAACTTACAAGGAATCTAATATTACTCATTTTTATGATAAATTCCTTTAGTAAAATTGGAATTTGAAATGTATGACATTTATAAGAAGGGTTCTAGTTATGAATAACATAGTGGGAAATAATGAAATTTACTTTTTAAATAGTTTTCATTTTATCCATATAAAATATATGAATTTATGTGTAATTTTTTTAAATGGAATTATTTCCAAACAGTGAAATTTGACGACACGTGATTCCAGTGTGCCGAGTCCCTGAAATAGAATTTTTATTTTGTTATGGTGCATTAAGTAAACATGCGAGTGAAATTTACTATCTTTTGAGTCATTGGCCAGATCAAGAATATGAGGGTACCGTTGAATTGAGAATGCTGGAAATCTCTTTGAAATGACTTAACAATAGCCGACAAGGGATGAGAACGAAAGTTATTTTTTCGAATTTTGAAGAAAAATAATAAAATCACTTAAAAAATTATTTTATTTTATTTCTCGTAGATGAGTGGAATATAGAATTGATGCGTGGAAGTGATGAGGTTGTGATGATGCAAATTTTTGTGGAACATAAAATACACATTAACTCACCACGTAACGATGCTATAATAGAACATAATAGTGATGTTGTTTCACAAATTAAAAAATGTAATGATGTAGCGTCACACCATAATAGAAATGAAGCAACATGCTGTTATTTATAATTCAATGCACTATGAAAATATGGATTAATGGATTTGGAGGATTCTCTAGAAAAACTCTGATGGACATCCTCCCCACCAAAGTACGAAGGGCATCAACGAGACTTCATCTTCTTCATCACGCCTTTCTAAGATCAAAGATGAGGAGAGACACTAACATCTTAACCACATGAGGATGAACGTGCAACAATGAACAAAAATGATGTTGGAGTTATTGATCTATTGATTTTTCTTGTCAATTTATAAATGAGGGACATGGATTTACCCACATAAAGTTTAATCCGCGGACCATGAATTCATGTGGGAGAGTGACTTCTTTGGGGATTCTTTATCAAGGATTTAATTATCTATGATGTTCAATTTAAAATCTCCAGACCTACTTTTTTAGTAATCTTTTTATGCAGTGGGCCTCAACATCCATGAAAAACGGTCAAGCCCCTCCGCCATGGGTGTTCATCATTTCCATGAATTCGAATTGGATACAAGGCAGTTTTGATACCATCATGGTGGAGAGGACGATCCCAAAAATATAAAGGTGGAAGTGGCATGAAGAATGGACCACTAATGCGGACCTGTTAGTCCACAGATGAAAATACAAGTGTGTTGGCATTGACAGTGGCCCGCAGAGTAGCCATGTGTTGGAGACGTTGCGCTATGATGGCACAAAGGATGAAAGGTCATGGACAGACTGGGCTGCGGTGCCGCATGAGATGCTGTCAGCAGAGATTGTGGCTAGAGGCGGTGGATAAGTCACATGACCAGGTCAGAGGGCTGCAGACGTGGCTCTGAGTCTCCTCTAATGTGATGGGTTGCCGTTGATTTACCTTAGAAGATGAGTTCCCCATAATGACCAATGGGGTGATGGTGGGTAACGGAAATGGATCCCGACATCGTCCAATGTAGAGGACCGGTCTGACTCTTACTGATCGGATAGAGCATAGACCCCTACTAGTCCGGACCCATACTGCGGGCCATACCCGAGGCTCAGTAGGTCAGGCCGGTCCCACTACCTAGATGGATGGTCCCACACCTAGCATTCCAGTCCCACACCATTGGGCTGGACATGCACCTTCATCTGGTCAGGCCAGACTAGATGAAGTTGCCAAGCGACTCGGCGGGATGTACCCTCAGCCAACCAAACCGGGTCCTGTAAGGCCTAATGGGAATGGCCCATGGGCAAGTGAAAACTAGACCAACCTATTCCCATAACCGGTTATGAATAGTCTCTATAAATGAATATGGGAATGTGGAACCCATGGGATGTGTTGTTAGGGTAGGTCCGGCTGGGTCGCACCAAGCCCCATCATAACAGGCCCCCTTGTTACTAAAAACATTGTATCATGCAAACTGTGCATCCAGATGACAATCCGTTTTTGGATTTGGGACACCCTTATGAGGTAGAATCATTTGGTGTGCTTTTTTGTGACTTTTATTCATTTATTTATGAGTTAAATGTCTTGTGATTTGGTTCAACCAAGCACGCTAAGTATGAAACCCGGTGGTTTGCGGAGACAAGAAGAGTACTCGATTAAAGCCCAATGGGATGCATCTCTATTGGACCCAACGAGACCATCCTTGGGAGAGGATATGTGTAACCCAGATGACCCATGGTACTCAACAGGAGGATTAACTTAGTTCTACAGAGGTGGGATGCAGCTATATGTGACCCAACAGGCCCACTGTGGGGAGTGGCTCTATGTGGCCTTGCATTCCCTTGGTACTCATCAGGGATGAGTTCCACAATTGTCCAAGGTTATTTGGAAGGGGATCTGTGTAACATGTCATGCCTGTTGTACTCGATAGAAGAGTTTTTCTATAGTGGATAAGGATATAAAATTTTGTGACTGGTGATGTTATTGTTACTACCCTATAATATACATGGTGGGAGTTGTCTTGTGTTTCATGCATTACATTGAGGAATTTCAATGTGTTCTTTCCCATTCTTGGGGTTCCTGATGGCGTACTATGTTACTGAACTCTGCACTTGCATCGCCTGCTCATGTAGTGTTTGGTTTAGACGGCGGATGTTACGACATGGGTGCTCAGGGAGACAGGACTAACGACGCTAGGATGGGGGACTTGGTGGCCTAGTACCAAGCGGGGCGTAGTAGCACCGGGAATACATGAGGTACTACTTCAGATTCCAGTAGCATCACTAATATCATGACCAGGTTGGGTTTTCCACGAATGGATATCAGAGTTTCCTTTTTTTTACTTTCTATTTTTATTTTTTGTTGGATTTTTATTTTATCCCACTTACTTTTAGTTGTACTTGCACTAAACCTATTCCAGTGGTACATGTTTCCCCATTCTAGTGTGTTGGTATGTGGTTGGGTATGTGAGTTCATACATTTACTTAGGAAAATGACTCCCACATGTAGGTTGACGCCTTCGGCACAAGTCATCAACCCTGGGCCATCAGGTGGCAGGCTTGGGGTAGTCACGACATGAGACCCGAGGGATGGGTCGTGAAAAAGTGGTGTCTAAGGGTGGGTTTCCACCTCATAGACCGAGTGTCTGTATTTTGACTAGGAAAAACAATGTTTAGTGTATCTTGTATGACTATCAAATTTGTGGAGACCAGTGTTGGTGATGTGGTTTACATATCCATACACCCGGACCTCAAATTCTATTTTCAGATCAATACATGATAACACTGGTCGCATAAGTGTCTCCTTATGTTGAATAAGAGTTATCTCCCCATATATATCCATCTAACCGTTGTAAATCTTGATCTATCTCAGGATTCCTCCATGTTAAAGACCATGTAGGATCCCGATACGGGGTCAAGAGGACAACCCACATAAAGACGAGGCATTAATTCAAGGGCTAGTTTTACATATGGCCCCACCAGGTGATGCAACAGTGCTACCACCACCTGATGGTCCGCATCTGGTATTGGTGGTTCTGACTGATCATGATTGTAATCTCAGTGAACAACGTGAGTTTCAGAGACAGATACCTATATGGTTTAAGGGATATATAGATCCTCAGGTCGCAGAGGACTTGATGGAGGCTGTGATGCGGGTCTTCAACTTTGTGACAAAATATCATGACCATAGGGTGATCGTTGTAGAGAGCCATCAATGGGGCTCGATAGTTAGATGGTGGATTTTGAACATCTAGACACATTATGAGGAAAAAATCACAGGGGAAGTCTTCATTAGGGTTTTATTAGAGGATTTTTCCTCTTGATTTTGCGCACTGTGTGCATTCATCAGCTACTTCACATACCAAAGGGAAGCATGAAAGTGGCTGAGTACACAAGGAGTTTCACAGAACAGTCCCACTACACCATATATTGGATGTGATACCCTTTCATTTGGGATAGAACCTTTGACATGGTTCTCAGACAGGAGATCATAGCTTCAGTGGTGTCTCTTAGCATCCCTACCAGGCTGGGGAGCTAGAGCAAGCCCTTCAAATGGTGATCTTCCTCAATGAGACGGTGCATGTAGCTAGAGATACCAACATACCCTAAGAAGAATAGTCTTTTGCAAGTACCTAACTGTTGTTGTGTGGGCCCATGTGGGCACGGTCATTCATATACTGACCCGATGACTCAGGGTCGACAGTGCGAGGCTCCAAAGCAAGAGGGAGTCAGACCGAGGCCAGGCATCGCTACTCATGTGTAGGGATGGGACACATGTCACATTACCGCCCAACCCACCATAAAGATAACTAGGAGATGGTAGAAAATCTTCTTAGGGAGAAGTAGTGGTTCGAGCGAGGAGGTCAATAAGGTGGAAGACCTGATAGGGGAGCTGACTGGGGGAATGGAAGTGAGCGACAGCTTAAGATGTTACCACCACGACCCCTATGTTGTCCACCTTGACCTTAAAGAAAAGGAGGAAATGGGTGCGCTCACCTCTAGGTAGCATAGTCTTATGACCAGGACATTCCAAAGATGATACAAGGTACGATTTATGTCTTCCCCTCCCTAGCTCCAGTACGTATAGACCCAGGTTCTAGTCACTCCTTCCTTGCCATGACTCTCATTCTAAACTCAGAGATTATAGTGTTGACATTGGATCAATCCTTATAGCTGGAAATTCCTACGGTAGGGGACTTTATGATTACACACTGGCCTGGGTAATGTTTGATTCCCTTAGAGGAAATAGATTCAGTTGGGATCTCCTAGTAACAACGTCGAGGCTTTATGACGTCATCATGGGTCTGGAATGGTTATCCACAGTCAATGCTCAGATTCACTGTTTTTGGCATACATTGTGGTGTGTCCATGGTGATGGGACCAGTTTTCCCTTCACCGGTGAGATGGAAACCCTTTTAGAAAAAGACAGACTATCTCGGAGGAGGATGTAGCTGATCAATCACTAGTTGGCTACCCTCAACCCTTGTGTAGTGAAGGAGTGGATTCCAAGAATCCATGTAGTGGTGGATGAGTATGTGGATGTATCTGTTGATGAGGATCTAGGGATTCTTCTTTCTATAGATTTAAAATTCTGTATCGACTGGTACCCTAGGACAACACCGATACGAACACTATCATATTCAATGGCTCATTCGGAGATTTTCATGTTGAGGGTACATTTGGAAGAATTGACGATGAAGGGGTCTGTAAGGCCAAACGAATAACCATGGGATACCCCCATGATTTTATCCCAGAAGGCAGAAAGGATACTGAGGTTGTACATGAACATTCGACACATTAACCAGGTGAATGTGAAGAACAAGTACCCGCTACAAATAATTGATGACCTCTTCAACCAACTGAATGGGGTGAAGTTGTTCTTAATGATACACCTCTTATTAGGAAACCACAAGCATTTTCTATGGGATGATGATGTTATGAAAATGTCATACAGGTTCTGTTACGACAACTATGAGTTTCTAGAGATTCCTTTCGGTGTGAAAAATGCCCCATTAGTGTTCATGGGCCTCATGAACAAGATAATCTAGCCCTAACCGGACTAGTTTTTAGTAGACATCATCAGTGAAATTTTGGTGTTTTCATCATCAGAGACGTAGAATGGAATAGACCTGCATATTTTCATAGATACACTCTGAGCACCAGCATTATTGTAATCTCTCAAAGTGACAATTTGTGATATGGAGGTCCATTTTATTGGAAATGTCATCTCAGAGGCAGGATATGAAGTATATTTTGTTATTATAGGGGCGGTTCTTTCTTGGGAGTCGACCATGAGCGTGACTAAGCTGTGTAACATCTTTAGGATGGACGGTTACTATCAGAGGTTCATTTTTGACTTCTCCAGATTAGTAGCACCATTATCAGCTATAGAACAGTAGAGAAAAACCATCGGGTGGAAGGAGAAATTGAGGAAGAGTTTCCAGGAGTTGAGGTGGTTTCAGACTAGTGCCCCATCTTGAGACTACAT
This sequence comes from Viscum album, assembly GCA_963277665.1. Lineage (NCBI taxonomy): Eukaryota > Viridiplantae > Streptophyta > Magnoliopsida > Santalales > Viscaceae > Viscum > Viscum album. The sequence goes on along the minus strand of OY728122.1, from coordinate 263,881,417 downwards.
GAGGTGGTCAATGGGCATGTAGTTTGGTGCGATACATCAGGGACTAGACTGGGTTGTTTCCTTATTTCAGAGTGAGCGATGATTGCCTAAACTCTTTATATTTTAGGTAAATTGAGAAAAAAAATGATACCCATGACCTGGTGTTGGTAGAAATGGTATTTGTGATGATTATGTGGCGGAACTACTTATTGGGAGAGTGGTTCATTGTTTACACCCACCAAAAGAGTCTCATGTATATCATCTCCCAAAAGAACCTAATCATGAGAAATTAGTGATGGATAGAGTTCCTCTAGGTCTATAATTTTGAAATGATCTATACTATTCAAATGAATAACATGGTGGAAGACATACTATATATAATGATAGTGTTGTAGTGGCTGAGTGATGTGATAGAGTAGTTAGTAGCATTGCAGATATCCCTCATGGAAGATGGGGATGTCGTTTACCACCAATCCATGACTACCACTCCTCTTATCATTATGTGTGTCTAAGAGGCATAGCTTGGGGATGTTTATGCCAAGGCATGATGTTCTCAGATATCCTCAATACATTCTCCATAAATATTTTTGAAGTTGGGGAGCATTTCATCTTTTTGAGAGGGCGCATCTTAGTACTAGTGGCGTTACTGGAGGAGGTGTTGATAGAGTTCCATACTTCCACTTTGTAGATACATACTTGATTGGAAAATATTTACCAGGACCTCCGGCATCAGAACTGGTGAACATGGATGAATAAAGATTAGTTTCCGAGTTCATTTCAGGATGTATCACTTGTCTACAAGGGAAGGTCGAGCGCCAGGATCCAGCAGTCATGACCAATCCACACAACGTTCTAGATTAGAAATGGGATGGTATATAAATGAACATCATGAAGGGGTCACACCATTCGTCTAGACGTAATGACAAACTTTGGGTGATTGTTTACTGACTCACCATGTCGGGTCACATCCTACCCATCCAGGAGCAGGGATTGGTTTAGGGTTAGGGATGCCTCTACGTCTGGGAGATAGTGTGTCACGACCTCTCCCACCAAATTGAACACCTCTGAGTCCGAAAAAGTGAGAAGGGAGATAATAAACCCCAATTTCTTCCTCAAGTAGGCCCCGTGATGGAGACTAACACTGAGGGTATAATAAATACCTATATGGGAGGCATTACCCACTAAGAGAACACAAGCGAAAGAGAGAGATAAGACAGACACTAACAAAATCCAACTCAAACAACAATATATATAAAATACCATGTACATATATGTAATGACAAGAAAAAATACTACAAATGAAATGGTAAAAATGATTCTTCCCAAATTAATGTGAAAACAACAACTAAAACGATGCCCAAACAACTTCTACAACCCCATGCTAGTGGAAACCAGCCTGATCTCATGACTTCTCCCAGTTTCCTAGAAAACTGTTTATATATATACATAGGTTGACTATAATTGTATACTGTGTAAGATGCAACCCATAACCTCTTGTTTAAAATTAATGAAGCATGCTAAAGCACATTGAACAACAAGTGAAACTAAATTGTAACCTAAAAATGTATACTGAGTTCCCAACCTCACCATGGAAACTCTCACAAACTCTCACATACAAGAGTATATAATATAATAATGGATATGAAGGGTAACCAGATACTACATCTCCATGAGTTTTCCTTTTTTTCCCAATATCACAGGGCCTAGTTATCTCTCTCCAAAAGGCTTGCTCACATACACATAGTGTAACACCCCAATATTCCATGGTACACTTCTCTTTGAATAATACATTAACGTGTGTTGTACGCAACTTCGAGTTCTAACACACACCACAACTAATCAAACTAGCTATTATGAATAGTAATACCCACTTTTTAAAATTTTATAAATTTTATCATTCTAAATGGACTTCATTTTTGGATTCGGAGTATCGAAATTATCCTAGGGTGAATATTTGGTATTTTTCTAAAAACATTTAATTTTTTATGAATAGTGAAAAACACTGAGTAATTAGTTAAAAAGCGTCTTTTTATTTAAATAATAATTGTTTTATTTAAATTTATTTTAGCTCAAAATAGATACGTAATACCTATATAAGTTCAATTTAATTCATTGAAGTCAGTTTATAATAATTGTAGACATATAAAAAGTTTATTGAACTTTTCACCGTCTATTACCCACCTCTTAAGTGAATTTGTAAATTCATAAAAAATTTAATTTTACCGCTTCTCTGAGTGGAATTTTGAAAATCCCAGTGACACGATTAATATCATGGAGTAATATTTGGTTCCATAAGATAAAAATAATTTTTGGTGAATAGTAACGTTTTACTTTTATTGACCACGGTTAAAAGTAAATAGGATAATTAAGTATAAAAATGATATTAATATTACCCTAAAACATGTCATAATTCTATTGGACAATTTTATCTCGACCAAAAAAAACCTTAGGAATAAAATATTGTCATTTAGGTCCACATGGATTAGATTAGGAAGTTTATTATTATTTAATTCCTAGAAGAGTTAAAAGAGATAAAATCAATGTTTATTAACTAAAACATTTTTAATATATGGTATTACATATAATAAATTACATTATAAATATTCCTTAAAAATATAAATATATTTCCAACATAATGGTATTATATTTATAATTTTTAGACATTATATAATTAAATTTATTTATGACACAATGGTGGTGTAGTAATTACCTAATTAATGAAATATTAAAATAATTGATATTATAAATACCGAAATAAATGAAATTTGATATTTTTTATGAATTCCAATAATTTTATATGTTAATATGAAATGTTATTATTGATTTAATTAAGTTTTTTCATAGTAATAATTCTTTTATGATTGTCACAAAATTCAAATACCAAATAGTGTCAAAATTGACATAAAAGAGTTTTTAAAACAAATATTATATTATTAAATGATATTCAATTCCTAAAAATATAGGGTTCGGCAAGGAGACTTATATAATGATAGGTGTATCATTTATGGACCCCTTCGGGGTCTCTTGTATGTATATAGTATTTGTATTAACTATATAATATAAAAATAAAAAGTGACATGGTTTATGTCAATCTAATTAACTAAGAGTTAAAACTAAAAGATAAGGTTAATATAATAACCCAAACCTCTCTAAATTCTATTATATGAATGTATTTAGACCTATCCCCACCTTATACATTGAATAATCCACTTTGGAGCCATTATAAACAGAATAAAAATTTATTATAAAATAATATTTCTATCTTTTCCAAAGGATCCCCTCACTCCTCTTATAAAAGCGCACCCCCCCTTCTCGGTAATTCACACATTCAATGTCTTTTGGCTCGGCCAAACCCAGCCCAAATACTCTCTCAAAGTAACTAAAATCATCCTAGATGTATTAGTTTGACCAGAACGCCAACCTATGGAGCCCTTTTGATCAAATCAAAAGGAAGAACCCGAAGAAGAGGTAATGTTTTCACCACCATTTTTCATGTTCATTTCTTCTTAAATGTCTTATTTACATGTTATTTACATTATAAAATAATAACTCCAGTAGATTCTATATACTGTGATGTTATTATAAATATGGAAAAACCAAATTAATTATTCTATCCATCCCGTGAATTACATGTCACCATACGTTTGTACGTACGACCTACCATCTCCACATCATGGTATAATTGTTATTCAATATATTATTATTTAGATGGGGATAATAATGACGTATAATTTATTTAAATAATAAATTTAACATGATATTGATTCTTTGTATATTATATAACATCCAATTATATATTATTTTAATCAAAAGAATGATATTGTCGCTTGTGCGTACGTACGGACTAACGTCTCCACGAACGTGATGAGATTCATTCCCCATCGTATCCATTCAAGTATAATTATAATTTTATTATTAAAAATAGTGTTTAAGGACTTTATATCATAATGTATATGAATAAAATACAACCAATCAATAAAAAACATGCCTTATGTAACAGAACATATAAAAGAAAATGTTTAAGTTAACATCCTAAATGTCAATAATACTAAAATATTGTTAACAATGCATTAATAGAAGATCGTATATGATATAATAATTATGTATATGGTTCTTGTATAACTTAATAACTATGTTTTAACTATTATAAAGGAGGTTAAAATACCATAGACTAAGGAAAAGTACAAGGTAAGGGTTTATTTCACAATCTCTTCATTATTCGAGGTTGGTTATACGTGATTATCTACTGGGACCTCTTTATCATCCACATCCATGTTTCTTAAAAATGTAATTCAAATCATTCTTAATTTTTTATGGACTATGGTAGAATGTCATTTAAACCGTTTTTTGACTTTTTATATGATGTTCATAAAGGAATATTTTTGTTGTTTTTCAAACAAGGTCATTTTTAACCGTTTCGACAGAATTAAGGTAAAATGTGTTTTTTTTAACTTATACGGCGGGTGCGACTATTTTCCACCATTATAAATTCTTCATAGCTTCACATACAAGCTTATAAGAATATTTAAAAAGTAAATGTTTTATTTTATAATTATTTTACTTTCAAATGATTTCAAAAAAAGAAATATTTCTCTCAAATACTTTTGATTTCATCTATGTCATCATCCTTTAATGCATTTTAAGCTTATTTGATTTTTTTTTATTATGATACAAAACATCCATATATTATTGAAGGTTTTGGATGAATGTTTATGTTATGTTTAAACCTCATCATAGTAGGAATTCATGGGACATAATATGTGACGGGTGGAACCCGCTATAGCTCCTTGATGCATCGATATGTCTCATGAGACAAACTAGTGTCTTGGCACAAGGCCTTGAAAAAATCTTATTTGTATTCTTTGAATGAGGCCTTGGTATGTGGTTATGATTGTCTGGCATTATCCATTCCATCATTATAAAAGTTGTTATTTATATTTCATGTGATTATTCGACTAGTATAATATCCATGTGAATAAGTAGATGGAATTATTACATTTAATCTTTTCCACATTATGATTATGTTCATGTTTGAAAGGTTTTTTTAGTTATACATTGCCTTAAATGTTTATGCTTATTTATTAATGTTTCCGGTATATTTTTATCCTTACTGATCATATGAGATCCCCCCTTTCAATGTTTTATTTTTCCCATGATGTGAAGAAGTAATTTATGAATGACCTCCAGAGATAGTATGACGGGATATGAGTGTGGATTATGAAGACAAGATATTGTTTTAGTAGTTTTCATGTTATGATGTAAATGTAAAATTTATGAATGTATCTAGTTATTCCATGTCTACTAAACTAATCAGTCATTCAAGACTTGGTATTTTGTGATCATGCCAATATCATATAATAATGCACCAACTCTGGGTAACTGGGGTCAGGGCATTACAGTTGGTATCAGATAAACTTTTGTACAGACAATGGAAGAAATATTTAGATACCTTCAAATTAGAGCTCATAGACCTAAAATGGACATTGAGGATTAGTATAGAAGAGCATACTAGAATTTTGGTATTGTAGAGATTTTGTGAGTTTTACAAGCAATACATATCAGTCAGGATACGAGAAGGTAGAGGCGGATCTGGCACAGATGTACCCAGGGGTAAAACCCGAAAACACCAATTTGAGAAAGACTTGAATGGGATCTGGTGCATGACAACGGGCCTTGATGCACTCTTGGTTACGACACTCCTGGGGGATATGCTATGGACAACTCTCATTTTATTTACAAACTATTATTAAGGGTTTATGAATACATACATCCTCAAAGAAAACTTTTTTATGATTATGGATTATATCCATAAATAGTTCAGTTTATGTTATGTGTTTTATAAGTATAGAATTATGCATTTTGATTCATAAACTAATCTAGTTTATGCCGTTATTTTGAAATGTCTTCTAGTTGATGAAATGGAAACCGTATCAATGCACGAACTCCATGTAGGGATTGACCGCCTGCTCAAGATAATTATAGTGGAGCTGGTGATACAACTGGTGCTGATCAGCTTATCACCATACTGGGACAACTCTCTCAGGTTATGAATAATAACCTTACCCGTATGGAGCACCCTGATCCACAGTGTTGAGGATCAATGTTAGATCACTTCATGTGGAAACAACCACCAACATTCAATAGGTAGTACAAATCCATTGGTAGATGAGCAATGGATATGTTCCCTAGAGAAAATATTTCCGGCTGTGGAGAATAGTTAAAGGGAAAATGTTATAATGGTAGTTTACCACCTCACTGGAGATGCTGATCAGTGGGGTTCATTGATTTAAAATAAAAATGAAGATGAAGAAGTATCAGATATGGAATGGAGGGAGTTCAATGAGCTATTTTTAGAAAAATACTTTCCTCGTGACCATTGAGCAGATTTGGAAAGGCAATTTCTGAGTCTGAGACAAAAGGAGGATGAGAATGTCGCAATGTATGAGGATAAATTTACAAGGTTAGCAAGGTATACTAGATATTATATACGTAACCCAATAAGTAAGATTTATTGTTTCTTGGATAGGTTAAAACCATTTCTCCTTCGAGCATTAGTGTCACAATCCTTCTCATCGTACAAAGATATTGTCTCATGGTCTATCAAGGTAGAAAAAGAATTCTCTATGTCTTATGAATTTAAATAAAAGAAACAGAAGAAGAGATCTCCTGATCAATCTGGGAATGGAAATAATGGGAAGAAGGCAAAATATGAATATCCATCCTGCATTAAATGTGGGAAGAAACACCCTGGTACTTTCTTGAAGGTAATGGGAGTCTATTACATGTGTGGTGAAAAAGGCCACCAAACTCCTGATTTCACGGGGAAGAAAGAAGCTATTGATGTTCAATGCTATAACTATAGAGAGATGAGACATTATGCTATAACTCGGTATGGATTTCCTTTCAGACCACGATGCAAAAATTTATTGTAAGAAGAATGAGGTTACTATTTTTGATGATGATGATAAGGAACACCTTATCTTTAGAGCAGAATCATCGCCACCAAATTCTTAACTAGATCCAACCCCAGTAGGTCAACTAAATTCATTTATTGGTGAGGAAGAGAATGAAATTACTGTGGGTAAGGAATGAAATGTTTAATATAGGATGTACCTATTGTTAAAGAATATGTATATGTGTTTCTGGAAGATTTACCTGGACATCCTACAGAATGGAAAGTTGAGATTTCCATTGATTTAATTCCCGGATCAAGGCCTATATCGAAGAACCCTTATAGAATGTCCACTATGGAATTATTATAACTAAATAATCAACTATAGGAATTGATTAATAATGGATTTATTCGAACTAGTGATTCTCCATGGGGAGCCCCTACCCTTTTTGTTAAGAAGAAAGATGGATCATTGAGGTTTTGTATCGACTACAGGTAAAATCATTGATATAACAATAATGAACATGTATCCCCTAACTCACATTGATGATTTATTTGACCAAATGCATGGAGGTCAATAATATTCAAAGAATTTCCTTTAGTCTGGATTCCATCAGTTGTGTGTAAAGAAGGAAGACATTCCGAAGAGAGCATTTCGAACCAGGTATGGGCATTACGAATTTACAGTAATGCCTTTTGGGCTGACTAATGTGCCCTCTGTATTCATGGATCTAATGAATAGAGTTTTCAAGGAATATCTAGATGAATTTGTGGTGCTATTTATTAATGATATCTTGGTATACTATAAAATATATGAAGATCATGTAAATCACTTGCGCATTATCCTAAAGACTCACGAGAAGACATGAATTATATGGGAAGTTTAGAAAGTGTGAATTTTGGATTAAGTAGATTTCTTTTCTTGGCCATATTGTCTCCAATTATTAAATCTCTTTTGATCCTTCTTTGACCAAGGCAATATTGGAATGGCCAGCACCGACCAGTATAACTGAGGTACACAGTTTTATTGGTTTAGCAGGTTTTTATCAATGTTTCGTCCAGAATTTTTCCCGATTGGAAAACCCATTAATGAATCTCACACACAAAAGGGTTAAATTTGTTTAGACAAAATAGTGTGAAGAATGTATTGAAGAACAGAAGAGGAGATTAGTCAATGATGTTATATTGACTCTACCATCAGGGAATGATGGGTTTTGTTATTTATAGTGATGCATCGAAGAATGGACTTGGTTGTGTCCTTATGTATAATGATAGGGTTATTTCCTATACATCACGACAGCTAAAAATTCATGAGAAAAAACTATACTACTCATGATCTTGATTTATCTGCTGTAATATTTTCTTTGAAAATATTGATATATTATCTCTATGGTTAAAAATGTGAGATTTATACTGATCACATAAGTTTGAAGTATATTTTCTCGCAAAAAGAACTAAACATGAGGCAAAGGAGATGCCTTGAATTACTCAAGGATTACGAATGCACGATACAATACCACTCGGGGAAGGGAAACAAGGTGGAAGATGAATTGAGAAGAATAGATCATGGAGTTGTGACCAATATGAGAATTGAAAGGGATCCAATTTTCATTGATCTAGTGAAGATGGACATGGGAATAATCATGGAAGGTGGAACATCTATTCTTTTTCAAATGGTTAGAAAACCACCTTTACTAGAAATGATTAAGAGTTCTCAGACTGATGATGAATAATTTCAAAAGAAGATTAAAGCAGTGAATGATGGGAGATTTAGATACTTTGTGTATGAAGATGGAATTTTGAAATTTTGGAAGAGGCTTTGTGTTCTTGATATACCTGATCTAAAAAGGGAATTTCTAGATGATGCTCATAGTTCCAATTTCTCAATACACCCTACGAGCACCAAAATGTATAGTGATTTGAAGAAACCATTTTGGTGGGACATCATGTAGAGGGATATTTCTGATTTTGTGTCAAGATGCATGGTTTGTCAACAAGTGAAATCTGGAGGATAATAGCCTGGTGGATTATTGGATCCTCTTCCCATAACTGAGTGGAAATGGGATAATATTACGACGGAATTTGTCCTGGGGCAACCAAAGACTCCTAGAAGGAACAATGAAATATGGGTCATTGTTGATCATCTTACCAAGTCAGCTCATTTTCATGCTATAAGGGAAGATTTACCACTTGAACGGATAGCAAGACTATATATTAAAGAAGTTGTGGACTTCATGGAGTACACCTATCAATTGTGTTTTACCGTGATCCCCATTTTACTTGATGATTATGGAAGAGTCTTCAGAAGGCCTAGGATACTGAACTTTATTAGAGAACTGCCTACCACCCTCATGCAGATAGACAATGATAACGGACTATTCAAACCTTAAAAGGCATTTTGAGATATTGCTCACATGAATTTCAGGGTATGTGGGATCAATATTTACCTCTGGTAGAATTTTCCTATAACAATATCATCCATTTGAGTATTCAGATGGCACCATATAAAGCGTCATACGAAAATAGATGTCGCACACCAACCTGTTGGGATGACGTTGGTGAAAGAAAACTCACAGGTCCAGAACTGGTGGAGGAAACAATGGAGAAGGTGAAGGTAATCCAAAACCACATCGAAGAATCTCAAAGTAGGAAGATGAGTTATGCCGATAACCAAAGGAAGGATTTGGAATTTCAAGTAGGATATAATTTTTTCTTGAAGGTATCTCCATGGAAGGGAATTATAAGGTTTGGTATGAAGGGTAAATTGAGTCCCAGGAATATCGGACCTTTCGAAATACCAGAACGAATTGGGGTTGTAGCTTACCATTTGGGAATTCCACCAAGTCTCTCTAATGTTCACGATGTGTTCCACATATCACTGTTGAGGAAATACATGCCTCACCCAACACATGTACTCACTTACGATGAATTAGAACTACAACTCGATCTGTCTTATTACGAAGAGCCCATCAGGTTTCTTGATAACAGTGAACAAGTGACGAGAAACCGGACGACACGTCTGCTAAAAGTTCTATGGAGAAACCACAAGATGGGAGAGGAAACGTGGGAACCCGAGGAACATATAATGAAGAATCACCCGAGTCCTTTTATACAATAATTTTATAGAAATTTTCCGGATGAAATTATTTGAAATTGGGGATAATGTTACACCCCAAGCTACCACGATACGCTTCACTTTGAATAATACAGTAATGTGTGTTGTACGCCACTTCGAGTTCTAGAACACACCACAACCAATCAAACTAGCCGTTATAAATAGTAATACCCACGTTTGAATTTTTTTATAAATTCCATATTTAAATATAGACTTCATTTTTGGATTCAGAATATCAAAATTAGCCTAGGCTAAATTTTTGGTATTTTTCTAAAGATATTCATTTTTTGATGAATAGTGAAAAACACTGAGTTATTAGTTAAAAACTGACTTTTTATTTAAATAATTATTTATTCTATTTAAATTTATTTTAGGTCAAAATATATATGTAATACCTATATATGTTCAATGTACTTCAGTGGAGTTAGTTTATAATAATTTTAGACATATAAAAATTTTATTGAACTTTTCCCCGTATTTTACCCACCTCCTATGAGAATTTGCAAATTCACATAAAACATAATTTTACTACTTCTGTGAGTGGAATTTCGAAATTCCAAGAGATACGGTTAATATAAACGAGTAAAATGTGGTTCAATAAGATAAAAATAATTTTTTGTGAATAGTAACTTTATACTTTTATTTACCACGGTTAAAAGTAAATAGGATAATTAAGGGTAAAAATTCAATATTACCCAAAAACTTGTCCTAATTATATTGGACAAGTTTATCTTGACCAAAAACAACCATAGGAATAAAATATTGTCATTTATGTCCACTTGGATTAGATTGGGACATTTATTATTATTTAATTCAAAGAAGAGTTAAAAAAGTTAAAATCAAAGTTTATTAAAAAAAATTAAAATAGGTATTTACATAAGATAAATTAGATTATAAATATTCATTAGAAATATAAAAAGATATCCTACATAATGGTATTTTATTTTTAATTTCTAGAAATTATATATTTTAATTTATTTATTACACAATGGTGATGAGGTAATTACCTAATTAATGAAATATTAAATTAATTGATAATATAAATACCCATATAAATGTGATTTTATATTTTTTATGAATTAAAATAATTTTATAGGTTAACATAAATTGTTAATATTTATTTAATTATGGATTTTCAGAGTAATAATGCTGTTATAAGTTTCACAAAAAGCAAATACCAAATAGTGAAAAAATTGACATAAAAGATTTTTTAAAACAAATATTATATTATTAATTGATATTAAATTCCTAAAAATCTATGGCTAGTCTTATAGACTTATATAATTATATATGTATCCTTAATTGACCACTTGGGGGTCTCTTGGATGTATATTGTATGTTTAATAACTATATAATATAAAAATAATAAGTGACATGGTAAATGTCAAACTAATTAACTAATTGTTAAAACTAAATGATAAGGTTAATATAATAATCCAAACCTTTCTAAATTCTATTGGTTGAAATTATTTAGACCCATACCCACCTAATACTTTGAATAATAAAATTTAGACCTATTAGAAACCGAAAATGAATTTATTATAAAATAATATTTCTAGCTTTTCCAAAGGTTCCCCTCACCCCTTTTATAAAAGGGCACTCCCCCTTCTCCCTAATTCACAAATTAAAATCCTTTTAACTATGAAAATCCCTGAACAACTAATCTATAAACATCCCTCAATTCAACCAAGAGGACTTATTTTGACATGAAAGCCAACCTCTGGATCCCTTTTGATCAAATCACATGGAAGAACCCGAACAAGAGGTAATGTTTTCACCACCCTTTTTCAAGTTCATTTCTTCTTCAACTTCTTATTTATTTTTTATTTCCATTATAAAATAATAAATACAATATATTATATATAATGTGATGTTATTATAAATATGGAACATCCAAATTCATTAATCTATACTACCCATGAATGACATGTCATCATACGTGTGTATGTACGACCTATCGTCTCCACGTCATGGTGTAATTTTTATTCAATATATTATTATTTAGATGGGTATAATAATGAGGTATAATTAATGTAAATAATAAATATAACATGATAATGATTCTATATATATGATTTAACATCCTATTATATGTTATATTAATAAAAGGAATGATATTGTCGCTCGTGCGTGCGTACGGACTACCGTCTCCACGAACGCGATGAGATTCATTCACAATGATATCAATTCAAGTATAATTCTCATTTTGTGATTAAAAATAATGTTTATGGACTTGATATCATTCTGGATATGAATAAAATACAACATATCCATAACAAACATTCCTTATGTAACAAATCATATAAAAGAAAATGATTAAGTTAACACCCGAAACGATTATAATACTAAAATATTATTAACAAAGCATTAATTGAAGATCATATATGACATCAAAATTATGTATATGATCCATGTATAACATTAGAACAATGTTTTAACAATTATACAGGAGTTTAACATACCATCGACTAAGAAAAATTACAATTTAAGGTTTTATTTTACAATTTCTTCATTATCCGAGGTTGTTTATACGTGATTATCTACTAGGACCTCTTTATCATCCACGTCCATGTTTCATAAAAAAGTATTTCAAATCATTATTACTATTTTAATTACTATGGAATAATGTTATTTATATCCTTTTTGACTTTTTATAATATGTTTATAAAGCGATCATTCAGTCATTTTCCAAACAAGGTACTTTTTAACCTTTTCGACAGAATTAAGGTAAGAATGTATTTTTTAACTTATACGGCGAGTGCAGCTGTTTTACACCATTATAAAATTGTTGATTCTCCCCTTAAAAGATTATTAGAATATTTCAAAAGTAAATATTTAATTTTATAATTATTTGACTTTTATATGATTTCAAAAAAAGAGATATTTCTCTAAAATAGTTTTGATTTCATCTATGACAACATCCTTTGATGGATTTTAAACTTATATGAAGTTTATTTATTATGATACAAAACATCCATATATTATTGAATGTTTTGGAAGAATGTTTATTTTATGTTTAAACCTGTTCATTTGAGGAATGCATTGGACTTAATAAGTAATGGGTGGAGACCTCTATAGCTCCTCGATGCATCGGTAGGTCTCATTTGACAAACTAGTGTCTGGGAACAAGGCCTTGGAAAAAATTATTTCATTTTTTATTTTCCATATTATGTTTATGTTCATGTTTAAAAAGTTTTTCATTTAGTTATACATTGCCTTAGATGTTTATGCTTATTTATGAAAGGTTCCACTATATTGTTATCTTTACTGAGCATTTGTGCTCAACCCTTTCAATGTTTTATTTTTCCCAGGATGTGAAGAATTAATTTATGAATGAACTGCAGGGACAATATGAGGGGATATGACTATGGATTATGAAGAAAAGATGTTTTGTAGTAGTTTTCACATTATGATGTAATGTAAACTTTATGAATGTATATAGTTATTCCAAGGCTACAAAACTAATCGGTCTTTCGAGACTTGATCTATTGTGATCATGCCAATATTATGTAATAATGCACCGACTCTGGGTAACTGGGGTCGGGGCATTACACCTAGGCGAAGAACCACAACATGCACCTCATTCAACAAACCCATCATGTCCACATAAAAAAAGAAACGCATTAGTTTTTGTGAGCCATCACAACATGAATAACGTGTATTATACATCAGGTGTTAAACATCTTTCCATTATATCCCATACAATGAGTAAGGATCCTCAATCCATCATACCCTATACCCATTACACCTATAGTAGTCTATAGGAAAATATATACAGAATATATTTGTTTGAATAACAAAAATGCATTACATACCTCCCCACATAAATATGTGGAAAACAATCAGATGTGCCTACTAGAATAGGTAACTACCAAGAGAAGAGATCAGGACCAAAGGGGTTAGAAACCCATCCATCCTCTAACTATAAAATTTGGGATAACACCCCCCCCCTATGGCTCGGAATCCTCGAGGTGTTAGTTTTTCTAATAAATGGGATGGATTACCATATTTAAACACAAAAATTAAAAAATATAGTATATCTCACAACTAAAAAATGTGAATAAACTCGTCATATACACAACTACAGCTAATATCTCTTCGACTCCCAACCACCACTACTATTAGTAGGTATCATATAATCCCAAAACCATTAAAGTGAGTAATTACAGTACATATTTCTCGTTAAATCAGTTTCACATTACATTAATTAATTATACACACAATCCCTAAACATTAAAAATTAAACAATAAATTTCATTAGCATCAGACCCAAAGTCCACAATCCCTTTAAATTGCACCCTCGTCATTGCATCCCAGGAAGCTCCCAAACCTTGTGTTAATATCATTTTTTCAGTTATTTATTAACAAAATTATTACTTTCCCATATTCCTAGTCACTCTAGAAAAACATTAAAAGCTACTAAACATAAGGAGGATCAACTCGGTGAGTAAATGAACTACCCATCAAGTCTTTTCCACATATAGAAAGAGCATATACCCATCCTCCATTGAGAATCTTAACAAGAAAATCACAATTCATACCCCACGTATCATCGCCCCTTTTTTTGAAGGAGGGTAAGAAATCCATATTACTTGATCAGTGGGGAATGTAAAGAGGATAAATAACCAACAATAATCAATAACATACAATCATTCACGGCCTACCCATTTAATCATCCTCAGTGTCCCCCCGATACCCACATGCATACACTGATGCATATCTCCACTAAAGGCTTCAACTGTTGCCAAAACCAATAGGCCACCTTGCCCCCACATATCAGAAGAGCTGTCCAGGCTCACATCAGAACTCAATTAGCAACAAAAAATCATCATATCAATTGGGCTCTTGGCCCCTAAAAAAGTAATATGGTAACTCATAAACCTGGAAGTAATAGTATTTTATCAAATAACCAGTAATTTTATCCATAATTAATGAAACGATTTATTATTCATTGGTATCGACAACATGAAACCTAAATAATAAGCTATCACAAATTAATTAAACATGCTTAATGCATCAATTTTACAAGAATAACATTACAACATAAACAATAATATTCACTCACATGTCGGTTTCTCTTTTTCCAAACAACTATCAATTAATTTTGGCATTACGTTCTTTACCAATTTCCAACATGAATGAAAATCTAATGAACTAAATCATAAATATCAAACTATATTTCAAAACAAGAGGCAATAAAATATGATTGATATCAATTTATTTATCTGGATCAAATATTTTTTATGTCAATTCCATTGTGATCCAGTGGGATAAAACATGAAACTATGTATATTCAGGTAAAATAAAAGAGTAGTAACTAATCCACTACCTCAAATGGTTCATGACTTTCTATATATGAGAATGAGCCACACAATAGGTTACGATCTCCTCCCCCCATGACAACTATATCAACCGGAAGATTCAAAGACACCACCACATGGGACAACCCCAAGGAAAATCCCATTATGAACATGGAGTCAGAATTACATAAAAGGTAAAGGAGAAACAGAAGGAGTTGATCCCAAAATAATAACAATATGTTATACCTTATATCGAATATTGATTGATACTACTTGGTTGCATCAAAAACAGAGGGGAAACAATCCAAGGATGAATGTTTGATCGCATAACTCCTACGGGAATGAGTGGAAGGATCAAGCATCTGACACCCAAGAATAAAGAGTAAGAACTAGGGTGGAAGATATATCGTCATAAAATAAGGCATAACAGAGAAACAATTTAAGATAAACAGGATTTTTTCATCAAAAGTGGATCACATTAAACCATGAAATTAGACCATTTAATGAATCAGAAAAACAAAGAAAATTTAATATTGGAGTTATGGACATTGAATCAGGCTTAGAGTCATTAATACTAGGATTTTAATGCATTTTACATCAAAGGAGATTTCAAAAGGGAAAAATTGTATGAAGATTGAAAAATTATTCATGTAAAAGAAATTTCGAAAAGGAAATAGTGGCTACCGTTGGACCTCACTGTTATGGAAACAATATTAATGAACTCAAAATTTGGAAAAGGAAATAGATGCTACCATTGAACCACACTGTTTTGGAAGCACTATTCTTGAACTCAATATTTGGCAAGGGAAATAGAGGATACTACTGAACCTCGCCATTCTAGAAACACTTTTCATTAACTCAAAATTTTTCAAAGGAAATAGATGCTACTAATGGACCTCTCCATTATATAAACACTATTCATAGAACATGAAACACTATTTATAGAACTATAAATTTCACAACGAGTTGGGGATAAGTCATCTTGACAACCCAAGACACCTCCAACACCAGATTTTTGAAATGGAATAGACTTCATAGGTCTGGGCCATTACATCAGATAGCTCTCAAAACATTCTCATCTTCATGAAATCAAAACCAACCAAAAAGGGAACAAAAAAGATGTTTGAACAACCACCAATCGAGATACATCTCAAAAGAGAGAAAGACAAAATAGCCACCAAAGAAATCCATCTCAAAAACAATAATGGTCTATAACCCCAAAGAGGAATTCGTTACATGAAATGAGTTAAACATAAAAACAAATATGGGTACTGAGAATGTATCTGGGACTCACGTTTCCATGTACTCTTCTCCATGACACCGTGTCTCCAGAGGACACAAACCCAGGGGATAGAACTCAATCCCAAAACCTTCTCTTGGTGTCCTTGGATCACCACAACTCTCTTATCAAATGTTGCATCAACATCAACATCAATCTCCATATAATTAATGATGTGAGAGTCATCATGAAGATAATGACGGTGCTGCAACACAAGAAAAACATCATGTATCTGGCTCGCCAATGGGGGATTTACTACTCGATACACCACAACTTCACCATGAGATAACCCCTCGAAAGTCCCATAAAATAGGGGATAAACCTTACCCCCATGACTAATCGTTCACTTCCTATGATGGGGAGTCACATTCCAAAACATGTGATCACCAACATCAAAATTTAAGGGTATCCTTCCTTGTTCAACATAGGATTTATGAAGATCATGTCCTGTCTTCATCAACTAATGAATCCCATGAACCATATCAGTTTTATTCTGCAGAAGATTCGGTCAAGGAATTGCTGACTCTCCGACCCTAGTCTAGCACAATTGATAACGACAAGGCTGACCATAAAAGGCTTCAAATGACGTCATACCAATGATGGAGTGAAGACTATTTTTGTAAGAGAACTCTACCATGGGTAAGTTCCTCATCCATGATCCTCAAAAATCCAGGACACAAGAGTGTAACTTTTCTTCAAAAGTCTAGATCGTCTGATCTGTCACACCATCCATCAGAGAATCAAAAGAAGTTCTATGGAATGGTTGATAACCAAAATCAAGATACAGAACTATCCAAACCCTAGTGGTAAAATGAGGATCTCGATCAGAAATGACTATCCTCGAGACTCTATGAAGTTTCACCACCTCTTCCACATATTTCCACAACAAAACATCCACTGAGCTAGACTCCTTTATTACTATGAAGAGGGATCAATTTTCTAAACAATCCACTAACACCCTAATAGCAGCATGTCCTCCCTATGATCAAGTTAAACTAGTAACAAAATATATTGATATGTCCTCCCACATCCATTGAGGAATATCTAATAGCTGTAGAATACCACTAGGATCACGATGTTCGACCTTCACCTTCTGAAAGACAAAACATCGAGACACAAACTCCGTAACTGAACTCTTTAGCCCCACCCTAAAAACTAGCTCCTCAAGGCTCGTTACAACTTTTTCATACTTGGATGCACCGCTAAAGGGGAACTATAGTATTATCTATGAACTGTCTCGTGCATTGTCAAAGGAACAAATAAACATTCAGGATAAAACACTCAGTATTGTTCATCCTCAGAACAACCATCAATGGCCACGCCACAAACAACTCAGTCTCTCCAGATCACCACCTCATGATCCCCCACATACGAATCATCCACCTGCTTCACGAGAGACGACAAAACCATCATTTGAAAAAGGAAACCTCTACCCCCAACTTATCCCATATCAAGATATAAGCTAGAGAGTTCTTCCATTACACTCTAGGGGTCACCTTATTCACATAGTGCATCACTAAGTGAATTACAACTCTGTGCACCATCAACCCCATTTCCATTTCCATGGGTATTTGACATTTCAATGTCTTATTCATGTATGCACTCCATACACCAACATTGTCATAAATTCAAGTCACACTGGGAGAAAACACACCACAAACTCTTATGATTGGTGGAAACCAAATAGTTCCCCTTTATGTGGTAAGGCCTATACAAATTCAGAGAAAACACCATGTTTTCCAACTCAATATCATTGGGGGGAAAAGTTACATTCATGGGGATGAAACTAATAAGACCCATAAAAAACTACTAATCTCTATTGCATCAGAACACTACCATACCCCAGATGTGATGGATCTTATAAAACATCAAACTGAACTCCCTTGGGTGGAAGACACATAACTAGACCACTTAAAAACATCTACATTAGATACTCAAATGGTGTCTAACACTGATCAGTCCTTATGAACACCTGATTCTTCCATGTCAAAGTTGTCAGAGGAGTCACAACTCACAAGAAAACTGGTAGAGAAAACTCATGTAGTAGCATGTGAGAGCATGAAAACATTGCACCTCTAACACTGTCTTGGGGGCTTCCAAAGACACAACTTCTTCTATCTTTGATGGATCCACAGCTACTAACTGTTGTGAGATAACATTGCCTATGATACGGAATTCTCGACCCCAAAACACACACTTCATCAACATCCCAAACAACTGATGTTGACGAAGAACTCCCAAAACAACATGTAGATGATATGCATGCTCCTTCTGAGACATGGAGTACACAAGTATTTCGTCAATTAAAACCACCTCATACATTCCCAGGAACTCACAGAACATAGTGTTATTCCATCCCATTAACACAACCAAAGAATTTTTCATTCTAAACAGCATCAAAATGAACTCATAATGTCCATGTCGACAATAGAAAGTAGTCTTCAGGATATCCTCATACATTTCACACATCTAAAGATATCATGACAACATGTCGATATTTGAGAACCAACAGTCACCCTTCAATTGATCGAATAAATAATAAATATGTAGAAGAGGATAGTGATTATTCATAGTCACATTGTTTAAGAGATGATTATTAACACACAACCACAAACTATCGTTAGCATATTCACAAAAAAAATCTGGTGCACCACTTGGTTAAACACAAGTCTGAACAAAACCGCACTGTAACATACCATCAAGTTGTAAATGTTTCTTGCATAACACATAATGGGCCATCCTATATAGATACATATAGGTAGGAGACTCTCTTGGTTGTAGCTCAATTGAAAAATTGATCTCTTATCTAAGGGGTAATGCTATAACCTCTTCTAGAAAGACAACAAGTTACTATTATACGGCCCAAGAAAACTCCAAAATGGTAATCTTTTTATGAAATCAACATCAGCTCATCCATCATGGATGACAAGGCTAGAACACGCCTTAGACCCGTCTAAGGGTCTTTCTTTCCAATGAACACCACTAGCTCTCAATTCGAATCGAAGAACACAACCTACCATCTGATGAAATCCATGATATCCTATAGTGAATATAACCAATCCATGTCGGGGGTGACATTATAAGGTTGTGTTCATAAACATAGGAAATTTTCCAAATAGAGGTGTTTCCGCAATAGTATCTCACAATATCTACGTACTTCAGAGAAGTCTCCTCTGCCTCAAACCATCGTAGTCAATGCCAATGGCTCTGGAAGTATCTCTACCTCATGTCCCAAAGAATGGACATGTGTTTGTGATATGAAGGAGTGTGTCACTTCAGAATCATAAAAGGCATACACCAAGGAACAAAATAGGCATAGGGTGTGTAATTCCCTGGCCCATGATCCCCTGAGTCGGTACATTATTTTGATAAATTGGCATGATTACAAAGAATCAAGTCCCGAAAGACTGATCAGTTTTGCAGTATTAGGAAATAAATTACATAATGAACATCACATTTCACTTTCTAACATACAACATAAAAAAATCCTTTCAGAATGCCATTTTTTCCTTATCATAACCTTGCTTCTCAAACATAAAATAATTCTTGGGATCCTGTGAAAATAAAACATAATATATTTGTGAGCTCAGATGCTCAGTAAGGGTATATAATTTAGAGGAAGCTATAAACATTTATGGAATGTTGTGTCATAAAAACAATAGACTATTATACAAAAACTTGATCATAATGTTGAAAAAATAAATAAATCATTACCATAAAAACATACCATTGGATATTCTACTAGTCGAATAATCACATGTAATAAATAATTTCATAATGGGGGAATTTATAGTACCAGACTCTAATTTCTATGTCAAGGCCTAGGGCCAAGACCAAGGGTCTAACTGTAACCGGACCCCAACCCGGAGAGTCTCTCTAACCAGACTCCAACCCGGAGAGCCTCTGTAACCGGACTCCAACCCGGAGAGCCTATAAGGCCCCAGCCTTAAACCTTACTTAATCTTGAGTTATTACAAGATTACACATTGAGGATCTTTTCGGGTTTAGAGTTTTAGAGAATTAGATCATAAAACTTGCATTACATTCCACATATAAACAAAGTGGTTACATAAAGATAGCATTCTTCATTCCCATCAATGGAAACACATTTAAAATAAAACATGGATTATTTCTTGACATATCCTTGACTCTATCATCTGGTCATTTACCTTTCCCCTGACCTGTGAAAAACATTTCAAAAAAAACTTGGGATGAGCATAAAAACTCAGTATGGGTTATAAAAAAAAGGAAACATGGAAAGGAAACATGAGTTCATATATACATAAGAATGAAATCATACTTTACCCATAAAACATAGGCACTTTAACATACCTCATAAAATCATGAATAAATCATAGAAATCATAAGACATAAAGGTAACTTGAGGCATTCATAACATTCTTACGTAGGGAGTAACCCTCTTGGTTACGTTTGGAATACCCATCACAGTATATTCCCTAATATCTCTTCGGAGAAACCTTAACGTTTCACTCCTTCACGTTACCCAATGCATTGGAGAGCTATAACGGGCTCACCCGCCCTTAGTTTATCACGGAACCACCAGTCTTCATAAAAATGCCCAAGAACCATAACATTATCATATCACATAAAACATGCATAAAGGAAACATAAAATTTCCACATTTCAATCACGAGATATCAATACAACACATTGATATAAAAACATTATGAAAACCATTTTCAATACTAAAATAAAAGAAAAGTAAAACATGGTATTTATTTTTCCTTTAAAAAGAAGGTATGGCTTGTAGAGGAAGCTGAAACTCAAATAACGGTCACGACGGCGGAGAAGTCGTTGTCGCCGCATACGTACAACAAAAACATTCCATTTTGTAGTTTAGTAAACGCTTCATATAAAAAATATTCCTTTTGAATAAACGTAAATGTCAAAGGGTTTTATACACCGTATAAAAGAAAGTTGTGTATAAAATAAAATATGCCTCAACGAAAGGAGATTGAGATGAAGTCCCATACCTCGTATCCGACATGACCCGACCGTTCTTTAATCCCCTGAATAATAAACTTGAGTTAATCTATAATTGCTTATGAATATTTTTCAAGTTCATTATTCCTTTTATACCGTGTTATGAACATCATGTAATCAGTTAAGTTAATAATGTTCATTTTGTCGGTATTTGGTTCTTAAGTCAAAAATAGACTTCTTACACTTACATGTTGTTAATTTGGTCAAAGGTTCATTATATCCAGAATGGTATTCATGATGTAGATATCATATATGTCATATATATCCAGTACATACATGAATTTATAATATTACATAATCATTTAGAGGTAAGAAATGAAATGCACCGTTCATGGAGACGGTAAGTCGTACGTACGCATGAACGCTACTTTCATTTCTATTTCGTATTTTATAGAATTGAATCATATTTATATAAAGGTATATTATAATTCCAGTATAATATCATATATAATATCATAGTTCCATCCTTTATATGTCCCACATATGGTTTTTAACGAATCAAATCACTTTCAGGGGGCGGTAGTCCGCAATTCCTAAAATGAAGATATCATGTTTACCCATAATGGAAACCATAAAGGTATGCCCAAAAAGAAAAAAAAGAATCTTAAGGAAAAAATAAACATATCATATATAATATATAAAAATAGTTACATCATAATGGCCACCTTTGAATGTGTTAAATGAGTATTGAACAATCATCATTTCGGGAGGTAGAATTTCGCCATCCACGGAAACCGTATGTTCTTTAACCATTTGATGTAGTTGTGTGAGAGTGTAGATCAAATAAATCTTATAAAAACATCCTATTATATTGAAGATACTGGTGTTGTTACAAAATAAGTAAATAAAAAGAGTTTAGGGGGTTGGAGAAGCAAAATAAAACAAATGAACATGAGAGAATGAATTACCTCAAAAAGTGTAACTCCTTTTGATTTGAGCCTAAAGGCTTCCTTTAAAAGGACTCTGCCCAAATGGAATCCTCTAGGATGAGGAGAGGGATGTGGAGAGAGAAAATGGGCAGGGGTTGGCCGAGCCAAAGGCTTGAGGAATGTGTGAAATGAGGTAGAGGTGGGGGCCTTTTATAAGAGGAGAGGAGGGGCACTTTTGGAAAGTAATGAAATATTACATTATTTGAAAATGTGTTTCGGTTTTAAAAGGACCCACATTGATATATGTCGTGTATAAGGTGATAAGGGTTCTAAATCCAACCATCCAATAAGTTTTTGACATGTGTAGTTCATAGATATTACATTATAGTTCCATTTTATTTTAATCGTTAAATAATGATTTCATCACTGCATCATTATGATGTCATAAATAATTTAATTTATTTAATGTCTAAAAATTATAAAAAAATTTCTATGATGTAGTAAATCTTTTTAGCTTTCCAATGAATATTTATAATCAAAAATATGACTCGTATAACCCTACTTACAAATTGTTTTAGTAAAACATATCATGTTTGTGTCAATTTTACTTTTCCATTAAATAAAAATATATTATTGTCATTTTCCAACTAAATAGGCTCCATGGGGTCCCCAAGTTGGCCCATGTCTTGTCGCGGTCGGCCATGACTCACCCAATAGGTGTAGGACAAGTGTCTAGGTCATTTCATTTTATTAAAGAATTATTTATACCTTAAACTACACTAATTACCACTAATCGCGATTAAAACTTAATAAGTTACTATTCACCAAAAAATTATTTTAATCTCATTGAACCACATTTTACTTCTTAATGACAACCATCTATGTCAGATTTTCAAAATTCAATACACATTAGTGGTAAACTTTCATTTAACTGAAAAATCAGTTTGCTTGATTACCACTTAGTGGTTTCACTATTCATCAAAAATTAAAGTTTTTTAGAAAATTACCAAAAATTCACCCTAAGATATATTTTTTATTCCGAATTCAAAAATGAAGTCTATTTTACAAAATTAAAATAATATAAGTCACATTAATTAATTTAATAATTAATTCCCACTGCCAGAGCAAATAGCGTGTTTTTACAAAACAATAAGTATCAAAATATTGACACCAGTTTAATTCTAATTTCAAAGTGAAATTGATTTCAATGACCACCATTGGATAAAATGTTAAAAATATATTCTAATTTAACTTAAAAACCAATTCAAAACATAATCTAATCATATAAATAAATTATATTAAAAAGTAGTTTTGATGTAAAATGCAGTATTTTTCACTATTCATTAAAAAATGAACATTGTCAGAAAAATATCAAAAATTTACACAAGGTAAATTTTGATGTCCCAATCATAAATGATAAGTTTATTTTGACAAACATATTTTATAAAATTGTCAAAATATAGATTCAAAAATGGTTTTCCATCAAAAGGCAGTAAAACAATCTTTTAAGAATATTAGTGTATTTAATGCATAAGATTGTATTTATTTTCATTTTAAGCCTCTAAAACACAATCTTAATCATTAATAGACATAGATAAAAATATCTATTATTCATTACTTACATGGGATGTTACATCCTTCCCCCCTTTAGAAAATTGCTTCCCCGCAATTTATTTACTTAACAAATAAATGTGGGTACTTATCCCTCATTGCATTTTCATATTCCCATGTTGCCTCTTCAATCATGTGGTTTTTCCACAAACCTTTACCTGATGAATCACCTTATTCCGTAACACTTGCTCCCTGTGGTCAAGAATCTGGACCGGTTGTTCCTCATAAGATAGGTTCTCTTCCATCTGAACTACCTCTGGACTCAAAACATGAGATGGATCTGGCATATACTTTCTCAACATCGAAACGTGAAAAACATTGTGTACCTGAGATAAATTCGGAGGTAAAGCCACTCGGTATGCAACTGATCCAACTCTCTCCAGAATTTCGTATGGCCCAATGAACCTTGGACTCAACTTTCCTTTCTTACCAAATCTCATCACACTTTTCCAAGGAGAAACCTTGAGAAAAACATGATCACCTACCTCGAAAGATAGATCTTTCCTCCGGTTATCCGCATAACTCTTCTGCCTCCTCTGAGCTGTTCTCATGTGTTTCTGTATCAGCTGAACTTTTTCTGCCATCTCTTCTACCAATTCTGGTCCCAACAACTTCCTTTCACCCACTTCATCCCAGAAAGCTGGAGTGCGACACTGCTTCCCATATAATGCCTGAAATGGTGCCATCTGTATACTGGAATGAAAACTGTTATTATATGAAAACTCAACCAATGAAAGATGTTGGTCCCAAATTCCCTGATAATCCATAGAACAAGCTCGTAGGATATCCTCCAATGTCTGAATTGTTCGTTCTGACTGCCCATCTGATTGAGGATGAAAAGCTATACTAAAATTTAATTCAGTACCCAACGACTTCTGAAGGCCTTTCCAAAAGTTAGAAGTAAACCTGGGATCACGATCCGATACAATGGAGAGAGGAACTCCATGTAACCTGACTATCTCTTTAAGATAAAAACAGGAAAGGTGATCAAGAGAGAAAGTATATCGTATAGCAAGGAAATGAACAGATTGGTCAAGCGATCAACAATAACCCAGATTGCATTATTACCTCGAGATGTCTTCAGTAATCCAACAACAAAGTACAGGGATATATTCTCCCATTTCCACTCTGGCACTGGTAAAGGCTGAAGCATCCCTTTCGGTAACTGCCGCTCTGCTTTAACCTGCTGACAAGTCAAACACTTCACAGTAAAATCAGCAATATCTCTTTTCATTCCATCCCACCAGTAATACTCCCACAGATCTCTATACATCTTAGTACTGCCTGGATGAACTGAAAACGGAGAACTATGAGCTTCACATAACAAATATCTCTTCAACTGTGAATCACAAGGCACACACAATCTCTTCCCAAATCTCAAAACACAATCATTATCAATGTTGAATTCAGGCAACTTACCTTTCTGAACCAGCTCTACCCTTTTCTGCAACTCACTGTCTTGCTTCTATGCTTGCTTGATTCTATCTGATAGAGATGATCTCACTAATTCCTGAAACAAAAAAGAAGGACTTCCTGCACCAACAACTTCTATGCCAAAGTTCATCAAATCCTTGACCAAAGGATCACGTTCCAAACGCAACATTGTTAATGAAGCATTACTTTTTCGACTCAAAGCATCAGCCACTTTATTTGCTTTTCCCGGATGGTAATGAATTGAACAATCATAATCCTTGATTAATTCTAGCCATCTCCTTTGTCTCATGTTTAACTCTTTCTGAGTGAATATATACTTTAAACTTTTTTGATCGGTATATATTTCACACTTTACTTCATACAAATGATGCCTCCAAATTTTTAAAGCAAAAACAACAGCAGCTAATTCCAAATCATGTGTAGGGTAATTTACCTCATGAGTTTTCAACTGTCGTGAAGCATAATCAATTACCCAATCATTCTGCATTAGGACGCAACCAAGTCCTTTCAATGAAGCATCACTGTATATAACAAACTCACCATTCCTGGAAGGTAGTGCCAAAATAGGAGCATTCACCAATCTTCTTTTCAATTCCTGAAAACAATCATCACATTCTTTTGTCCAGATAAAGTTAACATCCTTCCGAGTTAGCTTAGTCATTGGACTAGATAACCTTGAAAAATTTCTAACAAACCTTCGGTAATAGCCTGCCAAAACAAGGAAACTACGAATCTCTATTTTATGGCCTGACATCTGCTGAAGTACTTGCAAAGGATTTCACCACCCCTTTCTGCTTGTAGTCTAACTGCTTCCCATCACTCAAGCTCTTTGTCGGACACTCGTTTTCATAGTGACCCATCTCATTGCACTTATAACATTTCACTAACTGTAAATCAAATTAGGTCTTACCTTCACCTTGATCCTTTTCAGTGCAATCACAAGCCTTATGTCCCATCTTACCACATCGGTAGCACTTTCCAGAATTCAGAAGACATTCCCCAACATGCCTTTTGCCACATTTATCACAAACTGGAAACTTAGTTCTCTTACCATCAGACTTTTTTGAAGAATTCTTACCTTTCTCCTGCCACCTCGGTCTCTTCTTCTGCTGGTTGTTATAGAACACTTGGTCATCAGAAAACTCCATTTCCACCTTCTCAGCACATCGAACAAGCTTTTCATAACTTTTAAAATCACGAGAAGCTAATTCCCTTCGATATTTTGGCTTTAATCCTGAGTAAAAATGATTGATTTTACTATCAAGGTCCCGGATAAAATTTGGAGCATACCTTGCCAATCGAGTGAACCTTTCTTCATAAGCAGCCACTGAGTCTTCCTCTTGCCTCAATTCCAAGAATTGCTTTTCTATCCTAAGTCGAACAGCCTTAGGAAAATACTTCTCAAGAAACATACCTTTGAATTCATCCCAGTAAAGAGCATCAATCTCATCGGCGTCCCTGATATTTTTAACCATAGACCACCACTGATCTGCTTCACCCTCCAAACGATAAATAGAAAGACTAACCTTTTGATTGTCTGAACACCCCATGACATCAAAAATCTTCTCCAGTGCTTTAATCCACCCTTCAGCTAGCACTGGGTCAGATGATCCTCTGAATGATGGTGGATGTTGCCTCATGAAATGTTCCACCACTGACATGTTCCTCTGCGGTTGATCTGGCTGATCTCGTGCATGGATATCACCGCCATTTATCGCTTGAGTCAACTGCGCCATTACTGCAAAAAACTGTTCAGTTCCAATTCCGACCATTCTTGGATGCTGATTCAGGAGGTTATTTCCTTCTGTATGCCTTCCTAGCACTGCTTCCCTGTTTCCTCTACGGAAAACCATTCTGAACAAACATGTCTTAGATGAAGCAACATGGTAATCTTTAAATGCTATATCATTTCGGAAAAAAAAATATTTTTGGATAATCATTTAATAGAATTCTAACTCCTAAAGTTATCTAAACTGACCTCTGATACCAACTATAAGGCCCCAGCCTTAAACCTTACTTAATCTTGAGTTATTACAATATTACACATTGAGGATCTTTTCGGGTTTAGAGTTTTAGAGAATTAGATCATAAAACTTGCGTTACATTCCACATATAAACAAAGTGGTTACATAAAGATAGTATTCTTCATTCCCATCAATGGAAACACATTTAAAATAAAACATGGATTATTTCTTGACACATCCTTGACTCTATCATCTTATCATGTACCTTTCCCTTGACCTGTGAAAAACATTTCAAAAAAAACTTGGGATGAGCATAAAAACTCAGTATGGTTTATAAAAAAAAGGAAACATGGAAAGGAAACATGAGTTCATATATACATAAGAATGAAATCATACTTTACCCATAAAACATAGGCACTTTAACATACCTCATAAAATCATGAATAAATCATAGAAATCATAAGACATAAAGGTAACTTGAGGCAATCATAACATTCTTACGTAGGGAGTAACCCTCTTGGTTACATTTGGAATACCCATCACAGTATATTCCCTAAAATCTCTTCGAAGAAACCTTAATGTTTCACTCCTTCACGTTACCCAATGCATTGGAGAGCTATAACGGGCTCACCCGCCCTTAGTTTATCACGGAACCACCCGTCTTCATAAAAATGCCCAAGAACCATAATATAATCATATCACATAAAACATGCATAAAGGAAACATAAAATTTCCACATTTCAATCACGAGATATCAATAAAACACATTGATATAAAAACATTATGAAAACCATTTTCAATACTAAAATAAAAGAAAAGTAAAACATGATATTTATTTTTCTTTTAAAAAGAAGGTATGGCTTGTAGAGGAAGCTGAAACTCAAATAACGGTCACGATGGCGGAGAAGTCGTTGTCGCCGCATACGTACGACAAAAACATTCCATTTTGTCGTTTAGTAAACGCTTCGTATAAAAAAGATTCATTTTGAATAAACGTAAAAGTCAAAGGGGTTTATACACCGTATAAAAGAAAGTTGTGTATAAAATAAAATATGCCTCAACGAAAGGAGATTGAGACAAAGTCACATCCCTCGTATCCGACTTGACCCGACCGTTCTTTAATCCCCTGAATAATAAACTTGAGTTAATATATACTTGCTTATGAATCTTTTTCAAGTTCATTATTCCTTTTATACCGTGTTATGAACATCATGTAATCAGTTAAGTTAATAATGTTCATTTTGTCAGTATTTGGTTCTTAAGTCAAAAATAGACTTCTTACACTTACATGTTGTTAATTTGGTCGAAGGTTCATTATATCCAGAATGGTATTCATGATGTAGATATCATATATGTCATATATATCCAGTACATACATGCATTTATAATATTACATAATCATTTAGAGGTAAGAAATGAAATGCACCGTTCATGGAGACGGTAAGCCGTACGTACGCATGAACGCTACTTTCATTTCTATTTCATATTTTATAGAATGGAATCATAATTATATAAAGGTGTATTATAATTCCAGTATAATATCATATATAATATCATAGTACCATCCTTTATATGTCCCAAATATGGTATTTAACGAATCAAATCACTTTCAGGGGGCGGTAGTCCACACTTCCTAAAATGAAGATATCATGTTTACCCATAATGGAAACCATAAAGGTATGCCCAAAAAGAAAAACAACATAAGCTTAAGGAAAACATAAACATATCATATATCATATATAAAAATGGTGACATCATAATGGCCACCTTTGAAGGTGTTAAATGAGTATTGAACAATCATCATTTCGGGAGGCAGAATTTCGCCATCCACGGAAACCGTATGTTCTTTAACCATTTGATGTAATTGTGTGAGAGTGTAGATAAAATAAATCTTATAAAAACATACTAGTATATTGAAGATACTGGTGTTGTTTCAAAAGAAGTAAATAAAAAGAGTTTAGGGGGTTGGAGAAGCAAAATAAAACAAATAAACATGAGAGAATGAATTATCTAAAAAAGTGTAACTCCTTTTGATTTGAGCCTAAAGGCTTCCATTGAAAGGATTCTTCCCAAAGGGAATACTCTAGGATGAGGAGAGGGATGTGGAGAGAGCAAATGGAAGGGGTTGGCCGAGCCAAATGCTTGAGGAATGTGTGAAATGAGGTAGAGGTGGGGGCCTTTTATAAGAGGAGAGGAGGGGCACTTTTGGAAAGTAAAGAAATATTACATTATTTGAAAATGTGTTTCGGTTTTAAATGGTCCCACATTGATATATGTTGTGGATAAGGTGATAAGGGTTCGAAATACACCCATCCAATAAGTTTTTGACATGTGTAGTTCATAGATATTACATTATAGTTCCATTTTATTTTAATGGTTAAATAATGATGTCATCACTGCAACATTATGATGTCATAAATAATTTAACTTATTTAAGGTCTAAAAATTATAAAAAAATTACTATGATGTAGGAAATCGTTTTAGCTTTCCAATGAAAATTTATAATCAAAAATATGACTCGTATAACCCCACTTACAAATTGTTTTAGTAAAACATATCATGTTTGTGTCAATTTTACTTTTCCATTAAATAAAAATATATTATTGTCATTTTCCAAATAAAGTGGCTCCATGGGGTCCCCAAGTTTGCCCATGGCTTGTCTTGGTCGGCGATGACTCAACCAATAGGTGTAGGACAAGTTTCTAGGTCATTTCATTTTATTAAAGCATTATTTATACCATAAACTACACTAATTACCACTAATCGCGATTAAAACTTAATAAGTTACTATTCACCAAAAAATTATTTTAATCTCATTGAACCACATTTTACTTCTTAATGACAACCATGTATGTCAGATTTTAAAAATTCAATACACATTAGTGGTAAACTTTCATTCAACTGAAAAATCAGTTTGCTTGATTACCACTTAGTGGTTTCACTATTCATCAAAAATTGAAGTTTTTCAGAAAATTACCAAAAATTTACCCTAAGCTATATTTGATATTCCGAATTAAAAAATGAAGTCTATTTTACAAAATTCAAATCATATAAGTCACATTAATTAATTTAATAATTAATTCCCGCTGCCAGAGCAAATAGCGTGTTTTTACAAAACAATAAGTATCAAAAGATTGACACCAGTTTAATTCTAATTTCAAAGTGAAATTGATTCCAATGACCACTATTGGATAAAATGGTAAACATATATTCTAATTTCACTTAAAAACCAATTCAAAACATAATCTAATCATATAAATAAATTAGATTAAAAAGTAGTTTTGATGTAAAATGAAATATTTTTCACTATTCATTAAAAAATGAACATTGTCAGAAAAATACCAAAAATTCAAACAAGGTAAATTTTGATGTCCCAATCATAAATGATAAGTTTATTTTGACAAACATATTTTATAAAATTGTCAAAATATAGATTCAAAAATGGTTTGCCATCAAAAGGTAGTAAAACAATCTTTTAAGAATATTAGTGTATTTCATGCATAAGATTGTATTTATTTTCATTTTAAGCCTCTAAAACACTATCTTAATCATTAATAGACATAGATAAAAATATCTATTATTCATTACTTACTTGGGATGTTACAGAGCCTCTGTAACCAGACTCTAACCCAGAGAGCCTCTATAACTGGACTCCATCCTAAAGGGTCTTCTGTAACAGGACCCCAAAACGGAGGGCTTAATTTTACTAGTCCCCAAGTCGGAACATACTAGTATAATGGATTCTTATTAAGAATTCGTTGAAACATAACAAAAACATTCATATAAAATGTGCATATGAAATGTCAATACATTAACCCTGTACCAAGAAAAGAATAAATATAACTCATACACTTTCAAGCATATCACTAAACCATAAATAAAACATGGAAGATATCAATCAAAATAAATCAACTTAAAAAAACTCTAAAATTTATCTATGTATGTTGACATAGATGAAATCATAACTATTTGAGAGAAATATCTCATTAAATTTTGATATAAGTTATGAGTCACATAATTAAAAAGAAAACATTCATTTGGAAAACATTCATATAAGATTTTAATGAAATATTGGATGATGTTATAACGATGGAAAATAGCCACACCCACCATATAAGTTAAAAAAATATATTCATAACTTAATTTTTTCAAAAATGTTATAAAGTACATTGTTTTGAAAATGACGGAATGATTCCTTTGAAAAACATATATTGTCAAATAAGGGTATAAATGAAATTAACCCATTGTATAGTAAATAGTAAAAATGATTTGAAATACAATTTATGAAAAAATTAATGTGGATGATAAAGAGGTCCCAGTAGATACTTATGTAAAAACCACTTCTGGTATTAAAGGGACTGTGAAATTAACCTTTACCACTTTGTAATCAGTCGATTCATATGACAAAATGTTAATAAACACCAAATCATTCACATAATACAATGAATAAAAAAATCAAAATAATTTATATCAAATGTTAGTACACAATACACCACATGAAATAATTGGCGAATAATGGAAATCTCATGGAAATAAAAGTTAGATAAGAAACCCCTTACCTCGTGTCTGACTTTTCATGTTTGTTCCTTGTCTTTCCTGAATAATAAAAATTAGTTAATTTAATCAGGATTAAAAAATCTTTTCTAAATTTATTATTCCTTTTATATATGCTATTACTATGTTATAAAAAATTTGTAATAATTTATGTTATTAATTGTCGTTTTCTAGATATTTGGTACCTGAGTCAGAACGAACACCTTATAATTACAAGTTGTCCATGTGGTCAAGAGTCCCTAGTCTCCATAATTATATTCAAGATTTAGATATCATATATATCATATATATCCGTTATATATGTGTATTTTTAATGGTACATACAATTTGGCAATAATAAATGAAATGCACCTTTAATGGAGATGGTAAGTCGTACATACACATGAACGCTACATCCATTTCTATTTCATATTTAATTTAATGAAAATATAATAATACATAGTTATATTATGATTCTAGTATAATATCATATATAATTTCAATATCTCAATCCTTTATATGTCCCACATATGGTATGAACGAGTCATATCACATTGAGTGGGTGGTTGTCTGCACATCCTCAAATGAAATTGTCGCGTTAACTCATAATGGAAATCATAAAGTTATGATTTAAATTAAAAATACATAATCATAATGAAAAAATAAAAATAATATATATCATATATAAATACAGCATCATCATAATGCCCACCATAAGATGTGGTAGTAGATAATTCAACAATCATCGTTTTGTTAGGTGTTAGTTTTCCATCCATAGAAACAATATGCTCTTTACCCATTAGATGGAGGTGTGTGTAATTTTAGTTTGATTAAATCCCATAAAATCACCCTAGTATATTGAGAAATTTTTTTTTTTATAAAATTATGGTGTGAAAATATTTTAGGGGTTGGAGAAGTTAAATAAAAGAAAATAATTTAGGAGAAACTGTAACTTTTAATTCAGGTTACTCCAATTGGTTTTTATCAAAAGGTTTTATTTAGTTGCCTTATTCCCAAGGTAAGGCTACTAGGAGTAATAGAGGTATATTTAGAGCTTATTTGGGTATGGTTTTTTCGATCCAAGGGGCTATAGATGTGTGAGTAATGTGTTATAATAGAGGGATTTTTATAAGGTGTTGGACGAGTTCATTAGGAAAGTGTGAAAATATATATTTATTATATAATGATTTTCAGTTTCGAAAGGTCCAAAACTTATTACGTTCTAAGATAATATGACTAATGGCCTAAATAAATTCATCCAATTATAATTGGAATGGTTTTTGATGTCATTTTTATATTTATAATCTTATTTTTTTAGATCATTTATTAATGAGGTAAATACTACATCATTTTTGTGTCATAAATAATATAATATTTTTGATGTCTAAAAATTATAAAAAAAACCTGGATGTAGGAAAACGTTTTAGAATTACAAATAAAATTTATAGCAGAAACGATAACTTATATAACACAAGGTAAAAATTAATTTACATAATGTTATTTGTTTATTTAATTTTTGTCTTTACTTTAAGGTAATTAAAATAATCTGTCATTATCACTCTTAATTGGATCCATGAGGTCCCAATATCTACAAAAGGATGACCATGGTCGTCCATGACTCATTCAATATGAATAGGACAAGTGTTATGGTAATTTTGAATTATTATGATATTCTTTTTACCAAGAATTACCCTATTAACCTTTAACCACGGTAAATAAAAGTCAAAATTTACTATTCCCCAAAAATTATTCTAATCTTATTGTACCAAATTTTACATACTAATAACAACCATTCATGCTGTATTTTTGAAATTCAATTCATTGAAGGGGTAATATTACATTTAAATGATAAAGGTAGTTTTTTAACTACTACTAAGTGGTTTTACTATAAGTAAAAATTCGATATTTTTCAGAAAAATAACTAAAATCTAGAGTAAGCTATATTGGATATTCCAAATTCCAAAATGATATATATTTTACCAAATTAAAATCTTATAAGTTTCATTAATTAATTTAAAATTAATTTCTGTTGTCAAAAAAAATATCGTGTTTTTAAGAATCATTATCAATCAAAATATTGACACTTGTTTATGTCCAATTTACAAGTGAAATTAATTATAGTATCCTAAATTGTATTAAATGATAAATATATAATATAATTATACTTCAAAACCATTAAAAATCAAAATTTAACACTATAAATATTTTCAATTAAAAACGTTGTTTTCGATTAAAATTTAGTATTTTTCACTATTCAACAAAATATGAATGTAATTAGAAAAATACCAAAAATTTATCAAAAATAAATTTTTATGTCCCGATTCTATAGAATAAGTATATATTGTCAAATATAATATATAAAAGTGTCAATTATTTTATTAATAAGATTTTTCCATTAAAATGCGTTAAAATTAATTTTTCTGAAAAATACTTCCTTTATATGAAAAATTAAATTTTTTCTTATATTATATCTAAGAAACACATAATATGGACGTTAAAATTATATAGAGTATATAAAATTCAATATTCAATTAATACTATCCATAACCTTTTTTTGAACGGCTAGTTTGGTAAGTCATGGTGCACTCGAACTCGGTGTTGCGTGTAGCGCATGTTAATGAATTACATTGGAGAGATAACATACTATGAAATCATGTGGTGTTACATTATCCTCTCCTACAATAAATTTCATCATCAAAACTTTAAATTATTCTTCTAAAATAAGATTATGAAAATAGAAATTACCTTTGTGGAAAACCCACATCAGAAAAAGGGTTAGTAAAATTTAGTCTTAATAAGAGAGAAAGGGAAATGAAAAAGGCACCACCGACTTAGGCTTTCAAATAAGAGAACATTGGAGACAATTACAGAAACATAATTGGAGAAAAAATTAAATATTTATAGTGAGTGATTAAGGTCCTCAATCACAAACAATTGTAAAATTTAGGGCCTCTAATCCATCAATCTAAGATGATTTAGAATATCATCAGTTTCAAAAAAAATATAAGGTATTATTATAAAAAAATCATTGTTCTAATATCCCTTAACTATAATTTATGAATTAATTTCTATATACAATAATATATATATATATATATACATGGCATGTATATTTCTATCCTTTAAATAATTTATACCACAAACTCATCTTTCACACTAAAAGATAATAGAAATCCAAAATATTATATTTATCCAGATACCAAGAAAAAAACTAATTTAGATTAACCATGTACTTATTATATGTATGTGGTAGGTCATAAAGCCTTATCACACATTGGTTGTACTTCGTCATGTATTATTTTAAAACATGGTAACACCATGAATTACCATAAAACCTTATTGATTACATTCTTGCTCCCTTATTCCTTATAGAATACTTGATATATTATTTATATCCATTTTTTAAATATTCCATCAAAAATAGAATAAAGAACACATTAATTGGTTCCAAGGTTGTCAAGAAAATCAAATATAATTTATCTAAATCAATCATGTCTTATTCCAAAATAACTACATCTGTATCTGGACAATATTATGGTTTACCTTTCCCCAAACCATATATTTTACAAATAAAATTAACCTAATATTGAGTCACTTTTCTTGGTTCCACACAATCTTAAGTCCTTAATGAAATAGTACTGCAATATAATCCTTATATACTCCATAATAATTATAACCAGTACATCATTGATAAAATATTCAAATGACATAATTCATTAATATCAAAATAAGAACACTTGTCATTAAACTTCATATGTGGTAATATAACTACTTGATTATTATCCATGAACATCATTTGTGGTATAATGTGATGATTTAGACATTGATTTTCCTAGTGTCCCCACTCCACAAAGATAAAGAATTGTATATTTTAATCCTTTTTCATACCCTTGCAAAAACGCACATGGTGTCCTCTTTCTCCAAACATATAACAAACTCCCAATCCCTTCAATAATTTACCAATGTGATTCTTTCCATAGTTATCACACATGGGAAATCCCTCTTTCCCCTATTAACTTTATCCATCTTTCTTTCTTCTATCCTTTTCTTCTCTTTCTTCTCTTCAAATCCATAGAAATCAAATAATGAATTAATTATCATATAAACACATGATACTATATCATCATATGATGAGAATATGTGGGACAATATTTTTCTTTTAAATTTTAGCATAAAATAATGAATTATATGATCCTTCTTATTCTTTCGATCATGAGTATTGCTAGAATTCTCATTCCTTGTACTAGGAACCACTTCTAAACAATGTAATACAGTAGTTCAGTTTATTAATCAAAATTCATAATTCCAAACTTGTAGAATAACTTAGGTAAATTGAACAGTTTATGGATATAATATATAATCAGAAAAAAAAAATTCATTAAATAAGTATTTAATCCTTAATCCTTCATAATATCTTGTAATGAAAATGTGAATTATCTAAAAAAAATACCCCTATAGTGTCTTAACCAAGAGTGTAGAAAGGTCCTTTTTTGTTCACCAGTTCCCATTCGAGTCTATCTCGAAGAGGTGTTTTCGGGTTTTACCCCTAGGTACATCTATGCCAGAGCCACCTCTACCTGCTCGTATCAAGACAAGGATGTATTGCATAGAAAACTCAATAAAAACTCTACAGTTCCAAAATTATAGGAGGTTCTTCTATAATATTCTTCAAAGTCTATCTTAGTGTAATTTTCTCTAATTAGATTTTATATAAATATATTTCCAAGTATATTGTTAAATATCCTTTGATACCAACTGTAATGCCTTGACAATAGATTGCAGAGTCGGTGTATTATTTTAATACATTGGCATGATTACAAGGAATCATATACCGAAAGACTGATCATTTTAGCTGTCATGTAAAATAGATTACCTACATGAATTTTACATTAAAATTTCTAATATACAACACAAAAAAATCCTTTGAGAATGCCATTGTCTCCTTACCTTAACCCTGCATCTCAAACATACAACACTTCTTGGGATCCTGGGAAAATAATACATAAGAAGGGGGTGAACTCAAGTGCTCATTAAGGGTAAATAATTTAGCAGAATCTATAAACAATTAAGTAAATACGTGTAATAAAAACAATATCTTTTTATATATAAACATGAACATAATATGGAAAAAATAAATCAAACAATACCATATAAACCTGCACAAGGATATTCTACTTGTCGAATATTCACATGTAATAACATTTTCATAATGAGGGAATGTATAATACCCGACTTTTATTATTGTGTCAAGGCCTTGTGCATGGACCTAGGGGAAAACTGTAACCGGACCCCAACCCAGAGATCCTTCTATAACGGGACTCCAACCCAGAGAGCCTCTCTAACCATATACCAAACCGAAGAGCCTCTGTTACAAAAATCCAACTCGAAGAGCCTCTGTAATCGGAATCCATCGCAGAGGGTCTATTGTAACCAGAACCCAACCCGGAGGGCTTAATTTTATCGATCCCAGACTCAGAACATACTAGTCCAACACAATTACCTTATGAAGAGGATGAAATAAAACATTAACATTTGTATTAAAACTAGCATACGAAATGTCAATACATTAACCATAAACCATGAATGGAATAAAAATAACTCATCCACATTCAAACATATCACAAAAATTTAATACAATATGGAATATTTTTATCATAATAAATCAACTCCAAAAAAGTTTAAAAATTATCAAAGGATGTTGACAAAGATGAAATCAAAACTATTTGTGAGGAAAATCTCTTTCTATTTTGAAATCATTTAAGAGTAACATAATTATAAAGAGAAAATATATTTTAAAAATATTTATATAATATTGTAAGGGAATCTTTTATGATGATATAATAACAGATAATAGCCCCACCCAACGTACAAGATAAAAAAGTCATTCTGAACATAATATTTTCAAAAAAGTTATAATGTACCTTGTTTGGAAAACGATAGATTGATTATTTTCAAAAATATATAAGTTCATGTAAGGGTATAAATGAATTTAACCCATTATCATGTAAATAGTAAAAATGTTTTGAAATATATTTTAAGAAAACATATATGTGGATGATAAAGAGGTCCTAGTAGATACTTATGTAAAAACAACCTCAAAAAATCAAGATATTGTGATATTAAACCATTCCATGTCGTAATCAATCGACTCATATGAAAAAAAGATAATAAACCCCAAATAATTCATATAATACCATGAATATAAATATAATCAGGATTATATATGTCAAATTTGAGTACAAAATACACCACATGGAATAAGTGCCAAATAAAGAAAATCTCACGAAATTAAAAGTGAGATACGAAACCCCTTACCTCATCTCCGAATTGAATTGATTTTTCCTTGTTCTTCCTGAATAATAATCTTTAGTTAATTAATACATGATTAAGATTCTTTTTTCATGTTTATAATTTCATTTATATCACTTATTACCACGTTATAAATAATTTGTAATCATTTAAGTTAATAATGGTCGTTTGATCGATATTTGGTACATGAGTAGAAAATTAACACCTAAAAATTAAAAGCTGTCCATGTGGTCAAAATTACATTATCTAAAAAATAATATTCATGATTTAGATATCATTTATATCATATATATATCGTTTATATATATGTATTTATAACAATACATAACATTTGGATATTGGAAATATAATGCACCGTTCATTGAGATGTTAAGTCGTACATGCGCTTGAACGCTACATTCATTTCTATTTCATATTTTAATTGAATTAAAACATAATTATACATAGTTATATTATAATTCCCGTATAATATCATATATAATTTAAATATCTCCATCCTTTATATGTCCCACATATGGTAAGAAAGTGTCATATCACATTGAGGTTGCGGTAGTCCACACTTCCTCAAATGAAATTATTGGGTTTACTCATAACAGATTTCATAAAGGAATGTATTAAATTAATAATTATGAAGCCTAAAAAATTAACGTAATATACATCATATATAAATATAGTTTCAGCATAATTTACACCATTAGAGATGGAAGACGATAATTTAGCAATCATCGTTTCATGAGCTGTTAGTTTTCCATCCACAGAAACAATAAGTTCCATACATATTAGATGGATGTGTTTGTAAGTGTAGTTTGAATCATTCCCATAACAAAAAATATATATTTAGGATTATTTTTTTGTTATAAAATAAATAAATGAAATGATTTTAGGCATTAGAGAAGTAAAATAAATTAAAATAATTTAAGAGAAACAGTTGCCTTAAATTCGGGTTACTCCCTTCGGGTTGAACCAAAATGACTTCTTGATGTGCCTTATAACAAAGGTGAGGATTATATGATGAATAGACTGATATTTAGAGCTTATATGGGTATATTTTGGACTATTCAAGGGGATTTAGAGGTGTGAGATGTGGGTTAGTAGTGAGGTCATTTTATAAGGGGGAGGAGGAGTTATTTAGGAAAGTTTGATAATATTAATTTATTGTATAATTTGTTTGGTTTATAAAGGCCCAAC
The DNA here is from genome assembly GCA_963277665.1 of Viscum album. Taxonomy (NCBI): domain Eukaryota; kingdom Viridiplantae; phylum Streptophyta; class Magnoliopsida; order Santalales; family Viscaceae; genus Viscum; species Viscum album. The sequence continues at coordinate 263,841,940 of OY728122.1, read as the reverse complement.
ACACATTAAATTCAAATATAAGGTGACTCAGGGTCGAAATAAATTCATCCAATAAGAATTGGACTGGTTATGGATGTTATTTAAAAATTTATAATCTTATTTATTTAAATTATTTATTAATGATGTAAATACTTCATCATTTTTGTATCATAAATAATTTAATTTATTTGATGACTAATTTTTTTTAAAAAAATATCATCATTTAAGAAAACTTTTTATATATTCAAAGAATATTTATAGTATAAAATATTTCCTATATAACCTCACATTAAATTTAATTTACAAAAATATATTTTTTTTTCTCATTTTCTTCTTTAGTTTATGTTAATTAAAATAAATTGTAATTTTCACTCTTCAGTGGCTCTATGAGGTCCAAAAATGGACCAAAAGATGCCCATGGTCGGCCATGACTCACAAAATATGGTTATAAAAACTCATAAATTAATATTATATAATTATGATATTTTTTTCCTTGAATTACCCTATTTACCATTAACCACAATAAATAATAGTCAAATGCTACTATCCACCAAAAATTTATTTTATCTTATTTAACCACATATTACTTAATAATGATAACCATGTATATCATATTTTCAAAATTCAATTCATAGAAGTTGTAAAATTTCATTTAAATGAAAAAGTTAGTTTTTTAACTACTTCTAAGTGGTTTCACTATTCATCAAAAATTGACGTTTTTCAGAAAAATATGAAAATTTCAGTCGAGGATATATTTGATATTTCGAATTCAAAAATATTTACTATTTTACCATATTAAAAAAATAGAATTTTCATTAATTAATTTAAAATTTATTCCCATTGTCAAAATAATAGCGTGTTTTTTAGAAACAATATCTACCAAAAGATTGACACTTGTTTATGTCCAATTTCAAAGTGAAATTAATTATAATGACCGAAATTGTAATAAATTATAAAAATATAATCTATTTATACTTCAAAACCATTCAAATTCATAATTCAACCATATAAATTATTTTTATTAAAAATGTTTTTTTCAATTGAAATTTCGTATTTTTTACTATTCACCAAAAAACTAATGTTATCAGAAAAATACAAAAAAAAATTATCATAACTAAATATTTATGAACTGATTCTAAAGTAAAAGTTTATTTTCTCAAATGTAATATATAAAAGTGTCAAATATTGGATTTAAAAAGGGTTTTCCAATAAAAGGTTGTAAAATTTCATTCTCTAAAAAATACTTCCTTTATCCGAAAAAATTGAATTTGTTATTAAATTATGTCTAAGAAACACATAATATGGATGTTAAAATTTTATGGTGTATATAAAATTCAAAATATAGTTAATACTGTCCATAACTGTTTATTTAATGGATTTTTTGAAATGTCGTGGTGTGCTCGAACTTGGAGTTGTGTGTTGCGCATGTTATTGAATTACTTTGAAGAGATATCATACTCTGAAATCCTGGGGTGTTTCAGGGTTCCTTGAATGATGTATGTCTCACATGGATCATGAAATACTAGTCGATGATGCTGACCACGAACTCCTCCTCCACCTCACGGGCCCTGATTATGACCAACACCATGACATGGATCTGCTCTTTGAGGATAGGGAGCGTCACAAGGATGTCATTTGCGTGCCCCATCAACCCTCTACTAATCTAAAGCTAGTGAAACCAACTAATGTTTCCTTGGCTGAAAATGCCTCAAAAGAGGAAACTCTACTACAACACTGGTTTCAAGATAATTTCAGTGAATGGTCGGCCAGTCTCACTACTGATGAACTTAACTAACAATAGAATAAGAAGCTCCTGATCCCTTCACATAGGCCTGAGAGCTGCATCCCCCAGATAAACGAGATGATGAGGGCTAATACCTACCCCTATCTAAACAGAAACTCTTCTGCCCAGAAAAACAGGGAACCCCGGACCAGAGCTCTTCTTCATGGGGAATCATGACGACTCTCCTATCATGATGATCCGGTTCAGGACAAAGTCCTCTCGATGACCACTACGCTCGCCAGCACCTCAAGATATGTTTTTTGGATAAATGCGGTAGCCATGCGCTAGATCTATGGATGTATAGCCTCATATAAATGCCTCTACCTATCCTCCTCATCAGGAAACTTGTCCGATGAATATCTTAATAGGTTCCAGATATATATTCCAAACTCTCGCAGACTGGAGCTCCCCTGTCGATGTGTCAGAATCTCTTAGCGATTGGAAGAATTGGTAGTCGAAGAAATAATCTTGATTCATAACATGTATCGGGACTCCCCACATGAGATTAGTGACTCCTTGAGATCCCCGATGAATATTAACCACAAATTCTTCTTTGCACCATGAATCATCTTCACAACTAATGACCCTTGGTGCTCCTTTTGAGAACAGATCAAACTGAAGCCTATCTCAACTTCCTCTAACCACTATTTTGTGACAACATCGGAAATGGAGCCCTCATAATTCAGCATATTATGGCCTTGAAAATATGAGAGTGTCATCCTCCAATTGGGGTCATCATCCACCTCTACCCAACGCCAATATGCTGGAACAGCCTGCTGGACCTCTTCTATGCGATCCTGATGAGGACATCGACCTGGGGCCATGCCTATATAATAACAAAAAGACAGAGATATGAAACCCACCATAAGGAAGACTGTACATTAATTAATTAATTTTTTTCTTTTATTTTTTTTGTTTTCCCTATCCCAATGTCTACCCATTAAAATTTAGGCACATGGAAGAATGATACATGTTTCTATCCAAGACTCTACCTTGCAACTAGTTTCACCTTATTATTTCCCCCAGTAAACATAAATGATTGTATATCAGATCATTGGTGGCCCTAAACTCCTAGGTATCAGCTGGTCCCCAATGTCATCATCACTTTCTAAACATGACTAACATTGTTCCCCTACCCAACAATGTAAGGTGACCTTTTCCTAACCCCAATCACCATCCTATCCCACAAACTCTCTCTGATACCACCGTGTCACGACCCCCTCCCCCCAAATAGTACCCCTACTAGTCTAAAAAGTCATGCCTCCTGTAGGTCCCTGGTTGGAAACTATCACCAATGTTATAGTAAGCACACAGATTGGAGGCAGTACCCACTAAGAGAACATACGTGAAAGAACTAGATAAGGAAAACAACAAACAACTCCAACTGCGAAAAAATATAAATAAAATCACATGTACACATATGTAATGTCAGGAAAAACTACTGCAACGAAATGTGGAAAACTACATGTACGCAAAATAAAGTAAAAACAACAACAACCACTAATCCCAAAACAAAATATACAACCCAAAGATAGTAGGAACTAGACTGATCTCCAACCTGTCGAAGTTTCCTGATAAAAATTTTATATATATACATATGGTGAGTATAACAGTATACATTTTTGGATCCTCCGAAGAGCCACTTGTGAAAATGGTTAGAAATCATACTAAAGAACAATGAACAAAATGTGAAACTAACTTGTCACCAAAACAGTTTTACTATGTTCCCAGCCTCACCACAGTTACTCTCACTAAGTATTGTATAAAAGAGTATAAAATATAATAAAAAATATTAAGGGTACCCCATACTTACTTCCCTCCGGGTTTGCCTCTTTTCTCCAACATTGCATTTCCTAACCATCTCCCTTCAAAAAAGAATTTCACGAATGTACATGGGAAAAGCAACACAACATGCACCTCATGAAAAAAAACTCCATGTCCACATAAAAAAAGTAACTCGGTACTTTTTTTGGAGCCACCGCAGCTCACATAATGTGTATTAAAAATCAGGTATTAAACCTGATGCCATTATATACCATACATTGAGTAAGGATCGTCAAGCCATCATATCCTATATATGTTACACCTATATTAGTCAATGGGAATCTATATCCAGAATATATGAGTGTGAATACCCACAGGATATTACAGCCCACTACACACATATATTGGGAAAACTAACCATTGTGCCTACCTGTAAATGTTACTACCAAGATATGAGAGTAGGGCCAAAGGGGGTAGTCCTCCATCCTTCCTCCCACCATCATGTTAGGGAATACACCCTGAGGTCTCAAAATTCCTATGGTGTCTGTATCCCAAACTGATGGGGTGGAGTAGCGTATGGAAACACAAAAAGTACAGAATATACTATAACTCACAACCACTCTACGAGCATAACCTTGTATTAGACACAACTTCATATAATTTCTCTCAGACTCCCTATTGTAGCATATAATACTATGTATCTGATAATCACATAACCATTTAAAGATATTAATTACATTACATCATTCACTTTTTATTAGTTTTAATTATGTTAATCAATTCTATAAACAATAATTAACCTTTACAAATTCAACATTAAATTTCATTAGCATTAAAAACATAGTCCAATATCCCATTAAATTATAAACTCGTTATTACGTCCCAGTAAGCTCTATACCCTTACGTTAACATAATTTATTTAATCATCTATTAGATACATTATTACATTCCCACATTCCCAGACATTCTAGTAAAACAATATAATCTACTAATAATAAGGGGGATTAACTCGGTGAGTTTATGAACTACCTGTCAATTCATTTCCACCGATAGAAAGAGCATAGACTCATCCTACCTCGAGAAGCTAAAAAAATAATGCACATGGCATAACCCATGTGTCTTATTCCCTTTTAAGAATGAGGGTAAGAATCAATGATCCCTGATGTCCCATCCAACACCCACATGCATAAACTGATGCAACTTGCAACTCTAGGCGCAATCTGATGCCACAACCAATAGGCCTCCATGCCCCCAAAAATCACAACAGCCATCCATGCTCACATAACAACCTAAAAAATAGTAAAATAATCATCATACAACTGGGCTCCTGTCACTTAAACATGCAAGAGGGTAAGTCAGAACCCGAAAAGCAATTACCGTTAAATAAATAACCACTTCATTAATCTATCTTCAATTAACAGATTTTTTATTTTCAAGTTCCAACAATGGGAAAATAAAACAGTATGATATAACAATTTGATTAAATATTCATAGAGCATCAATTTTATTAGCATTAAATTACAACAACAAAAATCAGATGCATTTACATGCCTCTTTATCATTATCGAAACTACTATCAATAAATTCTGGCTTTACGTTCTTTACCAATATCCATTAGGAATGAAAAGAAAAACAATGAAATAATTGATATCACACAAACTAGAAAATCAATAGGCCATAACATTTGATCGATATCAATTTAGTTATCCTATTAAAATATTTATTATATCAATTCCATTGTGATCTAGTGGGATAAAACATTCTTACTATTCAATTTCATGTATAATAAAATGGAAGCAAAAAATCACCCACCTCAAATGGTTCTTGAAATTCTTTATATGAGAGCAAGCCACAAAATGGGTTTCAATTTCCTCTTCCATTAACTACTGTATCTTCTGGAGGATACAGAGACACCACCACCCTAGTCAAAACCAATGAAAATCGCATTAGGATCATGGATATTGTATTCCATAAAAGAGAAAGGAGAAAAAAAAGGAGATGATCTCAATAGAATGATGATAGATCAAACCATATATTGAAGATTGATCGATACTGCAAGGTTTCATCAAAAATAAATGTGAACCAATCCAAGGAGGAAGTTTTGATAGAACAACTCCTACAGGAAGTAATGGATGGTTCCAGCATCTCACACTTGAGAACAAGGTGGAATAATAAGGGAGAAAGATATCACAATACTTTAAAAGTTTTAACCAAGTTGCGGGTTTAGATACACTGGATTATCCATTAAAAGAGGATCGTAGTAAACCACACATATTGACCAGGTAAAAGAATTATGAGCCTTAGAATAATAAAATATAGGATTAATGTCTTATTAATCGGCCTTAGAGTCCTTAAAACAATGATTTAGATTCATATTATAATAATGTAATCATCAATGGGGAGAAACTGTTTGAAGATGGAAACTCTATACATGAACATAGAACTTGGAAAAGGAAATAGAGGCTAACACTGGATCTCACCATTTTGAAAACAATGTTCATGTACTCAAATTATGGAAATGGAAATAGAGGCTATCGTTGAACCTCACTGTTCTTGAAACAGTTTTCACTAACTCAATTTTTTAATAGGAAATTGTGGATACCGTTGGACCTCACCATTCATGAGGAAATGTTCATGAACTCAAAATTGGGAAATGGGAACAGAGGCTACCTTTATAAATCACCGTCCCAGAAACACTGTTTACATAACTTGAAACACTATTCACAGAAGTGGAAATTTGAAACTGTGTTGGGGATAAGTAACCTTGACCTCCCAAATCACCTCAAAAACATGATTTTTTCAAAGAAATGGACTAGAGAGGTCTCTGCCATTACATTGTACGGCTTCACATGCTGCCTTTGATGATCGTCTCAGATCGCGACACCTGCTTTACATTCTCGTTTAAGAGGAATTACATGAGGCGTTCGGGACACAACAGTGTTTGAGAAAAACATTTCATCCCCAGTCGGATGGTTAGAAAAATCAGACCATACAAACATTGGAGTACAAGATTCGTACTTGCATCTTAGACTTTGGTATAGTTGGTAGGACCACCTAGAACATGTGGAGTTTGTATAATACATCATCTTCCACACTCCCATTGGTATGGAATTTTTTGAGGACTTGTACGAGTGGCATTGTAGATCACCCATATACTGGACATACCTGGGGGAGTCGAAACACTTTAGTACATAGTTGGAATAGGATAAAACTGAGAAGGTGCATATCATCAAGGTAAATATGAAGACTTCATAGAGTAGGTAGAAGTATTACGCCAACACGAGACATGGACCCCTGGAATTCGAGGAGGGATATCAGATGTTCTTTCAGGTCTCACTGCGATGAGGATAGTAGAGATTTGGATGGGGAGACAATATATCTCCAAGGATCTTCATACCTTTTCATATCCAGAGTAGAGTTGGAAATGTGGTATACCACATGGCTTATCTCCTAATAATTCCCTGTTTTCTTGATGTTTTACTTGTTTCATAGTTGAGGATGTATGTACATGATCCTTCGCACATCATCTATTGGGGTGAACTGGAAATTGATCATGGGGTGACATTTTTAGAGTTTCTAATGGAGATGGAGGATAAATAGGAATGGGTCCTACCCAGTCCATCAATTCCTCTAGTGTGCATTTGATGGTAGCACAGGAGTCTCCAAGAGGGAACATAGGAGATGGAGGATCAGATTTTTGATAAGTACCCCCATATTTTTGTTTAGTTGTTGTTTTGGCTTTTGAGGATGAAAATACCAATGATGGGGGGAATCTATCATATTATAATTTTCATGTAATATTTTTATATGGAATTATATAGAGATTGTGAAATTCAAAGACACCTGATTCATAGCTCTAGAGAGCCCAGAATGGAATTTTCCATTTTTTAAGGTTTCTTCGGTTAACACATGATAATAATTTTCTATCTTTTGAACCATCACCCAAATTGATAATCTGAGGGTGCTGATGAATTCAGAACTCCAAGATTCTCCTAGAAATTATGTAACACTTACCAGTATGTGAAGAGCGGAAAAGATATTTTCCAGAAATTTAAGCTAAATATTTGATGAATTTCATAGAATTATTTTTTTTTCATTCACACAGTTGAGTGGCGGATGACGATGATGTAGTGCAGTGATGAGGTGGGGATGATGAAAATTAATGAGGCACATCAATAAATCAATAACACGCTATTTTACAATGTTTTAATGGCTTGTAAAAATGAAAATATATCATAAATGAAACAACGTAAATACACGACATCTCACCATATTGGGAAGGCTAAAACATGCTTCTATTTATAATTCAATGCTCTAGAGAAATACTGATTAATTAAATTGGAGGATTTTATGGAAAACCTCTGATGGAATTTCACCCCATAAATGATCGAAGAATGCTGGCATGACTTCATATTATTCATCATGCCTTTCATAGAGTAGTGATTTTGAGTAATGGAAATGTATTAACACCTCAAGGATGAATGATTTTCAACGAACATCAAATTGGAAGGTGTATTTGATTTGGAGTTCTTACATGTCTGTTTCTAAATGAGGAATGCATATTAACACATGAATAGGTCAATCCACAGACTATGTGTTATTGTGGGAGAAGGACTTCTTTGGGGTTTATTTATTTAGGATTTAATTATCTTTGCTGTTAAAATTTATAACCCTATACCTCACTTGTTTTTTGAACATCTAACGTGGGGGAATGGGAGGACATGAACAATTCATGAGCCATTATATCATGGGTTTTCATCATTACCATAATTTTGAATAAACGATAAGGTAGTTTTGAGAGTTTTGCGGTGGAGAAGACAAGCCCCAAAAAATGAAGGCACATGAGGAAAGAAAATAGATCGTGGATGCGGACATGGCTGTTCAAAAAATATTCCATCGGAGCGCTAGCTCTGTTGGTGGCACGCAGAGAAAGCCAGTGGGGTCTAGCGGTGGAAACCACGGGTGCGAGGTGGAACACTAAAATGGAACTTCAGATGAATGGTCATGGCAGGACCGGGCCGAGGATTATCAATACAAGTCGCCAGAAGAGCTGGCGGCTAGAGTAGGTGGACACGGTTGCATGATCGCATCAGAGGGAAGCAGACGCAGAATTGAGCTGCATCCCATGCGACGGGATGAGGTCTCTATACCGTTGTGGAGGAGGCACCATGATGAAACCCATGTGGAAATGGTGTGGAATGAATGCAGCTCCCAGCCGCATCAAACGAGGCGGACCAGACGGGGCGAGAACTCCCAGCGGGCATGACCCCAGACTCACCAGGCCTGTCTATTCCCATTACCTAGTAGGCTAGAACTGAGCCCTGTAGGCCAGACCCACACCAGTGGGCTGGCCCACACAGTCTTTAGACTACGTCAAAATAGACTACGTTTCCAGGTGGCTCTGTGGGATGGAACCTCGACCAACCGGTCCGGGTCCAGTACGACCTATTGTGCCTAGACCACTGGCGAGGCTGAAATGGACCGACTATGACCCATACCATGTTAGGTCATGTATATCTTAATTAAACTAGGTGTGTTGAACCCACAAGATGGGATATTTGGGTCACTCCGACTGGGTTGGACCAGGCCTTGTCACAATAAGCCCCTGGTTACAAAAATACCTTTATCTTGCAAACTGCACATCCAATCGATAGACCATATGTGAAATTGTGACCCTCTTGAGGAGGTGGATATTTTGGAATTCATTTTGTTGACTTTTATTGATTTCTATATGTGAAAAATGTCTTGAGAAGATATTCTCCCAAGCACCCTAGTTACAGAACCCTAATATATATCGGGATGCATAGCCTCCTCGATTTGCCTCCACCTGGCCACCTCATCATGAAACATGTCCGAAGAATATCTTAATAGGTTCCTGAAACCGATTCCAAACTATCAAAGACTAGATCTCCCCTGTCGAAGGGTCAGAAGCACTTAGCGATTGGATGCTTTGGTAGTCGAAGAAAGAAATATGATTTATAAAATGTCTCAAGACTTCCCACATGAGATCACTGACTCCTTGATATCTCCGATGAATATGAATCACCAATTCTTCGTTGCACCATGCATCATCCTCACAACTGAGGAAACCCAGTGCTCCTTCCGAGAATGGATCAAATTGAATCCTATCTTATCTTCCTCTAACCAGTATTCTGTGATAGCATCTGAAATGGATCCCTCATAATTTTGTATACTCTGGAGCTGAAACTCTCAGACTGTCCTCCTCCATGTGGCATCATCATCCAACTCTACCAAAAGACGATCTTTTGGAACAGTGTGTTGGACCTCATCTATGCAATCCCGACAAGGATATCGACCTGGAGCTATACCTATAAAATAACAAAAAGTTAGAGATATAAAACCCATCATAAGGAATACTAAACAATAATTAATTTATTGTTCTCTTTTATTTATTTTAGTTTCCCCTATCCCAATGTCTACCCATTTAAATACAGGAAAATTGAAGAATGATACATTATCCTTTCCTAGGTATCTACCTTGAAACTAGTATCACCTCATTATTTCACCCAGTAAACATAAATGTCTATATATCAGATCATTGGGGGCCTTAAACTCCTAGGTATCTGTTGGTCTCCAATTTTGACATCACATTCTATACATGACTAACATTGTTCACCTAACCAACAATGCATCCTCACCTTTGCCAAACTCCAAACACCATTCTATCCCACAACCCCCCTTTGATACCACTGTTTCACGACCCCCACCACACAAATAGTACGCCTTCTAGTCTACAACATCGCGCCTCATGTAGGCCCTGGTTTGGAAACTATCACCAATGTTATAGTTAACACACATATGGGAGGCATTAACCACTAAGAGAACACATGCGAAAGAGATAGATAAGACAAAAAACAACCAAATATAACTCTGAAAAAATATAAATAAATTCACTTGTACACATATATAATTCCATGAAAAACTACTGCAATTAAAAGTGGAAAACAGCATGTGCCCAAAAGAAAGTAAAAAAAACAACAAAAACTAAGACCAAACAGCATATACAAACCAACACTAGTAGAAACTAGACTGATCTAAAACCTCTCTAAGTGTCCTAAAAAAAGTTAATATATATACATATGGTGAGTATAACAGTATACTTTGTAGGATCCTCCCAAGAGCCACATGTAAGAATTTAATGAAAACATACTAAAGAACAATGAACATAATGTGAAAATAACTCATCACCTAAATAGATTTACTATGTTCCCAGCCTCACCACACTTACTCTCACTATGTATTGTATACAAGAGTATATAATTTAATAAATAATATCAAGGGTACCCCGTTATTCCTTCCCAACTAGTTTTCCTCTTTTCCCCAACATCACATGTCATAACCATCTCCCTTCGAAAAGGTTCTCCCGCAACTACCTAGGAAAAGAAATAGAACATGCACCTCATGAAAAAAACCACCACCTCCACTTTAAAAAAGTTACTTGATAATTTTTTGGAGCCACCACATCTCGCATAATGTGTATAATAAATCAGGTATTAGACCCGGATCCATTATATCCCATACATCGAGTAAGGATCATCAATTCATCATATCCTATACATGTTACACCAATATTAGTCAATAGGATACTATATCCTGAATATATGAGTGTGAATAAACACAGGCCATTATATCCCACTAAACACATATATGGGGAAAATAGACCGCTATGCCTAGAAGCAAAAGTAACTACCAAGATAAGAGAGCAGGGCCAAAGGGGGTAGTCGTCCATCCTTCCCCCAACCAAAATGTTAGGGAATACACCCCCAGCTCTCAGAATTCCTGAGGTGTCTGTATCCCTAACTAAAGATGTGGAGTAGCGTATGGAAACACAAAAAGTACAGAATATACTATAGCTTACAACCACTATATGCGCATAAAATAGTCTTAGACAAAACGGCATATAACGTCTCTCGGACTCCCTACTGTAACATATAATAATAGGTATCATATAATCACAATACCATTTTAAGTGCTTAATTACCTTACATAATTTCATTTTTAGTAGTTTTACTTTTTGTTAATTAATTCTTTAAACATTAATTAACTATTAAAAATACAACATTAATATTCATTATCACCACAAACATAGTCAAATGTACCATTAAATTGTAACCTCGTCATTACGTCCCAGTAAGATCTATCCACTTGGTTTAACATCATTTATTCAATAATCAATTAACTACATTATTATTTTCCCATATGCCCGAGCATTCTAGTAAAACATTATAAGCTACTAAACACAAGGAAGATCAACTCGGCGAGTTGATAAACTACCTGTAAATTCGGTTCCACTGATATAAAGATCATAGACCCATCCTCCTTTAAGAAGATAAACACCTAAATCACATGGCATAACATGTGTGTCTTCTCCCCTTTTAATAAGGAGAGTAAAAAAACAAGATCCCTGATGCCCCCCCCACGACACCCACATTCATTAACTGAGGAATCATGCTACGATAGGCATTATCTGATGCCACAAATAATAGGCCTCCATGCGCCCACAAATCACAACAGCCATCCAGGATCACATCACAACCTATGAAACAACAAAAAAAATCATCATACTATTTGTCTCTTCTCCCTTAAACATTCAAGAGGGTAAGTCATAACCCTACAATGTATTACCTTTAAATAAACAACCAATTATTAAATATATCTTAAAATAATAGGTTTATTATTTTCATGTTCTAACTATGGAAAAATTAAATAGAAAGATATCAGAATTTATTAAACATGTATTGAGAATCAATTTTATTAGCATCAAATTACAACAAAAACAATCAGATTAATTTGCATGCCTCTTTTTCATTATCCAAACTACTATCAATAAATTATGGCTTTACGTTCATTACCAATTTCCATTAGGAATGAAAAGAAAAACAATGCAATCATAGACATCACACAAACTTGAAAATCAAGATTCCATAACATATGATCAATATCAATTTAGTTATCCTATTAAAATATTTATTATATAAATTCCATTGTGATCTAGTGGGATAAAACATGATTACTATACAATTTCACATAAAAGAAAATGGAAGCAACAAATCCCCTACCTAAAATGATTCGTGACATTATTTATACGAGCACGAGCCACACAATGGGTTACTATCTCCTCTCCCATTAACAACTGTATCCTCCCGAGGATATAGAGACACCACCACCCCGGTAAAAAACCCATTAAAATCCCATTATGAACATGGATATTGCATTCCATAAAAGGGAAAGGAGAAACAGAATGATGTGATATCAATAGAATGACGATAGATTATACTATATATCGAAGATTGATCGATACTACAATGTTTCATAAAAAATAGAGGTGACCCAATCCAATGAGGAAAGTATGATCGCACAATTCCTAAAGGACATAATGGATGGATCGATCTTCTCAAACTTCAGAACCATGATGAAGAATATGGTATGAAGATATCTCATCACTTTAAAAGTTCTAACTAAGTAGCAGGTATAGATATGCTGGATTTTCCATTAAAAGCCGATTGCACTAAACCACACGAATTGACCAGGTAAAAGAATTATAAGCCTTAGAAAAATATAATATAAGAGTAATGGCCTTTGAATTGGTGTACCACATAGCTTATCTCCTAAAGATGCACCTTCTGCCTGATGTTTTCCTTATGTCATATTTGAGGTGGTACGTGCATGATCCTTCGCACATAATCTATTGGGGTGAAATCAAACATTGATCATGGGGTGATATATTTAGAGTTTCTAATGGTTATAGAGGATCGATAAGAATGGGTTCTATGAAGTCCATGTATTCATATGGTGTACATCTAATGGTAGAACATAAATCTTCAAGAGGGAACATATTAGTGGGAGGCTCTGATTTGTGGTCAGTACCCCCATAGTTCCGTTTAGTTGTTGTTTGGGATTTTGAGGATGAAAACACAAATGATGGTGGTAATCTAACATATTATAATTTTCATTTAATATTTTTATATGGAATTATAAAGAGACTGTGAAATTTAATGTCACCTGATTCCTAGTTTCGGAGAGCCCGGGATGTAATTTTCCACTTTTTAAAGGTACATTTAGTTAATACATGATAATAATTTTCTATCTTTTGAACCATAACTCAAATCAAAATCTGAGGGAACCGATGAATTCATAACACCATGATTCGCCTAGAAATGATGTAACATTGACGAGCAAGGGATTACCAGAAATGTTATTTTCCAGAAATTTAATATACGTATTAGAAGAATTTAAAAGAATTATTTTATTTTCCTTCTCAAAGATGAGTGGAGGACGACGATGATGCAGTGCAGTGATGAGTTGGGGATGGTGAACATTAATTAGGCACATCAATGACTCAATAACAATTAGTGTACTTACATTTTAAAGGCGTGTTACAGTGACACTATTTCATAAATGAAACATCGTAACGATGTGGCATCTCACCATAATGGGATGGATAAAACATGCTTATATTTATAATACTATGCTATGGAACAATAAGGAATAATGAAATTGGATTTTTTTATGGGGAACCTCTAATGGACTTCCACCCCAGTAATGATCGACGAATTCCGGCATGACTTCGCCTTCTTCATCATGCATTTCATAGATCGAAAATGATGAGTAATAGTAACGTATTAACCCCTCAATGATGAAAGAGTGTCATCGAACATCAAATTAGAAGGGGTTTTTTATTTGGTGTTCTTACATGTCCATCTCAAAATGAGGAATTCATATTAATACATGAATAGTACAATCCTAAAACTATGTGTTCTTGTGGGAGAATGAATTCATTGGGGTTTATTTATTTGGGATTTTATTATCTTTTTTGTAAAATTTTATATCCCCAGACCTCCCTTTATTATTAAACATCTAACATGGGGTGCATAGGCTGACATGAAAAAATCTTGAGCCCCTATATCGTGGGTGTTCATCATGTCCATAATTTTGAATCAACGATAAGGTAGTTTTGAGACCGTCATAGTAGAGAGGACAATTCCAAAAAAAATGAAGGCACAAGAGGATAGAAAACATACCATAGAGGTGCACTCAGTTGTCCGCAAAATATTCCATTGGAGTGCTAGCATCGGCAGTGGCATGGGGAGACGGCCAGTGGGGTCCAGTGGTGGCAGCCGTGGGTGGGAGGTGGCATAATACAATGACACTCTAGATGAATGGTCATGGTAGGACCGGTCCACGAAGTATCAAGACAAGTCTCCAATAGAGCTGGTGGTTGGAGTAGGTGGATGCGGTTGCATGATGACATCCGAGGGAATCATACGCGGTACCGAGCTGCATCCCACGCAACGATCCAAGGTTGCTAGACCGATGTGGAGGAGGCACCATGAGGCAACCCGTGGGGCAATGGTGAGGCATGAACACAACTCCCAGACACATCCAACGAGGGGGACCAGATATGGCGAGAACTCCTGGTGGGCCTGAGCCCAGACTGACCAGGCCAGGCTGTTCCCACTGCCTAGTGGGCTGGACCTGTGCCCTGTCGGCTAGACCCACACCAGTGGGTCAGACCCACAAAATCATTAGACTAGGTCAGACTAGATTTGGTTTTTGGGTGACTCGGTGGGATGGAACCTCGGCCAACTAGGTCGAGTCCAGTAAGGCCTATTGGGCCTGGAACACTAGCGAGGCTAAATTGGACCGGCTATGACCCATACCATGTTAGCTCAAGTCTTTATTAATGAAACTAGGTATGTGGAACCCCTGATATGGGATAGTTGGGTTTATCTGACTGGGTTGGACTAGGGCTCATCATAATTGGACCCCTTGTTACTAAAATACCATTATCATGCAAATAACACGTCCAAATGATGGACCATATGTAAAATTGTGACCCTCTCGAGGAGGTGGATATTTTGGAATTCATTGTGGTGACTTTTATTGATTTATAGATGTGAAAAATATCTTGATAAGATATTCTTCCATGCAAGCTATTTATGGACTGATGCAGTTATCTAAGACCGGAAAACTACACATGGGTAGCCATGTTGGAAGAGGCTCTGTGTGACCCAACAGGCCCATAGTGGGGAGAATATCTGTGAGAGTTGAAATACCCATGGTACTCGATATGGGGAGTATCTACATTTGACCGTGGTGGAATGAAGCTCTGTGTTACCCGGTAGTCCCATGGTGGGGTGCAGCTCTTTGGTTCCCAGTAGGCCCATTGTACATGAATGAGGGGAAATTATCCAGCAGTCGAAGAGTTCAATGTTTGATACTGACGATGCTTCCATTACTACACTAAAATATACCTGATGTCAGATGTTTTTTGTTTCATCAATTAATATGAGGATTTTTTGTCTGTTCGAACCCTTTTTGTTTTGGTGTACCTAGTTATTAATGTGTAACTCACCCCTGCATGTGCATCCCCTGCACGTGTTATGTCTGGTGAAGATGACTAATGTTACAAAAATGGTGCTTAGAAAGACAGAACTGACAGATGTGACAACAGGGGACTTGGTGTCCTATAACCATGCAGGAAAAATTAGGATCGGGCAGACATGACGTACAACCTTATCTTCAAGCAGCTTCACTAATTTCTTTATATGGTTTGATTTTCTACGTATGACCTTAAAAGTTTCGTTTGTGTACTTTCTTTTCTCTGTTCTTGTTGGGTTTGTATTTAGTACCACTGAATTTCAGCTGTAATTTCACTCATCTTTTTTCTGTGTTACTTGATTTCCCATTTCAGTGTGTTGGTTTGTTGGTGGGTATGATTGTGTGTACATGTACTCACAAAAATATATACCACATGTAGGTTGAAGCATTAAAGACTTGAATCCAGCAAATGTCTTTTGATTGGCAGGCATGGGGTAATCATGGCATGGGCCCCATGGTACGGGTCGTGAAAATCCATGATCCAAAAAATTCAAGACCTATTTTATGACTTAATGGATTTTTTGTTATTTAATGAATAATAATCTATTAATATGTTAGATCTAACTATGAAAAATTGTGGAAATTATAATATGATAATGAAATAATATATTGTAATGTTTTTCATATCTTTATTTCCTTTTATTAATATATGTTATATATTCAAAACCACCAATATTTATGTTTTTTATATAATTACCAACTAATTTATTTAGTAGTATTATTCAATTAATTTCATGAGTGTTACCAATCCAATCCATTCAATTTTATTTGTTCATTGTAAATTTTATCCAAACATGAAAAAAATGTTATAACGAACTAATGTCAACATTTACCTAATATGGAAATGTTTTATATTATGAACCTATTATATTTTATCATCCCTATATAGTGTACATTTTATATATTTAATTTTTAATATCTCCATATATGTAAAATTTAATGGTCTTTTTGAGTTCACCCAGGGATATTTTTTTGATTAATAAGTTAATAAATCTTAATGGTTCCAAGCCACATTTCTAATGTTAACTTTTAGTATTTATTTCCATCCATGTCTTTCATTTGTAGAATAATATTTTTTTTAATTATAATTAATTATATCATCATTTTTTTATTATGTGATACTATTAACATTCATAATAATACATTCATATTCCATTATAATTTTCATAAATTCCCATTTAGAAAAAGAATCCTAATATTTTGTGATTCGATGTGTTTAAGATTTCATATATGATATTTCCCTATATTGATATTGGAATTTGAATGTAACTGTGAAATAAATTCCTTGAATGAAATTCACTAAGAAAAGTTTGTTTTAAAATGAAAAATATCATTAACAAGTGAAAAATTAGTGGGAATGTGATTTTAAACATATATAGAAACTCCCAAAGGATATCCATTGGAATAAAAACATTGTCATTAAGAACTATAATGATTTTTTTAATTTAATATAATTTATATCTCACCATTATAAAAAACCAGATTCGATGATAATTCATATAAATTTTATTATACATAGATGCCTTTATTTTTAATGAATTGATTATATCATTTATTCATTAATTCATTATTTTCTATAAAATTAATTTTTCTAATGAAACTCATAACTGGTTGTATTATACAATATTATTATGATCTCTAACACTCTATATAATTATAACATCCATATATATTTCCTTTAATTACATGTCCTAATATACATGTGTTTTGGTAAAAAGTAAATCTTTATGGGGGAAATGTTCCACCATTTAATTTTGAATTAATAATCATTAGATAAAGATAAATTATCATCCAAAAATATTATCATGTGGATACCCTGCATTTTTCATCTATATGAATGGATTCACAGAAATACATGTACATTGATTGATTGAATAAATATTTTATTATCTTATATAATCAATAATCATTATATTGTAAATTACCTAAAGATAAATAATTTTATTGATGGGTATTATAGTAAGGTATTATTTTAAACCACTTTATTCCACTATAATTTTTATGGGGTTATCATTTAATTAATAACAAAAAATTTATGTAGTTTTTCATTTTTTATAACACATATTCATGTCCATCATATAATGTCATGGCTGGGTATTGAATGATTTTGATAACTAATGCATTATTTAACAATTTAAATTGAATGAGTTAACATGTTTTGGTAATAAGGAGTTAAATGAATCCACTATGTGTATTTTGTTACAATTGGATGATGGTCTTATAAGTATGCGTTTATTTAATATTATGATATCGTGTTTTCTTATATCCTCATTCTTGTTATTCCATGTAGAAATTATGAATATTTTTTAGATACTCATTTTGTAAAGATCCATGAATTATGATCTATGATGTAAATTATATTATTCCATATAAATATTTCTTTTATCCATTTTTATGTTTTCATAAATATTTTTTTTCTTATTATCACCTATAATCAATTATTGTTATCATATATTCTTGTCCCCGCTAAGTATTTGAGGTCACCTTTTTCATATGATTCCCATTTCTTATAGAACATTTCTAAGTGGGATTCACATTGTAATGTTTTATGCGTATAAGGTAATTATGTATGAAATTTGTAATGTATAATAAGTTTTTATTCTTATTTACTTAGTACCGAAAGGCACTAAACAATTTATATTGGTAGTTAGTCATAAAAGTTGTGATATATATAATATTTTGTAATGTTTTATGTGTAGAGGATCATTATGTATGAAATTTGTAATGTATCATAAGTTTGTATGGTTATGAACTTAGTTCTAAAAGGCACTAAACATTTTAAATTGGTAGGTGGTCATAAAACTAGTGATATATATATAATTTAACGTTCATGTATATAATCTAAAATTCCAAAATTCTAGGAAGTTCTTCTATACTAATCGTCAAAGTTTATTTTAGGGTAATGTTTTCAAATCATAGTTTATATAAATTTATTTCCTATGTTATTGATAAACACCCTCTGATAGAAACTATAACGACATGACCCTAGATTCCCAGATTCAGTGCAATATTTTAATACATTGGCATGATTACAAGGAATCATGTCCTGAATGACTAACTAGTTTGGCTATCTTGGAAAATAGATTACATACGCGAACATTACATTACACCTGAAAACATACAACACAAAAAAAAATCCTTGGAGAATGCCATTATTACCATATCCTAACCCTAAAACTCCAACATTAGACACGTCTTGTGATCCTTGGAAAATAAAACATAAGAAAGGGTTGAGATCAATGGTCAGTAAGGGTAAATAATTTTGCGGAAAAAATAAGAATTTAAGGCAAATGTATAATAAAAACAATATTCTTTTATACATAAACATTAACATAATATGGCCAAATTAAATCAAACATTACCATATCAACATTCACACAGATATTATACAAGACGAATAATCACATGTAACAAACAATTTCATAATGAGGTAATATATAGTACCAGACATTAATTTATGTGTCAAGGCCTCGTACCATGACCTAGGGGCTAACTATAACTGAACCCCAACCCGGTGTGCCTCTTTAACAGGACTCCAACTCGGAAAGCCTCTCTTACCAGACTCCATCTCAGAGAGCCTCTATAAATGGGCTCCAACCTGGAGAGCCTCTATAACCGGACTCCACCCTAGAGGGTCTGCTATAACTAGACCCCGACCCAGATGGCATACATTTACCAGTCCCCAACTCGGAACATACTTGTCAAACACATTCATCTTATGATGAGGTTGAAATAAAACATAAACATTCATAATAAAACTCGCATACGAAATGTCAATACATTAACCATAAACCATGAATGGCATAAAAATAACTCATCCACAATCAAAATCACAAAAACATCAATAAAATATGGAATATTTGTATCATAATAAATAAAATTCAAATAAGTGTAATATTTATCAATGGATGATTACAAGATGAAATCAGTACTATATCAGAGAAGTATCTCTTTATATTTTGAATTCATTTAAGAGTCAAAAAATTATAAAGAAAAAATTTATTTTGAAAATATTCTTATAAGATTGTATGGGAATCTTAGATGATTTTATAACAGAAGAAAATAGCTGCACCCGCCATACAATTTAGAAAATAAAATCTTATTTTAATTTTTTCAAAAAAGTTATAAAGTACCTTGATTGGAAAATGACAGAATAATTATTTTAAAAAACATATAATTACAAATAAGGGTATAAATTATTTTACCCCATTGTATAGTGAATAGTAAAAATGTTTTGAAATACATTTTTGGAAAAAATGGATGTGGATGATAAAGAGGTCCCAGTAGATACTTTAATAAAAACAACCTCATATAATATAGAGATTGTGAAATTATCCCTTACCACGTTGTAATAAATCGAGTCGTATGACCAAATGATTATATCAAAAAATTAAATACGAAAATAACATGAATATAAAGTGAATAAGGATAAAATATATCAAATGATAGTACATAATACACCACATT
Source organism: Viscum album (assembly GCA_963277665.1). Classification (NCBI taxonomy): domain Eukaryota; kingdom Viridiplantae; phylum Streptophyta; class Magnoliopsida; order Santalales; family Viscaceae; genus Viscum; species Viscum album. The sequence continues at coordinate 263,821,545 of OY728122.1, read as the reverse complement.
CAATAAGTGGCAAACAATGTAAATCTCACAGAATTAAAAGTGAGTTTAGAAACCCCTTTCCTCGTGTCCGAATTGATTTGTTTGTTCCTTGTTATTCCTGAATAATAAACATAAGTTCATTTATAAATTATTAAGAACCCTTTTTCAATATAATTGTTCATTTTATATCACTTATAACCATATTATAAACAATATGTAAACATTTAATACAATAATGGTCATTTGGTTGATATTTGGTACATGAGTAAAAAATGAACACCTTATAATTACAAGTTGACCATTTGGTGAAGACTCCATTATATCCAAAATTATATTAATGATTTATATATCATATATAACCTATATATCCACTATATATATGTACTTATAACATTATAGAACATTTTTTGATAAGAAATGAAATGCACAGTTCATGGAGCTGGTAAGTCGTATGTACACATGGACGCTACTTTAATTTATATTTCATTTTTTAATTGAATGAAAACATAATTCTACATAGTAATAGTATAATTAAAGTATAATATCATATATAATTTCAATATCTCCATCATTTATATTTCCCACATATGGTATGAATGATTCATACCACATTGAGGGGGCGGTAGTCCGCACATCCCCAAATGAAATTATTACGTTTAATCATAATGGAAATAAGAAATATATGATTTAAATTAAAAATAAAGAATCATAACTAAAATAGTAACATAAAATATATCATATATAGATACATTTTCATCATAATGGCCACCATAGGAGGTGGTAAGAAATAATGGAGCAATCATCGTTTCGTGAGGCATTGTTTTTCCATCCACAAAAACTATATGTTTTTATCCATTAATTAGAGGTGTGTGTAAGTGTAGTCCAAGTACATATCATAATGACATCCTAGAATATTGAGGATACTGGTGTTGTATTAAAATAATGAAATTAAAATATTTTAGGGGTTTGAGAAGTAAAATAAACGAAAATAATTTAAGAGAAACAATTAACTTTATTTATGGTAACTCCCTTTCTTTTGTAACAAAAGGTCTTCTTGAAGTGACTTATTCCTAACGTAAGGATTTTTGGTCTAATATAGGGATATTGATAGATTATTTTTGCTGGTGTTGGATGATCCAATGGGCATGATTTTTGTGAGGAATGGGTTATAAGTGAGGTATTTTTATAAGGGGGAGGAGGTGTTCTTTAGGAATGTGTGAAAATATTATATTATTATATAATAATTTTCAGTTTATAAATATCTATTACTCATTAATGCCGAATTTAAGATGACTCATGGTCTAAATAAATTCATCAAATAAAAATTGGACAGTTTTTTGATATTATTGTAATATTTATAATCTTATATATATAAATGATTTATTAATGAGTTTAATACTGCATCATTTTGGTTCCATAAATAAGTTAATTTATTTGATGTATAAAAGTTATAAAACAAATACCATGATGTAGGAAAACCCATTAGCTTTCTAAATAATATTTATAGTACAAAAGGTAACTTATATTACCTCTTGTAAAATTTAATTTACATAAAAATATTCGTTTATGTCATATTTGTCTTTACTTTAAGTTAATTAAAATAATGTGTCATTATCACACTTAAGTGGCACCATGAGGTGCCAAAATTGACCTAAATATGACCATGTTTTTCCATAACTCATCAAATAAGGTTATGTCAAGTGTTAAGGTTATTATTTATTGTTATGATATTCTTTTTACCTTGAATTACCTGATTTAACATTTACCGCAGTAAATAAAAGTCAAATGATACTCATCAACAAAAATTATTCTTATATAATTGGTCAAAATTTTACTTACTAAAAATAACCATGTATGTTGGATTTTCGAAATTCAATTCTCATAAGATATAAAATTTCATTTAAATGAAAAGGTTAGTTTTTTTAACTACTACTTTGTGGTTTCACTATTCATCGAAAATTGATGTTTTTCTGAAAAATACAAAAAAATCTTCCTAGGATATATTTGATATTATAAATTCAAAAATGATGTCTATTTTTCCATATTCAAAACAAAGATGTTTCATTAATTAATATAAAATTAATTCTCGTTGTCAAAAAAATAGTGTGCTTTTAAGAAACTATATCTATCAAAAGATTAAGACTTGTTAATGTCCAATTTTAAAGTGAAATTCAATATATTGACCGCAATTGTATTAAATGATAAAAATTTAATCTTATTATACTTCAAAACCATCAAAATTAAAAATTTAAAACTATAAATTATTTTGATTAAAAAAGTTGTTTTCAATTAAAATTTAGTATTTTTCACTATTCACAAAAATATGAAAATTCTGAAAAATTTACCAAAAATGTTTCAAAGCTAAATTTTTATGTCCCAATTCTAATGAAGAATTATATTTTTTCAAATTGAATATATAAATGTGTCTAATATTTGATTTAATAAGTGTTTTCCATTAAAAGGTGGTAAATTTTCATTTTTTTAAAAGAACTTCCTTTATTTGAAAAATTGCATTTGTTCTTATATTATGTCTAGGAAACAAATAATATGGATGTTAAAATTATATGGTGTATATAAAATTAAAAATTCAGATAAATGTACCCATAATCATTTTTTGAGTGACTAGTTTTATAAGACGTGGAAGCTCAAACTCTTTGTTGCGTGGAGAGCACATTATCGAATTAATATGAAAAGATAACATAATATAAAATCTTGGGGTGTTACAGGGTTCCTCGAATGATGTCTAGATCACATGGAGGTAGTAATTATAAAGCATGAAGCTGACCTTGGACTCCTCCACCACCTCTTGGGCACCGATTAGAACCACCACCACGACTGAACTCTACTCTGTGAGGACGTGGATAATCACGAGGATGTCTTATGCCTGCCCTATCCACCCTCTACTAATCTAAAGTAAGTGAAACCTACTGCTACTACATTGGAAGGAACCGCCCCTATAGAGGATCCTAGATCACAATAACTGGTTCATGATGACTACTCTGAATGGTCGGTCACTCTCACTACCTATGAACTCAACTACCACAAGAATAACAAGATCACGATCCCTTGGAATAGGCATATGAGCTGCTTCCCCTAGAGAAACATGATGCTGAGGGCTGAGACCTACCCCTATCAAAACAAAAACTATTCTTCCCTGAAAACCGGGAACCTAGACCATAGCTCTGCTTCGTGAGGAACCATTATGACTCCCCTATCATAATGATTTGGTTCTGGACAATGTCCACTTGACGACCTCTACCCTCTCCAGTACCTTAAGATATGTCATCAGCATAAATGTGGTGACCTGGAGATGGATCTCTGGATACAAAGTCTAATCTAAATTCTTCTCCCTAACCTCATAATCAGGAAATAGGTTTGAAGAATATCTTAATAGGTTCCTGAAATGGATTCGAATATCTCACAAACCGGAGCTCCCCTATTGAAGGGTCAGAAGAACATATCGATAGGACGCCTTCGTAGTCGAAGAAATAAACTCGACTCATAACTATTTTCAAGACTCCTCACATGAGATCACTGACTCATTATGGTCATAGAGGAACAAGAACCACCACTGCCTCTTTGCACCACACAACATCTTCAGAACCAAGGACACCTGATGCTCCATACGAGAAAAGATCAAACGAAAGCCATCTCAACTGCCTCTAACCAGTATTATATGAAAACATCTGAAATGGCACCCTAGAACTTCATCAAATTGTGGCACTAAAACTCTTAAAGTTTCCTCCTCCAAGTGTCTTCATCTTCAACCTCTACCCAACGACGATATGCTAGAACATCTTTCTAGACCTCTTCAATGCAATTGTGATGAGGACATCGACCTAGATCCATTCTTGTAAAATAAAAAAAATTAATGATCCTAAACACAGAATAAGGGAGTAAAAAAATAATTTATTAATTGTTTTCTTTTATTTATTTTAGGTTTCCCAGTCCCTAGTTCTACCCATTAAAATACATTCACCTGTATGGATGATACATGATCCTTTTCAAGGTCTCTATATTTCATCTATTATTTCCTCATTATTTTCCACAATAAACATAAATGTCTATAAATAAGATCATTGAGATCCCAAAACTCCTAGGTCGTAGCTAGCCTCCAGTGTTTACCTCACATTCTAAACACGACTAACACAGTTTCCCTACCCAAACATGTAACCTAACCCTTTCCTAACTAAAATATTCATCTTATCCCACAACCTCCATATGATACCACTTTGTCATAACCCGTCCCCACAATCTGTACCCCTTTTATGGCGAAATGTAACACCTCCTATAGGCCCTGGGTTGGAGACTATGACCAAGGTTATAGTAAACACACAGATGAGAGGCATACCCACTAGGAGAAAACGCGAGAAAGAGATAGAAAATAAAGACCAACCAACTCCAAATCAAAAAAAAATAAATAAATAAAATCCCATCCACGCATTTGTAATGTCATCAAAAACTACTGCAACTGAATCTGGAAAACTGCTTGTACCCAAAAGAAAGTAAAAACAGCAGAAACCACTAAGCCCATACAACTTCTACCACCAAAAGCTAGTAGAAACTAGCCTGATCCCCAACCTGGTCTAAGTGACTAAAAACAGTTTATATATATATACATAGGGTGCGTATAACAGAATACTTTCTAGGATCCACCCTAGTGAAACATGTGAAAATGTAAAGAAATAATAATACCACAATGGGCAATAAGTTAAACTAACCCATCACCAAAACAAGTTTACTATGTTTCTAGCCTCACCATGAAAACTCTCACAAATAAATTCATAAAAGAGTATATAATTTAATAAAAAATATAATGGGGACCCCGCACTTAATCCCTTATAGTATTCTGATTTTCCAAAACATCGCATGGGTTAACCCTCTATCTTCTAAAAGGTTTTCCCGCAGAAAACTGGGAAAGGAACCACAACATGTACCTCATACCAAAAAACAACCACGTCCATGTAAGAAAAGTATCCCGGTACTTTCTCGGAGCCACCAAAACTAGCATAATGTTAATCATAAATTAGGTATTATACCTTAAGCCATTATATCCCATACATCGAGTAAGTATCCTCAAACCATCATAGCCTATACATGTTACACAAATAGTAGTCAATAGGAAACCATCTACAGAATACATGTGTGTGAATAAATATAGGCTGTTACATCCTACTACACACATATATGGGGAAAATAACCATTATGCCTACCAGAAGAAGTAACTACCAATATAATAGAGTAGGGCCAAAGGGGGTAGTCAACCATTGATCCCCCCACAAGAATGTTAGGGAATACACCCCCATGTATCAGAATCCTCACGGTGTCTCTTTAACTAACTGATAAGGTGGATTAGCATATGGAAACACAAAAAGTACAGAATATACTATATATCGCAACTATTCAATGGGATTAAAGTAGTCTTAGACACAACTATATATAACATCTCTCAGACTCCCGGCTATAACAAATAAGACTAGGTATCTTATAATCACACAACTATTTAATGATATTAATTACATTATTTTATAACATTTTATCAGTTTTACGTTAGGTTAATTAATTATTTAAACATTAATTAACCATTAATAATTCCACATTAAATTTCATTAGCATCACAAACATAGACCACTGTCTCGTTGAATTGTAATATCATCATTTCATCCATGCAAGTTATATCCCCTTGGTTTAACATAATTTATTCAATCATTTATTAACTAAATTTATACATTCCCAAATTCCCAGGAATTCTAGAATAACATTATATGCTACTAAACACAAGTGGTATCAACTAAGTGAGTTGATGTACTACCCATCAAGTCTTTTCCACCGATAGAAAGAGCATAGAACCATCATCCATCGAGAAGCTAAACACATAAAGCAAGTGGCATGACCCGTGTATCTTCTCCCCTTTTTGGAAAGAGGATAAGAAAAAAATCTACTCAAAGTAGTGGGGAATGTAACGAGGATAAACAACAAACAAGAATCAGTTAGCATATAAGCATTCAAATCCAACTCGATTCATCATCCCCAGTGTCCTCCCCGCCACCCACATGTGTAAATACATGAATCTCGCTACTCTTGGCACCAACTGATTCCACAACCAATAGGCCACCATACCACCACCAATCACAACAGCCATCCAAGCTCACATCACAACATAAGAAACAACAAAACAATCATCGTATCAATTGGGCTCATCACCTTTAAACAATCAAGGGGGTAAATAAAAACACAACAAGTAATGACCTTTTAATAAACATCCACTTATTTAATCCATATTGAATTAACTAATTTACAACAAAAACAATCACATTCATTTTGAAGCCTCTATATCTTTATCCAAACAATTTTCAATTAATTATAGATTTAAGTTCTTTAAGAATTTCCATCAAGAATGAAAAGAAAAATAATGCAATCATAGATATCACACAATCTAGAAAATCAAGATGCTGTAACATATGATGGATATAAATTTATTTATCTAGTTAAAATATTTATTATGTCAATTCAATTTTGATTTAGTGGGATAAGACATACTTATTATACAATTTCACATAAAATAAAAGGGAATAAAAAAATCCCCTACCTCAAATGGTTCTTGATGTTATTTATATGTGAATGAGAAACACCACGAGTTACGACCTCCTCTCCCTTTGAAAACTGTTTCCTCCCGATGATTTAGAGACACCACCACACCATTCAAAACCCATGAAAATCCCATTAGGAACATGGAGATTTAATTCCATAAAAGGGAAATGAGAAACAAAAGGAGATGAACCAAATATAATGATGTTATATCATACCATATGTCAAAGATTGATCGATTCTGCTACGTTGCTTCAAAAATAGAGGTGAACCAATCCAAGGTGGAATTTTTGGTTGCACAAATTCTATAGGAAGGAATGGATGGTTAGAGCTTCTCACACCCATGAAAAAGGAGGAAGATATATCATCCCCATAAAAGACATAACTAAGAAGAGTTTTATGATATTCAAGATTTTCCAATAAAAGTGGATTGCATTAAACATCATGGTTTGACTGATTAAAAGAATCCTGAGAATTAGAAAAATATAATACAGGAGTTATGTACATTGAATCTGCCTTAGAGTCCTTTAAAGAATTCATTAAATAATTTTTTGTGAAAGTAAACGACAAAGGGGAGAAACAATAGAATGATAGAAATATTTTTCACGAACACCGAATTTTGAAAAAGAAATAGTGGCTATTAATGGATCTCACCATTTTGGAAAAAAAATTCATGAACTCAATCTTTGGATAAGGAAATAGAGGCCGTCGTTGAACCTCACTGTGCTTGATAGATTGTTCGTGAAATCCAAATTTTAATAATGAAATTGGGGCTACCATTGGACCACACTATTCAGGAATAAATGATTATGAACTCAAAATTTGGAAATGAAAATAGAGGCTACCGTTGGACCTGACCGTTCTGGAAACACTTTTCACATAACTGGAAACATTATTCACAAAAGTGGACTTTAGGAACTGTGTTAGGGATAAGTCACCTTAACCTCCCTGATCACCTCAGTCACCAGATTATTTCAATGGACTAGATCAGAGAGGTTCGGACCATTACATAGTCTGGCTTCAAGTGGTGCCTTCGACGATCGTCTCAAATCACGACAACCACTTTACATCCTGGTTATAAAGGAATTACATGCGGCGTTCAGGACACAATTGTGTTTGATCAAAAAGTTTCTCCCCCAGTCGTATGGTCAGACAAATCAGATCATACCAACCTTGGAGGACATGCTTTATACTTTCATCCTAGACTATAGTCATAGTTGGGAGGACCACCTACCACTGGTTGTGTTTGTATACAGCATCATCGTCCACTCCCCCATCAGCATGGAATTCTTTGAGGCCTTGTATGAGTGGCTCTGCAGATCACCCATATACTAGAAAGACCTAGGGGGGTCATCACTCATTGGTCCATAATTGGAACAGGCTACAACTGAGAAGGTGATGATTATCCAGGCAAGGATTAAGACTACATAGAATAGGTAGAAGTATAATTCCAATAGGAGATAGAGATCCTTGGAGTTTCAGGAGGGATATCATGTGTTCCTTAAAGTCTCATCGTGATGAGGATAGTAGAGATTTGGCTGGGGAGACAAGCTATCTATGAGTTTGATCAGACCTTTTCATATCAAGAGAAGAGTTTGAATGGTGGTGTACCACCTAGCTCATCCCCTACAGTTGCAATCTGTGCATGAAGTTTTCCATGTGTCATAGTTGAGGAGGTATGTGCATGATCCATCATAGGTCATCCATTGGGGTGAGGTGGAAATTGATCATGGGGAGACATTTGTAGAGTTTCTATTAGAGATAGAGGATCGATAAGAACCAATCATATGGAGGAGATCGATTCCACCAGTGTGAGTCTGACGGCAGCAGAAGAATCTCCAAGATGGAACATGGGTTTGGGAGGCTCTGATTCGAGGTCAGTACCCCCATCTACTTGTTTAGTTGTTGTTTTGTCTTTCGAGGATGAAAATACCCATGGTGTGGGGAATATAACATCTTATAATTTTCAAGTAATATTTTTACATGTAATTATTTAGAGACCATGAAATTCAAAGACACATGATTCCTAGGTTCAAAGAGCACGAAATAGAATTTTTAATTTTTTTAAGGTCATCTCAGTTAACGCACGATAAGAATTTTGTATCTTTTGATACACCGCATAGATAAAAAATCTGAGGGCACCGATGAATTCAGAACACTGGGATTCACCTAGAAATGACTAAACTTCTCCCGACAAGGGACAAGTGGAAATGTTATTTTTCATAAATTTAAGATATAGATTGAAATACTTAAAAAGAATTGTTTTTCCAATATTGAAGATGAGTGGTGTACGACGATGATGTGGTGCAGAGATGAGGAGGTGATGATGTAGATTAATGAAGAACCTCAATGACTCATTAACTTGTAGTGTAATGATGTTTTAATGGAGTATAACATCGACACTGTTCATAAATGAAACAGTGTAACGATGCGGCATCTCACCATAATGGGAAGGCCACATGATGCATTTTTTTATAGGTCTATGCAATAGAAAAATATGGATTAATGAAATTGGAGGAAATTATAAAGAACCTCTGATGGACTTCCACCCCAGCAATGATCGAATAATGTTGGCAGGACTTCATCTTCTTCATCAAGACCTTCACAGATCAGAGTATATGTGAAATGAAAATGTATTAACCCCTCAAGGATAAACGTGTGACAACGAACATAAAATAGAAAGGGGTTATTTATTTAGTGTTCTTACTTTCCCATTTCTATATGAGGAATGAAGATTGACACATGAACAGGTCAATCCACAGACCGTGTATTCTTGTGAGAGAGGACTTATTTGGGGTTTCTTTATATGGTATTTAATTTTTTTTTTTCAAATTAACATCCCCATACCTCCCTTCTTTTTTTAACATCTAATTTGGTGGTCAGGGGCTGACATGAACAAGGCATGAGACCATATATCGCGGGTGTTCATCATGGCCATAATTTTGAATCGATGAAAAGGTAGTTTTGAGATTGTCATGGTGGAGAGGACAATCTCCAGAAAATGAAGGCATAAGTTGCATGAAAATATACCCGAGGTGCAAACCTGGTTATCTGCAAAATAATTCGTTGGAGAGCTGGCACCGGCAGTGGCACTGGGAGACTGCCAGAGGGGGATGGCAGTAGTGGTTGTGGGTGGGAGGTGGCACAACACGATGGCACGCCAGATGAATGGTCATGGCCAGACCAGGCCACAGTGTGGCAGGACAAGATGCCATCTGAGCTAGCTGCTGGAGGAGGTGGATGCAGTTTCATGACCACATCAGAGGGAAGCAGACGCGACACAGAGGTGTGTTCCAAACGATGGGAAAAGGTTACTATACTGCTATGGAGGTTCCACCATGAAAAAACCATGGGGAAATGGTGAGGCATGAACGCATCTCCCAACCACATCCAGCGAGGCGGAACAAATGGGGCACGAAATCCCAGTGGGACAAGCCTAAGACTCACTAGGCCAGGCTGGTCCTGCTGCCCAGTAGCCAGGACCTGATCCTAGTAGGCCATACCCGCACCGGTGAGTCGAACCCCAAAAATTATTTGACCAGGTTAGACTAGACATGGTAATCGGGTGACTCGGTGGGATGGAACCTCGGCTAACTAGGTCAGGTCCAATAAGTCATATTGTGCCTGGATCACTGGTATGTTGAACTAGACAGACTATGACTCAAACCATGATAGTTCATGTCCATCTTAATGAACCGGTGTATATGGAACAGCTTGGCTGGGATATTCGGGTTGATCTGAATGGGTCGGAACATACAATGTCGCAACTAGCCCCTAGTTACTAAAATACCGTTACCTTGAAAATAACATGTCCAATTGATAGACCATTTTTGGAATTGTGAGCCACTAAAGTTGGTGGATCTTTTGGAATTAACTTTGGTGAATTTAATTGATGTCAATATGAGTACAATATCTTGGGGAGATATTTTTTCTTGAAAGAATGGTACAAAACCTTGTGGTTGGATGAGACCTAAAAACTGCTCAATGATAGCCAAGTTGGAAGTGGATCTGTGTGACCTAGCAAGACCATAGTGGCAAGTAGCTCTGTGTGTCCTGATAGACCCATGGTACATGATATGAGGAGTATATATGTTTGACCAAGGTGGTAAGTGGTAGTGTGTGACCTGGAAGGCCCACGTTTGGGAGCATATCTGTGCTTCCTGGTAGGCCCACATTACTTAATAGAGGATGAATTATCTAGATTTCTAAGAGTTTGATGTTTGGGAAATATGATGCTACTATTACTACACAAGAAGATACCTATAGTGGGATGTCTTTTGTTTCATTCATTAGTATGAGTAATTATTGTGTGTACTTTCCCTTTATTTGTGTCCATACTGAGTAATGTGTAACTCACCCCTGCACATGTTATGTGTGGTGAAGACGACCGATGTTATGACAAGGGTGCTCAGAGAGACAGGACTTATGGATGTGAAAAGGGGTACTTGGTTTCATAGAACCAAGTATGGAAAATTACGACCGAGAGTACATGATGTAATGCATCGGCTTCTAGTAGCTAAACTACTCTCCTTACAAGGTGGGGTTTTCTAGGTATTCCCACTAAAGTTTTGTTTGTGTACATTATGTTTTCAGTTCTTTTTGGGTTTGTGTTCGAGACCACATAATGTCAATTGTAATTGCACTCATGTTTTTTTAGTGTTACTTGTTTTCCCATTTCAGTGTGTTGGTAAATGGTTGGGTATTCGTGTTTGTACAGGTACTCAAAAATATTCATCCCACATGTAGGTTGAAGCCTTCGACACTAGTTTTTAGCCTCTGTCCTTCTAGAGGTGGGCATTGGGTAATCACAGCACAAGACCCAGGGTATGGTTCAAGAAAAACCATGTTTCCATCAATTCAAGACCTATATTTTGACATCATGGATTTTTTCTTATGTAATTAATATTAATCTATTAATATGAGATATTTAACTTTGTAAAATTAGGGAAATTATAATATGAATAAGAAATAATATATTGTAATGTTTTTTTCTTATCTCCATTTTATTTCATTGATTTATGTTATATAATCAGAACCACCATTATTTATGTTTTTTATATAATTACCCAAAAATTTATTTAGTTATATTATTCAATGTAATTCATGGGAGTTACCAATACATTTCATGTTATTTTTTTAATTGAAATTTGAACAAAACATGAAAAAATGTTATACAGATCTTTTGCCAACTTTTTCTTAATATGGGAGATGTTTTATATTATGAATTTTTAAAATTTTATAGTCATTATATTGTGGAAATTTTTTATATTAAAATTTTAATATATCCCTATTTGTAAAATTTAACTGTCCTTTTGAGTTCTCCCATGAATAGTTATATGATTAATATGTTACTAAATCTATAATGGATCCATACCACATTTAAAATTATAACCTTTATTATTTATTTCCATCCATGTCTTCTTTTGGTAGATTAGTATTTTTTTAATTATAATTTTTTATATCATCATTTTTTATTATGTGATACTATTCACATTCATTATAATACCTTCATATGCAATTATAATATTCATGCATTACCATGTGGATAAAGAATCCTAATATTTTTGGGATTCAATGAGTTTATGATTTCTTATATAATATTTCCCTATATAGATATTGGAATGTGAATGTAACTATGAAATGGATTCCTTGATTGTAATTCACCAAGAGAAGAATGTTTTAGAATAAAAAAATCATTAACTACTGAAAAATTAGTTGGATTATGATTTTAAACATATGTAGAAACTCCTGATGGATATCCTTAAAAATAATAGCATGCTCATTAATTACTATAATGATGTATTTTAATTTAAAATAATTTATTTGTTTCTCACCACTATAAAAATCATGATTCAAGGATAAATCATATGAATTTTATTATAAATAGATTCCCTTATTTTTAATGAATTTATTATATCATTTCTTCATTAATGATTTATATTCTATAACATTAAATTTTCAAATGAAACACATAAGTTCTTGTATTATATCCTACAATTATGATATCTAATACTCTATAATATTATAACATCCTTATTTATTTCGTTAAATTACACATTCTAATTAACATGTGATTTCATAAAAATTAAATATTTATTGGGGAAATGATCCACCATTTAATTATCTACTAATAATCATTAGATAAACATAGATTTTCAACCAATGATTTTATCATGGGAAAATCCTACATTCTTCATTTAATTTAATGTATTCGCAGAAATTCATGTACATCGAATGATTGAAAAAATATTTGATTAATTTCTATAATCAATAATATATATTGAGTAAATTCCATAAAGATAAATAATTTTATTGATGGGAAGTATAATAAAGTGCAATTTTACACTATTTTATACCATTTTAATTTTTAGGGGGGTTATAATGTAATTAATAACAAAAAAATTTGGTATGTTTTCATTTTTTATAACACATATTCATGTGAATCTTACGATGTCATTGGTGGGCATTGAAATCTTTTAAGAAATAATGAATTATGCAATGATTTATATTGAATTAGTCGATATGTATGGGTAATTAAGAGTAAAATGAATCCATGATGTGTATTTTTTTACAATTGGGTTATAGTATTATAAGTAGGATTTTATTTATTATTATGATATCATGATATCATATATCAACATTCTTATTATTCCCTATAGAAATTATAAATAATTTTTTAGTAACTTATTATCTAATGGTCCATGAATTATAATCTATGTAGTATATTATATTATTCAATATATATTTCATTTAACCATAATTATGTTTTCATAAATATTTTCTTTTCTTATTCTCAGTTGTAATAATTTATTATTATCAAATATTTTTAACCTCACTATATATTTTAGATTAACATATTCTTATGTTTCACATTTCTAATAGAATTTTTCTAAGTGGGATTCATATAGTAATGTTTCTTTTGAAGAGGATCATTATGTATGAAATTTGTAATGTATTGTATGTTCTTATTGTTATGTAATTAGTACCGAAAGGCACAAAACATTTTAAATTGGTAGTTGGTCAAAATACTTGTGATATATAATTTTTTTTCATGTTTAGAAAAAGATATCAAAGTGTGTTTCTAGGGTAGTTTCACACCTTACCTCGTATACTATTATGAAAAATGAGGAAGGATAGTTTTTATTGTAGTGATATTACTTGTATAGTGATGGTAATAATTTATTATATATTATAATTTGACTAATATGTTCTAGTGGTTCTTTTATATGAGTTTATGTGAGGTGCTATGAGACTTTCCATTTTTATATGTGTTGAATTCCATATTAGTTTATAACCACCAATAGATTTAAATATGATATATCTACTATTTTCCTTAATTTTCATATTATATTTAATTATTTATCAAATTCAAATTTAACAATACGAGATGATTTTTATATTTTTTTTATTTCACGAGAATTCTGATCTAAAATATGATATTCATAGTTGTAGAAATAAAAAAATACCACTTCAATAGTTAGTGTATAAATTCTATATTATTCATCCAAATATATTTAATTATTTTTTGATTTTATTATTCACAGTCATCAATATCGTCTCTTATAACAAGTTCTAATTTGAAATTCATAAGAAAAAAAATGATCCATGATGTATTAAAATTTTTTATACAAGTATAATTGGCCCTACCTCGTGTTGGACTTGGTGGAATAGAACCAAATAAATTGTACATTATTCATTAATAAATGACTTATCACATCTTGATTGTTTATATGTGTGACAATGAATGTGATAATGTACAAAGGATAGCTATTTCATTAAATGGTCATATTGGATCCCTGCTAAGATTAGAACCTGGTAGTACCATAACACTATTCTTGAATAAATTTTCAATGGCCGGATGATGTTATTTGAGAGACACAAATAATACAATCCATTAGGTTTTAGGACTTATAAAACATTGAGGCACCTTATCATGGTTTGTGACTTTTGTAATAACTAGGAGGATATTTTAAGACCAAGACCCGCCAGTAGGAAATCCACATTTCATAGTGTCCTTGGATGTCCATATCTATGGATGTGTGTATTGGACCATAGACATTATTATTATTATTAATGGGTATTAAAACTCTCACACATAGATATTTTGATGAAAACTATGATGACTCATTGTTCGTAGAGAGGTTAGATTTGATGGATGTGTCATAAGTAATACAAAATTAATTGATAATACGAGAAAGGATTTGTCCCTTCTATTCCATTACTGAAGTAGATATCACATTCCCTTTGATAGAATTATTATAGAGTAGATAAATCCATGGCCATGGTGAAGAATGGGAGTGTTAAATTCCAGAAAGTCAATGAAATTATAATTGATCACATGTGTTGACGGAACTAGAATGCAACCCACTTGATTCAAGATATCAAGACAAAGGGATTAAATTACTCTGTTAGCATTCATAAAAGCTGACAAGTCATTGTGGGGTTAAATTTTTTCTCTACGGTTTCCTTGGTGTATTGGCAGACGGTAACCATGGACATTAGGTAAGTTCTGCCTAATGCCACTAAGAAAGAGACCTAGAGGCTCACACACTAAGTGTGCACAAGTGTCTCAGTTTAATATTAATTTAACTATTTCAGTAATGATTAGTCCAGATTTTGGTTTAATAATTATTCAATGATTCTTGATCACATTTACTTCGAGACTAGTTATTTGAGAGAATATATTATGGGTGGAATAATATATTTTTAGCAAGTAATGTAGTTTTATTTATTTGAGAAATAAATGGGAATTATTTAAGGTCTAATAAATGTGTTTGAGGAAATAAAGAGAATGGGAAAAAGTACACACAATGTATATTAATATACAGACCGTGTATATTTTCTATGAATTTGTGAGAAATTATATAATTTATTTAATTAAATAATATTTGGAGTAATTTGTAAGGTGCATGTCAAGTAATAATAATAGTCAACTGTTATCATTAGACTGGTGGTCTTACTCTGAATTAAATTAAATGAATAAATTCATACTAGTAATTAATCAATTTTCTTATTCTATGCAATTATATTCCATTTTATCTAATTCTAATTAGCCTAGAATTTTTGTGTGTGCACAAGAAATCTCAATAAATATGTCAATCCAATAGTGAATTACTTTTCTTCCATGAATCTTCTCTATCTTTGAGAGAGATCCTCCTCTAATAGATTATAGAGAGTGCATTGCAGGAAGCTCTCAAGTCGATCTAAGGCATACATCACATGCAAATGGTGTTCCATGCTAGCACCTGAAGATCCCTTTGGTGACATTAAATGATACGTGGAGATTGTGTGGATAACATATAAAGGATTCCTATACATGGATTCTAGGACACAATTATGGATCACAATAGATCATGATTATAAACATCAATGGAGAGATAATTACATCTAGGTAATTCTTTTATTTTAATTAAATTTGTTATAACTATCATATAATGATCCTCTTTATGGTTTTTAGAAATTCATACTTTCATTCATTCTTCATTCTATTCTGGATATTTGTCATTATGTTATCATGATGACGCTCGGATTTATAGTTGTTAAAGGAATAATTAATGTTGGGTACAACCACCAACGTGCTTCTGTTGCACTCGAAACCTAAAACTCATTCAATGAGAATTTTAGTGGGATAAAAATTATATATGAGGGGATTCCCTATGATTTTTTAATAGTACATGGAAACTAATGATCACATTAAATTTCATGAAAAACATAACTCGTTAAGGAATCTATTGAATGCTCCAATCTGGAGGATGAAGGTGAGTCTCCTAGGAATGAAACGGTGTGATTTAGTAATCAGTGAATAACTATTTCTACATGTGTCCAAATGAATTTTTATTTTTTGGATTGATATAAAAATCAATTTTTATAAAAATATAATAAGTTAACTTGGAGATTTAAATGAATCAGTATGACATAACAAGAGAAAACTTATGGACTAAAGATTCTATACGATATTTTTTCTATTATACCTTTTACTTTTTTTATACTTCATATTTTTATAATTTTGTATTTCCCCCCTCATTCTCAATTTCCCATTACATTGGGTGGATATTAATTCAGTGACTTGGAAAAAAGAAATTTTCCCTTGTGTAAAAAATGATTTCATGTACATAATGTTATAAAATCCATTATCACTTATGTGAAGTTGAATTAAATTTCTAATATTGTTTTTTTATTATCATGTATGATAATATTTGATTTTAGTAAATATTTTTTTATATTTCCATAGTCAATTATCATTTTTACTTTCCTCATTTATAGTTTATATATGATATAATTTAATAGGGTTTAGTGATGATATACTCTGTGATCGTCATTACATATGGGATTATTAGAGGATAATCTAGATTTATTCGCACAAACCAGAGCCAATCATGTTTTCACTAAATTTATTCTATTCAATGCATATATCGTTCATATAAGAAGGAGAGTAGACCAAGATGATATCTTGAAAATAATTACTCTAATCATCTCTATTTTTCAATGGGTGTGATAAAAATGATTGTGGAATCCTACATTAATCAGCATAGTAGAAGAGTATAAAATAAATTATAACTAAGATATAACTACAATAAAATATCATAACCTTACCTATCACCTAATTCATACCATTTTTTTCAATCACTAGATTTTTAAATTGTTTAATATTTTTTAATTAGATTATATTGTATTGTACACTTATAATGTGTTCATAATATATTATTTTAAAAAATCAACTTTTTATAATAATTAAATGATACAACTTGATTTTTATGCTCTCCTCTACCTATAATTCTTAGTTTTTCAACTATTATACATTTTTATCAAAGTAAATAATTGTTTTTTTTCACCCACAATGAAAAGAATGTTTCAAAACAAGGTATTGATTTTTGGGTGGTAGTGTAAATAATCTAATTATCAAATATTAGATAAGATTTTCTATTCATTAATTTTGGAAAAACTATAAAATAAATTTATTTGATGAACACATACTGAAATAAAACATATTGAAATGTCTAATCATATATATAGGGGAAAATGGATTATAATAATGGGGAGTAACTCTAATAAGGTGTTTATGAACTCACTGTTCTAATCAAGAATGTGTTCAATTTAAATATCATAAGTTTCTCACATCACAAACTTACGGAAATTCTTAATCAAGTAGTACAAATTAAAAAATATTGAATTCTAATGAAGTGTAACCATTGTCTGATGGGACATCAAACTGAAAAATTAGAAGACTAGTGGAGGAAGATAATGCACCAATCCTTTTCTAATAGGGTAGCCAAACTTCATGCCACTATATAGTTACATTAGACTACATGATGATCATTAAACTAAAAATGAATTCGAAATTAAACTACCATAGGGGGATGATATTTTATGAAACCATTATCTTATTATTTTATTGAAAATGATGTGATTATCACCTAAAATTGTTTTAAATTTTCAAATTCTGAAAGAAAATTTATATGGGGGACAAAGTTGAATAAAATGCAAATCCACATGAGGAAAAACATAATTATATCCTTGAAAATGTTAAATATTTATTAGATGGACTTCATGTAGAGTTAAAAGTGGAATATCAAATGGTAAAAATGAACACACGATTATTACATTGATGTTGGACAATTTTGATATTCATTCTTCATGTTATTGTTTAACTCCAATTGATTACAGTAAAAAAATTTCTTTTAAAATTGTTTTTATAAATCATACATGGTGAAACATATGTATAATGAATTATAGTTTCTTCAAGTGGAAATAAAAAATGAATTGGACTAATTAGTTTCCCTACCCCACCATGATTGATGCACCACAATTCAATAGATACTTGGGTATATAAAACTAATTTCAATGCATTTATTTTAATTATATTTCTATTTTAGTATCCTATAATAAAAATATTGAATTGTATTTTATTATATTTATGGTGGGTTTTCTATGAGAATCCTATAAAAGGTTTAATAAATTCTGCAGTGTGACAATGTCATGTAATACATATCCTTTTCACATATATTCTATTTTTATTAAATAATAAAAACACAAAAAAGATAAACTTTTATTGAATGAATTGGTGAAACAACTTCATTTATTTTTAGTGGAGAGAACCTTTATATTTTTTGATTTTCCAATTTCATATTTTTTCAAATAATAATGTGTGTTTTTAAATTTTTTTTATTAATTTCTTCATTATTGTGTTTTTGAAATTTGTGTCTTGAAATGATTATAATTTCAATTTTTAAACCTAATTCAATGACTTAAATAAATTTTCCAATAAAACAAACCTTAATTGAATGATGAAAATGTCTTTTTTCATGATTAATAATTTGGTAATTTCCTAAAAATTACACTAATATTGAATATCATGACACATGTCATAGTCTTTATTAATAAAATCCGTTTTCTACAAGAATATTGAACCATTCAATATCATATTTTTTAGATTCATGTATCTTTTTTAGTTAACATGAATTTTATTTATTAATTCCAAAACTTGAGGGTTTATGGTATGTGTGTCATAAATGTTTGAGCAATTCATTTGTTTATAAATACCATTTTTAAGTGAATCCTTTTTATTTTTTCATGAATTATATATTTAGTCAATGAATTCCATATCATCCATGAACATCAGATTAGATTATCTACATTAAAAGTCAATATTTCTTTTCTGACTTGCTAATTATTTGAAATTTATTGATCTTGTTGAACATAATTTTGGGGGAAGTAGTTTTATATTATCATATATCATATGATTGTACATAATATGGAAATAAAAATGTTGAAGAGATTTTTTTTCTTTAAGAATCATTATATTCAAATCTGTTCACTTACCTATATTTCAAGATAAATTATGAAATTCATTTATATAGAATCTATAGGAGAATGAAAAATGTCATTATTTTAAAAGGTATTGAAAAAAAGAGAAGATACATTTTTTTATAAATTATTCAATGTCTGGGGTTTCTATGATATTTTAAATTATTATTATAGATTATTTTCAACTCTGTGGAGCAAGGAAAATACTAATCTTGAGTGAAATTTCAATTTTTAAAAATTTTTCCTAAAAATAAACCAATCCCACCTCATTTGGCATAATTTTTCATCACATATTAATCCTTAAAAAAATTATTATGAACAAAACTAACATGTGATAATGAAAAAAAACATTTCCACGGCTCAAATCATGTGGAAATTTAATAATTTATCAAATCAATATTGGCTCTTTCCTACGTTTGGATGAAAAAATCCCTTTTGAAAAATAATATCTATGAGATGATGTGAAAATAATGTAAGGTAGGTTTAATATGTATATGAGAGAAAAAATACAGTGGAAATAGACTGAATTATAGGGGTTGAAAAAATTAAATAATTGTATTGGACTGTTCTTTTTATCATTTCTTTTATTCTATCAAATTAGTGGATCTCATGGTTATATATACTGAATTTTATATGATTTTATTTTGATTATTTCATGTTTCGGAATCCCTGATCTTTGTGTTGGAGAATTGAATGTAAAAAAATGTCATTATTTTTTTGTCACATCCAATTTATCAATTAGATAATATTTTCCTCATTTTTGTATTTCTAGTGATTTTTTCATATAATGTAAAAAAATGAATTATGAAATTTGATGACATGTCTGAAAATTTCATATTTAGAGAATAAAAAAAAATATTGATATTATTATAGTAATTATTTTTTAAGAACTTATTTATTAATAGACTTAAACTTTTTTTTGGATCAATAGTTAATTTTTTATCAAGAAGAAAAATAAATATCAAGTTGACCATTTTTTGTGCAACATTAAATAGACCGCTACTTATAAAATGAGATATATCATAGGATAACTACCCCATATTAGTAGGTTGAAGCTTTATTTGAAATGAGACTTGATTATTCATGTTCAAATTAAATTTAATTAATAATTTATCGTATTAATACAATCATAAATTTTTACTAATTGGAGGATTTTAAAGATTCTATTCATCTGGAATAGGTGATACATAGAGATTAGAAAATAAATATCAATAGACCTGTTGAAATACATTGAAAATTTTAATGTACATAAAAAATAATGTTATAAAAACCTTAAAATGTGTACCATGGAGATTTTGTAACGCCCCGACCCTAGTTACCCAGAGTCGGTGCATTATTACATAAAATTGGCATGATCACAAGAAAGATCAAATCTCGAAAGACCGATTGGTTTAGTAGCCTTGGAAACACTAGATATATTCATAAGTTTTACATTACACCATAAAATGAAAAACTACTACAACAACATAATGTCTCCATAATCCACACTCATATCCCCACATAATATCCCTGAAGGCCATTCATAATTTACTTCTTCACTACCTGGGAAAAATAAAACATAGAAAAGGGGTGAGCTCAAATGCCCAGTAAGGATAACAATATAGCGGAACATTCAAAATAAGCATAAACATTTAAGCCAATGAATTACTAAAACAAAAGCCTTTTAAAATTGAACTTCAACATAGTATGGCAAAAGTAAAATGAAATAATTCCATTTACTTGTTCACATGGATATTCTACTAATCGAATAATCACATGAAATATCAATAACCACTTTCATAATGTTGGAATGCATAATGCCAGACTATCATAACCACATAGCCAAAGCCTCGTTCCAAGACTACAAATAAGATTTTGTCAAGGCCTTGTGCCAAGACACTAGTTTGTCTCATGAGACCTACCGATGCATCGAGGATCTATAGCGGGCTCCACCCGTCACTTATTAAGTCCAATGCATTCCCATATGAAAAGGTTTAAACATAACATAAACATTCGTATTAAAACTAGCATAGGAAATGTCAATAATTTCACCATAAACTATGAATGGTATAAAAATAGAACATCCACAGTAAAACATATCACAAAACCTTCAATACAATATAGAAGTTTTGTATCATAATAAATCAACTTCAAATAATCTTAAAATCCATCAAAGGATGTTGACATAGATGAAATCAAAATTCGTTTTAAAGAAGTATCTCCTTTTATTTTGAAATAATTTAAGATCCATATAAAATAAAACATTTTCTTTGAAAATATTCTTATAAGCTTGTATGGAAAGCTTCGACGATTTTATAATGGCGGAAAATAACCGCACCCGCCGTATAAGTTAAAAAAAACATTCTTACCTCAATTCAGTCGAAATGGTTAAAAATGACCTTGTTTTGAAAACGACGGAAAGATTCCTTTATAAACCTCTTATAAAAATTCAAACAAGGGTATAAATGACTTTAACCCATATTCTTGTAAATAGTAAAAATGTTTTGAAATACATTTCAAAGAAACATGGATGTGGATGATAAAGAGATCCCAGTAGATTATTACGTATAATACAACCTCGGATAATGAAGAGATTGTGAAATAACCCTTACCTTGTACTTTTCCTTGGTTGGGGTAGGTTAACCTCCTGTATAATGGTGAAATAATTGTTATTAAATTATACAAGAATCATATATATTAATATGATATCATATATGATCTTTTAACATTGATTTGTTAATAATATCTTAGAATTATCGTCGTTTCGGGTGTTAACTTACTCATTTTCTTTTATTTGTTTTGTTACATAAGTCATGTTTGTTGTATCTTATTCATATCCAGAATGATATCAAGTCCTTAAACATCATTTTTAAATCATTAAATGATAATTATACTTGAATGGATACGATGGAGAATGAATCTCATCACGTTCGTGGAGACGGTAGTCCGTACGTACGCACGAACGCTACTTCCATTTAATTTTTATTTTAAAAGAATCGAATCCAAATGATACATAGGTATATTACTATTCCAGTATAATATAATATTTTATATATGTTACTTAAGTTCATTAACACCATCTTTTATACGTTCCATGTGTGATATGAACGAGTCATATCATTTTAAGGGGGCGGTAGTCCGCACTTCCTCAAATGAAATTATCGTATGTATATACAACATGAAACGAATAATGGTATGAAATAAAATGGAATTACAGAAGATTATATATAAAATATATATCATTAATATCATATTTAATTACAGTGCCATCATAATGGCCACCATGAGAGGCGGTAAGATGTTTTTGAACAATCATCGTTTCGTGAGGCGTTAGTTTTCCATCCACAGAAACATTATGTTCACCATCCATTAGATGGAGTTGTGTGTATGTGTAGTTTGAATACTTCTTATAAAAACATCCTCGTATATTGAGGATACTGGTGTTGTTACAAAAGAAGGGAAATAAAAAGAGTTTGGGGGTTGGAGAAGCAAAATAAATGAAAATAATTTAAGAGAAATCGTTACCTTTAATTTAGGTAACTCACTTTGGTTGGAACCAAAGGACTTCTTGAAATGCTTTCTGCCTAAGGGGAAGCTTCAAGGAGGAGGAGAGGGATGTGGGGAGCTTATTTGGGCAGATTTTGGACGAGCCAAGTGGCTTGAGAGGTGTGAGGAATGAGTAGAAGTGGTCTCCTTTTATAAGGGAGAGGAGGGGCTCTTTAGGAAAGTGTGAAAGTATTACTTTATAATATATTTGTATTCGGTTTATAATGGTCCAAAAATCATTTAGGTCGAAGATAAGATGACTCATATTCTAAATAACATCAACCAATAAGAATTG
Source organism: Viscum album (assembly GCA_963277665.1). Classification (NCBI taxonomy): domain Eukaryota; kingdom Viridiplantae; phylum Streptophyta; class Magnoliopsida; order Santalales; family Viscaceae; genus Viscum; species Viscum album. The sequence continues at coordinate 263,798,354 of OY728122.1, read as the reverse complement.
GACAGGTTTTAGATAATATTTTAATCATTATAATCTTATTTATTTAAATGATTTATTAATGAGGTAAACATTGCATCATTATTGTGTCATTAATAATTTAACTTATTTGATGTCTAAAAATTATAAATAAAATATCATTATGTAGGAAATATTTTTAGCTTTCTAATGAATATTTATAATCGAAAATCCAACATGTATAACCCTATGTAAAAATTGTTCTTCTAAAAAATATATGCTTGTGTCATTTTTGTATTCATTTTAACTTAATTAAAATAAAGTGTCATTATCACTTACAAGTGGATCCATGGGGTCCCAAAATAGAGCCAAAGATTCCCATGGTCAACCATGTATCAACCAATAGGGTTAAGACACGTTTTAGGGTAATTTAGTATTATTATAATATTATTTTTTTTAACCCTTATTTACCGGATTTACCCTTAACCATGGTAAATAAAATATTTACCGCAGTAATTATTCAAAATGTCTAAAAATAAAAGTTACCTATTTACACAATTTGAACATCCTGATTCCAAATATGGAATCCATTTTCCTAAATTCAAAACACAGAAGTGGCAGAAATTAATTTAAAATTAATTCCCGCTGTCAAAACAAAAAGCGTGTTTTTAAGAGATAATAACTATCAAAAGATTGACACTTGTTTATGTTCGGTTTAATTGTAAAATTATGTCCAATGACCAACATTATAATAAATGGTAAAAATATATTCTAAATATACTTTAAAACCACTCAAATTCACAATTTATCACTATTAATTATTTTGATTAAAAAAGTTGTTTTTAATTAAAATTTAGTAATTTTCACTATTCATCAAAATATGAAAGTTATCCGAAAAGTACCAAAATTTCACCTTAGGCTAAATTCGATATTCTGAGTCCAAAAATGAAGTCCATTTTCAAATATAAAATATATATAATTTCAAAAATTAGGTATTACTATTCACAACGTCTAGTTTAATTAGTTGTGGTGTGTGTTAGAACTCGAGGTTGCGTACAACACACGCTATCGCATTATTCGAAGGGAAACGTACCGTAGAAGCTTGGGGTGTTACATTCTCCCCTCCTTCAAATAATTGCGTCCTCGCAATTTCTAGGGTATTACTGCATAAAAAGACTTGGGTGGTTCTTCATCATAAGTTCCTCGGGTTCCCACGTTGCCTCTTCCATCTTATGGTTTCTCCACAAAACTTTTACCAGACGCGTCGTCCGGTTTCTCAGCACTTGTTCTCTCGTATCAAGAATCTTGACGGGCTCTTCGCAATAAGACAGATCGGGTTCCAGTTCTAATTCTTCATAGGTGAGTACATGCGTTGGATCAGGCATGTATTTCCTCAATAGAGATACGTGGAACACATCGTGAACTTTGGAGAGACTTGGCGGCATTGCCAATCGGTAAGCTACAACCCCAATTCGTTCTAGAATTTCGAAAGGTCCAATGTACCTGGGACTCAATTTACCTTTCTTACCAAAACGTATGACTCCCTTCCATGGAGATACCTTCAGGAAACATGATCACCGACTTGAAATTCCAAATCCTTCCTTCGATTATCGGCATAGCTCTTCTGCCTACTTTGAGCTGCTTTGATGTGATTTTGGATTACCTTCACCTTTTCCACCGTTTCCTCCACCAGTTCTGGGCCTACAAGTTTTCTTTCACCAACATCATCCCAACAGGTTGGTGTACGACATCTCTTTCCATATAACGCTTCATATGGTGACATCTGAATACTCGAATGGAAGCTATTGTTATAGGAAAATTCTACCAGAGGTAAATATTGATCCCACATACCCTGAAAGTCAAGTGAGCAAGATCTCAACATGTCTTCTAAGGTTTGAATAGTCCGTTCTGATTGTCCGTCTGTCTGAGGGTGGTAAGCAGTGCTCAAATAAAGTTCAGTATCCAGGGATTTCTGAAGACTTTTCCAGAATCTTGAAGTAAAACGGGGATCACGATCAGAAACAATTGATAAGGGTACTCCATGAAGTCTCACAACTTCATTAATATATAGTCTTGCTAGACGTTCCAGGGGTAGATCTTCTCTTATAGCAAGAAAATGTGCTGACTTGGTAAGACGATCAACAATAACCCATATTGCATCATTCCTTCTAGGAGTCTTTGGTAGCCCCATGACAAAGTCCATCGTAATATTGTCCCATTTCCACTCCGGTATGGGAAGAGGTTGCATGACTCCTCCAGGCTGTTGCCTTCCAGCTTTCACTTGTTGACAAACCATACATCTTGACACAAAATCAGCAATCTTCCTCTTCATGTTGTCCCACCAAAAATGTTCCTTCAAATATCTATACATTTTGGTGCTCCCAGGGTGTATAGAGAAATTGGAACTATGAGCATCATCCAGCAATTCCCTTTTTAGATCAGGTAAATCGGGAACACAAAGTCTCTTCCCGAATTTCAAAATCCCATCTTCATACACAAAGTCTCTCAATCTCCCATCATTCATAGCTTTAATCTTCTTCTGAAATTCTTCATCATCGGTCTGAGAACTCTTAATCCTTTCTAGTGAATATGGTTTGGCAACCATTTGAAAAAGCATTGATGTTTCACCTTCCCTGGTTATTCCCATGTCCATCTTCACTAGATCCATGAAAATTGGATCCCTTTCAATTCTCATCATGTTCAAAACTCCATGGTCTTTTCTGTTGAAAGCATCTTCCACCTTGTTTTCCTTCCCCGGGTGGTAGTGTATCGTACAATCATAATCCTTGAGTAATTCAAGCCATCTCCTTTGCCTCATGTTGAGTTCTTTTTGTGAGAAAATATTCTTCAAACTCTTGTGATCAGAATAAATCTCACATTTTTACCCATAGAGGTAGTGCCTCCATATCTTCAAAGCAAAGATCACAGCTGCTAACTCAAGATCATGAGTAGGATATTTTTGTTCATGAATCTTCAACTGTCGTGATGCATAGGCAATAACTCTATCATTCTGCATAAGGACACAGCCAAGTCCCTTCTTTGATGCATCACTATAAATAACGAACCCATCATTCCCCGATGATAGAGTCAATATAGGAGCATTGACTAATCTTCTCTTTAGTTCTTCGAAACATTCTTCACACTCTTTTGTCCAAACAAATTTAACCCCTTTACGTGTGAGCTTCGTTAATGGGTTAGCCAATCGGGCAAAATTCTAGACGAAACGTCGATAATAACCGGCCAAACAAATAAAACTACGTACCTCAGTTATACTCGTAGGTGCTGGCCATTCTTGGATTGCCTTGGTCTTAGAAGTATCAACAGAGATTCCATCTTTAGAGACAATATGGCCAAGAAAAGAAATCTCCTGAAGCCAGAATTCACACTTGCTAAACTTCCCATATAATTCATGCCTCCTCAGAGTCTTCAAGATAATGCGCAAGTGATTTTCAAGATCTTCGTAGGTTTTGGATTATACCAAGATATCATCAATAAATACCACCACAAATTCATCGAGATACTCCTTGAAAACTCTATTCATTAGATCCATGAATACAGACGGTGCATTAGTCAATCCAAACGGCATTACAGTAAACTCGTAATGCCCGTACCTGGTTCGAAATGCTGTTTTCGGAATGTCTTCCTTCTTCACACACAACTGATGGTATCCAGATCGAAGGTCAATCTTTGAAAAGTATTGAGCTCCATGCAGTTGGTCAAATAAATCATCAATACGAGGTAGGGGATACTTGTTCTTTATCGTTATAGCATTGATCTCCCTATAGTCGATACATAACCTCATAGATCCATCTTTCTTTTTAACAAAAAGAACAGGGGATCCCCATGGAGAAACACTAGGGCGAATAAATCCCTTATTACTCAGTTCCTCTAGTTGTTTCTTTAGTTCGACTAATTCTACAGTGGCCATTCTATAAGGGGTCTTCGATATAGGCCTTGATCCAGGAATCAAATCAATGGAAAACTCAACTTCTCGTTCTGGAGGATGTCCAGGTAAATCTTCCGGAAATACATCTACAAATTCTTTCACAACAGGTACATCCTCTATTTGAACATTCCTTTCCTCACTGACAGTTATTTCATTCTCTTCCTCCCCAATAATTGAATTAAGTTGAGCTACTGGGGTGGATCTAAATAAGAATTAGGTGGTGATGATTCTGCTCTAAAGATAAGGTGTTCCTTATCATTATCATCAAGAATCGTAACCTCTTTCTTCTTACAATAAATCTTCGCATCATAGTCCGAAAGCCAGTCCATACCGAGGATTATATCAAACTCAATCATAGGTATGACGATGAGATCAGCTGATAAAGAAAATTTATGTGCTCTAATGGGGACTGATTCACAAAACTTTGTTGCAATGATACTTCCCTTAGGAGTTTTAACTGACAACTCCCTTATTAAATCAAATTGGAAATATCTAATTTTCTTAGCAAACTGGGAAGATATGAAACAATGCGATGATCCAGAATCAAATAATGCATTTGCTAAACTTGAGGAAACAATTAAATTACCTGCCACCACGTCTTTCGGAGCTTCTACCTCAGCAGTAGTGATAGCATATGCCTGGCCTTGATCCCTTGGCCTTTTTTGAGGTAAGTTCTCCTGACGCTTAGGACATGAATTTGCATAATGCCCCATCTCCCTACAATTGTAGCACTGAACTTTGGTAGCTTCCTTCTTCCCCTTGCAATTATGAGCTTGGTGGCCTTTTTCACCACACTTGTAACAGACTCCCATTCCCTTCAAGCAAGTACCAGGGTGTTTCTTCCCGCATTTACCATAGGATGGATATTCAACCTTTCCTTTCTTCCCCTTATTTCCTTTCCCAGATTGTTCAGCAGGTCTCTTCTTCTCTTGCTTTGCTTTAAAGTCATAAGACTTAGAGAATTCCTTTTCGGTCTTGATGGCACATGAGACAATGTCTTCGTACGATGAAAAGGATTGTGAGACTAATGCTCGACGGAGAAATGGTTTTAACCCATCAAAGAAACGATCAATCTTACTTCTTGGGTTGCGTATATAATCACCAGCGTACCTCGCTAACCTTGTAAAGTTAGCCTCATACTTTGTGACATTCTCATCCTCCTTTTGTCTCAGACTCAGAAATTGCCTTTCCATATCTGCTCGATGGTCGCGAGGGAAGTATTTTTCTAAAAACAGATCTTTGAACTCCCTCCATTCCATATTTGATACTTCATCATCTTCCTTCATGTTTTGAATCAATGACCACCATTGATCAGCATCTCCAGTGAGGCGGTAAACTGCCATGATAACTTTCTCCCTTTCACTGCTCCCCAAAGCCTGAAATATTTTCTCTAGGGAATTTATCCATTGCTCAGCTACTAAGGAATTTGTACTCCCATTGAACGTTGGTGGTTGTTGCCTCATGAATCGATCTAACATTGATCCTCCACGCTGCGGATCAGGGTGCTCCATACGGGTAAGGTTATTATTCATAACCTGAGTAAGTTGTCCTAGTATGGTGATTAGCTGATCGGCACCAGTTGCATCACCAGCCCCACTATAATTATCTTGAGCAGGAGGGCAATCCCTACATGGAGTGCGCGCATTGATACGGTTTCCATTTCTTCCACTAGGCGCCATTTCTAAACAATGGCATAAACTAGATCAGTTTATGAATCAAAATACATAATCCCATACTTATAAAACACTTAACATAAATTGAACTATTTATGGATATAATCCATAATCATAAAAATGTTTTCTTTGAAAAAGTATATACTCATAAACCCTTCATAATGATTTGTAAAGAAAATGAGAGTTATCCTAAGCATATCCCCCGGGAGTGTCGTAACCAAGAGTGCAGCAAGGCCCGTTGTCGTGCACTAGTTTCCGTTCGAGTCTAGCTCAAAGCAGTGTTTTCGGGTTTTACCCCTAGGTACATCTGTGCCAGAGCCGCCTCTACCTGCTAGTATCCAGACAGGGATGTATTGCTCGGAAAACTCACAAAATCTCTACAATACCAAAATTCTAGGAAATTCTTCTATACTAATCCTCAAAGTTTATCTTAGGTCTACGTGCTCTAATCAGAGTTTATCTAAATCTAGCTTCCAAGTTTTGTACTAAACTTCCTCTGATACCAACTGTAACGCCCCGACCCTAGTTACCCAGAGTCGGTGCATTATTACATAAAATTGGCATGATCACAAGAAAGATCAAATCTCGAAAGACTGATTGGTTTAGTAGCCTTGGAAACACTAGATATATTCATAAGTTTTACATTACACCATAAAATGAAAAACTACTACAACAACATAATGTCTCCATAATCCACACTCATATCCCCACATAATATCCCTGAAGGCCATTCATAATTTACTTCTTCACTACCTGGGAAAAATAAAACATAGAAAAGGGGTGAGCTCAAATGCCCAGTAAGGATAACAATATAGCGGAACATTCAAAATAAGCATAAACATTTAAGGCAATGAATTACTAAAACAAAAGCCTTTTAAAATTGAACTTCAACATAGTATGGAAAAAGTAAAATGAAATAATGCCATTTACTTGTTCACATGGATATTCTACTAATCGAATAATCACATGCAATATCAATAACCACTTTCATAATGTTGGAATGCATAATGCCAGACTATCATAACCACATAGCCAAGGCCTCGTGCCAAGACTACAAATAAGATTTTGTCAAGGCCTTGTGCCAAGACACTAGTTTGTCTCATGAGACCTACCGATGCATCGAGGATCTATAGCGGGCTCCACCCGTCACTTATTAAGTCCAATGCATTCCCATATGAAAAGGTTTAAACATAACATAAACATTCGTATTAAAACTAGCATACGAAATGTCAATAATTTCACCATAAACTATGAATGGTATAAAAATAGAACATCCACAGTAAAACATCTCACAAAACCTTCAATACAATATAGAAGTTTTGTATCATAATAAATCAACTTCAAATAATCTTAAAATCCATCAAAGGATGTTGACATAGATGAAATCAAAATTCGTTTTAAAGAAGTATCTCCTTTTATTTTGAAATCATTTAAGATCCATATAAAATAAAACATTTTCTTTGAAAATATTCTTATAAGCTTGTATGGAAAGCTTCGACGATTTTATAACGGCGGAAAATAACTGCACCCGCCGTATAAGTTAAAAAAACATTCTTACCTCAATTCAGTCGAAAAGGTTAAAAAGGACCTTGTTTTGAAAACGACGGAAAGATTCCTTTATAAACCTCTTATAAAAAGTCAAACAAGGGTATAAATGACTTTAACCCATATTCCTGTAAATAGTAAAAATGTTTTGAAATACATTTCAAAGAAACATGGATGTGGATGATAAAGAGATCCCAGTAGATTATTACGTATAATACAACCTCGGATAATGAAGAGATTGTGAAATAACCCTTACCTTGTACTTTTCCTTGGTTGGGGTAGGTTAACCTCCTGTATAATGGTGAAATAATTGTTATTAAATTATAAAAGAATCATATATATTAATATGATATCATATATGATCTTTTAACATTGATTTGTTAATAATATCTTAGAATTATCATCGTTTCGGGTGTTAACTTACTCATTTTCTTTTATATGTTTTGTTACATAAGTCATGTTTGTTGTATCTTATTCATATCCAGAATGATATCAAGTCCTTAAACATCATTTTTAAATCATTAAATGATAATTATACTTGAATGGATACGATGGAGAATGAATCTCATCGCGTTCGTGGAGACGGTAGTACGTACGTATGCACGAACGCTACTTCCATTTAATTTTTATTTTAAAAGAATCGAATCCAAATGATACATAGGTATATTACTATTCCAGTATAATATAATATTTTATATATGTTACTTAAGTTCATTAACACCATCCTTTATACGTTCCATGTGTGGTATGAACGAGTCATATCATTTTAAGGGGGCGGTAGTCCGCACTTCCTCAAATGAAATTATCGTATGTATATACAACATGAAACGAATAATGGTATGAAATAAAATGGAATTACAGAAGCTTATATATAAAATATATATCATTAATATCATATTTAATTACAGTGCCATCATAATGGCCACCATGAGAGGCGGTAAGATGTTTTTGAACAATCATCGTTTCGTGAGGCGTTAGTTTTCCATCCACAGAAACATTATGTTCATCATCCATTAGATGTAGTTGTGTGTATGTGTAGTTTGAATACTTCTTATAACAACATCCTAGTATATTGAGGATACTGGTGTTGTTACAAAAGAAGGGAAATAAAAAGAGTTTGGGGGTTGGAGAAGCAAAATAAATGAAAATAATTTAAGAGAAATCGTTACCTTTAATTTAGGTAACTCACTTTGGTTGGAACCAAAGGACTTCTTGAAATGCTTTCTGCCTAAGGGGAAGCTTCAAGGAGGAGGAGAGGGATGTGGGGAGCTTAGTTGGGCAGAGTTTGGACGAGCCAAGTGGCTTGAGAGGTGTGAGGAATGAGTAGAAGTGGTCTCCTTTCATAAGGGAGAGGAGGGGCTCTTTAGGAAAGTGTGAAAGTATTACTTTATAATATATTTGTATTCGGTTTATAATGGTCCAAAAATCATTGAGGTCGAAGATAAGATGACTCATATTCTAAATAACATCAACCAATAAGAATTGGACAGGTTTTAGATAATATTTTAATCATTATAATCTTATTTATTTAAATGATTTATTAATGAGGTAAACATTGCATCATTATTGTGTCATTAATAATTTAACTTATCTGATGTCTAAAAATTATAAATAAAATATCATTATGTAGGAAGTCGTTTTATCTTTCTAATGAATATTTATAATCGAAAATCCAACATGTATAACCCTATGTAAAAATTGTTCTTCTAAAAAATATATGCTTGTGTCTTTTTTGTATTCATTTTAACTTAATTAAAATAAAGTGTCATTATCACTTACAAGTGGATCCATGGGGTCCCAAAATAGACCCAAAGATTCCCATGGTCGAACATGTATCAACCAATAGGGTTAAGACACGTTTTAGGGTAATTTAGTATTATTATAATATTATTTTTTTAACCCTTATTTACCGGATTTACCCTTAACCATGGTAAATAAAATATTTACCACAGTAATTATTCAAAATGTCTAAAAATAAAAGTTACGTATTTACACAATTTGAACATCCTGATTCCAAATATGGAATCCATTTTCCTAAATTCAAAACACATAAGTGGCAGAAATTAATTTAAAATTAATTCCCGCTGTCAAAACAAAAAGCGTGTTTTTAAGAGATAATAACTATCAAAAGATTGACACTTGTTTATGTTCGGTTTAATTGTAAAATTATGTCCAATGACCAACATTATATTAAATGGTAAAAATATATTCTAAATATACTTTAAAACCACTCAAATTCACAATTTATCACTATTAATTATTTTGATTAAAAAAGTTGTTTTTAATTAAAATTTAGTAATTTTCACTATTCATCAAAATATGAAAGTTATCCGAAAAGTACCAAAATTTCACCTTAGGCTAAATTCGATATTCTGAGTCCAAAAATGAAGTCCATTTTCAAATATAAAATATATATAATTTCAAAAATTAGGTATTACTATTCACAACGTCTAGTTTAATTAGTTGTGGTGTGTGTTAGAACTCGAGGTTGCGTACAACACACGCTATCGCATTATTCGAAGGGAAACGTACCGTAGAAGCTTGGGGTGTTACTGATTTTAAAGTGTATGTTTAGGGGAATAAGAGAAAAAACGGGATGAAACACTCAAGAGGAATAATTTTTATTTCATCCTTTTCATAATTTTCTTCATATTAGTTTCATAATTCCTTCTTTTGAACCAATAATATTGGTTACCCTTTAAATGGAGGAGAAAGTATCTTCAGTGATTAAGAATGTGAATATTTTCTTGTTTTTAATTATCCAGTTCATGCACATAGTGATATAAAAACCTTTATCTATTATACGATGACCATTTGAATTTATAATAGAAATATATATTATTAAGTATGATTGTACATGAAATTAGATTCTATTATTGATATTTCATTGGTATATCATCACTTTCCCCCTCCATTCAGTTCAACATTATGTATTATGTAATAGAACATAGCTATATAGTGATGTTTTCATCGTTATAAATATGTGTGGGATATGTTGGGGATATTATTTATTGTTTTAGAAAATAAGACATGATCAAGTATTTCCTAATTAAATTATGGGTATTTTATGATCCTATATAACAAAAACAATGGATAATATAACATGATTATATATTCGATATGTTTTCCTTTCTCCGTCTCCATTTTTTCAATGGTGTTAGAGGAATAATTTTTGGAAATTTAATTTAATCGAAATAGTAAAATAATATTGGATAAATTTGTAATATAATATAATTTTTTTTAAAATCTATCTATACAATATCACCCATGTCATGTAACTACTTCAAATCACTTTGATTTTCAATTTTTATATATTTTTTTAATATATATATATATATTTTATGTTGTTTTCTCAAAATAAAATAATTTCAATAACATAAAATTTATCCTCCCATTAAGGGTCAGAACTTGATAGTTGTTCAATCCTCTATATATAAAACCTAGGTGGACCACATTATATAATTTTTAATAGAATAAATATTTTTTTCCTCACACCATGAAGGGAACATTTCATCATACATTATGATAATAGGGTTATTAGTCGTATATTACAAATGAAAGCCCCATATGTTGATTAGTAGAACATGATCTATTTTGATAATGGTTTTCATATTGGAGTTCTATCAATGTGAATAGCTATGGTATATTGGTTTGTTTCATACATATTTTTGCATTAACAAAACTATACATCGTTTGAGAATGAGTTTATCTAGAGTCACCTCATCATATGTCATGGAAATGAGTATGTATACCTGATGATATCCTAAGTGATCTTAGTTCATTTATATTCCTATTCTTGATTTTGGAATATGGTATCATCCTTCATATTCTCTATTTTCAAGAAACCTTGATTTTTTTGGTCATGCATTCAATTTATTATTTCTATAATGTATTTTTATTGTTCTTGAATACAGGTGTATTTATAGATTTGTTTCAAAAGTTATAATATATGAATACATTTTATTTAAATGGGGTTATGTTATTGAACATCATTTATGTAATTTTATTCCAATATGATGAAGTTGTTGATTTTAAATGATTTGAATGTGATAGTGGCCATACAATGATATATGAGGTATGTTATCAAAAAAACATATCTTTGGTGATTCATTAAAATTTATTAAGAATTATAACATAAACTAAGAGATATTTTATAAGTGAATAATAATATTGTGTGGGAAAATGAGGTGAAATATTCATAATATTTTGAACATCATTTATATAAATTATAATAATTAGTTAATAAGTTACAAAAAAATGACTTTTTTAATACCTTAAATAACACAAAATTAATATATATATATATATATATATATTTGAATAAAATAATGAGAACTATATTTATGGTGAAATAATAAAAATGTCATATAATATTCTTATGAAATCTAAGAGTTATTCAATAATGATCTTTTTTGAAAATAATAAATTGTTTTTTTAATCTAAATAAATGAAATAAAATATAATTTTTAATATAATATCCATATGAAATATTGAATGTATAATTGTGGTCATTAGGAAGAAAATATAAATTATATTCAACTGGTTATGATGTATTCTAGTCTGAGTAGATGATGTAATGGTAAATCCACATATAAGAATCAGTTTGTGTTAATTGTTATCAAAATGGAAATAAAATTATAATAAAACTTGTAATAGACACTCCTTATAATATTAGAATAAGTAATAAAGAATTTTATAGATACAAATCATACATTGTTAATAAATAATAATTCCATATTCGATAACTTGGTTTCCAATAACGATTAGAAAAGGAACCCAATCCACATAAATTTTCTTGGTAAAAAATTCTTCTAAAAACCAAAAAAATAATTTTAATGTAATATTATTATGTATTATTATAATATTCATATATATTTGACATAATAAAATTAATATATATTTCCAATCACCCATATTTTTTTTAAAATTAATAATAGTCATGAAATAATTGATCTTTTTTATTACAATAATTTAATTAGATGTTCTCATACATGAATCTTTATCATTAGATCATCATATACAATTTTTTATAATAATGATAATTATTTATATATATTTCATTCATCCAATTCCCATTTCATGTTTATTAAAATGGTGGTTTCCATGGGACACATAAAAATATTCGGTTATTATTAAACTGTCAATGTGGATTAATTAATTGTTGAATATTAATTGGTATATTTTAATTATAGAATTTAAAAATTATATTAAATTACAAATTGTTACATAATACATCAATTCATTACGTTTTTTTAGTTGATCATGATTTTTATAATATAACATCATTAATATTGGTTGTAAAACAAAACCAATCGAGATAATGATATATAAAATGAATGAGTATGAACCCACTTATCTACTCAGATAATATTACATTTCATAATAAATAATTATCCAAAATGTGATATTATATTTATATATAAGCTTTGTTGAAGGATATATGTGTAGAAAAACAATGATATATTAAAGTGAGAATTAAAGCATCGTAGTCGACAAGATTCTTATCTTCATGATAATCATAGAAATGGGGGAAATTATAAAATGTTATCTAAATAGATGATTAAAATTGAAGGAGAGTATTTATAGGGATATTATTAGGCATGAAATTAAATATGAAACCAACATAATGGTTTGCATTGCAGTTGGAAGTGGATGGGTACATTCATCCTTTATTAGGGGGTATATTTTTTTAACATTCATTACATAATATAAAAGGAATTTCACATTCTGGTAATTTTGATTCAATGTGGAATATTATTTAACATATAATGATGGTTATTATATAATCTCGTCATTCATATATTAATTAATAATATTTTTGGATATTTTTGGATTCTATCACATTATTTGTTCCATTAATCCCTTGTTTACCGTTAGAATCATGTATATCTTAAACATGCAAAACATATTTTTGTGAATAAATTATAGTTGAATCTAACAAATAATTTCAATATCTACATAAAAAATATGATAATAATTTCATAGAATAAAATTATTAATGTATACGAATGCTAATACTGGGAGAAGAAAACACATAAAATAAATCATAATGAAAATTAATTTTAGAATTTAAAATTGAATATATTTTTATTCCTTATGATGTAATAATAATAATATTATAATGTATTTTCTTTAATATATATATATATAATATTATTAATGTATTTCACTAATATATATCATTTAATTTTATTAAAATGAATATTTGATAAATAATTCATTTAAATATATATCGTTCAAATACAAAATTAGTTTATATACATAATTTTTTAAATATATATTGAATGAATTATTATTCCATATATATACACAAAAACACTTGTTTCATTGAATTATACTATTTGAAAATAAAATAATTAAATTTATATTAAAATATATAACATAAATTTATTTTTTATAAACAATCCATTTTTTATTTATCAATGTATCTTTATTTTAAAATTCCTAATAGATAAATTTTTTTATATGATGTTACAAAATTATTTTATTATAACCACAAAATTATTGATATCATTCATAAAAAATAATAATTTCAAAATATATATATACTACCTAAAAAATTCATATAATCAAGGGTTGATTTCTATGTCAATTAGACTATTTTAATATTTTTAAATTATAATTTAAATATATTCCTATAAATTAAGTAACTTTTATTGTTCTTTTTAAATTACATATTTTAAATTTTTTAAAACTTCTATTAAATATTTTATCATAATTTATTTCACTTTTTAATGAGTGTATAAAATAATATGATGAGAAGTATGAAGGTAATTTTTTTTCATTATATCATTGGTTTTCCATGATTATTCATTGATCATATAATTCATCATTATTGTTTTCATCATGTGAGTGGCCTTGTTTACTAGTAATTTATCTCAACTATCAATGATTTCACTCGTTTTTGTATAATAGATACAATCATCCATTTGTATTTCCTATCTAGTAGGTACATGTGTGTAGTTAGGTATGTAAATCCTAAAATTATATATGTGGAATTGATATATGACATTCCATGTTTCAATGTCAGTTTATCATTATGTTTTATAATAAATGAGTGCATTAGATACATATAATTTTGAACTAAATCAAAGGATTTTTTTAAAAACAATTGTTCAATGACTATAATACAACATTGTGAATCATGTTATATCCAATAAAACACACTATTATTGATAATGACAAACCTATATCTCCAACAAGTGGTATAATAAGACGATTTACTATCACACATCGGCCGAATATTATATAATAATAAAATCAGTAGAAACAAAAATAGCAATATTATTAATAATAAATAGAAAATATTGAACCATATTCATATAAATAAACAAACATCAATGTTTTTTATGTGTGTGTTGAATTTTTTTAGACTAGTGAATTTATGAGTCTTTTTTAAACATTTAAATGTATAATCGTTAGAATGTTTATTTTAAAAGTGATTATGACATGTTATTGTCCTTCTTACAAAATAAACTAAAGTAAATTTTATATTAAAGTAGGCTTTGATATTTTTTATGCTATTTTACATAAGATAATATTATATTATTAATCCCTATTTTAAAAAAAATAAATAAAGATACCTTTTGGAAAACTACAAATCTAAGAATCTAATAAATTATAGTAAAAAAATAAATTCACTGTTAAAAAAAATAAAACCTAACAGTGGATTAGCCATAATTAGAAAAACAATTAAGAGAAAAATTACTGGAATACAGAGATAAAAAGGAATGTAAAAAATCATCATGCTTAAGAGTGAAATAAATTCTTCTGAACTAGTATCTACAATATTTTCTTTTCTGACTGTTATCATATGAAATAATTTTTATATGAAATTAAATATAATGATAAAATTTATTTTAAAAGTATTTTTATTTTAACATTAAAAAACTAACAATTAAAACATTAATTTAATTTAATTATTGTGTAATGTTAGTTGTATTTAATAAAGTATAATTTTCTTTACAATATATACAATTTTATTAATTTTTCCCAAAAATTATAAAAATATAATATTAATATTTTAGAACAAATCAGGATATTAAAATTATCATTTTTTTAAAAAAAATCCACAAACCATGAGTCAAAAAAATATGTACCTCTAGTCATGTGCTGATTTCATTATAGTTATTTTATGATGTAGGAAGCATGCATCCATAGTAATGAGGGGGTCGAGTCGCCATAGGGAGATCTTGTATAGGTCCCCTAGTATGTCTGTGTTAATGTGTTTTTTAAGTGCTTCATTATCATAGATCATAATAAGGAATCTCTGGGAACCAATCAGTTTCAATGTTAGATGGAAATAGAAACCACGTGATGTGATCGCAACTATCCATCCATGATTTGGCTCGAATGACATGTAGGTTTAATGTATTGATCATTATCAATCTAAAAATGCAAAAATTTAGAAATCAATGTAAGAGATTCATATTGATATATGGATTTGAACCAATACATAAATCCCAATACTTCCATCTTCAACATTATTAGAACTAGATAAAAACTCCGAGGTAGTCCTCCACATTATTTGTCGATTCTATCCATAAAAATCCATTAACCAATAAAATCAATTATTATGAAAAAATGATTCCAAATTTACAATAGATACACTTCTAAATAGGTGAATCATTCTTAAGCCATCAATAAATATCGACTATCACACATCATTGAGCATATCGAAACCCTATCTCTAATTAAAAAAAATGGGAATACACTATATCAATAACAAAAATAATAATAATATCATCATTATTTATGTATATTACTTCATCAATATAGATTTCATAGAACCACAAAATCACATTTATTTTTTAAATTTCTTTTTGTAGTGATGATGTGTATGAAAATGTTTGTATTCCAAAATTTTTAAAAGATAACATTATTATAAATCTAGTTTACATAAAAATCTAGTGAATGATTCATAATGAACATTTAAATACTCCTAAAAAAGTTGATAAAAAATTACTATTATTAACACTTCATTTATCAATCCTATGAAAAAACTAAAAAAATTTCATTTATAGTAGGGTTTATTTTTCATATAAAAATTAAAATGATCCCTTACTAAAACATTCATACAACAAATAGTACAGAATCCTCTCGCATTAATAGAATCAAAATACCCACTTTTCATTTCAATTTAGATAAGATAATGTTAATTAATTTAATTTTTATTCTAAGGATTCATTTTTGAAAATCATATTTGATTAGAATTTTATTTTTTTGTTGGATTAAAATTTTAATTCAATATTCATTTTAATGTATTATTTTTATATACATAAATATTTCCTTACTATGAAATTTTAATCCTACTTTTCAAATATCTCGGTCATTATCATACATCTAGATTTGTTAGGTAATTACAATAAAATTATGTATTTAATTGATTTAATAAATGGTAATATATAATATAATTAAATTTCTATATTTATGTTATGAAACAAAATTTATGAATAATTTCTATATTTTCTTTAAATTATGAATCCAAAAGGGTAAGTGAATTTTTTAAAAAAATATATGCTTTAATTTGTCAATTAGTAATATTTTAAATTTATTTTTAATTTTTATTTACTTTTGACAAAAAAATTTAATTAATAATGGTTATTATATAATGTTCAAAAATATTTCAAATTTTCATGAATGTCATAATTTGTATATGATATGGCCAAAATATATAACATCTGGCATTTCAAGTATGTATTAGTGAATTTCATTAGAATTGTTCTTTGGCTAGGTTTTTTTAAGTAATTGATAATTTGGAGGCATTTATTATTCTTTTCAAGGTGAATGTCATCTGAGAACTATTTTTGTAATTTTTCAGAGTATTTTTGAACGTTATTATTTTTCTAAAACATTGATTTATCCTAAATATTTTCTGAAAATGTTATTTAAAAAAGGTAGAATAAATAAAATTATTTTCATTTAAGGAATAAATTTATGTATGTTTTTTTTATATTTTATAGGTTTAATATTTAGAAAATAAAATCATTTATTTGTTATAAATATTTGAACATGTATATGTGTATCAAGTGGGAGAATGAGGAATATAGAGTGATCTCAGGACCACCTAAAATGTTATTCTATGAGTGATATTTCTTATCACTCTGTGAGATTTCATTGGATATTCAAATTAAAAAAACAATATATACAGAAATTATTATTTTGAAAATTAATTCAATGGATAAATCAATTTTTTTAAATAATCTATTTTTGAAATTCATTTTCAAAATAAGAATGTTTGAAAAAAAAATTTATAAAATATATATATATGATATATTTTATTTTTAAAAAAGTTATTATTATAATATTTACAGTAGTTTAAAAAACTTTATACTAGTAAATTTTATCCTCATTCTTTGTTTTTAAAAAAAAATCACTTCTATGTTAATGTAAAATGTTGAATATACATTCTATTGAACATAAAACACACCAAACATATTGTTTATTTTTTTTAAACTATGATATATTTTAAATATGTACTCTATTTCTCTAGAACCAATACAAGAATATTCCATTATTTTTATTAGGAACTATGTATTTTGTACTTAATCTTTAAAAATACTAATTGTTTTTAGCATCAAATCCCGAAGTGTGGGTTTTGGGCATTACATGATCAGGCACTAAGGAGAGTATTTGTGTATTTTATAGATAATAATATTCCATCCCCATGATAGATTTTATTTTAAAAAGGAAAACTAATATTGGGATCAAAAATATATTGTTCTTTAATCTCATCAATCATGTTTATCATTATATTCAAAGGAGTATCTGGTATAAAATCTAAAACATAAAATATATTCAATTATTATCAAGATACCTCATTTGGTGATTTTTCATAGATTTATTATAATATATAATATATTAATTAAACATTATTTTTTTCATATTATTGATCCACACCCATGAGCTTAGTCACTCCAGCATTATCCGTACTAATTGAAGTTCCATTCTAGTTCCCATATAGATCCACATGTGGTGACAGTTAAATTAATTAATTTAAACTATTTTTAAATGATACATCTTCCAGGGAAATGTTTTGATTCAAAAATCCTTTTATATACATAAATCATATGTAACTCTCTGACCCCATTTACCCGGATTCGGTGCATTATTACATAATATTGGCATGACCACAAAAGATCAACTCTTGAAAGACCGATTAGTTTAGTTGCCTTGGAATATCTAGATACATTCATAAAGATTACATTACATCATAATGTGAAAACTACTACAACAACATCTTTTCGTCATAATCCACACTCATATCCCCCTCACACTATCCCTGCAGTTCATTCATAAATTACTTCTTCATATCCTGGGAAAAATAAGACATTTAAATGGTTGAGCTTAGATTCTCAGTAAGGAAAACAATATAGCGAAAACTTTCATAAACAAGAATAAAAATTTAAGGCAATTTATAACTAAAACAATAGCCTTTTAAACATTAACATCATCACAATATGGAAAAGATAAAATGAAATAATTTAATTTACTTATTCACATGGATATTCTACTAGTCGAATAATCACATTCAATATCAATAACCACTTTCCTAATGATGGAATGCATAATGCCAGACTATCATAACCACATAGCCAAGGCCTCATGCCAAGACTAAAAATAATATTTTGTCAGGGCCTTGTTCCAAGACACTAGTTTGACTCATGAGACCTACCGATGCATCGAGGAGCTATAGCGGGCTCCCCCCGTCACTTATTAAGTCCAATGTATTCCTCATATGAACATGTTTAAACATAACATAATCGTTCGTATTAAAACTAGCATACAAAATATCAATACATTCACTATAAACCATGAATGGTATAAAAATAACACATTAATAGTCAAACATATCAAAAAACCCTCAATAATATATAGATGTTTTGTATCATAACAAATAAAATTCAAATAATCTTAAAATCCATCAAAGGATGTTGACATAGATGAAATCAAAACTATTTGAGAGAAATATCACTTTTTTTGAAATCATTTAAAAGTAAAATAATTATAAAATAAAAAATTTACATTTAAAATATTCTTATAATCTTTTAAGGTAAGATTCGGTGATTTTATACTAGCGGAAAATAGTCGCACCCGCCGTATAAGTTAAAGAAGACTTTTGTACCTTAATTCTGTCGAAAAGGAAAAAATGGACCTTGTTTGGAAAATGACAGAAAGATTCCTTTATAAAAATATTATAAAAATTAAACATGGGTATAAATGACTTCATACCATAGTCTTTAAAATAGTAATAATGATTTTAATTTCATTTTTAAGAAACATGGATGTGGATGATAAAGAAGTCCCAATAGATAATCACGTATAAACAACCTCAGATAATGAAGAGATTGTGAAATAAACCCTTACCTTGTAATTTTCCATATTAGATGGTATGTTAAACTCCTTTATAATAGTTAAAAAAAATTATGTTATTAAAGAACCATATACATAATTATGATATCATATAAGATCTTCAATTAATGCTTTGTTATTAATATTTTAGTACTATCGTCGGTTCGGGTGTTAACTTAATCATTTTCATTTATATGTTTTGATATGTAAGTCATGTTTGTTATCGATAGGTTGTATTTTATTCATATCTAGAATGATATCAAGTCCTTAAGAAATATTTATAATCATAAAATGACACATAGACATGAATGGATACGATGGGGAATTAATCTCATCGTGTTTGTGGAGACGGTAGTCCGTACGTACGCACGAGCGACAATATCATTCTTTTGATTAATATAATATATAATTAAATGGTATATCATATATACAGAATCATTATCATGTTATATTTATTATTTACTTGAATTATATATCATATGTATACCCATATAAATAATAATATATTGAATAACAATTACACCACAACATAGAGACGGTAGGTCGTACGTACGCACATATGGTGACATTTCATTCAAGGGATGGATAGAATAATTAATTTAGTTGTTCCATATTTATAATAACATCACAGTATATAGAATATACTAGATTTATTATTTTATAATGGAAATAACAATGAAAGAAGATGTTGAAGAAGAAATGAACGTGAAAAAGGGTGGTGAAAAACTACATCTTCTTCGGGTTCATCCTTTTGATTTGATCAAAAGGGCTCATTAGGATGGCTTTCTGGTCAAAATAACACCTCTAGGTTGAATTGAGGGACTTTTAAAGAGTATTTGGACCAGGGTTGGCCGAGCCAAAATGCATTGAATGTGTGAATTAATGAGAAGGGGGAGTTCCCTTTTATAAGAGGGGTGAGGGGCACCTTTGGAAAATATAGAAATATTATTTTATAATAAATTCCTATTCAGTTTAAAATGGCTTCAAAGTGGATTATTCAAATTATAAGGTTGGGATGGGTTGAAATAATTTTATCCAATAGAATTTGGACAGGTTTGGATTATTATATTAACCATATCTTTTAGTTTTAACACTTAGTTAATTAGTTTGACATTTACCATGTCACATTGTATTTTTGTATTATATAGTTGATAAAAATACTATATACATCCAAGAGACCCCCAAGTGGTGCGTTATTGATACACCTATCATTATATAAGTCTCTTGGTCGAGAATTAGATTTTTAGGAATTTAATATCAATTAATAATATAATATTTGTTTTAAAAACTCGTTTATGTCAATTTTGACACTGGTTGGTATTTGATTTTTTTGAAAATCATAACAGCATTATTACTTTTAAAAAACGTAATTAAATACATACTAACATGTCATATTAACCTATAAAATTATTGGAATTCATAAAAAGTCTCAAATTACATTTGTTTGGGTATTTATATTATCAATTTGTTTTAATATTTCATCAATTTGGTAATTACTGCATCACCATTGTGTCATAAATAAATTAAATTATTTAATGTCTATAAATTATAAATAAAATACCATTATGTAGGAGATCTATTTATATTTCTAATGAATATTCATAATCTAATTTATCCTTTGTAGAACCCTATATTAAAAAAAATTATTTAATAATCGTAAATTTTAACTCTTTTAACTCTTCTTTGAATTAAATAATAATAAATTTCCTAATCTAATCCAGGTGGACCAAAATGACAATATTTTATTCCTAAGGTTTTTTTGGTCAATATAAACTTGTTTAATAGAATTAGGACATGTTTTAGGGTAATATTAATATCATTTTTACCCTTAATTATCCTATTTACTTTTAACCATGTTAAATAAAAGCAAACAATTACTATTCACCAAAAAAATTTATCTTATTGAACCACATTTTACTCCTTGATATTAAATGTGTCTCTCAGAATTTTGAAATTACACTCACATAAGTGGAAAAATTATGTTTTATGTGAATTTGCTAATTCTCCTAGGTGGTGGGTAAAAACTGTGAAAAGTTCAATAAAATTTTTATATGTCTAAAATTATTATAAACTGTCTCCAATGAATTACATTGAACATATATAGGTATTATGTATCTATTTTTACCTAATATAAATTTAAATAAAATACATAATTATTTAAATAAAAAGTCATTTTTAACTAACAACTCGGTGTTTTTAACTATTCATCAAAAATTGAATGTTTTCAGGAAAATAAAAAAAATCACCGTAACCAAATTTCGATATTCTGAATCCAAAAATGAATTCCATTTTGAAAGAAAAAATTTATAAAATTTTAAAAAGTGGGTTTTACTATTCATAATGTCTAGTTTGATTGGTTGTGGTGTGTGTTAGAACTCAAAGTTGCGTACAACACACTTTAATATATAATTCAAAGAGAAGTGTATCGGGGAAGACTGGGGTGTTACATTCTCCCCTCCTTCAAATAATTTCGTCCTAGAAATTTTCAATAAAATTACTGTATAAAAAGACTCGGGTGATTTTTCCTCATAAGTTCCTTGGGTTCCAATGTTGCCTCTTCCATCTTATGGTTTCTCCATAGAACTTTTACCAGACGAGTCGTCCGATTTATCAGCTATTGTTCCCTAGTATCAAGAATCCTGATGGTCTCTTCGCAATAAGGCAGATCAGGTTCCAGTTCTAATTCGTCATAAGTGAGTACATGCATTGGTTCGGGCATGTATTTCCTCAACAGTGATACGTGGAACACATCGTGAACTTCAGAGAGACTTGGCAGCATTTCCAAATGGTAAGCTATAGCCCCAATTCGTTCTAGAATTTCGAAAGGTCCGATGTACCTGGGACTTAATTTACACTTTGTACCGAAATGTATAATTCCCTTACATGGATATACCTTCATGAAAACATGATCTTCAACTTGAAATTCGAAATCGTTCCTTCTGTTATTGGCATAGCTCTTCTGCCTACTTTGAGGTACTTTGATGTAGTTTTGGATTACCTTCACATTTTCCATCATTTCCACCACCAATTCTGGACCTGCGAGTTTTCTTTCACCAAGGTCATCCCAACAGGTTAGTGTGCGACATCTCTTTCCCTATAACGCTTCATATGGTGCCATATGAATACTTGAATTGATGCTATTATTATAGGAAAATTCTACCAGAGGTAAATATTGGTCCCACATACCCTGAAAGTCATGTCAGCAGGATCTCAACATGTCTTCTACGGTTTGAATAGTCCATTCATATTGTCCATCTGTTTGAGGGTGGTAGACAGTGCTCAAATGAATTTCAGTAACCAAGGCCTTCTAAAGACTCTTCTAGAATCATGAAGTAAAATGGGGATCACGGTCAGAAACAATCGATAGGGGTACTCCATGAAGTCTCACAACATCATTAATATATAGTCTTGCTAGCCATTCAATTGGTAAATCCTCCCTTATAGCATGAAAATGTGCTGAATTGGTAAGAAAATGAACAATGAACCATATCGTATCATTCCTTATAGAATTCTTTGGTAGCCCCATGATGATGTCCATCGTAATATTATCCCATTTCCACTCAGGTATGGGAAGAGGTTTCAATAATCCACCAGGCTGTTGCCTTCCAGATTTCACTTTTTTATAAACAATACATCTTGACACAAAATCAGCAATCTCCCTCTTAATGTTGTCCCACCAAAATGTTCTTTCAAGTATCTATACATTTTGGTGCTCCAATGGTTTATAGAGAAATTAGAACTTTTAGAATCATCCAGGAATTACCCTTTTAGATCAGGTGTATTGGGAACACAAAGCCTCTTCCCAAATTTCAAAATTCCATCTGCATACATAATGTCTCTCAATTTCCCATCATTAACAGCTTTAATCTTCTTTTAAAATCCATCATCATCAGTCTAAGAACTCTTAATCCTTTCTAGCAAAGATGGTTTGGCAACCATTTGAAAACGCATTGATGTTTCACCTTCCATGGTTATTCCCACGTCCATCGTCACTAGATCCATGAAAATTGGATCACTTTCAATTCTCATATTGTTCAAAACACCATTATATTTACTTCTCAAAGCATCTTCCACCTTGTTTTCCTTCCCCAGGTGGTAATATATCGTGAAATAATAATCCTTGAGTAATTCAAGCCATCTCCTTTTCCTCGTGTTGAGTTCTTTTTTTGAGAAAATATACTTTAAACTCTTGTGATTAGTATCAATAACATATTTTTCACCATAGAGATAATGTCTCCATATTTTGAAAGAATATATTACAGTAGCTAACTCAAGATCATGAGAAAGATAGTTTTTCTCATGAATTTTTAGCAGTTGTGATTCATAGGCAATAACCCTATAATTCTGCATAAGGACACAACCAAGTTCTTTCTTCGATGCATCACTATAAATAACGAACTCATCATTCCCCAATGGTAGAGTTAATATAAGAGCATTGACTAATATTCTCTTCAGTTCTTCAAAACATTCTTCACACCCTTTTTTCCAAAAAAATTTAACCCCTTTATGTGTGAGCTTCATTAATGGGTTATCCAATCGGGAAAAATTCTGGACGAAACATGGATAATAACCTGCTAAAACAATAAAACTACGTACCTCAGTTATACTCATCGGTGCTGGCCATTCATGGATTACCTTGTTCATAGAATGATAAACAGATATTCCATCTATAGATACAATATGGGCATGAAAAGAAATCTCCTGAAGCCATAATTCACACTTCCTAAACTTCCCATATAATTCATGTCTTCTGAGAGTCATCAGGATAATGCGCAAGTGATTTTCATGATCATTGTAGATTTCAGAGTATAAAAATATATCATCAATAAATAAAACCCCAAATTCATCTAGATATTCCATGAAAACTCTATTCATTAGTACCATGAATACAGAGGGCGCATTAGTCGGCCCAAAAGGCATTACTGTAAACTCGTAATGCCCATACCTGGTTCAAAATGCTGTCTTCAAAATGTCTTCCTTCTTTACAAAAAACTAATGGTATCCAGACCACAGGTCAATATTTGAAAAGTATTTATCTCCATGCATTTGGTCAAATAAATCAGTAATACGAGGTAGGGGATACTTGTTCTTTATTGTTATAGCATTGATTTCCCTGTAGTCAATACATAACCTCATATATCCATCTTTCTTCATAACAAAAATGATAGGGGCTCCCCGTGGAGAAACACTAGGTCGAATAAATCCCTAATTACTCAATTCCTCTAGTTGTTTCTTTAGTTCGACTAATTCCAAAGTGGCCATTCTATATGGGTTCTTCGATATAGGCCTTGATCCAGGAATTAAATCAATGGAAAACTCAACTTCTCATTCTAGAGGATGTCCAAGTAAATCGTCCGAAAACACATCTACATATTCTTTCACAATAGGTACATCCTCTATTTGAACATTCCTTTCCTTACCCATAATCATTTCATTTTCTTCCTCCCCAATAATTGAATTTAGTGGAGCTACAGGGGCTGGATCTCGATAAGAATTAGGTGGTGATGATTCCGCTCTAAAGATAAGTTGTTCCTTATCATCATCATCAATAATAGTAACCTCATTCTTCTTATAATAAATTTTTGCATCGTGGTCCAAAATACAATCCATACCGAGGATTATATCAAACTCAACCATAGGTATGATGATGAGATTAGCGGATAAGGAACATTTATGTTATCTACTAGGGACTGATTAAAAAACATTGTTGCAATGATACTTACCTCAGGAGTTTTAACTGACAACTACATTGTTAAATCAAATTGGAAATATGAAATTTTCTTAGCAAACTGGGATGATATGAAACAATGCGATAATACAAAATCAAATAATGCATTTTCTAAACTTGAAGAAACCATTAAATTACCTTCCACCACCTCTTTCGGAGCTTCTACCTCAGCAGTTGTGATAGCATAAGCTTGGACTTCATCCCTTGGCCTTTTATGAGGTATGTTCCCCTGATGCTTAGGACATTAATTGGCATAATGTCCATCTCTCTGCAGTTGTATCATTAAACATCAGTAGCTTCTCTCTTCCCCTTGCAATCACGAGGTAGGTGGAATTTTTCACCACACTTGTAACATACTCACATTCCCTTCAAGAAAGTACCAGCATGTTTCTTCCCACATTTACTACAGGATGGATATTCAACGATTCCCTTCTACCCATTATTTACATTCCCAGATTGATCAACAAATCTCTTCTTTTCATGATTTTCTTTAAATACATAAGACGTAGATAATTTGTTTTCTTGTATTTATAGCACATGAGACAATATCTTTATACGACGAGAAGGATTGTGACATTAATTCTCTATGAATAAATGGTTTTAACCCATAAAAGAAATGATCAATATTACTTCTTGGGTTATGTATATAATCTCTAGCATACCTTGATAACCTTTTAAAGTTAACCTTATATATTGCGACATTCTCATCCTCCATTTTTCTTAGACTCAGAAAATTTCCTTTCTATATCTACTCGATGGTCACGAGGAAATTATTTGTCTAAAAATAGATCATTGAACTCCCTCCATTACATATTTGATACTTAATCATCTTCCTTAGTGTTTTGAATCAATGACCTCTATTGATCAGCATCTATAGTGAGGCGGTAAACAGCCATGATAACCTTTTCCCTTTCACTAATACCAAAAGCTTGAAATATTTTCTCTAGGGAACATATCTATTGCTCAGTTACCAATGGATTTGTACTCCCATTGAATGTTGGTGGTTTTTGCCTCATAAGCGATCTATGATTGATCCCCCATGCTGTCGATCATGGTGCTCTATATGGGTAAGGTTATTATTCATAACCTGAGTGAGTTGTCCATGTATGGTGATATGTTGATCATCACCAGTTGTATCACTATCTCCACTGTAATTATATTGAGTAGGGAGGAAATCCCTACATGGAGTGTGTTCATGGATACAGTTTCCATTTCATCCACTAGGCACCATTTCTAAACAATGGAATAAACTAGATCAGTTTATGAATCAAAATACATAATTCCATACTTGTAAAACACTTAACATAAATTGAACTATTTATGGATATAATTCATAATCATAAAAATGTTTTCATTGAGGAAATATATACTCATAAACCCTTCATAATTTATTGTAAAGAAAATGAGTGTTTTATTTAGCATATCCCTCGGGTGTGTCGTAACCAAGAGTGCAGCAAGGCCCATTGTCATGAACTAGTTCTCATTCGAGTCTAGATCAAAGCGGTGTTTTAGGGTTTTACCACTATGTACATCTGTGCCAGAGCCTCCTCTACCTACTCGTATCTAGACATTGATGTATTGCTCAGAAAACTCACCAAATATCTACAATACCAAAATTCTAGGAAGTTCTTCTATACTAATCCTCAATGTCCATCATAGGTCTATGTTCTCTAATCAGAGATTATCTAAATCTAGCTTCAATGGTTTGTACTAAACTTCCTCTGATTCAACTGTAACGCCCCGACCCCAGTTACCCAGAGTCAGTGCATTATTACATAATATTGGAATAATCAAAAAAGGACAAGTCTCGAATGATTGATTAGTTTAGTAGCCTTAGAATAACTATATGCATTCATAAAGATTACATTAAAACATAAAGTGAAAACTACTACAACAACATCTTGTCTTCATTTTCCATACTCATATCCTCTCATACTATCCCTGCAGGTCATTCATAAATTACTTCTTCACATCCTGGAAAAAATAAAACATTGAAAGGGGTGAGCTCAGATGCTCTGTAAGGATAAAAATATAGTGGAATCTTTCATAAATAAGCATAAACATATAAGGCAATGTATCACTAAAACAAAAGCCTTTTAAACTTGAACATAAGCATAATATGGAAAATATAAAAGGAAATAATACCATATACCTATTCACATGGATATTCTACTAGTCGAATAATCACATGAAATATCAATAACCAATTTCATAATGATGGAATGCATAATTCCAGACTATCATAACCACATAGACAATGCCTCATGCTAATAATACAAATAAAATTTTATCAAAGCATTGCGCCAAGACAGTAGTTTGTCTCATGAGACCTACCGATGAATCGAGGAGCTATAGCGAGCTCCACCCATCACTTATTAAGTCCAATGCATTCCTCATATGAATAGGTTTAAATATAACTAAACATTTGTATTAAAACTAGCATACAAAATGTCAATACTTTCACCATAAACCATGAATGGTATAAAAATAACACATCCACAATCAAAAATATCACAATACATTCAATAATATAAAGAAGTTTTATATCATAATAAATAATATTCAAATAACCTTAAAATCCATCAAAGTAGGTTGACAGAGATGAAATCAATAATATTTGAGAGAAATATCTCTTCTATTTACATCATTTAAAAGTCACATAATTATAAAATAAGAAACTTACTTTTAAAATATTATTTTATGCTTGTAAGGGATGCTTCGATGATTTTATAATGGCATAAAATTTCAGCACCCTCCGTTTATATTAAAAAATACATTCTTACCTTAATTCTATCGAAACGGTTAAAATGAACCTTGTTTGGAAAATGATAGAAAGATTATTTTATAAACTTATTATAAAAATTCAACAATGGTATAAATGAATTTATACCATTTTTAAAATATTAATAATTATTTGAAATAAATTTTTATGAAACATGGATGTAGATGATAAAGAGGTCCTAGTAGATAATCACGTATAAACAACCTCAGATAATGAAGAGATTGTGAAATAAACCCTTACTTGTACTTTTCCATAGTAGATGGTATGCTAACCTCTTTTATAATAGTTAAAATATTGTTATTAAGTTATAAAAGATCCATATACATAATTATGATGTCATATATTATCTTCTATTGATGTTTTGTTAATAGTATTTTAGTATTATGGTCGTTTCGGGTGTTAACTTAATCGTTTTCTTTTATATGTTTTGTTACATAAGGCATGATTTTTATTGGATGGGTTGTATTTTATTCATATCCAGAATGATAAAATTTCCTTAAAATTTATTTTTAATCATAAAATTAGAATTAGACTTGAATGGATATGATGGGGAATGAATCTCATCGTGTTCGTGGAGACGGTATCCATACGTACGCACGAGCACCAATATCATTATTTTGATTAAAATAATATATAATTGGATAATATATCATATATAATGAATCATTATCAAGTTATATTTTTTATTTACATGAATAATAAATCATTATTATACCCATCTAAATAATAATATACTGAATAACAATTACACCACGTCGTGGAGATTGTAGGCTGTACGTACGCACATATGGTGACATGTCATTCAAGAGATGGATAGAATAATGAATTTGGATGTTAAAAATTTATAATAACATCACAGTATGTAGAATATACTTGAGTTATTATTTTATAATGGAAATAACAAGGAATTAAGAAGTTGAAGAAGAAATGAACATGAAAAAGGGTGGTGAAAACATTACATCTTTTTCGGGTTCTTCCTTTTGATTTGATCAAATGGGCTCCTTAGGTTGGCATTCTGGCCAAACTAAGACCACTAAATTGAAGTGGGGGAAGTTTATAGAGTATTTGGGTAGGGGTTGGACGAGCCAAAAGGCTTTGAATGTGTGAAATATTGAGAAAGGGGAGTGCCCTTTTATAAGAGGGTTGATGGGTACCTTTGAAAAAGCTAGAAATATTATTTTATAGTAAATTCATATTCGGTTTCTAATGGTTCCAATGTGGATTATTCAATATCTAAGGTGGGTATGGGTCGAATAATTTCATTCTATGAAATTTAGACAGGTATGGCTTATTATATTAACCTTATCTTTTAGTTTTAACTCTTAGTTAATTAGAATGACATTTACCATGTCACTTCGTATGTTTATATTACATAGTTAATAAACAGACTTTATACATCCATGATACCACCAAGTGGTCCATTAATGATACACACATCATTATATAAGTCTTTTGGCCGCAATTTAGATTTTTAGAAATTTAATATCAATTAATTATCTAATATTTTTAAAAAAACTATTTTTTGTCAATTTTGACACTATTTGGTATTTGATTTTTGTGACAATCATAACAACATTATTACTTCGAAAAAAAATAATTAATCCAATGATAACATGTAATATTAACCTATAAAATTATTTTCATTCATAAAAAGACTTAAATTACATTTATTTGGGTACTAATATTATCAATTATTTTAATACTTCATTAATTAGGTACTTACTGCATCACCATTGTGTCATAAATAAAATAAATTATTTAATGTCTATAAATTATAAATAAAATACCATTATGTAGGAAATATTATTATATTTATAATTAATATTCTTAATCTAATTTATCTTATGTAGAACCCTATATTAAATATTTTTTTAGTTAGTAAACATTTATTTTAACTCTTATAACTCTTCTTTGAATTAAATAATAATAAGTGACCTCATCTAATCCAAGAGGAACAAAATGACAATATATTATTCCTAATGTTGTTTTTGGTCGAGATAAACTTGTCCAATAGAATTAGGTCATGTGTTAGGGTAATATTAATATAATTTTTACCCTTAATTATCCTATTTACTTTTAACTGTGGTAAATAAAAGTAAAAAGTTACTATTCACCAAAAAATATTTTTATCATAATAAACCAAATTTTACACCTTCATATTAACCGTGTCTCTTGGATTTTCAAAATACAACTCACATAAGTGGTAAAATTAGGATTTATGTGAATTTTCAAATTCTCTTAGGAGGTGGGTAAAAGACGGTGAAATGCTCAATAAAATTTTGTCTAAAATTATTATAAACTGACTCAAATGAATTACATTGAAATTATATAGGTTTTACGTATCTATATTGACCAAAAATAAATTTAAATAAATTAAATAATTATTTAAAAAAAATGTAGGGTTTTATCTAATAACTCAGTGTTTTTCACTAGTCATCAAAAACTGAAGGTTTTCAGAAAAATACCAAAAATTCACCCTAGGCTAATTTCGATATTCCAAATCCAAAAATGAAGTCCATTTTGAAAGTTAAAATTTTAAAAAATTTAAAAACTGGGTATTACTACTCATAACGGCTATTTTGATTGGTTGTGGTGTGTGTTAGAACTCGAAATTGCGTACAACACACGTTACTATATTATTAAAAGAGAGTCATACCCTGGAAGCTTGGGTTGTTACATTATATTCATAAAATTTCTTCTATATATTTAATATTTTTTCCAAATTTAAAATTATTTAATGGATGATAATTGGTGTTAAATTTCTAATATATATTCCCTTTTAAGAAAAATCTGAAATATAATGTGAAAATATTATCTAAAAATAGTATAATTAAAAGTCGTTCTCCAAAAAGCTTAACAAAATTATTAATATTCTCAATGGAAAGTGGATAAAGGGTAAAATATTCTAGAATATTAACTAAATATGAATTTTTCATTCGGAAAAGAATTTTAAAAAAATATAATGTGTGAAATTTAGAAGATTTTGGACATCATATATTGAATTCATGGTTATGTTCTATCATTTAAATTCGATCTGGGGTAAAGGTTATATTATCCTCTTATATATCTGATTTTCGATGAAAAATTCTTGATATAACTAGCATCAAAATATATCGTCTAAAATATCCAACATTATGTTTTCAAACCACAGTTGGTTACTAAGACATATATACATCTAAGTTCTTTTTGGTTAGATGAAGAATAATGTGACATGATAATCATCAATTAAATTAATCTTCAAATATGATATTGAATCAATATATAGATTATCCAAAAATAAAATAATTATCTAAATATAGTTTTTGAAATCCATACTTTTCTAAAAACTATATTATTATCTATATACTCCCTTTATATGGATCGTTGATATTGAGATTGATTGTGGTTGATATGTTCCTCAATAATGTTACCATTTACATATATCTATTATGATATAATGGATCATTATAAAAGAATTCATGAGTATTCATTTTACATAGACCCTTATGATGGATAAATATGCATCAACCTTCTAACTAAGAGCATCATAAACCTTTTTCAACATCACATGGTGGTAATATAATGATTTTACTTAGTCATGAATCAGTATCAACGATCCGCTATTGGACTTGTTTGTATCCTTATGTGTTAATATACTTCACAATATTATGTTATTAATATATATTTCACTCTTTTCACCTGAGAGATAATTACTCAATAATATTATTACTAATATATCTATTTTTAAGTCAATATAATAGTCTCAATAACTTTATTAATTTAGATTCAATTCATGAGAGGTGTAATGTAAACCATGCATTTTTTCTAGAGGAAACATATTTATCTCTTTTTTATGCATCATTTTCAATCAAAAACTCAAATCCCATTTTATTATATCTACATATATTTGTAGTGATCAATTTTCTTATTTATATCATTAATAATTTTCTCATTTTTTATTCAATTAAGGTAACTTCACTGCATTCAAGGTCAACTTTTTTAACTAATTTGATTTTCGTGAGAAACTGGTCACAAAGCATTAATACTATCATGAAAATTTAATAAAACTAAATATATCTATTAAATTCGATTGAATAATATATAATCCTAATTTCACATTCATTGATTGATATTAAATTTTAACCACTCATATTATTACAAAAAAAATAATGATTCATTCAAAAACCAATAGTATTAATCACTGATTTATTCATAATTTTTTTCCCGAAATAGTTTACAAATCCATCAATGGTTTTTAATTATCATCTATACAAAAGGAATGTAAAAAAATTTCATCTATAATGAAAACCATATAACTATATTTTTATTTTCAAATTAAATTATAAATTATATCTTTAATGAAAATTAATTCATTTTCACATGAATTTAATCACTCTTAATTTATTATGTCTATATCTTTTTTTGATGGAAATCATTAGTATATACTACTTATCCGACCTTAATTAGTTATGTTTGCTCCAGTGGTCTTCCACAAAGAAGTATTGACCTCCACATACATGATAAAAAAGATATCAGTAGTGGGTATATAGTATTATTCGATAACATTAATATTGTTAGGTTTTTTAAAATTTATATAGATACACAAAAATAAACCATTCTTAAAGGAAATGAACTTATTCTTCGTATGGGGAATAACATGGCCCTAGAACAACATTATATAGAATTAAATAGTGATGATTATTTATATCCCATAATACAATTAGGAATATTTTATATCGACTTTTGGATATGGACATAAATATATATATATATATGGTCTATAGAAAACAAATCCTTACTGTCTATGGTAAATCCAAACAACTCTTCTTGAAATAAATTAATTTTTTTCATATTAATAGTCATATAATCCATATATGTTTTTCCAAAATGATTTGAGTTTTACATCTCTAATATTGTGGTGACATGACTCATTAGTGGGAATAATAATCCCTAAGTTTTTTAGTTAAACGTTCATTGGTACATAATCATGTGCTGAATTTTGTTATGAAATCTGATATATCTACTCAATTTTTTCCCTCTTACTATAGAAATTCGGTCCATGTAAGATATAATATCATATTTTAGTAGTGGAAGAGTAATAATATTTAATTCAAGAAAATTAAATCAATTAGAAATTATAAAAGAGTTATATAATTATAATTCAATTATCACACTATTGTAAGCTTTCGAAGATGAGTAAAAATCTAGAAATTGAGTATCTAATACTAATTTTTTAAGTAATTATAATGATATATATGAATAAAATGATATATTTTCATATGATATTATTTAATATTATTCTCACTTTTAGCAATAATAATTTCCTAATTTTTTCCCAATATCAAAAAATAATGATTTTTATTAGTATTAATCAATAAAAACTAGAGGAATAAATCATATTAATTTTTTAGTGATTACTATATTTTGAGATAACATGAAAAATATTTTTCTTTTCAAAAAATTATTCTTTATCATCACTAACTGTATTCTTCACACATTATTCCATTTTATATATACCACACAGAAAAAATCCTATATTTCCATACTGAATGAAAGCGTAATAAAATGTCATCATATAAACTTTGTAATGGTAGAACATAATAGATATCAATTTATGATATTATCTATTATTATGTTGAACTAGTTGGTATGAGAATAGTTTCACTGTAAATTCACATAACATATTGAAATAATACTAATAAAATATGATTATAATTCATTAATGATGACATATAGATTTTCTTATTATATAATGCATGAGTCAAGGTGGTGTAAAAATATGATTAAATTAAAACATGCAGTTAGAACATAACGTAAATATTTTTTATTATATTAGAATGTGGTATAATATTCAGAATCATAACATATGTTATGGTTTAAAATTTCAACATTAATGACTTAATTGATAATTCTAAACCCCATCAAAAAACATAGTGGACATGGGAAAAACCCATATATTGTAAAAATAATTAATTTGGAAATCCACATGTTTCCAATTAGGAAACAATTAGTAAAAAAGAATTCACCAAATAAAATAGAGGGTAGTATCATACAACTCAAACATTAAAGATAAACAATATATAAGTTTGATAACTGAATATAAATAATTACAAGACCAATATATCTTAATTAATTAATGAGAAATAAATTGGTTCATAGAAGAATTAAAATGAACATTGTCACAATCAATACAATGAAATACATTTGATCATATCAATTAGAAACATGGCCATTTTCTCTAAAAGATTATCCAATATAATTTGATACAGTGTATATTTTTGTTATTCATTGGATAAAAATATTTATTTGGTAAAAATAATACTTAATAGTTTGTTTATTTTCAATCCATTTATTCGGTTTTTTAGAAATCTATTCAATGTGAGATGATATTTAATAATTTTGATACTTTTTATGGAGACATAAATATTCATTTACTATATAATTTAATGAAAAAAGTAATAATTACAGTAATAATACTATAAGTTGAATTTATGTGACGATTTAAATGAAAGTTATTGATTTCTTCACAAGATGTAAAAAATATTTATAATATCTATGAAATTCCACAAATGATATTTGTATATCTAGTAATATTTTAAGTAGAATGGATGAAGAAAATTTAGTCAAAACCAATATGAATATTTTTTATGATACAAAATATTGGAAAGAATAGTGATATGTCAAATTAATTTTTTATTTGTAATAATGGAAAACATATCAAAATTATGGATATGTTAATGGTGTAAGAATTATCATAATCATGGAATGTTTTTCAGAAAAATATAACAATAAACAATAAATAAATTTTTTTATAAAAATGATAGAGGGTTTACTAATAGAGATAAATGTGGATCAGATAAACTAACCCACTATTTGTAGTTAGTAATGGTTTAATAAAATCATAACCATAGGTTGTTTGAAAAATTATTTGGAAGAAGTAATCATTACTGAATATATCTTTTCATAATATTGTATCTATAATGATGTAAGAAATTTATGACATTAAAACTACACATGAATAAGATTAATTTGATATGAAGTCAAATTCCTGGAATGAAGTACTATTTTTGGGATCTGTTATCTTTTCTAAAGGGGGGTTGTGATAGGGTTTTTTGAAAGATAGTTTTTTAGGTAAATATTTTTACGCAGTTAATAAAAAAATTAAAAATAATATATTCCATTTAAAAATGATTATTGTTGATAATTTTCACAATATTAGATATTTATATTTTCAAATTTATGATGATTAAGCACAATAATGATTCTTGGTAACATAAAAGTGGACATAATCTTGATAAACTAATAATAAATACACATAATATCCTGAGACGAGGTAGTAAAAATGGAAGTCATCTAATAATTGTTTTATTTCATTATATGAAACTAATTTTAATGAATTTGGATAGGTGTGTTCTAAAATTGAAAAATACATTATCAATAAAAATATTGAAACATTTTGGATTTTTACACAAATATAGATCATCAGGGTTACATCCATGGAAATAGATATTAGCAGGTAATTATATATTTTTTTGGTGTCCAATATTTACAATAGAATTTCAAAATTGGTTTAAGTGTGATTATTAGTTTTATTTAAAACTAGTTCCATCTATAATGGGAACAATATCAATATTAATAGGAGTAAATCATCAAACCATAATTCACCCTCACTAAATTTATCTATGTATTCAACAAGTTGTATCAATTTCATATGATATAGATAATAAAGAATTGATTATACTATTTTAATTATAGAAGTTGTTGCAATATAAAATGTAATACCACTTCCCAATTATGTAGATAATTATATCTATACAAATATTATGATAATGATATTTATGATTTCTTGGTATTTAATTTTTCTCATCTTATATACATGGGTTACCAGTAAGAAATTCTTTAGAGTATACCATGTTTTAATATAATCAGAATCTTCTTTGACGATGAAGGTAATTAACAAAATGTTTTATCTATAAATTTATTCAAGATGATAAATATGAATTTTATGACCTAAACTATTGTAATGGATTATCGGAATAAATTAGATAATATATATAATAATCAGAAAATACATAAAGAGGTATAAGAGCATGTTATTTTTAAAAATTTCAATTACATGAAAGAAATTCCTCATGAAAATGTTATATTTTATTCATGAAAATGATTGTATATGTTGTATAAATTATAGGAAATGAAAAAATAAAACATGTCACATTCATTTTCAAATGTATTGTCCCTTAAAGTGTGAAACATAGTGTAACATTCATTATAAAACCTAGAAATGAGTCTTGTTGTGCATGAAATGATTTCAATGATATAAAGTAAATCATATAAATGAAATAAGAATATTATATTTAATTTAAAATGAAAAAAATCATCGATAATAGGGGAAATGTGAAATTATATATACGTGCCAATTATTATCACATTTGAAGATAAGATTAAATAGTTGAATGTGTAAATTCAAATATAGTCTATCATTATAATATTTGATATTCTATAATGGTAGGTAAATAAAATAATTTTTTACCTGGATATTTTAGGATGATTTAGTTGAGGGAGAAATTATGTTGAATCCTTAAATGGGGTTCCATAACAAAACTATCATGAATAAAAATTTTATATTGACATAATTATTGAAATAATATCTTATTGAAGAAGAAGAAAATGACGATGATGATTATTTCGATGGAATAGAGATAGTGTTTAATTTAGACACATAAGATGATATAATTGAAATTGTTCCAAATAATGGATCTAAAAATAATGAATGAAATATGTTATATGGAGTTACTTTTTTGAATTTAGAACATGAAAGGGATCTTGATGATATTTATTAACAATATAAAAAATTGAAACATTGGTAGATTATTACATAAGTATTTTTTATTTATTGATATTATCAATGATAAAATTGAATATGTAAAATAAGAAATAGATAATAAACAAGATAATTAGGTGAACTCAAATAAATTATAGAATCTTATAATAATGATTGGAGAATATAAAATATTTATTATTGAACATAAAAACACTATAAGGGAGTGAAAAATAAAGATAAAATCACATGATGAACTTGTTGATAAATTTATAAATATTGACAAACCATTTTAAAATCATGATATTTATGTAATATGTTTCTCTTTATTCTGTTTGGAAATGAAAACATATTATATATGAAATATAATGTCTTGTTATGTGTTGATAATATACATACTGAATGTTGACTTATTTACAGAGGTAAATATGGTTTTATTATACAATATCATTAAATTGGTTGAAATAACAAATATAGATTATGGCAACAAGAACTAAAAGATTTTAAATTTTTCTCATCCATTGTAATATCCTTGATCCATATAAATAGTAACTCTAATAACAGACTAATGTGGGTGGAATAAATAAATCAATATTAACAAAGTTAAAAATTAATAAAGATTCTTTTTAATGGATGGATAAATCAATTTGAATGAATATCAAAATAAATATCATGTAAGAAAATAAAAAACAATTCTTATTTCATGAACATGAAATAAAATATTTTTAATAGATTGTGTCTATATAATAAATGAAAAAAACCACATTGAAACTGATAATACCATATCATTCATATCATGTAAAATTATACCTTTAAATATATTCATTTGTTTTTTTATATTTTACCATAATGATATTTACTTATTAATAACATGCAATGAAGAATAAAATAATTATCTATTAATGAATAAATATAAAACAATTTCATTATATTTAGTTTACCAAATATCACTACCCATTTGATAATGTTGTTGATTGGGAGTATACTGTATATGTTGGTGATAATATAGAGTGTCCATATTATATATATTTTCATGAGAGAATCTCATGGTTGTAAAATTATAAATATAGGATTTCCAAACTGGATTGAAGAATTCTAAATTAAATAAAAAATAACTCCACTTACCCTAAAAAAAATTTATTTCATTTTAAAAGACTAGAAACCTGACTCTTATGAATAATCTAATAAGATGATTTGATTTAACACATTTTTTTAAATAATAGTTCATTGACTAGTAAAGAATGTCTAAATACCAAATTAAAAGATAAGCACTATATATGATATGTTTTATCTATATTGTGGGATAGTACAACCTTTTGAGTATGATTCAAAAATAATAATATGTACATTTAATTACATTTAACAATAACATGTACTGAATCATAGAAAAGATCATGAAGTCTCCCAAAAATATTAAATAAAAAATTATAATCTATATTGGGTAAAAATCATTAATAACACATGTATATGAATATTTGAAGTGGGGGATATATTTTTGAAGAAATTCATGGTACAAAATCAATAATCTTTCATCATGATTTGAATAATAATATTGGATATTGATGATATTACTAGTATAATACAATAATATGAAAATACTTGTGATTCTTGTGAATTAGTAATATTTGTAACAATCCATATCAACAAATTATGTGATCGTTATCCAGTTCTATTGATCTGGTTCTCAATGAGGTATATTGTCTAATTAAACACCTTTATGTAGTTGTAGAGTTTTATTTTATGAATTTTGTTAATGATTATTGTTTTATATGTATTTTATTTTTCTAAAAATATAAAATAATTCATGGAGTTAATCTATATGTATCAAAGGAGAGTTAAATATGAGATAAAATTTATCATCATAATCATATAATGTAACAATGAAATATAATTCAAATTTTTAAAAGAATAACTTCTCAAAAAAATGAAATGTTAATCACAGTCATAATTTTTTATGAATTCAAAATTTGATTTTATTTGATTAAATATTTAATCTCATTGTGAAAAATTTAAACATTTTATTTCACATGGAGAGTGGTGCATCTAGATACTATTTAAATGAGATAGTTTTAGATCTAAAACAGGATCAATAAATGATAAAAAAATGTTACATCGTGACCTAAATAACTCTATCAATGATTTGTTTCAACAGTATATCATGCTCACATCCACATTTATTTGAATTTACTGACCTATGATGTAGGTATGAAAAATTCTATTTGAGTAACTATACACAATAACAATATCCATATACTATAATCATGAAAAAATAATAAATTAAAATTCCAAAATGGCAGAAATTTGTTATGGTAAAGTAATTTTTTCTTAATAATGGATTGATGTCATATAATATATAAAAAAGATACACATTATGGTATTTCAACCAATGACTGATGACCATGAAAATAAATGAATTCATTAAACTAATAATTCGATGTCCATTCCAACATCACATCCATCTTCCATGCTCCAACAAGTAGTCTCAATGATGTAGCACCACATCACTAAGCAAGATTTGTAGCCATGAAATTAATATGTGCATCAAGAAAAAAATCCACAGTCTGAGTACAAACCCCTACAAAAACCTCTAATTCATGCTTTTCAAATATTCTACTTGATTATAATTCTGTATTTCATTATGGTATGTAAATTTCCCAAAATGAAAATATTGAAATGTTTGTTCATCATGCATTAAAAAGAGGTAATAAACCCATGATTCATCTAAATAGACTCTATCTAGGAATTCATTTTTCAAATATCATGACATACATGATATGTACACATAAAAAAATAAATTTATTTATTATAGGATAATTTCTAATTAATCCCTAGTTTTGGCCGCCATTCACTCATGCAACATACTCTACATTAGGTTAGGTAATAAGGAAATTGTATCCCTACGTATTTTTGTTTTGAAAAAATGATAACTTACACTATAAAATATTATAGGTCAAGAAAAATTCCAATTTCTCCCAACATCTATATTAGGATAGGACGCATGGCCAACAAACCTCATCAACTGTCTCAATTTAGGATAATGGTTATTGTACCCCATCCTTATATTATACTCATGTTGTCATAAAAACCCCAACATCAAAATAGATAATGATCCCTTAAAGGGCATACAAAATCTATGGTGGTCCTCATATCAAATTATTAGAAGATAAAAACATCCACATATCGATACAAGAAACATAATAGTTAATAAAATAATTGGACAAAATCACAGAAAACATTGCATTTTTATATCATGCCACACTTGACGAAATTTTGGGAAATCACAAGCATTCCATAAAATATAATGGTTATCATGGATATTTATATACACATACATACCAATCATTATAATTAAACTTTTTAATTGTTCTTATATTCTTAAGAGACCATACCTTAACATCACTGATGCCTAATATCAAGAATTTCATCCCTGATCAACCCTATGCACCAATGATTCTATGAATGAAAACAAATTCATCAAATTGGTCATATGGGAACATAAATGCAAATTATAAACATAATACGATCACAGAAGATGGGAAACATAACAAATTATAATGACCAAAAATGTTTTATCAATTATAATTTAAGGGGAGGTTGATAAATTTTTAAATCCTGATATATATCCCAAAAAAATATTTAAGCATTTATAAATTCAATAATAATTCCTTGATAGTACAGTTAATGTCTTAAAAAATTATTCCTTCATAGAAATAGAATGGGGATCTAGATGAAACTTTATGAACATTGAGAGAATGAACTCTTAATAAGTATTTTTACTTGAAATAACATGTCGACACACTAAAATTTGTGTATTTAGTGGGAAAAAACACCATTAACAACCAACATATTCTCTTTTTTGAGATATCTAGTAATATTAGGAAGGAAGAATGCATTAAATTATGTTTTAGGTTAAAATACCAATTTGATAATTTAATAATTTTATTAGAATGATTTTTTTGAAAATTTTCCTAAGAAATGAACCAACCATTAGAGTTGTATTCCTGTTAAATGATTCAACATGATTCCAAGAAAACATTTTGAAATAATTGAAATAATGTTTTCCTATTCATTTTTTTATGTTACAGAATATCCAATATAATTTTTTTAGTTATCTATGACCAAGTTCCATCTGTTTCCTCTCACACATAATATAAATTTTTTGGGGTTTAATAACCTATTTTTACCAATCTATGAATAAATAATGATCTTCATTATAACAGTATAAAACAATCCAAAAAAATCTTGAATATTATCAATACATCATTAATTGAAATTCTGAATCAAATAAAATTGTGTAGGGAAGAATGAAAGGTAAATTGTAATTAAAATAAATAGTTGTTTTATAATTTATCAATTTATGGACATCTTATCCTTGATATTTGTACATTGGTTTTATACTAAAACATTTTATTGATCTGAGACCTCAAATTTACACTCCTATGTATCATCTTAGAGATGGTTGTGAAACAATAAATCATTAATGAGTGATATATCCTTACCCTTAAAAACGTTCTCACCATAGTCCATGATCCAATATAAATTATCAATAAAATATTTATTTTGATCAAACATATTATCCTTGGTGTCAGTCACATAGACAGGATTAGGTTTGGAATATAAAATCGGAGACCTATGTGACAAATAATTGATTCAATGATTTTATATAGGAATATATATATTAATGTAAAATGTTCTAATAAACTCTAGGATTCTAAATTAACATACAAACCATGGGGCTGACTATATATACAACTAAAATCCTTAACGTCCTAACTATGTTTATACCAATAATAAATTTGAACAACTATAGTGATCTCCAAATTTCTTC
Source organism: Viscum album (assembly GCA_963277665.1). NCBI lineage: Eukaryota > Viridiplantae > Streptophyta > Magnoliopsida > Santalales > Viscaceae > Viscum > Viscum album. The sequence goes on along the minus strand of OY728122.1, from coordinate 263,756,749 downwards.
TCCATGAGTCCTTACAATATATCTATGTAGTCAGGGAGGTTATAGAAAAAATTAATCCACTAGTCCAATGTATAACATTATTATACCATACTGTCTCTGATAACAACCACCTCACTAGCCTTAGGAAAATACAGTGGGGGACCACATGGACATCCCTAATGGTCCACTACAAGTTCTATCTAGATTAAAAAATAATTACGGTTACTATAAAAATATTCATTCTAGGATATGTGATCTTTACTTGATGTATAGAAATCTAGGAAGAATTGAAAAATAATATCCTAAAAAATATTTATCATTTGATTGGAAGTCCAGTTTGTTTATTGATGATAATCTAAAATCATCTTCAATTAATTCCTCATCACATTTCACATGCATGGATAAATAATTAATTTGAAATGAGAATCCCAATAAATTATTATTGTTTTAGACACTCTATGCAGATTCATTATACCTTCAATGGTGATTTTTCAAAACTAATATAATGAATTATTATTGAAAATTGAAAATAAATGTGATTCCATTAGTACTTCTTGAACAATAAACCATTTATCAACCCTATATTACTTGTTCCTAGGTGTGTATAACAACCGCTATTTTTATTATTTCTTATAAAATAAACATCAATTCTTCAATACATTGTTATTCATGTGACCTCATGTCCAACTTTTCCCTAATATAGAATACTTACACTTCATTTCCATTATATTGGATTCATGAATTAGAATAAATTCCTAAAAAAATTATATAGGTTTTATGATTTATAAAGGTCTATATTAATCCATAATAACTAAGTAATCATTTATTAGTAATATATTTTTAACTATAGAATATATGTATTTAAAAAAACTGATTATTATTTAAATTTTTTGTGTAGATACTATATTTTAATTCCTCCAATATTGTAAATTAATATTATAATATAGAAACAATTTTTTATATTAGTATATGTAATTTTTCATAATGTATATTTTTTTCATTTTCAAAATGATTTATTATTCAATGTATAGTAAAAAATAAAAATATTATTGAGACCTATCAATTCAAGTAATGTATTAAAAATTTCCCATTATATATTAAATTTATATTATAATTTAATTTTTATATATTGGATTTTAATCTGATGAATAAATATCATTGGTATCCACATTATGTTTTATTTTAGTATAAACAAATTGATACATAAAAATTTATTTTTATAGAATATCATCAATTATTGGATTATTTGGGATTATTTAAAACATATATTATTCATTATATATAAGTTATATTTGACATAATTAAAAAATTATTCTAATATATAATATTCAATATATATTAATTAATCATCATTCATATATAATCATAATTAATTGTAAAAATGATAAAAAAAAATTGATGGTTAAGGATAAAACATGCATACTAGGGGGGTTAGAAATTTGATACGTTTACGATTAAGAGTGGAAATTATCTATCTACTTTTCAATGGGAATATTTCGGTCATGTATTTTAAAAAAATTAAAAACATTGCCTTTGGATTCATTTTTCATAAATAATAAATTATTACGTATTAATATTTATGAAATTCCATGTCTGTCAACATCCTGACTAATAAAATGAATTAAGGACAAAAATCTTCTCTACTATTAATGATGATATTAAGATATCCAATAGAATAAAAAATTGAAACATCCCTAAAAAATTTCATTCAATCTTCTTTGGAAACCTATAAAATCATTTTTTTTACTTTATGGTGTCTTCCAAATGGGGTCTCTCAATGAAGTGGAATGACTCATAATCAAGAAATGTCTATTTTATTTCTCATATAAGATTATATATATAAAATTTTTAAATCAAAACATACTGAATAAATTATTATAAATAGTCAAAGATATTATTTTTATTATAAAACCTGCTTCTTATAAATCATTTTCATTATGTGTGAAGTGAAATTATCTCTTCTACGTACATGTGGAGTACCGCTTCCATAGAGAAATATGATTACATTCCTACTATCACATCACATAGATATTCAAAATGATGGAATTAATAAATAAATTTTATTCTTTGAATTTAATAATTAATAATAAATGATTAAATATTATTTTTGAATCATACATTTTTTATAGAAAACTGTCAGAACATTCATGCATACATAAATAATAACATCTCCATGAATATTGTAATTTATTTTTCTATATGTAAATAATTTTGATGATAATGAATTTGTATATTATTAATATCTATGAAATTAATATAATTAATTAGATTATGCATATTATTAAAGTATAATTAATGTACATTTAGCAGACCAAACAAACCAACACCTATATGGTAAATGAATTATTTAATAATTTGAAATGATTATTTTTATACTGAATTATTAATAATTGGCTGATGTAATGTATTACATAGATAATATGTGATTTTATAATTATATATATATATATTAGTTGAATTATATTATATCTAAATTTACTATAATGTTATATATATAACTTACATAACATTTTATACACGAGTTTTGTGTTTTACAAGAAGATAGCATTTTTATCCATATTATTTATGCTTAAATTTAGGATGCCAAAATTATATTATGTATATATACCAAATCAATATAATTTTCATAACATATATTTTATATTTATGTAATATAATTTTGTATCAGTTTCAAATATTTGGGAACTCTTCATAACAAAATCATTAGTACATGAAAATTGAGAATCATTTAAGATCCTATATATAAATTATTTCTTCCATGTCTATATTTTAAAAAAAAATCAAGATTATTTATACTATTATAATATAATTTCTTTATATTATTTTGAACTTTTATATGAAATAATACTTTTTAAAAGATGAATATTCATATCATTTTCATACTTTTAAATTTTTCATTTTTACAAAATATTTTATCGGAATTTATTATTTAAATAGTAAAATATGATTAAAAATTTAAACCCCCAGTAATTATATTTTTCAGAAAAAAATTATTTTTATGATTCCATGATTCATTAAAATGATAATATTTTATCTTAAATTTTTAAATTTTGAATATTTGATATAATTTTTTTGTAATTGAAATTCAATTTTTCTCATGAATTTTCTTAGGATATTAAAAACAACTTTTAATATATGATAATATTTTATGATGATAGATATGATTAACTGAGGATTAAATTTAATAAAACCATTAAATTTTATTCTCAAGAGAGATTATGGTTATTTTGAACCCCCTTATATTTTCCGGCTGATATATAATGATGAAATGAAAATAATTGTTTGGATCAAGTGGAATAAAAATGATTTCTGTATTATTATATTAATGTTATGTTAGTTATAGTCATATAATGATTTTCTTAATTCTTTATTTTTGATGAAATAATATTGTATATGTGATGTTATCCCAAAAAAAATTGGTCTCACATAAGACTATCTCATGCCTAATTTGTTTACATGGAAGGTTATCCCAAGCTCGAAGATGGTACATGGTTGGTAATATCGATGCTATCATGTGAAGAATACCCATTTTAGTATTCTAGGGAAAATATTTATATGATCATTGTTATTCCACGCTTTATTCCACAATATTATGACATAATATTATTCCAATAAAATGATTTCATGTATTATATTTAATGATTTCATAATGAATTAGTTTTCACAAAATACAAATATTTATAACATGACTCATTACTTTATTAGATGGATTTTTATGTATGAATTTTTAAATAATAAGTTCATTTACTCAAAAACATATTATCATGTATTATAAAAACACTCATATATGTCAACAGAGATTAACATTATTGAGAATCTTAACTCACATTTTATTATGTTTTTTTCCCAAGGATAAGATGAAAGGTTATAAGTATTATATGAAAAATTTCGGTTTTAATTGTGATAAAAATATTGGTAGATGATGTAAATCGTTAATGTAGAAGTTCTTTATGTAATAATTATTCCATTTAAACTAATCCATTATTAAAATAGAACGGATATTATAGATTTGTAATGATTATTCATCTAATTTGATGTTATTTATATTTATTTAATGTTTGGGTAGCCTTAGTTGGTATTCTAGAATGGTTATATTATTTATGAATGCAATGATGAGAATTAAATTCTGAGAAATTTTTTTGATAGGACTAAGTATTTTAGATAATCCTCTTTTATGATAAATTAATGAATTTTATTATCAAATAAAATACATCTCCTTCTGGAAATTATCAAGTTGACATAGAAGTGGAATGTTTTATATAATGAGTAGCAATACAAAATGTGAAAAATTGGCTATTAACATGAATTTTATTGTCGAATGATGAGTGGGACTAAGGCTTCATCCATAGAAATACATTTTGGGCGATATAATTTTGATGATTCATATTTTCATTTGAAATGTTTTTAAGGATTTTATATATATAATGATCAAGGATGACCTATGTTAAACATAAATATCCATAGACTATAAATTATGATACATGAATTTTAAATCCAAAATGTCATATATATATATATGGTTATATGTGTATTAACTATTATTATTATTTATAAACATATTCTTTTTTGATTAATTCAATCATGGGAAGATAAAGGAATTATGTAAATATATAATGTTAACAAAATTTATGTATTTTATTTTTAAAAAATTGAATTAAAAATAGATTTCTATTGTAAAATATTATGATCATGAATAACTGGCCATCTCAATATAAATTTAAAATCCTCAACATTTCCTAGCATCATAATAGCTTTAATTATGAAAATGTTTTTTTAATGCGGTTTTTTTATAATGTCCAGAATAGAATTATGATTAATCTTATCTATATCATGATAGTGGTAAAATAAACACCAGAAAATTCCCCAATATAAATAGATGTTTATTTTTTTTTGAAATTAATGGTTATATTGAAATAATTTTTTAGGAATAAAGAAATGCATGATGGTGCTGAATAATTATTATAATTTTGTAAAAAAATTTGGTCAAAGTATTGTTTGTGGGGAATATAACCATTATTCATGTTAATGATCTAATCCATGGTCAAAATCCAAGAACATGTAATGTAATATACTATGTTAATCATTTAATTCAATCTTGATGGCTATGTTACACTTGTCATACACATCAGTGTTCGGGATAACATGTTAATTATTTAAAAAATGTGTCCAATGAAAATATTATTATTCATTATTTATGATAATTTTATATAATTTTGATCATTTATTGACACTCTATATACGTAACATAAAAATCGCAAATAATAATGGAGATAAATTTTTATTTTGAGGAAACATAATATTTTTTTCATTGTCTGGTTAAATGTGAATTAATAATGAAAATTTCTTCCATTATTTGGTCTTTAATATTATTAATATAGAGTATTAATCTCAAATTGTCAAAAAGAAAGTCAAGGTCAATTATATTCTGGAAGTGTGGGAGTTTCATGATGTTTTTATAGAGTAGAATAATATACTTCCTCAAAATCATGATGTTGAGTTTTCAATTGATCCTAAAACTGTTGAAACATCTATTTTATATACTCAAAAAAAATCACCATGATATATATATATATATATATTTCAAATGGAACTCCTAAAAAACCATTATTAGTGATCTATCCTCCCAAGTTGTTGAACATAGAGAAAACCAGAAATTCTAATTAAAAATAAACATGGATCAGTGCCTTTATACTATCTTTATAGATAACATAAGGATATCAAATTTAATAAAATTATTCTTCTTCATCATATTTATGATTTATTCTATTATTTATGTGGTGCTGATTATTTTCCCAAGATTGATCAATGGTTTGGATACTAAATGTTGAGGGTAAAATGTAATTATATACCGATGATAGTGATCCATTTGGGGTATGGTTAGTAAGAATATATAGTGATACATATTATTCGTGAAAATTACTCACTAATAATATTTATTTATTGAATATATTATTAATATATTCCCATGAAAAATTATTTTCATCTTCATAGTTGAAATTTATATTAGTTATAATATAGTTTAATTGCATGCAAATTAATTGATCATATAACTAAATCCCATAAGGAAAATATAATCCAAAAAATGTGATTAAAAGTTTTAAATTTAAAAAATATAATGACTAATTTCTAGGGTATATAACATTATGTGTGTGTTTATAAGTGGATCTATGAATGAAAAATGTTTCTGAATATTGGAATAATGTAACATGGATACTGAGATCCATTCATTCATTGGTATTGATGTATATTATTTATGTTCTTTTTTAAAATAATTTCATGGAAATATTATCATCTCACCATGTCAACAATGAATAATGTTACATTCTTTTGGATTGATGAATGAGATGAAAATTATAGGTAGTATAAAATAAATTAATCTATTCCCTAGTACACAAACAACACTATAGTAGAGAAGGGATTGTGATCTATAGTGATGCATCAATTATTGTACTGGGATGTGTTAAAATTTATAATGATATGTTGATTAATTATGCAACATGCCAATTTATGTTCCATATGAAAAAATTCGCAATTCATGACTGGTAAAAGTCTATGGTAATCATATTGTTAATGATATGGAAGAATTATCATTATGAGGAATTTTATGACATGTATAGTTATCATAAAATAATATTTTATAAACTAACACATAGTTGGATTAATATACATAAAAAATACTATCTGAGTATTTTAATTTCCAAGGATATATAATACCATAACAACAAAAGAATTTATATTATGTGTTTAATTATTTGAGTAAAAAAGATCACAATATATTATATATGATAAGTTAAAAAGGTGTACTATTTTTATACATATAATAGATGGAACCAGAAATATTGATGTAAGGGGAGACATTTTCTCATATTCTAATTACATTTAATTGATCTATTGATGTGATGATTAAAGGGATGAAGAAGGTCATTGTAGATTTTCTAAATATGGTAAGAAATTCCCCTGAATTATTCCATGATTATAATAGAATGGTATGGTTAATGCAATATATTTTAATCCCATAAATATTATACCTAAATTTTTATATTCTTTTATTAGCCATATTGATTATCGTATTCACCTTGAGTTAATAATGGTATGTTGGGAAATATAATTGAATTTCTTGTGGGACAACATTACAAAAAATATTTCACTATCTATAATATAATGCCTATAATTTCATAATTATAAGTATGGTTGATATCAGAATAAGGTGATTTTATTAAAATTGCATATAAAAGAGTAGAAATTAGAAAATATCCCCATGGATTTCATCAGTTGACACCCCTAAACATTTGATGTCTATAATAATTTTTTTGCTGTTTTTGATTTACTTCCAATTTAATCGCATATAGTAAATATCCGAGGATGTATATATATAAATAATATTCCTAAGATAAATATTATTTAATATTTATGTATTTTGGTGGTTCAAAAAAATTATATCTGATTTATATTGAAGGATAACCTAAAACATTTGGTGAATCCATCATTAAAAAATGAATTTTAAATTTTGTTTCTATAGTAATTTTCAACCTCGTATAGATGGTTAGTTTGAGTGGAAAATTATTACTCAAAATGGTATACATATATACTTGTCTCTTTATTAAAATGTATTTTGGTGTCAAAAACATCATCTAGTTGAGTTTTATTACATACAAAACAATCCTAGAAGCATGTAGAGGGAACCCTTGAATACATATGTAAAAAGAACTAAATATCATTAACATGATGGGGTGGAGTTGGAGAGAAATATATATTAGGAAATAATAAATATATGGATATTTTAGATTTGATTACATTAATTAAAAAATAATTAATGATATATTAGTGAGATTATAACAATTTATACTGACAATCATCAATGATTTAGAAAATTTGATGTTTGGGAAATAAATTTCCTATAATTGTTTATAGAATAAGGTTTTTAAATTAAAAGGGGGGATGATTTAATCTAGGTATAGTGTCCCCTAAAATATCCTTGATTGAGATGTAATAGTAACTTACCCATTAGAAATTATAATATTTAACAAGTGTTTGAAATCACTAATCATTGAAACAAAGTTAAATTGATCAATACTACTTTCATAGTTTAATATCATTAAAGTAATAATTAATTTGAAGAATAAACATGTTATCATGAGAATTTTATAAAACATATATATTCTCATTATGTTTTGTCCAGTTAATGTAAAATCATAAGATAATTTTAGTTTTTGTTTTTTATAATTTAAAAATCAATGTTTTAATATTTTTCGTGGAATATATTATGAAATATGCCCTAACATATTTTTCACACATCCTAATACTAAAAGAACTGTAACATAATATACCTTTAAATTATTGTTGTAAAATTATAGGTATTAATAAAAATAAAAACTATATGTATTATGTATAATTTTTATATTAAAAATATGTATACATTTATTCATAATAATCAAGTAAATTTTTTACTATAATCATTTAATTCATGAAAAATAAATTTTCATAAAAATAGGTTTTGTTACTTTGGGGATTAAATAACATCATCAATTTTTTAAGCATTATGAAATATTATCTTATAGAAATTATCTAATTTTTTGTATTGGTATAAAAAATTTACATTAAATATAGATTTATGAATTTTTCTAAATTAAATAAATTTTCAATCAATATGGAAAAATACTGATTGTATAGAAAATAAATTTTTAAAACAAAAAATTATTAATATTAAAAAATTTATCGATTGATCATTAAATTATATTATAAATTTTGTGTTAAACAAAGTATAATTTATAGCATTTAATTCAACATAATTTATTAATTTTTTATAAAAAATAATACATAAATATTCATTTGAATAAAATACCAATTTTTGACATCTTTTGAGGGTTCTTTTGAAATTTAATTTTTTCATGTTATTGAAATAGAATTTTCAAAAATAGATTCCACATTTGGATCAATAATCTAAACATTTTGTATTGTGTCCACTTTCATTTTTTGTCATTATTACTAGTATAAAGGTAAAATGTTTATTCATTGGTCAATGCTAAAATATTTTTACCGATGCATAAAACATGATTTATGATTATAAATAAAATGAAAATAGCATTAACCTAATTTTATATTAATATTTAAACCCTATAACACCCTTAGTTAAAATAATATTCCATTTGGATGAATTTATCTTTACAATAAATTCATATATATATATTTAGAAAATTCCAATGGTATCCTTTCTAATAGCTATAAAAAGAAACACCATATTATCTATTTCCCGAAACTGAAGAGGTTGATTTCATATCCTTTTCCAGTGGGTCCGGCACCATGACTCCCTTTTTTTTCCTCCAATAGGCTAGGGGCTCATGATTAGCATTGAGTAGGCATATCACCTTCATGGGAGTCATTTCCTATGTACCATTACACGCACAGACACACCTACAAGCCCCTAAATGCTGAATAGTAAAAGCCACTATGGAACAAGATTCATGCATACCACTAAACCCAAAAAATAGAGTATGACGGAAAGTGAGGTACATAAAGTTAAACTGGGACAAAATACAATCCCAGAAAAACAGGAGAGTCTCTAACTACAAGTCGAAACTATAAACACAAAGAGGCACTAAGAATGATGCACGTAGCTATAGGAAGACCTCAGTCTGTAGGGAACTTATAAAGCATGGCATAGTCCTGGGCCGCCTTGGACACCGTCAAAATGCTACTTATCGGGACATTACACAACATGTGATGGAGAATTCAGTGAAAGGGTGTGTATAACAATACCAAGTAGAGAACCCCAAAATCCACAAATCAATACACAATGTAATGTTACAGTCAACTCTACGCTATTAATATCTATTTAAAATATAAAAATAGAAAAATATTTAGATATACTCAAAACTCATACCAGTAGTCTAGTTACCAATCACACCACTGCATATAACATCATGGGAATCAGTTCAATGGTCTCATGAAGCACTTGTCTAGGAGAACTCACTCCATGAGTCTAAGGGTCCTAACGATGTCTGAACGAGAAGTATTGTTCTTCAAGAATGTTAATGTGATAAAGATTCACTCATTCTTGGGGAACACACTCTTGAGTGGGAAAAGATAATCATACACATATGATGATCACATTCAGGGCTTTGGAAGATACTACAACTTGTCCGAATGCAACTGCTATGTAGAGAATCTGTGTGTTGTGGGAATAATCATCTTGTACCTAACTCTACCTATGGAAAATAATGGATAAATGATCTCCCTCCGGGACTCTCAGAGGATAACTAACTCTATCTCATAATGTCCTTTTGATTTGATTATAATCTCATGAATGGAAGCGATACATAAACATTATAGTAATTTGAAAAGGTGGAAATAACCCAAATGAAACATATCCATGAAATAATGGAAAAGAAGACCAAGCCATGTACTGATAAGTACACGATGTGTAGAAGCATCACACTTTGTGTCTTCTGACCCTGGATAATACCCATGTACAACGAATTGTGTTTTAAGGATTTTCATGTATTACACAACATCATAGTGTGTAGAAAGAATCACACGTCGTGACAATGTATCTTGGGTCCGCTCCGTGTATGCTGGCCATGTGCCCATACAAGACCTCATCCCATGTATGCCAACCTGTGTAATCAGCAAATTGGGTGACCCACATTACTGGCCTTGTATGGACGTTTGTTAGAGTACATGGTGCGTACACCAACCTGTGTCTATGTATCATCTGAGATACCCGCTGAGCCCCATGTAAGGACCCACATACCATGGGACAGTGGGCACACACCATGTCTATGCTTTCAATTGCCCAATAATATATCCAGAACCAGTTGGGGTCCACACTCCCTATCTCATAGAATGCATGTGGTTTTCTTCATCACATGCAACACACACACCATTCCCTCAGCCTCCAGTCCACATTTTTTGTTTATCTAAATACATTCCGTGGGTTCTAGAAATTTCTAGAATCGTAAATCTGTTCTGTTGTGCCACTATTACTCCTGTGGTCTTTGATCTGACTGTTCGATCACAGCGAAACTCTATATCCATGGTTGACTCAACACTTCAAAGCCATTTTCAGATGTTTTGATACCCTAATCGTCCACAAATTCATGTATTTATTTACCCGCATGAAGAACACCTGAAGAACAATAACTCCCAAACAATGATGATTCATCCTACTCTAACGTCGTCACACCTCCACTGGGTCATCATGATGCCGGATATCCCCTATTGGGGTCATTTCTCTATAAAATGATCAGGAAACATTTTCTCATTCATATCCCCACGTAGATCGCAAAGAACGTGGGGAACATGGAGTTATAAAACATAACAATAAATGAGGAAAAAACCTCTTCTTTCGTTCATCACAGCGTTAATCAAATCCCATTAGAAATTTCGAACTGAAAAATTCAAAATTTTAAACATGAAAAAATAAATTCTAGGATCAATCCTGATAATGAAAATCCCTCCAAGTAGAACGACGATGCGGGGTCAAACGGTTCATGGATTAATACTAATTTGACTTCTAATTTATGAACGAGGAAGAATCAATTGGAAACACAACCCCTACCTCTAGAATTGATCGATCGTTGATGAATGAAATCTATTGTCATCACTGTCGAGATTCTAAAACTCCCTTGGAACAATGATTCAAAATTTTGATTGATGGAGTTTTTCACAAAGTGGACTCTCCAAATTTTCATGATTTTCTCTCAATCCCCCCCCCCTTAAATTCAACATTCGATTAACACATTAAAAGGTGGGAACCCATTTCCACAATCCATCATGCTGTGACATTAATGGGTCATCGTTTGTATTTTTGGGGCATTATGGCATGGTTTTTATTATTGAAACTGATACCATGACATTGTGATGCAATGAATATTTCCAAATATGATAATATAAACATATATTTATTTTATTTTATTTTAATTTATATGACAAAAAATATCATAAAATTAACATTCTGCCTCGACCTATGACTGTCACGGTCTGGCCCATTCATAGGTAATGTTGTCATATTAGATGTAATAGTGGTAACATATTTTTTATTCAGGAATCTGTTTGGAAACATCCTCAACCACACACACCCACTAACTCACATAAATTTAACTAAATGTTCAATCCACCATTCAGGGCACACCAGGCCTCAGAATTCCATGTCATTGAAAAGTCTAGTCTCAAAATAATTCCACATAATATTTCAAAATAATACATTTAAATCAATAAGACAATATATTCTCCCTAACATAGGGCTTCACATTCCGAAAAAGAGAAAACAAGGGTACTCAAAAAGGTGTGGGTACTACACATGAATCTGATCCTCCTACTCCAACGTGCACTCCTAAAAATTCCCATCCTACCACCAGATGCCCACCAATGGAGTCGATCACCCACGAAGGACCCTCTCCTATCGATCCTCAATCTCCATCAGGTACTCAACAGAGGTCTCTCTATCCCGAATGTTCATCTCACCCCAACCGATGACACGCATTGGGTCATGGACATACCTCCTCAGCTGGGTCCCGTGGAAGACATCATGTACTTGGTGCAACTACGGCGGTCGAGCTATGCGGTATGCCACCTCACCAAATCTACACACTATAAATAAGGACACAATGTGATTCGATAATAGCTTTCCTCCCTTTCAAAATATCAGTAACCCTTATCGAGGTGAGACTTGATGGAAGAAATGGTCTTCTTCCTCAAACTCCAGATGACTCCATCGCTTGTCAACATAAGACTTCTAACAGCTTTGTATAGACTTCATCCTCTCCTGGATGATCTTCAACTTTTTAGTTGTAGCATGCACCAATTCTGGACCCATGATTGCTGACTCTATGGGGTTGGTCCAGCAAACTAGTGACATAAAGTGTCTCCAATATATGGTCTTTAATAGTGTCATGCTAATGGTGGAATTGTATCTGTAATTTTACGCAAAATACACTATTGGTAAGTGGTCCTACCAACTGTTACCTAACTCCAAGATACATGCCAACAACATATCCTCCAGAACATGAATGGTCTTCTTTGTTTGACCATCTGTCTGGGGGTAGAATGTTGTTCTCATGCGTAGATGAGTCCAAAAATCCACCTTCAATCCCTCCCACAAATAGGATGTGAAGAGGGAATCTCGATCTGAGACGATTTTCCAAGGGAATCCAAGAAGTCAAACTATCTCTTGCATGTAGAGGTTCCCCAAGATCATTCTTGAACTCTTCTCCCTAATTTCATGGATGTGGGCCAACATGATGAGTTGGTCAATGATCACCCAGATCGAATCATGACCCTTGTACATCTATGGTATTCCTTTCCTGAAGTCCATCGACATTTCTTCCCACACCCTCTCTAGATCTTCCAGGGTTGAACTATCCAAGCTGTAACCTGGTTTCCAACATTTACCTATTGGAACTTAACGCATCGAGATATGAACTCTAGTATTAGCTTCTTAATAATTGACAATCAGAACTGACTCTAGAGGTCCTGGTACATTTTTTCCACTCCATGATGTACTTCCAAGGGGGTTGTACGATACTCCCTCAGGACCTCCTCCCGCAATGCCACAAGTACAAAAGTGTGTCTTCTAAATAGAACAATGAGCTCCCCACATTGAGAATATCCATCAGGGGCATGTCCTATGGATATCTAAGTACATAAAGCATCATATTTGGCATCCCATAGTTGTTCCTGCCTTACTCATTGTAAGAGTGGTGGGGTGACAACCATCGACTGAATGTATGTTTCATCTTCTCTATCCACAATGGAATACTGTACCGAGACTAACAATTATGTATCTTAAATAAATAGTTGCGATCGTGATCTTATACTAAGAGCATCTATGATATTTTCCCTCTACCACAGAGTATAGATGATGTCTAAATCATAGTCCGTGAGGAACTCTAGAAAACACCTCTAACTCAAATTTATATCCTACTTTGAGAATATGTACTTGAGGATATTGTGGAAATTGTATTTGATAAACCGCTTTCCTATATGATAGTTTCGCAACAGTTTCAATGATAAGACTACCAATTCCATCTAGAGGTGATGGATCTCATATATCTGATCATGTGGCCTAAGCGGTTGCGAACCATATGTAAGCACATCTTGTTTCTGCATCAGGACATTTCCAATCCCGATCCTTGATGTGTCGTAGAAAACAACTTACTTGACACCCTCCACTGGAAATCTCAAAACTTGGGCACCTGTAAAACAATGTATCAACTACTCGAAATCCACCTAGCACATCTCTGTCCAGATGAATGGTTTCCACTTCCTGTTCAAGGATGTCATCAGTTATTATATATGGGAGAAATCAGGAATGAATCTTTTGTAATATACTATTAACCTAAGGAATCTTTGTTCCACCAGCACACTCTAAGGAGGCTCCCATGCTAGCACTGACTCAGCCATGGCTGGGTCCACAGCTACACCATCTGCAGAGATGACAAGTCCAAGAAAGGGGACCTCCAAAATCCAGAACAGTCAAATTGGGACCATCACATAATGTTGGTTCTCTTGGCATATATATAGAACCGTCAAATATTTTCTTGTGTGGTCCTCCAATGATGCTGAGTACACAATGATGTCATCTATGAATATCGCTACAACCATTTCTAAATACGACTAGATGGTCATGTTCATAAGTATCCTGATCACAATAGGGGAATTCATCACACTAAACGGCATCTCCAAGCATTCATAGTGACCATTGCAGTATCTGAATGCCATCTTCGGTATATACCTATCTCGTACTCATAATTTGTGGTAACCTAATAGATGGTCAATCTTTGAGAACCAATATTCCCCTCCTAGTTCATTGAAGTGTTTTTTGATCATCAAAAGTGGATACTTTTTCTTAAGAACCACATGTTTCAGGTTTGAGTAATCCACAAACAACCTCAAACTCCCATCTACCATTTTGGCAAAACAAATTTGGTCCACCCTGGGTGAAACACCATGTCTTATGAGACCCTTTCTCTACAAATCATCCAAATTCACCATCAACTCACGAAGCTCGTTAAGAGCCATCTAATATGATGGTGAGGAAATCGGTTCCCGCCAAGATGTTCGTCGATGCTGAAGTCAATTTCATGGTGGGGGAGGTAGTCATCGAACGTTATTGGGAAAGACGTCCTCATACTCCACCACAACTGTTGGGAACTAGAAGGTCACCAAATCTACTACTCTGAGGATATAGATATCCAACTCATGAGTGATTTAATAAAACCTCATATGCATTATTCTATTCTATACTATGATGGTATCCTTTTTACTGACAACCGAATAACTTGTCCCATCATAGTAGACACAATGCACTCTTCGCATAATGCTACCAATCTGGGAATGGATCGAAGATAACCAGTCCTTATTGGGAATTATGTCATAAGGCCATGATTCTTACACAAAGATTTTCTAATGGAAATACTATCTTCCATGGGTAAGATCCCACTTTTGGTAAAGGTGTGTTATCCTGGAGTCTCCTCCCGTAGGTGTCTCCAAATGTATGGGCTGAGTCAATAGCTCTACCAGAATCTCATGGTTTTTCAAAAGGCATGTGGTGAGGAAGTAATGACTTGAACCAGTTTTTATATATAAATTGGCTAATGTAGAGAAGACATATATTGAACCTCATATCATCCTTGAAGTCCCTAGGTTGTATGCCTTAACCGCATGCAGTTGTCTTCACCCCTGTTCCCTAGCTCCCAAAGCCTGGTGCGGCCCTCTTGGGGGTGGTAGTAGAAGTAAATAAAAGAGTATGACACCACCTCTAGATCATCCTTCTCATATTCCACATATTCCACACGGAGGATTGTCTGTTCCACACTCTACATTTTACTCAGTGTTCCATCCAATGCTTCCTTGTCCGAAGCTCGACAGGTTGGACAATATCTAGTGATACATCCAATATCATCGCACGATAATCGTCGCCTCTTCCCAGGATGATTGGATCTTCCAAGAGTGACATGGACTACTAATACCCTATCTTAGGTCCTCCTAGGATGCCTCCCATGTCATGATCCTTGTTCCTAACGTCAACTCCTTCCTAGAAAGGTCTCTAAACTGGTCACCCTAATGAAATCTTCCATCTGGTCTCTCTGCTCATCCAAAAAGCTCTTGATCACTACGGCCCTCTTAAGAACTCAAGCATAAGTCAAAATGCATAGAGGAATGACAATATCTCAAATTTCTCATCATAGACATCTCCTGATGGTCCGAGATATGAGGTACTAATACTAACCTTATCCATTGAGTACCTGGCATGGCTGGTGAACCTCGATGAAAAGTAAGCTACCATTAGACTACCCTGCTAGAGGTGAAGAAGCTCATAGATTCGCACTGCCCTTGGTGTAACTGGAGAGAACACCTTCCTAAAGAGTCACTCAAATTCCATAAAGGAATGAGTATCCTCAAAGTGGGTATGAGTGGTCATACTCCACCATCATCTAGTTTAACCATGAAGATGGCTCGCACATAGGATCACCATCTGGTCTACTAGTGTCCTCACTAGATGGAAAACTCTGGTCACTATCTCAAGACTGTCATCAACCGCCTGGGGGTTGGGCTCACCTCGGAACTAGAGGGGTCACTATCTCCTGAACTCATTGAGTGTGCTAATCTTGAACCCCTCGTTGGTCGGTACAACAGATACCATGAACATCTCCACTGGTGGTGGAATAATAGTTGCACCTCTTGGAGATAACGCATGGGAACCGGTCTGTGTAACAAATCCTCATCACTAAGGGGGGAATCCTCATGATCGAGCTCGAGAATTCTAGCAAGTATTCATTACAGATATATGCTGTAATGAAACAAGACGTTCCATTGTCAATGAGTGTATTTGGGGAGCTAACAAAAAGTACAAGAATACAAAACCCACTCCTATATGATATATGTATCATTATTTTAGTTCCCTGAAAATAGTGTTTTCATGTACCGAGTCAGGTAACAGGTTTTCAATGTCCTAGTGAATGGATACACTGGCCACCCACACCAACACTGGAGACCCAATCCTGAATTTCGAGCTCTAAACACGTATCACTATTTACCTAAACCAATCTCAATAACTCTTGGCCCTAAAATTGAACATACCAACCTCTGATACCAATCTTTCACGATCTGTACCAGTGGGGCCCACATTGTAACTCCCTATGCATGACTCTAATAGGACTAGGGATTTTGACTGGAACTAAGAAGGCATATCACTGACATTGGTGGAAAAGCCTATGTACATGTACACACACACACATCTCCAAGCCCACAAATATAGAAAAGTAAAAAACACTGAGGAACAAGATGCATGCATAAAACTAATCATAACCAAATGAGTATGATGAAAAGTAAACTACTAAAAGTAAAAAATTTCTAGAATAAAATCCCATTAAAACAAGAGTGTCTACAACTACATGTCCATCCTATAACCACAATGTTGTACTGTGACTGTTGCACATAGCCGTAGGAACACCTCAACCTATAGGGAACCTAGAATGCCTGGTCTGGTCTGGGTCTTCCTTGGACAATATCAAAAGGCTTCTCATTTACACAAGACATGGCACGTGCAGGAAGATACTGTGTAGGGTTGAGTATAACAATACATAGTCATGAAACCCAAAAAAACCAATACACAACGAAAAGGTACAATAATATATACATTTTGTATTCCTACTCAACATATAGAAAGTGAAACACGATATAGAGAAACCTAAAACACCAAACCGTAGTCTAGAGACAAGTCACACCCCCAAATACCGCCTTTGGGGATTCATATCAAAGGTTCCACAAAGCACTCCTTTGGGATAACTCACTCCACGAGTCTGATGGTATGGATGACATACGTCTGATATGTATTGTTCCTTGGGAATGGTCATGAGATAAATATACAATCATTCCGGGTGAAAACACTCATGAGTTGGAAAAGATCACGAAACACATATGAGGATCACTACTTGGGACTTGGATTATACATTGACTGATCTGGATTCACCTGCTATGTTGAGGATCGACGTCCAATGGGAATATTCACGTCAATATATGACTCTACCTATACTGATGAATGGATATAGTATCTCTCTCTAAGAAACTCAGAGGGATACCTGACTCTATAATGTAATTTCCTTCTAAAGGGATCATACTCCCTTGATATGAAATTATACTAGACATTCAGAAGAATGAGAACAAGGTAATCTAACCCAAACAAAACATTCCCATGAAACAGTGGAGTAGAATATCAAGACATGTACTAAGATGTATAAGTCCTGTAGAACTTTAACATGTCGTGTCTTCTAACCCCGGGTACTGCCCCTGTAAAAAGGCCCGCTTTGTAAGGATTATATTAAAAAATGAAACTACACAGCTTGTTGAAATGATCACAAGCCATTTCAAAGTATCTGGGGTCCTCTTTGTTTATGATGGTCTTGTGCCTGTACACAGTCTTAACCAATGTATGTCAACTCGTGTAATCGAAACACAGGGTTACCCACGCAACAGGCCTCATATGGCTGTGTGGTGGATTTCATGGAATGTACTACATCCTATATTCGTGTATCACTCAAGATACCTGCCAAGCCCCATGTAAATCCCAACACACCATGTCGAAGTGTTCACCCACCTCGTATACTCTTCCTATCGCCCAGGACTCCAGCCAGTGCTGGGTGGTGTCCACATGCCTTATTTCCATAAAGGCAAGCCCTATTCTTCATAGCAAGCAGCCTAAAAACCCTTGATTCTATTTCCGATCCACGCAACATGTTCATTAGGATACACATCATGTTTTTGAAAAAATTTCACAATTGAGAACCTTCTCCATCGTGCCACATGTGCTCCTCCAGTCATTGATCTGGTCATCCAATCTATGAAAAACTCTAGATTCATGGTCACCCAGACACCTCATTGATGTTTCAGTGGGTTTCAAACCTTTGATCGGCCCCAAGAACATATACCAATTTACCCGTGCGAAGAATGATCGAAGAACGGGATCTCCCGAACCAAGTCGATTTTTCCGCCTATATCACTATCGTACCTCCACTCGGTAATCATGATGTCAGATCTCTTTTTTGGGATCATTGTGCCACAAAAAGTGTGTGAAATGGTTACATATTAATATCCCCATGAAGAACATGAAGAACACAAGGAAGAGGGAGGAAGAAAAAAACCATCAAAACAGGAACCCACCTCGTCCATCGTTCATCATGACATTAATCTGCTCTGGTTAGACTACTTGAATAGGGAAAATTAAAAAATTAAACATAACAAATGAAATTCCCTGAACTAACCCTATAACAAATATCCCTCCAACTAGAACAACGATACATGGGTCAACCGGTTGGTGGGTCAATCCACGTTCATCATTTAATTAATGAACGTTGAATAAATAACCTAAATGAAAATCCCTACATCGAGAAAGTATTAGTCATTGATGATGGAAATCAATTGTCATCGTCATCAAGATCCTCTAACTCCATTAGAAAAATGATTCACACTTTTGATCGATGTTGTTCATCACTATGAGGCCACTCCAATGTTCCTTGAAGTTCTCTATATCCCACCATCTAACATTTGATTAACCTGTTAAAAGGATGGAAATTGTTTCAACAATCCTTCATGCACGAAATTTTTGAGTTAGTGTAGTTATTTCAGATTCATTATGGAATGACATTAATTATTGAAAAAACATCCCCGTCATTGCACTACAAAAATATTTTCAAAAAAATAAAATCAAATTTTCTTCATTTTATTTTATTTTATTTCATCTGAATAAAACCTTCTGAAAATTATCCTTGTCCCTCAGCCTGCACGATTCATGGTAAGGCTAGTTCATAGGTAATTTCATTTCCCCTGACACAACGATGACCTCATATTATTAATTTGTGTAACCATTTGAAAACAACCACAACCACACACACCTTCCAAATCACTTAACCTAACAATGTTTGAACCATCATTCCGGGATCACTAGGACATAGAATTTTGTGCAGTCAAAAAGCCTATTCTCATAATAATTCCATATAATATATAAAAATAATACACTGAAAAGACTGAGAAATTATAGTTCATATATATGATAATGTATAATAATTTTGTTTACAATTTTTACTCACAAAATAGAATTTATTTCATTTTCTTAATTAAATCCCCACATGTTTTACATTGTATTCCATTTATGGTTTCTTAATAAAGATATATAACTCATAACTGAGATATATATATGTAATTTGTTCATCAATTTTATATAAACGTATTGACTATATCACATAATTATAAACATATTATCATCAATATAATGATATGATTTTGTTAATATGATATATACTTTCTTAATTTTTTATCCCAATTGATAAATGAATATATCACTCATGTGTTCATGTAGACTGCCACATCCACATGATGATACATATAATTTTCTGTCATCTCTTCACATGATCATTTATAATGATATATTTATAAAATATATATTTGAAACTTACTAATAATTAATATTTTAAAATTTAAAAATATTAGTTATCATTGTTTTAGTTTTTTAAGAAAAAGAAATCATTGTCCATGCATGAGTAAAGACTACCATCCCCATGAAATATTTAAGTAACTTTTTTCACAATAATTTATGGATGATTACAAATAATTATAAATAATATGAAAATAATTTATAATATAATTGAAATTATTTATATTATTCAATAAAAAGAAATTTACGATAAAAAGATCACTGAATTTAAAAATTTCAGTAAAAATGAAATTGTTATCTTATATAAATGATTGGTTTTGATAAATTATTATAATTAAATGTCTAAAAAATATCATAATTTTATTATATATGATAATTTATGTAATAATTTTTTTATATAATAATAAAATTTTATAATTTATTTATAGCGTTTTAGAGATATTATAAAGAAAATTAAATTTTATGAATGGTTTTTACATTATAATTTCAATGTTAACCATATTATTTTCACATAAATTTTGTATGATGAAATTATTTAATTTTTCACCTCAAAATATTATATATTCTATTTTACTATTTTTATTTCATTATATTAATTATTTTAATTTTATTATACTTTGATAATGTATTGAATTTTTTAAAATAATGTTTTATTAAATAAAAACATCATTAAAATATTTAGTCGAGAATATTTATCTTCTATATTAATGTATTGATTAATTTTAAAAAAAAATTATTTCATTATTATGTTACGATTAATAATGTAATCTGTATAGAGTTTTATATTATTGATAAAATGTTTAAAATGAATGTGTTTTTAATTTTATTAATTTATTACTTTTGAATTGTTACTGAAAATGTGATATTAAAAATTGTTTTATTATTTATTACAAGAAAAATATTTCCCAGACCTAACCAATCATTACATCCCATTGATAATTACTTTACCAAATTGAATTTTTAATTTTAGGGAAACTGCATTCCTATATTTTTTTATAGATTATCGTTATTTTACACAATTAAATTTAAAATGAAAATACTTTTCTCAAGAAGTAAAAATCCAGTAATCGTTAAAAGGATTATTTTATCTATGATAACATCATATGGTGTTAATTATGAATTATTAGTGATATGATTATATGATACAATATTTATTTATTATATGGATGGTATATGGTGTTGTTGAATTAAAATTTCTTATCAATGGGTTATTTTATGTGGATGTGATTAACACATTCATGAAATTTGTGAATATATATGAATGTATTGTGATTTAATAATATTTGGGTATATTATTTATGACATGAAAGTTGTGAAATGATCCATGTTTTATTTGAGATAAGGGTTTCCTTGAACTAATCCAAATATAATAAAATAAGGTGCATGAGAGATCACCCCGACCATAAAAAAGGAGGTACAATAGAGATTATACAATAAACTGATTTAGGTGTGTTGGTGGTTAGCCGATTACTAATATGGGAGTAATTTTATTCAGGGGTATCTGTGACAAAATATTTGTATGATTTTTATGCCACAATTGATTCAATTAAATTACTACAAGATATTTTACTAATTATATGCTCCCAGGGAAAATGTTATTTGGTTTCCTAATTATCCATGTCTTTCAAACTACCTTGATTTATGACATGACTATTGATTGTGATATATTAAATTATTATAGTAATTTTCAATTGTTAATATGATATTCTCAAACATTAATACTAATGTTATGCAAAAATGAACATTGATATATGCCATTATTTCCATTACTGGTCATGTAATCTCACCGTTTATTTTGTTTTAATTTACCTAGGAGATGAAGAAAATTATTATTTGTGATTTAAAGATGATGTAGTACTGCACATAATAAATAATTATCACCCATAACCCTCTGGTAGATATGAAAACAGTGGGAAAATACCACAATGTCCCTCTTTATAAATATCTTCCAGAAATAGTTCACTTATAATAATATAAATTTTTATTAATCCTTCATTCAATTCCAATTATGTATAATGAGATTCCATCATCAGTGCATCCATTATTGACGTAGTAAAAATATATATTATATGAATGATAATAATTCTATATTCATCGAAAGAAAATTCTAGAAATGGGTTGTTCCCCTCTAACAAATCACAAATAATATTGCACTCAAAATTTGACCCCATTTAATCTATCAAATAATATAGCCTGGGATATGTTACTAAAAAATCAGCACATTTCATCAAACTGTGATTCTATGATGCATCAAAAAATAACTTTTTCTTCCATCCCATCACTATCCAATACTCATTCAAAGGACCCACTTTGAGATCAGGTGTCATTATATCTAGATCCCTCAATAAATATGATCTAAATTCATGGATAATAGAATCTCCCGATGTCAAATGTTCACAAATATTATTCCCAATGCCTATACCTGAGATTCATGAATCATTGATAAAAGACATAAAATAGCTATTAAGTTATGTATATAAGACAATCCTCTCATTTAATAGATGATGGAACCAAAATTCATTACCAGAAACATGAATTCCAACTCATGATAATTTTTATGGATATTATAATCATGAGGCTGTAAATAGAAATACTTATAAGAAATTACATATTCTATCTAAAATAGGTCTACTCCAAATCTCACATATAATAGATAGATGTAAAAAACTAATAAATATTCATCCCATGTAATATAAAAACCAAATCTTCTGAAAATATATTATTTAGTACCAAGAAGACCTATTCAACATATGTATTCAATCAAACATAACCTAATTCATAGAATTCCAATACAACACTACATCAAAATGGGATTAATTTAATGGAATATTTTTGAAGCACAATACCAAAACTACATAACACCTTATCTCAAACACATTATAAGTGAATAAAGAATCCAGCAGTAGATATACATTCTCTTGATGTACTAATATGATTTCATCATTAAAAAATCCAATCGAAGCACTCATCATGGATCAAAACGTGAAAAGGGAATTATTTCAATAATGTTAATGAACATTTTGTATACGCGATATGATCTCATGGATTATATCATTCCTTTTACGGGATCATGAGTATATTTGTAGATTATGATAATTATTATCATTAAAATATGCATGATATAGAAGGATGATCCAATTGATGGGATCTATAGACAATGATGGTGAAATTGTTAACGTTAAAGGCATGAAAATATACTCATTTAGTACATAAATTCCCAAAAACAATATCTTCGATATACCCACATTTTTGTCCTGATGTTGGTGGTAGAATTATTATAATTATTCATAGAGAACCATTGATCTCCCCTAAACAGATCAAATAAATTTTTGATCCTTATAATTTTTTACATTGGCTTATTTAGTTATTGGGTTTTCATTTTATTGACCCAAAATAGAAAAATTCATAAATTATCCTTCATAGAGAACAAAAAAGTGGCACCTCAAGGATATGTTATAATACTGATAAATATATTTTCTTCGTGATCTATATCATCCACCTTGAGAATCATGAAATTGGTCAGTTCTATATGATTTAGTTGGATCAACATTTGAACTACCCCTATTAATAACTCCATTTCTTATTCAATCCCATTATCAAGAAAATTAACTTCAAAATATTAATGAAATGAATCCAAGAAATATTCATCCTCTAGAAAAAGACTTGTGTGATCTATTTCCCTAATTTTTAAATGTACTGTACTGACTCATTTCACCGTAATGTTTCTAAATGAACACATTTCCATTCCCATTATACCATCCCAAACATCACATTCTCTGTTTAATATAATATTTTCTATTTAATGAATATAAAAGGATACTCTTGTATTGTTTTAGTAAATATATTCCTGATAATTGGATAACTATTCCATAATAAATTTCATAATTATTATAGATAACACTAAGATTTTATTATTCCCAAAAAAATCATACCATCGTACTACTATAGGGATATCTAGATAACGTATGATATAGTTGGCCTTCTTCTACAATGTAGTATCAAGAAATTGAAATTTAGAAAATTATTTAATTGAATAGTTTATCCCAAAATCAACAAGAGAAGATATAAATCAATGGGATGGTAAAGTGTAGAACAATGACATGTAAAATATACAAGTAGTCAAACCCATATAAATGAAAATATAAGGACTATATGACCCATTATGTGGATCCTAGTACCTAACATACAATATTCATGCATTAATCCATTGACTCTATCTCTTGGAAGATTAATTTGAAATTTCACTAACCCCTATGGAATTTCAGAATAATACTATATCACCTTTCAAACTCATGACTCACATAACTCATTTCACTGCACAAATGTGGAATCTCATCCACCAATTCCTGATACAGTAACACTAATGACACCCTATCATACACCATCTATGAAACATTTTCTTAAAATCATGTTAAAACAAAAAATAATGACAAATTTTCAACAACTGAAGTAGAGGGTAACACCTTATTCCAAAAAACATTCTCGGATCTAATTACATATGAAAAGAATGAAATTATTCTCATGATTTATACTCTTACTAAAAGAAACAATTATTAGAAAATTAAATGTAATCATTCTCATAAAAAATCAGGGGATATAATTATTATTTTTTTCACCTACTTATAAATATCAATCATCAATGACTTTTGTTGAATCATTCAATTAAAAATTAGGTTATTATGCATAACCTAGTTCATCATCACTAGCTGATGGTTAGTCTCAATATTCTAAGTCTAATATACTTTATATTAACCATGAATATGATGGATGCATATAAATTTTATGAAATAAAAAAATAGATATCGCCATGTAACGTCCCGACCCAGGGGGCCACATGGAGGTTCGTTGAGAAAGTTTTCAAAGTGAGCATATATATATGTCATTACATAAACCAGAGGCTACTGGATATAATTGAGGCCCTAATAATTATAATGAGGAGGCAATACCTTCATTATTATTGTATCAGAACAATAGAAAAAATAAAAAATAACCAAACAATTGATCCATAATAGGAATAATTCCATTGTCACTAGATGTACTAAAGATAAAATACAATATAAAAAAATAAACAATAGATATTTACTAATTTGTTTTGTCATATGTTAATAAGAAAACCCCAAAATAAATAAATTCATTGAAAACATCCTTGTGGGTCTTGATAGTATGGTTATATACCTAAACCGTTCTCTATCAATAATTATCCATCCAACATAGATAATTTTACATTGTCATTTCATACAAACATGATATCTATTACGGTACCAATCTGGTAGCTCGTGTAGGGTGTGAGTAAAACTATGTATCCCACCACCAACAATGTCTAAAAAAGTTTATAATATTTTTTTTTGTTTTTTAAATTTAAAATGTAAAATTCATAACTAAATAGTTATAAAAAAATTTATTATAAAAAATAATTTCATAAACCACTTAATTCACAAGGAAACCAGAACACAAATTCCTTCTTCTTCTTGTTTTAGTCTTCAAAACAAATCACAAAACCAATACAAAATTTATAATAACACATGTGCTATAATTATCCATTTCATCTAAATTCATTTATATAGTAAATTAGAACCTTAGTCAAAATTAAACTTCATGGGCATGAAGAATAATTTCTACCACCCCACGCGTATTTGTAGCAAAAATCCATGTACCACACCCCATGGGTATTCCAACCATCAGTCCCTTTACCATTTAATAGTCCACATGCATGAATTTGGGCATTTTACACCATGACTAGGACCCCCATTTATATTTGGAGCATTATTCAGTGTCCCACTCCAAATTTCTATCAAATCAATTAGGGATAACCAACATTAACATTCATATATCATTCTATAACATGATATCCATTAATTAATTCAATAATAAATTGTTATAAAATTGTAAAATAATTCCAATTCCAATTTATTAATTAAAAAAGTTATTAATTTAATTTAACAATCTAAAAAACAAAATCATTAATTCTATAGTTTATTTTCTATATAAATTCCCCTACATCGATATATCCTTAATGAATTCAATGATCAATTATCAAAATACATTACACAATCTCATAATATCATAAATTAATTCTAAAATTACTTTATCTAATCAATAACCAAAAACTAAATATTACATTAATTTAATAAATAATGATATAAATATTCACATTTCAAAAAAACCAAAATTTTCAATTATAGAAATTAATTAAATCAATTATTGGAAAACAATTTCAAATAAGAGTAATGATATTATATAATTATAAACACATAATCAATATCAATATATGAAAATTTGAATAATATACCACCAACCACAATTCAATTATGATAAATCACCCAACAAAAATACCATATTTAAATTCGATTAGTCAAGACCAAAATAATGAACATGATCAAGATATGAATCTTGAATCTCTTATCGAAAAAAAGGATCTAAAATACATAGAATTTTATTTATAACCCAAATTGGATAAAAATAAATATTTTTTATGGGAATATGAGAGGAAGAGGGTGGGAGATAGGGAGAAATATTTAATCACGATGAAACCACATACACAAGGAGTTTTTGATCTTCAATATGCCCTTGGATTCACTATGATTGGATGTTTAGAGACCATATAATTCATCTTTGAGAAAAATAAATTATAGAAATCGGTTATGGTAGACATAGGGTCGAAGTTTTTCTAATATTGTGGGTTTAGGAATATTGAGAACAAATTTTAGAATAATTGAAAAAAAGTTCACGATTTCCTAGGTATGGGAGTTTTGTTTTCCAAATTGTGAAACTAAACATTGTGCATATTATAAGTTGGGTGATCAGGGTTTTAATTTCAATGATGAATAGTTTGGAAAAATTCTCCATCAACCATAATATTCCTTTAATCCATACAATATTCTCTAAATACCACCCCTATCAAACACAAGATGAAACACAGATAAAATACAGTCAAAACATGGGAAATTAATTCCTATAAATGGGATTGATTCATAATTAGATCATTTATAGATCATATAATCTCCCATTATTATAAAAACATATCATTGAGATATACACATTAGAATATCTTGAATTTCGTGGAAAATCGATAAATCCCCAAAGGCTACGTATTAACATTCTCTCCGTTGATTCATTTCAAACAAAACCATGCAGCCATAATATAGGTTCTATCAACATGATCATTACCCAGAACACAATATACTTACGAGCAAACAAAAATATCAGATGATCCGTAAAGGACGAATCTATCTCCAGCTCCATGTCATCCACATTGATAAAATTATAAGGGTGGGGGTGAAACCTTATAAGTTTTAACACAAAAAAAACATCATGGATAACACCGTACCATTGTAAGTGATCCTATGGGTATGCCACCCGCATGATTTTATCCACACCCAAAACTATCAAACCATCTTTGGTGCTGGAATTCCATTTCTCCATATCCTAAATAGGACCAATCTATGAGACACCATATAGAACAAATGAACACCCTTATTAAACTATAAGGTCATCTATTTCTATTATCATACAACGTATATCTTTAATGAGATTTAGAAATATGTTTCTGAATTAGCTGAACCTACTCCAACATATCCAGTATGAGACTTAGTCCTGAAATCTCTGACTCACTTGCCTCTATCCAACAAAGAGGTAATCTTAATGGCCTAAGATATAAATCCTTTTAATGTTCCATATGAATGGTTTTCTGATAGCTGTTGTTATATGAGAAATCAAAAATAAAGATAAGTGGTTCTCCAAAGACCAACAAAAGTCTATGACACATTCCCCAATAATATCCTCTAGCACTGGTAATGTACATTCTGACTATCCATCATTCTGTATTTGATATTTCCTACTAATTAAGACTTACATACCAAGGGAATTTGGTATGCCCTGACAGATGTGTGAAGTAAAACATGATTCATGGTCTGAAACTATATCCTATGTCACCCCATACAGATGAACTATCTCACAAACATACATATCTTCTATCCTCTCCACTAAAAATGACTCACATATATGAAATAAGTGTTCTACGTTATTTAAATAGTCCAATATTATACCAATATCACCAATAATTTGAGGAATTCTCATTTGAACCCCCTTAAAATCAATGGTCTTGTCATTCGAAATCCATTTCATAATTAGAAAAGGCTATATTTAACGAAATAGTAATTGAAAATCTACCTTAAACTATTGAAAGGTGAATTATCATATCACAAACCATACAATCTTGTTTTTCACACCCTTCCACCAAAATAATCAATTTTTGTCACTTTATATTTTATTGACACATGAATTTACATCCCAATTTGAGGCACTATTATGACGAATTAGCCGCCCCTGTATACTCATATTCCCAAAAAACTAATTCTGTGAATAGATGATAACATCCTCATCTATGTTTCAATATTATGGTATCTCCAAACCATCAAAGCTATCCCAAAATGAAAAAAAAAATCTAGATCATTATAATAGTAGTCCCTGATTTATCTCTAAAGTGTTGAATCCACTAAAACTCATACCATTGTAATATTCTTCGAACCCTCCTGAACAACCACATATATTTAATCCAACATATTCAAAATCATATACAAATAATTAGACTCTAGAAAAACATGATTATGATATTTCCTTATTATTTTTTTAGAAAAACTACATCCCTTTAGAATCATATATGCTAGAAATATAATCAAATGACTATCAACCCACCAATAGTTAAAATGATTAAAATCAATCTATGAAATGATGTACTTAAATATCACGGGATTCGTATACATAGTTAAAATTTCACTAAACCTATAATGTATCCAACACACAAAATCATAAACCACTACATCAAACCTGAGTTTATAAAAAGGCTAATTCTTTTAATCTATGCTAATCAACCATGACCTATATGCCATAACTCAATTTCCACATAGAGACACATCTCTAATACCAACCCGGGATGTAATAGAAAATGAAATGAAATCTCAATTAGTACATGCAGGATCAATATCAGTGATAATGTAATGTTATTTTTCCACTCCTAGAGTTTATTATAACAGGATCCCAACTTGTCATACACTATTCATCTACTAACCAATATAGAAATTGGTTCTTTGAAATGAGAAAATTCATGGTTGAACATTCAATAATACAATGTTTTCCCTAAAAATATATGTATATTGAAAACGTTCTGGGGTGCTCCCAAGAATCCAGAATTTACACAATAATTGTGTTCAATGTCACACCATTCTCCATTATTGAGTGACATAATAAGTGTACTTGATCAACCCAATATATACGCTTAGATATATTGGTATATAGTCAATTCTTTCATTGTTTTCTCAAGATGGTGTCTGGATTTTTGGAATGATCAACATGGGACTTAGAGTACATAAAGATGTTATCCACTTACATAACAAATAATTGTTCCATGTTCAGATTTAAGAATATTTACATCATTTAAAGAAACACTATTGGTGAATTCATCAATCCTAATGGAAATATGATGAACCCATAATGGTCATACCTAAATCAAATAGATATCCCCAGTATATCAAAAGGTAAAAGTCATAATTAATGATATTCAAATCTAATTTTAGTATCTGATAAATCATATCCTCCACTCTACTGGTCAAAAATAACATCATTACATTGAAGAGGCTACTATATCTTCATAGTCATTTTTTCAAGTACATGTAGTAAACATAAAAGTTTATAGTCCCATAATCCTTCATAGAAACTAGTATTGGTGAAACCGAAGTTTATATACATTGATCGATAAACCACATATCAATAACCACTTCATGGTGAGTGTTTATCTCTAGAATTTCAATCGGTGGAATTGTTTATGATAGAATTTAATTTGGATATGCCGCATACATGTGATCTATTGAAAAATCCACATCCCTCTCTTGTGGGAACCCAAAGAATCTACTGGAAAAAAATATTAAAAACTACCTACTATTAATGAGGGAAATTATATTTTCACCATCTTTATCATAAAATAAACTATCAACTAGGATGGTAAGCTCACCTAGTTACTGATGATCTAGTTTCGCACAGTCACATTGATATCTCACCCTCATTGGTGAACAATTATTTCTCTCATATGAGTCCTAAAAGTCACTCAACATTGGTAAAAATAAATTTATGAATTTTATGATATGTATGATTCCATACCCAAAATCAGGTCATGTCATGCCTTGTCCATGATTTAATAATCCCATAGAAAACGATACTCCCCATCTGTGAGAGAACACCCAGTAAAAATTATTATCTCTAGACCGTACCCCTATAGTGTATCTATCATCAACACTCCACTCATAAACTCCACAAATAATCTCAAACCATATACATGTTCTTAGGAAATAAAATAATTAGAGGCACCAATATCATTTAAGGTTCTATAAATCATAGAAGCCACCAGAATAATACCTCTTACTGTTTATGTTCAAGATCTCAATCCCCATGTGTTTTTTAAACTACATGAAATTTAATTTCCCCTCATCCCTAGGATGCAGTCTTAGTCCAATGGGTTTTTCACCACTACTGATATGGCACTCATTCCTAGGAGGTCCACATCCACTACCTCTATCACCGTAACTAATATAACTATAAAATTAAGACTTGAACGATTTTGGGGTCCCTTTACCACATTCTGGTTCTGCATAACATCTTTATCAACACTAATCTATCTATATTTCCTACATAACCTCTATACATGTCCAATAATTCCTAATGATTGGAACTCTACTATTGGTGGTAAATAATTAATATGATAGTGGACCGACCTACCACACTGATTGGAACGTAATAAGGTAAGATCATGTGTATCTGATCCTTCCTCCCTGATAAGTATTCTTAACACTTCTCTATTACTTACTCTCATAACGACACTTACATACCACTTAATACATACCTCAAAACCATCCAACAACAGACACCATTCTTAAAATGGAATCCTCATTTAGGTTCCCCTCATATTGTAGATCCTGATTCACCACTTCTATTAACATATACAACATGATCATATTCACTTGGGAGGTAATATCAGATTTTATCCAATCCTAAAAACATATTTCTAATGTAACATCACCTCCAAATAACACCATATAAATATATCATAAATACATTAAGATTCAATCTATGTCTATCACATACATACTCCACTGATTCAACCATATAAACTCAAATTATCTCACACATTCCTGCTCATCTAGGTGTTAAAGTGATCCAAGAACATATCTTTAAATTTCATCAAATCTATATTACCCATTTTTCCAACCCATGGCATTTTTACCTCCAATGTGTCCCTGGACCATGTAATATATATCCTTCCAACATTACACCTTTCTCACTAGGAGTCTCTATGTGATCAATTTAATTCTAGATGGACTATATCTAGAACTCTATTACAATAGGTCAATCCTATCTAGTGAATGAAAATGGGTATTTCAACTAAAATTCCTTAATTAGTTCAAACATTCTCTTTTCTACCAACCATGGGTCCCTCTCCATGAATTGAATAAACTAATAAAATTACTCATGGCACTAATCTCGGCCTCCTTATCTGGTCACAATTAATGCCACATGTTCCTCCATAAGAGGAACACATACATCAATGCCCTCATATCATCCTATAAATAGACATCATCATGGAAGAATATCTCTTCAACTCCAAAGACATATCTTTAAAAAAATAATACATCATTAACACATTTGTGTGAGAGGAAAATTAAATCATTCCTAAACAATCGATTCCATTTTTTGACCTGTTAAGAAACATCGAGGAAAATATACAACAGTCAACCATCATACATCAAATTATTAGGTAAGAAAGGGTAAACTTATTTTCATTATTCATGTTTCCCATTAGACATCAATTTATTAACAAGATTCATCATTTTAAATTCTCAATTTAATATTTGGAACCATTTTTCATTTAATTTAAAAAATAATTAAATCATTTATATTTGAAAAATAATTCACAACCAAGTTTCATCATGAATACCTAATGTAATCCATGTCAAAAAATAATCATTATTACTAATAATGAGTAATTAATTCTCCACTATATTACCATCCTAGATGCAATTAAAATTAAAAAATATCTGAATGATAATAAAATCATACCTCAAGTGCATCAATAAAGACGCAATTCAATCAAAAATAACAACCCACAATAATAACAGCAATCCCACCTATGGTACTTTTATTTTACAATCATACATTGGAAATCTACTCCCACACATGAGTTATTATCCAAGACCTGACTTATCCAATTCTCCAATAAATATTTCATAAAAAATAAGAGAGAACCTAATAAAAGAAACCACATATAATACCACATTCTAACATCCTGACTAAGGCGCCACACACTAGTAACCTAATATTTATTTTTAGATTGACTCTACTATGATTCCCCATATTCCAAAGTATCCAGAAAAGCTAAAAGGACATCATTATGACAATTTGGAAACTTTACCCTCTTTTTCAATGTAGATTAATAATCAAATTAATAAACAACAACCCAATGATATAACCATAACTAGAATAATACCATTATAATATGATGACCAAAACTGGAAATAAAATATCAAAAACTAAATAGTATATATATTATGACAATATATGTCAAGTGTCAATATGAAATACCATAAATAAATAAAAGCTACAGACACCCAATATGCACTTGACACCTTTTCTAGTTCCCTCATCAATGATCCAACATGTAACAAACATATAATAATGGCCCCATTCCATTAACAAATTATAAAACCACTAAATTTATTTTTCTACTGATCAGGCAGCCTGAGTATGGTTTTAGTACAACTCATTATACGACCAAAAATTGTGTATAAATCAATATCCAGTCAAAATACTAAATGTAGTTGTATATTCAATAACCCACAATGAAAAATTAAAAATTTATTCGCATTATTATTAATCAAATTATATACATAACTCATTGGGATCCCAAGGATACCTAAACCACAATGCATTCCTCATCCTGGTTCAGAGACTGAACCATATCACATAACAAAATCAAAAATCAATAGAACAGATGGGATTCCATATCAATTTTATCATAATTCCTTATAATGTATTATTGAAACTATAGTCTAACACAATTAATATGGGAGTAATACACTGTTTCTAGCACACCTTGGGTATTTAGAACATCATTCCGTATCTAACGCACCATGGGAATTTGGATCATCAGTATATTTACCATTAAATTTTTCACATTCATATATTTTTTTGATCAATGCACTTACTAGGACCCCTATGTGTTTTTGGAGCATCAATCCTTGTCCAACACCATATTTCTCAATCTAAAAATAACCCACATATATATCATTAATCATAGTTATAAACATGTATATTATTATAACATTACATTATGAAAAATACTTTTAGGAAGTAAAAAATTAATTAAACCATTTCAATAAATGGAATAATCATATAATTTTTGATTAATTTGTTCATAATTATTTAATTTAATTTATTAATCTCTATAACACAATAATTATTTTGATTTAGATAAATTACACAATCTCGATATCACATTTATTAATTTACCAATAAATTATCTAAATCAATACCAAAATATAAACATATCATAAATTATTTCAGTAATTAATTAATCTAACCTCTTCCACAAGAACAATATCTAATTAAATAATTGAATAATTTCATAATAAAATTGCAAAATCATTTAAATAATTAAAAAACCAAATTAATTAATTCAATTAAATATAATCAATTTCTAAACACAATAAAAGATAATCATTTACATTAAATTAATTTAAATTAATACATTTGGATTCGAATAACTGACCACATACATCTGGTCATTGATGAGTAAATTCCAAAATGAAATTAAACATTTGAAAGAGATAGGTAAAACCCATTTTGATGAACATAATATATATCATAATCCTAGTTCCCATATCAAAATATCATGATCTAACAAACCTTGATCTAGATCTCGAACAAATAGTAGATAAGAATATATCTTTTATCCAGAAAAATGATATGAAGAGAGAAATAGATCCAATAAAGAAGAACCGACATACCCTAGGAGGTGTATATCTTCAATTATCTCGTTGGTACACCATGAATGGAGTTCTGGAGCCCTATGCATGCATCTATGAGCCTTAGTCAAATTAGATAAATTGTTTATGCTCAATGTAGGGTCAATTTGGGGTTAATATATAACAAACCATTTATTTATTACACACATAACCATGATTTATTACATAGAACATCACATAAATCAAATTTGAATATCATGAGGTATAATGTCATGAAAAATTAAGAACATTACATTAAACTTCGAACATAAAACACAACAGCATTATTGAAAAATTATTTTATGTGACCACAACATTTATTCATACATAGAATTTCATTGGAAAACCTGAGGACATGCATAAGAAAAGGGTGGTCTATAAGGCCATGTAAAGGGGTAAAAAATGCATAACATGAAGAATATAGTACATGTCCAGAAATAGAAATACCATAGGATCACCAGAGAAACATGAAAATAACTACATGATATAGAATGATTATCATAACATTGAAATGTGGCAACAACATTTTACATGATATTAGCATGAGCCAAGGATCATTGAACATGGTGCATGAGTAAACCCGAATTTCACAAGAATTAGCTGAAGTAAACCCTTATTTTACATTAATTATCATTAGTAAACTCTCATTGAACTTGAAATATCATGATACTATTCTTTACCCATTGAATTGGAGCTCTATTAGGGAACAACGTTTATAATAATTTCATTTCATGCATAAATGTGCCACATGGATCATACAACCTGGATTAATTAAACATTATATTTGTTTTCACAAATAGGAGACGTGGAATAAATAAATTAATGTAATAAACCTGCAATTAAATGTTCAAAATGGTGAATAAATTTGATAGTTAAATTGGTATGGTAATCACTTACATGGTTTTGGAATTGGTAATTATGGAGTAACTTCAGCATTATAAAAATTCCAAATAGAATTAAAAAATGGGAGGATTAGAGAGAAAGTTTTCTCTAATAATTTATAAATGAAATGGAAGGTAATGGGGATATGAGACATAGTATTTGAACATATAAAATTAATTTAAAAGAATAATAAAAAATAATTTCTTGAATGTAAATGAAATGTGAGAAATTCCTATTGAATTTCTACATGGTAACAAATGTACATGGGAGACATTAATGAGAGATAAAGTGGTTACTAATCATTAAAACATAAGGAGGGATGTTTTTTTGAGGGTTAAAACAATACCCCAAAAATTTTAATTGGGAAAAGTACTATACCATCATAATGAAATTTGGACAAACAATGAGAATGGAATAAATCTCATACTTGTAAGTGTGATCCCAAAATAATATAGATGCTTGAGAGAGAATTAATGGGATATTGGGGCTCATTGTGAGGATTTCAGAGATATAAGGGAAGTGTTCGGTCGAGCTCCAATGGTTTTATGTGATGATAATAATGTATTCAGTGGGTTTATATAGGAAAAGAGGGGGAATTAATTTTTATTTCGGTTATGGACACTACACAATAAACTAATAAATACCACAAACCATCCCATGGTTATTTCTCATGGGTTGTTCCAATGGGGGGTGTAAAAAAAATTTATATTGAAAATGACCCAACTTATAAAAAAATAGGCTTGCTTATGTGGAGGTGAGTCACATTCACAAGGAAAACATTTTAAATGGTTAATTTATTTTATAAGCCATGAAGGGTCCACTAAGGAATCATAAAATTAATTAAACCTATATAAAATCACATTATTTTAAGGTTAAAACATATATTGTCTAAATATCACTTTTACAGTTTTTGATTACATCACAATTTTGTCATTATGATGTAATTAAACACATTATATATTTAAACAATTTTTGATTTTTACCAAAAAAATTTACTATCTCAGAAAATTATGAAAAATTACTTGTTTGGTATTTTCAGCATCATGATTCCAAAAATTATATTTATTTTATCTAAATAATTTTTTTAAATATGTGTATTTTTAGATAAAAAATAACAACTGACATGAATTGATAATTCATCGGTTTGGACAAAAACAATTTGTAAACATTAATAAAAATAACAATTTTATTCTTCAAAATTATATGATAATTTATATTTAATATAAAGTAATTTAGTAATAATATTTTATTAAAATATTATTTAATTAAAAAATCCATTGATGCGTCAAAATATCTTTCTTAATTGAATATTAACTAAAAACACTATTTTTACATTAAAAACAATTTACAAAGTAAAAAAAATGAATGTATATTCATTATAAAAAAATAATTAACATAATAATAGTCCTAGGACATTTTTTAGTAACCCCTTATAACATCCACATATTACCTACGTGTATGGTGACTGATGGTGATAGACTCTTGGGGTTGCAAGGATAACATCACTCGGGTGTAATATCCACTATTATCCACTTCTCCCGTAGGCGGTTCCATAAAATATTAAACTATTGAAGCTCAGATAGGGATTGTACAAGAACCAAGCTTAATGACACTACATCCATTCCTATCTATGAAAAATGGGCTTCTTAAGGAGTGATTCCTTTAGGTGAGTCCATCACTTCCTTTGTCTTTATAAATTGGATTTTCCATGTCTCTATATTTATACTAGTCATGCGATCACTGTTAAATGTCTAAAAATGTAATGGTAAAAATTCATAACAGTATTTTATAATACAGAAACACAAAACCATGGAAGTGCATATGTCTAATATAACCATTTTACTTAATAATACATTTAATCCGATCAAATGAAATTTTCATTATTGAAATTTTCGATTGTTACAATCATCCACCCTTAAGATATTTTTTCCCCTAAAAATGTCTATTTTACACAATAAAATATATTCGGGTAACTCTGCTTCATCACTTCCTCTGATTTCTATGATTCATCTTCAAATAAGTGTTTTCTCCAGAACAACTTCACGAGTGGAATTGTTTTATTTCGTAGAACATTTTCCACACAATCTAATATCTTCACCGTCTTATATTTATAATAGTGGTCATTATCCAATTTTACCACTAATGGATTGAGTACTTGTGAGTGGTCATGTATGTACTTCCACATGAGTGATACTTGGAAGAAATCATGTACATGAGATAGGTTTTTTTGGAATTATAGTCGATAGTGAACTACTCCATTGTGATAAAATATCTCAAAAGGGCCGAAATACCTTGAACTATGTCTACCCTTATTTCCAAATCTCATAACTCTCTTCCACGGTGATATGTGGAGGAATACCATGTCCCTAAAATCAATTTCTATGTCTCTTTGATGATTATAATCATAGCTCTTTTGTCATCTCAGAGATGAATTATTATTCCACTAGATGGTATTAAACATCTCGACAATTTCATTGACCATTTCGAGACATATTATTTTTCGCTCCACAAATTCATTCCAACATGTTGGTGTTGTATACCTCTCCCCATAAAGGGATTCATAAAGGGAAAATTTGATGCTTGAGTGGAAATTTTTTTTAAGACAACTTAACTAGATTAACATGTTTATCCCATCCTCCATTAATGTCCACTGAGAATGATCTCAAAATGTCCTCTTGTTTTTTGATAGTCCAATATGATTGTCCATCAGTTGTAGGATGATAATATGTAATGATGCATAACTTAGTATTCAGAGCGTATTGCAGACTCTTCCAGAACATAGAGGAAAATCTTGTATCTCGATCAGATACAAAAGATTTTGGTACTCCATTCGTCCTTTCAACTTATGAGATGTATATCGATGTCAGTTGATCTAATGAGAAATCCTCCCAAATTGGAATGATGTGTGCAGTCTTTGTATGGATATTTACAACAACCTAGATAACATTGTTTCCCTTGGAAGTTTTTAGATGTCTGGTGACAATTTCCATGGGGATGTTATCCCTTTTCCATGTTGGTATTGGTAATTTTTCCATCATCACCTTACTTGTTCCTCTCAGCCTTCACATGCGGACATACAATTCACTTTGACACATACTCAGCGATAACCTTATTCATGTTATCCCACAAATAATTCTCCCAGTGATCTAGAAACATCATTGTGATTTTTGGGTTAATGGAGAAATTCTAACTATGTGCATAATTCAAATTTTATTTCCTTAACTCTAGATTTGATGGATCACATAGTCTTGTCCAAAATACCACAATTCCTTCTTCTTTAACCTTGAACATTGAGGATTTAACTTTTCAGATAGTTTCCACTTTATTTTTAATTCCCAGATCATTTTTTGAGTATTCTTTAACCATACAAAAATAGAAAATTGAAAAATAATTTTTGAAATTATAGGTAAGATTCCATTATTTATTATTCCCATGTCAATCTACATCAAATCTATAAATATTGGATACTTTTAAATTCTCATCAATGATAATATTAATGGGTGATTTCTAGATTGAGCATCTTCCACCTTGTTCTCCTTCCCTTGGTGGTAATGGATTGAGAAGTCATAGTCTTTGATCAGATCTAACAATCATCATTGGCTTATGTTGGACTCTTTCTGTGTGAATATATAATTGATGTATTTTGATACATATATATGTCAAATTATCCTCCAAATAGGTAATGTCTCAAAAAATTTAAGGAAAAAATTACTATAACCAACACTAAATTATGTTTCAGATAGTTTTTCTCATGAACATCTATTTTCCATGAATCATAAGAAATTACATTGTTGTTTTTCTTCAACACAGATCCTAGTATCTTCTTCGAATCAAAAATGAATACCACCAAAAAGTTCTCCACTTGGGGGTAGTGTGAAATAGGGTTAGGGATAAGACAAATTTCAACTTCTTGAATCTCACATCACATTAACATCTCTATGAAAACATGACTCGCTTCTGAGTTATATTGCTATGTGTTTTTGAAAATAGTGATATATTTCTCACAAAATGAAATTAATATCCAGCTAACTCCCAGAAGCTACAGATATTTGTAACAAATGTTAGCCTCAACCATACCTCAATTTTAGTTATCTCGGAGGCATCCAAAGACATCCCATTGATTGTGATGATATGTCCCAAAATGAATCCCCATTCAACTAGAACTCCACATGTTATAAATTTCATAGAGCTTCTCATTTCTCAGGGTCACCCCAAAAGGTATTAGATTCTCTACATGAACCCCATGGATTTAGATTATATTAGAATATCATCTATAAAGACTACTGAAAACATTAAGAGGAAATCTCTATGGATACTAATCATCAATTAAATGAATATTTCTGGAGAATTAGTTAGTCTAAATGGCATTTCTATGAATTCATAGTGCTCGTACCTTTTATGAAAAGCATTCATGGGGCTATCCTCCTTCTGCACCAATACATGGTAATATCCACACCACATATCCACCTTGGATATGTATTGTTCTCCACATAGCTCTTATAAAAAGTCATAAATTTGGGGAAGATCATACGTGATAATTTTCATAATTTTATGAGCCCATTATAATCAATTCAAAGGCGCATTTACTCATCTATCTTCATGATGAATATGACTAGTTCAACCCATGGTGAAGAAATTTGGCTATTAACCCTTTATCTAGATTCTCTGGTAGTTGTTTCTTTAGCTCCTAAATATTCACAACATCTATTCTATAATGAGTCATTGATATTTTAAATTAACCAAGTATAAGATAAATTGTGAATTCAAAAGTTCTTCATGGAATATGACCAGTAATTTCTCTGGGAACACTTCAACAAAATGCCTCAAAATAGGAAAGTATTCAATTACAGTTGTTTCCTTAGACTCTGTTATCTGACCAAAATACACCTTTCATAGGTAAGTGATATCAATTCATGAGAATATGGTTCTAAATAATTCTAATCGTCTCCTTTCTCTTGTTCAAGATCTAAGGTCGATTCACTATATGAAGTGTGAATTCCCCTACCAAAAATGTATTTTACCTCTATATTGGGAAATCCAATCCATGCTAAGAATTGCAAAAAATTACACCAGAGGGAGTACGACATGTTTCTCCAGGAGGTTCAAACCAAAACATTTGACTTGATAGGAGTTCAATTCATTGGATTCAATCTATTACCCATTTTTTGTTCTCAGCTAAATCATTACTTCCATGAAATGTGGATGTCTTGGGATTGTTATAGTAAACTTTTTAGATATAAAAAAATGTTTAGGTCCATAATAAAAAATTACATTTCTTATTTTTGAATAAATTACTAGCGTACCTATCACCACTTCATTGTCAGGGATCGCCTCTATGGTAGTGATGGAAAATTCCTGCCCTTGTCACCTTTGAGGTTGTTGGTGTCACGAACCGTCCTCGGGGCCCATGCCGTGACTACCCCAAGCCCGTCTTCCATAGGCCAGGGGCTGGAGACTAGCACCAAAGGCGTAAATCCTGATAACAGGGAAGGCATTTCCTTTATAAATGTAAACTAAACACTACTGAGTACAAGAGGAAGTAAAAAAATAAGTACAAAGAGAAGTGCTGAAAGGTAAATGGGCCAGAATACAAACCCAAATGAAAGTACAACTACAAATGAACAAAGTACAACAGGAAAAGACAATAGCTATAAGAAAGGATGCAGCTCCTGGGTCATCCTCCTCAGATCCTACTTGAAGGGTAGGTACAGATGGCGCAACTCCTGGATCGTCCACCACGGATCCTACCTAAAGGGTAGGTACAGATATCCTCCACAACGCTCTCGCCCGTTAACCTCCTCCATGTGTCGTCTCACCGTGAATTCCACCTACAGATACTGACTCGTCGTGTAATCCACCTCCGGGTAATGACTCGTCATGTAGTCCACCTCCAGGTACTGTCTAGTCCTCGAACACTCGGCCTCGGTCAGCACTGCCCGTCGTCTGCAACCAACACAACGTGGTGCGGGCATAGCCCGTGCAGGGGTGAGTATAATGATACTCAGTAGGGACCCCAATACCCTCAAGGTCTCACTAAAACCAACAAGGATAACCACAAAGAAGATCTCAACAGATAACCTCTACATAGGTATATGCCCATACATATATATACATTATCAAGTAACCCATCACAATCATGAGGAAACACAAAGATCCGGAAATCAACGGATAACCACTACCAAGGTATATGCCCATACATATACCTAAGTTATCAAGTGACCCATCTCATTCATGAGGTAAACAAAAAGGTCAAAAAACTCAGCTCAAACCAGGATTTTCATTATCGAAACCGTAACTGCTGAAGAGCCCCGTCTCTGGAGTGTACAGTGGTCCTGTCATGACTCTGAGGTACTGATCACTAACCTAAGACTGCGGAGGTACTCCTCCTGTCAAGTACCGCGGGTCAGCCACCCAAACAAAGTAATGCATCCCACCGAGGTTTGTCACCCAAACATAGTAGTGCACACCCCCTAGTAGCCTGCCGAGGTACTCTCCGGATGAGTACCGTGGGTCTGCACTATCACACAGGTAGTGCTCCTTCCGCCGTGGGTCTGCACCTCACAAAGTAGTGTTCCGTCCACTAGGCTAGTCGACTCACTCCAAGTCGAGTCGGTCAAGCAGTCATCAGGTCTCAGTCGGCTACATGGTCTCCGTACTCCACACGCTCGTCTCTTCTAGGGTCAGCTCCACGAGCTACAGGTCGATACTCCAAGTATCTCAAATTCCCAGGAAGAATTATCTCAAAGGACCGCCTCGTCATAGGGGTCTCAACGCAACAGACGGAGCGTCAATTGGACGCCCGGTCTGTGAGTTATTAGCCTTTTTGTCCCAGGGGACCGGTTGGTTTCGTGAGCGAACCAACCCGGCCGTATCTCAACTTTACCCCGAACTCTCATAGGTTATACTCATAGGGACAGTTTCTCAACGAGATCACCAACGCCACTGATGGTTCGTCAAACAGATGTCTGGTCTGAATGATAACAGCTTTTCCGTTCCAAGGGCCAGGTTGGATTTCGGGTGCAATCCAACCCGGCCACTATACAACTAGAACCAAAACTCGGGGGAAGTATTCCAAATGTTCCATCTCATCAAGAGGAATTCAACGAGATAGACGGTGCGTCAATCGGACGCCCGGTCTGTGAGTTACTGGCTTTTTCGTTCCAGGGGACCAGTTGGTTTCATGAGCGAACCAACCCGACCGCACTCCGACGGCATCCAAACCCCAAGAGGAGTGAGCCAAAAGATCCGTCTCACTTAGAGGAATCCAACAAAGTTGACGGCATGTCAATCGGACGTTCGGAGCTCAAGATATAAGCTTTTCCGCTCCGAGAGCCCTGTTGGTTTCGTATCCGAACCAACCCGGCCGAACCCAATGAATTCTGAAACCTTGAGTGCGATATACCAAAACGATTGTCCCGTTCCAAGGATCACCACACTACTAACAGTGCGTAGATCAGAGGTATGTAGCCTACGATATGGGCATTTGACCAAAGAGGCTCCGAAAACGGGGGGTCTCGGCCCGGACAAACCCGGCCCGACCCCCCCTGGGTCGGCCCGAACCGGGGCGACCCGACTCGGGTCCGACCTAGCTGGGCCCGGCCCGGCCCAGCCGGTTCGACCGGCCAGCGCGGCCGAGCGGAAGCCGCGGAGTGGGGGTGTGAGGTCCCCCCCCCCACCGCTAATTGAAGACGTCAGCTCCCGCCGCCGCGCCGGCGTGGCGTGCCGCCACCGCCTTCCTCAGACCACCGGACGCACTTCAGTGGTCCGTTTATCCTGTCTTCTTCGCCAACAGTCCCCCCGGGACCCTACCATCACTGCGGAGACCTCAAAATTACCTAGCGGCCTCGTTTGTCGTCGCCCATCAATCCGCACGTCAAAAACAAATCGTGTCATCTTCATGGCTTTCCTGGTGCAGCGCGTCGGCACCGCGCCCCTTCACCATGGCCCGACTCCGACCGCAGATTCATTCGGCCCCAAAGGGGCGGCGCAACGGCGCCGTGCTCCATCGTCGTGATTTTCAAAATTCCCGCACGGTCTTGCGCGGTGCGATGGTTCCGCGCCATCTCCATTCCAAAAAACAACATGAACAACAAAAAGATAAGGGAGGTGTGTCGGTCGTGTTTGTGCGGTCTGGCCCCATCCCGTTAATCGATAGAATGCGGTCCAAATTTTTAAACGGAGAATGGCGACGGTAGTAATCACGAACGAAACAAAATAATACCCTGCAGTTCTCCCCGTATTCAAGATTTCTCAACCCGTAACATAATCTTCGCGGATCAACTTAATATTTTGTTGACCCGCGTTCTTAGATTTAGAAGGCATAAATGTGAGTTTACAAATAAGTTCCCCACCTTGACAAAAGTTGATGAACGATGGTGTCGCAGAAAACGGCGTCGTAGAGTGAGGTTTCGTATATGCCGATGGAGAATGTCCGAGGAGGATGCAGTGTCTCCCTTCCTTTCACGCGGAGAGAAAATTGAAAGGTGTATTGTAGATGGTGAGTTCCCATGTCGGTGCCTCCTCCTTTTCCGAGGAAGAAGAAGATGGAAAAATAAGAAGAAGTTATTTTAAAATTTCCAAGCTCTCTTACCTTACCCTCAACACCACAAAAGCCAACCCATAACAAATAATGGTTCCACATTATTTAATCAACCCAAGCCATTCTTTTACATAATGAATTCAAAAGTTGAATTCACTTAATTAATGTGTGTGTTGTCTAGAGTTAATGAGGGAGAGGGTGAGTAAATGAAAGGTTACTCAAATAAAGATAGGTTTACAAAATTTAAGAGGGAGTTAGAGAGTTTAAGAGGAATGTGAAGGGGTGGGGTTCGTGTGGGCCCCACCTCACCTTAAATCCTCCCATGGGTGGTTAACTCCAAGTGGGACCCACCCCTTACTCCCTGACATAGATTAAAACCACTTAAGAGAGGGTCAAGTGTTGTAACACAACACTTAATGTACTTAACAAAAAAATAAAAATTGTACATAAATTATAAATTAATCTTCCACAATTTTTACCATCTTCTCTCAGGTAAACGCAACTCCGGAAATGGCGTTCCTAAGAAATTACCGGCGCTAAGGTTCCATCAGTGCCCTCGAAATTCGATTCCGAGCACCATTTCAAACGATAGAAATTCCCGATCATTCGTTCACTGAACGTACCCGAGCTAAACTTCGGAATTTAATTCCGGGCGCACCGGGCCTCAGAATCAGGAGCCGTCAGAAACTGCGTTCTTGTAAAATTTCAAAGAAAATTTAGAAAAATTTTCCTTGAATTTTACGGGTATTTACATTACTCCCACCACAGGGCTTTACGTCCCAGTAATGCTTCATCTCAAACTAGGGTCACAAACGCGGTACTAAGCACACATCTGAGCCTTCCGCTCCCATGTGCTCACCCGGAGGTTCTCGTACTGCTAGAGAAAGTGCACCCGGGGAAGGACGTGATCGTCATCCTCGAACTCTAGAGGTATCCAATAACTGTAATAACTGGAACTCGAAATGACTGCTGCTACGAGGGTAAGGTTGACCGACTCAAGAGTGATCGGTCACACCCTCCTATGCAAGAGTTTCCTTACGCTACCTGGGGTTTCCTTTTTC
Organism: Viscum album; assembly: GCA_963277665.1. Classification (NCBI taxonomy): domain Eukaryota; kingdom Viridiplantae; phylum Streptophyta; class Magnoliopsida; order Santalales; family Viscaceae; genus Viscum; species Viscum album. The sequence goes on along the minus strand of OY728122.1, from coordinate 263,711,812 downwards.
GCAGACCAAGGAAAACCCATCCCGATGTCTTAGTTAAACTACAACCTTTTTTCCTAATACAATAATTCCGTGTATGAACTGTGGATCCAATCCATACTTTGACCAACGTCGTAAGGCCTCGATGCTGCCACCAAGAGATTCCAACCGGAACTCTCGCCTCGATGGTCTGACCACACTTTCGGCGTAAGTGTGATTATCGAGTATCGTCCCAAGGTATCTCCAGACGTGAGGGTCAAGTCCACGGCTTACCGGAAACTCTTGGTCTAGAACAAGATTTGTTAAAGCACGGAATGATTTATATCGACGACTGTTTCTACAGCAGCTAGTAGTGGACACATAATGTCCCTTGAATCATCATTAGAGCCATTGGGTCACACTCCTTGACAGCATGCAGCCGCACTCTTCCTCCGCCTTCCAGCTCCCTGAGCCTGGCGGGGATAACTATGGCGGGTGGTTGTAGCATGTTAAGATGTACAGCACCTCATGCTGCTCTCCTAGCTCTACCTCCACATCTGCTGCTTCACAGACTCATCTCTCCTTTAAGCTTCCTCTTATGGAAACATTTAACATCCCGCGTCGCCAAGACTGGTGCCAGTTTCCTGTTTCTTCTGCACTGTGCAGTCTTCATCCACTCCTGGATGATCTGCACCTTCTTTGCCTACGATCTGAAAGAGAGGATAAAATTTCTCCTTTTTCGAAAAGAGAAACTCGGTCTCATCCCCTGGATGAAACACGCCCGTTTCCTAATACAGTCAATCCTGACATGAATGACGCATTCATTCCATGGATGACTTCATAAGGCCACGACGTAACTACCAAGAGATCCAACTGTCACTCTCGCCTTCAAGGGTCGAGTCACACTTTTGTCATCAGTGCGAGGTCATTGGGTCTCCTCCAGTAGAAATATCGAAAGTGAGGTTCATGTCAACAGTCTTAACCAGGACAACTTGGTATCAAACAAACAAAAAGGACAGGAAAGTTATCATCTCAAAGATAATTGTCTTTTTATTATTGAAGCTCATAGAACAAAGACACGAATACAACAGCAACATGGAACTAGAAGTACAAGGGACTTATCCACTAGTTCCAATCCTGTCCACCTGCTCCCAGAGCTCTACTGCCTTGACCACTACTCGGTTGTTGTTCATGCACCAGCCACTGCTTCTGTCTTGGTGGCTCCTCCAACACCCGCGGATCAACTGTGCGGGGAGTCGGACAGTCAAGGATCAGGTGACCCTCCCAGCCGCATGAGTAACACTATCTGTTTCTATCACGCCTGGATCTGACCCCACCACGGGTGCCCCGCACCACCGGTCTTAAATCCTGAGATCTCCCAAATGCTGGTCTAGTCCTCCTGGACCTCTGCATCATCTGTCTACTGCCCACAGATGACTCGGCTACTGATTGAAAAACATGCGGCAAAGGCAGCAGCTCATGAACACATTCGGTTTGTAGAGCTACTGGAAAAAACTCCACCCTGAAGAAGGTCTCGAAGTCTTCCCATGCGAAGGTCATCCCGTCTCAAAAACGGAACAAGTGGCTCCCCCACCTGCCTGCTGCTGCCTGAAGAAGGCTGGCAGCAAAGATCACCATGAAGTCTGTCGGCATCCCTACTAGCCTGAAGACTCTAACCACAGCCTCCATCCAATCTTCAGCAGCCTGCGGGTCCGTCTCTCCCTGGAACCTGGGTGGCCTCTGGCACTAGAACTCGTGCAGCGCACTCAAGTGGCATGCATCGCCTTCTAATGGGGCTGGTGGAATCGGTGGGCCAATGTATGGTAGTACTGCTGGTGTCTCCTCTGGTGCCTCAACTGCAAGAGGTACCTGTACCGAAGCCTCGTCGCTCGACAGGCTATCAGTACGCACATCCCTCTGGGCTCTAGCTGTTCGTCCGAGAAAAGGCATCCTGAAATAAACAACGTGATATGGTCAAACTATTATACCTGGTGAGCTGAACTGGTTTGAGCTGACATTTAAAATCTTCTGGAAACACACATGCAATCAGTGTTTTCGTGCACAAATTTGGAAATCAGTTTTTAGGGTCCTGGTCTATGGATACGCCGGCCGCCCACACCAACACTGGACTCCCTGAACTAAAAACCACACTTGGTACTCTTAACACTATTTCTTCACAGAAAGAAAACATCAGAGTTATAAGTTCTGTGGTAGAACTGACTCTTCTGATACCAATTTTTCATGACCCGTCCTCGGGGCATGTGCCGTGACTACCCCAAGCCCGCCTTCCATAGGCCAGGGACTGGCGACTAGCACCAAAGGCGTAAATCGCGATAACTGGGAAGGCATTGCCTTTATAAAAGTAAACAAAACACTACATAGTACAAACGGAAGTAAAACACTAAGTACAAAGAGTAGTGCTGAAAGGTAAATGGGCCAGAATACAAAACCAAATGAAAGTCAAACTACAACTGAACAATGTACAACAGGAAAAGACAACAGCAGAAAGAAAGGAAGCAGCTCCTAGGTCGTCCTCCTCGGATCCTACCTGAAGGGTATGTATAGATGGCCCAGCTCCTGGATCATCCACCACAGATCCTACCTGAAGGGTAGGTACATATAGCCTCCACAACGCTCTAACCCATCAACCTCCTCCGTGTGTCATATCACCGTGAAGTCCACCTCTAGATACTGACTTGTCGTGTGGTTCACCTCCGAGTACTGACTCGTCATGTAGTCCACCTCCGGGTACCGTCCAGTCCTCGAACACCCGGCCTCGGTCAGCACTGCCCGTTGTCTGCAACCAACACAACGAGGTGCGATCATAGCCCGTGCAGGGGTGAGTATAATGATACTCATTAGGGACCCCGAGACACTAAAGGACTCACTAAAACCAACAAGGATAACCAAAAAGAATATCTCAACAGATAACCTCTACTTAGGTATATTCCCATACATATATCTATGTTATCATGTAACCCATCTCAATCATGAAGAAACACAAATATCATGAAATCAACGGATAACCACCACCCAGGTATATGCCCATACATATACATAAGTTATCAAGTGACCCATCTCAATCATGAGGTAAACACAAAGGTCAAAAGTCTCAGCTCAAACCAAGATTTTCATTATTGAAACCGTAACTGCTAAAGAGCCCCGACTCTGGAGTGTACAGTGGTCCTGTCACGACTCCGAGGTACTGCTCACTAACCTAAGACTACTAAGGTACTCCCCTTGTCGAGTATCGCGGGTCAGCCACCCAAACACAGTAATGCTTCCCGCCGAGGTATGTCACCCAAACATAGTAGTGCACACCCCCTATTAGCCTGCTAAGGTACTCTTCAGACGAGTACAGCGGGTCTGCACTGTCACACAGGTAGTGCTTCGTCCGCCATGGGTCTGCACCTCACAAAGTAGTGCTCCGTCCACTGGGCTAGTCGACTCACTCCAAGTTGAGTCGGTCAAGCAGTCGTTAGGTCTCAGTCGGGTACACGGTCTCCGTACTCCACATGCTCGTCTCCAGGAGGGTCCGCTCCATGAGCTACAGGTCGATACTCCATGTATCTCAAAGTCCCACGAAACAATATCTCAAAGGAACGCATCATCATAGGGTTCTCAACGCAACAGACGGTGTGTCAATCGGACGCCCGGTCTGTGAGTTATTCACCTTTTTGTCCCAGGGGACCGGTTGGTTTCGTGAGCGAACCAACCCGGCTGTATCTCAACTGTACCCCGAACAATCATAGGGTATACTCATAGGGACCATTTCTCATTGAGACCACCAACGCCGCTGACGGTTCGTCAAAAAGACATCTGGTCTGAAAGATAACTGCTTTTCCGTTCCAAGGGCCCAGTTGGATTTCAGTTGCAATCCAACCCGGTCACTATCCAACTGCAACCAAAACTCGGGTGAAGTATTCCAAAAGATCCATCTCATCAAGAGGAATTCAACGAGACAGACGGTGCGTCAATCAGACACCTCGCCTGTGAGTTATTGGCTTTTTTGTTCCAGGGGCCCGGTTGGTTTCGTGAGAAAACAAACCCGAACGCACTCCGACGGCATCCAAAACTCAAGAAGAGTAAGCCAAGAGATCCGTCTCACTTAGAGGAATCCAACGAAGTCTACGTCACGTCAATCGGACGTCCGGAGCTCAAGATATAAGTGTTTCCGCTCCGAGGGCCCAGTTGGTTACGTATCCGAACCAACCCGGCCGAACCCTAAGTATTCCGAAACCTTGAGTGCGATATACCAAAACGACCGCCTACTTCCAAGGATAGCTACACAACTAACAGTGCATCGATCCGAGGTCCATAGCCCATGATATAGGCATTTGACCAAAGAGGGTCCGAAAACGGCGGGTCTGGGCCCGGACCAACCCGGCCCGACCGCCCCTGGGTCGGCCCGAACCGGGTCGTCCCAACCCTGGTCCAACAAGGCTGGGCCCGGCCCGGCCGGCTCGGTCCGGCTCGACTGGCCAGCCGCGGCTCGGCCATCGCGGCCGAGCAGAAGCCGCGGAGCGGGGGTGCGCGGTCCCCCCCCCCCCCCCTCGCCGCTAATTGAAGACGGCGACTACCGCCGCCGCCAACCTTCCGGTCGCCGGCGCCGCCGCGCCGGCGTGGTGCACCACCACCGCCTTCCTCAGACCACCGGACGCGCTCCGGTGGTGCGTTTCCCCTACCGTCTTCGCCAACGGTCCTCCCGGGACCCGACCTTCCCTGCGGAGACCTCAAAATTACCTTGCGTCCTCGTTTGTCGTCGCATGTCAATCCGCACGTCAAAAACAAATCGTGTCGTCTTCGTGGTTTTCCTGGCGCGGCGCGTCGGCACCGCGACCCTTCACCGTGGCCCGACTCCGACCGCGGATTCGTTCGACCCCAAAGGTGCGGCGCAACGGCGCTGCGCTCCTTCGTCGTGATTTTCTAAATTCCCACACAGTCTTTCACGGTGCGATGGTTCCACTCCATCTCTGTCCCAAACAAAAATAGGAACAACAACAAGATAAGAGAGTAGGGTCGGTCGTGTTTGTGTGGTCCGTCCCCCTCCCATTAATCAATAGCAAGCGGTCCAAATTTTTAAATGGAGAACGGAGACGGTACTAATAATGAACGAAACAAAATAAACCCCTGCAGTTCTACCCGTAATCAAGATTTCCCAACCCGTAACATAATCTTTGCGGATCAACTTAATATTTTGTTGATCCGCGTTCATAGATTTAGAAGGGAATAAATGAGGGTTTACAAATATGTTCTCTACCTTGTGAAAAGTTGATGAATGACGGTGTCGTGGAAAATGACGTCGCAGAGTGAGGTTTCGTATATGCCGACGGAGAATGTCCGAGGGGGATGCAGCGTCTCCCTTCCTTTCACTCGGAGAGAAAATTGAAAGGAGGATTGTCGATGGCGAGTTCTCACGTCGGTGCCTCCTCCTTTTCTGAAGAAGAAGAAGATGGAAAAAGAAGAAGAAGTTCTTTTAAAACTTCAAAGCTCTCTTCCCTTACCCTCAACACCACAAAAGCCAACCCATAAAAAATAATGGTTCCACATTATTTAATCAACCCAAACCAAGCTTTTACAAAATAAATTCAAAAGTTTAATTCACTTAATTATTGTGTGTGTTGTCTACAGTTAATGAGGGAGAGGGTGAGGAAATGAAAGGTTACTCAAACAAAGATAGGTTTACAAAATTTAAGAGGGAGTTAGGGAGTTTAAGATGAATTTGAAGGGGTGGGGTTCGTGTGGGCCCCACCTCACCTTAAATCCTCCCATGGGTGGTTAACTCCATATGGGCCCCACCCCTAACTCCCTTAAATAGATTAAAACCACTTAAGAGAGGGTCAAGTGTTGTAACACAACACTTAATCTACTTAACAAGAAAATAAAAATTGAAGATAAATTATAAATTAAACTTTCACAATTTTTATCATCTTTTCTCGAGTAAACGCAACTCCAGAAATGGCGTTCCTAAGCAATTAACGGTGCTACGGTTCCATCGCTGCCCTCAAGAATTTGATTCCGACCACCGGTTCAAAAGATCAAAATTCCAGCTCGTTCGTTTACTGAACGTACCCGAGCTAAACATCAGAAATTAATTTCGGGCACACCGGGCCTCGAAATCAGGCGCCGTTACAAACTGCGTTCCTGTAAAATTCCAAGGAAAATTTAGAAAAAATTTCCATTGAATTTTACGGGTCTTTATAGTTGGTTTCCCCCAAAAACGCTTGGATTAGAGAACTGGTTGGAAAATGTCTGAGGTACATTGAAGTTGAATAAACGAATAATGAATTAAGGGTCGAATGGAGAATTACACCCCTCTTTTGTAGAAGCGGGGTTTTCTTACTAATAGTAAATTACCGAGTTCCCTTCTCGTACACAAATAAAGATTCTCCTCATCCACTACAGGAAATTTATGAGGTTATTATTTCTACACCTTTGGAAAGTGGGGTGTTATAATTTATTATCGCTGTTGGATTTATCCATAAAATTACAAGAAATAAAATCCAATTTATGCTTTTTATCCCTTTGATACCCTTGTGATATTCCAATTTCCATTTTAACTTCTATAGAATAGAAGAAAATTTACTCACTTCTATTGATGACATGGATTGATAGGTCTTTCTGTAGGCTAGGTTTTATCCCACCAAAGAAGAGTTCCACCTTGAATTTGGGTGTAATGGAAACGTTGGATGCATATCATGAAAGCCATGTGATGTTTTAAATGAACTCTCAGATGGATTCGTCACATGTTTTATTGAGGGTTAAGAATCCAATTTCCATATTATGTTGTAGGGTGCTAGGAGAATTGTTTTCATAAAACATTTATTAGAAATCCTACATTTAAAATTCTTCAATCTCCTCCTCATGATTCATATTTTTTATTACTTTCCATCATTAATATGATTCACCCTCCAGACAATAAGTATCCTGAGGTACCTTCTCTAGTTTAGAACATTGATGGATGGAGAAGTTCTTCTAAATTGAGTTGATCCACTATTCGATGATTGAGGGACCAGATAATCCATTAATAGTAGGAGGACATTGTCTCATGATGCTCTCAATTGCGTCTTGATCATTCTTTGGGGGGGGGGGTTGAAAAGTCCTCTTGACCAAGGATTTTTTTCAAATAATGATTTAAATAATTGATTTTCCTGAAAAAGTTTTTGATTCAAGATACCAACATCTAGAAGAAAATGAATGTTATGGGTTACACAATAAGGGGAATTCATTTACAAAAAGAGATAACATTTATATTTCATTTATTTCCAGAAAATATGAATTTAAAGGAATTAGTCATGGTTATCCATGATATAAATCACAAAATCTATTCTTCATGGAATTTCTTCCCATAATAATGTTTAATACTAATATTATAATTTTACTAGAGAAAATCCCCCATGAGTGTTGTAACTGAGAGTGCATTAAGGCCCGTTGTTGTGCTCTAGTTCCCATTCGAGTCTAGCGCAATACAGTGTTTTCTATTTTTACACCTATATAAATCTGATCTAGAGATGCCTTTACTTGTTAATATCATTATCCGGATGTAATTAATTGATATACCACATATACTATAATCACTAAAATTTATGGATTTTTTAAGATACTCAGTCTTATCCATATGGATTTCACTAGGGATTTCTACTCTTAATCCCAATAATAACTAAACATATCATTTGATACCAACTATAAAAATCTTTCTCTTTATTACACACATAATAAGGACTTATTATATAATCCTAAACTTAAGTCAAATCTGAGGTTTAACTCCCCATTAATTCATAGTATGTTAATTCCTATAAATTAATTCAATAGCTTGCACTACACGCTACAATGAGTTTGAGCGCACCATGACTTTCCAAACTAGCCTTTCAAATAAGAATTTATGAATAATATTAACTACATTTTGAATTTTATATACTCCAAATAATTTTAACATCTATATTATTTGTTTCATAGACATAATATAAGAAAAAATTCAAATGTTTTAGATAAAAGAAGTATTTTTTAAAAAATTACAATTTTAGCACCTTCTAATGGCAAATGATATTTAAATCCAATATTAGGAACTTTAATATATAACATGTGACGAAATAAAAACCTTATATAGATGAATAAAATAAAAATTTATTTTTCATAACATTTCTGTGCTTTTCTGATAACCATCATATTTTGATGAATAGTGAAAAGTACTAAATTTTATATTAAAAAAACGTTTTTAATCAAAATAATATATAGTGATAAATTATATATTAGAATGGTTTTGAAGAATAATTATTATATATTTGTATCATTTAATCCAATTTTGATCATTGGATGTAACTTTACATTTACATTTTACATAAACACATATCAATCATTTGATAGTTTTTATTTTTCGAAAACCTGCATTCGGGTTTTGACAACGAAAATATTGTTTATAATAAGTTATAAAAAATCTATATTTTTAATTTGGTGAAATAGACATCATTTTTTTAATTTTAAATATCAAAATTATCTTAGAGTGATTTTTTTTTACTTTCCTGAAAACATTTAATTTTTGATGAACAGGGAAAAACAATGCCTTATTGTTTAAAACAATATTTTTATTTAAATAATTATTTATTTTATTTATATTTATTTTAATTAATAATATATACATAAATCCAATATAAATTCAATTTTTTTATTAGATTCATTTTATAATAAGTTTAGATGTAAAAAATTTCATAGATCTTTTAACCGTCTTTACCCACCTTCTAGGAACATTTGCAAATTTGCATAAAACGTAATTTTACTGCATCGATGGATTGAATATCTAAAATCGGAGAGACACATTTGACAAAATTAAGTAAAATTTTGTTACATATGATCAATATAATGTTTTTGATGAATAGTAACTTTTGACTTTTATTTACCACCGTTAAAATTAAATTGGGTAATCTAAGATAAATATGATATTATAATTTCTATATAACAAGCCTTAATTCAATTGGATAAGTGGTATTAGACCAGAATAAAATATCAGAATAAAATATTATCCTATTTTATTCATGTGGATTAGATTAAGACATTTATTATTATTTTATTTAAGGAAAAGTTAAACGTGTTAAATTTATATTTTCACAACTAAGACATTTTTAATATAGGGTTATATATAATATTAATTCAACTAAAAATATTCATTATAAATATAAAAATATTTCCTACATCGTGGTATTTTATTTATAATTTTTTGAAATTAAATAAATAAAATTTTTTATGACACAATAATGATGCAATAATTAACTTATTAATGAATGATTTAAATAATTGATATTATAAATATCTAAATAAATTTAAATTTATACTTTTGATGAATTATACTAATTTTATAGGTTAATAAGCCATGTTATAGTTGATTTAATGAATTTTTTTTATTTAATAAATTTGATATGAATTTAGAAAAACCCAAATACAAAATAGTGTCAAAATTGCATTAATTGAGTTTTTAAAACAAATAATATTTTATTAAATTATATAATAGTCCTAAAAATATAATGGTCAGCCAAAGGCCTTATACAATTATTAATATTTTATTTATGAACCAAATGGGATTCTATAATAAGTTTATTGTATGTTTGTTAAACATATTATATTAAAATACAGGAAGACATGGTAAATGTCAAACTATTTAACTAAGAGTTAAATAAAAATGTTTCGTTTAATATGGTGAACTAAACCTATCTAAAACTTATTAAATGACAGTTTTTTCATTAATCCCCACCTTATACATAATATTAACCCATTTTTAGCATTTAGAAACCCATAATTTTTTTATAATAAAATAATATTTCACGCTTTTCCAAAAGTGCCACTAACCTCTCTTGTAAAAAGGAACATCCCATTCTATTAATTTCAAACCTCTAAGACCATTTTTATTGGCCAAACCCTTTGGAAAAATCATCCAAACTTCATTAACTAAATCCTATAGACCTTCCATTGATCATAAAGTTAACCTATGGATCTATTTTCATCAAATCAAAAGGAAGCACCTGAATAAGAGGTAATAATTTCATCACCCCTTTCAATGTTATCTTCTACATCCATTTCCCATTTCATTGTTGTTTCCATTACAAAATAATATCTCAGTAACTTATATATACTGTGATGTTATTATTTATAAGTTATAACAATATTCATTATTCGATACATCCTTTTAATGACAATGTCACCATACGTGGGTATGCATGGCTTACCGTCTCCAAATCGGGGTGTAGTATAAATTCAAGACTTTATTATTTGTATGGGTATAATAATCATGTATAATTGATTTAAATAATTAATATAACATGTTAATTATTCTTTTTATATTATATAACATCCAATTATATATGATTTCAACTTCAATTGGTTGATATTGACGCTCGTGCTATGTACGAATTACATTCTCCACAAACGTGATGAGTTTCATTCCCATTTGTAACCATTCAAAAAAATTATCATTTTATGATTAAAAATAATTCTTATGAACTTAAATTAATTATGGATTTTAATAAAATACTTCATATCCATAAAAAACTGTATTTTTTAATAAAATGAATAATTTAAAATGAATCACTTAACACCCAATCCAATTATACTAGAAAATTATTATTAACAAATAAATATTTGAAGATAATATATGATATCATATCTATCTGTGTGGTTATTTTATAATTTACTAACAATGATTTAACTATTATAAAGTAGCTGAATGGACCCATGACTAATGAATTGTACAAAGTATGGGGTTTTCGGCTCAAATCTTATTCTCATGAGATTCATGCTATATTGCCACTATTTCATTTTGTTTGGGGTTTGTACTACCCATTATTTTATTCCTTATGTAATATACATTAATATATGGTTATATACAACATCATTTAATGATCCTGCTTTTATGGGGTGTATGTTTCATAATTTACCAAATCGTAAGGAAATTTATAATTTCGATTTACACTCATTAGGTTTTAGGAAAACATCATTAATTATTTTACTACAAGATAATGATTAAAATCACTATTAATTATTATATTTATTAATTTACACTACTCATTGTGTCGGTATACTTTTAATACACATAATAACTCCATTGTTAAATTCTCAAGTCATCGATATGAACTTGATAAGAGTAATCATAACTCTATTCACGTTCATTGAGTTAAACATACATGTCATTGGAGTTGTTGTTACAAGAATATTTGTGAATGTCCTAAGATTGATTTACACTGAATATCTAATCATATTGAGTATATTTATATTATTTACACATAATTATGTCATTTATTTTTCCTTAACCTAATGATACATTCTTTATAAGGGATTTTATCTTCATTTACATTATACTGAGACTTCATTGTTGTTATGCACCAATTCACTTTTATATGGTTTATATAATGAAATTTGACATATTATGACATGGATCACATTATTTTCTTGATATTATAACGTTTTTTACTTCATTTATTTGTATTCAAGCATCTCACATTTGGTTAGGAACTATAAGTAAGATATCATTTTAAATGTCATTCGTATTTTTCATATAAATCTTTCTCATTAATGTACCTATTTAAAAAATGATTTTAAGGACTTATTTTTAGGAACATGAATGTTTTGAAATTAAATTTTCATTCAACAGATTTAATGTGGTATGGAACAATTCGAGTTAAAAATCTTTTTTAATCGACATCTTTGGTAAATATTGTGAATTTTAAATGTTTTCAAGAAAAAGGGGATATTTATTTCAAATAGTATTATTGATTATTATCATCCATGTAAATATCCTCCATTGTATTTTATTCTTTATTGAGGTTGATTTATTATAATACAATCCTCCATATTGTATTGAATAAGTTATGTTTGATTGTGGATGCCCTATTTTTATACCATTCATTGTTTATGGTTAAAGTATTAACACTTCGTATGCTTGTATTAATAAGAATGTTTTTGTTATGTTTGGACATTTTCATATAAAGAATGTATTGGACATAGAATGTGATGGTTGGAGCCTGTTAGAACTCTTTGATGCATCGGAAGGTCTCATGAGACAAACTAGTGTTTTGGCATAAGGCCTTAAAAATGTTATTTCTAGGCTTGGAACGAGCCCTTAACTATGTGGTTATGTGTCCAGAATTTTGAATAATATCATCATGGAATTACATATTGATATTAAATTAAATTATTTGACTAGTAGAATATCCGTATGAATAAGTAAATGGATATTTTTTATTTATTTTTTCTATATTATACTGAAATTTATGTTCAAAATGCTTGAGTTTTAGTATTATACATTGCATTTAATATTTATGGTCATTTTTGAATGTTTACGCTATATTATTATTCTTACTAAGAAACTAATCTCACCCCTTTCTTTGTTATATTTTTCCCAGTATGTGAAGAAGTATATAATGACTAACTAGCAATAATAGGCTATGGTATTTGAGTATCTTCAAAGTGGACACAATGTTGTTTTAATTCATTTCATGTTGTAAGTTAAGACATACGTATGTATGTAGTATTACCAATTCTACTATGCTAATCGGATGTTTGGTACATGATCTATTATGATCATTCCAATGATATTTAATAATGCACTGACTCTGGGTAACAAGGGTCAGGGTGTTATAGTTGGTATGAGATGATGATTAGTAAAAACATTTGAAACTAGATTTAGAAAAACTCTGATTAGATAACATTATCCTAAGATAGACTTTGGGGATTATTTAGAAGAGAATCCATATTTTTTAGAAATGTAAATATTGTGTTAGTTTCCCTAGAAATACTTACATATATGGAAAAGAGATGGTAAACATATCACTGGAACTAATGTACTTAGGGGTACAATGAGAAAACACAGTGTTGATTGTGACTCAGATGGGAAATGGTGCATGACAATGGGCCTTTATGTACTCTTGGTTATGACACTCCCAGGGGATATTATAAGTATAATTCACATTTTCATTACAATTCGATTTTATGGTCATTAATATATGTTTAGAATAAATAACTGTGGTTAATACCAATGATTTTTAAAATGAAAATAAGGTGTCATGATACTATCTAAAGGATTTTATGACTATTGTAACTCACACAATGATTTCTAGTTTTAGACAATGGATGGATTCCGAGGATGTCATAGTAACAGTGAACATGATGTACATGGTGGAAACATAGGTGGAAATGAGTAGCAAAATAGAATATAGATAGGCATAAAAGATATCATGTTCATGCCCAATTAGTTTTCCAAAAATATGATAAAAACATATAAATTAACTAACTCCTCAACTCAACAAATAAGATAAATTCGGTGAATGATAAGAACTAAAGTAGTGGATACTATAGAGAAAATACAGCTCAATTTCCATCATGCGAGAAAAGTGAAAGGAGACACCTCAAAAATTGTCTCAATGGAAGAAATTAATTCTTTATGTATGGGAATGAAGGACATAAATAATGAATTTCCGAAGAAAAATTATGAGTAAAATGGATGAAAAAAACGATTACAATAATCCATTTACAATCATTTTCTGTAATTGTAAGGGATCCGAGAACTACCTGATTAAATGACATATTCTATATGATAACCCATTGGTTATGAAATAACCTATTTGGAAATAAATGAATCTAGAAATGTATAATAGTATTAATGATAATTTATGTGATTAATTTAGAAGACTATTTGTTTGTATGTGTAACCTTGCTGTTTATTATGTGAAATTTCTATTTGATGAAGAAGTATATTTTCAATTGTAGATATATTTATAAACATCCATTTGTGATTATATGATCTTTGAATTTGAGCCAATTACAGGTTATTAAATTTGGGGATGAAAATGTGAGGCATGAGATAACATTTGAGGTTAAATTATGTCATGGTTATTTTAAAGAATTTATATCATTTTTGGAATTTCATAAGATATAGTTTTTTAAAATGGACAACATACAGACCATGAGACAACCCGTTGAATCGGAAAAAAGTGCATGAATTGAACCCACAATCATATTAAGATTGGGATTTATCACTAACCACTATACTATGTGATTTCCTTAGTTATTGTGAATAATTATTTTTAGTTTACTTATTTTAAATATCAATAATATATAGAATTGGGATCATATGATTTATCAAATGGATATTCTTATTATAGGAAAATGATATCATGATTAAGTGATAAATGTTATTTTGGAAGATGTTTTCTCTATTGGGAACACTATATGCCCATGTAAAATACAATACAATGGAATTTAATTTCAGGAGTAATGATGGATTTTTTTATTTTTGATTATGCTATGTTTTTTAAAGAGAATCTGATAATTAACGGAAATGATTTACCTATCATAGATAATATGTGATTTGGTTAATTAAACATATGTATGAACCCTTAAGAGTTATTGATGTTATTTGGAGATAAATTTTATGATTAAATATGAAAGACTATGTGATTAATTTTTTTTTAGTTTTTGGTTTCAATATAAGTTTGGATTATATTCAAGGATTTTAAGGATAATTGTTTATTGAATTATATTTTTTTATATTTTGGTATTATTTGTTCAATTTTGGAAATTAAATTTAGTATTTATTTCTATATAGGATTATCAATTTAGGGAATCTTATGATCTTGTACTAATCATTTTGTTTTGTTTAATCTCCTAAAACAAGATAAATTTATAGTTCATCCTTTTTTGAATATGTGAGTCTCTCGAAGATAATTATAGAGATCCATGTGTGACCAAGTCATCATGAATACTGTTCATTTGGAGAAAAGCTGAGTTAGTGGTAGTAATTTTTTAATGGATGAAACTCTAAATAAAAATTAAGTATATCTATTTCTGATCGTAGTCAATGTCCTAAACAAATTCCTCAACTTTATGAAATGGAACGTAAAACAAAAAAATTGTTCGTTCACTTTTACTACTAGGAAACTAATGATTGTCTAACCCATCACGGGTTTGTGGTTATATTTTTATAAAATTTCTCAAGATATTGTTTTTCTATCACTCTCCCATAGAACATGACACTTAGGTTATCTTCCATATCCATGTTTTCTAACCTGGAATCCTAGTATGGGTTACCTCGAGTGACCTTTGTACATCTCTTTCATTCTTTTAATGTGATAGTTATATTGACACATTTTCCGATGTGGGACATTAAATGAAGTTACCAAGTCCAATTTTAAAATTGGGAGGATGAAATTTCAAAAAGGGGAAACAATGTAACACCAAATGATTTCATAGAATGTTATTCTCTTTAACGTATTTCAATAGCATGAAATACCTGCAACATCGAGTACCAGTGCACTATAACATACCAAACCATCCATTCAAAAATCAATTGTGAATAGTATTAACTGCATTTTGAATTTTATATAATCCATATAATATTAAAATCCATATTATTTTTTTTCATTGACATAAAATAAGAAATATTTAATTTTTTAGATTAAAGAAGTAATTTTTAAAAAATGAAATTTTACCGCCATTAAATAGAGAACCATTTTTAAATATAATATTTTAAAATTTTATATATTCAATTTTATTAAATAATATTCTTCTTAATAATAAATAAAAAAATTATTTTGGATAAATTTTCTGTTCTTTTCCGATAACATTCAAATTTCATTGAAATTTGAAAAATACTAAATTTTAATTGAAATCAACTTTTTTAGTAAAAATATTTTACAGTGTTAAAATATATATTTGAATGGTTTTGATGTATAATTAGACTATATTATATTAATTTAATCCATTTTTTTCCATTAGAAGTCATTTTATATTTAAATTGGACATAAAAACATATCAATCTTTTGATAGTTTTAACTTCTCAAAAAAACCCTTTCTCGTTTTGACAGTGAAAATATTTTTTAAATTAATTAATATAGAATCGATGTTTTTAATTAATTAAAATAAACAACATTTTTGAATTTTAAATATCAAAATTAACATATAGTGATGTTTTCATTATTTTTCTGAAAACATTCGATTGTTGATGAATTGTGAAAAACCCTACTTTATTGTTTAAAACTGAATTTTTATTAAATAAAAAATTATTTGATATTTAATTTAATTTATAATATATACATAATACCTATATAAGTTAAATGTAATTCATTTATGTCATTTTATAATAATATTACACATATAAAATTTTATTGAAGTTTTTTCTCGGTTTTACCCACCTTCTATGCACATTAGCAACTATGCATAATACATAATTTTACCACTTATATGGATTAAATTTAAATAATTCAGGAGTCACATATGTAATTAGTATGTAAAATGAGGTTCAATAATATGAAATTAATTTTTTTTGAATTGTAAATTTTGACTTTTATTTACAACGGATAAAATTAAATATAGTAATTAAAGGAAAATAAATTAATATAATTACCCTAACACATGTCCAATTTCTATTAGATAAGTTTTTTTAGACCAAAATCATCCTTATAAATAAAATATGATTTCCTTGGTTCCACTATGATTATATTATGACATTTATTATTATTTTTTTATGGAAGAGTTAAAAGTGTAAAACTCAAATTTTCATAACTAATTTTTTTTAATATTTGTTTACACATAAGATAATTTCGACTATAAATATTTATTAAAAATCTAAAAATATTTCCTAAATAATTTTAGTTTATTTATAAATATTAGACATTATATAATTAAATTTATTTATCAAACAATGATGATGTAGTAATTACCTTTTTAATGATAGATTAAAACAATTGGTATTATAAATATCAAAATAAATATAAAATTATACTTTTGAATAATTTCACGAATTTTATATTTTAATATGACTTGTTACTTTTTATTTAAGTATTTTTTTGATTTAATAATGTTTATATGACTTAATCCTAAAAATATATTAAATAGAGTCAAATTTGATATAATACAGTTTTGAAAATAAATAATATTTTATTAAATTATATAATAGTACTAAAAAATTAAGGATCAGAAAAAGAATGTACATAATGATAAATATGTTACTAGTGAACCACATGGGGTTCTGGTTATAGTTTATTGTATGTTTATTAACTATATAATATAAAAATAAAGTAGACATGGGAAATGTCAAACTATTTAACTATGAGTTAAATCTATATGATAAGGTTAATATGGTGAACTAAAATTTTCCATAACCTATTTATTGAGTTATTTTTGACACATCCTCACCTTATCGTCGAAATAAATTTACTTTGAGCCATTAGCAACCCAAAATTAATTTAAAATAAAATAATATTTCCAGCTTTTCTTAAAGAGACTGTCACCTCTCTTATAAAGGGGCACATCGCCTTCTCTTAATTT
This sequence comes from Viscum album, assembly GCA_963277665.1. Taxonomy (NCBI): domain Eukaryota; kingdom Viridiplantae; phylum Streptophyta; class Magnoliopsida; order Santalales; family Viscaceae; genus Viscum; species Viscum album. Next base: position 263,694,550 of record OY728122.1, on the reverse strand, counting down.
GAAACCACCAAAGATGTTAGGAATGGAAACCCCTACCCATATATCCTCCCAACTACTATCACAAAATTATGAAGGCATTACAATGATCAGAAAACCAACCTATATAGGCGTTTTGATCAAATAAAATGGAAGCAGCTGAAGAATAGGTAATAATTTCATCACCTCTTTCAATGTTATCTTCTTCATCCACATTCTATTTCATTTTTATTACATAATAAAATAATAACCCCATTATCATACACATACTGTGATTTTATTATAAATATGGTGAAACCATGTTAATTATTATATCTTTCCTTTGAATGACAAAGTCACCATATGTGCATATGTAATTCTTACTGTCTACACGTCGGGGTGTAGTTCTTATTCAACAATTCATTATTTGGATGGTTATAATAAGGATGCATAGATTACATAAATAATAAATATAACATGTTAATTATTCTTTATATATGTTATTACTACCAATTAAATAAGATTTCACATTCAATTGATTGATATTTTCGCTCGTGCATACGTACATATTACCGTTTCCTTGAACACGATGAGATTCATTCCTCATCGTAACTATTCAAAAATAATATTTATTTTATGATAAAAAATAATTTTTATGAATTTAACATAATTCTATATATTAATTAAATAAATCATATTCATATCAAACAATAATTATGTAAAAAAACATATAAAATAAAACAAATCAGTTAAAAGCCGGAAACAATGATACTACTAAAATATTATTAACACAACCTTATTAGGAGATCATATATGATGTCATGTTTATGTATTTGGTTCTTTTATAATTTAGTAATAATGATTTAACTATTGCCATAGAAGATACCATTTATTAAGAATGAAATGAAACAAGAGAATGTAGGATGGTGTAAAATATGCATAAGTTCCCTCTTCCACCAAGAAACAGGTCTAAATATCATAGTACAACATATAATTTCCATAATCAGAGTCACCCTCAGTCTCCCACATAGATTGAGCCTTTTCTTGATTGAAATTTTTAAGTAAATATGCATTCACCTTCCTTGGCGCCTTAGAAATCAACCTAGTTGAAACAGTCCTAGGAAGATTAGAGTAATCCTGTCGTGGAATCCTCTTTCAGGTAACAGGGGTGATACCCTCACTATAAGTCACCTTTTTCGTGGAACATAATATAACATCCTTGTAAGAGGAATTCCCATCACTTCCCAATTCCTTATAAGGGGTACCAATATTCCCTCTTTCATCCTCAGAAATGTCCCCCCATTTCCATGATAATTCAGATGTCTGAAAGAGCTTCTGAATTTCCCGATGACAATCAACAGGTTTTTGCTAATTAGATACGTCAACCTGAGGGGGGTTAGGGGTCAGAAATCCTGAAGACTGTGTAGGGATGTCCTAAACTGAATTAACCTCTTTATCCAAGTCAACCCGAGCATTAGAGGGGCCTCTATGAACACTCTCTGGAGTTAAATCCACCATTGGTCTTTTTCCTTTCACATCAGCCATAGTGGAGGGCGGCATGTTAAGAGGAACACTGGGCTTTGAAAAACATGAATCTATCATCATAGACATCCTTCGACAAATATTTGTTGAATGACCCCTCATCCCACATTCCTCACAAGAAACATAATTTCATCATAGCTCTAATGAGTGCCCAACAACCATACATTTATTTCATAAAGGTGGATTCTTTTCATACTCTACATCTATTTTCCTGTTATCAGAAGGAGTGGATAGAGTTTCCTTGTCAATCAGAGTAGAGCATAGATCAACCTCCACCAAAATACTGGCAAAGTGAACATACCGAACATATTCATTTTCCATGTCAAGACGAATAGGAGTCCCAATTGTTGTGCCAATATCATTCAGAATTTTTGGACGCTAAAGGACCGAATTGAGTCCAAGAAGACGAAAACAGATCTGAGAGAATGCATTCCATGCACACGAGACATTGAAATCTAGAGACCATTCGTGTAAGTGAATCCATCCAGGCTTCAAGAACGGGGTCCCAATACTCCATGCTCGATGCATCAAATCATCATACAAAAATAAGCAGTGGAAAACCCCTCGAAAAGGGAGACACATTTCCAATTAGAGAAACCCCAAAATGTGTGGTTCTTTAAAACAAATTATCAAGCTTCCAAGGTTGTGCACCCTTAGGAAAAACAATGCGTGCAGTCAAGGAATTTTTCCCAATTGTGATTCTCTCAGAAAATTCTACAGGATTGGCTTCAACTTGATCCAATGAACCATTGCGAATAATTTTACCAGGTGAATAATCCTTGAGTGGAGCCAAAGAATGATCTCCATCCACATTTGGCACTAAAATTTATTTCATCACATCGAAAAAAGATTTATACCCAACAACATCGTCACCTCAAGACAGCATAGGATTAGTATTAGATTTTAGCATCATATCATCCGCAAGATTCCCAGCCACTGTTACATCAGACTGAACAGAATGAATCTATGATTCAGAAAATCCGCATGAGTTTCCCGCAACCACGAATCCTTCTCAGCTACATCTACATCGCTCCTCCGAGATTCTCTGCGCAAAGCAACAAATCTCTTTAACACAACTTTAGATCCGGTGAGCGAATCTGGATCCGATCGAAAGCATTCTGTTAGTTCCACCACAATAAAAGTACTTTTAAATTCATTGTCCACCCATGGGGCATGAGCAGACGATGCCGAGGGGATAGCTGACGTTGCATAACCATGAGGGAGGAGGATGTCAAATCCGAGAAAGTGACGGATCTCCATGACCACCCTGCAACCCTAGAAACCATAATTGAGAGAGGAGGAACCTGCAGCCTGAAATGCCATATCCTGATTTAAAATTTATACAGGAGGTTAAGATACAATAATATAAAGAAAATTACAATGTAAGGGGTTTTCATCTCACTTCTTATTCTCTTGACATTAATGCTATATTGACACTATTTCTATTTTTTTTGTGAATTTAATACCCAATATTTTATTACTTGTGTAATATTCTATAATTTATAAGTATTTAAAACGTAATTTTATGATTCTTCATTCATGGGGTGTATGTTTTGTATGTTACCAAAGCGGTAAGGGAATTTCTAATTTCGATTTCCACTCATTGGGTTTTAGAAAATATTCATTGATTATTTTACTCTAAGAATATGTGTGAAATCACAGTTAATTTATTTATTTATTAATTTTTACTCCCCATTTTTTGGATATAATTTTGATACACATAATCACTGCATTTATAAATTCTCATGTCATCGATATGAACTGGAAAAGTGTAATCTTATCTCTATTTCAATTCATTGAGTAAAACATCCTAGTCATTGTTGTTATTGTAACAAGAATATGTATGAATGTCCTATGATTTATTTACCCAGAAAATAAAATCATATTGCATGTATTTATATTCGAAACACACAATTATTTCATTGATTTATCCTTAACCTATGGATATGTACATTAAAAGGGATTTCAAATCAATTTTCATTCTATTGATACTTCATTGTTGTTATGCCCCAATTCACTTTAATATGGTGTATATATTTTACTTTGACATATTATATCATGATTCCATTTATTCACATAATATTATAATGTTTTTATAACCTTAATTAATTTTATTCAAGCATCTATTATTTGGTTAATAACTCTAACTAAAATATCATTTTAAATTTTTTATTGTTTTATTGTTCTAAATCATTCTCATTAATGTCTATGTTTTAAAAATGAATTTTAAGGATTTAATTATATTAACATGAATGTTTTTGAATGTAAAATTTCTTTAAAATTACTCAAGGTTGTATAGTACAATTTGATTCAATAATCTCTTTTGATAGACATCATTGATAAATAGTACACCGTTTAAATATATTCAAGAAAAAGTGGATATTTCTTTCGAATAATCATATTGTTTATTTTCATTAATGTCCATATCATTTATTGTATTTTGTTATCGATTGATGTTTATTTATTATAATACCATCATCCATATTGTATTGAATATGATATGTTAGACTATGGATGTGCTATTATTATACCATTCATGGTTTATGGTTAATGTATTATCATTTCGTACCGGCATGAGACATCTATCTTGCCCATGACCGAGGGCTCTGGCGAGCAGGTAGCTTATGAATCACTTTTAAAGGGACCTCCCTTTGATGGAAGTAAGGTTGTACAGCCCACTGAGGATCCAGAAGGAGACTTCTCACAAGTACCTTCTTCAGTGGTTGCTAGAAGGAAGTTATCTTCCACACTAACAATGCATATCGACTTGGATAACTGGTTTATATCTCTTTCTGATGATGAAAATGAATCTATCAAGGATGGAGGTGCATCAAATGAATTTTAGGATGAGATGAAGTCATTTCCTGATGAATTCTTAGCTCCATGCTATGCTGGCCCCTGCACTAGACAGAGGTCCTCCATTAAATAAAGATAATTTTATGGAAGTGCCAGGGTCTTGGGAACTCTCCCACGGTTAGAACCCAGAAGAAAATTATCATGACCAATAAACCCATGTTACTGGGTATTTCTGATCCAATAATGATTTTTTAAAGATGGATAGCCTTTAATTAGAAAGCTCTAGGATATTCCCTTACTGCAACTAATCAGCAGGAGAATGATAATGAATTCCTTTGGGTGTTAAAACACAATAGTATTAGCATTGATTCTTTTCAACCTGATCTGCAGTCAGTAACTTTGTTTTTCTGTTTCTAGTCCAATTATCTTTTTGTGACGTTTGTTTATGCATTTAATCACTACATCAGAAGAAGGACTTTATGGAACACCATGATTACCATTTTTTACAGCATACGTTATAGATGGATTCTGCTTGGTGACTTCAACAGTGTGTTTATTCCAGAGGAGAAAACTTTGAGTAATTTTTGTAGGGCTTCATCCAAGGACTATTCTTCCTGCATTGATCAATGTAGGTTGAATGAAGTCCCCATCGCAGGGTCAGATTTTACATGGAGTAGATACATGCTAAATGGGAGGCATGAAAGTAAACATGAGATATGCCTTGTGCAGATGGATGACAGACGTGATATGATGGAATTTTCTGTCCTGACTCTTCCCAAATATCACTCATATCATAACCCCATCTTTTTTAAACTATGTTTTTGTAGTCTAAGTTCTTCACCTTTACCCTTTTAGTTTAACAATGCTTGGCTTCTTGAGCCTGGGTGTAGGGAAATTATCTTGGAGGTTTGGAGGACAAATGTCACAGGTAGCTATTTGGACATTCTGACTTCCAAGTTGAAAATTGTGAATTCTAGACTCAAATAATGGAGTAAAAAATCTTTCACCAACATTGGGAATGACATTAAGGAGTCTGAGCGCTTTTTGTTAAGTTGTCCGTAGGAGAATATGCAATAGGACCCCCCCTCTCAAGAAGAAATACAAGATGCCACAAATCTAGATAATATCTTGACACTTAAGGAGAACCTGGATCGTATACAGCTAAATGATAAGTGGATTAAGTATGGGGATAAGAATTCAATATTCTTTCACTACATGCATAGGGAGAAAAAATTCAAGAGAACCCTCAGGGATTTGAATATTGATGACACCATGATCACATCGGAAAATGAAATTTCTAATGGTGTGACATGCTATTTTGAAAAGCTTTATTTTGATTCTGGATTGACCAACTAAAATGATATCATTAGATGTTTTGAACCCAGTGTGGATGACATTCAGAACAAAAATCTCATTGAGACTCCCACTCAAAAGGAAATTCATTATGCACTTTTATCCTTAAATATGGACAGTGTTGCTGGTCTTGATGGCTTCACAAATTAGTTATTTATGATCTATTGGGACATCATTTACAATGATGTGATTAAGGGTATACAGGAATTCTTTCAGCATTCCTTATTTCCATTTGGGATGAATTATAATTTTACTACTCTTATTCCTAAGAAGGAAAATGCCTTGGACATCAAATATTTCAGGCCTGTTGCCATTGGGAACTCCATTCCTAAGGTAATTAGTAAAATCATGGCAATCTGGATTAGTGAAGCTGCTAAAAATATTTCCTCTGTTAATCATTTTGGTTTTGTACCTGGGAGAAATATTCATAATTTCCTTTTTACTGCTTCAGAATATATCAATATCATGAAAAACAAAGATCATCATGGTAACATAGCCCTGAAGATTGATATATCTATTGCCTTTGACACAATAAGGTGGGAAATTATCTTCACAAATCATAAGATGTATGGCTTCTCATAGAAATTCATTGTTCTGATTTTTTCCATTTTGAAAATTGTTAGTTTATCCATCCTTGTCAATGGATCCCCCATATGTTTCGTTCAATGCACTAGAGGGGTCAGGCAAGGTGATCATTTATCTAGTCTTTTGTTCTCTTTGGCTGAGGATTATCTGAGTGTGTGTCTTCATGACCTTTTCAACACTATTATATATCAACAAATAAGGCCAGACATGACCTCCTTTGTTCCCTCTCATTTATTCTATGCTGATTACATTCTGTTGTTCTGTAAGGCTGACAGGACGAAAATTTCTTACATTAAGAGCATCTTCTCACATTATGAAGAGGTAGCAGGCCAGGTAATCAGTTGGGGTAAATCCTTTGTTTTCTTTAGTGAAGGAGTACAGATCATGAAGAAGAACATGGTTGCACATAGTAATGGTGTGAAGAGAGGAAAACATCCATTTAATTATCTTGGGATTCCATTGTTTTGTGGAAGGGTGAAACGTGCTCACTTAGAGGGCATCACTTTGAAAATTATCAATCAATTGGTGAGCTAGAAAGGGAATAACATGTCTCAGGATAGCATAGTTTTCCTTGGAAACTCTATCATCACTTCTATGTTTGTTTACTCCATCTCTGTATATATATGGCCAACAACTCTTCTTAAGGAACTGAGTGGCATGATACATAATTTCATTTCGACTGGCTCAGCTCAGAAGAGAAAACTAGTTATTGTTCCCTTGAAAGATTGTATAAAGCTAGTTAATATAGGAGGAATGGGACTTAAGGATGTCAGATTTTTTAATAATGTGCTCCTTAAAAATTTTACATAGAGGCTCCTTTCCATAAATGACTTCTCTCTTGAATTTCTTGTTGTCAGGTTTGTTGATAGGCTCCACAACAGTAAGTGCTTTTACATGAAATCCTTTTGTGTGTTCTTCAATAAGGAGTGCTTATTCTAACATCATGTCTCAATTTGTATGTTTGGTATGTCCTGGTTCTCATTTAAACTGCTGGAACATCCCTTGGTTGTCCTCCTTAATAAAAGATTCCATTACTATCCCCTCTTCTCTGCGAACTATGCCTATACCAGATTTGAAAAAGAATCCCACTGCCTTTGATATCATCCCTAGTAATCTTCATTCGTAGATTATTAGTTATTCTTATGTTGACACTGATATAGTAATCTAGAAACCTGCTCTTTGTGGCTCTTTTTCCAGCAGGGAGTGTTATAATATGATGTCTGGTGGTTCATCTAGAGTTCCTCCTAGGTTGTCCAGTTTTTGTAAGCCTTTCCTACTCCCTAATGATACATTGTTAATCTATAGAATTTGGAAAATTAGGCTTCCAATCCAGTGTGTATTGCAGTGCATAGGAATAAATATTTCTTCAGTATGTCACTTTTTCCTTAACTGTGATGAATCTCTTTTACACCTATTTATCCAGTGTCCATTTTATTCTTGTTTATGGACTTATGTGAAAAATACTTTTCACAGATGCCTTGATCTCTTCTCTGTTGATTTGTTGTTATATTCTTCCTTGATGATTGATTTTAGTGATAAAATCCAGTCTTTGTTTATTGCTGCTACTATCTCTGTTTTTTCTTATATTTGCAAATCTCGGAACAATTCTGTTTTCAACAACTCCAAGCCTTCTTTCTGGGATGGTGTTTCAATGATACACCTAAGCATTAATCTTAACTCGATGAATCAAAAGGCAGCCATGGACAATTATGTTTCGAACTATGTCCTTCTAATAACTCTTGGTGTTTGTGGAAGGGAATGGAAGCCCGAAATAGTCAAGTATATTTGGTGGATTCCACCAATTTCAGAGTGGCTGAATGTTATTGTGGATGGTGCAGCCTCTGGCATACCGGGCCCTGTTGGGTGTGGTGGAGTCTTCCCAACCCATCGGGTATTCGTTAAAGGGCGCTTTATCCATTATGTGGGGTATTCTCATGTGATTGAAGTAGAACTATGGGCTATGATCAAGGCTATCAAGTACGAAGTGCATTATGGTTGGCTTAGAGTTTGGTAAGAGTCAGATTCGTCTGTTGCCATGCAGATTTTGAAAAATCATTCTCGGAATGTTCCTTGGAGGATGATATCTTCTTGGATCTCCTGCCTCAGTCTCACTTAATGCTTATGCCTTTATATCACTCATGTCTATCGAGAAGCTAACATGGTTGTTGATTCTATCTCCAAAAGGGCCATCATGGAGGTTGGTTCCAGTTGGTCGTTTTTTCTGCCCTTTTATTTGGACACCTTGGTTAGAAATGATAGGGATGATGTTCTGTATACTTGGCATTACAAATATTTGTGTTTCTGAGTTGTTTTTTACTGATTACTCTTTTTTTATAATAATTTTTTGGGAGCAGGTTTCTCCATGTCTCTCGAACCTTTTGGCTATTATCATTTTGTAAACAAGTTTCAATTGGAATTATTATGTTATGTTTCAACCGTTTCATATGAGTAATGAATGGGACATAGTAAGTGACAGGTGGAGCACACTTTAGCTTCGGGATGAATTGGTAGGCCCCATGAGACAAACAAGTGTCTTTGTACAAGGCTTCGACAAAATCATATTAGTAGTCTTGTCATGAGGACTTGGAAATGAGATTTGGTTGTCTATAATTGTGCATTCAGTAATTATGAAATTAACTATTGATATTATATGAGATTATTAGACTAGTAGGATATCCCTGTAAAAAATTTAAATTTCATTATTTGATTTATATTTCCCATATTATGCAGAAATTTAATATTAAAAGGCTTGTGTTTTAGTATTAAACATTGCATTAACTGATTATTCTTATTTATTGATGTTTCTTATATATTTTTATCCATACTATGAATATGAGATCACCCCTTTATATGTTTTATTTTTCCCATGATGTGAAGAAGTATATCATGATTAACCTTTAAGAATAGGCTAAGGGATGTGAGTGAGTTTAATGGGGTCCAAATGTAATTTTTCATTATTCCATGATTTAATGTAAAACATGATGATAAGGTACTATATCATTCCTAATGTACATTAAAATATTAGTGTTGCATAACTAGGTGGTGTAAAAATTATTATCACAATTCTACTATTTATTTACAAATAACATTCACCACCTAAGTGAATGATTTATTTTTAGATATTCAAACATCCAAAGGCATAAAAAGTAATGAAAGACAATACAAAATATACAATTAACATATCTCTATGTGAAAATTCATGTGCATGGTTTGATATATATTCTTATAAGATAACAGTATACAATATAACTACAATGCAGTTATAATGAGTATTATATATAATTTATATACATATTTTCATGACCCCTAGCTCGGAATGAATTCATCTAATGAAATTTTCATCTTGCACATTTTAAATATAAAACATAGAAGAAATAGAGGAATATTCTTCAGAAAAATATGTATCCTCAATTAATTCAGATTAAAATACCTTAAATTATCCTCCCTTATTGTTCGGGGGGTCTTTAGTGTCCTCTTAATCAAGTAGCTTCTTTTGGTTTATCCAAAAGCTTCGTTCGATTGTTTACAACAAAAGGCGAGGATTCTAGGTTGAGGGAAAAAATGTAGGGAGGATATTTGGAAATAGGATGGATGAGACAATGTCGCATGATACATGTGATGAAGGGGTAGAATAATTGTTTTTTATAGTAGAGGGTGAGTGGAGCTTTTGAAAATACCAAAATGTTTTCATCTATGGGTGGTAAACCACATATAAATTGCCTTAAAAATATAGAAATAATGGATTAAAGAGGAATAATGGTCTATTAAAACTTCCACCACTTAAAAATATGAGCATTTTAATAATCTAGTTCCTTAAATTTTATGATTACCCAATTATATCATGTTGGTTTTTATTAATGTATATTGCTTTCTAATATATTTAATTTAACCACTAAGACTAAAAATATGTGATAATTTTAGAATATATAGATATATTTATATATTAATATTATATATAATTTATAAAATAATATTATATTGTTTTTTGGAAATTAATTTTAAAACAAGCGCATTTGACACATTAAAAATCTGTCTGAACTCGAACCGTTTTAACAATGTTTTTACAATATATAGGTCCAAATGTCAGTTATAAAATATTAATTATTCAATTAATATAAAATATTTAATATTTTTAAAATAAAAAAATCACATGGATGAATAAATGTTTTTATTAATTTTAATTCATTTAATACGATTTATTATTTGTAAAATCACAACAATGTCAATTTAAATATAATTTATTTAATGATAATTTTAATCTATCAATATTATATTTTTTTAATATATATTTTTATTATAGGTGTGTAAAATAATTTATTAAACTAACGAAATTAATTTATACATTAATTAAAGGAATTAAATTAACATTTAATATTGATTGTATGATTTATTTTAGTTAATTATTAACTATATAATAACTACATTAGATTTTTTTAATCATTTTATCTGACTAAACCGCATATACAATTTACTGATAAATAATTATGACAAAATTACAAATTTAACATTATAATGTATATGTGTAATCTAAAATATTATTTCTTGTACATATATGAAAATTTTATCAATGATATTGATGAGGAAAGATCCCCTTTTGTCCTTTTCCATACTTAAACTTTTCTTTAAGGATAATACATATAATAAAATCCCAATAACCCACATATATAGAACCATATGATGAAATGGTAAAATTATTAGGATCCAATTGATTTTTTACATGTTCCCCTATCATTTTGGTCTTTAATATTATCGTTTAGTCCCTTGTAAAGCTTAACCATACAATAATCAACATAAATATATTTATTCACATTCATTAATAGTTTCGGTCGAAAAATTAATCTGATGTTAATAGAAATAAATTATTATACTAATTACATCATGGTATTTTTATTTTCAAAATTCCAATGATAGAAGAGGAAAAATTAAGATTAATTCCAATCCCATTGATGGGTTGAAACAATGAGGTTTTAATGTAGAGAAATATTCAAAAGATTATCAGTTTTTAGTCTTCAATTTCAATGTAAAATTGATTCTAATGAACTTAATTGTATAAATTAATGAATAATTTATCCAACATTACTCTAAAACAAATGTAAAATATTTATTTAATTAATAAAAATTTAAAATAAATGGTTGTTTTTAACTAAATTATTTTAAGTTTAAACTATTCATCAAAAAATAATCTCTATGAAAATATCCAAAAATCACACCCCATGATAATTTCAACATTCTAAATTAAAAAATGAGATTTTTTTTTAAAAATAAAAATAATATATGTATTAAAATGTATTTTTAAAATAGTTTCTCTATTAATCAGGGGTGAAACGTTGTGTTTCATGTAACACAAACAAATTTACTATCGTATGTAGTATATGTTTAACAATGTGAATCATGAATGAAAACAATATTCATATTATAAAATGAAAATATCGTAATATCATAGTGTGTTATATTATACCCACCATAATTAAATTGTGACCTCATAATATAAACATGACATCAGATATCTAAAGTTTAAAAATAATCTATTTTTGGAAGACCAACATTGTAAAAATGGTTAACATTACATATTCATAATAATAGATAAATTAAATTACAATTGTCATGTATCTTGGTTCCCATGCAGGAGAAAATAGGAGGTAAATGGAATCATGGATATGGAATAACAGTCAATCCAGCATGTTCTGATGGAGAGTCCATGAGAACATAGTTAAGAGGTAGTAGAAAAACATAAGGCCATAAACCTGGGATGATCTATGATGCTATTTGACTTCATAGATTCGAAGGTACATGGAGAATATATTTAGTTTCCAAATTACTTTTCCTTGAGATGATAGATTCATTAACTATATAATAATATATGTTTCTATAAACATTATCTTTTCCTTCGATTATGACTTGATCTATTTATACATAATTTCATTGAACAAGATGCATCATATGGTGACGTAATAAATTTTCCTCTAAAATATCTTCCATTGATTATCTAATTCTATTTAATAGATGGTTATGTTTTCCATATAAGTTGTGATCCAATTATTTAGGATTTAATGTCATAGAATTACCTAAATGAACATACACAAATAAATATTGCACTTTTTCTAACAAGGAATTATCTATTTGTGAATGTTCATTTTATGTTTGAAATACATTTTTCCAACATATATGTCAGTATCAAGAAACTGTCATAAAAAACATATGACGCTATTTTTTTTAAATTCATAAATAAATTTATAGAAATTATAATTATATCAATAAATTTCATATAATTTGGTAAAAGTGTTTAACTATAGTTTCATATGACATTGTTTTCTCTATGTAATAATATTACCAACATATCATATTTATTTATAAATTAAATTATTAATAGTAAACTATTTTATAATAAAAATTAATTTATCAAATATAACACTTTTTTTAATTATTAAAATAAAGATGATTTTAACACATTTTATACATTAAGAAAATTTATATTAATATTGAAATTTAATACCAACCTAATAAATACAAAAATTGAAAACCCCAGATTCCCCAAAATATGATTGATCGACCCTTCTACTCAGTGACCCAACCCTAGCTCAATCACCAACGAGTCATTTATAGCACCACCAGCTAAAGCATGTCCGGTCTTGCCGCAAGAACTCCAGAACATCTATTCCAACGAGCCAGTTCCAACACCATCTGCGAAAGCCAATCATTTCCAGCTAGAGAGTTTCAACACCAGTAGCTCGAGCCCATCCAATCAAGTAATCAAACTCCAACGACCTACGAGCACCAACAACCCATCCATTTGAGTGGGTTAGATCGAACGACCGACACGAGTCAGCTCTAACACCATCCCATCCATGACAGAATGCCTCCTTCAGTAACCAATGACCCATTCATGGCTCAATTCTAGTAATCAGGCTTTATATTGACCTCATTTCACTGCAACAACAAAAACATCATCTTAGAGAACCCCACCACACACAACCAAAGATAACATTCTAAAATAAGAATGTTTAATATAAGAATGTAATAAATAAATGAAGATTTTATATATTTCACACCCTTAATATTGAATATCTATATCATAAGAACCCATATAGGATTTGAAAAAAGTAGTGAAAAGTATCTGCATAAATTGAATCCAAAATAGAAATAAATAAAATAACAAAAAAATGATTTTCATAGTGAGAATTTTTCGGAATCTATGTTAACATCTAAATGAATAGTATTCTGAAGGACTCATATTGAAGAATCATCTCTCCAAAAATATTTACAGAACATCCCAAATTGCATCCTACCTTAAAATATCAGGTTTACATTTTTTTTCTTTTAAATATTTTTTGAAGAATTTATTAAAGGAAGAAAGAGTTACAGGGAATACACGATGTGTAATGAGCATACACCAGGTTTAAATTGATGATGATTACATAGAATATTAGATAAATCCAAAAAAACATTACGGAAATTCACCTCTAATAGAATCCAACCATTTTATTTTGACGAATGATTCACATTCCATCCTACTGTGGAATAATTAAAACCGTTGAATCTAGTCAAATATCTCAACATACATTAATGTTTTAGGGAAAAGACATCTCAATAGCTCTAGATCATCTTTCACATCATCATAGATTGAGAACACGTGAAATAAATAATTTTTTAAACTAGATCATGAAAAATAAATCTTTAGTGACATAAACCTCTCAACATATATGAAATAGATAAAACATAAATCAGTTTTTTGACAAAAGTAACAACATCTTCTATGATAAGAATCCAACAATTACATAGCTATCAATCTATCTTTAAAATATCCAACATAGCATGCCTTCATCCTATAAGTAACTAGATTTAGTTTCTCCAAAGCACCATCAAGAATATGTATACAAAACAATCAGAAACCAAAGGCAATTCTCACTTATTCGAACATTCATTAAAAAAATTATCATGTGAATAAAAATATAAGGTTGATGGTCCATGCATAGGATGTGAATAGGTAGGATGTTCCATAAAGGTCCATCAAATATATCATGACGTAAACTCAAAAGTCACTGAAATCAGAAATGATATATTCTTTATGTTTGTAAAAATCCATCGATGTTAGGAAACTGCCTCTACCAGGAGAAACATCACCAAGAAAACAGAAGAGTGAGAACCGAAATTCATATAAATGAATAGGGACAATAAATAATCTAAATTACACGAGTGAACCCACAAAACCATGAAATCATATATAATGATGTAATGAAGATGTGTATTAAGAAAATCATGATTCCCACTATGAATAGCAGAATCTAAGATTCTCAATTAATATATGTATGGTGTCTTATATAACAAAAACAACTTTAAATTTAAACCATAAAAGTATTGTATCATAAGGTAATTTCTAAATTTTGAAAGCATTTTGGAATAACAATGTGAGTATATCAATGATTTTGACCATATTCTAAAATAATAAGAGGTCATCATCTTCTTTTTCAAATGATGAAAAAATATCATATATATTATATTGTATCATAATATCAGTTCTATCATATGTTAGATCATATTAATAGTACTGAATTAATATGAATTTTTAATAGAATACATAATTATCCTTCTTTATATAATATATTGATCAATGTAATAAAAATTGAACTATTATTCTAATTAATATCTATATTACTATTAAATTCACATAAATTCTATATATTACATATATATTATTAACTAAAATTTAGGAATTTAACAAATAATTTTAATGTTCAACTACAAGGAAATAATATTTGATTCAAAAATAATAATAATTTTTTATTCGAATATATATATTTTCACATTAAAATAATTTTTTCACTGTACACATATTACATCTCAATATATGATCATATTATTGGTTCATAACTGCCATGTTTCAATAAAAATTCATATATAACCTCTTCTTTAATATGTATTGAACATAATACATGTATTAAATAAAAAAAGACTAGATCAGAAAAAAAATTCTTTTTATGAAAAATATTATTAGTTATGTCAAATTTTATTTTTTTAGTTGGCCTCAAGGGGGTGCGAGAGAGTATTAAAAAACCTTACAGGTGCACATTTTTTTCAATTTGGAGATTTGATCCAATTTATGAAAATGTATTCATAACAAAAAAACTCATTTAATGCTCCTATGATCAAATTATATTATTATTTATTAATCTGTTTTATAATTATTCGTAAATTTCCTTTTATCATATGTTTATTTCATAGACCATGTATTTATAATTATTAATGTGTGACTGATCTAAAATGGGAATATTCTTTATGGAAATATTATAATGAAAAATCAATGGAGTTGGTACAGCTGAGGACCTCTATTTATTTAATTATTTTGAATTTATGAACTACAATTCATATAAAATGTGGTTCATATATTGTTTACAATATTTTCCATTGATTTGGATGGGAAAAATTTCTTTTACAGTGATTTACATGGAAATAGGTTGTCAAACCTCTTCGTAAAAATCATGTTATTTTGAGTATTTTCAATTGAACGTACAAACCTATCAAAACTCGATAGGAAAGAGAGTGGGTGTCTAGTTTCATTTTGATATCATTATCATGAATTTATTTTTCTCTTCTTTGATATCAAATCAATCTTGTTTGTTATGTTAATATTTTATAATGTTTTTCATAATGTTCGAATCAACTTGAGTAGTTTATGTTATAGTTTGATATTTATCCCAATGTGAATAATATTATTTATCTGATTAAGGAATATTATATAACTATATTATGTTTTAAAAAATGACGATTGATAAAATTGACTTACTCACATGATATGTAATATATGAATTTTTTAATCTATATTATCTATTTCCAATGTATTTTCAGGTATTATGTGAATTTCTCAACATTAATATTACAATGTTCCTATGGTAGTGTCTGCATATTTTAGTTTAACATTGAAGAGTATAAAAAATAATTATGTATTGAGTAATATGTATCTCTGATGTGTAATAATATAACTAACTATTTGATATGTGAATATAATATATTTTAGTGTAAACATAAATGTATTATACTCAAAATGGTAATGAATAATATAAATTTCGAATCGAATAAGATAGTAAATGATTGTTACCTAGTTTTTCTAGTTGATTAATATGTAAGAATTGTTTAGACTTCCTGAAAGATATTTCTTGAAGTATAACAAAATACATTAATGAATTTGTTGTAAAGAATGAAACATATTTTTTCAAATAAAGATTGAAACATATATCGGTTAGTTAAACATGGAAGTAGATGTAATTGAATAAATAATGAAACATATACCAATAGGTTAGTAAATTAATTTATATAAAAATTTCATTTAATTATGGAGGAAATTGAGTAAAGAAGGATAATATATTTTTATATTATAAAATTATATGTTTTCATGACTTTTATAAGAGTCATTATTCATTTGGAAACTCCCAAATTTTCATTGTAATTTAAACTCTTTAGAACTGTGTTGGTAGTTGTAACCCATTTGTGACATATCTATATCGTGGAATGATAAACAGTACAATTTAATCATTGTATGAAAAAAATCTATATGTTTTTTGGATATACAATTAATATAAAAAATATATATATAGTATTCATATGTAATGTGGATATACAGAAAATATAATCCATAGATGGGAATATACAGGGTTCTTATAAAATATTTATAGTATTCAAATGGTATATATGTAATTCTATTATTTTACAGTTTGCAATACTAACATCACACATCCAATGAATTTAACAATTTCAATATGGTTTAACGGTATAAAGGATAAAAGAGGACATGCCTATTAGTAACAAATAACTAGGTAATATAATTTCATGTGAAAAGATGGAATAATGATCATAGGTTCATTATAAGGGAATCTAGTAGCTGGGAAGTTGGGAAATGAATACATCAATAAAAAGCTGAATACATGTAGTATGGGAGGGAGTACAATGCAATGAAGATGTTTAAAATTTTTGACATATAAAATATTGTGAAAAATAAATCATCATAGGTAAATAAATGTACAAAACATTAAATAATGTAAAAAATTAATTATACGGTTTTTTCATTAATAAAACCAATTTGTAATGGAAATGATATTTCAATAAATTCAAATATATAACATTAAATATCAAAAAATTGGAATTTCACTACTATAAATATAGTATACAATTAGAATTCCAATTTAATATTTCTTTATAAATAAAAATAAAATAATGTTACAGAAGATAAAAAATTGGAAGAAACCTGAAAACACATGTAACAACGAATAGATATTACATAAATCAACGAATGCTTGATAGAAAATTAAACAATGGAATGATATTTGGGAATAAATATCAGGATTAATGATCCATGTATACAAAATGTTACGAGAATTGAATGAAATGAATATTCATAACCAGATACAAAAAATAAGAAGTTGAGACGACGATTAGGGTTATTAAATTTTTTATGTGCTAGTGTGAGTTTAATGAAATAGAATAAAAATACCAACCTTATTCCTACAAAATGATGATGGGACACAAAGAAGGAAAAAAATACTTCTAATTTGTGGGGAAATGGATCTAAGGTCGGAATGAAGCTCATCAATATTCTATGGTGAGGCGTGGCAGATATTATGATAAATGGGTGGCTTTTCCAGTCGGCTGATGCGGTGGAGGAGACATGCAATTTGGAGGGGAACAAATGTAAAATGAAAAATATTATAATATATATATATATATACTAAAACATTATATTATATATATAATGACATTATTTATATAAAATCATTTATCATTGATATTATATCAGATATATATTATATACCATATACAGATAATTTTTCAATGAAAACATATGATTATATAGTTTTATTAAAAAAATTACAATTTATAATATTTATTTAAAACAATATATATATATGTATATACATTTTTTATTAGTAACTTATTTTATGATATTGAATAATTTATGGAAACTAATTTTTTTATGGTGAAAAATTTATTGGTAATAATAATTATTAGTAATAAATTCATTTGTTGTAAAAAATGATAATATATTAAAATGATCATGAAATAGATTTTTCTATTAGAAGAAGATTTTTTTTGTTTTAAACAATTGATATCAAAATACATATCAATTGGTAAAAACTAGTGTTAGTGATTCAAATTAATACCAATAAAAAATAATATCTATCTTAATAGCTCATTATTACCAAAATAAAAATTATGTTTCAATAAATTTATGTGGGTATAAGTCATTTTTAGTAGTGTTATCATTAGCATATAATTAATATGATGCATCAATAAATGATCAAATTCCAAACAAGTGAATAACCTTATTATTATACTATGGAAATATAATAATAGATAGAATTACCGTAAAACCTTATTGGAAACTTGAATTCATCCTTATTCCTTAAGTACGCCACATGTTATTTAATATATGACATAAATCTTTTGTTTAAAACTACATAAATGATATCATAGAGCACCAATGGACATGCCTTTAATTAATTCCATGAATGACAATACTAATACAAATATATAATATTTTCATCATCATCTAATCTTCATGAACATATTATGGGTTTTCATTCCCTCAATCATGTATTTTCTGAAAAATTATCATTCTTTTTAATCACTTTTCTTGGTACTATTCAGTGTATGTTGTCAAATCCTTGATGAAAAATTAATGCAGTAAAATATTTATATGTTCCATAATTCATATAAAAACTACATTACTAATAATATATTCAGATGACTAAATTACTAATTATTTAAATTATTAATTCCATGTCATTATTGGAAGTATCAAAACCTGATCATTATTAAATCGAATCAGTTCAGGTATATTCCTTTAACGCTTGGGACATAGATAATCATAGTGTCCATTATCCTTGTGGTTTAAGTATTTCACATTGAAAACTAATTTATTACCCTTGTAATCATGATATTGGTGTCCTTTTTCTTTACATTACGTACAAACTACCATTCCCTTTCTTAAATTTAAAGGGTGATTCATTACATAGTTATGACATTTTGGAAAATCCTTCTTTCCCTTCTTCAGTTGATCCAACACTTTATCCTCCATCATTTTAATCCATTATAATACATAGAACTCACATAATTAATTACTTATCTAGTTAATATATGATATTATTTCCCCATATTATGATAATACATGGAATACTATTTCCCACTGGAATTTTGGTTTAAGGAAATGAAATATATTATACATATCACATTTTCTTTCACTGGAATTGGTGGATTAATAATTTATTCTACTTGGATCCATTTATAAACATGTATATATAATATATTATCCAATATAATTGTGATAATTATATAACTATAAACATGGTATCAAACTTATCATACATTTAGGCATCATAAATTCTATTACCATATACTTTTCCCTCATTGGGGGCATAACCACTTCAAAATTGTGTGTAAATAAAATGGTGTTTATCCTAAGAATATCCTTAGGGTGTGTTAGACAAGATGCATAGTAAGTTCCATAGTCGTTGACTAGGTGTAACATCCCGGGTTTTTTAATGGAAACACTGTTTTATATAATATACATTTTACGACAAATTTTCCATAAATGAGCAACATAATAATATTATTTAATGTGATAGTTATAATATAGTTGTTATAATAGTGAGATTAAAAAGGATTAAATGAATCAATTAATTATAGTGTACACATGTTTATATATGGAGTCATTAGTTACCAAATTAATTAGGAAATTAAAAAACATAATTGAATTTAAGGATGTTTTTTTATTATGAACTATTTAACTACGAATAATTTTTTATATGAAATGAAAAAATAAAATTTTATTGAATTATATTAATTAAATAAACATTCAATAAAATGTTTAAAATTCAACTTATTTGTTTTCTATTAATTTTATAAGAACAAATACAATTTTACAAATAAAATAACACTTTTTCCAAAAAAATACAGTTTTAAAACCTTTTAATGGATAAACCATATTAGTTATACTTTTTGAAAAATTAATACAATATATTAAACAAAATAAAAATTTTGTTTGTTAAATGGACATAAAAATTTAGTTTGGATAATTTATGTGTATTTTTCTGACAAAATCATATGTTGATGATTAGTGGAAAATATCGTATTTTAATTCAGGAGATTTTTTTTCTAATTAATTTGAATTTTTAAAAGATATTATTAATTGGTTTTAATGAATATATATATAATTTTGTATGCATTTAATCCAATGTTGGTCATTTTAATCAATTTCAAATTGATATTAGATAATAAAATTCCATATTTTGAACGTTTCACATATAAAACCCTAGTTTATATTATTTCTGAGGAATTATATTTAAATATATTTTTCCCAAAACTATGATTAGAATTACATAAAATTGATGAAATATTTTTAATCATAAACATCTATTTAGGATTTATGGTCAAATAAATTTTCTAGATATAATAATTTTTCCATGGAAAAAAATTATTTACCATAGTAAAAGTAAAATTTTGGCAATGGATAATATTAATAGTTAAAATCATAACATAAAAAATTAAACATTTATTTGTTGGTTGAGATTTTGATCAACCCTAATTGTCCTGTAAAACATTAATTTCATTAAAAATCTTGTAATTTAATTCAACTTCTATATGGTTGTCTTATAATATATAATAGTTAATAAATCAATCATTTGAACCCACCTCTCCTCAAAAAAAAAATACCACATCCCCACCACCAAATTTGGACACTAACAGAATTTTATATCTATATTTTTCTTCACAATCCACTACTCCACACTATCCAAATTTCTGATTTATTATAGTCTAAAAAATGGAAAATTCATTTTCCTCAAGGGTCTTTCATTGAGGCGATAATCAAAAGATAATTTTCTCAATGGACACCTCTGAATTTATTTTAATTGTCTGTATTATATACACCTCCTTCGACCATAAATTAATTATTTGTAAAGAATAATTCATATACTGTATTTTTTAATTTCTAATTTAATATGTCATATTCATTTCATTTCTAACCTCATCATAATCAAATATATGACATTGTTGTCCTAAGTATTCCGGTTAATTGACTTTGTGAATAATGTTTTTATTATTTTTCTATTACCACCATCATGTCTGGACTTAAAACCATTATAACAGTCAAATAATATTATAATTTTTTTATCATAACCTATTAAAAAGTCATTAAATATTATATTAAACATAACTTCATGCATTCCATAATATTGTTATATGATAACATCGTTTAGGGATGTATGGACTACCAAAACCTCAAAATGATGTGATTCATTCACACATCACTGTGATTTTATTAATGATTTTTTAGTCAAAATTTTTTATATGAAAAAAATATTTATGCTAAATTAATTATATTATATATGTATACATATTCATATATATTTCCTTTCATTTTACTCATTTAATATGACAAAAAATTGAAATAATCGTCTGATATGGACAAAAAAATGTCCGACATGGACATCATACCATATTCATTTTCGACTGAAGTACAGAAAATCCAATAATCATCAGACATAAGAAAAACTAATCATGTATTTGTTATAATGTGGTACAAAGTGTTATAAAATTCATAGCAATATCTATAACTTTTCTAATGAAATTATAATTTAACTTCATAATATTATTCTGGATGACCTTGAATGTAAGATTCAAGTCAGACTACGGGTAAGGGACACTGTCTTAATATCCAATAATTTAGACATATATTGATATTGTGAACCTTAATTATCCATTAAGGTGAATATATTATCTTTTTTATATGTTATATAAAAAATATAATTATTCTCATGATATTTATTGTTTTTTAAATTTTATTCATTAATGATTTTTAATCAATTGTGTCTCATGTGGTATGGGATTTTACTAAATCGATTTTCATTAATTGGGTTATACGTCAACTTAGTTAATTTAATTATTCCATGATTATATGTGGAATCAATTTTTATTGGATTTTATTATATTACCATTCCCTTTTTGTGGATATACTGTTTCTACACATAGAGACCCCTTTGATAAATTATTAATTCATTGACACAAACATTCTAAGGATTAACTCGTCTCACTTTTAATATATGTGAGATATATTCATTATTCACACTTAATTATTTTTTGTGTTATATACATAATGACCATTGATATGAAATTTCACGAAAATACATATTTTAGTTTTATTAATTTATTCATTGTATGATTATTACTTTTATGGGTCATTCAATTCAATAGGTTACAAGTGGTAGGGGAGTTTCCTATCCCAATTTCAAATGATTGGATGAAACATCGACTTATTGATTATTTAGTTCTATGATTATGTGGGAAATGAATTTTGGATATCATATCTTGTATTTATACATTAATTAGGATGATTTTTAAATAATACACATAGTCTAAATTTCATGTAAACAAAATTATATTTTTTTGGTACTCTTTATCAAAAACAATATTTTAATTATTATAATGATTTAATATTATAAATACATCTCTTAAATGCCCATATTTTTAATTTATTTTTATGAATTTATTTATTTGGGAATGAATGTCTTAAAATTTAAAATTCAGGAAAATGTTTTTAATGTGGTATGGAAGAGTTTGAATAAAATACATTTTTTAATGATTAAAAAGTGTTTTATAAATTGATTGATTATTTCAATATATATGAAAGTATTTTATTTAACATATACATCATGAATTGAATTTCCATGATATTATACCTGTATAAGTATTTTTTTATTACTTTTCCTGTTTATAATTTTATTTTGAATTTTTTTTTCATTTATGAGTCCGTGTTTTTGTAGAAATGAAATGTCATTTCAATGTGGAAATGTTTTTTCCTTTATTAATGTTTTATATATTATGATTATATTATTTTTTAGGTAATTGATTATGAATATAAGTAGTTCAATGATAAACCAAAGGAGGATGATCCCATGATAACCATCCATGAAATATGGTAATGAGATAGTTCTAAATAGTAGGGTATGTCCATATAGAATGAGGGAATATATTGTGATGGTTATTCCAAATGTAACCATGAAGGTTAATACCTATGTTGCTGTTAAAGATAAAATGTATGTATGGTATGGATGACCCAAGTTACATTTTTTATTTATGATTGCTAAATTTTTACGAATCTAATGATTTAATTAGCTATGTTATATAGCTTCTGTTTTGATAGATGAAATGAATGAGTTTATGAAAATGTTTTCAGGACAATAAAATATTCATAAACTATCAATTTCATTACAAATTTTATATCTCTTACGGATCATTTTGTTCACATCCAATTTTTTTTAAAATTTTTCCATGGAGTATATGAATGGGTTAGAGAATGTAAGAATTAAATAAAAATTTTATTCAGAAAATAAATAATGATTTATTTGGAAATGTTTAATATTATAAAAAAATAGATAGTTCATAATTGTTTCTAAGCATAATATTTCAGTTGTTGTGTAATAGTTTTTTCCTAATTATCTAAAACACTAATCCTAAAAAAATCCACAATGTAATTTTGTTCAAATACTAAAGATAAGTTAGTGATTAATGTTTGAGCCTTATAGATCCTTTCAATGGTTGATTTAGTTAACATTAAAGGATATGCTGATATTTATGAATGAGTTACATTTCATACTAATCCACAATAGTTAGGCTAATAGAAAGAGTCATATTTATTTTAGAAAAATTGAATGATTTTGAGAATATTTGAATATGTATATATTTGTGTTTATCTTTCTAATAATATTATTCTATTGATATTATCATATTAACATTATTGGTTTTTTCAAATGGTTGTAACTAGAATGAACTGTTGTAACAATGGATTTGAAGTGAAATGTTGTGTTTCCCAAAACAAAAAACGTAATGAAATTGGATCTACAACAAGAAATCTCTTAGTTATTCTAAACCAACTATCGAGAGTAATGATTAACCACATGAACCTTGGTGACTTTCCTCATACAACATATTTGAGAGAAATTAATCCCTATGTAATTTTAGGTAATAACGATGATAAATGTAATCATATTTATCAACATTTGTGTCTTGAATGTGGTAATAAACTCAACTACAATATTTTAATGGGATGATAAGTTGATATAGATGTGGTAATGAAGATCATAAAGCATTAACCTTTCCATGAAAATGTATTTTCTATGTTGACTCCATGATATGGAGAGATGTTATTTCATGTAATAATTTTAATTCTTTAAATGAGTAGAATATGGTCATTATGATAGTAGATTTCCAATGAATATTTTTGGGGAATTTACTTAGACAGACAATAAATATATATTCTTAAAAATACTTAATGTCATTCTAATTGAATAATTGGAAACTGAAATGACATATGAAATGTATGGATTGTTTTTTCACTAATGTTTTACCATTAATTAATAATAAGACATGATTTATGTTTTTTATAGGAATTAAGGATGACAGAATAATATAATTTTTTTATAGGGAACATGAATAATGATTAATTTTTTAGAATTGTACATATAAGGGAATCAAGAGTTATATGAAATCAATAGATGGTTAAATCATTAAAATTAGTCATTCTTTTTTGATAATAATATTACATTGGTAAAACTTTTCTTGTATGTGTAACCCTGTGTTTTGTTATGTAAAAATGTTATTTGAGTAATAATTATCTTTTCAAGTTTGGTCGTAATTATAAGGGTATGAATAACATTTATGGGTTATATGATATTTATTTTTAGGTAATAATGGTGTATTACATTTTTTGGATAAAAAATGAAAGGTATAAGATAAACATTAATCGTTAAAATACATTATGGATACTTATATTTATATTATCTCATTTTGGGAATGTTATAATAATTATACCTTTTTTGATAACAGACAAAATAAAGTCTATGTGGAAACCTATCTCATTAGGCAAGTGTGCGGGAATTTCACCCACAACTAAAGTGTGAAAAGAATTTATCACCTTATACTGGCCTATGTGAATTCCCTGGACATCATCATTTTTTATTTTTAGTTAAATGAGATGAGGCAAAAATTTGAAGTTGATTTTGGGAAATTATGTTTTATCAAATTTATCATCTTGTATTAGAAAATTATTTCTGAATAAAATAATAATTTAAATTTTTTATAATGATGTCTATTTTGGGGAACTTATATGACTACGAAAAATAGAATAATATGATAATTTAATTGATGAGTAATGGTTTAACTATATTTTGGATAAATCAATAATTTTAATTGTTTAGATATGGTGATTCATGTTATCTATGATAATTTTTTACATATTATGGAGGATATGTGATTCGATAAATTAATTTTAGATATGATAAATTAGTGTGGATGATTTTATTGGGAGTTAAATGTCAATATTTATCTGCAATGATTACGTGATCTAATTATTCTGAGTTTTGGGTTTTATTCTCAGTTTGTATTATTTTTAGGAATTATCGTGATAATTATTTATTTAATGTTCTATGTTGAAATATTGGTATTATTGTTGAATTTTATAGATTAAAAGTAGTACTTCTCCCAATAATGGATTATTCATTTTGAGGTAATTATCTTATAATCTACTAACCATTTTGTTGTTGGATAATGTTTAGAGGTAGAATAAATATATATTTATCCTTTTATGGATGAAGTGTGTTTTTAAATTTTTATTATGGTGATTTAGGAAATCAAAATTGATCATAAATACACATCGTTTTAAGAAAAAGTTGAGTTTTTTTAGAATTTTATTATTGTGTTGGACTCTAAATGTCATGTAGGTATATTTCCAAATATTTTTAATCAATTCAGGAAAATTAATCATCAATATTATAAATGTATCTTAAAAAAAATTTAGTTTACTATTCCTACTATGATGTCAAATATCATTTAACCAATAATTCATTTACAACTTTATTATTGTTAAATTTTTTCTAAAAGTGTTTTATATTATTCCCCAATATGGAAAAATAAGTAGTTTTTACTTATGTATCCTTGTTTTACTACATTGCACCCTATTATGTGTTATCTCAGGTAACATTTTTAACTTTCCATACATTCATCTAATGTGTAACTTTTCTTAATCCCTTTTATGATGTTGGATTAAAATAACGATATTTTAAAAAGTCATAACATAGTTTCCATCCAAAAATTAAAATTGAAAGGTATCAATTTCCAAAAGAAGGGAAGAATGTAACATCCTGATATTTTAAAAGGATCCACTGTGATTGATTTTATAAATGATATGAGACATTTAGCTTAAATAAACAAATTAATATTATTATTTATTATGATAGTAATCATATAGTCATTAGAATGATGTGAATGAAAAGGATTAATTGAATTATGAAAATATGGTGTATATTTTTTTTTATAATTACTCATTAGTTACCAAATTGAATATAAAATTAAAGAGAAACCAATTTATTATAGGGAAGTTTTTCTATAATCAAATAATTAAATATTATTAATACTGTACATGAAATTATACAATTACCTTTTTGGAATAAATTAATGAAATATAAATTCATTTTATGAATTTTTTAGAGCATGTATAAGAAAAAAATAAATTTTAAGGACAAAATGAGTGTAATTCTAAAAATACAGTTTTACAATTTTTTGATGGAGAACAGACATTAAATATTATTTTTGAAAAATTAATATGTTATATTTGAAAAAATGAAATTACAATTTAGAATCCAAGAATCAGAATTTATGATTCAAAATGTTTTGGAATAATTCTGATAAAAATAATATTTTGATGAATAGTTATAAAATTCGGGGTTTCAATTCAAAACATAATTTTCATCTAATTTATTTATATTTTTTACATATAATTTTAATACTCATTAAATTTTATTTATGTTGTCTTTTTATCATTTAATAAATATTTTATCATTATAATATTTTTCAAAATTATAATATATATAAAAACATTTCATAAATTTGTACATTTCACATTAAAAAACCTGAATTTTTGTTTCGTCTACCAAAATAATATTTAATATATTTTTCTTAATTATATAAATTCAGTTAGGTATAATTGATTTAATATTTTGAATAATAAGGTTCATATTACTTTTTATGTTCAATTTTTAGTCTTATAGATGAAAATTTTACCATTTTTAAAAAAACTATTTACCGTAGTAAATATAAAAATTTGACAACGGTTAATGTTAAATGTTAAATGATTAGCATTCAAAAAAACAAATAACATTTAATGTTATGTGGACATGTGGATCAACCCTAAAAAATATAATAAATTAATAAAAATACATAGTTGTGGTATATAATACAACATCTATCTGGTTGGATTTTAATATAAAATAATCAATAAATTATTTACATGAACCCACCTCTCCCCAAGTATTAATACCACATCTCCACTATACAATTTCGACTGAATAATAATTTTAGCTACAAAAATATCTTACCAATCATCTCATACTAACAAATCCAACATAAATGTTCTTCAAGTGTCCCAATAACACCAAATACAAAGTCCTTAGGGTTCATACAATGAGAGGATATTCATGTTGTAATTTTCTCTAAGTACCTCACTTAGTTTATATTCGTTTTATAATTTCTACTCACCTCCTTCATCAATAATTGAATGATTAGTATAGAATCATTTATATACACCATTTTTATCTTTAAAATGGAATATATAATAAAAATTTCATTCATCAGCTCCTTTAATTCAACAAAATCATTTTTTTGTCAAATTATTTCTGGTTAATCACCATCAAGAATAATACTTTTAATAATTTTGGTTTACCACCATCATGGATGGTATTAAAACCATAATTCTAGAGAAATAATATTTTAATATGTATATTATAACATATTCTATATTTTGGAAATTTTATATAAATATATGTTCATGCATTTCATGTTGTTGTTTTATGATTACTTCGTTTTGGGACATTTTGACTACCGCCTCCTCAAAATGACGTGATTCATTCACAAATCAAATGGAATGTATTAATGATTGTTTTAGTAAATTTATATAATATAACATAAATTTTAATTCTAATGTAATTATATTATATATTTATGAATATTTATTTACATTTCATTTAATTTCACTCATTCAATACAACATGAAAATTTAAAATATTGTTGATGCATACATATGACCTACCTTCCAAATAATGGCATTTTTGTTTTTTTATAATTTTGATAAATATTTATATAATTAATATTAAATATTTATTTATCAACTTTTATATTTTGGAGATGTTGTGCTTATTACCACATGTACTTTTGACATCGTACCATGTTCAATTTCAACTCAAATATCAAATATCGACAAAAAGTACGACATTACCTTAAATAATTATTTAATTGTTATAACATTGTAATAAGTGGTATTAAATGAATAAAAAATTCAAAAAAAAGATCTAATGATATTAATTTATCATAATATTATTATTCTGGATGATAAAAAACATCTAATACAAGTCATATTCAAGGTAAGGAACATCATCTCAATCTCATTTCATTGAGGCATATCAAGATATTGGGAACCTTTTTTATGATTTAAGGTGTACATAAAACCACTTTTTACATCTGATATCATAAAATAATATATTATAGTGAAATTTAATTTTTTTACTGTTATTATTTAGTGATATTTTTTCATGTGTTTCTCAATTTCCAAGGGATTATTCTAACTCAATTTCTAGTCATTAGGTTATATCTATACATCATTGATTTTATTATTTTAATATTATCCAGGGGACTCCCTTATTATTGAATTATGTTTTATTAAAACTTATATGTATGTGGATATAATATTTTTACACATAATCACTCCATTTATAAAATCAAAATTCGTTGACATGAACATTGTATGGATATAGTGGCCTCAGTTTTTACCTCTATGATATATAAGAATTTTTCAACACTAATTACAATTTTATAGTATATATAATTACTATTTATATTAAATATCATGAATCATTTTATATTAATGTTTATAAATTTGTCCTTTAATGATCTTTACTTTTATGGGTCATACAATTCGACAGATTACATGTGTAAATGGATTTCTTAACCCAAATTCCATTATTTGAGTTAAACATCTACTTCTTCATTATATCATTCCGTGAATATGTTGGAAATAAATATTAGATATAATATTATGTAATTATATGAGATTAATGTTGATTAATATTAAATACGTAGAATTTAACTATTTTATAAATGAAATGATCATTGTATGGGTCTCCAAAACGAATACATTGTTTTAATTGTATTTATTATTTACTAATGTGAATCTGTCTATTCCATGTCCACATATTCAAAATGTTATTTAAGGATTTATTTATATTTGAATGAATTTTTTTTGAATTTATATACTACCAAACGTTTACAAAATGGTATGGGACTATTTTATTCAAAAATATTTTTATTAAATGATTTAAATATGTTTAAAAAATTGATTTATTGTTTCAGTAGAAAAGATTATATATTATATAACATATACATAATAATTAAAATTTTCACTATTTTATGTTCTTGTAATGAATTGATTTCATTACCCGTCCTTGGGTCCCGTGTCGTGACTACCCCAAGCACACAATCCAAAGGCCATGGGCTGGTGACTAGCACAGAAGGCGTAAATCCTAATAAGAATGGAAGGAATTTTCTTTTATAGAAGTAAACAAATAGAACAAAGTACGCAAGTTAAGTAAGAACTAAGTAAAACTAAGTACAAAAGTAAGTACTGATAAGTAAATGGGCCAGTATACAAACCCAACTGAAGGTACAATACAACTGAAAAGGAAAGTTAAACAATAGAAAAGTTATGCAGCAACCACCGAATCGTCCTCTCGGAATCCCACCTGAAGGGTAGGTAGAGATGGTCTCCTCAGATCCTTGGGTTTGACCTTCTGCTCCGTGTAAGTCTCGTCTAGTGGACCACCTCCAGGTACTTTCCACTACTACAATCCTCCACCTTGATCAGTGTTGTCCGTCATCTGTATCTCACCTAACGTAGTGTGGAAATAACACATGCAAGGGTGAGTATACGATACTCACTACGGACCTTGAGACCTCTGAAGGTCTCCCAAAATCCACGAAGGATAAACCATAATGGAAAGATACAAATACAAAGTATCAACCAACACTTATTAGGTATATTCCCATACATATACCTATGTCATCAATTTCAGTTTGGCTCCAACGTCCGAGCCCAAGCACAACCCAGTCTACACAGGAAGGAAATCAACCACATCAATGATAATGATTTAATGTCAAGACTCAGCTCAGATATGAATACAAATCACGATGTGGGTTCTAGATGATTATATATAGCCTCTAAATAATATACTCTATCAAACCCATGTAGGATCCATGTACAGATGTCGTCGCTGCCAAACCCACGTAGGATCCATGTACAGTAACCCTCAATGCCGAACCAACATAGTGTCACGACCCGCCCTCGGGGTCCGTGCCGTGACTACCCCAAGCCCGTCTTCCATAGGCCAGGGGCTGGCGACTAGAACCAAGGCGTAAATCCCGGAAAAAAAGGGAAGGCATTGCCTTTGAAAAGTAAACACACACCACAGAGTAAACAAGCGTGAAGTAAACACTAAACAAAACAGAGCACGACTGAAAGTGCGGAAAGGTAAATGGGCCAGAATACAAACCCAAACTGAAAGTAAAGTACAACTCAAAAAGGGAAAAACAGCAACTGAAAAGTAAAAGCCGATACTCCGAGCTGTCCACTGGAAATCCCACCTGAAGGGTGGGTACAGATAGCTCCTCTGCTCCACGGGTCCCGCCGTCCGCTCCGTGCACGTCCCGCCCAGTGGTCCACCTCCGGGTACTGTTCCGCTCTGCAAGCCTCAGCTAAGGTCAACGCTGTCCGTCGTCTGCAACCAACACAACGTAGTGCGGGCAAAGCCCGTGCAGGGGTGAGTATAAGCTACTCAGTAGGGACCCCGAGACCCCTGAAGGTCTCTCAAATCCACAAAGGATAAACCACGAAGAAAAGTACAATCACGAAGTAACAACCGACACTGCTTAGGTATATGCCCATACATATACCTATGTCATCAATTCAAACACGCTCCAACCTCCGAGCCCAATTACAACTCAGTCCACGCAGGAAAGTATACGTATTCCACATAGGAAAGCAAAACATAATCCACACAGGATTGCACAACACAATCCATAGAGGAAAGCAACAGGATTCAGCTCACACAGGTATACTTCTTCAAGGACGATAAGGAGAATCACTGATCCATCTAAGTCGTCGGACCCACGAAGGATCGTTAGGTAACTAACCCCCGCAAAGATCCACACAGGATCGGGCCCACACAGGACCTATAGGTGCTGGCTCACACAGAACCGCTGAGCACAAGGACCCACACAGGATCGGGCCCACATAGGACCTGTAGCACTGATCCACGTAGGATCGCTGAGTGCTGTAGTCGTTGTCGTCGAATCCACACAGGATCTCTGTACTGTCGTCGTCGAATCCACACAGGATCTCTGTACTGTCGTCGTCGCAGTCACAGTAGCAGTCGTAGCAGTAGTAGCAGTTGTAGCAGTCGCAGCCAGCACTAGGGTTCCCGCACACAGCAAACTCGTTCGGAGGGTCCGCTCCACGAGCCGAGAGGCTGATACCTCAACTGTCACAAAGACCAGAGTTGATGTATCCAAAAGTTCCGTATCGTCAACAGGAACTCAACGCAACAGACGGCGCGTCGATCGGACGCCCGGTCTGAGAGTTATTGGCATTTTCGTCTCCGGGGCCCGGTTGGTTTTTAAGGCTAAACCAACCCGACCGTACTCCACCTGCGTCCAAACCTCGGGCGGAGTATGCCAAAAGATCCGTCTCACTAAGAGGAACACAACGCGACTGACGGCACGTCAATCGGACGTCCGTAGCTCAAGATATGAGCGTTTCCGCTCCGAACGCCCGGTTGGTTTCGTGAACGAACCAACCCGGCCGAACTCAAAGTAAACCGAAACCTTGAGTGCGATATACCAAAACGACCTTCTCAATCCAAGGATCGCGTTTCCGCAGACGGTTCGTCATTCGGAGGTCTGAGGCTCAAGATATGGCCCAAAAACCGATTCTGGTTCGAAACGGGGGGGGGTCCGGGTCCGGGCCAACCCGGCCCGACCCCCCCCCCCCCCTGGGGCGGCGCGGCGGCGCGGCGAGCCGCGGCGGCCTAGCGCCGCGAGGGGCCGCACGCGGGGGCTAAGCCCCCGCTGATTGAAACGGCGCGGCCTTTGTGCCGCGCCTTTGCAACAAACGGCCCCCACGTGGGGGCCGGTTTAATAAAGAGAACCGGGGGGCTGCTGCCCCCCTTTCATGGAACTGCCCCCCTCTTAAAGAGGGGGGTTTTACATGCTGGCCGGGGGATTAATTCCCCCGGTTTAAAGCCTTCCGTCCGGCCAGCTGGCCGGCCGGTTTTCTCCAACGGGACCGGAAATTCCGGTCCCCCCTTCGGCTTCCGACGCCGGCGGCCCGGCCGCCGGTCTTCTCTTCCGCCGCGGCCTGGGACCGGCCGCGGTCTCCTCGTCCCGCCGCGGCCCGGAACCGGCCGCGGTGTTCGTCGTCCGGCGTGGTGCGACGGCACCGCGCCCCTTTCGTCGTGCCTTGATTCCTTTCAACGCGGCGCGACGGTGTCGCGTTCTTGAAGATTCTACCTCGGTGTAGCACGACGGCGCCGCGTAAAATAAAAGCACGATTATCCGCGTGGTGCGACGGCACCACGCCACTTGCTTCCACCCGCAAGAATAAACAAGAATGATGGAGGGGGGTTCGGCCGTGTTCGTGCGGTCCGGCCCCCTCTCGTTAAAATAAAAACGCAACTTAAATAATTCAAGCCACACGTTAGACTTGCTATTCACGATCAAGAATAAAAAAATAAGGAAACCAAAAAGAAATCAACAACCCCTACCTCGGGTATAAGGTTCGAAGATTGTGAACGTTCCGCGGAAGACGACGTCGCGGAGGTCGGGCGTCGTGGTAGCCGTTCGTCAAATCCGATGATGAAGGGATGCGTTCGAAGAGACACGTCGTTGGCGAAACTTGTACGCCGACGAAGGTTGTCCGAGGAAGAAGTGGCGTCCCCTTCGTTGACATGGTAAACGAAGAATGGAGGTGCGGCGTTCTTCGTCGGAGCTTGAGCGTTCTTCGTCAAGATGAACGTTCTTCGAGTTCTTCGTCAGAGTTGAAGAAGAAGAAGAGCTCTCCACCTCTCAAGAAGACAAACAAATAACCCAAAATAAAATAAGACAACAACTTATTTTATTATTACATAACACAATAGAATTTCAAAAGTTTGAAATTCAAAAGGATTAACTCCCATAATTAAATAAGTAACTCAAGTCAATAAATGAGGCGTTAAGGGAGTTGGGAGAATTTGAAAGGATTAGGGGTTCGTGTGGGCCCCACCACAATTAATCCTCCCAAGGGAGGTTAAGTGGGTGTGGGTCCCACTTCCAACCCCCTTTGGTAGGTTTTATCAAGTTATAATAAAATTTGTTCTACACAAATTTTATTTAACTCAAACTAAAAACCCCAAAATTAACTTTCAACCCGAAACAAACGCAACTCCCGAAAAGGTCTCTTTAAGCGAATATCGGCGCTGCGAGTTCATCGGTGCCCTCGGATTTCAATTCCGAGCACCGGATCAAAAGATAGGATTCCCGCTCGTTCGTTCACTGAACGTACCCGAGCCAAACTTTGGAAATTAATTTCGGGCACTCCGGGCCTCGGAATCAGGTGCCGTCTGAAACCGTGCTCTTGTAAAATTCTAAAGAAAATTAAGAAAAAATTTCCCTTGAATTTTACGGGTCTTTACATTACTCCCACCTCAGGGCTTTACGTCCCCGTAAAGATACATCAAAAACTAGGAAACAAATGAGGGTACTGAGCACGCATCTGAGCCTCCCGCTCCCATGTGCTCTCCTGGAGATTCCCGTGCTGCCATCTGATTCGCACAAGAGGAATCGATCGCCCACGCAGGACCCGCTCCTGTCGATCCTCTATCTCCACCGGGACCTCCGTAAAAGTCGCCCCATCGTCAACGTCAAGCTCCCCATGGTCAATGATGTGCGTCGGGTCGTGCACGTATCTCCTCAGATGAGATACGTGGAAGACGTCGTGCACCCGGTGCAACTGAGGTGGTAGAGCCAGGCGATAAGCCACCTCACCAATCCTGCTGAGAATCTGGAAAGGTCCGATGAAGCGCGGAGATAACTTGCCGCCTCTGCCAAATCTCTGAATACCACGTCGAGGTGAGACCCGCAAGAAGACGTGGTCGCCATCCTCGAACTCTAGTGGCCTCCGCCTCCTATCCGCATATGACTTCTGCCGGCTTTGAGCTGTCCTCATCCGCTCCAGGATGACCTGGACCTTCTCTGTCGTGGCCTGGACCATCTCCGGTCCCACCATTGCTGACTCCCCAGGGTCTGTCCAGCACAAAGGAGATCTACATGGTCGGCCGTACAACGCCTCGTACGGTGCCATCCCGATGGTAGAGTGGTAGCTGTTGTTGTACGCGAACTCCACCAAGGGTAGGTGGTCCTCCCAGCTACGACCAAAGTCGAGGACACAGGCACGGAGCATGTCCTCGAGTGTCTGAATGGTCCTCTCCGTCTGACCATCCGTCTGAGGGTGAAAGGCTGTGCTAAGACGTAGCTGTGTCCCGAACGCCTCCTGTAACCCCTTCCAAAGTCGGGAAGTAAAGCGGGCATCTCGATTGGAAACGATAGATGATGGCACGCCGTGGAGCCGCACAATCTCCTGAACGTAGAGACGTCCCAAGCTCTCCACTGAGCCCTGCTCTCTGATGGGTAAGAAGTGTGCTGACTTGGTGAGTCGGTCAACAATCACCCAGATGGAGTCGTGACCTCTGGAAGTGCGTGGAAGTCCAGTCACAAAGTCCATAGATATGCCATCCCACTTCCACTCCGGAACCTCCAAGGGTTGTACCAAGCCTGCTGGTACCTGATGCTCTGCCTTCACCTGCTGACAGGTGAGGCATCGAGAAACGAACTCTGCTACATCCTTCTTCATACCCGGCCACCAATGCTGTCGTTTGAGGTCCTGGTACATCTTCGCCACTCCAGGATGTACCGCTAAAGGATAAGTGTGAAACTCTCTCAGTACTTCCTCTCGCAATGCGACTGGTACCATGGTACGTCCTCTGAAAAGGATGTCGTGCTCTGCTCCAAGGGAGAAACCATCAGGTGCCTGTCCCGAGGATATCTGTGCACGCCATGTCTGACAGTCAGCGTCCTCGCGCTGTGCCTCCCTGACTCGCTGCAGTAGTGGAGGAGTGACTGTGAGAGACTGAAGAAAGGCTTCTCCATCTCTATCCATGAAGGATATCTACAAAGAGGCTAGCTGCTCCGTCGCCTCCTCAAGTAGCTGAATGCCCGTCCTCCTGCTGAGGGCATCGGCTACTACGTTCCCCTTCCCAGGAGTATAGACTATCTCAAAGTCATAGTCCTGGAGGAACTCGAGCCATCGTCGCTGTCTCAGGTTCAGGTCCTTCTGCGAGAAGATATACCTGAGACTCTGATGATCGGAAAAGACTGTAAAGCGCTCGCCCATCAGATAGTGTCGCCATGTCTTCAGAGCGAAGACCACTGCTGCTAACTCCAGGTCATGGGTAGCGTAGTTCTGCTCATGCGGCCTCAACTGACGTGATCCATAGGCGATCACGGCCCGCTCCTGCATCAGAACACATCCGAGTCTGGTCCCTGATGCATCGCAGTAGACTACGTACCCTACTCCCTCCTCAGGCAACCTCAAGATAGGTGCGCTAGTCAATCTCTGTCTCAGCTCCTGGAAGATCTGCTGACATCTGTCTGACCACACGAAGGGTTTCCCCTTCTTCGTCAAAGATGTGAGTGATGCTGCAACTCTAGAGAAGTCTGGTACGAATCTCCGATAGTATCCAGCTAGTCCCAAGAAACTCCGAACCTCAGTCACGCTCCTGGGTGGCTCCCAAGCTAACACAGCCTCAATCTTCGCGGGATCCACTGCAACTCCCGCCTCAGAGATAACGTGTCCCAAAAAGTGGACCTCACGTATCCAGAACTGGCACTTCGAGAGCTTACCATAAAGCTGGATCTCTCGGAGTGTGTTAAGAACAACTCGCAAGTGATAGGCGTGCTCCTCCTCTGTCGTAGAGTAAATCAGAATGTCGTCGATGAAGACCACGACAAACCGATCGAGGTATGGCTGAAAGATCCTGTTCATGAGAGCCATGAACACTACTGGAGCATTAGTTACACAGAAAGGAATAACCAAGAACTCATAGTGGCCATACCAACATCTGAAGGCCGTCTTCTGCACATCCTCGTCTCTGACTCTGAGCTGATGATAGCCTGACCTGAGGTCTATCTTCGAGAACCACCGTGCTCCCTTGAGCTGATCAAAGAGGTCATCAATCCTCGGTAGCGGATACTTGTTCCTCACTGTCACCTGGTTCAGGCGACGATAGTCAACACAAAGTCGCAAGCTCCCGTCCGCCTTCTTGGCGAACAATATTGGGGAAGCCCAGGGTGAAACACTGGGTCGGATGAATCCCTTGCCCTGCAAGTCCTCCAAATGTACCCGTAGCTCTCGAAGCTCGGAGGGGGCCATCCGATATGCTGGAGTAGATATCGGGGTTGTCCCGGGGTACAAGTCAATATAAAAGTCTACCTCTCTGCGAGGAGGTAGCTCTGGGACGTCGTCGGGAAAAACGTCCGCAAACTGATCCACCACTGCAGGAAAACCAGGACTCCGCACGTCCACTGCTCCAAGGATGAGGCTATCCAACTGATGAGTGATGGGCTGTCCTCTCCTCCGCGGAAGTCCATCCTGTGCTGCTAAGGCTCCCTTCTCGCCGGTGAAGGTGAACCTGCTCCCGTCGGTGCGTACACAACGCACCTTGCGCCTAAAACAGTCAATCTGTGCATGGACCGTAGATAGCCAATCCATGCCCAAGATGACGTCGTAAGGCCTCGACGCTGCTACAAGAAGATCCCAGCCGAAGCTCTCGCCTCCTAGAGTAAGCTCACACTGCCGGCACCAGTGCGTAATCGTTGAGTCTGCTCCCGTAGGAGTCTCTAGCCGTAAGGATCGAGCCAACGGCTCTGTCGGAATCTCCGAGCTCCGAACAAGGGCAGCGGCTATGAAAGAATGACTCGCTCATGTGTCTATAAGAACTATAGCAAAGGTGGAATAGACACAGATAGTACCTCGAATCATCTCGGGTGCGCCGTGGTCGTAGGCCTCTGCTGCCTGGAGCTGTGCATGTCGCTGCCCGCCAGCTCCCTGTGGTCGGGGTGGACCTCCTGGTGGTGGTGGTGGTAGAGCCTCAAAGCGTCGGCCACCACCAGCTGCTCGTCCAGCTCCTCTGCCTCATCCGCCTCCTCCCTGCGGACCGCCACGGTCGACCCTCTGCCTCTGCCTTGGTGGTCCATCAACTGACTGCTGCTCCTCGGCACGGCGGGTCGGGCAGTCACGAGCCATGTGGCCCTGCCCGCCGCACGAGTAGCATTGTCTGCCTCTCAGAAGACTGGCCCTGCGCTGTGTGCCCCGCACTGCTGAGCCAGTGCCCTGAGATCGTCTGCCCGAAGGTCTGGTCTGTCTGGACCCCTGAGTCATCCGTCGACTGCCTGCTGCAGATGACTCTGCCACGTGCCGCCCTGCGGTGGGTCGCTGTGCTGGTGTAGACTCAGCAAGGAAGCTTTCGATCAGAAGGGCCCGCTCCAGTACTCCTGTCTGAGTCGGTATGCTGAGGGAGATCAGCGATGCCATGATCTCGTGTCTCAAACCCTGCTCGAAGGTCTGGGCCCGGAAGAATGGGTCCCGTACCATGTCGGTCGAGTAGCGTGAGAGATCGGTAAATCTCGCCGAGTACTGAGCGACCGTCATGCTGCCCTGCCGCAGCTGTATAAGCTCTTGGATACGCACCGCACGAAGGGTGGCTGGGACGAACTCCGAGCGGAAGAGGCTCTCAAAGTCCGTCCAAAGTAGAGATGCCTCATCGTGCACCTGGAGCATCAAGCTCCACCATCGTCCTGCTACTGCATGTAGTAGGCTCGCAGTGAGGATCACCATGAGGTCTGCTGGTGTCCTCACTAGCCTAAACACTCGAACCACTGCCTCCAGCCAGTCCTCTGCTGCCTGGGGATCCGTCTCCCCGCGAAACCTGGGCGGTCGCTGGCGCTGAAACTCATGCAGTGCGCTGAGGCGACGTGCATCGTCAGCGGCTGCTGCTGGAAGCATCGGGGGATCGGCAGGTAAAGCTACCGCTGGTGCCACTACTGGAAAAGGGCCCTGCACCGAGGCCTCGTCGCTCGGTGGGCTGTCGTCACGCTCGACTCTCGGAACCCTAGCTGGCTGCCATCGTGGGGACATCCTGAAAAGGAAACAGGTGCGCCACGGTCAGAACAGTATACCTGGTGAGCTGATATAAGTAATCACAAAGAAAACTTTGAAACACACACGCAATCAATGTTTTCGTGCATTAAGTCGGAAATCAGAAGTCAGGGTCCTGGTGTACGGATACGTCGGCCGCCGCACCAACCCTGGACTCCCTGGACTGATAACCACACTCAATACGCTAAACATTATTGCTTCACATAGAAAAGATCAGAGTTCACGGTAGAACCGAACTCCTCTGATACCAATTTGTCATGACCCGCCCTCGGGGTCCGTGCCGTGACTACCCCAAGCCCGCCTTCCATAGGCCAGGGGCTGGCGACTAGCACCAAGGCATAAATCCCGGAAAAAAAGGGAAGGCATTTCCTTTGAAAAGTAAACACACACCACAGAGTAAACAAGCGTGAAGTAAACACTAAACAAAACAGAGCACGACTGAAAGTGCGGAAAGGTAAATGGGCCAGAATACAAACCCAAACTGAAAGTAAAGTACAACTCAAAAAGGGAAAAACAGCAACTGAAAAGTAAAAGCCGCTACTCCGAGCTGTCCACTGGAAATCCCACCTGAAGGGTGGGTACAGATAGCTCCTCTGCTCCACGGGTCCCGCCGTCCGCTCCGTGCACGTCCCGCCCAGTGGTCCACCTCCGGGTACCATTCCGCTCTGCAAGCCTCAGCTAAGGTCAACGTTGTCCGTCGTCTGCAACCAACACAACGTAGTGCGGGCAAAGCCCGTGCAGGGGTGAGTATAAGCTACTCAGTAGGGACCCCGAGACCCCTGAAGGTCTCTCAAATCCACAAAGGATAAACCACGAAGAAAAGTACAATCACGAAGTAACAACCGACACTGCTTAGGTATATGCCCATACATATACCTATGTCATCAATTCAAACACGCTCCAACCTCCGAGCCCAAGTACAACTCAGTCCACGCAGGAAAGTATACGTATTCCACATAGGAAAGCAAAACATAATCCACACAGGATTGCACAACACAATCCACACAGGAAAGCAACAGGATTCAGCTCACACAGGTATACTTCTTCAAGGACGATAAAGATGATCACTGATCCATCTAAGTCATCGGACCCACGAAGGATCGATAGGTAACTAACCCCTGCAAAGACCCACACAGGATCGGGCCCACACAGGACCTGTAGGCGCTGGCTCACACAGAACCGCTGAGCGCAAGGACCCACACAGGATCGGGCCCACATAGGACCTGTAGCACTGATCCACGTAGGATCGCTGAGTGCTGTAGTCGTCGTCGTCGAATCCACACAGGATCTCTGTACTGTCGTCGTCGAATCCACACAGGATCTCTGTACTGTCGTCGTCGCAGTCACAGTAGTAGTCGTAGCAGTAGTAGCAGTTGTAGCAGTCGCAGCCAGCACTAGGGTTCCCGCACACAGCAAGCTCGTTCGGAGGGTCTGCTCCACGAGCCGAGAGGCTGATACATCAACTGTCACAAAGACCAGAGTTGATGTATCCAAAAGTTCCGTATCGTCAACAGGAACTCAACGCAACAGACGGCGCGTCGATCGGACGCCCGGTCTGAGAGTTATTGGCATTTTCGTCTCCGGGGCCCGGTTGGTTTTTAAGGCTAAACCAACCCGACCGTACTCCACCTGCGTCCAAACCTCGGGCGGAGTGTGCCAAAAGATCTGTCTCACTAAGAGGAACACAACGCGACTGCCGACACGTCAATCGGACGTCCGTAGCTCAAGATATGAGTGTTTCCGCTCCGAAGCCCCGGTTGGTTTCGTGAACGAACCAACCCGGCCGAACTCAAAGTAAACCGAAACCTTGAGTGTGATATACCGAAACGACCGTCTCGATCCAAGGATCGCGTTTCCGCAGACGGTTCGTCATTCGGAGGTCCGAGGCTCAAGATATGGCCCAAAAACCGATTCTGGTTCGAAACGGGGGGGTCCGGGTCCGGGCCGACCCAGCCCGACCCCCCCCCCCCCCCCTGGGGCGGCGCGGCGGGCCGCGGCGGCCTGGCTCCGCGAGGGGCCGCACGCGGGGGCTAAGCCCCCGCTGATTGAAACGGCCCGGCCTTTCTGCCGCGCCTTTGCAACAAACGGCCCCCACGTGGGGGCTGGTTTAATAAAGAGAACCGGGGGGCTGCTGCCCCCCTTTCATGGAACCGCCCCCCTCTTAAAGAGGGGGGTTTTACATGCTGGCCGGGGGATTAATTCCCCCGGTTTAAAGCCTTCCGGCCGGCCAGCTGGCCGGCCGGTTTTCTCCAACGGGACCGGAAATTACGGTCCCCCCTTCGGCTTCCGACGCCGGCGGCCCGGCCGCCGGTCTTCTCTTCCGCCGCGGCCCGGAACCGGCTGCGGTCTCCTCGTCCCGCCGCGGCCCGGAACCGGCCGCGGTGTTCGTCGTCCGGCGCGGTGCGACGGCACCGCGCCCCTTTCGCCGTGCCTTGATTCCTTTCAACGCGGCGCGACGGCGTCGCATTCTTGAAGATTCTACCTCGGCGTAGCGCGACGGCGCCGCGTAAAATAAAATCATGATTATCCGCGTGGTGCGACGGCACCACGCCACTTGCTTCCACCCGCAAGAATAAACAAGAACGATGGATGGGGGTTCGGCCGTGTTCGTGCGGTCCGGCCCCATCTCGTTAAAATAAAAATGCAACTTAAATAATTCAAGCCACACATTAGACTTGCTATTCACGATCAAGAATAAAAAAATAAGGAAACCAAAAAGAAATCAACAACCCCTACCTCGGGTATAAGGTTCGAAGATTGTGAACGTTCCGCGGAAGACGATGTCGCGGAGGTCGGGCGTCGCGGTAGCCGTTCGTCAAATCCGATGACGAAGGGATGTGTTCGAAGAGACACGTCGTTGGCGAAACTTGTACGCCGGCGAAGGTTGTCCGAGGAAGAAGTGGCGTCCCCTTCGTTGACACGGTAAACGAAGAATGGAGGTGTGGCGTTCTTCGTCGGAGCTTGAGCGTTCTTCGTCAAGATGAACGTTCTTCGAGTTCTTCGTCAGAGTTGAAGAAGAAGAAGAGCTCTCCACCTCTCAAGAAGACAAACAAATAACCCAAAATAAAATAAGACAACAACTTATTTTATTATTACATAACACAATATAATTTCAAAAGTTTGAAATTTAAAAGGATTAACTCCCATAATTAAATAAGTAACTCAAGTCAATAAATGAGGCGTTAAGGGAGTTGGGAGAATTTGAAAGGATTAGGGGTTTTTGTGGGCCCCACCACACTTAATCCTCCCAAGGGAGGTTAAGTGGGTGTGGGTCCCACTTCCAACCCCCTTTGGTAGGTTTTATCAAGTTATAATAAAATTTGTTCTACACAAATTTTATTTAACTCAAACTAAAAACCCCAAAATTAACTTTCAACCCGCAACAAACGCAACTCCCGAAAAGGTCTCTTTAAGCGAATACCGGCGCTGCGAGTTCATCGGTGCCCTCGGATTTCAATTCCGAGCACCGGATCAAAAGTTAGGAATTCCCGCTCGTTCGTTCACTGAACGTACCCGAGCCAAACTTCGGAAATTAATTCCGGGCACTCCGGGCCTCGGAATCAGGTGCCGTCTGAAACCGCGCTCTTGTAAAATTCTAAAGAAAATTAAGAAAAAATTTCCCTTGAATTTTACGGTTCTTTACACATAGGATCCATGTATAGTTGTTATCACTATAGAACCCATGGAGGATCCAAGTACAGTCATCCTCACTGCTGAACCCATGTTGGAACCAAGTACTACCGTCTTCGTCGTTGAACCCATGGAGGATCCCAACACGATAGTCGTCGCATTCGTAGCCAGCTCTAGGGTTCCCGCACACGGCATAATCTATTCTGTGGAGGTATTATCCTTGAGTAAAGGGGTCAATACATAAACTATCAAGAAGTATAGAGTTGATGTACCTCAATGTTTCTTTGCATCAAAAGGAACTTAACGCGGCAGACGGTGCGTCAATCGGACGCACGGTCTAAGAGATATTGGCATTTTCATTCCAGGGGCCATGTTGGAAATATGCTCGTTCCAAACCTGGTCATTTATCAGAGTTTTCATAAACACAATTAGATTATCGCAAAATGACCTCCTCATCGATAGACTCTCAGTGCTTCAAACGGCACGTAGATTGGATGAACGGTCATTAAGTTATTCATGTTTAAGTGAATAATGGGCCCGACCCGATAAGCTGGGTGGGCTGGTAGGTCGGGTCACCCAGTTTTGGCGGGTCGGGCCCGGTAGGTGTTTCAGACCAGCCCGAAGCTTCGTGCGGTCCGACCTAAGAGATGCGTCTTGGCCCGAAGTGTGCACGGCCTGACCCGAAGAGGTGTGGCCCGGCTGGCTCTGCCAGCTGGCCGTGCGGCTCGGCCCGAAGGCCGAGTGGTCCGAGACGGGGGGCGCGGCCCCCGGCTGCCCGAACCGACGGCTCCAAGTGGCACCAGCCTCCCACGATGGTCGGCCTTCTGGAACAAGCCTCCAACGATTCGGGGTGCGGTTCCTCCTGCAGAGCCGACGCGATTGGTCCTGCTTCCTTCACCGTGTTCCTGGCACGATGCAAAGACATCGTGCCTCCACTGTCGTCAGTCGCCGATTCTAAAAAAATAGAACAAGATCAATTGATGGTCGTCGGGCCATGTTCGTTCGGCCTGCGCCCTCCGCGTAATGTGATAGAAATTGGCCGTATATAAACCATGATTTCCAACAATGAATGGGGTACAAAAACATTCCATTTCAAGAATAAACCCCTACCTATATAATTTTCGTCACACATCGGTCATCGTAGAAGACGGCATCGCGGGGAAAGGATTCGCAGGCGACGTTGGAGTGCCCCTGAGGAGGAAGCGGTGTCTGCTCTATTGTCACAGATATGAGAATGGGTGGCGCGTTGTCGTTCTTCATGGAACCAGTGATCTTCGTCGAAGAAATAATCGTTCTTCATCGGAGGTCGGTGTTCTTCAAAAACTCAAGAGCTCTCCCAATCCTCCTTCTCACAACGAAATCCCTCCTCCCCTAAAATAATAGGCTAATCCTATTATTTTATTACACATACAATTTAAATTTAAAATTTCAAATCACCTCATTAATTAAATGTGTTGGAAAATAATTGAAGAGAGGTAGAGGAAAGAGCCTCATAAATTTGAGGGGTTTTCATGAAATAATGGAGTGAGGGAGGTGGAGAGATAGGAAATTAATGGGGGGTTTCCAATTTAATGAGGTGGTTTAATGAGTTTGGAGGAAAAATATTGGGTGGGTCTCATTTGGGTCCCACCTCTCTAACATCCACACATGGGTAGTTAGGTGGGTGTGGGTCCCACCGTTAACTACCCATGGGAGGAATTAACCTCCTTAGATACTTAAAATTGTTCTAACAAATTTATATATATATTTTTTTAATTTAACCACAATTTATAACATCAATCTCGCATAAAATGAAACTGTGGAAAATGTCCCCTTAAGAAATTACCGACGATGTGAGTTCATCAGTGCCCTCAGAATTAAATTCCATGCACCGGTTCAAAATATAGAAAAAATAGCTCGTTCATTCACTGAATGTACCAGATATAAATTTCATAAATTGATTCCGGACACACTGGGCCTCGAAATCAAGTGTCATCAGAATCCATAGGCTCCAAAAATTCATAAGTACTTATGAAAAAAATTTCTTTGAAATTTTCGGGTATTTACATTACTCCCACCACATGGATTTACATCCCCGTAAAGCTACAACATACTCTAGGGAAACAAATGTGGGTTCTGAGCATGAATCTGAGCTTCCAACTCCCATGTACTTTCATGGATGTTCCTGTGCTGCCATCAAATGAGAACGTGAGAAATCAACCATCCAGGTAGGACCCGCTATTGTCGATCCTCGATCTCCACCGGAACCTCCGTGAATGTAGCCCCGTCATCGATGTCCAGCTCCACGTGGTCGATGATGTGGGTCGGGTCGTGCACATATCTCCTCAGCTAAGATACG
Source organism: Viscum album (assembly GCA_963277665.1). Lineage (NCBI taxonomy): Eukaryota > Viridiplantae > Streptophyta > Magnoliopsida > Santalales > Viscaceae > Viscum > Viscum album. The sequence goes on along the minus strand of OY728122.1, from coordinate 263,649,959 downwards.
TGGAAGACGTCATGCATCCAGTGCAACTGAGGTGGAAGTGCCAGGCGGTAAGCCACCTCACCTACCCTGCTGAGGACTTGGAATGGTCCAATGAAGTGGGGAGATAACATGCCGCCCTAGACAAATCTCTGTAATCCAAGTCGAGTTGAAACCTGTAAGAAGACGTGGTCGCCATCCTTGAAATCCAGTGTTCTTCGTATCCTATCAGCGTAGTACTTCTATCTCCTCTGTGCATTCCTCATCCTCTCTTGGATGATCCGCACCTTCTCCATCATATCCTGAACCATTTCTGGTCTACGAGTGCAGACTACCCAGGCTCAATCCAGCATAGAGGTGATCTGCAAGGTTGTCCTTACGGTGCCTCGTATGGTGCCATCCTTACCGTGGAGCAGTATCTGTTATTGTATGAAAACTCCACCAAGGGTAGTTGATCCTCCCAGCTATGACCAATGTCAAGGACACATGCAAGGAGCATGTCCTCGAGTGTCTAAATGGTCCTCTCTTTCTACCAATCTGTCTGAGGATGATAGGCGGTTTTCAGGGGTAGCTGTGTCCCAAATGTCTCCTGTAAAACCTTCAAAAGCCTGGAAGTAATGTGAGTGTCTCGATCGGAGATGATAGACGACGACACACCATGAAGTCGTATGATCTCCTGAATGTAGAGGTGTCCCAAGCTCTCTATTGATCCATGCTCTCTGATCGGTAGGAAGTGGGTCGACTTGGAGAGTCTGCCTATGATCACCCAGATGGAGTCATTTCTTCTAGAAGTACGTGGGATCCCTGTCACGAAATCATGGGTATCTTGTCCCACTTCCACTCTGGAACCACTAAGGGTTGTACCAAGCCTATTGGTACATGGTGATCTGCCTTCACATGCTGGGAAATGAGACATCGTGAAATGAACTCTGCTAAAGCCTTCATTATACCCAACCACCAGTGCTATCATATGAGGTCTTGGTACATCTTCTCCACTCCTGGATGTACCTCTTGTGGGGAAGTGTGAAACTCCCTCAACACTTCCTCCTACAGTGGAACTAGTACCATGGTATGTCCCCTGAAGAGGATGAAGTGCTCTCCTCCAGAAAATCCATCAGGCACCTGCCATATGGAAATCTAAGAACATCGCGTCTCACATTAAACATCCCCACGTTGTGCCTCTCAGACCCACTGATGTAGTGGAGGAGTGACTGTGAGGGACTATATAAAGGTTTCCCCATCTATATCCATGAAGTATATCTGCAAAGCGGCTAACTTCTCTGTCGCCTCTCGATGGTGTTGAATGCCCGATCTCTGGCTTAGAGAATCAACTACTATATTCCCATTTCCAAAAGTATATACCATATCAAATTCATAGTCTTGGAGGAACTCGATCCATCATCGTTGTCTCAGTTTCAGGTCCTTCTATGAGAAGATGTAATTGAGAGTTTGGTGGTCAGAGAAGACTGTAATGCGCTTGCCCATCAAATATTGCTGCCACGTCTCTAGGGAGAAGACCACAGCTGCTAAATCCAGGTCATGTGTAGCGTAGTTCTGCTCGTGCTGCCTCAGCTGTCGCGAACCATTGGCGATCACTACCCGCTCCTGCATCAGGACACACCCAAGTCCTATCCCTGATGCATCTATGTAAACCACACACCTAAATACCTCCTCTGGTATCCTCTAGATGAGTGCACTGTTCATTCTCTATCTTAGCTCCTGAATGATCTACTGACATCTATATGACCATACGAAGGGTTTTTCCTTCTTCGTCAAAGCTGAAAGCTATGCCGCAACTCTAGAGAAGTCTGGTACAAATCTCCGATAGTAACCAGCCAGACATAGAAAACATTGAACCTCTGTCACACTCTTGGGTGGCTCCCAAGAAAGTAATGCCTCGATCTTCACAAAATCCACTAAAAATCCTGCCTCTGAGATGACGTGACCAAACAAGTGAACCTCTTGAATCCAGAACTTGCACTTCGAGAGATTAACATAAATGTGGTGCTATAGGATTGTGTCTAGTACAACCTGTAAGTGGTTGGAGTCCTCCTCCTCAATAGTCGGGTAAATCAGTATGTCGTCAATGAAGACTATGAAAAAACGATTGAGGTAAGGCTGGAATATCTTGTTCATGAGACTCATGAACACTCATGGTGCGTTGTTTACACCGAAGGGCATAACCAAGAACTCTTAGTGGCCATACCGACACCTGAAGGTCATCTTCTGCACATCCACGTCTCGAACTCTGAGCTGATGATTGCCTGACCTGAGGTCAATATTTGAGTACCATCATGCTCCCTTGAGCTGATCAAAGAGTTTGTCAATCCTCTAGAGTGGATACATGTTCATCACGGTCACCTGAGTTAGGCGACGGTAGTCGACACACATTCATATGCTCCCATCCGCCATCATGGAAGATAAAATCGTAGAAGCCCATTCTTAAACATTGGGTCAGATGAATCCCTTTCCCTGTAAGTCCTCTAGCTATACCTGTAGCTCACGAAGCTCAGCTGGAGCCATCCGATATGTTGGAGAAGATATCGGTGTTGTACCGAGGTACAACTCAATGTAAAATCCAACCTCTCTGCGAGGAGGTAGTCCTGGAATGTCATCAGGAAATACTTCCACATACTGATCCCCCATAGAAGGAAAACTCAGACTACGCACATCAACTGCTCCTAGGATGAGACTAGAAAAATCGATAGGTGATCGGTTGTCCTATCCTCTGCATAATTCTATTCTGTGCTGCATAGGCTCCATTCTCTCCAGTGAAGGTGATCCTGCTCCCATATGTTCGGACACACAACACATTGCGCCAAAAATAGTTGATATAGGAATGGACTGTAGATAATCATTCCATAGCCAAGATGATGTCGTAAAGCCTCGATGAAGCTACAAGAAGATCACAACCGAATCTCTCATCTCTTATAGTAAGCTCACACTGCTGGAACCAGTGCGTAATCATCGAGTCTGCTCCCGTAGAAGTCTCTAGCCATTTGGATCGTGCCAACGGCTCCGTTAGAATATCCGAGCTCTGAACAAGGGATGCGGAAATAAAATAATGACTCACTCCTGTATCAATAAGAACTGCATCAAGGGTGGTGTAGACACAGATAGTATCTCGATTCATCTCGGGTGTGCTGTGGTCATAGGCCTTGACTACTTGGATCTGAGCCTGCACATGTCTTCCAGCTCCCTGTGGTCGGGGTGGTCCTCTTAGTGGTGGTGGTGGTAGAGCCTCGAAGCGTCGTCCACCACCTACTCCTCTACCAGCTCCTCCGCCTCGTCCTCCGGATCCCTGTGGACTCCACTTTCGAACCTCTGCCTCTACCTGGGGGTCCCTCTACTGACTTTGGCTCCTCTGCATGGTGGGGCGGGCAGTCACGAGTCATGTGGCCCTGCCCGCCGCGTGCATTGCACTGTCTGTCCCTCGTATGGATGGCACTACTCCGTGTTCCCCACACATCCAAACCTGTATCCTGAGGTCACCCACCTAATGGCCTGGTCCACTTGGACCCTTGCATCATCTTTATACTTCAGGCTACATAAGACGCTGCTAAGTGTCACCCTGCGATGGGTCTCGCTGCTGGCGTCGGCTCAGCATGAAAGCTCTCCACAGGAAGGGATCGCTCTAGTACTCCTACCTGCGTTGGAATGCTGAGGGAGATCATCAAAGACCTTATCTCATTCCTCAGTACACGCTCTATTTTCCAGGACTAGAAGAATGGGTCACATACCATGTCCGTGGAGAACGTGAGAGGTCGGTAAATCTCGCTGAGTATCGGGCTACTGTCATGCTACCATGTCGTAGCTGTAGTAACTCCTAGATGCGCACCGCATAGAGGGTGGCTGGAACAAACTCCGAGCGGGATAGTCTCTCGAAGTTCGTCTAATGTAGAGATTCCTCGTCATGCACCTAGAGCATCAGGATCCACCATCTACCTGTTACTGCATGCAGGAGACTCACGGAAAGGATCACCATAAGGTCTGTTGGTGTCGCAACCGATCTAAAGAATCTGATGATAGCCTCCAGCCAGTCCTCAGGTGCCTGAGGGTCCGTCTCTCTGTAGAACATGGGTATCCTCTATCGCTGAAAATCATGCAACACACTCTGGTGGCGTTCACTCTCTCCTACTGGGACAAGTGGTATTGGTGGACAAGCAGGTAGTGGTACCACTGGTGCCTCCGCTATAATGGGGCCCTGCACTGAGGCCTCGTCGCTCGGTGGGCTTCCATCCCACACGTAAATAGGATACCTACCTGGATGCCTTCGTGGGGCCACCATGAGAAGAAAAATGTGTGCCACGGTTAGTACAATATACCTGGTGAGATGACACAAATTAATCACAAATAAAACTTTGGAAACACACATGCAATAAATGTTTTCAAGAACTGAGTTGAAAATCAGAAGTCATGGTCCTGGTGTACGGATACATCAGCTGCCGCACCAACCCCGGACTCCCTAGACTAATAACCACACTCAAAACTATTAACAATATTGCTTCACATAGTATAAATTATCAGAGTATTGAGTTCTGCGGTAGAACCGACTACTCTGATACAAATTTTTCATGACCCGTCCTTAGGGCTCGGGCCATGACTACCCCAAACCCATCTTCCATAGGCCAGGGGCTGGCGACAAGTACCAAAGTCATAAATCCTGATAAAAATGGAAAGTGTTTCCTTTAAATAAGTAAAAAAACACAACAGAGTACACAAGTGAAGTAAGCACTAAGTAAAACTGAGTACAAATGTATGTGCTGAAAAGTAAATGGACCAGTATACAAACCCCACTGAAGGTACAATACAACTAAAAAGGAATGTACAACAGCAGAAATTTAATGCATCAACCACAATGCCATCCTCCGGGAATCCCACCTGAAGGGTTGGAACAGATGGTCTTCTCCGCTCCTCGGGTCCAGCTGTTCGCTCCGTGTACGTCCCATCCATTGGACCACCTCCGAGTATCGTCCAGCTCCACAAGCCTCCACCTCGATCAGTGATGTCCTTCATCTGCATCCAACACAACGTAGTGTGGGCATAACCCTTGTAGGGGTGAGTATACGATACTCAGTAGGGACCTCAAGACCCCTGAAGGTCTCTCAAAATACACGAAGGATAGACCAAAAAGGAAAGATACAAATAAGAAGTATCATACAACTCTACTAAGGTATATTCCCATATATATACTTAAGTCATCAATCTTAGTTCGGATTCAACTTCTCAGTCCAAGCACAACCTAGTCCACACAAGATGGAAATCAACCACATCAATGAAAATGATTGAAAGAAATGACTCATCTCATGAAGGTATACTACTCATGAAGTGGGGATGAGATGATTAGATATAGCCTCCGAATCATCTCCTCTGTCGAACCCATGTAGGATCCTAGTATAGATGTCGTCGCTGCCAATCCCATGTAAGATCTATGTACAGTAACCATCACTGCCGAAACCATGAAGGATCCACGTACAGTCGTCATCGCTGCCGAACACACGGAGGATCCAAATACAGTTGTCATCCCTGCCGAACCCACGTAGGATCCATGTACAGTCTTTATCGTCGTCGAATAGACGGAGGATCCCAACATGGTAGTTGTCACAGTTGCAACCAGCTCTAGGGTTCCCACGCACAGCATAATCGATTGTAGGAGGGTATTCTCCTCAAGAAAAGGTTTCGATACATCAACTATCACGAAGTCTATATTTGATGAATCCCAAAGATCTATCTAGTCAAAATAAACTCAACGCGATAGACAGCGCGTCAATCTGATGCCTGGTCTGAGAGATATTGACATTTTCTTTCCCGAGGCCCGGTTGGAAATATGCTAATTCCAAACTCATATGTTTCCCTATGTTGTCTAAAACTCACATAGAGTATCGCAAAAGGACCGCCTCGTCTACAGGGTCCCATTGCTGCAAAAGGCGTGTCGATCGGACCCGTGGTCTTTAAGTTATTCATGTTTTAGTGAATAATGGTCCCAGCCCGATAAGCCCAGGGGGCTGGCAGGTCGGGTCACCCAGTTTTGGTTAGTCCTTCCCAGTAGGGTTGTCAGACCAGCATGAAGGATTGCGCGGTCCACCTTGAGGGATGCGGCCAGACCCTAAGAGAGCGCGGTCCGGCCAGATGGGGTGCGACCCTGCTGGCATGGCTCAAAGGCCGAGCGTACCGAGGTGGGGGGCGCGACCCTCAGTTGCTCGAACCGGCGGTGCCATGTGGTGCCGACCTCACAAACTGATCGGCTAGGTGGGCTGGAATACTGGAGCAAGGGGCCCGCACAATGGGCCATGGCTCTTGCAGCGCGGTTCCCCCCTAGCGATGCGGATCTGCTCCGCCCGGCCGGCCGACGGGCCGGACGGTTCTTTATCCGAAGCTGCCTGCGATGCGGGCCTCGGTTCCTCCAGCATAGCCGGTGCCGGCTTCCATCACAGTGATCCCAGGATGACTCAATGGCGTTGTGCCTCCTCCACCGTAGGATTCCGATTCAAAAAAAATTAACAAGATCAACGGAGGGTCATCGGGTCGTGATCGTTCGGCCCGCGCCCTCCTCCTAAAGCGATAGAAATTGGCTATATATAAACCATGATATCCAACAAAGAATGGGGCATGAAAACCATATTTTCTAGAATAAACCCCTACCTCTATAATTTAAATCGCACGTCGGGCGTCGCAGAAGACGGCGTCGCGTGGAAAGGATTCGTAGGGGACAACAGAGTGCGCCCAAGGAGCAAGCGATGTCTCCTCTCTTGTCACGAAGAATAGAATGGGTGTCACGTCGTCGTTCTTCGTGGAACCGGTGATCTTCATCGAAGAAATCGTCGTTCTTCATCAGAGGGCAGTGTTATACAAAAACTGAAGAGCTCTCCCAATCCTCCTTCGCACAACCCAAGCCCTCCTCCACTAAAATAATAGTCTAATCCAATTATTTTTATCACATGAGATTTAAATTTCAAAATTCAAATCATCTCATTAATTAAATGTGTTGGAAAATAATTAAAGGGAGGGAGAGGAATGATCCTCATAAAATTGAGGGGATGTAATGAATTAATAGAGTGAGGGATGTGGAGAGATTATAAATTAAAGGGGGATTCCAATTTAATGAGGGGGTTTAAGGAGTTTAGAAAAAAAATGGTTGGGACTCCATTGGGCTCCTCCTCTCTAACATCCACCCTTGGGTAGTTTGGTGTCTGTGGGTCCCACCCTTAACTACCCATGGGAGAAATTAACCTCCTTAGATACATTGAATTGTTCTATCAATTTTATTTATCTTTTTTTATAATTTAACCACAATTTATAACATCAGTACCGCATAAAACACAACTGTGGTAAATGTACCCTTAAGCAATTACCGGCGCTGCGAGTTCATCGGTTCCCTTAGATTTAAAATCTGAGCACTGGTTCAAAAGACAGAAAAACACGTTCGTTTGTTCACTGAACGTACCCGAGCTAAACTTCAGAAATTGATTCTGGGCACACCGGGACTAGGAATCACGTGTCGTCAGAAGCCATAGACTCGTAAAATTCAAAAGTATTTATGAAAAAAAATCCTTGAAATCTCCGTGTCTTTAAAATTGGTGTTTATATTTAAATTTTAATCATTGATTTTTAAATAATATGTTTTCTTTTATGTGTGTGAGGATTTGTAAACAAGAAATGTGATTGAGAAGAATAAATATTATTTTTTCTTTTATGATTTTATTTTTTGTAATGATTATGTTATATTTCATGGGAATTATTTATTTAAATGGTGGTTCCATGATAAACCTAGAGTGGGTGATCCTTTGATATATCTCCAATTAATTACATAATGAGACGGAGTTAGACGATAGGTTTTATATGATCCTGACCTTAAAACATTACATAATCTTGAATTGAATGAATAATTATCATGGAGGATCATTTCAAGTTTAGAGTTTTGGATAATTAAGCTATAACTATTACATGTCAACATGAAAATTTAATGTAGACACTACTAATTTGTATCTATTTTTTTCATAAATCAAAAACTCGTAAAAAGATACATGTTTAATTCTGTGTTTTAGACAACAATACTTTTCATTGATCCCATCCCTGGCCCTATTCATATTTAAGTCCTGTGGAAAACATTTCAAAAATCTTAAGATGAGCATAAAAACCTCTATTATGGATATAAATTAAGGAAATGAAACATTAACACATCAATAAATACATATCAATGAAACCATACTTTTCGATCAAAACATACCCCATGAAATCATATGAGTTATAAATAACACATAGAAATCATATATAATAATGGTAACATGTGGAATACATATCAAAATTATAATTTAGCTATCACAGCTACATAGGGAGTTATGTTGGAATACCCATCTTAGTATATTCTATAAATCTCTATGGAGAATCATTAATTTTTACCTACGTCACGTTACCCAATGCATTGGAGAGCTATCTCGGGTTCACCCACCCTTGGTTTATCATGGAACCAACCGTAAACATTACAATTCCCATGATCCATAACATATTCATAACACCTAAAACAATAATAAAGGAAGGATAAAATTTCCACAGGGTAATTGCAATATAACTTTACAAGATATTGACATAATCAATGCTTTATCAACCCACTTTTCAAACCATTTGAAAAATTTAATAAATAGATTTTTGAATCAATGTGTCTAATACATCATTGAAACTTTTAAATGAATCATCTTTTGAAAATATATATTTCTATATAAATAAATCATAAAAAGGTTTTTTAAATCAAAGACATTAATGATAAATATTTAGAAAAATAAAACATTAAATCATATTAACGTATATTGTTATAGGGTTTATAACAAAATGTGGGACGTTTGAATGAAAATAATTAAAGAATAACAGTAAAAAAGATCTTTATAATATCATGAAAATAAATATATTCATGATATAATCATTCGAATAACAGTATATACAACATATAAGAGTGAATTGGCACATAACAACATTGATGTATCAATGGAATGTAAAATGAAACGAAATCCCTTACAAAACTATATCCTTATATTTTGGATAAATAAATTTAGAAATAATGTGTGATAAATATAAATACCCTCAATATGATTGGATATTTAGTTTAAATCAATCATAGAAAATTCACACACATTTTTTTAAAAACAACACCAATTACTTGGATGTTTAACTCAATGAATGGTAGATGAGTTAAAAATTCACTTATCATGCTCATATCGATGAATTGAGAATTTATAAATGGAGTTATTTTTGGTATAAAATGTCTATCCACACAATGTGGAATGGAATTTGCAACGAAAATTAATTAACAGTGATTCCACACATTATCATTACATGACATAATTAATAATTAGAAGATTAACCCATCGACTGGAAATTGGGTTAAAAATTTACCTTGCTGATTTAGTTACATATGAAACATACACCACATAAAACAAGAATCATACAATGAATATATAAATACACATAAATTAAATTTTATTAAATATAAAATACAATCATAGGTAGTTCATACCCCACATAAATGGGAATAGGGGAAAATATAGCATGAATCTCATAGGAATAAAATGTGAGATGAAAACCTCTTAACACATTGTAATCCATAGAGTCGTATGAATAAATGTTAATGACCCCAAAATGAATAACAGAATACCATAAATATAAATATAATCCTTATAATATAAATCCAATGGTAGTTCAAAATACAACACATGCATTAAATAAGTGGTGAACAATGGTATCATTTTTATTTCATTCCATCTTAAAATTCACCAATTATTATACCTTTTTATATATTATTACCATGTTATCTAGTATATGTATGTATTTTTAAAATTCCATAACATTGGGAGATAACAAATGTAATTCACTGTTCATGGAGAAGGTATTTCGTACATACGCATGAACACTACATTCATTTTTATTTCATATTTATTGGAATGAAATATAATTATTCATAGTTATATTATAATTTCCATATAATATCATATGATATATATGTTACATAATTTCATTTACGTCGTCCTTTTAATGTTCCATGTTTTTCATGAATGAATAATATCTCCTTGAGGGGGCGGTAGTCCGCACAACCTCATATTAAATTCTCGTATTTTCAAATATGGGAAAGAATAAAGGTATTTTTGTGAATAAAAAATACAGAAGAATAGAGAAAACATAAAAAAAAATATCATATATATATTGTGACATCATAATGTAAAACATGAGAGTTTGTAGGAGAAGATTGAATAATCATCATTTCATTAGGTAATAGTTCATCATCCACTGAAAATGTATGTTCTTTACCCATTAGATGGAGGTGTTTGTATATTTATTTCCAATAAATATCATAAAAACAACCTAGTATATTGAGGATACTGGTTTTTGTATAAAATAATGGAATAAAAATATTTCATGGGGTTGGAGAAGTAAAATAAAAAAACTTAAGAGAAGGTGTTACCTTTAAATCAGGTATCTCCCTTTGGTTTGAAACAAATGGTTAATTTTAATTACCTTATGCCTAGGGGAAGGCTTCTAGAATGAGGATAGAGATGCAGGTAAATTAATTGGGTAGTGGTTGGATGAGCCAGGGGTCATGAAAACTGTGAGAAATAGGTTAAAAGTGAGGGATTGTTATAAGGGGTGGGGGGAATGGCTCTTTTGGAATGTTTTGAAAATTTATTTTATTATATAATTATTTTCAGTTTATAAAGGTCTAAAAGTTATTACAGTCAAAGAAAATATGACTCATGTTTGATATAAAATCATCAAATTATAATGGTATTGGATTTGGATATTTTTTTAATCATTATAATCTTATTTATTAAAATCATTAATTAATGAGGTAAATAGTACATCAATATTGGGTCATAAATAATTTTATTTATATGATGTATAAAAATTATAAAAAAATACCATTATGTATGAAAGAATTTTAATTTTCGAATTAATAATTATATTTGAAGAGATAACATATATAACCCTATGTAAAAATTGATTTACTAAAAGATATATGTTTATAAATATTTTGTCTTTACTTTCAAATAAATAACATGAAGTGTCATTATCACTCTTATATGGAACCATGGTGTCCCAAAATCGACCTCCGGATTCCCATGTTCAGAAATGAATCAACCAATAGGATTAGAAAACGTGTTTGTTTAATTTTAGATTATTATAATTATATTTTGAAACCCTTATTAACTAGATTTTCAATTTAAACAGGGTAAATAAAATTTTAATTAATGTAAATATTCATATTGAATACAAATAAACATTATCTATTCAAAAAATTTAGACCTCCTAATTCCAAATATAAATTAAATTATTAAAAATTCAAAATATATAGGTGGTGTAAAAAAATTTAAAATTAAATCCTTCTTTTAAAAAATAGAGTGATTTTAAAAAGTAATAAATATCCAATGATTGACCCTTATTTATGTTCAATTTCAAAGTAAAATCACTTCCAATGACCCAAATTGGATTAAATGGTAAATAAGTAATATAATTACACATTAAAACCATTTATGAGTATAATTTAACCATATAAATATATTATATTAAAATGTGGTTATGAATTAAAATTCATTATTTTTCACTATTCATTAAAAATGATTTTTTTAGAAAAATACCAAAAATTGATCCAATATAAATATTGATGCCCCGATTCTAAAGAAGAATTTTATTTTTTCAAATATAAGATATAAATGTGGCCAAAACTATATTTAATGATTGTTCTCCATCAAAAAGTATTAAATCGACCTTTAAATGAATATTACAGTATTTATGATTATAATTAGATTCTTTCACATTTTAAACCTCTAAAATTAATTGCATAAATTTAAAAATATTTAAAAACATATATAATAATATATTAGTATGTTATATTCATTCCTTCCAACAAAATGACTATGTGTTAACTACCATTTAAAATAACTATATTATTATCTTATTTTTATAGTATAAATCAACATTTTGTGAAACATAATATTTAAATGAACTTGCTATTGTGTATCAGGTACAACATCGAACATAAAACCCCCTTAAAGTAAAATTATTTACTAATTCAAAAATATTAATAAATATTAAAATAAAATATTCTTTGTATACAATGGATGTTATATCCTTCCCCAATTTTGGAATTGCTTCATCATAATTTTAAAATTGGTCTTGGAAACATCATTGAATGGCCAACATCTAAAAAAGAGTAAATAAAAATATCACTTTAAAATAAAGGAAGAGAAGTAAAAATGTCACCTGAGAAAATAGATTCAAGTATTCAATGAAAAAGTGTATATAGAAGAGAAACTAACACTCATATATTAATAATGAGTTATAGATAACTTTACCATGAAAATCTAACCACCACAATACCATAAACTTTTGGTTGGGTAAATGTATGATGATAAAAGAGATAATATAAAATTTTCTCCTCATTATCCAATTCATAGACATTACGAATTTTATTAATAACTAATGTAATATCATTAGGAAATATATTTACTTTTCTTTTAGAGTGTCATCCTTTAATAAAACTCTACAAAAAACTCATCTTTTCTCCAAACAGTATGTATTAAAAATAACAAGGACACACCTGATGTTCTAGTATTGACATCCATATTATCACATAATCTAAAAATGATGAACTATATATTTTCCCAATATTTATACCACTAACAAAATCCAAAATCGGTTAGTATAAGATCAGATAATCACCAGTAGGATAATCCTTTATAAAAAAATACTCCTCTAAATCTCCATAAATCAACAAAATGAACCTAATGTTCATGAATGATCATTCAATATACAAATGTGCTTAATATTATTCTAAATAATCCAAACTCATATCGAATACCCAAAATCAGAAGGATTAAATCACATTGTCTTCCAAATAAAATCATTACATTTATCTCCAAAAACATAGGCCACACTAAATGTCTCATACAGATGTTTAATTAACCTAAACACATATTCACTATTATAGATTAATAAAATCCATAAATAACCCAAATCATGTTATGTCTAAAATAATTGTAATGCCCCGACCCCAGTTAACTGCAGTCGGTGCATTATTACATAATATTGGCATGATCACAGAAGATCATGTCTCGAAAGGCCGATTAGATTAGTAGCATTGAAATAACTATATACATTCATAGAGTTTCCATTACATCATAAAGAGACAACAACTACAACAACATCATGGATTCATAATCCACACTCATATACCCTCATACTATCCCGACAAGTCATTCATAAATTACATCTTCACATCCTGGGAAAAATAAAACATTTAAAGGAGTGACCTCAGATGCTCAGTAAGGATAACAATATAGCGAAAACTTTCATAAATAAGCATAAAAATTTAAGGGAATGTATAAATAAAAAAAAGACTTTTAAACATGAAAATAAGAATAATATGGGAAAGATAATATGAAATAATTCCATTTACCTATTCACATGGATATTCTACTAGTCGAATAATCACATGCAATATCAATAACCACATTCATAATGATGGAATGCATAATGCCAGACTATCATAACCACATAGCCAAGGCCTCGTGCCAGGACTACAAATAAGATTTTGTCAAGGCCTTCTGCCAACACACTAGTATATCTCAATAGACCTACCGACGCATCTAGGAGCTATAGAGGGCTCCACCCAACACTTATTATGTTCAATGCATTCCTCGTATGAATCGGTTTAAACATAACATAAATATTTGTATTAAAACTAGCATACGAAATGTCAACACTTTCACCATAATCCATGAATGGTATATAAATAACACATCCATAGTCAAAAATATCACAAAACCATCAATAATATATGGAAGTTTTGTATAATTATAAATAAACGTCAAATAAGTTTAAAATCCATCAAAGGATGTTGACAGAGATGAAATCAAAACTATTTGAGAGAAATATCTATTTTTTTGAAATCATTTAAAAGTCACATAATTATAAAATAAAACATTTAATTTTAAAATAATATTATAATCTTGTATGGGAAGAATTGACGATTTTATAATGTTGAAAAATAGTCGTACCCGCCATATAAGTTAAAAAAGACATTCTTACCTTAATTTTGTTAAAAAGGTTAAAAAGGACCCTGTTTGGAAAATGACAGAAAGATTACTTTATAAACATCTTATGAAAATTAAACAAGGTTATAAATGAATTTATAAAATAGTATTTAAAATAGTAAGAATTATTTGAAATACATTTTTAAGAAACATGGATGTGGATGATAAAGAGGTCCCAGTAGATAATCACATATAAACATCCATGGACAATAAAGAGATTGTGAAATAAACCCTTACATTATAAATTTCGTTAGTCGATGGTAATTTAACCTCATTTATAATAGTTAAAACATTGTTATTAAGTTATATAAGAACCATATAAATAATTATGATATCATATATGATCTTCTATTAATGCTTCGTTAATAGTATTTTTGTATTATCGTCGTTTCAGGTGTTAAATTAATCATTTTCTTTTATATGTTTTGTTACATAAGCCATGTTTGTTATGGATAGGTTGTATTTTATTCATATACATAATTATATCATGTCTGTAAACGTTATTTTTAATCATAAAATTACAATTAGACTCAAATGGATACGATGGGGAATGAATCTCATCGCATTCGTGGAGACAGTAGTCTGTACGTACGCACGAGCGACAATACCATTATTTTGATTAATATAATATATAATCAAATGGTATATCATATATAAACAATCATTATCATGTTATATTTATTATTTAAATTAATTATACATCATTTTTATACCCATCTATATAATAATATATTGAATAACAATTACACCACAACGTGGAGACGGTAGGTCGTACGTACACACGTATGGTAACATGTCATTCATGGGATGGATACAATAATGAATATGGTTGTTAAATATTTATAATAACATCAAAGTATATATAATATACTATATTTATTATTTTATAATGGAAATAACAAGGAAATACGAAGTTGAAGAAAAAATGATCATGAAAAGGGGTGGTGAAAACATTACCTCTTCTTCGGGTTCTTCCTTTTGATTTGAGAAAAATGGCTCCATATGTTCGCTTTATGGTAAAACTATGGCCTCTAGGTTAAAGTTGAGGAAGTTGAGAGAGTATTTGGGTGGGGGTTTGCCGAGACAAAAGTATTTGAATGTGTGAATTAGTGAGAAGGGGGAGTCCCATTTTATAAGAGGGGTGAGGGGCACCTTTGGAAAAGATAGAATTATTATTTTATAATAAATTTATATTCGGTATATAATTTCTCCAATGTGGATTATTCAACGTCTATGGTGGTTATGGGTCTAAATAATTTCAAAAAATAGAATTTAGATAGGTTTGGGTTATTATATAATCCTTATATTTTAGTTATAACTCTTAGTTATTTAGTTTGACATTTACCATTCCACTTTGTATTTTTATATAATATAGTTAATAAACATACTATATACATACAATATAC
The DNA here is from genome assembly GCA_963277665.1 of Viscum album. NCBI lineage: Eukaryota > Viridiplantae > Streptophyta > Magnoliopsida > Santalales > Viscaceae > Viscum > Viscum album. The sequence goes on along the minus strand of OY728122.1, from coordinate 263,634,499 downwards.
CCCCAAGTGGTCCATTAATGATACACCTATCATTATATATGTCTCTTGGATGTGCCTTATATTTTTAGGAATTGAATATCAATTAATAATATAATATTTGTTTTAAAAACTCTTTTGTGTCAATTTTGAAACTATTTGGTATTTAATTTTTGTGAAAATAAAAAAAAAGAATTATTACTTCGAAAAAACATAATTAGATGGATAAAAACATGTCATGTTAAACTATAAAATTAGTGGAATTCATAACAGTCTCAAATTACATTTATTTGGGTATTTATATTATCAATTATTTTAATATTTCATTATTAGGTAATTACTACATCACCATTTTGTCATTATTAAATTAAATTATATAATGTCTAAAAATTATAAATAAAATACCATTATGTAGGAAATCGTTTTATCTTTCTAATTAATATTTATAATCAAATTTATCTTATGTAAAACTCTATATTAAAAATGTTTTTGTTAATAAACTTTGATTTTAACTCTTTTAACTCTTCTTTGCATTAAATAATAATAAATGACCTAATCTAATCAAAATGGACCTAAATGAAAATATATTATTCCTAAGGTTTTTTTGGTTGAGTTACACTTCTCCAATTGAAATAGGAAATCTTTTAGGGTATTATTAATATCATTTTTACCCTTAATTATTATTTTTACTTTTAACAATGGTAAATAAAAGAAAAAATTTACTATTCACCAAAAATTATTTTTATCTTATTGAACCACATTTTACTCCTTGATTTTAACCATGTCTCTCGGATTTTCGAAATTCCACTCACAGAAGTGGTAAAATTATGTTTTGTGTGAATTTGCAAATTCTCCTAGGGGGTTGGTAAAAGACGGTAAAAAGTTCAATAAAATTTTCATATGTCCACAATTATTATAAACTGACTCTAATTAATTTCATTGAACTTATATAGGTATTACGTATATATTTTGACCTAAAATAAATTTAAATAAAATAAATAATTATTTAAATAAAATGTCAGTTTTTAACTAATAACTCAGTATTTTTCACCGTTCATCAAAAATTGAATGTTTTGAGAAAAATACCAAATATTCACCCTAGGCTAATTTCGATATTCCGAATCCAAAAAATGAAGTCCATTTTGAATTTTAAAATTTATAAAATTTTAATAAGTTGGTATTACTATTCATGACATCTTGTTTGATTGGTAGTGGTGTGTGTTAGAACTCGAAGTTGCGTACAACACAAGTTACTGTATTATTCAAAGAGAAGCGTATTGTGGAAGCTTGGGGTGCTAAATTCTCCCCTCCTTCAAATAATTTAATCCTCAAAATTTCTATAGAAATTACTGTGTAAATAGACTCGGGTGATTCATCATCATAAGTTCCTCAGGTTCCCACATTGCCTCTTCCATCTTATGGTTTCCCCATATAACTTTTACCAGACGAGTCGTCCGGTTTCTCTGAACTTGTTCTCTGGTATCAAGAGTCCTGATGGGATCTTCGAAATAAGAAAATTGGGTTCCAGTTCTAATTCTTAGTAATTGAGTACATTCTTTGGGTCAGGCATGTATTTCCCCAATAGTGATACGTGGAACACATCTTGAACATTGGAGAGAATTGGCGGCATTGCCAAAGGGTAAGTTACAACCCCAATTCGTTCTAGAATTTCAAAAGTTACGATCTACCTGGGACTCAATTTACCCTTATTACCGAAACGTATGACTCCCTTCCATGTAGATACCTTCAAGAAAACATGATCTCCTACTTGAAATTCCAAATCCTTCCTTCAGTTATCAGTATAACTATTCTTCCTACTTTGTGCTGGTTTAATGTGGTTTTGGATTACCTTAACATTTTCCATCGTTTCCTCCACTACTTCTTGACCTAAGAGATTTCTTTCACCAACGTCATCCCAACAGGTTGGTGTGTGACATATCTTTCTGTATAACGCTTCATATGGTGCCATCTGAATACTCGAATGGAAGCTATTTTTATAGGAAAATTATACTGGAGGTAAATATTGATCCCACATACCTGGAATATCAAGTGAGAAGGATCTCAACATGTCTTTTATGGTTTGAATAGTTCATTCTGATTGTCCATCTGTTTGAGGGTGGTTGGAAGTGCTCAAATGAAGTTCAGTATCCAAGGCCTTCTGAAGAGTCTTCCAGAATGTTGAAGTAAATTGAGGATCATGATCAGAAACAATACATTGGGGTACTCTATGAAGTCTCACAACATCATTAATATATAGTCTTTCTGGCCATTCAAGTGGTAAATCTTCCCTTATAGCAAGAAAATGTGCTAACTTGGTATGAAAATCAACAATGACCCATATTGTATCATTCCGTCTTGGAGTCTTTTGTAGCCCCATGATGATGTCCAACATAATATTATCCCATTTCCACTCTGGTATGGGAAGAGGTTGGAATAATCCACCATGTTGTTGCCTTCCATATTTCACTTGTTGAAAAACCTTATTTTCAATAATAAACCCCTACCTTGATAATTTACATCGCACGTCGGGCGTCGCGGAAGAGGGCATCGCGTGGAAAGGATTCATATAGGACATCAGAGTGCGCCCGAGGAGGATGAAATGTCTCATCTTTTGTCACGAAGAATAGAATGGGTGTAACGTCGTCGTTCTTCGTGGAACCGGTGATATTCGTCGAAGAAATCATCGTTCTTCATCAGAGGGTGGTGTTATTCAAAAACTCAAGAGCTCTCCTAATCCTCCTTCGCACAACACAATCCCTCCTCCACTAAAATAATAGTCTAATCCAATTATTTTATGACACATGCGATTTAAATTTCAAAATTCAAATCATCTCATTAATTAAATGTGCTGGAAAATAATTAAAGGGAGGGAGAGGAATGATCCTCATAAATTTGAGGGGATGTAATGAATTAATAGAGTGAGGGAGGTGGAGAGATTAGAAATTAAAGGGTGTTTCAAATTTAATGAGGGGGTTTAAGGATTTTAGAAAAAAAATGAATGGTTGGGGCTCGTGTGGGCTCCTCCTCTCTAACATCCACCCTTGGGTAGTTAGGTGGCTGTGGGTCCCACCCTTAACTACCCATGGGAGAAATTAACCTCCTTAGATACATTGAATTGTTCTATCAATTTTATTTATATTTTTTTATAATTTAACCACAATTTATAACATAAATACCGCATAAAACACAAATGTGGTAAATGTACCCTTAAGCAATTACCGACGATGCGAGTTCATCGGTTCCCTCAGATTTCAATTCTGAGCACTGGTTCAAAAGACAGAAAAACCCGTTCATTTGTTCACTGAACGTACCCAAGCTAAACTTCATAAATTGATTCTGGGCACATCGGGCCTAGGAATCCCGTGTCGTCAGAAGCCATAGACTCGTAAAATTCCAAAGTATTTATGAAAAAAATTTCCTTCAAATTTCCGTGTCTTTAAAATTGGTGTTTACATTTAAATTTTAATCATTTATTTTTAAATAATATTTTTTCATTTATGTGTGTGAGGATTTTTAAACAAGAAATGTGATTGAGAAGAAGAAATATTATTTTTCCTTTTATGATTGTATTTTTTGTAATGATTATGTTATATTTCAGCGGAATTATTTATTTAAATGGTGGTTCCATGATAAACCTAGAGTTGGTGATCATTTGATATATCTCTAATAAATTACATAATTAGACGGAGTTAGATGATAGGTTTTATATGATCCTGACCTTAAAACAATACATAATCTTGAATTGAATGAATAATTATCATTGAGGATCATTTCAAGTTTAGAGTTTTAGATAATTAAGCTATAACTATTACATTTCAACATGAAAATTTAATGTAGACACTACTAATTTATATCCATTTTTTTCATAAAATAAAAACTCGTAAAAAGATACATGTTTAATTCCATGTTTTAGACAATAATACTTGTCATTGATCCCATACCTAGCCCTATTAATCTTTAACTACTATGGAAAACATTTCAAAAATCATAGGATGAGCATAAAAACCTCTATTATGGTTATAAATTAAGGAAAGGAAAAATTAACATATCAATAAATACATATCAATAAAACCATACTTTTCGATCAAAACATACCCCATGAAATCATATGAGTTATAAATAACACATAGAAATCATATATAATAATGGTAACTTGTGGAATCCATATCAAAATTACAATGTAGCTATCATAGCTACATAGGGAGTTATGTTGGAATACCCATCACAGTATATTCTATAAATCTCTATGGAGAATCATTAATTTTTACCTACATCACGTTACCCAATGCATTGGAGAGTTATCTCGGGTTCACCCCCCCTTGGTTTATCAGGGAACTAACCGTATACATTACAATTCCCATGATCCATATCATATTCATAACACCTAAAACAAGAATAATGGAAGGATAAAATTTCCACATGGTAATTGCAATATAACATTACAACATATTGAAATAATCAATGCTTTATCAAACCACTTTCCAAACCATTTGAAAAATTTAATAAATAGATTTTTTAATCAATGTGTCCCATACATCATTGAAGCTTTTAAATGAATCATCCTTCGAAAATATAAATTTCTATATAAATAAATAATTGAAATAATTTTTAAATCAAGGACATTAATGATAAATATTTAGAAAAATAAAACATTAAAACATTTTAACTTATATTTGTTATAGGGTTTATAACAAAATGTGGGACGTTTGAATAAAAATAATTAAAGAATAATAGTAAAAAAGATCTTTATAATATCATGAAAATAAATATATTCATTATATAATCATTCGAATGACAGTATATACAACATATAAGAGTGAATTAGCACATAAAAACATTGATGTATCAATGGAATGTAAGATGAGATGAAATCCCTTACAAAACTATATCCTTAGATTTAGGATAAATAAATTTCGAAATAATGTGTGAAAAATATAAATACCCTCAATATGATTTGATATTGAGTTTAAATCAATCATAGAAAATTCACACACATTTTTGTAAAAACAACACCAATTACTTGGATGTTTAACTCAATGAATGGTAATTGATTTAAAAATTCTCTTATCATGCTCATATCGATGTATTGAGAATTTATAAATGGAGTTATTTTTGGTATAAAATGTCTATCCACACAATGTAGAATGGAAGTTACAACAAAAATTAATTATCATTGATTCCACACATTATCATTACAGGATATAATTAATAATTAGACGATTAACCCATCGACTAGAAATTGGGTTAAAAATTTACCTTGCTGATTTGGTTACATATGAAACATACACCACATAAAAGAAGAATCATACAATGAAGAAATAAATACCCATAAATTAAATTATATTAAATATAAAATACACTAATAGGTAGTTCATACCCCACATAAATGGGAATAGGGGAAAATATAGCATGAATCTCACAGGAATAAAAAGTGAGATGAAAACCCCTTAACACATTGTAACCAATAGAGTCGTATGAATAAATGTTAATGACCCCAAAATGAATAACAGAATACCATAAATATAAATATAATCCTGATAATATAAATCCAATGGTAGTTCAAAATACAACACATGCAATAAATAAGTGGTGAATAATGGAATAATTTTGATTTCATTCCATCCTAAAATGCGCCATTTATTATACCTTTTTATCTATTATTACCATGTTTTCCAGTATATGTATGTATTTTTAAAATTCCATTACATTGGGAGATAACAAATGTAATTCATTATTCATGGAGAAGGTATGTCGTACATACGCATGAACACTACATTCATTTTTATTTCATATTTATTGGAATGAAATCATAATTATTCATAGTTATATTATAATTTCCATATAATAACATATGATATATATGTTACATAATTTTATTTACGTCATCCTTTTAATGATTTATGTTTTTCATGAATGAATAATATCTCGTTGATTGGGCGGTAGTCCGAACAACCTGATATTAAATTATCGTATTTTCAAATATGGGAAAGCATAAAGGTATGTTTGTGAATAAAAATTACAGAAGCATAGAGAAGACATAAACAAAATATATATCATATATATACTGTGACATCATAATGGAAAACATGAGAGTTGGTAGGAGAAGATTGAATAATCATCATTTCATGAGGTAATAGTTCATCATCCACCGAAAATGTATGTTCTTTACCCATTAGATGGAGGTGTTTGTATATTTAGTTCCAATAAATATCATAAAAACAACCTAGTAATTGAGGACAATGGTTTTTGTATAAAATAATGGAATAAAAATATTTTATGGGGTTGGAGAAGTAAAATAAAAATACTTAAGAGAAGGTGTTACCTTTAAAACGGGTATCTCCCTTTGGTTTGAAACAAATGGTTAATTTTAATTACATTATGCCTAGGGGAAGGATTCTATAATGAGGATAGAGATGCAGGTAAATTAATTGGGTAGTGGTTGGATGAGCCAGGGGTCATGAAAATTATGATAAATAGGTTAAAAGTGAGGGCTTTTTATAAGGGGTGGGGGGAAGGGCTCTATAGGAATGTTTAAAAATTTATTTTATTATATAATTATTTTCAGTTTATAAAGGTCTAAAAGTTATTACAGTCGAAGAAAAGAAGACACAGGTTTGATATAAAATCATCCAATTATAATGGTATAGGTTTTCGATATTTTTTAATCATTATAATCTTATTTATTAAAATCATTAATTAATGAGGTAAATAGTACATCAATATTGGGTCATAAATAATTTTATTTATATGATGTATAAAAATTATAAAAAAATACCATTATGTATGGAAGAATTTTAATTTTCAAATTAATAATTATATTTGAAGAGATAACTTATATAACCCTATGTAAAAATTGATTTACTAAAAGATATATGTTTATTCATATTTTGTCTTTACTTTCAAATAAATAACATAAAGTGTCATTATCACCCTTATGTGGAACCATGGTGTCCCAAAATTGACCTCAGGATTCCCATGTTTAGAAAGGAATCAACCAATAGGATTAGAACACATGTTTTTTTAATTTTATATTATTATAATTATATTTTGAAACCCTAATTAACTAGATTTTCAATTTAACCAGGGTAAATAAAATTTTAATTGAAGTAAATATTCATATTGAATAGAAATAAGCATTACCTATTCAAAAAATTTAGACCTGCTAATTCCAAATATAAATTAAATTATTAAAAATTCATAACATATATGTGGTGGAAAATAATTTAAAATTAATTCCTTTTGATAAAAATAGAGTGATTTTAAAAATTAATAACTATCCAATGATTGACCCTTATTTATGTTCAATTACAAAGTGAAATTACTTCCAATGACCCAAATTGGATTAAATGGTAAATAAGTAATATAATTACACATTAAAACCAATTATAAAGATAATGTAACCATATAAATATATTAGATTAAAAGGTGGTTATGAATTAAAATTCATTATTTTTCACTATTCATTAAAAATGATTTTTTCAGAAAAATACCAAAACATTATCCAATATAAATTTTGATGGCCCGATTCTAATGAAGAATTTTATTTTTTCAAATATAAGATATAAATGTGGCCAAAACTATTTTTAATGATTATTCTCCATCAAAAGGTATTAAATCGACCTTGAAATGAATATTAGAGTTTTTATGATTATAATTAGATTCATTCACATTTTAAGCCTCTAAAATTTATTGGATAAATTTAAAAACATTTCAAAACATATATAATAATATATTAGTATGTTATATTCATTCCTTCCAATAAAATCACTATGCGTTAACTACCATTTAAAATAAATATATTATTATGTTATTTTTATAGTATAAATCAGCATTTTGTGCAACATAATATTTCAATGAACCTTCTGTTGTGTATCAGGTACAACATCGAATATAAAACCCCCCTTAAATTAAAATTATTTACTAATTCAAAAATATTAATAAATACTAAAATAAAATTTTCTTTGTATACCATGGATGTTACATCCTTCCCCAATTTTGGAATTGCTTCCTCAGAATTTTAAAATTGGTCTTGGAAACAACATTGAATGTCCAACATCTGAAAAGGAGTAAATAAAAATATCACTTTAAAATAAAGGAAGAGAAGTAAAAATGTAACCTAAGAAAATAGATTCAAGGATTCAATGAAAAAGTGTATATATAAGAGAATCTAACACTCATAGATTAATAATGAGTGATAGAAAACATTACCATGAAAATCTAACCACCACAATACCATAAACTTTTGGTTGGGTAAATGTATGATGATAAAAGAGAGAATATAAAATTTTTTCCTCATTATCCAATTCATAGGCTTTACAAATTTTATTAATAACTAATGTAAGATCATAAGGAAATATACATACTTTTATTTTAGAGTGTCATCCATTAACAAAACTCTACAACAAACTCATCTTTTCTCCAAACAGTATGTATTAAAAATAACAAGGACACACCTGATGTTCTAGTATTTACATCCATATTATCACATAATCTACAAATGATGAACTATATATTTTACCAATATTTGTACCACTACCAAAATCCAAAATCAGTTAGTACAAGATCATATAATCACCAGAAGGATAATCCTTTATAAAAAAAATACTCCTCTAAATATCTATAAATCAACAAAATGAACCTAATGTTCATGAAAGATCATTCAATATACAAATGTTCATAATAGTATTCTAAATAATCCAAACTAATATCGAATACCCAAAATCATAAGGATTCAATCACATTGTCTTCCAAATAAAATCATAACATCTATCTCCAAAAACATAGGCCACACTAAAAGTCTCATACATATGTTTAATTAACCTAAAAACATATTCACTATTATAGATTAATAAAATCCATAAATAAACCAAATCAAGTTATGTCTAAAATAATTGTAACGCCCAGAGCCCAGTTAACCGGAGTCGGTGCATTATTACATAATATTGGCATGATCACAAAAGATCAAGTCTCGAAAGGCCGATTAGATTTGTAGCCTTGAAATAACTAGATACATTCAAAGAGTTTCCATTACATCATAAAGTGAAAACTACTACAACAACATCTTGGATTCATAATCCACACTCATATCCCCTCATACTATCCCTACAGGTCATTCATAAATTACTTCTTCACATCCTGGGAAAAATAAAACATTGAAAGGAGTGAGCTCAGATGCTCAGTAAGGATAAAAATATAGCGGAAACTTTCAGAAATAAGCATAAAAATTTAAGGGAATTTATAAATAAAACAAAATCCTTTTAAACATTAACATAAGAATAATATGTAAAAGATAAAATGAAATAATTCCATTTACATATTCACATGGATATTCTACTAGTTGAATAATCACATGCAATATCAATATCCACTTTCATAATGATGGAATGCAAAATGCCAGACTCTCATAACCACAAAGCCAAGGCCTCATGCCAAGACTACAAATATGACTTTGTCAAGGAATTCTTCCAACACACTAGTTTGTCTCATGAGACCTACTGACGCATCGAGGAGCTATAGCGGGCTCCACCCATCACTTATTAAGTTCAATGCATTCCTCATATGAACAGGTTTAAACATAACATAAATATTTGTATTAAAACTAGCATTCGAAATGTCAACACTTTCACCATAAACCATGAATGGTATATAAATAACACATCCATAGTCAAAAATATCACAAAACCTTCAATAATATATGGAAGTTTTGTATAATTATAAATAAACTTCAAATAAGCATAAAATCCATCAAAGGATGTTGACAAATATGAAATCAAAACTATTTGAGAGAAATGTCTATTTTTTTTAAATCATTTAAAAGTCACATAATTATAAAATAAAACATTTACTTTTAAAATAATCTTATAATCTTGTAAGGGAAGCTTTCACGATTTTATAATGGAGAAAAATAGTCGTACCCGCCATATAAGTTAAAAAAGACATTCTTACCTTAATTCTGTTAAAAAGGTTAAAAAGGACCCTGTTTGGAAAACGACAGAAAGATTACTTTATAAATATCTTATAAAAATTCAACAAGGTTATAAATGAATTTATAACATATTCTTTAAAATAGTAAGAATTATTTGAAATACATTTTTAAGAAACATGGATTTGGATGATTAAGAGGTCCCAGTAGATAATCACGTATAAACATCCATGGAAAATAAAGACATTGTGAAATAAACCCTTACCTTATTCATTTACTTATTTGATGGTAAGTTAACCTCATGTATAATAGTTAAAACATTGTTTTTAAGTTATATAAGAACCATATACATAATTATTATATCATATATTATCTTCTATTAATGCTTTGTTAATAATATTTTAGTATTATCGTCATTTCAGGTGTTAAATTAATCATTTTATTTTATATGTTTTGTTACATAAGGCATGTTTGTTATGAATAGGTTTCATTTTATTCATATAGATAATTATATCATGTATGTAAACGTTATTATTAATCATAAAATTACAATTAGACTCGAATGGATACGATGGGGAATGAATCTCATCGCATTCGCGGATATAGTAGTCCGTTCGTACGCACGAGCGACAATAGCATTATTTTGATTAATATAATATATAATCAAATGGTATATCATATATAAAGAATAATTATCATTTTATATTTATTATTTAAATGAATTATACATCATTTTTATACCCATCTAAATAATAATATATTGAATAACAATTACACCAGAACGTGGAGACGGTAGGTCGTACGTACACACGTATGGTGACATGTCATTCATGGGATGGATAGAATAATGAATTTGGTTGTTACATACTTATAATAACATCAAAGTATATAGAATATACTAGATTTATTATTTTATAATGGAAATAACAAGGAAATACAAAGTTGAAGAAAAAATGATCATGAAAAAGGGTGGTGAAAACATTACCTCTTCTTCGGGTTCTTCCTTTTGATTTGAGAAAAATGGCTACATAGGTTGGATTTCTGGTCAAACTAAGGCCTCTAGGATGAAGTTAAGGAAGTTGAGAGAGTATTTGGGCAGGGGTTGGCCGAGACAAAAGGCTTTGAATGTGTGAATTAGTGATAAGGGTGAGTTCCCTTTTATAAGAGGGGTGAGGGGCACCTTTGGAAAAGATAGAATTATTATTTTATAATAAATTAATATTCGGTTTCTAATTTTCCAAAGTGGATTATTCAAAGTCTATGGTGGTTATGGGTCTACATAATTTAAAAAAATAGAATTTATATAGGTTTGTGTTATTATATTAACCTTATATTTTAGTTTTAACTCTTAGTTAATTAGTTTGACATTTACCATTCCACTTTTTATTTTTATAATATATAGTTAATAAACATACTATATACATACAATAGACCCCCAAGTGATCCATTAATGATAAAAATATAATTATATATGTCTCTTGGACGAGCCTTATATTTTTAGGAATTGAATATCAATTAATAATATAATATTAGTTTTAAAAAATCTTTTGTGTCAATTTTGAAACTATTTGGTATTTAATTTTTGTGAAAATCAAAACAGCATTATTACTTCGAACAAACATAATTAAATGGATAAATACATGTCATGTTAAACTATAAAATTAGTGGAATTCATAACAGTCTCAAATTACATTTTTTTGGATATTTATATTATCAATTATTTTAATATTTTATTATTAGGAAATTACTACATCACCATTGTGTCATTAATAAATTAAATTATTTAATATCTAAAAATTATAAATAAAATACGATTATGTAAGAAATAGTTTTATATTTCTAATGATTATTTATAATCGAATTTATCTTATGTAAAACCCTATATTAAAAATGTTTTCTTTAATAAACTTTGATTTTAACTATTTTAACTCTTTTTTGAATTAAATAATAATAAATGTCCTAATATAATACAAATGGACCTAAATGAAAATATATTATTCCTAAGGTTTTTTTGGTCAAGTTACACTTCTCCAATAGAATTAGTACATCGGTTAGGGTAATATTAATATCATTTTTACCCTTAATTATCCTTTTTACTTTTAACAATGGTAAATAAAAGAGAAAATTTACTATTCACAAAAAAATATTTTTATCTTATTGAACCACATTTTACTCCTTGATGTTAACCATGTCTCTCAGATTTTTGAAATTCAACTCACATAAGTGGTAAAATTATTTTTTATGTGAATTTTCAAATTCTCCTAGGAGGTTGGTAAAAGACGGTGAACAGTTTAATAAAATTTTTATATGTCCACAATTATTATAAACTGACTCCAATGAATTACATTGAACTTATATAGGTATTACGTATATAATTTGACCTAAAATAAATTTAAATAAAATAAATAATTATTTAAATAAAATGTCGGTTTTTAACTAATAACTCAGTATTTTTCACCGTTCATCAAAAATTGAATGTTTTGAGAAAAATACCAAAAATTCACCCTATGCTAATTTCGATATTCCGAATCCAAAAATAAAGTCCATTTTGAATGTTAAAATTTATAAAATTTTAAAAAGTTGGTATTACTATTCATTACGGCTTGTTTGATTGGTTGTGGTGTGTGTTAGAACTAGAAGTTGCGTACAAGACACGTTATTGTATTATTCAAAGAGAAGCGTACCGTGGAAGCTTGGGGTGCTACATTCTCCCATACTTCAAAAAATTTAATCCTCAAAATTTCTATAAAATTACTGTATAAAAAGACTCGGGTGATTCTTCATCATAAGTTCCTCGGGTTCCCACATTTCCGCTTCCATCTTATGGTTTCTCCATATAACTTTTACCAGACGAGTCGTCCGGTTTCTCTGCACTTGTTCTCTGGTATCAAGAGTCCTGATGGGATCTTCGCAATAAGGCAAATTGGGTTCTAGTTCTAATTATTCGTAATTGAGTACATTCATTGGGTCAGACATGTATTTCCCTAACAGTGATACGTGGAACACATCTTGAACATTGGAGAGAATTGGAGGCATTGTCAAACGATAAGCTACATCCCCAATTCGTTCTAGAATTTCGAAAGGTCCGATATACCTGGGACTCAATTTACCCTTCTTACCAAAACGTATGACTCCCTTCCATGGAGATACCTTAAAGAAAACATGATGTCCTATTTGAAATTCCAAATCCTTCCTTCAGTTATCGGCATAACTCTTCTGCCTACTTTGTGCCGGTTTGATGTGGTTTTGGATTACCTTCACCTTTTCCATCGTTTCCCCCACTATTTCTTGACCTAAGAGTTTTCTTTCAAAAACGTCATCCCAACAGGTTGGTGTGCGACATATCTTTCTGTATAACGCTTCATATGGTGCCATATGAATACTCGAATGGAAGCTATTTTTTATAGGAAAATTCTACTGGAGGTAAATATTGATCCCACATACCCAGAATATCAAATGAGCAGGATCTCAACATGTCTTTTATGGTTTGAATAGTCCATTCTGATTGTCCATCTGTTTGAGGGTGGTTGGCAGTTCTCAAATGAAGTTCAGTATCCAAGGCCTTCTGAAGAGTCTTCCAGAATGTTGAAGTCAAATGAGGATCATGATCAGAAACAATCGATAGGGTTACTCTATGAATTCTCACAACATCATTAATATATAGTCATGCTGGCCATTCAAGTGGTAAATCTTCCCTTATAGTAAGAAAATGTGCTGACTTGGTATGAAAATCAACAATGACCCATATTGTATTGTTCCTTCCTGGAAACTTTTGTAGCCCCATGACGAAGTCCAACATAATATTATCCCATTTCCACTCTGGTATGGGAAGATTTTGGAATAATCCACCAGGTTGTTGCCTTCCATATTTCACTTGTTGAAAAACCATACATCTTGAAACAAAATTAGAAATCTCCCTCTTCATGTTGTCCCACAAAAAATGTTCCTTCAAATCTCTATAAATTTTGGTTCTCCCATGGTGTATAGAAAAATTTGAACTATGAGAATCATCTATAAATTCCCTTTTTAGATCAGGTATATCGGGAACATAAATCCTCTTCCCAAATTACAAAATTCCATCTTCATACACAATATCTCTCAATATCCCATCAGTCACAACTTTAATATTCTTTTGAAATTCTTCATCATCAGTCTGAGAGCTCTTAAACCTTTCTAGTAAAGATGGTTTGGAAAACATTTTAAAAATCATTGACGTTTCACCTTTCATGGTTATTCCCGTGTACATCATCACTAGATCCATGAATATTGGATCCCATTCAATTCTCATATTGTTCAAAACTCCATGATCTTTTCTGCTCAAAGCATCGACAACCTTGTTTGCCTTCCCTGGGTGTTAGTGTATCATGCAATCATAATCCTTGAGTAATTCAAGCCATCTCTTTTTCCTCATGTTGAGTTCTTTTTGTGAGAAAATATACTTCAAACACTTTTGATCAGTATAAATATCACATTTTTCAGCATAGAGATAATGTCTCCATATTTTCAAAGAAAATATTATAGCAGCTAACTCAAGATCATGAGTAGGATAGTTTTGATCATGAATTTTGAGCTGTCGTGATGCATAAGAAATAACCATATCATTCTGCATAAGGACACAACCAATTCCTTTCATCGATGCATCACTATAAATAACAACCCCATCATTCTCCGATGGAAGAGGCAATATAGGAGCATTGACTAATCTTCTCTTCAGTTATTCAAAAAATTATTCACACTCATTATTTCAAAAAAAAATCTAACCCATTTATGTGTGACCTTCGTTAATGGGTTATCCTATCTGGTAAAATTCTGGACGAAATGTCGATAATAACCTTCTAAACCAATAAAACAGTGTACCTCTGTTATAATCGTCAGTGCTGGCCATTATTGGATTTCCTTGGTCTTAGAAGGATCAATAGAGATTCCATCATTGGAGACATTATGGCCAAGAAAAGAAATTTCCTAAATCCAGAATTCAAACTTGCTACACTTCCAATATAATTCATGTCTTCTCAGAGTCTCTAGGATAATGGGCAAGTTATTTTCATGATCTTCATAGATTTTAGAGTATGCAATGATATCATCAATAAATACCACCATAAATTCATCTTGATATTCCTTATAAAACACTATTCCTTAGATCCATGAATATAGGGGGAGCATTAGTCATCCCAAAAGGCATTACTGTAAACTCGTAATGCACATACCTAGTTCGAAATGTTGTCTTCGGAATGTATTCCTTCTTTACATAGAACTGTTGGTATCCAAGCCGAAGGTAAATCCTTGAAAATTATTGAGCTCCATGTAGTTGGTCAAATAAATCATCAATTTTAGGTTGGGGATACTTTTTCTTTATTTTTATGGCGTTGATTTCACTGTAGTCGATACATAACCTCATAGATCCATCTTTCTTCTTAACAAAAAGGACAGGGGCTTCCCATGGAGAAAAACTAGGTCGAATAAATCCCTTATTACTATATTTCTCTAGTTATTTCTTTATTTATACTAATTCCACAGTGGCCATTCTATAAGGGGTCTTCGATATAGGCCTGGATCTAGGAATTAAATCATTCGAAAACTCAACTTCTTTTTCTGGAGGATGTCCAGGTAAATTTTCCAGAAACACATCTACATATTCTTTCACAATAGGTATATCTTCTATTTGAACATTCATTTACTTACCCACATTCATTTCATTCTCTTCCACCCAAATAATTCAATTTATTTGATCTAATGGGGGTGGATCTAGATAAGAATTAGGTGGTGATGATTCCGCTCTAAAGATAAGGTGTTCCTTATCATCGTCATCAAAAATGGTAACCTCATTCTTCATATAATAAATTTTTTCATCGTGTTCTGAAAGAAAATCCATACCGAGGATTATATCAAACTCAACCATAGGTATGATAATGAGATCAGTAGATAAGGAACATTTATGTTCTCTAATGGGGACTGATTCACAAAAAATTGTTGCAATGATACTTCTCTTAGGTGTTTTAACTGACACATCCATTGTTAAGTAAAATTGAAAATATCAAATTTTCTTAGCAAACTGGGAGTATATAAAACAATACGATGATCCAGAGTCAAATAATTCATTTTTGAAGCATGAGAAAACCATTAAATTACCCGCCACCATGTCTTTCAGATCTTCTACCTCAGCAGTTGTGATAGCATAAGCTTGGCCTTGATCCCATGGAATTTTTTAGGAAAGTTCCCCTGATTATTAGGAAATTCATTGTAATAATGTTCCATCTCTCTACAGTTGTAGCATTGAACAACATTAGCTTCATTATTCCCCTTTCAATCACGAGCTTGGTGGCTTTTTTCACCACACTTATAACAGACTCACATTCCCTTCATTAAATTTCCAGGGTGTTTCTTCCCAGATTTACTACAGGATGGAAATTCAAATTTTCCCTTCTTCCCCTTATCTCCATTCCCAGATTGATCAGCAGATCTATTATTCTATAGCTTCTTTTTAATGACATAAGACATAGAGTATTCTTTTTCTGTCTTGATAGCAAATTAGACAATATCTTCATACGACAAGAAGTATTGTGACACTAATGCTCGACAAAGAAATGGTTTTAACCCATCAAATAAATGATCAATCTTACTTCTTGGGTTACGTATATAATATCCAGCATACATTTCTAACCTTGTAAAGTTAGCCACATACTTTGCGACATTCTCATCCTCTTTTTGTCTCAGACTCAAAAATTGCCTTTCCAAATCTTCTTGATGGTCACGAGGAAAGTATTTTTCTAAAAATTTATATTTGAACACCCTCAATTCCATATTTGATACTTTATCATATTCCTTCATTTTTTAAATCAATTACCACCATTGATCACCATCTACAGTGAGCCGGTAAACTGCCATGATAAATTTTTCCCTTTCACTAATGCCCAAATCCTGAAATATTATCTCTAGGGAAATTATCCATTGCTCAGCTACCAATGGATTTGTACTCCCATTGAATGTTGGTGGTTATTTCCTAATGAAGTGATCTAACATTGATCCTCCATGTTGTGGATCATGGTGCTTCATACGGGTATGGTTATTATTCATAACCTGAGTCAGTTGTCCCAGTATGGTGATATGCTGATCAGCAGCAGTTGTGTCACCAGATCCACTATAATTATCTTAAGCAGGCGGGCAATCCCTACATGGAGTGCGTGTATTGATATGGTTTCCATTTATTACACTAGGAGCCATTTCAAAACTATGGAATAAACTAGATCAGTTTTTGAATCAAAATACATAATTCCATACATTTAAAACACTTAACATAAATTAAACTATTTATGGATATAATCCATAATCATAAAAAAAATATTTGAGGAAGTATATACTCATAAACCCTTCATAATAGATTGTAATGAAAATGAGAGTTATCCTTAGCATATCCCCCGAGAGTGTCATAACCACGAGTGCAGCAAGGCCCATTGTCGTGCATCAGTTGCCATTCGAGTCTAGCTCAAATTGGTGTTTTCGGGTTTTACCCCTAGGTACATATGTGCCAGAGCCACCTCTACGTACCAATATCCAGACATGGATTTATTTCTCGGAAAACTCACAAAATCTTTATAATACCAAAATTCTAGGAAGTTCTTCTATACTAATCCTCAAATTCCATCTTAGGTCAAGGTTGTCAAATCAGTGTTTATCTAAATCTAGCTTCCAAGGTCTGTACTAAAAATCCTATAATACCAACTGTAACGCCCCGACCCCAGTTACCTAGAGTCAGTGAATTATTATGTAATATTTTTATGATCACAAAAGATCTTGTCTTGATATAACGATTAGTTTAGTTGACTGGGAATAACTAGATACATTCATAATGTTTACATTATATCATTAAGTGTAAACTACAACAACAACTTATTCTTTCATAATCCACACTCATATCCCCTCATACTATCCCTGCAGGTCATTCGTAAATTACTTCATTACATCCTGGAAAAAATAAAACATTGAAATGGGTGAGCTCAAATGCTCAGTAAGGATAACAACATAGAGGAAACTTTCATAAATAAGCATAATCATTTAAGGCAATGTATAACTAAAACAAAATCCATTTAAACATGAACATTAGCATAATATGGAAAAGATAAAATGAAATAATTCCATTTACTATTTCACATGGATATTATACTAGTCTAATAATCACATGAAATATTAATAACCACATTCATAATGATGGAATGCATAATAACAGACTATCTTAACAACATAGCCTAGGCCTCGTGCCAAGACTACAAATAATATTTTGGCAAGGCCTTGTGCCAAGACACTATTTTGTCTCATGAGACCTGCTGATGCATCGAGGAGCTATAGCGGGCTCCACCCATCACTTATTAAGTCCAATGCATTCCCCTTATGATCAGGTTTAAACATTGCATAAACATTCGTATTAAAACTAACATACGAAATGTCAATATTGTCACCATAAACCATGAATTGTATAAAAATAACACATCCACAGTCAATCATATCACAAAACCTTCAATAATATTTAGTTGTTTTTTATCATAATAAATAAACTTAAAATAATCTTAAAATACATCAAAGGATGCTGACATAGATTAAATGAAAACTATTTGAGAGAAATATCTCTTTTTTTTTAAATCATTTTAATGTCACGTAATTATAAAATAAAATGTTTACTTTTAAATTATTCTTATAATCTTGTAAGGGAAGCTTCAACTATTTTATAATGGTGGAAAATAGCCGCACCCACTTTATAAGTTACAAAATACATTCTTAACTTAATTATGTTGAAAATGATATAAAGGACCTTGGTTGGAAAATGACAGAAATATTACTTTATAAACATCTTATAAAAATAAAACAATGGTATAAATGTCATTATACCATATTCTTTAAAATAGTAAGAATTATTTGAAATACATTTGTAAGAAACATGGATGTGAATGATAAAGATGTCCCATTAGATAATCACGTATAAACAACCTCAGATAATGAAGAGATTGTGAAATAAACCCTTACCTTGTACTTTTCCTTAGTCTATGGTATGATAAACTCTTGTATAATAGTTAAAACATTGTTATTATGTTATAAAAGAACCATATATGTAATTATGATATCATATAGGATATTCTATTAATTATTTGTTAATAATATTTTTGTATTATCGTTGTTTTGGGTGTTAACTTAATCGTTTTATTTTATATGTTTTGTTACATAAGGAATATTTTTATGGATAGGTTGTATTTTATTCATATATAGAATGATATCAAGTCCTTAAACAATATTTTTAATAAGAAAATGATAATTTGACTTGTTATATTTATTATTTACATGAATTATAAATCATTATTATACCCATCTAAATAATAATATATTGAATAACAATTACACCACGACGTGGAGACGGTAGGCTGTATGTACGCATGTATGGTGACATTTCATTCACGGGATGGATAGAATAATGAATATGGTTGTTCCATATTTATAATAACATCAAAGTATATAGAATAAACTGGATTTATTATTTTATAATGGAAATATCAAGGAAAGAAGAAGTCGAAGAAGAAATTAACTTGAAAAAGGGTGGTGAAAACATTACCTCTTCTTCAGTTTCTTCCTTTTGATTTGATCAAAAGGTCTCATTAGGATGGATTTTAGGTCAAAATAAGTCCTCTACGTTGAATTGAGGGATGTTTATAGAGTATTTGGGAAGTGGTTTTCTGAGCCAAAAGTCTTTTAATGTGTGAATTTGTGAGAAGGGGGAGTGCCCTTTTATAAGAGGGGTGAGAGTCACCTTTGGAAAAGCTAGAATTATTATTTTATAATAAATACATATTCGGTTTCTAATGGCTCAAAAGTGTATTATTAAAAGGCTAAGGTGGTGATGGGTCTAAATAAATTCAACCAATATAATTTAGACAGATTTGGGTTATTATATTAACCTTATCTTTTAGTTTTAACTCTTAGTTAATTAGTTTTACATTTACCATGTCACATTGTATTTTTATATTATATAGTTAATAAAATTACAATATACATCCAAGAGATACCCAAGTAGTCCATTAATGATACACCTATCATTACATAATTCTCTTGGCTGAGAATTAGATTTT
Organism: Viscum album; assembly: GCA_963277665.1. Lineage (NCBI taxonomy): Eukaryota > Viridiplantae > Streptophyta > Magnoliopsida > Santalales > Viscaceae > Viscum > Viscum album. The sequence continues at coordinate 263,614,492 of OY728122.1, read as the reverse complement.
TAGGATTTGAATATCAATTAATAATATTATATTTTTTTAAAAAACTCTTTTTTGTCAATTTTGACAGTATTTGGTATTTGATTTTTGTGACAATAATAACAAAATTATTACTTATAAAAAATATAATTAAATAAATATGAACATTTCATATTAACCTATAAAATTATTTTAATTCATAAAAGTCTCAAATTACATTTATTTTGGTATTTATATTATCAATTATTTTAATATTTCATTAATTAGGTAATTACTGCACCACCATTGTTTCATAAATAAATTAAATTATATATTGTCTAAAAATTATAAATAAAATACCATTATGTAGGGAATATTTTTAGATTTCTAATGAATTTTTATAATCGAATTTATCTTCTAGAAAACCCTATATTAAAAATGTTTTAGTTAATAAACTTTGATTTTAACTCTTTTAACTCTTTTTTAAATTTAATTAATAATAAATGTCCTAATATCATCCCCGTGGATGTAAATGACAATATTTTATTCCTAAGGTTGTTTTTGGTCGAGATACACTTGTCAAATAGAATTCAGACATGTGTTAGGGTAATATTAATATCATTTTTAGCCTTAATTATCCAATTTACTTTTAACCGTGGTAAATAAAAGTAAAAAGTTACTATTCACAAAAAAATATTTTTATCTTATTGAACCACATTTTACTCCTTGATATTACCCATGTCTCTCTGATTTTCGAAATTCCACTCATAGAAGCGGTAAAATTATGTTTTATGTGAATCTGCAAATTCTTCTAGGATGTGGGTAAAAGACGGTGAAAAGATCAATAAAATTTTTATATGTCAAAAATTGTTATAAACTGACTCCAATAAATTACATTGAACTTAAATAGGTATTACGTATCTATTTTGACCTAAAATAAATTTAAATAAAATAATTATTTATTTAAATAAAAATACGGTTTTTAACTAATAACTCAATTTTTTCACTATTCATCAAAAATTGAATGTTTTCAGAAAAATAATGAAAATTCACCCTATGATAATTTCAATATTGCGAATTCAAAAATGAAGTCCATTTTAAATGATAAAATTTATATAATTTTAACAATTGGGTATTACTGTTCATAACGGCTAGTTTGATTGGTTGTGGTGTGTGTTAGAACTTGAAGTTGCGTACAACACACGTTACTGTATTATTCAAAGAGAAGCGTACCGTGGAAGCTTGGGGTGTTACAATAATATCATATATTTTTCCAAAATAATATTTTATCCATTACTCCACAAATTAAACCGAATAATATTTTATTTTTCTAAGGCATATAGTGTTCCCAAAAGAGATAATGTCTTCCAAAATATCCTTTATTACACAATAACCAAATAATTTTCCAATACTAAGGATGTTCATTTGATAAAAAATAAGATCCCAAATATAATTATTCTTATAACATAAAATCATTTTTCTAAAATTAATTAGTCATACTAACCAGGGACATTACATAGTCAAGTGGTAGGTGATTAATCCCAATCACACTTCGGTTGTGGGTTCGATTCTCGCAACTTTGTCCGATGTGATGAGTTGTCACATGGTCTGCCTTTTATCCTATTTCAAAAACAATAAATTTTCATAAAATCCCAAAAAAACGACATCATCTTCAAAAATAACCATAACATATTTTATCTTCTAAGGTTATATAATACCATTCATTTTTCACCCCAAAATGTTAAAACCATTTATCACTTTTAAAATAACTACAACCACTTATAATATGTTATCCATTATGGTTTTGTAACTTATGAATAAATAACACCCTAAGCTCTAATGTTATCTCAATTGACCACTAATACCAACTACAAGGACTCAACCTTAAAACATTACATAATCATTATTAAATGAATAATTCACATTGAGGATCAATTTTAGGTTTTGAGTTTAGAGAATTAGTTCATAAATATTACATATCTACAAGAAGGATACATGTAGACCATACTAATCAGTATCTATTTTTATTCATAAAATAAAAACTCTTAAAAATAAACATGTCTTGTTCTATCGTTTGGATAACAATACTTTTCCATGATCCCATCATTGACCCTATTCATCATTAATTCCTATGGAAAACATTTAAAAAAACACGGGATGAGCATAAAAATCATAGTAAGGATTATAAAATAAAGAATGGAAACTTTAACCCATCAATACATACAAATCAATGAATCCATACTTTTTTATCATAACATACATCATGGAATCATAATATTTATTAATAACACATAGACATCATAAATCATAAGTGGAAATTGTGGCATCCATATCATACATACATTGTAGCTATCCCAACTATGTTTGGATTTATGTTGGAATACTGATCATAGTATATTATTTAATTATCTTGGGAGAAACAATAATGTCTACCTCCGTTAGGTTACACAATGCATTGGAGTGCAATCTGGGGATCACCCGCCCTGGATTTATCACGAAACCACCCGTATATGTAACAATTTCCAAGAACCATAACATAATCATAACATATAAAACAAGAATAAAGGGAGGATAACAATTCCACATTGCAGTCACAAATATATCATTTCATTATATTGATACAATCAATGATTTATCAAACAATTTTTAAAAACATTTAATAAATTTAATAAAGATATTTTTTATTCATTGTGTCCCATACCACTTTGAATATTTTAAATGAATCATCTTAAAAAAACATTAATGTCCCAAAAAAATCCTAAATCCTATTTTTAAAACATATAAATTAATGATAAATACTTTGAAGAATAAATATTTAAAACATATTAACCGATATTTTAGTTAAAGGGTTTTTAACACAATGAGGGATGCTTGAATTAAAATAATTGATGAATAAAATTTAATCATAACTTTTATATATAATGAAAATTAAAGTATTCATGATATAATTTTGAAAAGGAAAATATATTCTCCATAAAAAGGTTAATTGGTACGTAATAACAATGAAGTCTCAATAGAATGAAAATTTAGAAGAAATCCCTTATATAAACTATATCCTTAGATTAAGGATAAATCAATTACATAATTATTTATGACAAAAAGAACTACACTAAATATGATTGGATATTATTTTTTAATAAATACTAGAACATTCACTACTATTTTTGTAAAAACAACACTAATGACTTGGATGGATAACTCAATGAATTAAATTGAGTTATAATTACTCTTATCATGTTCATATTGATGACTAGATAATTTATCAATTTGCATGATTATTTGTATCAATAGAATATCCACACAAAGTGGAGTTGAAATTACAACATAAATAAATAAACAATGATTCCACACATAGACTTATCATTACATAATTAAGAATTAAATATTAACCTAATGAATGGAAATTTACTTAAAATGTTCCCTTACCGATTTGGTAACTTATGAAAAATGCAGCACATGATAGAAGAATCTAACAATGAAGATGTAAATACTCATAAATAAATTTATTTTAAATATATTATACAATCATGGGAAGTAAATACACACCACAAAATGGAATAGCGGCAAACATAGCCTGAATTTCACATGAATAAAAAGTGAGATGAAAACCCCTTACCACGTTGTAATCAATCGAGTCATATGAACAAAATTTAATAACCAAAAAATGAATCACTCAATACCATGAATATTAATATAATAATTATAATATAAATCAAATTTTAGTACACAATACACCACATGAAATAAATAAGTGGTGATCAATAGAAATCCTATAAAATTAAAAATGAGATAAAAAACCCCTTACCGCATTTCTAACATTACCTGTTCTTTATTTAATCTCTAGAATAATAAGATAATGTTAATTTGTAGTATATTATGAAACATTTTCAATATTATTATTCCATTTTTATTAATTATTACCATATTATTTACATTATGCAATCATTTATTTTAGTAATGGTCATTTTGTCGATATTTGGTACTTGAGTCAAAAATGAACTACTTATAATTACCAGTTGTTCATGCGGTTAAAAGTCCATTATATCCAGAATTATATTAATGTTTCAGATATCATATATATCATATATATGCAGTATATTTATGTATTTATAATATCACATTACATTTTTAGATACTAAATGAAATGCACCGTTCTAGGAGACGGTAAGCCGTACGTACGAATGAACGCTACATTCAATTCTATTTCTTATTTATTGGAATGAAAACATAATTATAAGTCGGTTTATTAAAATTAATGTATAATATTATATGATATATATGTTACCTAATTTCATTAAATAAATCCTTTATACATTATAGGTATGTCATGAATGCATCATATCACATTGAGTGGGTGGTAATCCCCACTTCCTAAAATAAAATTATCATATTTACACAACTTGTTAGGTATAATGGAATGTATGTAAATAATAATTAAAGAAGAATAATGAAACCATAAACATAATATATATCATATATAAATACAGTTCTATCATAATTTCCTCCATGAGAGGTTGTAGGAGAATATTGAACAATCATCATTTCGTGAGTTGGTACTTCATCGTCCACAGAAATAGTTTGTTATTTACACATTAGAAAGATGTATGTGTATGTTTAGTTCAAATAAATCTCATAAAGATAACCTAGTATATTGATTATATTTTTTGGTTATAAAATAACATAATATAATGTGTTTATAGGGTTGTAGAAGTAAAATACAACAAGATAACATAAGAGAAAATGTTACCTTGAAATCGGGAATCTCTAGCGGGATTGATCCAAAAGGTTTACTTGAATTGCTTTCAACATAGAGGAAGGATTATAAGGGGATAAGAGGTATGTAGCGAGATTAATTTGTTAGAGTTTGGACAAGCCTAGCGGCTTGAGATGTGTTATGATTGGGTTAGATGTGAATGATTTTTATAAGGGGGAGGATGGACCCTTTAAGAAAATTTAAAAATATTATTTTATTATTTTATGGTTTTCAGTTTCGAAAGGTCCAATACTTATTAAGGTAGAATATAATGTGATTAATTTTTGATATAAAATAATCCAATTTGAATTGAACATGTTTTGGATATTTCTATAATCTTTATAATCTAATCTATTTCAACTATTCATTAATGAGGTAAACACTACATCATTATTATGTCATATATAATTATATATATTTGATGTCTAAAAATTAAAAAAAAAACCATGATGTATGAAATCATTTTATGTTTCAAATGAATATTTTTGTTTGAAGATATAACTTATATAACCCTATGTGAAAATTTATTTACTATAAAATATATTTTTCTGTCATTTTTGTATGTACATAAAATTAATTAATATGAAGTGTCTTTTGAACTTTTATGTGGCTTTATAGAGTCCCAAAATCGACCAAAGTATTTTGATGGTCGGAAATGTATTAACCAATATAATTACGACACATGTTAGTCTAATTTTATATTATTATAGTAATATAATTTTTCCCTTATTTACCATATTTACCCTGTAACACTGGAAAATAAAATTTTTATTCATGTAAATATTCATATTTTCTAAAAATAAAAGTTACTTATTTAAAAAATTTGTACGTCCTGATTCCCAATATGGATTCCATTTTTAAATACTCAAAACAATTAAGTGGATGAAATTAATTTCAAATTAATTTCCACTTTCAAAACTAATAGCGTGTTTTTAAGAAATTAAAACTATCAAAATTTTGACACTTATTTATGACCAATTTAAATGTTAAATTAAATTCAATGACCAAAATTGGACTAAATGGTAAAAACATAATATAACTAAACATTAATAACAATTAAAATGGAAAAATATCCTTATAAATATAATAGATTAAAAGGAAGTTTTGAATTAAAATACAGTATTATTCATTATTCAATAAAAAATGAATTTTATCAGAAAAATATCAAAAATTTACCCAATGTAAATTTTGTTGTCCTGATTCTAAAAAACATTTTTATTGTGTCAAATACAACATATAAAAGTTACCATAACAAGATTTAAAGAGGGTTCTCCATCAAAGGACGGTAAATCGACCATTTGATGAATGTTAGAGTATTTTTTCTTGAAATTAGATTCATTCCCATTTTAAGCCTATATAATTTATTAGATGAATGTAAAAAAAATTAACAAACATATATAATAATATTTTAGTTATTTCTATTAATTACCACCAATACAATGGATCTTTATTAACTACCATTAAAAATAATAATAATAATATATTATTTTTCAGTATAACTCAACATTGTGTGCCACGTATGATTTCAAAGAAACCAATTGCTTCATATTGGGTACACCATAAAACATAGAATCCCATTTATTGTAAAAATAATATTAAATTAACAATTAATAATAAATATGAAAATTGTATATTCTTTATTTAATAGGGATGTTATATGTTTTCTCCTATGAGATTTAGGGAATATAATATGAAGTGTATTCCAAATGTTTCTATTATGGTTAATCGCATTACAGCTTTGAGATATACAATTTATTTATCAAATGGATGATTAAGATACATTTATGACTTATGATTTAAAAACAAATATCTGTAATTTTATGATTTAATGATGTTTTTTAAGGAACTTATTTTTTGAATGGTGAAAGGTAGGATATTGTGAATTTTTTTCCAGAGTTTAAAATATTCATGGACTAACAGTTTCATTACTTATTTTATATCCCTTACTGTGCTTTTTGACCTCATTCCATGTTATTGAAATTATTCCCACATAGTTTAGTATGAGTAAGAGAAAATAATGATACATGAATATTTTTATCAGAAAGATAAATAATGTATTATTTTAAAATGTTTTATATTTTTAATAAATGGATAGTGAATAGAAGTGCGTACTTGTAATATTTTTGTTGTTATGTAATATATATTGCATAACATTCCTAAATTATAATCCTTAAAAGTTCATAATGTGAATTTATTACTTATGTCACGACCACCTCCCACCAATGATGCCCCACCTGAGCTGGCAGTGGTGAAAGGGAGATAATGTCCCCCGAGTCCCACCTCTAGTAGGCCTAGGGGTGGCGACTAGCACCAAGGGTATGCGTTTACACAAATATGGGAGGAATTATCCTTTTTATTATTATTTAGGATCAGGAAATAGGACAAGTCAACCACACAAAAATGTAAAGAACAAGTGTATAGAAATAAACCCAAACCAATCCCACATGCATGTTCAAACAATTTTATAACTAGGTGCAAGTATAAGAAATCTCAAATTACAATACCAAAAGAAATCAAGAGTACAACAACTGCAATAACTCCAACTGTCTGACTAGTTGGGTCCCGCACGACCCTGGTAGTCCTCCTGGAAACCTGAAAGTAAACGTAGGGTGATCATACAAGTATACTCAGTAGGGAAACCTAAAGCTCTCGTGTACAAGTGGAGAGACATCCTAATGTCCCGTGAGAACAACAGAATAAACCTAGCAAGGAATTCTATCCACCCAACCTCACCACCCACACTCACCAAAAACACAATCACAATAGGTAGTAGTATATAAAAACAAGATTATTGGGTATCCCACACCATTTCCCTTTAGATAGCTACTCTTCCTAACGGCGAACGTCCTAACGCTACCACAATCTCCCCGCCTGCACACACCTGGGCCTCACAACCACGTGTCCCTCCCACACACAACTGGGCCTCACAACCACGTATCTCACCCACACACACCTGGGCCTCACAACCATGTATCCTGCCCGCACACACATGGGCCTCAAAACCACGTATCCCGCACAAACACACCTGGGCCTCACAACCACGTATCCTTCTCGCACACATCTGATCCTCATCCCGAATATTCTTGGGAAAAAGTAGAACCTGCCCGAAGAGTCTTGGGCTAATGACACCCCAATTGAGATCTACCCGAAGAGTCTTAGGTGTATCTTCGCCTCACACCATCATAGTATAGGGGATAAGGAGGAGGATGGAGCTAGTAACTAAGGAATAAACACCCTCTCCCATGAAATGGGAGTGTTCGACACTAAGTGATCAACATGGGTGGGGTGCGATAAAAGACAAAAGATACAGATATATATATATACCAACCACACAGCCTAACCTATGGCTTCTAAATAGAGAAACTGAGCACATGCCTCGGCACTGCTACTATGAAGCATGCGTACAACAAACAACCTCAACCCATTTAGGTTTTCATGTTTCAGCAGAAATTAGTTTATTTATTTCCATAACTACTGGGCAACTATCCACAACCAAAAACATTGATCGTTCGTAAAAAATATCCCTGTCATCCACAAATCATGTTAGGAAAACACAAGTAGCACAACAAGCCCCCTCTTATCAACCCACCGACCCCATTTATTATTAATCCCATTCCATTTCCATGACCCACCATTTATTAACTCTTCTACTTTTTATTTATTATTCACAACCCACTGTCTGTTCACATTCAACCCATCCCCGCAGCCCTGCTGCCATCCACCATAACCACAACCGCACCGAAACCCGTACTTCAATATCCCTTTAATATCATTTATCGTATCCCCTCTTCCCATTAACAACATAACATTCACACTAACCCATAACCAATCCAACCACAACCCTACTGCTCACCCGATCCACAACAACCCACAAAACACCCCCAACACATGATAAGTATCCAAGACAACACCCACATGCTCATTATTCCATTTTGTTTAACCGGGTTGATCACACAAGGGTTCCATATTTTAAACAGCCAACTTTACGTGAGTAACCAATTTGAATATGTAACAAAGTTCCCATCCACAAAACGGTCTAGAAAGATAGGGAAACATTTAATTGCGCAAGAAAAGGCCCCCATCGACCGTGATTTTTAGTAGGCAGAATCTTATTAAATTAACAACATAATATCATAGGATATAAAGATAACATCAATCTCAAACTTCCCAACCCCATTCTTTAACCAGTTATTATCTTCATTTAATGGTTCATCTATTTCTCATAAAAACGAGAGGATACCAAACCCGCATGATTCAGAAAAAAAGAGAGACCAAGGTAAGATCCCTACCTCAACAGGTTCTGATCACAGTGGTCCCCCAAATCCACTTTAGAAGACGTTCATCGGCGTCCGTCACTTCTGTCGGGTCCCGGAAAAACCACCTCGGGTGGATGTCATAAAAGAAAATTCTGAAGGAAAGACAACAGACCCATGATCAGAAGTTCTGCCTCGTTGTTACGATCCCGTGCTTACTGACAGATTGTAAATCGGAGCTCGGACGAAGAAGTTATGGAAGAAAATGAGCATTCAAGTCTCTTGGGAGAGCTCTTCTCAGAGGAAAGGCAAGGAGAGGAGGGAATTGATAAGGAGGAGGGGACCCCTCCTTTTATAGCCGTGAAAAGGAAAAGTACATGGCGTTTACTTTATGGTACACGTCCTGTACTCGGTTATTTTACACGGTCTCCACGCAGCTTCCAACATGGCTATGTGTCCGTTGACTAGTCAACATATGGTTTGAGGGTAACACATACGTGGGAAAGGACTACATGACGTGTAGTTTGGACACACAGCTTGTATCCATTTATTGAACATGTCAAGGACATGGCTCCAACATGACACACGACTGTTGACTGGTAACGCGTACACGGGGAAGGACTACACGGCGTGTAGAACTAGGAAGACAGTGTGCACCATTATTTCACACAGCAAGGACACAGTCTTCAACATGGGGTATACCCGGAAAGGTGTTACATGGCGTGTAGTTACACTACACTGCGTGTACTCATTTACATCACACATCGAGGACACAACCTGCAACATGGGGTATACCCGGAAAGGGGGTACACGACGTGTACTCAAACTACACGGTGTGTTGTTTCAAAATTCTGGAAGGTGTGGGAAAAGTCCATATTACCCTCCAGAACACTTCTTGACCTTCTATTTGACAAAGGAATGGGCCGGAGATATTCGGGCCATTACATCAAATACCACTTAAAACATTATCATCCCTGAGAATTCAAAACCTACCCAGAGGAAACCCAACAAGATACCTCTTAGGGTTCTCATTATAATAGGAACCCAACCAAAAACCCTATTCATATGTGTTCGGAATTCCTTCTCCTTTGTCGAGATATTATCCGGTTTAGGTGGCACTGACTCTCCTGCACGGGTTCAATCACATCCTTATTAATGTGTCTCGATTAAGAAGTGGGTCTTCCCAAATTCATACATTAAGAATTTTTTTTCAACTCGTACTACTACCCAACACCACACAACCAACACACTGCCCGAACACTTGGTTTTGGGAAATTCCTTCTCCTATGTCGAGATATTATCTTCATTAGGCGGAACTGACTCACATGCATGGGTTCAATCGCATCCGAATTAATGCGTCTCGATTAAGGGTCAGGTTTTTTCCCTATCCCCACACATCTGGACTTGTCACACATTACCGGGGAAAAAGGAAACAAAATGGTCTCACAACTGACAAGCCAAGCATTCAATATATCAAGGGAAAATAGTACAACATCAACACAATGCTCAGAAGAACAAGGAAAAAACACAAGTAAAAACAACTCCCGGTACTGAACGTGCATCTAGGTCTCCCACTCCCAAATGCTCTCCTCGAGGCCGCCATGCCTCCACAACACACGAACCAACAGAATGGTTTGTCCACGGAGCACCTTCTCTTTACGATCCTCGATCTTGACTGGATGTTCCTTGTTGTTCGTGTCATATCCAATATATAACTGTCCCTAGTCGATAACGTGGGAGTCTTCGTGTAAGTACCGACGATGCTGGGAGATGTGAAAGACGTCATGAACCTTTTCCAACTGAGGTGGAAGGGCTAGCTGATATGCCACCTCGTCAACTCGCCTCAACACCTCAAAAGGTCAGATGAACCTAGGTGAGAGCTTGCTCCATTTACCAAACCTATGAAGCCCTCGTCGAGGGGAAAGCTTCATGAACACATGATCTCCCACCTTGAACTCCAAGGGCCTCCTCCGATGATCATCATAAGACTTATGTCGGTCCTGAGCCGCTTTCATCCTCTCAAGAACAAGATGGACTTTCTCTGTGGTGCTCTGCACTACCTCTGGCCCATGAAAACCTGTCTCACATTCTTCTGCCTAGAAAATGGTTGAACGTCATTGTCTCACATACAAAGCCTCATACGGTGCCATTCCAATAGTAGAGTGGATGCTGTTGTTGTAGGAAAACTCTACTAAAGTCAAGTGTCGTACCCATGATCCTCCGAAATCCAGAACGCATCCTCGCAGCATGTCCTCCATCATCTGGATAGTCCGCTCTGTCTTCCCATCGGACTGGGGGTGGAAATCAGTGTTAAGGAATATCTGGGTGCCAAAATCATGTTGTAACCACCTCTAGAATCATGAGGTAAACCGACTATCTCGATCTGAGATGATAGTCATTGGGAATCAATGAAACTGCACAACCTCATCTACGTACCTCTGTGCTAAGGTACTCACCAGGCCTGACTCCTTAATTTCTAAGAAGTGAGCTGATTTCGTCAGTTGATCCACCACCACCCAGATATCATCATAACCTCCCAGATCTTTGGGTAGTCCTGTTACGAAGTCCATTGAGATGTCATCCAACTTCCACTCAGGGACATCTAAAGGTTGCAACATCCCACTGCGAACACGGTGTTCAACCTTCACTTGCTAACACACTAGGCATTTAGCCACAAACTCTGCCACAACCTGTTTCACCCCGGGCCACCAAAATAGTTCCCTCAGGCCTCGGTACATTTTTGAAACTCCTATATGTACTGCAAAGGCTGAGCTATGGAACTCACAGAGAACTCCCTCACGCATCGCCTCAGGGACAAACAACATTCCATTGAAAAGAATCTGTTGTCGGCTGTCCTCTGACCATCCTTTTGGAGCATTCCCCTGATCGACACAATCCCACATCACTTCTTCCTCGGAGTCCCCCCACTGAGACTCTTCCACCTACTACAACAAGGAGGAATTCATCGTCATCTAAAACAAACAGTTTCTAACACCTTCTACCCTGGCATCCATGTGCAAGGAATACAACTCCCCCATATCCTTCCAAGCATCTGTGGATTCTTGAACAACTTCCCGATGAGAATTACTGATTAGGGAATTAGCCACAATGTTGCCCTTACCTTCAGTGTAAGAGATCTCAAAGTCATAGTCTTGGAGAAACTCAACCCATCTCTGCTGCTGTTAGATCAGGTAACGATTGGAGAAGATATAACGCAGGATCTTGTGATTTGAGAACACCACAAAGCGCTCCCCCAAAGAGGTAATGTTGCCACAACTTCAGTGCGAACACTACTGCTTCCAGCTCTAGGTCATTGGAGGCATAATTATGATAATTAGAGTGTAACTGCCTAGACCCATAACATATCATTCCCTTATTCTGCATCAACACGCACCCCAGACCAATGCCAAATGCATCAAAAAAGACCTCATAAAAAATACCTTCCTCTGGCAACCTGAGTATGGGAGCACTGACCAAATTCTCATTCAGGTAGTCAAAAGCCTTCTGGAACTACTCTCTCAATAGGAAGACCTGGTTCTTCCTAGTCAAAGATGTCAATGGATCATCAAATCGAGAGAAGTATGAAAAGAACCTGTAAAAGTAACCTGCCAACCCCAGCAAACTAAGAACTTTTTCAATGCTCTTGTGTGTCGCCCAAGAGAAAACTGCATCCACCTTTGACGGGTCCACCGACACTCCATGCCGAGACACTACGTTCCCATGGAAGTGTACTTCTTGTGTCAAGAACATAAACTTAGACAATTTCCTATAAAGATGGTGGTGCTGAAGGACTTCCAAGATATCCCTAAGATTCTCAAAGTTCTCCTCCTCTGATCTTGAGTAGAACAGGATGTCATCGATAAACAAAATGACGAACCGGTCTAGAAACTCTCAGAACAAAAAGTTCATAAGTCTCATGAACACAGTTGGTGCATTCGTAACTCAAAACAACATCACTACAAACTCAAAGTGCTCATACCTTCACCTGAAATCTGTCTTTGAGATGTCACTGTCTTTTACCCTCAGCTTATGATATCCATATCGTAGATCAATCTTGGAAAACCAACCCGCTCCCCTCATTTGGTCGAAGCTATTGTCTATCCTAGAGAGGGGATAGTGGTTCTTGGTCATTACCTGGTTCATACTTCGGTAGCCTATGCATAGCCTAAGACCACCATCTGCCTTCTTAATGAACAAAAATGGAGAACCCCATGCCGATATGCTGGGTCGAACAAAACCCTTCTCCATCAGATCATCAATCAGAATCTGCAAGTCCCGCAACTCCGAAGGTTCCATCTGATATGGGGCCATCGAAATTAGATGGGCACCATGTTGTAAGTATATCCTGAACTCAACGTCACGATGGGGGTGTAGAGTCACAACTTACTCAGGAAAATAATCATGGAACTCCCCAACAACCTCAGGGACATCCATCATATCTGTATCAGCTAGAACCATTGATGACCAGCCTAACAAGGAAAGGAGATTCTTCACATGCCGGCTTCCCACCTGATAGCTCCTCTCGCCAACAAAAGATATGCACTGCCCATCCACGTCGAAGAACACGACTCTTCTACAGAAGTAGTTGATAATGGCACTAATAGAAAACAATCAGTCGATTCCTAGGATGACATCGTATGGCTGTATCTATAACAGAAGAAATTACCCACTAGATCAATATTGTCCCAACGTCTTCCCACATCCCCAGGAAGAAGAAGATAAGATGTTCTAGCCTCCAACTGGTGTACTCAGAACCAGTTGTACGGAATGTATCTCTACATATAATCCCAAATCATGGTCTAGAACAGGTTCAACTATGGAGTTAAAAATTCTCAAATCGAAAAAAGAAGAAACAAGAGTGCTGAACAAAAAAATCATACCTCACACCACCTCTGGTCCTGTTGTAGCTGTCAACTCTGATGTCTGCAACTATCCATGCCCAGCTCCTCTGCCTCTCTGATGTCGTCCACCTCCCTGACCACGCCCCGGTCGAGGTCCCTGAGGAACACACTGAGGTCGGCCTCCTCCCACAAAGTCTGCCCTCGGTGGAGCATGGTCCTGCTACTGGTGGAAGGGCCTCGCTGGAAACTAGTGATGCTGAGGTGGGTGCTGAACCTTCCCACCTCCACCGTTCTGAGCTTGGCTCGGGTACCGACTCTGAACGTGCCTGAAACCTCCATAAGAAAAATACCTTGGTCCTGGGCTCGTGAAAAAGGGATGAGGACCCGAAGATATAAACTGGAACTGCTGGGGCCTGCTCCCCACTGGCCTGAACCTAGAGGGTCCCGTCACAGGAGACCTCCTTCTGACTGCGTTCCCCTTCGACGAGCCTGGTTGGTTCCCCTCTCGAGGTGCACCTCCCAGCGAGTGCATCCTCTCTACAACCTCTTCCTTCTTCTACACCACCATGTACGTCGGAAGGGTGAAGGGGGTGACAGCATAATGGAGCGAAGGACGAAGCACCTCTTCCAAAGGTCTCACCCGAGAATCCTCATCCGGAAAGAGATCTGGAGCAAATCGCATGAGATCCTTGAACATTATCCCCATCTCTCGTACCGACATAATCCCATATTGAAGGGAGAGTAACTACTGCCGCTTCTCTTCCATGATCATGGAAGAAATGAATTCCTCTCGGAATTCCTTCTCAAAGTTAGCCCATGGAACCTCTACCTCAATCCTCTCTCCGAGGTAGAGCGCCCACCACTGTCGCACCGCACCTCTCAGATAACTGACTTCTAGGGGAACCTAGTACTCCCTCGGAGCACAGATCAAGTTAAAAGTGATCCCTAGCTCCTCAAGCCACCCCTCCATCTCTATATCCGAAGTACTACCCTCATACTTATTGAGGGTCTGTCGTTGGAAAGAACAGAGATTCTTCTGCCACTGGCTGTCTTCCTCCTCTCGGTCAATCCTTAGCTGATCGACAGCCTGAATCAGCTGGGCCTCAGCCGTCTGAGCCACCCGGGGACGACGTCCAGGTTCCATAGCTATACGGTAAACAGGGATCGCCTAAGCCCAAGTATTAAGGAAAATCTCAAGTTTTTATTTTATCATTTTATTTCAATTTCATTCCCAGAACACACAAATCAAGTAAAACACAAGCATGATGATGCATGTACCTTCCCTAGGGTATCTACCCTCCAATCACTGTAGTCACACTTGGTCGTTCGGTAGGCTCAGAGTCCGTGCATCGGATCACGAGGGCCCTAAAATCCTGTGTCACAGCCGGTCTTCCTTGGCCTATGTCATGCACCAAGATTAACTAAAACTGTTTCCCTAACATCGCCATGTAATCCTCACTGTGACTAACTCCAGACTCCATCCTATCTCTCTTCCATCACCTCTGATACCATTCTGTCACGACCCCATCCCACCAATGATGCCACTCATGAGTTGGAAATGGTGAAAGGGATATAATGAACCTGAGTCCCTCATTTAGTAGGCCCCGGTGTGGCGACTAGCACCAAGGGTATGAGTTTTCACAAATATGGGAGGCATTACACTTTTTATTATTATTTAGGATCGGTAAATAGGACAAGTCAACCACAAAAAAAGGAAAATAACAATTGTATATAAATAAACCCAAACCAAGCCCACATGCATGTTTAAACAATTTTACAATAAGGTGCTAGTACAAGAAAGATCATAGTACAATACCAAAAGAAAACAAGATTACATCAACTGCAACAACTCCAACTGTCTGACTAGTAGGGTACCGCACGGCCCTAGTAGTCCTCCTGGAAACCTGAAAGTAAACGTAGGGTGATCATACAAGTATACATAGTAGGGAAACTTAAATCTCTCATGCACAAGTGGGGAGACATCATAATGTCTCGTGAGAACAACATAATAAACCTAGCAAGGAAATCTATCCAACCAACCTAACCATCCCCACTCACCAAAAACACAATCACAACAGGTAGTAGTATATAAAAACTAGAGTATTGGGTACCCTGCACCATTTCCCTTTAGTTAGTTGCTCTTCCTAACGGCGAACGTCCTGACATTGCCACACTCTCCCCGCCCGCAGACACCTGGGCCTCACAACCACGTATCTCGCCAGCACACACCTGGGCCTCACAACCATGTATCCTGCCCAGACACACCTGGGTATCACAACCACATATGTCACCCTCACACACCTGGGCCTCACAACCACGTATCCCGCCACACACACCTGGGCCTCACAACCACGTATCCCGCCCGCACACACCTGGGCCTCACAACCACGTATCCCGCCCGCACACACCTGGGCCTCACAACCACGTATCCCGCCCGCACACACCTGGGCCTCATCCCGAAGATTCATGGGAAAAATTATAACCTTCCCGAAGAGTCTTGGGCTAAAGCCACCCCAATCGAAACCTACCTGAAGAGTATTAGTTATAAGGTCACCTCAATCCATCACAACCTAGGGGAGAAGGACCAGGAACGAGATAGTATCTAAGGGAAAAACACCCTCTCCCATGAAATGGGAGTGTTAAGAACTAAGTTCTCAACATGGATGGGGTGCGATAAAACACAAAAGATACAGATATATATATATATATATATACCAACCACACAGCCCAACCTATGGATTCTAAACAGAGATACTGGGCACATGCCTTGGCCCTGCTACTACGAAGCATGCATACAACAAACAACCTCAACCCCATTTAAGTTTTCACGTTTCAGCAGAAAATAGTTTATTTAGTTCCTTAACTACGGGGAAACTATCCACAAACAAACACAACGATCGTTCGTAAAACATATCCCTGTCATCCATAAATCAAGTTAGGAAAACACAAGCAGAACAGCAAGCCCCCTCTTATCAACCCACCAAACCCATTGATTATTAATCATGTTCCATTTCCATGACCCAACATTTATTAACTCTTCCACTTTTTATTTTTTATTCACAACCCATTGTCCGTTCACATTAAACCCATCCCCACATCCATTATTCCATCCACCATAACCACAACTGCACCAAAACCCGTACATCAATATCCCTTTAATACCATTTATCGCAGCCCTGCTACCCGTTACCAATATAACATTCACACCAACCCACAACCAAGCCAACCACAGCCCCGCTTCTCACCTGATCCACAAAAACCCACAAAACACCCCCCAACACATGCCACATATCCAAGAAAACACCCACATCCTCATTATTCCATTTTGTTTAACCGGGGTGATCACACAAGGGTTCCATATTTTAAACAGCCAAATTTACGTGATTAACCAATTTCCATATTTAACAAAGTTCCCATCCACAAAAACGGTCTATAAATATAGGGCAACATTTTATTTCCCACGCAAAGGCCCCCAAAGACCATGATTTTCAGTAGGCATAAGCTCATTCAATTCACAACATAACATCACAGGATATAAAGATAACATCAATCTCAAACTTCCCAACCCCGTTATTTAACAAATTATTATCATCATTTAATGTTTCAAATGTTTCTCATAAAAACAAGAGGATAACCACCCCGCACGATGAACAAAAAAAGAGAGACAAAGGTAAGATCCCTACCTCAACAAGTTCTGATCATAGCGCTCCCCTGGATCAACTTTAGAAGACGTCTGTCGGCATCTGTCACTTCTATCGGGTCTCGGTAAAACCACCTCGGGTAGAAGTTGGAAAGGAAAGGCCGAAGGAAAGACAACGGATCCAAGATTGAATGGTCCTCCTCGTCGTTACGATTCTGTGGCCACGACCGATCTTAAATCGGAGCTCGGATAAAGATGTTATGGAAGAAAAGGAGCCTCCGAGTCTCTTGGGAGAGATCTGTTCAGAGGAAAGCGGAGGAGAGGAGTGAATTGAAAAGGAGGAAGGGACCACTCCTTTTATAGGCAAGAAATGGAAAAGTACACGGCGTTTAATTTATGGTACACAGCGTGTACTCGGTTATTTTACACGGTCTCCACGCGGCTTCCAACACAGCTCCGCGGCCGTTGACTTGTCAACACACGGTTTGAGGGTAACGCATATGCGGGGAAGGACTACAAGGCATGTAGTCTGGAAACACGGCATGTATCCATTTATTACACACAGCAAGGACACGGATCCAACATGGCACACGGCCTTTGAATGGTAACGCGTACACAGGGAAGGACTACAAGGTGTGTAGAACTGGGCACATGGCGTGCACCCATTATTTCACACAGCAATGACATGTTCTTCAACACGGGGTATACCCGACAAGGTGGTACATGGCATGTAGTTACACTACACGGCGTGTACTCATTTACTTCACACGGCGAGGACACGGCCTGCAACATGGGGTATACCCGGAAAGGGGGTACATGGCATGTACTCAAACTACACGGCGTGTAGTTTTAAAATTCTGGAAGGTGTGGGAAAAGACCATTTTACCCTCCAGAACACTTCTTGATCATCTTTTTGACAAAGGAATGGGCCGGAGAGATCCGGTCCATTAAAACTTATCTTAATATTATATTATGATTATGGTTGTGACCTTGAACCAGGTTACCACGAATAAGGACATAAACAACTTGTTAGAGTTATTACTGCATGGTACATTTATGCCAAAACCACATCGACTTCTAGTATCTAGATAAAGATGTATTTCTAGAAATACACATATAATATCTATTTTACTAAATTTCTTGGATGTTAAAGTAATCTTATCCTAAATTAATATCTTATGTTTGTTTTCCCTAATCTAGGTTTTATAAATATTAATTCATTGGATTTTGTATAACTTCCTCTAATACAAATTATAATTCCCTAACCCAAAAAGCACAAAGTTAGTGAATTATTAAATTAAATCTAAATTATTATAATGAATTCAATACTAAAGGACTGTTCAGTTTAGGTGCCTTGGAAATCCATATTATATACATGACATCCATAGAAAATTAGGATATCCGAAATGAAATCATGATACAAGATAATATTAAATAAATGGGTTTTTTGGATCCTTATATAATTATTTCTTCTTCATAACATAAAGAAATATACATAATAAGGGTCAGTTGAAATGATCAGTAAGGGTAAGTAAAATATAATCAATAATGAAATAATCTATTTTGAAATTAAAATAACGAAATAAGAATTCCATTCATACAATTAGATTTGGAATAATCTATGTGGAAATTTAAGAAACATAAAATGCATTTCATTAACCAAAAAACAATAAATAAAATAAATCCATAGATATGTTGAACATAAATATCAGAGATAATTAATATATAAAACTAATATCAAGGTAATAATTAATTATTTGATGTTATGATTCCTAGGTACATTGAAGCAGATCCATCAAGACCTTCCACACGGCAGTTTACCATATCAGTTAAAAACCGATATATTTTGGCCAACTATTTCGTATCATGATACTACCAATTCATTGATGAATGTTCATTAACCAGTACCCAACCTATATCATAACAGTATATCCTAATTCAAAAAAAAAATTTAAAGGGTTTGTTGACAACTAATTCATCTCATGATACCACTGATGCATTAGGGGGAATTCAATCACTAGTCCACAACCTAGAGGGCTTTCCATAAATGGTCCCCAACCCATGTCAATCAGTCCATATTATTCCTCATATGGAATTAAAATAAGAAATATTCCATATAAAATATAAATATTGAATAAATACTATTTATTTATAAATAATACCTCAGATAAGTATAATTAACATTAGGGGTTGTGTACTTTATGTAAATATTGAGTAAAAATAGTCTTTAAACATTCCATAGTGTCCCCTACCACTTTTATACATTTAAATAACTATTCTACATGAATTAAATGAATCATATAATATTATGAGAGTAATTATGTTGATTATAAAAAATATTAAATGATATATATAAAACCAATAAAATTTAATATGGGAATAACAATAAATAGGTCTTAATATAATTCAAATTGAGAAAATATCCCTTACAACATGATTAGATTTTGAGTCAGGGGTAAAATGAAAGAGTAACATCAATTGAATCATTTAATATAATGATATAAAAATAAATAATGATATTATATATAAAAATTTATAGTAGGTATATCAAAAATAATATGTCGGTAGTGAATATGACATTAATATCACTTATTAAAAAAGTGAGAAGAATATCCCTTAATATATCCATACTTTTTTTATTTGGTATTTATTCTCCTCTGAATTTGATAACATCGTTTTCTTTATAACAAATGATTGATCGGATTTTTTTATTCCCTAGGGGGGATTATTGGTCTCATAGAGGGATTTTGGGAGAATATTTTTACAGTGTTTGGATGATCCAATGTCACCTGAGAGGTGTGAAAAATGGGTAGAGTGCTTGCCTTTTTATACAGGAGGTGGAGTATCAGTTTTGTAAATTTCAAAAGGTATTTGCTAATGGGTCTTCCAACTTACCTAATGTTCATCCAATATAAAAAAATAAGGGAGTAAAGAAGATTCATGGTCGATTAAAACCTCAACGAGTGATAAATATGTTCATTTTAATAATTTGGATCCTTAACATCCATGATACCCTAATTTAATCAATTAGGTAATTATTAATAAATCAGATTTATAATATAATTAATTTAACCACTTTTACTAATATAATATTATATTTATAATAAAATATAGAGACACTAAGTAATTTATATTACATAAAACATATAAAATAAAATTCTCATGTATTATGTAAATTAATTTGAAAACACGCACATGTGGCGTATTAAAATGATGCTTGAACATAGACTGTGTTAACAACATTTTTATAGTATATGGGTCTATATGTTTATTAAAAAAGATTAATTAGTCTATTTATTTACCATATTAAATATTTACCAAAATATGAAATTACTTGGAATAACATATTATTTTTATTAAGTTAAAATAATTTAATAAGGAATTTTTTTTTGTGAAATAACAAAAATATCAATTTATACAAAGTTTATCAAAGGATATTTTGAAAATATAAATTTTATTTTTGAATAAAAATATATACAAATTAAAATTGTTTAAAAATATATATTTATCAACATAAATAAATTACCACAGCAATTATGTTAATTAACTTCACTTTTAATATTTAGAGTATCTTTTATTTGAGTTAATTATTAACTAAATAATAACTATATTTATGTTTTGTTAACAAATATATGTAAACAAACCATATACAAATTTTTTTTAAAATTATTAGGACTAAAATGACCCATATATAATATAATTGGATATTTATAATTGAAAATTTGATTTTCTCCATATTACTCATTAATTTAGATATATTAAATGTATTAAAAGTTCCTCTTTATTCTATTTTTTATAGAGGCTTTTATATTTTGAACATCCATTTATTAATATCCTAATAATATATATATTTTGAATAAATAGTGAAGTGGTCAAATTATTTGTAGAAACTGGATTTTTGAAAAGTGCCTAGGTCAATTTTGTCTGTAATATTATGCTTTTGTCAATTATTTATCTTAGCGATACCTTAATCACCGTAATTAATTTTAGTCACATTCACTAATCATTTTGAAAAACAAATTGATCTTATTAGACCATGAATATCATAATAATTACATCTGGGTATGTAAAATTATCAAATATGAAATCAAAAAAGAGGGAATATTGTGATTAACATTATTCCCATCGAAGGTGCGGAATAATGGGGTTTTAAAGTAGATAAATGGTCAAACATTTATTATTTTTATATATATAATCTCAATGTAAAATGGATTATAATTAAAAATATTATATAAATAGATATAATGGAACTAATGTTACTCTAATAAATTCAAAAATATAATTTAGCGTTGATTAACATTTCAACAAAAATTTTGTTTTTAAATAAATTTTTAAATATTTTACTATTCATAAAAAATGATGTTTCTCATAAAAATACAAAATAATCACCTAAAGCTAAATTAAAAATTCTACTGTCAAAAGTTATAATTATTTTTAAAAATAAAATTATTAAAAATTCCAAAATTTAGTTTTAATATAGGTTCTCTACTAAAATGACATAAAACAATGTCATGTCTGTAATAAAACTATATCAGTGTTGTATGTAACCTATATTAATCACTATGTATAAAGACTTCCAATAAAAAATTATATTTCTTTTTAAAGGAAAAACTTTTAACGTATTTGGGTGTAAATTTGTTTATTGATCCCCATTATGGTGTGGAATGGTTTTCCCAACAATCATTCTTAATTAGATAATCACATTTGTGAATAATGGATAATAATTTAATAATTGATCGTTGTGGAATGGAGTTGTATAATTTTACAGAACCAATTTATTAGATCAAAAATTATCAACTATATAGGGACACCACTCATATAATATAAAAACCCACTATATTAACTTCTTACAGATAGCCACAAATCATGGAGTGGAGTTTCACTAATTTATAGTGTTATAAAAAAATTCATCAAACCATTACTAAGGAATATAAGTGTATTATCATTTGGTGATCCTCAAAATTAAAGGGCCAAAAAAATTAACCCAAAAATCCCATATGGAATATTAAATACTTATGATGTAGTGGTCCTTAAAAAATAATGTCCATAAAAAATATCCCATTATACATTGGGGAATAACATCTGTCATATAGTGAAAATTTTCATATTTAAAAAACACATACAATTGTGTAACGCGTTCTTTGAAATGTTGAACACTCCCTATAATATTCATTCCTAATGAATTAGAAAATATCTTCTTGATAAAAAAATTGATAATATTATGAATTTAAAAATATATACATATTCACAAAATAATAAATGCATGTTATAATATTATTTTACTTTGAAAAAAAATCTATCATAGATAATCACATCCACACCAATCTTTTCATAAGAAAATTCATGAAAGAACACCATCATTTATTTCTCCCAAATATCTTCCCCATTGGAAATCATTTTCAACAATGGATCAAAAATTAATATATGTATATGGGACACTATCAAATGAACACCATTTTATTATTCTATACCTATGTCGAAAT
This sequence comes from Viscum album, assembly GCA_963277665.1. NCBI lineage: Eukaryota > Viridiplantae > Streptophyta > Magnoliopsida > Santalales > Viscaceae > Viscum > Viscum album. Next base: position 263,591,567 of record OY728122.1, on the reverse strand, counting down.
TCACTATTTAGTAAATAAGAATATTGCATAAATATTTCCAAGTTGTCCATAAAGTAGTATTAACCCACATTCAAATATAATGAAATCTAATCATCCCAATAAATATTTCATGATAAGAGTCTTCAGGAAAATTGATTAACTAACACAAAATAATATATATTAAATAATATCATGGATACACTTTAACTATACCCTATAATGGTTCACATAAATTCACAACACTAAAATCTTATCATTCCACATTTTGGAAACCTCTCATAATATATGTTCACCTCTTATGAGAGCCATATAAATAATTGATTGAACCCCTAGATGAAATTTTTATGTATTAATTTTTCATGGCCATTGGAAATAGTATCCCAATATAACACGTTAGTAGAAAAAATAACAATATAATTTCATTATATTGAATAAGGCCGAATATATTGATTGAAATACATATTATCGATTTATTAATTAGTCTATAGACTAGTGGAAACATCCAATATTAGAAATCTTTTGGAATAGATTCTAAAATTAATTAATATCTCTCCCAAAAAAACAAAGATAAATTTATATCTAATGTCAATAAAATTCCTCTTGGATGATGAAAATTATTCTTTGAAAAAAAAACACAATATTTGTAAGATCAATACATATTTATAAATTGCAAATAAACATTTGAATATTATAACTATGGATTCATACAAATAAATATAGTGTTCGATTGATTTATTGCAACATAATCGTCTCGAATAGATGTAGACATCACATCACACATCTAATTAGTGTGAAAAAATAGTCCCATCACTAGGGATGAAAATTCTACTATAGGTGGATATTTTATTATCAATTCATGCTTCAAAATAAATATTTACATAAAAATAGATCAAAATTCCGATTATTATTATATATTAGATAAAAAATTAAATATTTTTTGTACCATAGAATACGTTTTATTTCATTGATGTTAGATTATTTACCTACACATTGATATATGGTAAAAATTGTAACTGTACATTTAAAATATATTATTTAAATTGTAACATATAGATGTCAAAAAGATGACATCCTAAATTATGCAGGATCAAAACGTTTTCCTTTTCCCTTTTATAAAATAATGGTTCCCAAAAAAGGAAATGTAATCATTAAATAGACAAAAAAACCTAATATTTTCAAGTTTACTTTAGTAAACCTCTCTTGAGAAAGAAAAAATTCATGTCTCCCATGATCAATATGATATCCATAGAGGTTTCTAATCTCTCAAATTGATGAAATTTCACGTGACACTCGTATCTCATTAGAAATATTCTTGAACTTTTCTTCATTATTCCCATGAAAAGTTATTTCATAATATTTAATAATAACAACACGATATTACAATGTATTATTATTTATATTGAGATCCATTTCAACTCATCATTTTTTAGTGTCTTCGTCTTCAAATTTTTATAATGTTTTAATACTTTGTCACTGAGGATTATTTAATCCCATATAATAATTTAGTAATATGTTAAAACAATTCAAATGATTTTCATTAATGAAATCAAATTTTATAAAAATATATACCAAATCCTATAATTCACCATTATTGATGTTTTCATTGGAATTCAATAATGATTTGTTCGTCAACATTTCTTTAAATTATTGGCATATAATAGTTAGATTTATCTTGATCCCATTAAATATACAAGTATACATAAAAAACTATACATAATAAATTATGTAACCATTGACTAGAATATAATCTAGATTTAAAAAAATCAATATCAGATTCACTTTTGGAACATTCATAACTATAAAAAAAACATCATTCACATAATATACCAAATTCTTATAAATAGTTAAATAAGAATATCATTTATGTTTGTTGATGATAAATATAAATAAAGATCCACGATGAATATTTTCATGAAAAATTATAACATTAAATATTTTACCAAATTTACCCAAATGATAATTTATTATTTCAGTGATACCTATGAATCCAATAATACAAATTCACTTCAATCATATAGATTTATTATAATACAACATAGAAGGGGACATATGTAACATTCATCTTTATAAATTGTAATTTTGAAAATGAACTAGAACTATAATACACTTTATATATATATATATACACACACACACACACATGCATATGTGATGTTTAGTAAATATTATTCAAAACATGTTCATTAAAAATAAAATTTTAAATTCAGATAAAGCATTGTATTCGAGTGTGTACGATACAATATGTTTATGTGGGATTCCATGCTTCTCTAATTAATATTCTAAAATCCAATTTTTATATATAGATACATCATCTATTAAGATCAATTGGAGAAAAAAAATACCGCCATCATTTTTATTGTTTTTAAATATCATTTAAATAATTTCATGCTTCCAACGTATTCATTATTATTATTTCATAAGTTATATGAGTGATTACATCAATTAATACATATAATTAGTTATATCTATTTTTTGAAATAATCCCCATTCCCCCTGAACATATGAATATTGTATCTTATTGAATGAATTCATTGAATCTCCATATTGTTTTTGTTGATGATATCATTATTTTTCCAATTTGGCATGTTAAGGACATCCAATGTCTCTCTCTTATAAAAGAGGAACAACCTGATCATTGTCTCCATGATTAATAATATTCATATTTATTAATAACATATCAGAAAATTTCATCTAATTCAATATTTACGTAACATTAATTTCATGAATAATACACATGAAATAGACTACCTTTATTTAAATGTCCACATTTATTAACTTTTTCATATTCCAATTTCTTATATAAAAAATATTTTTTCTTAAGATGAATTATTTTATATCACCACAATACTGAGACCAAACTAAATATTTTATTTCATTTTACAAATATATGACTTATATTTTAATTCATTTCCAATAATAGTATATAAAAATCCTTTTATTTTATATGACCTTATAATAAAAAATGTAACATAACCACATTTTAAATTTACAATGTTAAATAAAATAATAAAATCCCATTCCATATATAAAGTGTGCCCATATTCATATATCTTTAGGCTATCCTTCTTAGATAATTTATTTGATACTTCCAAAACAAATGACATTATTTATCATTCTTCCTCATATCTGTGGGACCATTTTACTTGTTTTAATGGAAATATATTGTAATAAATTTTTAAAGATTAACGAACTAATTATATCATTCACATACATCTCTTAATGGTAAAATTTTATTCAGAGCCTTTATGTTTGATTTTTCATTATAGTTATGAATATGAAACATTTCAACACGTTGAATCCCCTTTATGTAATTTCTTACAAACATTATAGAATCTACATTATGATTTTAATTTATTCACAATATTCTAAATACCAATAAAATCAATTTTAAATTTTAAAATATCTTAATATCCAAAAATGTGTCTCAAAATTATACCGTTAATTTATCCAACAATAATGATTCATCTTTGGGAAACAATATTTGTTTGGTACTATTGTAATTTTTATCATAATAATTTATATTATAAGAGAATATTTATTTTCATAGATTAAATAACCCCCCTATTATTTGAAATGAAAACTCTTGTCAATAGTGTACATGAAACACAGACCCTATATAAAGTGAACAATGAAATATTATCATTATAAAAATTTCATTAACTTGGTATGTATGAATAGTATTAACGAAATTATTAAAATATACACCTATATATAATGTCACTAATAAATAAATTTTATTTTCTTTTTCTTCATAAATGAGAATTGAATTTTTTGTAGACATTTTTTTGTTCTAAAATATATTTCTTGGAAAAACATATTTGTTTTTTTATGAGATATATTATAAAAAAAAATTTAAAAACATTTTATTTTAACAAATATATATCATTTATTTCATCATAATAAATTTATGTTATGGTGATGTGTTGAAATTTTTATAAACAAATTTACAATTAAATGTATCGGAAAAAATGATAACTATTACTCGAAATTATATTTTCATTTAATGAATTTGTAAATTAATAAAATATTATTTATTTTCCTTAAACTAATTATTTCCATTTGTTTAAACATAATCCAATTATATTATATATAATTTATTTAATCATGGTATTTATTATAAATAATTTATTTAATTAAAATGAATATTTTAAAAAAAATAGGTTACATTGATTTTTGAAAAAAATTTAAAAATAATAATAAAACTATTAATTAGTGAATACTGTAAAATTGATTACATATTTTTAAATTTTTTGATCAAATTTTGTAAATATATCAGTTTTAATTTTGTTAATTATCATTACTAACCATTGTAAAATGACCACAATGTTAAATGATAAATTTGGTTAATATGGGATAAAAATAATTTATAAGGTCATAATTTTTTATATTAATTTTTATTGGAATAGGGATATTATAAATAGAAAACTATAACTTATATTATTTTCATGAAACATTAATATGGTATTTACCGAATTAATAGAAATAAATGAAATTAAATTGACAATTTCAAAAGTATTATAGTTTTACTGATTTAAGAAATAAATATAATATATTAGTGATATATGAGATAAATGGATTTAAGAGATAAATATAATATATTAGATATTTTAGAAGGATTACATTTTATTGAATTCTTTTCTTTAAGACTATTTTGTTAAATTAAATGAATAGATTCAAAATTAATATTATTCATATTTAATCAAGATAATATTTTATTTATATGAAACTGAGCACTGTATAATGATATGATCCAAAAAAATCCTTACAAAAATCCATAAATAAATTTCTAAATGGACTTTTATTCCAAAAATATGTACCGAGTTACACTTATTCAGATGTCTAATGGAGTTGTTTCAATGAAGAGGTAATGTGCGAAACTGATTAAATTAATTGTAATTCTCATTATACCACCTTTATATATGTTATCCTATTCATAATATGAAAATTTCACTATAGAAAATATACATATATGAATTTAATATAATAAATTATCTTTAACTCACTTGTATTCGATTAAATATATAATTAATGTTTTTCTCATGCGTATTTACGAATTTTCATCCCCACATAGATAACCAATTACTTTTCAACTATTATATTTCTTGAAATGATATTATGATGCCTTTATGTTTTATAATTTATATTTAGTAAATTATTATACTTCTGGAATAATAACACCATGTATATATACATACCATTAAGACCTATTGGAAATGTTAATATTTATAATGCATATGTGTGGACTACCATCTCAACGAAGCGAAATGATTAGTTTTTCTTGACTATTAATTTTTTGGTAATAATTATGTATTTATTATATGAAATATGAAATATGTTATATTATGACATCTCTTTAGTTCTGAATTAATATTAACCATTTTTTCATTCCATCTTTCAATTATGAAATAAATGTTCATACAGACGTAACTGTCTCCATAAACACTACAGTTCATTTATCAATTTCTATCAATAATGAATTATTTCAAATATTTATAAATTAATATGTAGGATTTTTTTATCATGATTTATATTCTATATATGATTGAATAGGTTTCAATGTATAAATACATAAACTACTAAATAAAAATATATATAAATTATGAAGAAGGTATCACCTGAAACAATGATCATATAAAATAATTATTTATAAAAATGTGATAAAAGGATAGAAATAAATAATATATGGAACTATGATAATGATTATTTTTATTTATTATAAGTTTAATAAATAAATGTTTATGATAAAAGAGTTTCGGACTTTTATCATGGAATTGTTTCTTTACATAAGGGATTTTTATCTCACTTTTATCTATGTCAGACACATGCCATGTTCCCAAATAATTATGTCATGTATATACAATAAATTAATTAATTTTTTATTGTTTCATTAATTATAATGTGTATTTAAATATCAATATGCATTGTATTATTTCATTGGTATTATGTATGTAATAATTCCAATGATATAATTATTTTATGTAACACACTAAATGTTAATCAGGATTTTTTACGATTATGTTTATGATGATGAAATCATATGACCTATCTCTTAATTAGTTCCAAAAAAATTATTCTCTATCTATTTCATGAAAATACATGTTTTCATAAAATTTTCCTCAATATATAACATAATTAGTCCAAAAATATGTTTCTAATAAAAGATGTCAAAATTTCCCTCTTCGGTCGAATATCCTTTCACAAATATATACATGTTTAACAAAAATGTATTAAATTATATTTTACTGAACTATAATGAATGATCGTAAAATATAAATTTAATTTTTAAATTTAAAATATAGTTTAAAAGATATATTATTTTTTTCTTCGGAATGAGGTTCTTCTTCATTATTAGAAAATTATAAGGAGAATATTTTTTTAAATTATATAACATGAATTTAATATACCACAAACATTAATTGTCAATGCATTAATGATAAATTCATATTTTTAAATAATTATTTCCAGAGAAATATGGTTTTTATAATATTTTAGAAATTTTTTGATTTTACATTAAAAATTTCAAAATTAAGTGTTTATTTTTCACATGAAATATTCTAATGTTGATATAATGACTTTTTTTCCAAGATAACAAATTTCCAGGGAAAACCAAATATAATAAGGATATTATCTGATGATAGATTCATCATAATTTATCCAAACAAATTATTATTAGAATAAATTTATGAAACCCTTTTTTCTCTTGTGTTTATACTCTTGTGAATTGAATATATGTATATGATACTCATTTTTTTAATAGATTTTTATATTTTGGTATTATGTATTAAAAATAATTATAATATCAAGGGTAGCAATATGATGGTAATTTTATGATTTTCTAGAACCCATATGTTGTGAACTAAATAGTATAATTTTTTATGAATTATATATATATTCAATGGTTTGTTTAATGTCAGACATATCATGATACAGACAGGACTGGTATAGGTAGTGAACTAATATTATTAATGGACACAATAAATTGTGATATACATGGGTGACGACCATGGATTATACCATTTTTGGGGTTTCATCCCAAACTTCTATGATTGGAATGTTATTGATCATCCACTACAATGATTGTTTTTTGAGTGATCCCAATCAACTGTGAATGACATTTAAGATATCATTGTATACTATGGAAATTATGTTATATTCTTATGTATAATCCACAACTCCATGAATAGGAAAATTTTATGCTCTCATAGAGCATGATATTTGATTCAATTTCTTTCATTTCTTATGAACTGTCAATCTTTTGGCCATTAATTCAGATTATGGTCAATGATATTCATGGTAATGATTTAAATAGTATATCTAATTTTCTAATATGCTTCATCCAATATTAGGATTATGTGATAATTGATATCTACCATGTTTACCCTTGATGTGTATCGATCATATCCTATACATAGGAGTCATTTATCATTGTTATGATCAATCATTTAATGTATTATATTTTAATGAAGAGTCCTAGTTATGAAGAAATCAGTGGATGAAGTTTTCGTCTTATAATTTTTGGGTTTTCCATGATTCTGAGTGTCCAGTCATATAAGACCAATATGAATCTTCCATGGATAATTATTTTTTATAATAATTATTCAGCTAATAATATTATTTATTCTTGTTTTTAAATTATGGGTCAATATAGTTAGTATCAAATAAAATTTTATCTAATAAATGGAAAATATGATGAGAGAACTTTAGTGATAACCATTAGGATAATACTAGGTACAACATACCCTCTTAATGATACAGATATTTTCATTTATTTCCATGGTCAAAATGAATTATTCATATATTGAAAATATGTTTTCATTTTTTAGACATCCAATAATTGATATTTTAGGATGATTTTATATCCACTATGATGATTATTACAACTAATGTTCTTTTTTGTATTAGTTAAATTGGAAAAAAGATTCATTTTAATAATGACCATCAGGGGAAGGAATTTTCATATGGTCATCAAAATTTAATGGGTGCTACAATATAGAAATATAGTATTATGCCAAATCATTTACCATATTTTTTGATTAAAAACATCCACCTTGGTGAATTTATTAGTAATGATAATAACATAAATATTGATATTGATAATGATGATGGAGGAATGGATACATGGATTCCTAAATGTTTATAATCATAGAAGTAGAATATATTATAATCCTCAAAGGAATGATATGATTTTTGTTTTTTGAAAATAATGGTAATATATATAATTTTGACAATAAAAAATGACATGTTCAATGAAGGAAAATTATTTACATTAGATGGTACAATACATTGATCAATGCCTAATTTGTGGGGAATGAAAAAATTATTAAATTAAATAAAATAATAATAATGTTGAATCATAGAGGAATGAAGTGTAAACGTTATAAAATATTATATTGGAACAGACTGATGATTTTATATATTGTTATTCATGATTTAAATCCAAGAAATTTTGGATCTAATAATAGTTAGCCATGTTAGGTGTAATAAATTGGGGGTAGAGGATGATGAATTACGGTATGAAAATTTGAAAAAACTATCTCATGGGATATTTTACATCATAAAAAAAACACTTCACCCTCTATACCATTATATATAAAAAATATACATTTAAACCTAGAATATACACAATAATTTTAGTTTTTTCAAATCACTGTGTTGCATATATGGTGTATATATATTAAATAATATTATGTAACAAACCAATTACGAATCAATGTATTTATAATTTTTTGAGAAGAATCACTATACCACCTACTTTACAAAATTTAAAATATTTGTAAGATCAAAACACTCTTTTTGATGTGAACAAGTTTCTCCTATAGTAAAATATTATTAAAATTATTTTGGTATTGATTCACACTTCTGTGAGACTTTATTCAGTCAATTAATGTTTAATATGAAAAACATTGTGTGAGAATCATAAAACAAACTCGATTTAAATAACATGGATCATCACCCCTTTCACTAGATTCCATAATATAACCCCATCACAAGAAAAAGGAACAATAAACCTTGTGTGAGATCTTGGAATGAGACCCTTGAAGTGTGATCATAGTACAAGCCCCATTTCATGAAACCATTATATCACGTGGATCATAAATCTAAAAAATCTCATCAAAATAAGGTTATTAACATGTCTTCCTATTAAGTGGTCAAACCCTACACATAATTCTTGTTGAGATACTTTTTCATGTGATTTGTTCATGTGAAATATTTTTTTATTCCTTGGATTGAATGTATCTAGTGAAATACACTATCCAAACCAACTGATATACATTTTATTAGAATCAAAAATCATGATAAAACTCCAAAAATTATTAATTATGGGATATGGGGAATTAACAGTCATAAATATCTTACTATCTCTCCAAAAACCATGGTTTGTAATGACATCCCATACATCATCAATAAGTATATATATCATGTGATTTCATTGTCTGATCAATAGTTATATGTCCCAAGTTTATCCAATGATTAAACACATTTTCTTTTCATGTTTTAGAGGATTCCATAATGACATCCAGTGAAAATCATAAGGTTATAGATAATATCCAAAAACACTCTATGAGATCACATCATGATATCCATAAAAAATATTCTCTTCTCATGATCCTGTCCTGAGTACCAATCAATCATGTGAGAATCACCATTGTCTTCTAGTACACTACATGACTCAGCAGGATATATTAGGACTATAATTTGGTGACATTATTTCTATTGACTTCATGTTCTTAAATCATTTCTATCATCTCTTCATCATGTACTTGGCATGTACATAGTGTGATTTCCTATGAGATTTATTTTATATTATAATTCCATGTGGTTATTTGAAAATAAGGAATTGGCTTCATTCTCTTCTAATTATATCTATGTGATATCTTTTGATAACTATTCAATATCATAATGGGAATTGAATAATGTCAATGTGTGATATTTGGAAAATCTTGAGGTGCCTCATATGATATATTTAGTAATACATTATTTAAGAAATCAGTTCAGGCATTCACATTTTATGAGATCTGAAATTTTATGCTTTTGTGAGACCATAAATTTCACTCTTTAATGAGATCTTACATTTCACTCATTAATGAATTCATAAAATTTGAACATTCAGAAATTTCAAAAATCTCAAAAATTTCCAGATATATCATCTTATTCCCACTCTACATGATTTAGATAACAAATATCCCTTTTCAAAAACATGAATCCATTTCATAAAAGACAATAATAGAAACATAACCATATATAAGGGTTTTTTCCAACAATATCCCTCATTTGGTTTGTTTAAAAAAATAATGTTCAATAACTAACATGTTGGGGTGTCCTGTGACTATAACATCATGAGCCTTTTAAAACCCATATCAATGATCAATGAAATACCTTAAAAAATCTAAACCCACACAAGTTAGGATTAGCATGATAAAGAACAACACTTGAAATGTTAATCAATGAATTTTATTTTATGGACCTTAAAACATGAAACTCTCTCAATACCTACAGAAATAACATGATCAATGTTCAAAATCACTTAATAACATGAAAATGTATTCTACATTATTTATGAACCCAAAGTTCAATTTTTCATGATTCTATTTTTGATGATATATATTTTTTGACTATTCATATTTAAAAATACCCTTATTTCACTGCTTCCCCTATAAGTATTTACCACTATGTTGATAATTATAAATTCTCTACCTTTTTCAATGAATTCAATGTCCACTGCATTGTTGTCTACAACATGGTAATGAATATTTATCAATAGGTAATAAACCTCATACCTCTGGGTTTTTGGTTTTACAACCACAATATTAATGTGTGGGCGGTGGAATGAACACCCATACCAACTCCAAGTCATTTAAATGATTCTTTTGGTAAGTCCCTTTTCATGACGTAAGAAACATGTAGTTGAGTAGGAACATACCCCATCGTCAAAATTAAATTCTCCTTTATATCCTTCATAAAGTGATATTTTATTTCAATGATCGTTATCATTGAGTAAAGGACTATATATATTTTTTAAATTATAGAACATTTATAATCCCAATGAATTCTGTTTGCTGGCTCAGTTCAACACCCATTTCTTCAAGAATGATTTTCATCGATAATATATTCATGAAACCATGATTATTTTCAATGTTTTTATATTATATGGTTCTCATAGAAAGGGAATCATATTCCGTTAATAATAATGAAATACAAATTCCACCATGTTAGAATGAGCCACTTGTTATTTACTTTGGATCATAATTTAATCCAATATAATTATTATTTGTAAATTCCCATAAATCTTGTTGGTAATTTTCATTGTATGGTAAAATAAACCCATTTCCCCATAACATAAAAAATTATTCTTTTCAATTCCAGAAAGTGGAAAAAATTTCAATTAAATTGATACAGTGTATCCAGACATCTAGAAATAAAAAAATTAGGTCGATGCATTGTTATATACAAAATACATGCAATTATCTATTTGTATTCATTAATATTGATTAATTTTCATCATCATAAACTAAAAATTTCAACCATGTAGTTACTCTATATGTTGTATAATTTTATTTTTTCATTTCAAATCCTCTTTGAAAATATTTTTAACTTTTTGTATTAAGAAGTAAATTTTCCATGTCTTCCATATATTAGAGGTAAATTGATGAATACCCATTAATCTATTATCAATGGAATTTTGAATGCCCATTTCATAAATTATTAAATCCATTTTCACTACAATATATTTGATACAAAAATATTATATCATATCCATATACATAAAATATCTCCCTTTTATTAATCTTATTAATTTAATAGAGATTATAATCAACTTCATTGTTCTTGAAGCCATATTTATTCAAATACTAGACAGGTTGGGAATAATATACTCCTTGTGTCTACATCAATCCATATATAGACTTCATTAAAAAGAAATATTTTTTGTCATATTTATGAATGAAAAATGACATATATCTATTCAATATGAATGTATTATTATGAAATACCATTCTTAAAATTCCCACTTGGTATCCACGTGGATAACATTGATTATAATTTAATCTACTATGGTTAAGAATAATCAGATTGCCATGAACCATAAAATAGATTTTAATCCTTGATAAACATAAATACCATATATATGGGTGTATCACATTAACACTAGTCCTGATGTTTTGTTAATTCATATCTGATATTCATTTTTCATGTTACTTTAAACCACGTTTTTCCCAATGACATTATTATATATTTTCCTCAAAATAATTTCCCTTGTCTGATTCTTATCTATTGAGTTAGTTACATAATTCATTGAATGAACCCAAATATAATATATTGATTCTTCTTTAAAACACATTGGATCTAAATATGGTAAAAAATATGTTTTTTGAAGTTTTTTCTACCATGTCTACTTTATTGGAGTATTCTGATCCTTGATTATATTCTTCCAATCTATTCATGGACCTCAATTTGTTTTTCTCACTATATTTTTTTAATCATCATATGTATCATAATCATAATATAAAATTGGTACATTCACTAACCCATATATTATCACCTCACCAGTATTATCCTCAAAATATATTTCAAGGATTTATTGAATTTAACTCACATTTTTCAAAACAACAACCTCATTTCTATCACTAAATTTTCTTAGTCTCTTATAATAACATATATATATATTTATATGTTTTCCCAATTAACTATGAAATATACCTTCATATCCAAAATATTAAAACATATTATATTTATCATTATAATTAATAAACACTTTCTTTTAAAAAATATAAAAAATTTCATTTTTATTACTTCCCTGAAACAATTCATATGGAATATTTTATTTCATTATACACAATAAGGCTCTACATAAAAAGTATAATGATTCCATTTAATGTTCCTTTCAGAACATCTCATGAAGCATAATACTAATTAGTATACCTATAGACATATTAATGATAATCCAATTTATTATCTAAACATTTCCGTTATGAAGTGCTGTTCAAATAACTAAAACATAGTTCCATATCTTAATTTTCTTGATATAATCCTTCACCTTTACATTTTTGAATTATTTTCCATTATTATTTTAGATCATAATAATGTTTTTATCTATAATCATTAAAAAACTCATTCAATAACATGTTTTTAATCATACCACCTCTGATTTGTGGGTGATAATTGAAACCCACATAATTATACTAACATCGTCATTAATAAGAAAATTATATTCCATCCCATTAATAGGTAATTCTGAAATAGGTCCCCAAAATTCAATATTCACTAGTTCAGGAACACTTGTAATCCATTGATATTTTTCCTTATTATTTATTGAGTTATCATAACTTGATAACAAGAATCCAATATATGAGTACTATCACATGATAAAATATGGGGATCCCATGCGGCAAGAAATTTATCCAAATATCTCTCATAGATCAGCTTATATTTCCATGACATTTATGCCATATTCTGTTAGATTTTTTCATTTTATAAAAAAAAACACGTCTTCCTTACACCAAAAAATAGTGATTATCAATCAAGTTCATTCCTTGGAAAAAACACAAAACCAACTTTTCAATTTTTTATTCCCAACTTATTATTAAATCATGTATCATGTTCATTGTCAAAAAGTGACTGATACATAGAATGTGGTGACTAAGACCTTCAATAATCAAGATATATTTATATGTCATGCCTTTACGCCCAAATTTTTTATTTTTTAGACCTAATAATCAACAATCCTTAAGTATTAAGAATAATATGACACCTTGATTTTCATAAAATAATGAAGTCCCTATACTCTTATTTCCTGTCATATGGGAGGTGTGTCCACTATTAATGATCCATTTTTTAGTGTGATCTTTTTCATAAAAAAAATATCTACAACCATTAATTGATAATATATTTGGATTCAAATCCATTTATTTTCCTTAAAAAATGATGTTGTCTAATATTATTGATCTTCCTCAGGGTATTACATTCCAACCTCATCTTATAGCACATCAAAATTAATTTTCATTCTCATCTCATTCTTTAGACCCTCGAACTATGAAATGAAATTTCATTAGTTATCCATGAATACATTCATTAATATTTTTATGAGAAATATCGAACCATTTTATCGAATCATCTATAATAGAAATAGTTAATATGAAAATAATTAATGAAAAACTAATATATATTTGGAAACCCCTATTCACATTTCTCCCATTGGAATCTCTGGGATATTGAACACAATTATTTAGAATGATCCATTTTTTCATAATAATGACAACTAATACAAGGTTTATTATTTTATATAATTTTTAAACCACTGATTTATGCATGATTTATCTAAATATTATGATTTTGATATTACTAAAATATATAATCAACCATGTAGTTGGAGCTTATCGCATAAATTTTTTATACCTAATTTTTTTCTTAGATTTAACACCTTAGTTTCCAAAAATTCTTTTTACTATTTTTATGGAAATTTGAATTGTAATTTAATTTTATCTATATCCTGTGAATCAAGATTTACAAATATCATATCAGGGTTGATGATATTCTCATGATCTTTGTATATTTTTCTAGGCCGAAAATATCCTCCCCTCATTTTTCAATACACTAGACTCAATCATTTAAATTGTTCGAAATGGGCTAAAAATATATATTATGGACTTTAGACTTAATAATGAACTAAATAATTTTCATTATGTCTTATCTTTAATTATCTTAGCATTTTGATTTTAGTCTTCAATTTATACTTCTACTCTTTTTCCTAGGACAAAAAGTGTTTCTTATCACAAACCAGTTTTTTTATTTCATCATTATAGATTCTAAACATCAACATCCTTAAGAAATGATTTTAATTAAACCTGGAGTAATAAAATTCTTTCAATATTTTATCCATATTCATTTCATTCAACCATTTTCTATAAATGTTTAACTACACCCTCCATAGAATATTTTCCATGATCTATATAGTCTTCCACATCATCTAAATTATATTCTAATTAAATTTCATTTACATGTTAATGAAGATTCATCATCATCCATATCATCATCAAGAAAATAATTAAAACAGTTTTCTACAAGATATTCAACTCTTTAGGGAAAAAAGCATACCCGGGGAAACATCCCCAAGAACATTCATTTTACTATTTATTAAATTGAAAAAATGAAATACATAACAACATAAATAATTCTGTCTTATGAGTCAAATTCAATTATAAAATAATTCATGGACTTGAATTTCACTACCTTAGTATTCCCTATGTCTATAGAATCATTATCATCAACTATAATCCCATAAAAATGTAGGAGTACATTGTAAACTATCCAATGACATCTCTTTTGGGTAATTATCCTCTAGGAAAAATAATTTTATATTGAACAATTGTTGATATATTCTCATAATACACATAATAATCATTATGTCAACTATTATTTCGATATGATAATTCATGTCTTCTACAATAACATTATCACAATAAAAAATTAATATATAGTATAATTTCTATGTATTCTATGGCCCATATTTTTATTCCACAGAAACATTATTTTAGCTTCTTCAACATTGAATCAACTTCATTGGTAATTTATTGATTTTCAAAAATAGAATAAAAATAAATACATAAGATCACCTATGTATATATTTAGTTGAACATATCACCCCCTAAGGACATGATTACATTAACATAAACATATAATTAATTATATTACTCTTTTTATAAGACTCCACATTCCATAATAGTAATCATAACTTACATTACAACTGTAAATATATCCATTCATAATGATCAAATGAATTGAATCATCGGATACATCATTAAATAAAAATTATTTCCAATAATGATTATAATTCCTTTTTGATTAATTAGATATATTTATTTTGTTAAGATAGATACTAATTGATAAAACCTTTTCACTAATATCAATTATTAAACCAACAAGTTAAAATAACATAAGTATTAGTGGTATTATTTGTATAATTGTATAAAATAACTATATTTATCATATCGTGTTTTTTATTAGAATAATCATGGTATATCTCATTACCATATGGAAGTGTGAATATAAATTTAAATAATAATAGGTCATTTAAAATTAAAATGTTTCTCCATTATTAGAAACCATCCATGGATCTTTCAATGTAAATGTGTTCATGTATAAAAACAATGAAATATCACTATAATTAAAATGTTAATTATTCACTCACTATACCTCTTATTTTAAAACCATTCACAATAATAATGATTATGAATCTATCTATAATGTAAATACACTACTCGTCGTGTAGAATCTTATAAAATATTTTCTTATTTTTTAACAATTTTTTATTGTTGTTATTCTACTGTATAATGAATATGATGAAAACCATTATAGCTTGAGACTCCAATATAAGACTCATTTCTAAGAATCAAACTCGTCAACCATCTTGTGAGGTCCCGGCATGTAATACCTATGTGATATCCTTTAACAACACCCCAGGAATGAGATCCTTCTGTGAGACCCTATTCGTGAGATCCTGGAGTGAGTATCCTTTAACGAGATATTCAGATAATGTTGATATCCAGACCTCCATATCACATGGATCATGTGATATTAAGATGCCCAACTATTTTCACCAAAACCCTAGAAATAATTCAAATCATGTGACTTTTAGATGATATCATTTTCTGAGACCTCTTTCTAATTACCTAAATAGATGGAATCTGAATAAAAAATCAGTTTATATCTGGTGAAATAATTTTTCATCAGATCAATCCAATTAATCTATCTACACGAGTTGTTAAGTATTTTTTATAGAAAATTTTAGACATAAATCAGCTTCTATTAATAAACATGTCACGGTTATCCATTAAACAACCACCACAAAATTTTACATCACACACTATGCATGATTACATCATATAATCAGTTGATTCATGACACATGTACTTTAGGTGATCAACCAAAATTTATTTTCTTATACCATATGATTCATTCATTGTATCCATTTTAAATAAAATGGTTATAGATATTTAAATGAAACATTTCACTAGATCCCACCATGAGATACTCCACCAATCATTATCTTATCTTGATCCCAATATGAGATCTAATGATAATCAACATAGATGTTCCTTTGATGTTAGGCATGTTGATTTTTAAATCTACGTGTATACTAAATATCATGAAGCCAAATTATTTCAAATGATCACTTATGGTACTGAATAACACATGCACAAGATATGTCAAATTCATCCATAAATAATCCAAGAGCGTATATCATTTTTCATGCTTCTATTTTACTGGTTGTAGATCCCTATATAAGTTATGAATTAAGAGATTTGGAAATTAAATCATGGGAAGGAAAACATTTTCATAGTGCGAACTCGTTAGTTTTATAGTATCATGATGGAAGCCTCTTCTAGTATGAGAAACATTGATGTTGCCTCCACAAGCATATTGAAGGTCCTGACAGAACATTCATTGAGTCTAAGAAACATGACATGAGCCTCAATGAGTGTAGAAAGTGTTGGGATGGTCGCCTCTATGAGTCTGAGAAACATGTAGAACTTAACATATTTTCCTCTGATTGCGATGAAACATTTTCTTTTCAGAACACTCCGGAGCATTGTGAAATCCCCCATGACTAAAATACAACCTCATTACTTTATTTGAGTAGGAGAGGTGTCGTGTCACACCCTTTCACATTATATTCATTGTAAATACCCTTAAAATTCATTGAAATTTTTTTCTTAATTCTCTTTGGGAATTTACAAGAACGCATTTTCTGACGGCACTTGATTCCGAGGCCCGGTGTGCCTGGAATTTCTATCCGAAGTTTAGCTCAGGTACGTTCAGTGAACGAACGAGCAGGAATTTCTAAATCTTGAACTGGTGGTCGGAATCAAATTCCAAGGGCACCGATGGAATCGCAGCACCGGTATTTCCTTAGGGACACCTTTTCTGGAGTTGCGTTTACACGAGAGAAGTTGTTAAATTTTTCTGGAAGGTAAAATAAAATTAAGTATCAATTTTTATTTTACTCTAAGTGGTTTAAATCATTCAGTGGAAGTTGGGGGAAACCACCCAAATTACATTTGGAGGTTATGAGGGTGGTAGGGCCTACACGAACCCTACCCCTTCACCTTCCCAAAACTTCCATAACCCCTCTTTTAATTTGACAACTTGAGTTAATTAATTGTGTGGATTAAATTCAACTTTTTAATTTCAAACTTAAGTTGTGTTAATAAAAAAAGTGCGGTGCTTATTTTATTTTGGGTTGGAGGCTTGTTGCTTGAGATATTTGGGAGAAAATATAAGGGTGGCTTGAATATCTTCATCTTTATTTGTCAAAGAACATGAAGAACGCGAAGAACACCATATTCCTCGGAGGTCGACATCTCCTTCCGCGACGTCTCCTTATGTGACGTCTCCCTCCGTGAAAGTTATCTCCGTGAAGAATCCTCACCCGACTTGTTCAACGAGGTAGGGGTTTATGAGTTTTAATTTCGTGATTACTTCCATTTTTTTCTACGTCATCTATCATCATTCTTTAAAACCACTTGATATCATTTAACGGGAGGGGGCTAGACCGCACAAACATGGCCGACCCTCCTCCCTTTTTATTATTTGTGGTTGCGGTTCGAAGGGAAGTGACGCGGTGTCGTCGCACCGCGCGGGGACAAGCGACAAAGATGTGCGGCGCCGTCGCACCGTGCCAGAAAAACCCGAAAGAAACACGGCCGGAGCGGGGCCACAGCAGAGGGGTGCAGCGCCATCGCGTCGCGCCGGACGAACCAAGACCGTGGCCGGTTCCGAGACACGACGGAGCTGAGAGACCAGCGGCCAGTTCTGGGCCACCGGCGTCGGAGCAAGGGGGACCGGCCTTGCCGTTCCCGTGGCGGCAACAGCCGGCCGACCAGGGCGGGCAGGCCGGACAAGGGAGAAGTCGGGGGTTACAATCCCCCGGCGTCCAGCTCAAGAGGCCCCCATAATGGGGGCCGCGGTTACAAAAGACAGGGGGCAGCCCCCCCCCCCCCCCCCCCCTCAAATGGCTCGGCCGTATGGCCGAGCTCCTGGCCAGCGCGCCCAGCGCGTCGTGCCCAGGCCAGGGCGCCTGCCACGCCGGTCCGCCAGGCCGGGTCGGACCGGGCCTGAACCCCTCAATACCGAACCTCTCTTGGTCGGTCGCCCATAACATGAGCTACGTTCCCCCGATCGACCCCCTCAAGGTTTCTCAATACTTTGGGTTCGGCCAAGTTGGTTCGTACACGAAACCAATTGAGCCCTCAGAGCGGAAGCACTCATAACTTGAGCTCCGGACGTCCGATTGACATGCCGTCGACTTTGTTGGATTCCTCTATGTGAGATGGATCTTTTGGATTACTCCTCCCGAGGATTGGACACAGGTTGAGTATGGTTAGGTTGGTTTTGAATTAAAAACCAATCGGGCCCCTAGTACGAAAAAACCAATAACTCTCAGACTGGGCGTCTGATTGACGCGCCGTCTGTGACGTTGAGTTCCTGTTGGAGATACAATAATTTTTATATACATCAACTCTATAATTTATGTCAGTTGATGTATCACACTCTCAGCTCGTGGAGCGGACCCTCCCGAACGAGCTTGTTGTGTGCGGAAACCCTAGAGCTGGATGCGACTGCTACTATGACGACGGCTGTACAGAAATCCTCAGTGGATTCGACAACAATTACTACAGAACTCAGCAAACCTACATGGATCAGTGCTACAGATCCTGTGTGGGTCCGATCCTTTATGGGTTAGCACTCAGCGGTCCTGTGTGGGCCAGCGCCTACAGATCCTGTGTGGGTCCGATCCTTTGTGGGTCTTTGCGGGGGTTAGTTACCAATCGATTCTTTGTGGGTCAGATCCTTTGTGGTTCATTGCGGGGGTTAGTACCTATCGATCCATTGTGGGTCCGACGACTTAGATTAATTAGTGGCTATATCTGATCATCTCTATCATCATACGAAGAAGTATACCTGTGTGAGCTGAATCCAGGTTTTCATTCCTTTGTCGATGGTGTTGTGCTATCCTGTATGGATTTACGTTTTGCTTTCCTGTGTGGACTGGGTTGTACTTGGGCTCGGATGATGGAGCGTACTAGAATTGATGACTTAGGTATATGTATGGGCATATACCTAAGCAATGTCGGATGTTAATTCGTGATTGCATCTTTATTTTGTGGATTATCCTTTGTGGATTCTGGGAGACTTAGGGGGCCTCGAGGTCCCTACTGAGTATCTTATACTCACCCCTACATGGTCTACGCCCACACTACGTTGTGTTGGTTGCAGATGAAAGACATCGCTGATCTTGGTTGAGGCTTGCGGAGTAGGACGGTACCTCGAGGTAGACCACTGGGCGGGACGTTCTCAGAGCGGACGGCTGGACCCGAGGAGCTGTGGAGGCTATATGTACTCACCCATCAGGTGGGACTTCCAGTGGACGGATCTATGCTGTAACTTTACTTTTCAGTTGATGTTTTCTCTTCCAGTTGTACTTTACTTTCAGTTTGGGTTTGTATATAGGCCCACTTACTTTTCCGCACTTACTGTTGTACTCAGTTTTTACTAAGTGTTTACTTCTACTGCTTGCTTTCTCTGTGGTGTTTGTTTACTATACAAAGGCAATGCGTTCCCTTTTTACCAGGAATTACACCTTCGTGCTAGTCTCCAGCCCATGGCCTATGGAAGGAGGGCTTGGGGTAGTCACGGCACGGGCCCCGAGGACGGGTCGTGACAAATTGGTATCAAAGGAGTTCGGTTCTACGGAAGAACTCAGGACTCTGATCTTTTTCTATGTGAAGCAATAGTGTTAAGAGTATTGGGTGTGATTATCAGTACAGGGAGTCCAGTGTTGGTGTGGGGGCAGACGTATCCGTACACCATGACCCTGACTTCTGATTTCCGAATTAATGCATGAAAACATTGATTGCATTTGTGTTTCAAGTTTTCTTTGTGATTACATTATGTCATCTCACCAGGTATATTGTTTGATCGTGGCGCACCTGTTTTTTTTTTCAGGATGGCCCCATGATGGCAGCCAGCTAGGGTTTCGAGAGTTGTACATGACGACATCCCTTCGAGCGACGAGGCCTCGGTACAAGGCCCTTTGACAGCTGAGGCACCGGCGTTACCTCTACTCGCTAATCCACCAATGCTACCAGCCCCAGCCCTGACGATGCACGTCGCCTTAGTGAACTGCATGAGTTTCAGTGCCAGCGACCGCCCAGGTTCCGCGGGGAGACGGACCCCCTGAAAGCCGAGGATTGGCCGGAGGTGGTGGTACGAGTTTTCAGGATAATGAGGACACCAGCAGACCTCATGGTGATCCACGCAGTGAGCCTACTGCACGCGACAGTGGGCCTATGGTGGATCATGATGCTCCAGGTTAACGATGAGGAATATCTCCTCTGGACGGACATTGAGAGCATCTACCTCTCGTAGTTCGTCCTAGCCACCCTCCGTGCGGTGCACATCTAGGAGCTTCTACAGCTGCGGCAAGGCAGCATGATAGTCACAAAGTACTCGGCGAGATTTACCGATCCCTCCTGCTACTCGACAGATATTGTACGTGACCCATTCTTCATGGCCCGTACCATTGAGTAGAGATTGAGGCATGGGATCAGGGCATCACTGATCTCCCTCAGCATTCCAACCTAGGTAAGAGTACTGGAGCGAGCCCTTTTGATCGAAAGCTTTCTTTCTAATCCTTCTTCAGCTGCGAGACCTACCGCAGGGCGGCACGTAGAAGAGTCTTCTACAGCAGGCAGTCAGCAGATGACTCATGGGTCCTGGCAGACCAGACACTCAGGCAGACGACCTCAGGACACTGGCTCAGCAATACGGGGCACATAGCGTAGAGAGAGTCTTTCGAGAGGTAGGTAGTGATACACATGCAGTGGGCAGGGTCACATGGCTCGTGACTGCCCGACCCGCCGTGCCGAGGAGCAGAAAACGGTTGAGGGGCCACCCAGGTAGAGGCATAGGGGCGACCGTCGCGGTCCGCAGGGAGCAGGCGGATGAGGCAGAGGAGCTGGCCGAGCAGAAGGTGGTGGGAGACTCTTTGAGGCTCTACCACCACCACCACTAGGAGGTCCACCCCGACCACAGGGAGCTGGTGGGTAGAGACAGGCACAGCTCCAGGAAGCGGAGGCCTACGACCACGGCACGCTCGAGATGATTTGAGGTACTATCTGTGTCTATTCCACCACTGCTGCAATTTTTATATACACAGGAGCAAGTCACTCTTTTATTGTCGCTGCCCTTGTTCACAGCACGAAGATTTCGACAGAGCCATTGGCTCGATCCTTATGGATAGAGACTCCTACGGGAGCAGACTCGACGATTACACACTGGTGACGGAAGTGTGACCTTACTCAAGGAGGCGAGAGATTCGGCTAGGATATTCTTGTAGTAACGTCGAGGCCTTACGACGTCATCTTGGGCATGGATTGGTTATCTATAGTCCATGCTCAGATCGACTGTATTACGAACAAGGTGCGATTTGTACGCACCAACGGCAGCAGGTTCACCATCACTGGCGATAAGGGATCCTTTGAAGCACATGATTGACTCTCGCAGAGGAGAGGACATCCCACCACTCATCAGTTGGCTAGCCTCATCCTAGGAGCAGTTGACGTGCGAAGTCCTAGTTTTCCTGCAGTGGTGGATCAGTATGCGGACGTCTTCCCCGACAACCTTCCAGGACTACCTCCTCGTAGAGCGGTAGACTTTTATATTGACCTGTACCCCAGAACAGCCCCGATATCGACTCCAACATATTGGATGTCCCTCTCTGAGCTTCGAGAACTACGGGTACATTTGGAGGACTTGCAGGGCAAGGGATTCATCCTACCCAGTGTTTCACCTTGGGCTTCCCCGATTTTGCTCGCCAAGAAAGGGGACGGGAGCTTGCGACTTTGTGTCAACTATCATCACCTGAACCAAGTGACAGTAAGAAACAATTATCTGCTACCTAGGATTGATGACCTCTTCGATCAGCTCAAAGGAGCATGGTGGTTCTCAAAGATAGACCTCAGGTCAGGCTATCATCATCTTAGAGTTCGGGATGAGGACATACAGAAGACGGCCTTCAGGTGTCGGTATGGCCACTATGAGTTCTTGGTTAAGCCATTTAGCGTAACCAATACTCTAGAAGTGTTCATGTCCCTCATGAATAGGATCTTATAGCCATACCTCGATTTATTTGTTGTGGTCTTCATCGACGACATTTTGATTTACTCGACGACTGAGGAGGAGCACACCTACCACTTGCAGGTTGTACTAGACACACTCCGAGAGCACCATCTTTATGGTACGCTCCTGAAGTGTCAGTTCTAGATACGCAAATTCCACTTCTTGGGGAACGTCATCTCTGAGGTGGGAGTTGCGGTTGATCCTACGAAGATCGAGGCAGTGCTAGCTTTGGATCCACCCAGGAGCGTGACGGAGGTGCAGAGTTTCTTGGGACTAGCTGGATACTATCAGAGATTTGTGCCTGACTTCTCCAGAGTTGCGGCACCAATATTATAATTGACGAAGAACGGTAAACCCTTTTTGTGGTCAGACAGATGTCAACATAGCTTCCAAGAGCTGAGACAGAGATTGACCAGCGCCCCTATCTTGAGGTTGCCGGAGGAGGGAGTAGGGTACGTAGTCTACTGCGATGCATCAGGAACCGGACTCGGATGTGTCCTGATGCAGGAGTAGGCAGTGACCGCCTATGGATCACGTCAGTTGAGGCCGCATGAGCAGAACTATGCTACCCATGACCTGGAGTTACCAGCAGTGGTATTCGTTCTGAAGACATGGCGACACTACCTGATGGGCGAGCGCTTTACAGTCATTTCTGAACATAAGAGTCTCAGGTACATATTCTCTCATAAGGACCTGAACCTATGACAGCGGCGATGGCTCGAGTTCCTCCAGGACTATGACACTAAGATAGTCTATACTCCTAGAAAGGGGAACATGGTAGCCGATGCTCTCAGCAGGAGGACGGGCATTCAGCTATTTGGGGAGGCGATAGAGCAGCTAGCCACTTTGCAGATATCTTTCATGGATAGAGATGGAGCAGCATTCCTTCAGTCTCTCACAGTCACCCCTCCACTACTGCAGCGGTT
The DNA here is from genome assembly GCA_963277665.1 of Viscum album. NCBI lineage: Eukaryota > Viridiplantae > Streptophyta > Magnoliopsida > Santalales > Viscaceae > Viscum > Viscum album. Next base: position 263,567,487 of record OY728122.1, on the reverse strand, counting down.
CAGAGAGGCACAGCATGGGGATGTTGACTATGAGACGCGGCATGCACAAATATCCTCAGGACAGGCACCTGATGGTTTCTCCTTTGGAGTAGAACACAAAGTCCATTTCAGAGGACGTACCTTGGTACCAGTTGCATTACGTGAGGAGGTGATGAGAGAGTTTCACAATTCTCCCTTGGTAGTACATCCTGGAGTGGTGAAGATGTATCAGGATCTCAGACGACAGCACTGGTGGCCGGTGATGAAGAGGGCTGTGGAAGAGTTCATTTCTCGATGCCTCACATGCCAGCAGGTGAAGGCAGAGCATCAGGTACCAGCAGGCTTGGTACGGCCCATGGAGGTCGCGGAGTGGAAGTGGGATGGGATATCTATGAACTTCGTGACTGGACTTCCATGCACTTCAGAGGCCACGACTCCATTTGGGTGATTGTCGTCTAACTCATCAAGTTGGCTCACTTCTTAGCCATCAGAGAGCAGGGATCAGTGGAGAGCGTGGGATGTCTCTACATTGAAGAGATTGTACGACTTCACTATGTTCCATCATCTATCGTCTCCGATCGAGATGCTCGTTTTACTTCCCGGCTTTGGAAGGGGTTGCAGGAGGCGTTAGGGACGCAGCTACGTCTGAACACTGCCTTTCACCCTCACACAGATGGTCAGACGAAGAGGACCATACAGACTCACGAGGACATGCTCCGCGCATGTGTCCTCAACTTTGGTCATAGCTAGGAGGACCACCTACCCATGGTGGAGTTTGTGTACAACAACAGTTACCACTCCACCATCGGGATGGAACCATACGAGGCGTTGTACGAACGACCTTGCAGATCTCCATTGTGCTAGGCAGACCCTTGGGAGTCAGCACTTGTGGGACCGGAGATGGTCCAGGCCATGAAAGAGAGGTTCTAGATCATCCACGAGCGGATGAGGACTACTCAGAGCCAGCATATGTCTTATGTTGACTGGAGGCGGAGGCCACTAGAGTTCGAGGATGGCGACCACTTCTTCTTGCGTGTCTCACCTCGACGTAGATTACAGAGATTTGGCTGAAGAGGAAAGTTGTTTCCACGCTTCATCATACCATTCCAGGTCCTCAGCAGGGTTGGTGAGGTGGATTATCGCCTGGCTCTACCACCTCAGTTGCACCGGGTGCACGAAATCTTCCACGTATCTTAGCTGAGGAGATACGTGGACGATCCGACGCATATCAGTGACCATGTGGAGCTGGACGTTGTTGATGGGGAGACTTTTACGGAGGCCACAGTGGAGATCAAAGATCGACAGGTGCGGGTCCTACGTGGATGGTCGATTCCTTTAATGCGAATTAGATGGCAGCATGGGAATCTCCAGGAGAGCACTTTGGAGCGGGAGGCTAAGATGCATGCTCAGTACCCACATTTGTTTCCCTAGTTTTCGATGTATCTTTACAGGGACGTAAATCCCTAAAATGGGAGTAATTTAAAGACCCGTAAAAATAAAGTAAAATTTTTTCTTAATTTTATTTGGGATTTTACAAGAAAGAACTTTCTAACGGCACTTGATTCTGAGGCCCAGTGTGCCCGGAATTTCTATCTGCAGTTTAGCTCGAGTATGTTCAGTGAACGAACGAGCGGGGATTTATAAATCTTAAACCGATGCTCAGAATTTAATTCCAAGGGCACCGATGGAATCGCATCGCCAGTATTTGCTTAGGAACACCTTTTATGGAGTTGCGTTTACACGAGATAAGTTGTTAAATTTTTTTGGCAGTTAAAATAAAATTAAGAAACAATTTTCATTTTACACTAAGTGGTTTAAAGCATTTGGTTGAAGTTGGGGGAAACCACCCAACTTCCATTTGGAGGTTTTTAGGGTGATGGGGCCTACACGAACCCTACACCTTCACCTTCCCTAACCTTCCATAACCCCTCTTTTAATTTGACAACATGAGTTAATTAATTGTGAGGATTAAATTCAACTGTTGATTTTCAAACTTATTTTGTGTTAATAAAATAAATTTGCTACTTATTTTATTTTGGGATGGAGGCTTGTTTCTTGAGAGCTTTGGGAGAAGAGCTAAGGGAGGCTCGAATATCTTCATCTTCTTCGTCAAAGAACATGAAGAACGCGAAGAACGCGAAGAACACCAGGTTCCTCGGAGGTCGACGTCTCCTTCGGCGACGTCTCCCTCCATGACGGTTATCTCCGGGATGAATCCGCACCCAACTTGTTCAACGAGGAAGGGGTTTATGCGTTTTTATTTCGTGATTACTTCCGTTGTTTCCTATGTCATCTATCCTCGTTCTTTGGAACCACTTGATATCATTTAACGGGAGGGGGCCAGACCGCAAAAACACGGCCGACCCTCCTCCCTTTTTATTATTTGTGGTTGCGGTTAGAAGGGAAGTGACGCGGTGTCGTCGCACCGCGCGGGGACAAGAGACAAAGATGTGTGGTGTCGGGCTGGCTGCATTGTCGGGCCGCTAGGCCTGGCCACGCCCAGGCTAGGCCGGGCCCTGCCCATGTGGGCCGGACCCGGACCCGGTTTGGTTCGACCCGGTTCGGGCCGACCCTGGGGGTATCGGGTCGGGTCAGACCGGGCCCGAACCCCTCAATACCGAACCTCTTTCGGTCGGTCGCCCATAACATGAGCTATGGGACTCCGATCGACGCACCGTCAATTGAGATGCGATCCTTGTATCGAGACAGTCGTTTCAGTATATCGTACTAAATGTTTTTCAATAATTTGGGTTCGTCTGAGTTGGTTTGTACACGAAACCAACCCAGCCCTCGGAGCGGAAACACTCATAACTTGAGCTCCGAACATCCAATTGACGTGCCATCGACTTTGTTGGATTCCTCTAATTGAGACAGATATTTTGGCTTACTCTGCCTGTGGTTTGGACGCAGGTGGAGTACGGTCAGTTTGGTTTTGACATAAAAACCAACTGGGTCCCTGGGATGAAAAATCCAATAACTCTCAGACTGGGCGCCCAATTGACGCGTCATCTGCGACGTTGAGTTCCTGTTGACGATACAGAACTTCTAGATACATCAACTCCAGACATTGTGTCAGTTGATGTATCAGCCTCTCGGATCGTGGAGCGGACCCTCCCGAATGAGCTTGTTATGTGCGGGAACCCTAGAACTGGCTGCAACTGCTACTACGATGACGACTGTACAGAAATCCTCAGTGGATTCGACGGAAACGACTACAGCACTCAGCGATCCTAAGTGGATCAGTGCTATAGATCATGTGTGGGTCCTATCCTGTGTGGGTCAACGCTCAGCGGTCCTATGTGGGCCAGCGCCTACTGATCCTATGTGGGTCTGATCCTGTGTGGGTCTTTGCGGGGGTTAGTTACCTATTGATCCTTTCTGGGTCAGGTCCTTTTTGGGTCATTGCAGGGGTTAGTACCTATTGATCATTTGTGGGTCCGACACTTTAAGTGAATCAGTGGCTATATCTGATCATCTCTATCATCATACGAAGAAGTATACCTGTGTGAGGTGAATCCTGTTTTTCTTTCCTTAGTGGATGGTGTTGTGCTATCCTGTGTGGATTTACATTTTGATTTCATGTGTGTACTAGGTTGTATATGGGCTTGGATGATGGAGTGTACTGGAATTGATGATTTAGGTATATGTATGGGCATATACCTAAGCAGTGTCGGATGTTACATCGTGATTTCATCTTTCCTTTGTGGTTTATCCTTTGTGGATTTTAGGAGACATTCGGGGATCTCGGGGACCCTACTGAGTAGCTTATACTCACCCCTGCACGGGCTATTCCCTCACTACGTTGTGTTGGTTGCAGACGACGGACAACACTGATCGTGGTTCCGGCTTGCGGAGCAGGACGGTACCTGGAGGTAGACCACTGGGTGGAAATTCTCGGAGAGGAAGGCTAGACCCGAGGAGCTGTGGAGGCTATCTATACTCACCCATCATGTGGGACTTCCATTGGATGGCACGACGCTGCGACTTTACATTTCAATTGTTGTTTTCTCTTCCAGTTGTACTTTACATTCAGTTTGGGTTTGTATACTGGCCCACTTACTTTTCCGCACTTACTGTTGTACTCAGTTTTTACTTAGAGTTTACTTCTATTGTTTGCTTGCTCTGTGGTGTTTTTTTACTTTACAAAGGTAATGCCTTCACTTTTTACCGGGAATTACGCCTTTGTTCTAGTCGCCAGCCACTGGCCTATGGAAGGCAGGCTTGGAGTAGTCACGACATGGGCCCCGAGGATGGGTCGTGACATTCATGGATCTCTTATGCTAATTGAAAACCCTCATTCTCTCTAAAATCTAATTCCTTGTGTTCTTGATAGAATCCACACCAAATGAAGATTCCCTTCATGATGTTATATGCCCTTGGTGAAGGATGAATGACCTATGAGTTACATTGCTCTTGGTGAAGAATTCAACCTTTTAGAAGCACCCCCCCTATGAATCAAGTCATGCTCCATGACACCCTGGGAACCCCAAATCCCCATGCTCTGCAAGACCCTGGTATCTGTGAAGCTACATAGTGAACCCTATGCTTGGTAAAGCTTCTTCCATCGTGAAGCTCCAATGTGTGAACCAGATCACTATGTAGCTACACCATGAAACCTCATCCATTAAAAAGATCATTTCTTCATGAAGAAACCATCAAATCAACTCTCCTTCATGAGAAACTGAGCTCTTTGAATCCCTAATCTAATCGAAGCATCATCCTTTGCGGGATCTCATGCTTCACGAACCCATATCATTCATGAACCCATATCCAACATAAATCTCATACCTTCACGCACACCTGTCCATACTACAATGTATGCACCTCGGTACCCCATCTCAGGATCATTTTCATGCTTCAATCTTGACCCTCTTGGCCGGTCCCTTAACAATTGTCACTAATCAACATGAAAAATAGAGTTTATCAATGCGATCTTTTGAGCTAGGACTTTGAAATTTTAAATTGTTCTATTATGTGCACCAACCTCCCCCAATGGAACCCCATTCAACATGATAATCCTATAATATCCATGTAATAAATTTATTATGCATGTTCCCCTTGGTCCCTTTCACATGTCGTGAGTTGAGATTCTCAACTTCAATTACTTGAGTGCCTTGAGCCGAATAATTTCTCTACCAACTCCTCCAGACCCTATCACATGACTCCTATTCCAGGTAGAACAAAAAAGGTCCGATATTTTTTATGTCCCATAACTAGGTAGTTCTTATTTCCTTATGCCAATTAGTCCTCTCTATATGTCTATAAACTGTATTATACCCTACATGAAAAACATTGTTTACATCTTTCTCCAAACAAGATATGCTTGACGTGTCAAGCATAAGATGCCAATAGTCCCCACTATATGACTTTAAACTGTAGCATTCACATTTTATTAAATTATATGGAGCCTCTTAATAAAAATAATACATTCCTTATGTGACCATCATATGACTCATCATTACATGATGATAATGTAAAATTTTTATGAGTGTTTGAATCCATTTGATCATTCCATCACTCCACCTCATTCATTGCAATTCCTTCATTTGGATCTTCAACCTTTTTCACTTTTCATTGGAATCCCAATAGTATGGATGGTTAGCCTAATTACTCCCCTACCATCCTTGTCCAATGCCTCAGAAGACATTGGGTGACCCATCATGTTTGGAAATATGTATCAAACAAGGTTAGCAAATGACCCTCATTTTATGGTCCCCATTTTAGGCTAATGAAATATGTATAATGGGTTGTGAACATGGTCAATAATTATAATAACGGCCCCACCCAAAAATAATTTCACAATATTGAATTTGGTTAATAATTCACATTGATTGTATATTCTCATTTAGAGATTTAATAAATTATGTCATAAATTATACACGAGAACTTAAATATTACATGTAGATACTTCTACTCAGTATCCATCATTTTTTATAAAATAAAAAACTCTTTAAAAAAGAATCATGTCTAGGTGAATGTTTTAGATAGGATGACATTTTCAAGGATACCACAATTATCCCTGTTCATCATTACATCTTCTGGAAAACATTTAAAAAACATGGTATGATAAAAAAAATCATAATAAAGGATCTAAAATAAGGAATGAAAATTTTAGTTCATGAATATGTAAAAATCAGATAAATCATACTTTTCAATCTTAAAACATAATATCATAGGCATGACCCAAAAAATAATAATAATTATTAATAAAACATATAAATAATATATCATAAAGTTAACTTGTGTCTAATTACATTGTATCTTTCATAGCTACATAGGGAGGTAAATTTTGAATAACCATCAATTTATATTCCCTAAACCTCTTAGGAGAAACATTAACGTTTACCTCCATCATGTTACCCAATGGATTGGAGATCAATCTCGAGCTTAACAAAATTAGGTTTATCATGGTACCACCCATATACGTAAACAATTACCAAGAACCATAAAATAATCATAAGACAAAACACAAGTATAAAGGAAAGATAACATTTACACATTGAAATCATAATATATCATTACATTATATTGAAATGATAAATCCATTATCAAAACCTTTTAAATGCCAAAATCTGTAAAAAAAGGGTTTATGAGATTTACTTTTCCTTTTTTAAATCATTATATCTTGTAGAGGAATCCAAGTATCAAATAATGTCACAACTACAGAAAGGACATTGTCGCCGCATAAATTTTAAAGATTCATTCTCTTTATAATTTAGAAAAACACTATGTAAAAAAATATTTCTTTTATATAAAAGTAAAACTAAAGGGGGTTTATTATACTTCATATAAATTTTATACATGTATAAATATAAGCTTGCCTCAATAAAAGTAGATTTAGATGAAATCTAGTACCAAGATCTTTTTGTAAATAAAGTAGATCAATTATGATTATACAATATAAGTACAGAAAAGGAAAGTATAAATAGATGGTAGTATATAAAAATTTATTTCTCAAAAAATCAATGAATGAGATATACAAGAAATAGAATATCAACCCAATGAATTGAAATTGGGTTAAGAAGATCGCTTACCTCATGTCTGATTTAACTTATTTGTTCTTTAATTTCTATAATAATAAACTTACATTAATTTATAAATTCTTCATAACATTTCTTAATATTATTATTAATATTTTATTACTTATTACCATGATATTAAAATTACATAAATATTTATGTTAATATCGATCGTTTTGTAAATATTAGGTACTTGCGTTGAAAATAATATTGTAAAAATTAAAAATTGTCCATGAGCTAAAAAATCAGTTATATACAGAATTATATTCAATCTTTATATATCATATATATAATATAAATCCAATATTACTATATTTACATGAGTCCATATCATTTGGATATAAGAAATGAAATTCACCATTCATGGAGCTGGTAATCCCTACATACACTTGAATGCTACTTTCATTTCATTTTTATATTGAAAGGAAAGGAAACTAAATAATAGAGAGGTATATTATAATTCCATTATAATATTTATTTTATATATGTTAAATATGATAATTAATTTTATCCTTTATACATTCCATGTATTGCATGAACGATTCATATCACTTAGATGAGGCTGTTTTCCGCACTTCCTCAAATGAAATTATTGTTTATATACAACATGAAAGGCATGAAAATATGTTCAAGAATAGAATTCAAGAATCTAGAGAAAAATTAAATATAATATATATCATATATAATTTTATTTCCATCATTATCGTGGCCATGAGTGGCAGTAAGGAGAGATTGATCAATCATCATTTCGTGAGACAGTAGTTCATCATCCCTAGAAACATTATGTTCATATCCATTAGATAGAGGTGTGTAGAAGTGTAGTTCCAATCCCTCTTATAAGAATTTTTTTTTAATTTTTAGGATTCTCGTGTTGTTAAGTAATGAATTAATAATAATAACATATAATGTTTTGAAGGAAAATAAATGAAAAGAACAAAGTAAAATATGTTTCCTTTAAATCAGTTAACTCCCATTGGATTGAACCAAAATGATTTCTTGAATTTTCTTGGTCCTATGGTAAAGATTCTAGGAAGAATAGAGGTATTTTGGGAACTTATTGGAGAATAATATTTTTGAGGTATGAGTCATGTGAGTTGTGAGTAATGGGATAGATGTGATGGCCTTTTATAAGGAGGAGGAGAGGCACTAAAGTAATGTTTGAAAATATTATTTTTTTTATAAATGGAATTTTGATATCAAAAGTCCCACAATTCCTTTAATTCTAAGATAAACTAATTATTTTTATATTACCTCTCATTCAATGGGGTTTAGTCAATTTTAGGGAAATAAATTAACCATATCATTTAGCTTTAACCCTTAGTTATATAATTTATCTTTTACCATGTCCCCTTGTATATTAATAATATATGGTAAGTTTTTTTAATATAAAAAACCATGAGAACAAAAATGTATAATTAATGTCATTTTAAACATCATATATGTTATATGGATGAGTCAAATATTTTGAGGATTATTTTCTCATTTAATAAAATATTAATTGATTTAAAAACTCTTTTATGTCAATTTTTAATCTATTCATATAATGAATTATAAAAAAATCTATAAAAAGTTATAATATCAAAAAACCTTAATTAATTAAAATGTATCAAGTAATCCTTATCCCTAAATTTCGTGGTTGTCATAAAAAGTTTCAAAATAAATTTATTATAATATTTATAATCTATTTTATTTAAAACATTCATTAAAATGGAAATCACTATATAATAATTCTGTCATATATAAATTTATATATATGATGTCTAATAATTATAAATATAATACCATTATGGCGGAAATATTTTGGGATTTATAATGACTATTTATAGTTGAATATATCACTTATATAACCCCATATAATATTTTTACAAAATGATATATTATTAGGTTACATTTTCCTTAACAATATATTAATTTTTATAAAATGTAAGTTTCACTTAAATGTTGATCCATGGAGCCCCTAAATCAACCAACTAAAGCTCATGGTTTGACATGTATCATAAAATATGTTCATGAAAAGTGTTATTTTATACTAATAGTATCATAATATTATTTTTTACCCTTATTTACCAGATTTACCAATTAACCATGGTAATTAAAATATTTACTAAACATTCTATTCATAATGTCTAAAAATAATAATTACCTAATTAACAAAATTTGACCCCCTGATTCCATATAAATAATATATTTTACCAAATTCAAAACCTAGGGGTTTCAGAAATTAATTTAAAAATAATTTTTTGTGTCGAAACCAAAAAATGTGTTTTGAAGAAATAAAAACTATCAAAAGATTGACATGTTTTAATGTCTAATGAAAAAGTGAAATTACAACCAATGGACAAAATTTTATTTAATGATAAAAATATAATCTAAATAAACATTAAAAACTTTTAGAAATATAGTGTAATAATATTAATAAATTATATTAAATGGCAGTTTTGAAATGAAATACTCTATTTTTCACTATTCATCAAAAAATGAACATTATAAAAAAATACCAAAATTTTACCCAATGTAAAATATAATGTCATACTTATAAATAATAAGTTCATTTTTTCAAATGAAAAATAAAAAAATTACAAATACTATATTTAAAAAGGGTTCTCCATCAAAATGTAGTATATCATCTTTTAAAACAATATTATAGTATTACATGATTAAAAACATATTCACTCACATTATTATCCTCTAAAAATTGTTTTATAAATATAAAAACATTTTCCAAATATTATTAATCATATTTTAGTATGTTCATATCATTACCACCAATACAATGTCTATGCATTACCTACCATTTAAAATAATAATAATATTATATTATTTTTTGATATTACTCTATGTTGTGTGTAACATATGATTTCAAAAAAACCCATTGTTGTACGTTGAGTATGCTATTGAACAATGTGTCCTTTTTAAAAGAAAGTTAATATATTATTCAAAAATATTAATAGATATAAATAAGTAATATTTTTTAAATAACTGGACTATTACATCCTTCCCCCTTTTAGGAATTGCGTCCCAACATTTTTAAAATTTTGTCATGGAATATTAATTGAAAGTACCACATCAGAGAAAATTTCAATAAAAATATAACATTAAAATAATGAAAGATAAGTAAAAAACCCTACCCGAGATAAAAAATACAAGGGTTAAATAAAAACATGGATATGGAAGAGAAACTAGGTGTTATGTATTGATGTAGAGTGTCTGAAACTATGATCAGGAGAAATATATCAAACTAAAAACCAAAAACAAGTGATAGGTTAAACGGTCATTGGTTTCCCAGTAAGAAAAGTAATCATACAGAATTTTTGTTTTATGTTAAATTTCATAATGATGGAGAATTTATTTATGAAAATGAATATGGATATAAGGAAATATATGTATATTTAATGTCTAGTTTCACCATTTAATAAGCTTCTACCAAAAACACATATTTTATCCAAACAATGAGTATTCATGTTGACTTGGTAAAACATGATGTACTAGAATCAACTTCTATAGAATCTCATAATCTAAAATAGATTAACTATATATTTCATCAATCATTAGACATTAAACAAAACCAAATTGGTAAGTAAAATATTAGATAATCACTAAAGGAATAATCTTTTATAACAGTAAATGCTACTCTTAATCTCCAAAATTGAACAGACAATACCCAAAGATCAACATATACCATTTAATAAAAATTTTCCCCTAAAATATTTCGATGTAATTGAAACTAGTATTTATGCCGAATAATGAGAATAATTTAATCACATATTCTTCCATACTAAATATTAAAATTTATCTCTAAATAACATCGACTACTTTTAACGTATCATACTGAAGTGTAACATAGAAAATCACATATTTTTTATGATAGGATAATCCGTTCCATAAAAAATCCAAATTGTCATATGTCCATAATAAAAAAATAGATTCTTCCCAAATAAAATTTCAACAATTACTCCACAAATGAAATCCCATGTTATTCTATTTTCCAAAGACATATATTGTTCCCAAAAGAGAAAATGTCCTCCCAAATAACCTTTATCACATAATCACCAAATAATTTCATATACTAAAGATATCAAATTGATAAAACATAAGATCCCAAATTAATTTATTCTAGATTAATAAAATTAATTAACTATAAAGAATAGGTCATACTATCTAAGAACATCACGTAGGCCAGTGTTAGGTGATGTGACATGGTATCCCTTTGGTTAGGGGTTCGATTCCCAAATCCAAGCCGTACGCGACCTCTTTTCACCCATCATGTGGGTTTTTCCATTTCTAAAACCATATAATTCTTATAATATTCTAAAAAAATATAATTTCATCAAAACTAAACATTACATATTTTGTACTCAAACGTTATATAATACATTTTTTTTGTATCCCAAAATTTTGTAACCATTTAACACCTCAAAAAAATTATCATATGAACCCATATGGTTATCAATTATGTCTACAAAAGAAGAGATAATTATTCTTTGAATAACATTTTCATATATGAAACACCAGGGTTACACATACTAGAAATTTTTTTCCAATGTAAAACCATCATAAATAAAGGATTAATAATTTTAATCATTTCATCATCCAAAAATATACCCTAACTCTGAATCCCTTATATGAAGACTCGTTTCTCGTTCTGCTTTCATCATGATCCATTAACCATTTTCCCACAACTAGTTACGTAATACTACATTTTTACAAAAAACTATGAATCATATACTAATATTCAATAATGTCAAAACATCATCTATGAAATAATCTATACATCTCATTGTTCATTTTCAGTTTCATCATCCTCGATTGGAATAGCATCAGGAATTGGTAAACATACATTTTTATGGTCCTATTGATCCCATTACCAAAACTACATTATAAGACATCTATTTGTATAATAACCATGAACACCCCATTTAAAACCTTACATTAATTATTCAAAACAGAATTCTTCCTCTAACCTAGAGTCAAATGGATGATTCCTTTTTCCATGGTAGGATATTTCTTTATTACCCTCATTACCACAAGTAAGACATTATCCAATCCCTTTGAAGTATTTCAAAGGTGTTTCATTCCACATCCTTGACACATAGATTTTCAAATATACAAACAATTATGATTATTACCTGAACATACATTGTGATTCGTTTTTCACATATATGATACCTTATAAAATAATCATGTTTCTAGTTGTTAATAATAAGTCCAAATAATTAGTATAGAATAAATACGAGAGTTATCATTTTAGATCACATTATATTCAGTTTCTTATATAGAAAACTAACACAATTTTCTTCACATCCATTATTACTTGGGTACCTACTAGATCCTTCTATTTAATAAAATCAATATAGTCACTATGAGTATATCCATAAAATAATCATATAATATCTTATGAAGATGGTAAATAATAAGTGATAATTATTCATGTTATCTTAAACAAATACAATTTATCTTAAATTACTATGAAACTATCTAATATTATAACCATTATGGTTATTTAACTTATTCTTAAATAACCCCCAAACCACTAACGTTATCTAAACCGACCTTTGATAACCACTAAAATACCCTAACCTTAAAAAATTATATAATATAGAAATCTGTTAGTAATTCTCATTGAGGATCTTTTTAGGTTTATAGATTTAGATAGTTAAGTAATAATGTATAAATAACAACATTAATATTACAAGTAGACACTTGTACTCAGTATCTATTTTTTACACAATAATAACTTAAATAAAACAATAATTATTTTTGTGATATTAATCTTTTTGATTTATTCCATTGCATTAAGCGTCATTACATGGTTTGAAAACACTTCAGAAACATGGGATGAGAATAAAAAATCTCATTAAGTGATATTAAATAAGGAAATAAAACCATAGTTATTGAATAAATACAAGTCAATGAAATCATAATATTTATTCTTAAAACATAATCTCATAAAAATACCTCAAAAAATCATAATATATATGAATAACACTTAGAAATCTTAAATTATAAATATTACTTGTAACATCCATAACATTCATACATTATAGCTTTCCCAGCTATATTAAGAGTTACATTTTGAATACTCATCATAGTATATTCCCTAAATCTCTTAGGAGAACCATTAATGTTGACCTCCATCACATTAATCAATTAATATGAGAGCTATATCGGGCTCACCCTCCCTAGGTTTATCATAGAACCACCTTTATACATAAAAAATTCTAAAGAACTATAAAAAATCATAACACATAACACAAATAAATATGAATGATAACATTTAGGAATTGTAATAATAATATATAATTCTAATATATTGACATAATCAATAAATTATCAAAACAAAATTCAATACCAAGTCATTTAAAAAATGGTATATGGTATTTACCATTCCATTTAAAAATAGTATTTCTTGTAGAGGAAGAAAAATATCAAATAATTCTCATAGTGGAGGATGGGTAATTATCGTCGGATAAATTGAAAAATATTTAAAATTTATTGACATAAGAAATTGATTATCAAAACAAAATTGAATACCAAAATATATAAAAAATGGTATAGGGTAATTACTTTTCCTTTAAAATTTTTTACTGCTTGTAGAGGATGCAAAATATCAAATAATTATCATGGTGGTGGAATGATCATTGTTATCGCATAAATTTAAACGAAATATTATTTTTTTTATTTTAGTAAACCACTTTGTATAGAAATATTCCTTTTGAATAAAATTTAAATTTTAAGGGGTTTATTATATAGCATATAAATGAACGTCGTTTATAAATTAAAGCAAGCCTCGAAGAAAATAGATTGAGACTAAGTCCTTTATAAAGATGATTTTGTAAATAAAATATATCAGTTACGTGTATACACTAAAACCAAAAATAATGAAATTATAAATACATGATAGGATATAACAAATTAATTTTCTAAAAATAAATGAACGGAATAAAAAAAAATAAGATCAATCTGATGAATGGAAATTGGATTAAGAGGATCCCTTACCTCGTGTATGACATGACTTGTTCATTCTTTAATTTACATAGTAATAAACATAATTTAGTTCCACATTATTAAGATACTTTTTATAGTTTATTATTCCTTTTATATCACTTATTACCTGGATATAAAAATTAAATAAATAATTATGTTAATATCTATCATTTTGTCAATATTGGTTACTAGAGTCAAAAATAGACTTTATAAAATTACAAATTGTCCATGTGTTAAAATGAACATTATACCGAGAATGATATTAATTATTTAGATATAATATATATAATATATATCAGTATATATTTTTTTATAATAGTCCATAGTATTTGGATATATTAAATTAAATACATTGTTCAAGGAGAAGGTAAGTTGTAAGTATGCATGAGCACTAAGTTCAATAATTTTTCATATTTAAATGAATTAAAAAAAATGATACCTAGGTATATTATAATTTAATTATAATATATATGTTTTATATGTTACATAAGTTCATTAATTACATCACTTATACAATTCATGTATAGCATGAATGAGTCATATCACTTGGAGGTGGCAGTATTCCGCACCTCTTCAAACTATATTATTGTATATATAAAACATGAAAAGCATAAATATATTTTATAAATGAAAATTACCTAATAATAGAGAAAATAATATCATATATATCATATATAATTTCAATTTCATCATAATGGCCACCATGAGAGATGGTAGGAGATAATTGAACAATTATCATTTCATGAGGAATTAGTTCGTCGTCCCCAGAAACAATATGTTCAAATCCACTGTATGGTGGAGTTTGGAAGTGAAGTTAGAATACATCCCATAGAAACAAAATATTATATTGAGGATATTGGTTTTTTATGTAAATAATTTATAATATGATAATAGGTTGTGGAGACGGAAAATAATAGAAAATAACTTGAGAGAAGATGTTACCATTAAATAAGTTAACTCCCTTTGGATTGAACAGAATTATTTATTGAACTTCCTTCTACCATGTGTAAGGATTTTTAGAGTAAGATATGCATGTTGGTAGATGATTGAGAACCGTTTGGGTGATCCAAGAGGTGTTAGAGTTCGGATTAATGTGTTAGATGTTATGGCCTTTTATAAGGGGGGATGGACACCTAGAGAAAGTATGAAAATATTATTTTATTTTATTCTGAATTTAGATTATAATGGTCCCAAAGTAATTTAATTTGAAGAAAAGGTGTGTTTTTATTTAAATATACACTTACAATGGATTTTAGGAATGTTTTGGCTATAAAACTAACCTTCTCGTTTAGTTTTAACCCTTAACTAAATTTACTTTTACCATTTCCTCTTGACTATTCATACTATATAGTCAATATTTTTACTATAAAATTAAAAGTGACCCCCAATGGATCATTAATGAATATTTTGACATAAAATATTATAGTTGGATAATCTTTGATTTTTTTTATTATTTAAACATTTTATAAATTATTAATTGTTCTAAAAACACATTTTCTTAAATTTATAAACTATTAATTCGTGACTAATAGAAAAATCAATAACGACATGATTATTTCTATGAAAATTTCATTAATTAAAATATAAAAAGGATATATTATCCCTAAAATTCATGTATGACCTAAAATGATTCCAAATAAATATATTTTAATATTTTAAATCACTTTTTTTAAAAAAAATTCAATAAAATGGCCATCAATATATCATCATTGTGTCATATATTCATTTATTTATTTTATGTATAAAAAATTTTAATAAATTACCATGATTTAAGAAATATTTTCACATTTATAATGATTATATATTGTCGAAAATATCACTTATATAACCCCATATGAAAATTGTTTTTCTAAAATATATTTTTTTATGTTACATTTTCTTTAATATTCAATTATTTTTATAAATTGTAATTTTCACTTATAAGTGGCTGCATGTGTTCCCAAAATCGACCCATGGATGACCCTGGTTGGTCATGTATTATAAAATAGGGTTGGGACACATGTTATGGTAATTTAATATTATTATAATATTATTTTTCCAATTATTTACCAGATTTACCCTTTGACCATGGTAAATAAAATATTTACTGATCTTACTATTCATAATTTCTAAAAATAAAAGTTACCTATTTACAAAATTTATACATCATGAATCCAAATATAGAATAATTTATTCCAAATTCATAACACAAAAGTTTCAAATATTAATTTTAAATTAATTCTTGTTGTTGAATAAAAATATTTGTTTTAATATATAAAAACTATCAAAAGATTGACATGTTTTTATGTCTAATTAAAAAGTGAAATTAAGTACAATTTATATAATTGGATTAAATGAAAAAAAATATAATCTAATTACACATATTAACCATTTTAAAAGAGTGTCTAATCATGTAAATAAATTATATTAAAATGAAATTTTGAAATAAAATTCACTATTTTTCATTATTCATCTAAAAATGTAGTTCATTTGAAAAACACAAAAATTTTACCCATTGTTAATTTTGATATATTTATTATAAATAAGAGGTTTATTTTTTGAAGTGGAAAATATAAAAGTGGGGAAAAAATAGATTTAAAAAGGGTTCTCAATCAAAAGCTGGTAAATGGACCATTTATTGAATATTAGAGTATTTCAGGATTAAAATAAGATTAATTATTATATTAATCTTCTTAATTTAATTGAATAAATTTTAAAAAAAATAGAAAAATGAAATCATATTTTCGATAATTATGATCATTCCAGATAATAAAATGGTTAGGCATTAACTACCATTTAATATAATAATATTATTATTTTATTTTTCGGTATAACTTAAAGATGTGTGCAACATAAGATTTCAAAGAATCATGTTGTTCCTTGTTGAGTACACTATAGAAAAAAATTGTCCTCTTTAACATAAAATTAATATCATATTCATAAATATTAATAGATATGAAACTATATTATTCTACAAGTAACTGGGTCATTACATTTTTTCCCCATTTTGGATGTTGCATCCTCACAATATTAAAATTGGACATGGAAATGTCATTGAATGTAACACCTTAGAGAAAGAGTCAACAATACTATAACATTAAAATAAATATAGTTAAGTAAAAAGGTCACCTAGAGCACACAATCTACGATTCCATACTAACATGGTTATAGTGGAGAAACTATGTGTCATGTAATGAAGGAGAGTGATATAAAACATGATCAGGAAAATGTGAACCCCTAGAAAACCACAAATCTGGGATAGGTTAAATGGTCACTGGTTTCCTTTTAGGAATATTAAATGGAAAAGGTTTTTTTATTACATTTCATAAATATAGGGAATTTATTTAGGAGAGTGACTAAGGACATTACGAAATATACATTATTTTCACGTAGTGTTTCATCCTTTAATAATTTTCTACCAAAACTCATCTTTTCCTGAAACGATGAGTATTCAAGATAACTTGGTCACACATGTAGTGATATAATCTAATTTTTTAGAATCACAAAATACACTAAATATAAACTATATAATGCCTCTATAATTATACATTAACCAAAAAAATAGTTAGTACAAGATCTGATATCCACCAAAAGGATAATCTTTTATAAATAGTAATAGTAATATTAATCCCCAAAATTGATCAAACAATACACAATGTTCAAAAAATACCATTAAATATCAATTTTATTTAAAATCATTAAAATTATGAAGAACTAATATTGAATCCCAAAAACTAGAAGAATTTATTCACATAGTATTCTATAGTAAATTGTAAAATTTATCTCCAAATAACACCGACTACTCTTAATGTATCACATTGATGTGAAATTAACCAAATAAGAAATTATCCTTGATAGGTTAATAATTTCCATAAATAAACCAATTCACCATATGCCCCCCACAAAAACATTGATTATTCAAAAATAAAATATCATCCATTACTCCACAAATGAAATCTCATAGTATTTTATTTTCCATAGGCATACAGTGATCACAAAAGTGAAAATGTATTCAAAAATAACCTGTATCACTTAATCATCGAATAATTTCTTATTAAAAGGATATAAATTTTATAAAAAAAATATTTAAAATAAACTTATTCATTAATAACATTTTCACATATCAATCATTAGGGTTACAAATACTAGAAAAATTCATCCAATGAAATTCCATCATCAAAAGATCCTTAATACTTTTAATCATTTAATCATATTAAAATATACCATAACTCCTTCATACATTATATGTATACTTCATGTTCATTCAACATTCTTCACAATCCATTAACAATTTTTTCCAACTTTTTCCATAATATGCCCTTAATACAAAAAATTCATGAATCATATCCTAGGATTCAATAATGTCAAAACATTAGCTATGAAATAATCCATTCATTTCCTTGGTCATTGTTATTTTCCTCAAGATAAATTGGAAGAGAATTAGGTATTGGTAAAAATAAATTTTTATTTTCTTAATGTCCCCATTACAAAACCTTCTTCGATAAACATCTATTTGTATAATGACCACGCACACCACATTTTAATCATTTTAATGACTCGTCAAAATGAACATATTTTTTGTTTCCTGGATTCATCTGGATGATTCATTTTTCCATTGAATGAATTTTCTTTATGAACCTCATTACCACACCTAAAAAATCTTCCCATCCATTTGAATCATTTCCTTGGGGATTCATTCCACATCCTAGACACATTGGTTTTTTAATATACTAACAATTATAATTATTACCTGAAAATCCTTATGGATTCATTTCTCACATATGTGAAGCATTTTAAAAATCACCACGTTTCATGTGGTCCATCATGTCTCCATATAGTTTTTTGAGAATAACCACTAGTTTTTTTATTGTAACTCCAATTTAATTCACTTTCTTATTTTGAAAATCGTCTTACTTTTTTTCACATCCATTATTACTTGGGAGCCTGATAGATATATACATTTAAAAAAACCAAAATGGACTATGTGATTTTATCAATAAAATCATTATATAATATATTATGAGGGGGTAAATACTTTGATATACTTATTCTTGTTATCTTAAACTCATTAAATTTATCAAAAATAAATATGACTCCTAATATTCTGACCATTATGTTTATGTCACTACTTCTTAAATAAAACCCTAACCTCTAAATTTATCTAAAACACCCTTTGATACTAACTATAAGGTCTCATCCTTAAAAAATTCCATAATATTAAATTATTTTAATAATTAAAATTGAGTCACTTTTTAGTTTTATATCTTTATATAATTAGGTTATAACATATACATAACAACTTAAAAATAACATGTCGACACTTCTACTCAGTATCCATTTATTCATCATAATAACATAAATAAAACCATAATTCATTTCTTCATTTAAATATTATTGAATATTACCATTCCCTTAACCTTCCATATACCCTGTGAAAAACCATTCTAAAAATTCGGATGATTATAAAAAATATCATTAAGGGATATTAAATAAGGAAATAAAACAATAGTTCATGAATATATACAAATACACGAAATCATATTTTTAAATTTTAAAACATATTCTATTTAACATACCTCAAAAAATCATTTTATTTATCAACATCAAATTGACATCAAAAATCATAACTGTAACTTTTGGCATCCATAACATACTTACATTGTAGCTTTCATAACTACACAGTGTGTGACATTTGGAATACCCATCACAGTATTTTTCCTAAATATCTTTTGGGAAACATTATCCAATACCTCTTTTACATTACCCAATGAATTTTAGATCAATATAGGGATCACCCACCCTATATTTACCATGGAATAACCCATATACGTAAACAAAATTCAAGAACAAAAAAATAATCAAAACACATAACACAAGAATAAAGGAATGATAACATTTCCACATTTCAATCATAATATATCATTACAATATATTAAAATAAAAAATAAATTTTCAAAACCATTTTCAATTCGAATGTATATAAAAAATATTATATGGTATTTAATTTTCCTTTAAAACCCATTATGGCTTCTAGAGGATGCCAAATATCAAATTATTCTTATGGCGATAGAAAGGTCATTTTCGTCGCATATGTTTAAAAGGAACATTTTTTTGTCATTTATTAAAATGATATGTTAAAAAAATATTCCTTTTGAATAAAAGTTAAAGTCATGGGGGTTTATTATAAAATTCATTAATGAATCTCCTATATATAATGAAGCATGCCTCAATGAATGGAAATTGAGATGAAGTCCCATACAATGATATTTTTTTAAATAAAATAGATATATTATTAGAATTATCTATAAGAACACATAACGAAATAATAAATACATGATTAGATATAAATGTTTTTCCTCACATAATCAATGAATGAAATAAACAAGAAATTGAAGATCAACCCAATGAATGAAAATTGGGTTAAGAGGTCCCCTAACCACGACTCTGACATGACTCATTTATTCATTAATTTACTGAATAATAACCCAAAATTAATTTATACTTTCTTCAGAACCGTTTTAATGTTTTTTATTTCTTTTACATCACTTATTACCATGTTATAAAATTTAAATAATTATTTAAGTTAATAGGAGTCATTTAGTCGTCATTGGGTATTTTAGTCGAAAATCAACTTGTTATAATTACATACTGTCTATTAGGTAAAATTTTAATTACCTACTGAGTGATATACATTATTTTTATATCATATATATCCTATATGTCAATTATATATGTATATAGAATATTCCATATCATTTGGACTTACGAAATGAAATTCACCTTTCATGGAGACAGTAAGTTGTACGTAATAATGAACGCTAATTTAATTTGATTTTAATATTTAAATGAATGAAAAATAAATGATAAATAGGTATATGATAATTTAATTATAATAAATATCTTATATATGTTTCATATGTTCATTAATACCATCCATTATACATTCCATGTATAGCACGAATGAGTCATATCACTTTGACAAGGTGAGAGTCCGCATTTCCTCAATTGAAATTATTGTATATATACAACATGAAATGCTTGATGGTATGTTATAAATCAGAATTACCACATCATAGAGATAAAATAAAGATTATAAACACCATATATAATTTCAGTGCCATAATAATGTCCACCATGAGTGGCAGTAAGAGATAATTGAACAATCATCATTTTGTGACGTAGTAGTTATTCATCCATAGGAATAGTATGTTAATATCCATTAGATGGAGGTGGGTGGAAGTATAGTTAGAATAAATATCAGTAAAACACCAAGAATATTGAAGTTAGTGATTTTTTATGTAATCAACGAAGACAAAGATCATAGGTAGAGTGGAGTGAAAATAAAATAAATGGTCATGACAAAATAATGTACCATTAAATTGAGTAACTCCGTAAGGATTGAACCAAAAGGCATTCTAGATGTTCCATCTTCATAGGTGAAGGCATGTAGTAGGAAGAGAGGTATGTTGGGAGATTTTTAGATAATAGGATGGATGATCCACGAGGTTGGACGATCCACGTGGCTTGAGATTTGTGAGTAAGGGGTTAGAGGTAATGGCCTCTAATAAGGGGGAGAAGGGTCTCTTAAAGAATGTTCAAAAATATTATTTTATTATAAAATCTATTTGGATTTAAAAAGAACCAAATGTATTTTAATTCTATCATTAGGTGATTATTGTTCGAAATCCTTTCATCTGATGTGTTTTTGACAATTTTGGGGAATAAAATACAATAATTTAGTAAATCACTATATATTTCTAATGAATATTTTTAGACGAAAATATCATTTATATATCCCTAAATAAAAATTCTTTTATAAAATTATTTATGGTTTTGTAAACTATTCTTTAACATTAAAATAATTTTGATAAAATTTCATTTTCACATTCATCTAGCTCAATGGTGTCCCAAAATCGATGCAAAGATGCCCATGGTCTGTAATGTATCATTAAATAGGTTTAGGACACTTGTTAGGGTAATTTAATATTATTATAATATTATTTCTTACCATTATTTTCATAATATACGCTTCAACCATGGTAAATAAAATATTTACTAAACTATCTATTCATAATGTCTAAAATAAATGTTCCCTATTTTCAAAATTTCAATTTCTTGGTTCTAATTTTGGAATCCAATTTTCCATTTTCAAAACATATATGGTTCAAAACATAATATGAAATTAATTCAAGTTGTGAAAACCAAAAATCATGTTTTTAAGAAACAATAACTATCAAAAAATTGACACACTTTTATGTATAATTAAAACAGTAAATTACTTCCAATCAATAAAAGTGAAATAAATGAAAAAAATATAATCTAATTACAGAAAAACCGAATAAAAATATAGTCTAATCATATATATAAATTATATTAAATGGTAGTTTTGAAATAAAATATTGTATTTTTTACTATTCATCAAAAAATCTACTTTATCAAAAAAAATTACCGAAACTATATTTTTTATGTCCCTATTCTATATAATAAGTTTATTTTTCCAAATTGAACATATAAAAGTGACAAGAAACTGATATAAAAATGGTTCTCCTTCAAATGATAGTAAATCAACATTTTAAAGAACATTAGAGTATTTCATAATTAAAATCAGATTCATTCTTATTTCAATCTTCTAAAATTTAATGGATTAAAGTTAAAACATTTAACAGTCATGTTTATTTATATTGTAGTGTGTTCTATTCATTCCCACCAATATAATTTCTAGGAGTTAACTTCTATTTAATATAATAATATTATTATACTATTTTTTGGTATAACTCAAAGTTGTGTGCAATATAAGATTTCAAAAGAACATGTTGTTGTGTGTTGTGGACAATATAAATCAAAGTGCACAATTTAACATGAAAGTATTATATTATTCAAAAATATTAATGGATATGAAAATGTATTATTCTTTAAATACCAAGGTCATTAAAGTTATACTACATCATCATTATACCTTCAGTACCTTCCACTTGTAGGTCATGTCATTAGAACATATCAGCTACCATTGTTTGGATTGATTTCAACACTCTGGTAACTATCCTTCATGTGCACTAGAACACTATTATATTCCCCAATTATATGCCTCAACCCAATAGTGTGTAGGTATTTCATCATGTCCAAATAGGAGGATGATATAAAAAACAACGCCCATTTATAATCCCCATCCACCAATGCCGCTCTTTAGTGGCACTCGGGTAGCTTCCTTGAGCGAGCCCCATTCTCCATTGACTCTCAATATCAAAATCAGGGATACTTCTATAAATATGATCTATCAACCAATTACACATCTTATAAGCACCTATGATGCATCCATGAGTACGCCCCAACCACAGTTTCTAATCCATTGAGACAGTCGGGCATCAACCATGCATAAGCCTTGTCAACCAATGCGGCTTCTTATCTACTCCCGAGAAGCATTCATTAATTTAACCCATCCACCATTTCCACTTCTGAGAGACATTAGGGTAATTCCAATAAGTATGTCCCTTTCCAAATTTCCACTCCATTGTGGCACCTATGAAGAATCTTGGTGTAAACCCAATCAATCATTTCCTCTCCATTGAGGCACCAGTGTAGAATCCATACACATGCCACCTCCATCCTTGCCACTTCTTAGTGGACCATAGGATGATTTCTTATGTAATACCCATTCACCATCATTTATGGCTTCATGATTTTCCCTGACCCCAAGTCTATTATTGCCTCTTGTTTATCACATCAAGCATAAGTCATGTTATCTAATTGTCAAATAGTGACTCGTACATTCTATTTGTACCTCTTTAGATTGTAAGCACAAATGACCTCATACTGAACTACATAGAGTTTGATATTTTCCTTCTTTATGAAAGGTACATAGCAATCCTCTCTGATGTTCAATCCTATCACACAACAGTCCCGACTACTTCCCACCATTTCTCCCTCGTCCTGCATGACATTATGTTGTATGCCCATTTAGTCCCTCATTTGGAAAAAAATGTATGAATTCGCACTTTGTGGGTTTTGATCCATCTCTCCTAGAATAGGTACATAGGTTTCTTCCTTCAGGTTCTACAACAAAAACCATTAATCTTTGTTGTCCCCTTTGTTGAGACCTACATCATAGGTCTGCCCCTTTAGGATTCCAAATCAGTTACTTAGTCATCTTAGTACATAATCTCTGCACAACGAATCAATTATCTTCCAACCGAGAGTACCCGTCTTGTAATGGGATTCAAACCACATGTAATCCCCAACATGTCTATGGGTTTTTTCCATTATTTACAACACAATTCTATGAACCATCCAAAAAAACATTGACATTGATTCCTTGACATTGGTAGATATAGGAATTCTCTATGAGGATAAACCCATCACTCATGTCCCTTCGTATTCTCTCCCATGAGACTTTGTGTTTCAGTAAGGTCATGATCCGACCAATAGGTTCTATATTCTTGCTGTCCCATCCATGTGTCCATTCACAGAGGCCACCTCTTTAGGTGTCCCATCACCACATTGAATGACATGGACATTGATTCTCATTCATAGGGATATGTAGGAATCCTACCACAGGTTCATTCCCAACAATAAAATCATATTCATATCTATTACATTTCATTCACCATCCATTTCATTCATCACAACATCATCCATATTGATTTTTACTCCGGAAACCACATCCCAGTGAGATCATGCCATCCATATAATTAGATCCCATTGTGGGACCAGGTCAGCTTAACATTCAGAAGCCTCATACAATCCATATCGATCCCACTAAGAGTTCCAATATTGTGATGGGAAGAAAACCATATGTAATCTCTAATATATATCTAGGATGTTTTATTTCGAGTACAACAAAATTTCAAGCCTCACCCATTTGAACTAAAAGAGATTTGATCCCTATCTTCTATAGATGGAACATAGGAAGACTCACTGAGGTTAAATCCAAGCCAATGGTAAACCCCACTGTCCCCTTTCTGGGGTGCAATATCCCTGATCCACCATTAGTGATGTCTATATCATCTTTCATAGTGTGAAATCTCTTCTTTTTGGGACACACCACCCAATTTCTACTCTTATTGGGTGTTCTAATCAATCCACACAGTGTCACTTTTTATGTGGTGATCTATCAATGATCTTCCCTTAGTGGTGTATAGATTAGCCTTCGTGGTGTGATACCATCCACTTTTGGGACACACCTTCATCGGTTCACTCATTTTGGGAATTTTGATCCATACACTAATTAAACACTCCCTATAATCCCTTGTAGGGATAAACAAATACAATATGCCTCCATGAGATGTTATGATCACTCTCATAACATCTCCACTAGACATTAAACATGTGACATATATCATGATAATCATTATATGCATGAGGAAAACATTAAATGGAACACATTTGGCATAACTGTCTCCTCATGAAATTAAACTCGAGCAGTACCCTGTGATAAACCTGGGATGATGATAAAAACCTTAGGGACATGCCTTGTGAATATGATACCCCATGATCAATGTTTGATTCCTCAAGTTCTGTTACCTTTAGATTCCCTCTTATGAGGTAGAATATAGTTGACCAACATCCACACATCATGATATTCCCTAATGTGCTAGATGTTACAGTCTATGCCAACCACATTTTGTTTCTCTTTCAAGACCCTGTGGAATATCCTGGAAAAGGTAGCGTAATTATCCTGCATCAAAAATAATATGTCATTGGGAAGAGTTTCACAATCCATGACTAAAGTATATTATGGAGAAAACATTGTGGATGATATGGTGGATGCGGCACTCCATTGTAAATAGTGAATTTGGAGAAATGATCAGTGTGTCCCCCCAAACAAATACATGAACTGAAAAATATTTTCCATAATCAATCACAAAATACCTCCATAGTTTCTATCATCTCATCATCATTATCATCATATAATATCATAGATAAAATATCTATTAATCATTGATTTTAATCATCTACATTATATAATATTTTCATGAGATGTTATCAAAAATTACATTGTCTCCATGATATACACATAATTTCAATAGGATATCCTCTAAAAACCATGAAATGTCAAGATATTCTATGCATAATATCACTGTGATATCTACTGAGAATAATGTGGTGCATTGTGAGATCATATTCGAAAGTCTTGTTCTGCATAATCAATACATGAATTTTCATTTTTTGATATCACATATTTTTAACTTTTGCGATATCATTATCTTAATTTTTTTGGAGATGGACCATTTCATTCCTTCACAAGATCATACATTTTATTATTTTGTGAGGTCTTCCATCTTGTGCTACAAAATATTAGATATCTAATGCTCAATATTCATGTCTTCAATTAATTCCTTATATTATCACCAACCTCAATCCTCTTAAATAAACACAATAATCCCAAAAGCATCATCAGAAGTGTTTTTTTTCAGAAAAACAATAATAAAAAATCTATTTATTTTTCAATGTATTTATCTATAATTATTAGAAAATATATTTATAAAGATACTAATAATGATAAAAATGAGTAATAATGTGTGGATAAAAATATAATGGACTTTGATGTGACAGTATTTGTGGCCTTGAAATTAGTTTTTGATTTGATAATAAGTGAATTAGTTAATCTCTAAATATAAATATTTTTTATTTTTATTTATTAAAGTTATTTTAATTTTTTTATTCAGGTTTAAGTATTTTGTTATTTTTTGGAATCTAGTATGTTTTTATGTGATTATAACAAATAATTTATGGATTCCATAATTATTTAATTGATTTATGTTTATCATAGTTAAAAATCAATAGACACCTATATTTTAGTTCTTTATTAATGTCATTTTGAGGTAATTTGAATATATTTAAGATAGTTAAGTAATTACTATATAATTAGGATCAAATAACACAAAGGGTTAGTATTTGAATTAATAAAATGATTAATATGGTATAATGAATAATGAGATTTGAATAATCATATTTTTTGGAATGTGATTCATAGGAATGTTAATATTTTTAGATATATATGGTCATATTCTGGAATACCATTCATGTTTGTATATAAATTTTATTCATGTTATTATAGATAATTTCACAATATTGTGTGAATATAATGTGATTAAACATGATGATTAATAGTAGTTTTAGATATGTCTTATTTGGTTATGGTATATTAATAATATAATTTAATCATGTGATTTTACATGAAATTATATTTTTGA
This sequence comes from Viscum album, assembly GCA_963277665.1. Taxonomy (NCBI): domain Eukaryota; kingdom Viridiplantae; phylum Streptophyta; class Magnoliopsida; order Santalales; family Viscaceae; genus Viscum; species Viscum album. The sequence goes on along the minus strand of OY728122.1, from coordinate 263,540,336 downwards.
AAATTGGAGTATTTTTTATGAAACTTTATGAGGAATGGTATTATATAGACATTAAAATTAATAATTTTGTTAATGTCGTTTTTATTGATGTAATAAATGATTTGGACATAAATTCTCGATTTAATCAAACAAAAATTAATTGTTTTTCAAATTATAATACTATTTTTATAACAATGGATAAATTTCAATAATACCAAAATATATGTAAAACATCACCATATAGTTTTTTGATATATTATACATAAATTTTACAACATCAAGAATTTAATATTTATCCTGAATACTCCTCTTTTGGGAGAGAAAAATAAAAATTTCGGGGAATTTTTTATAAAAATTAATTATACATGTTGAGTTAGTATATATAATTTATTTATTAATATAGATGGTAAATAAATCACTAAAATCTACAAAAATGATAATTATAAAACATTTTTTCTGGGAATATTCAATTTTCCTAAAAATAATGTTGACACTTTAACTATATAATGTTTTGTTGTTGTTAATGTTGTCATGAATATTCAAATTATTGTAATCAATTTTCCATGTTAATGTACATCATTATATGGTCATTAATTTTTTATTACTTTTAAATACTTTCACTTTATACTAATATTCAATTATCTGGAATTGTGTATATGTATTATTCTAGATGAATACATATTTTCATTACCTCTTTTCAGTAAAATATTTTTTTTACCCATTTTAATTATGTGGGTTTTCGGAAAAATAATTTATGTAGTAAAAATTCCTTGATTAACAATAAGTCATTCATATTGTTATGAAAATATTTTTCCAATGGGTAATTAATTAAACCTCAAGGATTTTTGAAAGAAAATTCCTCGATAACATAGATTATACACACAACTGTGTTTAAATAAACTAAGTAGTATATGCATAATAATGATTATTATATATTTTTTGAATTAATATGTTTATTTTAATTTTAATATAAATATATATCTCATATCTAAAAAATTATTGTTTAATTATTATAGAAGGAGCATTGATTTTTTAGTAATTTATTTTTATGCATCAAAAATATATTCTATTTGATGGTGATATTTGTTTACAATTGTGAGTTAATATTATAATTAATTTCAGAAACAATTGTTCATTTTATTTTTAAAAAGGATATAAAATTTTAAATAGTTATATAAAAATTACCTTACGGTAAAAAGTTTATAATTTTATAAAAAGAATGATTTTTTTGAAATAATTAAAAATGATTGTTTTTTTTAAATTTATTTAATATTAATTTATTTATTACATTAATACTTTTAATATTATATTTAATTATATAATAGATAATTTAATTTTAAAAAAAACAATCAATCAAATTTAAATTTTTTCCTTTTACATGGATTTGGTATAAAAATTATCAGTACTTGAAAAACCTTTTTGTAAAATGTAGTTTTGGTCGCATTTAATATAATTATTAAAAATTAAATCTCATCCAATTATAACTGTTGAATTTGAAAAAATGTTAATCTATATTTTTATTATGAAATCGAAATTTTTAAATAGGTCCAATATATTTTCAATACTAAAAGTTACAATGGAAAATTTTATCACCCATGTAATGGATAAATCAGGTTATTCTAGGTTAAAACATTGTGTTAATTCCATGATTATTCAGATTATTTATTATTGGATGATTATAATTAGACCGTTATTATCATATTATATAAAATTATTTTTAATTGAACACTCTATATTAAAATTTACTACCAAATAGTTCCAGAAAAAAATGTAAATCTCATAGTTTTAAATATCATCCAGGTGTTCACATAGGGACAGAATATATTTGTGAATTATAAGAAAATAATTTTTTTTTATTGTGAACAAATATTATTAAAGGTTATATATTTTCCTAAATTATAAAATTCAATTATTGTGCAATGATAATAATGAGTTTGATAAATTAGTATAAAAATAAACGAAATGATTTTTATAATATTAAATTTAATTTAATTTGAATGATTCATTATGTAAAAATACCTCATAGATAAATATAATATATTTTTTATATTTATATGTAATATATTTTAATTCTATCTTTTTTTTTTAATTTTATGTCAAATTAAATGAAAAGTGGAAAAATATATTAAAATTATTTTATTTCAAAATAAAATTTTATAAAAATTATATTGAAATAAATAAATTATAAAATAAGTCAATTGTGATAAAATAAGGATGAAAATGTTATCTCTTGGAAATTTATTAAATAATTTATAACATATAATTAAAATTATAACCCCGTAAGTGAAAACAATTTGTTACAAAAATAAATGTTAAATTAGGTTAACTAAGGTTTTAAAGCATTATATTAGGCTTAAAACACCTCACAATCCAATAAAATATATATTTTTTGATGTTATTGCCTCTAAATCACTCTAATCTAAAAATAAAATTTCCACATTGAATAATATTAATTGATAATTACTATAATATTGTTTAATATTTTATGAAAATGAAAAAGTGCCCCTCAACTCAATTATAATGGGTTGAGATACTTTCAATTATTGAAATAAAATTTACCATTATTTCATAACCATTAAATAAAAAATAACTTCACATATCCATTATACACATTACAGCCGTTATTTGATTTTTCTAATGTAAAACCATATGTTCGTTATGAGAATTTCTAAATGATATGTATCAATGAATTTATAATTTCATTAAAAAATCCCATTATTTTTAATTTTTATTTTAAATAATCTAAATATAGTAAATAAATATAAAATAATAAATTCAGTTTAAAAATAATAATTAAAATTAATTATTTCGGTAAACCTTTATCATTAACCCTCTATCGATCCAATGGGAATTTAAAGTATCACTCATTAGTTCATATGACTTATTATCTCCATGTTGCGATACAATTAATATTCCATATCTATAATTTAATGATGATTGTTATGATGTTATTATTATTATATTATTATATTTATGATAGAATTAATATTTATTAATAATAATATAATATATAGCTTCTTACAATACGTACCTTTGGATAATTATAATGCCACTCATGCTTATGTGTGGACAAACTACTCCCTGAAGTAATGTAAGTTGATATCCATTTTGGTATTACATTTATGATGTAATTTGTACAATTAATGAATATATATGATATATAGGATATAATACCTTCTATATAAATGTGAATTATTATTTAACATTATTTCATTTCATCCATTCAAAATATAAAAAACATTTAAGTGTTTGTACGACCTACCATATCCATGAATGGTTTTATTAATTGTTCACTATCTATATATTTTGAATTATTTTATATATTTAAATAATTAATATATTTTATATTAATATCATGATTAAATTTTTTGACATTATAGAACCATGATCATTGTATAAAGGGAAAATATATTAAAATTATTTTTACAGGAAAAACGAATTAGATGTCATGATAAAGGTAGATGTTAATAAAGAATTGATAATAATCATGGAATAAAAATTTAAAAGTAAATAATATAATGTTCTATAATTAGATTATATATCATGAATGTATGATTAATAAATCTATAATCATTATAAAATATTTTTTATCATGTATGAATGGAGATAGAACTAGCATTACAGATTTTTATATCACCTTTATCATTTTGAGACCCATACCATATTTACCACTTGTTTCATTTAACTGATGTATCTAATATTAATGAATTAATTTTATGATACAGATTTGGATTTTTTTTATTTATATATGAATAAATCATTATTTATTCATGGTGTTCTCGATTAAAATACATCCAAATAAGTATGGATTTTATTACACTATATAATTATTTATAATGATTGATTATGATTATTTTTATATAATAAAATAATATGTAATATATTTCATGAAAAACATTAATTTTATAATAATATAATTATTAATTTTAATCAAATGTCTTCCTTTTATTTTACTAACATTATTTACATATGCAAAAGGAATTATTTTTTTCACTAAAAAATAATTCATTTATCTCTTCAATCCAAATTCCATAACATTAAATTAGTGAGTAATATAAAAAGGATATAAATAATTAAATTTCATATCTCCAATGATCGATTATTTAATATTTTACATATTTTTAAAATTTCAAAAATGGGTTAAAATCAATCATCTCATATTTTTTCAAACACGAGACCTTTTTATGATTTACAAAAATGAGAAATTAATGGTTTTCATTTCACTTATACGTAATTTTTGGTTTTCCCATCATCATGACAAATAATTTTTGAGAAATAATTTAAATTTCTACATGGTAATCAGAAATAAAATATTTCCCAAATAAATTCAATATTTTCCACAATAATTGTTTGAAAATGAAATTGTGTTTTTCTCTTGAAATATTACATTAATCTTTTAAATAATGTTTTATTCCATGATAACATCCTTTGATGAAACATATGTTTTATTGGGAATATGATGCATTGAATCCATCTTTATTAATTATTTTTATGGTTAATTATGAGAATATTCTTATTAAACCGTCCTCATTTCCATGTTGTTTTCTAGGATTAAATGGTGAATTTTTTTTTAAACCCTATACATTTTGATATGTTATAAAATTATGTAATTTTTTAAAAGAAAATTTTCATTTATTGGTTTTGATATGAGGATTTCATTATGATATTATGCAAAAAATATATATTATATTCATTATATGAATGAAGGGATAATAATTATATATCCCTCTAATTCATTGTGTAATTATTGATATCGAATGTGATAAAAATCATTGGAATGGGGGTTCAACCTAGTTCTATATGGATATCTATATATAATTACTGTATTGTGATGGAATAATGACTTGAAAAATAGATTGTATAGTTCACTCTATCCACTATTATAATCTTTAGAATCAACCTTGTTAAAAATTATTTGTTTGGGGAGTGAACCAAAAAAATGATAGTCTTTCTAGTGATTCATGACAAATAAGGAAATTATTATCAAGGCCTCTATATGTAACAAATCACCATGTCTAATAACAATTTTATGGTCTATTGGATCATGGTAATTGAATAATTTATGATTCTTTTCTTCTGAACAACAATTACTTTTTACACAATTTAATATTATAAACTATTCCATAAAGGGCATTGATATGAAATGGTAATATCAAGTTCACACTCCATTAAATTCATGTTTGATTTATTTAATATTTAAATATCCCATTTTGGACCATTTTGTGAATTTTGGTTCTCAAATTATTATTAGTCCTTTTAATAGTATTTCAATAAATATCTTATGTTTTATATGCCTATAGAGGCATCTTTTTTTGAAGAACAATGTTTCCTATGATTTAGTTCAGTTATGAATTACTTGTTTATGTATCCAACATCCCAAATATACTAGACATATATGATTCTTATACGGATCATTCTATTATGTAATGAATATTGATATATAAAAATTTAATATCTATATTTTAATTGTGTGGGCTCCTATTAAAAATTTAACATTCTAAATCAAAGTTTCAGTTACAAGATTTTTTTTACAATTCATACCCTGTTAATTTAGATAAAATAAAGATTTTCTAAACATGGTCCGTTTTCATGGATTTGTTGAAAAATAATAATAATATTAAAAGCATCATAGGAAGGTTATTATTTTGATATTCATATACTAAATATTTTATTGACTATTATATTAATTCCAAATTGGGGTTCCAAACAATGATTCTACTTATGTTGAATTCATACTCATCCTTGATCAATATTTGTTTCATAAGATCATACTCCTTCTCAAACACTCTAAAATTTCTTCAATCATGAAACTCAATGCCTTTTAAATTTTAAATAATCCTTTGAGATAATTAACATCTTTTAATAATATATATTTTTTTTCATCCTAATATATTTCTGTACAATATCTAAATTGTTAATAATAATTCAATTTCCTATTTCCTTTTAGATAAATGATATTTTTTAGGTACATTAACATAATTATCTTTGTAGTGTGACAATAATTTTACATTCCACATTCTCAATTTGAAATTAATTTCGTCATTAATTTTTTAAATATCCATCATTATCATTATCAATGAAAATTTTCTCACAGTTATCAATATTTTGGTCAACCTATTATTCCTCTTTAAAAAAAATATGTAATAAAAAAATTTATAAAAAATTATATTTCCATTTACTGATAAATTATCACCTTTCTCTAAAAAGATAATATTTACTTAGTTGTAATAAAAACAGTTTCCAGATTATCTATAAAAATATTATGATGGGAATAGAAATTTTATTTGATGGAGACTCAGTATTTTTATTTGGTAATTAAGATAATTTTTTCTTATGCATGAACAATTAAATTAGGGACTTGGTATTGTAATGAACATAAATTTTATTTAAGAGGAGTCACCTGAGTGAATATGTTTATTATTTCATAGAGGAGGGGTTCAAACAAAATTCTAATGCCCCACTAGATATCAGGTATAACTCCTCTATCTAATTGATGAACAAAAAAAATCCTTTTTTCTTACTGGATCCACTGGACATGAAATGTCATAGGTTCAACAAGCTGATGATTCACTGGTTATCTATTTCCCTCATGAGTGTTTCTTTTTTTTTCTCATTAAACATCATATCACACGTTTCTTATACCTTTTAATCTTATTCCATATTTAATACATATTTTATACTAGTGGTATCCCCTCATTCTCATCCTCTCCCTCTTATACACCAATGTGGTTATCAATTATTTATTAGTCATTTGGCCCAAAATATATTAGTATTTAGAGATAGTTTAATGTATAATAATTCCCTCCATTATATTCAGCAGTATTTTCTCTATCCAGTGGTGTCTCTCTACATTTTTCATATACGTTCAATTTTTCTATTTTTTTGGTAAACATTTCTCATGATTTATAACAAACTAATTTTAGATTTTTGAGGTGTGTGATTTTCTATGAATAAGTTTGGTTGTCTCTAACTGTATTCTAGAGTAATATTTTTTGTTCATGTTGTATAATTTTTTATAAATTTGGACCATAGTTTTTTATGGTAAAATATTTAAAATCAATTTTTCTTAATAATTATTATGATTAATTTATATTACAACATGCATTGAAAAAATAAACATTATTATACTGTAATGTTTAAGATTAGTTTGTGTTGGTCATAATTATTCATTGTTCGTGAAATAATTATTTAAAATATGTGGTTAAATGATATATTTTAATTCGAATTAGTGAGTGTGGAATTAAATTTCACAACCACTGAGAAATTTGAAATGGTTTTAAATTGGGAAAGACGAAAATAGATTGTGATCATTTCAGGTAAAAATGGATTTGACCATTGATAAGATTATAATAGAAAAAAAATTAGTAATAAAAATTATAAAAAATGTTCAAAATTTATTTTTGTGAAAATAACATAAATTTTATATTGAACCTAATATTGGAGTAAAATGGTAATCCATGATTATGAAATTGGTCCCAAATTATCTAATGTGATATCTTATAATTAGAACTAATCTTAATTTTTATATGATGTTTTTTGTTAAATGGTCTACCTGTATGAATCCTATAAAAGCTTTTCGGTAATATCATGTACATAGAAATAAATTATTCAACATATAGGAAAAAATAAAAAATATCTAAAATTAAAATGATGATTACATGATGACATATCCTCTTATAATACTCATTATTTTGATATTGGTATTTTATTTGAATATGTAAAATGAGAGATTATTGGATCATTTATTTTTAAATTCTATTTCTTGTAGTGAAATTATTATGTCATTACCCTTCTCAGATGGGCCTATTGAATGAATACAAAAATATTATCTTTGATAGTCTTTGGGATGGAAAGTAGAACCAACTTGGCATATCCCACAAATGGGAGGAATTTGCCAATGTACCTATACACACGACAAAATATCAAAGCCCAAAATTATAAAATGTAAAAAAATTATGTAAAAAATCCATGCGTACACTATGATACCATCATGAGTGTATGAAATTTGTAATACTAAAATGTAAACTAGTTTAATATAAAATCCCTCTAAAAGAAAGAGTTTGTCACATGAGTTTATATGTTCTTGAAATGTGTTCATAGAAAACACTGGATGATGTGTAAGAGTAGGAAATCTCCCAAAATATACGGGAGAACAACACATCTGTCAGATACCTATAAGAACTACCTAGTCATTCTCCACCTAGAACTCCCTCAAAGTGTCGATATTCAACACAACACATGACATGTGTGAGAAAATCCCATGCAGGTGTGAGGAAAACAACAATTAGTAGGACACCCCGGTACCACAATGTAATAACACTATAAAACACAAGAATTAGTCCAAAATAAAATACAAGAAGAATAATATATAGATTCATCACACATAGGTATAAGTTTATAGAATGATGAAAAAGATTTTCATTTATAATCCTCAAATCCACCAGCTTCCATGACTCTTATAGTGTCGATGGTAAATAGAGCATTGATGTCACATGGGGCGCCAATGGCATGTGGAGCATCAATTTCTCAATGAATGTCTATGGAACCCATAGGTAAAATGGTTAATGGAGTGTAAATGGGTCACAGATTGTCGATAATTCATGTAAAGATAATGCATCCTTGATCGTCAAATGTGCACGGAGTGTCAATGGCACATAGAGCGTCGATGGGTCATGAATCACCCATATCATGTAATCAGCAAGTCACAACCATCTATTATAATCCTATCATAGAATTATTTTACTAAGAGAACATACACATCAAGAAAATAGGACAGACTAAAACATTAAAAAGGACACACTTAGAGAATCTCAATTGGATCATCTCATCGCAAGGGACTCAATGCCACAAAAAACTTCCCAATATGACACACAGTTTCAATGTGATAGCTGTTTTTCTAAAAAGGTGTGACCCTGTCCAGATCCATGTCTGAGATGACCAACTTAACATTACCCTACTAGGTTAAAATTACCATTTTTGGCCTAACATGGTTTCTCACAACCCGACCCAACATTTCTTGTCCGGCTCAGCCCATTGGGCTAGGCCCCCTGAACACTGGAGCGTCCCTGCTCACAGAGTTAGGGTCGCCATATGTGGGCTAGTTTGAGTATGCAAGACATGGACCACCTATGTTATGTCCCTCTGATCAATTCGGAGTTGTGAAATATTCCCCACAGCCATCACACAACGTCTGCCTGGTCCCACCTCCTTGGCGCTTCGAAAGGATCCCTTTGACATGGATTCAAGACACATACCCATTCTCTAATGTGACCCCAACCACCATGTTCTCCCTCCCATGTGGCCCACTATACCATGTACTAGTTTCATTGGCAGCCACCATACCAGTGACTAGTCCAACCATTCTCTGCATGTCCCAAATTCCCCTACCAATCTATTACTACCTCTGCTTTCGTCTAACCCATCGTTGGCCTCGCCCCACCCGCATTCCATCTTCTTGGACTAGTGTCACCCCACCTAAAATAGCTGAATCTACCACCACTGGTCACATATTCGTGGTGTATCCACTAAATTCCACAGCATTTTTACCTCCATGGTAACAGTGTGGGATCAGTTATCCATTCAAGTTTTACATCTGGATTAATAAAAGATAGGGACAAGGCGAAGAACATGTGAGTAATGTGATATATTGAAGATGGGGGGGTTTGAAACCAAATGAAAAGACTAATAATGAATCTTGGCCTTGATCCGTTCATGTTGGATGATTCATGAAGGACAGAAAATCACATATATATAATCCCCTTTACAAAAATTAAAGCAAAACACCCATTTTTCAAGAGGTAGAACCACCGATCAAGTTATTCATTGGTTTTTCCTCATTTTTCATTAGATAAATTAAGGGGGAATGGAAATCATTAAGACAAACAACATCATACCTCGATGTTTTATCAGTCATCGGTGAAGAATGGAGGAATGTGTCATCATCAACAAATGATCTACTGATGCTCGTCATCGAGATTGTTTCCTTCCACACCACAGGGGTATTCTAGGGTTATGGTGACAATACTATATTCTGGAAAAAAAGTCATTGAATTGAAAAATTCCACTATGTCCATAAATGTAATTTTCTAAAAATATTTTCATGATGGTTATTTATAAATTCTAAAATTAATTGTCGAACAACATCGGTCGATGTTATGCCCCACCTAATGTAATGAAAATTCTATAATCAAAATAGTGCCATCATATTTATTTTCTGGGAACCTATTTAAGAGTTCATAATCTCTATTAGGAAACACACTCATAGGTGCTGTTAAAAAAATAACAATTTTCATCAAACCATCTAGGGAAAATTGGGCCTCCGAATCATTCGGTTTCTCAGCTCTAGGTCTATGAATTTTAGAAAATTATTTATAAAAATACATTTGGATAAAATATTAGTCATTAAATTCTACCCACCTTAGGGATTTGTGTCCATGAAAACCAAAAAAATGGACACTAAACCAAAATATGGGGGTACTACGCATGAGCATGGAACTCCCACTCCCATGTTCTCTCTTATAGAATCTCATTCTTCCATCGATGGAACACCAGAGGAATCGACTGCACACAAAGGAAATGCTAATATTGACCCTCAATCTCCACCAGGTTCTCTGAAAAAGTTTCCCCAAATTCATTTTCCAACTCACCATAGTCGATGATGTATGGTTAATCATGATCACAACACATAAGCTACAATAAATTGAAGACATCATGCGCCGCATGAAACTAAGGGGTTAGAGCTAGATGGTACAACATATCACTAATTCCACTCAGAATCTAAATGGGGTCAACGCATCTCATATATTACTTTATTCCATATCCAAATCTACATAATCCCTATAATGTTGAGATGATAATGACCACATGGTATTCCACCCCAAACTCTAAGGGCTCTGTCTTTAGTCAGTATAAGACTTTTGACGACTTTGTGTAGGATTCATATACTCTTGGATGACCTAGACCTTCTCTTTTATAGCCCTCAAAAACTCTAGGTGTGTAAGTGTTAAATCCCCTAGTTTTCCCAAGAATAGTGGAAAACTACAGGGTCACCAATAAAATTCTTCGAATAGTTTCATTCCAGTGGTGGATTGAGAGAGATTTTTTCATGAAAACTCCAAAAATGGTAGTTGGTCCACCCAACTATGGTAAAATTCCTAGATGAATGCATATAGCATGTACTAATGAAACTAGATGTTACATTACATATGTCAATCCATCATGGGATAAAATTCTGGGCTCAAGTTAAACTAAGTCCAAAATACCTCTTAAAATATATTTCACAACTGGGAAGTGAAATAAGCATCAAAATTTGAGATAATAGTTAATGGAACTCCATGAATCAGAACAATACCAAGCACTTAGAGGCTTCCCAAGCTCTCTACTTATCAACAGTCATGTATTTGTATGATGTGACGAAAATTTTGGTTCTCCCAGCATTCAACCAGTTGGTTTCTTGTCCCTTGGATGTGTGTGGAAAACCCATCAAAAAGTCCATAGATATTCCATCACACATCAACTCTGGAATTGGAAGTGATTGGGTCAATCCTACTGGAAGCTATGCCTAATTTTTCTGGAATGTGGGGCATCTATAAACGAACTCTTCTAGAATCTTCCTCCTCCAAGTACACCCAAAATTACATTAAGGGTCATGATACATCTTACCCACACCTAGATGTACCACCCAATTAAATGTATTGTAATTCATAAAGACCTCCTCTCGCAAAATCACTAGTACTACTATGCATCCATTGAAGAGAATGATAATCTCTATACCATTCAAATATCTATCAAGGGCAAGCCCAATGGTCATCTGAGCATGTAAATTCATACAAGTGGTTTCTTGATGCTATACCTCCCTAACATGTTATAATGTTGAAGTGGTGAAAACCATCGACTGGAGGTATGCTTCCCTATCACAATCCCCAAGGTATATCTCCAACGCGACCAACATCTCTTTTTCCTCACTTTTCAACTATATGTTGGAACTCCTAAACAGAGCATATGCCACTACATTCCCCTTCCCAATAGTGTAAAAAATCTCAATGTCAATTTTGTGGATGAAGTCTATACATTACCTCAATCTCAATATCATATCCTTCTTAGAGAATGTATACATGAGACTCTTGTTGTTAGGGTTGATAGTAAATTTCTCACCCATTAGGTTGCATCACCAAATCTTGAATACAATGACAACTAATTCAATATCAAGATCATGGGTTGCATAATTCTTCTCATGATTCCTCAAAGGGATCTAACTATTGGTGACCACCACATTCCCATTAATCAAGACACAACAATATCATGATCCCTGATTCATCATACAAAACCATGAACTCAACAACCTCATATGATAATAACAGGATAAGAACATTATTCAACATTTGCCTTAGCTCCTAAAAGAACATCGAGCGCATTTATGTCCACACGATAGTATTCCCCTTTCATGTCAAGGACATAATGGGTGTTGCTACTATAGAAACTATTGATACAAATCTATGATAATACACAACATTACCACGAAACTCTACACCTCAGTAACACTATTGGGTGGAACCAATGAAATCACAACATCAATCATCATCAGATCCACTAAGACTCCTACCTAAGAAATGATGTGTCCTAGAATGTGGACCTTCTGAATCAATAACTGACACATTGTGTGCTTACCATAAATATGGTGCTCTCAGAGTGTGCCCAGGTCCATCCATTAGTGTATCATGTGCTCCCCCTCGGGCACCGAGTACACAGGGATGTCATCAATGATGTCCAAATAAAACTAGCCTATGTATGGATGGATGATTCTGTTCATAAGTACCATGACCACAGTAAGGGAATTCATCAAACCAAAATACATCAATATGTACATGCAATTTCTATACAAAATCTGATGTTTGTCTTTGCGAGGTCCTCATCACATACTCAAAGATGGTCATAGCCATATCTGTGCTTTTTCGTAGTGAACCAGTTAGTTCCCTTCAGTGGATCAAATTGTTCATCATTCCTCAGTTGTGGATAATTATTCTCTATAGACATTTTGATTAGGAACTTGAAGTCCACAAATAATATCACGATCCTTTCTACCATCTTCGAAAAGAAAACTGGGCCACCCATGGTGAAACATTTGGTCTCATGAAGCCCCTCCTCTTGAAGTCCTATTTTTGTACCCTAAACCTAGAGAGCATCACAGGATCCATCTGATATGAAGTAGTATATATCAGTTTTTATCCAAGTTACATGTCAAAAAAAAATTCTACCTTCTTATAGGGAGGTTATTTTTAGCACATCCTCAAGAAAGACGTCCATATACTCTCCCACCACTTTAGAAAACTTAAGACTTATATCATCCACCTCACCAAGGGTGACGCTAGAAAACTGTTTATTAATTATTTTAACCCTCCTATGACTATATCCATATTGCACTTCATGTGATTCCATTATACCAATAAATGTAAAAATTGGGTCCCATCTATACAAACACACCGATCTTTGTGCCTAAAACAGTCAATCATGGCTTGAATTGTGGATAACCAGTCTATACCATGAATTAGGTCGCATGACCTAGACTCTTCCACCAAGATATCACACCCAAAAATGACGCCCTATATTATGTGGACACAATCTACACTAGTGTTTGATCATTGAATCCCCCTCCTGGTTTTCTTTTGGCATAGGGATCACGTCAATGGTTCCACTGGATTCTATGATTCATGAACAAGGTCATGGGTAGAAAAGAGTGATAGGATCTTGGGTCTATCAAAACTGATATGAGGGTAAGAAATAAATATAGTGTACCTCTGATTATATATAGATAATTAGGTTCGTAGGACTCCATCACGTGAATATGACCTCATCCCAAACCACCAACTCCTTGAGCCCTTGCTGGAAAACATGAGGGTGGTGGTTGTAGTACGTCGAACCTCCTCCCACACCTTGATAATCTACCTATTCATATTCCACAATCACCACCATATGGACAACTCTTGTCTGTCATCATCCTCTACCTCAACTTCCCCTTAATTGATCTCTAATAGTCTACATGATGAGTTAGAAAATATAGAGCCAGATATACATGACCACTGCATGAGTAACACATCATGTCTTTTAGCTAACCCACTCTATCATGGGAGCCACACACACCTGATCCCATATCCTAGGGTCATCTCCTAGAGTAATTCACCAGCATGGGTAGCAGTTTTTACAATCAGGTACCTACCACTTATGAATCTACTGCCTGGTGCCTACTGGTTACTTCCATTCCTAGCATCTTCATTGTTAGAAATCTCTCAACAAATAGGTTTTAATCTTGTACCCTTGAATATGAAGGGGTGAAAAGGGTTATCAAGGATGTTATGATCTCCAATAATAGTCCTCAATAGATGTTTTGTCCTTGAAGATTGGATTATGCACCATATCCATGGAGTATCAAGTTGCATTTGTAAAACTCACCAATTACTTCACTATTGTCTAACATCCCTTTTCTAGATGCGGGATCTCATATATTTGTACTATGTGTAATGTCACTAGAAAAAACTCCTCCCTATTGAGGAAATAAATTTATACCCAAGAGTGAGATTCATCTAATAAAGTTTTTGTATCATAAATCTCCACCATAACCCCACTAATCCTAGAAGAAGGCTTGTAGTTAGAACTGCCATATGGTAAGAATAAGTCACTACAATGAGGAAGACATGTGTGAATGCCATCATTTAATCATCAGATACATGGGGTCAGTCTCACCCCCAATCCTAGAAGTTATCTTCCCCTGGATGTCATGCAATGCACTTATCCTATGTTCAAACTATACCAGTATCACTTATAGTAATTATTTCTCTCTTAGTGGTGATATAAAGGGTACACCACACATTGATTCTATATCCTGGAATATTCCATGTACTGACACCTCATCACTAGTTGGATTATCCTTGTGATCAAGCCAGGAAATCCTAGATAGATGTCTCTATGAAAGCATCCTAAAAATGATCAATATGTTCGACATTTAATTGATTATACCTATATAGATCTCTATAGAAGAACTTGAGAAAATACTCAAAATCCTATATGATGCATTTAACATTTATTTTTCTTAAAACTATTATATCCATTTACTATGTCAAAATATATAATTTCAGAGTATTTGGGTATGGATATGTCAACAACCACACCAACATTGTTGTCTCATGTCTGAATGATGTAGTCGAAACATATAACACTATTTCTACAAACCAATCACCTAGACTATTAGTTCTTTATTTATAACAAGACCCATATGATACCACTCTCTCTTGGCCCATCCTAGATGGGAACATGCTGTGACAACCCCATGCTCGCCTCCGATTGGCCAGGGGATGGAATCTATTGCCGAGTAGGTATATCCCACAAATGAAAGGCATTCTCTTATGCACCTATACACACGTTCACATCTCCATGAAGAAAATGATGAGTTGTAAAACAACTTTGTATATAGTGCATGGTTATAATAATATTTCAACAACATAGATTGAAATTAAGAAAAATGGAATGTAAATAGGGCCAAAATACAAGTCCACTAACATAAATATTCTATCATGTGAATACACATGTTCATGAAACTCATTCTCCAAAAAACCTACAGCAGGGGTAGTATTATGACATCTTTTGGAAGTAAAAGGAAAAAATAATTCTGTATGATCCCACTAAGAACCACATGGTCCTAGTCCTCCTATAAAGCTATCAAAACATCAATTTTCTTCACTATCCACGATAAATATGGGAAAATCCCATGAAGGGGTGGATACAAAATAATTTGTAGTATACCCTCTTAATTAAAAGAATAACACTAAGAAACACACAATGTAGACTAAAGAGAAATACATGAAGCTTAATTCAAATAGCCATCTCACAAAGCTATAAGTCTAATGAAAAAATATAAGGATTTTGATTTATAATCAATAGATCTCCTAGATTCCATGACTCATGGAGTTTCGATGGCGTACATATCACTAATGGATCAAAGATCATGTATGGAAAATGTATCATCGATGGATCACGATGCATTGATGGTGCACAGATTGACAACGGTGCTCGATAGATTGATGGATCCCAAAGTGGTGATGGTGCATGAAACTTCAATGTGGGATAGAGCATCGATGGTGCATCGAGAGTTTTTTTTTCATATAGTGTTCATTGGTCATGCATCCCCCTTTTCATGTAGTCACCATGTCACAACCAGTTATTGGATTTATCTCATAGTGTCTTGTATTGGGAGAACCAACTTCTCAAACCTATAGGTCATATTCTTCAAAAATACTCACTTATATTATCTAAAAATAATTTTATCATCACATGGATCCCCAATAATCAATAAATATGTCAAACAGAAACATGGTCTAATAGTTACGTCTATTTTTGTGAATAGTTATGAACCGTAGACTGATATGGACATAGTCGACTGACCCCACCTGACCATGTTTGACCGACCCAGAAGACCCGACCCGATTCAAGCTGGGCCAAACCAGCTCAGTCCACTGGGATGGCTTGACACGACTTTTTAGTCTATTGGTCCAATAGACTGGTCTGCTTGAATGGCCCGACTCATCTAGTCTAGCCTGCCGTATATGGGCCTATTTATTACACTGGATGTGGTCGGCCCTGAACACATCCCTACTATCAACGGAGTTCCATGCCATGTTTCAAGCGATTATCCCACCTCCTCCTTATAGTATATCTACATCACCAATTCTAAGTGCTCCCTCCAAGGTATCTTCGAGCCACATCCCCATTCTCCAATGTCGCCTCTTACTATGGCCCCCTGTTCACCACCCCTATCCACTACAGCTGTTGTCTCCCTCTGATTTCAACCCACTGAATCACATGCTTGTTCTGCTAATGGATTCCATTCTAGCATCACATCCTACCATGCTATTTCAAATATAACCTCTCCTACCAGGCCACTATTTCTTAAGCCCCTATATACACAACTAGAGGTCTCACCCTAACGCTGCATCATCCACCTGGACCGGTTTTACCCCAACTGAACCAGCTGGTGTCTCAACCTCTGGATGCTACCTCCGTGTGCTAACATTTAACCTCGATAGTGTTTTCATATGATCAGTTCCTAATTTGGATTTCTTATATGGATTATATAGGGATGGGAGAATGAAATGATCACATGAATAATGCGATAGATTAAGGGGGAGTCTGAAAGAACATGATTACCCGATGAAAGGATATTCTCCTTGTTCATGTTATCCATGATTTTATCATGTTATAAGATTCATGAAGAAAAAAAATCAAAACATAGATCTAATCTCCTTTGATAATCTGTATGAATAAAACTCATCCTGCAAGTGATTGAATGGAAAATCAACTTATTCTTTGGTTGCTCTGCATTTTTCATTGGATCTATGAAGGGGGAAGGGAAATCAAAAAGAAAAAAATATTCTACATTGAGGATGGATCAGTCATCGATGAAGAATAAATTTCTATGTCATCTTAAATCCATGATCTATTTTCCTTCATCATCAAGAGAGTCTCCATCTATGACTAAGTGTAATTCTATGGTAATGGTGGTCGCAGAATTCACGGAAATTGTTTCGTTAAAATAAAATCATCACTATATAAAATTACATATTTTTATTAAAATATTTTAATGAAGGTTAGGTGAAAATTATATCATTTACTATTGTCCTGCGACGGTCAATGTTAGGCCTCGCAGAAGGTAATTTCACTACTCTGAATGAAAAAGTACTCTGGGATTTTTGATTCAGATAACTTTTTAAGAGTTATTACACTATTTTATTAATCTCACTCACATAGTCAATTAAAAATAGAAAATTTCTAAATGAACAATATTGAGCACAATGAGCCTCAAAATCATATGTTTCCTCTACACATGGTCTCATATTTTTCCCATATAATTAGGAAAAATAAATCATGAAAAATTAGATTCATTACATTTTACTTTAAAAACAATGATTTTATATATGATAATATGTTCTCCAAATAATTTTTATTGTAAAAATAACATGGATTAAATCCCATAAATTTAGTTAGAAGTATGAAATCAATGGAATACGTTATGTTAACATAGATATCATTAATGAAGTCACCATAATGAAATGATTCAATGCATCCATATATTCTAGGATGACCAACACATTGAATTACTGTGAGAAACATTGGAATCCTTATTGGTTCATCGCAATGAATTCCAATAGGTATATCTTTATTTGATGTTTTGTTTCATCAAATTCAACAGTTTATTTTTTGAATATTCCAAGAGGGTATCCATGTAAATATATTTTGATTTTATATTTATGTTCATCTTGATTATACATTAAATATTTATATGGGTGTGGAGTTGGATTCTTGTCAAGAATAACACAATAAAATCCCTTGAATCATGTTTCTATAAATTCCATTTGTATAAATTAATTGTTATGATACATTCATATGGGAGGATTTATTTATAAAAATATTCTATAAATAAAATATATTGATTTAGTTTTTCTTGGTAGGATGAGAATTTTGAGTTGATAATTTATTTTGTACATTATGTTCTCATGCGCTTTTTTCAACATATCATACCATGGAAATGGATGAGAAGTATTTTATACCATATAAATACACACACTCAAATTTAGAAAACGATTAATTCCATCCATACGTGGTAACGGGGATCACTGGACCATCAAATATGATTTTTTGTTACAAATTACATGGTAGTTTGTTTATTTTTTACAAGTATCAGTTCTTGATTTTTATTGTTAAAAAGAATGGTCATATTAGTGATTTTATTAGTGGTTTTATATAGAATAATATACACACCCATATCGGTCCACCACAAAACTAGGTAACTTGATTACAATAATATCTTGATATATTTTTCATGTATTGGTAATTTCCAATTGTTTTTAATTATTTTTATTTATTAGTGTTATATAGAGTAGGTTATGTTTTACCTAATGAGGAAATAATCTGGACCATTTTAGAGATGTTTTTAATTTCTATTATTATTCGAAATTATGTTTTTTTATTTATGTGATCTTCCAAGGGGGTCGAATATTTCATTTATGGAATTATAATTATTACAATATTTTTAACTTTTGATATTTTTGGAACATTGTTTACTTCTTGTATCATTTTCAAATTAATGAATTTAATTGACCTTTTAATCTAGTTGAATAGTGAAATTGATCCAAATAAATAGTCTCTTTAAGACATCATTACATTCACTCACTTATAGTTAGTTGCCTATAGAGTTTGATGAGGTTATCCTGATTCCATGTATTTCATTGTAGGAAGTATTTTTTCATTGATAATGTTATAAATTATATGGAAATATTACGAGTCCGTGAAAATTTACGGTGCATGATTCTGAGACATGGTGTGTGCGGAATGAATTTCATAACATTTTTTATGTACATTCAGTAATCGTATGAGTGATGTATTGTAACATTTGAAATAGGGCTGATAATTAAAATCTGATGGAACCGTCGAACACAATGCACCGATATTCTTTTAAGGAGAGAGTCACCAAGACAACATTAGGTAGAGGGTAGAAATTAGTTTTCAGACATTTCGTGGGAGAAAATAAAATAAACATGGTTTATTTTTTTTGAAATTGAAATCTCGCATTTTGAATATAGGATTAGGGGCCACCCAAACTCCCTTCTTTTTAGATAGGTGACTCTTGGTTTATTTTACCCTAGTTAATGTTCCAAATTTAACATAATTTATGTGAAATAATTGATTAATTAAATAACGGGATTTATAAATTTTGCTTCTCAAATTTTATGAGGTTGGAAAAATTGTTGGAATAATAGGAGATCCGTGGAGAGAGATTTTGGTAGATCATCTTCCAACAAATAATGACTCCAGATCAAGAACGAGGGCAACGTGCATGCACAGATCAAGAGTATGGTGCAGGATCAATGAACACTAACATCACCTATATCATATCCTTCATCGCGACATTCTTAAGGAATGTCAAGGTAGGGGTTTAATTTGAAATATGATAAAATATATTCGGTGATTCTTCATATTCCTATTTCAAAATGACGATGGCCAATCAAACATGGCCATCATTCAGCATTTTTACATTTACCCTGTTTTCTTTCTTTCATCGCACGTTCTTCATACGATCATTGAAGACATATAATTAAGAATGCTAAAAAATCAATGTTTTGTTGAACACGACATATGGATGCGGATCCCTCGACCCGAGGATCGTGAACATGCGGTCGTCATATTTTCTGTTCATAGACCTAAGATGAGGAGAAAGATGGATGTGGAGGGCCACTGGTTACTGATAGGTCGCGAAAAGAGTAAGTGTCGATGGACGTAGGGTGGCGCGTGTCTGGGCCGCTGGTTTGAATGAGGCTGTGGTCCTTTGGCGACGATGGAGCAGGGTGGAAGCAGGCAGGCCAGCAGGCCGTGTGGTGAAGAGGAGGTGGGTGCCCGCACCTCCTAAACTAGACATCGTGTTCGGTTGGCTGCGGCGGAGGATGGAGGGCGACTGACACTCATCTGGACACAGTGGAGCAGCAACGTGCGACTATGTCGTAGGGAGGAGGACTGGCCAGAGCATCGGCTAGCCATAGTGGATTGTCGGGACCTGCTCGGGTCCCATAGGTGACATGTAAGCACCTAAAGGCACTTCCCCATTCGGTTCCGAATGGATGGGGGGCCACACCCCCTTCGGCGCCAGCTCTGGAAGACCTCTCTGCCCAGTGGATGAGCGAGCGGGCCGCACCATGCGGGCTGGGCCGGTCCTCCCCCTTCGTGGGTAGGGCCCACCGCAGCCCATTCCAACTATGTCGGACTTGTACTGGGTCGGTTCAACCCAAACTGGGTCAGGTCGGCTGAGTCTGGGTCGGGCCGGGTCATACTAGACCTGGCCCCATCTACACCAAGTTTCACCTTTTTGTCAATAACTTGTGATCCGGGAATCTATTTGACTAACCGTCTATGGTGCCAGAATCCTCGTATCAGGATTTTCCTTTTGGTATACTCCACTATTCTTTTGGGATAAAGATAGAGAAGAGATGGGTTGGATCGAACATGAATCCAACCAGGCCTTCGGAACGAAAACACTATGAAATTAAATACTGAGAGTTCGATTGATGTGATGTCTATTGTGTTGGGTCCCTTAAGACATGAATGAACTTTGGGATACTTTATTTTTTATCTTCATTTTAGTTGAGGTACGACCAATGGTCTGAAAGCAGTTCTCCCAAACATGCTATTAGCAGGAATCCAGTGGCTGGTAGTGAGGTAGTGTTTAGATACAGATCATACAATGGTTAGTACCGAGAAATCATGATTGGGTCATCACCGATCTTGTGTGTGTCATATACTGTGTTGATCGGTGCTCAAGGATCATGTGTGGGTCAGCGCATACCAATCCTATGTAGGTCAGATCCTTTTTGGGTTAGCTCTCAAAGATCTTGTGTGGGTCAGCGCATAACGATCTTGTGTGGGTCAGATCATGTGTTGATATTTTCAGGGGTTAATACCATATAACCTTCATGGGTCAGTCTCCTTACTACCCACCATAGTACCTATTGACTGAATAATATGATCTTTCTTCGCTACAGATCATCTTAGAAATCTATACATCACTTATACATAGTGTGATATAAGTCTTTACCTTTTTTTTATTCTTCTTTGTGTCAAACCTTTGTGGTATTTACTTTTTTAGTGTTACCTTCGTGGTATTATTTCCATCATGGAACAATTGATTTTTGGACTAATGTGTTTAGCCTTGTGTTTCCTCATGGATGAGATGTGAATACATGATTACTTAGTTATATGTATGAGAATATAATTAAGCAGGGTTTAGTGTTGTATCCATGCTAGTTGGGTTATCCTTTTTGGATTTTTAGAGACCATCGGTGGTCTTGGGATCCTTACTAAGTATTTTTATACTCACCCCTGCACATGATTTTCCCGCATCTTATTGTGCCTTATGCATATTACTGATACTGTTTCCTGAGGATAGGGGTAGAAGGACTAGAGGTTGATAGAAAGTTGAACATAGATGAGGTGTATTGTAGAGACAACCACTCAAGAGATGTACCTACACTTCAGGTATGATCCTTGGCAGGTGTTCATATGAGGTGTTTATTATTTTTACTTTTACTTTCTAGTTTTAGATGTACATTCCAGTTGGTCTTGTATTTCATCACCCTTTTCTATCTGTTCCAACTCTATTTTATATATATTTTACATTGTTCCTATATCTTGGTGATTGCTCGGTTGTGTGAGAATATAGGTTATAAAGGCTATTACTTCCCGGTTTTAGTGATATTCCTTTCTGGTGCTTGTCACCATCCCCAGGTCTATAAAAGTCGGGCTATGGTTAGTCAAAGCACAAGACCCGTGGGATGGGTCGTGAAGAAATAATATCATAGGAGTTTGGATCTACCAAAGAACTAAAACTAATATTTTTGGTGTTTAAATAGTGTATAGTGTGTTGAGTGTCGTTTTCAAATTATGGAATACAGTGTTAGGGCGACAACCGACATATCCATACACCATATCCCTGACTTCTGATTTCCTACTCAGTTCATTAAAATACTGATTGTGTGTGTGTTTTTTAAATGTTTTCATTACGATCTCTTTGAGTCAGCTCACCAGAAATAACTTATTGACCATGGCACACATGTTTCTTATCAGGAGCCCTCCACATAGACATCCATCTTCGGTTCCAGGTAGAGTATGTGATGACAACCCATTGAGTGATAAGGCATCAGTGTAGGGCCCCCTTATGGCAGTTGTACCATCAGGTGGTGTACCAGCAGCACCACTACCCATTGGGAGTAAGATACCACTGGCCCCAGCAGTAGAGTGCTCACACATCTTGAGCGTGTTTCCTGAGTTTCATCTCTAGGGGAAACTGCGTTTCCGTGGGGAAACTATTCCACGGGCATCTAAGGATTGGTTGGATGTCATGGATAGATTTTTTTCAATTGGTAGGGACACCAGCCGATTTCATGGTGCTCCTTGTTGCCAGACTTCTTCATACATTAGTAGGAAGATGGTGGATCCTGATGCTCTAGGTTCACGACGAGGAGATTCTCATATATGTAGAATTCAAGATCATTTTTAGAGCAGCTATCATCGCATCGACCTTATGAAAAGTGTGTATTCATGAGCTTATCCACTTTCAGTAGGGTAGCATGAACGTGTATCAGTATTCAGCGAGGTGCACCAACCTCTCATGAAACTCCACTGACATGGTGCGGGGCCCTTTCATCCTATCCCAAAGCATGGAGTAGGGGATTAGACATGATATTAGAGCTTCTATGGTTTATATCAGCATCTCGACGAAGGTGGTGGTGCTAGAGAGTGCACTCTTAGTGAATAGAATCATTGATGTGCTGTCACCGGTAGTGAGAGACAACACTGGACACCACGTAGCAGAGTAATCTGTAGCTGGCATCACACAGATGATTCATATGTGAAATAGGACCAAACCTATTGGTATACGGCCACATGATACATGGGAAGTGGTTCATGGATCTCGATATAGTGTAGGATAGGTGAGGGACATGAAGTGTTACTTGTGTGGTAGGCAGGTACACATTTCTCACAAATGCCCGACCTGCCATACAGACGACCAGAATATGGTCGAATGACATCCTGAACAGAGTCCATGATAATATCGAGGAGGTCCACAAGAAGAATGTAAACATGTCATAGGAGAAGTTCATGCAACAGGCGGTGGGCGGCGATTTGAGGTTCTACCGCCACCACCTCTAGGTGGTCCACCCCGACCACATCGAGCATGTGGACAAGGGTGAGCTCTGCTCTAGGTAGCTGAGACTTACAACCATGATGCTTTGGAGATGATATGATGAACAATATATGTCTACTTCACCTTTGCTAGAGTATATATAGAAACAGTTTCTAGGCATTATTTGTTTTACCACATCCATTGTTCGGAGCGTAGAGTTACCCGTGGAGATGTTGGCTCAATACTAACGGCTAAAGTATTCTATGGGAGAACATTTGATGATTACATACATGTGTCGGTAGTGTGATCACACTCTAGGAGGTGAGAGATTTAGCTAGTATATTTTAGTAGCGGCGTCGTGGACTTATAACATCATCTTGGGTATGGACTGGTTATTAATAGTCCATGCTCAGATCGATTTTATTAGATGAAAAATGTTGTGTCTCTGCACAGACAGGACCAGGTTTTCCTTCACAAATGAGAAGGGAACCTTTGTATCACATGATTAACATACCCGGAGGAGAGTGCATCCGATCACACGATAGTTGGCTAGCCTTACCCTCAGAGAGGTAGGTGTTGGGAGTCCGAGCAATAATGTATTGGTGGACCAGTATATAGATGTTTTCCTTGATGATGTTCTTTGTCTACATACATGTAGAGAGGTTGACTTCTATATCTACATGTACCCCAGGATGTCAACAATATATAGAGCATCTTATCAGATGGCTCCTGTTAAGCTACAAGTTCTGTGAGTATAGTTGGAGGACTTGCAGAGAAAAGGGTTTATTAGGCCCTGTGTTTCTCATTGGGAAACCCCTATTTTATTTTCCAGGAAAGAAGATGGGAGAATGAGATTCTGTGTGGACTATCGGCACCCAAACCAGGAGACCATGAAGAATAAGCACCCATTCCCATGGATTGATGATCTCCTTAACCAGATAAAGAGATCATGGTGGTTTTCGAACATAGACTTCAGATCAGGCTATCACCATCTCAGGGTACAAGATGAGGATGAGCAGAAGACAACCTTTAGATGTCAGTATGGCCACTATGAGACCATTGTTAAGCCATTTATTGTGACCAACATCATAGAAGTGTTCATGGAACTCGTGAATATGATCTTAGAGCCATACCACAATCACTTTGTAGTAGTCTTCATTGAAAACATATTTATTTTTTCAGCGAAGGAGGAGGAGCATGCCTATCATCTGCATATAGTTTTGCACACACTCTGAGAGTGCTATCTCTTTGGTAATAAATCAAATTGAATGTTTTCGATCTGACTGGTTCGCATATTTTGAGACATCATATCAGATGCTGGAGTTTTGGGGCTTCCAGTGACGATTGAGGTTGTACATGCTTGGGATCCACCCAAGAGTGCAACAGATGTGCAGAGTTTCCTGGGTTAGGCCGGTTACTACGGGAGGTTTGTGCCTAACCTTTCCAGAGTTTCAGCACTATTATTTTTATTGAATAATAAGGGAAATCCTTTGTGTGGTCGGAGAGATTCCAGTGGAGTTTATAAGAGCTAAGGCAGTGACTTAAGAGTGCCCCCATCTCGAGACCACCGTAAGATGTTGCTATGTATGTAGTCTACTGCGACGTGTTAGGGACCAGACTTGTACATGTCTTGATGTAGGAGCGAGCAGTGATCATGTATGGTTCTTGAAAGCTAAGACATCCTGAGTTGAACTATGCTACCCATGACATGGAGTTATCTGTATTGGTCTTATCCATGAAGATGTGGCCACATTACATGATGGGTGAATGTTATAAAGTTAACTCTAATCACAAGATTCTCATGTACATCTTCTCTCAGAAGGACCTTAACCCGAGACAATGACATTGGCTTGAGTCCCTTCAGGAATATGGCTTAGAGATAGTCTATACTACTGGGAAAGGGGAACTTTGTTGAAGATGAACATAGCAGGATATCTAGTTTATAGTTGCTGAGTGACGTGACAGTGCAGCTATTGCATTACAGATATCCTATGTGGATCGAGATAGTACATCTTATCTTCAGTCTCTCACAGTCACTCCCCCACTCCTTCAGTGAGTTATAGAGGCGTAGTTTGGGGACACTGACTATGAGGCTCGATGTGCTCATATATCCACAATATATGAACCTGATGGATTTCTTGATGTAGGGGAATTTGTCATCCTCTTCAGAGGACATACTATGGTACCAGTGGCGCAAAGGGAAGAAGTGTTGAGAAAATTCAATACACCCCCTATAGTGGTACATACTAGAGTGGTGAGGATGTACCAGGACCATCAGCAGTAGCACTGGTAGTAGATAATGCAAAAAAAATTGGTTGAGTTTGTCTCACAGTGCCTCACTTGTCACCAGATGAAGGCAAACCATCAGGTTCTAGTAGGGGTAGTTTAGCCACTAGAGGTTCCAGATTGTAAGTGGGATGGAATATTCATGGACTTCATGGAATGACTTCCAAACACTTCAAGGATTCATGATTCTATATGGGTTCTCATTGAACAACTCACCCGATCATCCCACATCCTACATCTGAGAGAGCAGGATTAGTATAGGGATTGGTATTCCTCTATGTGAAGGAGATTGTGAGGCTTCATGGAGTTCCAAATACGATTGTCTCTGATTGGGATTCCTATTTTACTTATCATATATGTTAGGGTTTGAAAGAGGCATTAAAGACATATATTTAGGTGAGCACTGCCTTTCATCCTTAGACGGATTGTAAGAATGAGCGGACCATTACGACCCTTGAGGACATTGTTCATGCATGCATCCTAGATCTCGACCGTAGATGGGATGATTACAAGACTTTGGCAGAGTCTTCATACAACAACAACTATCACTAAACTATTTTTATACACCATTTTATGCATTGTATAGTTGACCATGTATATTGCCTCTGTGCTGTATTGATCAAGGGGAGTCAACACTTGTTGGAACAAATATTTTACATGCTGCAATAGATAAGGTGCATATAATTCAAGGTCGGATGAAGTCTGCACAAATCAGGATGAATACCAATGCTCATAAGAGACATATACCACTTGAGTATGAGGATGTTGACTATTTCTTTCTATGAGTCTCACCTCAAAGCGTTTTTTGAAGACTTGTCAGGGGAGGCATGTTATCTCTGAGGTTCATTGAACCCTTTCAGGTCCTTAGTAGAGTTGGTGAGGTGGCTTTTTGCTTTTTTCATCCCACCCAGTTGAACCGGGTTCATAAATTGTTTCACATATCCCAGCTGATGAGATATGTTCATTATCTTACGGACATCATTGACTGGGGAAAGCAGGACATCGAAAATGTGGTGATGTTTTTGGAGGTTCCTGTAGAGATTGATGATCAACATGAGAGATTAATACGTTGGATAATTATACCTTTGGTTCAAATAAAATTGTATCACGGGAACCCCTATGAGAGAACATGGGAGCGGGATGGTCAGATTCATGCCCAGTACCCTAACGTGTTTCCCTAGTTGTGTTGTGGCATTTCGGATGAAAAACCCCGAGGATGGGAGAATGTAAAGATTTAGATTTTTAAATGTTTTTTTATATAGAAATATTATGAGTCTATAAAAATTGACGGCGCATGATTCAGAGTCTTGGTGTGCCCAGAATTATTATCTGAACTTTTTTAGGTACGTTCTGAAAACACATGAGCTACATTATGTAACATTTGAACCAGTTCTCAGAATTGAAATATGAGGACAACGTTGATCACGTAGCACCAATATTCTATTAATTAGACATTCACCTCGACCATAATATTTCAAGGGTGGAAATTTGTTTTCGAACATTTCACGAATGAAAATAAAATAATCATGCTTTATATTATTTTTGAAATTGAATCCTCTGATTTTGAATTTATTGGTACAGACCACCCAAAAACTCTTTTTTAATTGTATGAGACCCTTGGTTTCTTTACCCTAGTTAATATGACAACTTTTAATTAATTAATGTTCCAACTTTGATTAATCAATAAACATAATTTATTTTGATGGCTTCTCACATTGCTTGAGGTTGGAAAAATCATTGGGAAATGGGGAGATCCTTGGTGAGAGATTTTGAAGGATCATCATCCAAAAAAACATCCCTCGGATCGGGAGCGTGTTCCGAGAACAATGAACACCAACATCTAAATAAATCATATCCTACCTTGCGACATCCTCAATGAACACCGAGGTAAGGGTTTAATTTGTAGATTGATAAAATCTATTTTTTTTATTGTTTATATTCACATTTCACAATGACGATGGACAAAAAACATGCCCATTGATCGGAATTTAAACCTTGACCCCATTTTCATTCATTCTTCACATGGTCATCTTACGATCTAAGATAGAAAATAATTAAGTGCGCTGGAAACTCAATGTTTCTTTGAGCGTGACATATGGACGTGGAGCCCATGACCCGAGGATTGAAAATATGTTGTTTTCATATTTTTCAGGCTTATAATGAATTTTTAGTGACCCACAAAAGAAGAGGGGGGAAAGTAACTGATTGGTCGTGGTTTCAGCTGGTTGGTGTGGGGTTGGGTGGCGCGTGTTCACGCTACTGGTTTAGTAGGAGGCGGTGACCAATTGGCCCCGACAGAGTAGGGTGGCAACCAACATGCTGGACAGTTAGTAGTTAATGATGAGGAGAGTGTCCATGCCGCCGGAACTAGAGACCATGACAACTTGGACACACTGGAGGACGGAGGGCTACATGCACTCGACCGGCCGCATGGGAGAAGTCGCGCGCAATAGTGCCGCTGGGAGGAGTACCGACCGAGCACTAACCTACTATAGAAGATATATGGGAATTGCTCGGGACCCAAGGGTGTCATAGAAGTGCCTAAAGGCACTTCCCTTTCATTTTCCAAACGGAAGGGGGGCGTCTCCCCCATCGGTGCCAGCTCGAGGGGACCGCACTCCCCATCAGACCTCACCAGCGGGCCGCACCTAGCAGGCCACACCCAGCGGGCAGGGCAGACCGTGGGCCTACGGTTGGATCCCACCATGGCCCAGGCCAACAGAGCCAGACTCATACCGGGTCGGGTCGACCCGAACCGAGTCGGGTCAGCCTAGGCTTCGTCGGGATGGGTTTGTACGACAGTGTGGGACTGGACCCATGCACATCTTGACCTAGTTTCTCCTTTTTGTCAATAAAATGGGATCCAATCATCCGTTTAATGAACCGTCTATAGTGCTAGAATATTTGGATTGAGATGGTCCTCTTGTATACACCACTTTATTTTTGTGATATTTTTTGAGCACGGCCGTTTTGGATCAAACCTCAATCCAACCGGCCCCTCAGAATGGAAACACTAATAACATATAGAGAGGGTGTCCGATTAACATGTCGTCTTTTGCGTTGGGTCTCTTATGACATGACATACCTTTGGGGTACTTCTTCGTGGAACTTCATGGTAGTTGAGGTTTGATCGATGGATAGAGGATAATTTCTCCCAAATATGTTATTAGCAAGAATCCAGTGGCTGGCAGTGAGGTAGTGGTTAGAGACAGATCAAACGGAGGCTAGTACTGATCGATCCTGTGTTGGTCAGCACTGATCCTCCATGGGTCAGATCCTGTGTGGGTCACCACTGAGTGATCCTATGTGGGTTAGCAAATTGCTATACTATGTGGGTCAGATCTTTCCTGGGTCAGTGCTCAGTGATGCTACGTGGGTCAGCACATACCGATCCTGTATGGGTCATTGCGGGGGATAGTACCTATCGATTCTGTGTGGGTCAGACTACATATAGTAAGAAGAAGTTCCACTTGATAAAATAGTATTATATAGCTTCATAATAGATCTTCTGTAATTCTATACATTACGTATACAAGGTGTGAGTCATGTCTTTACCTTTGTGGTATTCATCTGTGTGGCGTACCTTTGTGGTACTTACATTTGTGGTGCTATCATCATGTAATTCTTTCATTCAGGGAACAATTGAGTATTGGGATAACGATTTGGGGCTTGTGTTTTCCCATTTATGACATGGGTATACATTATAACATAGTTATATGTATGGGAATATACCGATATTGGTTTTATTGTTGTTTCCAGGATTTTTGGTATATCCTTTGTGGATTTGGTGAGATCTTTGGGGGTCTTGATGTCCCAAATGGGTATTATTTTACTCACCCCTTCATGGGATACGACCGTACCATTTTGTGCCATGTGCAGATGATGGAAAATGTTAATTGAGGATGTGGGTATACAGACTGTAGGCTGATCAGAGGTGGACCTAAGACGATGTTTACCACATAGATGACCGTTTTAGAGTCGTACATACCCATCAGGTAGTGTCCATTGTAGGTTTTATAGGATATATTTTTTAGTTTTACTTGCACTTTCTAGTTTTACTTGTACTTTCCAGTAAAGCTTGTATTTTTCCCCCTTTACTTACTATACTCACCCTGTTTACTATATAGTTTACTTTGTGAATATATCATTTTTCATTCCTGGTTGTGTGAGATTACTAATTTTAAAGGAAATACCTTCCCAGTTTTAGGGATATACCTTTATGGTTCTAGTCTCCAACACCAGGACTATGGAAGGAAAGTCTGGGGTAGTCACGACACTAGCCCTAGGGGACAGGTCGTGACAATTATGTATTGTCTAAGTTGATCATATATGATCGGTTTCAATATATGTCAACATTATAGTATTACATGAATAATTTACACTATTATTCAATTATATATGTATATATAGATAACAATTTACACATAATTTTAATAATTAAATAATTTTTCTATAATCAAGACATACAATTTCATCCTTTATATCCAGTTAATGGTCCCCTTTTTAATGAATCCTTATGATTTAGTTGAAATTTTATATTAAACCCAGGATATATAAATATATTTCATAGAGTAAAAAACATTTATTTTTTATAAATATAAACTATTCATAATTAAGAGATTTAGAAATCTACTAAGAACCGAGGAATTTATTAATGACAATGATTATTTGAAATCCTCATGATTTTTTATTTACCATATTTATGCATATTAGTAGCTATAGAAAATTCTTGCAATGGGAGATTCTGGTTTTCTATTTTTAGCTATACTTGATGTGTGTGGTGTGGAACACAGAATGTTACACTAGGTATATAATTATTTGATTTTTTTTCAAACGGTGATACATATGAAATGTGTTTCATCTCTATTGTTTTTTAGGTAATTGATATGAAATTTTAATGAAACAGGAATAGATTCTACCTATTTCTATGCACTATATGAGTATTTAAGTTTGTGTTGGGATGGTGAAGATTCTCCCCTTATGAGATACATATTTTTTGTGAGAGATTATCATGTGTTGTTGGAGAGTAACTAATAAAAGGGTTTATCACGATTCAATAAATTCAACTAGATGTGTATGGAAGGGGTTGTTAATATATCATCTATGATTAGTTCATGTATGATTCATACATCCTTGATCCTGATTTTTTTATGTACCTTGTGAACTCGTTCCTTGTGATTAGGAATTATTTTAATTGTTGGTTCATTCAGATGAAAAACATTGATAATTCCCAAATTTCTTTTGGTACGTACTATCCAAAGAGTTATGATATTTGATTTCATGAAATGATTCCTAGGATGAGTTGAGGTAATGCGATGGTCTATGAAGTATTTGTGTTAGTATTCCTATTATAATATACAATCTTTGACGTCTTTAGTATTTCAAAATGAAATTCAATGAGTATAATTTTCTCCATGGTTAGGAATGAGGCCTAAATTGTATTGTTATAACATCTCGCGTTTTTATCACATAAAATTTCATTTACATTATACAAAACTGAGGATCTTTAAGGTTTAGTGTTTTGGAAACCAGGAACTCAATACATGAAAAAAACATAAAAAATACTTCTTAAACCCTTGAAATACTTCTTAATTGTTCATTCTATTTTCATTACAACATCTCATAACATGGGGAAATACATCAAAAGAAAGGGTGAGGAGAGGGCCCCGTAAGGAAAGTAAGGGAAAGATTTCACATGTGAACTTGATATACATCAAAAAGTCATGAAAAATAACTTTAAGGCATGAGAAAGAGATCATGAGGCATATCATAATAAAAATAACTTTTTTCATAACTTTAATATGTGTCTAAAACATTTACTTTGGAAAATCCTGAACATATCACCAAGGTAAACCACATGGTGTCATTTGAAATTACCAAGGTAAACCCCAACATATCGTTTAAATTGTAATCTCTAGTGGTTACATCATTACCCAATGCATTGGAGTGATATCATTGCGCACCATTAAATTTTCTTTATTATCATGTGAGCCACATATATCATCATCAATAATTTCATAAAAAACCCATATAGCATAAAATAAATGGGTTTCATTTCATAGTCATAACATTTTAAAAACTGCATTAAAGACGTGATATTTATGTCAATTTAATACCACAGAAAAAGGAAAGTGGGTATCATGTATGTAAATCCTAGAATCTAAAATAGAACATTTTGGTATATATGTTAATACCCCTTTAGAATAAAGAGCTTTGATTATTCACTTAATAAAATAAAATAATTTGAGAAAAAGAGGGAGACATTTTGAGACGGAAATTCGGCAGCATAACAGCTATGTTGTAGGGTTTTAGAAAACATTAAAATAGAGGGGACATGAGTCACCCAATCATAAATGTTCAATAAAATATTAGGGGAACATAATATAATGTATATAAGAACATGGTAAAGAAATTTTAAAGATATACCATATGAAGTGAATAACATGAACGGAATACAAAAATAATATTTCACTTATGAAAATTCGGCAGCCTAACGGTGTCACTTAAACATAAAAAAATGAATTGATGTGATCAAATAGGGTCTCTCATAATATGAACATATATGATCTGTATGATATATATATATATCATAACCCAACATAATAAAAATGAACTTTAAAGACTTGATAAGAAAATAGAACTTGAAAATGAGAAGGGTGAAATAATCCTTTAAAAATTCGGCAGCATAACAACGCCACATAAACATTATTAAAATGAATTGATGAGAAAAAGATGGGTTCTATCATCATATGAACATGAAATTTATAGTAGGATGAATATAAAATAACTTCCTCCAACATAAGAACATGGATCATAAAAGAAACGACATAAAATAGATTACTTGAAAAGAAACAGAGAGGTCGAATCCCTTACCTTAAAATGTAACCCATAAAATTCAATGGTTGGGTCCTTGAGGTGATTGAGGGCACCGTGGGAGGACTCCTTGGAAGATAAGGAGACCAAAACATCGTTTAGGATTATTTTTGAGAATAATTTATGAGAGAATGGCTTGTTATTTATAAGGTAAGTGAAGGGACAAGGCATTAATGGTCAAGGGACACCTCATCGGTGGTATTGGAAAAACCATGGGCTTGACCATGGTATTTGCCCATGTTTTTTTTCCACTTGGGAAACCTAATACAATAACTCATCCCCTTTAGTCAGCCATCCCTTAAAATATCTCATGAAATCATCATGATGTAGTAATGATGTCATAAAACATACAGAAACCCTAAAACTGTATTTTTACTAATCACTGAAAATTCATTTTTCCAGAAAAATACCCAAAATTCACCTTAACATAATATCATTTCCCTCAAATCAAAAATGAACACCATTTTATAAATATAATTTTCTACATATTTTTAATTAAATTTTTAAATAAAAAACACTGATCACCCGAAAAAACTAACACTTAACTAATAATTTATGAGACCGTTATTTACCTATTTTATTGAATCACATTACTTAATAAAAGTTCCTAAAATATATTAAGTTGATCTTATTAGTCTCTAAATTTCTTACTGAACACATTTGAAGAAGACCTTTTTTTAAAATCATTACACATCATTAAATATTTAAGGTTTACATAAATATTTTAAAATAACTTTTTTTCAAAAAATTTATCAATAATATACATAATAAAATTATCCAGACATTAGAAAATTCACAAACATCACTAAACGAAGAAATCACAATTTATTTATGTCAAAGGATTACACAAAGTAGTTACGGTATCATCACATAGCCCCTTAAAACACCAGTATATGACCTAAGTGTAATGTGTGCTATGGTGAGAGAATCTGAGGGAGGCTCAGATAACATTGCCCTAGTAGTAATCTCCACTAACTTGAACTTCTCTTGCAGGCATTTCTCTTCAAGCTTGACATGCTGGAGTTCGGCTAGGGATTGGTCCAAAGTGAAGCCCAAAGATGCCAACACCTTCCCAAGCTTCGATAAGTGGGCTTCATAAGGTTCGAGTCTACAGGATGAAGACATCGACTCTTCTTCCTGCATTAACCGGTATCATCACAATTAAATCGCTAAGAGTAAATTAATATACTAATCAAAACTTTTTGTTGTTACGTTCATCCCCCTTACGAAATTTCTTCCGTGAAATTTTAAACCAAAGGCCTAGTTGAAAAGGTGAGGGTACTTTTGCTTCATTGTTTCCTCAAGCTCCCATGTCTCCTATTCATACTTATGATTCCTCGACAACACTTTCACAAGGTGGGTAGTCATTTTGCGTAGATCCTTGTCTCTATGGTCTATGATCTCCACCAGTAGCTCCTCATAAGATAGGTCATGTTCCAGTTATACCACCTCGGTGTTCAGTACATGTGAAGGGTTGGGTATGTACTTCCTCAAGAGAGATATATGGAATACATCGTGAACTTGAGCTATGTTAGGTGGAATTTCTAGATGATACGCCACTGCTCCTATTCGATAAAGGATTTAATAGGGGCCAATGTACCTAGGGTTGAGCTTCCCTTTCTTCCCAAACCACATGAATCTCTTCCATTGAGAAATTTGAAGGATGACATTATCACGAACCCAAACTCCATGTCCCTTGGACAATTGGTAGCATAGCTCTTCTGCCAACTCTGAGTAGCCATTATGTGTTGTTGGATGGAATGAACCTTTTCTGTCATCTCTTGCACAAGATCATGCCCAAGAAGCTTTCTCTCACCAACACCATCCCAACAAGTAGAAATTTTACATCGCTTTCCATAAAGAGCTTCATAGGTTTCCATCTGAATACTAAAATGGAATCAGTTGTTACAGGAGAACTCAACTAATGGGATATGTTGATCCCATAAACCATTAAATTCCATTGAGTATAATCTCAGTATGTCCTCAACTGTCTAAATAGTCCTTTCATATTTGCATCAGTTTGAGAATGATAGTCTGTACTAAAATTTAATTCAGTATTCAGAGCATGTTGAAGACTTCTTCTAAATTTCGATGTGAATCTTGGATCATGATCATACACGGTGGATAGTGGTACCCCATGAAACCTTTCCACTACCTTTATGTAAATCATGCCAAGTGGATCCAGAGATAAATATTCCTGAATAGAGAGAAAATGGGCGGTCTTGGTGAGACGGTCCACAATAACCCATATCGCACTGTTCCCTTTGGATGTTGTCGAGAGACCAGTGACAAAGATCACAGTAATATTATACCACTTCCATGATGGTATGGGAAGCGGTTTTAATACACCCTTAGAAAGTTTTCATTCTTCTTTTACTTGTTGACACACCAGGCATCTGGTAGTGTAATCACCAATCTCTCTCTTCGTGTTATCCCACATAACCTAATCACGAAGGTCTCTATACTTTTTACTGCTTCCCAGATTTATAGAGAATGTAGAGCTATGAGCTTCATCCATCCGTTCTTTATTTATCTCTGGAATAGATGGAACACATAGTCTTGTATGAAATTCTAGTACACCTTCTTGATCAATAATGAAATCATGGAACATCCCATCCTTCACAGCCTCAAACTTCTCATGCAATAAATGATATTCTCTTTTAGCCTTCTTGATCTTCTCTAGTAATGGTGGTTGAGAAATCATTTGGGATAGGGTTGATGATTTCCCTTCCCTTACAATTCCTATGTCCAGTTTTACTAGATCCTTAATCAAGGGATCTCCTATAATCCTCATTGATTCCAAAACAACAGGGTCTTTCCTGCTTAACTCATCTACGACATTCTTTTCTCTTATAGGGTGATAATGACTTGAACAATCATAGTCTTTAATAAGCTCCAACCATCTCCTTTGTATCATGTTCAACACTTTCTGCATGAAAATATACTTTAAACATTGGTGGTCTGTGTATATATCACATTTCTCCCACTAAAGATAGTGCCTCCATATATTTAGAGCAAAAAAAACTACCGTCATCTCTAGATCATGCGTAGGGTAATTCTGCTTATATTGCATCAGCTGACGAGATCCATAAGCAATTACCTTGTCTTTTTGAATGAGGACGCACCCAAGCCCTTTCAGAGATGAATCGCTAAAAATAACAAATTCTTCTCCGATAAAGGGTAGTGATAACATAGGTGCAGTAACCAATCTCTTCTACATCTCTTGGAAACATTCCTCACATTCCTTTGTACAAAAGAACATAACCCCGTTTCATGTCAGCATGCTCAGGGGATTAGAAATCCTTGAATAGTTTTTCAAAAACCTCCTATAATATCCTGCTAAACCAGAGAAACTACGAATCTTAGTTTCTGTTGTGGGTTGAGGCCACTCCTCCACAACCATTGACTTTGTAGGGTCAACCGAGATTCCTTCATTGGTTACGATGTGCCCCAAGAAAGCCACGTGTTGTAACCAAAACTCACACTTGATGAACTTTCCATAGAGCCTCTCCTTCCACAGGGTTTGCAAAACAACCCTCATATGATCTTCATGCTCCTCGTGAATTTTTGAATATATCAAAATATCATCAATAAAAACTACCACAAAGTCATCAAGGTAGTCCTTAAAGACTCTATTCATTAAATCCATGAAAATAGCAGGAGCAGTAGTCATGCCAAAGGGCCTAACAATAAACTCATAATGCCCATATCTTGATCGGAAGGCAGTCTTTGGGATATCTTCCTTCTTCACCCTCAGTTGATGATAACCAGATCGAAGGTCAATCTTGGAGAAGAATTGAGCCCCATGAAGTTGGTCAAATAATCATCAATTCTAGGAAGAGGGTATTTGTTTTTCACTGTGATCCCATTCAGTTCTCTATAATCAATTCATAGCCTCATCGATCCATCCTTCTTCTTCACGAAGAGAACCGGTGCTCCCCAAAGAGACGCACATGGTCTGATAAAACCCTTCTCCAACAAGTCTTGGAGTTGTTTCTTTATCTCCTCTAGCTCCACATTTTCCATTCTATATATGGTCTTTGATATCGGTTTAGATCCATGTATGTGTTCAATAGAGAACTCTACCTATCTTTCTGGGGGAGGTCCTGGTAACTCCTCAGGAAATATAACCATGTATTCCTGAACAATCCGAACATCTTCTATTTGTATACTCCCTTTTTCTTCATCATCCTCACTGATTAAATCCATAAAAGAAGGCTATAGGATGTGCTTCTATATGAGGATCAGGTCAGAAAATCTCTCCTTTGAAGATAATTGTAGGTTGTTCATTCAAGACTACTGAGATTTCCTTACGTCTGTATTTGATCTTAGAATTATACATTGAGAGCCAGTCCATCCCTAGTATAACGTCGAATTCCATCATGGGAATGACTATTAGATCTTCGATAATATTTTTCTCACTAAAGTAAACACTAGAGTCTCTAAACTCTGTTGATGCATGGATAATCCCACATGGAGTCTTGATTGAATAATCTACTCTAGAAGTTCAATAATTGATTCTATATTCATTGCAAACATGGAGTAAATAAATGAATGTGTCGAAGTAGAATCAAACAACGTACTTGCTAGTTTTGAGAGGACAACAAGAGTACCTGCTACCACGTCATTTGGAGATTCAACATCAGTTTTTGTGATAGAAAAAGCATGACCTTGCTCCCTTGGCCTTTGTTGAGGCTGATGGTGGTTCCCCTCCACTGCCCTCGGATTTGGACAATTATTCGCACAGTGCCCACACAGCCCACACCTATATCACTGTACATCAGGTTTGGATTTCACAATCATCCCCTTGTCGTTAGTGTTGGGAAGTTGAGGTTTCTACCCACTGTGACAATTCCTCACAAAATGGCCTTCTCTTCCACACCTGTATCACTTACCACTTCCGATCGAGAAGTTCCCTGAATGCTTATTTCCACATTTATTACACGTGGGAAGTTGGACTTGATTTCCTTCTCTTCCGTGATCAAAAGTCTTCCCTAAACTGGGCTCCAACGATCTCTTCTTTTCACTTGATTTATGAGATGACTATGTCTCATCAACGTCTAGATCGAATTTCATTGCACTCCATATTATTCCACACATAAGGATTAAAATTAAATACGAATGGGTTCTCACCACATATTCATATCTGGATTCATCTAATATCCCCACATATAGAATTTCGTCCACGAATTTTCCTCTAAATCTTGTTCATGATATTTATGAGACAAAATCTAGCCACTGATCATGTACATCTGTCTCCCTCTCCCAAGAATCATCTTGTAAATGGTTGTGAATCCATAGCTACAATACTAGAGGAACTTTGTGACCATAGGGAACCATCATGATCCTTTCAATAATACAAATCATATGCTCCATAATGGAATAGTCAACTAGAAACTCAACCACCTCAGGCTGAATATGATGATATGGGTGTGAATGATAATGTCACAACTGTGAAATGTGGAATACATCGACATGTGTATGTTTATCTAATGAAACTACAACGGATAGGCTATTGACCTAAGTCTCTCAACAATTTCAAATTCCCTGACATATTGTGATGAATTTTTACCTTGTTTCAATATCCACCTATGTACATTCCTTGGTGAAACATGAATAAAAAAAATCCCTAATCAAGAACTCTAGAGGTCATCTCCAGTAATCAACATAGGGTTTTTGATTAATCTTTATTGTATCCATTCACATCTGATTCCACATTAACTGCTCAGAATCCTACCTCATAAGATGTAGTCTTAAAATTTTTTCTCACTAGCCTACTTCTAGCATAGTGGTGATTGGGATGGACTACCATAAAAATCTAAATATTTTTGTATCTATATATTAGTCTATTGACAATTATTATTGGATAACTATATGAGAGTATATGCTCCACCCATGATCCCATAAAGTGTAGGACTTATGATGGCATTGTGTCCCCTAGAGCCATTATCAAATGATCAGAATTTACATCCATGTGAGGGTCGTATGTTGTGTTGAGAAGCATGTATATACTTATCACCATGTGAAAACTCGACCAAAAATGATATATTATGTTTGTGTCCCTATCCAAAATAATATTGTGGAAGACCCCATGGAGTCGTATTATCTAATGGATGTACAACCATTCAAGATCATAAAAACTAATAGTCTCCTTGAATATAATGAAATGCGATTCCTTCATGTTCCTGTAAAAAATAACCCACAGATCATTGTTATCATGAGAAGAACTCGGTAAAATAGTCATTAAATCCATTATGACATCATCCCATTTCAACTCTGGAATATGTAACTATTTTAAATGACCTCTTTGCTGATGATTTTTCTCATACACCTATTTTCATGTGGAAGAACCCATAATAAATCTAGATACATCTATGTTCATACCCGACCACCAACCATAATATCTCAATCCATGATAAATATTGTGACTCTGGGATACAATGAACATGCTGAATAATAACACTCCAAAATTAGTGCCTCGCATATATCAACTGGAACCCAATCGATACCATTGATATGTATGATCTCATCCTCACATATGGTCTATCGTGGAGGAGGGTTGTCACCTACCACGCACATTCGTAAAACATGTCCATCTGAATTGTATAGTTTTGTGATCTTCACTCTATTGATTATGGTAGAGGTCAGACATAAAGATGATAGATAAAAATTAGTATAACTGTTGTGGACATCCTAGTACATATCTAAGAACAATGAAATAAGTTGTATCTCCCTGCCAGTATGTTGCAGTGCCTTTATATGAGTGTACATCTCTATTTATCGACCACTGAATTGCATTTAAGTGGTGATTATGAAGGAACAATTTCAAAAATCCAATGTTTCAAAAAAAAATTCAATAGCTCAGATTTAGATCACGCTGTGTAAAAATATACATGATGATTTTTTGAATAGTGTACACCAAAAAAGACTCTACTGGTAAATAGTACATCCAATAACACAATACATGAAAAACAACATCTTGATCAAGATCATGTGTCAGTTAATTCCTCTCATGCTTCCTCAACATCCAAGACATGTATTCCATGACTCTATCCTCCAACATCAGCATAGCTACCATCCCAATACCTGATGTGTCATAAGAAACATTTTAGCTCTTCCCTTGTTTTGGAAATAGCAGGGCGGGTACAGATTTCAACCATACCTTTAGCATGTAAAATGTAGTCTAACATGAATTTGAAAATATTAACATCACACCCTTCTTAGTAAATCCCTCAATGTTTCATCTAATCATGAGAAGTCTATCATTTAATGTATGTAGTAACCGGTAATCTCCATGAAAATATTTATGTCAAAAATATTAATGGGATGATCTAATAGAACAAAATCGTTCGCCTTTACTAGGTTAATTGAAACTCCATTGTCAGAGATGATGTGACCCAAGAACTAAATATTGTCCATCCATAAGTGAATCTTTGTTTTCTCTGCATATAATTGGTGGTCACTTTTTTTATTCAAAATGCTCTCAATATAGTTGGAAAGTACTTGTCGATTGTGATAATACCAAATGATATCATCCATGATAACCACCACAAAATAATGTAGTTTAGGATGGAATAACTACCCTATTACCACCAAAAAAATTGTTGGTGCATTGATAAGACCAAACAGTATAATAAGATACTCATATGAACCATACCTGCAATGAATGATAGTACAAGGAAGGACTGTAGGTCGAACAATAATATGGTGTTTTCCTAACATTGTGTCGATCTATGAGAACATTAGGGATCCCCGAAGCTCATAAAAAAGATCATCACTATGTGAAAAGGTATAATAGTATTTAAATGTCAACTATTTTAGTTTAGGATTTTTCCACTCAAATCCTATGTGTATCATTATCCTTTTTATCAAAAAAAGGAACAACAATCCCTATGAATTTATTTTGGGATGAATAATAACCTTCAACTCCAAATACCCTAAATTCTTCTTGAGATCCATCAATAATGATGTAGCCAACCATTAATGAGGAATGGATACCAATGCATCTCCTAGAACAAGATCGATAGGGAAATAAACCTCTATATCATGAGGTAATCCATTAATGTAATCATATATGAATTACATGAATCAATCCCCATCAATAGGAATGTCTTCCTGACTCACTTCCTGATCAACTCTATACAAAATAGATATCTAGGATTTCATTCCACACATCCCACAATGATCTTGTCTTGATAGACTCTCATGTATATCCAACCAACCCTTGTGAGTATAGACCACACCATCTGGTGTGGTAAATGTCACCCTCTTGTGATAACTGTCAATCCATGCACAATAATATACTAGATTTCCCATCCTGAGTATGATTTCAAACACTATAATCTAGAGGAATTCATGATTCCAGATGAATTGACACCCACCGTCCTCATGTGGGCACACCATGTACTAGCATATATCTCATGTTCTGATTCCCAATGGTGTTTCTAGCATCATAGCATCATCATAATGAATCAAAACAAGACCAATTATTTTCTATAGTTGTGAAAATATAAAAGGATATGATTCCCCTATATGAAATAGAGTAGATTAAATAGTATAGTATACTATTAATATACAACTCACCATAGATGATGTAACACCATGATCTTCTAAGGTATGCTATATAGAATAGAAATGGCCTACACAACTACCCTGTGATTCAACCTCATTTCCCAAAGTAGGTCCACTTTGATGTCTTAGTGTAATTGGTGTCAGGATAACTCTACAATAACCACCACATCCATGGAAATAGCTACCATAACAACTTCATCTTCATACCTGATATGGGGATGGGAAACCATCAACAGAACCAAGTGTCAGAAATAACCCCCAACAACTCACACCTGGTGGAATGTACCTGCGAAATTGACATGTGTTCCCCATCTTGTGGTAATATTGTCCCTTCATTGTGTCATGGTCACATAGATTCATTACATTGAATATCCTACAGTATTGATAGAAAAAATTATCTAATAGTACTCACTGTCATGCTTGTACTCATATCTCATGAAGCATAAAAATGGTTCTTCATTCTTGAAGATAGTGAGCCACTATGATGAGATACCAAACATCCCTACTATACACCCCCAAATTCACCCAGGGTATAATCATAAATTAGATCATGATTAACAATCTCAATGATAGATGTAAATCTAAAAACATTGACCTAAAATTTGATATGATGTATGAAAACTTCCTCAATGCGTCTAACTCTTAAAAAATCATCATCAAGATATGATGGAAGAAAAAATGATGCATTGTAATGTGTATTGAGTACTCCATAAATCTAATCATATTTTCCCCTTTTGAATGAAATCACTAGCCTACTTTGTTCGTAGAGTCTCTATGTAAAATGTTTCAAAGATGATGTTGTGTAAATCACTCCAACCTATATCTCACATCCCATAATCATAGATCAGAACATCTCACAAGTTATTTTCTTCTCCACATATAATATATGTTGCGACATTGACTATAATCTGGGGATGCATCTCCAGATTATCATTGATAAATGGTGTGTAATAAATACATAAATCTATAGTTTGTGGACGTCACACCCAAAAAAATGTGGGTGGAT
Organism: Viscum album; assembly: GCA_963277665.1. Classification (NCBI taxonomy): domain Eukaryota; kingdom Viridiplantae; phylum Streptophyta; class Magnoliopsida; order Santalales; family Viscaceae; genus Viscum; species Viscum album. Next base: position 263,497,905 of record OY728122.1, on the reverse strand, counting down.
ACTATTGCTGGAACACCCATGTCAGCTCCAACATAGTGATGGTAGGATGCAATGCTCCTTTATAGGTCAAAATATAGTGGAAGAACCGGTCATGGGGGTTTTCCTCCACATATATGTCCAAATCTTCATCAGGATCCTTAACTATAACTATATGTAGATCAACTGGTAGCCCATGGACAACCACATGAAGAAAGTGTATGTTACATCCCTCCAGGTGTATGACTTGATGTTGTTTTAGTTTCATCATACTAAAATTACAAAAAACACACCTTAGAATAGAAAAATATCAATTTACCATATAAAAAGTGAATGATAAGTTAAAATCATCCTAAAATCAAGTATTATATCATAGTCTTCTCTTAAATATATGGCCATAAAAGAAAATAATCTGAAAAAAATTCAAAACCATACATATATCCCAATCATTATCCATGTCTAGGTCATGTATATATTTTCCGTTTCATTTCCAATTATTATTTATTATTCCAAATAATTTAATAGATGCTCCACCTTGTTCTAATCCATGAGGGCCCATAACACCATATTATCAATAATATAATGTTGATATCATCCATACAAATCCAATTTAATTTAGTTATTGAATAAAAAAGGTGGCTTATTTTCCAATACACAATGTCCCACAAAACATATGTAATGTATGATAATTTCACATATCAATCTATACACAAGATTCATAACATTTTTTTGAACATCAATCCCAACACTTATCACCACAACATTCATCATGGAATACATCCTAAATAGAATGGATTATTTTAGGGCATGTGATTAATAATAAGGTTCTAATACGGTTCATGAGATTTTATATCATTATGTCATCAGGTTTAAATTGATTTAGAACCACAATCATATCAATAATAATTTCTTAATTCAAGTGTTCCACTCAAAAGATGTATAAAATAAATTTTTATATAAAATACATGAATATAAAAACTCCTTTACAAAAATTTGGATTTCCCCTACACATGGGGTAGCTACTCATAGGAACAACTTATTAGAAAATTCCATCCATTCATATTACTAAATATTGAATCCAAAAAAATTAGTAAACATAGAAAAGTTCCTAATTTGATACAATGTTATAACATTATGGGAGTAGATTCCACTCCACATTTCCCTGAGCCTAGTTGGCCATATGACAACAAGTTCACTGCTCCAAATACTGGAGGTTGTATACAAAAAGCATTGTCCCCGATGAGTCATTCAGGAGACTATTCCCTCTTAACCATAAAATATTCTTATTGATGTTAAAACATACTAATAGAAGAAGTAGTAAAACTAAAAAACAATATATAAAAATATTTAATATACAAAAATATCAAAAATGACACACACACACAGGGATGTAATTGATAATATTATCTAGAAAAAATGGATAATTGGTACATTTCCGTACAATATAATACATGTGGCCAAAATTACTAAGAGAACCAAAAGATTCCATAAAATCGCTAGAATCATCTTGGTCCCATGCACCCCTACTCCAATGAAATGATCAACTAACACTATTATTGTGTTTATCTCATTCATCATTTACAACTTGTAATCTATTTGGACTTCCACGGATGCCCAAACAGGGTGTGAGAAAAACATCCATGTTGGTAACCACCTAAAAGTCTATACGGTTATGAGCATTACAATGTTGTAGGATAAACACCTTTATGTAAGTAGATATATTGATGGTATATTCCCATGGAACATTTTATCAATAACCTGGTGATACCACATATCCTCTCAAGGATCAATGGAACATATGTTATCTCCAATAATGGAATATATAAGAAATATAAATAAAAGACATAAAATCCCAATATAAATAATTAATATCTAATACCTCATGACCTTTCCATATGACCAAAAATGTAATAAATTCCATTGTAATGACATATGTCACATATCAGACCATATAAAGGAATTATATAAGGTGTCAATAACCAAGGTATCATCCTATAGTCCTAGGATAATCTATGTGGAATCATGGTATAGTCACTGGTTGGATTCCAAGTAGGACATCATTCCAAACATGTCCTATGAGAGTCCATAAATGCGATATCCTAGGGTTAGCATGTTTGAAGTCATCCTTCAGAGTCATGAACCAAGGGTTATAATCAAACCCATTCATCCAACACCACATTCAAGACCCACGGAAGGTTTTCCATGGAATCTATAAAAAAATGAACCATCTCATACCATTTGACAATTCTATTTCCACATGAGTGTACCTAATCATAAAATTGCATTCAATCCATTTCATATAATAAATAAAAACACTTATTTTATAAATTTCATTAAAAATAATCACATGAGTATTACCACTCATATATTCCACTTCTATTCAATCAATCCACATCGTTATACCCACTCATTTATTTCCATTAAAAATTCATCATATCCCACGAGTATACCCACCCATTCAATTAATCCCATTTCGTCCATTTCACACATTTCTCTTAATCAATTCAACAATTAACCAATTAATGTGCAAATTAAATATATATATATATATTAGAGATAGTTAGGAAACCCATATAAATAAATCCATTCCAATTATTCCATTTATAATTGAATTCCTAAAATAAGGTTAGCCCAAAACATACCACTTGGTTTATTTGTCTATGTAAAATACTAGTATATCATAAGGTTCCCCAAATGGGTGAGATTGATTAATGTAAAGGGAACCATTTTAATCACAAAATATCCTATGGGAAATCCTAATATTTCAAATTACGTATATCTTATGATACCCACTAAATATTTGGGACTTACTGGAAGTTTTTGAGGGTGGCATAATAGCTGATAACTCTAAAAATCACAAACTACATATTGAAATGTGTTAAACACCCACCATAGCATTGTAGAGTAGTGACCTTCTAGTATTTCTTACCGATTAGTGTCTTTTTAGGATAAATCTGAATATCTGATGATGAATGGAAAATTTGGTTATCCGAAACATAAATCAAATAGAATAATCGATAGCAACAACCATCGATAATTGCTAAAAAGGAACATATATATTACCATTTTAGATCCAATGAGAAAAACTGTTCTTGAATCGAAGTTAGGATTAATGAACATGGTCAAAATTTACATTAGACTCCTTCAAGAGATTCAAATCCAGCAGGGTTCGGTTTGTGGGTGGAATGTCAAAATAGGTTTTAAATTATAATTTCCATTTTTAATAAAAAATAAAAAATTTCTAACTTATAGAGGATGAAATGTTTACAAATATGAGTTTTTGTAACATAGGTTGTAATTATATGGTATACTGACATGGTTTATAAGACATGTGTAAAACGCAATAACAATCTCTAACAAGTCTTCAAATAATCTCAAACACTGATGCAGGATGGAGTGGATACTCTGGAATGGTTATCTCAAACCATAAAACCAATACACCCCCTCTATCTAGTCATTAATGATTTTTAAAAACCATGTGGCCTTCCCTACAAGGTTTATAAATACTGTGAACACTATAAAAAAACACCCCCAATACGGGTTTCATGCTCAGGATAAGCCCCAAACACCTCAAAAACACATGAGATCAAGTTGGGAAATCAAATTAGGGAATACATAAGAATTATAATTGGAAATTAATGGGTATTATCCTTTTATTAAAAGATAGGTTCATTCAATAATTAAACTAATCTCAACTATAAAAATCAATGGTATGAATAATATAGATTGAAATTACCCCAAACAACATATATTAAGAATAATATTAAAATATACTCAAACTATCTAGAAATCCATAACCACAGGAAATAATCAATATTTTCGTCATTGAATTGTGGTAAAAGTTTGTTATTTTTATTTTTTTTCATCTTGTTTCCCAACAGATCATTCAAACATGGTGGCCTAAAAATTTAAAAAAGGGAAAAATTCCAATCAATATGTCAGTTTCATAATTAACATATCTCTAATGGTGTAGTGAATCATAGTAAAATATTGTATTTCAGTATAAAATTATTATAGCATAGGTCCTCATATTTTCCTTCCCAACAAAAATAAACTGAACCATCATTGAAGTGTGACATTTTCTTACAATTTAGAAGTCGTCAAATTTAATGTGAGACAAAAAACTAACCATGTTTTCTCTATGAAATTGTAACTAATTATTTTTTAGATGTCCTAAGAATCATAATGTCCATAAAAAATTACCCATCCACCATTTTTGAATTCTATATATCATATAGATAATGTCTTCTTACAAAACTAACTTCTATATAGAAATATATATATATATATCTATATCATGATTGTCTATCCCAACCACATTTAACCAACTTGCATCAGGAACTCGTTTCATGGTATCTTATCATTAAACGAAAAATTAATGACACTTTCAATTATATAATCCAAAAAAAATCACCTCAAAAGAAATACATATCTTAATATTATTTATTCATTGATAATAATATCCTATGAAAGTCTCCCATAAACTCTAATTTTATAAATGACCACATCAAAAAACCATTCAACATATCATGATTTGATAAATCTCCACTTAATATATTTTTGTCAACCAAGGATCATAAATGTAGAAAAAACATATTAACACTAATATTGTATCATAATTAAATAATTATAAGGATCTGGGATACATCTAAATTGTAAAAATATTAAAATATAATAAATAATACAATATTTTTCATAGAATATATGTGACATACATTCATCATTCTTCAATATGTAAATTTTAAAAAATAATCATGATGATGACACACTGATAAAAATATGTTAATAATAAAAAAATATGTACTAAATCCTACATTATCTTCATAAAACATTAATAATATTTCATTCATGAAAAATGTTGAAAAAATACCATTCCCCTTTAAAAAACACTATCAAATTCTTGATTCCTATATAATTGGAACATATAAAAATGGATACACCCAACAATAAAAGGACATGTCTTTCTAAAATTATCATACCATTTAAAATAATACCCATTGAATAAAATATTACAGTGGGAAGAATATAATATTATATAAATAATAAATGATGACGAACACCTAACATCAAACTCATATTCAAGTATTCATCACAATATAATGTGATATAGAAAACATCTTAAATCAACTAATTTTGTAAAAAATTTCCCAAAATAAAAATTTTAATCCCCAATTTATTTTAGATATTGTTATATTTGTTATCAATTTCCCCCCTACAATGTTAACCATGATTCTTTGAGAAATTGGAACCAATTTGAATAACACATCAATAATAAAAATGAAAACATTACTAGAGAATTTTAACTATTATTCTCCATATTTATCTATATTAATTGTATTATAGAATGATATAACACATCGTATTCTACAACATAAGTGATATAATTTAATAGAACTATTTTTTAGACAGTCAATAAACATCTCTATCATCATTGATAAGAACCCCACTAGATTCACATATTCTAGAATCAATACGGCTATCCCAATGTACATCAACATAACCAGATTAATCCAAATTAGGATGACTATGATATTAGTTATTAATTATTGTAACATAAATAATATAGAAAATGTTAAAATGATATTAATTAATGTGTAAAAAATTTAGAATCATAAATCTTGCAAGAATCAATTAATTTTATTTATTTTAGATAATTTGAATAAGTAATAATTATTTTATATATTTGTAATAAATGATAATTAATGTGTTATTTAAAAGGGTATAGATATGAAATAGGTTTCGAAATAAGATATAATGTAAATTTTTTTATTCAATAAAATTTTTATGAAAATTAGTGAATATCATGAAATAAGTTAAGGGTTTCTTTGTCTTTATATTAATTCCTTAATATGTATTTATTATTCTACAACAGGAAATATTTTGAATAAAATTATTAATCATTAATGAATATATTTTTTAAAATTCATGTATTTTATATTTTTTATCATCCATGAAATGTACATCATTAATTGTGTTTTTATTCAATGTATTCCTCTGTTGTGAGGGATATTTTCAAATAAATTAAGTATTTGTAGTCCTCATAATTCATCATTGAAAACTATCATCTTGTATTTTTCACCTAAACATATTATTTTATTTCATTGTTAAATCTGTTACCCCCAGAAAATAATTAATTTGTTAACTAATGTATTTAACTTAAATGAATTTATTCCATGATAGTATATTATTGTTGAGTATAATTATCTTTGTCTTCAATTATCGTTTTCACAAATTGTCATATTTTTCCACTACCAACAATTATACAATTTATGATTGGTACCATATATAATTTTTTTCTAAATTCACCATCATATTTACATTGTATTATTTTGAAAATTTATTTTTCATACAATTTTTACGATTTGAGATTTCATTAAAGGAATTTCAAAATATTAAAAAAATAAATCCCATTAAAAAAAATTCTAACCCCCAACCTTTTAATTAAAATATTTTATATATGATTAAATTATTAATTAGTGAATATTAAATTTAAAATGGATTGAAAAATTATTTTTACTCTTAATGAATTTTATTCTAAGTAGAAATATTTAAATTGTTTCAAAATAAAATATTTACCATTAAAAAGAAATTATTGATTTTGAAAGAGATTTCAATGTCCTGTTGTTATTGAGGTATTTTTTTATTTTTATGTATTACCAATGAATAAATTTTCTAATATTTTAATATAATCCTTTTTTATAATGGGTAATTATTAATTATTTTCTTTAATATTTCATAATTTTTTGTTTTAGATAAAAATATACAAAAGTGTTTTTAAATATTTTATGATGTGGTATTTATTCTTTTATTTTTGAAGTGATATATCCATTAAATTTAAAATATTGTTTTATATCTTTTTATACAAAATTTTACATATATTAGATTATATTGGGGGAATTTATACGATATCATTCAATATATTTCTCTCAATCACATCATGTTTGTTATACCAATGTTTTTTTAATCCCATATATTTTACCAAAGTAAATTTTGTTATTTATGAAATATTATTTTTTTCATGATCCCTTAAAAAAATTATATGGATGATCATTATTTTTGGTTGTGGTGAAATATAACCCTCCAACACATTTTTTGTAATTTTATATATAATTATATAATAACGTGTTATGGAATGTGACACTCCATCACATAATGGGGTGAATGTTTTCATATGTTATAAAAAATGGAAAATGATACATTTTACTCGATGAAATAATTATATTTGAGTGATAATACATTGGTTTGAATGAGTTGAATATGTTATTAATGATATGTCATGTAATGGGTGGTATTATTGTGATAATAATACATTTATGTAATGAATTCTGATGATTGAGTTATTATATAGTTTTTTATTATATTGTTCAATATATTTATAACCTAAAAAATGATTAATCAAAATAGATAGTGATTTTAATGACCAATTTAACTAATAATATTATATTTATATGGATTTTTATTTTAGTTTACATGTTTTTAAGCCATATTTAATGGGAAACTATTATTATTATATTGACTTATAAATAATTTATTCCTACCATAACAATATTTCTGATATGATTATGACATAGGAGTAAATGAAAATTTGATGAGTTTTTCATTATCAACAGTTTGAGATCACTATATTATTTATGTTTCACTTCCTTGTGTTATGATAATGATTTTAAATTATTGAATCCTATAAGGGACTCCTGTGTTTTTTTTTCTATAAATGTTAACACAATTTATTAAACATATATCATATGTAACATTTCCATAAGGATAATAATAAATCCATTCAATAGAATGAGAGATTATTGTGAGTTTCTATGATTTTTTTTGTAATTGGATTAAAATAATTACATGTTTTTATCTTGACTCTATTGTTTGTATTAGAGTATGTTTGAAATATCAGTATGTATTAGTTTTTTTATTTTTTTAATTAGGATTAATGAATGTTAATTTGGAACCCTTGGATTATGGCCATGTGATATTATTAAGAGTTAACAACATCTTGATGTTTTGGTTGAATATGGATTATATAACTCCCCATGAACATATATACCTATATAATTTTTATAATTTGGATGGTGGTTTGGAAAAAATAAACCATAGGATAATCACCCAAGAAAAGTATTTTTATGTATTAGCACATGTATCACAGTATTTTATGATGAGTGGTACTATGACTACACACATTGGTATAAAATTCAAGGGAATTTTTTTTTCAAAATTATATTTTAAAACCCTTATTAAAGGTATTTTTGATTTTTAAATTGGTTATAGAATATGAGAGAAACCAACCTATTAAAACAAATATTTAACCAAGAGATATTATGAATTGAAAGATTGAAAATGACATGGTTAAAATGAGTTACTGAATTTGAGGATGTGTTTTTTTATAATTACCAAATGACTTAAATATTGATAACCCATGATTAGAATTCTTTAATTAAATAATTTTATAGATCTAGGAAGAAAAATTTCAATAATTTATAGGGTCGAGGATACTATAATTGTATTCATACAAAACAATGATGTATAGAAGCATTTTGATGAAAATAGTATCCCTAATATCACCCAAATATGTTGAGTTATGAATAATATCATGACTATTTCTATACATAATTATAGATAAAATATGGAAATTATTGATTTTTACAATGTATTTTTTGATTAAGACGATGATGGAATGAAAATTCAATTTTTTTTTCATGTCAAAAGAGTAGGAGAATAATCTCATGAGAATTTTATAATTGGAATTACATAATGGAACAATATTATTTTTCATCTAAGGTCATATAGGCTATCGAGTGAAAATATACCAATGAGATTTGGAGAGATTAGTGGACATGATCGAGAAAAATAACATTCTTCATAATGATCCCCCTGATGATCTATTATTTATTTATTAGAAATGTGGGAACTATGCAATGCAATTTACTAATAAAATTGATAAAGATGAAAATTGAGGCAAACGACATCTTCATCCATGTTAAAAAGGAAAAACATAATAATAGGAATATAATAATGTGAAAATTTAAAATTTAATGGAACTAGTTTTTCTCCACTATCATTATACCGATGTATTATATTTTTTTGGTTTTAACGAACTTGTACCTATTGAATTATAAATAAAATTCTCCTAGATCGATAATTATTATATCTAGGGTATATAAATCCCCATAATTTTTAATAAGAATTTTCTTTCATCTAAGCATTATTAATTATTCCTTTAGTTGAACTTTTGGTCATCATATAAATAATATTTTAATTTTAAAAATAGGAAATTATCAATTTAATGTAACCTATAATATGATATTAGTGCAATGATTACAATGTGGTCTCTAATAAAAATAATATTGTTATATGATTCATGATACAGAAACCTTAGGGATGATTATATACTGTAATTTTAGAGAACTAACTATTTGTATGGAGTTATTCTAAGATAAAATCATATATTTTATAAATATGATGGAATCATAGTAAAAATAATGTGATGATAGATTTATATTTCAAATATTCCCTTATTAAGATTCACTAGAATGTAATAATTAATATTTTTATGATGAAATTTATAAATGGAGGATAATGGTAAGCCCTGTGATTTTATAATATATTTTTTTATCTAAATCAATAATATGATCAATAGCTTGTTTCACTCACAAAAACGAACTAAATGATTCATTCCATATTAAAATATTGATATTTTTAAATATTAAAAATAATAAATCCTCTAGTTAATAACATTAATTTAATCAATTTTATAAGGATACATAATAATATTAAGGTACACATAATGTTTTTAAAATATTTTTCTCCCAATAAAATAATTTCTTTATACTAATTAGATTATAATAAATAAAAATCTAAAAATATATTAAATATAGTTTTTTAATATGGATTTAATTTTCTAAATATTACAAATAAAAAATATAGTGATTTTATTTAATTATTATATAATAATTATATTTTATGTTAATTTCTAGAAGTATAGTTTTTACCATGGCTCGAAATTTTATTTCCATATAAATATATGTGAATGACCATGTAGTTTATATAATAATTAACAATATTAAATAAATAAATAAATAAAATAGTGTTTTTAAAAAATTATTATAAGAAATATAATTCCTACGTATAATTTATAGAACATACGAAAAATTTCATTAATATTTTATAGTATATTTTTTTATTTCAGTAAACTATTTTTATGGGTTGATCTGGTTATGGATTGTCTTTAATTAAATAACATTTCTTAATTCTATAATAAATATATTTATGTAATTTATTTTAATTACAACTATAATTTTATCCAAAAAAATTATTATTATACTCAAAACCAAAATTAAAAAAACGTTTTTACACATCATGTATGTTTTATAAAATTTGTGTTTATCAAAAACATTATTTTTCACTAACAAAAGATATAAAAATATTAAATCACAAAATAATATTTTTTTAATATTTTTGTTAGGTCATCAATTATTCTTAGCAATTATAGAAATTAGTTATCAATATAATAATATATTATGATAATTGATAAAAAAATTAACTGAATAAGACAAAGATCGCAACACTTTTTCCCCGAAATGACTGTTATAAGGAATGGTTGAACTAATTAATATCATCACACTATATTTTATACTTTTCTAAACATTAATAATTTAACAATAACATTTAATTGTTTAAAAGTAATGGGTAATACCAACATTCACCTTCTAATAACTTATAAAAAGGGAATGGTTCCACCAATTGATTCCACACATAATCATTCGAATTTATTTTTAAAAATATTCCATATTTCATCTCCTATAACCCCCTTTATCTATCTTGAGCCTTTTCTCCATTACATTTTCCCAAATAAATTAACAAGAAATAGGGTTTATAAAAGAAGTTTAATTCATTCTATGTATGTGTGTCAAATATATTTGGTTTTTCTAAAATATTTTATTATATAAAACCCACATATTATTTTCTAAATGAATGATTCTAGTTTTGTTAAAATATATAATTGTTTATTATTATATATGAATCCATTTATTATTGAATTTTATGCACTAATATATAAAACATTGATCGTTCATTCGTGGTTATTTCTCCCACTAAGAATTCATATGTTTAATTTTAAAAAAAAATAATCTCACAGCTCCTAGAAAATTGATTTCATGAATTAATTTTTTTCAATACATAAAATTGATTCTGAAATAATAATTTTTATGAATCATTATTCCCTCTCATTATTATAAAATATTAATCATTAGTTGTGAAAATGAAGGGACTAGGACCTCAATGATGATTAATTTCTCATATTACTTATTCACTCTTTTTATTTCATAAAAAAATTATAATATACTTCAAACACCTTGTTATTCCTAAATAGTATCATTATTCTTCTATAGTAATGTTAATATGTAGATGGGGAGTAGCTTTATTTAATTGTACATATACTAATTATTTCACATCCATGTCCAGGTGGGTTAAATCACAACCATCAATAATGATATATAACAAAATAGTGGAAGACAATTGGAAGTAAAATACTAATATATCATTATGTTAACAAAATTATAAATTTTATTATGGAATCTTGTTATTTTTTATTTAAATTATTATTAACATATAATTTAAAATTTCTAAAATTTCTTGAAATAATCGATATTGATATCACATTCATGAAAGATAACATTAAATATTATATAATGATAAATTAGTAATATAAATTAGTTTACGATATGTAATATAGTATCGTAAATGATATGTGAAGGCTAAAAATTAATAAGTATAATTTTTTAATGAAAAGTGTTTCATTATGCATGAATAAATAAAATATAGATATAATAAGTCGATTGAAAAATTTATTCTATTTTAAAATATATTGTTAATAAATTATGATTAATAATGTATAATAATGTTTTTATACTTTAATAATGTATAAAATAAGTCATTAAGATGGTTATATTCATTATATAAGTTATCAATTTGTTTTAGTGTATATTAATAAGTAAGTAAAGGAGTTCATAGTTTTAAATTAAATTAGTTGAGAAATATTTATTGATTTAACATGAAAACAATGATATGATCTGATTTATGAATAATTAATACAAAATTACATATTATTGTATATTATGAGGGTAAAAAATCCATACCACCTTCTTCCTTTTATGTCCTTGAAATTCAATTGATGTAGTTTTTTTTGGATCTAGGTTAACTAACCCCTCTTCATTGAGTCATAATTATTAATCCTGAAAACATTTCATACAATAATGGTTAATTGCACAGTAAAATATTATTTCATGTAAAAATAAATACCTCTATGGTTAGAGTGATTTTTTATTCAAATATTTTACCATTATATATTTCATTGTTAAAATAATATCATATTTAGAATAGTTCCCAATAAAAATTATAATTACTTTCGGTTCATTTCCATATTATACTTTTATTCCAAATATCACCATTTTAATAGTAATACAACCATTGTTTTATGAAATTAGTCATAAATATTTACCTTCTATTATTCTCAGATGGATGATTTGTATTTATTTTAATGATGTGGGTTTTAAAAAATATTATTAGATAAAATTAAAAATCATATCAAAACATTAAAAATTGTTTTATCTTCCAATAAACATCTACTATAAAAACATTTTTTAAAATGGAAATATAATTTATTTAATATAATTTATTTCAAGAATTGTTTTTAGAAAACATCATTTCAATATTATTATAATTACTTTTAACTACAACCAAAAACATAATATTTTCTGAGTATCATAAAGAAAATTTCAAAATACATTGTTGGGTTTAAATTCTAAATAAAAAAATATTAGTCTCATTGTATTTCATTTTATATAATACATTTAGGATATGTTCTTAATAATTATATAATGAATATTTCATAATTTCATACAACATGTTATATAAAAAAGTAATATTATATTTTACATATATTTCAACAGACAATAACATTCCTAATGTTATAATGTGTTATTTTTATGAGATTATCAAATATTATTCCTCTGATGGATTATAGAATATACTAGAATTACTTTTATTGAAAACTATATATTTTTTACTAGTTAATTATATAAAGATTAATTTACTAATTTTTTATTGGTTTCCCAGAACACAAATGAATGAAAGAGTACTATACAATTGTGAGAAACTATATGACCCTAAAATTAATTGGTTATTGTTTTATATCCCATGATTTAAAAATATGTTGTGAGTTTTCATACTAAACTCAACAATGGTCTTACAGTTGTGATGCATGAGACAAAATTGGATTGTGTGTCTTGATACTTAAGTAAATAATTTAATAAGAGAATAAAATATCATAGTAAAATTGTTCATATAATATTATTACATAGAAATAATGTATTCAGATTTATGGTTTTGATAAAATTACCATTCTGTATTGATTTCCTATGAATTCTATTGATCCATAGATCATTTTTATTTTTTCCATATAATTATTTCACATACCAATATTTATTAAATAATGGTTAAATCTATAATCTCATATTAACAGAATATTTTTATAAGGGAATATATATTTCTTATTATAAACATTGTTTACATCTACCATACATTAAGGGGAAATCATATTATCACTTGGCCTTTTATATAATGTATTTCTCCACACAACATATTTTCTTATTTGATTATGATCCAACGATAGATAATATGTAGATAACTGATATCCTTACTACAATTTTTCACTCACCCATTCACTTATTCTTTTATTTACCATGTCATAATTATCATTTTAACATATGATAGGACTATAAGGTATGATATTAGGGATTTATTATATGGAACTATAAATTTTTTTATAAAATAAATATTATATGTAACTTGTTTTCATGGACACTAATCCTCTATAACATTGATTATGAAATGAAAATGATATTAAAAAATTATTTTATGGAAATAATATTAAATATATAGTTGTTAATTTTGCATAAATTTTAAAATTATCTTATCCAATGGTCTTCAGTTAATCAATAATGTGGTGTCCTAATGGTTGATGGTATGGGTTCTGGGCCTCTGACCAATTTCTAAAGTTTGATTAATTATTATTTCAACATATTATATAATTTAATATATTTTGTCCATAATTAAATTACTACGGAACAACTATAAATTATATGATTTAATTAATGTGTGATTCATTTTCTCCTCGCTCATTGAAAACATTAAAATAATATTTTATTTTGTCAAAATGTGGGGTATAAAAAAACAAATTTCTTTTCAAATTTTCCATATACATTTTAAATAAATTATTTTATATAAATTAATTACTTTCAATTTATTATTTAATGTTTTATTAATTTTTTAAAGCCATTCAAATGTATAATGTTTATTTAAATGTTATGAACATTTTAGAAACATCATTCACCATTGTGGTCTTACACAATGAATGTAAACAATTATATTTTCTTGGATATAAGCCTCCGATGTTTATTATTAATAAATAACATCATTAATTAAGATTAAATTAATTTTAAAATAAATATATTATTATTCTATAATGGTAATTTTTCAATTATAATAATAAATCTAAATTTAAAAATCAATTTTCTTAACAATACAATCCTGATTATAATGGAATGTCATTGTAATAATAAAATCATAATCAGTCATAAAAAAATATAATTTATAGAATGATATAGAAACTATCTTATGAAATTTATTCCTTTTAGGAAACCATTGTACTGTTATATATATATATATATATTGAATATAAAATAGGATTATATATTATGATCCAAATAACCCCAACATGACCAATTTGAAGTAATCCAGTTTTTTATTTGAAAAAGTGATAATTAATGATAATAAAAATATAATAAACACAAAAAAATTTATAAATAATGTATATATATAAAATAATATTCATTATTAGTGATGAAATTGTATTTATGGGGTATTTGATGACATCTAGAGAAAGGTTTTTCATTGAAATTTTCTTTTTATTATGTTCTAAACTTTCCTTACTGACAATGTTTTTCCATGATAATGTGTGGAATGATTTTATTTTTTCTTGTGTACTAGTTTTATAGTTGTTTATTATTGCTAAAAACAATCACTTTATTGATTAATTTTCAATAAAATGTTATGATATTCATAACAATAACAAATAACAATCCTTTTTTGAGACATGTTTCATATTATTAAACTATTCTAATTTATGTTTTTTTATATATTAACGATTTAAATATTGTATATTTAATAAATCAATTATTTTGAAATATAATGTTATTTTTTTGAAATTATGATAGTAATTATTTTATTAATATAAATATTTACTATCATTACTGACCCAATGGCACTCATAAGGCTAGGGGAATGCATATTATGACAATTCATAGTGGCCATACTAGATTACCTGGGATGGTTACTTGTACCAGGCTGGTATAAATTGAAATAAGAGGACATATCCTAATATATTTTTACACACAAACACACCCACACAGTCACCCATAAGAATGTAATATTTATGAATAATAATAAAATAAAATAATGTATAATGTATAATAAGTCATTTAAAAACTGTATACATAATATAACTAAGAGTATGAAATGTTAATATAAATTATAAATGTGAAAAAATATAATCATAAAATGAAATATAATAGGGAAACACAAAAGGTATTAAATAGTAAATAGTATATTATAAGAGATCCCGACATCATGTCCTAGATTCTAACCAAAAAACATGGTCAGTTCCACCACTAACAACAAATATCCAATAATATATGTCACATATCAGACCACAAAAAGAAATTATATAAGGTGTTAAGAAAAAAGGTATCATCCAATAGTCTTAGTATAATCTATGTAGAAACCTTGTATAGTCACTGGTTGGATTCCTATGAGGACATCATTCCAAAACTTGTCCTATGGGAGTCCTTAAATGCTATATCCTAGGGTCATCATGTTTGAAGTCATCATACAGAGTTGTGAAACTAGGGGTATAATCAACCACATGCATCCAAAATCGCATTAAATACCCATGGAATGTTTTCCTTTAAATCTATAAAAAATTTGAATCATCTCATACCATTTGACAATTCAATTTCTATATGAGTGTACCCAATCATATAATCACATTCAATCTATTTCATATAATTATTATACACTCTCATTTTATACATTTAATTAATAATAATCACATGAGTATTTCCACTCCTATTCAATCAATCCACATGAGTATACCCACACATTTATTTCCATTAAAAATTCAACATATCCAACGAGTATAGCAACCCATTCAATTAATTCTGTTTATTCCATTGAACACATTTCACATAATCAATTCAACAATAAACCAATTCATGTTCAGATGATATATATATATATATATATATAAATATATATATATTAGATATAGTGAGGAAACCAATATAAAAAATATATTCAAATTATTCCATTTATAATTGAATTCCAAAAATAAGGTTGGCCCAAAACATACCCCTTGAATTATTTTTCTGTGTAAAATACTGTTATATCATAAGGTTCACCAAATGGGTGACCTTGATTAATGAAAAGGGAACTTATTTATTCACTAAATATCCTATGGGAATCCCTAATAATTCAAATTACATATATCTTATGATACCCAATAAATATTGTGGACTTACTGGAATGTTTGGAGGGTGGAATAATAGCTGATAACTCTAAAAAACACCAACTACATAATGAAATGTGTTGAACACCCACAATAGCTTTGTAGTGTAGTGACATTACAGTATTTTTTACAGATTAGACTCTGTTTAGGATAAATCTGAATAACAAACGATGAACAGAAAATTACGATATCTGACCCATAAATCAAATAGAATAATTGATTACAAGGACAATTGATAATGGATAAAATAGAAGATATATATTATCATTTTAGTTCCAATGAGGAAAAATGTTCTATAATCAAAGGTAGGATGAATGAACATGATCAAAATTTACATTAGACTCCTTCGATAGAATCAAATCCAGCATGGTTCGTTTTGTGGGTGGAAAGTCAAAATAGGTTTTAAATTATAATTTACATTTTAAATAAAAAATAAAAAATTCATAACTTATAGGTGATGAAAAGTTTACAAACATGAGTTTTTGTGACATATTTTATACTTTTATGGTATACTCACATGGTTTATAAGATATGTGGAAATAGTAATAACACCCTCTAACAAGTCTTCAAATAATCTCAAACCCTGACGCATGATTGAGTGGAACCTATGGAATGGATTTCTCAAACCATGAAACCAATACACCCCCTCTATTGAGACATTAGTCGTTTTTACAAACCATGCGGCCTTCCCTAAAAGGTGTATACATACTGTGAACAATATAAACAACACCCCCAATACATGTTTCATGCTCAGGATAAGCCCCAAACACCTCAAAAACGCATGAGATCAAGTTGGGAAATCAAATTAGGGAATACATAAGCATTATTTTTGGGAATGAATGGGTATTATCCTCTTAGTAATGGATAATATCATGTAATAATTATACTAATATCACCTATAAAAATAAATGGTATGAATAATATAGAATGAAATTACCCTAAAAAACATATATTAAGAACTATAATCATATATAGTCAAACTATCTAGAAATCCATAATCACATAAAATAATCAATATTTTTGTCATTGATTAGTGGTAAAAGTTTGTTAGTTGTAGTTTTTTATCTTGTTTCATAATAGATCATTGAAACATGGTGACCTTAAAATTTACAAGAGGGGAATATTCCAATCAATATGACAGTTTCATAATTAACAAATCTCTAATGGTGTAGAGAATCCTAGTAAAAAATAGTATTTCAGTATAAATTTATTAAAGCATGGAGGTCCTCATGTTTTCATTCCAAAAAAATAAACTGAACGATTATTGTACTTTGACAATGTCATAAAATGTATATGTCATGGGAAACCAAAAACTAACCATGTTTTCTCTGTGGAAATGTAACTAATTATTTTCTAGATGTCATAATAATCACAATGTCCATAAAAAATTACTGATCCACCTTTTTTGAATTTTATATATCAAATAGATAATGTATTTTTACAAAACTAACATCTATATTGAAATATATAGATCTTTATCAGGATTGTCCATCCCAACCACATTCAACCAACTTGCATCAGGAACTCGTTTCATGATATCTTATCATTACTTGAAAAATTAATGACCCATTCAATTAAATAATCCAAAAAAAAATTCACCTAATAAGAAATGATTACCTTAATATTATTTATTCTTGGATAATAATATCCTAGGAAAGTATCCCAAAATATCTATTTTCATAAACGACCACATCAAAAAACCATTCAACATCTCATGATCTGATTAATGTACCCTCAATATATTTTTGTCAAACAAGAATCATAAATGCCGAAAAAAACATTGAAACACTATTATTGTATCGTAATTAAATAATTATAAGGAATTGGGATATATATAAATTGTATAAATATTAAAATTTAATAAATAAGACAGTATTTTTCATCTAATATAAGTGAAATACATTCATAATTCATCAAAATGTAAATTTTAATAAATAATCATGATGATGACACACTGATAGAAATATCTTTATAAAAAAAGTACTAAATCCTAAATTATCACCATAAAACATTAATAATATTTCATTCATGAAAACTATTACAGAAATATCATTCCCCTTTAAAGACACTATCAAATTTTCGATTCCAATGTAATAGGAACGTAAAAAAATGGATACACCCAACAATAAAAGGACTAGTCTTTCTGAAATTATCATACCATTTAAAATCATACACACGGAATAAAATATTAGGGGGGAGGGAAGCATTTAATATTATATAAATAATAAATGATGATGAACACCTAATATCAAACTCATATTCAAGTATACATCACTAAATATTGTGATATTGAAAACCTCTTAAATCACCTAATTTTTTAGAAAACATCACCAAATAAAATTGATAATCCCCAAATAATTTTAGATATTTTTATATTTGTTATCAATTTTCCTTGCTACAATGTTAACCACGATTCTGGGAGAAGTTGGAACCAATATCATTAACACATAAAAAAAATGAAAACATTACTAGAGAATTATACCCATGATTCTCCATATTTTTCTATATTAATTTTGTTATAGAATTATATAACGCATCATATTCTATAATATAAGTGATAAAATTTAATAGAAATATTTTTTAGACCGTCAATAAACACCCCTATCATCATTAATGCAATCCCCACTAGATTCAAATCTTCTATAATCAATACGGCTATCCCAATGTACATTAACATAACCAGATTGATCCAAATTAAAATGAAAATTATATTAGTTATGAATTATTGTACAATAAATAATATAGAAAATGTTAAAATGATATTAATTAATGTGTACAAAATTTAGCATCATAAATCTTGCAAGAATCAATTAAATTAATTTATAGTAGATAATATGAATAAGTAATAAGTATTTTATATATTTGTAATAAATGATAATTAATGTTTTATTTATATTGGTACACATATGAAATAGGTTTCTAAATAAGATATAATGTAATTTTTTTATTATATATAATTTTTATGATCATTATTGAATATCATAAATTATGTTAAGTGTTTCTTTGTCTTTATATTAATTCTTTGATATGTATTTATTATTATGCAACATGAAATATTTTAAGTACAATTATTAATCATTAATGACTATATTTTTTAAAATTCATGTATTTATTATTATTTAGGATCCATGACTTGTAAATCATTAAATGTGTTTTTATTCAATGTATACCTTGGTTGTGAGGGATCTATTCAAATTAACTAAATATTTTCAGTCCTCATAATTCATCATAGCAAACTATCATCATGGATTTGTCACCTAAAACATAATATTTTATTTCATTGTAAATTTTATTACACCGAGAAAATAATTAATTTATTAACTAATGTATTTAACTTAAATGAATTTATTCCTTAATAGTATATTAATGTCGAGTATAATTATTGTTGCCTTTAATTATCGTTTTCAATCATTGTCAAATTTCTCCACAACCAACAATTCTCAAATTTATGATTGGAACATTATGTAATTTTTTATAATTTCACCATCATATTTCCATTGTATTATTTTGGACATTTATTTTTCATACAATTTTTGCGATTTGATATTTCATTAAAGGAATTTCAAAATATTAAAAAAATAAATCCTGTTAATTATTTTTACCCCCAAAATTTTCATTAAAATATTTTTTATAAAATTAAATGAACAATTTATGAGTATTAAATTTAAAATGAATTGAAATATTATTTTAACTCTTAATGAATTTTAATTAAAAATTGAAATTTTTACAATTTTTCAGAAGAAAATATTTACCATAAAAGAGAAATTAATAATTTCAAATTAGATTTTATTTTCCTATTGTTAATGTGGTTTTTTTATTTTTATGTATTACCAATGAAAAATTTTTAGAATTTTTTAAAGAAATCCTTTTTTATAAATGGTAATTATTAATATTTTTCTTTAATACTTCCTTATTTTTTTTAGATAAAAATATCCAAAAGTGTTTTTAAATATTTTATGAAGTGGAATTTATTCTTTTATTTTTTAATTGATATATCCATTAAATTTAAAATATAGGTTTATATATTTTTCTACATAATTTTATATATATTAGATTATATTGGGGACATTTATACGATATCGTACTATATGTTTCTCTCAATCACTTTATGTTTATTCAACCAATTTTTTCATTATACGCATATATTTTCCCAAAGTAATTTTTTTATTTTTGAAATATGATTTTTTCATGGTCCCTTATAACACAATTATATGGATGATCATTATTTTTGGGTGTGGTGAAATATAACCCTCCATCACATTGTTTGTAATTTTATATATAATTATATAATAATTTGTTATCTAACGTGACAATCAAGACCATAATGGTGTGCATGTTATCATATGTTAGAAAAAAAATTTAAATGTGACCTTATACTCGAGGAAATAATTATATGTGAGTGATAATGCATTGGTTTGAATGAGATGAATATGTTATCAATGATATGTCATGTAATGGGTTGTATTATTTTGATAATAATATATCTATGTAATGAATTCTGATGATTGGGTTATTATATAGTTCTTTATTATAATGTTTAATATATTTATGACCTATAAAAATGATTATACAAAATAGATCGTGATTATAATGAAACAATTAATTAATAATAAACCATTTATATTGTTTTTTATTTTAGATTACATGTTCTTAAGCCATATATTATGGCAAAATTTTATCATTATTATCACTTGTAAATAATTTATTTCTACCATAACAATATTTTTGATATGATTATGACATAATAAAATGCTAATTTGATGTGTTTTTCATTATCAATAGTTTGAGATCACCACATTTCTTATGTTTCACTACATTGTGTTATGATAATGATTATAAATTATAGAAGCCTATAAGGGACTGATGTGTTTTATTTGGTTTTCAAGAAGTTAACACAATTTATTAAACATGTATCATATGTAACATTTCCTAAAGGATAATATCACTACATTCAAACAAATGTGAGATTATTGTGAGTTGTTATGGTTTTTTTAGTAATTGGTTTAAAATAATTACATGTTTTTATCTTGTCTCTAATGGTTGTGTCATAGTAGGTTTGAAATATCTCTATGTATGAGATTTTTTATTTTTTGGATTAGGATTAATGAATATTAATTTGGAACCCCATGATTATGTCCATGTTATATGTTTAAGAGTTTAACAATATCTTGATTTTTGTGTAGAATATCGATTATATGACTCCCCATGAACATTTATACCTATATAAATATTATAATTTGGATGTTAGTTTGGAATAAATAAATCATTGGATAATCACCCAAGAAAAGTATTTTTATGTATTAACACAAGTATCACAACATTTTATGATGAGTGGTATTATGACTACACACATTTGTAAAAAATTCATTGAAATGTTTTTTCAAAATAATATTTTAAATAATTTATTGGGGATGTTTCCTATTTTTTAAATTGGTTATTGTATATGATAGAAACCAACCTATTAAAACAAATATTTAACAAATGGTTATTATCTATTAAATGATTAAAAATGACATGGTTACAAATAGTTAAAAAATTTCAGGTTGAGTTTTTTTCTAATTCCCAAATGACTTAAATATTGAAAAACAATTATTAGAATGTTTTAATGAAATATTTTTCTAGATCTAAGAAGAACCATTTAAATAATGTACAGGAGGGAGAATACTATAACTATATTCATATGAAACAATGTAGTAATGAAGAATTTTGATGAAAATATTATCCATAATAACACCCAAATAGTTTGAGTTATGAATAATATCATGACTATTTATAAACATCATTATAGATAAAATATGGAAATTATCGAATTTTATAGTGGATTTTTTTTATAATGACGTGGATGGAATTAAAATTCAATTTTTTTCATGTCAAAAAAGTGGGAGAATAATCTCAAGATAATTTTATAATTGGAATTAGATAATGGAAAATATTATTTTTCATCTATGGTCATATAGGATATCGAGTGAAAAGATACCAATGAGATATAGAGAGATTAGTGAATATGATCGAGAAAAATAATGTTCTTAAGGATCCCCCTGATGATCTATTATTTAGTTATTAGAAATGTGGGAACTCTGAAAAGAAATTTACTAATAAAATTGATAAAGAAGAAAATTGAGGCAAACAACTTCTTCATCCTTATGAATAAGAAAAACATACTAAAAGGAATCTAATGATGTAAAAATTAAAAATTTAATGGAACTGGTTTTTCTCCACTATCGTTATAGAGATGTATTATATTTTTTAGGATTTAGAGAACTTGTACCTTTTGAATTATAAATAATATTCTTCTAGATTGATAATTATTATCTATAGGGTATATAAATCACCCTAATTTTGAATCGGAATATTCTTCATCTAAGCATTATTAATTATTCTTTATGTTAAACTTTTTGTCTTCATATAGACAATATATTAATTTTAGAAATAGGGAAATATAATTTTTAATGTAACCTATAATATTATATTTGTGTAATGATTACAATGTTGTCTCTCATAAAAAAAATATTATTATATGAGTCATGATACACAAACATTAACTATGCTTATATATTGTAATTTTAGATAACTAGCTATTAGTATGGAGTTATTCTGAGAGAAAATCATATATTTTATAAATATGTTGGTATCATAGTAAAGATTATGTGATGATAGAGTTATATTTCAATTATTCTCTTAGTTAGATTCACTAGAATGTAATAATCATTATTTTGATGACGAAATTTATTAATAGAGGATAATGGTAATCCCCGTGATTTTATAATATATTTTTTCTCTAAATCAATACTATGATCAATAGCTTGTTTCAATCACAAAAATGAACTAAAATATTAATTCCATATTAAAATAATGATGTTTGGAAATATTAAAAATAATAAATCCTCTGGTTAATAACATTAATTTAATCAATTTTCTAAGGATACATAATAATATAGAGGTACATATATTGTTTTTAAAATATTTTTCTCCAAATAAAAAATTTTCTTTATAATAATTACAATATTATATAATAAAAATTTAGAACTTTATTATATATAATTTTATTTATATGGTTTGATTTTTTTTAATTTTAAAAAATAATTTTATAGTTATTTTATTTAATTATTATGTAATAATTATAGTATATGTGAATTTATATAAGATTAGTTTTTACCATGTTTCGAAGTTTTATTTCCATATGAATATATGTGAATGACTATGGAATTTATATAATAATTAACAAAATTAAATAAATAAATAAAATAATGTTTTTAAAAATATCTTATTATAAATACAATTCTTACATATAATTTATAGAACATATGAAACATATAATTAATATTTAATTGTATATTTTTTTTATTTTAGAGATCTATTTTTATGGGTTGATCTGGTTATGGATTGAATTTAATGAAATAACAATTCTTTATTCTATAATAAAAAATTTTATGTAATTTATTGTAATTACATTGATAATTTTTTCTTAAAAAAATATTATTATCATTGAAAATCCAAATTACAAAAATGTGTTTTCACATCATGTTTGTTTGAGGAAAATAATTTTAATCAAAAACATTCTTTTTCTCTAAAAATGATATAAAAATATTAAGTCACAAAATTATATATTTTATAATAATTTTGATAGGTCATCAATTATTCTTACCAATTATAGAAATTAATTATCAATATAACAATATATAACGGTAAATGATAAAAACATTAACTCAATAAAACAAAGATCGCAACACTTTTTACCCAAAATGACTGTTACATATAATGGTTGAACTAATTAATATCTTCACTTGATATTTTATACTTTGGGAAACATTAATAATTTAAACGTAACATTTCATTATTTAAAAGTAATGTGTAATACCAACATTCACCTTATATTCACTTATAAAAGTGGAATTGATCCACCAATTGATTCCACCCATAATCATTCGAATCTATTTTAAAAAATATTCCATTTTTCATATCCTATAACCCCCACTATGAATCTTGATCCTTTTCTCCGTTAAAATTTCCTGAAAACTTTAAAAATTAATATGTTTTATAAAATAATATTAATTCATTCTATGTATGTGTGTCACATATATTTGGTTTTTCTAAAATATTTTATTATATTAAAACCCACATATTTTTTTCTAAATGAATTATTATAGTTTTTTTAAGATATATATTTGTTTTTTATTATTTATAAATCCATCTATTATATCATTTTATCCACTAATATATAAAACATTGATCGTCCATACGTGGTGATTCCTCCATCCAAGAATTGATATGTCTAATTTTTTTTAAAAAATAATCTCACAGCTCTTAGAAAAATGATTTTAGGAATTAAATTTTTTCAATACATACAAATTGATTATGAAATTATAATTTTTTATGAATCCCTATTCCATCTCATTATTATAAAATAATAATCATTAGTTGTTCAAATTTAGGGACTGGGAAATCAAGGATGCTTAATTTTTCATATTACTTATACACTAATTATATTTCAGAAAAATATTAAAATATACATCAAACATTTTATTATACCTAAATAGTATCATTATTCTTATATAGTAATGGTAATATGTAGATGGGGAGTACATTCATTGAATTGGGCACATACAAATTATTTCATGTCCATGTCCAGGTGGGTTTAATCACCATCATCAATAATGATATAAAACCCAATAGTGGAAGGCAATTTGTAGTAAAATACTAATATTTCAATAGGTTAACAAAATAATAAATTTTATTATGGAATATTGTTATTTTTTATTTAAATTATTATGAATATATTATTTAAAATTTCACAAATTCCTGAAATAATCGATATTGATATCACATTCATGAAAGATAACATTAAATATTATAAAATTATAAATTAGTAATATAAATTAGTATAAGATAAGTAATATAGTAACAAAAATGATATTTGAAGCCTAATAATTAATATTTATAATTTTTATTGAAATTTATTTCATTATGCGTTAATAAATAAAATATAGATATAATAAGTCGATTGAAAAATTGATATAATTTACAAATATTTTGTTAATAAATTATGATTAATAATGTATAATAATATTTCTATCCTTGAATAATGTATAAAATCATTGATTAAGATATTTAGTTTCATTATATAAGGTATTAATTTGTTTTGGTGAATATTAAGAAGTAAGGAAAGGAGTTCGTAGTTTTAAATTAAATTAGTAGTGGCATATTTATTGATTTCCCCATGAAACAATGATACGATCTGATTTATGGATAATTAATTCATAATTACATATTATTGTAAGTCATGAGGGTCAAAAATCCATACCAACTTATTCCTTTTATGTCCTTGAAATTCAATTGATGTAGTTTTTGTTTGGATCTAGGTTAACTGACCGCTCTTCGTTGAGTCATAAATATTAATCATGAAAAAAATTCTTGCAATCATGGTTAATTCCATAGTAAAATTTTATTTCATGTAAAAATAAATACCTCTATGGTTTGTGAGATTTTTTATTCCAATATTTTACCATTATATATTTCTTTGTTAAAATAATATCATTTTTAGAATAGTTCCCAATAAATATTATAATTATTTCTGGACCATTTCCATATTTTACTTTTCTTCCAAAGGTCACCTTTTTAATAGTAATACAACCATTGTTTTAGGAAATTAGTCTTAAATATTTACCTTCTATTATTTTCTGATTGTGGTTTTATATTTATTATAATGATCTAGGTTTTAATGCATATTATTTGATAAAATTAAAAATCATATCAAAACATTAAAAATTGTTTTATCTCCCAATTCACATATACTATAAAAACAATTTTTAAAATTGAAATATATTTTATTTAATATAATTTATATCAAAATTTTTTTTTAGAAAATTTCACTTCTATATTATTATAATTACTTCTAACGACGACCCAAAACATAATATTTTCTTATTATCATAATGAAAATTTCAAAATATATTGTAATGGTTTCTTTCATTGTTATGAAAATTACACTTTTTGATTCATCCAAAACCATTTTCAAAATGGATTTCCAAATGATCTTAAATATTCATTATTTTCAATATAAAATAATGTTTTTAGAAAATTCATAAAAATAAAATGTCAAAATAAAAATAGAAATTAATTGTTTCAAAAAGGATATTAATATACTGGGTTTTAAAATAATTAACTAGTGATTATATTTGTTTTTTTAAATCATAATACTTTTATCAATACATTGTTGGGATTAAATTCTAATTAAAGTAATATTAGACTCATTGTATTTAATTTTAGATATAACATTTAGGATATGTTCTTAATAATTCTGTAATGAATATTTAATAATTTCATACAACATGTTATATAAAAAAAGTAATATTATATTTTTCATATATTTCAACACACAATTACATTCCTAATGTTACAATGTGATATTTTTATGAGATTATATAATATTATTCATCTGATGGATTATAGAATATACTAGGATTACATTTATTGAAAACCATATCCTTTCTAGTAGTTAATTAATTAATGATTCATTTACTAATTTTTTATGGGTTTCCTAGAACACAAATGTATTAATGATTACTATTAATTTTTTAGAAACTATATGACCCTAAAATTAATTGGTTATTTTTTTATATCACATGATATAAAAATATGTAGTGAGTTTTCATACTAAACACAACAATGGTCTTACAGTTGTGATACATGAGACAAAAAAGGATTGTTTGTCTCGATACATGAGTAAATAATTTAATAAGAGAATAAAATATCTAGGTAATGTTGTTCATATAATATTGTTACATTGAAATAATGTATTCAGCTTTATGGTTTTGATAACATAACCATTCTGTATTGATTTAATATGAATTCGATTGTTCCATGGATCGTTTTTATTTTTTCCATATAATTATTTCACATAACAATATTTATTAAATAATGGTTACATCTATAATATCAAATTAACAAATGATATTTATTAGGGAATATGTTTTCATCTGATAAATTTTGTTTACATCTACCATACATTAAGGGGAAATTGTATTATCACATAGCCTTTTATTTAATGTATTTCACCACACAACATATTTTCTCATTTGATTATGATCTAATGACAGATAATTTGTAGTTAAGTGATATCCTTATTATAATTTTTCACTCACCCATTCACTTATTGTTATATTCACCAAGTTATAATGATCCATTTAACATATAATAAGACTATAAGGGATGATATTAGGGATTTAATATTGGGAACAATAAATTTTTAAAAAAACTAAATATAAAATATATATATATTTTCATTGACACTAATCCGTCCATAATTGTAATTATGAAATTAAAATGAGATTAAAAAATTATTTTATGGAAATAATATTAAATAAATATTTGTTAAATTTTCATACATATAAAAATTATCTTCTCCAATAGTCTTCAGTTAAACAATAATGTGGTGTCCAAATGATTGATGTTAGAGGTTCTGGGCCTCCGACCAATTTCTAAATGTTGATTATTTATTATTACAACATATTATATAATTTAATATATTGTGTCCATAATTAAATTTACTATGGAACTAGTATAAATTTTATGATTTAATTAATGACTGGTTCATTTTCTCCACGCTCATTGAAAACATATAAATAATATTTTATTTTGTCAAAATTTGGTGTTTAAAAAAAATTCTTTTCAATGTGTCCATATACATTTTAAATAAATTATTTGATATAAATTTAATTTTTTAATTATTTATTTAATGTTTTATAATTTTTTTAAAACCATTCATATGTATAATGTTTATTTAAATTTTAAGAACATTTTAAAAACATCATTCACCATTATGGTCTTACACAACGAAGGTAAACAATTATGTTTTCTTGTATATAAGTCCCCAATGGATATTATTAAATCAAAACATCATTAATTAAGATTAAATTAATTATTAAATAATGATATTATTATTTTATAATGGTAATAATTCAATTATAATAATAAATGTATATTTAAAAATAAATTTTATTAACAATACAATCATGATTATAAATGAATGTAATTGCAATAATAAAAGCATAATCACTCATAAAAAATTTAATTTATGGAATGATATTGAAACTATACTACAGAATTTATTCCATTTAGGAAACCATTTTAAAATTATATATATATATATTTTGAATTTAAAAATAGGCTTATATATTATGATCCAAATAACCCCAACATGACCAATTTGAACTAATCCAATTTTTTATTTGAACAAGTGATAATTAATGATAATAAAAATATAATAAACACAAAAATATTTATAAATAATGTATATATGTAAAATAATATTCATTATTAGTGATGAAATTATATTTATGGGGTTTATTATGACATCTAGATGAAGGTTTTTCATTGAAATTTCATTTTTATTGTGTTATAAATCTTATTTAGTGACAAGGTTTTTCATGATAACGTATGGAATGATTCTATTTGTTCTTGTGTACTAGTTTTATATTTGTTTAATATTGCTACAAACTAACATTTTATTGATTAATTTTAAATAAAATGTTATGATATTCATAACGGTAACTAATAACAATACTTTTTTTGTGACATGTTTAATATTATTAAACTATTTTCATTTATGTCTTTTTATATATTAACTATTTAAATATTGTATATTTAATAACTTATTTATTGTGAAATTTAATCTTAATTTATGAAAATTATGATAGTAATTATTTTAATAATATAAATATTGACTATCATTACTGTACCAATGGTGCTCATAAGGCTATGAGAATGCATATTATGAAAATTCCTATAGGCCATACTAGATTCCCTAGGATGGTTACTTGCACAGGCCAGGTGTAAACTGAAATGAGAGGACATATCCTATTACATTTTAAACACACACACACCCACACAGTCACCCATATGAATGTAATATTTATGAATAATAATAAAATAGATCAATATATAATGTATAATAATGAATTTAATAAACCCTATACATAATATAGATAAGACTATAAAAATGTAATATAAATTATAGAGGTCAAAAAACGTAATCCTAAATATAAATATAACGGGGAAACACAAAAGGAATTAAATAGTAAATATATGATTATTGGAGATCCAGACATCATGTCCTAGATTCCAACCACCAATCATGGTCAGTGCCACCACATACAACAAAGATCCACTAATATATGTTCTATTAAAGTAACATCAAAAGACCTATAATCTACATAAGACTCCAAACATGAGGTAGAATTATATATAAGGTTTAGAATCTTGTAGTTACTACTAACTACCCCTCATACCCAATAGGACCCACCAAAATTAACCAACATGAATTCGCTAGAGTGAGATGTAATCTCAAAACCATTGGGGAATTCCCATCAAAATACAAGAAAATATTTATAACAGTAATATAATGAAAATTTAAAATGATAATTGCTTCCAAAATGAATTTCTGTTATATATATGTATCGTACAAAATGAAAAAATATATATGAAAATAAATTAAATAATGAAAGAAATGATCACATTTTTCATTGAATAAAACCACCAAAATGAAAAATATTACAATGGGTAATATTGAAAATATAATTAATAAAATTAGAAAATTTGGATCACCAAAATAGGTTATAAATATCCCACTGATGATCATCATTCATGATGTGAAAAAAGTATTATTAAATAATTAACATTATAAAAATTTAAAATATAGATCCATCAGGGGAATTGATGGGGAAAATTAATAATGAAATAAGATTTATTTATTGGGGATGATTTGACCATTTTAATATTAATCTATATATTTAAATAGTAGCATTCTCATTAAGAATATTAACATTACCATTGGGAATAGTAATATGATAGTTAAAATACTAATTCAACATTGAAATAAAAGATGTGATATAAATAAGACATATCATGACTAACTTTGGTAAATATAAATATTATAATGCAGTTAACCAAATATCATAATTAAAAACCTCAATGAAAATATAAGAAAATTAATTAATATATATATTTTTAAATTATTTCCCTAAAATCATAATTTTAATTTTAAAATTTAAATTTATTTATGTAATAAATTTTCTTATAAAATTAATAAATTTATTCAAATTAATAATATGAAATTTTTTATTTATGCTTTTTTCTTGGATTTTCTAAAACCACTTAATAGTTTATGTTAGCAGTTAAAATATATTGTTTTCGAAACCAGTGCTTATTAAATTACGTCATTTGTTATATAATAATGAAAAAAATTACATGAAATTGTTCCTCCATGACATATTTAATTTCCTAAAATTAACATTCAAATACAATAAAATGGTTTTCCTAAACTAAAAAAATAGATTCATAAATATAAAATATATAGTCATGCATTAAATTATGATTTTATAAGATTCCCATATTCTTTTTTATTTAAACTAATGAAAATTAATAATAATGTAAATCAAATAATTAAACATTTTTTATTTAATTCAAATATAGATTATAATTTATAAAGATTCCGTATTAAAATTCATAGTTTAGATATAATATTTTTTTCAAAATTTTATTCTAAAATTACACTCTACATAAGTATAAATAAACCATGTCCATGCAATTAGAAACTCAAGAATCCCTCAAATTAAAAGGCCAAAACTATATGAAAATACTCCATTATAAAAATTTAATAATTCTTATGGACTTTTTAAAGCCTTCCATATCCATTTATCAGAGTAGTTTAGTATCATATAGAATATGCTAAACTAAATAGAGAGTATGTTTTAATAAATTATCCCCTTCATTATCCCATAATATTTATGTTTTCACCACCCTATTCAAACCGATATAATATGAGGAAAAATAAGTATATTTATGAAATTACATTATTTATTATATTTTTATTAATATATATAATTTATTTCATATTTAATATGAAAACATCTCAATGCTTCACTTTTTATAGTGTCATGTTAGTAGTAATTTAACATCCAATGGACCAATCTCTATGACCATTAAATTAACCGTTGATATGGATGGTTATTATAATTTACATATAAATAGTGAATATTTAAATATAATTATATTATGCTTCATTAAATAATTCCACATTTATATAAATGGACTATAAAAAATAGAAAAATAAATGGAAGATTTTAAATTTTTTAGGAATACATTATTTCAGAACACTTCATCATTAAATTAAAAAGTATAATGAAATATAATAAAATTGATATAATTGAAAAATAATGATATAAATATACATTACTTTTACATAACATTTTTAATATATAACCACAAAAATTTTTATAATCTCATTTATTATCCCCTTATAACATATTAACATAAATTTTTAATAATATTCCTTTATTTTTGTTGTTTCGCATGTTAATTGCCTAGTTTTCCCCTTAATGTTTTGTCATGAATTTTCCAGTTCTGATGAATTGTATATATGAAAAAATATCATCTCCATGATGATACTAATGTTAAAAATATAATATTTACTGATTATATACATTTTTTATGTAGAAATTAAATCATTGACATGGAAGATGAATCACATCATTTCATGGATGTGGTATGTCGTGTATATTCCCAATTGACGATATCATTCCCCTATCATGTTAAAAACTAAATATGTGGGTTATATAATAATTTTTTATATTAAATAGAATAATATATATATATTATATATACAATTTTTATCATTTATCTATGATACATTAAATTTATGTATGAATGAATATCAACTCACATCATTTCCCTATCCAGTAGTATTCCATACAAAAAGCATAATTTTATTATATAAAATCAATAAGAATGTATAAAGGTATATGTGATTTTGAAATTATAATAATATAATAAGATAGTTATTATCAAATACATGTGGAAATTCATATTTATATTTTTCCTTAAAAGTATGTATCACAAAATGAACTATATCGGTTCGCGAGGCGATAGTCTACAATACACATGATCTATGATAACATTTCATTTATTACGGAAATAAAGATTGTTATATGTAATGTATATAACATAAAAACATAAATTTATATTTTATATATTTTTGTTATTATATTATCATGATTGAATACTAATTTAATTATAAGGAGGATGAAATAAAATATGGCACTTGGTTAATGATGAAACCTCTTTTTAGAAAAACTTAATTTAGTTTAAAGAAATTTTTTTAGTTATTATTTAAGAAAAAATAATAGTCTCATGATTATTCTATTGATGTAATTAATTTATTGGTTCATGGAATGGAAGATCCAATGGGTTTTTTATATTTTAATAGGAGAGAATATTGGGAGTTATTTTATTTGTGAGGTGAGTAGAACACTTGTAATTTTTGTAAAGAAACAGTGGAGCCAAATTTTTCAAACAAAAAATTCTTAAAATAGACCATTATAAATACTAGATGGTATAATATTTTAATATTGATATAAAATTATTATTGGACATGTTTTGGGAATTTTATATTCCTTAAATTTTTCATCTATGCCACTAGTGAACCCATTATTAAATTAACTACAGTAAATAATTTATTTGTCTTTTTACCATTAAACATGATAAAAACTTAATTTGAAATTAACATATAATATAAATTAGGATGATTCTAAATAAATAATATATTTTTTTGATTATAAATTCAAATATTTGTTATAATTTAATTTCAAATAAATACTATATACGTGATATGAAATATGGTTTACAATGATATTTTTTTCAAAAGGACACAAAATTTTTACATCAAAATTCAATATTAAATTGATTTTAATGATGTGGAATTAATATATATATATATGAACAAATTTAACATTAATAAATTCTTAAATTATAATTTATCTATATAAATACTTTATAATATAATTCATTTTTTAATTAAATGACATTATGTTTAACCATTTATCAATAAATGAATCCATCTATAAAATTCTTAAAATATCACCTAAATATATAATGGACAAGTAGATTTCATGAAATAATTTTCTTTTTTATGATAATTTTTCTAAAACATGTAAAATTAAATTTTATTATATTCAAAAATATTGGTCAGT
The DNA here is from genome assembly GCA_963277665.1 of Viscum album. Classification (NCBI taxonomy): domain Eukaryota; kingdom Viridiplantae; phylum Streptophyta; class Magnoliopsida; order Santalales; family Viscaceae; genus Viscum; species Viscum album. The sequence goes on along the minus strand of OY728122.1, from coordinate 263,464,287 downwards.
CGACTTTTTTTGTGTAATATTGATTTTTTTAAAATAAATCATTATATTTTCTTTAAAATCATTTCATTTGAATTAATACTTTTAAAACATCTATAAGTCATATATATTGCATTATTTTGTTATTTCAATTCAATCACAACATCTTAACATCTATGATATTATGGTAATTTCTAGATACTATAATTTTAATGGTGTGGGATAATTGACTTAGAACCAGTGATGCATGATTCACTATAAATTAAAGATATTATTTATATTTAAAAATATATCATTAATAATTATGGTGTAATATATACATAAAAACCTAGAGTATTGTGTCAAAAAATATATTGAACATTATTTACCTATTTTGAAATAAAAGGGTGTAATAATGTACTTAATGAATAAATGAAATCCTAATATGTTCGGATACTGGAAAAAAAAGAAGAGGATTAGTTGTTAATGAATCAAAGAACCAAAATGCCTCTCATCTTATGGTGGTAATAAATTAAAATAAAATAATAAAGATACTAGGATTTTTAAAAACCACTAATAATGAACTCATCTTTCCATACAATATTTTTATTAATATGAAATTCTTATAGAGACTTTATTTAGTGGAACAAGCCTTAACGATTAAAAAACTAATTCACATACTAATAAGGATGAATAAGTGAGACAATTGGTATATAATTTTGGACATTGTATAATGGCTCCATTTATTAATTCAAAGTTATAGATAATTAAAAATAAAAAATCCTTTTATGAATTTTATTGGAATATTTCGGTGCCATATAATTATTGTTGATAATTATAGTGGATGTACACACTATCATGATGTACATATTTGAACATAATTGGATTCAAAGGTGAATAATGTTTAGTTAATCAATTAATTTCCTATATCAAATAATATATAATAATAATTTAATTCCCTTTGACTGATTGGTATAAAATCAACCAATTATCATAATGATTCCATTTGATATCTGGTGCCATTGTTTTTGGTTCATAGGTTGTTCTAGAACCTATCAGTTGGCCAATGTGGTCCACTAATGAGCATGTGTGCTTAAATAATATTTATATGGTTATTCCACCTCTACTACCCAAAATGGAATCCTTGATCATTAGAATATTCTTATTAAGTAGTGAGAGTCTTCATGGTGACCATCTATGCTCATTTAGACACATTATATTGGTAAATTTTTTCAGAATAATGACATAAAAAATATAAAAAATCAATATAAAACTAGGTTAAAAATCCTATGGAATTTAGCATGAAAACACATTACAGGTTCAACACATGTTTCATTTATTTTTCACAAAGAAATTTCAAAATTAAATTTATATCATAGGAAAACAAAATATATGAAAATGTACAATTGATTATAAAAAGGTGGATTAATCTATACTTTCCTAAGACATACATGAGTTCATTTTATCTGCATTCTCCACTCAATTCCCTTTTAAAATATCCAAAACCCCATCCATAATTTTATAGAATATCCAAATATCTATTAAAATAATCCCATAAGTAAAATTTAAATGCATAATATCAGTCATTGTTGTAATCATTTCAAAGCATCATTAATATTTCATTATTATATATATTTATATTGAAATAATATAGAAAATTTTCATATATATGCTATATGACTCTAATTATATTTTAATTACATCTATTGGAATATTGATTATGTTTTATATCATGTTACCTACTAAGAAACTATTCTCCAAACATTATTCTATTTTCGAAATGTGGGGTTTAAATAAATGGAAATTTCATAACAAATTACCCACAAACATTTTCAATTATCAATTAAATAGTTAAAAAATCATACAAAATTCTTATTTTATTTATTATGAAATTTAATTTATTAATCATACATGTTTAATATTTTTCCCATATTTTATACAAATTTAAAAAACATTGTTTCCACATTAAATTTAGTAAACCTATATAAATGATGATGAAAAATTAATTTAAAAACACTGATGTGCATTCATAAATATTAATTATGAATATATATAATACTATTATTGATTTATTAATTTTTTATGCAATGGTAAATTATTCAATATTACCTTTACAGTAAATGAAAAGATGCATGGAAATGATTTAGGAAAAAATATAGCTTAATAATTTCTTTTTATTGGATTTTAACATCTCTTTGTTTAATTTAAAGTCCATAAATATGGAATTATATAGACGATTTAACATGAATATCGTTGCGTTTATTTTTTAATTTAAATCTGATCATTTATCATTATAGATATTATGATATTCCTTTGTGATTATGAACTGAGAACCACATAAATAACCATTATGAACAAGATATATTTATTAAAGGAATGAAAAATTACAAAAAGTTATAATAATATGGGATTAAACATGATTTTTTTTCTTGTATATAATAAATATATTTTTATTATTCATTTATGTCGGGAATGTATGTTGATTCATCACATTTTATGTAATTTCTATCATAAATGAATTTATTTCCAAATGGTTATATATCATATTCAATGAAAATATAATATCCATATTATGGTTCAAATGAATTATTATTTTTAAATATTTTTACAAACTTTTACAAGATGTAAATTGATTAAGAATAATAACTACATTAATTTTACAAAAATTCAATGAATAATTTGTTGTATGGTTTTCTCATCATGGTGAATTTATTTATGAGATTTTTTTATATTTTACAGTCATTTCAATTTATAGTTTTTATATTTATCAAATTGAGAAATTATATCATAGATAACTCTTGGATCATCATATTAAATACTCATCTTGATTTTTTATCATTCATGATGTAATGATTTATGTGTTTTAAATGATTTTGAGTTGTTCTTTGTCTCAATATAATTGTTTCAATATATATTTAATATATTTCTCCATGATTTATTTTTTAATAAATTCATATAATTCCATTAATTTATTTTTACATATTCATTAATGTAATTAATTTTAGTCATATATCCCAAAAGTTTTATGTGTTTCAGAGAAGATTTATTTTGAATGTTACTATAGACTAGCATGATTTTTCATCTCAATAACATTCTCATTGAGATATATTATATAATCACGGTGTTAATTAATATATTTTATGTCTATTATTCTTTAAAAAACATGTTATGAAATTTCAAATTGTTAAATTGTTTTTTTGAAATTATAAATAGGGGTCTATTTTTGAAGAACTTTTTAATTGTACTATTCTAATGTTGTTTTATTTATTCACATTGATTAAAAAGTATTATAATTTTTCCCCCAAACCCATTTCATCTATTAAATTTAATTTTTTATTTATATTATTTTAAAAATGGTATCATAAATTTATTTTTCATTGTTTTAAAAATAAAATATGTTACAAGTTATATTGTTTTGTTATTTTATTTATGGTTATCAATTTAAATGGTATTTTCAAATATTTTAAAATTTAAATTTCTTATTTAATATATACATATGTTTGTGTGTGTGTGTACCTGTGTTTTATCTTTTTTTCATGGAATAAAAATGAATCCAACACTTAGATGATGTTATTATTTTTTGATACAAACAAGTATTTTAAATTTAAATTTTTTGAGTATTATATTACTGATATATTCGACTAACTATTTCATTTGAATGTGATATCTATGATTTGATATAATTAAATTTATTTTCCAACGTGATATACTGAGAATCACATGATTTCATTTTTTATTAATCAGATATTTCTAGAATATTATATATTATCAATGTCGATAATGCTATAACGCATAATCAGGGGTGGGACCAATATATCCTCCTAATGAATTATGTAATTATTTATACATTGAAGGAAAAAATTAATGTCTAAATATAGAAATTTAATCCTAGAGAATTATTATGGAATCAGTTATTCTGATATGTGTTTATAAAAAATTCCACATTGGATATGATAAAATTGTTTCAAAGGCACCGATATATTTCTTAACACATAATATGTGTACAAATGGTTCCATAAAAGACTATGATTTCACGGGTATCATTACTTTATTATTCAAATTCTTATTTTATCATGATAAAAATTTCCCCTTTGACCTATGTTTTATTAATCAATTTTTGGTCGGTGTGAAATATTTTATGTTATAGTTATAAAAATTTATTATATTATCACACCCATAATATCATTCTATATTTAATGATTATATTAATTTGTTAATTCCTATTTTAAATAATGTGGGGTTTTTTAACAAACCATAATTTTGTTTCCAATAATCCATTTAGGTAAAATGTTGTTATGAATAACATGTATAAAATGAAATCTTCTGTGGTTAATTATATAATACATATTGAATACTTATTTTTGGAGAAACTAATAATAATTTGGTAAAATTTCACATACACCCTAAGGTAATGTTACCTAAATTTATTATATTAATAATATAAAACTATATTCATAAATATTATTCTTTATATAATATAAATAAATTTTTATTAAATGAAATTATTATAGATGATAAAAATTGTTTCACATTTGTTGGAATGAATACTATAATTATAAAGATTATTGTTTTAGAAATGGATTTAGAAATGTAGTTATATGGTTTAAAATATGTAAAATATTCATATATATTTGAAATTATAAATTCATATATATATCCATGTTACTGGAATATTAATTATATTTTGGAAATATGAAATGTTTTTCGGTAAATTATTTATTTTCAATACATATGTAGGTTTGGGGGTTCTGGTATATAGTCTTTAATCATGTTTTCATCATCTCCATAGTGATTAAAAATAATTATTATTTATTTTTGCAACAGTTTTGGGGCCACATTGTAATTTTATGGTCCTTATGGTCACATTTTTGATGGGGAACATAATATTAAATATCTCATAATTCAATGAATTTATAATTAAGATCTGTTAGATATTGAATAAAATTTCACATTAACATTCAAATAATGTGAAATAATATATATCTTATCTATATTTCCCAAAATCAATATTTGTAATTATTTATTATTTACTCATAGTTTATTCGTTATAGAATTATTTAGTTTGGTGTTAAAAAAGACCCAAAAAAGGACATGCCCTAAGATGTTACTAATAATGAATGTGTTATTATATAGTAAAAATATATAAAATATATAATATTAATGATATCTAAGAAATATTATTATCATGGAACAAATAATTATTTTTTTGTTGTTGAAAATGATAAATTTAAATGATTAAGGAGAGAAATCATTTACATTCCTGACATGAATCACATTATAGTTGGAATATTGGAAAAGTTGTATTTGATGCATATAATTATGATTATGAATGTAATATTTTAATAATTACACATTTTCACATTGTATATATCATATTTAACATGATTTAATAGATTTATATATTATATAATATTTTACATTTAGTGGATCAAAATACTCCCTTTGATGGTATCACATAAAATTAAGAAAAGGAAGATTGATTATTTATGGTGTTAACTGCTATTCGTTTTATTCAAATAGAACTGATGTGGATTTTATATTTCTAATATTTTGATAAATTATTCAGAGAGATTATAAATAAGAGATATATTATTTATAAATATAATTCAATTCTATCGTACGAACAATAGATACCCATTATCCAATATTGTGCGACTCAACATAAATGAATTCATCATTTATAAAATTTATTTTACATTAATCAACAAGATTATGAATTTGATATTCAAATATTGTTGTATAGTGAAATATAAAATTATTTACATAATTTACCTATGTAGAGTATGGGTTTCAATTCTTCCTATTATTATTTAGAATCACTTATATCATCATGTTTTTCTATGGAGGTTCATCAAAAGAATCCAATATTATTTTTGTGGTGGTCCAAACAGAAATATTTTGGTTTATTTATTGTCATTGAAATGTTACAGAGATTAATTGTAAAAATAAATATATCCATACAATAAGGTTATATTAATCTTTTTTATTAATTATATTTTAACACTATTGATTAGAATTTTTTTTGTAGAAAATGTTTGATAGATTCAATAATAGTCATCTTGTTCGAGTGAGAAACATTAGAAATTGGGACATATAAACAGCTCATTATTGTGGCTAGAAACTAAATATGGGAGTCCCTTATTCCATTATCATAATTTTTGGATAGGTAATTATTAATTACAATATTGTATCCACTATTTTTAACTATAGTCACTACTATGATAAATGTTTTAAAATTTATTACAAAATGAGAATTAATCAACGAAATTTATTTCATGTATATGAGTATTCAACTTTCAAATGTGGTTTATTATATAACTATGTTTTCCAATTTAATCAATTATGTTTTTCAAAAATAAAAGTATATTTTGAACTTCATCCATTAATTTAAAAACCTCACTCATCAAAATATTATAAGGTGACACATAATGAGATATTTGAATACCAAAGAAAACATTCTAGATTTCAAAGGATGTTAAAATGGTCATCTAATTATTTTAATTTATTTTATTTATCAATATACTATTGTTATGGTATTCTATATTTTCATTAGGGGATATAAATTTAGATAGCCTTTATTTAATCCTTATTTTTAGAATTAGTTTCCTTTAATATTTTACTCACTGTCAATTGGATTTTCCTAAATGAGGGAGAAGATTATTAATAACATTATTTAACTAGGAATAAAATTTATAAATAAAGTATGATTTTACTTTTTGGTATGTATAGTAGGAATCCTTATACCCATTATAAGGGGTGGTATTGTTATAATTACTCATCCGGTAATATAAAAATAATTTCATTTTAAATGAATGTTGAACGAATGTGTGAAATTATTGGACATAAAATAAAACGAGGTTAATAATGTCTATAAAATCATTTAGGGAAACAATTTTCATTTATTTTATGAATTTATAGATTATTATCTCACCTTTATATAATTTTACCCAATCATATTTCGTGACTTTTGAATTGTTAAATTTTTTTATTTTTTAAAATTAAAATTAATCATAATACACGATTTTGATATTCCCACATAAAATAATAGAACATTTTAATTTGATGCAATTACTAAATTGGATATGAATAATATTTATAAAATTAACAATTAGACAAAAATTATTTTCTATAAAAAATTATCTCATAAAATTAATAATCATTGTCTTCTTCCAAAACCATTTAAAATATTTTGATTGTAGGAACAATTTTGAGTATATATATGCAATTGATTTATTTAAAATCATTTTCTAATATACATAATTTTTTATTAAAATTAAATTTAAAAAAGAATTCATTGAAAAATATTTATTATAACATTATATGACTATATTTTTAATAAAATATCCCTTACTAATCAATGAATGAATTTTTAAAATAATTTTTAAAAAAAAAATAATCCAGGCAATTTATAAATATATATTGGATTAATTTTTATTTTTTATTAAAAAATAATATAAATAATAATTATAATTTTTGATAATAAATGTTTCCATAATAATAAAATTTCTCTTCTTAATAGTTACATGTTATTTATTAGATAATTTTTATTTATTTGGTTTAGAAATATATAATTCATTTTAGAAAATTGTACTCATATCATTCTTAAAAATAAAAAAATAAAAAAATATATGTATTTACGTTGAACAATTTATCATGAGTCCATTTTATTTTATAATTTCAAATAATATATATTCATTTTATTATATTTTTATTTCCTTTCGGAAATCTTTTTATTAATGAATAATAATTAACATTTTATTTTTATATCATGAAATCTGATTTATTTTTTATTTTAATATTAAATGACACTATAGAATTTTTAATTCTTCATATTTTTTTCATAAGTAATTGATAACATAAAACATATATAAGGGAAATGAATACTAAAATAATGTTTGTTACATCTCTACTAAAATTTGTGAAAAAATACTATCAAAATTTGTTTAATTATTTTAATATATTTGTTGATTCAGTAAAAAATTATTTAAAAATATTACCATGATCTTATCCATTTTTAATGATTACAAAACTAGATCATCTTATGGTGTCACACAATGTTGAAAAAATCCACATCTCCCCTAATCATCCTTATTAATATGTGACTATCATTTATTATCAGGATACTTTTGACATAGAAATCCTAAAATAATTCTCTTACATTTGATATATGCTCATATCTATAACCAGGAACAGATCAATATTACCAACTTATAACTCAATAAAACTTCCCAATATCAATATTTTATGTATAAAATTTTAAATTTTATTTGATATTTAACAGTCTATATATATCTCCATCTATACCCAAAATGGATTTTTTTTCCAATTAACAAACAAAAAAAAATCTAATAGAGATAAAGTCACACTATATCGGTAGAAGTAAATGAATAAAATATTTTTTATGACTAATACATCCCACATATAACATATATAGTTATATATAATGCATATCTTAATTTGTATATAAATATTCTAACCCCAAACCTTCTCTTGATTATAAACCATATAAATCCTCATTTAACAACTGGATGTGTAATCAATTAACATTGAGAATAATCATTCTTTACTAGACATAGAAAAAAATTAACAAGGTATGAGATTATAAATTACTTGGAGGAAATGAAATAATTCTATGAAAATGATTTATTGGAGTAAATAAAAATAATAAAAAGAAAACATGTTCAGTAATAATTTTTTTATCTTGAATGTTTTTTTGTTTCACATAGTCAACACTTCCTCTATTCAAAAACTGATACCATAATTTCTATAATCAATATTTTGTTCTATAATATAATTCATGAAAATTTACTCATGCATGAAAATAATATATTAATAGTCTCAGAATAATCATGTTTATTTATTTGGACAAATAAACAATGAAAGATTAAAACATATACATTACAATATAAATATTGACAATTTTTAGACAAACTATCTAGATATAATGTCAAATTATATTTATAAATAATATTTGTTTTACAAAACTTTATGAGGAACTAATAATACCACTGATCATTAAAAAAAATATTTTCTACTCATAATAGTGAAATGGTATCAATCATTATGTGAATTATCAGAACAAAATATGTTCCTTGATTGCAAATGGGGTAATATTACAATAGTTCAATATTTAATAATTCCATGTAGTTTATATCATAGGAGAGAACCCATAGTATTAAAAAATTCTATATTTTCTTATTCTACTATAATAAATGATTACACTCACAAATATATAAAAAAAATCAAACACTGAAAACATTTAAATCTAAAACTAAATGACAGTTATTTTTCAAGCATTTCCATAAATCTGGTATACTAAATAATATACATCTATAAGATCATTGAAAAACTCATAATTTTGAGTCTCAAAATATCATCTTAACAAAAATATTACATCAATAAATAAATCAACCTTTTCCCCAAAATTTATATGTGTAGTGTTTAAAAATACTACCATATCATTTAGCCCAACATGAAATTTCACTATAAGAATAAAACACATAATTATTTTTTAGTGAAACTACATGATTTAATAATTTATAACTATAATTTTGATATATGTACTACATATTATTCTCTATGTATTGAAGTAAAAATTATTGATTCTACATTTACATTAGATAGGCTGTTATGAATCAAACTAGCTTTTTTGGACTATTTGAAAATATATGTTTATATAACAAAAATTTATCACTACCTTTGAAATCATTAAAAATACATATTTTTATTTATTCCAAAAAAATGAATATATTTCTATTATATCATGAACTACCACCATAAAAACAAATAATAATAGAAAATGATACTAATTGTTACCAATAAATCCCACATTGAATAATCCAAGAGTTACAAATTAGAACTGGGTGTATTTCATTAAATATATTTTATAGGAATTGACATTAATTATCTAAGAATCTATATCACATAGAATAATACAATTGAATATCAAAATTATACCTATAACCTTACATGAACACTCTCTTCTATGAAATTTATGAGATTCCACCACTAAAACCCCATTATTTAATGGATTTGTGGTATTTTAATTCAATTAAACCATAATATTCAATAAATTACACACAATATCACCTTTTTTAATCAAACATTATCTTGAATCTATTGATATATACCTTTTACTCTAGATTTTGGTACTTCTAAAAATCGCTCAAGGCCATTATCCGAGCATATCTAAAAATTGATTCTTCCTTGTGAGACAAAGACTCTAGTTCTTGATATTCATTCATGTTTTTATAAATTTAATTTGACCGTATAACTTATTTAACTAATAAAAAAAAATAATAACAACATAATTATATATATATATAATATCTAACCATTTCACAAAATTCATCATTCTCTATAACAACTATCACCCCATAAATAAAAATAACGAATAAGCACAACCTAAATTTACATGATATATAAATCCCCACATTTAATTTTACATATTATTATCAAACTATTGTATAATTATTGGATTTTTTGTTTTAGAGTCAACAATGAAATGACATGGGGGTATATTTTTATGTTTTTTTATATTTAAAATCACATACTATGATCATGTTATAAAAGCTCATTATTTTCTATACAATATGAAAAAATTCTCCTTCGAAACTCATTATTAGGCACCCAGTCAGATATAAATTCATAATTAAACATTATTATTATTAGATTATTTTAGCAATATATTTATTAGATTCTGACCCCAAAAGAATGAATTTCATATTTTATATGAAGTATACAAGAAAAAATGTAATATTTTAATATATATATATATGAGGAATAAATCTTTATAAAATAAATTTCAACATCATATTGAGAAATTTTAATTGACTTCTATAAAATAAAATTTGAAATTTTTATATCAATTCACCTCATTTCACAAAATCCATGTCAATGTTTTTAATACAAATCAAAGTCTATCATAACCCCCTATACTATGAGAATTTATTATGTAATTTCTACCAATGGAAAATAATCACTATATAAATCTATCACATTCAAAAATTTCAAGAAACACTATTTAGGTAATTTATAATATACTATATATAATGAAATGGATAGCATAAAAATAAAATTAGTTATTTCATTCTTAGTAATATTATTTAACCATGAAGTTGAATTATAATAAGGTAAAAATGTTTGGAATAGTGAAATTAAAATAATAAATTAGTATACACAATAAAAAAGGAAATCATTCAACCTTATCCCATAGTTATATAATGATAATAAAATCACCACATTACCCATCACAAATCATCATAGAAATATTAATATAATTATAACCATTTGTATAAATTCATTAACATGATATTCTTCCACAAAACATTGACCACAATGTAATATTTAAATATATTACTCCACCTATATGGGCCTTATCAAAATATCATATTTCTAATTTCAACAAATTAGGACCTCAATAAAATATAACACCCACTAATTAGTTGTAATCCACATTTATGATAGAAATATATCTCAATGTATTCCTAAAAAAAATATGTTCTTCACAAATGTTTTTAATTAGTTTCAATTTTATCTAACCTATGGGTCTCCTATTATCCTATCCTTATGGATACTCCCCACAACTATATATATAAATCAGGTTTTTTAATACCATAGATTAGTTGATCTTTTTACACATAGTCATTCCATAATGTCTCTACCCAAAATAAAATTCATTAGTTGGGTAATATTCCACTATTATTTTATTATTTTTAATTTAATGGTCATCATGTGGTGTTCTATACATAAGAACATGAATTTGATGTTTAGTAATCAACACACAGGGAAAACTAATCATTATTAAGAGCCCACATAGATGCAATCTCCCATAATCTATCTTGATTTTCCCAACAACCTATAATATATTACCTGATTATAGATACACCACAATTATTATTCTCACCATCATCAATATAACATAATAAAAAGAAAAACCACTTCATGATATCGATCATATATTAGAACACTATTCTAACCCAACTCCACCCATTTATTCCCCCTTCAAGGCAATCAAAAAAATATGTCCACAGATAACATAAAATTATAACATATGTATTCCACATTCCAACATTTATGAAAAATATTAATATATATTTTGTAGAAATTAAACACATTTTTAAAATTCTTTATATCTGAATAATATTTTTTTTAATAAAAACATATTTTTCTAGTGCATATCATAATTCCTTATTAATCATTGAATTATTATCTTCTAGATAATTATAACATTATAAAATATGTCAATAGTAGATATTTTTATCCTTATATTAATTATATATTGATCTTTGACCGCCATTTCCATCCCATTCTACATCCTTTGTTAGTTAATGTAATAATTATATACAATTCTTCTGGGTACATGTCTTATTCTATATATGGTACATTCCTATTCCATAGTGGAGTGACCTATGTAATATTAAATTTACACCCGTATAACACACATAAAAATCAACATTTTAGACTGTTTCCCCACTTGGTTCTTCATTGAAAAAACCCATGTGTAATTCATTCCCCCATATCATTTCGAAAAAAATTAATGCTTTCCCAAATTTCTCTAAAAGATGCAGGAACACTAGAGGAAAATCACATTGATTATACCTAATGATATAAATCATAATCTATAACCACATATAGTGAAATATATAAACATTTATCATTTAGGGAGTAATATAAATTCTATGGATATAATTTGAAATTCATATTTTATTATAAGTATTTATAAACACAAAATTTCGTCATACAGATACTATAAAATAATATAAACATTTATTATAACAAAAAACAAAAAATATATCACATTGTTATTTATTTTAAAATTTAATAATTTTTCATAAGCAATATACCTCCATACATTTGATTTCAATTTCCAAAATAACAACTAAATTTTTATTCCCTTTGCAATATTTAATATCAATTTTATTATAAATATAATCAATAATAAATCTTATAATAATTATATTCATCTAATTTTTTAATATTTAATTTAATTTAAATTTTTAGTTTACAATATTTATGTTATTAATTATAATTATAAAATCTCCAAACATTTAGTTAAATAAATTCATTGTATAATCTAATATATCAATTTAATGGATATTAATTTTGAGTCACATAAATTGATTCAATGATGAATATAAATTGTTAATATATGAGTGATATTTTCTCAAACATCAATTCATTATTTGAAAGCATTTAATATAATACACCACAATGATAGAATAAACATATTCACTGAGAGGGTATATAGAATAATAAAATTAAAAGAGAACAATGATGTAGTTATTAAATCAAATAAAAATATTTAATCCCATATCCCCAAGATAGAAATATATCAATACTAATATAATATATATAAATTATTTTTTATGTTTCTCTCTCTCATTAAAATACCACTTTAAAATGTAATAATACATGTATTGGTATTTTTAAAACATAGAAAAAGGTTTAGATATCTTAATCTTTTATGAAATGTTATCCCCGTAACATATAATAACTCACAATTCTTTACTATTGATATTATATAAATTATATATTTTAGACAATTTATGTGTTAAAATTAAAATGAAAGAAAATAAACATTCAGATGATATGAACCAAAAATAGAAATTATATTTTAAAATAACTACAATTCTATATAGGTGAAACCATTTCTTCTTAAATCCTATAGTGTAATATAATATCCCTTAATAGACTAGAGAATTTTTTATTTTACTCTTCTTAGAAAAAAATAATGAAAAATCTCAAAAACAAAAAAAAATTATATTAAATTACAGCTAAATATTTATTTAATACATTTACAATACCATAAAATTAATAAACATAATTGTTTGGGTAAGTAATAAAAATTATATATATGTTATAGATTAATTATAATTTTACTAGTGTCATTAATGAGTAACCATTACATATATAAATTATTTTTATCCCAAATGTTAATAAAAAAACATCCCATTGTGTTAAATTTTATAGGAAAAATCTTCAAAATGATTATTTAGTTGAAAAACATTCACATGCAATTAAAACGACACAAGATATTTATATGTAGATCTTATATCATATAAGAGAAATATTGTTTAAATAAAAATAAAATATATTAAATGATAATTTTTTTCAGTTTAAATGGAATAATTGATATATAAAAGACGTGTTAATAAGAGATATATAACGTAAACATCAATGTTATTCATAACTGTCACACCCATTAGATATATCTCAAATAAAAACATTCTTCATTTTAATATGAAAATAAGTATAAAATGATAGATCTCAAATGTTATGAAATTCTAAATGAGTAAGATATGAATCACATATTAAACATACCATATGTATTCAGGTACACTAGAATTTTTACAACATATAAAAATAACACCATTCATATCAAAGATAAAAATATTCATTCCACATAAAATGATGGAGTTTTTTATAATATATGAATTATAATGGAATAAAAGAACATGATCCATCATACTATAACATTGGCATAAGATATATGTTTTTTATAAACATAATAATATCAAATAATATTCATGGTACTTCGTAATTCATGTCCAAGACAACCACTATTGATGGGGTTCTCTAAAAATTGTTGTTTTTTAGTAACGGTTTACACCAATGTATATATCATAGTGGAATGAGTCTCATACAGAATTGTGCTCACTAGAAATTCCATTCTTAATTATCTATAGTGATATACACTGTTAACCAAATCATTAAAGGGTTGTATAATAATTGGACCACACAAAAAATTATTCAAATAATTCATAATTAAACATAATATTTCATAAATAATTTATCATTTTATAATCCATGTAATTGAAATTATCATCAAAAACATTTCATTATTTATTTATATCCTAGCCTGTGGAAAAGAAATGGATTTAATAAATTAATGAGTGCATTAAAAGGAAAGGATTTCATAGATTAATCCCAAAATAAAATCAAAACTAGACATATATGGAAATAACGTGGATGGTAAAATTTATAATAAAATAATTAAAAAATAATAACATTAATAATGTTATCAATGATGTAAAATGATATTAATATATTATTGTGACATTTTATATTAAAAATACCATTTTCACATTAATATCACATATATAATGAGCAAAGATCCCCGATATTATATAAAATATTTTTTTTCAAAAATAACCAATGATATATATATATATATATGGAGCATTAAATAATTGGCCAGTAATGAATGATGTATGATTTCTTAATGTCTTGTATTTTCAAGAAATTATTCCCTTCACATTTTCAATATAATGTTCAAAGGTTCTCATTACCAAAATGAAATGAAGATTCATTTTAAAAAATATTAAAAAGTAAATAATGCTTACCTTGTCTCGTAATCCTCTTGTGTCCCAAACTCTATGTGACACGCATGAAAACCTAATCCTCGACCTCAAACTCCAGAGGTCGTCTCTACTGATCAGCATAAGAAATCTATCTAGACTGTGTAGTAGCCATCATTTTTTTAATCAACTCTATCTACTGAGAGGTCACCTAAACAAGATGAGGTCCCGGAAAAGCTACCTCTCCAAGCTCCATCCAACATAAGGGTGATCGACATGGCCTACCATACAAAGCCTCATAAGATGCCATCTGAATAGTTTATTCAAAACAATTGTTGTAGGAAATCCCTACAAGAGGTATATTATTCTCCCAAGAACCTCCAATATCCAGAATTCATGCCCGAAAAATATCCTAAAGCACCTGAATCGTACGCTCGGACTGGCCATCCATCTAGGTGTGGTAAGCTATACTCAAATTTTACATGTGTACCGATAGCCTTCTAAAGCCCCTTCCAGACCTGAGAAATAAAACATGTATCCCTATTTGAAACAATGTAGTGTAGAACTCCATGAAGATGTACAATCTCAAGGATGTACAACCATCCCAGGTCATCAACACTGAGGGCCTCCTTGATCGAAAAAAATTGAGAAACCTTCGTGAGCCAGTCAATGAAACCCCAAACAATGGAATTCAATTAAGGCGACCTCGATAAAACTATTTTGAAATCCATCGTGACGTCATTCCACTTCCACTTAAGAATGGGTAACTTTTTTAAAATCCATGTTGTTTGCTGATGCTTCACCTTCATCGGCTAACTAGGGCAACACCACTTCACAAAACCAGCAACGTCCCTTTTCATACCTATCCATCAATACTAATTTTGTAGATCACAACACATCTTGGTGATTCCAGGATGAACTGCCCAAACTGAGGAATGAAAATCCCACATCAGCTCCTCGCATATACTTGCTGGTACCCATTCATTCCATTGGAAACAATATATCACATCCTCACCTATGGTCCATCAAGGAATAGGGTACACTTCTCGCATGATTTCCCTTTGGAATAGGCCTTCAGAATCCTATATATTCCTCAATAGAAATCGGTCCAGAAGAGTATAGGCATCAACTACAAAAGAATGAAACGTCTTTCCCTGACTGTCAAGAACCTCCATGTGCATCTTAGATAAAAGATCCATAAGCTTCCACTCACAGCTGGCCTCACGAACTACATGTATCTGAGTCCTCCTGCTCAACACATCAGCCACAGTGTTTCCTTTTCTATGTGTGTAGGTAAGCTCAATGTCAAAAGACTATAGGTACTAAATCCATATGTGCTGTCTCAAATTCAATTCATGGTGTGTGAAGAAGTACATGAGACTTTTGTGTTTGGTGGAAACCACAAAAATTTTCTCCTAGAAGATAATGACTCCAACATCGTAGGGTATGAACAACAGCTTCCAACATCAGATCGGGCGTCAGGTAATTCCTCTCATGTGGCCTCAACTTTCGAGACCCATATTCAACGACTCCATCACCCTTCATAAGAACAAATCCTAGCCCTATACCGGACACCTCACAGTAAACATGATAGATCTTTTCTCTCTTTAGAAAGACTAGTATCAGTGCTTAAGTCAACCTCCCCTTCAACTCCTGAAAGACTGACTCAGTAGAATATGACTATAATAACTTCTCACCCATCATGGTTAGACCTATCAGTGGTGCTTCTATGCATGAAATTTCATTTATGAAACATCTAGAGTATCCAGTCAGCCCTAGAAAACTCTGTAACACAATGATTTTCTTCAGCTGCTCCCAGGAAACTACAACTCTCTCTTTTTCGGGGTCTACTGATACACCTACCTTTGAGATAACATGACCCAAGAAGTAAATCTAATCCATCCAAAAGTAGAACTTTTTGAGATTAGAATATCAATTATTCTCTCTTAATGTACTCAAAATGATCTCAATATGGGTATCATGGTCGTGTCGAGTGTGAGAGTACACCAAGATATCATTCACGAAGATCACAATGAAGTAATCCAAGTATGGATGGAACACTCAGTTAATCAGTTCCATGAAAATAGAAGGTGTGTTCGTGAGACCTAAAAACATAACCAAATACTCGTATAGACCATATATGTAACACCCCATTCTTCCACGATATGATTCACTTTTAATAATACAGTAGCGTGTGTTGTACGCAACTTCTAGTTTCTAACACACCGCGACCAATCAAAGTAGATGTTATGAAAAGTGATAACCAATTTTTGAAATTTTATAAATTTTATCTATAAAAATGGACTTCATTATTGGATTCAGAAAATCAAAATTATCCTATGGTGAAATTTTGGTACTTTAGGATAAATTTTATATTTTGATGAATAGTGAAAATTATTAAATTTTAATTAAAAACATTTTTAATCAAAATAATTAAAAGTGATAAATTATGAATTTTAGTGGTTTTAAATTATATTTATAATTTATTTTTACCATTTAATACAATGTTAGTCATTGGACATAATTTTACAATTAAACCGAACATAAACAAGTGTCTATCTTATGATAGTTATTATCTCTTAAAAACACGTTTTTTGTTTTAACGATGAGAATTAACATTAAATTAATTTCTTCCACTTCAATGTTTTGAATTTGGAAAAAGGGATTCAATATTTGGAATATGGATTAAAAATTTTGTAAATAGGTATCTTTTACTTCTATACATTTTGAATAATTACTTCGGTAAATATTTTATATACCATGGTTAAAGAGTAATCCGGTAATTATGGGTAAAAAATAATATTATAATAATAATAAATTACCCTAAAACGTGTCCTAACCTTATTGGTTTATATATTTCCAACCATGGGCATCATTGGGTAAATTTTAGGACCCCATGGAACCACTTGTAGGTGATAAGGACACTTTATATTAATTAAGTTAAAATAAATACAAAAATGCCAAAATCATATATGTTTTAAAAAATAAATTATTACATAGGGTTATATATGTTGTATTTTTGACTATAAATATTCATTAGAAATATAAAAATTTTTCCTAAATAATGGTATTTTATTTATAATTTTTATACATTTAATAAATAAATTTATTTATCACACAATAATGATGCGGTATTTTCCATATTAATGAAAGAAATAAATAATTGGTATTATAAATGTTAAAATAAATATAATTTGAACGTTTTTATGACATCCAAGAATTTTATTTGTTAAGAGGACATGTTAGGATTTCTTAAATTAATGTTTTTAAAATTAATAAAGTTGTTAATACTTTAAAAATAATCAATTATTCAATAGTTTCAAAATTGACAGAAAAGAGTTTTTTAAAAAAATATTATATTATTAACTGATATCCAATTCCTAAAATCTATTGTTCTGCCCAAAGACTTATATCATGATATTTTTATCATTAATGGACCACTTGGGGGTATCATGGATGTATATGGTATGATTAGTAACTATATAATATAAAAATACAAAGTGACATGATAAATATCAATCTAATTAACTAAGAGTTTAAACTAAAATATAAATTCAATATTATGACCTAAACCTGTCTAAAATATACTGGTTGAGTGGTTTTCGACCTATCTCTGCCTTCATCTTTAAATAATCCTCTTTGATGCCATTAGATACTGAATATAAATTTATTATAAAATAATATTTCTAGCTTTTCCAAAGGTTCCACTCACCCCTCTTATAAAAAGGAACTCCCCTTTCTCACTAATTCACAGATTCAAAGCCTTTTGTTTCGGCCAACACCTTCCACTATACTGTCTCAACTTCCCTCAAATTAATCTAGTGGCCTTAGTTTTGATCAAAAAGCCATCCTATGGATCCCTTTTGATCAAATGAAAATTAATAACCGGGAGAAGAGGTAACGTTTTCACCACCCTCTTTCATGTTACTTTTTTCTTCCACTTCTTCTTTCTTTCTTATTTCCATTCTAAAACAATAACTATAGTATCTTCTATATATTTTTATGTTATTATAAATATGGTACAACCATATTCATTATTCTATCCATCTTTGAATGACATTTCACCATAAGTGTGTACGTACGGCTTACAGTCTCCACGTCGTGGTGTAATTGTTATTCAATACACTATTATTTGTATGGGTATAATAATGAAGTGTAAATCATGTAAATAATAAATATAACTTGATAATGATTCTGTATATATGGTATACCATCGAATTATATATTATTATAATATCAAAAGAATGATATTGTCACTCGTGCGTTTGTACGGACTTCCATCTCCACGAATGTGATGAGATTCATTCTCCATCGTATCCATTCAAGTATAATTCTCATTTGATGAATAAAAAATAATGTTTAAGGACTTGATATCATTATTTATAGGAATAATATAAATCCTACCATAACAAACATGACTTATCTAACAGAAACATGTAAAAGAAAATGAGTAAGTCAACACTCGAAACGACAATAATACTAAGATATTATTAACAATGCAATGTTAAAAGATCATATATGATATCATATAAATGTATATGATTATTTTTTAATTTAATAAAAATTATTTTACAACCATAAATGAGGTTAACCTACCCTCAACCAAGGAAAAGTACAATTTAATGGTTTATTTCACAATCTCTTCATTATCTGATATTGTTTAAAGTAATTATCTACTAGGACCTCTTTATCATCCACATCAATGTTTCTTAATAATGTATTTCAAATATTTCTTACTATTTTATACAGAATGGGTTAATGTAATTTATACCCTTGTTGTATTTTCATATGATGTTTATAAAGGAATATTTCCTTCGTTTTCAAACAAGTTCCTTTTTAACCTTTTTGAAAGAATTAAAGTAAGAATGTTTTTTTAACTTATACGGAGGGTGCGACTATTTTCCTCTATTATAAAATCATCAAATCTTCCATTACAAGATTATAAAGATATTTTCAAAGTAAATGTTCTATTTATTAATTATGTGTCCTTTAAGTGATTTAATGAAAAGAGATATTTCTCTCAAATTGTTTTGATTTCATATATGTCAACATCCTTTGATGGATTTTAAGTTTATATGAAGTTGATTTACTATGATACAAAACCTTCATATTGTAATGAGGTTTTTGTGATATTTTTGACTGTGGATATGATATTTTTAAACCATTCATGGTTTATGGTTAATGTATTGACATTTCTTATGCTAGTTTTAATACGATTGTTTATGATATGTTTAAACCTTTTCATATGAAAAATGTATTTGAGTTTGTATGTGACTGGTGGAGCCCGCTATAGCTCCTCGATGCATCGGTAGCTCTCATGAGACAACTATATGTGGAATTGGTCGAGGCCCCTTCCCAATTTGATTTATGGTTTTGGTTGAGGCCTTAATCATTTTTAGACATCTTGGCCAAGGCCTTGACAAAATATTTCCAAATGTCCGGAATTATACATTCCCTCATTATGGAAATAATATTCGTGGTTCATGTGGTCATTCGACTAGTAGAATACCCATGATTATGTTTTATTATGGAATTATTTACACATCTCATATTCTTTCCATAAAAGTATTCATGATTATTATTTTTAAAGTCACGTGGTTTCAATTATTTACCATGCTTAATATTTATGTCATTTTCCGCTATATTAATTACCCTTACTGAGCATTTGAGCTCACCCCTTTTGATGATTTATTTTTTCCAGGATATGAAGAAGTTTGTTTTCAGTGACCTGCAGACATAATCTAGGAGGCTTGGATGTTCCTAATGAAATATATTTGTGTTGTATTTCTCTTCAATATATAAAGTAAAACATATGTATGAATCTTGTTTCCAATAATACTAAACGAGTCGGTCTTTCGAGACATAATTTCCATGTGATAATGCCAATGTTATGTAATAATAAACTGAATCTGGGTAACTTGGGTCGGGGCATTAGAATTGGTATCATAGGATGTATAGTACAAACCTTGGAAACATGATTTAGATAAACTCTGATAAGAACACATGGCCCTATGATAGACATTGAGGATTAGTATAGAAGAACTTTCTAGAATTTTGGTATTGTATAGATTTAGTGAGTTTTCCGAGCAATACATCCATGTCTAGATACGAGGAGTTAGAGGCGGATCTAGCACAGATTTACCTAGGGGTAAAACCTGAAAACACGGCTTTGAGCAAGACTCGAACGGAAACTAGTGCATGACAACGGGCCTTGATGCACTCTTGGTTACGACACTCCTAGGGGATATGCTTATGATAAATCTCATTTTTTTCAAAAACAACTATGAAGGGTTATGAGTATATAGTTCCTGAAAGATACCTTTTTTATGATTATGGATTATATCCATAATCTTTTGAATTTATGTTGAGTATTTTAGATGTTTGGAATTATATATTTCGATTCATAAACTAATCTAGTTTATGAAATTGTTTAGAAATAGAACCAAGTGGTAGAAATGGAAACTGTATCAATTTCACACATTCCATGTATGGATTTTCCTCCTGGTCAAGATAATTATAGTTGATCTGGTGATGCAATTGGTTCTGATCAGCTAATCACAATACTGGGACAACTCACTCCGGTTATGAATAATAACATTACCCGTATGGAGCACCTTGATCCACAGCGTGGAGGATAAATGTTAGATCGCTTCATGAGGCAACAACCACTGAAATAAAATTGGAGTACAAATCCATTAGTGGTTGAGCAATGGTTAAATCCTTAGTGAAAATATTCCATGCTTTGGGGAGTAGCGAAAGGGAAAAAGTTGTCATTGCAGTTTACCACGTCACTGGAGATGCTGACCAATGGTGGTCATTTATTCAAATCACACATAAGGATTATGAATTATCAAATAAGGAATGGAGGGAGTTGAAAGAGATTTTCTTAGAAAAATACTTTCCTCATGACCATCGAGTAGATATGGAATGGAAATTTCTGAGTTTGAGGAAAAATGAGGATGAGAATGTCGCAAATTGTGAGGATAACTTTAAGAGGTTAACGAGGTATGCTATAGATTATATACGTAACCCAAGATGTAAGATGTATCGTTTCTTTGATAGGTTAAAACCATTTTTTTGTCGAGCATTAGTTTCACAATCCTTCTCTTCATATGGAGATATGGTCTTGTGTGCTATCAAGATGGAAAAGTAGTTCCATAAGTCTTTTGACATTAAATCAAAGCAAGAGAAGAAGATATCTACAGAAAACTATGGGAAAGGAAATATGGAAATAGGGAAGAAGGGATGAATTGAACTTCCACCATATGACAATTGCAGACGGAAAAACCCTTGTGCCTATCTAAAAGGATAATGAGTGTGCTACAAATGTGGACAGAAGGGCCATCTAGCTGGTGATTGTAAAGGAAAGAAAGATGCTATCGATGTTCAATACTACAATTGTAGGAAGGTGAGACATTATGAAAATGAATTCCTTAAGCATCATGGAATCTTACCTCAGAAAAGGACAAGGGATGAAGGCCAAGCTTATGAAATCACTACTACTAAGGTTGAAGCCCTGAAAGATGTGGTGGCAGGTAATTTAATGGTTTCCTCAAGTTTATCAAATGTATTATTTGATTCTGGATCATTGCATTGTTTCATATCTTCCCAGTTTACTAAGAAAATTAGATATTTCCAATTTGATTTAAAAAGGGATTTTTTAGCTAAAACTTTTAAGGGAAGTATCATTGCATAGATGTTTTGTGAATCAGTCCCCATTAGATCACATAAATTTTCTTTATCCACTGATCTTATCGTCGTACCTATTATTGAATTTGATATTATCCTCAGTATGGATTGTCTTTCGGACCATGATGCAAAGATTTATTGTTAGAATAATGAGGTTACGATTCATGATGATGATGATAAGGAAAACCTTATCTTTAGAGAAGAATCGTCGCCACCTAATTCTTATCTAGATCCACCCCCAGAAGCTCAAGTAAATTCAATTATCGGGGAGTAAGAGAATGAAATATATGTGGGTGAGGAATGTAATGCTCAAATAGAGGATGCAACGATTGTGAAATAATATATAGATTTGTTTCCGGATGATTATCCTAGACATCCTCCAGAACATGAAGTTGTTTTTTCCATTGATTTAATTCTCAGATAAAGGCCTATATCAAAGACCCCTTATATAAAGGCCACTATAGAATTAGTGGAACTAAAGAAAAAACTAGAGGAATTGAGTAATAAGGGATTTATTCTCCCTAGTGTTTCTCCATAGGGAGACCCTTTTTGTTTTTGTTAAAAATAAACATTGATCTATGAGGTTATATATCGATTACATGGAGATCAATGTTGTAACAATAAAGAACAAGTATCCCCTACCTCACATTAATGATTTATTTGACCAACTGCATGGAGCTCATTAATTTTCAATGATTTACCTTCGATCTGGATACCATCAGTTGTGTGTGAACAAGGAAGACATTCCAAAGACAGCATTTTGAACCAGGTATGGGCATTACGATTTTACAGTAATGCCTTTTGGGATGACTAATGCACCCTCTATTTTCATGGATCTAATGAATAAAGTTTTCGTGGAATATCTTGATGATTTTTTGTTGGTATTTATTGATGATATCTTGGTATACTCCAAAAGCTACGAAGATCATGAAAATCACTTGGGCATTATCCTGAAGTCTCAGAGAAGACATGAATTATATGTGAAGTTTAGCAAGTGTGAATTCTGGCTTCAGTAGATTTCCTTTTTTTGGCTATATTGTCTCTAAAGATGGAATCTCTGTTGATCCTTCTATGACCAAGGAAATCCATGAATGGCTAGAACCTACGAGTATATCTGAGGTACGCAGTTTTATTGGGTTAGTAGGTTATTATCGACTTTTCATCTAGAATTATGCCTGATTGGCTAAACCATTAACAAATCTCACACGTAAAGGGTTTAAATTTGTTTAGACAAAAGAGTGTGAATAATGTTTTGAGGAAATGAAGAGAAGATTAGTCAATTCTCCTATATTGAATCTACCATCGGGGAATGATGGGTTCGTTATTTATAGTGACGCATCGAAGAAAGGACATGGTTGTGTCCTAATGAATAATGAAAAGTTTATTTCATATGCATCACGATAGTTGAAAATTCATGAGAAAAACTATCCTACTCATTATCTCGAGTTAGCAGCTGTGATCTTTTCTTTGAAGATATGGAGACACTACCTCTATGGTTAAAAATGTGAGATCGATTCTGATCACAATAGTTTGAGGTATATTTTCTCACAAAAAGAGCTCAACATGAGTAAAAGGAGATGGATTGAATTACTCAAGGATTATGATTCTACAATACACTACCACCCTGGAAAGGCAAATAAGGTGGAAAATGCATTGAGCAGAAAAGATCATGGAGTTTTGTACAATATGAGAATTGAAAGGGATCCAATTTTCATGGATCTATTGAATATGGACATGGTAATAACCATGGAAGGTGAAACATCAATGCTTTTTAAAATGGTTTCTGAACCATATTTACTAGAATAGATTAATATTTCTTAGTCTGATGATGAAGAATTTCAAAAGAAGATTAAACCTGTGAATGATGGGAGATTGAGAGACTTTGTGTATGAAGAAGGAATTTTTAAATTTGGGAAGAGACTTTGTGTTCCCGATATACCTGATTTAAAGAGGTAAATGTTATATGATTCTCATTGTTCTAATTTTTCTATAAACCCTGGGAGCATGAAAATGTATAGATATTTAAAGGAACATTTTTTGTGGGACAACATGAAGAGGGAGATTGCTGAATTTGTGTCATGATGTATGGTTTTTCAACAAGTGAAAGCTGGAAGGAAATAGCCTGGGGGAGTCATGCATCCTCTTCCCGTACCTGAGTGAAAATGGGATAATATCACTATGGAATTTTTCATGGGACTACCAAAGACTCCTAGATGGAATGATGCAATATGGGTCATTGTTGATCATCATATAAAGTCAGCACATTTTATTTATATAAGGGGTGATTTACCAATTGAACTTCTAGAAAGAATATATATTAACGAAGTTCTGAGACTTCATGGAGTACCCCTATCGATTGTTTTGGATCGAGATCCATGTTTTACATCGAGATTCTGGAAGTTTCTTCAGAAGGCCTTTGATACTGAACTACATTTTAGCACTTCATACCACCCTCAAACAGATGGACAATCATAATGGACTATTCAATCTTAGAAGACATGTTGAGATCTTGGTCACTTCACTTTCAGATTATGTGGGATAAATATATAGCTCTAGTAGAATTGTCCTATAGCAATAGCTTTCATTCTATCATTAAAATGTCTCCATATGAATCATTATACGGATAGAGATGTCACACACCAACCTATTGGGATGATGTTGGTCAAAGAAAACTTGTAGGCCTAGAACTAGTGGATGAAACGATGGATATGGTAAAGGTAATCCAAAACCACATCAAAGCAGCTCAAAGTAGGCAGAAGTGCTATGCTGATAACCGATGGGAGTTAAATGTTTCGACAGGAAAGGTAAATTTAGTCCCAGGTACATTGGACCTTTTGAAATTCTAGAATTAATTGGGGTTGTAGCTTACCGTTTGGAAATGCCACCAAGTCTCACCAAAGTTCACGATGTGTTCCACGTATCATTATTGAGAAAATACATGACATACCCAACTCATGTACTCACTTAGGAGGAATTATAACTAGAACCTGATCTTTGTTATTGGGAAGAGCCCATCAGGATTCTTGATACAGGAGAATAAGTGCTGAGAAACCAGACGACTCGTCTTGCAAATGTTCTATGGAGAAACCATAAGATGGAAGACACAACGTGGTAACCCGAGGAACTTATGATGAAGAACCACCTGAGTCCTTTTAGGTGGCAGTATTCTAGAAATTTCTAGGATGAAATTATTTAAAGGAGGGGATAATGTAACACCCCAAGCTTCCACGGTATGATTCTCATTGAGTAATACAGTCGCGTGTGTTGTACGAAACTTCGAGATTCTAACACACTGTGACCAATCAAAGTAGCCATTATGAATAGTAATACCCAATTTTAGAAATTTTATAAATTTTATATCTAAAAATTGATTTCATTTTTGGATTCGGAATATCGTAATTATCCTAGGGTGAAATTTTGGTACTTTTTGGATAACTTGTATATTTTGATGAATAGTGAAAATTACCAATTTTTAATTAAAAAAAACTTTTTTATTCGAAATAATTAACAGTTTCAAATTATGAATTTGAGTGATTTTAAATTATATTTAGAATATATTTTCACCATTTAATATGATTTTAGCCATTGGAAATAATTTCACAATTAAACCGGTAAAAAACAAGTGTCAATCTTTTGATAGTTATTATCTCTTAAAAACACACTTTTTATTTTAATGACTGGAATAAATTTTAAATTATTTTCTGCTACTTATGTGTTTTGAATTTGGAAAAATGGATTCCATATTTGGAATCAGGATGTCTAAATTGTGTAAATAGATAACTTTTATTTTTAGACATTATGAATAATTACTTCCGTAAATATTATATTTACCATGGTTAAAGGGTAAATCCGGTAAATAAGGGAAAATATAATATTATAATAATAATAAATTACATTAAAACGTGTCCTAACCTTATTTTTTGATAGATTTCCGACCATGGGAATCTTTGGGTCAATTGTGGGATCCCATGGATCCACTTGTAGGTGATAAGGACACTTTATATTAATTAAGTTAAAATAAATACAAAAAATGACATAAGTATATATATTTTAGTAAAAAAAAATTACATAGGGTTATATATGTTTTATTTTCGTCTATAAATATTCATTATAAAGATAAAAATACTTCCTACATAATTTTATTTTATTTATAATTTTTAGAAATTTAATAATAAAACTTTTTTATGACACAATAATAATGCAGTATTTTCCTTATTAATGAAAGAATCCAATATTTGGTATTATAAATGTTAAAATAAATATAATTTGAATGTTTTGATGACATACACGAATTTATTGGTTATTATTACCTGTTATAATTTCTTAAATAAATTTGGTTCGACTTAATAATGTTGTTAAGACTTTAAAAAAATCATTTATTGAGTAGTGTCAAAATTGACATAAAAGGGTTTTTTAAAAAACTATTATATTATTAATTGATATTCAATTACTAAAAATATAAGGATGTGGAAAGAGACATATATAATGATTTTATTTATCATTAATGGACCTATTTGGGGTTTCTTGGATGTATATGGTAGGTTTATTAACTATATAATATAAAAATACAAAGTCACATGGTAAATGTCAATCTAATTAAATGAGAGTTTAATCTAAAAGATAATGATAATATAATGACCAAAACATGTCTAAAATCTATTTTTTGAGTGTTTTTCGACCTATCCACACCTTAAACTTTAAATAATCCACTTTGGATCCATTATAAACCTAATATGAATTTATTATCATATAATATTTCTAGCTTTTCCAAAGGTTCCCCACACCTCTCTTATAAAAAGGGAACTCACCCTTCTCACTAATTCACACATTCATAGCCTTTTGGTTCGGCCAACCCCTGCCCAAATAATCTCTCAACTTACCACACTTCAAACAAGAGGCCTTAGTATGATCAAATATCCATATAAGGAGCCATTTGATCAAATCAAAAGAAAGAACTCGAAGAAGAGGTAACGTTTTCACCACCCTCTTTCACATTCCTTTCTTCTTCCACTTCTTATTTCTTTGTTATTTTAATTTTCAGAAAATAACTCCAAAATCTTCTATATACTGTGATGTTATTATAAATATGGTACAGCCATATTCACTATTATATCCATCTTTTGATTGACATGTCATCATACGTTTGTACGTACGGCTTACCATCTCCACGTCGTGGTGTAATTGTTATTCAATACACTATTATTTGGATGGTTATAATAATGATGTGTAATTCATGTAAATAATAAATATAACATGATAATTATTCTTTATATATTATATAACATCCAATTATATATTATTAA
The DNA here is from genome assembly GCA_963277665.1 of Viscum album. Taxonomy (NCBI): domain Eukaryota; kingdom Viridiplantae; phylum Streptophyta; class Magnoliopsida; order Santalales; family Viscaceae; genus Viscum; species Viscum album. The sequence continues at coordinate 263,436,041 of OY728122.1, read as the reverse complement.
AATATCAAAATAATGATATTGACACCCGTGCGTACGTACGGGCTATCGTCTCCACGAACGCGATGACATTCATTCTCCATCGTATCCATTCAAGTATAATTCTCATTTTATAATTAAAAAATAATTTATAAGGACTTGATATAATTCTGGATATGAATAATATACAACCTGTCCATAACCAACATGACTTATGTAACAAAAACATGTAAAATAAAATGATTATGTTAACACCTGAAACGATAATAATACTAAGATATTATTAACAAAGAAATGTTAAAAGATCATATATGATATCATATTAATGTGTATTATTATTTAATAATTTAATAACAATTATTTTACCACTATACAAGATGATAACCTACCCTCAACCAAGGAAAAGTACGTTGTAAGGGTTTATTTCACAATCTCTTCATTATCCGAGGTTGTTTATATGTAATTATCTACTAGGACATCATTACCATCCACATCCCTGTTTCTTAATAATGTATTTCAAATATTTATTACTATTTTAGAGACTATGGGTTAAAGGAATTTATACACTTGTTGACTTATAATAATATGTTTATAAAGGAATCTTTCTGTCGTTTTCAAACAAGGTCCTTTTTAACCTTTTCGACAGAATTAAGTTAAGAATGATTTTTTTGATTTATACGGCGGGTGCAGTTATTTTCCTCCATTATAACATTGTCAAATATTTCCTTAAAAGATTATAAGAATATTTTCAAAGTAAATGTTTTATTTTATAATTATGTTACCTTTAAATGATTTTAGAAAAAGAGATATTTCTCTCAAATAGTTTAGATTTCATCTATGTCAACATCCTTTGATGGATTTTATGTTTCTTTGAAGTTGATTTATTATGATACAAAACTTCCATATTATAATGATGTTTTTGTGACATGTTTGACTATGGATTTGATATTTTTTTACCATTCATGTTTTATGGTTAAAGTATTGACATATCTTATGCTTGTTTTAATACGAATGTTTATGATATGTTTAAACCTTTTCATATGAGGAATGTATTGGACATAGTAAGTGACGGGTGGAGCCCGCTATACCTCCTCGATGCATCGGTAGGTCTCATGAAACATTTAGACATGGAATTTGATGAGGCCCATTCCCAATTTGATTTATGCTTTTGGCCAAGGCCTTAATCATTGTTAGACGTCTTGGCGAAGGCCTTGAAAAAATGTTTCAGAATGTCCAACATTATGCATTCCCTCATTATAGAAATAATATTGGTGGTTCATGTGGTCATTCGACTAGTAGAATACCCATGAATATGTTTTATTATGCCTTTATTTACTCATCACATATTCATTCCATAAAAGTATTAATGTTTATTATTGGTAAAGGCATGTGGTTTCAATTATTTACCATGCTTAATATTTATTTCATTTTCCACTGTATTACTTAACCTTACGGAGTGTTTGAGATCACCCATTTCAATGTTTTATTTTTCCCAGGACATGAAAAAGTTAGTTATGAGTGACTTTCATGCATAATCTATGAGACTTGGATGTTCCTAATGAAATATATTTGTGTTCTATTTCTCTTCAAGATGTAATGTTGAACATATATATGAATCATGTTTCCAATAATACTAAATTGATCAGTCATTCAAGACACAATTTCCTTGTGATCATGCCAATGTTATGTAATAATGCACCAACTTTTGGTAACTAGGGTCGGGGCATTACAATACCTTCTCTTGAAGGCTGTAAGAGGTATATCTGAAGGTCTAATGCACAACTGATGATTATTGTACCTCAAGTCAATCATTGAGAACACTCGGGCTCCTAAAAGCTGATCAAAGAGATTATCAATCCCGGGAAAGGGATATCGGTTCTTGACTGTCCAATGTTTCAACATCCAATAGAACACAAAATTCCTGAGTGTACCATCTGCCTTCATCACAAATAGGACAGGCGAACCCCAAGGAGAAGTACTGGGTTGGATGAATCCTTTTTCCTCCAACTACTCCAACTGCTTATTCAGCTCCTTCAACTCAGGTGTATCCATCCTATAAGGTGGAATGGACACCAGTGCTGATCCTGGAAGATGATCATACGAGAAATATACCTAGAGATGTGGAGGAAAACCTGAAAAAACCACTGGGAATACATCTATGAAACAATCCACCACTAGAGGAATGCCTAACTTTGAAGTCACTTGGTCATCTAGATATAGACTAGCAATCTGGGGTGTAACTCCTCCCAACAGATGATGCACTAGACCTGCTTTGCTAGTATGGACATCCCATTCACCCCTTTGAAGAAACGATCCACCCTATGGTGATACAAAACACTCCCTACGGTGATAACAGTCGGTGAATTCCTAGAACAGAACTAACCATTCCATATTGATAATGACATTATAGATGTCATATCTTGGACATAGAGGTCCCGCAGAATGTGGCCTCCATCACCCTGTAGAGGGTACTCTCTGCACTGACGTACACTAGCCGTTCTAGTCCCTAATGGCGTGTCTAGAGTCAAGATACCAGTAGAAGAAATGATGAAGAGCCGAAGGTTCTCAACAAAAACAACATATATAATTCTATGGGAATCCCCTATATCAAAAATTTAAGAAGCTAAAGCTGGGGCTACTAAGATCGTACCTCGAATGGTAGAAGGTCTGCTATCCAACTCCTGTTGGGTCTGCTCCACTACAAACATATCTCCTGTATCGTGGCCCTATGACCCTACCTAACCACTCTGATATTATCCGCCCTGATTTCGCTGAAAACCGAGTGACTGGCTTCCATGGCCCTATCCTATACCTTGGCTCTAATAGTAGAAAGAACTCTAGTTTGCAGACAGTTGAGAAGCCGGTGGCATTGCTCCAGAACTAGGAGTCATAGAAGAATCCATGTCACCTGCTACAGGTGAGATGAATTGACAATAGCAATGAAGGTGATCCAAATTGCCACAAGATTGACACTCCACAAGGTCTCTTGAGAAACATGGACTCGTATTCCCACATCCCCCACACTGGTAGCACACCACCTAGCTACCGGAAGATGCATCATGCCTGCTCTGATCTCCTCGTGCAGCCTCCCTGCGGTGCTTCCTGCTATCAATTGCTGGAGGAACAACTCTATATGTCGAACCACCATGGATCTTATCTCGAGAATATCTCAGATTATTCTATGTGATCCGCATCTGGATTAAGATAGAATATATTGAAGTCAACGTGAAGATGTTCACATGAAACCGGATGTCATGCCTCATACCATCCTCAAACTTACATGCAAGGAACAACTCATCACTTCCTAGAATAGTTGTGAAATGATGTAGCTCTGTGATGTGAGAGGAATACTCCATAATAGTAAGAGTACCCTACTCCAGGCTCATAATATACCGAGATCAATCAGCCCTCAAGGTCTCTAAATAGAAGTAATCGTAGAAGATGTGCCGAAACTCATCCCAAGACATATTTTGTTGGAGTCCCACCTGTGAGATCCCATCCCACCACCTCTTGGCAGAGTCTCGGAGCATATAGGTAGTGAGTTTCACCCACATCTTTGGAGTTATCTCTATGTTCTAGAAAATCATTAGTGTGGCCTCTATCCCTGACTCTATTTCCTGGGGTCCCCCATCCCCTGAGAAAGTGGGAGGATGCTGCTGCTGGAAGACCCGCGTCACATCGTCCATTGACATGGAAGGAGGGAGAGCTCGCTGAATGGTCTGCATCATCCTTAGAAATCCCTCCCTGAACTATGCATCAGCACCTATGATAGGTACAACAGCTTGTGCCAAGGTTGGCACAACGAGAAGATATGAATTTGGTCCCTGAAAGGCCATGTCCGGTGTATGATCACCATCTGGAAACTGGTGCACAGCTAGAGGACGTCTCAGTTTCATGACTCTGCAAGGTGATGCACACACCTAAGATCAAGATTATCAAGGACTGAAAACAAGGAGTGTATGAAGGGAAAAGGTGAAAGAAAGAACTCAGGTTTAACAAACCGTGACTACATGGTGTGTATATTTATTATATGGCATGTTCCATAAATCAAATTACATGGGTGTGTACTCCTTCCTAATGTGTAACACCCCAAACACATGACGTTTTTTCCTGACACACAATTTGTACTTGAATCCTCTTCCCCTGTCCAGGTCCTTCTTCATGTTTAATCAACACAGATATCCTAAGGCAAGGCTACACGACATGTACAATTCCTACATGGCGTGTACTAGACAAGATTCACAAAGTATGTGTTTCTAGTGACATGACCTAACTCACAACACAAACTATACTGCATGTTTATGACAGACACGATTTGTATGAGAATGGATAACTCCGACCCGTGTTGTTCGTGACATGGCTAGGTACCTTGGTCAGTCTACATGACATGTTCAAGGAGGACAAGGAATTTACAAGAAAGGGTAAAACTAACCCATGTTTTTTGTGACACAACCGGGTACCTAGGTCAGACTACACGACCTTCTTAGATGGCACACAGTGTGTATGAGACACGACTCGGCCAACATGTGTTGTTAGTGACACGGGTGGGCCCGAGGTTGACACTACATGGCATGTATGGACGATACATGGCATGTTCACTCCAGGTATTCCCCATTTTGTTTCTCTACCCACATGTCTTATGACACATTTAGATACTACACAACATGTACTTAATAAATAATGTTTCTTCCCGAACATATGAACACATAGAGTCTACATAACATTACACGGTGTGTCTTCTATGTTTTCACGGACAGTAAGCCTTAGAAACTACACCGAAACCTAGAAAACACCTGAACGATCATTGAAAGTTCAAAATTATGAACCATGAGGGCCCATAGTATATGAGAATAAAGGTTTGGAATATTATACACATTATAACATGAAAAAGGCAATAATACACAAAATTCCAGTTCATGAGGTCCCATAACACCTCAAGAACCAATTATTGGTGTTTATTAAAGCAATCGTCTATAAAAACAATATCCTATCCAACAACATGTATTTATATCAAGGAGAATATCACAGAAACATGCATATTTTACACTTAATCTATCACAACAACATGCAATCACTAATGCATCCAAGATGGAATGCCAAAAATGCATGACATGTGATTTCTATCATGTTCCTAAATGATGCATGAGGTGGAATACACTCATATCATTGGGTTGGAACGAAAATATAACTTAAATAACATCATCAATAAAAGAACAAATCATGTGAATAAGTCAAGGTGAAATTAGATTAACTGTAAAAATTTGAAAAACTAGAAAAATTGAAATTAAACGAGGTAGATTGGGTTTTCCCTCTACACGGGATAGATACTCTTGGGAATAGCATAATACCAAGTACCCATTCCATCCAATCCCTGGATAATGGCACCAAATAATATGTCAAGAGAAAAGAATTTCTTTGATACCACTTTGTAACATCCCGGTTCCGGAACCCACCCAGAGGCGCCAAGTACCCGGTTGGTCACGTTGCATCAGGCATATTTCCCCGAACACAAGAGGAAGCCGACTAGAAGCGAGGGGCTTGGGTGTGATAGTGGGAAAACCATTCCCTCATTGGAATAGTACATAATGGATGTAAACAATACATACAATAGAGAAAGAAGTAAATATCCAAAAAAAATATTCAGTATGACACTAGATTAATAAAAAACTAGAGCGGATATATATATGAAATGATGCATGATACATATTTCTAAGAAAACAGCTAAACAATTCACAATGTTAGAATACAACAGTGCTAAACCAATGTGGATAATAAAGAAGAGAAACTTCTTAGCATCTCAAGTCATATATTGGTCCCATGCTCTCCAACTCTATAGAAAGTCAAGTACCTGAAGTAGAAGGGCGCTCTCCCTTGTCTAACCATGAAACAATATAATATGTTTGGGCCCAAAAGTATAACCCAAACAGGGTGTGAGACTAAATCCCAGTAGGAAACCACCTGAAGATTTGTGCCTAACTGTCAGTGATTATATGGTGAGTATAAGTACAGAATGCAGTAAAAAAGAATGTATCTTGCATTAATCAATCGACATTCCAAATCAATCAATAGTGAATCAAACATCTAGATATCAAACAGGAAACCCTCTGGGAAGTACTCACAGCCATCCCCCCTAGTCCTACCTAAGAAGTGTAAGCAACCCTCTGGGCAGTGCAGTCAACCTACCCTCTCTGGTTCAGTCATAAGAATATAATAAGACTCTCTGTGGAAGCTCTCACAATCAATTCCCCTTATAGTCAATGGTAAATCAAGACTCATTGAGGATGCTCACGCATTCTATTACCAGTATAGTCAAGGTTAGTCAAGGACTCTCTGAGGAAGGCCACCCAGTCAATTCCCCATATTCCCCCAAGGTCTAGGACTCTCTATGGAACCGGAATCGGTCAATTCACCTTATTGCCTATGTCATACAATTCAAACAATGACTCTATGAGGAATCTCACATGATAAATCTCTTTATAGTCTAAAGAAAAAAAAGGACTCTCTGAGGAAGTTCACTTGTTCAATTCCCCTTATATCCCAAAGTGGTTCTAGGATCCCTGAGTATGCTTAGTCAGTCAATCCCCCCTATAGCCTAAGTTCTCAAGGACTCTTTGAGGATGGTCACTTGGTCAATTCCCCTTATAGTATACTACACCAGGTTCACATGGCCTTGTGTAGGTCAATGAGAAAATAAGTGTAATATGTCCATAGTAAACCTACAAGACTTCATAGATTATTTTTTTATAGCATATCATGAATGTCAGAATACAACTCTCCATCCTACAGCAACAGGGATGGAAAATAGGCAAGGAAACCAAACTAGCTAAACCGGACCAAATGGTCATAAATAGAACTTTCATGGGAAAACATCCAAAGAATAGAAATTATCCCTATTCATAACCAAATACCTCTACCTAGGTATACAATCTAGTAAGAAAATAAACAAGGTTAAACGGTAAACACACAAAACCACGTTAAAGGGTATTGGTGTAATTTTCACATAATACTCGAAGAAATTGAACGAAATGGCACAAACCACTTACCATGGGGTTAAGAGATCTCTATACTTGAACCTCAAAGTATGAATATCGATGGATCATCATTGATCTAAGAAAATGTATAAACTGTTCAACATATAATAACGTGGAGAAGAAGAGGAATCAGAAGATGATGCTCTATAAGAATAGAAAAATCACCAATGCGATTCCTACACAATTAATGGAGTTTGAATAGGAGGACAGACCAACGCTCGAGGTCTCGTCAAAGATCTGTAGCCGTACGGAATCTCTCGGGTGAACAAGACCCAGAAGATGGGTGTTTTGTCCCTCAGATGCGACCCCAGTGCGCTTAATGAAAAAAACATATATGGCATGTACTTTTGGAGTACACGACGTGTACTTGATATTTCTATACTCTGCATTAGGTTTCCACCAAGTCACTCCCACATGGTCGGGTGTGTGGCCCCTGCACGGCCCGCACATAGCCTGATGTAGCAAGGAAGTACATGGTGTGTACTCATAAAGTAGATGGCGTGTATATAGAAAATTTCCAAAACTTTCTAATTTTATAAAAAATGAACAGAAAAACAAATACATTCCTGAAAAGAAGGTTCTAGTTTTTACAACTTATATACAATATCAACATTATTATTTTCCAATAGATAGGATGATGGTAGATAATGGTGTTTAAAATATAATAGTGACAATTAAACATAAGTAAGATTCATTTTTAATTATTTTTATAATGGGTACTGTGTATTTTGATGAGTAATAAAAATAAATAACATTAAAACACTGATTTATATGATATATGACTTTAATGAGGATAATTATTTGGATTAAACCTCATGCCTTTAAGGTATATACTTATGGAATGAAATGAAAGTTTATGATGTGGTAAAGGAAACTATGAATTTGTTATAAAATATTTGTATTATTAAAATATGATCAAAAAGTGTGAGGATGAGGGGAGAATATGTTACTTTTATTGGTGAAGGGATGGACAGTCATCAAATTACATATAGTATTAAATTAATATAATGTATCTTTCTTGGAATATAGATCCAAAAATATATAATAATATAATAATATATTTATATTAAAAAATAGTTACTTATAATAAATAATAGATAGTATATGGTTGTATTTCAACCCTATTCCTTTGGTTTAACCCCTTTTTTCCAATTTCAAAACTTCCATAATATCTATTATTTTTTATGTGACAAGAATATTACAATAAGTTGTCATGTTATCCCTAAATATAGAGTGGTTGATATGCTAAACCATATCCCATTAACATCTAAAATATGTTCTATTTATTTATTTTAAATAAATTACCCCACTATTGTTTATTGTAAAATATCATTATTTTCATTTTCTCATATATTTAATTAGATTTACAATGAAAATATCATTTGAATAACGAAATATTAATATGAACATTTTAAAACTCAAAAATATTTTATATTAATCTATAATATTCCATCTTCAGAATAATTTAACCATAATATATTTAATTTATTATTTCTAATATAATTTTTTTATTTTTATATTGATTCATAAAATAAAATGATGGTGTTCTGTAAGAATTTTTGTAAATTATTAAAATAATAAATCTATATTAATATTATACTAATGAAAATTATTAATTCATATTTCTAATAATCATTAATAACTGAACATATCCTCATTTTATACTAATGTAAAATATTTATAGCAATAAAAGTCAATAAAGTTCTATTTTGTATTTAATATTTTCAAAAACTAATATTAATGAAAACTTCAGGAAAAAATTTAGCAATTGATCATATATTGTTGAATGAGATATTTAGATTTAAAATAAACTTATATTAAATGCTTACCGAAATTGGGAAATATATTTTAAATCAATATCCAATAAATTTAGTCAAATTTTTTTAATATTAACATTTATAATGTGTCGATCAAGTTTAATATATATAATGACTAAAAAAAGTGACTTATTTACAAAATTTGAATATTTGAAATCCAAATATGGGATCCCTCATTATTTATTGTCGTATTATAAGTGAATGAAAATTATTTTATAATTAGAATGTAAAATATGATGAAAACGGTTTTTTTAAATACATTCATCAAAATAAAACTACTTTTATTATTTTCCCTATACTAAAAATAACATTATATTATTTTTGAAGCCTATTGGTGAAAATATAATATATTTATATCAATAAAATTATTTTATAATATTGATTAATTTAATTTATCAATACAAATACATTTAAATTATAAAATCTTTTTTTTTTGGTAAAAACCTATTTTACTTGAAAATGATATTTACATTCATATATAATATTTTCATAAATAACTAATTAATTTTTTAAATGTGTATACATAATTTTCCTTATAATTTAATTATTGTTATTAATACCAAAAAATCCAATTTCATATTGATAGATATCTCATTAAATAAAAATATTTTAAATTTATATCATGGTTTTTTTATATTTAGTGTTACGTGTATCAGATGAAAATGATAAACAAAATTTAATTTGAAAAAAATAACATATAATGTAAAATAGTTAAATTATATCCCCCTTAATATTAATTTCACTCATTAAATTCCGTAACTTAGATATATTAAAATTAGGTTATATTTGTTTAATTACATCCATGGGTTTCCGTTTGAATTTTACGATTTTATGAATCATTTATTGAACATTAACTAGGTGGGTACTCAAGTTAGAGATAAAATTAAATATATATTCCGTGATTTTAATTTGTTGTTCATCAAATGAATTTTCTTGCTCTATTATTACAACTAATAAATTTTGTACATGTGAATGTCCTAATATTTATATTAGTAGGGGAAAAACAAGGAAGTCATCGTAAACATTATAGTTATTCATTGGTGGAATTGGGTAATATAATACCATCAATACTGAATAAAAAATCAGTATTGGTCCAATATAAAAATTAATTTATTAATTATATTTAATATTTTATCACAAACATTGGATTATAGATTTCATAAATGATTATCAGAGTAACTTTACTATAGACTATATGCTACAATGATGTTTTACTTAATATATTTAAATTTATATTTCATTTACACTTCTATTTTATGTGCTAATAGATTTATTTATCAACATCATCATAAAATGATGTTAGTCTATTATTAACCATTTAAATCAAAACAAAAGAATGTTGAAGCTTATATTCCTAATCATTTAAAAATAATAGGCATCAATAAATAATCATATGAAATAACATTATAATCATAAGGATATGAGATCATAAATTTAATATACGAAGTTAATAACTAATCTATAATATATAATAAACATTAGTAATTTTGTAATTAAATTTCATATAAAAATAAATAAATTATTAGAGTGATAAAACATTACAAACAACAAATGATTCATATGGTAATTTAATATATTTTTTGAACAGTCATATATATTGTTACCATTTCATATATCAAAATTCACTATTAATAGCATAAAATAATTACAATTCACGAATCTAAACATTTTCCTTGTAGTATTGAAAAAAATAAATATGTTTCCCCAAGTATTTCAATAACATCAAAAAATTTATCATAGTATATCAAGAACATTTATTTTTCCCCTAATTATCAGAAGAGATTTAATTAATTACCAAATTCATTGGAGAGATATATAATTTGAAGCCTCCCATAAAAAATTAAAACCCGCTATATTTCATCCACATTAATATAAAACATTCCCCAAACCAACAGATCATATCCCTTTCAATGGAACATGGTTTCCAAAATATCTCCTCAATTCTGCATACCATAACCAATAAAAATAACTGTATTTAATAAAAACATAATAATATTAATTATAATTCAATCAATGAAACAATTTTAATGTTATCACTAGATCATATCCCCATTAATTAATAATCATCATCAAATGATTTTACCATAGATGAAAAATCAATTCAAAACACAATAAAACGGTTCATTTCGGAAATACCCATTTCTTGTTGATAGTATCTTCCAAAAATATCATTTTTTACACAAAATGATGAAAAATATATTTTTTCAAATGAACCTTAGAAATTTTTAAATGATGATTCGAAATATCTTTTTTTCATCATGGTTTGAAAATTTGGTCGTTTCATATATGTAAAAATAAAATATTCAATTCAATCATTTACAAAAATATAAATAAATACATTATTAAAATATAATCACGAATATTACATCATAAAACAATTGTTTATAAACAAAATCATGTATAAATATGTTTTAATAAATTTTGTGATAATATTAAAATCAATATTGAATTATTTATTTAATATACATATAAGTGGAAGATAAATGATTTTAGATAGGAGCAAGACATAAAGTGAGTTTTCCATAAAAACATTATTTCCATCTCTTAAATAAATATTATTATAGAATTGACTATAAAAAATTTTATCAATAAATACAAATATGAAAATTATTTCAAATCTATTTATATAATAAGGATCATATAATTTAAACAATCTATATTCAATCATAATCAATCATTATAAATAATTTGATTGAAACATAAATCCCTTAACTCATGTATCTTCCTTTTCAGAATGTGTTCAAACATCATATACAATTAAAATCTAATTATTATATATTTTTTAAAAACAAATCATATATATCATACAATATTTGTTTCAAATATATTTTATTCAAACCCTTTTATTAATTTTTTTATTAAAAGACACATTTCATGGTTATAGTTGCTTCATTTTTCAGGCATGATTCATATTGGAAATCTCTATACCAATACATTATATATGGTAACATAAACTCCATAACATTAATCCGGATATAAATAAAATATATTTTAATTATATAAATAAATAAATATATATATATATATTATTAATCATGTACCAATGATAGATGTTGATAATGAATTAGATTGTTCATTTAAAATTTATGTCATATATATGCCTGAACATTGTTTTCAAATTTCAATATATGTAAAGAAAAAAATTAAATAATAATTATTAATAATATATTCATTATTATTTCTTATGATTCATATATATTTATCATGTCAATCATCATTACCATATAAGTACATTGGAAATAAAAATTGCGCTTTTTTAGAGGTGGTAGTCCACATATATGCACATGTTATGTAATTATTTTATAATTGAAATAAAGGTAATATTATAGATTTGATAGTTAAATTATCTAAATTTTATATTATCATAAACATCATGAAAAAGATAATCCTAAAAAAATACTCATGCACTAATTATTTTAATGTAAAATAATTTTTTTTGCTTCTTGGATATGGGTTATCATATATATGGACGAATGAATCATTCAATTCGCATCAGATGAAAAATATAGTGAATAATGTTGGATTCATAATCATAATAAAATTTATTAATATTAATTACAATAAAATTATTATATTAATATTAATATATTTGATTTATATGGATGAAAATATGATCCAAATTTAAAGAGGTGGGGTTAGTTGATTAATTATTATTCTATAGTTATCCATTAGATCCCCTCTTAAGGACCTTTGGATTAGTATTTTTTCTTTACCAAAAATCAAATATAATTGATATGTATTTTTAAAATTGGACTGTCCAAGGAAATGTTGATCAATAATGATTTATTATGGTTATATATGAGACAAGATAACTGTTATTTTATTATGGATGGATATGAAAAAATTGAATTGTATTAAGTATTAAACCATAAGAAAGTATGTATCAAGAAAAATGATTCAAAAAGGAATTTATTTTTTTAAATAAATATCCCATGATAGATATTATATTATTAAATTTTATTTTTATTTGTATTTTTACCTTTAGACCTAATCTTTTTTATTCATCCCTTAATTAACAATTTTTTTAAATTTAGCATGATAAAAAATATATCAGTAATAAATGGCATAGAATGTTAAAATAAATGTAAAAGTGACTAATAAATGGGTGGTGATTGATATAGTTAGACTTATTACACTCACATTGTTGAATATAAGAAATTACTTAATGTTTAATTCATTTAATAAAATAGTTTTTACTATAAAATATAATTAACATTAATTTTATAACTATTCATTAAATTATAAATTAAAGTCTCAAATAAAAATATGGAATTAAAATATAATCCATTAAATAGTTATAATAATTTATAATTATATTCTAAATTTTTTAATCATAATAATTCATCACAATTGAACTAAATTTAATATTTATTATATTTTTATATCCATATAAATAATTATACACCAGTGTTGGATAATAATTTAACAAAAACTTCCACAAACTAAAGGGTTGAAATAAATTATCATGAAAAAAATAATTTTTTCAAAATAAATATGCACAATATATCAAATCCTATATTCCGCCCTTGGTAACAAATGTAGAGTTAATTAAACAATGAGAATGATAGCTTTTTCATTTCATTATATAAAATTTAATAATGGAAAAAATAATGCGGAAATGGAAAAATTACCATATATTCAATATTTTATGAATATAGATGACATTTTTATAAAAAAATTAAATTAATGAAATTGTGAGGGTATTTAGTATATATGATATTATATTTAATCATAACAAAATAACTTACCCTTTATGATGGTAACAAACATTACTATAGTTTCAATTAACAATTTAAAAAACCAAATAGAAAATATTAACCGAATTTTACATCCATTATTCAAAATATGAATTTGTTTTTATGAAATTCCATTTCTAAATATTCCATAATTTCAATATATAATAAGATCGAAAAACCTTATCAAACAAATTTTTTAGAAATTAAAATTTGAAGATGAAAAATGGGTTTTTACAATCTCATTCATTAAAAAAACATTTTATGAATTGTAATAATGAGGATTTAATATATAACACAAAAGATTTTTTATAATAATTTCCAAATAGTTACTAAATAAATTTATTATGCTTGCAACACGGCACACACACAAAATATTTCGCAGTAAAAAATTTCTTTTACTATAGAATGATTTCAATACCATTTTCTAATCAATTGATAATAAATTTAATTAAATTTTTAAATATATTTATTTAATTTAGATATAATTTTCTATAACATAAAATTTAATGTTTACTTGGTAGTATTATACTATATTACTGTTCATTTATACTTCGGGTATCATGTTATAAAAGTTACAAAATATAATTTGAATATAATTAGTGATTACAATAACAAGGGGTTACATTGTACCCCCTGAAAATTATATAATGAAATATATTATATCAATTTAATATAAAAAATAATTATAACAATGTATAATTATACTCTTCAGATCCCATGTATCATATTTAAATTTATAGTTCAAATTGAGAACGTTAAATAGGAGTGATGATTTGTTCTGTTTCACTTTATATAGAAGATAAATTATTTATACTAGATATTATTAGAATAAGATATTATGATCTAGTAGTATGACCAATGAGATTATTACATTTTATGGATTAGTTTGGTACTTCCTCCAGATAGATACTGGAAAAAAGACGGGTACTTGAGAGTGATATTGTGGAAGTTCCAAGTAATAATAAATAATTCGTAAATGATATGTATTATCATAACTTCCAATACTCTTACAGTTAATCAATATATTATGTTAAAATCACAAAACCATCCTCCATAAAAAAATTCTATGAACTACTATCTCACCAACATACAACACCATAACATACTGATGTTTATCTATGTAATAAATCTATATATGCTTCATTGTCGTGATGTTTAATAAAAAGGACATGAAATTATTAGTAATTTGTTTACCAAGACCAGGTTGAAAATGATTCATTTCTCCATCAACAAAACATAATAAGGTTGTTCTATAATTATTTTCATATATAGATTCGTATGGATCCACATTAATATAGGTGTAAATGATATAGTTTTAATAAATAATTATTATGGTATGTTGTCTATCTAAACAACATTTTGTAACCATTGAACATTATCTCAGTTTATACTATAGGGTTTGAATGGTTTCTCAGGAGGACTTTCAATCTGAGGATAATAAGTTGTATTGAATCTGGACACTATATCCCAAGAATGATAAATAATTAATTAGATATTCATGGTAAAATACCGATCCTGATCAGAAAAAATATGATTTTTTGCTCTATTTAATACTTTGACATCATTAATAAAAAATTATTTATTGTGTGTGAGTGAGAAATCGTCTTTGTTATAAATAATTTGTGTTAAAATCTTATGGGGATTGACTATGACTCAAATATAATTGATTCATTTATTATGTGTTCAAATAAAAATATATATTATTTTCCCCCAATTTCCATTCATCTATGGTAATTTTTATTTTAATTCCATTGGATATATGTCTCAGTAGCATGATTTTTTGATAATCCATGAAATGATACATTTTATATGAAATATATATATTTATTGGTTTTTAAAAATAATACAGTCTCAAATATCTGTATATCTTCAAAAATACAAGATGAATAGAAAATGATGAATTGTGAACCATTAGAAATCCATATGTATAGGCCATTTATTGATATTTAGAAATAATAATATAGATTGATAAATATTACTAATATTATTTTCAGAATTATTCTATTACAAAGGGGGGTAATGAATATAGAATCCATATTCATTATTCTTATTTCAAGATCATATTTGGTGCATGATTTATTATTTTATTTTTAATTTATATTTCAAACATATATGATTAGTACATATGACACACTATTCTATATAAAAGTATTCCGTAAATATTTTTAATGCAAAAAAGTTTTTAGCTAACTCAAAATAATGAGATTGTAAATTATTCAAATGATCATTCCATTGGATACCACCTATTTAGTTCCTTGAAATGTACATCACATTAATCTATATAATGGAGCATGGCTACCTTCAATGTTATCATCATAATTTGGTGAAATATTGATGAGGACTTATCTAAAATTCTATGATAATATATATATAATATATGAAATATAAATATCATAACCACAATATATATTCTAGGGAAATGTTCCATAATATCTAGTTTTCATAGATCCACCCATATACCCTCACTCGATATTATATTAGCCAAAAACAAAAATAGAAAAAATTCAAAAAATGAAATTTTAAACAAAATAGTATCTTTACCTAGGGCCTTCATGAAATTAATCATATGATCTTCATGCTCGTACATACTCTTATTATATATTGGAATATCATCTATAAATACTACCACAAATAGATCATGCTAATCTCAAAAGACTACTTATTTAATCCCTGAAAACATTATGGGAATTTTTATGAACGCATGTATTCCCATTATATTCATATTATTTATCATATAAAAAATGTTTTATTGTTCATATCCCCCATCCAGATCCCCAATTGATGATTCCCAGAATTAATTTAAATATAGAAATACTATTAATCCTATTTTTTAGATCAATCAAATAAAAAATATAAGGACGAACGTATTTCTTGTTTATTTTTATGTTTTTATATTAATGATATTCAATTCATGGTATCACTTATACTTCTTAATCCTTAATAAAATTAACATTTGTACCCAATTTTTACCCACATTGATGAATATATCCCATTACATTGTTCTCATTGATTTAAATATTAAATTATTGTAACTCAATTGGGGTAATTAAATATAGGGTCATATAATTAAGAAAAAAAAGTTGTGTGCTCTATGGAAAACACATTTTCATCATATAATGGATGACTTTTAAACTATTCTATAAATATATTTGAAAATTATTGTTCAATGTTAATATCTTCGTTGTTGAGTTTATATCCAACCATATATGATATACAACCCCTTTGAATTAGAATTTTGATTAATATAATTGGACTACATTCCATTGGATGTTAATTGATTTCAAATTTATTGGTCTAATAATATATTTTTCATCATGAAACATGTCATTATTTCCTCAAAAATTGTATTGAAATTTATATAATGAAACCCATTATCTAATAAGATGACATTAAACTCAACTATAATGATTATAAATTGAGTTGTATGAATAAGAAGTGGGTGTTGGTGCCCCAAAACCAATATCATTAGTAATTTATGATAACATATATTAATGGTTTTTAATATTAATAAATTCCTTATCACAACATGATTTTTCATCTTTATAACATTGTATGTGATAATGATCTAAGAGTATTTGTCTGACAAAAATATCATTACATATCCCTACTATAATGAGAACCTTGATTTTCTAGAACCCTTCTCAAGAATATGTGTTCTATACCAGGATGATATCATTCGAGAGAATTAAATGATTCTAACTATTATGGTTCAAGATTAACATGAAATTGATGAACCTTTTAAAGGTGTACACCAATTTTTAAATCCATGATGATATTACGAGAACAACACATGCATGTATGAAATACACATTTCTATGTGTCATTGGATATTTCTAATTGATAAAGTGTGTATTGGTGCATAGAAATTAATATAATTATAATTGCATGTTATTAGTCACACAGATTGATGTATTTATGAATACTATGAAAACATATGTTTGCGGCAAGGTAGAATACCTTGAGATTTTTACAAGTGATTTTACATTAATGAATATAGTGAAAAATAATTTATTCCTTGTATTCATTAATAGATTTCAATATCCCAGGACCATTGATAGAAATGATATATACTAAATAAATTCCATTACATGGTCATCAAAAGGCATGATCTATTTCTATAAAGAAAAATAATGAGATATCGAGAAAATAGGATGTTGACACGGGCATGAAATTTGCCCAATTTGAGATATTATGATAAAAGGACTATATTAAATTTTAAGAATTTGTATGTGGTGACCTGTTACTATTGTTGAGTCAAATATTTTCTTTTGACTTTTATGTCTTGTTTTGGAAATCACAAATGAATTCATATATACATATCGTACTGACTATATTTATCGTACTGACTATGCTTATCGTACTAACCATGCTTATCATACTAAATATGTTTATCGTACTGACTATGCTTATTGTACGTACTATGTTTATCATAATGACTATGCATATCGTACTGACTATGTCTATCATACTGACCATGCTTATCATACTGGCCATGCTTATCATACTGACTAAGTTTATCTTATTGACTATGCTTATCGTACTGACCATGGTTATCGTACTGACTATGCATATCATACTGACTATGTTGATCATACCGACTATATTGATCATACTTTTGTACTGAATATGCTTGTTTTACTGACTATGTTTATCATTCTGAATAAATCGTACTGACTCTGTCAATCATATTGACTCTGTCAGAAATACTAAATTTTATTTATCATAATCTCATTGTATCATATCAATACATTACACCATGTAATACTAATAGTACTCATATTTTAATTTTATCACATGATTGTTTTTATCTTTTATCAACTCATGTCAATTGTACTCATTTTTTTATTTTCATATTTTTTTTAAACAATAGGATTTCATGGAGTTAGTTATAAACTAATCAAAACGATGTCAAGTTTTTTGTTTCAATATGACCGTTATAATGCCAGGTGTCCATGTACCTCTGATTTTTTTGGAGAAATATGACCATTGAAGAAAATATGACCGTTGGAACCTGCAGCCTATAAATAATAAGTCATTTAAAGCTGAAGAACACATCTCTCTGAGCCTGATCATTATGTGCTATCATGTTCTAGAGAGAGACATTGTGTGTAATCTCTTTCTTCATGCGAAATCCTTTAGATTACAAAATGTTAATGGATCATTCTTAGTTTTTTGTATATCATTAAGTTCTTTTTTCTACATTGTGTGACCAATCATGTGATAAAGATTGAGGGATGATGAGGATATGAAGACAGTGCTACCGATCATCGAATAGAGGGCTTTTATGTGCTTGAATGACAGATGTGACAATTACATGAAAAATCGAGGGCTTGCGGGGATAGCAAGAGAGGCGTTCCAGTCATCGTATCGAGGGATTGCGGATATAGCAAGACAGACATTCCGATTACCATATCGAGGCATTACCAAGGTGGTGGTAAGAGAGACCTCCTATCCTAGGTGAAAGGATAACCTTCAATTTGGGTTAAAAGAATTGTAATACCTTTATATTTCTGCTGCTGTTTTTTTAGAAATGGAATTGTATTGTTTCCATTCTTCATTTGATATTCATTTGTAATTGTTTCAATTACAATCGTACTATCACACCCTGACCACAGATGCACATGTTTTTTTATTCTTTTCTTTGTCTCGCGATGTTGGGAAGAGTAGCGTTGGGTACAAGTTTGAATTTTCATTGAAGGGTTGACGTTTTCGGTGGCTTTCAGGCTAGTGTGCAGTCACCGCACTACTGGAAGTCACTGTACATTTGGTCCGGGTGGGTGTGTGGTCACTGCACCGCTAGCGGTGGTCGTGCGTTCGGACCCGGTGAGTGCGCGGTTTCCCAACAGTTAAGATAAATGATAAAAATCAAAAGAATAAATTAAATTGAAGCGAATATTATAAAATGTTTAATAATAATAATAACAATAATTTATAATAATAATAATAATAATAATATTATTATTATTATTATTTTACTTTTTTTAATTTATTTTATTATTTCATTTTCAGTACTTTCTTTTCCAGCTCTCTTTTTTTTCTTCCCACGCGGTGCTGCTCCCTGTTGCTGCGCACACCACACCCGAGGTCTTCCCCAAGGTCTCCCTTGTCCTGCTCCACACTACTGCAGCTGCCTAGTCTTTCCCCTGTGAGTCCAGATCACCAGCGACCCCTGTCCTCTCCTTCCCCTCTAGACCGCACCGCACAGCACCCAGCAGTGCCTGCCTGGCCTCCCCCTTCCTGTACATCAGCGCCAGTCCGGCCCACCTCCTTCCTCGCTCTTGCACAGTAGCCCACGCAGGCCCCTGCTACCTCCCTGCCGCCAGGCTTCATGTCCCCTCCAGCCTTCTCCGCTGTAGCTACTGCTTTCAGCCTCCGCCAGCCCTGCCATATCCCCTCCGCGTCTGCCTAAGACCCCGCCTCCCTGTCTGGATCTCACCTCCATACTCACCCGGGAACCCGCACATCCTCCTGCAGCAGCGTCCAGCCGATCCAGCCGCCTTCATCATGCCGACAGTACAAAATCCACCGCTCTCCCACCACCATTCACAGTCCCCTACTATCTGACCTCCTGCAAAAACTCCATTTCCTCCCCCTGTGATTCCTGAACTTACTCACACCACCCTCCTGCTCCCCGCACGACAGCCCGCACATGCCCCTACTACCTCCGTTGTCTGCTACCCGTCCTGCCCAACGTCCACTAGTCCCGGCCTGTCGTCGCCCGACACCTACCTACTACCGAACTCTCCTGCACAGAGGTGCCTCGCCCATCTTCTAGCCTCCCCCTCCTCTGGGTGGGCTACCTCTGTCGCGCGCCCCACATAGCCACCCCGTTACTTTCCCTTTGTAGCCCCTTGCCGTGATCCGGCAGCAGTCGGCCACCTCTTCACTTGCATGCAGAACACCCCCTGATTCCGTGTCCTGCTCGCCAACTACCCATCCCCTTTCTATGCTCGAGCATCCCGCCGAAGACCTGCCCTCCTCAGACCTTCCTACTCCATCCAATCGGAAGCAAGCAGTCGTCCCCCTTGCAGCGCCGCCTTTCCCTGTAGCAGCCCGACACCCCACCTTCCGTCCGCCTCACCTGTGTGCTTCTAGCTGTAACCCGGATCACTCACACCCTTCCCATCGACTGCCTCACATCGCTTCTTTCCAGCGGCCCTTGTCCCACCCCCTGGTCGGACCACGTCCAGCTGCGCTCCTTTCGTTGTTCCGGCGCGACGCCCTCCGGCGGTCCATTTCTTGCCACAGCCCCCCGATGGGTATACCCTTTTATTTGATGCCCGTTTTATTTCTATATTTGATATATATATATATATATATTTGCCTAGGGTTTATTAGAGTTTTTATTAATTAATTTTTATTTGGGTCGTTTTGACATTATATGACCCGCGCGGGGCGTTTCCGAGTGAGCGCCATCGCTGCGCTTTGTTTTCGAGTTTGCGTCGTCGTCGTGCTTCAGTTTCGAGGTGAGGTTTTCTTCCCGCCGCTTGTTTTTTCATACTTTAATTGGGGATTTGGTTTGTGTTTTGTGTTCATAGTGTTTTGTTTACAATACGTTGGACCTTAATGTGTGGTGTCAGACGTGCGTCTTCCATTTCATCTCGGTCTCAAGGTAGGTTCCCCTGTGCATTGATTTTTAAAATATAATTTACATTATTTCCTTCTATCTATGCACATTAATTGTTCAAATTAAATATTTTATTAATTTTAATGAAATTTGAGATAATATAAGATAATTAGATTTTAAATGATTATTCGGTGTAAAAAGAGCCATTTATTTTATACAAAACACATGAAACATTTTCATGATGAACGAACACCCAGTATTGAAAGAATTCATTTTTGGATTTTAAAAATAATTCACAGAATTTGAAATGTGCTTTTGGTTTTAATGATAAAGGATTTCTTCTAAAGCACGAACAAGCATTTTTGTTCTTTTTAAAATGGTGATTTTGAAATGTGTTTAATGCATGTTTGGAACATTAAGGAAAATGATAATTTTTTTTTGATAAATTGCAATAAATGAATGTGATTTTGGGTCCTAGACATGGCGTTCTAGACCGATTTAAATGTTGGGTTTGGACATGGCGTTCCTCCCCAATGGTTATCTAAGCTTGTGATATAGGGTGTTAGACATGACGATCTACACCGAATGATTATCTAGATGTTATACATGGAGATCTACACAAAATATGATTTAGGGTATTAAACATGGAGATCAACACCAAATTAGAATTGGGGTGCTTGACATGGCGTTCAACAGTAAACGAATTTTAATAATGACTTATAATAAGGATGAGAGATGTGATTAAAACCCAAGTGAAATGTGATCAAATTAAGAAAGGTAAGAAAGAATGTATTTCCAACCTGAGTTGAAATGATAAGTGAATATGTAGAGTAAGTGAGAAAAATGATTAATAGTATTTTTATTCTTGAACCAAATGTACTTGTATGTATTTCTACATTTCCCTTGTTGTGTGCTTACTTTGTGTATTGTTTTTCTTGGAAAGTGTTAAACTGGGTTTGACTTGGTTTCAAAATAAAAATGGTTTTCAAATGAAAGTATTTAATCCTCATTGTACAAAATTGAAAATGTAAACACCACTTTCACTCTGAAAATGATAATGTATCACTAAAGGATTTGACTTGGGTTTATGAGAAATGAATAAGGTTAATGACCCATACTTTGTTTTTGAGTAACATGTAAAAAAACATACTTTTATAAATTGTAGTTAAAACATGAAATGATGTTTCTTTAATTATAAAGTTACTGAATTCGGTATAGATATCGGGCAAGCCTACTGTGTTTTAATACTCGTGACAATAGTTCTTTTCTGTTTTTAGTGTCTATTCAGGATACTGCATGGGTGCGTTCACCTTGGGTGACGTTTGGTCATGAGTTGGTGAGTGACCTCGGGAGGTCACACATAGATATTGGTTTTCACTTTTGGTTAGTTTTATTTTATTTTGTTTCTTGTTATTATTTTTACTAAGTTTATTTATTCAATGCTTCCCAGTTTTATTTCTGTTGCTATATTTATTTATCTCGGAGAAATTGTTCCCACAACATTTGTCGATGCCCTGGATCTTGTCGCTATCCTGGGAGGACAGGGAACGCCCCTCGGGTCATGTCGCGGACCGACTCAGGTGACTAGTTCAGGGTCAACCCGGGTTGGTTCGAGAAAAATGGTATCAGAGGAGGTCAAACCTTAGCGGAACTCACTTTTCAGAACTCCCTTTGTTATTTGGGATGTCTAGTAGATGGAGATTATGTCATTCGGGGATCAGGAGGTAAGTTATGGTTCAGTGCCTGATCACCACTGCTCGTGACTAGACATGGGTTACCAAGGTTAGTCCGGGATTTGAATCATTAATATTTGGTTTCTTTGTATTGAGGGATGACAATGGAGGTGAATCAGTTCACTTTGGGGACTCACATGGGGTGGTGACCCATATGGAGTCCAAGTGTCAGGCTTAAGGTCCTCTTAGTGTTATGCTTTACCTGGGGCATGGATCACCACCATGTCGCTGGGTCAGACATGTGCACTAGTTCCTCATTTCAGTGGGGGTATTTTTTTCTTGGGTTTTGTTTTAATATCGGTTGGATTGAGTGTGTGTTAAAAGTGAAATTGGTTTTGAAATAGAAAGGTGTTTCTTCCAAATTTGTTTTTAAATTACTAAAGTGGGTTTTTAAAAACAAGGTGTTTCGGTTTGGGAAAAAAATGGCATATGTTTTGGATTTGGTATGGAAAAGATGTGTTTGAACCTTAACACTCTTTATGGAGGGTCACACATGAGTGGGTATGTATGGAAGTGTGTGGGGGAACATGTTCGTAGAAGATGTGAGAGGGATTGAATAAATGAATATGTGATGGTTCATAAGGTTCCATAGGTGAGTTTTTTTTTTAAATTTCAAAGAAATAATGTTTTTGGAAAAGTGATTTCTCCGTGTGTTGTACATGTTAGGATTATGGGACTATTTTCCTTGGTTTGTGTTGTTGTGTTGATTGAGTTTTGGCATGATGCCAGTTTCGATGGTGTTTTTCATGTTGTCAGGAATCAATGAAATAGATAAACAATGATATCAATACTAATAGCTCTGAACATGTTCCTCTCCCACAATTAAATTGAATCAACTATAATTGTTCAAAATCAAAAAATTACAATTTAATTCAATGTAATTTGGATTTTACTTGTACAGGGGATAGATACTCATAGTCATAAGTAATTACCAAAAACCATTTCTTTCATATCTCTTTCTATTATCTCTAATCAACATCAAAAACTAGAAAATAACTTTCTTTGATTCTACTTTGTAACATTCTCTGTTTGCGTTCCACCCAAAAGCTCCCAGTACCTGGTTAGTCACATGACCTCATGCTCATTTCCCCAAATGCTAGACGTTTCTGAATAGCCTTGAGGGACAATGTATGATAATGGGGAAACTAGGACCTCATTCAATGATTATAAAAAGTGTAATTAAGAATAAAATAATAGCAGAGGCAGTAATTCTATACTACAAATGTAAACAACAGAAGAATGATTGTAATAATAAAACTGCATCATAGATATATAAATGATGTATATCACATGTGTCTAGTAATGCTTGAAAAACATGTCCCAAATATAGAAATACAAAAAAATATAATACAAAAAAAATAAGTAAACTCCAAAAGCATCGCAATCTTTATCTTGGTTCCATACTCTCCTACTCAAATATCAATCATGTACATGACTAATAAGTGTGAATTCCCTTATCTATAACTATGATTATATAATCTGTTTGGGTCCAAAATCGTGACCCAAATAGTTTGTGATATTTATCCATGTATTCCAAAAGAAAATACATGTGACTAACTCTCAGTGAATTTATATATATATATATATCATTAAATATGCATGAAATATGTAATAAACATGGAATTACTCAAAACAAACCATACTACAACTTTTAATTACAATCATCTAGCATTTAATATTCATTATTTCAATCATGTATCCTTGAGATCTATCCTATGATCTATATCCATGGTGTAATGTAACCAAAACAAACATCTCATAAGACCATCTAAATAATCATGTAAGACTGAAACCAATCATGTTATTTAGCTTGGAATACATGTCACAAACCATCAATTTATTGCAAACAACCATATGGGAATGATCTAACGGTCTAACCTCTTGGGAAAAATATAGAATCAATTAATTCTATAACGACCCTCAGGAAAATTTCTCATGGCCTAACCACATTGCACCACTATAGCATCAATACATTAAATAATGACCCTCTAGGAAACCTCTAATGGTCACACCCCTATGGTCCAAACATCTACAGTAAGGAACTCAAAATACTATGTAATAAATCATGATGTACCCTATGTATTATTGGTCAATGGAACACATTTTAAATTGGAAAAATATAGTGATCATATCATATAAAATAAAATAATCTAAAAGACCCCATTGTCTTTCTATTCGATGTCTCTTGAAGTCCATTTGATAAATTGGGCACATATCATGTTGAATAATCTAATGTAATATATATCAAATACATGGATATAATTTCAAAATGAATATCATAGTTATTTCTCAAAATCAAAATTCATCCTAACAAAATGTGGAATTGAAAACAAGGTAGGCCTTAAAGGAATCCTTGAACAAATGACCGTAAACAATCAAACAAGGTAAACCTACCCATGAGGTGTCTCATAGACAAGGAATCTAAACTCACAGATATGAAACAACCATTTTATCAATCAATAAAACAACATCACACATTAACAAGTTTTATTTCCAAATCTAGCAATACAGAAAACATGGCCATACACCACTTTCTGCATAAATATTTCCAAGACAAACAATAAATGGCACAAAACATGCACCTCAATGTCGTATAACAAATATACATAAACAATGGCCCTCAAAATGGAATATATTGGTGTAGATCTATAAAAAGATTAAAAACTCCCAACCACTAATAACTCAATACAGAACATAAATTAGGAGAAAATTATCCATAGGTGGTTATAACTCATCAGTGGGATTCCAACATAGTAGACCATTTCTCAATCAGAGCTCAAATGGAGATTTGGGGGTTCGATCCTCGATGTCATTCCCAAGTGCTCCTAAAGGAATAATGGTGAAAAGAATAGGTTTTTGGATATGAGACGATACCCACTTCCTATATATTAAAAAAACTACATGACATGTTATTTAAAAATATGTGTCATGTAGTATCCTTTACGGGCCCCTGACTAAACCGGTCCAGCCGTTTCACTACACAAACTTCAACTCAGCTATTACACAATTAGTGCACTACTGTATATGGCTATTGGGTACATTATGTGTACATGGATGTACACATCATGTACTAAAAAATCATATTTTTAACATTTTTTCTTAAAAACCACTCAAAATCAATATTAAGACATGAAATAACGATCTAGGTTGTTACATATGGGGAATAATTCCAATGAAGTTCTAACCAATATATCCCATAGGATCCATAACAATTCTATATATGTATAAAAAATGTCTTATAATGTAAATTTCATTTTTTCCCACTAATTTACTTTCTATCTTCACCGTCTCTAATAATTTCATATCTATTTTTTCTCAGTGAATGACACAAATATTTTTTGAAATTGTTTTCTTAATATCTTCCCTCAAAATCACATAAATATCCCCTATTGGATTCATGTTCCTAATCATTTCCCACAACTGAGTAACTTCTACTAATAGTTAGTATACATCCAAGGATATTTTCTATCTTTAAACCATTCAGTATATAATTTTTTAATAAAAGTAATCCATTTTTAGATTGTTAAGGGATATTTAGATCCAAAAAAGGAATTTTCTAATTGCAATAAGGTGGAAGAAACATCTTATTGTCACATTCAAGTATAATTATGAAACTCTACATGATTAAATTTAGTTTTTATAACATGAGGTATATGATTCCTCAACTTTTGATGTTATTTATTCTAGTATCCATAATGTTATGATGGGTTCCGATGCATTGTGCATTGTCCTCATAATTTACATGTTTCCACCTAAATAGATCCATTTTTATAAAATAAGAAAATCATATAGAGATAAATGTTACTTTTATGAATAATTTTATTTTGATGGTAATTTATGTCCAAAGGCAATATTCATAATGATGTTATTATTTTAATTCCTTCTGATAGCAATCTAATTTTCTATTAATCTATCATTAGTTTTTGTCATAATTTCCACATAAAAAATATCCCCCATGAGTTTTAAATAATGTCTGCACTAAGACCATTGTAATACACCATGTTATGATGAATTCAATTGATAGAGTTCCTTTTCAGTTTTTTTACTCGTATGATTAACTATTCTGGAGCCACACATATCAGTAGTATATAAACACTGATTTCATTTATTTAATCCACATACTTCATTTTTAAGAAAAATTATGGGAAGTCTTCAAATTACAATAAATTTACATCTGTTTATTAATTATGTTATCTAATAATAATTACAAAAAAAATAGCTAAACTTATCCAATGATACTAATAATGACTTAATAAATTTAAAATACATGACATGAAATATAATTTATTAAAAGAAACTAATAAAATCTAAGTATTTTTTAGTTATAGTGTCTTAGAATCAATGTACACAATAAAAAATAATATAAGTAAAACATCAACATTAATAATATTTGATTATTTGTAAGGACTCAATATTAATTGTTCATAAGTCAGGTCATGAACAGTAATTTTTGGGGGAAATAAATGAATAGAAAAATAAAATGAATATATACCAATAAGGGATAACAAATAAAAATGACTCTTATTGGGAATAATCGATTATAAATGATAAATAAAATGAGATAATAATAATAAATACATGATTTATAGAATTAATTTTTTTCACATTACAATAATGATAAATACAGACCATATGAAAAAAACATCAGGATGGATTCCAATTCATTATGAAAATGGTTATAAAATTTTATGTCACAAAACATATGATATATTTTGAGATGATTTTTTTAAATTCTATAATTTCTATTAATATTTTTTGGAAATAAAAGAAACAATATAAAAAAGATATGTCTAATTAAAAGTATATCTACCAATAATTTTAGAATTTTTTATTTAATAAATTTTTTTATATCAAACACATTAATCATTCAAAACTGAATCATATATACATTCAACATGATTCTATGATCCATCAAATAATGAGTAATTCTTATAAATTATAATGAGAAATTAAATTACGTTGGAATGAAAATTTCTTTGCCATCGATATGAAAATGGTTTGTCTATCATTGTTAATAATTTTAGTTTATTGGTGTTACTTGGATTACTCATTTATGTGGCTGAATATATTCAATATCTATGACTATATTTATTCTATCAATGTAATTGTGTTTATTATATAATAATGGTAATTTTTTTTCTATTAGAATTGTAATGTTTATAATGATATAGTAATGATGACATCTACCAGAAGAATGTATTTTTACTACAATGAATGGTGATATTCGAATGACAACATTAGGAGATGCACATGATGAGTTATTAAGTAATATATCTTTTGATTTCAGTGAATAAAACTTTTATTATTTTGTAATATAACAAATATATATGATCCTATAAATAGGGAAGCATTCTAGGAGCTAGAAGATGGGTAGTTCCTTGTAGATAGTATGGTTGAATTCCTTAAGAACTAAGGGTCATGTAATATCCTAATCCTACATGTCTTGTAATATCTGAGAGTATGGTCCTTTTAAGGGTTTCCCCTCATCCCTTGAATGGTTTGTTATCAAAAATCAATTAAAATAAAGGCTTTCAGGATATTCGGCAGAGAGGATGATTTTTACTCCAAAAATATTATGTTTGGTCATATGTAACATCTCATTACATTCTTTAATTAAATTATCATATATTTTTCATTATATATAATTTTTATCAATATTTCAAATTCCTAAATATATTTTCCATCTATATTAATTATTTTGAATTTGGGATCATAGATCGAGTGATTGAGGATTGGTAGACTATATTTTTATATTGATGTAGTCGTGGTCTTTTGGTGACAGGATGATGTTGTTTATTCTAAACATTATAATAGATGGATTTATTAATTTAGAAATATATACCACATGGATAGGTTTTAAATTGAGTATACTCAATGTTGATGTTTGTGAATTCCTAAAAAAATTATGGTTGTTGAGTAGAAATTCTTTTATAATGTTTTTAGTATGTCTTTATTACATTTATTTAAAGATTTAACATTTGGTATCTCCACTATTTAATCTAATTTTTTTTAAAAAAAATCATTAAATCCTTAATTAAACCAAAAAAAGTTACAAGAGGCTAAATGAGATAATTTTACATTTATCACTATTGATTATACTAAGAAAATCATCAGCAACTGTGGTCACATGAACAACAGAGGCTTCAGGAATTCCTTGATTTGCAAGTATATCAGCAAGAGAGTTGGCTTCATGGTAAACATGTGTAATGATAAAGTTCATTGATGCAAGAGTGTAAAGAAATTTGATCCATTTCAGTGTAATCTTCCATGCAATATGGACATGGTTCCTTCTAAAAACATGTATAATAGTAGAGTAATAACTTTCAAACCAGAAATTATTCCAATTTCATTGATGAAATATCTCAAATGCATTAATAAGTGCCATCATCTCAGTTTCAAGGGTAGTGGCATGACCAGAAGAGCCTTAAAATCCATCAATCATGTCGCTATTGTGATCACGAAAAGAAATACCAGATCCAGATAGTCTAGATCTTCCATTTGAGGCGCCATCATTGATGCATTTTATCCAACCTGCAAAAGGTGGAGTCCAAAAAATTTCCATAGTGCCCATAGGTTTAGGAAAGATACTTAGCTGATGAATCGTTCTCCATATTACAAAGTCTATGATAGAGTTATGGCAATGTTCAGTGTGGAACTTATTTTCACATCGAATTATATATAGAATATGTGAAATGGAAGCCTTATGATCGAATGTGGAATTTTCTTGCCTGATTTTATTTCTTCCCCTCCAAAGAGTGTGAAATGTTTCTGCACAATCCACAAAGAATAGAGTATAAATATTCATGAAAAACAATTCTTCTATAATTAAGTGTAGAAAATCTGCAATGTTGTTGGCATGAGGTATCGAGATACCAAAGAGATCAAATATAATGATCTAGAGTGAAGAAGTGGTTTTACATGAAAGGAATATATGATCCAGGTCATCCCTATGTTGGTTTCACAAATCACATCTTGAGTATAGAGAGATACCAACTTTTTGGATATTTTGGTCGACTGGCAGCTTTTCCAGGATTATTCTCGAGAGAAGAGTGAACCAAGAGGGCTAGATCCATTTTCTGAATTGCTGGATATCACTGGAAGAATTTCCCTATATTAAATTATTAGAAAAGCATTTAGAATCGTGCTGCCCATTTGCACTTGTTTCCCAAACCATGATACCATCTGAATTAATGAAGTCATAAAAATTTATAATTTGAACAATGTGGGTAGGAAAATTGATAGTCTACTCGAGCTGGTCACAAATATGGGCTTCTGAATCAAAATCCATAGTTTTAGAATTTATAGTATCAATTAAAGGAGTTACTATCCAGCTATCCTTCCAGAATTTCAGCTTGGAGGAGGCATTCACCAACCAATTAGAGTGACTAGTGATCTTTTGAAAAACCTTTTTCAAACCAGGGAAAACAGAGGATTTCATATAAGATAACTTTCCAGAAATTATTCTAGTAAGTATTCAAACTCTGAGAAAATCAAGAGATCTTTATTTTCCATTAATGAGCCTCCAAATAAATTGAGCCTGAAGATATTGATTAAAGAGTTCATTTTTCTTAATCACAAGACCCCCCATAGTGAGGGGTAACAACAGTTACTCCATGAGGCATTGATAATTTTCCTTTAAAGGGTGATGCCACACCAAAAAAAATCATCATAAGGGAATTGAGAGTCTTTATATTAGAAGTAGGACAGAAGTACACCATGATGGATTAAACATGGTTGGAAATGATCACATGTTTGACTAAGAAAATTCTACCTGCCAAGGATAGTGATTTTCCTTTCTAATTGGAGAGAGTTCTCTTAACATGACTAACCAAATTAGAAAAGTAGGTGGAGCGCAGCCTTCCAAAAGAAATTGGGACTCCAATATATGTAAATGGAAGGGAACCCTCTCTAATGCTCAAATTCTATAGCATACAATGTTTCCTAGAATCTGAAATATTTTTCCCAATGAAAAAAAAATATTTTTTCCAGCTAACCTCTTGTCAAAAGAAAATATCATAGCTATTTAGGATGGATTTGAGATTCTGAATATTCCTTTTGTCTCCCGGTGTAAAAATGATAACTTCATTTGCAAAAAGAATATCTGAGGGGGTAGAGATACCACAATTAGCTTAAAGAACATTAATATTTCCATTTTCAACATTGTGAGTGATCAGTCGACTAAGGTAATCCTCTGCAATGGAAAAGATAATTACAGACAAAGGGTCTCCTAACTTACTCCTCTAGAACACTTGAAATATCATTCAGGTGATTCATTGATAAGTATGGAGATATAAGAAGAGCTAATCAATGTATATTACCACTTTATGAAGATCGGGTGAAACCCAAACTTGTGCATAATGTTACCAATGAAATCCAAATCAATGGTGTCAAATACCTTTTAGATGTCCAATTTGAGGATAATAATCCCTCCTCATGTAGGTTTTTGAATAAGGTTCACACATTCAGATGCATTGAAATGACATTAATGAATTCTTCTGCCCTTAAGATACCCAAACTGATTCCAGGAAATGATTTTATCATAGATGCAGGCCATCATGTTAGCCAGGATTTTAGTAAGGATTTTCTGTATGGTGTTGATAAGATAAAAATTTATGAATTGACTGATATCACTAGCATTGTACACCATTGGGATTAAGGAAATAAATTGTGCATTGATTCAATGAATCTGTGATCTATCAGAAAATAAGTGATTGATCAAAATGAAAGAATCTTCTTGGATAATATCCCAATAAAATTGGAAGAAGTGATTGGTGAATCCATCCGGCCTATGATAGCAATCTTTTTTAAGACCTAGGACATAATTCCTTATTTCAATGTAATCGGGTTCTATAATCAGCATTAACATTTCATCATAACTAACATGAGAAGGCATGATTCTATCCTGGAGTTCACCATTTCATTTAGGGCCATTTAAGAGTTTCATATAGAATGAAACAATATGATTTAAGAGACGTTGATGATCCTGAAGTGTAACATCTCCACCTTTAAGAAGATAGAGTGGCATACTAAACCTTCTACTCATTTTTAGGGAATTAAAAAACTTATTAGTTCGATCACCATCCGTAACCCACCTAACATTATGTATCCCCTTTTGAATATTGTCTCTGAGGAAAATAAGATTTTACAGATCTGAGGAGATTATAGCTTCTTGTCCATCGAGGCATGAGAAATCAATATTATTCATTGATTGTTTTATGCCATGATGTGTGTTTTCAAGAGAATCATATTCCTGATCAAGGAGGCTGAATATGTTTTTGATCCAATGCTTCATCTTAATATTGAGAGATCGATGTTTGAAAACACAAGATAAAATATGGCTGCTTTCCCCAGTGCACCACGTATCCTTGACCAATGTGGGGCATTCATGAAGGGCAATCCAATCATTATTGAACCTAAAAGGGAGAGGAAATATCTCACATATTCCAATAAAAATAGACATGATTGGATGATAGTCAGAATTATGTTTGGCATGAGTCTCACAAGATATTGTACTCCAATTATCCAGTGCATTGTCATTAACAACGTCGTGATCAATTTTACAAGCTCTCATGCCATTATGATGCTTTCTATTCCAGGTGTATTTGGATCCGAGCAGATTAACCTCAATCATATTTGATCTTTTGACACAGAGTCTAAAATCATCCATAGTAGAAATTGTAGAAGAGTGTTTAGGACCTTCATCCGCATTGGGAATGGCATTAAAATCACCTATAATCATCCAGGAATCATCAATGTTATTTGTTAGATTGGATATGTGTTTCCATAATTCCCTTCTAACGAGGTAGTTATTAGAATCATAGACCATTGAGATGAATAAATTTTGAGCATTCATAGTAAACATGCAGGTCATAATTTGATCTTGAACAAAAACAAGGGTGAGATTGACAACCCTGATATGCACCAGGAACCATAACTGATCATGATGATCATCATGTACAGAGTTGGAAATTGTTTAACCGAGTTTATCATGAAGAGAAACAGAACTAATATCCTTTTTCTTGTGTTCAGCAAGTCCAATAACATCAGGATTATGTTTAATCACAAGAAGTTGAAGTGAAATCATAGTTCCAGAGTTGGATATTCCATGAGAGTTCTAGAAGTGAATCCTCGTTATAAACATAGAGTGGGGTTGAGCCCCTTTTTCTACAGGTTGTCACCCACCTTGATTCTTTCTGATATTCTTGGATTAATGCTTTGAGGAGATCCTGAAGAGGAAGGTCTTTCTAGGGTAATTTCAGTAGGATTGGAGGATATTTTAAGTACATCATCTCTGGGATTTTCATCAAGATGTAGTTCAGTATAGATTTGATAGCAATCCTATGTAGATGTCTTCTTGGGCAGGATTGAGGTATTTACATCTTGTATGAGATTCTGCAGTCTATCACACACTCCTGAAATAGCTGGTCTTTTTGGAATGATTTCAGAAATATTTAAGGCAGTGATAAGTACATATTTTCTATTATTTGCTTACAGGTGCAATTCTGTACAGATCTGAGAAACATTCTAGATAGAAATATGCTTGGATAGGAATGAGGCATCAACTTCTTGTTTGTGATTCTCTTTAAACAGAGGTGAGGCTTCTTGCATACTCCCAAAGAGTTCCTATGAAGATGTTCCCACGTACACTTGAATGGATCCATTTTTAATCATGGAAGTGTCAAGAGATTTATCAGAGGAGTGTGAGATATTTCCAAGTTCATATTGAAAAAAAACCAAGCACTTCAGAGATTATTGAATTGATCAGATTTAGAGTAAAATCCTCATTTTGCAATTTAAGAGCAGTGTTGAATGTAGATTAAAAAACATAATATAATCCAAATCCAAATCCCCTATGTTATTGTTTACCATACTAAATAGTCATCCAAAAATGGTGGATTTTATTTTTCATCAACATTATATGTTTCTCAAGAATATCAAATTAGGTGATATTTTTAATTAAACATCAAATAAAAAAATGATACAGTTGAATAAGAGATTAGATCATCTGACGTAAATATGAATGACCATTGTCAATTTTTTAAATGGAAGAATAATATTTTTCAGAATGTTATTTTAATTATAATTATAATAATATTTTTTAAAGAAAAAATAATATTAAGGGATCTTAAAAATTCAATTTGTATGAGTGAATGAAATATAGTCACATAAAACCAAATTATTCCAAACCTCTGAAGAAATAATATAATGATATAAATTCATAGAGGAATTCTTTGAAATCATATGTTCATAGGAATTAAAATTTTATGAAATCTTAAGACTCATGGAGTTAATGTAGAGGTGATATATCATTATAAGACTCATCAAATGATATATGAGAAGATAAAAAAAATAATATATTCATTGTTGCGATTCCAAACAATAATAGTTCTTTACTGATTAAGGATATTCTCAAACAATAAAAGTATTAATTTAAAGTACAATTATTTTAATAGTGATAATGAAAATAATTCTACTTTATATGGTGAGGAATCTACTACATCAGAATTAATAATATTGAACCTTGTTTTGATAAAGTATCTATAATTTTATAAATATTATAAGGAAAAGAAAAATTACCAAAACCCATCACACATTACAGTAAAAAAATATTGTTGAAATTAATATAATATATACGCATATTTTTGGGATTTTAAATAATTCAAATGGATTATAAAAAATAATTTGGGGAAACTGCTCATTGAATGTTTTTAGAGATATTTATTCTTTAAAATTCATATTTTTCATAAGATTTTTCAACAACAAATCTAAATAAACATCACATTAGGATATAAATTTGGTAGTGAGACTAATATTTTAAATATAACATATGGAAAAATAATAAAATCAATTTTTACTACTGGTAAATGTAAATCTTATAAGAAGTATAGACAAATAAAACATCATAAGTATGTATCTGGAATAGGTTACACTAATAACAACATAGTTTTCAAAAGAACTGATTTTTTTTCGGGAGTTCCCATTATGTAAAAAAATTATAATTTATAGAGATTATATGAATCAATGTTCCTTAATTAATGTAAAATATTATGGTTTTCACAATGATTTTTTTAAGAATTAAAATATTCTCATCATATTATATTTTTTCACATTTGGTTAAATAAATTATTTTTTCTAATAACACAGGAAAAATGTGTGTTTGTGTTCCAAAGTAATAGTCTATTTAAGAAAATAATAAATGCACCAAAAAAATATATCGTAAATTGATAGTTCTTATTTCTAGAATATGATATGGAACAAATATTTCATCATGATGATTATTAAAATTAATTGTTGAAAATTTATCATTTTTTACAATTCTTATAGAGATATTATCTGTATGTGTAAATATTTCTTCATAGAAAAACATATTTTAAAAATTTTAATTTATGTAATTTATAAGGAAAATATATAATTATAAGTCAATAATGTTATGTGGTATATATTTTAATGTTCATGAATGATTAATATAATGTTCATAGTAAAAATATATGAATTTATTTTTTCGAAATGAAAATATTTAAACATATAACATAGAGGACCAATACATCTAAGATATTCCATTACATTGTGTAATATAAGAAAAATATTTGTTATTATATATAATTATATGACACTGTAATGTCAAAATTGTGGCAAAAAATCTATGAAATTACTAGTTAAAGATATAATGGAACGTATTAATTATTTATCAATTTTTTTAATCATATTCAATTTAGAAAGAAACATAAGTAATATTTCAAATGTATTAGTCAGGAATCATATTTTGATGATTCATTGATCATTAATATGGATTTTTATAGTCTCAAAAATATAGAATTATCTATTTAAAATATTATGAATATGTTTTTACAATGAATATAGTATATATATAAGGGTTTATTTTTAGAAAGGAAATCATAATCATTTTCTTGTTTTAAGACATTTTTAGTCAGTTTTATTACTGAGAAAAATATATCCTTGATAAATATTCTTAGTATAGTTACAGTAGAATTATTAAATTCTACTTTTTTTAATTTGTAAAGAAAAATGTTATAATATATATTTTTCAGAATATAAAATATAATAGAAAAAATGTATTTTTTCAATAAAAATGGAAATATTTAATGGATTACATGAAACATGTTGAGTGAACAAGAATTTTATAAATATATATTGGATAATGTAGTCACTACATCCTATAATACTATAATTTTTTTTTAATTATAAATTTTATTTAAATAATTCCTTATGATTTGGGAACTGTATAAATCCCAAAAAATTAACATTAATTTTTTTTGAATGGAAAATATTAATCATAAATACTAATGATTGTTAGTATAATTTTAATTTAAAATATTATGGGGTAATATTATTAGGATATTATAGAACTTGTATGTTTTAAAATGTTTTAATTAAATAAAAATGCACTATTTAAGACACATATCTTATTAAATATGAAAAAACTATGAGTTTTTTTTCAAATATCCATATCACGAATCATCAAATACTATTTAAATATTTATTTTCCAACCAGTGGTGGAATTATATTCTTAGTAGAGGAAAAAGGAAGGAATTTTTTTTGTTATACTTTAGTAATAATTTAAACATGATATTAATGAAATATTGTTTATTAATCCATTTTTTTTGTTTATTCGTATCAAGCATCCAAGTGATATTATCATTGGTGGTGTAGATATTTATTTTCGAACAAGATGTTCCCCATGAAAGGAATTTGAACATTGAAAATATTTACTCATATTATGAACCAATTTTTTTATGATGTTGTATGTGATAAATATTAGATAAAACATATGAATGTTGAACTTTTGTATTTAAATGATAATTATGTTTGTACATTGATTAAGAGAACCATAGATACTTCTATAATTTTTCTAAAATTGGTTTTTAGGATTAAATGTAATGACAATGGGATTTCAATAGTGTATAAATATATTATTTCTAAAATATTTTTTAATAAATAAGAGGTCATCAATTATGAAGAAACTTATACCACATTAGGTAGAAATGATGTTATCTGAATTCTTCAAGAATATGTATAATTATTTAATTTCAATCATTTTAAATCAATTGTAAAGTGTAATTTTGATAATGGATATGTACATGAGGAAGATTAGGTTTAATAAACACCTAGTATTGTTAATAAAAAAATCACAAGAAATATATTTAGAATTAGTAATGATCATTATTGTCATAAACAATCAATGTGTGTCACATATGATAAATTACATGGATTTTGTGTAAAAAAATTCTTTATTGGAAATGAAGATAAATAAAAAAAATTAATAATGTTTTTTAAAATAACATGATTCCTCAAATTTATATCGAGGAAATTACAATTAGATTAAAAAAATCTCCTATATATTACTTAGTGAATATAATAAAATTTCAGTTTAAAATTCGCATTTTTGGGTTACATAATTATTGAAATGGTTTTCAAATTTCACACAATATTGAAGGATTTCCTGATACCCTCCAAAAAATGTGTATCCCTCCTAGGACAGAAATGTGAGATGATATATAATGACCCCCGACAGTTGCCTCTAGAAGGCCTTGGTTTGGCCACTAGCACTGAGGGTGTAACAAACAAACAAATGAGAGGAACTACCCTCCAAGAGAAAACATTCGAAATATATAGATAAGATAAAAACCAAAAAAAAAATGTATGCAAGCCATATCATATAAAAGAAAACCCATGTACATATATTTATCATCTTAAAAATATTCTAAAACTGAAAAGGGACATATTTTTCCAAAAGAATATAAATGGGTAGTGACCACGTAGCCCGAACATCTCTTACACAACCTCGAGCTAGTTGTAACCAACCTGATCTCCATCCTAAATTATGTATACTGAAATAATGTTAATATAACATAGAGTGAGTATAATAATATACTCGGTAGTATCCTCCATAAATCATATCATTCATGTGTTTGGAATGAATTCAAATTGTCACTGAAGAACGAGTGAAAATAACTCATCACCTCCACTGGAATTCTATGTTCTGGGCCACACCCTAGAAACTATAACATAATATCATGTATAAGAGTATATAATATAATAAATAAAATCAGGTCTATCCCATTTCCACTTCCCTATTATTTTTCTTCATTTCCCTAACGACGCCCATCCTTCACATCTCCCTCCAAAATGGTTTTTCTGATGACACTACGAGTATCACCCAAATATGAACATTGTACAACTTACCACCACAACAACACAACTATTAGTAAAAATGTAGTTCATGCGATCCAACACATACAACATACAATGTACCATTTATTGAGTATTATGACATCATCCAGTATATCACATACACCAAAAAGATCATCATGCCATGTAATGACATGGATAACTTTTAATAAAAAATCTTATTAATATAATTAAAGGTATTATTTAGTAAAATGGTTATATAAATGATATGAAAATCCTTGGTATTATGGTTTTATATATTATAATCATTTTTAATATTGTTATTTTTCCTAATATAGTTCTGTAATTGTGGTCACATTAATAGTATAAATATTGGGATTTAACAAATCCAATTCTCTCAGAAAAATGAAGTGATAGACTCATCCAATATAATTTCCCAAACGAAGAAATGTTTTTATAGATTAGAATTGAGGTAGCATCATTTTTATTCACTATTTACCAATTCCAACCCAATATTCAAAACATTATGCTTGAACGGAACCACCTTTGAGAGAAGTGGAAGTTGTTAGAGATTACCACCCGAGCGATGTAATCTAAGCCACCCCAAGATTAGATCACCATTGAACTCCTTACCCATATGTATTATGCATGAGTTATAAAGGGTTATGTAACAAGACCCTAGCACTATGATTATGTGCATTATTTTATTAATAAATAATTTAAATTCATTTCAATATTGTCACATTGTAAATGGTTTTTAGTTAACAGATAATATTTTTAGTTAAGATGACATTAGTAAATATAATTTGATTAATTAATGGATTTTTGGAAATAAAAAATATTTTTATACGGAATTATTCTTAATAAATTACTTTTTATTAAATATAAATGATCATATACTTTTTATGAATACAATGGTAATTTTTATTAGGGTATGAAATTTTTTTTTTCAAAACCTGAGAATTTTCAATTAAATCCAGTTTTCATATTTAATGTGAAAATTAACATATATAAAAATTATTTAGATAAAATATATATTAGTTTTTGAATGAGGAAATCAATATTATCCAATAGTAAATTTTTCATAATTTTGCGAGACAGTCATATTTTTGGGTAAAAATTAAATACCATTTAAATATATAATGTGATTTATTACATCATAATGACTCAATAGAGAGGTATAAAACTAATATAAATAGTTGTTCCCCCAATATATGTTTCAAAATTAAAATATTGTGAATTTATGTTTTTTTATTAACATTTCAGACCTAAGTGGGTCCTCCAAGACTTATAATCATTTTAACTTTTAAAATGATTTCCATGAGAGTGTGACTCACCTCCACATAATCAAGACTTATAATTAAAGGAGTTAATCCATTATAATTATAAAATAACATTTTGCACTCCCATTCAGATAAATTATTGGGAAAAAACCACAGGTTGGTTTGTGGTTTTTATTTTTTTAATGTGGATGTCCAAAAACAAAATAATAAAAAATTATCTCACTTTTCATATATAATCCCACCCAATCCCCCACTTATATTCACTAAAAACCCATGGGGCACATACCTACTCTATCATATTCTCTCAAGTATCCCCTCAATGTTCCCCAAGC
Organism: Viscum album; assembly: GCA_963277665.1. Lineage (NCBI taxonomy): Eukaryota > Viridiplantae > Streptophyta > Magnoliopsida > Santalales > Viscaceae > Viscum > Viscum album. The sequence continues at coordinate 263,396,415 of OY728122.1, read as the reverse complement.
TCCAAAGAAAACCCTATTAAGACACTCCCAAGCCTTTTGTATCTCACTTCTATGTAAGGGGTTTCTTCGTTTCTATTTTTTGATTACATTCCATTATGTTGTAATAACATTTATTTTTTAATTTAAAATGATGGTTTATGATTTCAAACAACCACTATACTTCTCTTCTGTGGTTTGAATTATTAGAGACCTCTTTTCCTCTCATTAGTGCCTCCCATGTACACTCATTACCATGCCGAAATTCAGTAACAAATTTATCTCTTCACATTTACATTGATGAAATTATTATGTCCCTTGATCCTAAATTAAATTACATATGTTGGGACATGTATATATAATACCCCTTTAGTGTCCATTTCAATTATATATTATTATTCACCCCTTTATCTCTCAGAAACTATTTTTTATTAAATCTTATGTCACACCATTATGCTACTTAAATGGGACTGTATTTTTCCATGCCAATGTCATTGTGTAGTGAATACCATTCTCATTTATATATAATGGGTTTTCATCTTTATGATAATTTCATTAATTATTATATAGTATCATGTATGAATTCCATATTCTTTTATCCATAAATAAATGATTATATTTGATGGATCCATTTTATATGATCCTTGTGGAAAACTTATGAATGAAATGAAATGATTAAGAAGGGTGTGTCATGATAGCACTCCATTGCATTGGGTAAAGATTTGTATCATGATATATCATGTTTGATGAGGTTTTACTAATGATAATTAAATTTCAATGTGGTTTTACTCATTATCAGTGTCATATGAGCCTTGGTTCATGGAAATACCATGTTAAATGTTGTTCTGACATTTCCATGATAGGATAATCATTCTATATCATGCCTTTATTTTCATTTTTCTCTTATTCTTCATTCATATGAATATTTCCTAACATGTACATTATTATTTTTGTTATTACATGTTTACTCATTTACAAGGATTTATAAATCCCCATTTTCTTATGCATGTCCTCATGTTATCCAATGAAATTATAAGTTCATAGGAATCTGTGGTCTCATGAAAAAAAAATCAAAAAGATATGTATTTCATGTTTTATGTTTTTACGTAATTTTATTAATTCACATATACTATAGACCTCTCTATCCTAAATTTTTCATCAAGTGAAGATTTTCTGTAATAAATTTGGATTCTCTGTGAAATAAAGATCATGATTGTTATAGTTTGTATTAGAGGACAAGTTTAGTTAATTTTGTTTTTAGGATTATAATACCCAAGTAAAAACCATACATACTAGAATATGTATATTAAAAAAATACCTAAATATTGGTGAGTATAAAGTATGTGGTTTATCAGGAAAATACATCCATTGTAGGATACATACAATTAGAGGTGGCTCTAGAACAAATGTATCTATCGGTAGAACCCGAAAACACAGATTTGGGCTAGAATCGACTGGGTATTGGTGCACGAAAATAGGCCATGTTGTACTCTAGGTTAAAAAACACATGGGGGGTATGATTTGGTAAATTCGCATGTTCCTAAGAACTACTATTAATGGAATAAAAAATTCCCTGAAGAATATATGTTGACATTTATATCATGAATAACATATATTGAATCCTATAAATTCATATGTTAAGGAAATAAAAATAAATTTATAATTCATCCATTTTTGTCTTTGGATCACCCCAAATGTAATAACCCTAAATTTCCATTTATTTCATTCAATGTCTGGTAATATGAGGACTCTTGATAAAAACTAATGTGTACATAAATATAAAGATATTTCTAATGCGATTCCAAAATAGATTGGAGATAGAATAATGAAACCTTTTAATGACTCTCTCTCAGTTAACTTCAGGATTGAATAGAAATATTTGTCTAGAGGAATGTTCAACCCCACTCCCCCAAGAAATAACAATTCACTATCAAGTGAATCATGAGACAATTTCCTCTTACATTTACTTTATCATGTGATCCCTCAATTGACGAATAATGGATCAACTACATTGAAAATATATTCTCCATCATTCAATGTTCTGACAAAAGAAGGATCATGTGGATGCTTATCGTATAGAGGGTGAAGCTGAACAATGGAGGACGTTGATAAAAAATATCAACCCTTAGGAGGATATTAAGGCATTGGAATGAAATGACTTCCAATAAATGTTTTCTCATAAATATTTTCCTCCCACCCTGTGACATAAGAATGAAAGGGACTTCCTAACCAACTTGAAAATTGGTGAAAAAATCATCAGAGCGTATTGGAAAAACATTACAAGGTTTGAATGATATGACACGTACTTTTTCATTTCCCTTGAATGTATGGTTGACCACTTATTTGGTGGTCTAGAAACTTGCCTATAGAAATCCCTAGGGATTTGGTACATCGAGAGCTATGAGGAAATTGTCTAATGTATCCTCTAACTCAAAATGGAGATCAGTGAATCTTAGTGGTATAATGCAGATATGAACCATAAGGTGGAATTTAATTATGTTATTTTTAGGGATAAATACTATGGTTCTATGAAAATACATCACCCCACTTGCAAAAGGTGTCAAAAGAATCCCCCTAAATATTTCATGATGGGAATGAGAAAATTCACTCAGTGTGGAAGATAAGGGAACATGGACAATAAAAGCTTCAAGAAAAACACAAGGTAACAATAGAGGATATGAACACACCATCTGACCATCAACACATTTTTCATTGATTCAACATCAATGAAACATGGGTCTTTGTAAACCAGTTCCCTATATCAAGGGTTTTTAGAGGCAACCAACAACCTCCACGGTAGAAAGGGAGAGATTTTTTAATCACTACTAGCGTAGTGAACCCAGAAAACAATGTGGTGAGAGGTATTCTAGTAATTCATTAAATAATAGGGGACATAATTTTTTATTTTGGTTATATGCATTATTTTACATCTCGAATGTCTAGAAGAAAAATCCCAACACCACCAGAAATCATGAATGTAAAGAAGCCGGTGAGAACTGTAATTGGGGATTTCATTGAAAACCTGAAAATAACTCCTTCCCTATCAAAATTTATTGTTTGAAATTATTGGTGAACCTCTTCATACTCCCTTTGGTGGAATTTAATTAAATTCATGGAATGGATTGTATTTCCTTAAATTGAACCAAAAAATAATTTCGATGAGAGGTAAATCACACTCCATATGGAAAATCAACCCCCAATTCTATACAAGTGAATGGAGGTGGATGCATCATTATTAGCTACATCATCAGTAGTGTAGATATTACTATGATATGAGAAAGAATATATTTCTCTGATGATTTATTCTATGAAAGAAACCATCATTGATCTAATTCCAGGGGAGTTTCCAATATCCAAAACTCAATATAAAATAATTATTCCGGAGAATTAGGAGCATAAAAATTAACCACAGGAGAATCTGGATAAAGGGTTTATATTCCATAGTGATTCACCATGGAGTGAACTAGTCCTCATCGCCAGTTAGAAGGATGGGTCAATGAGACTTTTTATTGATTATTGTGATCTCAACAAAATCAAGAGAAAGAAATAATATCCTCTTCCATGAATTGATGAATTGTTCGATCATCTAGGTGGATCACAATACTTCCCCATGGTGGATTTGTAGTTGTGATATTACCTTGTAATGGTCAAGATGGAGGATATCCCCAAGATAGCTAAACTTACCAGATATGGGCACTATGAATTCATAGTAAAGACTTCAAGTCTGAAAAATGATCCAGAAATCTTCATGTATAAGATGAATATAGTATTTAGTTATTACCACAATGTGTTTTTGGTAGGGTTTATAAATTATATTATAATATAATTAAAAACCAAGGATGATCATGAGAAGTATCTATGAACAATACAAGAGTCCTTGCGAAAAGAGGATATCTATGTGATTAAAAAAGTGGGTGTTCTGGTAGAAGGAGGTATCAATTTAGGGTCATATCATCACAAGCAATGGGATATCTGTGGATCCCTCCATGAAAGCAACAATTGTGGTAAGGCTGATTCCAACATCAATAATAGATGTTCATAACATGCAGGGGTTAAGATGATATTATTGCCGATTTTTGATAAATTTCTCACCATTGTCCTACCCTCTTACCAAGCTAAATTGGAATGGAGTAAATTTTTATTATAGTGATGAATGTAAATACCTATTCAATAATTTGAAATGGCGGCTTATCACGACTCCTGTTCTCACACTACCAACAAGGGGTGAAATTTTTGTGGTATCCAGTGACGCTTCGATGAAGGGATTGGTATGTCTATTGATTTCTAATGGAAATTTCATTTCCTATGCTTCATGGAAATCGAAAGTGCATGATCAATACTATCCATCACATTATTCGAAGTTGGCTGCACTAATCATTACATAAATAATTTTTTGACATTACCTCTTTGGGGAGATGTGTGAAATATATACACACCATAAAATACTCAAGTATTTATTCAAACAAAAAGAGTTGAATAGGTTACACCAATTATTTTTAAATATGATCATGGACTATGACTACATAATCCATTACCACCAACTGAAATCAAACAAGGTAGTGGATTGTCTAAGTAGAAAAGACTGTGTGTTTCTCTCATTGATGATAATTAAAAAGGATCAAATCTTCCTAGATATTATGAAGATGTACATTGTAATCATACATAAAAGAAAAAAATCAATCCTTTCCTAAATTAATGTTAAACCCTATCTTTTGGAAGGTTTAAAAGATTCTCAAAAGGATGATGTTGGAATTCAGAAGAATGATGAAACTATTTCAAATGAGAAATACTCGGAGTTGATTGTTAATGAATAAGGAATTTTAAGATTTGGGTCCATCAAATGCGTTCCATCAAATTTGGAGTTAAATAATGAAATTTATATTGATGCACATAGTTTGAATTTCTACATTCTCCTAGGAAACCCAATGATATATCGAGATCAAGAATAGAATTATTGTTGGGAAATCATGAAGAATAAGATCAGTATGTATATATCAATGTACCTGGTATGCTAGATTGAGAATGTTGAGAGGATGAAGACTTAGGGGGTGACGAAAACATTAACAATATCATCATGGAAATCAAAGAACATCACCATGGATTTTACCACTAGACATCTAGAGACATCCAATGGAAACAATGATATCTAAGTTATTTTGGATCGTTTTACAAAGACTGAACAATTAATTTCAATTTGAGAAGATTTATCATTAGTTCAACTGGAATAGTTAATCCTTATAGATGTGGTATGGTTACATGGAGTACCACTATCGATAATATCCAAATGACCCAAGATTCACCTATATGTTCTGGAAGATTCATCCACAAACTCTGAATACTAAGATAAACTTCAGTATAGCCTACCATCATCAAACTGATGGCCAAACTGAACAAACTATCCAATCACTTTAGCAAATTCTTAGAGCATGCTTAATGGAATTCAAAGGATGATGGGATAAACATATTCTCTAGGTTGAGTTAATGTAAAATAATAGTTTCCACTCATTAATCCAAATGGATCCATATGAAGCACAATATGGGAAGAGGTGCAAACCACCGTCAGTTTGGAATGCAATTGGGGAGGGAAAATACAAGGTGTAGAAATTGTGAAATAAATGTTGGAGAACCATTAGACAATCCATCAGCTGATTAAAGTTTCTTAGAGTTGAAAAAGGGATATGTTGATAATTTTTGACGATTTCTTGAGTTTGATGTCAGATACATGGTATTCCTCCACATACCACCTTGGAATAGAGTTATGAGATTTTGAAAGAAGGGAAATTTGAGTCCAATGCACATAAACCATTTTGAGATCCATGATTGCATTGGAGAAGTGGCCTATCGACTAGCACTCCAATCAAACCTATCTCAAGTACTTGATGTATTCCATGTAACACTTTTGAGGAAGTACATACCTGACCCATATCATGTACTCAATCCTGTGGTGGTATCATTGGTGAATGAACTCTCTTTTGAGGAGTAGCTGGTGATGATATTTTATCTTACGGAAAAATTCAACGATTTTAGAAAATACCCCTACATGTTTTACGAAGAAATGTGGGAATCAAGGACCTGTTGAAGTAGTGTTAGCCTCATCTGTTTTAGTTTGGGAAAAAGAAATTTTTTGGGAAAAATTTCATAAGGGTGTATTATTGTAATGACCCAAACTTTTATTAATTAAAATTTAAATAGATCTATTTAAATGTATTATTATGTAAAATAGTTATATCAAACATATGCACAAAATTGGTTTCGTGATTTTGTATTTAATAATACATTTCTAATTGTTACCATTTATCATATAGACATTGATCATTTTTCACATGATTATAGTTAATATTAGGTTTTAGAAAATACAATTTATTCAGACAAAGGAAGCGAGGGACCTATATAGTAGAATTGCTTAATACGAAGAAAATTTTTCAATGCTCGTAAATGAGGTAGTTTCATGGGTCTTCTCTCTTGACTAATACCAATATGAGCATCCACTCATTAGGCTTCAATGGAACTAGCTACGAGAGTAGTGGATGTTGATAGAGATTACCACTCGAGCAACATTATCCAAGCCACCCCAAGAGTCAGTCATCATCGCAAACCATACCCTTAGGACTTGTTCATGTGTTATAAGGGTTTATGATACAATACCCTAGAACTATGATTATGTGAATTATATTTTGTATAATGATTAGACATTCATTTCATTATTTTTACATTGTAAATGGTTTATAATTCACTAATAGTGTTTTTTAATATTAAATTGAGTAATATATTTTAAATAATTAATGGATATTTGGAATTAAATAATATTTTAACAAAATATTATTGTTACTAAATTACTTTTAATTAAATATATATAATCTTATAAGTTTTACTAATACAATTATAATTTTATTATGGTTTGAAAATTATTTTTGTCCAAACCAATGATTTTAAAATATATGTCAGCTTTTATTTCAAAATTGAAAATATAAATAATTAAGGAAATTATTTAGAAAAATTAAATATTATTTTTTTTCATCTGGACATCAACATTATCCAATAGTGATTTTTTCAATATTTTCTGAAACTGTCGAATATTTGGGTAAAAATTAAATTCCGTTTAAATGTATAATGTGTTTTATAAAATCATAATGGCCCGTTAGTGAAATAGTAAAATACTATAAATGGGATTTACAGAAAATAAAAGCTTTGACATTTAAATATTGTTATTTTAGTTTTATTTGATTTATTTTACAATTTCTTATTGGTCCCTCAAAGACATATAAAACATTAAAATTTTAGAATTATTTCCTTGAGATTGTGACTCACATATAATAAAAAAGCATAATATTTTAATAGTTACAGATATTGGACTTATAAAATAATGTTTTCCACTCCCCTTTGGAAAAAATAATTGGAAAAAACCATGGTTTTGTTTGTGGGTTTAATTTTATTAATGTGTAGTTTCCAAATAAAAATAATAATGCGATACCTATTTTTTTCTTATATAATCCAACCCAAGTTCCCACTTCCTATCACTCAAAACCCTTGTATCAAGTCCCTACTCTTCCCTCCCCCCTCTAGTATCCTGCCAAGTCACATCATGCTCCAAAGAATTACCTCTCAAACCTCACCTATGCATTTGGGATCACACTTCCAAGTAAGGGATTTGTTCCCTTTTATTTTTTGTTCAAATTTCAATATGTCGTTATACCTTTTTTTAATTAAAAATGTTTGGATATTTTTTCCCACATTCCCATACTTCCCAACTTATTCTTGAATGATTATATACATCTTTATATCACATTAATGTCTTTAATATAAACATGTTACCATGAAAAAATTCTGTAAGAAATTTCTCTCATCGAATTTACATTTAATAAATAATTTTTTATTATGAATGTAAATACCATTTAATATGTTGGAACATGTATATATATGACGACCATAATTTCCATTTCATTAACATGTGATGAGACACCCATTTCACTTTCATCAACTATTTTTATGAATTCTTATGTGACGCTATTATGCTGCGGAAATTGTAGTGTGATTTTCCAAGACAATGTCATCGTGTACTGAAATACATGACCATTTATCGATAAAGGTTATTCACCTTTATTCACATTTTTTTATTGATAATATAATTTCTGGTATACATTCCACAATCAATTATGTTTAAATAAATTAGTATGTATAATGAATAGATGTTATATGATCCGTTTGGAAAATAAATGCAAGAAATAAAATGATTAAGAATAGTGCTACCTAATTGTGTTCGAATGAATTTAATAAATACCAGTATCATGATATGTCAAGTGAAATAAGGTTTTACTATTTTAAAATCATTTTCAATGTGGGTTTACACATTATCCATGTGCAATGAGCCTTGGATCATGTTAATATTTTGTTTAATGTAGTTTCCACATTTCCATGTTATGATAATAATGCTATATCATGCAGTTATGTTCATTTTAATCATATTCTCCATTGATATTACTATTGACTAGCATGTAATAATTTATTAATGATATGAATTTTTTACTCACTTACTAGTAATTTTGTTTAACCCTTTTCTTATGCATTCCATGAGGTCATCTAACGAAATACTAAGTATGAAGGAATGTGTGTGGTAATGTAAAAAGAGTTTTCAAAAAATATGTGTATTTAATATTTTAAGATGTTATGTAATGTACCTAACACCAAAATAAACTATAACACTCAATCATTTATGAAAAATAAAGAGAATATTTTATGTAACCAATTCTCTTTATGTGTGAAATAATAAATAGGTTTTTTATAATCCATCATGGCCTATACATGTTACATCATTAGTAGCATGTAGGAATCTATATCTAGAATATATGTGTGAAATAACCACAAGATATTATATCCCTATAAAAACATATATATTAAAATCATACCACCGTACATACCATTAGAAGTAAATACCATGAGAAGTGAGTGGGACCAATGGGGGTAGTCAGCTATTCATACTCCAATCAAGATGTTGGGGAAACACCCATGGGCTCTGAATTCTCATGTTGTTAGTTTCCCTAACTATCATGGTGGAGTATAGAGTAGACACACAAAATGTACATGGTATAATATATCAAACAACCACACTATGGGAGAAACATATCCATATACTCAACTACAACTAATTTCATTCGAACTCCCATCACCCTTTAATAATACTAGATATCATATTACCAAACAACCATTTAAAGGGCTACATTTTGTAATATTTTACCTTTTAATCTATTTCAGTTTAGACTAATTAATTATTAAACTATTAACCAACCATTTCCATTTCGACATTCCATTTCATTATCATCACTAAAATTTTCCATGCCCTACATGCATAACCAAAACAAGTCCATGGTTCCTCATAAGTATAACCTCAACATTTCATCCTTGCAAGATACAACCCCATGGGTTCAACATCATTTATTCATTTATTTATCAACATTACAATTTTCAAAAATTACATTTATTCTATGAATTAATTATTTGTTACCAAACACAAGGGGCTCAACACGGAGACTATATTAAATATATGTAGAGTACTTTCAACCTATAGCCGGAGTGGATTCTCATCCATCCTCAAGAAGATAAATAAGTGAAGAACATGGAATACCCCAAGAATATTCACCACTTTTGGTAGGTGGGTAATCAAGGAAATATACCTCAATTAGTGGGGAAGTTAAAAAAAATAAACAAACATTATGTTCAACAACAACCACTTTCACATCGGTTGGTAAGCAAAGAATCGTCATGTCACATCATCTATGGTGTCATACCCGACACCCACATTCAAAAATCGATGCATCTCGAAACTGTAGGTGTCAACTACTTCCACAAACTCCAATGGTACTCCCAACCACCAAATACCAGAACTACCCTTCAGGATCACCCATCACAAGGTCAAATCACATCACAATAAGTACAATAAAACACTTAAACTAGGCACTTCCTCCTTTTCAAGGAATTCTTGATTCACACACAACGAGCACTCAGGTCTACATTGAATAAAATGAACATCCTTTAAAAGAAATAGGGTAACTCATAATACTACATTTAATTATCATTAAACACACAATAGGATTTTTATTCCATATTAAATTAAGTGGTTCCATTAAAAAATCAAACTACATCCAGTTGATTTCTATCAAATCATAATAACAACAAACAGGTACATTAACCATGCATATTTATCTTTAGAAAATATATTTTAAAATAATAAAGGATATAAATTCATTACCAATTTCCATTATGAAATACTTGACAAAAAATATTATCATATATATCCAACTATCTAAAAAATCATGAGGCAATTAAATCACTTCGTAATTGATTATACTAATTTAATCTGGTTCAATAGTAGTTTTTTCAATTTCATTGTGAAAATGGGGATATACCATTAAATTTATTCAATGGAATGAAAATAAAATAGAGAATCGATGAATCCCATACTTCATATATTTTATAATGTTCTTTTCAAGAGAACATGCTGACACAACAGATCACAATCACCTCTCCCATAACTGGTGCATCCACCTAATGACGCAGTGACACAAATGTAACAAACTACAACCTAGAAAGCTACATTAAGAACATGTAAATCAGAAGAAATCACATGGAAAAAGTAAATATAAGGATATGGATAGAGGAACCATGAAGAAAATATTTAGAACATACCATTTATCAATGATGTCTTGACACATCTTGGTTTCACAGAAACTGGGGGTGCACATTAATTTGGAAAAACGGCTAGGGGAAATGAACCGTGAATTATAGTTGATATAAAAAATACTATAGGTTGAAATTTATATCAATTTCCTACTAAGGAAAATATGATGGAAGAATAATGATTTAAGATATAAAACCATTTTTAAAATTTAATAGAGCAATAGTTTAAATACGATTTATATTTTCCATTAAGGAATGATCTGGTCATGATTTTGTAGTTTGACCGGGAAAAGGATCATGGAACCTTAGTAAAATATTTATATGAGTAGTGGCGATTGAATCTAACATTAATAAATTAAAGAAATTATTTGAATTCATTTTATTTTGATGATAATGTCAATGGGGAGAAACAAAAGGATGTTTAAAAAATTGTACACCTACCAATATATAACCCACCATCCAAAAAACACTGTTCAATGTGACGATAGATTACCTACCATATAGGAAATTCCTTTCAACCTACCAATATATGACTTAACATCCTCGAAACACTATTTAGCCAAATTATTGATGTCCCAATATTAAGGAAATTGTGTTTATCCTACTGACAGATGACCTACCATCCTAGAAGCATTGTTTAACCAAATGATAGATGACCTACCAACCTAGTAACACTGTTAGTCATGGAACATGCCCCGGGGGATGGGTCGTGAAAGAATTGTATCTGATGAGTTTTGTTCTATCGATGAATTCGGTCTCTTTTATTTTTAGTGCGAAAATAGTGTAAAGTGTGATGAGTTTGGATTTCAGATTGTGGAATGTAGTGTTGTTGTGGTAGCTGACATATCTGTACACCAGATCCCTAACTTCTGATTTCCAACTCAGTTCATGAAAACACTCATTGCATGTGTTTTTTTTTAAATTTTTTCATTGTAATATCATTGAGTTAGTTCACAAGAAATAACTTATTGACTGTGGCCAACCTTCTTTTTCAGGGGGCCTCAACGTATACAACAAGCCAGGGTTCCAGGTATAGTATGTGATGAATTCCCAACGAGTGATGAGGCATCATTGTAGGCCCCCCTTACGGCAGCTGAACCGTTGGGTGGTCTGCCAGCAGCACGACTAACCATTACGATGACTATACCACCAGCCCCAACTATATAGGGTGAACACTTATTGAGCATGTTGTATGAGTTTCAGCTCTAGAGGCCACCAGTGTTCTGGGGTGAGATTGATCTACATGTAGCTATGGATTGAATGGAGGCCATGGTTAGAGTTTTTTTGACTGATAGGGAGACCAGTAGATCTCATGTTGATCCTTGCCACCAGTCTTCTTCAAGTAGTAGCAGGATGATGGTAGAGCTTGATACTATAGGTTCAAGATGTGGTAACTCTAGTCTGGGAAGACTTCGAGAGGATTTTCTGGGTATAGTTCGTCCCAACGACCTTATGCTCACTGCGGATACATGAGCTTCTCCACATGTAGTAGGGTATCATGAATGTGGATCAGTATTCTTCATGGTTCACCGACCTCTCATGCTACTCCATTGACATGGTGTGGGACCCATTCATCAGGTCTCAGACCATAGAGCGGGGGATCAGAGAAAATATTATAGCTTCGATGGTTTCTCTTAGCATCCTGACGCAGCCGAGGTTATTAGAGTAATCACTCTTAGTGGAGATCATCCTTGATAAGCAGTTACTAGTAGGGAGACCCACCACTAAACGACATATATCATAGTCATCGGTAGCTGGTAGCAGCCAGATGACATAGATGTGATAGAGGATCAAACCTATAGGTAGACGACCATAGGATACATGGTCGGTGGTTCGAGTCTCTCGAGATAGAGTAGTATAGGTGAGGGATGTGATGTTTTACTCGTGTGGCATATAGGGTCACATGGCTCATGAATGCCCTGCCCTCCATACGAACGACCAATAGACGATTGAATGACTACCTGGGAAGAGGTGAAGATTTGATCGGGGAGGTCCATAGGTAGGAAGCGGAAGTGGTAGTGGAGTTGGCCATGCAACAGGTGGTGGTCGGCGATTCGAGGTTCTACCTCCACCACCTCTAGGTGGTCCACCCTGACCACAAGAAGCATGAGTAAAAGGGTGAGAACATCTATAGGTAGCTAAGGATTACGAACAGAATGCTCTAGAGATGTTATGAGGAATGATCTGTGTCCACTCCACCTTATCTACAATACTTATTGTCATATTTTCTAGTAATTCTATTATCGCAACGAGCCTTGTTCAGAGCTCGGAGTTACTGGTGGAGCTGTTGGCTCGATCTTAACATCTAAAGACTCCTACAAGAGAACATTCGTCGATTACACACTAGTGCCGGCAGAGTGAGATTACTCTAGGAGATGAGATATTTTTTTTGGATCATCTAGTATAGGCGTGGAGGCCAAACAACTTCATCTAGGGTATGTGATGGTTATCTATAGTCCATTCTCATATCGAATGTATTAGCCGAAAAAGTGTGGTGTATATGCATGTATGGGACCAGGTTTTCCATCACTTTCAATAAGGGAACCATTGTATCACATGATGGACATACCCGTAGGATGGTGAAAACGATTACACGTCTGTTGGATTACCGTACCCTCAGAGTGGTAGATGTTTGGAGTCTGAGCTATATTGTAGTGCTGTACCAGTACGCTGAAGTTTTCCTTGATGATTTTCCGTGTCTGCATACTCATAGAGTGGTGGACTTATACATCCAAATGTACCCTAAGAAGTCACCGATATCTAGACCATCATATTGTATGGCATTTTCCTAGCTATAAGAGCTACGAGTATAGCTGGAGGACATGCAGAGCAAGGGGTTTATTAGGCCCTGTGTTTCTCCTTAGGCAGAACCAATTTTATTCGCCATGAAGGTAGATGGGAGTTTGAGACTCTATGTGGACTATCAATTCCTGAACTAGGTGACTCTAAAGAACAATTTCCCACTCTCGAGGATTGATGATCTATTTTACAAGATAATGGGAGCACAATGGTTTTCAAAGATAGACCTCAGATCAGGATATCATCAGCTTAGTGAACAAGATGAGTATGTGGAGAAGACATCCTTTAAATGTCGGTATGGCCACTATGAGTTCTTGATTATGCCCTTCAGTGTGACCAACATCCCAACAGTGTTCATGGGAATAATGAATATGATCTTTGAGTCATAACTTGATATCTTTATAGTAGTCTTCATTTAGGACATCATGATTTTTTCAGTGACAGAGGAGGAGCATGCCTATCTTCTGCATATAGTTCTGGACACACTCTGATAGTACCACTTATATGGTAACCTATAGAATTGTTTTTTCTAGATATGAGAGGTTCACTTCTTAGGACACATCATCTCAAATGCTAGATTTGTGGTGGATCTATAGGATATTGAGGTTTTACTTGCTTGGGAGCCACCCAAGAGTGTAACAAAGGTGCAAAGTTTCTTGGGATAAGCTGGTTACTACCAGAGGATTGTGCCTGACATTTATAGAGTTGTGACATCATTATCAGCTTTGAAAAAGAATGGGAAAACCTTCGTGTGGTTAGATATATTCTAGCAGAGTTTCCAAGCGCTGAGGAAGTGACTGAAGAGTTCCCCCATCATGAGATTACCATATGAGGTTGTTGTGTACGTAGTCTACCACGACGTGTCGGGGACCAGACATGGATGTGTCTTGTTGAAGGAGCAAGCAATGATCGCGTATTTCTCTCGAATGATAAGACATCATAAGTAGAACTATGATGCCCATGACCTGGAGTTATCAGCAGTGGTCTTCACCTTGAATATGTGGAAACATTACTTGATGGGTAAACGTTTTACATTTTACTAGGATCTAAAGGGTCTCATGTATATTTTATCTCAAAAGGACCTGATAATAGATAGAGACATTGGCTTTATATCCTATAGGACAATGACTTTGAGATAGTATATACTTCTACGAGGGGGAACGTTGTATAAGAATATGTCAGCAGGATATCTGGTATATAGTTTCTAAGTGAGGCGATATAGGAGCTAGAAACTTTGTAGATATCCTACATGGATCGATATAGTATAGCTTATCTTCAGTCCCTAACAGTCACTCCCCCACTCTTTCAGCGAGTTAGAGAGGCGCAGTTTGGGGACACTGACTATGAGGCTCGACGTTCTCAGATATCCACAATACATGAAACTGATGGATTTTCTGAAGGTGGGGAACACGTCATCCACTTCTGAGGTCGTAGTATGGTACCAGTGGTCCGTAGGGAAGAAGTGTTTAGGGAGATCCATATATACCCTCTAGTGGTATATACTGTAGTGGAGAAGATATTCAAGAAACTTAAGCGTCAGTAATGGTCACTGGGAATGAAGAAAGCAGTGGTAGAGTTTGTCTCATGGTGCCTCATTTTTCTGCAGCTGAAGCTAGAGAATTAGGTTATAGTAGGTGTAGATCATCCAATAGAGGATCCGGAGTGGATGTGGGATGGAATTTCCATGGAAATCGTGACATGACTTCCACACACGTCTACAATTCATGATTCTCTCTGGGTGATCATTGAACAACTAACCCAGTCAGCCCACTACCTACCTATCAGAGAGATGGGTTAATTAGAGGAATTGGTTATCCTTTAAATGCATGAGATTTTGAGGCTTCATGGAGTGAAATCTATGGTGGTCTTCGATCTTGATTCATGTTTTACTTCTCGTCTATGGAAGGGGTTGCAAAAGGAATTCTGTACACAAGTTTAGGTGAGCACTACATTCCATCCTCAGACAGACGGTCAGAATTAGCGGACCATTTAGAACATTGAAGACATTCATCGTTCATGAATCCTAGATTTCAACCGTAGATCGAGGATTACTTTCCTTTGGTAGAGTTATAATACAATATCAACTATCACTACACTATCGGTATGCACCATTTGAAGTGTTGTACGATCGAACTTGTAGATCGCCTCTGTGTGGTACTGATCTAGGGGAGTCAACACTTGCGAGACCAAATATGGTACGAGCTACAATGAAGAAGTTGCAGGCCATATAGGAGAAGAAAAAGACTGCACAAAACTGGCAGATGTCCTATGCTAATAAGAGATGGAGACCACTTGAGTTTGAGGATATTGACCATGTATTTCTACGGGTCTCACCTCGACGAGGTTTTTTAAGATTTGGAAAGTATAGGAAGTTATCTCTAAGGTTCATTGGACCTTTTCAGGTCCTCCAAAATGTTTGTGAGGTGGCTTACCACGTTTCTCTTCCCCTCAATTGCACAGGGTGCACGAATTTTCGCACATATCCCAGCTGATGAGTTACGTTCATGATCCTTCGCACATAATTGACTGGGGAGAGGTAGACATAGATGATGGGGTGATGTTTTCAGAGGTTATAATGGAGATTGATGATCAACAAGAGAGATTCATACATGGGATAATGATTCCTCTAGTGCAAGTACGATGGTAGCATGAGAACCTCTAGGATAGCACCTGGGAGCGGGATGCTCAGATTCATGCCATGTACCCTCACTTGTTTCCTGAGTTGTGTTGTGGATTTTGGGGAAGCAAAACTCTGATGAGGGTATAATTTAAGGCAACATATTTTTCCATGAATTTGTTTTAATTATATAGAAATATTATGAGTCTGCAAAAATTTACGGTGCATGATTCAGAGTCTCGGTGTGACAGGAATTATTTTCTGGTCGTTTTTAGGTACGTTCATAAAACAGAGGAGCTATGTTTTGTAACATTTGAACCAGTTCTCGGAAATGATATCTGAGGACACTGTTGAATTCACTGCACCAATATTCACATAAGTATACATTCACCTTTGCTATAATAGTTTGAGGGTGGAAATTGGATTTCAGACATTTCACGGGAGAGGATAAAATAACTGTGCTTTATTATAATTTTGAAATTGAATCCTCCCATTCTGAATTTATTAGTATGGTCCACCAGAACACTCTTTTTTAATGGGTCTTGATTCTTGGTTTCTTTCACCTAGTTATTATGCGAACATTAAATTATTTAATGTTCCATCTTTGATTAACTAATAATCATAATTTATTATGTCTTATTCTCACAACGCTTGAGGTTGGAAAATCGTTTTCAAAATAGGAGAGACTTTGTGAGTGCTTTTGGAGGATCATCTACCAATGAAAAATGTCCCTGGATCAAGATCAAGAAAAAATGCATGCTCGGATTAGGAGCATGGTGCAAGAGAAATAAGTGCCGATATCACGAACATCATTACCTTCCTCACAACATCCTCAATGAACACCTATGTAGGGGATTAATTTTATGTATGATTAAATATAATTGTTTATTCTTCATTTTCTATTTTCCCAATGACGATGGCCAGGAAAACATGGATGTTGTTACGAATGTATTCCTTGACCACTTTTTATTTATTTATTCACAATGTCTTCTTAAAATCTTCGACATCAAATAATTAAGTGCAATAGGAACTCAATGTTTCCCTGTGCGTGACATACGGACGTAGAGCCCATGACCCAAGGATCAAAAATACGGAGTTATAATATTTTTTAGGATTATAATTAATTTTAAGTGACCCACAGAAGAGGAGGGAGGATGGTAACTGACCGATAGTGGTTCAAGCTGGAAGTGGTGGGAGTAGTTCGGTGTGTGTCTACACCATCGGTTGAGCAGGAGGCGACGACCTGTTGGCTACGGTGGTGCAGGGTGGTGGCCAGCATGTCGGCCGACCACGTGGTGAAGCATCAGCGCCTGTCTGTGCCTGCATAACAGTAGAACCTAGCCACTTGGCCACGACAAAGGACGAAGGTCCATAGGGACTTGGCTGGCAGTAGTGGAGAAGTGGCGTGGGACAGTGCCGCTCGGAGGAGGACCGACCATAGCACCGTCCCACTATAGCTAATTGGAATGAACTACTCGGGTTCTTCTAGTGACATTGATGTGCATAAAGGCTATACCCTGTGCTTTTGCAAATGGATGGGGGCCTCTCCCCCATCAAAGCCATCTCGTGTGGACCACGCTTCCCACCAGACTACACCTACAGACTGCACCCAGCAGGCCACGCCCTGATGGCCGGGCCACACCACGAGCCTGTAGGATGTGCACTCCATGTCCCAAGACAACTTTTCCAGACTTAGAACCTGTCTAGTAGACCTGAATTGGGTCGGGTCAGCCATGGCCTGGTCGGTTCAGGTCGGTAAGACTGGGTGGGACTAGACCCGAGCCCATCTTGACAAAGTTTCACCTTTTTGGCCATAACATGGTATCCAGGTGTCCGTTTGATGAAACATCTACAGCACCGGAATCCTTGGATTGAGACGGTCCTTTTGTATACTCCACTTGTGTTTTTTGATTATGTTTGAGCTTAGACGTGTTGGGTCGAACCCAAATCCAACTGGCCCCTTAAAACTGAAACGCAAATAACATACAGACTAGGCATCCAATTATCGTGTCGTCTGTTGTGTTGGGTACCTTATGATGTGATAGAAATTTGGGATACCTTTATGTGGAACTTCTTGGTAGTTGAGGATTGGCTGATGGCTTGAGGATCGGTTCTCCCAAACATTCTATTTGCGGTAAACCAGTGGCTTGCAGTGAGTTTGAGGATGGAGACAGATCGTACGTAGGATTGTACCGATCGATTTTGTGTGGGTCATCACTGATCATGTGTGGGTCACCCCTTAGTGATCCTATTTGGGTTAGTGCATACCTATCCTGTGTGGGTTATATCCTGCGTGGGTTAGTGCTCTGCGATACTACTTGGGCCAGTGCAAACCGATCCTGTGGGGGTAATTGTGGGGTTAGTACCTATCGATCCTATTTGGGTCAGACTCTGTATAATCAGTAGTAGTACCTCTTGATAGAATAGTATAATTTAACTTTGCTAATGATCATATGTACTCTTATACATTACTTATACCAGGTGTTAGATGAGTCTTTACCTTTGACGTATTCTACTATGTGGTGTACCTTTGTGGTACTTAAATTTGTGATGTTATCATCATGGAATTCTTTCCCTCATGGAACAGTTGAGTTTTGGGATAATGATTATGAACTTGTGTTTTCTCATGGATGAAATGGGTATACATGTTAACTTAGGTATATGTATAAGAATATACCTAAGTAGGTTTGAGTGTTATTTCCATGCTTTGTGGTTTATCATTTGTGGGTTTTGAGAGACCTTTGGTGGTCTCATCGCCCCTACTGAGTATTTTTTTACCCACCCAATCATGGGATATGCCCAGAACCTGTTGTGCCATGTGTAGATGACTAAAAACATTGACTAATGATGGGGGTATCAGGACTGTAGGCTGCTTGGAGGTGGACCTTAGACAAGGTGTACCACAGAGACAACCATTCTAGACCTATACCTACCCTTTAGGTAGTCTAATTGGTGAGTGTTTTCAAGAGGTGTTTTTTAGTTATACTTGTACTCTCCAGTCATACTTGTACTATCCTCTTGGTCTCGTAGTCCAACCCCATTTACTTATTGTACTCACTATGTTTTATATATAGTTTACTTTGTGGTTATATCTTGGTGAGTGCTTTGTTGTGTGAGATTATATGTTATAAAGGCAATATCTTCCCAGTTTTAGTGATATAAATTTCTACTGCTAGTCGCCAAACACATGAAAATGGAAGGTGGGCTTTGTGATGTCATGACACAAGACCTGGTGGATGGTCCGTTACAATTATTTATTGTTTAAGTTGATCATATATTATTTGTATCAATATATGTCTACTTTTGAGTATTACATGAATTATTTACACTATTATTCCAATATAAATATATATAGATAAAAATTTACCCATAATTTTATGGATCAAATACATTTTCTATAATCAATATATAAATTTTTATCCTTTATAGATGGTGAATGGAACCCTATTTAACGAAACCTTGTTATTTAGTGGAAATTTTTTATGAACCCCCAGATGTCAAAATATATTTCATAGAGTTATAAAAAGTTATTATTTATAAATATAAACTACTCATAGTTAAGAGTACTAGAAATCTATTGAGAACATGGGATTTTATTATTGAAAATGATGATTTGAAATCTTTATGAATTTTTATTTACCATATTTATGTGTATTAGTAGCTATAGAAAATTCCTACATTTGGAGATTCAAGTTTTCGATTTTTAGATATACTAGATTTCTGTGGTATCGACCATGGAATGTTACACTAGGTTTATCATTATTAAATTTTGTTTCAAAAGGTGATACATATTTTATGTGTGTCATATCTATTGTGTTTTAGGTAATTGATGTGAAAAGTGTAATTAAATATTAATAGATTCTTCCTATTACTATGCACTATAGGATTATTTATGTTTGTGTTTGGATGGTGAAAATTCTCCCCTTGTGAGATACGTTGGTTTTGTGAGACGGTTTTGTGTGTTATTGGAGAGTAACTGATAAAAGGTTTTATCACGATTCAATAAATTCCACTAGAAGTGTATGGAAGGGGTACATAATATATTCTCTATGATTTGATCATATATTATTCATACATCCTCGATCATTATTTTCGTTATATACTTAGAGAACTTGTTCCTTGTGAGAAGGTGATATTTTAATTGTAGGATCATTCAGATGAAAAAAATTGATAATTCCCTATCTTATTGTGGTATGTATTGTCTTGACAGTTATGCAAAATGGTTTCATGAAATGATTCTCAGGTTGAATGGATGAAATGAAATTGTCCGTGATATATTTGCGGTGTTATTCTTATTATAATATATAATCATGGATGTCTTTATTTTTTTCAAAATGAAATTATATGATTATAATTTTATTCACGGTTATGATCGAGACCTTAATTTTATTGTCACATGACTCATGGTAAATGAGTGGGGTTCAATATCATGGTAATAACAATCTCTTAGACCTACTGGTTTCAACATGATTAAAAAATATGATAAAGAACAACTTTTGATTATAAACAATCATAATGGTATTCTTGGATACTTGATCAGTGAATGTAAGGTATTAGTAGGTGTTTGAAATAGTGTAGGATTTTACAATGATGGTTTTATCGATGAATGAACAAAAGGGTTATTGATCTTAGTATTGATATTGAGGTAATATTGTTGACGTGGTTGTGTGTTATATCCAATTAATTTAGTAAATTCATCACGAAACATTGAGAGTGTGGGGATATATAATTTTAAATTTTAAATGATAATATTAAGATGTCAATAATGTGATTTACATTGTTGTCCAACAAGTGATTGGTATTGGAGAGGGGCAACACTTGAACTCTTGATTAATTGATAATGAACATTGATTAACCATAGTTAGTGGTATTGGAATGAGTTCCTATTAAGGATTTTAAATGACCCCAGGGAGGATGAGTAAGGTAATGTGATCAGGTTTTTTAAGAGTGTATACTATTTTGATTCAATGAATTATGGATGTACAACTAAGAAGGAAAGGTGCCTTCTGAATTTTGCAATGGTGAGAAGCCAAGTATGAGTTGGTTGGGATATTATTATTGTGATACATTAGTAATAATATCCTATATATTTGATTGATTTATAAATAATAATTATATGAAAGATGTGGAATTCGATAGAATGGTTTACTATTAATTAAATGATCCAAAAGATTAATTTTAGAAATTTAATAATTTAATAGCTGGGACTCTAGTAGGGATACATATGTGTGCAGATGAGAGTAATAATTTGGGTCAACACTCAAGGGACATTATAATAATATAAATATATTTTGAATCCATGTATAATATATAGTGGTAATTTCACTCACATTTAATGATTTTTTGATGAATGACATGATTTTTGTTCGATGATCTAGGAAAGATAACCAATATAAAATTGGTATAATTTTTATGTATTAGGGTTCATGTCCACATCTGGACATTCTATTTAGTGATATGTGGGATATATGAATATGAGATATGTGTGTTGATCGGTTGTAATTATGAATAGTAATTTCCTAGTGTGGGGAGAACAATTTCAATTTTTTGGGTAAAGCCTCTATGATAGATGTGTAATTGTTGTGATTTACCAGTTTAAAAATTGCAATGAGGTATAAGATTCTAGTTCTATTGCAGTTTTACTATATTTTGTGTAATATTTAAAATTATAGAGGTCGACCTATATATGATTCAAATTGTTCTCCAAATAGACTTCTCCGGTTTAAGATGAAATTTTGAAATAATGTAATGGTATGATATGAATTCATGATGGTGTTCAGCTAAGGGAATATTGAATAGTATGTTGTCATGGTGATCCAAAAATTTAGTCAAATGAATGTTTTCTATTTGAACTAAATTTGTGTTGGAAATTTATTTATATTCAATTAGTGATCAAGGAATCACAAATGGTTTTTTATTGGAATAATAGTAGTGGTATTAATTTAGCATATTTATAATTTAGAAAAAGAGGAAAAACTAATTTTCTTCTATATATTATGAAGGTTATTTGAAATCCATAACTGGTATTTCCTATTGGATATATAGGGAAAATTATGGAGTTTATTATGGAATTTCAAGAATAAACCATTGTGTTCTAGTTGTTCATGGATAGTGTGATAACATATTAATATGTCTTGAATTTAAAATAATGATGAGATCCTATATTAGACTAGGATTATCATGAATGACCTTGTGTGGTATAATATAAACTAAATCTACTTCATTGTATGAACTATATAATTAGTGTTTTTAAATAAACTTTATTAGTGGATAGAATTGTGAATTAATTTTTTATCATGATCTATGAGAAAGGAGGAACACGGTATTAAGAATAAATAATTGAATAGAGATATTATCATTTCACGATGTTAATGTGTTTGTACTAGGATTATCTTAGTATATTTTATTTCAAAAATTTTCGTGGATTCGGTTTCACAAGATAGATTATCTTGTTTTGGGAGCTTCTAATTAAATGTTATTTGGGAATATGATAATGATACATGGATTTTTTTATCAAATAACAACCAATATATGTTATGTATATTATTTTTTGACCACTAGTTTTTTGGTATGAGATGTTTTATGGTGGTGATGTATTAATTATATATTCTTTTAATGCTTTGTTAATTTTATGATGGAAATTCAAAAATGAATTGTTACTGTGGATGTATTTTCAAAGTGGGATTCTAGAAATAAATTTCAGAGGATAAAAAACTCATACAGGTTATTTTAGACATTGAATTAATCTTGATAGTTGGTCATATGATTCTCAGGGGAAAACTAGGAGATATGGAGAAAAGGAGAGAGTGGAACCACGATTTTAAAACACAACTGACAAGCCGATATAGGTTATCTAGATAATCAATATCCAAAAATAGAACTCGAGATCTATTTATATTCATGGTACTACTAGTCATTTTTATGTATGTTTGGGGACATATTTTCACTAGGGAACAACCCCATTTATTACAATTCATGAAATTTCCCACTAATGGTTTTGTGGGATCCCATAAAGTTCCTCTACTGCCTATAATTTTCTATGGCGGATATCCCTTAGAACATTTTTTTTTGGAAAATCATCACATGAGACACAGATCTAGATATATGTTTGTGAATCCAATCACATCAATTGATTTTTGATCTCATTGTTAATTGGGTCCTCTAATTATTTTTCTTAGATGACCTATTATCATGTATTTATGATTTTATATGTATTTCACTCAATTGACGGAAAACAACTGGATGATACTAAATTTTAGGACTTTGGAATGAAAAATTTATGTTGTCCCTATTCATAAGTGAAGTCCTTTTGATTCATATTTTAGATCATGTTTGAAGTAGTACATACCTATTCATATGTTAGTCTAATTCATAAAATTGGGTGTTGATGATGATGTATTTTGATTAATTATTTTTTCATACCTGAAATGAACCATATAAAAATCATTATTCCACGAAAGATGATGTTTTTTATACTTTTTCATAAATGGGCATGGGGTGTCAAATGATTATCCTAATTTTTTGGTTAAATTGGATTCTATACATGTAATTTATTTTTGTGAAATTTATTTTCAAAACCATTGGTAGTTTTTGATAAGATTTTATGATTGAATTGGACATATTGTTTTTGAAAATTGAATGGGAAAATGTTTTTTTACATTTAAATAAGTGTCATTGAATCGACATTATAGTTTTAATGATGATGAATTTTATTTGAATTGTAATTTCTTGTATAAAACCTGTTATTTTGGTATGATCTAGATATTGAAAAAAATGGAAATTGTTTTTAATGAAATGTGCGATTTTTGATATAATGTGAGATAAAAACAAGTGAATTTCATTTAATTATTACTTATTGGTGTAGGTTAAATTGATTTTTTGAGAAAAATATATAAATATATTTCTATTATACATTTTTAATATAAACATATTTTTTAATTATGTTCAAAAATGATAAACCATTATGATATTAAAATTAATTCTACATATGAGTAGGAATTTAATAATGTTAAGTAGTCTTGTTTTGGTAGTTTTTTTAAATGGATCTATGAAAAAAAAATATATATTACATCATAAATGTTGTTTCATGATTATAAATTCTTTCATGATAAATATTGATTCATTAAGGAAAATTACAATGTATATATGATTGTTATGGAATGAATATGTTGGGTATTATCCCTTGGATTTTTTTATGGAAATGAATGAGTATAATGTCTTATATAGTTATTTATTCTATTATGTAACCCACAAGAATTCTATTAGATGATTCATTTTTCTAATCATTGATATATTAATCTTTTGAATACCCTTGAGATAACTTGGATTACATAATGATTTATCACAATGAATTACACCATGTTGGTGATTTATTTAGATATTTATAATGAAATAAATTTTATGGTCGATTGTTTAGGATTCTAGCATGGTTCCCAGATAAATTCCACATGATGATATACATAAAATCTGTATGATTCTATGGGATGAAATTATTTAGTTGTGGAACTGGATACATAAATATTATATCACTCTAATAGACATTGATATGTGATACCATATATCCAGATTTTTGAATTCCAAGTATAGGTACCAACTATTTAGTAGGATTTGTTTATAGATGATAATTCAATGGATTATTTCCATTTATTTTTTGATGATTCGGTTAGATTGGAGATATTAGAATATCCTTATCAAATTCCCTTGGTATCACTCAATAATAGTTTCCTTGATAGGATTCCATGGAATCCAATGAGCTAGGTTGTATAATATTGATTGAGATATAGAAGAATAAGTATAAGTAGGTAGGTTTATGAACAATTGTCAGCATGGATCCTAGGGATTGAGAATGTGTATTATTTATATATATAATTATTTTATCATGTTGAATAATTTATTAATATCATTTCTCTGTGAAATTATTATATTGATTAGATATTTTAGTTATTCAATTTAAGTTAGAAAATTTAATTATATTGAAACCATTATCAGGCCACCATGACGCATGGGTACCTACATAGAATGCTATTTTTCTATAGATTTTGGAATTATTAAATGGAACATTGTTATTAAATATTTTCATTGGACTTATGTGTAGAGTAGAGTATAGATTTTGGGACTAGGCATGACTCTGGAACTTATGGGGGTAGTGTTTATTGTTAAATTTAATTATACCCTTATTTTGTGTGTCTCTGTTATCCACCATTGGGGATCATATTTGTAATGAATGACAATATCCATATTATAAAATTATATTTTATTGTTATTATCATCATTTTCCCCACCAAATTACTGTATTTTTATATATATTGATGTTGGTAATTGAATTTTTTTTATATATTCATGATTGTAACTTGAGGGAACTGTCTACCCACAATATCCTTACAGAACCTAATTTCTTGTTAGAAAACTATAGTCTATGGGGTGGTGTTATTTATGACAAGTGGTTCACTAACCCATTGCAAGGAATTAATAACTTCTATATAGGGGCATTATTTAGTTTCACTATATGATTTTTTATTCATTATACAAATTAGGTGTGTTAGACAAGACAATAAGACTGTGTCAAAACCGGATAGTGATCTCAATCATGAGAGTGATGATCCACAACATGGGTGAAACCACATGATCACATGGATTATCCTTATTGTTCATGTAATTTCCTTATTATATGTTTATTATAATTTGACCCATAGTGAGGGACTTTATTTTTTTATTATTTTAACATATATAGTTTTATCACTTGACAATGTATAACGACATTGGGTTTGTGTGTTCACTATTAATTTTAATCATGACTGATTTTACATCCTCTATATTTAGCGCTTTTTGTATATTTTTTGTATGATATTCAATTTTGTTTATGATTTTAGTTATTTATATATACAAATAGTATATTACTATTTACTAGTTAATGGGGTTGGTTATCTATAGTTTTAGAAATATTATATATTTTATATATAATTCCATCATTGTATATTATAAGAATAATTATTGAGTTGGTTATATGATATATATACATATTATTAATTTGATTATTAATATAATTATTTTAATAAGGATTTAATAATAAACAGAATCAAAATTTTCATTTATAACTTGTTAAAGAAGCCTATTTAATATTGAAATGAGATTTTATAGAATGTTTTCATGAACTACGTATTTAATGATTGTAAATCATAGTATTATAATAATGTTAATATTCATAAAATGTGTACTCAATGAAATAATTTGGGATGATAATCCTTTATAAATAGGTGAATGACTTATCATAAATGGTTAAATTAATACCTTATGAATAATGTATGACTTGTTGTAATAGTAGTTTGGGATGATGAGGGAACCTGAATTATGTGATTCATGTGTTATGTGATGAGTTATACCCTCTAGGGGATGTGTAATTGTTGTAATGGTACAATTTTACAATCATTAGGTTTTATTGTTTCTGAATGTTGTTCAATGTTATTGTGAGAACATGAGGATGGTTTACATTAAAAATGGAAGGGTACCATTGTGGTATTCCCCAAAGTTAGTATTTATATGAGTGTTTAATTTTTTTTTGTATGGGGAGCGTAGAACTCCTTAATAGAAACACTGGTTTAGTGGGTCAGTGTTGTGTGTGGCGTGAGTGTAAAAAAGTGTTCGTTTCATCCATGATTAGTGATGTCCTCATTAAATTTATGGTTTATGTTTTTAAAATGGATTCTGTGACTGGTTCATGTTTTGGGATTCCAATCTTTGGTGATTTTTTGGTTACATTCCCAGTGAACATAATCATTATTATTATTATACTTTTGAAAGAAAAAATAATCCAGATTATTATACATGATAGTTTTTTATTTTCTTCCGGAAAGAAGATGTCATGTAGGTAATGATATTATATTATGAAATTGATTATCAAATAAATGTTTTTAGGCACATATCCATCATATATGTATGTATTTTTGGCCTATAACAATATGGAATATTGGAATCACATAGTTAGTAAAGTATAAAATACTGTAGTAATGTTCACATCATAGATATCAACGAGATCTGGTGATAATTCATACTTTTATTGTGGTTTATATGTATGATAGAGAAAGGAATATGACATATAGGTTTCGACAACAGAATACAATATGAGTTATAATAAACTATATTTTTATGGGATAATAGTGATGCACCATGATTTTGGATCGATTCATGAGATGTGTGCATTTTTTTAAAACATAAGTGATTAAATATATTTGATGGTTTTAATCATGAGTGAAATTAGGGGTTTTTTTACTTTTTGTCATGGTAAGGGATAAAGCGTAGGAATTGTTGAGTGTATGTGTCTATCAATTTTGGGATATTATTCTGGTGGCATTGTGACTTTAGGGATTATTTTTTTTAATTTTGGTAATAACCCTAGTTTATTAGAGGTATTATCATATAACACGGAAGATAAGAATTTCTTTATTTTGAAGAAGAGTATAAAGAGTAATTATGGTTACACAGGATCACTTCCTCATGATCATCGTAACTGGATAGGGAATTAATCCATAATTTGGATGTCGATCCACTGATGGGATCACGTGTACAGTTATGTCATCAGTAATTCATGAAAGATAAAACATTATTATTTTATGAGATATGGATTGTACCCAATGGATAAATGGATCCAATAGAATTTTTGGTTGCTGAGTAGGTGCATGTTTGTTGGGGAAGGTTTTTTTCTTGGAGATTCAATATATGAAGATTATCATATTGTTTTGATGGTATAAGAAAAATCACTCATTTGGGGAGGAAGCATCAGTTCGACATTAGTATAATGACATGGTCAATCACAAGGTTCGTTGAGTATTATGTATTAATATAATTTCGGATGTGACTTGGGAAGAGAAGCACCATTTTTATGACGGATGAACCCATTTGTGTTGAAACTCAACATCCATGATGATGAATGGAATGTAGTTTGGAGACCTTCATAATCCTTGGTATATTTACCCTCACACCAAATGAGTTTCAGGGAAAACCTATGATGTTTCCCCGTCGGTTTTAAAGGATAAAAATTCGACATATATAATAGTTCATGGTTATGAGAAATTTTAAATTCATCTGGTAAGAGTGTTTATTGATGGATCAAATATATGACATTGAGATCTAGTTGTTGACACTACAAAATGATCATAAATAAACTCCTATAGGGGAGGGCACTGTGTCAGTTGTTTGTGTGTTACCATCATGATTGATGATTCATTAACTTTCATGACTAGAAATTAGAAATCCATTAAATAAATTAATATTGGATCACATGTTGACTCATTTTTTTCTATAATATTTAAAAATTCTAGAGGATTGTATTTATATGATGCTGGAATGATTCAAAAAGGATGTTTCAGGTTTAGGATGAAATATTGTGGTCTATGAATGGTTTTGATTAAATTCAAACTAGTTCACAATTGAGGGAATACAATTACTGTGAGTGGATGGTTATCTAATAAGGAAATTTCAACATGAAACTGTGTTGTACCAAGGGGAGTATCAAGATTATATTGGTATTATATTAGTAATCATTGAATCATGATCTATTATTTTAATATTATATTTTTTGAAAAATATGACCCTCAATGTGATTATTGTATTGGAAGAAGTATAACTATTTTTAATAAATATATTTGGATATTTATAGGTGAAAATATAATCAATTATAGTGTAATTGTTTTAGAGGTGAAATTTTAAATTTTATCAGAGGATTTTAAAGGATTTTTTGGAATGATCGGGTTGTTTTTGGAAATCATAAACATGTCTATTTGAGAAAAATATATGATATAATGATGAGAATTAGAGGATGATTTTAGTTCTTATAAGCAGTATTGTGTGGTTAATTTGTGATTTCATTGGGTCCATTGTAAAAATAACTACCTATTTTTTGGTATGAAATTATACGTTTGGAAGGAACTATGCATCACTTATTATTATTATGAGCAATTACCTAAAACATTGAGAACTATAATATTGATTGTAAATTTAGTAGAAAAATCATTATTTATTTGGGTAGTTGTGATCTTGTAGGCCTAATATCCTTGTTTTAGAATATGTTTTTGGATGTATTATTTTTTACAAAATAGTGAGCATGTTTTTGGGATATGTGTTATAGAATCATTTTTTTTCATTCTAGTGTAGGATACGGTCATTAGAGTTTAATTGAAAATATATGAATGTTGAGAAATATTTATGGATGACCATATGTAATTATCAAGGAAGGGATGTATTATGGAAGAGAGAGTATAATTAACTACTCTATATGACCCTTCTGATTTTGAAACAAAATATTGACACATAATTTATATGTGAGTATAAATTCTGAACTGGGCATCAGGATAATGTCTTTAAACATGTGATATAAAAAATATATGATTTTAGACATGTAATAGAGTCCAATGGGCGGTCATAATAGTTAAAAGGGTAAACTAATAGATACTGACATGGATCGTGGGCTACAACATAATGATTCAGAAAATTTTCATTCATGTATATATCATCAAGCTATTCAATGGGGAATAATAGATACCATGTTTTGAATGGATACAATAGATATAATTTTGATGATATTTTATTTCTATTGGTATAATCTCAATTTTTTATTATAATGTATTATATTCCTTTATCCTAGGGATACAACGTGTCTTCTAATTTTCTATTTTCACCCTCTTGGTCTAATGGAAACCCCTCACACCCCGTATTTTCTGTTTATTCTCCAAAGATTATCTCCATTGAATGTTATACATTTTCAATATACCTTATTTATATGTGTATCTTGATATATGTATATTCATCTTATGGGTGATTTTCTAAAAATAAGGTTTCTAGCCTCTATTAATAACAATTATTCTCAATATTTTTCACATGTTTTTTAATTATTCTTCCCTTTGGTCCTCGTAATACATTTGTTTGTTAATTTATATTATGAAATATTGATGAATTTGTAATTTTAATACATCATTTATAATACCATGAACCATATATAAATGATTGTTACATAATGGATTCAATAAGATATCTCAAAAAAATTATTTGGATTAGGGTACAAAAATATTACCACAAAATAAACGTCTAGTGATAAGTAATAATTGGAGTTAGAGGTTTAGAAATGTGTTTTCACAACCATAAATAAATTTTTAATGTTTTAAAACGTTTATTAAGTTTTTATAGATTATTAGATTTCGAAATAAAATTCTATTTGAAGATTTAACGGAGTTTAAATCGATGTTACTGTTATTTGTAATCAATATGAATAATCATGGAGTTTGTTTTACTAAATTAAATAATGATTTTGGGATCACCCTTAAATTGGATAAAATGGTTAAATATGGTGATGATATGGGTTCTAAATCCTGAAAATTCACTAGTTATATTTTTAGTTATAATGAATAGTAAAAATATTATTTTTTTAAATGGACTTCTATTTGGTAAGATATAATGATTTTTGCATTTATTTTTTTTGAATAAATTATTTTTTAATAAATCAATGGTATAATGATGACACTTTGGGATATTGAAATAAGATTTTAAATAATGACTTGTTAACTAATAATGGATAATTATTAGTTTTTATTGTTCGATGATAACCAGTCCATGTTGTGTACCATAGGATTTCCATGATTAAATGATTTGAATTCATAGGAATTTATTTCATGACAAATATAATGGATTGAAGTTATTTTTATTAAAAAAATTATTATTTTTTGTGAAATTCATTTCATATCATCCATTAGATTAAATTTTGAAAATAAAAGGTTTTTAATTCCATGAGTGATCATGAATTTAAATAGGGTAATCACTTGAATGGAAATAAATTGTGCAACAAAAAAATTGAGTATGTTGAAATCAATGGTTTACCATGAGATACTATGTATTTATAACCAATTCAGCCCTATAAAAACCATTATGTGGATCGTCATTAGATTAATGTGACTTATTATGTAATGAATTGGACAGATTACTTATATGGATTCGATAATTTTATCCTTTTTGAGTTAATGATAAAATCTTCATTAATGTAGTTTGATTTTTCATGATGATTTCCATGAATGATGACAACGGTTATATTCTATTTAGTGATTCTTAATTCTATGTAAATATGGTTTTATATATATTGAGATAATTTCATTCATATATTCATTAGAATCTACTGGATTCATGGAGTGAGGAATTCCATGGAAGATATTCCTGGATTTGTGATGTTTGGGTATATGGTAATGATTGGTGGATACACTGCTAAATTACTCCTGTTCTAATTTAAATTTGAATCTCATTGATCAATATTATCCACTAATGAAATTATTTCAATAGCACTGGGTGTATTGGGTATCACATACCATTGGTTTCACTACAACACTAAGTATTATTTACATTGATATATACATATAGGTTATATTAAAAGATGATTTTAATATTAATTTTTCATGGAAATATTACAGATAGTTTTTATTTTAGAGATTCCATTCATTGGTGGTCAATACTATTGTAATTATACCCAGATAGGGAATCCATAACCCTTCGTTACTTAAGAAAAATTTAATATGGTTGTAGGAGTTGGTATGGGATTGTTCCAATGGTTACTAATAGTTTTGGATAGGCATGGCTACATGTTGGAACCTATTACCACTGAAACAAATCATGACTGATAACCTAATTAATGATTAGTTTTAGTTGGTTTTTATTCCATGTTTTTTCATTATTCTTAAATAAGATATTTGATATTACAATTGAGGTACAATATTTTTGAAAATAAATTGATATTTTGGTTACTATATATCCTTTCCCTATATTTTCATCATTGGATATATTGCATGACTTATGTAATTATTTTTTCTTCAACTATTTTGACTATGGTGAGAAGTAATATCTCACTTGGAAATTCATATTTATTATCATTATCATCTTATATCCTCAAGAGTGCAGTATGGTGCTCAAAATCAATATAGAACACCAAACCAAGGTTCTACTATAATGACTTATTGGGTGTAAAATTATCAAAGAATTCATCAGTGAGAATCATATTGTTCCTTCATCTTTTTCATCAGTAGATTCATTTTCATTAATACTTGAAAATTATAATTAATAAACTTGAAAATGAAAAGGAAATTACGTTTTTAATTAGTAGGGTTCCTTAAATATTACCCATTAAACATCCCACATTTTTAGTGATAAGAGACATCAATTAATAAAAAATAAAATATACAATAGAATATAATATTTGAAATTTAGTTACATTATCATCAAAAAATATTCTTAGATTTCTCATGTTTTTTTTAAATTAAATTAAAATTTATTTTTTAGGCATGAAATTATCGATAAAACTTCACCATTCATCATTTCATTTAAAATTTTAATACAATTAAAATCACATAAAAATAATCCTATTATTTTTCTTCAAAATATGATAGTTTTGAATTATGCATATCTAGTAAGATTATTATATCGTTATCCATAATATTATAGCATTTTTTACAACCTCCAATGTCCCTGATGGTAATCAAAACATCATTTATCATTTTTTAAAAACTATAAACAACATAAATTTCAATAATTTATAAATCATCATACACATGACTCATAAAATTGGACATAGATAATTTAACCTAATTCTTTACTCTGTTGATAATACGGTGTTTAACTGGATAATATTTTCTTGAAAATTATATATAACATTAAAAATTCATTATATAAATTAATGGATAGGACATAATCCATAGAAAACCCATAATTATCCATTTTTATCTTATCAAAGAATCCATCCATACACAATAGACACATTGAAAATAATATTGATAATTAATTACAAAATGATAGATAGAAGACAATAATCTAAACATATTATCCTTAAATATGTGATATCCATTAGAATATAATATATTTATGACCTTGTAATTCATTGAATTCATATAATATGTTATTTATAAACTAATATTAAGTGACACCTTCTTCTTAGTGTGGTATAATTCCCAAAACAACATTCCAAACACAAAAAAGAAAAATGTTCCAATATGACTTATAGACAAAAAATTTCATAAATTTAATATCATTGTGGGATTTTGTGTTGAATTTGTGATGAATTATTTAGTAAAAATTAATTAAAATTAAATTTCAACAATTGATATAATTGATTTTTTTTCATCTCATACATCCATCTAATCACTATTACAAGAGAACAAAATATACATATATGTATAAACACTCAATGACAAAATGATAGTTCATAGTGTGATACAAAATATTTACGGATTTTAGTAGTCACATAGATAATAATTTTAATATAACATGTATAGTGTCAAATTGAATAAAAAATTCTTGTATCTAAACTATGATATAGTGAATCATGCACACAATTTCATCCTTCACTATATAATGATTACATTTAGAACATGAATAGATGAGTCTTCTACAAAATATAGTTTCTATTATTCATTTAGTGTCGTATGTTCTTCCATATATTTTCAGGATATTATATATTAAACACTGATAAATTATCATTAAATCATTTAGGTGAACATATTAATTCTTTGTCTTATATAAATAGAACAGTAACACAATTACTAAAAAAATTATTTAATTTTGTTTCTCTT
The DNA here is from genome assembly GCA_963277665.1 of Viscum album. Classification (NCBI taxonomy): domain Eukaryota; kingdom Viridiplantae; phylum Streptophyta; class Magnoliopsida; order Santalales; family Viscaceae; genus Viscum; species Viscum album. Next base: position 263,362,761 of record OY728122.1, on the reverse strand, counting down.
TATTTTTTGATAAATAAAAATTCGTATCTATTTTCCACAAACTAAGAACATTTATTATTCTTCATCTATTTCCACTACTCGTGAAATAACTATAACTCCCCATTTTTATTACCAAAATCCTTTCTAATCATTCTAACACATATTTGAATTTTAATATTTAATTCAAAAAGTACTCTTCAATTATATCTGATGGATCATAATTGTAACCACATAGACCTGAATGCCACTCAATAGTGCCCTGATCCTGGTTGGTCGTATGGCCTCAACCACATCTCCCTAAATTTCACGGGTAGTCGATTATCAGTATGGAATTGGTGAGTAAATGGGGATAATAATTATTCACATGATACATGAATGTATAAATAATCTATAATAATTACAAGACCAAATAATTAATCAAAAGTGTAGAAAATGAAAAATGATCAAAAGTTTCCATAGAATCACAATCCCCATCATGTTACCCTACTCCCCATCACTATAGAAGTTATAAACAAACATGTTATGGAATTTTCCTTTATTATCACAAATAACCATATTATTTTATTATATACCCATGGAGGCACAATAAAGGAGTGAGATAAAAATAACAATAGGTGACAACCAAGATGATTATACAGTTATTAGAAGCACAATTAATTATTAAAACAAGTATATGTTAGATGATAAATTGTAGTGACGTGACTATGGGACATGTCATCTATAACCAAGTGATACTATATAGCTTTTCAAGGATCCCTAAAAAAGTGTTAACTATGATCATGGAAGCTTCAAGAATTATAAATTATTAACATGACAATTCTATATAAATAATTCATCTAATATATCAAATTATCTTTTCGTACAATTAAAAATTTCATAAACACCCTGGTCATGCCATATGTCCTGTTTCAAACCACCCAATAGCAGAATCAAAGGTTTTAGGAAAATATACATCCTTATCAAATACCAAGAGAATATCAATGGAATATCGGCATAGGTACGGTATTGAGTTCAACAATCATGTATTACCAAAAAATTAATATGTTAGTACAACCAATCTAGGTGAAATTTATTGTATGGACCAACACATCCTATAGAGTTAAGATCCTTAGAGAATAATAATACCAATTAATCCATCACCCCATTTACGATCTATGGAGATCCATCAATGAAATAAATAACAACCATCATCCATATCATAATATTTTACAATTAAATTTCAATATGAGTCTACCCACTAATATAATTACATTAATACCATTCAATATAAGGAGTATACCCACACATTTAATATATTTCATTCCAAAGAATAACATGAGTATACCAACTCATATATTCTACTTCCATTCAATCTTATCACTTCGGTATGCAGACCCATTTATCACAATTCATAGTTCAACATATCCCATGGTTATGCCAAAAAATTCAATTATTTACATTTATTCAATTTAACACATATCTTTTAGCAAAAATATTTTAATAAATTAAATAATTAACCAAATCGTATTCATCATAATAAATATTTATATATATATATCAGAGTAAGGAAGAAAAAACATCTCCAATCCAATCCATTCAACACATTCAATATATAATAGGATTCTTATAAGAAATCAATCAAAAAATATGACATGTGATATTTTTCATGGAAAATCTTGGTTTTTCATAAGTGTCACCCCATTGAGGGTGCTGTTTTCTAGAAATTTGAAAAAGCACATAACTATAGATCCTAAGTGAATCCATAATATGTACAATAAAAAATTTATCAAGTAAACCATTCAAAATCAAGGATGGTCCAGGAACACATATTTGTTGTGTAATTGTAAGAAACTCTTAGAAGTTCCAAATACCACAAAAAAAAAAGAATACATCCCCTAAAGTAAAACAGTAGTGGAGTTATCATCCAACATGAAGTCCTAATTTGACTCCATTTAAGAGAAATTGAAATAATGGATGAAGAAAAAAAATAGAGAATATTATCCAAATATAAAATAGTATAATAAATTTCTAGAAGAATCAATAGTGACTAAAAAGGATTTTATATAATACCATTGTATATCATTTTATTAAAACATACTCGAATTGAAGGTCAGAAAAAAGAACCGTATCAAAATCCACTATAGACTCCATTGATAGCCTAAAATGTAGTGAGGCTCTATGAATTGGTCGAGTGATAAATTAAATTTTAAAATTGAAATTTTAGATTAATTAAACAAAGAAAAATTTCAAAATTAAGAGGGATTCAATGTTTACTTGCAATGTTTGAAAACCAAGTCGAAACAATCCACAATTTTTCAAATTGGGAAGAAAGCGTGCATAGTTTCATCTAAGACAAGGTTCAGCCCCCAATTTTCTAAAACAACTTATAATCCATGAAAAAACCATGTTAAAACAAAATTTCATGTTACTCAGAAAATAAACAAACAGCCACAGGGATATGAGGCTCATATATAATGATATCCTTAAACCATGCGTTTGTTACACCACCTCTATCCAATCTTACATGGTTTGTACAAATAATGCAGCCAACACAATATAGTATAAAATTACAGTGTTCTAGGATTAAAATAACCTTAAATTGTGTTCAAGCTCTAAAAAATCCAATTACTCCTCAAAAACACTTGTGACCATGATGAGTACACACATTAGTTCACACATAAGGATTCAAATAAAAAAATTGTATCTCCCCACATATGTAAATCAGGGTTCATCTTATCTCCCCACTTATAGAATTTAATCCAGGAATTTGTCTCTGAATGGTGTTCATGATATTTCTAAGAGAAATCTGGACACTGAGCATGTAAATCTATCTCACTCTCCCAAGCATCATCTTGTAAATGCTCGTGCTTCTATAGCATCCAAACTAGAGGAACTTCGTGAACATAGGGAACAATCATGCCCCTTTCAATGATACAAATCATATGCTCTATAAGGGAATAAACAACTAGAAACTGAACCATCATAGGCTGAAAATAATGAGACGAGTATGAATGATAATGTCAGAGCTGAGAAATATGGAATACATCTTGCATGTATAGGTTTATATAAAAAAACTACAACCGATAGGCTACAGACCTAAGTCTCTCTAGAATCTCTAATTCCCTGACATATTTCGATGAATTGTTACCTTTTTTATATCTCAACTTATGTCCATTCCTTGTAGAAACATGAAAAAATAACAAAATCCCTGACTGATAACTCTAGAGGTCATCTCCAGTAATCAACATATGATTTTTGATTAAATTTTGTTGTAGCCATTCACATATTATTCCACTTAACTGGCTCGGAAGTCTCCTCTACAAGATGTAGTCTTAGTAATGTTTCTCACAAACCTCTTTATAGCATAGTGGTGATTGGAATGGCCTACCATAAAAATCCAAATATGTTTATATCTATACATTCGTCGGTGAATAGTAATTATTAGATTAAAAAACCTGAGTAAATCCTCCACCAAAGATCTCATGATTTATAGGACATGTGATTTCATTATGTCCCCTAGAGAGATTATCAAATGATCAGATTTTACATCAGTGTGAGGGTAGTATGTTGTGCTGAGAAGCATCTATGTACTTATCTCCCATTAAAAAGTCGACCCAAATGATATGTTAATGGTGTGTACCTATCCAAAATAATATTGTTCAAGACCCCTTGATGTCGTATTATCTTATGAATGTACAACCTTTCAAGATGATAAAAAATTAAGGACCCCTTGACTGAAATAAGATTAGATACCTTCATTTTCCTGTGAAAAAAAGCCAACACATCGTTGTTACCTTGAGGTGAACTCGGTAAACTAGTCATTAAATCCATCGTGACATAATCCCATTTCAACTCATGGGTAGGTAACTATTGAAAGTGACCACTTTTTCACAGATTTTTCTCCTTCACCTATTGTCATGTAGAACACATCTTAATAAATCTACCTACATCTCTATTCATACTCAACCACCAACAATAATGTCTCAATCCATGAAACATATTGTGACTTTGGGATACAATGAACATGTTGAATAATAACACTCCAAAATCAGTGCCTCACACATTTCAACTAGAACCCAACTGATACCATTGATATGTTTGATGTCATCCTCACATATGGTCCATCGGGAGGAGGGTCGTCACCAACCACACACTTTTTTAAAACATGTCCATCTGAATTGGATAGTTTTTTGATATTCACTATATCTAGTATGGTAGAGGTCATATATAAGGAAGATAAATAAATATTCATCTAACTGTTGTGCACATCCTAGTATATATCTAAGAATAATGCCATAAGTTGTATCTCACTACAAGCCTGTTGTAGTGCATTTTTATGAGCTTACTTCTCTATTTATCGACCACTTGCATTTAACTGGTTATTATGAAAGATCAATTTAAAAAGTCCAATGTTACATAACCCATATTCACTACCTAATATTTAGATCACACTGTGAAAAAAATACTTGATTATCTTTTGGTTAGTGTACTCTAAAAAATAATCTGCATGTAAATAGTATATCCAACAACACAATACATGAAGAACAACAGCTTGATCCTAATCATGTGTTGGGTAATTCCTCTCATGTTTCCTCAACTTCCCTGACTTGTATTCCATGACTCTATCCTCCAACATCTGCACTGTTACTATCCCAATACCTGATGTGTTATAGGAAACATTGTAGATCGTCCCCTGCTTTGAAAATGTAATGACATGTATAGAATTCAACCGTACCTTAATCTTGTAAAATGCAGTATTAAAAGAATTTGACATTATTAACATCACACACTTCTTAGTCAAGACATAAATTTTTCATTTAATCATGATAAGTCATGTATCAAACGTATGTAGTAACCAACAATCTCCTTGAAAATATGTATGTAAAAAATATTATTGGGATGTTCCAATGGAACAAAGTATTTCAACTTATCTAGGTTGATTGAAAGTCTTTTGTCTGAGTTAATGAGACCCAATAACTGAATCTTGTTTTTCCATAAGTGATACATTTTTATCTCGTCTTATAACTAGTGTTCTCTTTTTGTATTCAAAATTTTCTAATTATAGTTGGAAAGGCCTTGTCGATTATGATAATACCACAAGATATCATCCATGAAAACAACCACAAAATAATGAATTTAAAGAAGGAATAACTACCCTATTAGAACCATTAAAATAGTTGGTACATTCATGATACCAAACAGTATAACCAGATACTCATTTGAACCATACCAATAATGAATGATAGTACAAGGCATGTCTGCAGGTCGAAAAATAATAGAGAGTTTTCCTAAATTTTTTCGATCTATGAGAATATTAGGGATCCTTGAAACTGATCAAACAGATCATAAATATGTTGAAGGGGATAATAGTTTTTAAATTTCAACTATTTCAATTTCAGAAATTCCACACACATCCTATGTGTGTCATCTACCTTTTTATCACAAAAAGTAACAACATGTTCCATGGATTTATATTAGGATGAATAAAAACCATCACGTCCAAATCCTTTAAATTCTTCTTGAGATCCATCAATAATGTTGTAGCCATACTTTAAAGAGGAATTGATACCAGTGAATCTCCTAGAACAAGATCAATAAGGAAATAAACCACTTTATCAAGAGGTAATCCATTAATATAATCATAGATTAATTCCATGAATCAGTCCCCCTCAATTGGAATGTATAAATGACTCAATCCCTAATAAACACTATACAAACTAGAGATATGGGATTTCATTACACCAATCCCATGATGATCTAGTCCAGATAGTCTCTCATGTACATCCCATTAACCATTTTGAGTATACACCGCAACTGCTGCTGTTTTAAATGTCACCCTCTTTTGATAGCTATCAATTCATGGTCAATAATATAATATATTTTCCACCCTGAGTATTATGTCAGACCCTATCATCTGGAGGACATCAAAATTCCAAATTAATTGACACCCTACATTCAAAAATGGGAAAACCATGGACTACGATATATCACATTTTCTGATTCCCAATGGTGTTTCTAGCATCATCGTATCATCATAAGGAAACAAAACAAGACCAATTATTTTCTGCAGTGGTGCAAATAAAAAACTATATGATGCCCCTATAAAAAAAATATTACATGAAATAGTATAGTATAATATAACCATAACTATCACCATAGATTTACATGTTCCTCAGGTGTAGGATATAAAGAAAAGAAATGTCCTACCCCACTACCCTGTGATAGAACCTCATTTCGCAAAGTAGGTCCACTTTGTTGTCTCGGTGTAATTGCTGTCATGATAACTCTACCACAACCACCACATCCAGAGCCAGATCGGCCATCACCACTTCATCTTCATACATGATATAGAGATGAGAAACCATCAATAGAACCTATTGTCAGAACATAAACCCAACCACTCATAGCTGGGTGAATGGATCTTCAAAATTGTTACGTGTTCCCCTTTTTGTGGTAATACAGGCACTTTATTGTGTCATGGTCACACTAATTCATGAAATTGAATATTTTAATTTATTGAAAAAAAATCAAATATCTTACATTACTCACTCTCTGACTAGTACTCATATCTCATGAATCCGGATAATGGTTCCTTATTCCTGAAGATAATGAACCACTAGGTTGATAGAGAAAACATCCCTACCCTACACCCCCAAATTATCTTAGAGTACAATCATTCATTAGCTCATGAATTCACAATATCAGTGATAGATGTCAATATAAACACATTGAATTGATATTTTATATGATGTAGGAAAACATCCTCAATGTGTTTGACTCTAAAAAATCATCATCAAGATATGTTGGAAGAAAATTATGATGCTTTGTAAAGTTTTTCAAGTACACCATAACTCTGACCGTGCTTGGCCCCTGATGCATGAAATCACTATCCTACTTTATTCGTAGAGTATCGGTGTTAAATTTCTCATTGAAGATGGTGTGGAAATTACTTCAGCTTATATCTCACATCCCATAATCATAGATCATAACAAATCAGAAGTGATTTTATTTTCAACATAGCATATATTTTGTGACTTTGACAGTCCTCTAGGGATTCTTCTCCAGATGCTCAATGATAGATGGGGTGGAATCAAGACATAAATCTATAGTTTCTGGACATCAAACCAACAAAAATGAGGGAGGATACTATTTCTAGAACACCCATGTCAGCTCCACCATAGTGAAGTATGGATAAGGTGCACCTTGATAGGTCAACATATAGTGGAAGAACCTGTCAGGGAGGACTTCCTCCACATATATGTCCAGATCATCATCAGGATCCTTTACTGGAACTATATGTGGATCAACTGGTAGCCCATGGAATACCTCATCAAGGGAGATTTTGTCACATCCCTCCAAGTGTGTGACATTATGTTGGTTTAGTTACATCACTTTAAAATTCCAAACAAAAACCTTAAAATGGAACAATATCAAATTTCCATCTCACAAGTGAATGATAAGTTAAAATCATCCTAAAATCAATTATTACATCATAGACTTCTATTAAATATATGGAAATAAATATAAATAGTCCCAACAAAATTAAAAACCATATCTATATCCCAATCGTTATCCAAGTCTAGGTCATGTATCTATTTTCCATTTCATTTAAATTTTTGATATATTTGTTCAAATAATATAACAGATTGTCCACCTGGTTCCAATCCATGGGGGCCCATCACACTATATGATCCATAATTTTATGTCGATATCATCAATAAAAATCCAATTTAATATAGTAATTAAACAAAAATTGTGCTTCATTTTTCAATACACAAGGTCCCATAAAACTTATGTATAGTATGATAATTTCACATATCAATCCCGACACAAAATTTATCACAATAGTAGGAACAATAATCACTACACTTATAACTATATCATTGATCATGTAATACATCCTAAATGAAATGGATTATTTAATGGAATGTGATTCCAAATAAGGTTCTTATACGATTCATGAGATTATATATCATAATTTTATCAAGTTTAAATATAATTATAACCACAATCATATCAATAATAAATTCATAAATGAAGTGTTCTACGAAATAGATGTATAAAATCATTTTTTATATCAAAAAAATGAATATAAAGATTCCATTTGAGGAAATTATTATTTCCCCTACATGTGAGGTATCTAAACATAAGAAAAACACATTACCAAATTCCATTCCATCCTATTACATAATCTTTTATCCAATAAATTTGTTAACAAATAAAAGTACCTACTTTGATACAAATTTCTATAATCCCGGTCTTAGATGCCACTCCACAATTCCTTGAGCCCAGTTGGCTATATGGCATCTCGTGCACATCTCCAAATACTAGAGGCTGTAGACTAGATGCTTTGTCCTTGGTGAGTCATTCTGGAGAGTATTCCATCATTACCATAGAATATTCCTATTTAAGTTAAATCATAGAGATAGAAGAAGTGGTAAAACTATCTAACAATATATATAAAAAGATGAAATAGGAAAAAATCACAAAAATGCGTGACAAAAAATGATGCAATGGATAATAGAATCTAAAAAATGGGATAATTGGTACAATTTCGTACAATATAATACATGTGTCCAAAATGAATAAGAGAACCAAATTTTCCCGTAACTTCGCAAGCCTTCACTTGGTCCCATGTGCCCCTAATCCAATGAAATGATCAACTAAAACTATTATCGAGTTTATCTCTATTATCATTTCCACATTTTAATCTATTTGGGATTTTGAGGAGGCCCAATAGGGTGTGAGACAAACATCCATGTTGGTAACCACCTGAATGTATATTTGGTACTGAGAATTACAATTTGTAGGATAAAAACGTGTATTTAAGTAGAAATATAGAAGGCATGTTCCCATGGAACATGTCATATATAACCTAGTGATACCACATGTTCTCATAAGGATTCTGGAAACATTTGTTAGCTCCAATTACTAAAATACATAACATATAAATAAATGAAACAAAATCACAATATAAATAAATCATATCTAATAACCCATGACCTTTCCATACGAAAAAGAATGTAATAAATTCCATAGTCATGAAAAATCTCACATATCAGACCACCTAAGGGAATTATATAAGGTGTTAAGAACAAAGGTATCATCCTAGAATCCTTGGATAATCTCAATAGAAACTTGGTATAGTCACTTGTTGGATTCATAGGAGGACATCATTCCAAACATGTGTTATGCGAGTCCTTGAATTCGATATCCTAGGGGTAGCATGTCAGAAGTCATCCTACGGAGTCATAATCCAAGGGGAATAATCATCCTCATGCATCCAAGACCTTTTCATGATCCATGGAATGTTGTCCATGGAATCTATAAAAAATTCATACATCTCATTACATTTATCAATTCAATTTCGATATGAGTGTAACCACTCATCTAATCACAATAAATCCATTTCATATAATTATTATACACTCTCATTTAATACATTTTAATAAATATAATTGCATGAGTATTACCACTCATATATTCTACTTATATTCAAACAATCTATATGGGTATACCCACAAATTTATTTCCATTAAAAATTCAACATATCCCACGAGTATACCCACCAATTCAATTAATTCCATTTATCCTATTTGACACCTTTTACATAATCAATTTAATAATTAACCAATTCTTGTTCATCAATACATATATATATATATCATTGTTAATGATGAAACCCATATAAAAAATCCAATCAAATTATTACATTTATAATTGAATTCTTGCAATAAGGTTTTCCTAAAACCTGCCCCTTGGATTCTTTTTCTTGGTAAAATACTTGTATTACATAAGGTTCACCAAATGGGTGACCTTGATTAATAAAAATGGAACCAATTTCATCACTATAGATCATGTGGGAATCCCTAATATGTCAAATTACATATATCTTATGTTACCCACTAAATATTGGGGACAGACTGGAATATATGGAGCATCGCATAATAGATGATAGATTTAAAAATCACTAACTACCTAATCAAATGTGTTGAACGCCAACCATAGCTTAGTAGTGTAGTGACCATCATGTATTGTTTATGGATTAGTCTTTGATTAGAATAAATCTGAACAATAGATGAAGAACAGAAAATTAGGTCTTATGACGCATAAATAAAATATATTCATCAATAGTAAGAACCAATGATAATCGCTAAAAAGGAACATATATATTACCATTTTAGATCCAATGCGTAATATAGTTAATGAATCGAAGGTAGGTTGAATGAACAAGATCAACATTTACTTTAGTCTCCTTTGAGAGATTCAAATGTAGTGTGGTTCGGTTTGTGGTTTGAAACTCAAATTTGTTTTTAAATTAGAATTTCCGATTTAAATAAAAAATAAATTAATCCTATCTTATAAGGGATGAAAAGATTACCAACATCATTTTTTTTGACATATGGGGATCTTATATGGCTTACTAACATGGTTTATAAGAAATGTGGACACCGTACTAAAACCATCTAACAAGTCTTCAAATAACTGCGAACATGGATGCACGACTGTGTGGATCCTCTGGAATGGTTTTCTCAAACAATGAATCTAATACACACACTCTATCTTGACATTCATGGATTTTACAAACCGTGAAGCTTCCATTCATGGATTATACATACCGTGTAACCTATAAAGGCACCCCAAAAACGTGTTTTAGGCTCAGGATAAGCCCCAAACACCTCTAAAACACATGAGATCATGTTGAGAAATCAAATTAGGGAATACATAAGAATTGTAAATGGAAATTAATTTGTCATATCCTCTTATTAAAAGATATGTTATTTCAATAATTATACTAATATCAACTATAAAATTCAATGATATGAATAATATTGAATGAAATTAACCCAAAAAACATATATTAAGAACAATAATCAAATATACTCAAACTATCTAGAAATCCATAATCACATAAAATAATCAATAATTTCATCATAGAATAGTGGTAGAAATTTTTTATATTTATGTTTTTTTCATCTTGATTCATAACTGATAATTAAAACATGGGGGCCTCAAAATTTACCAGAGGAGAAAATTCCAATCAATATGACAATTTCATAATCAACAAATCTCCAGTGGTGTAGAGAATCCTATGAAAAAATAGTATTTTTGTAGAACATTATTATATCATGGAGGTCCTCTTATTTTCATTCCCATCAAAAATAATTTTACCATCATTGAAGTGCGACATTTTCTTAAAAAGTATAGGTTATCAAATTTAATGGGAAACCAAAAACTAACCATGATTTCTATATGGAATTGTATCTAATTATTTTATTGATGTCCATAAAATCATAATGTCCATAAAATTTTTTTCATCAAACATTTGTTAATTTTATATATCATATAGATAATGTTTTCTTAAAAAACATCTTTATAGAAATATTATGATCTAAATCATGATTGTCCATCCCTATTACATTCAATTATCTTGCAAGAGATACTAGTTTCATGATATCTACTCATTACAAGATAAATTAAATACCCTTTGAATTAAATAATCCAAAAATATTCACCTCATAAGAATTGAATATTTTAATATTATTTGTTCATTGATAATAATATCTAACGAATGTATCCCATTAACTCTAATTTCACAAACGACCTCATCAAAAAACAACTCAACATCTCATGATCTGATAAATCTCCCCCAATATATTTTTGTCAAACAAGGATCATAAATCCATAAAAAACATTGATACACTATCATTGAATCATAATTAAATAATTATAAGGATTTGGGATATATATCAATTGTATAATTATTAAAATTTAATAAATAATATATTATTGTTCATAGAATATATGTGGCATACATCGATCAGTCGTTAAAACATAAATTTCAAAATATAAACATGATGATGATGCACTGATAAAAATTTATATATAATAAAAAATTATAATTACTAAATCCTACATTACAATCCTAAAAAATTAATAATCTTTCATTATCAAAAAATGATAAAAAAATATCATTCCCATTTAATGACATTATTAAATTTTTTATTCCTATGTAATAGGAACTCATAAAAATTGATACACCCAACAATAAAAGGACTTGCCTTTCTAAAATTTTCACACAATTTAAAATAATATCCATTAATAAAATATTATGGGGGGATAATCTAATATTATATAAGGAATAAATGATGTTGAACACCTAACATCAAACTCAAATTCAGGAAAGCATCACTAAATAATGTGATAGTGAAAACATCTTAAATCATCTATTTTTTTTGAAAATATCCCTAAATAAATGTGTTAATCCACAAATGATTTTAGATGATGTAATATTTATTATCAATTTTTTTCTCATACAATTATAACCACAATTCTATGAGAAATTGGAACCAATCTCATCAACACATCAATAAAAAATTAAAACATTACTAGAGAATTATAACCATGATTCCTTGTATTCATCTATATTAATTGAGTAATAGAATGATATAATGCATCATATTCTACAATATAAGTGATAAAATATAATAGAACTATTTTTTAGACAATAAATAAACACCCCTATCATTATTGATAAAAACCCCACTTGATTCAGATCTTCTATAATAAATAAGGTCATCCCAAAGTACATCAAAATAACCAGATTGATCCAAATTATGATTACTATTATATTAGTTATGCATTATTTTACCATATATAATATAGAAAATGTAAAATTTATATACATTAAGGGGTATAAAACATAGCATCATAAATCATTCAAGAATTAATTAATTTTATTAATAGTAGATAATATGAATAATTAATAAGTATTTTATATATTTTAAATAAATTATTATAAATGTGTTATTTAAATGGGTAATGATATGAATTAGTATTCGAAATAAGAAAATTTTAATTTGTTTATTTTATAACACTTTTATGATCCTTAGTGAATTTCATGATTTATGTTAATGGGTTATTTGACTTTATATTAATTAATTGATATGAATTTATTATTATGAAACATCGAATATATTAAATTTAGTTATTAATCATTATTAAATATATTTTTTAAAATTATTGTATTTCATATTTTTTAGGATCCATGTCATGTCCATCATTAAATGTGTATTTATTCAATGTATACCTTGGTTGTGAGGGATTTTTTCAAATCAACTAAATTTTTGGAGGCCATATAATTTATCCTAGAAAACTATCATGTTGTATTTTTAACCTAAAACCTAACATTTTATTTCAATGTAAATTCTACTACCACTAAAAAATTATTAATTTATTAACTAATGTATTTTACTATACTTAATATATTCATATATAGTATATTAAAGTGGAATATAATTATCATTGTCTTCAATGATAGTTTTCACTCATTGGAAAAATTTTCCACTATAAAAAATTCTATAATTTATGATTGGAACCTTATGTAATTTTTTCTAATTTCACCAACATATTTCCATCAGAATATTTTGAAAATATAATTTTCTTACAATTTTTACAATATGATATTTCATTAAATGAATTTCAAGATATTAATAAAACAAATCTTGTTAAAAAAAATACCCTAAACATTTTAATTAAAATATTATATATATAATTAAATGATAAATAAGTGAATATCCAATTTAAAATGGATTAAAATATTATTTTTAATCTTAATGAATTTTAATATAAATTGAAATATTTACATTTTTTCCAAAGAAAATATTTACTTTTTAAAAGAAATTAATTATTTCAATTGATATTTTATTGTACTGTATTTATTGTGGATTTTTTGTGTTTATGTATTACCAATGAATAAATTTTAATTTTTTTTAATGAAATACTATTTTAATAATAGATAATTATTAAAAAAATTATTTATTATTTCCAAATGTTTTTTAGATAAAAATACCTGAAAGTGTTTTTAATTATTTTATGTAGTTCTATTTATTCTTTTATTTTTGATGTGATATATCCATTAAATTTAAAATATAGTTGTATAACGTTTTCTACCTAATTTTTCATATACTAGATTATATTGGTGTATTTTATATGATATCATAGAATATATTTCTCTCAATCGATTCATGTTTGTTCTACAAATGTTTTTCATTAATCCCATTTATTTTCCAAATGTTAATTTTGTTATTTTTGAAATATAGATATTTCATGTACCCTTATAATACAATTATATTGATGATCATTATTTTTGGGTGTGGTGAAACATTACCCTCCAACACATTGTTTTTAATTTTATATATAATTATATTACAACATGTTATGAAATGTGATACTCAATTTTATAAAGGAGTTCATGTTTTCATAAGTAAAACAATAATGGAAATGAGACATTATACTCAAGGAAATAATTGTATGTTGGTAAAAAAACATTGGATTGAATGAGTATAATGTTTTATTAATGATCTGTCATGTAATGAGTCTTATAATTAAGATAATAATACATCTATGTAATGAATTTCAATGATTGTGTTTTTATATATTTCATTTTTGTATTGTTCAATATGTTTATGACTTATAAAAATGATTATACAACATAGATCATGTTTATAATTCCATATTTAATTATTAATATTATATTTATATGGTTTTTATTATAGTTTACATGATTTTAAGCCATATATTATGGGAAAATATAATTATTCAATTCACTTATAAATAATTTATTTCTACCATACCAATTTTTCTGATTTGATTATGACATGGTAGTAAATAAAATTTTGATGAGTTTTTCATTACCATCATTTTTACATCACCACATTTCTTATGTTCACTACCTTGTGTTATGATAATTATTATAAATTATGGAATTCTATAAGGGACTCAAATGTTTTTTTTTCAATAAATGTTAACACAATTTAAAAAACATATATCATATGTAACTTTTCCTCAAAGTTCATAATCATTCCATTCATTAGAATGTGTGATTACTTTGAATTGTTATGAATTTTTTAGTAATTGGTTTAAAATAATGACTTGTTTTTATCTTTCCTCTATAGTTTGTATCAGAGTAGGTTTGAAATATATGTATGTACTAGTTTATTATTATTTTTATTAGGATTAATGAATGTTATTTTCAAACCCTTGGGTAATGTCCATGTGATATGTTTAAGAGTTTAATAATCTCTTGATGTTTTTTTTGTAGAATATTGATTATATGACTCCCAATGAACATATATACCTATATAAATATTATAAATTTGATGCTGGTGTGGAACAAATACACCATAGGGTAATCAACCTAGAAAAGTATTTTTATATATTAACTCTATCATCTCACTATTATATGATGAGTTGTAATATGACTACAAAAATGGGTAGAAAATTCATTGAAAATTATTAGTTTTTCAAAATTAAATTTTAAATACATTAATGGGGATTTGTTATCATATTAAAATTTGTTATTGAATATGAGAGAAACCATTCTTCTGAATCAAATATTTATCCATGAGTTATTATCAATTGAAAGATTGAAAATTAAATGGATACAATGAGTTTCTGTATTTGACGATTAGTTTTTTTATAATTCCCAGATGATTTAAATATTTACCACCCATGATTATATTTTTTTAATTATTTATATTTCTAGATATAGGAAGAACCATTTATATAATGTATATGAGGGAAAATTCTATAATTTTATTCATATGTAGCAATGTTGTATTGAAGCGTTTTGATGAAAATATTATCCATATTCTATCCCAAATAGTTTGAGTTATGAATAATATCATGACTGTTTCTAACCCTAATAATAGAGAAAATATGGAAATTATTTTGTTTTATAGTGTATTAGGTGATAAAGACATTGATGGAATTGAAAATAATTTTTTTTCATATCAAAATAGTTGGAAATGTATCTCATGGGAATTACATAATGGAACTATATTATTTTTCATCTATGGTCATACAGACTATCGAGTGACAAGTTACCGATGAGATATGGAGAGATTAGTGAACCTGATAGAGAAAAATAATGTTCTTCTTAATAATCTCCTTGAATATCACTTAATTAGTTATTTGAAATGTGAGAACTATGAAAACCAATTCAGTAATAAAATATATAGGGATGAAAATTGAGGCTACCATCTTCTTCATCCTTGGGAATAAGAAAAAACATACAGAAAGGAATCTAATGATAAGAAAATGGAACTAGTTTTTCTCCACTATCGTTATATAGAAGTATTATATTTTTAAGGTTTTAACGAACTAGTACATATTAAATTATAAATAAAATTATCCTAATACGATAAGTATTATATCTAGGATATATAAATCTCCATAATTTTGAATAGGAATTTTCATCATTTAGTCACTGTGAATTATTCATTTAGTTGAACTTTTGACCATCATATAAATACAATATTTATTTTAGAAATAGGAAAATATCATTTAAATGTAACCAATAATATGTTTTAGTGATATGATTAGAATGTAATCTCTCAGAAAAATAATATTATTATATGAGTTACGATACACAAACATAAGGGATGATTATATATTGTAATTTCAGAGAACTGAATATTAGTACTGATTTATTATGAGATAAAAACATATATTTCATAATAATGATGGTATTATAGTAAAAATTATCTGATGATAGAGTAATATTTAAAATATTACAGTAGTTAGATAAACTAGTATGTAATAATTTCTATTTTGATGATGAAATTTAATAATGGATGATAATGGTAAACAACATCATTTTATAATATATTTTTTCTCAAAATAATTACTATGATCAATAGCTTGTTTCACTCACAAAGACGAACTAAAAGATTCATTCCATATTAAAAGAATGATACAATGAAATATTTAAAATAATAAATCCTCTTGTTAGTAACATTAATTTAATCATTTTGTTAAGGATACATAATAATATAGAGGTACACATAATGTTCAAAAAATTTTTTACTCCCAATAAATTTTTTTATACATATTACATTGTTATTATAAATAAAAATATAAAAATATATTAAATTTAATATTTTTAATATGGATTTTATTTTCTTAATTTTACGAAATAATTTTATTGTGGTTTAAATTAATTGTTATGTAATAATTATATTTTATGTGAATATATAGAAGTATATTTTTTACAAAACACATAATTTTTATTTCTATTTGATAATATGGGAATGACAGTGGAATTTATATAATAATTATCAAAAATTAAAAGAATTATTAATTGAAATAATTTTTTAAAAAATATCTTATAAGAAATATAATTCCCATGTATAATTTATTGAACATAAGAAACCATTCATTAAAATTTTAATGTATATTTTTATTGAATTTAGGGAACTATTTGAATTGGTTGATCTAGTTGTGGATTGATTTTAATTAAAGAACATTTCTTTATTTTATAATAAAAATATTCATGTAATTTAGTTTAATTAAAATGATAAATTTTTCATAAAAAATATTATTATGATTCACAACCCAAATTAAAAAAAACTTTTTTACACATCATGAATTTTTCTAGGAAAATTATTTTAACCAAAAACATTATTTTTTCGAAAAAAATGTATAAAAAATAAATAAAATATATATTTTTTTAATAATTTTTTTGGTTCATCAATTATTTTTACCCATTATAGAAATTAATTATCAATGTAACAATATATTATGGAAAATGATAAAAAAATTGACTAAATAAGACATAAATCGCAACAATTTGTCACTAAAATGACTGTAATAGGGAATGGATGAACTAATTAATATCTAAACATGATATTTTTTTCATTGTTAAAATTTAATAATTTAACAGTAAAATTTCATTATTTAAGAGAATGGGTAATAGAAATATTCACTTTATATTCAATTTTAAAAGTGGAATAGGAACACTAATTGATCATTACACATAATCATTCAAATGTATATTTTAAAATATTCCATATTTCATGTCCTATAACACCCTCTATTTATCATGGACCATTTATCCCATAAAATTTCCCAAAAATATTAAAAAGAAATGGGGTTTGAAAAATAAGATCAATTCATTCTATGTATGTGTGTCACATATATTTGGTTTTTCAAAAATATTTTATTCTATTAAAACCAACATATTATTTTCAAAATGATTGATGTTGGTGTTGTGAAAATATATATTGGTTTTTTTTTATTATTTGTAAATCCATTTAATATTTCATTTGATCCACTAATATTTAAAACATTCATTATGCATACATGGTTATTAATCCCTCAAATAAGTGATATGTTTCATTTAAAAAAAATTAATCTCACAGCTCTTAGAAAATTTATTTTATGAATTAACTTTTTTAACGACATAATATTGATTCTGAAATAATAATTTTTATGAAACCTCATTCCATCTCATTATTTTAAAATTTCAATCATTAGATATGCATATATAGGGACTGGGACCTCAATGATTTTTAATTTCTCATATTACTTATACACTAATTATATTTCATAAAAAAATTAAATATACATAAAACAACTTATTATACCTACAAAGTATAATTATTCATCTATAATAATGATAATATGTAAATGGGAAGTACATTCATAGAATTAGACATATAATAATTATATCCTGTTCATGTTCATATTGGTTAAATCATCATAATCAATAATGATATAAAACCCAATAGTAGAAGACAATGGGAATTTAAATACTAATATTTCAATAGGTTAACAATAGAATAAATTTTATTATGTAATTTTGTTATTTTTTATTTAAATAAATATTATGATATATTTTATAATTGATAGAAATTCTGAAATAATCGATATTGATATCACATTCATGAAAGATAACATAAATTTTATAGAATGATAAATTAGAATGATAAATTAGTATAACATATGTAATATAATATCATAAATGATATGTATAGACTAAAAATTAAAATGTAAATTTTTTAATGAAATTTATTTCATTATGCATGAATAAATCTAATAAAGATTTAATAAATCAATTGAAAAATGATAAAACATACAAATATTTTTTTAGTAAATTTTGATTAATAATGTATAATAATTTTTTTAGCTATGAATAATTTGTCAAATCAGTCATTAATGTAGTTATTTTCAATATATAAGATATTCATGTGTTTTATAGTATATTTAGAAGTAAGGAAATGGGTTAATAGTTTTAAATTAAATTAATTGAGATAGATTTGTTTCTTTCCACATGAAAACATTGATACAATCTTATTTATGAATAATTAATTCATAATTACATATTCTAGTAAGACATGAGTGTCAAAAATCCATACCAACTTCTTCCATTTCTGTCCTAGTAATTCAATTGTTGCCGTATTTGTTTGGATCTAGGTTAGCTGACCCCTCTTCTTTGAGTAATAATTATTATTCATGAAAAAATTCATTTTAATCATGGTTAATTCCAGAGTAATATTTTATTTCATGTCACAATAAATACCTCTATTGTTAGAGTGATTTTTTATTCAAATACTTTATCACTATATATTTCATTGTTAAAATAATATCAACTTTAGAATAATTTCCAAAAAACAATTATAATTATTTCTCTTCTATTTCCATATTTTACTTATCATCCAAAGGTTACCTTTTTAATAGTAATATAGAAAATATTTTAAGACTTTAGTTATAAATATTTACCTTCAATTATTCTATGATGGAGGATTTATATTTTTTGAATGATGTGGGTTCTAGAGAATATTATTTGGTAAAATTAAAAAACATATCAAAACATTAAAAATTCTTTTATCTTCTAATAAAAATTTAATATAAAATCATTTTTTACAATTTAAATATAATTTATTTAATAATATTTAATTCATCAATTTTTTTTGGAAATTTCACTTCAATTTTATTTTAATTACTTTTAAATATGACCCAAAACATAATCTTTTATGAGTATCATAATGAAAATTTCAAAATATATTTTAATTGTTTCAATTATTTTTTGGTACTTACACTTTTTTATACATCCAAAACCATATTCAAAATGGATTTCCAAATGATCTTAAATATTCATTATTTTCAATATAAATTTTTTTAAATATTAATAAAAATAGAATGTGAAAATAGAAAAAAATATTGTTGATTTCACAAGGTATATTCATAGACTGGGTTTTTATAAAATTCAGTAGTGTTTTTAATTTTTTTTAATCATAATCCAATAATGAATACATTGTTATGATAAAATTATAATTAAAATAATATTAGTCTCATTGTATTTCATTTTTTATAATAAATTTTAGATATGTTCTTAATAATTATAAAATGAATATTTAATATTTCCATACAACATGTTATATAAAAATGTAAAATTATATTTTACATATATTTCAACACACAAAAACATTTCTAATGTTACAATGTGTTATTTTTATGAGACTATCAAATATAATTCCTTGAATGGATTATATAATGTATTAGTATTACATTTATTGAAAACCTTATCATTTCTAGTAGTTAATTATGCAATGTTTCATTTACTAATTTTCTATTGGTTTCCTTGAAGACAAATGCATTAATGATTAATATACATTTTTTGGAAACTATATGACCCTAAAATTAATATTTTATTGTTTTATATCATGAGATATAAAAATATGTGGTGAGTTTTTATACTATACTCAATAATGGTCTTACATTTTTGATAAATGAGACAAAAATGGATTGTATGTTTTGATACATGAGTAACTAATTCAATAAGAGAAAAAAATATCAAGGTAAAATTTTTCATATAACATAATTACATAGAAATAATGTATTGGGATGTATGATTTTGATAACATAACCATTATTTATTGATTTTCTAGGAATTTGATTTTTCCATAGATCATTTTTATTTTTCCCATTTCATTATTTTAAACACCAATAATTCTTAAATAATCGATACATCTATTGTCTCATATTAACAAAAGATTTTTACAGGGGAATATGTTTTCTTATTATAAATTTTGTTTACTTCTACCCTAGATTTAGGGGAAATCGTATTATCACATGGCCTTTTATATAAAATATTTCTCCCCAACATAATTTTCCTCATATGATTATGATCCAATGACAGATCATATGTAGATAATTCAATCCTTACTATAATTTTTCTCTCACCCACTCTCTTATTAATTTATTCACCAAGTTATAATGATCATCTTAACATATGATAAGACTATAAGGGAATATATTATGGATTTATTATGGGGAATGAAAAAAAAATTATATAATAAATACTATATGTAACTTGTTTTAAAGAAAACTAATCCTTCCACAACTGAGATTATGTAATTATCATGATATTAGAAAATTATTTTATTGAAATGATGTTAAATAAATATTTTTTAATTTTGCGTAAGTATAAAAATTATCTTCTCCAATGGTCTTTAGTTAATTAGAAATGTGGTGTCCTAATGATTGATGTATGGTGTTCTAGGGCTCCAACACATTTCTAAATTTTTATTAATTATTATTACACCATATTATATAATTTCATATATTTTATATGTAATTATGTTACTATGGTACTTGAATCTATTTTTTGATTTAATTAATGTGTGATTCATTTTACCCTCGCTCATTTAATACATTTAAATAATATTTTATTTCGTCAAAATGTGGGGTTTAAAAAAAAAAATTTAATTTCAAATTGTCCATATACATTTTAAATAAATAATTTGATATAAATTAATTTATTATAATTATTGATTTAATTATTTATGATTTTTTTATAACCATTGAAAAGTATAATGATTATTTCAATTTTATGAACATTTTATAAACATCATTCACCATTGTGGTCTTACACAAAAAAGGTAAAAATTATATTTTCATGTATATAAGACTCTTATGTGTGTTATTAATAAATTAGATCTTTATTTAATGTAAAATTTAATTTAAAATAAATACATTATAATTTCATAATTTTAATTTTCCATTATAATAATTAAAGTAAATTTAAAAAACAATTTTTTGTAATAATAAAATCATGATTATAGAATAATGTCATTCAAATAATAAAAACATAGTCACTAATAAAACAAATGTAATTTTTGGAATGATATAGACATTATCCAACAAACTTTATTCCAGTTAGGAAACAATTGAACTATTATTTCTATTTTTTTTGAATAAAAAATATAGGCTTATATATTATGATCCAAATAACCCCAATAAGTCCAATGTGAACTACTCTAACTTTTTATGTGAACAACTGATAAATAATGATAATAAAAATTTAATAAACATCAAAAATATTTATAATAAATATATATATGTAAAATAATATTCATTATAAATGATGAAATTATATTTATGAGGTATTTTATGACATATAGAAAAAAGATTTTCATTGTAATTTTATATTTAGTGTGTTCTAAAAATTCATCAGTGACAATGTTTTTCTAAGATAATGTCTGGAATGATTTTTATTTTTCTTGTGTACAAGTTCAATATGTGTTTAACATTGCTACAAATAATAAATTTATTGATTATTTTTAATTTAAATTTATGATATTAATAACGGTAACTAATACCAATAATTATTTGAGACGTGTTTCATATTATCCAACTATTTTAATTTATGTTATTTATATATTACCGATTTAAATATTATTGATTTAATAACTCATTTATCAAAATAATTTAATGTTATTTTTTTAATTTATATTTGTAATTATTTAATTAATATAAATATTATCTATCATTACTGACCTAATGGGGCTCATCAGGCTAGGGGAATGCATATTATGAAAATTCCTAGAGCACATAATAGATTCCCTGGGATGGTTAGTTGCGACAGGTAGGTATAAACTAAAATGAGAGGACATATCCTATTACATTGGACACACACACACACATACACCCATATGAATGTAATATTTATGAATGATAATAATATAAAATAATATCAAATATATAATAAGGAATCTAATAAACATTATACATAATAGAGATAAGAGTATAAAAATGTAATAAAAATTATAAACTTGAGAAAATATAATCCCAAAAGGAAATATAATGGGGAAACACATAAAAAAATCTTAAATAGTAGAGTATAAGAGATCCCAACATCATGTCCTAGATTCCAACCACCGAACATGGTTCGTGCCAACACAAACAACAAAGATCCACTAATAGAAATTCAATTAATGTAACATCTAACTACCAATAATCTACATAAAACCCAAAACATGAGGGATTATATAATATACGGTTAAGAATCTTTTAGTTACTATTAACTACCTCTAATATCCAATAGGACCCACTAAATTCACCAAACATGAATTCCCTAGAGTGAGTAGTATTCCTAAAACCATTTGGGAATGCCAGTTATAATACCCAACAAAAATCATAAATGTAATATAAATAAAATTATAAATGATAATTGTTTCTAAAATAAATGGGTGTTATATATATATATTACACAGTGGAAAAATATATAAGAAAATAAAATAAATAATGAAAAAAATCATCTCATTTGTCATTGAATAAACCCACCAAAAAGAAAAATATTAGAAGGGGGTAAATTTGATAATATTATTACTAAAATTATAGAATTTGGATCCACCAAGTAGGATAGAATTTTCCCTATGATGATCATTATTCATGATGTGAAGAAAGTATTATTAAATAAATTAACATTATAGAAAATTCAAATATAGATCCATTAGGGGAATTGATGGGAATAATTAATAAAGAAAAATATTTATTTATTATAGATGATTTGACCATTTTATGAGTAATCTAAATATTTAAATAGTAACATTCTCATTGGGAATATTAAAATTACCATTTGGAATAGTAATATGAATTTTGGAATAGTAATTTAACATTAAAATAAAAAATGAAATATAATTAAAATTTATCATGACTAACATTGGTAAATATATATATTATAATTCAGTTATCCAAATATCATAATTAAAAACCTCAATAAAAATATAAAAATAACTGTTAATATATATATTTTTAAATTATGTTCCAAAAATCATAATTTTAATGTTAAAATTTCAAATTATTTATGTAATAATTTTTTTATAAAATTATTAACATTATTGAAATTATAAATATTAAACTTTTGATTTATGTTTTTTTTTATTTTCTAAAACCTTTTGATTTTTATGTTAGCAGTTTAAATACAGTTTTTTCAAAACCAGTGATTATTAAATTACATCATTAATTAACTAATATTGAAAATAAATAATTACATGAACCTGATCCTCCATAAAATATTTTATTTCCTAAAATTATCATTAAAATACAATAAAATGGTTTTCCTAACCTAAAATATATGATTCATAAATATAAAATCTATAGTATTTCATTAAATTAATATTCTCTCAGTTTCCCATATTCCTTTTTTAAATGATGATTATTAATAAAAATTTAATTCAGATAATTAAAAATCTGTTATTTAATTCAAATATGGATTATAATTTACAATGATTAACTTTTAAAATTCTTAGATTAGATATAGAATTTTTTCAATATTTTAATCTAAAATTAACATCTACTTATGTATAAATAAATCCTCTCCATGCCATGAGAATCCCACACCTCCATTACTATAAAAGGAAAAAAAATCAATGAAAATACTCATTTATAAGCCTTTAATAATACTTAGGAACTTTTTTATCCTTCCATCTCCATTTATCAGAGTATTTTAGTATCGTACAGAAGATGAAACAACAATAAGAGAGTATGTTATAATAAATTATTTCTTTCATTATCACATAATATTTATGTTTTCTCAACCCCCCTCAAACCCATATAACATGAGGATAAATAATTACTTTCATGACATTACCTTAGTGACTATATCTTTTTGAATTTATATAATTTATTTCATATTTACTATGAAAATATTCCATTGCTTCTCATTTAATAGTGTCATGTTAGTAGTTACTTAACTACCAATGGACCAATCACTATGACCATTACATTAACCCTAGATAGGGATAGTTATTATAAATTTTTTATAATGAGTGAATATTTAAATATAATCAGTTTATACTTCATTAACTAATTCCACATTTATATAAATGGACCTTAACAAAATTGAAAAATCAAAGGAAAATTAGAAATTTCATAGGAAAACATTATTTTAGAACACTTCATCATAAAATTAAAAATTATAAATAAATATAATAAAATTAACATCATTGATAAATAGTGAAATAAATATACATTACATTATTATGGATTAATGTTTTATTAAAAAAATGTTATTCTAGATGCAAAAAATTTGACTATATAATTAATGATTTATTTAAGGTCATTCTTGATCCCAACTACATTTTCGTGGGAAATCACTCATTCTAGAAATATTTTATTTTAATATTCCCATAATATTATGTATCTATCATTTAACTATTATTAAATTGTTTTGGTGATATACATTTTTACATCTGTATTTTAATCGCAAAAAAAATACTTTTAAAAAAAAATTCATTCAAAAAAATATCCTTGATTACTCTAGAGTTATTTCTACATCACAAATGAATGATTTTTTGAATAAAATATGTTCTCCATTATTCAGCTTTGAGACAAAAAATCATTCGTGAATGTTTATTTAGGAAATACTTATTAAACACATATATTACAATGGGTCATTTTATAAATATGACAAGAATACCATCAATGTGGAATGAATGATTTTGTGAAATTATGATGTTAAATGTTGACCCATAATTATACATATATCCAATGAATTGGTTAATGTGATGAATCTCATAATATACTTTTTATTATTCATTTATGGGATGCTATAATTTTTTATATCTACAATCTTGAGGATCATAATCATTTTAAATGAGTGGAAATAATTATTGTTTTATTAACAATTTTCGGAATTTTACCAATATGAATTTATGTTTCATTTTTCCACATCAACATTTACAATGATTTTTCATAATCTCTTATTTATTCATAGTATTATGATATCATGATTTTGGCATGTTTGTGATGATTATTCTCATCCATTTCATATTTATTGATCAGTAATTTTTTTATGTTATCCTTAAAATTATATGGGATTTATTGATTCGCGTTCATTGATATACACTGTCGAGTTATTAAAAATACTAAAAATAATGTGAAATTGTATTTTTATAAACAAATATTATATAAATATATACTTTTTATTATATTAATGTGATGTATATACATAATTTTCATATGATTCTAATGGTTTGGATCATATATTTTTAACTATATAATGTGTTTTATATAAAAATGATGTAATGTCCATGAATGAAAAATACCAAAAATAGGTGTTGGAGTTAAAACTTTTTTGATTATTACAAAGCTATCTTATGATAAAAATAAAAACATGTACCATCAAGAATGTTCTCATTTAACAAATAAGAAGAATATAGACATTTTCTCCATTATACGAATGACCATCGATATTTAATTGACCTTCTGATTCAGTTGTTATGGAATTTTGTGTTAACTAAATGGAGATGATCATTTATGTTTTCTACTATTCTGCAAAGAATATGGTGACATTTATCGCCTATAATTTAGTAATTGATGTTCATCAATGGTGTCTATTAATAAAGAAACCCATTCTGATGCATGAAATAGAATAAATGGAGTGGGAATAAATAGTTCAAAATTTTAATTAACAATATTTCCCATTTTTTTTTTGTATAAATATAGATATATAAGTACAATAGATTTATAAAAATAAAGGTAAATATATCATGTATTATAAGTAATTATTTACAAGGCATATGTAATATGTGTCCTGATTTTTCATCAAGAGTGATAAAAAAAATATTCATATATTTAGTGTTTCAAACACCATATTATAATATAAATAGCTATCTAAGACATCAATAGTTGTAAATAATTTGTTGGGTGATCTCTTAATTTTTTGATGGATGTTTAAGATTGTTCATTTTTATATGGTGATATGAATAAAAGAATGGTGTTTATATAAATAGTGTCAAATGAAAAAAATAATTTTGGATCAAGAACAATAATTTCATAATGTTGATATTAAGAATCATAGTAATTTCCACAAAGGTTTGGTTAAAGGATTCTTGTTTGGGAGAGAAGCCCGTAATGCTCATGAATATAAACGATAAATGAATAATCCAATCAACATTGAGGATGAATTTATAGTAAATCATAATGAATGAACAATTGATAAATTCGTCATCTAATGGGTTAAAGTTCATTAACAAAATTAGTGCACTAAACAACAAACCCATAAGGTAAATAAGAGTTAGGAACCCCCAAATCCAATGGAGAAATGGACTGGATATTCCATCATTACTCCTAATTTTGAACATTAAAATTAAGTAATACATTATACACTCAATATTTACTAATGAATGTAATTCTTTTTTAATTGGTACTGGTAGTAAAAATTCTTTAATATAATAAATTATCCTAAGAATGATTGAATGAATCCCCAATTCCATGATGTAGACATATATGTAAAAACACATAATGGGGAAATCATGGAAACCCATGTGCTATAGTATTCTTTTATTAGTGTATGTGGGATTGTTCTTATAGTGAATATTGTAATCCTTCCCTAAGAGAAATTTTATTATATAATAGATATGTCTTTGACCAAAATTTATATATAACACATAATCTTTTAGGAAAATTGAGCCTCTTTGTAAATTTCAAATGATCAGACATGCCGCTATAAATTTATATTATGATTTGGAATCTTCTTCATAAAGTCCTTCAATGGTGTGGTTTTTGATACCCTAGGTTAAAAAATAAATCACCCAAATGGTTGATTATTTGTAAAGAATCACCATTGAATGATTGTTTTGTGTGATTCAATACAATGATGTATTTCTTAAAGAGTTTCTATGACATCCCCTAGGTCCGGAGGTAGATTTACCAAGAGATATTATAATGATATTAAATACTATCTCAAAACTCACCATGAGGAGTTCCCGAATCAAAATGGACGAGTTAAATATAATGATGTAATTTCATTTGAGAAAAGGGTATGTATGACCTTTCTCCCTACCTTTGGGGTTCTAGTGCTCATTGTAATAAAATTTCATGGACTAGTTCAGATAAGAATTAATTTCAGAGATATCGTCAAGATCACCATTAATAGAAATTATTTCCTTCCATGGGATTATGCCTTTTTCCACTATAGGGATCTCAATACATCATAAAGTCAGAATTTAATTTTTGATATCATCTAATTAAGGTTATGAGGAATGATTTTTAGAAGTCATATTTTCATAAATGGTACAGACATGCCGCTACAAATTTATATTATCATATGGAATCTTCATCATAAATTCCTTCAATGGTGTGGTTTTTGATACCCTAGTTTAAAAAATAAATCACCCAAATGGTTGATTATAGGTAAAGAATCACTATTGAATAGTTGTTTAGTGTGATTCAATACAATGATGTATTTCTTAAAGTGTTTCTATGACATCCCCTAGGTCCGGAGGTAGATTTACCAAGAGGGATTATAATGATATTAAATCCTATCTCAAAACGCACCACGAGGAGTTCATGAATCAAAATGGGCGAGGAAAATATAATGATATAAGGTCATTTGAGAAAAGGGTATGTATGACCTTACTCCATACCTTTAGGATTCTAGTGCTCATTGTAATAAAATTTGATGGACTAGTTCAGATAAGAATTCATTTCTGAGATATCGTCAAGATCACCATTAATAGAAAGTATCTCCTTCCAAAGGATTATGAATTTTTCCACTATAGGGATATCAATAAATCACAAAGGTAGAATTTAATTTTTGATATAATCTAATTATGGTAATTTTGAATGATTTTTAGAAGTCATATTTTCATAAATGGTACAGACACTACGAGTTCATAGTGATTCCATTTGAACATACTAATTCACTAGAAATATTAAAGGTTTTTATGAATATTTTTTCTATATAATAACTCAAAAATCTTGTGGTATTTTTTATCATTGATATTTTAATTTACTTCAAGAGATATGAGGATCATGAATTGAATATAAGGATTATGATGGAAATTTTATGGAAGGATAAATTGTTTGATGTTTTGTGTGTGTTAATATTGTATGTAATAATTTAATATTTTGTTGAAATTTATCATAAATGTGTGAAATTATTAAACTCGTTGATTGTAAAAATATATTTAAGAACGAATCAGACCCACTAGTGTCTGGGAAATTCAATTTTTTCTTTATATTCAAGGGTTTTAATGTAAATTGTTGGCAAATTGCGAACATTTTTCGGTGATACAAAATATGTAAACAAGGGTTAGGGTAATTTGTGTATGTATATAATAGTTTGATGATTTATTTAAGGATATCATTAATAATATAACCAATATTCCTATACTCACTATACCTATAAGTGGTTGATTTTATTATGATACAATTAAATGGTTTGAATAATGGCTTTGGTTGTCTACTCATTAAAAATCAAAATATGATAGACATCACCAAATGAAAAATGAAGATCCATGAGAAAACAATAAAATGCATGATCTATTGCTCTAAGATTTGGTCTTTCCCTAGATGATTTATTGGAACTACCTCTTTGGATATAATTGTGAAATATATATCAAATTATTGGGTCCTGAAAATTATAGAAGGGGGAAATCCAATTACCCCAAAATTAGGAAAAGGAATGTACCGGTCCACATACCAGCTCCCAGCAATAGTACGCGTCAGGTTCGGCGAACCGCCCTCCCACGGACACGGTCCTTCATGAAATGGGGGTAGAACACCTACGTGTGCGCGATCCAGGAAGATCGCTAGATGTAATGTCGATACACTGCCGTGAGCCGCCCCCTCCACGGACCGCTATCATTCGCGGAATAGAGGCGGAGTGGTGCACGACCGTGGAGAAATCCCACGAATCTATGTCACAAAAATCGATGTTTGACTGAGTCGTCCATGGGTGGGAATACCTTCATGGGATTCTGAAAAAGGTTCTATGTGCCCATCCCTTTCGTGACCCTATAAACAGTCACCGAGGGGAAGAAAAAATATAGGGAGGAAGGAAGGGTGAAAAGTCATGGGGAGACGCTGGAGAAATCTCTCCTAGCAGTAATGTTCTGCGACCATCTGTGGACACCATATCATCCGCGGATGCACTTTTCCGCATAGAGGAGAAACCAAACCTCGAACCACATGCAATAATTTCCTTCGCGGATAGTCCATCCGCGGGAACCCCTCCACATGGGCGAAGTAGGACGAGCGCCAAAC
This sequence comes from Viscum album, assembly GCA_963277665.1. Classification (NCBI taxonomy): domain Eukaryota; kingdom Viridiplantae; phylum Streptophyta; class Magnoliopsida; order Santalales; family Viscaceae; genus Viscum; species Viscum album. The sequence goes on along the minus strand of OY728122.1, from coordinate 263,332,686 downwards.
CCTTTGATGACACCCTTCGTGGCCAATTCCTTCAAGGACATCTCATCAGCGGACAAACACCCTTTGCGGACATCCACCCTTTGTAGAAATCCACCTTCACGGACTAGTCCCTTGCGGCCTAATCCATTACATATATCTCCTAAATGGACACCCATTGTAGACAATTAAACCGCGAACCACATGCAGCCAACCCTACATGGCCAACTCTTTCGCAGATAGCCCCTCCGCTACTGTCTCCTAGGTGGTCGGCTCCACCACAGCCATTCCCTCGTGGCTATCTCTTATGCGGCCCAACCCATGCAGAAAACCCCTTGCACTCGCTGGTCCATACTGTAGGGGGCTGCGCCCCTGCACCCCTCTCGGGATCACTGTCGGGCTGCGGTCCCAGCCCTCCGGGCTGGACCCTTCACCATTATCACTGAACCCAATGCAAAATGGAGAGTCACACCGTGATGTTTTGGGGCCAGGTCAATAGTATATCACATTTCTCCCTTACGCTGCCCCATCGTACGTCCTAAACATTCAATGAGTCGAGATACTCCTCATGAATCTCCTATAACCTCATTTCCTAGGTCATTTTCCTATATTCATCTAGAAAGGGCCGCCCATGCATAAGCCCCACACCAACCATTTCTAGATCTCTCCATCCTAGTCGTCCTTACCATATGATGTTAAACTATATGTTCCTTTTCCTATCCATATGACATTAAACTATATGAAACAATTTCACTCTACATGACTATAAACTTTAGCATTCTATATCATTCAATAATGGAATGCCTCTTGCTCCATGCATGAGATGACTTATTTTATGTTTACAGTGGAATAACTTCAAGAGTGCTTGAATCCATTCAAACATTCCATCACTCTACCTCATGCTTTTCACGTCCTTCATTCAGATCTTCATTCCCATTCATGTCTGAAGGGACCCCGTAACGGCCTGGGCTCATGCTGCATCGGCTCACCTACCGTCCTGGGCCAACGCCCTAGAAGACTTTGGACAACACTTAGAGTCATGTCATATTTTTCAAACATGGTCAACAGTCGACCCTCACTTGTTTGTCCCCATTTCAGGATAATGCGATATGGATGTTGTGATTTGAACACGGTCAACAGTTATCCTTCATCGTCATTCCATCTTCACCATGTTCCGAATGTTGGGCATTTGATTCACACTTTTCATCTCTCTTTATTAGGACTGATTTCAACGCCCTTGGGGGTGTCCCGCTTGTGCACTTTAAAATCTATGTAGGACTCAATTATATGCCTCAACCCACCAGGGAGTTGGGATGCCCTCATGGTCAAACATGGTGAAGGCATTAGGGCAGCTTCCTTGCATAAGCCCCATCCACCATTGCTTCTCCATTGTGGCACCCGGGCATCCATCTCGGACTAAGCCCTAACTTTTTGGGCTGCTCAATGCATAAGCCCCACTCCACTTTCCACGGAAGCACCTTTCACAATGTGATCGTATGGTCCCTTCAGAATCTTATTTCTCATACCATGAATGAATCTCATGGTCTTAGAGTAGGCATCGACCATGACATCCTCTTATGGGACTCCTTGGAGTGGAAGCACCAATCCATTAACCTAGGCCTCCTCAAAGTGTAAGCCCCAATCCATTACCATGGGCCTCCTTAGAGTGTAATCCCCAATCCACACCATGGGCCTCCTCAGAGTGTATGTCCCAATCAATTACCATGGGCCTCCTAAGATTGTACGCCCCAATCCGTTACCATGGGCCTCCTCAGAGTGTAATCCCCAATCTATTACGATGGGCCTCCGCAGAGTGTAATCCCCAATCCTTACCATGTGATGCCTCAGAGTGAAAGCCCCACTCCGATTCGAACTACGTGGACTTTGAATCCCCACCATAGGGATATGTAGGAATCCTCCAAGAGGATCAAGCCTTATCACCGTCGGACCCCGGGGTCCACATTCACGTTGGTTCGCTGACACTCCAGTTCGTACTACGTGGAATTTTATCACTGTCCCATCGGTAGGGTACGTAGGAAGCCTCCCCGAGGTTCAAGCCCAATACTCGGCTGTTCTAACCCCCCTCCACGTCGGTTCATCCTTCGTCCCACATGACGTTAAAATATATTTCCGAACTATGAGGGTTCTGATTCCTCTCATGTGGATACGTATAAAGATCGTATCACATGTTCGATCCAAATGCTCAAGTCGTTATTTCCCCCCCGGGATGACAATAAACTCCATAGTTCCTGGTTATGAGGCTTCAATCAGTGTCGTCTCAGTGATTCCAGAGTCCTCAGGGTCATTAATACAATGTGGGATGGTAATCCTTGGGAATAAATGATTCTGAACCCATGCATCCAGCTGACCATTGCCAACCCGGAGTAATCCGTGGATACTATGCTTGGGAATAAACCAATGTTTTTTGAACATATGAATACATCTTAAAACTATATGAGAGTCTCGGAACATGAAATAGTTCCCCCCAAAAGGGTTCTATGATCCTGAATTCCCATCCTCTCAAGCAATGTTATTATTTAAGTGTCACTGGGAAAATCGCCCAGCGAACGCCTGCCGTTGGAATGAAGGCCCACACATTGTCAGATACGGAACCGTTGGGCATTTCGAACCGATCTGAAAAAAAATGGTGAACCCAATGCAAATCAATAACCAATCATGATAGATTTATCCAAATACCACCATTTACCCCCATTACACTCACAATTAGGCCCATTCAAGGTCATTAATTATGCATGGGGTCATGAGATGCTGCTTTGAAGGGTTTTCTATTTGTATTTGTTAAAATATTTTACAGATACCACACAGAACTACCTTCGATCCAATGGTGTCATAAAGGAACTCATAGGTGTGTGCTTCCAACAACGCAATGAACAGACATCCTTAACAACAGAGGACCCCCTCACCTACCCATCGTCTTCAACACTAGGTCTCGGACGTGTTGATCAGAGAGTACCACATAAACGGTACTCTTCCGATGGTGGAGGCGACCATGCACACCCTCCAATCTGCCAGGACATGCTGGTCGCCCGCCTAGAAGAGGCCACGAAGGCAGATCCAGATGGCCACTATTGTTGTCTCCAACCGTTTCGGGAGTCTATCCCCGAAACGAGACAACACATACCTCACTTATCTCAGGGAGGTGGATGATGTCGAAGTCGAGGGATTCATCCCTGCTGAATGGGGGTTCTGCTCCAAGGCCCTTGTTGGGAGATGTAATTGAGGTTATGCTGCGACTCAACATCCTCACAATAAAGAGGATTTTTCTCTGTGGATCTAGGCCCACAATCCCTTAGCCCTGGCCCCTCAGGCCACCCGACGAGGGAAGAAAATGTACAACTAGGGACCGATCATCCCCCATGTCCCTGAGGAGGAGATCTTTTTCCCAGTCACTGAGACATATAACGAACAGGAAAATACACATGTTCTCTCCTCCCAAGCCCACCATCCAGACATGGCGGCATCATACGAGTAGGCGTGCATCCCCGCCGGGCTACATCAATCCTGTCGCTCTCGCAGGACGACACCTACATGACAGGTACCCCTCCCTACCCAGTGTCATGACTCCCACCATCCCGACATGGTGGAGACCTAGTGCCTACAGGACCAGCTCCTAGTAGATGCTCTTGACGCTTATCATCCCGATGTGGTTGCGATCAACAAATCCCGCCATCCAGGTGTGGAGAAAATTAATAGTCAGGCACATCTCCCTTCCAACAAAGCCCATAGACTGGATACGGTGGGAAACCATCAAATGCAGGGCCAGCTCCCTGCGGATGCAAGTAAAGTCCGCCACCTTGATGTGGTGGAAAACGGAGAGATAAAAAAGACATATCCTGGCCTAGGGGAAGATTCGTTCACCTTCCCCGACACAAGAGATTTGTTATCACCCACTGACCATCAAAAGACCAGAGTAGGATATTCCTACTCCGATAGCAGAATGGGCCTTCATACACATACTATCCAAATATGGATCTCTTCATATCCTGGAAATGATGGAGGAGCAGGTCTCGATCCCGAATCATATATTGCAGAGCTGGAAGGATGTAATTGCATCAGAGGCAACTGCAAGGACCCGGGCCCGTGACCTCGTCTCCCCTATTGAGGCGACTCATCTAAGAGATGATATAGCTGCCTCAGAGCAGATATGCATCCCTACTTCCAACCAGGAGGGTCGCCGGCCATATTCTGCGATGCAACGACAACCAGATGTAGTAGCTTCACTCATTCAAACTAGGGGACACCCGTCCATCATGGTGGATACACCAGAGAAGGCATATATCCCTGATAATTGTAAAGATGATCGCCGACGTATCTTGAAAATATCTCGGGACACAATTATACAGGGACCCAAAGGTGAAGGCCATTGCCAATAACAGACGGTCCCCGCTGCCCACAAGAAAGTTCCCCGAACACGGTGAAGGCAGTCGGAAAATAAAGAGCGAGTTCATGACTCCGCTCTGCTGGAAGCTGGGGTTCCCAATGCCGTTAATCACATATTAAAGGCTCAGAACCCTACCCACCCATTACCATATTATGGGAGTGGTAGTAGAAGTTGCGATGGTCCTACACAAAAGATCGCTACCAGCAGCTTTGATGGTCCTCCTCAGATCACCCATAGGGGCCTCCCCCACGGGCATATAACGATCAATCACGATAGCACCACTTTTGATGCGACTCACAAAAACCCTCCACGTGACCAGAAGATTGAGCATCAAGAAGGTCCTCCACTTGCTGCACTCCACCTTGAAGGTCCTCCATGGGGTATACATTGCAAACACTCTCCACGCAGTTGGACCACATATAATGACAATATTCCTCACTTTCATAGTCGCAATTGAGGAGGCCCTCCCCACATTGAATTCTCATCACGAAAAGAAGGTTGTCCCCTTGTTTTGGCCTGCCCTGAATTTCCTCCGCAGGGGTTACGTTGCAACGACCCTCCGCGCAGCCGGGAACCAGATCGCGGTGGTAGTCTTCACAATCCGGATAACGAAGGTCCTCACCATAGAGACGTCAAGAAATGAGAAGGCCCTCCCCTCGTTTCGGTATATTCTGAAGGCCCTCCCCATGGTGTACCACATTGATATTCTACATGTGGATGTTGTAATGGTAGTCCTCACCATTACAGCAGCTATGATGGTAGTCCTCGCCACCATGACCGCCATTGCAATGGTCCTCCCTGTAGTTTCCCTAAGAAACAAGAAGGTCATCCCCATTGTCATAGTGTATCTTGATGATGTTCATCATCACCATGATGGTAATTATTGCGAAGGACCTCCCCGTAACAACGCTACACAGCAAGAAGGTCATCCCCTTGCTGTGACATGCCTTGGAGGCCCTTCCCAAGCTATGCACTGCAAATTTCCTCTATGCAATGAGTGTCAAGCAGTAATGGTAGTCATCTCCATTGAGGCCACCATTGTGACGGTCCTCCCCACAATGAAATATCATATCAATAGGAAGCCACCCCCCCAGCCGAATCAAGCCCAGAAGAAGCCCTCGTACGCCGAGGTACTCAGAAGGACGGGATCAAGCATGTCATATATCTAGCTAGTCACCAACGAAACCCTTCTTCAATCAGGAGACAGTCCGAGGCCACGTTCATCTTCTAAACCGCCTCAGAATCTCCCTTAAAAAATTTCAACACCTACCGGCCCCACTGCCTTCGACCACACTATCAGTGAGTATCACAGTTGGGCTTACCAGGTAGAGGAGTCACTAAAGGAAGAGTAAGTCGACTTGTTTCACTTGAGGAAACGACTGGCTAGGGATGTTATACTAGTTATGTTTTGGCCCACGACCACATCTCAATTCAACATACCCATGGAGTTGTCGGAAGAATGCGTGCACGACATACGCTACAATATATGGATGACCCTCTGCCGGCTGAAATCATGCTTCCTACCCTACGACAGGTATGTAGATAGTGTCAAATTAATAGGAGACCTCCTGTGTCACATCGACCGGGATGATCTTCCTTCGGCACATCAATTGAGACCCGAGAGTGGTAAAGGAAACATGGATATAGCCTGCCTCCATGCACTACACCAGTTGTGCCGCCTCATTGATGACGCTCTGACGGGAGTCCATATCAGGGGATGGGGGCAACATGGTATTCTGCATTTCAGTCTGCTCCTTGCCCAGAATAACTCGTTCAGCATGGTGTCTTACAACGTAATCATGTCAATATAGTAATCGATTTCAGACCCTGCATAGTAAAGGCAACATACCCCATATAGTCGAGCCGTGAGTATGTCCCAGAAGCATCATGCCCAACGGGAAAAATCCATTCAAGAACAACTAAATCAGGCCACCTAGAGCATACAACATACCTCTCACCTAAGAGAGGTCAATTAGTTGTCATTGCTTACCTCCCCAGAAGGGATTGATTCAAAAAAGAACTCGGCACCAAACCCATTTCACCCCCGACTGGGGGCAGACAAGATCAGGTAGGTAGAGATAGTAGCAGCCACTACTACAATATAGAGTCAACCCCAGCCTACAGGGATAAGGCATTTTTAACAAAAAATTCCCCTGTAAAACCAATAATAATGGGATGAAACTCAACATCCAAGGAACGGAGCCAACCCCAGCCCTAAGGGCTAGAGGAATTTTTACCTCCTCAACAACAACCTCCCCCACGAGAATCAATATTCTCTCATCTATAGAGGAAAGTTAAATGAGGAGGTTTCTGCCATATCATGTCCTTTGAATCATTATCCCCTCAAAAGGGATGTTTACCATAAGGTCACATCCATGGACTCTCCGTATCACCCATCATCAAGGAGCCCAAAAAAAATCATAGGACAGAAGAGGGAAAACCAGTAAAAGACGGGGTATATCATCTTCATATTTGGAATATGAAATCATATCTGACCCGCAATATGATTCCATCATCACCATATAGGTTAACCCCACGGGTAACATCGAAGTTGTTGAAGATCTAGATGGATCAGGAGATGATGGTTCTAGTTAGGCTTTGACTCACAATGAACCACCGGGTGTGCACACCCGGAACCAGAGGGCTGCCCTAAATACGGCCACTCCTTTAGCTAGCCTACCTCCACTGACCCTGCGAGCTTCCAATAGGGATAAGAAAAAAAGACCAGTTACCCTTTACCTGCCCCCCTCTATCGATAAAAACAATCCAATCACGCTCGAAGAGAGGTTCAATTGACATGAAGAAGAAATGAACAAATTGAGGTGGCTTAACGCTGAGCTACTCCAGAGGAACTGTCTTATTGAATGTGCGTCCCAAGAGTAGCCAAATCATGCACTACCAGTAAGTGCACCTCAAAGACCATAGTTTTCCCTGGAAAACGAAGCACATTCAGGGCTCCCGCCCAACGAGGCGCCAGGCCCGTCCAACTACCTAAATGTGGATCCATATGAATACTACGGCTTCCCTTTACTCAGGAAGCAATTGGAGAGAGTACGTATAAACCCTCCGAATTTGTCACAAATGGCACACACACCCATGGTGCCAACCGAGATGGATCGTCAAGCAATGCCTCAGGCAATAACTGGCTAGGACCGGGCCCAACTGGATCTAAATCGGGATCTCACCAACACCATCGAGGCACTGACATCTCGATTGGAATCAATGGAAGTTCTACACGCTCCGATACAGCATGAGCGGAAACCTTAACTGGATTGGGTGTGCAAGAAACCACCTCCACCAAATTTTGGGATCCATATATTCCCAATCATCAATGGATTAGGCGATCAGGAACATCACATGATGCACTACACGTCTTATTGCGACCCTATGATGGGAACTCTGAGACTACAAAAAGAGGTGAAACTCAGATTCTTAGTACGGACCGTGCAAGGATCCGCTTTCTTCTGGTATACGAGCCTGCCAGCCCAGTCAATAAAAAGCTGGGAAGACCTTCAGCAGCGGTTCTTGTACCACTTCAGCTCGACGATGCCTAAAACAATGGTCAACAACCTCATGAACTGCAAGCATAGGGATAACGAGAGATTTTCAGATTTCTTTTCCAGATGGAAAGGTATGACCAACTCCCTGAACAGTCCAATGCCTCAAGATGAGATGCTTTCTATATGCATTGATAATCATCGAGATGAGATGCGAACACCAATCATACTAGTGGAGTGCACCACCAACTTCCTCCATCTCTAGGTAATTACCCATAGAATTGAGCACTCCCTGCAGCGGACCAATATGAAGTCTCGAATAGCCTCACAAGCTCCAGTAAAGTGAACAGTTAGAGATGAAGCGTCCTCTGTCACGCTCAACCCAGCCCATTCGCCTGCTCCGCTTCCTAGGCCTCCACAAAATCGTCATGGGCCCCCTATATATCAGCAGCCGCCTCCTCCCATGGGGGAAGATCATAATGGATCAAAGTGGAATCCGTTTGAGGAATGAAGACAAAATGTATAATTGTTCCGAGAGGAACAAGTCCATGGATATTTCATCACTTCCATGAATTGCAACCTACTACACCTCCCGGATCCAAGGAAACCCAAATAAGTCGGCCGTGATGACAAGATAGATTACGTTCCCAACCGTCGAATGTAGGGGAACAATATTTGGGAATGATACATTTTCAAAGGCCTCCTGAAAAGGATTGTAGACTTCGGGCAGGTCGATCTGGGACCACCCCCAGCACATGTGACATATATTTCTACCACTGACTCCGAAAAAGAGGACGGGTGGTAGGAATTCTACAGAAAAAGGGGCAGAAATTTGATAGCTGGATGACTCGGAAGATTATAAAAGGAGCCCAGGGAATACTCTGAGCTCAACTACAGCAGTAGGTGTTGCCTCCAACATCCCCTGATGTCGCACAACCGACAATAATGGCCTCACTCACCTCCTCAAGCTGGTCATCCAGGCGTACTCGAGAAGGGAGGAGACAAGAGAAAGAGTAACAGTCTACATCGAGGCCAATGTTTCCCCCGACACTGTCAGATTTTATGCCCTAAAACATGGCACCACAGGCACCGACCCACCAAACGACACCATCAGAGACAATCGACCAGGTTGACCTGTCAGAGGATGAGGAGCCAATTTTTGGTTCCATTAACGTCCTCCATCTAATGGAATCGTTCCCTGACAAAGGGTATGGTCATGAACCTGAGTTCCCGAGGCAAGGGGCTTGGATGAGGAATCTCAATGTTAGAGGATATCGAGGAATGTGTTGTCGCGGCCGAAACCAACCCTATGGTTTTACCCAGGTCCAAACCATTAATATTGCAGAAACCTGTGGGAGATCCATTAAACAGACTCATCATGATAAAGATAATCCCTCCATCTCCACAAGTGGCCACTCTTCCCCCATCATTCTATGGTACCCATCAGAGGAGGAACAATATTCTCGCTGCCTAGTGCACACAAACAGACCGGTCGGGTTGAGTCCCCAGAATGAAAGAACGACGAAAACCTCCGACCCCGCAGCCGGTCCCTCCCAATCTCATATTATAACTACCAAGATGCACACTAAGACTTCCCCACCAACCGATAATCATCGGCCGCAGGAACAGAAATACGACATCCTTAAGCAGCTGACATCATTACCAGCCATGCTGTCGATCCTGGTTTCCCTAAGATTGTCAGAAGACATCAGGGATGCACTTTTAGAAGCCTTGCTCAGCCCCCATGAGTTTCAAGCGGAGGTAGCTGCCGTAGATATTTACCAGATGGAGACTGGCTCGGCTTAATGAAATGCGGTTATTACCTTCACCGACCAGGATGAATATTCCGTCATTCAAGGACACATCAGATAACTATATGTGTCTGAAACATTAAATGATGTTGTGATCCGCGAAGTCCTTTTTGAAAACATCTCGGATGATAACCTCCTTCCCCTATAGACACTCAGTACTTTGGGCTATAGTGAGGATGACCTAGTCCCCTCAGCCACCACTCTGCTGGGTTACGACAAGAGTAAGCATAAACCACTAGGAAAAATTAATCTAAAGACCCATTTTGGAGACCTTGTGGCCTAATCAGAATTCATGGTGGTTCGGAAGAACACAGTATTTAATTCCCTGCTGGGAAGGCCATGGATCCATATGCACAGGGTCATTCCTTCATCCTACCACTAGTGTATTAAGTACTGCGTCAATGGAAAAAGTTGGACATTTCATTCCAAAAAATCCACTTTTGAACTCTCAGAGTCATAGTACATTTACACCGGGTTTTACGAGAAAAAGAAGAAGAAGCCTTTGGTCGATGGTGTTGACTGGATCCCTACTCCAAATGGTCTGGAAATGGTTCCTGATGACCCCCTCAGGCAGCTTAGTGGAGACTATGTACTGCCCATCAACCACATTGAGAACATGAGTTCGAGTATGGACACACACTCAGCTATCCTCATGACTTCAGCCATAACGACCAAGTGTGACAATGCAGGAATGTCATCCAACCATAAATTTGGGGGTGAATACTTGAGCGAGGAATCCCGCAATTCCTCGCCTCCAGACTCCCATGAACCCGTGATGGGAGATCTTCCCCGTCAGGTCAAGAAGATTAGGATTTTATAGAAGAGGAGGAGGAAGATCTCAGGGATGGACCTCCCTCATTTGAGTGAGGTATCTCAACCACGGTGGACAAGCACATGGAAATAAACATGGGTACCAATGAATACCCGAGGCCCACTCTCATGAGTGAAGACATGTATGATGAGGAGCATGACGTATATCCTTCTTCCATGAGGAAACACTGGGATGTCTTTTCCTGGAATGACACAAAAATACCATGACTCGATCCCGAAGTTTCGATGCATCACCTAGGTCGGCCAGAAGACCACCTGGGCTATAAATAGGCCCTCCAGAAGGACACACCCCTCACATGCTTCCAAAATAGAGGTTGAAGTCAATATTCTCATTAACACAAGCCTCATTTGAGAGTTCTAGCACCCCATCTGGTTGGCCAACATTGCCCCTGTCAATAAAAAGAATGGACAAATCTGTGTCTACATTAATTTCCAAGATCTCAATCGGCATAGTCCGATAAATGATTTCCCTGTCTCGGTCAGCGAGTTATTAATCGATGAACCAGCCGGGTATGAGGCTATATCCATCATGGATGGATATTTTGGGTATAATCAAATCAGGATGGCCTAAGAATATGTAGAAAACACTACCTTCAGGGCCCCTCAAGGAATTTTCTATTACAGGGTTATTCCCTTTGGCCTCAAGAAAACCGGCGCCACATATCAGCTTGCCATGCATCGTATAATTAAATCGTTCCTGGGGAGATTCGTTGAATGCTACGTGGATGACTTGGTGGTTAAGTCTAGGAAGCCCTCAGATTACTTTTCAGACATTGATATCATCTTCAACAAACATCGAAAGCATAGCCTGATGATGAATCCCTTGAAATGAACCTTCGGGGTTACATCAGGGAAATTATTTGGCTTTGTCGTAGGCCATTGTGGCATCAAAGTCGACCATGAAATGAAATCGTCTATCCTTGGCATGGCACCCCCCTGCAATATCACCGAGTTGAGATCATTCCAAGGTAACATGGCCTACAACAGGCGATTCTTAGCCAAACTGCAAGGCAAATGTTTGGCCTTTTCCAGGTTAATGAAGAAGGGAGTCATATACCAATGGACATATGATTTCCAAGAGGCGTTCGAAAGCCTAAAGAGGTGTCTCTTAAGCACACAAGTGATCAGGCCCCCGGTTGAAGTAATTCCTCTCATCCTGTATGTGATGTCCCTAGAGCGGTCGCTGGGAGCCTTCCTCGCGCAGAAAAATGACATCGGTAGTGAAAACAGTATCAATTACCGCATCTGAATCATGATTAATGCTGATACTCGATACTAAAACATTGAGAATAGTTGTTTGGAATTGGTCTTCACAGATCAAAAGTTGTTACATTATCTGATGCATCATGAAGTCCATTTGGTCTCGTGGAGTAGCCCGCTCAATTAACTCCTTAGCCGCCCAATGCTTACAGGGTGCCTGTCCAGATGGGCAGTCATCCTGAAACAGTTCGACATCCGGCTGGTGCCGCATAAACCCATCAAGGGTCAGACATTAGCCGATTTTCCGGAAGAACACCCTTCAATATGGACCAAAGCACCGGACACAGATCTGAAGGACCCCGGGACACCCTGAGAGGGGAGGGGTGAATCAGGGTGACCACTTTTTCTTTTAATTTGTTGGATCTTGTTCCCACGTTGGTAGGAACTTGTTGAACCTGTATGATGATTACGATCAAAAAGAAAACATTCACATGCACAGAGAAGACACAGTCATTTTTACTTGGTTCACCACTAAGGGCTACGTCCAAGGAGCATACGCCGACAGGTTGCCGGTCGTACCTAAATCCACTATGCTTCACTAGCTGCAGATACAAAAGTTCGGGTACAGACACCCTGTCCCAGGCTCACTGCCTTTACAATAGTTCAGGGATAACTCACTGCGTCCCTCGGGTCACTCCCGTTGACTCCCCCTGGCTCACTGCCGTTGGTGAAGTCCCACTCAGTTAATAGACGTGTAGGTCTCTTCTTCATTTGCATAAGAGTGCATCCTTTGTTGAATGTAGATGCTCTATTGAAGTCCGATTCTCACCAGAAGAAGAATATCACTTTTCCTCGAATGAACCGAGTAGTTTCTCGGCTTTCGTACAGCTCCAGCAAGGCAGGCGTGCTTCAATAGTGTCTAGGTCTCCTTTTCAAGCCCGGCGCGCAAGTCTCCCGGCGGCGCGCAAGTCTCCCGGCGGCGCGCAAGTCTCAGGCGCGCAAGACTAAACTGGCGCGCAAGTGTCACTGAAGCACCTGCGGGACACTGCCTTCTTGAACTAAATACTTGCGCGATCCACTTCCTTTCTCTTCCAAACTGCCTTGGGAGAACAGCCAAACACCGGCGCGCAAACTTTACTTGCGCGACAAAACAACCACCTGCGCGACTCTACCACCTGCGCGACGAGAGCTCGAACAATCTCTCGGCCTTGAACTCCGTCCGAAATGAGGAGGGGTGGTCCAGTATTTATAGGCAAACTGGACCCCCTGCGCGGCGGCGCGCAAGTCCCTAGACGGCACGCAAGTCCTGTCTCCAGATCCTCTGTCGCGCAAGTTACTTGCGCGACCCGACCAACACTTGCGCGACCTTCTTTCCTTAGCCAAATTGTGATGTTCTGATCCTCAAAAACATATGGCGCGCAAGTCTTTCATCCTCCAAGAGCTCGGCGCGCAAGTATCTTTGCCAAAAACACTTTACTTTATTTACGGATTTTTAGGCCCAAAAATTTGGCAAACACTGGGAAACAGCGCCACCTTCACTACTGTTTTCTGCTTGAACGGTATGATCACTTTGTTGGTACACACCCTGAACTTCCACTGAGGATTGACAACAAACACAAACCATACACCAAATCATGCTTTGAAGAACCTGGTTCCAACAATCTCCCCCTTTGGGTTTGTTGGCAATCAGAATAAATTCAATAGATCTCCAACCATGAGCAAATCCAAAACGCAAGAATCAACTCAGCTAACACTCTAAGTCTACGTGAGCAATGCTCGGTGTAGAAAACAAGAGAGAAAGCTTGAATTGGGTCTTAGTGTGTTGAAATCGTACACGAAATTCTCCATCCTGATGTTATCCTTATTAAACTTCTCATCACAAGCTTACACTTCTCATCACAGAAGAATTTCTTGCCTTGAATTTATTCCTTTCTCCCCCATTGACAATAAAACCAAAGACCGAAAAGTTTGTTCATAGTTCAGATCAAGCCATACTCCCCCTGGATAGTATCTCCCCCATAAACCTGCATCACAGCCATAAACAGATAAAAACAGTTAAAACAAACGGGGAGAGGGGACTTTCGGAGCCTCCTTATGCAGTAGGAGGTGGTCGAACACCGAGGTTCAACCGATGCTTCTCGAACACAGCCGCGGACAATGGCTTGGTTAGGATATCAGCCACTTGCTCATTATTCCAACATAATCCATTTTAATCACGCCTTGTTCAACCTTTTCTTTGATAAAATGATACCGTATTTCAATATGTTTTGTACGAGAATGCTGAACCGGATTCTTCGTAAGATCAATTGAACTTTTGTTATCACAATAAATCACCATTGGTTGCTGCACCTTATCACCAATATCTGTTAGCTGCTGCTTCATCCAAAGAAGTTGAGTGCATGCTTTTGTTGCGGAGATATATTCAGCTTCAGCAGTACTAAGAGAAGTACTTTCTTGCTTCTTGCTTAACCAGCCAACACATTTATGCCCAATATAGAAAGCTCCACCACTAGTGGACTTTCTGTCTACTACATCCCCAGCCCAGTCAACATCAGAAAACGCTGATAATTCATTGTCCCTGTCTGCAGCAAAAAATAACCCGAAGTTATGTGTGCCTTGAATATACCTCATGATTCTTTTTACTGCTGACATATGTTCCTCCTTTGGATTACTCTGGAAGCGGGCCGCAAGGCATGTTGCAAAGACAATATCTGGCCTTGTCGCTGTCAGATACAGTAGGCTTCCAATGATCCTTCTGTACATGGTGGGATCAACAGAGTTCCCATCCTCATGCTTTCCAAGTTTAGTTCCAACAGGAATCGGAGTTGACATTGGTTTGGAGTCTTGCATATTGAACTTCTTCAGCAACTCTCTTGCATATTTTTCCTGAGAAATGAAAGTGTATTCCTTCTTTTGAATTAATTGCAACCCCAAGAAATATGTGAGCTCCCCAATCATAGACATTTCAAATTCTGATTTCATGTGGTTGGAAAATTCATCCACTGATTTCTGCCTGCTGCCACCAAAAATGATATCATCAACATAGACAAGAACCATGAACTGATCTTTTCGAGAATTCTTCACATAGAGATTGTGATCAACTCCTCCTCTTTTGAATTCCAACTTCTTGAGATATGAATCTAGCAGTGAGTACCATGCCCGTGGTGCCTGCTTCAAACCATATAGAGCTTTCTTTAGTTTGCAGACCTTTGTTTCGTCGTTACCCAAGACAAACCCCACCGGTTGTTCAATGTAGACTTCTTCTTCGAGTACACCATTCAAGAATGCTGTCTTAACATCCATTTGATATACTTTATATCCTCTTTGGAGTGCCATGGCAAGGAAAAGCCTGATTGATTCCAGTCTAGCAACTGGAGCAAAGGTTTCTTCAACATCAATACCTTCAATCTGGGAGTATCCTTTACATACCAGTCGTGCCTTGTTTCTGATAACACTTCCATGCTCATCAAACTTATTTTTGAAAATCTATTTGGTACCAATCACATTGTTACCTTCAGGTCTCTGGACAAGATCCCATGTCTTATTCTTATCAATCTGATCTAATTCATCATTCATGGCTTTCACCCAAGATTCATCCTTTGCAGCTTCTTCGAATGAGGATGGCTCTACAACTGATAGAAATGCAGATTGCGTGGTATTCCTCATCCTTCTGGTTTGTGTGGGTGCACTCCTATCCCCAATTATGTTGGATGGATCAATCTCATCTCTTCGATTTCTCCTGCGAGGTTCAGTAGTATTCTCTTCAGCCATAGTTTCTTCTTCAGATTCTTCTTCTGAGTCAACATCATTATGTGATTGATGAGTGTTTTGAACAGCTTCCTCTATTTCTGCATTTGTAGTTTCTTCATGTCCACATTCTTCATGACTTTCTATCACATCAGCATATGACATCCGTGAAGCATTTGTGGTTTTCTCTTCAATTATCTTAACATCATTGCTTTCCACAATCCTTCCCAAACGATTGTTGAAACATTTGTAGGCTTTGTTGTTCATTGAGTAACCGAGGAAGATTCCTTCATCTGCGTTGTCACCATATTTCCCCTGATTTCCTTCTTTGTTCCTGATGAAGCACTTACTTCCAAAAACACGAAAGTATTTTAGAGAAGGCTTCCGTCCATGCCACAATTCATATGGTGTCTTCGTCTCACCCATATAAAGTCCTGTTCGATTCTGAATGTACACTGCAGCTTGAACAGCCTCTTTCCAGTAATGTCGTGGAATACGACTCTCAATCAGCATAGTTCGTGCCATGTTGTTCACCTGTCGATTCCTTCGTTCAACAACTCCATTTTGTTGTGGAGTTCTCACAGCAGCTACCTCATGTTGTATCCCATGCTTCTCCAGATAATTTTCAAATTCAATGGACGTGTATTCTCCTCCATTGTCAGATCGCAACACTTTGATTATTCGTCCAGTATCATTCTCGGCGATTCGGCGATATGTTTTCATGCAGTCAAGGACCTGTCGTTTCCGGTGAATGACCATCACACATGCCATTCGACTGTAATCATCTATGAAAAGGACAAAGTACCTTTCTCCATGAGTTCCGGCAACATTTATTGGACCACAAACATCTGTATGAATCAGATCAAGAAGGTGAGATGCCTTTTTCTTCTTTGGCCGATATGAACTGCAGACCAACTTCCCACGAATACAAGCATCACAGGATTTTTCACGCTCACGCTTCAGGTTGGGAATGTCCATGACAATTCTCAATTTTGATATTTTCTCCATGTCTTGTTGATTGATGTGTCCCAATCTCTGATGCCACAGATTGTTTTCTTATTCAACAGTCATGTAACATACATTCTCTTCACTATCAACCTGATACAAGTTTCCTTCTGTTCTGCATCCCTTCATGAGAGAATTTCCAGTTTTTCCCTTGATAGTGCAGCCTTTCTGATTAAAAGTAACAACAAGTCCTGAGTCATAGAGTTGACTCACGCTGAGGAGATTATGACGTAGGCCATCTACGTAAAGGACTTCAGTCTTCTTTAGTTCTCCATTAGCTAATTTGGTACTTCCACTCCCTTTGATTTTCAGAGCCCCATCATTACCAAATCTTACTGTACCATCAACATTCTTTATGATATTTTTTAGTAGACCGGCATTACCTGTCATATGAGATGAGCAACCGCTATCTAGAATCCAGGTACTGTTGTTCTTTGTAGCTTTGAGAGCTACCTCTGCAAGGTTTGATTTCTCAATCTTCCTCCTTTCCTTCCATGAGACATTAGATTGAGTATATAGAACTGATGGCCTTTCAACTATCTCTCCCGCAAACCCAGGTTCTTCATAGTCAAAGTCTTCTTTAAGAGGTGAGAACCTGTTTGAAAGAGAAACATCGTCTTGCTGACGAGACTTGACATGTCTGGAACTTCTGTATGAGGTGTCAATGTCCCTTCTCTGCCTGCAATTAATGGCCTTATGACCAAAGTTAGAACAATGAAAACAATATCCATAGAAATTATTTCTTCTATAAGAATTAGGATATGAAATTGTTCTCCTTTGTTGAGCATCTATATCTTCTCCATTAAGATAGCTTCTTGCCTCTTCACAATAGGACATGGTATGGCCCAGATAGCCACAGAACTGACACTTCATGAGAAGAAATGTCTTCTCACTTGAATTTTTCCTTATAGCTTCTTCCTTGGGAGAATAGTAAGACTGTCTGCCATTTTTGAAAGTTTGAGGATAATTTTCAGGTCTCCTTTTAGTTTGGATTGAGGGTTCCTTTTTCAGCACTCTAGGTAACATTTCAACATGTTCAACTTTCATCTTATCTGTCTTTTGGATCTTTGCACTTCCAGCAGTTGATGACTCAGCCTCACAGCCAATTCCACTCTTTCCCATGCAAGCGGGTCTTTGATCACTCAAGACTTTTCCAACCCCATCTGAACCACACTTGGCTCTTGCAAGTAATTCTGCATCTGAGAATCTTCCGAACTGTATTTTCTTCCTCGATTCTTTTGGAACTGATTCTGTCTCCATTTTACTCCTCAGAGTAACTACTTCCTCCTCAAGACCCTCAACAGTCTTGGATTTTTCATCCAGTCTGGATGTGAGGTCATTGATGACCTTTGCTTGCTCTTCAATTCTCAGCTTCAGATCAACTGCATCATCATTGCATTCAATTATTTTAGACTGTACCTTCACAAATTCTTCCAGTCGTTCAATTTCAGCTTCAAGTTGATCAACATATTCAGTTGATTCTTCTACAATTGATTTCCACTTATTGCAGCTCTTACATTTAATCTTAAGCTTACTAACTACATCCTTAAGTTGCACCTCAGGATCTACACAAGTTCTCAGTTGTTTTTCACCATCAGTATCTTCTGACTTTTCAACAGTGGCCATCATAGAAGCATGGTTCCCAGTTTTGAATTCTGGTTCTTCTTCATCACAGAATTCATTGTCATCTTCTTCCTCTTCACAGACAAAACTCTTTCTTTTCATTTTCTTACCAGATTTGAAGTCTCCCTTTTTGAAGAACCTTCTTTGAGGCTTCTTGAAGTTTTCATCTTCACTGTCATCATCATTGATATTCTTCAAGCACTGAGAGGCAATATGCCCAACTTTTCCACAACGGAAGCATGCGAGAGGTAACTTCCCTTTGAATTTCCCTTTCCCCTTCTGGAACTTCTTTGCAATGAGAGAAAGAATTTCTTTCTCTTCGTCATCATCACCGCTACTATCCTTTGAGATTTTCAATTTATCCATGGCCTTGAATGCCATTTCCTTGATCACCCGAGTCGTAGCATCTTCTGGTTTGACTCTCATTTCATATGCTACCAAACTGCTCAGTAAGTCATCAAGAGAAAGTTTGGAAAGATCTCTTTCCTCAAGAGCTGACACCTTCGCATTATACAGAGGTGGAAGTCTTCTTAATATTTTCTTTACAATATCAATATCTTTGATTTCTTCTCCTAGACCCCGAATTGCTCCAACCACTTCAGTAATTTGATTGAAGAAAGAGTCTGCATTCTCGTCTGGATGCATCTTCAGATCATCAAACCGATTGTGTAGCACTTGTAGTTTCGCCTCCTTCACTTTGCTATCACCTTCATAAATATTCTCAAGTTTATCCCACATAGATTTTGCTGAGGTGCAATTCATCACCTTCAGGTAAATCTGATCAGAAAGGGCAGCAGTGAGAGCATTCTGTGCTTTGGCATCTGCATCAAGAAGTTTCCTGTCTGTTTCAGTCATAGCCAGACCTGTTGGATAAGTGACATGTATTCCTTGCATAGTAGAAAAAAGAACTTCCATTCCAAGAGATCTTAGATGAGATCTCATTCTGTTCTTCCAGATCTGGAAATTGCTTCCATCGAAGTGAGGGACTCCCCTGACATTGATCGCGTTTTCCATGACGAAGAAGGTCAGATTCAACGCCAGCAACCTTTACCCTCTGATACCACTTGAAGGACCCCGGGACACCCTGAGAGGGGAGGGGTGAATCAGGGTGACCACTTTTTCTTTTAATTTGTTGGATCTTGTTCCCACGTTGGTAGGAACTTGTTGAACCTGTATGATGATTACAATCAAAAAGAAAACATTCACATGCACAGAGAAGACACAGTCATTTTTACTTGGTTCACCACTAAGGGCTACGTCCAAGGAGCATACGCCGACAGGTTGCCGGTCGTACCTAAATCCACTATGCTTCACTAGCTGCGGATACAAAAGTTCGGGTACAGACACCCTGTCCCAGGCTCACTGCCTTTACAATAGTTCAGGGATAACTCACTGCGTCCCTCGGGTCACTCCCGTTGACTCCCCCTGGCTCACTGCCGTTGGTGAAGTCCCACTCAGTTAATAGACGTGTAGGTCTCTTCTTCATTTTCATAAGAGTGCATCCTTTGTTGAATGTAGATGCTCTATTGAAGTCCGATTCTCACCAGAAGAAGAATATCACTTTTCCTCGAATGAACCGAGTAGTTTCTCGGCTTTCGTGCAGCTCCAGCAAGGCAGGCGTGCTTCAATAGTGTCTAGGTCTCCTTTTCAAGCCCGGCGCGCAAGTCTCCCGGCGGCGCGCAAGTCTCCCGGCGGCGCGCAAGTCTCAGGCGCGCAAGACTAAACTGGCGCTCAAGTGTCACTGAAGCACCTGCGCGACACTGCCTTCTTGAACTAAATACTTGCGCGATCCACTTCCTTTCTCTTCCAAACTGCCTTGGGAGAACAGCCAAACACCGGCGCGCAAACTTTACTTGCGCGACAAAACAACCACCTGCGCGACTCTACCACCTGCGCGATGAGAGCTCGAACAATCTCTCGGCCTTGAACTCCGTCCGAAATGAGGAGGGGTGGTCCAGTATTTATAGGCAAACTGGACCCCCTGCACGGCGGTGCGCAAGTCCCTAGACGGCGCGCAAGTCCTGTCTCCAGATCCTCTGTCGCGCAAGTTACTTGCGCGACCCGACCAACACTTGCGCGACCTTCTTTCCTTAGCCAAATTGTGATGTTCTGATCCTCAAAAACATATGGCGCGCAAGTCTTTCATCCTCCAAGAGCTCGGCGCGCAAGTATCTTTTCCAAAAACACTTTACTTTATTTACGGATTTTTAGGCCCAAAAATTTGGCAAACACTGGGAAACAGCGCCACCTTCACTACTGTTTTCTGCTTGAACGGTATGATCACTTTGTTGGTACACACCCTGAACTTCCACTGAGGATTGACAACAAACACAAACCATACACCAAATCATGCTTTGAAGAACCTGGTTCCAACAAGATCTACCTGATGAATACATCTTCTTAGTTCAAGAGGAGTTCCTGGCATGGGAAATGTACTTCGATAGTGCATCCCGAAGCCGAACTGGGAAGAGGATGGAAGATACCAAATTTAAAAAGGTGGGCTTTGGGATTGTTCTTATGTCCCTAGAAAATTCAATCATTCCATATTCCTTCCTCCAATTAGAAGGATTTATGAAATGTGAATCGGAATCTCAAGCCCTCATTGCAGGCCTGGAGCTCACACACCAAGCACTAGTACAACACCGTAAGGTTAAAGGATACTCAGAACTAGTAATCAATCAAGTCAATGGTGACTATTCTCTCAAAAATGAGGAGTTGATTCCCTTGTTTGACCATGTCCAATGGTTAATGGAGGAATTCTCCACAGAACTGACATTGACCTATATTCTCCGGTCTTAGAATGCTCAGGCCGATGCATTACCCAACGTGGCCACAGCCCTGGCTGAACTAGACCGGGATGAAACCATTATCAGCATTGCTCAATTTCGAGTGGTCCTTCCATTTGTTCAAGCCAAGATGGAAGAAATCAACAGAGTCAGTCTTTTCTCAGAGCCATATGCTCCCACCACCGACGGGATGTCCCCCATTGAAAAATTCCTTCAACGGGGTGAACATCTGTCAGATAGGACTGAACGAGATCACGTACGGAGTAGGGAAACCAGCTTTGTCATATATGGCGGCACGGGTCAACAAGAGGTCCTATAAAAATGAGTCCTCAACAGAATCCTCCTCAGATGCATTGATAGAGAAGAAACTACTACAGTCAAGACTGAGGAACTTTCCAGAGTATCTAGAGCACATCAGGATGGGTCCAAAATTTCCCATCAGGTTCGAAAACATGGGCACTGTTGGCCCACTGTGGCACAAGATTGCAAGCGCTTTACTGCAAAATTCCACTCATGCCAAATTCAAGACAACTTCATACACCAATCCCCGGAGTAACATCATCAGGCTAATTACACCTGGACTTTTTCTGTCTGTGGAATGGATGTCATGGGACCATATCTTCCGGCAACAGCCAAACAACAGAAGTATATCCTCATGGAAACCGACTTCTTTTCCAAATGGGCAGAACATGTACCCCTTAAGGAATTCTGGGCAAGAAGCATTGTCAGCTTTTTGAAAACCAATATCACCACCAGATTTGGGTCCCTCATACAATACGGAAGGATAACGACACCAAATTCTACTCTGCTGAATTGGAGAAACTATACCAGGAATACGGTATCAAGGCTAACTACTCACCCCGTTACCATGAAGAGGCCAACAAACAGATAGAGTCCTACAACAAGACCCTATCCATCATTCTTCAAAAAATGGTGGGAAAAGATATGATTTCATGGCCTGAAAAACTCCTACATGCATTGTGGGCTTACCGAACCACAATCCGCACCGCTACATGGGTAACTCCGTACTCATTAAAATACGGAATAGAAGCATTCATGCCCATTGAGATCCAATTTCCCTCACTTTGTGTTGCCATTTGTGATTAGTTATCCAATGACGAGCGATCAAAAAAGTTGCTAGGTGAATTGGAGCAGCTGGACGAGAAGTGGTTGCAAAATTTGAACCATTTGGAAGGATACCAGAACCAGATTGCATTAGCCTTCAATAAAATGGGTCATCTTCAGTCTTTCGTAGAAGGAGAATTGGTGTTGGTCCTCCGAACATAAATGATACTCAGAAAGAAACCTCCAACGCTGGAGCTCAAGTGGGAGGAGCCATATGTTATACACAATGTCTACTCCAATGGACCATATGCCCTGATCTCCATGGACGGGATGTTCACCACTACTCCGACAAATGTGAGATTCCTGAAGAAGTATTTCACATCGATATCTAAAAGAAATTCTTCATCCAAGCTGCATGACGTTAAACTGCCAAGAACCCAATGGTCCAAACTCTATGACCATAAACTAATAGAATTTTGTCCTCACTGGAGTAACTAAAAGTAGTTATCGTCTGAGCTACATGATGTTAAACTTCCAAGAACCCAACGGTACAAACACTATGACCCAAAACTATGATTATTCAGTCCTTAGAGGCATAACTAAAAGCAGTTATCATCCATGCTGTATGACGTTAAACAACCAATAACCCAACGATCCAAACTCTATGACCTTAAACTAAGAGTACATCGTCCTCACCACACGACATTAAACTGCACAGATTTCAGAGAACTACGTATGGCTTGATTCCTACCATCGTAGGATACGTAGCGACGCCAGGGTTCTCCATCCTGGCCCAGTTACCCCCGGATAAAAAAATGCTAAAAATTCCATTCCCCAAGTGCACGGACCATCCCTGCATGGGGTGTATCCCTCTTCCTTACCACATGACGTTAAACTGCACAGATGAGAATATTTAAAAATGCCCCTTTCCCCCATGTACGGATCTTCCCTACATGGGGTGTACTCTAAATAGAACTACGTGAGGCTGGATTCCTGCCCTCGCAGGATACGTAACAATGCCAGGATCCACTATCCTGGCCAATCCACTCCTAAATGGAATAAAATTTAAAAAGAAATCTCCCCTTCCCCTATCTACGAACTAGCCCAACACGGGTTGTACTTCATTCAGAGAACTACATAGGGCTTGATCCCTACCCTCGCAGGATATGTAGTGATGCCAGGGACCCTCACCCTAGCTCATCCATCACCAAATAAATGTTAAAAACTCCCTCTCCCCCATGTATGGACCAGCCCTACATGGGGTGTATTCCTCATCCTTACTGCACGACGTTAATCTTCACAGACAAGGGTAAAAGAAAAAAATCCACCTTCCCCCCATACAAACTAGACTTGCAAGGGGTGTATTCCCTTAAAAAATATTTGTGAGTCTTGGTTCCCTCCCTCACGCGATACATAGTGATGCCAGGGTTCCCCATCATGGCCCAGCCATTCAAAAAAATGCTCTCCACTCATGTACGGACCAGACGTGCACATGGTGTATTTTTCATCCTCACCGCACGACGTTAAAGTGAACGAACATTAGATAACTACTTGAGGCTTGATTCTTTCCCTCAAATTATTCTTAGTGATGCCATGGTCCCTCACCCTGTCCCAGCCTTCCCCAAATGAAAGATAGAAATGTCTTTTCCCCACGTATATGGACCAGACCTGCACGTGGTGTGTTCCACATCCTTACCGCACGTTGTTAAACTGCACGGAAAAGAAGGAATGAAAAATCTCTTTCCCACTAGGTACGGACCGTATTTGAATAGGGGGTATTCATCATCCTCACCACATGATGTTAAAATTCACTTAATTATTCCTCACCGCACGACGTTAAACTGCACAGACTTCATCCTCACTGCACGATGTTAAATAGCACGGTCTTCGTCCTCTCCACATGATGTCTAAACTACACCGACTTCTTCATGACCCACCCAAGATATATGGCGAAACAATATGGAAATACTCCTTGGGTACTTGGATGCATCCCCTCCATACATCAGACTCCACTACCCGGATAATTATAGATCTCCATAACCGTTCACGGCCATCAGAAGTTGAAAGTTATCGACCCGAGGACACCTATGCATGACTATGCATATCATGAACTCAGTGGCTCTGCATATTTATAGCCTCTGGGTCATCTACCAAAGTCAATATTTCCTCAGGAGGTACTCTTCCTAGCTCCATAAGCTTACCGGCCTCAGAGCCCCCATATCATATCTCCCGATCCAGAAATTTATGGAGTAGTGTTTTACAAGTTCGCCCCCCCTTTTCACACCCAAATGTTACCACGGTATCCCTACCCAGTAAGCCTACGTATCCGCCTGTGGTTCACATGACGACCTACACCTACGAACATCAATCTAGGGCTAGGCTACTTTGACATAACGGAAAATGGCTATGAAGATGTTTCTTTCATGCTCGAACACCATTATCCCCACATGCCGAACTCTGTACTGTGGGCAATCTCAGATTTTCAGAATCATTCATGGCAATTGGAAGTGGAAAGTAAATGACCTGGAGACACCTTTTCATGACTATGCATACCATTCCATTAGAGGCTCTGCATATTGATTGCCTCTGTCCCGTCTACCAAAGCATATATTTCCTCAGGCGGTACTCTTCCTAGCTCCGTACGCTTACCGGCCTCAGAGCCCCCACACCACATATCCTGATCCGGGAAACCTCAGAGTTACTGTTTACTACCATCATCCCCCAACCTATTCAGAGTATATCATATCATGTTAACACAGTTGTCCTTTGAATACCAACAGAAATAGTAACCCAATGGTCTGAGCCCTATGACTGCTAAACTATGAGTACTTCATCCTAACCGCATGATGTTAAACTGCATGAAGTGAAGGTACACCCCCAAACGAAAGAGAAATCTGCCCAGGGATCTCTGAAATCTTTAACAGCAACCAGGGACGAATATGCCCAACATGTCCAGGTATTCTCTTACCATATGGAAGACTTCGTGGCCCAGACAATCACAGATCCTCATAACCATTCACAGCCATCAGAAGTTGAAATTTATCAACCTGTGGAAACCTTTTCATGATTATGCATACCATGCCATCAACGGATACACATATCGATAACCCCTGGCCCGTCTACCAAAGGAAATATATCCTCAAGCAATACTCTTCCTAGTAAATTACACTTACCATCCTCAAAGCCCCCATATCATTTCTCCTGATCCAAGAATCCCCAGAACCGTGATTTACACCAATCAACCCTTCTCCATGTTCTGGGAATGCCGAGACGTTCAAGCCCAGTAACATTCTTATCGGGAGAAGCCTTTGAAAGTACATCCTTCCCGCATGATGTTAAACTGCACGGAAAATCTTGGTTGCTTGGCATAAAGCTCGAAAGAACAAACATTAATCATCCAGGGAAATGCCTCCAACTACATACATTTTTACTGGTTTAAAAATTCTCTCATGTCCTCACTGCATGATGTTAAACTACACATCGTCTTCAAAAATTCTTCCCATGCTTACTGCATGACGTTAAACTGCACGGAATTTGAAATGCCCCCCATCCTCGCCACATGACGTTAAACTGTACATCATCCTTTAATAATGATCCTAGTCTTTACAACATGACATTAAACTACATGGAAGCCTTCCATACTGCATGGAGATAAACTGCATGGTCGAACCTATCATGGGTTCAGTAAGGAACAAAGTTTTTTCTCTTTCCCTCAGTGCACGAGTCGGACCTGTAAAATCAACCGTCTCACAGCAGCGTGAGCATGAATGGCTTCACCCATTCTTGGAAATTTAGCTTTGATATTTTTCCCATATCCAGGCACCCTCTCCTCATAAAAAATACTCTATACTTAGAAAGCACCGAACTCTCATAAACCACCCCTAGTGGTCTTGAATCAAAAACTTCTTTGAAGTTTCCGGCTATTGAGAGAATGCAATAGTTGACCCAAGGACACATTTTTATGACATTTCATACCATTAACTCAGTGGATCTTCACATTGAATACCCATGGCTCATCTACCAAAGGCTATATTCAATTATGAAATGCTTCTCTCTGTACGCCTCTTGGCCTTCGAGCCCCCATTTCCATCCCAGGATTAGGAAACCCTCTGAGCTACATATTACCAGCCTCTCTTACAACCCTGCCTAAATATGGCGTAATGTCTCTGACGAGATAACCAAGAACCAATATAAGTTTTTCCATTATAAATAAAGCCCATGTTTCATGACTTTAAACTCTGCCAAGCTCCAACCATCCTTTACGCTAAATAAATGTGTAAGACATGAACATTGCTTCCACATTCCTGATTAATATAGATGTCTTCAAACCCTTTTCGGAAATCACATACCCTTTCTAAGCCACCCCTAGTGATTTTCAAAATTCTCCATGCCACCCATGGTGGTTTCCATAAGGAATACTTCCATGATGTCCTTAGGCCATCAGAAATGGATTTTTATTGACTTAAGGACTCCTTTGCATGACTAGGCATATGATTCCCTCAGCGGCACTGAATATTGATCTCCCCTGGCCTGTTTACCAAAGACAATATATCCTTAAGCGATGCTATTCCTACCTCCATACGCTGATACAGATCCCATGCCTTGAGACATGCCCTGCATGTCATTCAAATCTAAACCTGTTCCACCCATATGCATCTGGAGGGTATTGAGACATTTTTAATCAACCAAACCTCATTGGGACCCTCACTCGACCATACCTGGTCAATGTTGTTTGACCTAAAACATCAGTAATGATATTCTTTTCAGCGTATCTTTAAAATGTTCACACAAAAAGAGGCGAAAATCCACTTAGGACAAAAACCCAAAAATGGAAACCTAAATAAAAGTCGGGCCATACCCGCTAGGTCCACACCAAATGGACCCGGGAAAAATTAGGGTATTAAAAGAAAAGAAAAAATCATTCTGGGGTTTTTCTACAGAACCCTATAAAAAGATGAACTGTGCTCACTGAGTCCATTTTCTCAGGTTAAATTTAGAGCATTTTCCAATCACTCATCGATTTTTAGGATCACTCTAATTTGGAATAGCCTCATCTTCGTTCAGATCGGTCCCCAATCCAATGTGGGGAATTTCTAGGGTCCTAAAAATTCAGCAAGGGGGAAGTCCAATTACCCCAAAATTTTGAAAAGGACCAAAATGTTCCATGTACCGGATCCCAGCAATAGTACATGGCTGGTTCGGTGAACCTCCCTTTTACAGACGTTGTCGTTCGTGAAATAGGGGTGGAGCGCCTACGCGGGTGCGAACCTGGAAGACCGCCGGATGACAGGCCGGTCCACTGCCGTGGGCCACCCCATCCTCAGACCACTGTCGTACGCATAATATATTTGGATTCGTGCACGACCACAGATCAATCCCATGAATCTTGGTTACAAAAAATCTGGTTGAACGAGTCATCCACGGGTGGGAATTCCCTTATGGGATTCCGCAAACACTGTTGTGTGCCCATCCTCTTCGTGACTCTATAAATAATAACTGAGGGGAACCAAAAATATAGGGAGGAAGGATAGGTGAAAATCCGTGGGGAGACGCTGGAGAAATCGCTCCTAGTGGTAATGTTCGGTGACAATCTGCGGACCCCATATCATCTGCGGATGCACTCTTCCACATAGAAGAGAAACCAAACCACGAACCACATGTGGTTATTTCATTTCTGGATAGTCCTTACATGGCCACCCCCTCCATGGACCAGTGTCCTTCACAAAATTCAGGCAGGAACCCCTCTGCGGGCATGATGTAGGACGGGCGCCAGCCCCTTTATAGACACCCTTCACGACCATTTCCTTCATGACCATCTCATCTGCGGACAAACACCCTTCGCGGACAACCATCCTTCGCGGGCAGCCTCCTTCGTAGCCAATTCTTTCGCGTCCTACTCCTTCATGACCAACTACTCCACGGACACACTACGAGGAAAACCAAACCGCGAACCACATGCATCCAGCCCTACACACCCAGCTCCTTCACAGACATCCCCTCAGCGGCCGTGTCCTATGCAGCCAGCTCCTCCGCAGCCAATCCCTCGCGGCCAACTCCTATCTAGCCCTCCCCATGCGAAAAAACCCATGTCATGGAAGGTCCATACCACAGGGGGTTGCGCCCCCACACCCCGCTCGGGATCACTGCCGGGTTGCGGTCACGGCCCTCCGGGCCAGTCCCTTCTCCACCATCACTGAACCCCATCGAAAATGAGGAGTCACACCGTGATGTTTTCAGGCCGGGTCAACAGTATATGACATTTCACCCTTGCACTACCCCAACGTCCATCCTATTCATTCCATGAGTTAAGGTACTCCTAATGACTCTCTTATAACCTCATTTCCTAGCTCCTTCTACTAGGTTAATCTAGAAAGGGCCCCCCTTACGTAAGTCCCACACCAACCATTTATAGGTCTCTCCAACCTAGCCGTCCAGACCACATGACATTAAAATGTATGGCCCTCGTCCTATACATATAACATTAAACTATATGGAATTAGTCCTCTCTACATGAATATAAATTTTATCATTCCCTATCATTCAATAATTGGATGCCCCTGGCTCCATGAAAGAGATGCCTTATGCTATGTTTATAGTGACATAACTTCAAGAGCGTTGGAATCCATTCAAACATTATATCACTCCACCTCATGCTTTGCATGTCATTCATTTGGATCTTCATTCCCATTCATGTATGAAGGGACCCCCTAATGGCCTGGCCTCATGCCGCATCGGCTCACCCACTGTCCAAGGCCAATGCTCAAGAAGACTTTAGAAAACACATCGAGTCAGGTCCTATGTTTTGAACACGGTCAACAGTCGACCCTCCCTTGTCTGTCCACTTTTCAAGATAACGCGATATGGATGTTTCATTTCAAACACGGTCAACAGATATCCTCCATCGTCACGCCACCTTCACCGTGTTCCGAATGTTGGGCATGTGATTCACACATTTCATCTCCCTTTGTTACGACTGATTCTAATTCCCTTGGTGTTATCCCACTTGTGAACATGCGCATAGGTGTATGCCTCAATTATATTCCTCAACTCACCAGTGAGTTGGGATGCCCTGATGGTCAGACATGAGGAAGTCACCTGGGCAGCTTCCTTATGTAAGCCCCATCCACCATTGTTTCTCCATAATGGAACATGGGAATCCATCTCGGAGTAAGCCCAAACATTATGGGCGACTCAATGCATAAGTCCCACTCCACTCTCCATGGACGAACCTTTCGCGATGTTATCATATGGTTCATGTTGCCTCTTTTTTATCACACCGAGCATGACTCACGTGGGCATAGAGTAGGAATCAAACAGGACATCCTCTTATGGGCCTCCTCAGAGTGTAAGCCCCAATCCATTACCATGGGCCTCCTTAGAGTGTAAGCCCCAATCCATTACCATGGGCCTCCTCAATGAGTAAACCACAATCCACACCATGGGACTCCTCAAAGTGTAAGCCCCAATCCAATACAATGGGCCTCCTAAGAGTGTAAGACCCAATCCATTACCATTGGCCTCCTCAGAGTGTAATCCACAATCCATTACCATGGGCCTCCTCACAGTGTAATCCCCAATCCTTAACCTGGGCTGCCTCAGATAGTAATCCCCACTCCGATTCGAACTACGTGGAATTTGATTCACCACCACAAGGATACGTAGGAAGCCTCCAAGTGGTTCAAGCCAAATCACCATCGGACACCTGGGTCCACATTCACATCGTTTCATCAACACTCCAGTTCAAACTACGTGGACTTTGATCCTTGACCCCTAGGCAGGGTACGCAGGAAGCCTCCCCGAGGATCAAGCCCAATACTTGGTCGTTCCGACCCCCCCTTCACATTGGTTCATCCTTAATCCCGTAGGACGTTAAACTATATTTACGAACTAAGAGGGTTCTGATTCCTCTCATGGGGATACGTATGACAACTGTATCACGAGTTCGATCCAAATTCTCTAGTCGTTATTTGTCACCCCTGGAAGACAATAAACTCCAGAGTTCCTTGTTACATGGCTTCAATCATTATCATCTCAGTGATTCTAGACTCCTCGGGTTCATTAATCCAATAAGATATGGTAAACCTCCGGAATAAATGATTCTGAACCCCTGCGTCCAGCTGACCATTTCCTACCAGGAGTAATATGTGGATACTATTATTGGGTATAAACCAAAGATTCACGAACTTATGAATACATATTCAATCTATAAGAGAGTCCCAGAACATGTAATATTTCCCCCCAAAAGGGTTCGATGAGCCCAACTTCCCATCCTATTGACCAATGTAAGTTCTCAAGTGTCGTTGGCCAAATCGCCCAGCGAACGCCGGCCTTTGGAAATCAAATCCACGCATCGTCGGATACGGAACCGTTGGGAGTTTCTAACCGATCTAAAACACCACTATAAGAGTTTAAATCATGCATTCACACTGAAGGAGTTTTACATGATGAAAAAAATTTGGTTATAGATAATAATAAAATATTTTTTATCTATTCAAACCATTCTAGTAAAGGTGAACAAGGCATAACATTTAATTTCTATAATATGACAACCTACATTATCCATGATGTTGATTTTGAAGGACCAAATATTCCATGATATTATAAGGATAAATAATAATGTTAAATGGTAGGTAATAGATGATATGTTTCCCATTTTTTAAAACATCCATCAATCCACGTGATAATCAGGGTGGAACCAAAGGACAGCCATGATATTTTAATGTAAGAAATCAATTGGAATATTCATGACTTCCACATAGATAGAGAGTGTGTCGTTTAATTTTGAACTAGCCTTTCTGTGTTTTCTTAAATTTAGATGAATAAGGATATATATGATAATTCATATAGATCATATTTACAAATCCATCCAAGATGTACACTGATGTATCTGGGCCTCTATTAATTCTTATAGACCAACATGGTAAAACAGATTCTTGAGTATATCTCATGATACTTTGTATTTAATAATATTATAGAAGATCGAAAAATTCTCAAGAGTGTGATGAAATCAATTCCAATAACTGTGTGGAAATGGGAGAAAATCCATGTCAATTTTTTATAATTATGAAAATTACTTCCAATGAAAACAATGTGATACAAGTTTTTGGTGGATCGACTCACTAAGACTTCCCACATTATCACTAGTCTAGATGATTTCACAGAAGAAAAATATTTTGTGATATATGTAACAGATTTGGTTGGATGTAAGATATTATATTATCTACAATATCTAATTGTGATCCAAGGATTACTCTTAAAATATTTATAAGTTTTAAAAATACTTTTTATATTAAATTGAATTTTTCAATGTCTTATTACACCCTAATAAATAACCAAATAAAATGAACTATTTTGAAACTCGAGGAAATTATTAGAGCCTTCTCAAAAAAATATAATGATTTATGGGACTATCACCTCTTATTAATTGTGTTTTCACACACTAATAGCTTCTAATTAAGTATTCATATTGTTCCATGTGAAGCATTATATGCATAGTGATTCAGAAATCCACCTTAGTAAAATAATAAAAGTAGTTATATAAGTCAAAGAATAAACAGAATTAAAAGAATGCTTTTAAAATAAGAGAAAAATAGAAAATATAAATACTATAGTAGGAAAACATTGATCAACCGGAATGGCTTGAATCATTCCTCCCCTAAAAACACTATAAAAAATAATAAAAATTTATGTAAATAGCTGAAAATAAATAAAATGGAAACCTGGATCATTAAGTTGAATTAAGGGGAATCCTTAGTCGTGTAACGAATATGTATTTATAGGTTTTAAAGATACCATTTGAACTGCAATGTGACCATTTTTAGAGTAACATTTCCATTAAGAATAGTTACATTACTCTGAACTTTTAACATGAACGTTAGAATAATAATTTAAAATAAATGAAATAAAATGTTATAAAAATAATTTTTTTTGTTTTAATTTATTTATATATAAATAGTATAATAACGAAAAAATATAATGTTTAGGAAAATAATTAATATTATTTTTAATAAATTTTATTTTAAAATATAGCATAAAAATCCTAATTTTTTATTAAACGTATAAATTTACTATTATTGAAATAAAATTTTATAAAATGAATATAATTTTTTTTAAAAAAATATTGAAATTATCAATGGGTGATTTATTGTGAATTTTATAATATTAATCATTTTTCAAGTAAATAAAGAATATATTGTTTTTCAAATAGTTGTATCATAAATTACATAATTCAAGATGAAATAATGAGAACATATATTATAAAACATGAGCATAGACCAATAGCAATTTGAATTGACAAGTATTTAATTCAAATACTTAAAATATGCATTCAAAAAGTCAAAATTACTTTTAAATGTCTGAAATCTAATTTAATACATTAAATTAATGTTATCTCATTTTTCCACATTTCATTCTAATTAATCTAAATTATTTGGATAATAATTTGATAAAAATTATTAAAAACATGTTATATAATTAAAATACTATTTACACATTCAATAATTTCCCTATCAAATGGTTTACTATATATATATAATTTTATTATACGTTTTGTTTTAAATACACACCTCTTCGTTTAATAATAACAAATTCCCAAAGTAGGAATACACTCATCTATCAATTTTGAAGGAACAATATATTCCCAAAACCTCTATATCGTTAATCATATCATACCTTTTCACATTATTGATACATATAACATCCATTGTAAAATTATTTTTCATCCATTGAGAAGAATCAACATAGAGAATATGGTATGTTCTTATCAATTCACCATCTTATTTTCCTCCGTAATTTCTATTTTTGTCAACACTAATAAAACCCAAACCATTTATTGATATTTACATTTTAATTTTAATTTATATTAATTATGTTCACCTATAGTTTGTTTTTTATTTATAAAAAATTAAACAATCATACTTCACATTGTCATGCATTAGAAAATATACCTTTAAGAGACGGATAACTGCTAACAAGGATGTTGTCATTCCATTTATATCACCAATCTTATGAATGGTTATTATAAATTATATAATATATATATATATATATATATTATTCTTATATAAATAATTATACATTTATATATATTAAATTGAAAAATATTGAAAATTAAGAAAAACAAAATTCTTATATGGAAGTCATGATATCCAAATGCTTAATCATTAGAAAAATAAAATTATGAAATATATTCGAATTATTATACTTGATAAATAGTGACCAAATTTTAAATAATTTCATTTTGGTATAATATTTATGTAAAATAATAAATATTATTCTAGATTAAGAAATGTAATAAAGTATCGTTAGATTCTTGGTAAGTTGAATATTGAACAACACCATTTTTCATTAGTTTTCACATCATTCCCAACACAATTGTTATTGATATTCCACTAATATTTTTTATATATCATTTAAATATTCATCCATTTTTTGGGGATATAATGGATTCACCTTGACTCTTAATCCAAACAAAATTGATTTTCATAATGAAATTTCTACGAAAATTACATCCTTGACTTATACTGAGTTGTTTCCTATTCATTCAACAATGACGATGCTTGTGAAAAATATTTATTCCATTAATTTTTTATTGTAAAACCAATGTTTTTTAATTAATTTATTAATTATAAATTACTAATGAATCCCACTATTTACCATGGGTTCCTTTATGTCGTTGATTGTTATATGTTCTAGATTTCATCCATGATTTTGATAATTTATGATGTGATTTGTGGTCCTAGAAATATATAGACCTCAAATGCATTGGGTAATGTGATGTTTCTCATGAAATGACAAATATAAATCATGTACCCTATTATATATTTTTTTCATAATTACTTTTTAATGATTTATGTTCATATGTTATTTTTGGACATGGTTGTATCTGTTTTCAAACAAATTTATGTTCTTTGACCACTATGACATGATGTATCATTTTTATGAATCCATATATTCTATTACATTTTAATATTTATTCATTATGGTTGTGGTTATTATTACATGATTATGATTTGATTATTATTATTATTCCCATCATTATACTATTGACTCACATATGTAATTTTTTTTCTGGGTATTTCTTCCCCTTACTGGGCTATATGATATACCATTCATTTATTTATATCATTGGGTGATTACTTGTACTAAGAAGAATTTATGAATATAGAAGCATAAAAATAATTATTTTATTAAATTTTTATACTTTATTATGATCATGTGATATATGTTTATAATTTCTCAAACATTTTATAGCATTGGATTATGGATTTGTAACACTATTATTATTTATATTATAAAACAGTTTTAATAGTCATGTAAAAATGTTGGGATAAAATAGACTAAAACATCCAAAACCTAGGTGTTCTCGACTTGTTTCAAATAATAATAGAAAATGGTGATATCTATCTTAATGAGGATTCTCATAATTATGTTTTCTCCATCATCCTAAAAGATAAGTATCTAATTGTAGGATCATGAGTAGCCTTGTAAGAATCACGGTGTAAGGTCAGTAACCTTGCCACCGATATTCATGATCATGGTCGGAAAAATTCAAATAATAAGTATCATAAAACCTCACAAGAAATTTTTTTGTGGGACTTCAGCCTTAAACTAATTCTCTACAATCGATGGATCCACAAAAGAAATGGATAAAATACATTTTTAGTTCAATGTCATAAGATTATGAAATTTTAGATAGTAATTCAATTCCAAATTTCTGAGAGGAGTGTAATGAATCAACATATATAATTTTATTGGGTGATTTATAACCTTATGTTATAAATGAGTACCATCCTAGTAATCCCCCCATTGATGAAAACTTATCACATGAGTTGTTCAACCAATTATATATGAATATTAATGAACAAAACTCATCATTTCATATATCTACTGCCAATATGAAGGCGACCATCAGGTTTTATGGGGAAATATACACATGATTGGATTCTCGAGAGACAAAATATGAGTCTTGGAAAACCTTAAGAACACATGAATATCTAAAAATTTCACATAGGATAAATCCACAACCCACTAACCATAAACTAAAAATTCTCATCAATGGAACAAAGAATCATGTAGGTGTGATCTTTATGAGAATACACTAATAATGGGATTTTAAAATAAAAAATAGATAAACATGTTAAAAAATTTCACCATATCACATATAAAGGGAAATTAAAGGGGAAAATACAAGATTCCAAATTAATTACCTATCATTGGTCTTAAATCATCATACCAAATTTTAATGTCACGATACTACACACAGTTTGTCAATATGGTGTCTGAGTTTAATGATATAAATAAATAATGGATCAATAAGAATATAGTTAAATTTATAATACCCATATAATTTTTATTATATTATCAATATAACTCATGTAAATCGATGGACTGTACATGGTCTCATGCTGGAACCATCCCTCCTTCCTACTAGTCTATGTACATCTGCCTATATACTATTTCCCCTTAATTTTTTTAATAAAAAAATTAATAAAAAAATTATTTTTAATAAATGAAAAAATTTCATTCACTTCTCTCTATATCGCACTAGAGTTCCATCCCATAATGACAATCAAACAATAGGTGGGGACGATCAATGACTACAATGGGCCATGTTTAACATACATGTATATCACATCATTTTAGTTGAATATTTTTCACATTACAATATACATTCACAAGGTCCGTAATAGTTTTGTGTATTTGAAAACAGGGAACACATTATACTTATTTTTCAAATGGTCATTAAAATCATCTATAATGATTTTTATTTTTATTACACCAATATAAAGCATTCTTCATAACTAAGATAAAAGAATTATATGAAGGTGTGAGATCAAATATTTGGTAAAAGTAAAAATATGACATACGTAATAATAACATGGACATAATGGTATTAAAACATTGTAATAACATATTTAGATCATTTTGGGAAAGTCAAATAACAGATATAGGAAGCATGGAATAATGATCAGTTCTTTGTATGAAATGAATCATAAGGGAACATAAATATTCACCCATGAATGCATAACAATTGAAGAATTCATGGAATTTTGGAATTCACATAAAATGTTAATACCATTCTAGCCATGGCTCGTACTAGAGGGTCCCATTACATGACAACCACAATCCACCCTCCCATGGGCTAGGGGATCGTGAGTATCAATGAGTAGGAATATCCTAGAAAATGGTGGAATTTTCATATGTACCTATACATATGAAAAGAATATCCAAGCCTCTCAATTTTTAAATGTAGAAAAACATTGTATAAAATTCATTCATACACTAATATTAAAACCACAATGTACAACAGATAGAAGCAATAATGTAAATCGCGCTAGAATACAAGCCCAATAATGAAATAATGTGCAATGGTTAATGAATAATTTCATTAAACTCTTCTGAAGAAAACGCTACATTACAGGAAGTTGTTGAATAGATGTCTAAAGCTATATGATCACACACATTATATATGATTTCTCTAATATCCACCTAGTCTTGGTCCACCTATGTATTCATGATTTCTTTAGTTTCCTTCACTATAAAAGACACATGGGGGAAAATCTCATCCATGATTGAGTTAAAAAATACTAAATTGGAATCCTTGAAACTAAAATATAATTCAACAAATAAATACATGATGTAAACCAAGAAATAAATAACCTAATTATACCATGAATAAATACATGGTATTCCACCAGGAAAACACTCAATGTATAGTCTTCTCACACATGTATAAGTTAATATCATGAAAAACTTGTCATCATACATAGTCCACAAAACAACCAATATTTTATTTCATGGAATGTTAAAAGCACATGTAGTGTCGATAACACACAGATTGTCGACAAGAAGTTAATTGTCGATAACACATGGACTATTGATAACACACAATGTGTCGATAATACATGGATTTTCTGTAATTGATTTGACCCCCAGGTCATGTAGTACCAATGTCACATAGTTACCAGGTAAAAATGTAAATACTATTAGTAGGATTCTACTTGTATCATTATTGTACTAAGAGAACCTTACTCCTCAATAAATTATTTCAAATTCCATATCTGACAAAAACTCACATAGAGTATCTCCAAATTACCATCACATTGCAGGGGCACAATACCATAAATAGATCATCAAAAAAATTAAAAATTTGATTGTGTTTTTTATTTTAAAAAAAATGTCTTACTTAGGACTGGTCATGGTTTGATCTATCTAGCCATACCTGACTGGAACCACTGGCCAAACCAAACTAGTCCGGCTGTCGTGACCGAATCCCATTGGGCCTGTTGCAGTTGGTCTGCATGAGCGGCCCGAATCATCTAGTCTAGAATAAGTAGTGGGCCATCTCAGTGCACCGCACATGCTCTACCAATATTGTGTTCCACCAGTCTATTTTTGGTTCCACACCACAATCTCATTTTCGAACCTCCATATACCTACCACACAACATCGTTGTTACTGTGTGGTCCATGTGACCCGACTACCAAAAACAAGACATGTTGCTCTCATGTCCCTTATTTTCACCCACTCCAACCACTAACTCAAGATACCACATTGTCCCACTTGTACAGAATTATATAACAAACACAAGTCGCCTGTAAATAATCCCATCCACCTCACGCTATTCTGGAACCTGGCCACCCACCGGCCTACATCGTTCTCTTCCACTGCAACTCTTCCCCCTTCAGGACGTGCCATGATACTCCACCATCCACCCTACTAGTGGTCTAATGTTCACCATGGACACTGATAGAACCCATCCAGAGATGCCGCTTTGATTACCATAATGAACTTCCTCCTTCTGTCATCACACATTTTTAGTGACATTGTAGTGCCAGAACATTAATATTAGATCATTATGTCTTATTTCGAAGGTGCAATGATCATCTGAACATGTTTCATGATGAATGGGGATATTATATGGATTTATGACAATTAAATAATTTACATGAACACCCAATGTATTGATCATTTCCTTTTTCATGTTTAACTGACCCCCTAAATGGTAGAAGAATGTACTGAGAAGGAATAAATCAAATATCCTTAATAGTATCAATCCCAATAATAATCCTACATTAATTATCCATCCCACAAATTTTTTTGAACCGTAGATCAACATGTTAGTGGTTGGTCCATGTTCTTTATTGAAAAATAAGAACAAGGCAATTAATAAAATAGAAATTACACCCTACCTGGACTTTTGATCATTCATTGATGATGGGTGATATTGTGTCATCGTTGTTCATCGATCCATCGAATCCGTGGTTCATCGATTGGGATTCACTAATCTATCGATTTACATTAGAGGGATCTCATTTCTTCTTAAATAAGAGGATTTAATTGTTTATTTTGAAACCCTAGATTTTTTATAATTTGAAATCATTATAAAGAAATAAAATGCTATGTCAAAATATTGATTTATAACTTTAGTAATTATATTTACATCTAAAAACTAACATTCACATTAGATCTTTGTTGGTCAATGTTAGGTCATTCATAAGTTAAATGTTTAATTCCAAACACTACATTGCCCATGGATTTTTAGCCCAGGAACAATTTTTGATTCTATTCCATTTTTAATGAAGAACAATTCGTGCACATTACTAAAAACTAATCATAATTTAACTGACTACTCCAGGAACACTAGGACACATAATCACAATCTGTTTCAATGCATTGTCATGGAATTTTCACAATTAATTTATAAAAAACAAACTAGAGAATATATGATTCGTCACATTCTTCCCAACTAAAGGCTTTACATCACGGAAAGACAAATCAATTGATATTAAAAAAAGATGAGGGCCAGAAGCACTTATCTAATCCACCCACATAAAAATTCTCTCCATGATATTCCTATTCTCCCACTAAACATGCACAAAAGGAATCAACCACCCACTAAGGATATTGTACTATCGATACATGAACTCCACTAGGTACTCCACAAATGTTTCCACATCGTCAATGTCTAGAAATCCTCTATCGATGGCATGTGATGGATCATGATCATACCTCCTGACCTATTACATGTGGTGGACATCATACCCCATGTGCAACATTAGGGGTTGATCTTGGTTGTTTTACACCTCACCAAATCTATAATGAATTGGAAAAGTGATGATTTATTATTGAGATATCTTGTCTCCCTAGATAAATATATGTGATCTCCATTGATTTGAGACTCGAGTGAACACATGGTCTCCCTCTTAGAACTCTACATGCCTTTGTATCATATCAACAGATGGCTTACGACTACTATGTGCAGTACACATCCACTCATTGATGATATACACCTTTTGAGTGTTATTATTAATAACATTAGGCCAATGATTGATGACTCTCCTAGGCTAGTCTGGTAGACTGGTGACCTATGTGGTTGTCTATATAAGGCATTTTACTGTGCCATAATATTGGAGTAGGTGTAAATTTTTTTCTCAAACTCCACCGGTGGTAGGTAATCCTTTCAACTGTAGAAAAAGTATAGGATGTAAGCACAAATCATGTCCTCAATAACATGGATTTTCCTCTCCATATGACGTTTTGTTTGGGGATGAAACACTATTATCAAGCATATCTATGTCCCAAACGCCTCCTAAAATACCTTCCATATCTCAGATGTGAAATGATCCCCATTATATGAATTTATATTCCATTGAACTCCATGAAGACAAATTATCTCATTCGCATAGTTTAATTCTATTCTCTTGACTGAACTTAGATGCTGAATTGGTAGGAAGTGTGCATACATGGTGAGTCGTTAAACAATCACCATGATGGAATAATGTCCCATGGACTTGTGTGGTAAAATCATCACTAATTCTATTAATATACCATCTCACATACATTCTGGGACATCATGTGGTTGGGTTATGTCCACTAGAACATGGTGCTCAAACATAACATGTTGTCAAGTTACTTATCAAGAAACAAACACTTATACGTCCTTCTGAATCAATGGCCACTAGAACTAATGCCATATGTCCTAGTACTTCTTCACCACAGATGAATGTATTGAAAAAGAGGATATGTGGAACTACCAAAGAACATCCTCCCACAAAAAATCTATAATTGTTGTGCACCCAATGAAAAAAACTATGTGCTCCCCTATAATTGAAAATATTTAAAGGAAATACCTAATGGATAACTAACCATGTTGGTTCATGATGTTGATTTCCCCATGTTGTGACTCCTTTAATGGTTGTGATAGTAGAGGGATTAAATCCATTGACATGGTGCATGATTATCAATTTCCAACCATATTGGATATCTGAAATGTGGTCATCTGCACTGAAAACTCTTTTAGAAACGTCATATATATCTCTACCTAAGAACATATTCCAGAAAATAACCCTTCCCAAGAGTATTTAATATTTTAAAGTAATATTTTTATTGGAAATATAGCCATCCACTCTATTTGTATTTCACATACTTCTAATATAAGATATCCTTGATAAAATTTTGGAAAATGTATATGATAATCATCTCACCCATTAGATAGTGTCACCACATCTTCAATGCGAATATTATCGCCAATATCTCAAAATCACAAGTTTTGTAGATATACTCAATGTTTATCAACTGTCATGAAACAGATGAAATCATTTCATTCCCCTTCATCTGGATAAAATTACCATATGTCTCTCATGCATCATAAAACACAATATACTTGATTCACTCCTCAGGTAATCTCATGATGGGAGCACTCATCCAACTCTGGCTCACCTCTTAAAATATCTTCATGCACTTCAGTGTCTGAAAAAATGGATTCCTCATCAAAGTCAAAGTTGTCCAGGGATCTGATAATCTTGAAATGGTTATTACAAACCTCCAATTGTACCCTTCCAATCCAAATAAACTCCACATATCTGTGAAAACATTAGGTGGGTTCCGAGAATGTACTACCTGAATATTAACTGGATCTACTAAGAAACTAGAAATTGAACTATTTTTTCCAATAAAGTGGACCTCCCAAATATAAAAATGACACTTCAAGGGATTCCCATAACGCGGACACACATGGGGTGTGTCTAAGACCATTTTCATATTAATTGTTTGATCCTCCTAAGATGTTGAGTAAACTAGGATTGCATCAATGAGTTTGACTACAAATCTATCTATGTATGTATAGAAGATCATATCCATGAGTCCCATGAATAGTTATGGGTATTTATTCACACAAAACGGCTTCACCAATTACTAATAGAGGTCATACTGACATTTTAAAGCTATATTCCGCACATCGTCATCTCATACCTGATGATGGTGATATACAGACATGTGTTCAATTTTCAAGAACCAAATCACTCCCTTTATCTAATTGAATAGGTCATTGATATTTGGTTTAGGATACATGTTTTTCATGTCCACCTAATTCATTCACATGAAGTCAATACTTAACCTCAATCTCCATTATACCTCCATGGAAATAACTATGGCTTCCCTGGGTGAAACACTTGGTCTCATGAAGACCTTCCATTGTAAGTTCTCTAGATGCACCCTCAACTCATGAAGATCCACATGAGCCATCCGATATGATGGTGTAGTTATTGGTGTTTTCTTGGGGTAAAAATCAGTACTGCAGTCGAACTCTATATGAGGATGTAATCTTGGATGATCCTTAGAGTAGATTTCCTCATATTATCTACTACATCATGGGTGATACTATCCAACTAATGTGTATTCTGATTCACCATTATATGAGTATGAAAACCCATTTTTTATATGATACTTTTTCACAAACAATAGAATATCTAGTATCATCACCATGGGCACACCATATTGTACTCTAAAATATTCAATATGGGATACAACTGTGGATATCCTATCCATATCGTGAATGACATAATAATTCCACAATACTGCTACAAAGTTATCTCAACTGAATCTCTCACCTTCAAGATTGATATCACACATTTCTTCACTAGTGTGTGATCATAAAATCCCATCTCGTTGGAGTCTCTAAACAAATGGTCAAGTCAATGGTATAACTGTAATCTCTGAGTATTGAACATGGGTCATGGGAGAAATGAATGACTGAAAACTGTTTCTATTAAAAATACTGCTAAGAAGTAAAAGACATAGATCATACCTCTAATGATCTCAAGAGCACTGGGTTCATAGTCCTCCATTTTCTATAGCTATCCTTGAGCTTAACAACCAGCTCATGTGCCATTTGTGGAGAACCTAGGGTCCTGGTGGTAACATGTCGATCCTCTACCCACCACCTAAATCTCTATATACCCCTTTTCCACATATTCTACCCTACTGACCACATTATTCTTGCACCCTCCTATCACTATGTAGTCCCATGACTATATCTTGATCATCAATATTTTGGGTCATGAAATATTATGTGTTATGTTCCTGAATGGAGCATGAGTATCACAAAAAATCATTCAACCGACTCACTCTTACATGGGATCCCCACACTACTAATTTCGTTTCATGGGGTCATCCCCTATAGTGATTAACCCGGTTGGGTCTAGGAATTTATTTTCAGCAACCAATCTCTAATAACTATAGGGCATAGTACTGAATAGTAGCACCCAATGCTATTGTTTACTCTACCCACAAGACCATCCCTAGTAGAACTCTATACTTTACCACAAAATATATATGGATGCTATGGGATATCATTGATTCCTAGATATAACTGTGTAGCCCCTTCATAATTGTCTGAGCCATGGATATTGGGAATTACCCCATATCCGTCAAGTAGAAATAATGATAAATAAACCTCACAAAGGACTCCACCATTGTATGAGTACCATTCTATAGATGTATTAGCACTTGTATGTACACTGATTGTAAATTATCTAAGAAGAAATCATCTTAGAAGTGTCACTCTAAATCAATCCAAGGGAGTGTAGCCTCATCATCGATCTTGTACAATAAAATCCTCCACCATCCTACCAATCCTTGAGGAAGTCTAGTGGAATATACTACAATGTGGTCATCAGTTGTCCTCACAAGATAGAAGACATGTGTAACTACCTATGTCCTATCCATAGCTATTTAAGGGTCTAGATCACCCCTTAAACTAGTTGGTAACTACCTATGGAACCCATGAAATTTTCTCTATCTGTACGCTTCAATGGATGGTAGTGCTGGTCATAAATGTTGCTCAACGAGTGGTGGTATCAATGGTAAACTACCAAGAGGTGCTATTTCTATTGAATGGAGTATCTCTGGTACAAGCTCTGGTATGGAAACCACATTTCATGGTGGATCATCCTCATGATCATGCAATGTAATCCTAACTAGATGTTTCTGTAGAGGAATCCAGAAATAGATAAAGATTTATCAATGTTAGTAGAGTATACCTGTTGGGATGAATCATGATGGACAATAGAACACACCCAAATCCTAGACGATTCATGTACCATATTTTTCCCAGAGACACGTTTTTTCTTCTACCGAGTCAAAATATACAATTTTAGATTCCTGGTTTATGGCTACATCGACCACAATAAAAATATTGGATTTCGTGGCCTGAATGACATACCTAATACACTTGATAATTTTTACCTAAACAAACCTCATAGACTCCTAATCCATAAGTAAAACTAACCACATATTATACAACTATGTCACGACCCATCATATATGGTCCCGTGTGAGGACTAACCCATGATAACTACAATTTTCTTGGGGATAACTACTAGTACTGAGTAGGCATATTCCAAAAAATGGGATGCATTTTCCTATGTACCTGCACACACACACATAAAATCTCTACACCTCAAAACGATGAATGTAAAAACATTTTATACAAAAATAAATCTAACACTAATATACAAACCACATATTATGAAAATATGAAATTGTTATGTAAATAG
Organism: Viscum album; assembly: GCA_963277665.1. Classification (NCBI taxonomy): domain Eukaryota; kingdom Viridiplantae; phylum Streptophyta; class Magnoliopsida; order Santalales; family Viscaceae; genus Viscum; species Viscum album. The sequence goes on along the minus strand of OY728122.1, from coordinate 263,288,904 downwards.
GTGAATAATAAAATCCCACCAAACCAAGAGTCTAAAATAATGATTTAAAAAGATCTTGAAAATCATCTGTAGAAAACCCAATCTAATGGTTTTCTGTATAACATCTATTTGAAGACGTTCGAGCACACCAAATCGATCTGAGAACTCTATGCACCACCTAGTCTAGGTACACTAATAACTCCATCATGTGTCAATCATATGCATAAGATAAGACACGTGAGAGAAAACTCTGCATATGTGGTGTGTAAAACACTACTCATTTGGAAACTGCAAAAACATGATGTAATACCACTATGAAATACACTAAGAACACAAAAATTAATTACATGATGAATACTGCTATGAAATACTTGAATTATACCATGATAAAATAAATGGTACACCATAAAGGAAATAAATGATGTATTGTTGTAGCATTGAGGTATAATATATAGCATGAAAAGCGGGGTTATCATTCATTTTCCAAAGAAAAACCTGTATCAGTAACATACGGAGTGTCAATAAAAAACAATGAAACTATGATACAAGGAGTGTAGATGACACATAGAGAGTCGATAAAATAGAGACTGTCGAAAACAAATGGAGTGTCGAAAACAAATGGAGTGTCAATAACAAATAGAGTGTTAATAATTCATTCATCCCCATGTCACTTAATCACTATGTCAAATAGTCACCATGTCACCAAGTCAGAGATAGCCATTGGATTCATTTCATTGCATGCTTACACCAGGAGAACCCAATCCTAAAGCCATTAGGTTGTATTATGACATCCAAAAACACTCATAAACTGTATATCAAATGAACCTTCATGTTCAAAGGGTCCCAGCACTAAAAACAGCTAATCATACGGACACCTGTTTTGAATGTCACATTTGTTTTACTCAAAAGGACTGACTATGGTACAATCTGATGTGAACCTGTATTTCCAACCCCACCCGATCAGGTCATCCCAACCTGGTCTATCTGGACTCAGCCTTTAAGGTCCATCAGTTGAGGATGATAGAGCAGCCTTTATTTGGTAGCTACTAGTGGTATGACTTGACCGCATGGCCCCGAGATCCACGCAGTGCTGCACTTCATTCACGCAGTTGGCTATCCATCCACCTACCTCGTGTTTTCATCACCACCATGGAGTCTATGTGTCGTTACTACTATAGACCTGGACCTTCGACACTACATCCAGGGTCGATAGTCATTCTTATATCACCACTAGCTCCCACACGGTCCTACCTGGACCACAACCTATCACCCCCACCAATCTCCCCGCTATTAGCCCAACCGCATCACGCTCCACCAGATCCCATCACCCCGTAGAGCCATGTCTCACTATTCCACTTGAACCCCCCCCAATCGTGCCTATCTATTCCACCGACCACTACACTATTGTCCCACTATTCTCCATGTTTTCCACAAGAACCATACTAGATCCGCTTCTCTAGTCACTAATGTTCACCACCACCTTGTGACATCACACCTTTATAGTGTCATTTCATTGGGGGAATACAGATTCTTGGATAATTTCACCATGAATCAAAGCCACAATGCTCCTCTGAACAATTTTTTACAATGAAATAGGTAAACAAAGTGATTGGGGAAATGCGATAAATGTAAATGAACACCCAATGAACGGATCATGGACCTGTTTGTGTCAGGCTGGACATATTCATTGTATAATGAATATTATATAGAGAATAAATAAAATATCATTAATAGAATCAATCTCGATATTTACATGAAAGAATTGTCCCTCCTGAAAGAATAAATCAACCGTAGGTCAAAATTCTGGTTGGTTTGTCTGATGTCATCCTAGAAAATTATGAATGAGGGAATGAATCACAATGAAAAAACCACCAACCTGGATTTTTATCCGTCATTGATGATGCGTGAAGAAATGTCATCATCATTCGTCGATCTATTGAATCCAAGGTCTGTCATTCATGATTCTCCAATCCATCGACATTTGATGGAGGGAGATCCTTCTATTTGGATCCGAGAATTTATAGAGTTATTTTTTAACCCTATATTCATGAAAATAATAAAATAAAAAATAAAACTAACATTGCATCCGAATGAAATTTTTTTATTAAATATTTTAATGATTTTGTCATCCAAAAAATATCATTCAAAATTGACCTATACCGGACAATGATAGGTCTCAACTATGTTAATTTTTAACTTCCAAATGCAATGGTGACTTCAAATTTCTATCTCTGGCACCCATTTAGACGTTATTCAAAATTTAATGAAAAATAACCTCTGTGATTTATTAAAAAATAGATGTAATTCAACAACTTTTTCTAAGAACACCAGGCCCCATAATAACATGTTGTATCATTGGCTGGACACAAAATTTTCCCAATTATGTTTTGAAAATATACGCGATGAAATTCAATGTATTTAGAATTCACTATAATTCAAGGAAAATTTCCCTAAATTATCAGGTGAATTAATGGGGAATACACCTACTTGGAGGGGAAAACAATCATCTTGAGTTTCTTCCCATTCATTATAATTTTCTAAATTCCCAAAAATCTTATTGTTGGTAATTTTTCACCATATTCCTATAGTGTGTCAGGTTTTTCAATCTTCCAATAGTGGACTCAGATTCTCTATATTCCGATAGTGGATTCCGTTTTTCTATAATTCATAACAGATCAATCTCATTGACATGATTCCTATAATAATCTCATCTGATGTAAATATTTACACATTTCATTTTATGGTGATATAAGTCCCACAAATCACGTAAAATAATCGAGATACTTATGACTCATGAAAATAAATAAGGTATAATATTATGATTCAAAAAAATTAATTGGTTTCATAAACATCAAATCATAACACTTCAAATGAAGTGGTTATAAAAATTATTTATCCATATCATTAGCTATGGAAGATTGAGACGTCTCAAAATTATTAAATCAAACTAAATCCTATGATAAGAAGTGGGTTTGGAATGAATATATCCACTGGAAGTGAAAATGGTGTCCTAACCATTATTCCATTAAAAAATAATAATTCATTAAAGAATATGAATGGTGTTATTAGATCATATGAATAGTAATTCATAAACTATACGAAATTATTTCGTTATATATTTATAAGGATTTGAAGGATCACTTGGATAATATCATAAAAATGTATTACATTGAAAATCCATGTCATAAACCCCGTTCAAAAGTAAATTTCTAATACTAATGGATTTATAATTTCATTAAAATGTTTATTGATGAAAATACCATTTATTCAGTCAATCATTTATTTGAAAATATTAATCATTTCTAAAATAAAATTCCATTAGAAAACATTTTCAAATTATAATATAATCATGAAAATATTTTCATAAACGTTTTCAATTAAAACTCCTTGATAACTAATATGGAGAGAATGAAAACATATTGATAAATATAATCAATTAAAAAAAATAAAAAACATAAATTTAACTCTTGGAATAATTTTTAATACATTTTTATTAAAAATTTATTAGTTAATTTATTAATAAATCATAAAATCATTAAAATTATTTTATTTTAAAATTACGTTCTAAAAACATTTAACATATTCATAGAAAATAATTTTAAAAAGATTTTAAACATTAAACCTTTTGGAAAACAATTTTCCATGAAAACTACATTAATATAAACTAAATTATAGATTATTATGAGATCATTTTGTGGAAAAAATAAAATTTTAGTCAAAACAGATGATGATTTAATAAAATTAAATTGATGATAGTGGTTTATTCAATAATAGATGAACATTCCATTTTAACCAAAAAAATATAGAAACAAGACATCATTAGAATACGAGAACCATTTTTTTAAAAAAAAATTATCAAGAGTTAAGATATTGGTATAAATTTTCATTAATCAACAAAATAGTATAGTGAACCATTTTTTGAAAAAAATTCAGAATATATTGTTTTGAAAGTACACAGATTTCCAAACAAAAGTGTAAATATTGTCTAATTTTATTAAAAAAACTTTATTACTTACATTATGTACCAATGAGTGGTAAAATGGTACCATTACATGAAAATATAATTAAAAAGTTTTATTAAATAGAATTAAATAATTTTTTTATTGATGGATCATATGATTTCAACAATTGAAGTATAATAATTTATATTTCTGATAAATGATGTGGTTGTAGTAATAAACTAATATCAATATAGATGTGTTAAATCCTAATCCACTTGATATAATAACAATATATGTATGTTAAAATATCATTAAATAATTATTTTAATTATATAACAACTCAATTTTAAGTGTAATCCCTATAGAAAAATATAGTTTCACACAATGGAATTTATTTCAATGATGGCAAATTGAGAGAAAAATTATTGTATGAATTTCGTATCTTTTAAAACATAAACCCCATGAACGAATGATAACAACAGGGATATGTAAATAAACATAAATACATGTGTAAAAATAATACAATACATTCATTATCAGTATTTAGGCCACAACATATAAATTATTGGTGAATAATTATTATGTCTGAAATAAATAAATGTGAGGCAATAAAACCCATTACATAAGTCTTGAATTTATTTATACACATTAAAAAAATCATGAACAGTAATTATAATTTAATTTTAAAAATACCATGAAAATATATTATTATAAATATGAAAATAAATGATTTCATTATGAATTTATATTACATGTCTACTAACAATTCGATAGTGATGTTACGTTTCAAGTAATACCCATGTTGTTTTTGAATCTGTTTTGAATTCTTATTTTTGTTAATAATACATGGATAATTATTTAATTTTTCCATTTTTTAAAAAAATGATATAAATATAATACATATTCATTATATAAATAATTATAATAATCTAAAAAATATATAATTATAAAATGGACTACACAATTCATAGAGACGATATGACATTTGTATGCATTAAGGATTTTTTGTTTTATTATTGTATTGACTATAATAAAGTAAATGACATGTATATATATATTATCATTCAAATAGAATTATTATTTAATACATATCATATAATGTAACTAAAATCATCTTTAATACATTCCATGTAAACTATGAACGAATCACGTCTCTTTGATGACGTGACAGTACAAACATCTAGAGATAATGTAATCATATTTACACAAAATGGAATGCATAATGTTTTGTTATATTTTATAATTAATATAATAATAATTAAATCATAAATATATCATTTATCATATAAGAAAATTATGATCATCCAAATTCCCACCAAAGAGTTGGTAAAGGAAAACTAAACATCATTTTGTGGGGTGATAGTCCACCAGACACAATAATGGTATATTCTATTACTATTTTATGGATGTGTGTTTATGTGTGATGGTAGCATGCATATAAAAAAATCATGGTATATTGAGAATAAAAAATTTATTATATAATCAGGTAATAACATTATTTTAAGGGTTGAAAATGAAATTAATACAAACACAAGTGGAAGGTTGTTAGAAATTCTTTGGGAAATTATCTTGGTTTTCACCAAAGGGATTTTTTGATTAGAATTATTTTAGCTGGGTGGATTTAAGGATGAATCTATGGATGTTGGTAGGATTCTTAGGTATATTATTTTTAGAACAATTGGCCAACATGAAGTAAATAATTGTAAGGGTTGAGGTCTATTTTTTTAGTGGAGGAGGAACTTCTAATTTCACATCAAACATGATAATCTAACTACAAAAAATTAAGTTAAGAATACATTAACTCTGCCTTCATTTCCAAAAACCCATATATTTTTAATATTTTGGATAACTTTTCAAATCATTACATTTTTCATGATAAATGAATAGAGTAAGAGTGTCATCCAATTTGTCCTCGAATTTGTGCAGGGGTTAATGATTCGAATCCACCGGTTGATTGGGCGTGGATAAAAAATGGAAATGAATACTGATGGGGAGAAGTAGTTAATTTTGAGTCACATATACAATATTTCATGTCTTGAAATGTGTTATGAAATATTTCATTATTTTCTATTATGGGACTATGATATATAAGATGAGTGAGAGGAGGAATGTGGAATCCCTAGCCTGTGATGGTTTAGGAGTGAATCTTGAGAAGGATTTTGGAAGTGACGTCTCATCTCAGATCACTAGAAAGGATGTGGATTATGGTTTTTTAGGTGATATAATGATTTTGAAACAACCATAGGTGATACTTACTAATATGAAGGTTGTTGAAAATTTTTCCATGTTGAAACGAGACTTGGAGGTGGAGATTCTATATGGGGTAGTTGTAATGAATGATCGGTTATAGATATTAATTCAAATAATTTATTAGCCAATTAAAAATGAGATCATCCTAGAGGTAATGTGTTTTCATGGGATGTTCAGGAAGACCATCTAGTACATTAGGCTTTCCATGGTTTTTTTGGGAATAAACCAACAATATAGTCTCATAATGTAGTTTAGGGAGGGATCCCGACTTCTGTGGGATCTTTAAATGCTAAGGTGGTGTGCCAAGGGAGTTGTATTAGTTTTAGAGGTAAGGATATAGTTTCTACAGAACCATATGAGGGAAATACTATATACTTCAAGTAGATTACATAGATGGTTTGTGGAATCCATTGATCTAGGAAATCTCTTTGAATCATTGCCGAATTAGCATCTTGTTCACTAGTTTGAGGAAGATCTATTTGTTCCATCAATTGATGGGAATAAAATCCCAAAAAAATAATTCAATGATGGTTATAATGTATTTGAAATCATGGACATGGTTGAGGGTAATTTCCTCCCATGTCTCGATAGAAGTAGGAGGAAAAAGGAATTTGAATATAGATAAACGTTAATGTTTATTTTCTACAAAAAAAGACACATTATCTATAGAAAAGATAAAAGTGAATTAGAAGTAAAAGGGAATCCAATAACCCTCTAAGTATTCATGAATAGAGGTGATGCTCTATGTGGTTCTTAATTGACATTTATAAATTATTGTGTCCTTATAAAAATAATTGGAAAAATATATTTTGTTAGTTAATGATACTGATTAAGAAACTGTTATACTGATGGGGAGGTCATTGTGGGTGACATGAAATGGGGATTTGTATTCATGGATCAACAAGAAGGACATAATTATAATTGGAATATAGAATATTCGGAATATAATACCTGAGTGGTACATGAAGCGTTTTGACAATATGGCATTTCAGTATCAATATCAGATGTTGTATGAACCAGATAAGAACATAAAAACTATATCATTGAAGATATTCAGGGAGAAAAAATATGGTAGACAGAAACTGTCTTTTAATGTCACATTTATTTAATTTTTTTTGAATGTTTCGTTTCAATCTATTTCATTTAATGTTATTGAATAATAAAATTTAATTTTCTGTAAATTAAAAACTATTATTTTTCACAATTAAACCAAAATGAATCTCTGTAAAAATTACAAATAATTCTCATAAATCAAATTTTCATATTCCTCTTTCAATAAATGAAATTATTTCATAAAATAAAAATTATTAATGTTTCCTAATTATTATTTTAATTGGTTTTCCATTACAATGAATTAATATTACCATTTAGAAAAATACATCTATTTATTCATGGAATTAGAATATTTATTAAATTATACAAATAAAATATTTTGGATTAGCATAAAAATAGATTATTAAATATTAAATATTTATATTTTATTTAAAAAATTCATCATATGTTTTTATTATAATATTTTTAATTAAATTATATTTTTATGTAGAAAAATAGTTTTCATAATGATATAATTTCCCTATCATTAAAAAGTTCATAAATTCATTTCATGATAATGGTGATCCAATGGATTCATTTAATAACCTTTTTTGAAACAAATTTTTACAATATAGATAAAATTATTTATAAATTCCATTAATATTTATTGGTGACAACAATTATATTATATTTACAATAATATTAATAACATGTTTTAGATTGGTAAAAATAGGTCATGCATGTAACAAAAGTTATTGGAGTGGCTCAATATTGGGTGTAACACTATCCCAACATAGAGTTTCACATAATGAAATGTAATCTTTGTAATGTGATTGGAGTAATATTGAAATTGTGTATCAAACAAAAGTTGAAGTAAATGGTCTTATCATATAACACATGATACATTTTGTGTTGTGTGAAATAATGAATATAGAAAATATAAAAATAATAAGAATAAAATATTCCACAAAATAATTGGGTATTTCATTTTACAATCCATGAAATGAATTTCAACAAAAAAATTATTCTAGTTTCTCAATAGTTATTAATTGATGTTCATTTCTTATAAACCCACTTCGTAAAATTTAATAATAAAACAACAATTAAAAATAAAATGAGAAAATAGATGGAAAGTGAAACATATTCATCGAATAAAATAAAACATAAATATAGATATTGATAAAGATCATTGATCATAACAAATATTGAAATATAGAAAAATATAACAATAAAATCATATGAAATGATGATAATTAGACCAAAATATATTTCAAGACCTATTTCCAATACATGAATATTTATTTGAAATGATGATATATTTACATGATTTCTTTTACATTAACATGAATAACTTTACCATTTGGTTCTTCCATGATCAATTTCAAATTCCAAATATACTCCATTAATTGAAAGTAAAATATTCATTCCTTTAGTATTAATATATAATGAGTTCCATAAATATAACGATAAATTATTATAACTATATTTAATAACTATTAATTAAAAAAGGTCAGAAAATGTTTTCCTATATGAATATATCCTCATATGGGGAGATTATAAATTAATATCTAAAAAATCATATGAATTTTTAAATAAAACATTCCATAAATGGTTAACCATATAACACTTCTAAAATATTAATGTATAAAACATTAAAAGTTTGGTCTCTAAATTTCTCAAAATTAGCTTAATATTTATTCAACCGATTTAAAAACGTATATCATGTTTTTCATATAACAATAATTTTACATCCTTAATCCTATGAAATATGTTATTAACCTAAATTACCATAAATCATGAATGAAAACAATCATGATTAGTTATTCAAAATATTACATAATATATTAAAAATGTAAATAAATGTTGTAAACATCATCAATAATACTAGAAGACACTTTTTAAATGAATCCATTTTCAGTGAGGAGGTTATAAACACTTCCTATTTTTAATTATACATATCAACCATTTCGTTATCAAAATAAATAAATTTCATTTGACATATAGAACACATTATTGGTCACCAATCCTTTATCAAAGTATCAACATTTCCTGAAATAATTGTTATACATCATCAACACAATTCAACATATCATTCCAAATCCTTAAAGAAAAAATTAAACACAATATAATTATATATTTAATGATTCATATGACTTTATAATTTTATTCTAAAACAAAAATAAAATACTCATTATACTTCCTCCGAATCAATTAACTAAGCTTCATCAATATATTCATTAATATGATAATCCTACAATATGATATATGTATCATGTTATAACGATTATCAAACAAAATTTAATCATTTTTATCAATAATACTATTAGAACGTCACATACCATTCACAGGTCATTCATGGTCCCTTAATTATCAGTAAGAGAATAGTTATTTGTACAACCTGGGTTATTATCATCATTTTCATTGCCCATAGGACATATATTTTAAAAAGTCTCAAACCATACTCATTTAATTAATTCCCCACAAAATAATTTCTTTGTGAGGAAAATATTCTCCTCCATATAATTACCAAAAATATTAAATTTTATTTTTTAGATACTTTTTATGTGTATTTACTTTCCAAAATCAGAATATATTCAAATTCCTCTATGATATCCACCTGGGTGTTTCATTCCACATTCTAGAATCCTAAGAGAATGAATCTCCTTTCCATGATGATATCTATTTCCTCAAATCACAGTGAAATCATTCGTTATATTGGTGACTTTGAGAGTTGGATAGGTTACACATTTTTAATCATGTTATGTAAAAATGGATTAGGGATAACAAACTCAACCCTTAATTTAGTGATCATCCCATTTGACAACAAATCATCAAATTGGTTTTCACATTAAATGCATTCCCTGTTCCTTATTTCTCCATCAATTGACTAAAACCAGAAAGAATAGTGTGAAAAAAACATATCATAGAGGAAAACTACATAATCAAGGAAAATAAACTATTGGATACATAAATTATTCATCCATCATTTATTTATATGGAACATTTGGATAATAGTAAGAGACATCACATGACATATCATTAGAAATATCAATTTGGATCTCAATAACGATTTCTCTTCCTGATTTCCAAAGGATATTTTAGAATTACAATTGATTGCAACTAAAATGGCCCTGAATTAACATACATGTATATTACAACAATTTAGATAAAAATTAAGCATATTACATAATTAATGCTAGATGTACATAATAGTTGTATGTCATTGTAAATTGGGAACACATTCACCCAATTTAGTGAAAGGTCATCTGCATCTCCCTTTATGATCATCCCCTTTAGTACTTTTATATAAAACCTTTCTACATAATATGGGGAATGAAAGTATAATACAAATGGTATCACAAATTCTTAGTAATGGTAAATAAAAATGATACGTATGATTTACATGAATATAATGGTATGGGAACAGTATAATGAAATTTAAATATATTACCCTTTATAGAAAATAAAATAAACATGGATCATGGAATAAATATTTATAGTTTTTAAGACATTAATCGTAATGGAATCAAGATAATAATCATTGGAGGTATAACATATAAACAAGAAATTGGATTGTGGAATACACATAAACATTTAACATCATTCCTTATAAGTCATGGTGCATTTACAAAACATATCATGGAACATAATAGGGACTGCACCTTCTGGGTGGTAGACACTAACATCCTTATTCAATGTCTTTTCTTTATATTCATTTGGTATTCCCAATATTCCCACAGTAGACCAGGTTGACCCATATTCCCATTTTGGATCTAGTTTAACCATCTTCCATAGTTGGTCGGGTTTCATCATCATCTCATAGGGGATCTTATTTCCCAATCATCCATAGTTAATCAAGCCCCTCGACAAGATTCCAACAGTTATCTAATGTGTAATAAATTGTTACCAAATGAATTGTAGGGGGTATAGGGGGGACCGATCAAATAATAAAATCCTGCATACACATTTGAAATGATAATAAGACATCCATCATATCATGATAGTTTTAAATAAGATTTGTTTCATAAACATCAAATCAAAACGAATGGAAATAAAATGGTACCATAAAAACATCAACATATAAATTTTTATAGAAATGAGATAGGTCCCATAATCATTTAATCGTATAATAACATTTCAAAATAATATTGTTTCAAAATAATATATATTATTTAAGAGAAACTTGTTCCATAATATTCATTCAAATAAATTTTAATAAATTGTAGAAAGAATTTTAATGGTATTATTAGATCATATCGCCAGTAAATAATAAACTATAAAAAATTGTTAATTTAACAATGAGATGGATTTGATAGATCACATGGATCATTTCTATAGGAAATTTTATTTTCCTCATAAATAATTTTAATAAAATTATTATAAAAAAAATTTAAGGAATGACATACAACTTCATATAAAACATTTATTTTTTAAAATTTCATTAACACAACAAAAAAATTTATTTAATCGATATTTCATTTGGAAAAAATATTTCTTTTAATATTTAATTGATTGTGTTTGATGGAATCTTGAAAAATATATAAAACCACATTCTTTGAAAAGTCCTTGAACACTCATAATGAAATCCTGAAACATTTTGAAAAAATATTTCTTTTAAAATACTAGGAAAAATTAAAAATATTTATTGAAATTATTTTCATAAATATTCTCTTCAAAATAGCATTTTAAATTTATAAATATATCATTAAATAATTTAAATCCTTTATATTGAAGATAAATTTTTTAAAAATTATAATGAAATCATTGAAAACAATTTCAAATAGTTTTTTCTAAAATGTATTTGAAAAACCAATTTCATTGAATTCCACATTAAAAAATAAAATTTATAGAACAATAGTAATATTTTTTATTTTAAAAATAATATCTTATTCATTAAGTAGTAATATTCATGTACATTTAGGTAATGACTCTGATCAAGTCTCCACATGATTCAATTTATTTTCCGCTTAAATTTTAGAATTTCTCTTTAATCAGAGAATGTCAAGAAGAATCATTTTTTTAAAAAAATAATTAGATATGACATGGATAAAAACTTATTTGAAACTAAATATGATAATACGATAGAAATTTGGTTTTATTTCAAAATGCATAGTTTTAAATGAAGTTAGATTTGTCATCAAAAAGATAAATATAGTCTTATTTTAATAAAAGAACGCAATTATTTGTCTTAAGTTCAATATAGTTCAATAAATGTACCAATTAATGAATATTTAATTAGTTTTAAGAAGATAATTAAATACATGAGTTTAATTAAGAGGTTGATCATAATATTTCATCAATAGAAGTATAATCATAAACAATCCTCATAATCATTAACAATGTATAAATAATCTATTACCACTTTGGTAAGGTTGAATCATAATACACATGAGATAATAACAATAAATGAATATTAAAATATTATTAATTATGTGTACTCATGATATCACATCTAAAATGGTTTTATATACACCCCAAATATATATATTAGTGCATAACATGTCATATATCTCATAATTGAAAATTGAGACAAAAACTAATATACTGATTTTTTAACATTTGAACTATAAAACCCTTGAAATATAAATCTTGAAATGGATATGTAAATACCCATAAATATATGAATATGAATCTTATAATTGATTCATGGAATGTGTGTACACCACAGAAAATATATGTGTGCTGAATAAGGAATAAGTCAAACAGAAATAATGGTGTGACGATAAAACTAAAACAATAAGTCTTCACATTCTTCATACACATTCAATACTATTGTATAATACATATAGGATTGTTATAAATCAACTATAAAACATTCTTATATTTAATAAAATATATTATTAGACTGTGACCTTATTTTATGCATTTATTTTGTATTCTGTGTTAATGTAAAATTTGGGGTAATATCTATATTGTTTTTTCATTATGTTTTAGAACTGTTATTCTTGATAATATCACATATACCAAGATTTATTTATTAAAATAAATTTATACTTGAAATAAATATCATATATATTAATAATATAATTATTTATTATAATATATAATATATGTAAATATGAAATGGAATACATCATTCATTGAGACAGTAGGACATATGTACGCAAGAACGATGTTTCCATTTTATTATCATATTAAATGAAATATAATTAACAAAAAATATGTGTATATATTTATAAATATTAAAATTAAATTAATTTTATAATTTTACTTTAATCATATAATTTTACTAACACCAACCTTAATATATTCTAAGTAATATGTGAACGAATCACATCGATTTGAGGAGGCGATTATACATATGTCCACATATGATGTTATCATATTTACAAATAATAGATTGAATGATGTTATGATTTATGTACTAATTAAGGAAGAATAAAAACATAAAAAATATAATACATATCATATGTAAATTATATTTCATTAATTATTATTAACTCAAAACGTCATTTCATGATGTGGTAGTGCTCTAAAATGATAAATGGTACATTCCTTAACCATTATATAGATGTGTGATTAAGTAATGATTTAAAATTTATAATAAATTAATATCATTATATTTATAATACATAGGTTATTAAATATGCTAGGAAAAAAATATTTTTTAGGTTTAGATAAATAATTATACAAAAGAGATTGTGGAAGGATGGTATATATTTATTGGGTAACTCATAATTTGATTCACCAATGTAATTCCATGACTGGAAATATTACAAAAGTGATGCTGATAAGATATTTGTTTGTTTTTTTATATTTTATCAGTGTTTTTAGGATTCAAAATGCTTGAGAGTTTGGAATAATTGTGATGGGTGAGTTCCTTTTTATTGTGGAGGAGGATCACTAATATTTATATTTTTTTAAATGTTCATTAATTCTCCATTAATAAAATTTATATTTTCCCCAATAATTGTCAAAATTAATTAATATTTAGGTGATGGTAGAAACATGAAAATAAAATTGTTTTTTGACAATTTTATTTGTCATATTGGGTATTATGTGTAATTGTTTTCCATTGTTAGTCTAAATTTTCATTTAATTGCTGTAATACATTTTAATCACATTCACTGATATTTTTGGTAAAAAAAGCTGGTTGAACATATTAGAAATTATTAATTAGGCTTATTCAATATAGGAAAACCATTTTCCCAAATTTCAATCTGATAAGTGGAAGAAATAAATTTAAATATAAACCAACATATGGGACAACAAATAAGTGTATTATGTAAAAATGATCAAGAGAATGAATTTTTTTATATCAAATATCAATTTTAAAATTATTTTAAATATCTAAATTATATTAATTAATTTTAAAAATTTATAAATAAACATTGAAAATAATTCAATATATTTTTTAACCCTATAAATTTTTTATATGAAAATAATGTTGTAAATTAAATTTGGTAATTTTATAAAATTAATAATATAATGAATCTTCTATGAAAAATACCAATTATTCACTTGAATTAAATGTTTATATATTTCTCTAAAAAAACGTCTCTTCATTTTTAAATAGTAATTTTCGATTCTATCAAAATATTGATTTAAAATGGGTTATCTATTAAAATAAGGTAAAATTACCATTAATAAAGTAAAAAAATTTATTCATATATTTGGATTAATTCTAATCATATAACTATTACTTATATTTTATGAGTATCAAAAAATCTATTGAATATATAATATATTAATTTAATTATTACCTTCACCTAATGTGGTTTGTTTAATTTAGTGAGATAAAATTTTGATTGTATATAGATAAATTTTTTTCTTAGAAGTGTAATTTTTTTATTTTCAAAAAGAACATTTACTCATTTCTAGGTTATGGAAAACTAATGGATCCATATTATACATATGTTGAAATAATATTTTGATTATTTATTTAATTGTATAAATAACATCCATTAAATCGGCTAGGTGACAAATATAACAATATTTTAAAAATAATATTTAATGTAGATTATATTTTTGGTAAAACGTGGTACT
Source organism: Viscum album (assembly GCA_963277665.1). Taxonomy (NCBI): domain Eukaryota; kingdom Viridiplantae; phylum Streptophyta; class Magnoliopsida; order Santalales; family Viscaceae; genus Viscum; species Viscum album. Next base: position 263,273,716 of record OY728122.1, on the reverse strand, counting down.
GTGTATGAAAAATGTCATTAAAGGAGCATTGAAGTGTCTGTAACAAAATCAAAACATAGCATTATGTGTACTTTAATAAAATATATGTTTTTTTAGTGAAATAAATTATATAATAGTGTAAAATGAAATAAAATATTTCTCTTTTTTTATGACGTAATATATATTCATTTTTGTGTGAAATGTTGAATAAAAAAATATAAATTAATTATAATACAATATTTTACAAAATCATGGGGTGTTATAATTTCATAGGTTTCTGCACATGGGTGAAATATACACCATTTTACATCATCGCCTCAACTATGTTCCCCTTTATACAAAAACATAACATACAATAAACAAGTCATAGTGATTACTAGTATCATCCACATCACTATTATCACTATAGAAACTCTGAACTATTATAAAATTTATTTAAATGATTCATAATGATAAATCCTTTCAAGTACTTTCAGATCATCATCGATTAGATTGATAATGATTATCTTTATGAGCATTGGCTGAAAGGAACCACAACAAAGTGATCCATATTTTATTGTCATGTTATAATATACATTATCAGTGGAATCCAATAGATTTTATTTTATCAAAAGAATATGAATTCTTAAGGAAAAATCAATTTCAAATTCCAAGATCAATAAAGTGTATATAAATAGAAAGATAAAAATGTAGAGAGGTTTATGAATTAATATAATATTTATTATTTAATATTTATCTCAAACTATTAATGGGTATTAATACAAAAAAATCATACATACTAACATGATAAAATATTGATCATTGGTGAATAACATTATTCTGTGGGATGTTGTTGAAGATCCCACTACATCCATCATCCTTATTGATATTTTCCTCAAACACCATCCTCAATCCAAATTTCATTTTTCAAATTATAAATAGATCTATACTCCTACTATATAATAACTAAGCGTTAGGTGGATAATCATTGAGATTTCCCATGATAAAATTTTTATAGAGGATGTATATGGTTTTATCATTAAGAAAAATAAATAAAAATTATATATTTTGATTTCTTAATACACCATACAATGATCATCATCATAAGAACCTATAACATAGAATAAAATTATTTCCAATCATGGATAAAACATGAATTATAGAATCAACTGTAGTTTTGGATTTAGTGTGTGGGAATATATTCATGAGTTATTCCATTATTTATAAAAATCATCTCATATGTGATATAAAAAAATTAGTCTTTTTTACTATATCAATATTAAGGCTCTACGGGACCATAAATCGCACAAAAACTCTACTCCTAAAATAGAATGTATTAAAATATTAATTCAAATGAATTTCATGGAAAAAATATATTCGTTCAACTCTCCCCACATTCCAGTAATTTATTTATAATATGTGAAACTCAACATTGATTTGTGAAGATAATATTGATGCATCTCTGATTCCTACTCCCATTAGCTCTCCTAATAGTTACCATACTATCTGGAGAAACAAACCCAAAGGAAACACCTTCACATCATTAGTTTCATCCTTTTGGTTCCCAAAAACTAATAGGATCCTAAAAAATATTAACGAAATAACTCTATCATTGATTTGAATTTCACCCACCTGATATCTTCAAACAAGTTGCGAACATATCTCCACCTTTGTGACATGTGAAAGCCAAATTATCTTTTGTAACTATGGAAACATGGTCAAAATGTTCACTAAATCCTTAAATATATTTTGTTAACATGAAAATTGGCCTACAAAAAACTGAGATTTGATTCCCTCCCTCCACAAAATTTGTGGTTCACACCGATCTAGGATTTATAACCCATATTTTCTCAACAGGAGGCCCAAACGATGAGAGAATAATGATCCCAATCTGCCAAGACTAGTTATCATTTAAGAGACAAATTGTTGCTCTATAAGTCCATCTATAATACGTATAATCATGCACAACCATACTAGAATCCATGTGGAGTGTAATTCACAATTCCTGTATTATCCATAGTCAATATATCCACAACTACTGTCAGGAATCCTTTTTAAATGAGCTATAGTTTTTCTATTTTTTCCCACAACTTACCACTACACTCTAGTTTCAGTGTAATTGAAACTATATTAGAGGACTCAATTGTATTCGATGCTCAATGATAGCATTTTACATCTCTATAGATAGATGATCCATGACCAATGCATCATATGGGAATAACGACTAAACCCAAGTAACGAGTATCAGTGATCCATGACCTTCTATTATGGGGATTTCATTACATAAATATCTCTAACAATCACACTCCATCACCACCGTATAAAAATTATTATTGATAGAATCTCAATCTAATAACACCTCATGCCATATAACATTTTCCAAACCGAACGACACTATCAAATTCTAAAATGAAAAAAAAATCCTAATTGGATTGTCTTGGTTCAATATCTATGTATAGATGAACATTGACTTACACACAAGGAATAGCATCGTTATTTCAAGTTAAAACATAATCCTGCTTCTATGTTATAAAAAAATACAAAAATGGACAAATATTTCAATCCATTGAAATCCTCATCTTAAAATAATTCATATAATATATTTAAATAATTAAATTTTACACCTTAGAAAAAAATTTCATTATATCATATATGAAAGGTTAATCATGGGAATGCGATAGATATCTAAATTATTTAGAGAAGATTATTGTTGAAGTGGATTCCATCATGATTTTCCATGATTCTATAGAATGATTTTCAATTGGACATCTAGATTCAGTAATTTAACAGAAACCTAGGTTTGTAACAAAATAATAATAATAATATTTATAAAAATAATTATATTATTAATATATTATTGTAATAATAAATACAAAAAATAATCCGAATTGGTAGATTCCTCACCTAGGAACAATCCCCCCTCACGTGGGTGCATGCGCCTCCACCCCAACCCGTATACCATTATTCAGTTAATTTTTGTTAAAAAAATTATTAATGTAGTTATTAATAATTTACAAAACACTACTAACTTCTATCCATCACCCACATGATTTCACTCTAATGAGAGAACCACATAAATGATGCAGAATATCTTTGTCATTGGTCACTGTAATGGGGAGGAATTCATGCCAATTATGGAACTACATCAATGTTGGTTTCCTTAATAGCATGATTATCCAACAGATAAATAGTCATACTGATGAAGAGTCTCACCTAGTCCATTTCGTATTTTTGAACTAATTAATTTGATAAATCACGAGTACTTTTCAACCTGGTCCCCAAATCATACATTACAAGATCCATCCTACGATGATATTATATTATAAAAGTCTATTTAAAATCACCAATACATATATACGAACTCATGAATATGATCCATACTGAGACTGAATAAATGGAGAATGTGGGAATCATGAAATCACCATCAAAATAATTACTGATGTTGATCTCTATGAATTTTTGTAGAAATTAATATAAAACAAACTGACCATCAATCTATAGACAAGTTCATTTTTTAACCACCGAACGAATCTAATTAATGATGGATTTTAAATAATAAATAAATTATTGAGTACAAATACATATAAAACATCTAGATTTCGGTTTATAAAAAAAATTAAGGCCAAAAAATGAATAAAAATTAGTTAAATATTTTAGGTGGAATAAATTTATGTTCATATCATATTATAATTTGGGAATAATAATAATAATATATCATACCCAGAGAATATATTAGTAGTTTTTAAATAACACGGTCTCAAAAATTTCATTCATGATGCCACGGTGTTCATCATATATCATGTAATTTTCCTCGATCACACTAATTAATACATGGTATCAATCACTAAACTCAAAAAAAGATATTCTACTCTTCTACTCTAATCTCTTAGGGTTTTGTAGATAACTATTGATGTTTTCAATAATAAAACTTTTATATAAGAGGAGAATGTTTTTTCATTGATAAAATTAAATAAATAAATTTATTAATTAATTAAATAATGCACCATCCAATATTTATATTTGACCAAATAAATGAAACTGAAAAGCATTATATTTTTCAACTGGTAAACATTATGTTATGGAATAACCCATCATATTGGATTTCCCATATTGAGATACAATTAATAGTTATTCAAAATGTTCGTTAAAACATATTAATCGTGATATAATAAATTTATAATTTTAATATATTAGTGAAACGTACGTTCAGGATGTAGTATATCATATTTAATCGGTGCCTCGTCCTAAGAATATTAATATTTTTTTTAATTCTAACAAGGAATTTTTTTTATATTGAAAAAATGATCACTATCTCCATTTAAATTTCATTATACAAAATTCCTTTCATTGAATATGAATTTTTTTTATATTTTGAACATTATTATTCATTTATGTATTTTGAAAAAGTATTTATTTTAATTCATGTGATTTATAATGCCATTACCTATAACAACATTAAATGGATTTTTGTTTCCCAATGTTTCTAATATAAAATGTGTATTTTAATATCAATTTTTCTTTTAAAAACAAATATATTATATAGTAATGACATAATTTACTTTAGGTTCTGTATATAATAATACTGAATTTAAATTATGATATTTTTCATCATAATAAATATGTAATCCAACTGGTCTTTCATTTTCATTTTTATGGGTCTTTAAATTTTAATTTACAAATTTTGTTTTTATGTCAACAAGTTTATTGAAAAAAATAAATTAGTTTTATACAAATTGTCTCTCCAATTTTCCATATTGTTATAATAATAATTTAATATTATAAAATGTTTTTGTTACATTTGATGCCTTGTAATTCCAATGAAAATAATATACAAATTGTTTTTTATTTATTAGTTTGAAAAGATAATCAATTGAAAATTTCATTTAATATTATTTTCCTATGTCTGTTTACAACATAATTTTTAAAGTATTTTTTTCTTAAATTTTTCATTTTATAATTTTTTAAAGTACACCACAGAGTATATGGTCTTTTGATACCTTCAAATTATTTATTTTTTTTGGTATGTGATTATTTTATTTAGTTATTTAACATGGAAAAAATTGATTAATGGGAATTTAATATATAATTGATAATAATTTTTTTGATTGTGTGTTATTATGAATATAAAAATATTTTAATTTATATATTAAAAAATTATAGTTTTAAATTATTTATGTTGATTGGTGTACCTAATATATCACATGACTATCGGTGAGCCTCATATAGCTATGAAATGCATTTTTTAATAATTTTAATATTTCTAGGTAAAATGATCTAGAAAACTGGGTAGGTTATATATATATTTAATAAATATTTAATTAATTATACCAAAATGGGTAGAATATTAGTGAAAACATGTTTTTATGATATGTAATCATCTTTCCAACACATATTTTCTATTTATTTATTTGATTTAAAATGGTTCCATGAATAATATTTCATTTTTCACAGATTATGATTGTTGACTGAAATATTTCATTTATCAAAATAAATAATCATACCATTAATATTTTTTAATGATCTATGTTTTATTTCACATTAAATCCTCTTAATTATGAGATATAATTGTAATTATTCTCTAATTTCCATATGTTCAACTGACAATGAGGTTATCAAACTTTCAATACATATATTTATCATTTATTTTGGTTTGGAATCAACCTTTTTATGTCTCTAATTCCTTAGGTAACGAAGAAAAATTCTATGTATATAATGGTTTATTGTGTGGATAATTTTGTGTTATATTTTGAATAAATATTATATGAAATGTTTATTATACTGAAAAACAAATATCACTTGAAAATAGAGGTATTCTTATAAAAATAGATAGTATAATTATTTTAAAATATATACCAAAATGGCCTTTGGTAAAGATGTGGTTCAATACCTTTTTTTAAAATTTTCATTATGTTTTGATAAAATTTATATACATATGTTGGTAAAAAATCCATACTATTGATGAGTTTGTTATCTTCAAAATATTCAAATATAATATTCTGAGGTTTTGAAATTATTTCTTAGAGCAAGTGTTGGGGAAAATTTAGATATTATGATATTACAATGTAAGGATTATTTAAGAGTCATTACTATCATCATATTTAATTATTCAAATTAAAATCATTTTAAAATGTCATTGATTCAACTTTGGGGTTTTTTGTGATGGTATATTAACATTATTAATGACATTTTGGGAGACTTGAAATATTATAGATGTATATGTAACCCATAGTCTATTGACATTGTTATATATAAATAATTGTACTAAAATTTTGGATCCATAAGATAAAATGTAAAAGGTAAATTTTTAGTTCCATATGTTCTATAATATTAACATAATTATGTTTAATTAGGATGTAGTAATTGTATTTTTAGAAATATTTATATTGGAAATTCATAATTATTGATGAAATTTCTGAGATTAATGTATTATTTAATTATATGGTGGATTATTCATTATATTTTGGTTTCATTATTTTTTATAACATTTTTAGTTTCATTAAATAATTGTGGAATTAAATTTTATCCTTTTATATATCTCATGATGTACTTATATTTTATTTTCATGAAATATTCCAAATAAATGTTTCTCTTGAATAATCATCATAAGGATTATTAGATGAAATTGATCATGATACTTTTTAAAAACACAAAACCTAGGGATGAAATAGTAATTATATATTTGATTAAATGAATTCAGTATATTTAATTATGTTTTATATAATCTTGGACAAATAATACATAAAAAAATATTTTCCATTAAAAATTATATGAAATTAAAACAATTTCATAAGAATTGAAGGTATATTTTTTATTTCAGTAAATCACTTACCAATTCGAATCCTCATAGATGGTGAAATTCATCATCAAAAAATAAATAATAATAATAATAATTCAGGTCTTATGATCTATATTTTTTTACACGCCAATATTTTCACATCCATCCACTATTTACCTTATTTGGTACCATTATTATTTTTATATCTATGTGTCCTTTATATTATCTATTTAATATTAACGAAATGTTGTTATATTATCCTTTTCTACATTATAGGTAACAAAAAAATATATTTTTAAAATAAATATGGTTCTTCCCATATTTATAATAATTTATATTCCATGTCACACGATGAAATTTTATGAATTTTTTTTTCAAATAAATATCAATTTTTCAATTTCTTGTGTTACATGCATCACACTCTTTAAACAGACCCATACATATTATCCAAGAAATTTTTCAAAAATATCCATTATAAATGCTGATAAAAAAATTAATTAACAGTATTAAAAATCATGATTATTTACTTCACTAAAAAATACAACATATTTTAATGTAATTAATAATTTATTACTTATTTATTTATATAGTTCAAACATATATTTTTCATAAAAATGTTTTTAATGATTTTTTAGTAAATTATATAATTATTTAAATCCTATTTTATAGATTTTATATTACAATATGAACATTATTTTTGAAATCATCATGTAAAAATTAACATTTTTTGAAATATTTTTCTTTTTAAAAAAAATTGACTTTACAATGAATAGTTAAAAGTAACGATTTTACAAACCATGAAATTTAATATTCCCATTATATATATTATTTTTTTATAAAGTAAAATATGAAAATTTTAATTAAAATTATATAAATACTTTAATTTTTATAAATAATTTTCAATATTATTCCTTAATTTTAATTCAATGAATCCAAATGCATATTTTCTAAACGGTATTTTTATTTCAATAATTATCATAATTTATAATTAATTAAAAAATCTTAAAGAAAAATTTTTATTATGAAATTTTTATTTAATATATATATATATGTGAATTTAAAATATTTTAATTAAGATTACAAGACATAGAGTTGATGCAAAATCTTATTTTCTGAAAAAAAAACCATATTCATGAGAAATATTTATTGCTTCTTCTTGAAAATATTGTTTACAATTATTTTTTCAGGCATAAATATATTAAATTAAAATATTAATATCGTTTCATAAATAATAAGTTAAAATTGAACTTATAGTCATTTTTTGGAATTTTATGGAAGGATTTTTTCCTAATGATTATTTGAAATAACATATATTTATTAATAATTTCCATTCCATTTACTATTTTTAAATAATTTAATTTTATATTAAAATAGTTTTAAATTTAAAGAATATTTCATTTACATATTATTAATACAATTTTGGTCAGTGTAAATGATTATATATATATATATATTTGAACATTTTATAATAATTAAAACACTTCCTTTTGAAAACTATGATTTCATCAAGTAAATGAATATAATTATAAAATAAATCATCACACATATATGCGATTAATTTTTTATAATATATTCAACATTAAAAATAATAATAATTAATTTAATATAAATTTTTTAGATAATCTATAGTGAAAATAGTAAAATTTAATTGTCACGGTTCATATTAAATGGTGTTTAATTGGGTGTTTATAAAACATTATAGTGGTTTAAATAAACTAAAAAACCTATAATTTTTTTATTTTGTGATATATTTAGATTATATATCATATAATGTTTCATAATTAAAAATTGTTGGTAACTATAAGGTGTCTCGAATGTTTCTATATCATTTTTCATTTAAAAAATTGTGTGTTTATTCGATCCACCACATATAAAAGTTCACCACTAACATATCCACTTCAATCATAATAAGATTTTATTCTAATCCAATTCATATAGAAATCCATCACATAGATCCATCATCACATCATAGAGGCATTTTAATTTTTAATAAACACCTGTATAATGTATTTATGTGTAAAAACAAATAGTTTCTCCAAATAAGATGTATAATCCAAAACCATGAAATTTTATTTTATTTCTTATTCTACATCCATATATTTAATTATACAATACTAAAAAATATCACGAGTACCTACAATATATTTTTTTCTTTTTAAGTTAGTTAAATATCCTACCCCAATCTCATCATCCAAAAAAAATTGAAAAGACGTCATTGATCTTGTGTATTTTTTACTATTACATCACTATCTGATGTAATTATTTTTACAAAAAAACCACTCACAACATGATATAATTACAGATTAAAAATATTTATATGATATTAATGAAATATTTATACATTTTTAATTTTAATTACTCATCTACATTATTACATTCATGTTCATCAGAAAATTAGATCATCGACCATTCAATGGTGTAGACTACAGCCTCCCAAATGTGATGTGATATGTTTCTATATTTAATTATAAATATATGGTAATTAGATATTATTTAATCAATATATATTATAAAATAATAGAAAATATTCTGAAATTTTTATTCAATTTAAATATTTCTTGTATTTCCACCATCAACAAAATGGAAATAGTGTTCTTGCATATGTATGTCTTACCATCTCCATGAGTCTTGTAATTAATTTTCATATTTATAACATTAACATATATATAAAAATATGTATATAATGAATATGTATTCTATTTATATAGTTAATATCATTATTGATGTTATGGAACCATATTTAATGAACAAGGACCAAATCAACTGAACCACATCATATTCGAAAAACGAAGAAGTAATTGCCATGAATTGTGATTTATGCAATGAAGTATTAATAAATTAGTGGAAAAGTATATTAAAAATTATATATGATATGATATGTATGAATATATTTCTAAAATAGTATTTTAATGTCAACATATTTATTAAATTAGGGGTTATAATGTGTATAAATGAAATTGAGACTTCATTTAAGGAATTTTCATCCCACTATTATTTCCTTGAAATTTTTTCATATTCACAATTTTTTATATTAAAATAGTATATATAATCTAATTTTATTCTATTCATCATTTTTCCCATAATTATTATACTAATTTTCATGTACACCATATCTCATGTCTTTCAGGGGGTTTGGTTTTCAAAAGATACCATTTTGTACAAGATTTAATGTACAATATTTATATTTATCACGGTTTCCTACGATTATATTTCAATTGATTAAATATTATGATTTATATATATATTATTAAACACAATAATTACATATACCATATTAATTTCTTTAAAATTCAATATTCTCATTAATATTAGTCTATTTTAGTGCTAATTGTATCAAAATAATATTTATGAAAAAAGGATTTATTAATTTCATCGGTTAAAAATAATTATTGATCAGTTTACATGTTTTCTAAAAACATTATAATGGTTATTTCTAATAGTATCAATATATATTTTATATTATTTTTTCACTTTTATTGTTTTTTCAATTAAATTTAACTTGAATAGTTTTTCTTTGTTTTTATAATGAGATAATATTTAATTTTTAAATAAATTGTGAAATGGTATCAGTATTTTATCTTCAATATAAGCAAATATAGTTTCCACTATAAGGCCCAAAAAATATATAATATCCTCCATTACATGATTTTAATTTCATGTTGATCATTATTTTTTCTCATTAGATTGGAAAATTTTTAGATATAATATATGTTATTTGAATATAGAATTTTGTTTTTCATAATAAAATTTTAATGATCTATTGTTTGGAATTTATATTCATTAATGGAAACTGCCATTATTTTCTCTTCATTTTTTTGGTATATTATCCCATGGTAATATAATTTTTCTTTCTATGATAGTTTTATGATTAAAATAAAGATAGTATTATGAATAAAATTTCTTCCAAGTTTTGTCTTAATATATATAGTTAATTTTTTAAATCCTTATTTCCTTTCACTATTTATGATATGATCATATGATTATTGTTTAATAATTGTATGTCAGACATATATGTGGTTTCCATTATGTTATGGGATGTAATGGAATTTTATATATACCTAATTAATTAGGTTAATATTATATCTGAATTTATAATTATGAGAAACAATTTGATGTGCTGGATCCACATTGAGAAAAAATTCAATGTGATTAATATGTTATTGAAACTAATTGGAACAGATTTATCAATAATGAAAAATAATTATATATGCTATATAAAGTATGGTAAAAAGTATAATATTTATAAAATTATATTTGATGTGAAATATGGTTTGATTCATAATACACTATGATTTTGTGGTCTTGTTAGTTATCCTTAACATATGAAATGGTTTTAACCCTTATGGTATTTTCTAACTTATATGAAATGTTCATATGGTTAGCTATTGATTTAGGATGATTTCTCACTCTAATGATAAACATCATTATAAATGATCCAAATTTAAAACATACATTACATTTAGAATAAATGATATTTGGAAATGAACAATGTAACATAGATTCATGTTCTCATTATGTTATCCTTGTCATATGTTTTCTTATGATAATTGACTTGTATTTCTAATGTTTACCATTACTGTGAATCTAAGGTCAAAATTTAATATGTTTCTTTTTCCCATTTTATAAGGGAATGAATTTTGTATAATAATTTAATGAAGGGTTATAGTTATAGAATAAAATTTGGGATATGATTTAGTTCACTTCTGAACTAGTTTTTTATGTACCCTAGTTTTTAAATGCACACGAAACATATTATGTTGGTATGGAACATTAGGTTATGTGATTAATACTAAACTATTATGATGAGAAATATATGAGTGACAACTGATGGTTTTTAATGATGATATCCAGTAATTATTTAGTTAACCTGTTTATAAAACGTTTTGAAAACAATTCCTATAACCCTAGGGACATGTATAAGAATAATTCAATGTATATGGAAATTACATTTTTATTTTTTTAATGATTGATTTGGTGGCGTCGATGAAATTACATTCATATATCGATTTTAAAAGTGGATGTGGATATAAAATAGTTTTACATTTGGGAAATAAATATTAATTTGGATCATTTTGCATTACCTCGATTTTTATAAGGGTCGTGAGAATTGGTCTAGTTGAACACCCATTTTGACAATACAAAGACACATTTTTTTTAAATTCACAGCCAATTTATTTGACATGATGATTGATTTTAATAGATGTTTACAAAAGAATAACTGGGTTATTACAATGTTTTCATTGATTAAAATTGGTTTTCATAATTTAGATATATTATGAATGATTTTTTATGATTATGCATTTTTCAAAAAAAAATTATTATTACTCATTCAATTATATAGGGTTTTGTGTAATTGGTGTTACTAAAAAATGATTCATGTATTCTCTAAATTTGAAAGTTAATTCTATGGATTTGAAAATGAATAATGGATGATGATGATAGAAAAATTTATTGTGATTATGCAAAATCAACCATCCATATATATATTTATAAACAAAAAATACTTTATTTTCGTAACACGTCAAATTAGAGGAATATTTAATTATATGAATTATAATTTATTAATGATTATGGATTTATGAATTTTTATTTTCGTTATATTCATTTCTTTTTGAATAATTCCATTGAATAATATCATTAATGGAGTGGATGGTGGTATTATATTTGTAAAAAACAATAATTCAAAAATGAAATGACCTAAAATTTCATCACTTATCTGTGGGGAACATAGAAGTTACGATTTTAATGTTATAAAGTATGTTTTTTCCATTAGTCCTAGAAATAACCTATTTTATTCCATGAGTTTATTGAAATGTAATAATTTATTTTGTATGTGGATTCAGGAAATATGTGGCAAATTTATTTTGAAAAATATTAGTTTTGATATATGATCTATGAAACATATATCACCTGTGATAATTTGGGAATAATTATTTATATACATAAGAGTTATTGATACCATATTGAGTTAATTTATTAATGGTTTATAATATGTTCGATGTTTTAAGAAAAATAATTATTTTATGTGATCTAATTCTAATTTTATTGATATAATTCTGAGGATGTTTTTTTGGTAATGGTATATGTAACCCCAATGTTATAAATGATGTGTTATGTGAGAAGAATGATCTTTTCATATGTTTAATGTTCATGATACTCTTAAATGTATATATTATAATTATTTATTAGTAATTATTTCAATTAGTTACTTCATATTTCTAGAGAAATTATATGATTCATATGAATTTAGAATATTACGAAGGGAAAATTGCCACATCTAGAATGTCAGTTGAGGTTGAACCCATAAATAATGGGTTATAAGGGTTGAATTCTATTAACTCTCATATTTGATATCAATTTTATTTATGGAATTTATTTTTAATTAATATGTTACTTATATGGATGGAAAAAATTGCCTGAATAATTGAATTATCATAGTGATAACGATGAGAAAAAAGTACTTTTGTGATTATTGTTATTTAAGTACAAGTTAACATTTTTTATTTAAATATATAATTAAGGTTAAAATAAAATTATTCAATATAATTTTTTTCATAATTTTTTATTTATTTATATGATAAATGTATGATGTTAATGTTTATTATTTGTAATTTATTTAAATGATGATAAATATTGGATATGATAATTGTTTATTAGAGGACACGAAGAGTGGTTTATGTAATTTGGTGATAAAAGTTAAATTTATATTGGAAATTTATGTGATTAGATTATTAAAATATATGGGTATCTATCATAGCCCATAATATTTCAATAAAATTTGTCTTTAAAATTATACATGATCAAAATTAGGTGTTCTTATTGAGTTTTGGAAGACTAATTTCGAATTACTTCATATAGTGTTTTTTCATTTAGATTGTTACCCTATAATGAATTTATGAGACTACATGGCATACAAAGACTACATGAAATTATGAGACAACGTGACTTACTGAGAAAAAATTTCATACTAAGCCAATGTGTCTTTCTAATAATGGTTTTATTATCGGGATTGAGTGTATCATCAAAACTATATGTAAAATTTATATTGGGCATTTTCTGGATTATGCCAGTAAATTCTGTTGTTCATACTATTGACCTATACCTATGTAATCTGACAATGTATCTTATTTGGGGTAGAATTCATGTATTTTTGGGTTCTATACATCAAGTAATTATTTACAGTATACATTGTGTAACTATTTGTGTTATACTTTATGTATTTCATTAGGGCATACTTCATGTATATCATTGGAGTATTCTTATGGTATTTTCTATATTGTATACTTTGTGTATTTATTTTTGGTATTCATCATGTACTTCCATTGTGTATTAGGGGTGTCCTAGTGATAAATTCTTGACACACCAAGGAGAATGATTTTCTCACATGTATCATGTCTATTGCAAAAGATCGACACTTTCATAGAGTCCTTAGTGGATGTGGACCTAATGTTGATTAGAGTTTGAATAAAAATCAATTTGTGATAATGTGGCATCAGACAACATCCTTGAACCATTCCATTTATATAGATTTTTCTGTGAATGAGTTTTAAGAACATTCTAATTCACATTTACGAACTATTTCTTTTTGTGGGCATGTATTCTAGCCATGTTTTCCTTCCAATTTTTTCTTTCATAGTATTAGATTTTTTTATTATTGTTTTCATGCATTTTTTACATAGTTTTTTTAATTTCATAATTTGGTCTTGGAGATGTGTGTGTGTGTAAATTTATATAGACTCATTCCTCCCACTTGTGGGAAATACCTACTCGGTTCTAGTCACCTACCTATTGGAGACAGGCTCAGGGTACTAAAGGAATAGTCCCCTATAGGATGGGTCATGATTGATTTTTATACGCATCGTTATATTCTATCATACAGTCATGTAATATTATATATTTTATGTATTTCATTTGAATGGTTTCCACTATAAATCCTATTATAACAACTTCAGTGACCCCATCCCCATAATCCTAGAATAAGTGATTAAATTATTACATTAGAATATGTTACATGGAATAATAACATGGTGGATTGACATATTAGACGCATTAAAAAGTTAGATACATAGATTAAATTATTCTTAAAATTTAAAAATAAAATAAATTAATTTCAAGATTTTATAAATCCATTACAAAACATTTCACTTCACTACATATCATTCAAAAAAAACTTTCTAGAATATTAGATAAAATAGATATTAAAATTTTGAGACAATAGAATAAATATGTGTAATTTAATAGAATATTAATCGATAAATAATTCATAAAAAAAATTAAATGAAAATAACTATAATACATTCCATTTAATAAATTTCTTGAACATAATATGGAATTAATAAATGATTTTCAAGTAATTAAAATTAATAATCATAGGTACATGAAAACAGTACCATGGATATTATAAAAAATCAAATAATCACATGGGATATTAATATATGAATTAATAATTGTATAATTAATTGTTAATGTCATATAAAACATACCATAGAGGACTTTTCTAACACATATAAATAAATGTGTAAGGCCATTTCCAAAACCTAGTCTAGTTTGACTCATGAGACCTACAGATTCATTGATCAGCTTTATATAGATCCAACAATAACATATCTGGTAAAAAGAACTCCTCATATTAATGGGGTGAAACATACTAAATATAAAAAATCATAGTGAAAAACTAAAATAGAAACTTTTTATATGTACCCTAATTTGTATATATAATCATAAAACATTGGGGGTAAAATGTTCAACTTAAAAAAATGTAGATCCCCTTACAAACTAGTCATAAAAAATCCAAAGATATAATAAGGATAGAATTAATAAATCATATTTGTAGTGGATACTATATATAATATATGGTTGATTTCACTGAAGAATAGAAATTAAATGAAAATAACTGTAAAATAGTTTTCATTAATCTAGAAATTCTATTTTGAAAATCATATTTTTTAAAAATTTGAATAAAAAACAATAAAAATAATACTAATTAATAATAACCAATTATTTTATTTAAAGTAATCATTAAGAATTTATTTTTAATGAAGGTTTAAAGTTCCATTCATTCCATATCGATAAAAAATATCATTCACATTTTTAGTTAAATTCAAATGGGAATGGTTTTGAAAATTGAATGACTATGTAGTTATTTGTTTAAAAAATGTATAATTTTAAAATATTAATTAAATAAATATTTTTGATAATGATAAAATCTTTATTGAAATTCTTTTTCTAATACATAATTTTGGATGTTAAAGGATTTCTGACTGAAGAGAGAAATATTTTAGGATTCTCATAAAAAAATTTCTCAACAATGATATATACTAATGACTGGATTATCACAATATTGTATTAAATATAATTAATATAATCATGTGAGGTATATATATATAAATATATAAATATCAAATAATTCCACAAAGGGAGACACCAAAATAAATAATCCAGAATAACGAGGAGATTTTGAAATAAAAAATTACCAATTTAGGAAGATTTGAATCATAATCCCCATAAATGAAATGAAATCAAATCTAACATTAAATAACATTACGATAAATATATTTTGATATAAAACATTATTTATAAATTATATACCCTACACAATTGAAATAATTGTTTAATATGACATTTGTATCAAGGATATAAATGTAACACGAGAGAACCACACTTAAGGTGTGATTTCATTCCGAATTTTTAATACTAATGTATAATCGTTTCATGAGTGTAAATAATTTTTTATAGAACCAAAATAATTTTTATAATATCATTTATTATTCCCTTAAAACATTTTACCTTCTATTTTTATTAATATTCCATTATTTTTGTTGTTTCACATTTTAATTTCCTTATTTTCCAAATTATGTTTTGTCATGAATTTTCTAGTGCTGATGAATTGTATATATGAAAATATATTATCTTTGGGATGATAATAATGATATAAATTAAATATTTATTGAGTGTATACATTCTTTTTGTCCATATTAAAAAATTGACATGGATGATAAATCACATCATTTCAGGGACAAGGTATGTCGTACATACACCCAAATGACAATATCATTCCCCAATCATGATAAATATTAAATAAGTGGGTTATATATTAATTTTATAAATCAAATAGCATTAAATATATATATCATATATATATATATATTATCTTTTATCTGAGTTACATTCAATTTATGTATGAGCGAATATTAAATCACATAACTTCCTGATCGAGTAGTATTCCATACACAGGTGAATAATATTCTTATATGAAATAAAATTGAATGCTAAAAGGTATATGTGATATTAAAATTATAAAAATAGAATAAAATAGTTATTATCAAATATGTTTTTAAAATTCATTTTTTTATTTTTCCTTAATTGTTGTTATGAGAAATTGAACTACATCGGTTTTTGAGGTGATAGTCCACAATACACATGATCGATGATAAAATTATTTTTTTAGGGAATTAAATATTGGTATATGTCATGTAAATAATATAAAAACATCAATTTATATTTTATATACTATGGTTATTATATCATCATGATTGAATACTAATTTAATGATAAAGAGGATGAAATAAAATATATAACTCTATTAATAATTCAACCTCTTTTTAGGAAAACATATTTTAGTTTATAGAAAAATGTTTTCTAATTATTATTTCAAAAAAAATTAATACTTACATGATGAGAGTATTGATGTAATGAATTTATTAGGTAATGTAATGGAAGATCCATTGGGATTTATATTTTTCAACAAAAGAGAATATTATGAGGGATTTTCTATCTAAGGTGAGTATAACACATCTAATTTTTTAAAATAAATGTTGTAGCCAAATTTTTCAAATGAAAAATGATAAAAATAAGCCTTTATAAATCCAAGAAGACATAACATTAAATATGTATAGAAAATGTATGTTAGACATTTTTTTGGAATTTTATAACCCTTATATTTTTCGTCTATCCCACTGGTAATCCTATTTTTAAATTTACTACAATAAATAATTTATAGTGTTTTTTAACATTAATCAGGATAAAAATTAATTTTAAATTATAATATAAAATAAATTAGGATGATTCCAAATCAATAATATAATTTTTTTAAATTAAATTCAAAATATTTGTTAAAATTTAATTTGAAAAAAATACCATAGACGTGGCATGAATGATGGTTTTCAATGCTTTTTTTCAAAAGGCCACAATGTTTGTAGGTAAAAATTCAACAACAAAATGATTTTAATGATGATTAATTAAATAATATATATATATATGAACTAATTTTACATTAACAACTTCTTAAATTATAATTTATCTAAATTAATAATTAATAATAAAAGTCATTTTTAAATTAAAATTCATTATATTTCACTATTTAACAATAAATGAATTCATCGATAAAATTCCTTAAAATTAACCCAAATATTACAAGGACATGTATATTTAAAGAATGAATTTAATTTCTTAAGATAAGTTTTCTAAAACATGAAAAAGTAATTTTTTCTTAATTTTTTTCAAAAATATTGATCAAACCACTTTCTAGATTAATATTTATTTTTTTAAAAAATTAATTATATATTATTTAAAATAATTATATACGAATTAATATTTTTAATACATATAAATGTAATATAGATTGCACGATTTTGTTATTTTTATTCAAACATGCCATCTTAACATCTAGGATATAGTGGTAATGTTTAGATACTAACATTTTAATGGTGTGCGATAATTTATTTAAAACTAGTGATGCAATAATCAATAGAAATTGAAGTGTTTGTTTAAATTTTAAAAAAAATATCATGATGAATTTGGGAGTAATATATAATTATAAACATGGAGTTTTGTGTCAAAAAATATATTGAACATTATATACCTATTTTATAATCAATGGGTGTAACAATGTATATAATGAATAAATGAAATCCTAATATGTTGGGATACATGGAAAAAAAGAGAGTCTTAGTTTTAAATGAATCAACGAACCAAAAGGCATCACTTATTATGGTGGTAATAAATTAAAATAAATAAAAAAGATACTAGGTTTTTTATATCCAATTATAATGAACTCATCTCTCTCTATAATATTTTTATGAATATGAAATATTTATAGAGAGTTTATTTAGAGGAATAAAAATTATCTATTAAAAACTAATTCACATTCTAATAAGGATGAATATGTGACGAAATTTTTAATTCATTGTAAAAAACCGAAATTCCTATAAATATTTTTAAATAATTTGGAATTTTACGAGTATTTTGTTTCTGACGGCACTTGATTCCAAGACTCGGTGTGTCGGGAATCAATTTTTGAAGTTTTGTTTGGGTACGTTCAGTAAACGTACGAGTAGGTTTTTTTATAAATTTTGAACCTTTTCTCGGAATGGAAATATGAGGGCACCATTGAACACACACCGCCGATTTTCTGTTAAGAAGACTTTCACATTGATAGCAGCGAGTCCAGAACAAAAGTTAGTTTTTGGCTTTTTACAAAAATAATAATAAAATAAAGTACACCACTTATTTTTAATTTTTATGATGTCGTGTGTTGAGTGTGTTGGTTAAAACCTCCCCATGGAGGTTGGTGGTGGGACCGCAACACCCTAACATTCCATGACAGGTTATGGTGGTGGGGCCCAGCTGAGCATAACCTACCATGGGAGGATATTTGAGGTGGGGACCACCCGAGTCACAAAACATCCCTATAACTGATAGGGGTGGGAACCACCGGACCCCTATTGATGGGGGAGGATAAAACCTCTCCACTATCCTTCATTAATGAGGGAGAGCCTTTGAACTCACTGTGCAATTAATTGCGCAAACGCTTGTGTTTTAATAAGGACAGCCCCTTGGCGTCCTCCAAATTAATGAGACAAAACTCTTGGATTTAATTTGGAGGAGAAAGATTTTAAATCTCTGTTTTGAATTAAGTTCCAACACATAAAATAATAATAAAACTATTATTTTATTTGGGTTGGAATTCTCTTCTGGTGGGATTGTTGGAGAATGCTCCCAATGAAGAACAGTCCTCCCAATGATGAACACGAATTATTCAATGAACGCTGACGACTCTCTTCTTCTATGACCTTCTTACTTGGACCCCTTCGATGTGGGACGTGATCGTCTAACACGGATTGACGACCATCCATTCGTGATGTCAACGAACTACTACTAGCAAATCAAATGTAGGGAGATTTGTGTTATTTTATATTTGAATATAAACCTCAATTTTCAAAGAACAAATATATGGTATGAGAATCACCAATTTATATCAATGTAAAGAAGAGGGCTCGGGCCGCATGAACATGGTCTGAAACTCCCCTTTTTTGTTCTTGTTTGATGATGATGGGTTGGCAAAGAGGCGATGATGATAAAGATGGAGAACAAGGGACACGCTACCCACAACTTCTGCGAACTGCGCCACCCATAAGGTTCCACGACGCACTTCCCGCACCTAGAGAACTACCCTGGAGCATTACCCGCATGCCCCGCACGCTTCCCGGCTTCGCCGGCGCCCCACTGGCACACCTCCCGGTGACCCCGCGCCCCACTGGCATGCTGCCCAATGCCCCCGTGCCCCACCGAGCCCTACCCAGTGCCCTCGCACCCCGCCGGAAGCCTACTCGGTGCCCCCATGCCCTGACAGTGGCCTTCTGGACACCCCCACGCCCTGCAGACAGCCTGGCCGGTGCCCCTGTGCCCCCCTACCGCGGTATGAAGGGCACCACGACACCCTTCTCGGTGCTCCCGTGGCCTACCGGTGACCAGCTGGCTAGCCCAAGCCCCACGTGGCCTGCCTGCTGGCCTCCCGACCACCGACCTCCGATGTTAACTCACGGTGTCGCCTGCTGTGTCGCTGGCAGAACTGTCCTGGTCTCTCGGACCAAGTTATCGAACCGCCTACGTGGCGACTACCGCCACGAACCGCCCTCGCAGTCCGCTCGGCCGGGCCCATCGGATTAGTCATAACATAGCGGGCTGACCCACCCAATGGGCCAGGTTATACTCAGTGAGCCTGACCGGGTCGACGCAGACCCGGTCCACCCAGACCAAGTCAGCCTCGACTGGGTTCGTCCGAGTTGGTCCGACTGGGCCGGACCGAACCCGGGCCCATTACTAACCCATTATCTTCTTGGGCCATATCTTTGGCACCAAACGTCTGTTTGATTAACCGTTAGCGGTGCTATAATTCTTGGAGCATATCCATCCAGTTGAGTATACCCCACTGGAATTCGGGGTATAGTTGAGTCACTGTCAAGTTGGTTCGTACATGAATCCAACCGGGCCCCCGGGACTAAAAGGCTAATAACTCACAGATCGGGCATCCGATTTACATGAATTTTTTTTATTGAGACCCCTATGACGTGGCGGTCCTTTGAGATACTTATACGTGAGACTTTGTGACACTTGGGTTATCGAACAGTAGCTTATTGAGAAGATCCTTTCATTGATGAGTAGACATAGTGTGGAGACCTAGTAGCAGTAGACCTGACGACTTCTTGACCGATTCAACTCGGAGTGATTCGACTAACACAGTGGGGAGCTCCCAGTATTTGGCTGTAGACCCATGGTGGACAGAGTTCCTGGTAGTTGGCAGTAGACTCGCAGTACTCGACATGAGGAGTACACTTGTAGGATATTAGGGGGCACCCATTATTTGGTGGCAAAACCATAGCAGACGGAGCACCTTCTAGTTGGAAGCAAACACATGGTACACGTCAGGATGAGTACCTAAGCAGTCCAAGGTTAGTGATATGTTCCTCGGTGTCATGGCACGCCCACTGTACTTGACAAATGGGGAGTTATCCAGCAGCTATGGTTTCGGTAATGAAAATCCTTGTTTGAGCTGAGTAAATGACCATTGTATTTTCCACATGATTGAGATGGGTTACTCGAAAAAATTGGTATATTTATGGGCATATACCTATGTAATGTTTATCTGTTGATTTCAAAATTTGTTATTTATCATTGTTGGGTTTTGTGAGACATTGAGGTTCTCATGGTCCCTACTGAGTATCATTCTACTCACCCCTGCACGGGCTATGCCCGCACCTCATTGGGTTGGATACAGAAGACAGAAAACGTTGTCCGAGGTAGAGTGTATGAGGACTGGACTGTACCCAGAGGTGTACCTCGAGATAATTCAGTACTTAGAGGATACGAATGGACGTGGGGCACAGAGGATGCTATATTTTCCTACACTTCTGGTAGTATCCATGGTGGATGATCCATGAGCTTCTAGACACCTTCCAGCTATCTGTCTTTTTAGTTATACCTATTTTTTCTTTCCTTGTACTTTACTATAGGGTTTGTATTTTTGTCCCGTTTACTTTAACCATACTTTTCATACAATTTATACTTAGTGTTTTCTTTTGCTTTTACTATGGTTGTGTGTGTTTATGATTTATAATGGTAATTCTTTCTATGTTTTAGATAATTATGCCTTTGGTTATATTCCCCATCCCCTGGCCTATGGAAGGCGGGCTTGGGGTAGTAACGATACGGGCCCCAAAAGACGGGTCGTGAAAATTGGTATCAGAGGATTTCGGTTCTACTGCAGAAATTAGGACTCTGATATTTATTTTCGGTCAAGGAATAGTGTTACGGGTAATAAGTGTGGTTTTTAGTTCAGGGAGTCCAGTGTTGGTGTTAGCTGTAACGCCCCGACCCTAGTTACCCAGATTCGGTGCATTATTACATAACATTGGCATGATAAAAAGAAGATCAAATCTCGAAAGACCGATTGGTTTAGTAGCCTTGGAAACACTAGATATATTCATAAGTTTTACATTACATCATTAAACGAAAAACTACTACAACAACATATTATCTCCATAATCCACACTCATATCCCCACATAATATCCCTGCAGGTCATTCATAACTTACTTCTTCACTTCCTGGGAAAAATAAAACATAGAAAAGGGGTGAGCTCAAGTGCCCAGTAAGGATAACAATATAGCGGAAACTTTCATAAATAAGAATAAACTTTTAAGGCAATGTATAAATAAAACAAAAGACTTTCAAACATGAACTTTCAACATGGTATGGCATAAATAAAATGAAATAATTCCATTTACTTATTCACATGGATATTCTACTAATCGAATAATCACACGCAAAAATCAATAACCACTTTCATAATGTTGGAATGCATAATGCCAGACTATCATAACCACATAGTCAAGTCCTCGTGCCAAGACTATAAATAAGGTTTTGTCAAGGCCTTGTGCCAAGACACTAGTTTGTCTCATGAGACCTACTGATGCATCGAGGAGCTATAGCGGGCTCCACCCGTCACGTATTAAGTCCAATGCATTCCCATATGAAAAGGTTTAAACATAACATAAACATTCGTATTAAAACTAGCATACGAAATTTCAATACTTTCACCATAAACCATGAATGGTATAAAAATAGACCATACACAGTCAAACATATCACAAAACCTTCAATACAATATAGAATTTTTGTATCATAATAAATCAACTTCAAATAAGCGTAAAATCCATCAAAGGATGTTGACATAGATGAAATCAGAACTCTTTTTAGAGAAATATCTCTTTCTATTTTGAAATCATTTAAGAGTCATATATTTATAAAATAAAACATTTTCATTGAAAATATTCTTATAATCTTGTAAGGAAAACTTTGAAGATTTCATAACGGCGGAAAATAACCGCACCCGCCGTATAAGTTAAAAAAAACATTCTTACCTTAATTCTGTCAAAAAGGTTAAAAAGGTCCTTGTTTGGAAAACGACGGAAATATTCCACTTATAAAATATCAAAAAAGGGTATAAATGACTTTAACCCATATTCTTGTAAATAATAAAAATGTTTTGAAATACATTTTGAAGAAACATGGATGTGGATGATAAAGAGATCCCAATAGATTATTATGTATAAAAAACCTCAGATAATGAAGAGATTGTGAAATAACCCTTACCAAAATGGTAAATTATGAAAAATACAACCCATAAAAGAGGTATCATACAATGAATATGTAAATACACATAAATTAGAGTGTATTACACAAAGAATATAATTATGGGCAGTACATACACCACACAAAAGGTGATGGTGGCAATATGGCATGAATCTCACGGGAATAAGGAGTGAGATGAAAACCCCTTACCTTGTACTTTTCCTTGGTTGGGGTAGGTTAACCTCCTGTATAATGGTTAAATAATTGTTACTAAATTGTACAAGAATCATATACATTAATATGATATCATATATGATCTTTTAATATCGATTTATAATAATATCTTAGTATTATCGTTGTTTCGGGTGTTAACATACTTGTTTTCTTTTATATGTTTTGTTACGTAAGACATTTTTGTAAAGGATAGGTTGTATATTATTAATATACAGAATGATATCAAGTCCATATACATCATTTTTAAATCATAAAATGATAATTATACTTGAATGGATACGATGGAGAATGAATCTCATCGCGTTCGTGGAGACGGTAGTCCATACGTACGCACGAGCGACAATATCATTCCTTCGATATTAAAATAATATATAAATGGTTGTTATATCATATATACAGAATCATTATCATGTTTTATTTATTATTTACATGAGTTAAATATCATTATTATACCCATCCAAATAATAATATATTGAATAACAATTACACCACGACGTGGAGACGGTAAGCCGTACGTACGCACGTATGGTGACATGTTATTCAAAGGGTGGATAGAATACTGAATATGGTTGTACCATATTTATAATAACATCACAGTATATATATGATACTGGAGTTATTATTTTAGAATGGTAACAACAAAGGAAGAAGAAGTGGAAGAAGAAATGAACTTGGAAAAGGGTGGTGAAATCATTACCTCTTCTTCGGGTTCTTCCTTTTGATTTGATCAAAAGGGCTCCTTAGGTTGGATTTCTGATCAAACTAAGGCCTATATGTTGTATTTAGGGATGTGGGGAGAGTATTTGGTCAGATTTTGGCCGAACAAAAGGCTTTGAAGGTGTGAATAAATGAGAAGGAGGAGTGCCCTTTTATAAGAGGGGTGAGGGGCACCTTTGGAAAAGCTAGAGATATTAGTTTATAATAAATTTATATTCGGTTTAAAATGGCTCCAAAGTTGACTATTCAAAGGTTAAGGTGGGTATGGGTCGAAAAAAACTCAACCAATAGAATTTAGACAGGTTTGGGTACTTATATTAACCTTATCTTTAAGTATTAACTCTAAGTTAATTAGTTTCACTTTTACAATGTCTCTTTGTATTTTTATATAATATGGTTAATAAACATACTATATACATCCAAGAGACCCCCAAGTGGTCCATTAATGATGAACCTATCATGATATAAGTCTCTTGGCCGAACCTTATATTTTTAGGAATTTAATATCAATTAATAATATAATATTTGTTTTAAGAACTCTTTTATGTCAATTTTGACACTATTCAATAGTTGATTTTATTGAAACTCATAACAGATTGATTACTTCGAAAAAAGTAAATTAAATCAATACTAATATATCATATTATCCTAGAAAATTAGTTTAATTCATTAAAAGTTTCATATTATATTTATTTGGGTATTTATAATATCAATTAATTTAATTTTTCACTATTTTAGTAATTACTGCATCATCATTGTGTCATAAATAAAATAAATTATTTAATGTCTAAAAATTATAAATAAAATATCATTATGTATTAAATCTTTTTATCTTTATAATTAATATTTATAATCTAAAATCCAACATATATAACCCTATGTAATAATTGTTTTTCTAAAAGATATATGCTTGTGTCATTTTTGTATTCATTTTAACTTAATTAAAATAAAGTGTCCCTATCACCTACAAGTGGCACCATGGGGTCCCCAAATTTACCCAAAGATTCCTATGGTCGAACATGTATCAACCAATAAGGTTAGGACACGTTTTAGGGTAATTTAGTATTATTATAATATTATTTTTTAACCCTTATTTACCAGATTTACCCTTAACAATGGTAAATAAAATATTTACCACAGTAATTATTCAAAATGTCTAAAAATAAAAGTTACCTATTTACACAATTTGGAAATCATGATTCCAAATATGGAATCCATTTTTCTAAATTCAAAACACAGAAGTGGAAGAAATTAATTTAAAATTAATTCCCGCTGTCAAAACAAAAAGCGTGTTTTTAAGAGATAATAACTATCAAAAGATTGACACTTGTTTATGTTCGGTTTAATTGTAAAATTATGTTCAATGAACAAAATTATATTAAATGGTAAAAATATATTCTAAATATACTTTAAAACCACTCAAATTCATAATTTATCACTATTAATTATTTTGATTAAAAAAGTTGTTTTTAATTAATATTTAGTAATTTTCACTATTCATCAAAATATGAAAGTTATCTGAAAAGTACCAAAATTTCACCTTAGGATAAATTCGATATTCCGAATCCAGAAATGAAGTCCATTTTAAAATATAAAATATATATAATTTCGAAAAGTAGGTATTACTATTCATAACGGCTAGTTTGATTGGTTGTGGTGTGTGTTAAAACTCAAGGTTGCGTACAACACACGCTACTGTATTATTCAAAGAAAGCGTACCGTGGAAGCTTGGGATGTTTCATTTTAAATTTTTGATGTCCCCATTTAGTCAAAAAGTTTAAAATATTGTATTTAAAAAGGGTTCACTATTAAAATTTGATAAAAGTGCAATACTGAAAATGAATTTGTTCTTGCATTATATCTAAGAAACTCATAATATTGATTCTAAAATTATAAGGATTATATATAAGTTTAAAATTTAGATAATACTATTCATAACCTCTTTTGAATGGATTTTTTTTGTAAGTCATGGTGTGATTGAACTCGGTGTTGCGTGTAGTGCATGTTATTGAATTATTTTGAAGAAATAACACACTATGAAATCTTGGGGTGTTACATTCTCCCCTCCTTCAATAAATTGCGTCCTCACAATTTTAAATTGTTCTTTGAAAATAAAAGGTTGAAAATAGATAATATATTTGGGGGAAAACCCACATCTGAAATTGGGTTACTAAAATTTAGTTTTAATATGAGGAAATGAGAAATGAAAGGGTCACCACCAAATTATGATCTCGATTTAGGAGAACATTGGTGGAAATTAGAGACATATAATTGGAGGAAAAACATAAATATTTATATGTAGTGATTGAGGTCATCAATCAAAAATAGGTATAAAATTGAGGTCCTTAAACTCATCAATATATGATGATTTGAAATACCATCAGTTCAACAAAACATAGGGTATTAGGATAACACATTTGTGATGTTTCAAAATATCTTAGTTGAAATCCCACATAGAAAAATGAATTAATGAGGCCTCTATTTAAAATAAAGAGTCGAAAGTATGTAGATTACCGAAAATAACACATACTAGGGTTCTATGTAGGAAAATATGGATATGGAAGAAAAATCTAACCGTCAATTATCTGATGGAGAGTGGTAGAGAACATGGCTATGAAAAGGCCAACAATCCCAAATCCATAAATTAGTGATGATTTAAGGTACCATCTAGGAAAACATTTTTGTTCTAAGTTGCTTTTCTTAATATTGAGGAATTTATTTATGAGATTGGCGAATATCATAAGGAGATATATTTACTTTATAATTAGAGTTTTATCCATTAATAAATTTCTACCACAAACTCATCTTTCACTCTAAAAGATAATAGAATGTAAAAAAAATTATATTTACACTATTCGAATTGGGTTCCAAAATAAACGAATATATAATTCATCTACAAGATCTTTTAATAAAAACTAAATTATTTAATCTAGGACATCTCGTGGGCCAGTGGTAGGTGATACACCCTTGTCGCCCTTCGGTTGCGGGTTCAAGTCTCGCAGCCTTGCCGGACGCGACGGGTTGCCGCCCGACCTCCGGGTTGTCCTTTTATGGAAATTCAAAATAATCCAAACTAGAACTATCCAAAATACTTCTGTCCAAACTCACAGTCCAACATTTATAAGGAAGGTAAACATAATATAGATCCTTTTTACCCTGTAATAGCATATGAATACCTTCGTCATGTATTACCATATTCCTTATTGATTACATTCATGGTCCTTTATTCCATATAGAATGCTGGATATACTTCATTAATCCAAAAATGTTTTAAACCCCAACAATGATGGAATATACAAATCATTAATCAGTTCCAAGGTATTCAATAATATCCAATATAATTTATCCAAAACAATCACATATTATTCCAAAATCACTACCTCGGTATCAGAACTATATTATGATTTGTCATTCTCTCAACCATATATTTTCCAAAAATTTATCCTGCTATTGAGTCACTTTTCTTTGTTCCACACAATCTCAAGTCCTTAATGAAATAGTATTGTAGCACAATCCTTATATACTCCATAATTATTATAACAAGTACATTATTGATACAACACTCAATTGACATAATCAACATAAGAACTCTAATCATTATTCTTCATCTGTGGTAGTATCATAACTTGATTATTATCCAATAACATCATTTGCGGCATAGTCTGATGACTGGGACATAGGTTCTCGTAGTGTCCAAACTCCTTGCAAATGAAGCATTGTACATTTAAAACCATTTTCTTACCCTTGCAGTCACATAATTTGTGCCCTTTTCCTCCACACTTATAACAAACTCCCATTCCTTTCAGGCAAGTTCCAGGGTGTTTCATTCCACAGTTACCACATATGGGAAAATTTTTCTTTTCCCTCTTCTCTTTATCCATCTTTCTCTCTTCCATCCTTTTCTTCTCTTGCTTCCCTTCAAAGCCATAGGACTCAGTAAACTCTTTACTTATCTTATCAACACAGGATATTATTTCATCATATGATTATAATACATGGGAGACTATTTCTATTATAAATTCTAGCTTAAGTCCATGAAAGATATGATCCTTCCTTCTCTTTGGATCATGTGAATATCTGGAGTTCTCATTCCTTCTACTGGGCGCCATTTCTAAACAATGGCATACACTAGATCAGTTTATGAATCAAAATACATAATCCCATACTTATAAAACACATAACATAAATTGAACTTTTTATAGATATAATCCATAATCATAAAAATGTTTTCTTTGAAAAAGTATATACTCATAAACCCTTCATAATGATTTGTAAATAAAATGAGAGTTATCCTAAGAATATCCCCCGGGAGTGTCGTAACCAAGAGTGCAGCAAGGCCCGTTGTCGTGCACCAGTTCCCGTTCGAGTCTAGCTCAAAGCGGTGTTTTCGGGTTTTACCCCTAGTTACATCTGTGCCGGAGCCGCCTCTACCTGCTCGTATCCAGACAGGGATGTATTGCTCGGAAAACTCACAAAATCTCTACAATACCAAAATTCTAGGAAGTTCTTCTATACTAATCCTCAAAGTTCATCTTAGGTCTACATGCTCTAATCAGAGTTTATCTAAATATAGCTTCCAAGGTTTGTACTAAACTTCTTCTGATACCAACTGTAACGCCCCGACCCTAGTTACCCAGAGTCGGTGCATTATTACATAACATTGGCATGATCACAAGAAAGATCAAATCTCAAAAGGCCGATTGGTTTAATATCCTTGGAAACACTAGATATATTCATAAGTTTTACATTACATCATTAAACGAAAAACTACTACAACAACATATTGTCTCCATAATCCACACTCATATCCCCACAAAATATCCCTGCAGGTCATTCATAACTTACTTCTTCACTTCCTGGGAAAAATAAAACATAGAAAAGGGGTGAGCTCAAGTGCCCAGTAAGGATAACAATATAATGGAAACTTTCATAAATAAGAATAAACTTTCAAGGCAATGTATAACTAAAACAAAAGCCTTTCAAACATGAACTTTCGACATGGTATGACATAAATAAAATGAAATAATGCCATTTACTTATTCACATGGATATTCTACTAATCCAATAATCACATGCAAAAATCAATAACCACTTTCATAATGTTGGAATGCATAATGCCAGACTATCATAACCACATAGTCAAGGCCTCGTGCCAAGACTACAAATAAGGTTTTGTCAAGGCCTTATGCCAAGAAACTAGTTTGTCTCATGAGACCTACCGATGCATCGAGGAGCTATAGCGGGCTCCACCCGTCACGTATTAAGTCCAATGCATTCCCATATGAAAAGGTTTAAACATAACATAAACATTCGTATTAAAACTAGCATACGAAATGTCAATACTTTCACCATAAACCATGAATTGTATAAAAATAGCACATCCACAGTCAAACATATCACAAAACCTTCAATACAATATAGAAGTTTTTTATCATAATAAATCAACTTCAAATAAGCGTAAAATCCATCAAAGGATGTTGACATAGATGAAATCAGAACTCTTTTTAGAGAAATATCTCTTTCTATTTTGAAATCATTTAAGAGTCATATATTTATAAAATAAATCATTTTCATTGAAAATATTCTTATAAGATTGTAAGGAAAACTTTGAAGATTTCATAACGGTGGAAAATAACCGCACCCGCCGTATAAGTTAAAAAAAATCATTCTTACCTTAATTCTGTCGAAAAGGTTAAAAAGGTCCTTGTTTTGAAAACGACGGAAAGATTCCTCTTATAAAAAGTCAAACAAGGGTATAAATGACTTTAACCCATATTCTTGTAAATAATAAAAATGTTTTGAAATACATTTTGAAGAAACATGGATGTGGATGATAAAGAGATCCCAGTAGATTATTATGTATAAACAACCTCATATAATGAAGAGATTGTGAAATAACCCTTACCAAAATGGTAAATTATGAAACATACAACCCATAAAAGAGGTATCATACAATGAATATGTAAATACACATAAATTAGAGTGTATTACACAAAGAATATAATTATGGGCAGTACATACACCACACAAAAGGTGATGGTGGCAATATGGCATGAATCTCACGGGAATAAGGAGTGAGATGAAAACCCCTTACCTTGTACTTTTCCTTGGTTGGGGTAGGTTAAAATCCTGTATAATGGTGAAATAATTGTTACTAAATTGTAAAAGAATCCTATACATTAATATGATATCATATATGATCTTTTAATATCGATTTATAATAATATCTTAGTATTATCGTTGTTTCGGGTGTTAACTTACTTGTTTTCTTTTATATGTTTTGTTACGTAAGACATTTTTGTAAAAGATAGGTTGTATATTATTCATATCCAGAATGATATCAAGTCCTTAAAAATCATTTTTAAATCATAAAATGATAATTATACTTGAATGGATACGATGGAGAATGAATCTCATCGCGTTCGTGGAGACGGTAGTCCGTACGTACGCACGAGCGACAATATCATTCTTTCGATATTAAAATAATATATAAATGGTTGTTATATCATATATACAGAATAATTATCATGTTTTATTTATTATTTACATGAGTTAAATATCATTATTATACCCATCCAAATAATAATATATTGAATAACAATTACACCACGACGTGGAGACGGTAAGTCGTACGTACGCACGTATGGTGACATGTTATTCAAAGGGTGGATAGAATACTGAATATGGTTGTACCATATTTATAATAACATCACAGTATATATATGATACTGGAGTTATTATTTTAGAATGGTAACAAAAAAGTAAGAAGAAGTGGAAGAAGAAATGAACTTGGAAAAGGGTGGTGAAATCATTACCTCTTCTTCGGGTTCTTCCTTTTGATTTGATCAAAAGGGCTCCTTAGGTTGGCTTTCTGATCAAACTAAGGCCTCTAGGTTGTAGTGAGGGATGTTGGGAGAGTATTTGGGAAGAGTTGGGCCGAACCAAAAGGCTTTGACGGTGTGAATAAATGAGAAGGAGGAGTGCCCTTTTATAAGAGGGGTGAGGGGCACCTTTGGAAATGCTAGAGATATTAGTTTATAATAAATTTATATTCGTTTTACAATGGCTCCAAAGTTGACTATTCAAAGGTTAAGGTGGGGATGGGTCGAAAAAAACTCAACCAATAGAATTTAGACAGGTTTGGTTACTTATATTAACCATATCATTAAGTATTAACTCTAAGTTAATTAGTTTCACTTTTACAATGTCTCTTTGTATTTTTATATAATATGGTTAATAAACTTACTATATAAATCCAAGAGACCCCCAAGTAGTCCATTAATGATGAACCTATCATGATATAAGTATCTTGGCCGAACCTTAGATTTTTAGGAATTTAATATCAATTAATAATATAATATTTGTTTTAAGAACTCTTTTATGTCAATTTTGACACTATTTAATAGTTTATTTTTTTGAAACTCATAACAGATTGATTACTTCGAACAAAGTAAATTAAATCAATCCTAATATATCATATTATCCTAGAAAATTAGTTTAATTCATTAAAAGTTTCATATTATATTTATTTGGGTATTTATAATATCAATTAATTTAATTTTTCACTATTTTAGTAATTACTGCATCATCATTGTGTCATAAATAAAATAACTTATATAATGTCTAAAAATTATAAATAAAATATAATTATGTAGGAAATATTTTTATCTTTATAATGACTATTTATAATCTAAAATACAACATATATAACCCTATGTAATAATTGTTTTTATAAAAGATATATCCTTGTGTCATTTTTGTATTCATTTTAACTTAATTAAAATAAAGTGTCCCTATCACCTACAAGTGGCACCATGGGGTCCCCAAATTGACCCAAAGATTCCTATGGTCGAAAATGTATCCAAAAATAATGTTAGGACACGTTTTAGGGTAATTTAGTATTATTATAATATTATTTTTTAACCCTTATTTACCAGATTTACCCTTAACCATGGTAAATAAAATATTTACCACAGTAATTATTCAAAATGTCTAAAAATAAAAGTTACCTATTTACACAATTTGGACATCCTGATTCCAAATATGGAATACATTTTTCTAAATTCAAAACACAGAAGTGGAAGAAATTAATTTAAAATTAATTCCCGCTGTCAAAACAAAAAGCGTGTTTTTAAGAGATAATAACTATCAAAAGATTGACACTTGTTTATGTTCGGTTTAATTGTAAAATTATGTTCAATGACCAACATTATATTAAATGGTAAAAATATATTCTAAATATACTTTAAAACCACTAAAATTCATAATTTATCACTATTAATTATTTTGATTAAAAAAGTTGTTTTTAATTAAAATTTAGTAATTTTCACTATTCATCAAAATATGAAAGTTATCCGAAAAGTACCAAAATTTCACCTTAGGCTAAATTCGATATTCCGAATCCAGAAATGAAGTCCATTTTAAAATATAAAATATATATAATTTCGAAAAGTCGGTATTACTATTCATAACGTCTAGTTTGATTGGTTGTGGTGTGTGTTAAAACTCAAGGTTGCGTACAACACACGCTACTGTATTATTCAAAGAAAGCATACCGTGGAAGCTTGGGATGTTTCATTTTAAATTTTTGATTTCCCCATTTAGTCAAAAAGTTTAAAATATTGTATTTAAAAAGGGTTTACTATTAAAATTTGATAAAAGTGCAATACTGAAAATGAATTTGTTCTTGCATTATATCTAAGAAACTCATAATATGGATTCTAAAATTATAAGGATTATATAAAGTTTAAAATTTAGATAATACTATTCATAACCTCTTTTGAATGGATTTTTTTTGTAAGTCATGGTGTGATTGAACTCGGTGTTGCGTGTAGTGCAAGTTATTGAATTATTTTGAAGAAATAACACACTATGAAATCTTGGGGTGTTACATTAGCAGCCGATGTATCCATACACCAGGACCCTGACATATGATTTCTGACTTAGTGGATGAAAACATTAATTGACTATGTTCTTTCAACAGTTCTCTTTAATTCAACTCAATCCCGGTCAGATCACCAGGTATAGTATTTTGACCATGTCGCATCTGTTTCTTTCAGGATACCTCCCCGCGGATGACCAGCTAGAGCCCCGAGAGTTGAACTTACTGACAGCCTGCCAAGAGATGAGGCTTCGGTACATGGCCCCTTTCCAGTTGAGGAACCAATGGAGGAACCAGCGGTACCACCACCCATTGGGCCACCAATTCCACCATCCCCAGTAGTAGAGATTTGATGCTGATTCAGCACGGTTCATAAGTTCTAGTTCTAGAGGCCACTGAGGTTCCGAGGAGAGAAGGACCCACAGGCGGCTGAGCATTGGCTAGAGGTTGTGGAGACAGTCTATAGGCTAGTATGGGCACCATCAGACATCATGATGATCCTTGTTGAAATCCTTCTCCAAGAAGCATCAGGCAGATGGTGGAGCCTGATTCTCCAGATGCATGATGAGGCATCACTTCTATGGGTATACTTCGAGAGCCTATTTTGGGAGGAGTTTGTTCCAGAAACCCTTTTAGCAGTGCAGATACATGAGCTACTTCGTCTACAGCAGGGCAACATGAGTGGAGATCAGTACTCAGCGAGGTTCACCGACCTCTCATACTACTCCATTGATATTGTATGAGACATGTTCTTCAGGGCCATGACCTCTGAGATGGGACTCAGGTGAGATATTAGAAATTCATTTGTCTCACATAGCATCACGACGTAGACGAGGGTGTTGAAACGAGACCTCCAAGTGGAGAGTGTTCTTGTTGACCAGTCTCCAGCA
Organism: Viscum album; assembly: GCA_963277665.1. NCBI lineage: Eukaryota > Viridiplantae > Streptophyta > Magnoliopsida > Santalales > Viscaceae > Viscum > Viscum album. The sequence continues at coordinate 263,239,351 of OY728122.1, read as the reverse complement.
GTGAGACCCACCACTAGCTGACATGCATCAGAGTATTCTATAACTGGTAGTAGGCAGATGACATAGATGTCCAAGAGGACCAAACCTATAGGTGGTCTATTGCATGACTCATGATCAGTTGTGCGGGGCACCCAGAGTGGAGAAGAGCCAACAATGCCAGGAGCGGATAGTGTTACTCCTATGGTGGGCTTTGTCACATGGATCCTGACTATCCAACCTGCCGATTTGATGATCAGTAGACAGTTGAGGGACTTCCCAGGTAGAGGTAGATGTTCGATCGAGGAGGTCCGTATGGTGGAGGCGGACGTGGCAGAGGAGCTGGTTGTGAAGCTGGTGGTGGACGACGTTATGAGGTGGTACAACAACCACCACCAGGAGGTCCACCCTGAAAACAGGGAGTGGGTGGACCGAGAAGAGCACAACCTCAGGAAGGTGAGGCCTACGATCACGACACTCCAGAGAATATTCGAGTTACGATCTCTATCAATTCCACCTATGCTGCAGTTCTTATAGACACGGGTTCATGTCACTCTTTCATTGACACATCCCTCGTTCGGATCTCGGATATTCTATAGAAGCTGTTGGTTCGATCCTAACATCTAGAGACTCCTAAGGGAGAAGAATTGACGATTGCGCACTAGTTCCGGTAGTGTGTGGATGTACTAGGAGGTGAGAGCATCGGCTGAGATCTCTTCATAACGGTGTAGAGTCCTTAAGATGTCATCTTGGGTATGGACTGGTTATCTATAGTCCATTCTCCAATCAACTGTATTAGGCGCAATGTGTGGTGTGTCCTCATGGATGGGACCAAGTTTACCTTAACCGGTGATAAGGGAACCTTTTTAGAATAGGATGAACTTACTCGTAGGAGGGTGCAGCTGATCACACTCATGTTGGCTTGCCTTATCCTCATAGCAGTTGATGTGGAGAGTCCGACATATCCTGTAGTGGTGGACCAGTACGCGGAAGTTTTCCCTGATGGTGTTCTAGGACTACCACCTTGCATAGAGGCTGACTTAAATATTTACCTATACTCTGATATGACACTGATATCTACTCCTTAATATTGGATTGCTACCGCCGAGCTTCATGAGTTGCCGGTATATTTGGAGGACTTGTAGGGGAAGGGATTAATCTGGCCACATGTTTCTCCCTAGGAAGCCCCGATTCTATTCGCCAAGAAGGCAGCTGAGATCTTGAGGCTCTACGTCATCTATTGTCGCCTGAACTAGGTGACCGTGAAGAACAAGTTACCACTCCCGAGGATTGACGACCTTTTTGATCAGCTCAAGGGAGCACGATGGTTCTTGAAGATAGACCTCAGTTCAAGCTATCACTAGATCAGAGTTTAAGGCGAGGATGTGTAGAAGAGGACCCTCATATGTCGGTATGGCTTTTACGAGTTCTTGGCTATGAATTTTGGCATAACCAACACTCCATCAGTGTTCATGTGTCTCATGAATAGGATCTTCCAGCCTTACCTCGTTCGTTTTTCCGTAGTCTTCATCGACAACATACTAATCTACTCGATTACTGAGGAGGATCATGGCTACCATTTTCATGTAGTACTGGACACACTCCAAGATCACTAGATTTATGGTATGTAACACCCCATGCTTCCTTGGTACGTTTCATCTTGAATAATACAATAGCGTGTGTTGTACGCAACTTCGAGTTCTAACACACCACAACCATTCAAACTAGCCATTTTGAATAGTAATACCCACCTTTTGAAATTTTATAAATTTTATCATTAAAAATGAGATTCATTTTTGGATTCAGAATATCAAAATTATCTTATGGTGAATTTTTGGTACGTTTCTTTTAACATTCATATTTTGATGAATAGTGAAAATTACGAAATTTTAATTAAAAACAACTTTTTTAATCAATATAATTAATAGTGATAAATTATGAATTTGATTGATTTCAAAGAATAACTATATTATACACTTTACATTTAATAAAATTTTGTTCATTGGACATAATTTCACATTTAAACTCGACATAAGCAAATGAAAATCTTTTGATAGTTATTATTTCTTAAAAACATGGCTTTTGATTTGACTATTGGAATTAATTTTAAATTAATTTATTCCACTTCTGTGTTTTGAATTTAGAAACATGGATTCCATTTTGAGAATCAAGAGGTCCAAATTGTGTAAATAGAAAAAAAAATTTAGACATTTTGAATAATTATTTCGGTAATTATTTTATTTTCCATGGTTAAAGGGTAAATCTGGTAAATACGGGTAAAACAATAATAATATAATAATATTAAATTAATTTAAAACATTTACTAACCCTATTATATGATATATTTCCGACCATGGGCATATATGGGTCGATTTTGGGACCCCATGGAGCCAATTCTAAGTGATAACGACACTTTATATTAATTTAGTTAAAGTAATAAAAAAATGACACAAGCATATATCTTTTAGAAAAACAATTTTTATATAGGGTTATATATGTTATACTTTCAATTATAAATATTCATTATAAATATAAAATTATTTTATACATAACAGTATTTTATTTATAATTTTTATACATTAAATAATTAAATTTATTAATGACATAATAGTGATGCAATATTTTCCATATTAATGAAAGAATCAAATAATTGGTATTATAAATGTTAAATTAAATATACTTTAAAAGTATTGATTACATACATTAATATTATTGGTTAAAATGATATGTTAGGATTACTTAAAATAATTTATTTCTAATTAATAAAGATGTTAATACTTTAAAAAAATAAATTATTAAATAGTGCCAAAATTGGAATAAAGGAGTTTTTAAAACCAATTTTATATTATTAATTGATATTATCTTCCAAAAAATACAAGGATTCGCAAAAGGACTAATATAATGATATTTTTATCATTAGTAGACCACTTGGGGGTCGCTTAAATGTATATAGTTTGTTTATTAAATATATATTATAAAAATACAAAGAGACATGGTAAATGTCAAACTCTTTAACAAAGAGATAAATCAAAAAATATAAAGTTAATATAGTGACCCAAACCTTTATAAAACCTATTGGTTGAGTGTTTTTAGACCTATACCCACATTAACCATTATATAATCAAATTGGGAGCCATTATAAACTGAATATGAAGTTATTATAAAATAATATTTCTAGCTTTTCCAATGGTGACCCTCACCCATCTAATAAAACGTCACTCCCCCTTCTCTCTCATTCTCTCCTCCAATGCCTTTTGGATCGGCCAAACCCTGAAAAAATATTCTCTCAACTTACCTCACATCAACCTAGATGACTTATTTTGATCAGAATGACAACCTAAGGAGCCCTTTTGATCAAATGAAAAGGAAGAACCCAATGAAGAGGTAATGATTTCACCACCCACTTTCACGTTCCTTTCTTCTTCCACATCTTATTTCATTGTTATTTCCATTATAAAGTAATAAATCATGTATAATCTATATAATTTGATGTTATTATAAATATGGTACAACTATATTCAGTTTTCTAAACATCCTTTGAATGACATGTCACCATACGTACTTACATACGGCCTACCGTCTCCACGTCGTTCTGTAATTGTTATTCAATACATTATTATTTGGATGGGTAGGATAATTATGTGTAATTGATGTAAATAATAAATATAACATGATAATGATTCTTTATATATGATATAACATCCAATTATATATTATTTTAATATCAAAATAATGATATTGTCGCTCGTGCGTACACATGGACTACCATCTTCACGAACGCGATGAGATTCATTCTCCATCGTATCCATTCAAGAATAATTTTCATTTGATTGTTAAAAATAGTGATTGAAGACTTAAAATCATTCTGGATATGAAAAATATACAACCTATCCTTAGAAAACATTATTTATGTAAAAAATCATATAAAAGAGAACGAATCAGTTAACACCCGAAACAAAAATAATACAAAGATAATAATAATAAAGAAAAGTTAAAAGATCCTATATGATATCATATTCTTTTATAATTTAATAAAAATTATTTCACCAATATACAAGAGGATAACCTACCATCTACTAAAGAAATGTACAAGGTAAGGGTTTATTTCCCAATCTCTTCATTATCCAAGGTTGTTTATATGTAATTATATACTAGGACCTCTTTATCATCCACATTCATGTTTCTTAAAAATGTTTTTCAAATAATTCCTAATATATTATATACTATTGGTTAAAGACATTTATAACTATGTTGGATTTTTATAAGATGTTTATAAAGGAATCTTTCCATTATTTTCCGAATGAGGTCCTTTTTAACCTTTTCGACAAAATTAAGGTAAAAATGTCTTTTTTAACTTATACACAGGTGCGTCTATTTTACGCTATTATAAAATAATCAATGATTCCCTTAAAAGATTATAAGAATATTTTTAAAGTAAATTTTTTCTTTTATAAATATTTTACTTTTTAATTATTTAAAAAAATAGATATTTCTCTAAAATAATTTGGATTTCATCTATGTCAACATCCTTTGATGGATTTTAAGCTTATTTGAGGTTGATTTAAAAAGCTAAAAAACTTCCATATTGTATTAAGGTATTTGTGATATGTTTGAATGTGGATGTTTTATTTTTATACCATTCTTGGTTTATAGAGAAACTGTTGGCATTTCGCATGCTACTTTAAATACCAATGTTTATGTTATATTTAAACATATTCATATGAGAAATGTATTGGACTTAATAAGTGCTTGGTGGAGCCCTCTATATCTCTTCAATGAATCAGTAGGTCTCATTAGACAAAATAGTGTCTTGGCACAAGGCCTTGACAAAATCTTATTTGTAGTCATGTCACAAGGCCTTGACTACATGGTTATGATAGTCTAGAATTATGAATTCCATCATTATGAAACTGGTTATTGATATTGCATGTTATTATTTGACTAGTATAATATCCATGTGAATATGTAAATTTCCTTATTTCATTTTATTTCTTCCATATTATTCTGAATTTCAAATTTGAACGGCTTTTTTTAGTTATACGTTGTGTTAAATGTTAACAATTATTTATGAAATATTCTGATATATTGTTATCCTTACTGGGCATCTATGCTCACCCCTGTCTATGTATTATTTTTCCCAGGATTTGAAAAAGTATTTTATGATTGACTTGAATGGATTATATGATGGGATAATAGTGTGGTCTATGGAGACAAGATGTTGTAGTAGTTTTTCACTTTTTGATGTAATGTAAACTTTATGAATGTATATAGTGATTCCAAGGATACTAAACTAATATGTCTTTCGAGACAAGAACTTTTCTGATCTTGCCAATGATATGTAATAATTCACTGACTCTAGGTAGCTGGGGTCAGGGTGTTACAGCTAGTATCAGAGGAAGTTTAGTGAAACCTTGTAAGCTAGATTTAGATAATCTCTAATTTGAGCACATTGACCTAAGATGGACTTTGAGGATTAGTATAGAAGAACTTCCTAGAATATTGGTATTGTAGAGATTTTGTGAGTTTTCCACGAAATACATCCATGTATGGATACGAGCAGGAAGAGGCGGCTCTGGCACAGATGTTTCTAGGGGTAAAACACAAAAACACCACTTTGAGCTAGACTCGAACGAGAACTGGTGCACAATAACGGTCCTTTTCTGCAATCTTGGTTACGACACTCCTGGGGGATATGCTTAGGATAATTCTCATTTCATTTACACACCATTATGAAGGTTTTTTAGTATATACCACCTCAAAGAGAACATTTTAATTATTACAGATTATATCCCTAAGTTGTTCAAATCATGTTAAGTGTATTACAAGTTTGTATATATGTATTGTGATTTATAAACAAATCTAGTGTATTACATTTTTTAGAAATTACGCCTAGTGGAAGAAATGGAAACTGTATCAATGCATGCAGTCCTTGTAGGGATTTCCCTCATGCTCAAGATAATTATAGTGGTGCTGGTGATGCAACTGGTACTGATCAGCTAATCACCATACTGGGACAACTTACTCAGGTTATTAATAATAACCATACCTGTATGGAGCACCCAGATCCATAGTGTCGATGATCAATGTTAGATAGATTCATGAGGAAAAAACCACCAACATTCTATTGGAGTAAAAATCCATTAGTGGCTGAGCAATGGAGAAATTCCTTAGATAAAATATTCCCTTCCTTGGGGAGTAGTGAAAGGGAAAAAGTTATCATGGAAGTTCACCGCCTCACTGGAGATGCTGACCAATGGAGGTCATTTATTCAAAACACAAAGGAAGATGATGAATTATCCAATGTGGAATGGAGGGAGTTCAAAAATATTTTCTTCGAAAAATATATTCTCGTGGCCATCAAGCATATATGGAAAGGAAATTTTCGAGTCTGAGAAAAGAAGAGGATGAAAAATTTCACAAAGTATGAGGAAAAAATTACATGGATAGCGAGGCATGATTCAGATCATATATGTAACCCAAGAAGTATGTTTGATCATTTCTTTTATGTGTTAACACCATTTCTCCATCGAGCATTAGTCTCACAATCCTTCTCGCAGTGAGAAGATATTGTCTCATGTGCTATCATGAATGAAAAATAATTCTCTAAGTCGTACGACTTTAATGAAAATCAAGAGAAGAAGAGATATGCTGATCAATCTGGAAATGGAAAAAAGGGGATGAAGGGAAAAGTTGATTATCCATACAGTAGTAAATGTGGGATGAAACACCCCAGTAATTGCTTGAAAGGAATGGGAGTCTGTTACAAGTGTGGGGAAAAAGCCCACCAAGCTTGTGACTGAAAGGGGATGAAAGAATCTATTGATGTTCAATGCTATAACTACAGGGAGATGGGACATTATGCAAATGAATATCCTAAGAATCATGATAACATACCTCATAAATGTCCATGGGATCAAGGCCATGCATATGTTATCACTACTGTTGAGGAAGAAGCTGTGAAAGACGTGGTGGCCGGTAATTTAATGGTTTCCTCATGTTTACCAAATGCATTATTTGATTCTAGATCATCACATTGTTTCATATCTTCCCAGTTTTCTATGAAAATTAGATATTTCCAACTTAATTTAACAAGGGAGTTATCAGTTAAAAATCTTAAGGGAAGTATCATTGCAATAAGGTTTTGTGAATTAGTCCCCATTAGATCATATAAATGTTCTTTATCTTCTGATCTCATCGTCACACACATGATTGAATTTTATATAATCCTTGCTATAGATTGGATTTCAGACCATGATTTGAAGATATATTATAATAAGAAGGAGGTTATGATTTTTTATGATCATGATAAATAACACATTATCTTTAGAGAAGAATCATCACCACCTAATTCTTATCTAGTTCCACCCTTAGTAGATCGAATAAATTCAATTATCGGGGAGGAAGAAAATGAAATAATTATGGGTGAGAAAATTAATGTTAAAATAGATGGTACACCAATTGTGAAAAAAATATGTAGATGTGTTTCTGGAATATTTACCTTGACATCCTTCAGAACGAGAAATTGAGTTTTCCATTGATTTAATTATTGGTTCAAGGCCTATATCGAAGAACCCTTATAGATTGGCCAATGTGGAATTAGTTTAACTAAAGAAACAACTAAAATAACGGTGTAATAATGGGTTTTATTCTACCTAGTGTTTCTCCATGGGTATCCCATGTCCTTTTTATTATGAAGAATGATGGATCTATGAGTTTAGGTATCGACTACAGGGAAATCAATGCTATAACAAAAAAATGTATCCACTTCCTCGCATTGATGAATTATTTGACCTAATGCATCGAGCTCAATACTATTCAAAGATTAACCACTGATATGGATACCATCATATGTGTGTGATGAAGGATGAAATTCTGAAGACATCATTTCGAACCAGGTACATGCATTATGAGTTTACAATAATTCCTTTTGGGATGACTAATGCACCCTTTGTTTTCACGGATCTAATGAACAAATTTTTTAAGTAATATCATGATGATATTGTATTGGTATTTATTTATGATATCTTGGTATATCCCAAAATCTATAAAGTTCATGAAAATCACATGCGCATTATCCTGAAAACTCATAGAAGACATGAGTTATATGGAATGTTTAGAAAGATTGAATTCTGGCATTAGGAGATTTATTTTCCTGGCCATATTGTCTCTAAGGATGGAATTTCCATTGATCCTTCTATGACCAAGGAAATCCAATAATGGACAGCACCGATGAGTATAATTTAGGTACACAATTTTATTGGTTTAGTAAGTTATTATTGGCATTTCATCCAGAATTTTGACTTATTGGATAACCCATCAAGAAAGATCACATGTAAAGGGGTAATATTTATTTGTAAAAAAGCGTGTGAATAATGTTTTGAAAAACTGAAGATATGATTAGTCAATGCTCTTATATTAACACTCTTAATGGGGAATGATGGGTTTGTTATTTATAGTGATGCTTCAATAAAAGGACAGGGTTGTGTCCTTATGCAGAATGCTAAGGTTATTGCCTATGCATCACGCTAGTTGAGAATTAATGAGCAAAAATATCCTACTCATGATCTTGAGTTAGATGTGGTAATAATTTATTTGAAGATATGGATACATAATCTCTATGGTGAAAAATGTGAGATAAACACTGATCACAAGAGTTTGGAGTATATTATCTCACAGAAAGAACTCAACATGATGCAAAAGAGATGACATGAGCTACTCAAGGATTATGATTGCATGATACACTACCACTCGGGGAAGGAAAATAAGGTGGAAGATGATTTGAGCAGAAAGGATCACAGAGTTTTGATCAAAATGAGATTTGGAAGGGATCTAATTTTCATAGATCTAGTAAAGTTGGATATGGGAATAAACATGGAAGGTGAAAAATAAATAATTTTTCAAATGGTTGCCAAATCATCTTTACTAGAATGGTTAAAGTGTTCTTAGACCAATGATGAAGAGTTTAAAGAGATGATTAAAGCTGTGAATGATGGTAGATTGAGTTACTTTGCGTATGAAGATTGAATTTTGAAATTTGGGAAGGGACTTTGTGTTTCCCATATACCTGATCTAAAAAGAGAATTTTCAGAAGATGCTCATAGTTTGAATTTATCTATACACTCTGGGAGCACCCAAATGTATAGATATTTGAAGGAACATTTTTTGTGGGACAACATGAAGTGGGAGATTTCTGATTTTGTGTCAAGATGTATGGTTTGTCAACAAGTGAATGCTGGAAGGCAATAGCCTGAAGGAGTCATGAAACCTATTCCCATTCCCAAGTGGAAATGGGATAATATCACAATGGAATTTGTCATGGGACCACAAAATATTCCAAGATGGAAAAATGCAATATGGGTCATTGTTGATCGTCTTACCAAGTCTGCACATTTTTTCTGATATAAGGGAAGATTTACCACTTGAACGTCTAGCACGACTATATATTAATGATGTTGTGAGACATCGTGGAGTACCCTTATCAATTGTTTCTAATCATGATCCAAATTTTACATCAATAATCTCAAAAGGTCTTTAGAAGCCCTAGATACTGAATATCATTGGAGCACTGCCTACCAACCCTAAACTGATGTAAAATCAGAACGGACTATTCAAACCATAGAAAACACGTTGAGATCATGCTTAGTTGTCTTTCAAGGAATGTGGGATCAATATTTACCTATGGTAGAACTTTCATATTACAATAGCTTCCATTCATGTATTCAGGTGGAAACATATGAAGCATTATATAGAAAGAGATGTCACAAACCAACCTGTTGGGATGATATTGGTGAAATAAAACTCGTAGGCCCAGAACTTGTGGATGAAACGATGGAAAAAAGTGAAGGTAATCCAAACCAAAATCAAAGAATCTCAATGTAGGAAGTAGATCTATGTTGACAACCGAAAGAAGGATTTGGAATTTTAGGTAAGAGATCATGTCTTCTTGATGGTATCTCCATCGAAGGGAGTTATACATTTCAGAATTAAAGGTAAATTGAGTCATAGGTAAATAGGTCCTTTTGAAATTATATAAAAAATTTGGGTTGTATCTTATCATTTGGCAATGCCACCATTACATCTGAAGTTCACAATGTGTTCCACGTATCACTGTTGAGAAAATACATGTCGGACCCAAGGCATGTACTCACCTATGAAGAATTAAAACTGGAACCCGATCTATCATATTGCAAAGAGCCTATCAAGATTATTGATATGAGAGAACAAGCGCTAAGAAACTATACGACTCACCTAGTAAATGTTATTTGGAGAAACCATAAGATGAAAGAGGCAACGTGGTAACCCGAGGAATATATGATGAAGAACCACACGAGTCTTTTAATGCGGTAGTATTATAGTAATTTTTAGGATGAAATTATTTGAAGGATGGGGTAATGTGACACCCCAAGCTTCCACAATGCGCTTCTCTTTGAATAATAAAGTACCGTGTGTTGTATGCAACTTCGAGTTCTAACACACCACAACCAATCAAACTAGCCGTTATGAATAGTAATACCCACTTTTTTAAATTTTATAAATATTATCATTCAAAATGGACTTCATTTTTGTATTCGGAATATCTAAATTAGCTTAGGGTTAATTTTTGGAACTTTTCTAATAACTTTCATAATTTGATGAATAGTGAAAATTACTAAACTTTAATAAAAATAAATTTTTTAATCGATATAATTAATAGTGATAAATTATGAATATGAGTGATTTTAAAGTATTATTAGATTATATTTTTACCATTTAACCTAATGTTGTTCAATGGAATAAATTTCACATTTAAACTAGACATAAGAAAGTGTCAATCTTTTAATAGTTATTATTTCTTAAAAACACGTTATTTGTTTTGACAACAAGAATTAATTTTAAATTAATATCTACCAGTTATGTGTATTGAATTTAAAAAAATGGATTTCATATTTAGAATCAAAAGGTATAAATTGTGTTAAATAGGTAACTATTATTTTTAAACATTTTGAATAATTATTTCGGTAAATAATTTATTTACCATGGTTAAAGGGTAAATCTGGTAAATAAGGGTAAAAAAATTATATTATAATTATAATAAATTACCCTAAAACGTTTCCTAACCTTATTGGTAGATACATTTCCTACCATGGGCATATTGTGGTCGATTTTGGGTCCCCATGGAGCAACTTGTAAATGATAATGACACTTTATATTAATTATGTTAAAGTAAATACAAAAATGACATAAGCATATATATTTTAGAAAAAAAAATTTACATATGGTTATAAATGTTATATTTTCGACTATAAATATTGATTATAAATATAAAAATATTTCCTACATAATGGTATTTTATTTTTTATTTTTGGACATTGAATAATTAAATTTATTAATGACACAATAACGATGTCGTATTTTCCTTATTAATGAAAGAATCAAATTATTGGTATTATAAATGTTAAAATAAATATAATTTTAATGTTTTGATGAAATCCACGAAATTTATTGTTAATATGAAATGTTAGGGTTAATTAAATTAATTGTTTTCGAATTAATAAAGTTTTTATGACTTTAACAAAAAACAATTTTTAAATCGTGTAAAAATTGACATATAGGAGTTTTAAAAAAATATTATATTATTAATTGATATTCTATTCCTAAAAATCTAAGGTTCGGCTAAAAAATTTATATAGTTACAGGTTTATCATTAATGGACCACATGGTGGTCTCTTCTAAGTATATAGTATGTTTATTAACTATATAATATAAAAATACAATGAGAAAAGGTAAATGTCAAACAATTTAACTAAGAGTTAAATAAAAAAGATAAAGTTAATATAGTTAACAAAACCTGTCTAAAACCAATTTGAGGAGTGGTTATTGTCCTATCCCCACCTTAACCTTTATATAATCTACTTTGGAGAAATTATAAACCGAATATAAATTTATTATAAAATAATATTTCCATCTTTTCCAAAGGTTCCCCTCACCCCTCTTACAAAAGGGAACTACAACTTCTCTCTAATTCACACCTTCAAAGCATTTTGGCTCGAAAAACCCCTGACAAAATATTCTATAAACATCCCTCACTTCAACATAGATTCCTTATTTTGATCAGAAAGCCATCCTAGTGAGCCATTTTGATCAAATCAAAAGGAAGAACTCGAAAAAGAGGTAATGATTTCACCACTCTCTTTCAAATTCCTTTCATCTTACACTAGTTCATTATTTGTTATTTCCATTATAAATTAATTACTTCATTATATTCTACATATTGTGATGTAATTATAAATACGGTACAACCATATGCATTATTCTATCCATCCTTTGAATGACATGTCACCATACATGTGTACGTACGGTCTACCGTATCCACGTCGTGGTGTAATTGTTATTCAATACATTACTATTTGGATGGGATTGATAATGATGTGTAATTGGTCTAAATAATAAAGAAAACATGATAATGATTCTTTATATATGATATACCATCCAATTATATCTTATTTTAATATCAAAAGAATGATATGGTCTCACATGCGTACATTTGGACTACTGTATCCATGAACGCGATGAGATCTATTCCTCATCTTAGCCATTAAATAATATTTTTAATATGATGGTTAAAAATAATTTTTAAATAGATAATATAATTTTGGATATGAATAAGATACAAACTATCCATAAAAAACATTTCTTACATAACAAATCATATAAAGTAAAACGAATCAGTTGACAACTGAAACAACCGAAATATAACGATATTCATAACAAAGCAATGTTAAAAGTTCATATATGATATCATATTATTGTATAATTTAATAAAAAATATATCACCATTATAGAGGAGGTTAACCTAACCTCGACCAAGGAAATATAAAAGTTAAGGGTTTATTTCATAATCTCATCATTATCCGAGGTTGTTTATATAGTAATTATCTATTGGGACCTCTTTATCAAGTAAATCCATGTTTCTTAAAAATGAATTTAAAATCATTGTTACTATTTTATAGACAATGGTATAATGTAATTTATACCCCTGTTGACTTTTTTTTATGATTTTTTTAAAGGAATAATTTCGTCGTTTTCCAAAAAGGTCATTTTTATCATTTTCAACAGAAATAAGGTAAGAATGTCTTTTTTAACTTATACTGTGGGTGTGGATATTTTCTGCCATTATAAAATCATTGATGCTTCCCTTACAATCTTATAAAAATATTTTCAAGGTAAATGTTTTATTTTATAATTATGTGACTTTTATATGAATAAAAAAGAGATATTTCACTCAAATTGTTTTCATTTCATCTATGTCAATATCCTTTGTTGGATTTTAAGAATAATTGTAGTTGATTTATTGTGATATAGAACATCTGTATTGTATTGAAGGTTTTGTGATATGTTTGATTGTGGATGTTTTATTTTTATACCATTCATGGTTTAGGGAGAAAATAATGACATTTCGTATGCTAGTTTTAATACGAATGTTTATGTTCAGTTTAAACCAGTTCATATGAGGAATGAATTAGACTTAATAAGTGATGGGTGGAGCCCGCTATATCTCGTCGATGCATCGCTAGGTCTCATGAGACAATCTTCTATCTTGTCACAAGGCCTTCACAAAATCTTATTTGTAGTCTTGGCACAAGGCCTTGACTATGTGGTTATGATAGTATGGAATTATGCATTCCATCATTATGAAAGAGGTTATTGATATTGCATGTAATTATTCGAGTAGTATAATATCCATTTGAATATGTAAATGGTATTATTTCATTTTATTTATTCCATTTTATGCTGAATTTCAAGTTTAAAAGGCATTTGTTTTAGTTATACATTGCATTAAATGTTTTTAATTATTTATGAATGTTTCTACTATATTGTTATCCTTAATGGGCATCAGAGCTCACCCATTTCAATGTTTTATTTATCCCAGGATGTGAAGATGTATTTTTTGAATGACCAGCATGGATAGTATGAGCGAATATGAGTGTGGTCAATGGAGACAAGATGTTTTTGTGGTTTTTCACTTTATGATGCAATGTAAACATTATGAATGTATCTAGTGATTCCAAGGATACTAAACTTATTGGCCTTTCAAGACATGATCTTTTGTGATCATGACAATGTAATGTAATAATGAACCGAATCTGGGAAACTAGGGTTGGGTTGTTACATGGTAATCTCTCGAAAATCCAGTTCTGGATTCCAGAGGTTCACTTTTTGGGAATCGTCATCTGAGAGGCTAGAGTTGCAGTGGATCCAACAAAGATTGAAGTGGTACATTCTTGGGAGAAACCTAGGAGTGTGAAGGAGGTTCGGAGTTTCCTAGGCTTGGATGGATACTACCAAAGATTCGTTCCAGATTTCTCTAGAGTTGCAGCACCGCTTTCAGCCGTGACGAAGAAGGGGTACCTTCGTGTGGTCGGAGAGATTCCAGTAGAGCTTTTAGGAGCAGAGGAAGAGGCTGAATGGTGTCCCCATCATAAGGCTTTTAGAGGAAGGAATAGGGTCTGTAGTCTACTTCGATGCATAAGGGTCCGAACTCGGGTGTTTCCTGGTGTAGAAGTGAGGAGTGATCGCATATTGTTCTCGGTAGCTGAGACAGCATGAGAAGAACTATGCTACCCATGTCATGGAGTTAGCAGTAGTGGTCTTCACGTTGAATATGTGGTAGAACTATTTGATGGGTGAAAGTTTTACCATATACTATGATCAGAAGAGTCTTAGGTAGATCATCTCTCAGAAGGACCTGAACCTGAGACAACGAAGATGGCTTGAGTTCCTACAGGACTATGACTTCGAGTTAGTCTATAATCCTAGGAAGGGGAACGTTGTTGTAGATGTGCTTAGCAGGAGGACGGGTATACAGCTTCTAGGATAGGTGATAGAGTAGTTGGATACCTTACAAATATCATTTGTGGATTGAGATGGAGAATCCTATCGACATTCTCTTACAATCACTCCCCCACTTCATCAGCAAGTCAGGGATATGGATCATGGGGACGCTGACTACGAGACACGATGTGCTCAGATATCCACAGGGCATGCACCAGATTGTTTTTCTGAAGGTGGGGAGCATGTCATCCTCTTCAGAGGGCATACCATGGTACCAGTAGCACTTCAGGTGGAAGTGTTGAGGGAGTTCCACAATTCCCCTCTAGCGGAAAATCGAGGAGTGGTGAAGATGTACCAGGACCATCGATGACAGCACTGGTGGCGAGGTATGAAGAAGGTGATAGCAGATTGTTTCTCCCAGTTACTCACTTGTTAGAAAGTAATGGCGGGGCACAAAGTACCAGCAGGCTTGGTTCATCCCTTAGAGGTCCTCGAGTAGAAGTGGGATGAGATATCCATTCACATCATGGTGGATCTTCCATGTACATCCAGGATTCATGATTCGATATGGGTGAACATCGACCAACTCACCTTGTCATCCCACATCCTACCGATCAACGAGGAGGGATCAGTGGAGATCTTGGGAAGATGTTTTAATAACATCGTCCCTGACAATCACGTCAATATACCTTATTGGATTCATGTTCATAATCATTTCCCACAACAGAGTAACTTATACTTATAATCATTATACATCCATTAAGACATTATATCGTCAAACCATTTAGTATATAATTTCTCTAATAGAGGTAATTCATTTTTTGATTAGTAATGGATTAGTAAATCCAATAAAGGAAGGTGTTATATGATAAAAGATGGAAGAAAATTCATATTGTCTCATTCAAGTATAATTATGAAACTCAACATGATTAAATTTATTTTTTATAACTTGAGATAGATGATTCCTCTGACATATGATTTTTTACTCTAGATTCAATCATTTTATGATGGTTTTTGATGCATTGTACATTGTCCCATTAATTTACATGTTTCTACCTACATACCTCCATTTTAATAAAAGAATAAAATCATATGGTGGTTACTATTAATTTTAAGAATAATATAATTTTAATTGGAATTTATATCCAAATACAACATGATAACATTGCTAATCTTTTAATCCCTTCTAATAACAATTAAATTTTCTATTAATCTGTCATTAAATTTTATCATAATTTCTACATGAATAAATATCCCCCATATTTTTTAAATAATTTGTGAAATAATCCCATTGTAATACACCATGTGATGATGCATTAAATTGTTAGTGTTTCTTTTCAGTTTTGTTACGCCCATGTTTAACAATTATGGGGCCACACATATAAATAGTATCTTGAAATTTATTTAACTTTTTTAATCCACATTCTTCATTTTTCTGCTGAATTATGGGATGTATTCAATAAATATTCATTTCCATATGTTTATTAATTATGTTATCTAATAATAATTTCCAAAAAATAACAAAATTGATCATACGATACTAATAATGACTTATGAAATTTAAAATAAAAGACATGAAATATAATTTATTAAAAAATTAAATAAATAACCCTTAAGGATATATTTAGTTATAGTGTCTTAGAATCAATGTACATAATAAAAAATGATTTATTGAAAACATTATAATTAACAGTATTTAATTATTTTTAAAGACGCAATATTAATTGTTCATAATTCATCACATTGAAATTAATTTATGGGGGAAATAAATGAATAGAAAATGTAATTCATATATAAAAATAAGGGATAAAAATACAAAGGACCTTTATTGGGGATAATGGAGTATAAATGATAAATAAAATGAGATATTTATAAAAAATATATGATATATAGAATAATTTTTTTCTCATTACAATAATGATAAATAAAAACAATACGAAAAAACATAAGGATGTATTATAAATCATTATGACCATGGTTATTAAATGTGAGGTCATCTAACATATCATATATATTGATATTATTGTTTTAAATTCTATAATTTCTATAATTATTTTTAGAAATAAAAAAACATTATTAAAAATATGGCTTATTAAAATTATGTCTACCAATAATTTTAGAATTTTTTATGTAAGACATTTTTTTATATCAAACACATTAATTGTTCTAAAAAAAATCATATAAACATTCATAATGAAGTTATGATCCTTAAAATAATGATGATTTCTAGTCCATAATAATGCTGAATTCTTATATATTAGAACGAAAAATTCAATTATGTTGGACTAAAAAATTATATGCCATCAATATGAAATTGTTTTTTCTATTATTGTAAATATATTTAGTTGATTGGTGTGACTTAGATTATTTATTTATATGGCAGACAATATTCAATATCTATGGCTAAATTTATTCTAACTATGTGACTATGTTTATTATATCATAATGTTAATGTTGTTTTTTCTATCATAATAGTAATGTTTATAATGATATAGTAATAATCACTTCTAGTTGAAGAATGTATTTTTACATCAATGTAATTGTGACATATAAACAACACCATTTAGAGATGTACATGCTGAGTTAATAAGTAATATCTCATTTGAGTTCATTGGATCAAACACTTAATTTTATATAACATAACCTTTAGATATGTTCCTATAAATAGGGGTGCATTCTAAGAGCTGGGAGAGGATGATTTTACTCCAAAAATATGATGTTTTATCATTTATAACATCTCATTACATTCATTATGTAAATTATCATAGATTTTTTATTATATATAATTTTACTCAATATTTTAAATTCCTCAATATATTTTCCAACTATATTAATTATTTCGAATCTGGGATCTCAGATCAAGGGATTGGGGATTGGAAGTCTTTTAATTTTGATTATGTTCGTCATGAGCTTTTGGTTACAAGAAGATATTATTTAATATGAATATTATTATAGAAGTATTTATAAATTTAGAAATATATACAACATGGATAGGTTTTAAATTATGTGTACTCAATGTTAATGTTTGTGAATTCATCAAATTTTATGATTATTGAGTAGAAATTATTTTATAATGATTTTGGTATGCATTTCTTACATTTATTTAATGATTTAACATTTTGTATCTCCACTAGTTAATCTATTTCATATAGGAAATAATTTGAAAATTATATTTCTTTAAAAATTACTCATCATTGATTTAATGGATTTATTGTTCTTCTGATAAATTTACACTAATTTTTGGATGACAATTTATTATGGTAAACTATAACATAGGGGTTTTGGATTTGGATTATTTTATGTTTTTTAATCTACATTTTTCACACATATTTTTTAAAATTAATCAATATGATTAAAAAATTCGAATCAATGGACTCTATACCACATAAATATGTTTTTTTAACTTTTTTCATATCATGAATGTTTTAACATCTACTGTTAATTGAAGGGTTAGTAAACTATCATATATTGTGTAGAAATAATTTTTTCGTATATAATATAGTAGGTCATAATATTGGTTCTAATGAGAATTTAAATCCTAAAATACCATAATTTTTTTACCGTTATGTCTATGAATATAAGAGATATAGAATGACGACAGAATAGTCGATAAATATTTCATGTTGACGGGAAATTCTATAATTCCTTTAAAGGCTGTTTTCTATTTTACTAATGAAGATAAAATAAAATATTAGTTTAATTTTCATGTGAGTAGTCTATATCTTTTATCTATTTACTGATATATATATATATATATCCAAATTTAATCTTGTGTTGATAAAAAACTTATATATAAGATGTCTGAAAGTACATATTTTTGAACTTCTAATGTGATTGTCAATATAATTGCTATTCATAATTCTTTATATAAAGAAATAAAATTTCTACCTGGGGAATATGACACAAATATTCATTAGTGATTTATAAATTTTTTAATGGGTTTCATTCTCTTGTCGATATATATCCAAAATATGAGATATTATTATTAGTATTAATCATTTATATCATTCCATGGTATTTAGAGTCTTAATGGAAAAATTTATATGATACTATATGAATAAAATTTTTTCTATGAGTGATATTGTAGTTAATCTTATGAATTAAGTAGGTATACTAAGTAGAGATACTATTAAAATGAAAATGAAAATGCTGGATTTAATTTTTTATCAACATCATATGTTTCTCATGAATTTCAAATTAGGTGAGATTTTTTATTAACCTTTAATTAAAAAGAATGATAAATTTGAATAATAGAGTAGTTCGTCTGAAGTATATATGACTGACCATTCTCAATAGTCTAAATGTAGGAATAATATTTTTTAGGAATAATATTTTTGTTATAAGTATAATAATATTTTTTATTTAGAAAAGATATTAAGGGATCTTCAAAATTACATTTGTATGTGTGAAATAAATATAGTCACTGAAATCCAAATTTTTTCCAGCATCTGATGAAATAAAATAATGATATAAACTCATCAAATAATTCTTTGAAATCCTATAGTCATAAGAATAATTAGATTATGATTTCTTATGTCTCATGGAGTTAATGTAGAGTTGAAATGTCATTAAAGATTCGTCAAATTATTCATGAGAAGATCAAAAAATATTATATTCTTTTTTGGGATTCCAAACTACAAAAATTATTTATTGATTAATGATCTACTCAAACCATAAAAAGTATTAATTTAGATTCCTATTATTCAGATAGTGATACTGAAAATAATTATACATTATATTATGAGAAATCTACTACATCATAATTAATATTATTGAACCTTGTTTTGATAAAGTCTCTATAATTTTATAAATATTATAAAAAAATGAAATATTATGAAAACCCATCATACATTCCAGAAAAAACATGCTATTGAAAATAAAATAATATCAACACATATTACTGGGATTTCAAAAAATTCAAATGGATTAAAAAATATTATTTTGGGATACTACTCATTGTATGTTTTTAGAGATATTTAGTCTTGAAAAATTACATTTTTCAAAAGATTTTTCAAAAATAAATTTAGTAAAACCTCAAATGAGGATATAAATTTGGTAGGGAAAATAAATTATTAAATATATCAACTGAAAAAAATGATGAAATCAATATATACTACAGTTAATTAATATCATATAAGTGGTATAGGAAAATAAAAGATCATAATTATGTATCTGGAATGGGTTACACTAATAACAACCTTGTTTTCAAAAGAACTTTTACTCTGGGAGTTCCCATTATGTGATAAATTTCACATTATTGGATATTGGTAGAATCAATGTTCCTAAAATAATGTAAAATATTATGGTTTTCACAATGATTATTTTTTATGAATTAAAATATTCTCATCATATTATATTTTGTCTAGTTTGGATAAATAAAAAAATTTCTAATAATATAGGAACAATGTGTGTTTGTGTTCCAACAAATTAGTCTACTAAATAATATAATAATTTAAACAAAAAATTATATGTTAAATGAGAAGTTCTAGTTTCCAGAATATGGTAGGGAACAAATATTTCATCATGATGATTATTAAAATTAATTGTTGATAATTTATCATTGTTGACAATTCTTATGTAGAAATTATCTATATATGTACATTTTTCGTCTTAGTAAAAAATATTTTTTTAATTTTTTAATTTATATAAGTCATAAGGGAAAAATATTATTTTAAGACTATTTGGTTATATGGTATATCTTTTAATGTTCATGAATGATAAATATAATGTTCATAGTAAAAAATATAGATTTATTTTTTCTTCTAATATGAATGAAAACATTTACACACATAACATAGAGTACCATGAAATCTAAGATATTCTATAACATAGTGTAATAGAAGAAAAATATTTGTTATTAGATATAATAATTTCACATTGTAATGTTAGAATAGTGGCTGGAAAATCTATGAAATATCTATTTAATGATATAATGGAACGTATTAAATAATTATCAAAATTTTTAATTTTTTTTTAATTTTGAGGGAAACATAAGTAATCGTTCAAATCTATTTCTGAAGAATCAAATTTTGTTGCATCATTGTTCATTAACATGGAATGGTCTAATTGTCTACAATATAAAATTATCTATTTAAAATTTTAAGTATATGTTTTTGTAAATGAATATAGTATATATAGAATGGTTTATTCTTAGAAAATAAATCATAAGCCTTTTCCTGTTTCAAGACATTTTTACTCAATTTTAAAACTGAGAAAAAAATTTATCCTTTATATATATTCTAAGTATTATTATTGTAGAATTATTAAATTCTATTTTTTTAAATTAAAATGGTATAATATATATTTTTCAGAACGTAGAACACAATTAAAAATTGTATATGTTAAATAAAAATATAAATATTTAATGGATTACGTGAATCATGTTCAGTGAAGATGAATTGTATAAATATATATGGGATAATGAAGATACTACATCCTACAATTCTATAATTTGTTTTTTAATTATAAATTTTATTTACCAAATAACATATGATTTGGGGACTGTACGAAATCCAAAAAAATTAAATTAAATTTGTTGGATGAAAAGTGTTCATCATAAATATTATGATTCTTTAAATTATATTAATTAAAAATATCAGGGGGTAATATTATTAAGATATTCCAAAACTAGTATTTTTCAATAGTTTTAATTAAATAATAATGCACTATTGTAGAAAAATTTCATATTAAATAAGATAAAACTGTGGCTTTTGATTGTAAGTATCATTATCACAAATCATCAAATAATATTTAAAATGTTATTTTTCAACCAATGGCAGAATTCTATTCTTATGAGAGGAAAAATGAAGAAAATTTGCATGTTGTTATCCTCAGTAATATTTTCAACATGTTATTAAAAAACTATTGTTTATTAATCCAATAATTTTGATTATACATATGAAGCATCCATGTGATAATATCATTGGTGGTGTTGATGAGAATTTTCGAACAAGATGTTCCCCATGAAAATAATTTGATCATTGAAATTTTTAACTCATATTATTAATGAATTTTTTTATGATGTAGTAGGTCATAAAAATTAGATAAAATATATGAATGTTGAACTTATTTATTTAAATTAGAATCCAATTTTTACATTGGTTAATAGACCAAAATATACTTCTATAATTCATCTGAAATGGGTTTTCAGAATTATATGTAATGATAATTGGATTTCAATAATATATAAATATATTATTGATCTAATGTTGTGTAATAAACTAGAGGTCATCAATTATGAAGAATCTTTTTCCGCATTAGCTAGAAATAATGCTATCTGAAATCTTCTAGAATATGTAAAACACCATAATTTCAATTGTTTTAAAACAATTGTGAAGTGTTCTTCTGATAATGGATATATACAGGAGGATGATTAGGTTTAAGAAACGCATAGAATTGAAAATAAAAAAATCCCTTGAAAACATATTTAGACTTAGTAATGTTATTTAGGGTCATAAACAATCATTTTGTGTCACATGTGATAGATTACTTGGATTTTGGGTAAAAACAATTTCATTATAGGATATGATAATAAATAGGTTTTAGTTGAGAATGTTTATAAAAATAAAATGATTCTTCAAATTTATATCGATGAAATTACAATTGGATTAAATGAAAAATTCCCTAGATATTCCATAGTCAGTATTATAAAATTTGAGTTTAGTATGTGCATTTATCGTTTACATAATTATTGAAATGGTTTTCAAATTTCACACAATATTGAGGGATTTCCTAATACCCTCCGAAAAAATTGTACCCCTCCTAGACCAGACATTTGAGATGATATATAATGACCCTCGGGCCTTGCCTCTAGAAGGCCTTGTGTTGGACAATAGTACTGAGGGTGTAACAAACACACATATGAGACGAATTACCCACCAATAGAACACATTTTAATTATAGAGATAATATAGACACTAAAAAATCTCATGTACGCCATATAATATAAATGAAAACTCATTTACAGATATGTATCATCTTGAAAATCTACTAAAACTGAAAAGGAACATCTTGTTTCAAAAGAATTTAAAAGGGAAGTGACTATGAAGCCCGAACAACTTTTACAAAAACTGATCTAGTAGTAACCAACCAGATCACTAACCTACATTATGTGTCCTAAAAAATTATTTATATAACATAGGGTGAGTATAATTGAATAATCTGAAGGATCCTCCCTAGATCTTATCATGTAGTTGTATGGAAATAATTCTAATTCACATTGAACAATGAGTGAAACTGAGTCATCACCTTAACCGGAGTTCTATTTTCTGAGCCACACCATGGAAACAATAACACTGTATCGCGTACAAGAGAATGTAAAATAATAAATAATATCAAGTGTATCCCATTACCACTTCCCCATTAGTTTTCTTTTTTTCCCCAACAATGCCCATCCTGCCCATCTCTCTCCAAAATGGCTTGCCCAAAGAGAGTGGGAGTAGCACACCAATATGAACATTGTACAACAAACCAACAAAACAACACAACCAATAGTAAAAATGTATTTCATGGTATCCAACACATTCAACATGGAATAAAACATACATAGAGTATTATTCCTTAATCCATTATAGCCCATACGGCGAAAAAAATATCCTCAAGCCATGTAATGACACAGGAAAATCTGAATGAAAATTCATATTAACATAATTAATGGTATTATTTTTTAAAATGGTTATATCAATGATATGAACATCCTTGTTTTTATAGTTTTATATTTTAAAATACCTTTTAAATTATTATTTTTTCTAATATAGTTGTTGAGAAATGGTCACATTATTAGTATAAATATAGTGATTTAACAAATCCAATTCACTCAGACAAAGGATGTAATGGAATCAACCTGTAGAATTTATCCAAATGAAGCCCTATTGTCAGAGATAAAAATGGGCATAGTGTCACTATGCTTCACTTTTGACCAATTCCAAACCAAGATTCTAAACATTATATTTGAAAGGAACAACCAATGAGAGATGTCGAAGTTGAAAGTGACTACAACCCTAGCGATGTAATCTAAGAAACCCCAATATTCTATCACCATCTCACACCTTACCCCTAGGTATTATGAATATGATATAAAGGGGTATGTAACAATACCCTGACACTATTATTATCTGATTTCTTTTAATAAATAATATAAATTCATTTGAATAATGTTCCATTGTAAATGGTTTTTTGTGAGAAAATATATTTTTTACTTAATATTATATTATGAAATTTAATTTGATAAATTAATGGATTTATGTAATTAAGAAATATTTTAATAAAACATTATTCTTAATATATTACATTTTATAAAATGTAAATTATCAGATACTTTTCTTAAATAAAATGGAAATTTTTATTAGGGTATGAAATCTATTTTTTTCCGATCCCATGAATTTTAAATTAATGTTAGTTTTCAAATTTAATGAGAAAATTAAAATAAATCTAAAATCATTTAGATAAAATTAATTTATGTTTTGTGATCAAGACATTGATATTATCCAATAGTTAATTTTTAATAATTTTCTGAGACAGTCAAATTTTTCGATAAAAATTAAATACCATTTAAATATATAATTTGATTTATTACATAATAATGACCTAATATAAAGGTAATAAAATACTATAAATAGTATTTTACTACAATATATGTTTCTCCTATAAAATATTGTGATTTTAGGTTTATTTATTTATTTTTCAATCCAATGTGGACCCTCCATGACTTATAAACATTTTACCATTCAAAATAATTTCCAAAAGAGTGTGACTCACCTCCACATAATAAAGACTAAAAATTTAAGGATTTAGTCCATTGGTATTATAAAATAACATTTTCCACTCCCATTAAGAAAAATTCATGGGAAAAATCCAGAGGTTGGATTTTAGTTTTGATTAGTTTAATGTGTGATTCCCAAAACCAAAAAAATAAAAAATTATCTCACTTTTCCTATATAAACCCACCAAATCCCCCACTAATATTCACGAAAAACCATTGGATAACATAACTATTATACCCTCCTCTCTCTATTATCACCTCAAAGTACCCCAATCTCCCAAGAAGACCCTCTCAAGCCTCTCCCAAGCCATTGGTATCTCATATCTTTGTAATATATTTCATCTTTTTTATTTTTTGTTTAAATTTAATTATGTATCATTACCATTTTTTTCAATTTCAAATGTTAGGTTATGATTTCACACCTCCACCATACTTCTCTTCTTAGTTTTGACTAATTATAAACCTCTTCACCTCTCATTATTTCCTCCCATGTACACTCGTTAACATACCGAAATTCATTAAATAATTTATCTCTTCACATTTAAATTGATCATATTATTTTTTCATATGATCGTATATTCAATTATGTATGTTGTGACATCTTCCTATATGACCCCCTTAATGTACATTTCATGTAAATGTTATTATTCACCCCTCTTTCTCTCATCAACCATTTTTATGAAATCTTATGTCACGCCCTTGTGCTACTGAAATTGCACTATTATTTTCCTAGCCAAAGTCATGGTGTAGATAATTCAATGTTGATTTAACTATAATGGGTATTCACCTTTTTAAAATTTCATTAATTATTTTATAGTTTCATGTATGAATTCCACATTCCTTTATCATTGAAAAATTTATTATGTCTGATGGATCCATTTTATATGATCCATGTGGAAAACATATTCAAGAAATGAAATGATTAATAAGGGTGTGACCTGAGAGCACTCCAATGCATTGGTTAAAGATTTATATCATGATACATCAATTTTAACAAGGGTTTAATCATGATAATTAAATTTCAAAGAGGTTTTACTCATTATTAGGGTCATATGAGCCTTGACTCATGCGAATATCATGTTAAATGTTATTTCCACATTTCCATGATAGGATAATCATTCTATAACACGCATTTATGTTCATGGTTCCTTTATGATCCATTCATATGCATATTTACTAACATGTAATTTATTCTTCATGTTATGACTTGTTTACTCATTTACTAGGGTTTATATCTCCCCCTTCTCTTATGAATGTCCTCATTTTATCCAATGAAATTCTATGTACGTCGGAATATGTGGTCTCATGTAAAAGATGTTTCTAAAAAGATAAGTATTTCATGTTTTATGTTTTTATTTAATGTTAATAATCCCAATATACAATGGACCTTTCGATCCTATATGCTGTTTCAAGTGAATATATTATATAATAATTTTTTTATGGATAAAATAAAGAGAATGATTATTATAGGTTGTATTAGAGGGAATGTATATTTATTTTTGTGTTTAGGATTCTAAAATACTAGTAAAAACCTCACAGACTAGAATATGTATATTAAAAACATACCTAAATATTAGTGAGTATAGAGTATGTGATTTATCAGAATGATACATCTATTTATAGATACAAATAAGTATAGGTGGCTCTAGAACAAATGTATCTTGGTGTAAAACCTGAAAACATAGTTTTAACCTAGACTCGACTGGGTATTAGAGCATGAAAATAGGCCTTTCTGCTCTCTTGGATAAAAAACACTCTGGCGGTATGATTTGGTAAATTCAGAAGTTCATAAGAACTACTATAAGTGGAATAGAAAATGTCCCTAATAATATATTTTACACAGCGTGTACATATGAAAAGTCATTTTTTCTGGAATAAAAGCACCAGTAGTGTGGGTTGATAACATCCAATGTCATGTTTTCTAGGTTTTTTGGACAAAATGCTTCTAAAAAATATATGGAACTGAAAATTTATTATAATTTGGACAACTAATTCAAATTTCTAATTAGTGAGATCCTATACTCCCTGAAAATCCATATTTTGAATCCTTATTTATATCATATCTTAGTAGAATTTAATTAAAGTCCAATCCTGATCCACCATATTACATTCCTAGAGGACCAATAACAACTCAAGGACCAAATCATGGATTGAATCAAAATTAAACAATACATATACCGATACCCAATAAAAAAGATGGTATTTCAGTCTAGGAATATATCACAATAACTTGCAAATATTTCACAACATATATCGCAAAATAATGAAATAGTAATTCACCCTACATGGCATGACAAGAATGCATAAAATGTGATCTATAGAAAGTGCCTATATGATTCATGATATGGAATTCCCTCATCACATTAGGTATCAATGAAATAGATAAATATTGATATCAGTACTAATATCTTAGAACATGTGCCTCACCCACCATAAAATCGAATCAACTATAATAGTTCAAAATCCAACCATTTCAACTCAATTCAAGGTAATTTGGATTTTCCCTGTACAGGGGATAACTTTTCAAAGTCATAACTATTTACAAAACTCCATTTCCTTCTCATCCATTTCTATTATCACCAAAAAGGATCACAAACCAGAAAATAACTTTTTTTTGATTCTACTTTGTAACATCCTATGTTTGAGTTCCACCAAAATGTTTCCAGTACCTGGTTAGTCACATGACCTCAATCACATTTCCCCAAATTCTAGAGGTTTCCATATATTAGTGAGGGATAATGTGTGATAATGGGTAAACTATTCCATCATCTAATGATTAGAAATAGTGTAATTAAGAATAAAATAATAATAGAATAAGTAATACAATAAAAAAAGTAAACAACAGAATATTGGAAGTAGTAATAAAACTGGATCATAGATATATAAATGATGCATGTAACATGTGTCGAGTAATGCTTCCAAAACATGTACCACATATAGAAATACAATAAAATATAATACAATGGAAAATACATAAATTCCAAAAGCATCTAAATCTTTATTGTTGTTTCATACTCTCCAACTCAAACATCAATCAAGTACATGATGAATAAGCGTGTTTTCCCTTATATATACCTATTATCATATAATCAGTTTGGGTACAAAATGATGACCCAAATAGGGTGTGAGATGGATCCCAATAGTAAAATAACATGTGACTAACTATCAGTAAATATATATATATATCAGTTAATATGCATGAATGATGTAATAAAAATGGAATTACTCAAAAGTATACAATATAACAATTTTAATTAGAATCATCTATTATTTAATTTTTTTTAATCGAATCATGTATCTCTGAAATCTAGCCTAAGATCTATTCCCACAGTGTAATGTAACCAAAACAGACATCTCAGAAGACCATCTAAATAATCATGTAAAACTGAATCCAAGCTTGTGCTTCGTCTTGGCATACATGTCACAAACCATCAATTTTTTACAAAAAACCATATTGGAAAGATCTAACAGTCTAACCCCTTTGGCCCAATATAGAATCAATTAATTTAATAATGACCCTTAGGGAAATCTCTCTTGGCCTAACGACATTGTTCTATTATAACATCAAATGATTAATTAATGACTCTCTAGGAAATAACTTACAGTCTAAACCCTATGGTCCAAAAATCTACACAAAGGCTCTCACAGGCCTTTGTAATAAATATAGATGTTCCCTATGTCTTCATGGTCAATGGGTCTCATTGTCCATTGGAAAAATATAGTGTTCATATCATAAAAAAGAAAATAATCTAGAATTTCCCTCTGTCATTATATTCGATGTATCTCATGGTCCATTTGAAAAAATGTGCACGTATCATATCGAAGAATCTAATGTAATATAAAACAACCGTATGGATAAACATTCACAATGCATATCATAGTCATTTCACTAAATAAAAATTCATCCAGACAAAACAAGGAATTGAAAATAAGGAAATCTTAAAAGGAAACCTAGAACAAACGTCCATAAATAGTAATTTAAGGTAAATGTACCCATGTGGTGTCTCATAGATAAGGCATCTAAACTCACACATAAGAAACAACCCTTTATAAATCATTAAAAAAAAATCATGTATTAACAAGTTTTATTTCCAAATATAGTAACACATAGAACGTGGCCATACATCACTATTAGCAAAAATAATCTCAAGAAAAACAATGAAAGTAACAAACCACGTACCTCAATGTCGTATAATTAAGATACTTAAATAGTGTCCAGTGACATGGCCTAGATTGGAATAGATCTATAAAAAGATGAAAAACATGCAACAACTAATAACTCAATAGAGACGATTAATTAGGGTGAAATTCTCTAGAGGTGTTTTTAACTAACCTATGGGATTCCAACACACCTTATTATGTCTTAATCGGAGAAAAGATGGAGAATTATGGGTTCAATAATCACTATCATTCCAAAGTACTCCTAAAACAATCACGGGGTGAAGAAGACATTTCAGATTTTAAACCGAACCACCTTCTGTTATATAAAATAAAAATAAAACAAGACGACAAGTGATTTATAAATACACGTCATGTAGTATTATTAACCAGCCCCTAACCAAACCAGGATAGCCATCACACCACACGACCATGTACTCGGATTTTACACGATTAGTACACTGCTGTATGCAGATACTTGGTACATGATGTGTACATGGATGTGCACATCATATAATTAAAAAAAATCATATTTTCGTATTTTTTTTATAAAAACAACCCAAAATCAATATTCAAACCTGAAATAATGGTCTTGATTGATTCATATGCGGAATAATTCCATTGAAGATCATACTAATATATCCCTTAGGATCCATAATAATTAAATATGTATCAAAAATGTCTTATAATGTACATTTCATAGTTTCCCACAAATTTATTTTCCATCTTCATCATCTCTAATAATTTAATATCTATATTTTCTCATTGAATGATGAAAATATTTATTGAAAATGTTTTCATAACATCTTCCCTGACAATCACGTCAATATCCTATATTGGATTAATGTTCATATTAATTTCCCACAACTGAGTAACTTATATTTATAATCAGTATACATCCCTTAATATTTTCTATCGTTACACCATTTAGTATATAATTTCTCTGATAGAGGTAATCCATTTTTTTATTAGTAATGGATTATTAAATCCAATAAGGGAAGGTGTTATATGAAAAAATATGGAAGAAACTTCATATTTTCTCATTCAAGTATAATTATGAAACTCAACATGACTAAATTTATTTTTTATAACCTGAGATAGATGATTCCTCTGACATATGATTTTTTATTCTAGTTGCAATCATTTTATGATGGTTTCTGACGCATTGTACATTGTCTCCATAATTTACATGTTTCTACCTACATTCCTCCATTTTAATAAAAGAATAAAATTATATGGAGGTAAAAATTAATTTTAGGAATAATATATTTTTAATTGGAATATATGTCCAAATACAACATCATAACATTGGTAATCTTTTAATCCCTTCTAATAATAATTAAATTTTTTATTAATCTGTCATTAAATTTTATCATAATTTCCACAAAAATTAATATCCCCCATAAATTTTAAATAATTTGTGAAATAATCCCATTATAATACACCATTTCATGATGCATTAAATTGATAGTGTGTCTTTTCAGTTTTTTTACACCCATGTTTAACAATTCTGGAGGTAGACATACAAGTATTATCTTGAAAGTTATTTAATTTTTTTGATCAACATTCTTCATTTTTCAGTAGAATTATGGGAAGACTTAAATAAATATTCATTTCCATATGTTATAGTGTATTTTAATCAATGTACATAATAAAAAATTATTTATTAAAAACATTAGAATTAACAATATTTAATTATTTTTAAAGACACAATATTAATTGTTCATAATTCATCACACTAAAAGTAATTTATGGGGGAAATAAATGAATAGAAAATGTAATGCATATATAAAAATAAGGGATAAAAATACAAAGGGCCATTATAGGGGACAATGGAGTATAAATGATAAATAAAATGAGATAATTATAAAAAATATATGATATATAGAATATTTTTTTTTCACATTAGAGTGATGATAAATAAAAACAATATGAAAAAAACATCAAGATAGATAATAAATCATTATGACCATGGTTAAAAAATGTGATGTCATAAAACATATCATA
Organism: Viscum album; assembly: GCA_963277665.1. Classification (NCBI taxonomy): domain Eukaryota; kingdom Viridiplantae; phylum Streptophyta; class Magnoliopsida; order Santalales; family Viscaceae; genus Viscum; species Viscum album. The sequence continues at coordinate 263,208,639 of OY728122.1, read as the reverse complement.
TATATTGATATGATTGTTTTAAATTCTATAATATCTATAATTCATTTTAGAAATAAAAATACATTATTAAAATATGGCTTATTAAAAATATGTCTACCAATAATTTTATAATTTTTTATTTATGACATTTTTTATATCAAACACATTTATATTTATAAACATAATCATATAAACATTCTAAATGAAGTTATGATCCTTAAAATAATGATGATTTCTAGTCCATAATAATGATGAATTCTTATATATTATAATGAAAAATTCAATTGCATTGGACTAAACAATTACCGGACATCGATATGAAAATGGTTTTTCTATCATTATAAATAAATTTAGTTTATTGGTGTGACTTATATTATTTATTTATATGGTGGAAAATATTCTATATCTATGGCTAAATTTATTCTAACTATGTGACTGTGATTAGTATATCATAATGGTAATGTTGTTTTTTCTATCAGAATTTCAATGTTTATAATGATATAGTAATTATCACTTCTACTTGAAGAATGTATTTTTACATCAATTTAATTTTGATATATAAACAACATCATTTAGAGATGTACATGATGAGTTATTAAGTAATATCTCATTTGAGTTCATTGAATCAAACAGTTAAAATTTTTTAATATAACTTTTAAATATGTTCCTATAAATAGGGGTGCATTCTAAGAGCTGGGAGAGGATGATTTTTTCTCCAAAAATATGATGTTTTATCATTTATAACATCTCATTATATTCATTAAGTAAATTTTCATAGATTTTTCATTATACATAATTTTACTCAATATTTTAAATTCCTCAAAAACATTTCCATCTATATTAATTATTTCGAATCTGGGATCTCAGATCGAGGGATTGGGGATTGAATGACTTTTAATTTTGATTAATCTAGTCGTGATCTTTTGGTGACAGGAAGATATTGTTTAATATGAACATTATAATAGAAGGATTTATTAATTTAGAAATATATACAACATGGATAGGTTTTAAATTATGTGTACTGAATGTTATTGTTTGTGAATTCCTATAATTTTATGGTTATTGAGTAGAAATTCATTTATAATGTTTTTAGTATGTATATCGTACATTTATTTAAGGATTTAACATTACGTATCTCTACTAGATAATCTATTTCATATATGAAATAATTTGGAAATTATAAGCCATTAAAAATTACTCATCATTGATTTAATGGATTTTTTGTTCTTCTAATAAATTTACACAAATTTTTGGATGACAATTTATTATGGTAAACTATAACATAGGGGTTTTGGATTTGGATTATTTTATGTTGTTTAATCTAAATTTTTTACACATATTATATAAAATTTAATCAATATGATTAAAAAATTTGAATCAAGGACTCTATACCACATAAATATGTTTTTTTTTACTTTTTTCATATCATGAATGTTTTAAAGTCTACTGTTTATTGAACTGTTAGTAAACTATCATATATTGTGTAAAAATAGTTTTTGCATATATAATTTAGTAGGTCATAATGTTTGTTCTAATGAGAATTTAAATCCTAAAATACCATAAATTTTTTTACCGTTTTGTCTATGAATATAAGAGATATAGAATTACTACTTTTTTATTAACACAAGAGTCAATAAATATTTTATGTTGACTGGAAATTCTATAATTCCTTTGAAGGCTGTTTTCTATTTTACTAGTGAAGAGAAATTAGAATATTAGTTGAATTGTCATCTGAGTAGTCCGTAAATTTTTTCTATGTAATGATATATATATATATATATATCCAAATTTAATCTTGTGTTGATACAAAAATTATATATAATATTTCTGAAAGTATACATTTTTTATCATCTAATGTGATTGGTAATAGAATTTCTACTCATAATTCATTCTATAAAGAATTAAATTTTCTACCTGGTGAATATGATACAAATATTCATTAGTGATTTATAAATTTTTTTAATGGGTTTCATTATCTCGTGGATAAATATCCAAAATTTAAGATATTATTATTATTAATCATTTATATAATTCCATGGGATTTAGAGTCTTAATGGAAAAATTTATATGATACTATAATAATAAATATTTTTCTATGACTGATATTCTAGTTAATCTTATGAATTAAGAAGATATACTTAGTAGAGATACTATGAAAAAGAGAATGAAAATGGTGGATTTAATTTTTCATCAACATCATATGTTTATCAAGAATTTCAAATAGGGTGAGATTTTTTTATTAACCTTCATTGAAAAAGAATGATACATTTGAATAATAGAGTACTTTGTCTGAAGTATATATGAATGGCCATTCTAAATAGTCTAAATGGAGGAATAATATTTTTTAGGAATATTATTTTTGTTATAAGTATAATAATATTTTAATTTAAAAAAGATATTAAGGGATCTTCAAAATTACATTTGTAGTAGTGCAATAAATATAGTCATAGAAATCCAAATTTTTTCCAGCATCTGAATAAATAAAATAATGATATAAATTCATAAATAAATTCTTTGAAATCCTATAGTCATAATAATAATAAAATTATGTTTTCTTATGTCTCATGGAGTTAATGTAGAGTTGAAATATCATTAGAAGACTCATCAAATTATTCATGAGAAGATCAAAAAATATTATATTCTTTTTTTTGATTCCAAACAACAAAAATTCTTTATTGATTAAGGATTTACACAAAAAATTAAAAAGTATTATTTTAAATTCTTATTATCCAGAGAGTGATAATAAAAATAATTATACATTATATTATGAGAAATATACTACATCAGAATTAATATTATTGAACCTTATTTTGATAAAGTCTCTATAATTTTCTAAATATTATAATAAAAATGAATATAATGAAAACCCATCATACATTATAGTAAAAACATGCTATTGAAAATAAAATAATATCAACACATACAACTGGGATTTCAAATAATTCAAATGGATTAAAAAAATATTATTTTGGGATAATACTCATTGTATGTTTTTAGGGATATTTAGTCTTGAAAAATTACATTTTTCAAAAGATTTTTCAAAAATAAATCTAATAAAACCTCAAATGAGGATATAAATTTTGTACAGAAACTAAATTATTAAATATATCAACTGAAAAAAAGAAAAAATCAATATATACTACTGTTAAATGAATATCATATAAGTGGTATAGGAAAATAAAAAATCATAAGTATGTATCTGGAATGGGTTACACTGATAAAAACCTTGTTTTCAAATGAACTTTATTTCCAGGAGTTCCCATTATGTGAAAAATTTCACTTTATTGGATAATGGTAAAATAAATGTTCCTAAAATATTGTAAAATATTATGGTTTTCACAATGATTATTTTTTATGAATTAAAATATTCTCATCATATTATATTTTGTCTAGTTTGGATAAATAAATAATTTTTTCTAATAATATCAGAATAATGTGTGTTTGTGTTCCAAAAAATTAGTCTATTAAAGAAAATAATAATTGCAAAAAAATTATATGTTAAATGGGATGTTCTAGTTTCCAGAATATGGTAGGGAACAAATATTTCATCATGATGATTATTAAAATTAATTGTAGATAAATTATCATTACTGATAATTCTTATGTAGAAATTGTCTATATATGTACATTGTTATTCTTATTAAAACATATTTTTTAATTTTTTAATTTATGTATGTCATAAGGGAAAAATATTATTTTAATACAACTTTTTTATATGGTATATCTTTTAATGTTCATGAATGATAAATATAATTTTCATAGTAAAAAATATAAATTTATTTTTTCTTCTAATTTGAATGAAATACTTTACACACATAACATAGAGTACCATGAAATCTAAGATATTCTATAACATAGTGTAATAGAAGAAAAATATTTGTTATTAGATATAATAATTTCACATTGTAATGTTAGAATAGTGGCAGAAAAATCTATGAAATTTCTATTTAATGATATAATGGAACATATTAATTAATTATCAAAATTTTTAATTTTTATAATTTTGAGAGAAACATAAGTAATCTTTCAAATCTGTTTCTGAAGAATCAACTTTTGATGCATCATTGTTCATTAACATGGAATTATCTAATTATCTATAATATAAAATTATCTATTTAAAATATTAAATATATGTTTTTGTTAATGAATATAATATATATAAAATGGTTTATTCTTAGAAATTAAATCATAATCATTTAAATATATTAAGACGTTTTTAGTCAATTTTAAAACTGAGAAAAATATATATTTTATAAATATTCTAAGTATTATTATTGTAAAATTATTAAATTCTATTTTTTTTAATTTTTAAATTAAAATGGTATAATATATATTTTTCAGAACCTAGAACAGAAGAAAAAATTGTATATGTTAAATAAAAATATAAATATTTAATGGATTACGTGAATATAGTTGAGTGAAGATGAATTTTATAAATATTTATGGGATAATGTATTTACTACATCCTAAAATTCTATAATTTCTTTTTTATTTATAAATTATATTGACCAAATACCTTATGATTTGGGGACTGTAAAAAATCCAAAAAATTTTAAATTAATTTTTTGAATGAAAAGTGTTCATCATAAATATTATGATTATTTAAATAATATTAATTAAAATTATCATGGGGTAATATTATTAAGATATTCCAAAACTAGTATGTTTTCAAGAGTTTTAATTAAATAAAAATGCACTATTGTAGAAAAATTTCATATTTAATATGATAAAAATATGTCTTTTGTTTGTAAATATCATTATCAACAATCATCAAATAATATTTAAAATGTTATTTTTCAACAAATGGCATAATTCTATTCTTATGAGAGGAAAAATGAATAACATTCTCATGTTGTTATATATCATTAATGTTTACAACATGTTATTAAAGTACTATTGTTTATTAATCCAATGATTTTGATTATACATATGAAGTATCCATGTGATAATATCATTGGTGGTGTTGATGAGCATTTTCAAACAAGATGTTCCCCATGAAAAGAATTTGATCATTGAAATTTTTAACTCATATTATGAACGAATTTTTTTATGAAGTAGTAGGTCGTAAATATTAGATAAAATATATGAATGTTGAACTTATTTATTAAAATTAGAATCCTATTTGTAAATTGGTTAATAGACAAAAAGATACTTCTATAATTTATCTAAAATGGGTTTTCAGAATTACATGTAAAGAAAATTGGATTTCAATAATATATAAATATATTATTGATCTAATGTTGTGTAATAAACTAGAGGTCATCAATTATGAAAAATCTTTTTCCACATTAGCTAGAAATAATGCTATCTGAAATCTTCTAGAATTTGTAAAACACCGTAATTTCAATCTTTTCATAAAAATTTTGAAGTTTTCTTCTGATAATGGATATGTACAAGAGGATGATTAGGTTTTAGAAACACATAGTATTGAAAATAAAAAAATCCCTTGAAAACATATTTAGACATAGTAATGTTATTTATGGTCATAAACAATTAATGAGTGTCACATGTGATAGATTACTTGGATTTTGGGTAAAAACTATATCATTATAGGATGTGATGATAAATAAGTTTTAGTTAAGAGTGTTTATAAAAAATACATGATTCATCAAATTTATATCTATGACATTACAATTGGATTAAATAAAAAATCCCCTACAGATTCCATAGTAAGTATTATAAAATTTGAGTTTAGTATGTGCATTTATGGTTTACATAATTATTGAAATGGTTCTCAAATTTTACATAGTATTGAAGGATTTCCTGATACCCTCCAAAAAAAATGTACCCCTCCTAGACCAGAAATTTGAGATGATATATAATGACCCCCGAGCCTTTCCTCTAGAAGGCCTTGTGTTGGCCAATAGTACTGAGGGTGTAACAAACACACATATGAGACGAATTACCCTCCAATAGAACACATTGGAAATATAGAGATATGATAGACACTAAAATAACTCATGTACACCATATAATATAAAAGAAAACTCGTTTACAGATATATATCATCTTGATAATCTACTAAAACTGAAAAGGAATATCTTGTTTCAAAAGAATTTAAAAGCGTATAATCATGATAATTAAATTTCAAGGAGGTTTTACTCATTATCAGTGTCATATGAACCCTCACTCGTGAAAGTATCATGTTAAATGTTATCCCCACATTTGCATGATAGGATAATCATTCTATATCACGCCTTTATGTTCATGGTTCCTTTATGATCCATTCATATGCATATTTACTAACATGTAACTTATTCTTCATGTTATGACTTATTTAATCATTTAATAAGGTTTATATCTCCCCCTTCTCTTATGAATGTCCTCATGTTATCCAATGAAATTCTAAGTACGTCGGAATATGTGGTCTCATGTAAAAGATGTTTCTAAAAAGATATGAATTTCATGTTTTATGTTTTTATTTAATGTTAATAATCCCAATATACAATGGACCTTTCGATCCACTATGTTGTTTCAAGTGAATATTTTATATAATAAATTTTGTTTATGGATAAAATAAAGAGAATGATTATTATAATTGGTATTAGAGGGAAAGTTTAGTTATTTTTGTGTTTAGGATTCTAAACCCCTTGTAAAAAACTCACAGACTAGAATATGAATATTAAAAACATACCTAAATATTGGTAAGTATAGAGTATGTGATTTATCAGGAAGATACATCCATTTCCAAATACAAACAAATAGAGGTTTCTCTGGGACAAATGTATCTTGGGTTAAAACATGAAAACATAGTTTTGACCTAGACTCGAATGGGTATTGGAGCATGAAAATAGGCATTTCTACTCTCTTGGATAAAAAAATCACAGGTGGTATGATTTGGTAAATTCACAAGTTCATAAGAACTACTATTAATGGAATAAAAAATTGGCCCTAAGATTATATGTTGCAATATAGATCATGAAAAGCATATATTGATTCCTATAAATTCATAAGTTTAGGATATAAAAATAAATTTAAAATTCATCCATTTTTTTCTTTGGATTACCCCAAATTTGTTGACCATAAATTTCCATTTATTTCATCTAGTGGCCGAAAATATGAGGACTCAAGCTAAAAACTAATGTGTAGATCAATGTGATGATTGTTCTAATAATATTTCCAATTATATTGGAGAGAAAATAATGAAAAAATTTAATTATTCTCTCTCAGTTAACTCGAGGACTGAATAGAAATATGGGTCAAGAGGAACGTTTAACCCCCCCCCCCCAAGAAATAACAATTCACAATAATGTGAATCACGAGACAAATGCCTCCTACATTAATTCTATCATATGGTACCTCAATCAATGATCAATGGATAAACTCGGTGAAAAATATATTCTCCATCCTTCAATTTTTGAACAATAGAAAGATCATCGGGATGCTTATCATATGGAGGGTGAAGCTGATCAATGGAGGACACTGATAAAAAATATGATCCATTAGGAGGAGTTTGATGCATTGTAATGAAATGATTTCCATTAATTGTTTTTTGATAAATATTTTCCTCACACCATCTGAAATAATATGGAAAGTTGATTCCTTGAACACTTGAAAAATGCAGACAAATCGATCATAGAATATGGGGAAAACATAACAATTTTTTCATGATATGACTCCTCATTTGTCGTTACAATTGATTTTATGGTTGACCACTTATTTGGTGGTCTAAAACCTTGCCTACGGATAGCCCTAGTGATCTGGGACATCGAGAGAAATGAGGAAATTCTATAATGTTCCCTCAAAGTCAAAAGCTAGATCAATGAATCTTAGTGGAATATAGAGTATATGAAGAATAAGGTGGACATTGATTTTGGAGGTCTGAGGGATAAATGAAACCAAGCTAAAAAATCAAGAACCACACTTTCAATAGTTGTAGAAAAAATCACCATAGAAATTTAATGAAGGGAATGAATAATTTCTCTTAGTGTGGAAGATAAGGTGAGATGGAAATTAAATGACAACAAAAAAAAACATGCAGTTACAACATAAGATATGAACACTACGTTTAACCCTGAAAACATTTCTCATTGATTCAACTTCAAAGAACCAGGGATCTTTGTAAACTAGTTCCCTATATCAAGGGTTTTTTAGTAGATACCAACAACCTCCAATGTAGAAAAGGAGAGTTTTTCCCAACACTATTACCACAGTGAACACCGAAAAAAATTTAGTGAGAGGTATGCTAGTAATTAATTCAAGACAAGGAACATATTTTTTTATTTTAGTCCTAGGAAGTATTTTATATCCCGAATGTTTAGAAGAACAATCCCAACACCACCACTAATCATGAATGTAATGATTATGGTTAGAACTATAATTGGGAAATCATTTCAACCAAGAAAATAACTCATCACATGTAACAATTTGTAGTTTGAAATTATTGGTGAACATTTTAATTCTCCCATTGGTATAATTTGATGGAATTAATGGCATGGATTGGATTTCCTTAAATTGATACAACATAAATTTCGGTGAGAGGGAAATCAATCTCCTAATGGAAAATCAACCCCCTATTCTATACAAGTGCACGAAGGTGGACAAATAATAATTATCACAATCATCTCTAGTGTGGATATTACTACCATATGAGAAGGCATATCTTGCTCAGAATATTTATTTTATGGATGCAACCATCCTTAAAGTCAATCTTATTGTGGGGGAATTTGTAGAAGTGTTTAATAATGAATATCTTTGACTTCCTCTTAGTAGATATGTTTTATTATAGATTGATCTAATAATAGAGTAGTTTCTAATATCTTGGACTCTATATATAATGTCTATTGTGGAGCTTTACGAGTAGAAAAAACAACCACAAGAGAATCTGGATAATGGGTTTTTATGCCATAATGCTTCACCATGGGGCGAACCTGTCCTCTTCGCCAATTAGAAGGATGTTTCAATGAGCCTTAGCATTGATTATTGTGATCTCAACAAAATCACAATAATGAAAAATTATACTATGGATTTAATTGATTAATTATTCAATCAACTACGTGAAGCACAATAATTCTCCCTGGTGGATTTGCAGTTGTGATATTACCAACTAATGGTCATGAAGGAGGATTTTTCCATGAATTATTTTCTTACAATATATGGGAACTGTGAAGCCATAGTAATAACTTTCAGAATAACTAATGCTCTACAAATCCTAATATACATGATGAATAGATTATTTAGATATTACCTCAATGATTTTGGGGTTGGGTTTATAAATTATATTATAATATACTCAAAATCCCAGTAGGAGCATGAGGAGAATCTAAGAACAATACAAGAGATCATGTGAAAGGAGAAGATATATATGGTGAAAAACAAGTTGGAGTTTTGATATAAGGAGATATCATTCTATGGCCATATAATCACAAGCAACGGGATAGCTTTGTTTCCCACCAAGATAGCTACAAATGAGGTAAGGCTGAGGGAAACATCAATAACATTTTTTGGTAGATTCATGTGGTAAACTATATATTATTTCCGATTTTTTAGAAATTTCTCACCATTTTCCAACATGTTTACCAAGATAACTCGGAAAGGAATAAATTTTTCTTGGAGTGATGAATGCAAATAGTTCTTAAAAAATTTGAAAAGGAGGCTTCTCACGACTCATGTTCTCACAGTACCCACAAAGGGTGAAATTTCGTGGTATTAAATGATGCTTCAATGAAGGGATTGGGATGTTATTTGATTCCTAAAGATAAATTCATTGCCTATGTTTCACAGAAATTGAACGCGCATGATCAAAACTATCAATCACATAATCTGGAGTTGGATGCAATAATCATTACATAAAAAATATGGCAACATTACCTCTTCGGGGTTATGTGTGATATTTATACCCACTACTAAATCCTGAATTATATATTCACATAGAATGAGTCAAATAGATGAAAAAATATACGTTTACAGATGATAATGGAATATGACTACTGAATCCATTACTAATATGGGAAGGCGAACAAGGTAGCGGATTCTCTATGTACAAAGGCCATGTGTTTCTATCATTGATGATTATTGAAAAGGATCAAATATTCCTAGATTTGATGAAGATTTACATGTGAATCAAAAATAAAAGTACATAATCAATCCTTTCATAAATGAATGCTCAACTGCCTCTTTTGGAAGGGTTAATGGATGATCATATGGATGATGTGTGAATTCATAAGAATGATGATACTATTTGAAAAGAGAAATCCTTGGATTTGAATGTTAATGAATAAGGAATTGTGATATTTGGGTCAATACCATGTGTTCCACCAAATCTAGAGTTAAAAATGAAATTTTGAATGTTGTACATAGATTGAATTTCTCCATTATCCTAGGAAACACAATGATATATCGAAATCGTCAAGTGCATTATTGTTTGGATAACATTAAGAAAGAGATCGCTATGTATATATCAATGTACCTGGTATTCTATAATGATAATGCTGAGAGGAAGATCTCTAAGGGAATGATGCACCCACTAACCCTACCGTCATAGAAATGGAAGAACATCACTAATTATTTTTCCACCGGACATAGAAAGGCGTCCAATGGAAACAATGCTATCTGGGGTTTGTGGATCGTCTTACAAATACTAAACACTTAATTGCAATTTGGGAATATTTATCATTAGATCAACTGTCACAGATATACATTATAGATTTGTAAAGGTTTCATGGAGTACCACTATAGATAATATTTTATTGATATCCATGATTCACCTATATGTTCTATTAGATTCTTCAAAAAGCTCTAAATACTATGTTGAACTTCTGTATGGCCTATCATCTTCAAACTTATGGCCAAACTAAACAGACTATCCAAACACATGAGGACATTCTCAGAGCATGATTAATTGACTTCAAAGGATGATGGGATAAACATATTCCTTAGGTTGAGTTATCTTACAATAACAGTTTCCACTGAAGCATCCAAATTGATCCTTATGAAGCACATTATGGGAAGATTTGCATCCCACCGACATGTTGGGATGAATTTGGGGAGAGAAAATCCAAGGAATAGAAATTGTGAAATAAATTTGGGGGAAGGTTTAGACAATCCTTCTTCACATTAAATGTGTTCAGAGTCAACAAAAGAGATATATTGATAATTGTCGATGAGGCCTTGAGTTTGATGTCAATTCCATTGTATTCCTCCACATATCACCTTGGAATAAGGTTATGAGATTTGTAAAAAATAAAAAGCTTAGTCAAAGGTAAAAATGCCATTTTGAGATCCTTGATTGCATTGGAGAAGTGACATATCAACTAGAACTCCCATCAGACCTATCTCAAGTACTTTATTTATTCCTTGTATCTCTTTTGAGGAAGTACATACCTAACCCATCGAATTTACTCAATCTTGAAGTGGTAGCATTGGTAAATGAACACTACTATGAAGAGAAGTCGGTGAATATATTATATCATTGGGAAAAAGTTCAATGAACTATGAAAATTCCACTCGTCAAGCTGTTGTGGAGAAACTACAAGTTTGAAGAAGAAATGTGGGAATCAAGGACTTGTCGAAGTAGAGTTAGCCCCATCTTTTTTATTTTGGGAAAATGAAATTTTTAGGGAGAAATATCTTATGGTGGGATGATTGTAATGACCCAATCTTTTATTAATGAAAATTTCACTATATATAAGAAAATGTATTATTATGTAAAATAGTTATATCAAACATATGGACTTCTTTGGTTTTAGGTTTTTTTATTTAATAATACCATTATGAATTGTTACCATTTCTAATATAGACATTGAACATTTATCAAATGATTAGTATGAATAGAGGTTTTTAGAAAATCCTATTTATTTAGAAAAATGAAGCGATGGACTCAAATGTTATAATTTCTCCATATGAAGTGATTTTTTCAGTGCTCGTAAATGAGGTAGTTTCATGGGTCTTATCCCTTTACTAATACTAATCAGAGCATCCACTCATTGGGCTTCAACAGAATGACCAACGAGAGAATTCGATATTGACAAAGATTACCACTTGAGCGACATTATCCCAGCCAGACCAAGAGTCTCTCACCATCACACACCGTACCTTTAGGACTTTTCCATGTGTTATAAGTGGTTATGAATCAATACACCAGCACTATGATAATGTGAATTATATTTTTTATAATAATTATACATTCATTTCATTATTGATACATAGAAAATGGGTTTTAATGCGCAATTACTGTATTTAGTTAATATTCAATTAAGTAATCTATTTTGATGAATTAATTGATATTTGGAATTAAATAATATTTTAATAATATATTATTATTACTAAATTTCTTTTGATTAAATATAAATTATTGTAACATTTTAATGAATACAATTGTAATTTTTATTATTGTTTGAAAACAATTTTTTAAAAACCCATGATTTTTCAATAAATGTCAATTTTTATTTCAAATGTGAAAATATAAAAAATTATAAAATTATTTAGATAAAATGAATATTATTTTTCAAATCAGGGCAAGAAAATTATCCAATAGTGAATTTTCCAAAATTTTCGGAGATAGTCGATTTTTTGGTTGAAAATGAAATACTGTTTAAATGTATAAAGTGATTTGTAACATCATAATGGCCCGTTAGTGATGTAAAAAATACTAAAAATTGTATATAAATAGAATATATGACTTAACATTTAAATAACATCATTTTAGGTTTGATTTATTTATTTTAAAAATTCATAGCGGACCCTCGAAGACATATAAAACATTTGAAATTTTAAAATTATTTCTTTCAGAGTGTGACTCACATACAATAATAAAGCCTAATATTTTAAGATTTAAAGTCATTGGACTTATAATATAATGTTTCCCGCTCCCCTTTGGAAATAATAATAGGAAACAAATATGGTTTGGTTTGTGGGATTGATTTTTTTAATGTGTAGTTTCCAAACAAAAATAATAATCAATTCCCTCTTTTTTCTGATATAAACCTACACAAGCTCCCACTTCCCTACTATTACCTCCTTCCTCTAGTATCATCCAAGGCACACCATTATCCCATGAATCCCCTCTGAAGCCTCACCTATGCATTTGGGATCACACTTCTAAGTAAGGGATTTGTTCCCTTTTTTTTCATATTTCATTATGTTGTTATACCATTTTTTTCAATTAAAAATAGTCGGCTATTATTTTATACATTTCCATACGTCCCACTATATGCTTGAATTATGATATACCTATATACCTCACATTAATGTCTCTAATATTTACATGTTTCCATGTATAAATTCTGTAAAAAATTTATCTCATCGAATTTACAATTTAGAAATACTATTGTATTATGAATATAAATTCCATTTAATATGTTGGGACATGTATCTATATGAACACCATAATTTCCATTTTATTAACATGTGAAGTGACACCTCTTTCACTCCCATCATCCATTTTTATTAATTCTTATGTCATGATGTTATGCTGCTGAAATTACAGTGTGATTTTCCATGCCAATGTCATCGTTTACTGAATTCCATGCCCATTTATCTATAAAGGGTATTAATCTTTATTCGCATTTATTTATTGATAATATAATTTTCTGTATATATTCCACAATCCTTTATCTTGAAATAAATTAGTCTGTTTAAAGAATCCATGTTATATGATCCATATGGAAAACATATGCATGAAATGTAATGTTTAAGAATGGTTCTCCCTAATTGTGTTCAATTGCATTTAATAAATACTAGTATCACGATACATCATGTGAAATACGGTTATAAAATAAAGACTTCTTTTTCAATGAGGGTTTACACATTCTCCATGTGCAATGATCCTTGGATTATGCTAATATTATGTTAAATGTAGTTTCTTCATTTCCATGTTATGATAATCATTCTATATCATGCTGTTATGTTCATGTTTATCTTATTATCTATTGATATTACTATTTACTATCATGTAATATATTATTACTGATATCACGTTATCACTCACTTACTAGCCTTTTTAATTTACACTTTTCTTTTTCATGCCCCCAGGTTATCCATGAAATGCTATGTATGATTGAATGCGTGTAGTCATGTAAAAGATGTTTTAAAAAAATGAGTGTATTTCATATTTTAAGATGTTATGTAATGTCCCTAAGTCCCAAATAAACTAGACCACTAAATCATCTATGTGGAATGAAGTGAATATTTTATGTAACCAATTGTTTTTTTTTTGTGTAAAATTAACATTAGGTTTTTTATAAGACATTACGACCTATACATTTATATCTTTAGTAGCACATAGGAAAATATATCTACAAAATATGTGTGTGAAATAACCACAAGCTATTACATCCCTAGAAAATAAGATATGGGAAATGCTTACCACTGTGGATACTAGTAGATGATAATACCATGAGAAGAGTGTGGGACCAATGGGCGTAGTCAGCTATTCGTCCCCCAATCAAGATGATGGGGGAAACACCCCAGGGCTATAAATCCTCATGGCGTCAGTTTCCCTAAGAAACACGGTGGAGTATAGTATAGAAACACAAAATTTACATTGTAAAATATATCAAACAATCACACTGCGGGAGAAATATATTCATATACTCAACTACAACTAATGTCACTCGGACTCCCAACCTCTATTGATAAGACTAGATATCCTATTATCACACAACCTTTTAAAGAGGTACATTATGTAATATTTTAACATTTAATAATTTTGGGTTTAAACTAATTTATTATTAAACAATTAAAAGACAATTTCCATTTCCACGTTCCATTTAATATTCATCAAAAAATGTTACATTCCCTCCATTCATAACCAAACCAAGTCCATAGTGCCTCATAAGTATAACGTCAACATTTCATCCTTGTAATCTCCAACCCCATGTGTTCAACATCATTTATTCATTTGATTATCAACATTATGATTTTCAATAATTATACGTATTCTACGAATGAATTATAGGTTACCAATGACATGGGGCTCAACACGGAGACTATATTAAATACATGTAGAGTATTTTACACCTATAGAAGGAGTGGATTCTCATCCAACATCAAGAAGCTAAATCAGGGAAGAACGTGGAATACCCCGAGCGTATTTGACTCATTTTTATGGTGGGTAATCAAGGAAAAATAAATCAATTTGTGGAGAAGGTAAAAAAGATAAACAAACAATAGTTTCAACAAACAACCCCTTTTACATTGGTTGGTAAGCATAAAATCATCTTGTTACATCATATCTAGTGTCCTACCAGACACCCACATGCATAACTCGATGCATCTTGACACTCTAGGATTCAACTACTACCGCCAACAACAATGGTACTCCCATCCCCCAAATAGACGAACTTCCCATCAGGATCACCCATCATTGGTTCAATTCACATGATAAGAAGTATAAAACAAACAACACCAAAACTGGCACTTGCTGCTGGTCAAGGATTTCATCATTCACACACAAGGAGCTATCAGGTCTCATATGCATAAAATTAATGTCCTTTAAATGAAAGAGGGTAACACATTATCCTACAATGACTTATCTTTTAACAGAAAATATTCTCTTTATTCAATATTAAATTAATTTATTCAATTAAAAAACATAATTGTATCCATTTGATTATCAATAAATCACAAAAACAAAAAAAAGGTTCATTAACCATGCATATTTATAATTAGAAAATATATTTTAGAAAAATAATGGATTTTCATTAATTACCAATTTCAAATAAGAAAGACTTGAATTACAATATAATCATAGATATCAAACTATCGAGAAAATCATGAGGCAAAAAAATCACTATGTAATTGATGGATGTTATTTAATCCGTTTCAATAGTTGATCTATAAAATCCATTGTGACCACGGGGATAAACAAATCAATTTCAAAAATGGAATTAAAATTAAATAAAGAATGCATGAGTCCCCTACTTCATGAAGTTTTATAATGGACTTTTCAAGAGAATATGCTGACACAACAGATCACGATGACCTATTCCATAATAGGTGCATCCATCTAATGACGGGGTGACACAATTGCACCAAACTATGACCAGTAAAGCTACATTAAGAACATGGATATCATAGGACATAACATGGAAAAGTGAAATTGGAGGATATGGATAGAGGAGCCATGATGAAGTTATTTAGAACATACCTTTCATCGAAGACGGATTGACACATCCTGGTTTTTCCAAAATTGGGGGTCCACGTGCGTTAGAAAAGACTACTTGGTAAAACGAACCAAGAATTATTGTTCAATCTGAAAAATTGTATATAATGAAATTTTGATTCATTTTTTACGAATGAAAGATGATGGAAGTACAATTAGTGAAGATATATAACCCTTTTGAAAATTTAATAGAGAAGTAATTTAAATACGATTTAGATTTTCCATTAAGAGAATATGTGGTCCTGATTTGGTAGTTTGACCAAGTATAGGATCATGGAACCTTAGGAAAATTTCTATATGTGTTATGGAAATTGAATAAAAATTTATTAAATTAAAAAAATTATTTGAATGCATTTTATTTCAATGATAATGTCAATGGGGGAAACAATATGATTTTGGTAAAACTATACACCTACCAATATATGACCCACCAACTAGAAAACACTATTCAAACTATAGATAGATTACCTACCTGTTGGAACTATGGTCTTCTATGCATTAATTAGAGTATGGTTTGTGTTTGTTGACAATCCTCAGTAGAAGTTTAGAATGTGTACCAGTAACGTGATCATACTGTTCAAGAAGAGAAAATGAAACTAAACTGCACATGAGAAATCGTAGATCTTAGATTGATTCATCTAACATAATTGGGGATAGGAGTGCACCCACACAAACAAGGAGGATGAGTAATAACACGCAAGCATCATTTTTGTCAGTTGTGGAGCCGTCCATATTCGAAGAAGCTGCAAAGGATGAATCTTGGGTTAAGGCAATGAATGAAGAGCTAAATTAGATTTACAAAAATCAGAACTGGGATATTATCCCGAGACCCGAAGGTCACAATGTGATTGGAACAAAATGGATCTTTAAGAACAGTTTTGATGAGCATGGAAGTGTTATCGGAAACAAGTCTCGACAGGTATGTAAGTGGTATTCCTAGATTAACGGTTTTGATGTTGAAGAAACCTTTGATCCTATGATTAGACTAGAGTCAATCATACATTTCCTTTCCATGGTACTCCAAAGAGGATATAAAGTATATAAAATGGATCTCAAGACAACATTTATGAAAGGTGTACTCAAAGAAGAAGACTACATTGAACAACTAGTGGGTTTTGTTCTTGGTTCTGATGAGTCAAAGGTCTGAAAATTGAAGAAAGCCCTATATGGTTTGAATCAGGCACGACGAGCATGGTATTCTTGCCTGGACTCGTATCTCAAGAAGCTGGAGTTCAAAATAGCTTGATTGGATCAAAATCAATATGTGAAGAATTCTCCAAAAGTTTAATTCATGGTTCTATTCTATGTTGATGATATCATATTTGGTGGTAGTAGGGAGAAATCAGTGGATGAATTTTCCAATAATATGAAATCCGAATTTGAAATGTCTATAATTGGTGAGATCAAATATTCCATGGGGGTTTAGGTTTTACAAAATAAGTATTACACATTCATTTCTCAAGAAAAGTATGGAAGCGAGGTGCAGATGAAGTTTAATATGCATAACTCCAAACCAATGTCAACTCCGATAGAAGTTGGAACAAAACATGGAAATCATGAGGATGGGACCTCTGTAGATCCCACCATGTACATGAGGATCATTGGGATCCTACTATACCTGATAGCGACACGACCAGATATTTTCTTTGCCACATGTCTTGCGGCCCACTTTTAGAGTAATCTAAATAAGGAACATATGTTGGAAGTCAAAAGAATCATTAGGTACATTCAAGGTACACATAACTTTGGGTTATATTTTTTTGCAGGTGGGGAAAGTGAATTATCAACGTTTTCTGATGCTGATTGGGATGGTGATGTAGTAGACAGAATGTCCACCAGTGGTGGAGCATTTTAAATTGGACAGAAATTTGTTGGCTAGTTGAGAATGAAAAAATAAATTACTTCACTTAGTACGGATGAATCTGAGTATATATTCGCCACAAAGGCATGCACTAAACTACTATGGATGAATCAACAATTTACAGATATTGGTGACGAGGTAAAGCAACCAATGGTGATTTACTATAATAACAAGATCATAATTGATCTGACGAAGAATCATGTTCAGCATTCTTGTATGAAACTTATTTAAATCAGGTATCACTTTATCAAAGAGAATGTTGAAGAAGGGGTTATCAGAATGGATCATGTGGTAACTGATAAGTAGGTATTTTATATCCGAAGCAAGCCACTATCAGCAGCTATGTTTGAGAAGCATCGATTGAACCTCGGTTTTCAACCACCTCCAAGTGCATAAGGATCTTATGCAATACACCTCTCCATGATTATGATAACTGTTTTTATCTATTTATGGATGTGATGCAGGATTGTGGGGGAGATACTATCCAGGGGGAGTATGGTTTGAGATGAACAATGAAAAAATTTATGGTCATTGGGTTTATTGTCAATGGGGGAGAAGGGAATAAATTCAGGCATGTTCAGGCAAGTAATGCTTCTGTAATGCTTATTGGGAATCATTGAGAATTCCAAAACTAGAATCCAATTCAAGCATCCTCTCTTGTTTTCTACACCAAACATTGCTCACATAGACTTCGAGTGTTGGCCGAGTTGATTCTTGCATTTTTTTTCACATGGATGGGGATCTATTGAATTTATTTTCTGATTCCAACAAACCCAAAGGGGGAGATTGTTTGAACCAGTGTCTTCTATTAATGAATTGGAGTATGGTTTATGTTTGTTGAAAATCCTCAGTAGTTGTTCAGAATGTGTACCAGCAATGTGATCATATAGTTCAACTAGACAACAGTATTGAAGGTGGCGCCGTTTCACAGTTTGTTCCAAATTTTTTGGATTGAAAATCAACAAATGGTGAAAAATGATTTTCTCTAAGAGACTATCATGTTGTGTACTTGAAGGAGAGGGAAAATGCGTTCCTTGAGATTTTAAAGATCAGAACATGGAAAATGGAAAAGGGAAAAGTATCGCACAAGTATTGGTTGGGTCACGCAAGTGACCTACGCGCCGAGAAGGGACATACATGCCGATGCCTATGAGGTCTGGAAACTTGCACGCCTATTGTTCTTCATGATCAGAACATCAAAATATGGTAAGAGAAAGAGGGTCGCACAAGTATTGGTTTTCTCACGCAAGTGAGTAACGCGATAGAGGCTAGGTTTATTAGAGCTCAGCACGGTGACCTTTGTACCGTGAGGATACTTGCGTGCCACTGCGCATGGGGTCTAGTTTTGCCTATAAATAGATGACCACCCCTCCTCATTTCTATTGAAGTTCAAGACATAGATATTTTCTGAGCTCTCATCACGCAAGTGGTTGAGTCACAGATGTGGTAGTTGGGTCGCACATGTTGAGGCTGTGCCCTAGTTGTTAGCTGCGCGACCAAGGCAGTTTGGGAGTTAAAGGCGCAACGTCACACAATTTTGGAGTTGAACGAGGCATTGTTCCACAAGTGGGTTGGTGTCACATGCGCACCGAACTTGTACCGAGCTTGTGACTTGTGCACCCCTCTTGAAACTTGTGCGCTGATCTTGGAGAAGCGCTCCAAGAGGGGTTGGATTATGTTAGTCCTTTTGGAGCTGCATGAAAGATGGAAGATTACTCGATATCTTCCGTGCAAACTAAGATTAGTCTATGAGTGAATGTTGGACTTCAACAGAGCATCTACACACAACATGGGATGCATTCTCATGAAATTATGAAGAGACCTTTAGGTCTATAAAATGAGTGTGAATTCACCAAGGGTAGTGATCCAGGGGGAGTCAACGGGAGTGACATGTGGAACGTTGTGAACATTCCCTGAATATTTTGTAAAGGAAATGAGCCTGAGACAGAGTGGTAGTTCACGATCCTTTGTAGTCCCCTGCTAGTGAAGTTTAGTGGAATTTGGTACGACTGACAAACTGTCAGCATATGCTCCTTGGATTTAGCCCATAGTGGTGAACCAAATAAAAAGTGTTATGTTGCCTCTCTACATGTGAATGCTTTCTTTCAGTTCATATCCATCATACAGGTTTAAAAAGTTCATACCAACATTGGAACATGATCCATAACTTTAAAAGAAATAGTTGACTCTCTGATTCACCCCTCCCCTCTCAGGGTGTCCTAGTGTTCTTCACTACGATCCAGGAAATTCTTTTCAACCTACCAATATATGACTTACCATCCTCGAAACACAATTTATCCTAATGATTGATGACATAATATTATGGAAACTATGTTCATTCTACCAATAGATGACCTACCATCATAAAAACACTGTTCAACCATCTGATAGATGACCTATCAACCTAGTAACATTGTTCACAAAACTAAAAATGATTAAAAGTGTTAGAATTATGTCAACATGATCTCCCAGAGGTCCTCAAACACTATATTTTTACAAATTAATTAACTAGATTGTTCTGGGAAATTATATCATATACCTTCAAAAACATTATTACCCTCAAGGATTTAATTCCATCATATAGTGGAAACAAAAAAAAATTCATAAAAAAATTCTTCCAAAGTTATTCCTCTCAAGGCCCCCACAATCACAGGAGCTTAGTCACTTCATAAAAATAATATCATGAAACCATGTGTCAACTACAACCAGTTCCTAAAACTCTCCTACATAAGATACAATATAAAATAGAGAAATCCACCACAAAAATCAAGGGAAAACCACCTAATAAACGAAAAGGGTCAACAACATACAAATAAACATCATTATAAGAGATGAGCTAAACATCCAATAGATCGAAATACTAATTAAATATTTTGGACTCATTTTCTGATGTACTCCGCAAAACACTACCAATAATGAATCCTCAAATAATAGTTTATTTTGTTTTTCAATCAATGTTTTAATACTAATGGTGAACTATAGATCATTCTAAGATCCATCGGCCCAGAAATAATTGTACAATAATCCATCCCTAAAACAACTCCCAGTTGTTTTCATCATTAGACTACCCATCATTGGAATCTCCACAAATAAATTTTTCTCTCCAGTCCTCCACTTAATGATCCACCAACTGGGACTCTTTTACCTATATTAGAAAGATTACTGCACTTTCATTTGAAAAAGACAACCTCTACCCCTAGATTCTCTAGTATCCAAATGTAATGATGAATGGTCTCACATCACCCTCCATGAATTGACTGATTTCGGCATTGAATCACTGCATGACATAATTCTCAGCGCAATATTAAAAACATTCCACATTCTAGGAATATACAAAATTCTTATGTCATGGTACTATATGAAATCAATCCACTAATGATATCTCAAATTTATGTTAGGACGGTATAATATATACCTTATGGTATTATGATTGGTGATTACTAAAAAATGATCACCAATTTGATGTTGTATCCAAACAATTATGGAAAACAACACTAAACAAACTCGAGATCATGGGTGTCCTATTTACATTCAGGGGGACACAACTGGTGAGACCCATAAAACATGATCGATCTATGCTGCTTCAAAACACATCCTAAACCATAAATAAATGCATCATCAATCACCTAAAATTGAACTCCATCTCATGGATGAAAAAAAATAGTGTGCTTTCACACATCTCCTATAGATATTGAAATGTTTTCTGACACTGATCAGTCCACATGAACCCTTGACCTTGTATGGTCAACGCTACTAGTGGAGTCACTATAGAAGAGAAATTAGAAATTACCCTCTTATAATATCATGTGGTTCCAATGATACTTTTCAACTCTTACACTATCTTGGAGGATTCCCAATACTAGATTTATGATATCATTGGTAGATCCATAGATAATTCATGTCTGGATATAGTATTTCCTAAAAAAATTATTTATTGATCCCTAAAATCACACTTCAATAACATCCCAAATAGATTCTACAAACAAAGAACTCCCAAGATGGCATGAGGAGGTTCTTTATACTCATCCATAGACACGATGTACAGAATGATTTAGTGACTGAATACCACCAAATACATATCTTGGAAATCACAGAACACACATTTCATAACTCCATGAATATAGATGATGAATTCTTCACACTGAATAGGATCACAATGAACTCATAATTCCCATGAAGACTACAAAATGTATTCTTTGGAATATCCACATCCATCGCACCCATATGATGATATCATGTCTGAGAATTGATATAAAACATACTAATTTAACCCTTTAGTCATTTGAATAAATCATCAATCAATGTTATAGGATAGAAGTTTTTTAGTATCATTGGATTTATGTGATTAAATTTGAAACCATAGAAAAAATAAAAAATAGCCTTCTTGACGAGAAAATCTATTGCACTACACGGTGACACTCTTGGCCGATCATAACGAAACTGAAATAGACCATCGTGCTATATATGTAGTTTCAAAAACTCATAAGGCTTAATATTATTTAGAGACATCTATATAGGATACACACCAGGCTATAGCTTGATCCCTGACATGACCTCCCATTGAGGGGGTAACACTTCATATAATAATGGAATGAGTTTAAGGTACTCTTCTATGACACTAGGAATACAAACTGCTGAAGCTCTAATGAATTAAGAATCATCTTAATCATCATGGATGAAAAGGGCAGGGCATGCCTCTATCAAATTTAATGGCATCTCCCACCAGAAATAAATATTTTGTCTCCATCAGCATCAAATACATCCACAAGAATCCAGAATAAATACAGGATATCTTAAGCCAAATACAACTAATCCATTCTAAGGATGACCTAATATGGTTGTATCCATAAAGATATTAAATCTTCCAAAGAGTGGTGACTCCCCACCACTAGTTCACAATCTATAAATGGTTCAAAATAGTCATCATAACCTCGTATTGGTGTATTAAATGCCATGGGGACTGTAGGACTCTATACCTGATGTCTGACTGCATGGACAAGGGTTGATGATATGGTGCAGTGTGTCACTCCAAAATCAAAATAAACAACCATGTAAAATACAATACAAGGGTACCTCATATGACATATGGATCACGAGGTCCTGAAAATGCTACTGCATGAATCAGACGACAACCTACTCGACAGGCACATTAGCCATATTGGAAACCACCTCCATAGTCATTTTCTTCTATCTGAGGATGAGAAGCATCTTGGGGATATCATATTCAAAAACAAACATCTCTCTACTAATCCAAAGGCTGTGTAACCTACTACTTCTACCTTTTCAAGAACATCCATAATGTTGGAACAAGGATCAGAACCCCAAGAGCACACTGACTACACAAAAATATTGAGAACTCTCACTACGGATGACCTTGGACTTCATTATAAAAAGAAGTGCATGATCCCTTAGCATTGGTCTGAGAGCCGATGCCCCTAGAGTAATGAGATACTGAGGTCTAGGAATTACCCTTGATTGAATAGATACTCGTCTTACATAAAAAAAATGAACCCAAAAACACTAATTTTCTATGTTACAAATCCAAAATAATAAATTATTTTGATGGTATAGTTTGGGCTAACATCCTCCCTATGATCTATTCTCTCTGGAGCACCTCAAGATATGTGTTGAGCATAAAACATGTATAATGGACGTAGGTATCCCCTTGTAATGCCTCATCAAAAATAAAATTCCCTACTCTACTCATTTTCAAACACGTCTGAAAAATATGAAAAAGTATTTCTGAATCATATACTGAACTCTCGCACAAAAGATTGTAACTATCGAATGGTATGAAGGTCAGTGGTATTGCCCACCCCCTTGGTCATCTAAAGGAACATGGATCTAAACCTATCTTATAAATTATCCTAAGAGAATACTAACTCCTCGCGATCAACGATGATCAATAACCACCACTACCATAATACCCCATGCATCTTTATCCCAATCCAATACACTCAGTGCTCCTTCTGAGCACATATCGTACTAAAAGTTATCTCAATATCTTCCAAACAGTCATTCATTAATGAATCTGAAATGAATCCAACATAATTTTTTAAACTATTGGTTAAAAACTCTCTTATTATCATCCTCTACATTTCTTCATCATCAACCACTACGATATACCAATATGTTGGAGAAACCACATGGATATATTCTGCTTGAACTAAAATATGATGTCGTCATAGGGCCATACCTACAAATGGAAAAACAAATAGAGATCCTAAAAATTGAATATTTAATACATTAAAATTAATAAATTCTTCCTTTTCTTCATTTTATGTTAAACCATCCCATTTATTCCCATTAAAACAGAGGCACAAATAAGAATGATTCATGAAACATTCCTATGTCAGTACCTTGCAACCGGTATTACCTTGTTTAGCACCATCATTAAACATAATGGTCCACAAATTTGATCAAATGTGTCCCTAAATACATGTTTCTCAGCGGGTATATAGTGTTTATAGGAAATGGTGAACCTTAGTAACATTATTTACCTACCAACCCATGAAACCTCACAATTGTCTAACTCCAAACATCATCTTATCCCTCGACCATACATCTGATATCACACTGTCACGACCCCCTCCCCACAATTTGTACCCCTCATGAGACGAAAATGTCAAAGGAGAGATAATGACCACCCGTGTCCTACGTCCATTACGCCACGATTTGGAAACTAGCACCAAGGGTACTGTAAACAAACATATTGAAAGAATTAACCACTATGAAAACACATTTGGATGAGAAAGATAATTTAGCCACCAACTACTTCCGTCTCATGAAACATTATAAAAGAAAACATATGAATGATTTTGTAATTTCATACATAACTACTTGAACTAAAATGGAAACTGCTTGTACCAAATGAAACAAAAATAGATGCAACTGCAAAGATCGAACAATTCCTGCAAAACCGTGAACTAGTAGTAGTGAGCTTGATCTCCAATATACATCAAGTTTCCTAAAAATAGTTTATACAAAAAGGGTGATTATAAATGTTTACATAGTAGGACCCTCCCCGATGCTTCTCATAAAAGAGCAAGGAAAGCATGAAAATGCACAATAAAAAACTAGTGAAACTAACATGTCACCTAAATAGGTATGATACGTTCTCAAACTCACTATAGATTCTCTCACAATATATCAATATATGATTATACAATAAAATAAATAATATTTATGGTACCTCTATAACTCTTCTGCACAATTTTTCCTCTTTTTCCCAATGTCGCACATCTGTAGCATCTCTACCCCAAAAAAGAGATCCATAAGACACCTAGAAGTTACACCACGACATGTCACTGGTGGAACTCAACCCAAAAACCACACAAGAAAAACTTACTAGGTATTTCATGGGTGGAAAAACAACTTACAAAATGTTTGTCATAATTCAGTTGTTATACCATTATCCTTTACATCACATATTCTAAGTAAATTTGCTATATCCATCACTACATATACATGTTATACATAATTTATAACTTAGGAAACTATATCTAAAATATATGTTTTTGAAATAAACTCAATCCATCATATCCCTATACACATATTCATTGGGAAAACATTCCATCTTGAAAACAATGACCAGTAACTACCATGATAATAGAGTGGGGCCAAAGGGAGTAGTCATCTATCCATCCTCAAACTAGGATATCAAGGAAAAATCTCACTAGGGATCAGAATCCCTATGGTTTTGGTTACCATAAGTGACAAGGTGGATTAGAATTTATAAACACAAAAATTTCCTGGTATATGATTGCTCACAACCACACAATGGAAAAAACTAATCTTATACTCAACTACATGTTATGTCTCCCGAACTCATTGCTCCCTCTAAAAAGACTAGATATCCAATCAGGGAAAAAACATTTAATGAGCTATATAATGTCATCTTATCCCTTTTAATCAGTTTTACATTACATTACATTAATTATTTATCCATTAATTATCCATTACCATTTCCACGTTACATTTGGTTAGCATCAAAAACTTGTTTTCTTCCCTCCATGAATAACCAAAAAAACTCCACAGTTCCTCAAAAAGAAAACCTCAATATTTCATCCTAATATTCTCCAACCCCATGGGATTAATTTCATTAATTTATCTATTTAAAAAATCACCATATTCTATAATTCTAAGTATTCTACAAAAGAATTATATGATACAAAATTTAAGCTGATCAACATAGTTAGTTGATGAACTACCCATTAAGTCTTTTGAACTTATATTAAGAGAATAGACCGATACATACTCAATAAGCTAAGCCCATAAATCTCACGGAATACCCCTTCTGTATTCACCTAATTTGGACGGTGGGGAAGAAACGCCATATACCTCCTGAATTGGGGATGATTAAATAGATTAACCAACAATAGGTTAAATAGTAACCACTTTAACATTGATGGGTATGCCCAACATCTACTTGTTCAGTCATCCCTTATGTCCTTCTGGAAACCCCCATGCATAACCTAGTGTATCTCCCCACTCCATCAATCAACTTTTATCACCACCACCACTAGGACTCCTTACCCCATCTTACTAATATATCCACGTAGTGACATCCATCAATATATAACACCACCTCATATATTTTCCTAAATAAAAAATATCAACTGGGATCTTGGACCTAAATAAGGAATTCATCCTTCACAAACAATGAGCACTCATTGCTCGAAATAATAAAGAGATTGGCCACTATGAGAAATTTGGTAACTTCGAACCCTACATAAAATTATTTTTAAACACACAACAAATTCATTATTCCATCGTTAGTTATGTAATTCAATTAAACATTACAATTTTTTTTTGATTTGATTATCATAAAATCTCATCAACTACAAACAGATTCAGTAACCATGCCTCTTTATCTTTAGCCTTTTTATTTAAAATTTATCTTTTCTTCAGTTTCAATACCAATATCCTCTACGAACGACATGCTAAATAATAAGAGAATAGATACCACACTATCGTTCAAATCAAGAGTGAATAAAATATCCATTCAATTAATACAAATTATATAATCTAGTCCAATATTTATTATTTAAATTTCATTTTGAAACAAGGGAAAAACCTTTCCATCACAACAATTTCTTGTAAATAAAATATAAAAGCCACAAATACCCTACCTCAGATGGTTTACAATAGTCATTAAACAAGAACATTCCATCAAAAGGTATCACTATCATCTCTCCAGTAATGGATGAATCCACCAAATGATGCCACTACAAAACAAAACCAACCAAAAATAGAGAAAGCTCCATTGGAATAATGCATTTAAAATTACATCACATGGATAAGGGAAATAAGATGAAATATATCAAGGAATATAGAATAATGGAGGTAGAACATACGTTATATAAGAGATGGATTGAAACTTCATTGGTGCACCAAAGTAGGGGGAGCACATGAATTAGGAAAAATTCCAAGGGGAAATGTTCCAAGGATTATATTTCGAATATAAAAAACCTTTGGTATGAAGGGTTAGGGTGTATAATACAATGGAAAAACAATATGGAAGAAAAAAGATGGAATATATCTCACCCATTTTAAAATCTAAAGAGATATACTGTTTAGATTCATTTGAGATTTTCCATTAAGGGAAGATCTGGTCATGATTACGTGTTTTGACCATTTAAAGGTACTTGGGACCTTGAGAATATTTTAATAGGAATTATGGGTATGAATAATCACTAAATCCATAAAAATAATTATTTGAATACATTTTATTTCTTAGATAATGTCAAATTGGTGAAATTATTGGAAGGTGTAAAAACACTACACTTACTGGTAGATTGCTTAACATCATGGAGAAAAATATAAACCTTCTGATTGATGACCTACTATTTTGGAAAAACTCTTCAACCTATTTATATATGAAATACAATCCTAGAAACACTGGTCAGCCCACAGATAGATGACCTACATTCATAGAAACATTGTTTAACCTACTGATAGATGGCCTACTATACTAGAAAAAGAGTTCACATAACTGGAAAGTTTTCTATGTGTTAGAAATATGTCACCTTGACCAACTAGAACACCTCAGACCCCATATTTTTATAAAATAATTGACTAGAGTGGTCTGATCCAATAAAAAAGAACTTTTATATCTCAAAAACATGTATATAAATTTTCATATTATGAATTTTTTATATGAATATAATGAAATTATTATTTATCCTATCAAAACCAGATATACATAGATATTGATGAATTTGGTTAAATAGTTGATCAAAAAATATTTAGAGGAGTAATTATTATTATAATATACTAAATATCTAGTCATCTATATATAATGGTTTATGGATTCCTATGTTCATGATATCATTGGAATCCTAAAGAGTATCATATGATGGATGTAGATTGATTTTTTTGTTATTGTATGGGAACAATTGATCGTGAACTATTTCACCCTCATAGAAATGATTTTTAATTGTAATTTTTTTAAATACTAATTTTGGATGAAGTAAAATTGATCTGATGAGTACACCTAATATTTATCATATCATAACTGAATATTTCATTCAATGTTCTTGTAATAAAAAAATAACCCAATAACTTTTGAAAGATTCATTTAAATATTTTAGAACATTTAGATTTTTTTCCAATGTGTTTTGGGTTCAATAATCACTAAATGGCCTTAGAATCAATTTTATTAAACCACTAATTTTGTGTGATAACCAATGTTCCATTTCATTATATCATGACCCAACACATCATTCATGATAAAAAAATGGTATAAACTATAGTTTATAGAGATACCATCCCCATAATGATATAGTATTTAAATATTCATCATAATTCATGATAAAATTGATAATAAATTTATGAATCCAATATTTTATGATATATTTTAATGAATTAAACCTAATGTGGGAATGTTCCCCAAAAAAATGATCATTAATAACTACATATTTATTACAAATTTGTATTCATTAATGAATTATTTTTTTTATGGGAGAGTACAAATGTTATGTTTCATAAAAACAATAGTTATTCCAAAAATATTTCACATTATAAAATAATTATTTCTTCTTGAAAATTTTGATTTATAAAAATAAATTTTAAAATAGAATTTGATTTTATATAAAAAATTCATTTTTATAAAAATGTATTCTATAAAAATTATGAATAATAATATAAAATAATTTTACATAGAAAGATATAATTTTATAGTGATAAGGATGTTTGGTAATCATTAGTCATTACTATCCTTTGTTTCATTGGTTTCATTATTGTTCAAAACATTCTATTTTTATAATATATAAATTTTTTACACAGTTAGAAGACATAATTTTCATTTTATAATTTATTCATTTAAATATTATTGTGTTTAAAATATATATTTAAATAATTTATTGATTCATATGAAATGTGAAATTTTATTTCGGAAGCATTTTGACCCCTGGTTTCTCATGAAGTAAAGACATCACCTCTGAACCACTAACTATAAGAGTGTGTCTCAGCATCCCACATCAAAATCTAAAATTTACATTGAGTATCATCCCACAAATTCTCCATATATCCAATAATTTATAATTCATCTAATTATATTTTATTTATCTTAGAATACCCTCCCACCCAATCAGATTTTATAAATGGACTACATTTGAAGAACCTGATATTCAAAAAGTTGTGAAAGATGTATTATTTGAATAGAAATGGTTTGATAAAATCGATTATATAGTAAGGGATGTTATTATATTCAATGTATTTGAAGAAAAATTCATTGAAAATGAATATGTAAATCTACTTTTCTTGATGATAGTAATGGAATTATATTCATCAGAAAATTTTACTAAATAGATTTATTTGAAGGGTATATCATTTCAAATTTTTATGAGTGATATAAAATAACACTTAAATAAAAATCAGATGTTTTTTATGTTTTTTGATGGAGTGAAATTTTTTGTTACATAAAAATTTTCAAACAATGTAAGTTGATTTCTGATATTTTAGGTGAGACATAATTGCTTCCAAATATTGAGAACAAAATAATGATATATTATCTGAAAAAAATTCCATATTTATGACATTATTAGTGGAATGATACCTTATTTTGAGGAAAAAAGATACCAAAAAGTTAACGATGTCCAATATATCTGTATTATTTTTAAATTGGACATGTGTACACTCAATATGGTATTGTTTCTTCTTTTCAATTGACGTAGTTATGAATGTTTTGATGAAATTTGGAATTGTTCTATGACATTAAATTATCAACTAGTTATTGGTTAATTTTATTATTATAATGAAGATAAAAAATATCAGTATTAATATAACCGTTGAATTGTCTATGAAAAAATAATATAATATTTCAATAATTGACATATTATCTGTATGGGGAAAAAAGGTTTTTTGAAAAATCAGTCAAAAAAAAATGTTTTTAAGGTTATTTACCAAGAGAAAAATTTTCCTGAAAAAATAATTGATGGTTCATCAACACCAATGCCAATAAATAAATTCTTATCAATGAATGGTGTGTAATAGGATTTGCTGAAGAAAAAATAACAAAATATTCACATTGAACAAATGTTTGTACATGATAAAGTAGAGGTCTTATCAAGGATTCAGAATGCTAATATTGTTTTAAAAGTTAAGTAAATGAATAAAAATTAAAAGAAAATATTCTATGATGAAAAAGTGATAGAATGTTATATGAATGGAGTTAAATGATCTCATATATTTTTCTATTCTAATACAATGGAAGGGGTTACTTTTTTTTCAAATTTATTAGTCATTCAACTGGTTCCTCAATCCAGTCATCATTCTTCAAAATATAATATTTTGGATTCAGAAAAATTTGGAACATTCCACATTCTTTTAAATATTTTTGACTTAAAATTTTAATTTTTATTGTATATTTTTCAATGATGAATTTTTTTTGAGAAAATATAGAAACGTATTTCCTATAAACAATGATTTCTTTTGAAGGTATATTGAAATTTTTTACAAAAATAAAAAGAAAAAAAAAATAATCTATCAAAAAAGAAGAATAAGAAGAATACAGTTATTCAAGACCTCATATGTAAATACTAAATATAAAAAATTTACCTAATTGGTGGTTTTTGAAATAGTGAAATGATCTCATAACGAAATATAATGTCCACAATCCTATAAAAATGGTAATGTGATGTCCAAATCTGATAAAAAAATTTATGGTATTGGAATATATGATACTGGAAATGTATAGGAACAAGAGAATTAGAAATTAGGTGATTTAACATCTATATGATATGTTTCATATGTATCATCATTTACAACTGATTCCAAATATACTCAATAATATCATAGAGTTGTAGTTATATTTACATACTTCAATTATTAAATAATGAAAATTATGGATGAAATTCCATTTCTATGAAATATTGAATCTTTGTGAGTAGATTTTTAACTGAGAATGAATGTTTAATACAATCCAAAGCATTGAATCAATTAATATAAATAGTTTTACTGAATGTAGTAGGATTCAAATCATTAAATATTTTTTCCAATTATTAATTTTTTATAGTAATTCAAAATTTAATATCAATAAAATAATAAATTATATTTAATGTTCCATGTTGAAAAAATTGGTAAATTAAGGAAATCTTGTTTAGGAATTTCTGATTCTTTTGAAATTTTATCTTATTATTTATACTAAAAAATTTATTTTTTTATATGCTGAAGAATTTTTCGGGCTCTCATGTCCAATATATTTGAGATATGATTTACTATACTGTGATTCTTAATGAATAATTGAAAAGCATAGAGATGATAATAAAAAAACCATAATTTTGAAAAATATATAATAAGATTAAAAAAGTAGTTAAACAATTTCAGGATTTAAAAGAAAAGGATTATGATAAGTATTCATCATCAGAATTGGTAGAAAGGAAACATTACGACTTCTTTAATATTGATGTTATTTTCAATTGTTTTAGAAGAAATTTTCAGTGTATTTATTCGTTGAAAACTATTTACATAAAAAACCAAAATCATTAATGAATATATGTTTTATTGAATAATTTTCTATATACTCCATTTAAATTATTATTCCATATCATTGAGTAAAATATTATTTCAATATTGGTTGAATAATGTTTATTTATATTATAATTTTTCATATTATTATTTATCTATCATTCTTGGTAAAATGTTCCTCCCATTTTTTTTTTCTGAAAATGAAAACATTCTAGATTTTATTCAATATGTTTTTGTTTGAGAAAAATTTATTGGAGACTTTTTAGTGGATAGTGTATTGAAGGATATTATTGGTGAACATTTAATGATATGTTCTTACTATTATAAATATATAGAAAAAATGTATAAAAATTTTATTGAACAAATATTACAGAAAAATTTTGGGGAGATTAAATTATACGTGGATAATTTTAATTAAATGAATAATGTTCTTGTATGTTTATAATGTTATTATTTTGATCATTTAATGTTGTATTTTTTTACATATAAAAAATAAAATATTACTTTGTCTAAATATTAAAATTCTACAGTTTCTATACATAGTTTTTAATTTCACAACACACATTCTAAAAAACAATGTTTGTTCACTTTGAATATACCTATACATTTAGAATGACTTTTAAAACCCCATTTATACCAATATATATAGAAAAATAGCTAAATACATGAATATAATCATTCATTAATAAGGTGAAATCCATCATTGTAACCGAAATCTTATCCATCAGAATGACTAGTATTTGGTTTATTGGACTAAATGAATTATGGCCCATCAAATAGAATATTTCTATTAAATTTGAATGAAAAATTCATATCTATTGGTGTGATTAATCTAATCAATCTTGGTGGATGATTGTATACTATAAAACTACCAAGTTTTTATTCCATCAAAAAATGATTATAATATGACTGTCAAATTCATTTCTACTGAATCAAATAATTTTCGAATAATTGTAATGGTTCTTTTAAAATACATTATATAGAGATGTACAAGATGGGATTATATGAATTATGAAAACAAAATCCTTGTAAAACATCAATAATCATGGAATATGACCATTATATGTGTTTTTAGAAATAGAGGTGGGTTCAATGAGTTGGAAATTGATTTTTTTTCACTCAACCCATTAGGTGTCCTCTTTAATACTACCAATCATTATTTACAAATTATATATTTTTAGATATAATTAATTCAATGTAATATAATGGAAAATGTTTATTTTCAAACAATATTTTTTACTTTTATTCAATGTTTCTAATATGGGTGTTTAGATCAAGGGATTCTGGGGATATAAGGACTATGTATTATGATCATCTCGATTGATGGATTAATGGGATGTGATGAATTTTATGATCGAAACCATTATTTTGGATTCCTTTATTACTTTATAATGAGATACCTTAAATTTAGGTTGAAATCTTGGATACTCATTTTCAGATCATGTAACATCCCTAGAAATTATGTTTTCATAGTAGAAAATATTTTATAAATATATCGGTTTGTATTTCATACATTTAAATTAATATTTTATTTTACCCTTTTCTACATGTTATGTTATTTTCTCTCTAAATTAATATAGAACTATTATATAATAAACATTACTAATAATTGAATTTTATAACGTAATATGGGTATAATATAGTTACTGTAATCATATAATGATTTGTGAATTTGATAAAATATAATATAGAGGTTTGAGATTTTAAATATTTTATTATGTTTAATGGGTAATTCACCCCTCTATGGTATCCATTAATAACTATGTGATCAATCATCTAATGTTGATTAATTCTTTTATCAAAGCATTAGATACTATTCTATATTCATCATTCAAATGTATTAATCAATTGGAGAAATATTAATGACAATAAATAATTTCATTTATAACCCATTTAGAATACATAACTATTTTCATATAATATCATAATGTATCTCAGTTATTATTTTCATTATAATTACATCATTTTTAATAGACTAAAAAGGAATAAGGGGTTTAAATTTGTAAATCCCAGAATCATTAAATGAAATTAATAAATATTTCAATAAATGTGGATTATGAAATTGTACTGGAATTAAAAATTAATGAATTTAAATTGTGATAGTGTGAATTTAAATAAACCTATTCATTATCAGGATGGTATAAAATGTGGATTATGGAAATGATATAATTGGAGTGGATGAAGTAATCTATTTGATAAATCAGTATATTTGAAGTAATATGGTTATAAAAAATATAATAATAATAATAATAATAGAGGATTGAATTTTTTTAAACCATCATTTAGAGAATATTTCATTAATGAGGTAGTTGAATAGAAATTATTAAATGGAAAATTACATTATATTGAATTATTTTCATCATAAAACATGATCATATAACCTTAGTGAAATAAAAAAAATTAGAGGGAATCTATGTGAGGTAAAATTACAATAATAACAAGGATTATTGATTATCATGGAAGAGGAATGGTGGGATATTTATATATATATAATGATTAGATAAATTGCAATTAATTTCAAAATATATGTTTGTATACACTATTTGAAAAATTGAACCCATCCAAAAACCATTACTTATTTTTTTCTTATGGATTAAATCCAAGTAAATTGTATTTCATTATTTCATAATGTTATTAAAAAACACCCAAAAAATACCCCTAAAGATGTCAATGTGAGTTATGTTTATAATGAAATTATTTAAAAAAATTTAAATACAATATGGGTTATGGGGAATACAATAAGTCATTATATTATTAGCAAAATAATCTATGCAAAACATTATTTTTAAAGAGAAGAATTATTTTTTCTTTTATCGTCATTCTATTTTATATTTCCTCTCTATTGGAGTTTTATGATGTAATAATGCATACATTAATTAATGTTCAAACTTTTTTAATGGGGGGGAGGGGTAATCTTAAATAATATAGGTTAAAATGATATCCATAAACCCATAACTTCAATTCATACTAATATTTTTACCTTAGACATATTTTCATTTGGTATGATCCATTTTCGATAAATAATAATATGAAATAGTTATTATTAAAATTTAAAAAATAAAAAAATCACAAAATTTACACTCAACAGAATTACATATGGGAACCTCATTCCCTCATATCATCAATCCTTTAGAGAAATGTATGAATACTTAATATATCCATAATCCCACATATCCATCGTTATTATTTATCAATATTTTCTATATATATAAAAGAAGACCGAAAATGACCTTAAGAAGTTATTTAAATTAGTATGTTCAAATAATACATATTCATCTTAATTAATAATATTATTACGCATGACTATTTAACATCTTGTAAATGTATAGAATCATTGCTAATAAATATTCAAATTTAAAAATATACCAAAATGGATTTATTTTTATGATAGAGTAATTATGAATCCTATTAAAAAATTAAATGGATGAAAAATTATCACTCATGTGTACATATAGACTATCTTCTCTATGTTGATTTACATATGAATATCTATTACCATATTTTAAAGACGATTTTTAAGATTAGACAGGTATACTTCAATACAATCACATCCTTAGAAAAAAATAATGATTCTCATCCATAATGTGAATAACATCTCAACTATAATAGCTCGGCACATATATCATCTTATGTAGTAGGATATCTATTTATTTAGTTATCAGGGGGGGACATAAAAGGTGTGCAGTGGAGGAAGGGGGATCTTTTTGTTATTTCGGATGAAAATATTTTGATTTAGGGATTGATACTTGATTTTGGTAATATATCACTAATTTTAGATCTATGGTGGTTTATTACTATT
This sequence comes from Viscum album, assembly GCA_963277665.1. NCBI lineage: Eukaryota > Viridiplantae > Streptophyta > Magnoliopsida > Santalales > Viscaceae > Viscum > Viscum album. The sequence goes on along the minus strand of OY728122.1, from coordinate 263,172,930 downwards.
TTAATATCACTGAACATGTGGTATATCACAAATCATAGTTTATATCAAAAATTAGTGGTATATGAATGATCTGGAGGTAGATCATTGAGCATGGAGTGGATCACTATTCATGAATTATATAACGTAACTAGAGGTAGACCACCGATGGTAGATCATCATAATGGTAGATCATAAATAGTATATCTATATAGGAAGATAAAATGGTATATCAATGAACATGATCTAGAGAATGGTTTATATGGTACATCCAGAGTGGTAGATCATAAACAATATAACTTCAGGGAATACAATTTTACCTAAATTTATATTTTTCCCATTTGGAATTAAATTTTATTAAAAAAAGGAATAAATTCCTTAGTAAATGGATTATATATAAATTATACTGAGGGTAAATATATCAACTATTTGTAAAATTTTTGGACCCCTTTTAATGATTATACTATGGGAATAAGATGAAATTCTCCATTAATGTTTATTAAAATAGAATAATAACCTGCGATGTTGGGATGATAAGAACATTCATCTATTATATCAGTATTACTTTTTATTGTGGTGATGTATATCCAATTATATTTCCATAGAGTTATAGATCCATGTTTTCGGTGTAGGTTTGAGATCTATCATAATGGAGGTTTTCTCCTGTGCACGAACCCCCTATTCATTGTGGAAAATTTTGGGTAATGAAACATTGATCCATGTAATAAATTTGGATTCCTATATACTAATTTGAATCATTAAATGAGATTTCCTTTTGTTTTAATATGATGAGAAAGATTCATCAAAATAAAAAAATTAAATTAATCAGTGAAATTTATTTAAATATATGATGGGTATTATGAATATTTCCTTTAAAATAATCATAGTTATTAAAATTGCCATTTTTTAAACATAATGATTGGATAAAATCTATGGCTATTTGTGTATTGTTTTATCAATAACATTGGCGTTATAAACCCATGTTTTTTGATTTTTTTTGATATCAGTCAATAATCGAATTATCAAATAACATATACATTGATTTAGATTTGGATTCACCATAATATATGGGTTGTGAAATTACACCTATTAAAAATGAATTGTAATGTAACTAATTTCCTTATTGATAATTTTGAAATATCAATCTTTGTGGTGTGTAATGTTTTTCTCAAAGTGGTAGTGTGCTCTTAGTCCCCAATGCTAATGTTAATCTTACCTTGTGGGTGTATTTTGAATTTCGTCTAGTGGGGATGTGATGGTTGTCAGGTCATGGTTGGGAAGGGGGTATAACTTAATAAACAATTTGATCATTCTATAAATGTAGTATTTATAAATTTTTGGATGTTAAATATATATTAAATGGAATTGAAAGAATGGAATATATATTATTTTTTACTAAATATGTATTAATAAGTAAACTATGGAAATTGGATTAATTTTTTTGTGTCTTTTTGAATATGTCTGATGGATTGTTAGGTGTTGCGGTGAATTTATATTTAGAAGAAAATGATTGTGTGGTTATTAGGTGATGTGGGGAAAATAATATTGGATTATTGATTTGGTTTTGAACCCTTACGGTTGGGATTCAATGTTTGATATTATATATAAATAAATTTATATTACATGTTATTTCTATATACTCCCACCCTCATTGAGTTCCATGTCTCAACATACAAACACAAGCACACAAACACACATATATATATGATGAATTTTCATAAAATACTTTTGGGAGTATAGATTCCTAGCTTCTGTGTCATCCCAACATAGTATTCCAGGAGATGAAGATGCTAATGGGTAGGGATATCTAAAAGTCAAAAGAGCTACTATCTTGATGTGATATGATGATATTTGACAGACTATGTTCTTTCAGGAGAAATGTGATTAAATATACTATGGTGGGGGGGTGGTTTCATGGTTTTGGGTGGGAATGAAGTTCATGTACTCCCTATTCTTGATACTCTTCCATAGTGGTTACGAGATTTGATATGATGCCACAACCCTTGTGTCTGCGATAGTGGTTATGAGATTTTATGTACCATTTATATATGGGAGGGATGTTAGGTGTTGTGCATTGATGTTTTATATAAGGGTGGGTACCACCTTGATGTTTTTAATTTGGGTGCGAGATAGAAAAATCAATTGGAAAATAGGTCGGGGTAATAATTTTTGATATGATTTATATTATTTTTTATACATCGATGCATTATTTGTTGAGTATGTCATGGTGAGGATAGGATTCGTTAGTATAACTATATTGGCACTATATTATTCTTCAATTTTCTCAGAAATTCTATTTCATTCCACTTTCAAATAATCATTATAAATTTTTTTTTTCCTATTATGTATAATTTTATGCTCACTGTATATATATAATGAATTTTCTATGATTATTGGAGAAATATATGGTCCATTTTGGACATTAATATCTTATATAATTGGACATTTTTTGTGTTTCCACTTTAGCTTTACCTTGCGGTAGTTACATTACATGCATTAATCTATATCATTTTTATTTTTACATTCAATATGGGATGGTTTTTTGATTACAATGTTATTTTTTCCTGGAGTTTAATGTTGTTAATTCATCTTATATCCAGTTACTATTTAAATAGTTGAGGGTAGTACCTCCCATTCAAATATTATTATACCCTCATTCCATATTACTATCCTAGTGCCTAATGAATGTGGGGCTCAAGGGGTTGGGTGTTTATTCCTATCCCTTCATTAATGTTTCATTGGAGAGAGGGGTTTGTGACATTCAAATATTAGAGGTGTTTTTTATGGGAAAAGATGCAGTTTGGTGTTATAATTAGTTATTATAGCATGGGTTGGTTGGGAAACTATTTTAGTTGAACATGGTGTGTTAAATATGATATGGATACTTACTAGGATAACATATTTTAGGGACCCTCATGATCCAATTAATGGACTATGATATTGTTGAATGTCCATGTTATGTTAACCTATTTCTGGGATGAGTATAGTGATAGGTACATTTGTTAGTATGAATCGTGTTTTCATACTTTTTATGTTGTTTTATAAGGATTAAAATAATAATGTAAATTGAAATGTATATGAATTAAATTCCATACTACCATGACTAGTTACTATTTTCTTCCACTTCCTATATGAATTCTATTCATCATTCATAAATAGATTAGATAGTGGAGGTTCAATAGGCTGTGCTAGTATATCTCTACACGGTTGATCTAGTAGAGGTTTATTATCAATTTTAGATTATTTTTTGAAATTTTAATTATCTTGATTCTAGGATATATGAGAAAATGGGTAATTATGTGGAGAAATATGGTTTACTATTATAATGGTAAATCACATTCAGTTTGATTTGGGCAATGACTGACTATTGGGTCCCTATGGATGATTTTAATGTGTGTGGAGCTCCAAATAATTAGTGGAAATTGCAAATTAGAGAGAGGATGGAGGAATATGTTTCATAGGTCATAATGAAAAAGGAGTTCCATTAATAGATCATTTCTTCAAACATGAAGGATTTGAAGTGGAAAGAGCTACTCTCCCATTAGTAGGTGAGTATATCTATGCATTCTGTTATAGTTCAACAACCTTATGTGTTTCCTCGATCATTTTCAGGATGATGAGTCAAATATTATATTTCTATAGGAGCAACTATATCCTTAAATCTAGTTTGGAGTTTCTACTTTTTTGTTTCCAACAAATATAGTTGAAATGACTAAGGAAATGTTGATCAAATGGGTTCACTCATATGGAGGTATACAATTAGAGGAGGAAAATAAGGGTTACATGATGAGTAATGTTGTTAGTGGATGGACCCAAACATGTAACATCCCAAGTAAGTAATGAATAATAGATATTTTTATCTATGTCTATTAATGATTAAGATAGTGTTTTAGAGGCTTAAAATGAAAATATATCCAATCATAAGCATGGAATACACTAATATTCTTAAAAGATTGTTTTACTACCTTATGATGGAAACCCGTTTTAAATCTATATTTTGACAATTTTATAAACTATGTTTGTCAAAATAAACTTATTCTTTATGATTTGGACATCAAAATTTACTTTGTGTGAATTTTTGGTATTTTTCTGACAATGTTCATTTTTTAATGAATACTGAAAAATACTGCATTTTACATCAAAACTGCTTTTTAATCTAATTTATTTATATTATTAGATTATAATTTGAATTGGTTTTAAAGTGAAATTATAAAATATTTTTACCATTAAATCCAATAGTGGTCGTTGGAATTAATTTCACTTTGAAATCGGACTTAAACTAGTGTCAATCTTTTGATACTTATTGTTTCATAAAAACACGCTATTTTCTCTGACAACGGGAATTAATTATTAAATTAATTAATGTGACTTATATGTTTTGAATTTTTTAAAATAGACTTCATTTTTGAATTCGTAATATCAAATATAGCTTAGGGTGAATTTTTGGTAATTTTCTGAAAAACTTCAATTTTTGATGAATAGTGAAACCACTAAGTGGTACTTATAAAGACTGATTTTCCTTTTAAATGAAATTTTGCCATCATTGTGTTTTGAATTTCAAAAATCCGACATACATGGTTGTCATTATGAAGTAAAATGTGGTTCAATGAGATTATAATTTTTTTTTGGTGAATAGCAACTTATTAAGTTCTTAATCGTGATTAGTGGTAATTAGTGTAGTTTAAGGTAAAAATAATGCATTAATAAAATAAGATGAGCCTAACACATGTCCTACCCTCATTGGTTGTGTCATGTCCGACCAATAAAATCCATGGGTCAACTTGGGGACCCCATGTAGACACTTGTTTGGGAAATGACATAAATAACTTTTTATTTAATGTAAAATTAAAACTGACACAAACATAATATGTTTTACGAAAACAATTTTTACATGTAGTTATAAAGATCAGATTTTTGATTATAAATAGTAATTGGAAATCTAAAAATATTTCCTACATCGTAGTATTTTTTTTAATTTTTAGACATTAAATAAATTAAATTATTTATGACATAATAATGATGCAGTGATGACATCATTATTTGATGATTAAAATAAAATGGAAAGATAATGTAAAATATATGAACTAAACATGTCCAAAACCAATTGGATGAGTGGATTTAGAACCCTTATCACCTTATCCACGAATTATATCAATTTGGGACCTTTTAAAATTGAAACACATTTTCAAATAAAGTAATATTTCTTTACTTTCCAAAAATGCCCCTCCTCTCCTCTTATAAAAGGCCCCCACCTCTACCTCATTTCACACACTCCTCAAGCCTTTGGCTCGGCCAACCCATTCCCATTTACTCTCTCCACAACCCTCTCCTCATACTAGAGGATTCCCTTTGGGCATAATCCTTTCAATGGAAGCCTTTAGGCTCAAATCAAAAGGAGGTACACTTTTAAAGGTAATTCATTCTCTCATGTTCATTTGTTTTATTTTGATTTTCCAACCCCCTAAAATCTTTTTATTTACTTATTTTGTAACAACACCAGTATCTTCAATATACTAGGATGTTTTAATAATATTAATTTGAGCTAAACTCTCACACAACTACATCTAATGGTTAAAGAACATACGATTTCCGTGGATGGTGAAATTCTACCTCCCGAAACGATGATTGTTCAATACTCATTTAACACCTTCAAAGAAGGCCATTATGATGTCACTATTTTTATATATGATATATAATATGTTTATGTTTTCCATAAGCTTATGTTTTTTTTCATTTTTGGCATACCGTTATCGTTTCCATTATGGGTAAACACGATATCTTCATTTTAAGAAGTGCGCACTACCGCCCCCTGAAAGTGATTTGATTCGTTAATACCATATGTGGGATGTGTAAAGGATAAATTTATTGATATTATATATCTTATTATACTGGAATTATAATATACTCTTATATCATTATGATTCCATTCCAGAAAATACGAAATAGAAATGGAAGTAGCGTTCATGCGTAAGTACGGCTTACCGTCTCCATGAACGGTGCATTTCATTTCTTACCTCTAAATGTGATGTAATATTATATGTACATGTATATGATTAATATATATGAAATATATGTTATCCAAATCATTAATATCATTCTGGATATAACGTACCTTTGACCAAATTAACAACATGTAAGTGTAAGAAGTCTATTTTAGACTTAAGAACCAAATACCGACAAAATGAACATTATTAACTTAAATGATTACATGATTTCCATAAGATGGTATAAAAGGAATAATTAACTTGAAAAAGGTTCTTAAGCAAGTAGATATTAACTCATGTTTATTATTCAGGCGATTAAAGAACGGTCGGGTCAAGTCGGATACGAGGTAAGGGAACTTCTTAACCCAATTTCCATTCTTTGGGTTAATCTCCAACTTTCAAATTGCGTCATGATATTATTATGTCCTATCTTGTATTTTTACTTTCTTTATGTGTAATTATAGTGAATACACATAATAGATCTATTTTATTTAAAAAATGATCCTTGTAAGGGACTTCGTCTCAATCTCCTTTCATTGAGGCATATTTCGTTCTATACACAACTTTCTTTTATACGGTGTATAAACCCCTTTGACTTTTACTTTTATACAAAAGAAATCTTTTTCTATGAAGTGTTTTACAAAATGAAAAAAAGGAATATTTTTTTTAACGTACGCGGTGACAACGACCCTTTTCCGCCGCCGCGAGTTTTATTTGGTCTTTAGCTTTCTCAACAAGTAGTAATTTTTTTAGAATAAAATAAATACCATATACGCTTTTATATATTTTCGTATTGAAAATGGTTTTGAAATAGGATTCTATTATTTCAATATATTTATGATATATTGTGATTGAAATGTGGAAATGTTATCATTCCTTTATATTGGTTTTATGTTTTATGATTTTATATTGGTACTTGGACATTTTAACGGGTGGTTATGTTATAAACCATATGACGGGTGGTGCCGTGAATACCAGGATGGGTGGTTACGTTATAGCCTCCAATGCATTGGGTATGGAAGTCGGCCATATGGCTATTCCATTAAGTATGTATGGAAATTGGCCGTATGGCTATTCCATTAAGTGATATGTGTGGAAGTCGACCGTATGGTTATTCCACTTAAGTATGTTTATGTCCCAAGTTACCTTTATATATGTTATGTGTTTTTTTATGGATTTTATGGTAATCCTTTGGTTACAAATAGGTAAGTAATGATACTTTATTCAGTGAAGAGTTTTTACTACTTCATGAAGGTGAAGGTTTTACTTTGATAGAGTATATATGGTTTATTTGATGTTTGAAAAACTAACAGTTATCATTCTTTCTGTATCCCTTACTGAGCTTTTTATGCTCATCCCATGTTTTTTTGAAATGTTTTTCACAGGTCAAGGGAAAGGTACATGATATGATGATAGTGTCAAGGAAGTTTCAAGAAAGAATCCATGTTTATTTTAAATATGTTTCCATTTATGGGAATGAAGAATACTATCTTTATATAACCACTTTGTTTTAATGTGGGTTGTAATGAATGTTTTAAGATCTAATTCTCTAAAACTCTAAACCTGAAAATATCCTCAACGTGTAATCTTGTGACAACTCAAGATTAAGTGAGGTTTAAGGCTGGGGCCTTATAGTTGGTATCAAAGGTCAGTTTAGATAACTTTAGGAGTTAGAATTCTATTAAATGATTATCCAAAAAAAATTTGAAATGATATAGCATTTGAAGATTACCATGTTGCTTCATCTAAGACTTGTTTGTTCAGAATGGTTTTCCGCAGAGGAAACAGGGAAGCAGTGCTAGGAAGGCATACATAAGGAAATAACCTTCTGAATCAGTATACAGAAATGGTCAGAATTGGAACTGAACAGTTTGTTGCAGTAATGGCGTAGTTGACTCAAGCGATAAATGGTGGTGGTATCCATGAACGAGATCAGCCAGATCAACTGTACAGGAACATGTCAGTGGTGGAACATTTCATGAGGCAATATCCCCATCATTCAGACGATCATATGACCCTGTGCTAGCTGAAGGGTGGATTAAAGAACTGGAGAACATTTTTGATTTCATGGGGTGTTCAGACAATCAAAAGGTTAGTCTTGCTATTTACCATTTGGAGGGTGAAGCAGATCAGTGGTGGTCTATGGTTAAAAATATCACGGACGCCGATAAGATTGATTCTCTTGACTGGGATGAATTCAAAGTTATGTTTCTTGAGAAGTATTTTCCTAAGGCTGTTAGACTTAGGATGGAAAAAAAATTCTTGGAATTGAGGCAATAGGAAGACTCAGTGGCTGCCTATGAAGATAGGTTCACTCGATTGGAAAGGTATGCTCCAAATTTTATCTGAGACCTTGATAGTAAAATCAATCGTTTTTACTCAGGATTAAATCCAAAATATCGAAGGGCATTAGATTCTCGTGAGTTTAAAAGTTATGAAAAGCTTTTTCGATGTGCTGAGAAGGTGGAAATGGAGTTTGTCGATGACAAACTGTTCTATAACAACCAGCAGAAGAAGAGACTGAGGTGGCAGGATAAAGGTAAGAATTTTCAAAAAAGTCTGATGGTAAGAGAACTATGTTTCCAGTTTGTTATAAATGTGGCAAAAGGCATGCTGGGGAATGTATTCTGAATTCTTGAAAGTGCTTCCGATGTGGTAAGATGGGACATAAGGCTCGTGATTTCACTGAAAAAGATCAAGGTGAATGTAAGAACAAATTTGATTTACAGTTAGAGAAATGTTATAAGTGCAATGAGATGGGTCACTACGCAAACGAGTTTCCGACAAAGAGCTTGAGTGATGGGAAGCAGTTAGACTACAAGCAGAAAGGGGTTTTGAAATCCTTTGCAACCACTTTAGCAGATGTTGAGCCATCAAAATAAGTAGTATTAGGAGTTGAAAAGAAGATTGGTGAATGATCTAGTTTTGGCACTACCTTCCAGGAATGGTGAGTTTGTTATATACAGTTATGCTTCATTGAAAGGAATTGGTTGCGTCCTAATGCATAATGATCAGGTAATTGCTTATGCTTCATGACAGTTGAAAAATCATGAGGTAAATTACCCTACACATGATTTGGAATTAGCTGCTGTTGTTTTCGCATTAAAAATTTGGAGGCATCATTTGTATGGAGTAAAGTGTTAAATATATACCGATCTCAAATGTTTAAAGTATATATTCACTCAGAAAGAGTTAAACATGAGGCAGAGGAGATGTCTAAAATTAATCAAGGATTATGATTGTACAATTCATTACCATCCGGGAAAATCAAATAAAGTGGCTGATGCTTTGAGTCGAAAAAGTAATTATTCATTAACAATGTTGCGTCTGGAACGTGATCCTTTGGTTAAGGATTTGATGAACTTTGGAATAGAAGTTGTTGGTGAAGGAAGTCCTTCTGTTTTGTTTCAGGTATCAGTGAGATCTTCTCTATTAGATAGAATCAAGAAAGCACAGAAGCAAGACAGTGAGTTGCAGAAAAATGTAGAGCTGGTTCAGAAAGGTAAGTTGCTTGAATTCAACATTGATAATGATGGTGTTTTGAGATTTGGGAATAGATTGTGTGTGCCTTGTGATTCACATTTGAAGAGAATGTTCTTATGTGAAGCTCATAGTTCTCCGTTTTAAGTTCATCCGGGCAGTACTAAGATGTATATAGATCTTCAGGAGTATTACTAGTGGGATGGAATGAAAAGAGATATTGCTGATTTTACTGTGAAGCGTTTGACTAGTCAGCAGGTTAAAGCAGAGCGGCAGTTACCGAAAGGGATGCTTTATCCTTTACCAGTGCTAGAGTGGAAATGGGAGAATATATCTATGGAATTTTTTGTTGTATTACCGAATACATATCGAGGTAATAATGCAATCTGGGTTATTGTTGATCGCTTGACCAAGTATGCTCATTTCCTTGCTATACGAGATACTTTTTTCCCTATATCAACATTCCTGTTTGTATCTTAAAGAGATAGTCAGGTTACATGGAGTTCCTCTCTCCATTGTATCGGATCATGATCCCAGGTTTACTTCTAACTTTTGGAAAGGGCATCAGAAGTCGATGGGAACTGAATTAAATTTTAGTACAACTTTTCATCCTCAATCAGATGGGCAGTCAGAACAAACAATTCATACATTGGAGGATATGCTACGAGCTTGTTCTATGGATTATCAGGGAAGTTGGGACGAACATCTTTCTTTGGTTGAGTTTTCATATAATAACAGTTTTCATTCCAGTATACAGATGGCACCATTTCAGGCATTATATGGGAAGCGGTGTCGAACTATAGCTTTCTGGGATGAAGTGGGTGAAAGGAAGTTGATGGGACCAGAATTGGTAGAAGAGATGGCAGAAAAAGTCCAGCTGATTCAAAAACACATGAGAACAGCTCAGAGAAGGCAGAAGATTTATGCGGATAACCGGAGGAAGGATCTATCTTTCGAGGTAGGTGATCATGTTTTTCTCAAGGTTTCTCCTTGGAAAAGTGTGATGAGATTTGGTAAGAATGGAAAGTTGAGTCCAAGGTTCATTGAACCATACAAAATTCTGGAGAGAGTTGGATCAGTTGCATACAGAGTGGCTTTACCTTTGAGTTTATCTCAGGTACACAATGTTTTTCACATTTTGATGTTGAGAAAGTATATGCCAGATCCATCTCATGTTTTGAGTCCAGAGGTAGTTCAGATGGAGGAGAACCTATCTTATGAGGAACAACCGGCCTATATTATTGACCACAGGGAGCAAGTGTTAAGGAATAAAGTGATTAAGCAGGTAAAGGTTTTGTGGAAAAACCACATGATGGAAGAGGCAACATGGGAATCTGAAAATGCAATGAGGGATAAGTACCCCCATTTATTCGATAAGTAAATAAATTGCGGGGACGCAATTTTCTAAAGGGGGGAAGGATGTAACATCCCAAGTAATTAATGAATAATAGATATTTTTATCTATGTCTATTAATGATTAAGATAGTGTTTTAGAGGCTTAAAATGAAAATAAATCCAATCTTAAGCATGGAATACACTAATATTCTTAAAAGATTGTTTTACTGCCTTATGATAGAAAAACATTTTTAAATCTATATTTTGAAAATTTTATAAACTATGTTTGTCAAAATAAACTTATTCTTTATGATTGGGACATCAAAATTTACTTTGTGTGAATGTTTGGTATTTTTCTGACAATGTTCATTTTTTAATGAATAGTGAAAAATACTGCATTTTACATCAAAACTGCTTTTTAGTCTAATTTATTTATATGTTTATATTATCTTTTGAATTGTTTTTAAATTTAAATTAGAAAATATTGTTTCCATTAAATCCAATAGTGGTCGTTGGAATTAATTTCACTTTGAAATCAGACTTAAACTAGTGTCAATCTTTTGATACTTATTGTTTCATAAAAACACGCTATTTGCTCTGACAACGGGAATTAATTATTAAATTAATTAATGTGACTTATATGTTTTGAATTTTTTAAAATATACTTCATTTTTGAATTTGTAATATCAAATATAGCTTAGGCTGAATTTTTGGTAATTTTCTGAAAAACATCAATTTTTGATGAATAGTGAAACCAATAAGTTGTACTTATAAAGACTGATTTTCCGTTTAAACGAAATTTTTCCATCATTGTGTTTTGAATTTCAAAAATATGACATACATGGTTGTCATTAAGAAGTTAAATGTGGTTCAATGAGATTATAATAATTTTTTGGTGAATAGTAACTTATTAAGTTCTTAATCGCGATTAGTGATAATTAGTGTAGTTTAAGGTAAAAATAAAGCTTTAATAAAATAAGATGATCTTGAAAAATGTCATACCCTCATTGGTTTTGTCATGGCCGACCAAGACAAGCCATGTGTCAACTTGGGGACCCCATGGAGACACTTTGGTTGGGAAATGACATAAATAACTTTTTATTTAATGTAAAAGTAAAAATGACACAAACATAATATGTTTTACAAAAACAATTTGTACATGAGGTTATAAAGATCAGGTTATTGATTATAAATAGTCATTGGAAAGCTAAAAATATTTCCTACATCATAGTATTTTTTTATAATTTTTAGACATTAAATAAATTAAATTATTTATGACATAATAGTGATGCAGCGATGACATCATTATTTGACGATTTAAATAAAATGGAAAGATAATGTAAAATCTAGGAACTAAACATGACCAAAACCAATTGGATGAGTGGATTTCGAACCCTTATCACCTTATCCACGAATTATATCAATGTGGGACCTTTTAAAACCGAAAAACATTTTCAAATAAAGTAATATTTCATTACTTTCCAAAAGTACCCCTCCTCTCCTCTTATAAAAGGCCCCACCTCTACCTCATTTCACACACTACTCAAGCCTTTCTCTAGGCCAAACCCTTCCCATTTACTCTCTCCACATCCCTCTCCTAATCCTAGAGGATTACCTTTTGGTAGAATCCTTTCAAAGGAAGCCTTTAGGCTCAAATCAAAAGGAGTTACACTTTTAAAGGTAATTCATTCTCTCATGTTCATTTGTTTTATTTTGCTTCTCCAACACCCTAAACTCTTTTTATTTACTTCTTTTGTAACAACACCAGTATCTTCAGTATACTAGGATGTTGTTATAAGATTTATTTGAGCTACACTCTCACACAACTACATCTAATGGTTAACGAACATACGGTTTCCGTGGATGGCGAAATTCTGCCTCCTGAAACAATGATTGTTCAATACTCATTTAACACCTTCAAAGGTGGACATTATGATGTCACTATTTTAATATATGATATATAATATGTTTATGTTTTCCTTAAACTTCTATTTTTTTCATTTTGGGCATACCTTTATGGTTTCCATTATGGGTAAACACGATATCTTCATTTTAGGAAGTGCGGACTACCGCCCCCTGAAAGTGATTTGATTCGTTAATACCATATGTGGGATTTTTAAAGGATAAAGTTAATGATATTATATATGTTATTATACTTTAATTATAATATACTCTTATATCATTATGATTCCATTCCAGAAAATATGAAATAGAAATGGTAGTAGCGTTCATGCGTACGTACGGCTTACCGTCTCCATGAACGGTGCATTTCATTTCTTACCTCTAAATGTGTTGTAATATTATAAATTCATGTATATGATGAATATATATGATATATATGTTATCCAAATCATTAATATCATTCTGGATATAACGAACCTTTGACCAAATTAACAACATGTAAGTGTAAGAAGTCTTTTTTTGACTTAAGAACCAAATACCGACAAAATGAACATTATTAACTTAAATGATTACATGATTTCCATAACATGGTAAAAAAGGATTAATGAACTTGAAAAAGGTTCTTAAGCAAGTAGAGATTAACTCATTTTTATTATTCACGAGATTAAAGAATGGTCGGGTCAAGTCGGATACGAGGTAAGGGAACTTCTTAACCAAATTTCCATTCTTTGGGTTAATCTCCTACTTTCAAATTTCGTCATGATATTATTATGTAATATCTTGTATTTGTAATTTCTTTATGTGTAATTATAGTGAATACACATAATAGATCTATTTTATTTTAAAAAAAATGATCCTTGTAAGGGACTTCGTCTCAATCTCCTTTCATTGAGGCATATTTCGTTTTATACACAACTTTCTTTTATACGGTGTATAAACCCCTTTGACTTTTTCTTTTATACAAAAGGAATATTTTTCTACGAAGAGTTTTACTAAATGACAAAAAGGAATGTTTTTTTAACGTACGCGGTAACAACGACCCTTTTCCACCGCCGCGAGTAATATTTGGTCTTTGGCTTTCTCAACAAGCCGTAATGTTTTTAGAATAAAATAAATACCATATACTCTTTTATGTATTTTGGTATTGAAAATGGTTTTGAAATAGGATTCTATTATGTCAATATATTTATTATATATTGTGATTTAAATGTGGAAATGTTATCATTCCTTTATATTGGTTTTAAGTTTTATGATTTTATATTGGTACTTGGGCATTTTAACGGGTGGTTACATTATAAACCATATGACGGGTGGTGCCGTGAATACCAGGACAGGTGGTTATGTTATAACCTCAAATGAATTGGGTATGGCAGTCGGCCGTATGGATATTCCATTAAGTATGTATGGAAATTGGCCGTATGGATATTCCACTAAGTGATATGTGTGTAAGTCGACCGTATGGTTATTCCACATAAGTATGTTTATGTCCCAAGTTACCTTTATATATGTTATGTGTTTTTTATGGATTTTATGGTAATCCATTGGTTACAAAAAGGTAAGTAATGATATTTTATTCAGTGAAGAGTTTTTACTACTTCATGAAGGTGAAGGTATTACATTGATAGAGTATATATGGTTTATTTGATGTTTGAAAAACTAACAATTTTCATTCTTTTTGTATCCCTTACTGAGCTTTTTATGCTCATCCCATATTTTTTTGAAATGTTTTTCACAGGTCAAGGGAAAGGTACATGATATGATGATAGTGTCAAGTGTCAAGAAAGAATCCATGTTTATTTTAAATTTTTTTCCATTGATGGGAATGGAGAATACTATCTTTATGTAACCACTTTGTTTTAATGTGGGTTGTAATTCATGTTTTAAGATCTAATTCTCTAAAACTCTAAACCTGAAAAGATCCTCAACGTGTAATCTTGTGATAACTCAAGATTAAGTAAGGTTTAAGGCTGGGGACTTATAAAACACCTTGGTATTTTTGTATTAATACAGTACAGATTGGAACTTAGATGCTTCCCTTATAATATTCTATTGTACATTAGTTTCCATACCCTTCCTAGACCATCCGACCAATTTATTTCAAATTTTCTGATCATGGGAATCCTCAGAATAATTTCATAGTTATTGGTTGAGTATAGTTTTATAGAGGTGGACTAGTTCAATGTTATCATAAGTAATGGCTAAGAATGATAATGTTCTTGCAATAGGGATAGTAGGCCTGTCTTTTTTTCCATAGAAGACATTGTAGGTAGATGGTATCCCCGGGATGTTCCTCGCATTCGGGGACAACAACATGATAATGTTAGAGAGAAGTCTGTTAGTAGGAATAATTCAGAGATGGGCGTGGTCCATTTTATAATGTTGGTGTATTAGAATCACATGGGTCATATATAATATGAGGTATGAATAGTTTATCTTCTACCATTTTCTCTACATTAATTGATTCATGAGATTAAAACCACTTTACCAGAATTATTGTAGTTTGTGCTTTGTGAAAAAATGTAGTGGGGATTTATAGGCCCATGCTGTTGAATACACCATTTTGAGTCTAGGACATCTTGTATGATATTTGATAATGGTGTATAAAGATGATGCTTCCACGTGATTTTCATGGAGAGATAATATTGATTCAAATAAATGTGTGCAATATTATTATAATAGTTGACTGGTTGTATTCCACACATGAAATTATGAAATCCTTCCAATATTTAATAATGTAATTTTATGGGTATGGGAAACATGTCGTATTATTTTGATAAAGTGTTTATATAGTGTGATGTCACCATGTGGGACTACTTATTCCATTGATTGATGTAATATTGGAGGAATCTATAGATAGTGTGATAATGGGTTCCCTAAGATCATTTGGGTGTTTTCCATTCTCTCCCCATTGTTAATTTGATGTTACCATTTTGAAGTGATATTTAGAAAAGAATATATATTTATCCATGTTCATATATGACTTCTATGGATCTATTTCAGATCACAAATTTTATATTTCAATATTTGTGGTTTGAAATAAATGATACGATGAAAAATGTATTTATCCATAAAAATTTGATGTTATATAGATGTACATTAATATTCACTAAAACATTTGATGGTATATTTTGGTTGTGTGTATACTGGAGGATGTTGAAATAACAGAAGATCATATATCCCAATCCTCTTCTTAGAACCGGTGATATTTTCATCCTACTGAGGGATTCTAGGTGGTAAACCAAAATCAATCTAGCATTTACATATAACAATTTAAGGTTGACTAGTATTGAAATCTAGAACACTAAATAAATATATAAATATAAGATCATTGTGTTCATAGTCATGCCCAATTATTTCACTGAATATAAAGTTATATTCATGTGGCCCATGATCACATTGTTCAATAAATTCCTTGATAATATAACAGATATGATCAGAGAAAACATATTAATGTATTCAACGTCATAACATGATCATGTATTGTCTCTCATAGTTGTTTTATAGGTTCTTTGAAACCCATTTATCCATATAAATATTTCCAAGTATGATTTTTGGACATGATAGGTAGTATTTATTTTTCATGTCTTGTCTCAACAGGGTGTGGATGTTTACACATTAAAGGAGGAGGTTGATGTTTCATGGATGAAACTAATAATGTAGATAATGACTATATGTACCAACGTCATGTAGTGTATAATCATAGTTATTAACTATTTAACTTCATTTACATCATCATTATGATTTTTTCGATGAATTTTCATGATTTTATGTGGAATTATTAATCATAGGAATCATTGGAATATATGAACGAGATGTTGTTCAATTCATTCATGTTTTCATATCCTTATGTTTGTGTGATGTGTGAGGTGTTTTGTGTAACATTAAAATTGTTTTTATCAATTTCTGTTAATGCAGTATAATGTGATGATCTAGTGTGTGTCTAGGATGTTATATCATAATGAGTATAACTATGACCACCGTAATCTATAACTAGATGATTCAGTGCCAATGGTCAATTTGTTGATTCAATACCTCATTGGTAATTACTTTTAATTCTTCACAGAATATTGTAGTATAGGGTATATCTATTCTCATTGTGAACATAATTTCTGATAGAAGTGGTGGATTGATTTATTTAACGATAAGGATTATGTGATATTATACACCTTATTAAAAATTAATTTTGTGGTTGATACTTGGAGGAAAAATGGATGGATGTTTTTTTTTTAAAATCTGGTGATGCTTGGAAAGTTGTGGATTTGTTGAAGCATTTGATCATTGATGAAATTATAGTTTATGGTGGTTTTTCCATTTTATAGAAAATGGTATAGCCTTATTATATATATATGTCATAGGATTCCTATTGGGGAGAATATGAGTAATATGTAATGTTTGATCGTGTTGGCCAAGGTGATGCTCTAGGAGGATGTTGGGAGAATGTTTCAAACCAGATGTTGTTTCTTGGGATGTTATTTTTCATTTTAGAGATATTGGATTTTTTAATTCATGGGATTCATATATCTCTTATTGTGGTACACATTATTGTATCCGAGACTTACCGTTGATTGAGCGAAAAATATCGATGGTGTTGGATGAAATGACAAGTGGTGGAGTTCAAGGTTTACTGTCTAGTTTTCTTGCATTAAAATAATGAAATATATTTTCCAATTAGTATGAAGTAGCTACTTCATGTTCATATGTGTCAAAGAAATAAAATAGTTATAGACATAATCATATGGTTACCCAAATCATATTGAATTTTTCATGTTATCTAGTAAATAGTGGATTTATTGATGTAATTTTCTCACTTCCTTGTGATGATGGAGTTGCGTGTAGTCGAAGATTTGGATTAGAGTTTTTTTGATGAGTTTGAATGATTGGATGGTTTATCAAGGTCAATTTTCTCTGATTAAGTAAAATAAATTTACATCATAATTATGTGTGGTATTGAAACATGATTGTGTAACTCATTTACACATTAACCTCATTCCACACTCAAATAGATGGCAAGATAGAGAGTGTAATGTCCTGCAGCATCCATCAAATATAATTATAGGATATTATGTGATTAATGTCTCTATTGGAATCCCATATAAGTTTAGTTGAGTGAGGGATTATTTTTGTGGTGTTCTAAAAGTAAAATTTGTGTCATCATGGATAATGGTTGATCCCAGATTTTTCCTCACTATTAGTATATTATGCTTTCGATAGATCACTTACCATGTGGTAACTAACCAAATATATGTCACTTGAGCTATATCATTAATATTAGATCACTGAAATCATGTACGATCATTGAACTAGATGTACAACACAAAATAACAAGTAGATAACATAAAATTATATAGATCCTTGATGTGATAGTAGATCAAAAAACTAGAAGGAGATCACATAGCTAGACATTGGTCACCAATGATAGATCATCTTGTAGGTAGATCACAAATAAATGGTATCTGACTATGTATAAACAATTTTTTTTCATTTGCACGGATTTAGATAAGAGATATTGTTTTAGATCGGTAATTAAGATGTTGGTCACAGAACCAGGAGTGTAACCCCAATGGTAGATCACCAATTGTAGATCTACAATGAATCTATTTGTCAATAAATTTCTAGTTTTTTCAATTTTATCGTTGATAAAAAAGTGGTTCAATTCCTTAAAGTAATTGATTTTAAATTAATTTTTGAATGATGATATTTATATTCTACATTTATGGAATGTTTGGATTTATATTATTATAATGATTTTTGGATTTGATGAGATCTTCCTTAAATGGTTAATTAAAACAGAATCAAAACACACAGGTTCTGGATTTTATTGTTCTAAAGAGTATAAGTTTCATCTATTCTATGATTATTACATTATATTAAGATGGTATTATACCAATACATTTTCCATTGTATCCAAAAAAACAAGTAGATGTTGTTGGTTAAATTTCATACCTTTATGCCGATTCATCTCGTTCACACACCTTGTATTTCTTGGGAAGATTTCTGTGCAAAGCTATGTTTTTTCAATCATGAAATTATTCTTCATTTAAACATATTTCTATCATTCGGGTATGTATTATTTTGGATATAAATTTCGACAATGTTTCAACCAAATTATTAAAATTCATATATATTATTAAATGAAATTAAAAAGGGCAATCGGGGAGTGAATCACATGGTTTTAAAATATTTTTTACTTTTACATAAATTTTGATTGTATATGAGTATTGAATTAATATAAACCACGTGATTTTATATATATATTTTTTAAATACAATGGTGATATTATGTAAATCCTATATTTTGTATTGTTTGATATCACCCTAAAGTGAATTCGATATTCAATTGTACTAGGATAATGAATTACTTGAATGATGATATATATATTGTTCGATAATTCATGCTAAAAAAATAATTTTAATATGATATAATTTAATTATTACTAATCAATAAAAATAAATATGTCCTTTTGGAATATATTTTTGGAGTATTTTTATCATTATGTGTTGTCCAACTTGATGTGATTCTTAGACAAAAATAGAGTTCTGATGTGTGTGGAGAGGAGTTGTTATGGTGGTTGGGGTGTGGGGATATGAAAGAAGATATAACATGAATAGTATGTTTTAGTAGTGATGTCCCCTTCTATGATATGATGTATAACTATAGTATCATGAGTAGTTTTTGATTTAATACAGTTTTTCTATTGGGATAGAAATAAAAAAATTGAATGAACTATAACGGGGTATACATTTAAATATTGGGATGATAAATAAATATTTAATGGTCTTGAAATAATGGATTGAATTGGGTTTTTTGGAATAATAAGTATTATTATTTTAAATAGGATTTTTTATTTAATTTGAATGGGCTTTTGGAGTTTTCCTTGTTGCATGTTTGTTGGTGTTGCTCAATTTGATGTGAAAACTGATGTTTCAAAGGTTTTGATAAGATGTGGTGATGTTGTGATATGGTTAGATCTATGGTTTTGAACCCACATGGTTAATATTTTTTGTTTTATATAATATTTATAGTATTTTATATTCCTTGTGATTTCTATACACACCCCACAAATGTGAAGAACCATGTGTCGTGACCCATACAAATAAAATTATATATATTTGGGTTTTTTCCTACATCACTGTAGGATGATTAATGTTTGTATAAATTCTCTATCAACACTGCTATCTATTAATATATTAAATGTTTGGTTGTGATGGCCATATGTTAAAATTTTTGATTTCTTTATGTGATGGGAGAATTTTATTTAGCATAGGTGTCTTCGGGACCGATATGAAGAGATGGCTTGTGGTTGGGGTTATGCCGTGTAGGTGAGGGGAACAATGTTTTGGTGCATAATGTTAAAGAATACCAACTACACTAGTAACTTTATGGGATGTGATAGAACATGTGTTTTTAGGAAGAATTTTGTCTAGTGTGATGCCCTAGGAGTTAGTGGATATGATTTGATGTGATGTGAGGAGATGAAAGTTTTTTGGAGTGTTGATATGATCGTTAGTGGGGTTATAAAAAAGAAAATAATTGGGGAATATGTGTATGGTAACATTTATCAATGTTCTTAATATACTTTTATTTTACATAGATGTGTTATCTATTTACTAGGATATGGTGGGATGGGAATAATAATTTTTATCAAGGGTGATTTTTTATTTTCACACTTGCACAAGAATCAAATGTTTTCATACTAATTATATTTATAAAATAAACTGTCAAATATAAAACCGGTTTCATTAATTTTGGAGGACTATGAAGACAATTCTATATATATCATGTATAGATTTTTTGACAGATATTGTTTTTCTTCCATAAAATTAATGTTGGGTATTAACTTTGGTGGCATTTATCTATATCAATTATAATTATACAAGGATTAGGGATTTTCTTAGTGTAATATTATATAATGTCATGGAGTTTAATTCAGTTTATTCATCTTATATACTACTAATAATTAAAATATACTAAATAATGCATCCCACACATGAGATTTTAATACAATTCGTTCTAGTCTCTAACCCATGGCATGCTGATGGTGGGACTGGGGGGGGGGGGTCACTATCACTCTCTCCACATTTTGGTATCTTTTGAGGGAGGGGTACATAATTATTTATATCAAGGATGATGTATGATTGGTATGATATAGATGAGTGTTAAGAATAATTTTGTTTTTATGGTTTCTTATGTAGACATTCCCAGTTGGATGTTTTGTGAAACATATGATGTAGATACATGCTAGGAAAATGGAATTTTGGGACCCTTTTGATCTAGTTCATGGAATCTTAGATTAATGAATGATAAAGGGACATGTACATGTTGTATTTTTTGTGTCATATTGATGGAACATGAATCAAGATTACATCTTTTATTCTTTTAGTTGTTTTGTTTTGGGAATGTAAATCTGATAAATATCATTTAAATTAATCTTAAAAAATTATTATACAAGGATAAATAAGTAATGATTTCCCTTTTTAGACATGGGACAAGATCATCCTCTATATTTTGATGTGATACTGGAGGATAAACATGACTACGTTGCTGATCATTTCAGGTTTGATATTATTAGTATTATGATATGTGGGATATGATATTCCAAGCCATTCAATGGAAGTATTTATTGACAAAGAAGGGTGTCATTTTATATTATTTTGGGAGAAAGAGATATAAAGATGATACACTAATTGATTTATTTTTTATCGAGGATCTGGATAAATATTGGGACCCAAGGTGGTTACATAAATGCAATTATTTTTGTGATAGTTGGATAAGTTTTTTCCTTGTAGAGAAGTAGATGGAAGGTATTTCAAGTTTCGAATTCTAGAAGGATTCCAAGGAACTGTTCCTTTTGTTGGGCATGATTTCTGTATAGAAGTAGGAACAACTCACCATTAAATAGGGTCATATTTATATTTAGGATATTGGGATCATGTTCATGGATATTATATGTATTTTCATTGATTCTTTTTTATTGAGGACGATTCATGTTAGATTTATCAAAAAGAGATACTATGTCTATTGAATTATTATTCTGTTACTCATTTTATGTTCCCAAAGATTCTGGAGGTATAAAAATGGATGGGTGATCAAGAGGATAAATTCTCTATGAAGCTTACATCATGAGGGATTAATTTAGGTTCCTTTAAGAGTAGATATGTTAATGGTATATCTCAAATGTTTTGTCCTTCATGTATTTGAATAGATGGGACTTGACAATAGTAACATCCCTTCTAGATATCTAGAGCTAGTGGTTTCCATGAACATCATTGGGAATTTAGACACTTGTGTTGAATATATGTGTTTTCCATCATTTTTTATGTGGAATGTTTTTGTTCAAGATCATTTTCCTAGTGGTTGAAGGGTTCATCATACCTCTTATTAAGAGTTAACAACAATTCCCTTCCTACATCACGAGAAGTAGGATTATTCTCCAGATTGATTGGATGGGGTAGGTAGTGGTTATGCTAAAGATGTTCCATGAGTTTTTGGACCTCATCCTATGTTTGATTATAAATGAATTATTAATTGCAGAGGTAGAGGATATGAAAATGTTCAACTATTGGTAGCATGGGTAGTAAAAACATAGGGGATAATGATCATTCAACCTATGCATAGTTTATCATTTACCCATTTTTATATTGGTATATGAACTCTATTATTTACCCAAATGTACTACATTCTATTGTGGAATATTTAGAGGCCCAAAATTGTCCCATGAATATATTTACATGACATAGAAATCCTTAATGAATTAATTATTTACATCAACCAGTATTTTTCCATATTCTCTATAATCTACTTCGTTAAGAGGAAAATCCAATACTAGAATGTGGATGTCTAACCTGATTTTTTTCATTATGAATTTCATTATAATATATCATGTTAGTTCTCAGAAACCCTTATTTATTTAATGGTTGTGTTGTTAGTGGAATTACATGATTCTATGACCGTTGGGGGGCTCGGGTCATTGTTAAGTACATGCATGTTTTTCCATATGAGGTTCTAATGGAACCCCAATAACAATAGTTTGAGTTTGGGATAGAAATTTTGTCTTGCGCTTACCCAATTTAAATGGATCCCTATAACATTACACATTCCAGGTTTTGGAATATGATGATTTATATTGATGATATATTTAATGATGTTGTAATTCATCCAAGTGTGACACCTAGGGGTTCTCCATTGTTATTTTTGAAATAGATAGATATTATTAAGTGGAACAGTGTAGAATACCAGACTATAGACCAATTGATAACTAAGATTCACTATGATCATCCTATTATAAATTATGTTTTCATCAATTTGATAGGGTATACTTGATTCTTCATGATGGATCTAATGTCCAAATACAACCAATTTAGGTGAGATGAATGGGTTATCTAGAATACTACCATCATATGATTGTATAGGAACTTTTAGTTCATGTTAATGCCTGTTACAGTCAAAACAACATCGTTTTTGTTCGTAGGGATGTTGAACAATATGATACATGAATTCATGGAACATTTCATATTTTTAATAATTTATTGAATACTGAACCACACTATGTAATAGAAGCATCATGTAGATCTTCTCTATTCCGTTTTACAGGTTCTTAGACACCACCATCACAATAAAAAAGTAATCAATGAGTATGGTTGAGACATTAGAGCTACATATCCTTAGTCATGTGGTGTGTCATCAAGGTGTGGATGTATAACCATTAATGTTCATGGATATTTTTTCTTTAGAATAACATAATAATTTCGCAAAGATCAGTAGATTCTTTAGTCTCATAGGCAATTATCGATGATTTCTGATCAATTTATCATGATATTTAGGTTTTTTGACTGCATACATAAAAAAATTATCCTTTTTGTAGAAATATTAATTCCAAGAAGTGTGATTTACCATATGGATATGTTGGTTAGTGATCTAATTCATCATTTTAAAAATAAGATTATAATCATTGTGGTTTTTTGTGATACAACCTACATGGTTTTGGTGGATGATATGCCGATGTTTTTCCAATACCTAGTGTTTATTTTATTTTATTTATTTTTATGGACTTATTTTCCATCTATGTGATTTTCTAAAATTACATTTTTATGTAAAATATTCTCCAATCTTGATGAATAATATCAGAAAAAGTTTTAGGAAAATTAAATGGGAGATGATGATTTCTAATTGAGAAGCAATATTTTATGTTGAGATTTATCCCTCGAGAGGTATCCATTTATACACATAATGGATAATATAATGTCATGGAAGATGTAATTTCATGATTAATACGATTAATGAAATTAATTTTATTGGGATATTGTGGGTGTTTTTTGTTGAATGATCATTTGATAGCCATTTTTCAGATGTAATGTGGACCCAGAGAGGTATAACATGAGATTTCTTTTATATATTTCCCAATTCCCATATAGGTTGGTTTTTATATTCATGTATAAAAATATTTTGATAGGTCTCACTTGATGTGGAATGGACATTACAACAAATAACATTGTCTAAAATATAGTGATTAAGGTGTCTAGTGAAACTCAATGGTGTATGGTCTACGAAGGGATATATATTGTTCATTTTTAGAGGAAAATATGTGTTTTGGAAATTGAATGTAGATTCTGATTCTATATCATCATTGGAATATCATCCTGGTGATGGGTTGTGAAACTGGTGGTAGATATCCACCAGTATATATATATGGTGGAAAATCACCAATACTGGAGATCTAAACTAGTGGTAGATCATTAACTCTAGGTAGATCAACGAACTAGATGAAGATTTCAAAACTACTGTTATATCATTGAAATTGTAGTATATCACGGAACAAGAAGTATTTTAGTGAACTTGTGGTAGATCAACAGAAGTATATCCTCATGGTTCTGGATCACCAATAGAAGATATCTCATGGTAGATCAGCAATGGTATATAACTGAACTAGTTGATTATTAATGAACTATAGGCAGGTAATTTAATAGGAATACTATCCCCAATAGTATACCTATAATTTTATATATATCATGAATCCAATGTTCTAGAAATTTAAACCATTACCCTGTTCATATTTTCATTTCAAACACGGTTTCTATGACATAAATAATAGGATTTAATTTATTTTTTAATCGAGGATAATTATATAATTGATGTCTAGAATTTTTTTAAAATATATAATGCCCATAGTTAATGTATTGTATTAGGTATTTCTTAAATGGTATATTATAATAATATCAAAACCAAGTGGTTTGATATATATTTCTTTTTAAGAAAATAGCATCCATCATTCTGTTTGTTATTACATTGATTTATGATGGTATTTTCCCAAATATTTTCCCCCTATATTTATAGTGTCATCATTTCTATATTTGTTCATGTTCTTCCGTAAAGATAGATTACCCTATCCATTCACTCCATGAATCTGGTGGAATTATTTTTTGTTATTCATTGATCATCCATGTAGGGAAATTGTCTTCATTTACCCTTATGTGTATCATGTGGGGTGGATTTATTTTATACATCAATGTGGAGAGGGTTCAATAAAAATTAATAATGATACATTACTGTGTTAAATTAAGTTCAAAAGAGACTTTGGAATGAGAAACAAATGTTTTTCAAGATATTTTATTATTATTTATAATGTGATTATATAGGCATAAATCATTGGGGAAAATCATGGTTGTTGTTGAATTGTTTTCATGATAGTGGGGAAGTTATAGAAAACATGAATTTTTAATTTGTTGATATAACACTAAAATTAAG
Source organism: Viscum album (assembly GCA_963277665.1). Taxonomy (NCBI): domain Eukaryota; kingdom Viridiplantae; phylum Streptophyta; class Magnoliopsida; order Santalales; family Viscaceae; genus Viscum; species Viscum album. The sequence continues at coordinate 263,147,512 of OY728122.1, read as the reverse complement.
TGTCTAATAACCTATAAATTGTTAATGAATTGGTTGTACCTCGATATATTACATCTAGGATAACTCCCATTAATAAAAAAGTGAAACTGAATTAAATCACCAATTCTTAAAGAGTTAATTGCTATGTGTGGTGTGTGGAATGTAATTTTCGGAAGAGGTTGTGTATCAGTTTTTTTGTTTTCAGTGTTGATTTGATCTTTGGATAGTGGAAATGCTTTGATGTGTGCTCATTAGTATTGTAATGGATGTTTAGTTGTGGTTGGGTAGTGGAAATAAAAAAATTGAGGTTGATCGGATGGTATGATAAATGTGTACAATATTTTCCAATGAAATGTTGGGTTACATTGTTTCTCGAGTAGTTTTGGATTTAATATAACATGGATAATTATAATTAAAATGGAATATGAATTTGATTTAAATGTAATAGGTTATCTTTTAAAATGGAGAGCTTTGAAATATAAATTAATCGAGTAGATATTAATGCAATATATTGTCCTTATAAATTAATTTGGATTATAATGATAAATATGTAAAATTGAAAACATTTATTGGGTTTTTGGATTGTGTGTTGTGTCATGTTGGGTGTTTTGGTTCATTTTGAAGTGGTATGAGATGATAAATTAGTATTAGGGTGATGTGGTGCAGTTTTGATGTTGTTTGTTGCTGGTTTTTAATAATTATGGTTGGGATTGATTGATTTTTATTATATTAATATACCATTTTATATACCTTGTGATATATACTTTCACCCACCAATGTCAGGAAACATATATCAAAACCCTTATATATATATATATTAGGGGTATTTTTTCCGACAACCCAATTGGAGGATGGATATATGGATATCCTCACATCCCAATGCCCTTTCTAGGTGATGGTGATGTTCATGGGCTATGATGACAAAAGTGACATTGAGTGATATGTGATATGATGACATATACTATGGGTCATGCATTGTTGGGGGATGTCCCAATGTTGATGTACTTCATGTTCATGATACCCTTTGATAAATTTTAGGTGAGGTTATATGAGTGACCCAGTTTCTATGAGTGCGATGTGTTGTGGAATGATTTATTATGTGTCTATGAGAGTGATGTAATGGTATATGATGTGATTTCGGATGGGTGGGACCACCAGATGTTCAACATTGGGGTGTGAGAGAAAAAAATAAGTGGGAAAGTGATATAGGGTATCATTTATTTATATTACTCATATTATGTGGTTATATATGGATTTTTTTATTGTTTTCAGGGACCTTATTGAGGAGAGTATTAGTTATTATAAAAATATATCGTCACATTAGTTCAATTTATTTCTCAAATGTAAAATATTGTGCTCTTTTCTCATTTACATGAGAGTCATTCCATTTTTAACATAGAATAAACATATGTTCATACTATATATACGAAACTATTATTTAGGATTACAGAAGGACTATGCCGATTTTGTGGGATATAACTTTCTCAAATGATTTAATTGATGTTCTTTTACTTATTTAGATTTATTTTTGGGAATTTGTAATGGATACTATTATCTTAATCTATATTATTTATTAATGTATTATGGGATGGTTTTTGGATCCGTTTCATATTATTTTATTCTATTTCATATGTTTGATTGATATTATATCATGGACCTGTTTATGTTATAGAATATAATGCTTCAAATACTTGATTTTTTATACACTCGATGATAATCTCAACAAGGGGCCTACTAGAGGTTGGAATCATTTGTAATTATATATCTCCCATAATTTCATTTTATATAGATTTATTATTCTTGAAATAATTGGATATCAAAATGATATAAATCATGTATTGTGATTTTATTTAGAAGTCAAAGAATCATTTTCATGTCACGTTCCATTAGATGAGCTTTCATATAATAAAATATATGAATCATCCATTAGTATAACACAATTTGTGGATTTATATGGGAGGAAATTCCATTATGAATTGTACATTACTGAGGATGGGGAGGTAGTAGTTTATGGACCTTATGACGTGATGAGAACAGACTAATAGGTTTTGTTAGTATTATAAAGGATTATGGAAGGGTATGACATACTAAAGTCTTAATTTTATCTAAGGAGGAGTCCCCTGGATTTTTTTTAGAAACCATGTTATATTTATGGTTTAACTTAAATTTGGTTTTTATAGGTTTTCAAATGGGATTAATCACTCAACATCGACTGTTAGGTTCTTTTTGGTGCCGGGGTGCATTGTTGGGGTTGATTACATGTTGTAAGGATCACCGCAACTTGAATAGATCCCTGACGTCCTCCAAATATCTAAACTCAAATGTAGTCTTGGTGATGTGTCAAATTTCATTGAAAGGCGAATGATGGATATCCAATATGACACAATAACTTTGGATATTCAATTGGATATCAATGATCATTGATAGACGGTGCTTCAATGATGTACCAATCATTTGGTCCTTGTGTTGTAAAGGCATGGTGGTCTGGAGGAGCTTACATGGGAGTGTGAGATGCTGTTGTATGCCCCGTACCATGTGATGTTGTGAATCGTTTTAGGAATAGTACATTATTTCCATTAACTTTGTGATGAATTTACCTTGATGTTTTAAATTAGATGCCATGATTTCTTAATGTGTGATGGGTGATAAGGATTTTGGGGAATGAAAATGGGATGAACTGATTCCTAATAGTGACAAATTATACTGTAATAGGATTAAACAAGTGTGGGTGAGTCAGTTACATGTAAATAATATTGTATTATGGAATATAGGATGGAATTTAAAGATTCACATGTTTGGGGTAGTATAGTTTTGTTTAGATATTTTGGTCTCTTAAGTTGGATGGTACAATTAGAAGTATTTTTTTGGATGTTACATTACCCAAGAGAGGTATTTTGTGGTATTTTTGTTCATTTATTTTAATTCCATACATTAGAGTTGGGTTTAAATTCATGATCAAGTGAATCTTTGGGAGGTAATTGATATATGATCATAGGACTTCCATCTCATTGCATTGTTGTGAATTTTGGGATTGAGGCTATCAGGGGATGTTCAAAGTTGTTTACTAGAGGAGGGGATGAGATTTGTGGTGTATTGAGGAAAAAGGACTACATTAGAAGATTATAAAAAATCATTGAGGTAGATCTCCAATTTAATATCTTCTTGGTGGTCTATCACTAAACTGATGGTATATCTAAAATAGTATAAATTTTGTGGTCATTATTGATGAAAAATTGTACTATTAACTATGGGCTTCATGAGTATTGGTCATTGTCGGCACTAAAATATTGACAGTTGAGTGCATGGGAAAATGTGGGTTTATCTCATGTGGCTATAGGCCAATGTGTTTAGATACTATGCTTTTATAGACTTAACAATGATTCCTATTAAAGTAACTAATTATTTAAAATATATGATTTGTAAATATTTTACTTCTTTAGAAAAATCATTATTAAAACATGACATTTGATTTATCACAATAATGGTCATTCTAATTCACCATTCATTCACATGTGACATTTATTGATCCCTATATTTATTGTTTTAATGTGATATAATAATATTTATATAATAATTTTTAACCATATTCCCTTGGTGTTTCATCGTACCTCTCGTAAAATGGAACCAATATCTCATCCACATGTCATCAATTACGAAAAATTTATTATAATCATAATATTTTATGGTTGATTAAATTTGTTTAATAAAGTTTTGATTTTATTTTAATTACATATGATGGTACCTCATGGGATCCATAATAGAAACCAGTCAAAATAGTCATTACCTGTATATTTTACTTTAATTCATAGGTACAAATGATCACAACACTGTCCAATTAATATTATCATTCATAACACCTCACCAATCAATAAGTACATTGCATCACAATTTAATGTATCTAAATTGGTTTCATCACATTCCTGAAATATCCAATAGAAAAAATTTCCTTCAAATAAAATTAAAATATATATATTTTCAATCCATTATTTTTTCTACAAAAACCACTAAGAATGTTATAAAATGAAATAATTAAATGATTATTATTAGATCATTTTTCTGAAATATGGTAAAATCCATGGGTAACCCATATGGTATTGTAGGGTGGGGATGGTTTAAAATTTAATGATTACATTATTTATATGAATTTGTAGACAGATGGAAGAAGATAAAAAACACGTGGATTTTCCACACCTCTCCCCGACACACCCATTTCTCATTACCAAATATTATAGATCTCAGAACTAGAAATAGATAAATAATATAGAAGTAGATAACTGACCAAGAGGTAGATCACTAAACTAGTGATATATCACTAAACCTATGGTAGATCACTAAAATGGAGGTATATAACTAATCTAGAGGAATCGAACATAACATTCTATTGATAACTAAATTGGAGGTTGATCATTTAAAATATATCTTCATAGCAGCAGATGACTAACTATGAATAAATGTAGTCTGATAAAAAAAATGGAAGATCATTGAATTGGTGATAGATATTTGAACATGTTTTATACCAGAAAACTATAAGTAGATCTATGAAATTTTTTCCATCCATGGTGTCATTTAACCAAAAATTTATCTATAGTGAAACATGTTTTCTATAAATCTCTAGTTTTTCAATTTTTTTTAGGATAATAAATTATTTCAATGACATAATGAATGGAATTTAATTCAATTTAAAATGAGGATATTTATATAACCATTTATTAAAATGTCATGATCCAATTTAATAGAAACACCATGTGTATTTGATGAGATCATCCTAAAATGATTAATTAACACCATATGAAATCCCATTGGTTTCTGGTTTAATTGATCTAATTAGACAGCCACTAATAGATTACATTTGTATTACATTCATTTCATATGGGAGGATCCAAATCATTTTTCATATGGATTCATGTATCCTTTTTTTCAGTGTCCATTCATTTTCGTCCATGAAGGTGGTTTCCTCTTATTTGAGAAACCCTTGTTGTTGGTGCAATAAGTTTTTAAAATCATAATTCTTTAATGTAAGGAATTATCATACATTTATACATAGTGTATTATATGAGGAGGATTTACATTATTAATATATTTGGACATAGTTGAATAAAACATAATAAAGAGAAACTATATGGGAAAATAAATTTAAAAAGTGTTAGGTAATCTAAATAAGCTGTGTTTATGAGATATATTATTATTGATATTATTATTATATAGGAATATTTTTTTGAAAAAAATATAGGGTATTGTTGTCTTATTTTTTATAGAATGGTGAAAATATGCAACATTTATTTTTTATTGTTTTATATTACTCTATATAGAAAATGAATATAAATTATACTAGGATAATGAATAGCTTGAAGTAAAATATATGAATTTTGTGATAACTTCCTTTAATAATGAACTACAATTGAATTATATACACTATAAATAACTGTGAGAACCCTATGTATGTGGTGTGAAATGTCTTGATAGAAGTTGATGTGTGTATTGAATTATATGTCTTGATGCGATGTTTGGACAATTTCTATGTTTTGATTTGATTGCAATGGTTCTATAATGGTGGTCCTGGTATGGTTGTGTTTATTCTTTATGAAAATTGGGGTAAAGATGTTGGTATATAGAAGTTGTAAATTATGTTATAATGATATGATGAGTTAAAATATTTTCCTATGGAGTGTTATAATTAATATTTATTGGCTACATTTAATTAAGTATGAAATAAAATATTAATAAAAAATAAGTGGATTTTTGTTTATATGGTGTGATGATAAATATAAATTTAATGAGTTGGAATTATATGAATGAATTAGTTGTTTTAATGAATTTTGATTTTGGTTAAAAATATGGAAAATATATTAATTTGATTGGGGTTCTTTATTATAGATTATGGAATGTTTTTGGTGTTGTGAATTTAGAAGTAGTTATAGATATTTCAGATGTTATGACATGAAGTGATCATTGTTATGTGGTTTGTGCATTAGTTTTAAGCCCACAGGGTTGGTATTGAGTGTTGTATATTATATATAAATATATGTATAATATTTTAAATTTACCTGTGAGATTTATTCTCATAACAACCATGTCATGGACAATGAGTTGATTGTGATATATATATATATATATATATATATATATATATAAATTAAAGGGGATCCCACCTATAGGTTGGAGGATGAATTTTTGGAAACTCACTATTCCTCTCTCCCTCTTAATGTTGATGGTGGAAAGCATGGGGTGTGATATATAGAAGTGAATTGTATCACTATCTTGATGCGATTTTTTGGGATATGATTTCCCAAGTTACTTAGGGTGAGATGTGATGAGGTGACTTATGGAGGGGTTATCCAATGTAGTTGGGGGGCAAGAGATTTATGTACATCATATTCATGATACACAACTATACTATTTATGATATTTGATGTGATGTGATGGATCAGGTGTTTATGATCATGATGTAATGTGATTTTATGACCTAGGTTCCTATGTTTTAGATGTGATTTTATGTGATATGATGTTATATGAAAGGGTTGAGAGTTCCATTGAATCCTTCATTAGGGTGTGAGAGTGATAAATTAGTGGGAAATAGGTGGAATGTTCCCATTATCAACATTATTCATATTATATAATTATACATAGAAGTATTATTTGGTGTGTGACCCATGGTGAGGACGGGATTGGTTATTATACTTATATTGGTAATTTTGGGTTCTACCATTTGCACACATGTGATTTAATATTATCTATTTACATGTACAAAAGAGACTCTTTTCAACTGAGAATAATTTTATGCTCAGCCCATGTATCTTAAATTATTTTTAGGTTTCAAAGAGGACAACATGGGACCGGATGGACATTACAAGCTCAAATTAATAGATATATTCTATGTGTTTTCATTATATTTTCTTTTTTTATATTTCAATTGACACATGTTTCCATTTTAGATTTAATTCTACATGCATTATGTGATTATTAATTGATTAAATTTATATTATTTCATGGATTTTATTTCAACTGATTAATAATATATCCGGATAAAATATATAATATAGAGGACAATCCATGATATACAATTGATTTTTAGTTCATTGGTGCTATTTTAAGACTCGGGGACTACCAATGTTGGGAGTTTGGGGGATTATCTATATCCCTTCATTTTGGTATCTTTAGAGTGAGGGGGTTATGAAATCCATATTTTTTACTCATTTCTCATTGGATATTTATGTAGACTATAATAAGGATATATTAATCAAAAAAATATAATATCTATCTTATATTAATGTATAAATATAGGTTAATATATAATTTACATTCTTTTATTCTATCCATAAAAATTTTAATATAGCATTTGTGGGCACAAACATCCTTTTGTATCCTTGAATGGTGTAATTATTTTTTCATGTCTCGTAAATTTGTAAATAAAAATAATTAATATTTATGATATTTTCATCATTGTTATAAGTATGTAGGTTATGATAAAATGATAAATGTATGTGGCCTAGAACTACTAATCCATAACAATTGATAAAAATTATTTATTTACAACAAGGAATAATAATTTCAATAAATAATTACAAATAAAATACTTATAAATTTTTTTATGTATGGTATATTTGTTTTTATGTATTTCATTATTATTTTTAAAATAGATTTATAATAGAGACATATTTATTATAAATGTGAATATAATACTGATAAAGTACGTCGAACATGGCGTATTCTATTATTTCACAATTTCAATATTGTTGGTGTTTTTTATGTTTTAGTTTCCATTGGAGGGATTATTTTACCTGTATATCAAACCGTAAATATTTTTTATTATGAATTGGAAACTATTATAAACTAAAATTAATTCCCACATTCCCATATTTATGTACTCAAAATAATGAACTAATGGTATTATGAAAAAAATACATTTTTATCTACTCAGTTGGTATTTTTTTATTCTAGTACATTAGTTTCTATAAAATAATTTAAATATTGTATTTTAAATTATGAAAATATTTCTTAATGATATTTTTTTAGATTTTCCACATCTTACAAAATTACTGAAGTAGTTTTATCCTTTCATGAATAATATAAAAGGAATCATTATCATAACATATATAGCATGAATAGAATTTACTAACATGAATAAAATAAAATGCAGTAATGAAATCATAAAATGTTTCAAAGGTTCCTCCAAAAAGAATATTTTCCTTAATATTGGGGAAAATGTTATATATTAAATTACTGATTCTATATTAATATGTGTATTATTATAAATAATTTTCCAATATTTTTTTAATATATTTTCATGTAAATCAATGTACATTCATGAATCTCATTAATAAAAGAATATATACTAAAAAAGATTCCAACCACACTATTTCTGTTACTATTTTATGATTATTAAGTATAAATAATATATTGAAAATGTATATTTATTTGTAAAATTAAATAAATTTATTGGATATAAGGATTGTTTAATATTTTTTTTTTGTTTATTCATGTGTTGAATGCATTATAAATATTATGTGGTTTTTGAGACACAGAATTAATTATCCATTAAATGAATATTTAGGACTAACGATACAATACATGTTAGTAATTTTCCATAGAAATAATAATTTTAGGTATATGTCATGGAGTAAATCATCGATATTATATTTTGGATTTATGAAATTATACATTCCTTTACAAATATATTAGCTCTTGACTTCCATGTGATTTTTTAATTTTTAAGTGATAAAGAACATTATTATTGAACATTTTATTGATAATATGTTATATAATTTTCTAACATTTTAATAATTTGGTCAATTATGAAATATTTGGGATTAGATCAATCATTTTCAAATTTGATGAAAATTACATATTTAACCAATTAAAATTCATATTATTATTCCAAATTTAAATACTTTTATGTATATTATTTTAACAATAAATTTTAATGATATGTTAATCACTATATTTTCTACAATGTTAATTTAGTGAATTTGAGATGGATCATGCATTTTAGGGGACTAAATTGGCCAAGAACTCAATGTTGGACTGAACTATCCAAATTGGACATCACTTCACCACATTGGAAGTATATTTTTCATCTGGATATGGATTGGGACAAAATATTTAGAGAATATCAAGGACATGATTACAAACAATTCAACCACCTATAATACCTGCCAATTCAGGTGTTGTTGAGGTCAACAATGAAGTTCATGTATGATTAAATTTTTTTCCCGAATTTCCCTTTCACATATAAATAGGTATCGTAACCCAGCCCTCCTATACTCAATTTTAAGGTTATTTGCACTCATTGAGAGGGTTTAGTGAGTAAATCAAAAGGTTTGTCTAAATGGGTGTCTCTTAGGATGACCTTAATACACTGTGAAGATGTATGGACATGTGCAAAAAAAAATTCCAAGAAAGCTCACTACTCCCACATCCACATTGTGTTCCTTTGTTTTCATGCTTGTATTTTTTAATTTTATTCAACTAATATTCGTTGATTTTTTTGATCTATATATTTTTCTTCTTTCTTTGGATTATATGTTTGGATATGATATTTGGGTTTCCCTTTCAATCCATTTCTTATGAAAAATCTCTCCATGGGGACAAATCCACCCATGGATGAGTGATTTCAATCGTAGTTGATTTAATACCAACTCTATTCATTTATTTAATTTGAATATGTAAGCATATTGTATTTTATAAATTCTGATTAATGATTTGAGTATTAATTTCAATATATCATGATCAACATGGGGTAGAATTTTAGGGTTCAACTCTCATCCAAAAAAATTAATTCTCAAATATAGGATGTTAATTCTTCCCTAACATACCACTATCCATAATATAGATTTTGATTAAAAATAAAAGTAGGATGATGCAATAGGATGTTCTAAAGTTCACTTAAGGCTCAATTTTTAAATATTTGTGGTCTTGTTAACTTTTATAAGGTATAGGTGTTGAAAAAGCTAGGGTATATTAATTAAAAGAATTATAATCATATGGGAAAATGACAAATTATAGTTAAAGGGGTAGATTATAGAAACTATTTATTATCATATATGTTATTTTGAAGAAACGTTGTCTTTGATTGTTTTTTTGTTGTTTAGTTTATTTTATGAAGGTCACATAACCAACCCCCATCTTGTGTTCTATTTTTATTAAATTATCATTTTTTTTTCATCAAGCCTCTTAAATATTTTTTAATTGACTTCATATTTGAGAAAAAAACCTAGGTAACCCGCTGTTCCACATATAGTTCAATCGAAAATATTCTGAGACTGTGTGCGACAATGCACATCAAATTGGCATTGTTTTCTTGGAGGATGGTTTGTTATTAAACCAATTTTATGTATGTTAATTATGTAAAGACCCGTAAAATTCAAGGGAAATTTTTTCTTAATTTTCTTTAGAATTTTACAAGAGCGTGGTTTCAGACGGCACCTGATTCCGAGGCCCGGAGTGCCCGGAATTAATTTCCGAAGTTTGGCTCGGGTACGTTCAGTGAACGAACGAGCGGGAATTCCTAACTTTTGATCCGGTGCTCGGAATTGAAATCCGAGGGCACCGATGAACTCGCAGCGCCGATATTCGCTTAAAGAGACCTTTTCGGTAGTTGCGTTTGTTGCGAGTTGAAAGTTAGTTTTGGGGTTTTCAGTTGAGTTAAATAAAATTTGTGTAAGACAAATTTTATTTTAACTTATTAAAAACCTACCAAAGGAGGTTGGAAGTGGGACCCACACCCACTTAACCTCCCTTGGGAGGATTAAGTGTGGTGGGGCCCACACGAACCCCTAGACTTTTCAAGTTCCCTTAACCCCCCTCTTAATTGGCTTAAGTCACTCTTAATTAATTTTGGGGGTTAACTCTTTTGAATTTCAAACTTTTGAAATTATTTTATGTTTTGTAATAATAAAATAAGATGTTATATTATTTTATTATGGGTTGTTGGATTGTCCCCTTGAGAGCTTTTTGAGAGCTTCCTCTTCATCTTCAAGCTCTGACGAAGAACGAAGAACGCTCAAACTCCGACGAAGAACGACGCCTCTCTTCTTCGTCCTCGGTGTCAACAAGAGGAAACGCCGCTTCCTCTTCGGACCTTCTTCGTCGGCATACGAAGATTCGACAACTACTCTTCCTCCGCGACACCGATATTCCACGACTCCGTCAACGTGCGACTATCAAGGTAAGGGTTCTTGAGTTCGTTGTTTCTTTTTTTTTATTTGACTTTCCTCGAGACTTGACGTAGAACGCTCAAGTTCCGACGAAGAACGCCGCTCCGCTCTTCTTCGTCTTCGGTGTCAACGAGAGAGAACACCACATCTTCCTCGGACAACCTTCATCGGCGTACAAGGATTTGCCAACGACGTGCCTCTTCGGACGCGCCTCTTCGTCGTTGAATTTGACGAACGACGACCGCGTCGCCCGACCTCCGTGACGTCGTCTTCTGCGGAACGTAGAACGATCTTCGAACCTTATACCAAGGTAGGGGATGTTGTTTAATATTTAATTATATCATTCTTGCTCGTGGTTCGTATGACTAACGTGAGGATGTTGTTTATTTAAAGTTGCGTTATTAATTTAACGTGAGGGGGTCGGACCGTACGAACACAGCCGAACCCCCTCCAACGATCTTGTTTGTTCTTGCGGGTGGAAGCAAGTGGCGTGGTGCCGTCGCACCACGCGGTTGATCGTGCTTTTATTTTACGCAACGCCGTCGCGCGCACACCATGGAAGAAACAACAAGAACGCGACGCCGTCGCGCCGCGTTGAAAGAAATTAAAGTGCGGCGGAGGGGCGCGGTGCCGTCGCACCGCGCCGGACGACGAACACCGCGGCCGGTTCCGGGCCGCGGCGGGACGAGAAGACCGCGGCCGGTTCCGGGCCGCGGCGGAAGAGGAGACCGGCGGCCGGGCCGCCGGCGTCGGAAGTCAAAGGCGGGACCAGAATTTCCGGTCACGTTGGTAAAAACCGGCCGACCAGCTGGCCGGCCGGATGACTTAAAACCGGGGAATTTAATTCCCCGGCCAACCCTTGAAAACCCCCCTCTTTAAGAGGGGGGCGGTTCTTTAAGGAGGGGGGGGCAACAGCCCCCCGGTTCGTGACTAACCGGCCCCCACGTGCGGGGGCCGTCTCTTCAAAATCGGCGCGGCAAAGCCGCGCCGCCATCCAACAGCGGGGGCAATCAAGCCCCCCGCGTGCCACCCACGAGCGGCGCCAGGCGCCGCCGCCGCGGCCCGCCGCCGCCTCCGCCGCGCCGCCTCCGCGCGCCGCCGCGCGCCGCCGCCGGCCGCCGCGCCGCCGCCGTCCGCCGCCGCCCGCCGCCGCCGCCGGCCGCCGCGCCGCCCAGGGGGGGGGGGGGGGGGGTCGGGCCGGGTCGGCCCGGACCCGGACCCCCCCGTTTCGTACGAGATTTGGTTTTTAGCTCATAACATGAGCCTCGGACCTCCGAATGACGAACCGTCTGTGGCAACGCGATCCTTGGATCGAGACGGTCGTTTCGGTATATCGCACTCAAGGTTTCGGATTACTTTGAGTTCGGCCGGGTTGGTTCGTTCACGGAACCAACCGGGCCTTCGGAGCGGAAACACTCATATCTTGAGCCACGAACGTCCGATTGACGCGCCGTCAGTCGCGTTGCGTTCCTCTTAATGAGACAGATCTTTTGGCATACTCCGCCCGAGGTTGGACGTAGGTGGAGTACGGTCGGGTTGGTTTTGCCTTAAAAACCAACCGGGCCCCGGAGACGAAAAAGCCAATAACTCACAGACCGGGCGTCCGATTGACGCGCCGTCTGTTTCGTTGACTTCCTCTTGATGAGACAGAACTTTTGACATACTCCGCCCGAGTTTTGGATACAGTCGGAGTATGGCCGGGTTGGATTGTACCCGAAATCCAACCGGGCCCCTTGAACGGAAAAGCTGATATCTTTCAGACAGGACGTCCGTTTGACGAACCGTCAGCGGCGTTGGTGTTTACGTTTAGTAACGGTCCCTATGAGTATACCCTTTGGGAGTTCGGGGTACAGATGAGATACGGCCGGGATTGGTTCGCACTCGAAACCAACCGGGCCCCTGGGATGAAAAGGCTAATAACTCACAGACCGGGCGTCCGATCGACGTGCCGTCTGTTGCGTTGAGACCCCTGTGACGAAACGGACTTTTGAGATACTTCTTTGTGGGACTTTGAGATACTTGGGTATCGACCTGTAGCTCATGGAGCGGACCCTCCCAGTGACGAGCGTGCGATGTACGGAGACCGTGTAGCTGGCTGAGACCTGACGACTGCTTGACCGACTCGACTTGGAGTGAGTCGACTAGCCCAGTGGACGGAGCACTACTTTCTGAGGTGCAGACCCATGGCGGACGGAGCACTACCTGTGTGACAGTGCAGACCCGCGGTGCTCGTCCGGAGAGTACCTCAGCAGGCTACTAGGGGGTGTGCACTACTGAGTTTGGGTGACATACCTCGGCGGGAAGCACTACTGTGTCTGGGTGGCTGACCCGCGGTACTCGACAGGAGGAGTACTTCAGCAGTCTTAGGTTAGTGAGCAGTACCTCGGAGTCGTGACAGGACCACTGCACACTCCAGAGACGGAGCTCTTCAGCAGTTACGGTTTCGATAATGAAAATCCTGGTTTGAGCTGAGACTTTTGACCTTGTGTTTACTTCATGATTGAGATGGGTCACTTGCTAACTTTGGTATATGTATGGGCATATACCCGGGTAGTGGTTATCCGTCGTTTTCACAATCCTTGTGTTTCCTCATGATTGAGATGGGTTACTTGATAACTTAGGTATATGTATGGGCATATACCTAAGTAGGGTTTATCTGTTGAGATCTTCTTGTGTTTATCCTTGTTGGTTTTAGTGAGACCTTGAGGGTCTCGGGGTCCCTACTGAGTATCGTTATACTCACCCCTGCACGGGCTATGCCCGCACCTCGTTGTGTTGGTTGCAGACGACGGACAGTGCTGACAAAAGCCGAAGGTTCAAGGACTGGACGGTACCTGGAGGTGGACAATACGACGAGGCGGTACCCGGAGGTGGACCACTGGGCGGGACATACTCGGAGCGGATGGAGGAACCCGAGGAGCAGAGGAGCTATCTGTACCCACCCTTCAGGTGGGATTTCCAGTGGACATCTCAGCGTAGCATCTTTACTTTTCAGTCGCTGTTTTTCCTTTCGAGTTGTACTTTACAGTTGGGCTTGTATTTCCGGCCCCTTTTTACTTTTCAGCTCTTCTTTTTGTACTTAGTGTTTTACTTCCGCTTGCTTACTCTGTGATGTTTGTTTACCTTTCAAAGGCAATGCCTTCCCTTTTTCTGGGATTTACGCCTTGGTGCTAGTCGCCAGCCCCTGGCCTATGGAAGGCGGGCTTGGGGTAGTCACGGCACGGACCCCGAGGGCGGGTCGTGACAAATTGGTATCAGAGGAGTTCGGTTCTACCGCAGAACTTATAACTCCGATCTTTCTTTCTGTGAAGCGATAGTGTTAAGGGTACCGAGTGTGGTTTTCAGTTCAGGGAGTCCAGTGTTGGTGCGGGCGGCCGACGTATCCATACACCAGGACCCTGACAACTGATTTCCGACTTTGTGCACGAAAACACTGATTGCGTGTGTGTTTTCAAAAGTTTTTCCCCTTAAAACAGCTCAAACCAGGTCACCTCACCAGGTATAATCGTTTGATCGTGTTACGTTGTTTCTTTCAGGATGTATTTTCTCAGACGATCAGCTAGAGCCCGGAGGGATGAGTGTGCTGACAGTCTGTCGAGCGACGAGGCTTCGGTACAGGGCCCTCTTGCAGTTGAGGCACCAGCGGAGGCACCAGCGGTACTACCATACGTTGGGCCACCGATGCCACCATCCCCAACAGTAGGCGATGCACGACGCTTGAGCGCGCTGCACGAGTTCCAGCGCCAGAGGCCACCCAGGTTCCGGGGAGAGACGGACCCGCAGGCGGCTGAGGTTTGGCTGGAGGCTGTGGTGAGAGTCTTCAGGCTAGTGGGGACGCCGACAGACTTCATGGTGATCTTTGCTACCAGCCTCCTTCAGGCAGCAGCAGGTAGGTGGTGGAGCCACTTGTTTCAGTTTTGAGATGAGATGAACTTCGCATGGGAAGACTTCGAGACCTTCTTCAGGGTGGAGTTTGTGCCAGTATCTCTACACCCCGAGCGTGTACAGGAGATTCTGCCTTTGCCGCATGTTTTTCGATCAGAAGCCGAGTCATCTGTGGGCAGTAGACAGATGATGCAGAGGTCCAGGAGGACCAGACCAGCAGTTGGGCGATCTCGGGTTTTAGGACCGGTGGTGCGGGGCACCCGAGGTGGGGTCAGAGCCAGGCATGCCAGAAACGGACAATGTTACTCCTGTGGCGGAAAGGGTCACCTGGCACGTGACTGTCCGACTCCTCGATCCGCAGGCTTGGAGGGAGCCACCGAGGTTGAGGCAGCGACAAATGCTGGAGCTCTGGGAACAGGTGGACAGGGGAGGAACTAGTGGTTACGTCTTTTATACTTCTAGTTCCATGTTGATGTTGCTTTTGTGTAGCGTCTTGTAATATGAGCTGCAATAATAAAAGACGCATACCTTTGTGATGTTTTCTTTCCTGTCCTCTTTTGTGATGTTACTAAGAGGTTCCAGTTGACTGTTGACTTGACCCTCACTTGTGAGACATCTACTGGAGGAGACCGGTTACCACACACTGATGCCGAAAGTGTGACTCAACCCTTGGAGGCGAGAGTAACGGTTGGATCTCTTAGTAGTAGCGTCGAGGCCTTACGACGTCATCCTTGGTATGGATTAGTATTATCCATGTTAGGATTGACTGTTTTAGGCAAAGAATGTGGTTCATCCAGGGGATGAGACCAGGTTTCTCTTATCGGAAAAGAAGAAATCTTGCAGCTCTTGTGGGACCAGAGATGGTCCGGGCCACGTCAGAGGAGGTCCATGTCATCCAGGAGCGGATGAGGACAGCACAGAGCCGGCAGAAGTCATTCGCTGACAGGAGGCGGAGGCCACTAGAGTTCGAGGATGGTGACCACGTCTTCTTGCGGGTCTCACCTCGACGTGGTATTCGGAGATTTGGCCGAGGCGACAAGTTATCTCCGCGCTTCATCGGACCCTTCCAGGTTCTCAGCAGGATTGGCGAGGTGGCTTATCGCCTGGCTCTACCACCTCAGTTGCATCGGGTGCACGACGTCTTCCACGTGTCTCAGCTGAGGAGATACGTGCACGACCCGACGCACATCTTTGACCATGGGGAGCTTGACGTTGACGATGGGGTGACTTTTACGGAGGTCCCGGTGGAGATAGAGGATCGACAGGAGCGGGTTCTACATGGGCGATCGATTCCTCTTGTGCGCAACAGATGGCGGCACGGGAATCTCCAGGAGAGCACATGGGAGCGGGAGGCTCAGATGCGTGCTCAGTACCCTCTTTTGTTCCCCTAGTTTTTGATGTAGCTTTACGGGGACGTAAAGCCCTGAGGTGGGAGTAATGTAAAGACCCGTAAAATTCAAGGGAAGCTTTTTCTTAATTTTCTTTAGAATTTTACAAGAGCGCGGTTTCAGACGGCACCTGATTCCGAGGCCCGGAGTGCCCGGAATTAATTTCCGAAGTTTGGCTCGGGTACGTTCAGTGAACGAACGAGCGGGAATTCCTAACTTTTGATCCGGTGCTCGGAATTGAAATCCGAGGGCACCGATGAACTCGCAGCGCCGATATTCGCTTAAAGAGACCTTTTCGGGAGTTGCGTTTGTTGCGAGTTGAAAGTTAGTTTTGGGGTTTTCAGTTGAGTTAAATAAAATTTGTGTAAGACAAATTTTATTTTAACTTAATAAAAACCTACCAAAGGAGGTTGGAAGTGGGACCCACACCCACTTAACCTCCCTTGGGAGGATTAAGTGTGGTGGGGCCCACACGAACCCCTAGACTTTTCAAGTTCCCTTAACCCCCCTCTTAATTGGCTTAAGTTACTCTTAATTAATTTTGGGGGTTAACTCTTTTGAATTTCAAACTTTTGAAATTCTTTTATGTTTTGTAATAATAAAATAAGATGTTATCTTATTTTATTATGGGTTGTTCGATTGTCCCCTTGAGAGCTTTTTGAGAGCTTCCTCTTCATCTTCAAGCTCTGACGAAGAATGAAGAACGCTCAAACTCAGACGAAGAACGACGCCTCTCTTCTTCGTCCTCGGTGTCAACAAGAGGAAACGCCGCTTCCTCTTCGGACCTTCTTCGTCGGCATACGAAGATTCGACAACGACTCTTCCTCCGCGACACCGATATTCCACGACTCCGTCAACGTGCGACTATCAAGGTAAGGGTTCTTGAGTTCGTTGTTTCTTTTTTTTATTTGACTTTCCTCGAGACTTGACGTAGAACGCTCAAGTTCCGACGAAGAACGCCGCTTCGCTCTTCTTCGTCTTCGGTGTCAACGAGAGAGAACACCGCATCTTCCTCGGACAACCTTCGTCGGCGTACAAGGATTCTCCAACGACGTGCCTCTTCGGACGCGCCTCTTCGTCGTTGAATTTGACGAACGACGACCGCGTCGCCCGACCTCCGCGACGTCGTCTTCCGCGGAACGTAGAACGATCTTCGAACCTTATACCAAGGTAGGGGATGTTGTTTAATATTTAATTATCTCATTCTTGCTCGTGGTTCGTATGACTAACGTGAGGATGTTGTTTATTTAAAGTTGCGTTATTAATTTAACGTGAGGGGGTCGGACCGTACGAACACGGCCGAACCCCCTCCAACGATCTTGTTTGTTCTTGCGGGTGGAAGCAAGTGGCGTGGTGCCGTCGCACCACGCGGTTGATCGTGCTTTTATTTTACGCAACGCCGTCGCGCGCACACCATGGAAGAAACATCAAGAACGCGACGCCGTCGCGCCGCGTTGAAAGAAATTAAAGTGCGGCGGAGGGGCGCGGTGCCGTCGCACCGCGCCGGACGACGAACACCGCGGCCGGTTCCGGGCCGCGGCGGGACGAGAAGACCGTGGCCGGTTCCGGGCCGCGGCGGAAGAGGAGACCGGCGGCCGGGCCTCCGGCGTCGGAAGTCAAAGGCGGGACCGGAATTTCTGGTCCCGTTGGTAAAAACCGGCCGGCCAGCTGGCCGGCCGGATGACTTAAAACCGGGGAATTTAATTCCCCGGCCAACCCTTGAAAACCCCCCTCTTTAAGAGGGGGGCGGTTCTTTAAGGAGGGGGGGGGGGCAACAGCCCCCCGGTTCGTGACTAACCGGCCCCCACGTGCGGGGGACCGTCTCTTCAAAATCGGCGCGGCAAAGCCGCGCCGCCATCCAACAGCGGGGGCAATCAAGCCCCCCGCGTGCCACCCACGAGCGGCGCCAGGCGCCGCCGCCGCGGCCCGCCGCCGCCTCCGCCGCGCCGCCTCCGCGCACCGCCGTGCGCCGCCACCGGCCGCCGCGCCGCCCAGGGGGGGGGGGGGGTCGGGCCGGGTCGGCCCGGACCCGGACCCCCCCGTTTCGTACCAGATTTAGTTTTTAGCTCATAACATGAGCCTCGGACCTCCGAATGACGAACCGTCTGCGGCAACGCGATCCTTGGATCGAGACGGTCGTTTCGGTATATCGCACTCAAGGTTTCGGATTACTTTGAGTTCGGACGGGTTGGTTCGTTCACGGAACCAACCGGGCCTTCGGAGCGGAAACGCTCATATCTTGAGCCACGAACGTCCGATTGACGCGCCGTCAGTCGCGTTGCGTTCCTCTTAATGAGACGGATCTTTTGGCATACTCCGCCCGAGGTTGGACGCAGGTGGAGTACGGTCGGGTTGGTTTTTCCTTAAAAACCAACCGGGCCCCGGAGACGAAAAAGCCAATAACTCACAGACCGGGCGTCCGATTGACGCGCCGTCTGTTTCGTTGACTTCCTCTTGATGAGACGGAACTTTTGACATACTCCGCCCGAGTTTTGGATACAGTCGGAGTATGGCCGGGTTGGATTGTACCCGAAATCCAACCGGGCCCCTTGAACGGAAAAGCTGATATCTTTCAGACAGGACGTCCGTTTGACGAACCGTCAGCGGCGTTGGTGTTTACGTTTAGTAACGGTCCCTATGAGTATACCCTTTGGGAGTTCGGGGTACAGATGAGATACGGCTGGGATTGGTCCGCACTCGAAACCAACCGGGCCCCTGGGACGAAAAGGCTAATAACTCACAGACCGGGCGTCCGATCGACGTGCCGTCTGTTGCGTTGAGACCCCTGTAACGAAACGGACTTTTGAGATACTTCTTTGCGGGACTTTGAGATACTTGGGTATCGACCTGTAGCTCGTGGAGCGGACCCTCCCAGTGACGAGCGTGCGATGTACGGAGACCGTGTAGCTGGCTGAGACCTGACGACTGCTTGACCGACTCGACTTGGAGTGAGTCGACTAGCCCAGTGGACGGAGCACTACTTTCTGAGGTGCAGACCCATGGCGGACGGAGCACTACCTGTGTGACAGTGCAGACCCGCGGTGCTCGTCCGGAGAGTACCTCAGCAGGCTACTAGGGGGTGTGCACTACTGAGTTTGGGTGACATACCTCGGCGGGAAGCACTACTGTGTCTAGGTGGCTGACCCGCGGTACTCGACAGGAGGAGTACTTCAGCAGTCTTAGGTTAGTGAGCAGTACCTCGGAGTCGTGACAGGACCACTGCACACTCCAGAGACGGAGCTCTTCAGCAGTTACGGTTTCGATAATGAAAATCCTGGTTTGAGCTGAGACTTTTGACCTTGTGTTTACTTCATGATTGAGATGGGTCACTTGCTAACTTTGGTATATGTATGGGCATATACCCGGGTAGTGGTTATCCGTCGTTTTCACAATCCTTGTGTTTCCTCATGATTGAGATGGGTTACTTGATAACTTAGGTATATGTATGGGCATATACCTAAGTAGGGTTTATCTGTTGAGATCTTCTTGTGTTTATCCTTGTTGGTTTTAGTGAGACCTTGAGGGTCTCGGGGTCCCTACTGAGTATCGTTATACTCACCCCTGCACGGGCTATGCCCGCACCTCGTTGTGTTGGTTGCAGACGACGGACAGTGCTGACAGAAGCCGAAGGTTCAAGGACTGGACGGTACCTGGAGGTGGACTATACGACGAGGCGGTACCCGGAGGTGGACCACTGGGCGGGACATACTCGGAGCGGATGGCGGAACCCGAGGAGCAGAGGAGCTATCTGTACCCACCCTTCAGGTGGGATTTCCAGTGGACATCTCAGCGTAGCAGCTTTACTTTTCAGTCGCTGTTTTTCCTTTCGAGTTGTACGTTACAGTTGGGCTTGTATTTCCGGCCCCTTTTTACTTTTCAGCTCTTCTTTTTGTACTTAGTGTTTTACTTCCGCTTGCTTACTCTGTGATGTTTGTTTACCTTTCAAAGGCAATGCCTTCCCTTTTTCTGGGATTTACGCCTTGGTGCTAGTCGCCAGCCCCTGGCCTATGGAAGGCGGGCTTGGGGTAGTCACGGCACGGACCCCGAGGGCGGGTCGTGACAAATTATTCTTAATTTTTTTTCACCCCCCCTTTCATTTCCTTTAATTATTCTCCACCACTTCATTTTAAGACCATCAGTTGAAACTTCATTTATTCATACCGATGGCCACAAATTTTGTGTCCTTTTTCTACGATTAATGGCATGATCCCACCCTTAGGAACTCCTTGATCAAGACCCTAAGATTGAGAGGAGACCTAGGGCTCAAATTAGACAATCATGTTTTATGGGATGTGTCAACATTTTTTCAAATAGAGAATACCTCCACTCTAGGAATTTTATAATTGAAAAATCTTTTATAAAAAATATTAAACTAAATACAACGGTGGAAAATAACAAAAGAAAACTCGATAGGATTATTGGAGAGTTGGATACACCTGAAATTTATTATCAATCTACATGCATTTCATATCCAACAATCGAATGAATCTTCGAACTAATATCGAGGTTAATTCACCTTATTCTCAAATTTATAGGATTATCTAGTGAGCATGAATGAACATTTAATGGAATTCAATGTATAGTGCTCGACAATAAAACCATGAAATATCTCTGAAGATAAAATAAACCATAGATCATTCCCATTCTAACATGATGGAATTTCAATGGATTGGATGTATTATTTACAACATTAATATTTGACATGTTGAAACGATTTGAAACATCTTTTATTGATGATAATTTTTTCGAAACAAGGACCAATTCAATTAGAAAGGAGATCTCAGTGATCAAGAAGGAACATGGGGAGTCAGTGTATGAGTATTGGACAATTTTCAAGAAATTTTGAGTAAAATGCATGTAACAACAATTCATTGAGAAACTCCTCATCTATTACTTCTATGAAGGACTCAAACAGATGGAGGGAAGAATGATGGATGTAATTTCTAGAGTTTCAGTGGTAAACAAAACACCCAAAACTGCACATTCATTGATCAACATGATGGCCCATATCACTCAACAATTTCGGGATCAAGGAACCACACATGATAGAGGAGTACATCTTGTAAGTTCATCTTATCTTGAAATTCATTTCAAAGATACCTGGTTAGATGAATTGAAACTATGGAGAGTCATATTTCAAGGGCACAAAAGATATCCAAATCCCATTAATCATGGTCTTTTAGCATTTTCACAGATATAATCCAACCAACTGAGTGTTTCCCAAAACTACAAGAAATAAAAGACTGTGCAATAGTGTTTCTTAGGAGACCATTTTAGTAGCAATAATAACCATATCAAAAAATTATTTTTTATTCTATTACTCCATCATACATCCAATGGTGGAAGGATCAATTATACATGAGGTATAGATCTAGAAAAAAATTCTCCATTTTTAACCATACATCTAGAACCCTTCGCCTTACCAAAATTATTTCCAACAATGCCCATGGTAATTTGAAGATCATACATCAACCAGCAAACAAAAATGGAACAACCCAAACATGGTATATTCTAAGAGTGATTACGTTTTGAATCAAATTTTTCTTAAAGAATAAAAATAGCAGAAGAGTCATGGATTAGAGTTGAGAGATTTTATGACTCTAATGAGATAGATTGAAGCTTCTCCCCATTAATTGGTATGTAAGAATTCGGGAAATCTACCATACTAACCTACTCCAAATCACAAGTGGAATTTTATTTCCATCACATTGAGATGTGGGAAGAATCAAATCAATGATTCACCACCTACCATTACACCATGATTTACCTCAACATCAGGGTATCACCGTTAATGAACCAATAGTGAGAATCCCACAATGAATGAAATTTTAATGAAAAGGATTGATGATGTTCCTCTTAAAAACCTTCCATCTCTAAATAAGGTTGTTAAAAACATGAAGATGATTGAATTGGAAATTAAGAAGTAGGTTCACATTCATGTTGGTGGATATCAACATCCCTCCAATTGGAGCCATCTTTAAAATAAAATGATATGAAAAATTCTTCATATAAATTTCAACCAATTGAAGAGGGCACCAATGAAATGAGATGATCAATCATGGATGGAATTTTTTAGCCCCCATTACATGAGCTATATCAATGCCTTCAATGTCCATGTTTCTAGGGAAATTATCCATCCCAGGAACCATAGAGGAGTTGTATTTTTCTAATCAGTTAAGTGATTTATCGCCTTCTATAAATGGGATTCCTCACTATGTATTTTCTTCTTTCTGGGTTGGTGAGATGAAGCTCACAAGAGTAGTGGTGAAGTTGGTGAGTAGTGCTACATCAAATCTTGTGGGAGGCCTTGAGGATGTACTTGTTCTAGTTAAATAATTGATCTTTCTCATATATTTCTATTTTATTATCATGGAGGATAATCCTGTAAGTTCTCGTGCTCCAATTATTTCCAATAGGACCTTCGTCAAAACTAAAATTACGATCATAAATTTCTCTAATGGTACACATTCCATAGAGTTTGGAGATGATTTTTTAGTTAATATTATGGATTATAGGATATAATCCCCATAGGACCATTCTTCTTCTTTTATCTACCATTTCGAACGACCAAATAACAATCCCATTCAATTTGAATATCCAATGCTTATGGAGACAATAAGTATAGGTTCTCGATTTATGTCTAAGGGCACCTCCAAACCCATTTAAAATGCAAAAAACTATCTTAGATTTTATTTTAATATGGATTGAATTGTGATTTGGATAATGTTCACTCTTATTATGACTTGTATGTTAAATATTCCAAATGATTTGAGGCATTATTCTCTGATTTTGATGATTTTTATCTCGTACTAATGTTCATTGTGCACATATTTTATTTTCCACAATGAATACATTCATACTAAACCCCCTTAATTGGAATTAAATCCATTTAAAACTATTCTCAACTACTCATATATATTATGTAGTGATAAATTATTTGTTATAATTGATAACAACATCCCTTTTGAACATGATGATTTTTTTTGAATCATTTTAGTGAAATATTACAGAAATCAGTTGGACCTCGGATTACATATCCAGAATTAGAACTTATATTTTCATTCATATGATTTTTTTATAGAATAGGGATAAAATAGTTTGGTATTCCAAAATGAGATTGAATCCAAATATACTGGATGTTGTAAAATAATTTTTAGAATTTTTTCAAGGTATGTATTATTTATCCAATTTCGAATTCACAATGGGTAAGTCCTACTCAAGTTATTACTAGGAAAATGGTTGTATAATATGAATAATATGATAAATATTATTTAGTTCTATTGAGGGAGAAAAAAAATTGGTGAGTGTGTATTGATTATACGAAACGATTTCAATCCTCTTGCAAAGACCATTTCCCCTTCAATTTATTGATCAAATGCTTGAGAGGCTAGTTGGGAAGACACATTATTGATTCTAGGATATATTTTATGGATATTTTCAGGTTCCTATAGCATCATATTATAAATAAAAGATAACATTTTCCTGTCCATTCAGCACATTATCTGACCGGGGGATGCCATTTGGACATTTCAACGACCAAAATACCCTACATAGATGCATGGTGCGTATTTTTTAAGATTTTAATGAGACAAGTATAGAGGTTTTGGGGGATTATTTTACAGTATATGAATTATCATTTAATGAATGTCTATTTATATTGGGAATGGTTACGAATTGTTTTATTGAGAAGAACATAGTCTTGAAAATTGAAAAGTGTCATTTCAGTGTAGAGCATGGCATTGCCTTAGGGTATTTAGTTTCCAAACATGGGAATGAATTTTATAGATCAAAGGTAGATATTATTTCATCCACACCCTATTTTTTGTGTGTGTGAGATGTTAGATATTTTCAGGGTCATATATGATTTTCACAGCTCTTCATCGGCGACTTTACTAAGATTTATCATCCTTTTTCACAATGGATTCAATGGGATACTGATTTTGGGTTTTATGATTCAGGTAGGGTAGAATATGATGGCATGAATAAATGTCTTACCACTACACCAATCATTCAACCCCCACAATGGGGGCCTCCTTTCGAGAATGTTTGTGACACAAAAAACATAAAATCAAGATAATTCTTATCATATATGGTGGAGGGATTTTCAAATGTGATTGCCTATGCATCCAGGACACTAGATTCACCCCAATCAAACAACACAATAGAATAAAATGTTTTTCTTTCTACCATATTTTATATAGATGATTTATGATCATATTTATTGGTGTCTAATGTTATTTTTTTCGAACCTTGAATCATTTTTGTTCCTTTTGATGAATCCAAATTCAAAGACTAGACTTATCTGATGGATGCCCCCACTTTATGAATTCAATATTGAGATGAAGAACAAGAAGGGTTCAGAAAATCATGTGGAGGACCATAGGAGTATGATTACTCACACTCAAGAAAACCACACGATGGACCTTATTACACTTAAGGACACTTTCCCCAATGAGAATATTTATGCCACCACATTTATGCATCCCTAGTATGCATATTTAGTGAACTACATTGTTTCTTCTGAAATTACTACAAATTTAAAGAAACAAAAAGTAAAAAAATTAAAAGTGAGTCTCAGTATTATGTATGGGATGATCCCTACCTATGGTGCTTGATAAGTGATCATGTAATTAGGAGGTATGTTCTTGATATTGTTTGAGTCTATTCTAAATTTATGCCATACACTTCCATGTGGAGGAAACATTGGACCCCAACAGACATCTATGACTGTTATAGACAATGGGTTATATTGGCCAAGATTTTTCCATCATGCTCATGAGTTTTTAAAGTTCTTTCACATGTTTCCAAAACATAGGAATTATTTCTAGGATACATGAGATGCCTCAACAATCCATTTGTTGATGTGATATTTTTTTTCATTGTGGAATTGAATTTGTTTGTCCTTTTAATAGATCACTTGGTTTCATTTAAAATTTTCATTCATTGATTATTTGAGAAAATGGTTGGTGGCTAGGGCCACCTGGACTGATGATTCTCAGGTTGTAGTGGACTTTTTCAAATCACATATTTTATAATGGTTTGGAGTACTTAAGGCCATCATCAATAGAAAAGTGACACAGTTTTGAAATCAGAATTTAGATTCCCTCCATTATATGTACGGGGTGAAACACAAAACATCAACACCATTCCACCTAAAAACAAATGGCCAGGATGAGGTTTCAAATCGTGAGTTGAGTTTTTTCGGAGAAAACTGTTTAGCTAAATTGGAAGGATTGGAGGTAGCACTTGGATGGGGCATTGTTTTCTAAAATAACAATGTACAACACGCCCATGCGTTTATCCCCATTTCGGATTGTTTAGGGTAATGCATGCCATCTCCCTATGGAAGTTTTGTATTCGGATTTTTAGGATATAAGAAATTCTACATGTATTTGGACCAATATTAAATCCAAATAAAGCTGAAAAATCCAAATACTAAGGAGATTCTATTGTCTTCATATGATAAATCAAGGCCCTACAATGAAATATCAGAATCTTCTCGTGATACAATGATCCAACATAAGGTTTTTAGGTTCAAGAGAATATCCTTCTCTACTTTTAACATATAATTTTTATACCTATTAAGTTGTGTTATAGATGGTTATGAACATAGGTTGTGTCTAATGTCTTTTCATATGGTTAAATAGAGATCATATAAGAGAAAACTAGAAGGATATTTACTGTCAATAGACAACTTTTGAATAAATACATTTATGGAATTTCTACTTATATAGTAGATTCCATTACATTACATGATCCAATCTTCACATGATCATATCATGTTATTCCAAAGCCTTTCAAATTTATATTATTTATCATATTTAAAATTATTTATTAAAAGTGAAAATATCATCTCATGGGTTCACATTGAGGATATTTCAATATTTTACGTGTGGGGTGTGGGAAATTTTTTTTGGTATTTATACATGATTTTAATTTGTGTGTTTTGTGTGTGCTATCTATTATTAATTTTGATTAATTTAATGAAAAAAAATCAAAAGAAAATACCAACAAAATATATCATGTAACATTCCCATTTTCATCATATAGAAAATTCAAGTTTAAAAAATTCATTTGTAGAATTATAATCACTTGGAAGATTTCATCATCAAGGGTTTTTTATTAAAATTAAGGTATATGATTATATGAATTGTTGTGTCATTATAAAACCTTTTGGATTTTAACATCATTATTTGTGATAGTTGTTCAAGGTAAATTTTGTCATTTACATTTCTATTGAAATTTTCACTCAACCATGACCTGTGATTGTTTTCTAAAACAATTGAAGTAATAGTCAAGTATGGTAAAAAATAATTTGATTATCCATACCTTCATTTTTTTTACAATTGGTTTAATTTCATTACCTAATTGAAATATGCATGTGTACCAATTATCTAACTGTTATAAACCTTAAAAAAGGGTTGTGTCTTGGTCATGTACAAAACTAATATTCATCATACATTAACCTTTTTATAACTATTAAAATTAGTTTCATGGAGAGAACGCACATGGGATGGGATTTGAGATCGATATTTGGTCCAATTTCTACATAATGAATAATAAATTAATGAATGACGGGAGTGATGAAATGTACAAAATAAGGGGATATCTAGGTTTTGATCTTAAGGGTTGAAATTAATTAATCCTTAAGTGAGTTGGTTTTGAAATAAAATTTCAATGAAATGTAGAAAATTCTTTATGAATTAAACTACATAAGATTTATTGTGTTACATGACTAGAATATTCTGAATAAATGGTGGATTTATTAGCATCGAATGGTTTGAACACACCCATGTGTAGAATTATTATCATATTAGACCCATGGCTTGATTCTCTATGATTGGTTTTATTAATCTCACTGGATTTAATTTTTAATAAATTTACAAATTAATGAATTTAAAATTAATTAATATTTACTCTTGATGGAATTCATACATTACGGATATTTCCATTGTGGATTGAGAAATATGAACATCCTTATCTATTCACAATTATTTCCAATACATGGGATAATTGTTTTCCCATGATTTGATAAGGGTAAGTGTATGGTTTTTGATAAAAAAAACATTTTTATTTAATATTTTTTTGGATTATAAATGATATAAATTCATCACATTGTGATAAATATGTTCAATTATAGAATATTTGGGATTAGATCATTATTTTTCAAATTTGATGAAAATTCCATTGTTATTGTTTTTAAATACATTGTAGTCTTTCGAACGAATATATTTGTCACTAAACTATTTTTACATTAAATTTTTTAACTGTCTTCCTCACTATATTGGCTACAACATACATTTAGTTAATTCAAGATTTTTGATGTATTCGAGTGGAGAAAGTGGGCCATGATTACAATGTTGGAATGAAATATCTATATTGGAAATCACTACAAAATTTGGGATATATCTTCTTTATATAGACATGTATTGTGCCCAAATTAATAGGGATGTTTGGGGACATTATTTTAAATAAATCATCAATCATTATGTCCATCAAATTTGTGCATTTTAGTGGTGTTCTATACTTTTTGAGTGGCATGAATTTTTTTTCCAAATTTCTTATTCAAAAATAAATGGTATTGTAACCCTAACCCTCCCAAAATATATTTGAGGGATATTTTCACTCATTGGGAGGGTTTTTACAGTAATTGGGATGGTGTGGATGAATTGGAGTCTCTTGGGAACACCTTACAAATCTTTTATGAAGTAACTACTTCTGGAAACATCTCTTCTAATAAGGATCTCCTATCCCACCTCCACTTTGTATTTCTTTGTTATCATGATTTTATTTTAAATTTATATTAAACAAATTTTATGTGTTCTTTTCTTCGGATCTTTATATTTTTCTTCTTGGGATGGAATATCAGTGTAGTGATGAGATTGGTTTTTCCCCTTTGAATCCATTTATTATGAAAAAATATCTCCACGATGACATCTCCTCCCATGGAAGAGTGATTTTGATCTTAGTTCATCTAATCCATCTACCTCTATTTTTTTTATTTTGAATATATAATCATATAATAATTTATAAATTGGGATCGATTAATTTAGTTTTAATTTCTACGTTACTTGATCTAATTCACTTCATCGTGTGGATGGACATCTATAAATCATTGAGTGAAACATTAATCGCAAAATAAATTCAACAAGGGATAGATTTTTTGGGTTCATGTCTCATCCCAAAACACAATTAATTCAAATATACAGTGAGGATATGATTTCAAAACTCACCATCGGCCAGAATTTGACTTTAGGGTAACAATAAAATAACTGTCATGCAATTGGATGTCCAAAAGATGACCTAAGGAATTTTTTTTCAGTATTTGTGTTCATGTTAACTTCTATAGGGTTTTTTGGTTGACAAGGTTATGAGATAATAATTGAATGAAATATAATCATATGGTGTAATAATAATATAATGATGGAGTGGTTAATTAGATCAACTACTTCATCACATATATGTTATTTTTACAAACTCTTTCTTTGATTATTCTTGTTTGTTGTTTAGTTTATTTTCTGAAAGCCAAAAAACCAACACCCCATCTTATGTTTCATTTTTTTCACTTTTAATTTTTCTTATTTTTCATTTCATAAATACCATTAATGATTGATTAATTTAATTCCTCCTCAAGAGAATGAACTAAGTCAACCACTATGCAGAACTTAGTTAAATCATAGATATTTTGAGAGCGTGTGGGACAAAACTCGTCATTAGGTTTGTTGTTGATATGTTTCATTCTTATGTGACACATTATATGGGAGTATTTGGTCAATATTTGTTCATACCATGATATTCATACAATATTTATTTGATATAATATTATGATGTATACATACACATACAATGAATAATTGATCACAAATTTCTTATATTTTCTTCCCCATGGAAGCTCAAAACAATATTATGAGGGATCTGTACTGATATGGAAAAGTAAATATTGGTGTTATGAATATAAATATATATTTTTTATTTTAATATTTAAATTGAATATTTAGATTCAATTATGTATTAATTTTTACATTACTAATAAATTATATTTTCCTTTAACATGCGATCTATTTTTTTAGTACCAATGTAATAATGTTACAATGATCCATAGTATACTATGGCATGGGTAATAATGGTAGGAAATTGTTGATTTTTAGTAGAAATTAGGGAAACATGATTTTGGTAATATTAAATTTGTGAATAAATCCCAACGACTAACTATTTAAAAAAAATATTGTATAATATAACATAAAAAAATTCGATAAACTTTTTTTACTAAACAAAACATCCCTATATGGATAAATCATGTTGATATGGGTTTGTCATATGTGAATCTAGGGTTAGTAACCCTGAAAAGGTTTGGTTGATTATATCTCATAAATTATTTTGGTTCATTTTGATTATTTCTATTCTATAAACCTGGTTTGACACTCCCGGGGGATATACATATGATAGATGAATTCTCAATAAAATGAAATATGAAATATTCGAAACAATTTTTATGTTGGATAATATTAAAAATGAATCAATTTTTTTTATTGTTATATTAATTATGAATAAATTTTAACATTATCATAAATGTTTCACTAGTCGCAAAATAATTCATTATTATTATTAATTTGAGGATATAATCTTCTTAATTCAAATAATTAAAATGATTATAATAGGATAACATAGAAATATATTATATATATATATTATATGTTGTCATTTCCCATTATAGTGATGTCAGAGTTGGATTTGGTGTACGATGTGAACCAATTATAACTATATTATCAAAATTGAAATAGGATATAAGCAAAAATCATTCAGGTATAGATGAGATTCCAGATCTGTAATGTGATGTAACGTAATTATATAATTCTATGTGACAACAAACATTGTTAATGGAAAAAATTTATTTTTCCTAGAGAAATGTATGTATTCTATTGGAAATTTATATTAGGAATTGAGAGTCAATTATAAAGAGATTATTTAGATAGTATTTTATCATCTCATGTGTGATGTATATTAATAGTGGTCATTAATTCAAAATACTATTTATGATGAGTAAATAGAAATAATGTGGTGGATGGTTTTTATCGTATATTTCCTAGATAAATATATCCATCATGTACAATGAGAATATATTGAGAGATATTTCAATTTTCTCTTACAAAAATAATGAGAAATTTAGTTCATTGTATAATAATAACATTATAGGGGTTTCATGTCATACTATTACCTATGAACATAATCCAAAAAAAATAATTGACTATTTCATTAAAGGATTATGAAAATATTTCTATGTGACATACTCTCCCCCAAATTATCATAATATTAGAAAATTGTATCAGGTATTATAATGATATATCTTCAAATCTCTATTTTATATTCCTTTGAAGGTATGAAATAGTGGAAAAAGATGGCATTCAAAAATATCATTAATCATAAGAAGTGATTTGGTTGATTTCAAACAAGTGATACATGTGGGTTTAAACTCCTTACTAAAATATCAAATTGATAATTACATTTCATTAACTATAATGATAAATTACAGGATTATCATGAAATATAGAATAAGGGAGATTTAGTTAGAAAATTGGCAAGATAATATATACGTAGATGCAGAAATATTCTAACCATTGCCCAATCATCAATTGAAGTCACTAAAAAAGAAACATATTATTCAATAAAAAGTATAAAGAATTTATTCATACTATGTGAATTATTCTATTGATGTCGTTAAAGGTAAACATATTATCCACTATATGATTTCAAATGTTTTATTTTATTCTAGTTCTAAACAATAATTAATATATAATTCATTTTTAATGGAATCACATCACTACCTCAATGAATAGATGTTGAGTTTGTGGTGAAAAAAATAAAATGTTGGATGATTTCAACTCATATATATATTTCCACTGAAATATAATTTTTAGGATCTTTAATACTTAAATTAATTATATATATATATATATTTATGGATGTAACCTCCAATTATAGAGACTATATCAATTTTCTATGATGTTATGTTACATTTGATAATCATAATCAACCTCCTATTATCTATCCATGTGAGGATGAACTAGAACATCTAATTGAAATTACTTCCACTGTATGTTATTTTGTACCTATTGAAGATAGATATTTTTATAAAATGGAAATGGAGAAACCCATCAATGAAATGAGGCATATTATTTGTGTATATATCAATTTTTTACCTAGGTAAATTCATATTATTCAATTTAAAAATGATGTTTTGATTTGGAAAAAACAAATATATTTATATACAACATTTTGAAATACTCGGTATATAAGGGAACCAATTGTGTTTAAATAATTAATGAATAACTCTTCGAGAATTTATATAAGTAATTTAGTCAACCCGATTATAATTTATGGGGATTACTTGTTATTTTCGTTAAGAATAATGTTGAGATAACTCCCTTTAGTAGTGATTTTTAGGAATATAATAAAATCCCTAATAATTATAGGTCTAATATTCACCAAATATATGATATTATCAATCATTTATGATGATATATATATATTTCCAGGATTGATAAGGCTTGAGATGTAATCAGATATTGTTCACGTTGGATGTTATAAGGTATAAAACCTTATATATGTGTAATTGTCATTATGGACATACTAAAAAAATTGGACTTACCAACACTGATGATATCATTATGTATTTAATTAAGGGATTATTTATATAATACAATTATATATTTATGTTAGTCTTTGTATAAAATATTATAATACATTTATAGAGAAAAGTTTGTAATGATGAATAATTTTGATTTAGGATGATGACCCTATGTAAAGAAATGTAATATAATATTTTGAAAATGTTTTACTTTTGTCGTAAAAATGACATTCATGGATCAAATAAAATCAATTTTGTGTATACTGATGGATACATAAATTATAGATGTTATTGGTAAATGGCCTAGACAAACCATGTTATCATATATCTTTTGTTTTCTTGCGTGGGTTGGACTCTACTCATGAATTGTGAGAGATTTCTCCAGAAAATGTTACCCACCTACTAATTATACAATAAAGCGGTGTAAAAAATTATGGATATATTAATTTTAAGAGAGTATCACAAAACTGTAGATATGGTTTGTCAACCAACCGATATATAATCTACCATGTAGCGGAGAAAATATTATTATCTATAGTGATGCAAAAATGAGGGGACTGAAATCCGACCTCAGTATAAATGACATATTGATAACATTTCCATCTTTTAATAATTAAATTTATGATTGAAATTAATTGAATATTTATTTTGATTTGGAAGTGGTAATTTTTTAATAAGAGATATAGTATCATTATCAGTATGTTAAAATTTGTTATATATATATATTTGTTGATTATAAAATAAAGCACAATATAATTAAATAGAATGCATGGAATATTCATAAGATAAGTTTGTTGAAGATGATATAAGACTATGCCTTCACAATATATTACTTCAATGGGAAGTCAAGAAATGTGACCAATATTCTATGTAATAATGAAAAAAGGATTTTTTCAATGGAGAGGACTGATTTAGATCCAATATTTATTGATATCAAGAAGATAGATCATTAAATAATGAGGAAAGGTGAATAATCATAACATTCTCATAATAATGTTCAACAATACAACCATGAAAATATTTTGATGGATGGTATAAAAGATGTGGACTTATAGAAGTGGTGGGGTGTACAAGGGGTCATGCATGATGATACGTGAGTGCAATTTTTTGGAAATGAGTTTTCTTCTAATAAATAACATACATAATGAATTATTTTATTGATGAATTCATAAAGGAAGTAAAATTATGTACATGGATATGAAATAGTATTTAAGGTGGGGTAATAGGAAAAAGGGATATTGAATATTTTATATATCAGTTGTTTTTATATTATAATGTTTTTTATTATAGATTAATGTCTAAGGAGATGTTTCAAACATTATCCAAGTAGGAATGTATATTTTTAGACATCAACATTGACTTTTCAATTGGGCTACAAAAAATTTAAAATAGAAATATGACTTTTTACTCTATTATTAATCACATTACAATTTTATTAAGAAAATGTTTTTCTAGAGAGTAATTATATATTAATATATTTTATAGTATATAAATTATTGAAGTGAATATGACGCATGTCGTGCATCATTATATATAATATTTTCTAGATCCAAATAATTTCATGACTGTTTTTGAAAATTCAGTTGAATGAACTCAATAAAATGTTAGGTTTCATCGATACCTATCATCATTAGACATTTGGTGAGTATGAATGAACCACTAAAACTATATATGAAATATTGAGTTCCTGCTCTATATATTTAAGTGGTGTATTCAATAAAAATCATCAATTAATAGAATTTTCAAACATATATATATTTTACTATATAACTTATATTTCTCTTAATAAATGCATCTATGGTGAGAAGTGTATAATTCCAATTATCTAGAATGATGATTGAGAAATATAACTATTTGGACACAAACTTCTGAACTAATTAGTTTATAATATTAGATCAATATTACAACAAATACAAGAATGTCAGTATAGAAAAAACATTTATTCTCACAGTAATTAGTGGGATATAATGATTGATGTTAGTGAGAATGTATTACTAGAATGATAAATAGGAATTGGTATAATAGATTAGATAAGAATGTAATGATGGACCCATGATATATTAGTATGTTTTAAATTCAAGATTGCTTAAGGTTGGTAGCTTATTGTTTATGGAATCCACTAAATATCTCTAATTTTTAAGATGAGTTCCATGTATTTATTTCGATAATGTAAATTCCCAATTCATAAAAAATAATAATCTCAAATGTAATAATTATAGAGAATGATCAATCATATTAGTAAGTAGTGGTAGTGAAAGTGACTCATTGAGAGAATGCTCTTTGAATCTTGACCACAGATCTACTCAATATTGTGTAAAGATCCCTTAAATTTGAGGATGATATGAGGGATACTAATGATATATTGTGTAAGATGTATAATATTTTATATATATTAGAGTTATGCCAGTTGAATAGTGAAATTCATATAAGGGGGATATAATGTAACACAATGATATTTTGGAATATATTTCTTTTAAAATCAATTGTATTTCATTAATAGATTCCAATTGATGTTACAATTAGTTTAAATAAACCATGATATATTAACTATTAAATTTGGTTTTTTGAATAAAAATTACTACATTATAAAAATTATATATAATAATTTTATGTTAATCATATAAATTGACTAATAAATAATCCATTTCTATCAATGTCCATATAGGTTGTAAAATTCAATTTATCCATAAAAAATATGTTTTGTTTAGTTTTTTAAAATAAATTTTATACCGATTATATAAAATAAATATTAAAAAATGATATTTATTTTATAAATCATTTACTCATAATTTGGGTATGGTGATTTTTTGATTATTTTCTAAATAGATGCCTTTTTCAATAAATTTTCAAAAAAAGTAATATATCTAGAAACATTTCTTTTCATCTAAAAATAATAATATTTCGATTTATAATGTTTATGATGTTTTATATGGTAACTTATATGAGGATTATTAAAATTAATTTCATTGTAATTATTCTTTTTATGGATATTTGCATTAAAAATGACACAATAGAAAACATTTTCATTTAAAATTTATTTTTCAGTAATTTTTTTGGCTTAATTTTAATGTAATTGATCAAATCCTAACCTAGTTTCATCTCACAATTTCCTCAAACCAGTGGGCCACAAGGACTCTAGTGAATATCTATATATTCTATATGATATGTACTAATAGTGGGTGAATAGGGTGTGTCCAGAGGGATTTTATTCCATCATAACCAGAGTAGAGTACATAGGATAATAAATATGAAAATACATATGAGAGGAACAATAATAATTAATAAGTAATGAAAATCATAATAGTAATCATCCATGATGAATTTATTAATGAAACATTAGAAACTAATTTTTATTCAATATGATAATATATTTATTTTATCTATAGAATTAGAAAATAGGTAAGCTTCGTAGTAATAAATACATCACATAAAATAAAATATAAATAGATAAAAAAACTATCCAAGAATCCTGAGAACTATAAAAATCATCTACTACTGTGATCTATACTAATACAGAAATAAATATATGGTGATAATAGTGGGTCATTTCCTCATATAATCACCTGAATACATAAAAAATTCTATGATTTCTGAAGAGGTCCATATATGTGGTGAGATAAAACTACTTAGACCAACACCAACAGTGCATATACAATATTGTATACAAATATAAAGAGAAACTTTCTGAGGAATTATATAATTATAATGATGAAAATTAATATAAATACCTTGAAACCGTCATTAACCCAATGCACTATCTGACCATTTAATAATTTATTTATTTTTGTTCTATATTATAAAAATAAATTAAATGGATCCAAGGTATGAAAAATCCTTCCAGTAATACTGATAAGGATAAAAGAGGATCCAATGTAACAACCAAGTAATCTAAGAAAAATATTATACTAAAATCTGTCCTAAAGTAATAAGCAAGGAATATTGGACCTCATGGGTCATTCCAACTCATAAATAACACAATTCATGGATATAATGGTTCTGAGGGTAATCCAAGATGCATCGTCCCCGGAATCCGATAAAAAATAGTTCTAACTAATTTCTACTATATCATCTAATGTTAATGTTGCTAACCCTGATGGGGATCAATGTGGTGAATCCATGGAACAACGTATCTCGATCAAATTATTGTCTCTAATGATCCTAATAATGAGATTATTGAATAGTGTTAATGTATTGTCATATTGGGAATCCTCTAGTAGAAAAATACCATGTTAAATTGTGGGTATATCCCTTGGTAAAACTCTCCATGAATCATAATGGATTCCTCTATAGTATCTAAGAATATCTAGTAGAATCCAATGCTTTCCCATGTCTGACCCTCACATATGGATGAAAAGGTACATATGAAAAGTGAACATTATACAAAATTCATTATTTAAATTTTTCAATGTAGTTCTAATTCATATAAATAAATAAAATGGTTCATTACATTTCCTTTCATGGTACGTGACGAGACAAAAAAATAAATACAACTAATCATTAGATTAATTTCATATTCAATTATCTTCTTCATTCTATAACAATTAATAATCATTACAAGGAGGGATAAAAACAGGAACCCCAGTACTATTCAATTATAAATAGAAATTCTAACTAAAATATATAATATAACACCCATTTTCAGTTGAATATCATTTTATAAATTTGAAAAAAACATTATAAGGAAAATGTGATACTATACATGTATTAGACATTAAAATTTATTCATTTAATTAAAAAAATACCTTGATTTGGGGTAAGTCATAGAACACCTAAGAGGTGGCATAAATGGTGACAAAAATGAAACAGGTGGAAAATATGAGGAGACACCCCTCTTGTGAGTGGTTATCATTGAGGATATAACATTTTATGACGTATTTATTATATATAACAATGGTATTATAATATCATTATATAAACTATAAACATGAAATATGAAATTGATAATAAATAGATAGTAAAATTGTTGGGAGCACATTTATAATGGTTTATAAAACTAATAAACATTTATGGATGACTCAAATTCCACTACATCAATACTATATAACTCTCTATGTAATGTATCAATATTTTTTTACTCCTAGAATAGAATAAAATTGATGAAATATTCAACATCGAAAAAATAGTGCAGAAGAGCCTATATAAAAAAAACATTATCAAGTGAATGATTAATGTATAATGATACATGATTAATGGATAACAAACTAAGTGGAATCAAATGCGACCAATGATGATTGAATAATACATATTTCTATGGAAAGGGATACATAACTATTGAATAGTTATTTGGGTTCTCAAAATCGAAGGTTACAAAGCCCTCTATCCATATGAATGAGGGAAGAAGGATGACGTGTATGGTTATAAGTAATTACTGGAATTTTGGTAATTTTAGGTTATATATAAGTGGGTGAATAGATTTCCCTACCATACACAATACATCATAGATCACGGTTTAAGGAGGATAACTACATGGTTATGCCACATGATTAGATTAACCAATTATCTACCATGCAATTATGATCCACTAAAAATGAAAAGAATTTTTAATGGGCATGTTGTACCTAAAGCATGGATAAGGAATGTAAAAACCCATCATAACACTAAGAAATTCCCCACATCATGGGGGAAACTATTTGAAAAACATTAAATTTTTCGTAGTATTAATGCATCAAAGTTCTTTTTTCCACTATCCAGGGTTCATAGATTTGAACACCCTCAGATACCCAATCAACCACTATTATCTCCTTAGAAATCCATATTAGGTCAAAAGAATTTATTAATAAATTTAAATTATCCTTTTTAGATAGAAAAATAGGTTTCTTAATGACTTTCCAAATTTATGATTGCATTTCACTGAGTTCACCTTCCATGTGCGTCAAAACATAGTCTGAGAGAAACTCAAGGAATTGAACATGTACATTAGCCTCCCTATCCCATGTCTAATTTTTTACATAGTTTTTCTTCAATATCTCCCTTAGTAATGCAAAAATATAGCCTTAGTGATCTCTTGTGATCAATTAAGTGATATTTGTTGACTACTCTTCAAATTAAGAATCAAAATCTAACTCAACCTTTTTAGGATCATATTAATTTGATAAGACCTCATGATAATAGAGATAATATGAATCAATAACGTTGTAATTCATAGAATATTACCATTGTGTTAGTAGAATCGAATAGTCTTCATGTTCGACTCAATATTGAATCTATAATGGGTTGGCATAACATATCAGTAACTCCCCTTTACTCTATATACATATATGACCAAGCCTAGGAGGTACACATAAGAAAACACAATCTGTATCCTCATACTCTATATTTTTGTGACGATGATTTTCATAACATTTATTTCTATTCTGATTAGTATAAATTTTCTTCATGATCCACAGAACCAACTCAAAACTCTCCCACGGTATATGATCACCAAGTAGAACTATATCTCCTTCCTCTACCTAGAACATTGGTGATCATAACAACCAACAATACAAGGCCTGCTAAGTAGCCACATGAACAATCTCTTGAATGATATAAATATCTGTAAACTGAAGGAGAAGAATATTATTCATTTAAAGACCATGGAGATCGATGTTTTATTCCTAAACCATTCCCTCTAACACATTTATTGTCTTTTCTGATTTTCAATCATTATGAGGGTGAAAAGATGTTCCCCAAATCAGATGTGTACCCATATCACTCTATTACCCCTAGCGATAATCAAGATGTGAGTCATGAATCCCTATTTTGATTGATTGTTTGAGGGATCCATGTTTTCATTTTATCTCACAAATATACAAAACATCTATCTCATCTGAAGGGGAAGCCTCTTGGATACAGATGATGTTTTCTAATATCATCAGTTTATCCACAAAAACCCAAATTGAATTTCATACTTTAGGTCTTCTCAATAATTAAAGTAAATAATCTATCGAAAATTCTTCAAATTTCCATTCTATAACTGAAAAAATATTAAAAAATACAACAGATTACTTGTTCTATGCTTACACCTACTGAATGGTACAACTCCTAGTGATACAAATGATTATATGATGTTTCATTCCAGGGAACCAATACAAGAGTGACATATCCCTATTAATATTTAAGATGTCGTGTTGAATTTCTCATTGAGAATAATGAGTATCTCACCTTAGTTCCACCATTAATTTTGTAGGGACCTAGACACCCCCATGTATATGTACGATGTCATCTCTAACCATAGAAATATCTAGAGGAAGTTAATCACTAGAAATTATCTCCTGAATTACTATGATATCATGATCGGTAAACTTCATTATCTTCAACCAATCAAGGATAGAAGTGTAAAATACAATGGATATGAAATAAGACTTGTTGTGGATCTCATGAATATCATGATGTAGCTCTGAAAATATGTCTATAATATTATATTCATCATGTTATTACTATTAGTATTATATTGGACTATCCTAAATAATCACATATGATACCACCTTTCCCTTTCCAAGAATATATAAAATATTGAAATTCAATTAATGGTGTTAATCACTCCATTTTTAATATTTCAAACTCAATTAAAGTTCTGTAAATATTTATTTGAGAATATTTTTCTATATATGCTCTACAAATCACTCAACCATCATATAGGTTGTCTATAAGTGTAAATATTGGACAAGAGAATCAATCTATAGTCCATGCATCATGTAATTTATAGGATGAGTTCTCAACATGTATGATTCATATGAAACAAATCTATCATTCCTCATCAAAATTAGATATATTGTGATAACTAATGAATTAAATATAATTTTATATGAACATCTAGGCTCTAGTGAAATCAGAATATTTTCCAAAAAAGCCCTGATTTCCCCTTCTGAATGTTTTTTCACATGCTTCCGAACATACAAACAAGGAACCCTTTTTGTAAGTCTAGTATGAGGTGAAATAAAGAATAATATGTCATGTATGATTCAAAAACAACATACTATTATTTCCATGAATCTTCTTGCATAAAAAATTTCCAATGTTACTACTAATAAACAAAGCACATAGCTTCTACTTGTTAATAGATAATCCTCTTAATGATAATATATAACCTAATAAGTAAACATTTCCAATCAATAAGTTTAACATAACAAAAAAGGAAAAAATATTATGCTAAATCGGTATTAAATAATTATGAAATGTGTTTGGAATGGTTACTACAAGTAAAAAATAACACAAACATGTCATAAACAAGCACCACAACAAATATAACACCCTGATAGAAAAAAATATGAAAATTATATTTTTTTCATGTACAACATGAAACACCAAATCCATATGGAAATAAAATATCCCAATAATTTATAATATATTTACTATTTCAAAAATTCTCAATATATTTTATAGAATGAAATGCATGTGAAGCTAAGATATCATTTGACACACGCAACAACATGTTTTTTTGATGGGTTGTGTTATATGAAAGAATATGTTTTACAGAACAATAATATATCATTAAAATGTTATTATTTAACATAATAATATATAACCAGGCCCTAAAATTTGTCTTTATGAATATGATTATCTATCTTTTAAAAAATATTACAGAACTTTATAATTAAATAATTTGTTAAAAATTTATTTTAAATGTATATAAAACATATTGAATACAATGGTTTATATAAAATAATTTTTATTCTCAAAATGATATTTTACCATAATAAATTTAAGGAATTTGAGTTAGTGAGTTATAAAAATGTTAAATATTTAATATATATTAAATATAATTTTTTTAATATTCGAAAAATAGATTTGATTTACAGAATATAAGAACCAACCCAATATAATCCATAAAATACAATATTATTATAAATAGATTTTTATAGATTTTTAATTGCGAATATATTTTAATATAAATTTTTAGAATTTTTTATATTATATTTTAAAAATAAACATCATATTAAAAAAAATAGAAAAATTTGGCCAGTTTAAATATTTGTGACTTTTCATGTGTTGTTTAAGTTTTTAATAAATAGTGAAAAATAACGAATTTTAGGTCAAAAATTCAATTTATTATAATTTATATATAATGATGAATAATATTTTGAATTGACTTCAATGTTTAATTACATATTATTTTTTAAATTATTCAAATATTTATGTTTTGAATCAATTTCACCTTGAAATTGAATATAAAATTATAAAAATCATTTAGACATTTTTACATTAAAAACCAATGTTGTTTTCCCATCAGTGGGATTAAATTTAAATAAATTTATGACAAATATGTGAGGTTAATTTTTAAAATTATATTCCAGAGATAGAATAATAATGATATAGAATTTATAAAAGGGTAAAACATGTTATTGACAAAACAATTAATTGAAATTTAATAAAATTATTTACTTTGATGAAGGACAAATTAAGATTAATAAGGGAATAAACCTTAATCATTAGGGGTAAAATAACCAATAAAATATTTCAAAACCTATTTTATATCCACATTTTGGCCACATCAATGATTATTATTCAAAATATCATTTTTGGGACTTCTGGAATATATAATATCGAGATAAGACATAATCCTTTTCAAATTTAACAAGTGTGTCCTTTCGAACCACAATAAAAAAGGAAATCAAGCCTAACAAATTATCACACATATTAAGACACATTAACAAAATAAATATTAAAAAATATCACCTCATTATCCCTAAACTAATATAATAATTCTCCCATTGGGACGAATTTAGTTCAAGAATTCTCTTTGGATCAAACCAAAAAGAGTTACCTGATTAAGAGGTAACATCTTTCTTTGTTCTTTATAGTTTTATTTCCATTATCCATGACCAAAAATCTAATTCATCCATGATTATATAAAAGACCAATATAAAATATAAAATATTATGTTTATATGATAAACTTTCTACCAATACTCATACACGCATTGATCTAATGGGTATCAAACATAATGTCTGTGTGTACAATGAATTTCCGCCTCACAAAATGTTGATTACTCAGATTTCCTTTACTACCTCTAATTTTGGATATTTTGATTGAAACAGTATTAATATATGATATATATTATATTTATTATTTTATTGTGAATAAATAATTATTTATAAATAATATATATTTTTACTTTTCCTTTTGTATCAATATGATACTGATGTTTCTAGATGTGTGGAGTAGCACACCCTCCAAGTAATGTGACTCGTTAATAGGATACATATAAAGAATAAATAATGGTTTTAAATAAAAATAAATTACATATAAAACAACAATATTACAATAATTAAATAATATTATTGCTGGAAATAAAATATGTATCACTCTCCTTATTATTGATTAACACACAAAACAAGTTATAACATTGTTCATGGACAAGTGGAGTACCACATACTCAATACTATGTAATTTCTTTTACATTAAACTAATTCAAAATATTAAAATATATTATGATCAAATATGTTATTTATAAAATAATTATCGTTCTTGAAATTTTTAATTTACTTACATTCTTTCCACGCAATAATTGTTAACATGGAAGGTTACTCCCAAATATGAATGACCAACCATATCCACAATTGTATCATTGGTTCAATATCCATAATCATATTTAATTATTTTTTATAAAATTATAAATTATTTTGAAATATTATAATTACATATTGATTTTATTTTTGGATGTTATATAATGACACATTTGACCCTACTATACCTACCAATGATGGTGTAGACCTATAAACCGAATTTGGTCAAAACACCTGATGTAAAAAATTGATTATATAGTTGAATAATAACTGGTAATAATTGAAAATGTAATACTAAAAATGAAAAATAGAATGAAGAATCATAATAATTTATATTTTTTTATTAAGGAATATAATGAAACATGTGATAATTTGGTCTCGTTATAAGGTATTTCCTCTCAATTTACATTCCAATTAGACTTATCAATTATTATATATATAGTTTATTTTATTTTGTGTATATAATTCCCTTTGACCTGTTATATCCCGAATCTCTTTATTCACATGAAATTAATTTTTCCATTTAATTTTATTCCTTCATGATTTTTATTAATGAAAATGATTCCATGTGGTGTGGACAAATTGCCACGTTAAAATGTGATCTTAGTGAAGTCTAATTCTAATGATCGTTCAATTTTATTTCCAAATCAAGGAAATTATATTACCTTTGATCATAAAAAAACATAAATTTTATCCTCCTAAAGTTATTTTTGACCTTTTTAAGGTACTAGAAACATTTTTTCACTCTTTGGTAGTCAATATGTTTTATAAAATGTTTGTTAATAAACATGAATTAATTTCAATATTTTTTCGAAGAGCCCATTTACTTTTAAAAACAATTATTTATTTAAATGTATTCAAAATGTGATTTTTATTGAAATTTATTTTCATCAATTTTTTAAAGAAAGAATATCTTCTTGAAATATGTTTTTAAATGATTTCTTAATTCATTAATGAGAACAACCCATTATTTTAATCCAGATGGTGTATGTTGTATTTATATCATCCATAATCTTCCAATGAATGTTTCTAATTGTTTTGTCCAATGATATTATTCACATTCACTTACTTTATTCCTCTTAGTCACCATGAATTATAAATTTCTAATGATCCATTGACATTGATTTTCCCCTAAATATCCATATAATTTTACATAGATATGATTATTTAATGAACTGTATACTATTTGCTATATGGTGTAAAATATGATAGTTATTTTATTATTCTAGGAAATATTAATCAGTCCATATAATTTATTCAATAATAATTTTTTATAAGTATTACTTTCTATTGAATATGATGAATGTTATTGGACTTATAATACATGTGTTGGGGACCACATAAGGTAATCCCTTTGGGGTGGAGATTGGTTAATGGAAGCCCATTGTCGAATCAATATTCTCGTGGAATGAAATTAGTTTGGAAATATCCTTTATTTTTTTATCTAGTATATTATAAATGGTCATGTGAAAGTTATTTTCTATTGAAATATGGTTCGACAAACAACATATGTTTGTACTTGATAGTTTCTAAACCATCATTTAAAAGGTATTGATTATAATAGATCCTTGTAAATAAAATATATGGAATCCAATAATTAATAATTTCCCTTATTTATATTTATTTAATATTTTCCCATGATATATTGGGACAAAATCTTTAACGATTAAATTCATTTTCATTTCATTTATTAAATGTCATTTATTTCAGGTTTTTACATTTCCATATTTTTCCTTCCTTATAATGTTATATTAATGGAATGTGGTTTCATTTTCCTTTACATGTATTTTATTCAAATCCTTTTTAGTATATTATAAAATGAAATGTATGTTTAGTTATATATTTTCCAAAATTATGTATCCACAGTGACTCATTTTTTTCCTCTTCAACGTACCCTTAATAAGAATTTGTGGTACCAATTATAATTTTTCATTTCCCCCTGAATCATAGAATTTATAATTATATTAAAGTATACAGTAGATGGAATAATGTTATTATCCATAAATATAATTATAAATATAAAAAATATGTTTTAATTTTTTCATTAATTTTGAATACGTGATATATGTATATTTCTAGTTTAAAATTACTAATAAAACAATCAGTACATCGGG
Source organism: Viscum album (assembly GCA_963277665.1). Classification (NCBI taxonomy): domain Eukaryota; kingdom Viridiplantae; phylum Streptophyta; class Magnoliopsida; order Santalales; family Viscaceae; genus Viscum; species Viscum album. The sequence goes on along the minus strand of OY728122.1, from coordinate 263,102,884 downwards.
ATTATATTCCTTATAATCATGGCCTTGAATTTGATAGAAGACACAAGGTCCAAACCTTCTACGGTTTGGTCTCTATAGTTTGTATTAAAATATGTTTAGTATAAACGTTTGGAATAAGATATATCAAAATAAATATATGATTAAATAAAACTAAGAATTACTATGAGGATTAATTTAGAAGAACACCAAAGAATATCTAATAGATAGATATTATACAGTTTATCTATGTGTACATCCCTTTGTAAATACAATAAGTGCATGTAGTTATAGTACATATGTACTAATGTGTTGTAAGTAAAAATAGGTGTGTCAGACCAGACTCACCATAAACTAGTACATTACAATGATCCATAGTGGGTGCCTAGTTTGATATTATCATAGGATACAATTATGATAATTCACATATAATTTAAGATCTACTATGATTGATATTGAAAATTAATAGTCTACGATAATACTAATGTGTTATAGATTAATGATATTGTGTATTGATTATGAAATACAAAGAAAGATATTATGTATAAACACATTACCATGGAAGGACCTATCTGATAAAAAATGGATTAAGTATTTACGTATTGAGGATGTATTGAAAACCACTCTTAAAATGATATTTACAGATAAAACCTTATTTCAAGGATGACTATAATTTTTATTATATTAGTTATATTAATTTGTTTTATAAAACGAAAAACAAATATAATGGATGAAACCAATCATGTCAGATAATTCCAGGGTTGTTGAATCCTTGTCCATATGATGATAAGGTTTTCATGCCAACCACTGACCTATGAAATGTCTATCATAATATGTCATTATTTTTAGTTAAACAGTATGATGAGTAAATATTAAATATTAACCCATAGTTTTTCATTATACTCATATATATTATCATCCCATCCTTATTAGTTTTTTAAATATTTAGAGAAAAATATTTAGTCTTTTCGCACTTCTATTGTCCTTAATATCATTTACAAACATTTTTAATGCTTCATGCGACAAAATTAAACATTTGATCAACTAGAAAATTTAAATTAATTACATAAAAATTATATAAATGTTAATATGAGATAAATAAGTATCATGTTTGAAAATTTCCATATATTATTTGATAGTAAAATAATTACCCAAAAATAGGAAAATGATATATAAATAAATTATTTTTCAAATAAATGATTTTTTATTGAACTGATGGTATTATAAATCACTACATATTGATAAATTTGAGGCCCTAAATATCATATTATTCATTAATAAGACATTGATTGATTACCTCAATGATTCCATATAAATAATTAACCCCATTCATTATGTAGGTATCTCTACGATCCCGTAATTTCCTCCAACATTGATAACTTGTTATATGATATTCCATGTGTCCTATTTAATTCTAATTATATCGTTTATAGAGTATGTATTCTGAACCCATACCATGATGTAAGATTTTTAATATATGAAATTAAAAAAAACCACCACTATATTGTTTAAATTTAGATGATACAATATAATTAGGGTTTGAGAATGCAACACCCTTTAAATCTAATATTGGAACATTATATTAAATAGAGTGAATTACAAAAATACCAATCACGTAAGGGAAGATAATATCATGTTAATTTATAATATATTTACGATTTTAAATGACTTAAATATATTTTATTAAATTCCATGTATAGAAAAATGGGTTACCATATAAAACATTCGACAATGAGTTACATTGAAGCTTGCGTTACACACAAGATTGAGTCTTACCGATGAAAAATATATTATTCAAATATATTTATTTAGAATAATAAGATATATCCTAGCTGAAAAATTTATAGTTATGAATAAGAATAAATAAATATGGAAAATATAATTTTTACACAAATATAAAATTAATTTATTAGTTACAATTTAATTATAAATGGATATAAGAACCAATTGGATATAAAGTGAATATTTTTATACAAAATTATTTTTATGCACAAAAAGATGTTTTCCCCAAAAGTAATCTATTTAATAATAAATATTATCTGAAATTAATTTAATTTTTTTTATATTTTCAATATAATAATTTCAATATTGTCGAAATATATTCTATAACCATAATATAAAACCAAATCAATTTTACGCATAAAATACTATATTTTTATTATGGAAATTTTACCGCCATTAAATGGGTACCATATATTGTATCTTATAATGGGAAATTTAATATATTATATATGTTAAATTTAACATTATATTTGATATAATATTATAAAAATTATTTAATTTTATTTTTTTGTTATTTTCATGGGATGTATTATTTTTTGATGAATGGTGAAAAATAATGATTTATTGTTAAAAAATGATTTTTCATGTTATTATTTTGTAAGTTCAAATAAAATTTAAAATTGTCTCAAAATTATAATTATATTACTTTTTATCATTAATGTTATTAAATTCCTCAAAATAAATATCTCTTTAAAATTAAAAAGAAAAACATATAAAAATTTAAGATATTTTTACTTTAAATACCCTCATTGTTATCTTGTCAACAATATTAAACATAATTTAATTTCTACAAATTATATTATTAGAATAATGAAATATTGAATTCAATTTTGAATTTTAAAAAATATATAATTTATAATAATTTGAAATTCGTTTTTTACTAAAAATATTTTAGTGAATGTAATTGAAATTAATTACACTAATTAAGGTAAAGTTATAATTCATAAGGGATTAATACTTTATCATATTGGGAAATGAAACATATAAAGCTTTACAAAACAAATTTTATGGAAATATATCTGCCACTTCACATATACAGTTACAAAATGATCTATTTAGAAACCTTTGGAATAGGAAATACTTGGGGAGCAGAAAATTCTTTCCAAAAATACCAAGTGTGTCATTTCCCACCATAATAAAATGGAACTAAAACCACTCACTTATTCATGAATATAATGAAACATTGGATCTACCATGTTCAACCAAAAAATATCCTCAAAATTCCTCTTATTACCCAACATTCCTCCCATTACGAATAGATAAATCATTGGAATCACTTTGTTTAAAACCAAAATGAGTTACCTGATTAATGGGTAACATATTTCCTTAATCTCGTTCGTTTTTTTCATTTCTACGCCAACTAATAAATTTTTATTCCATGATTATATAAATATTATTATAAATAAACTATTATTTTATTATGCTATTATTTTACCTATTCTCACACACATGTCCATCTAATATTTATCAAGTATATTGTTTGGGTGTATGTTGAACTACCACGTTACTAAATGTTGATTGTTTACTTTTCTATTACTCCCTCTCATGATTAAAATTATTTGGTAAAATATATTTATATATGTTATATATGATATATTATATGTTTATTAAAATTTATAATACATTATAAGAAAATATAATTATAAATTTCAATATGTTTAAAAAAGATATAATCATTTGTGGATGTCTAGACTACCACCCCCCCTCAAAGCGATGTGATTCATTCAACTGATACATTGAATTTATACTAGATATTTATAATTAAAGATATTTGTCATAGAAAATATATAAATTATATTAATTAAATATTTGCATTACATTAAATAAAGTATAATTCATTTTTTTATTACCCATTCTTACACTTAAAAAGTGAAAATGTCATTCAAGGATGTGTGGAATACTTCCTCCCCGACACGATGCGATTCAACGTATATATATATATATATGTATATATATATATATTCCTATAACAAAATAATATGGTTTTTATGATATAATGATCATTATGTATTGATTTTGTTTACTAACCATCTCTCCATAAGGAACATTAAAAAATGTTAACATTACGAATTTCTGCGTATGGCCTACAATCTCAATGATTGTAACTTTGGATCATTTTCCATAAAATTATTTATTTATTTATTTATAATTTATAATTTATTTATAAATAATATAAATATTTCATTAATATTTTTCTATAGAATATATATAATGTCCCCTTTGATATGGTTTACCTACAAATGATTTTTTGACATATAAACTGAATTTGATTAAAAAAATCCCATTTTAATGTTATTTGTTTTGTTATTGTATACAACATGGATATAAATGAAATAAATTTAATTAATAATAATTAAAATATTCTCAGGAATATAAATAATTGGACCTATGTTTATTATTCAGGAATATAAATACACATAGGACAATTCAGACTCAAGATAAAGGATTCCGCCTCAATTTACATTTCATTGGAACATGTATATTGTTAAGAACCTAGTTTATTTTATATAATTTATATACTACATATTTACATGTTAAATTATGAATCTGTTTTTTCAAATGATATTTTAATATTCATTTAATTTTATTCCTTCTGAATATTTATGATTTAAAATTGATCATTGTGGTATATGATACTTTGGGATGTTAAATGACTATTTTCATGATGAATAATACTACTGATCCTTCCACGATATTTACAATAGGGGAAATTCTATGAACATTGTCCAATAAAACCATCCATTTTCTTCAAATCTAGTTATTATTCACTATTTTTAGTTATTAGAACCATTTTCTCACTTATTGGTACTCAATTTTATTTGAATATATTGTTGAGAAACCCCAGAATTATTTCTCACTTTAGTGGGAGAACCCATTTTCAACTATAAACAATGTTATATTATAATAATTTTATGAATTGCATTTAAATAAATTATTTTTTAAATGTTAAAACATGTATACTTTCCAAATTCATGTTTTTAAAAATAAATATTAATTTATGAACTATAAAAACCATTTATTTTTCTGGAAAAATCATATATTATATAAATATAATACTTAATATTATTAAGATGGATTATGATTGATTTTACCTAGGACAGTATTTACATAAACATCAATGATTCCTTTATGTTCCCATGATAAAATAAGTTTCCTTTGAATAGTTGGTATACAATTTCCCATAAAAATCCATATCTTTTATACTGAAACTATGATTACCTGACCATTATACCATTATTCATATGGAGATTAATTTTATATTTATTTGATTATATGTGGAAATATTAATAAATATGTATCCTTTAATATATATGGATATTTTATTACGAATACTTTATATTCTATAAGATGATTGGGTTGGATAGGTAAGACATGAGATGTGACCATTTATGGTAATCCCTATGGGTTGTGGATTAGTTAATGATATCCCCTCCATTCATCAGTAGTATTTTGGGAAGAAATTTTTTTGGATAAACACTTCATGTTTCTAACAGTTTTTTTATAAACGGAGTTTTTAATATACTTTATATTAGAGATATGGTCAGCCAAACAACATTAGTCAGTACCCATTATGTTAAAAACCCTCTTGTGAAAGGTCTTGAGGATAATACTTACTTGTACCTAGGACACATGGAATCCAATAATTAATCATTTCCCTCATTTATATTCATTTATTATTTATCCATTAAATTTTGTGTCAACATATCATTGGGTTCATTTCATTTTATATAGATTTATTAAATCAAATGTGTTTCATCTTCTAACATTCTTATATGTAATTTTTCTTATATAGTTATTTTAAAGACCTTTGTTTTCATTTAACATTATTTTTTGTTTATTCAATTCCTTTTTAGCCTATAAATTACACGGAATGTGAGTTTATTTATTTAGCATTCAATGCTTATTTATGCATATTGATTCATTTTTTTCTTCTCTTATACACTAGCCTTACAATCATTTGAACTCACTCATATTATGATTACATTACCTAATAATCCATGATGTATGGATGATAATCATAAATATTCTAGATGAAATAATGATATTGTCCTAGATGTTATTTATATATATGAAATATATAATATTTTAATTAGATTACTCATTTTTAATACATGAAATATGTATGTATGTGAATATCTAATACTACTAATTGACTATATATTGGGGAATACCATATTCATAAGATCCCTGAAAACTAGCTCAGTGCATTCAAGGTTCTGTTCACTACATAAAAGACTAGATATTGGGGGAAAACCATATTCATAAGTTCCATGAAAATAATAGGCTTTTTTATATGACCAAAATGCATATAAATTACTCAAAAAGATAGTACTACTTAAAAATTGTTGTATGAGGTATGTATGATGTTTTGTCATTCACATTAGGTCAACGCTATGTCATTTCAATATTTTAGAACGTCCATACTCCTCATTACTTGTCAAATATATCCTATGTTTGAGACTATTGACAAGAGTTATTAGTTATTTGGTCATTTGACCATATTTAATCATTAAATAGATGAATGATCATCCCGGTCATCACTAAAAAATCATGGGTAAACAATATGAGGAGGTGTTGGGATGGGTAAAACCCATGGAATCCAAATCATAAAACTATTGATTAATATCTCGGGTCTTAGTTTGGTCCATCCTATAAGGTTGAATGGACACTAGATATAAACCTAGAACATGATCAATCATTAACTAAATCACTCTATCGAGAGGTAATCTAGAAAAATAATCTATAATGACATCCTGAATATGATCCAATACTTTAGTAAAATCATGATGATAAAATCCATGATCCCCTATGAAGAGACTAAATAACAGTGCAATCACTCCACCTAGACCATGATGATTTAGCACATATCTAATATATAGGACATCCCACATACCCTCTCTAAGATAACATCCTTCCTCAGGTGATGTAAATTAAAACATACAACGATATCAATCCACATATGTGTCATATAGAACCAACCAATCCATTTACAAAATGACATAAAAACATATCATCTTGACTATGATGGTGCCCTGAAAAAGGGTATATGTTCTTTCTCTCATGGAAATGTCTATAAATTTTTTATATTCCATCAAACTGAACTCTCTATGTGGTGTCCAATGACATCACACCATAAAAATACGGAATTTATAGCATGATACATTACATAGTTAATGAAGTGATAATATAGCATAAGGAACCTTATTTTAATATGGATTATATCATAGTGGTGTATATAATAATAATAACTATTAATATAGATGATCATTAATTATGATCATATGTTATCATCTCTATGAATGAAACTATCTAGATCTATGTACAAGTACTAATATTGGAATAACAAGAGCTGACCATTTCAAATGGTATTATCAATAAAAATTTTAGATACCACAACCATGGCCTGCTCCATCACAAGTCCTACCTGTGCTACTACATATCCCCACAAGATTCATAATAAATAATCCAAACCATTAGGTAGAATTGATGTGGAGAATCTTTTACTATAAGAGGGTGGAATTTTCTAATAGAATTTATGAATATTATCCATACGGACATAGGGAAGACACTCTATAGGGTCTCAATAAGACTGAGGATATACATACCCATATAATGAGAACTGATTCCATATAATAGAGACTATATTTCTAATAATATTTCCTCCACATCTCTTATGAGAATCCCCATTGTAATGTTTTTTACCATTAGTATATATACTGCCCTACCTTGGCCTTAAACCTCTTTTCCTAGAACTGTTGCCTCCCATTATTTTTCTCATGATGATATGATATTGGTTTATGATCTTAGAAATTTTTAGGAGGGTTATATAAATTAACATTATGTAAATTTGAATACCTAATCACATCCCTGACGTGTATAAAATGTGATATCTCATCCACATCTAGATGTAGTGCAAAGTAATGTTACTTAGGAAAATGAACTAAATGTTTCATGAATTACATATCACCCTTACAATAGGTAAATGAAATAAATATCTTAGTCTACATTCAATATCCATGGAATGAATTAATCGTAGAAGGTAGTATAAAAATAATCCTAAACCATGCCTTGATAACAACATGTCTGGGTAATCACATCCCAAAAGAAGTTGGTCGAATCATGAAGCATGTAGTGGGAAATCCTGAACCATATATCTTAGGGTAATCTCTAGAATCCCATGTATTTACCTTGTGGAATCTATCCATGACCCCACTCCCTATGTTTCTCCATCCCCCAAAATGTGGTAGAGTGATACTACTAGAAGTCATGGGTCAGAGTTTCCATAGTAGGGTCATGTTACTGAGCACCCTTAATAGACTAAAATAGATCTAGAATACTCTCTCAAATGTGATATTAACTACAAATATTTAGTATAATAGGAGAATCCAAATATGGATCTCTTAGTAGTAATAATAGTGGCTCAGGGCCCACTATCACTGTAGTTTGGTTCTATCCACCCACATAGCACCAAAAGAAAGTACATCATGGTGTCATTGTTCAATAAACTCAATGCAAAAATAATTAGATCAATTTTTAATAGATAGTTATAAATAGATTAATAATATAATAAGGTAAGGTCTCACTAGAAAATATACTGCCTAAACAAACCACTAAAAATGATATGGTATTAGTAAGTGTTCGTGATTAAATTTATATGTCTTCATGTAGGTGATGGTCCAACAACAATTTATACCTCCATTTTGTGTAACCATTTAATTTTATTATTTAGGACTAACATTTTTATTTCATTTCCTTTCATATATAATCATGGTTTGATTAAAATATGTCTCCATTAATAGTGAATAACATCTCATAGAAATTATCAATAAAATATACTCCCATTTTATTTCTATTAGAATAAATATAAATTATATCCTAGAATGAAATAGGTTATTCATTATGTCATGAACATTTCAATTACATATTCTAATCAATGTGGCCCCCAATATCTCAAGTATTAAAATATGAAACCATTCGATTGTTTCCAAAGAGAATCAATTGTAAACATAGGTTTATATATGACATAGGTATAATCTATAAATTTTATATGTCACATTCAACCTATATAAAAAAAACAATTTTGATTGATTCTTATAATTTGAATAACAACCTACCTAACTTGTAGAAGATTTTAACTACATAGGAATATATAACAATTGTAGTGCACTAATAAATCACAAGTTACTGAAGAATATAATGTAGTGAAATGCACCATTATGTAATGGAATATTCATGGAATGTAATTTATATGTGCCTATAATAATGCATGATTGATTATTCATTTCCATTATCTCATCGGGATATAGATAAAATTAAATCATACCACATAATATTAATAACCCGCACATATCATTTGTAATGACCAAAACTATTATAAATAAAATTATAATTTTGATTAAATTAAATTTATATGGTTATATATAACTAATGTGCATTGTTTTTTATCTATCTTAAAAAACCTCTAATGAATCATTACCATTGATAATATATCTGCTGATTAGTGATCATGTAATAAGTGTAAATATAGAGGCTTACCAATTCCAATTGAAATGCAGAAATGAAGCAATATCCTCAAACAGAAGGGTATTACCCCACGAATATTGTTTTCAATGATTCTATGGGATATTGAATCACTCTGGGTTTCACTTGACCAACCCATTCTATGATCCAACAACATAATCCATAATTAAACTTTTTATGGTTGATGTTCATGATCATTGAGATCACGACCAAAACCCTATTCTCCTGCCACCCCATTATAGTCTCATAATCTTTCAAGTTTTCTCTTTCCATATTAGGTTTATTTATGAAATATTTATTAGGACACTAAGAATATAATTTTATAAGATTGGATGTATAGAATAATGAATATATTTTCATTATATCATTGTTACTTTTGTAATGATTTTTGTTCATTATAAAAATAAAGAAATGAAATTTTTGGCCAATATTCAAAAAAATATTAAATATATTTATAGGAAAAATATTATTTTAGAAATAAATATTATTCTAAAAATATTATTATATTAAATAAATATAAATGATCAGATAATTTTTATTATTTCAAATGTAATTTTTACAAGAGGTCAAAAACTATTATTGTAAAAAAAATGAAGAAATTCCCAATAAATGTAAATTAACAATATAATAACAAAAATGACCATATTTTGGTAAAATTAATGTTTTTTATAATCAAACATTTTAAATTATCGATAGGATACTTTTTAACGATTTTTTGAGGAATTTTATTATTTATGTTAAAATTAAATACCTTATAAACATAATTTGTGTTTTAGGATGTCATAATTGACCAAATGTGACGTAAAAAATAAATCAATGTGTGTTCATGAAAAAAAATTATTTTAACATAAAATATTATTATTTTATATTTATTTGATTAATTTTATAAATCCCCTATGCATCCTCTAAAACCATTTATATAATACAATGTTTTAAAACCATTTCTTATAGAGTATGAATCCCTTCCAAATAAGTAAGTTGATTTTTTTATTATTTTAAACCCATATACATATAAAATAATGAGAAAACTCCAATTTTTTTAAACCTATGGGAAACACCATTTGAAGGTTTGTGGATTTTGTTATTTTATTTTGTAGTGTCCTAATATTATATAATAATTAAATACTCCTATTTTAAAATATTAAATCACCTGGACTCCCATTTTACATTACTTAATATCCTTCTAGAACATCCAAATTATGACCTCACCTCACTAAATTACTCCCAAGGTTCCTCATGCTCTCAATAATCAACTCCCAAGCATTTGGTGTTACGCAGTCAAGTAAAGGATCTTTTCCTTTGTCCTCTTTATTCATCTATCTAATTTTATCTTATGCCTTTTATATTATTTTATATATAATAGGATATGTAATTCCATATCACCATTACTATCCAATTTATTAAAAAATTATTAGGGACCCCTTTTTATATCATCAATCCAGTTGATGAATCTTTTTTGTTATTTCGTTATGCTAAAAAACATTCACAACATATTTCCATGACAAAACAACTGTGTAGTGAATACATTACTAATTTCTTATCAATGGTAATCACAATGACAAACATATTCATATTTTAAATGGAAATTATATGCATTTATTCCACATTACATTATCTTTGATTTGTATATGATGATTAATTAATTTATGATGTATGTTATATGTGGAACACATAATAATGAGAATGAAATTAAAGGGATTGATGTTACTAGAATTCTATAGAGATTTAATGCTTTGTGTAATTTTTTGTTTTATGATATGTAATTTTAGGACCTATAATGATCGTGATTCTATTATAGGACTTTTCCCTTCTGGATTTCATTTCTGTTATCTGGGACCTATGTTTGTAATGCTTTTGTTATTGATTCTAACAATTTTCTAATGTTATGATTATTAGTGTATACAATTTCTCATAGATCATGTTTATGATTCATACTAATTTTATGCCAAATTGATTTTCCTATTTTCTGACATTTAACATTAAATTTCTTTTTTATTTTCTTACTATGATTTGCAGATCACCCGATTCTTATTTTTTTCCTAGGTTATCCCTTGTAGTTTTTAAATCCATTGAATTGTACAAACATGTTATTGATTATATCAATAATGTTGAGAATATCATTTTTAAGAGGTTATTCGTTGTATGTAATTCGAAAAGATAGTAAACTTTTCGATCATTCAGTTTTTATTATTTGTAATTTTTAGTAATAAATCATGAATTAATGCATATTAAAAAATATTTTTGTTTTATTTTGTATCATATGTGAAGATAAACTATTTTTTGTGAATAGTATTATAAAACACTTGAGAAAATTATAGGGATAATACAATGTTTACAAAAAAAATTCTATATATTCTGAATTGAAGTATAAATGTTATAAAAATAAAATAAATCCAAAAAGAAAAGCTACATGTCAATGTGGTTCTGGAAGAGTTGTACCAAGGGGTAATAACTCTGATAAGGTGTGTTGGGCCTGACTCAGTGTGACCTGGTACTTAACAATAATCCTTACTACATACCTAGTTTTCCACTCATGAAATATATTATTTGTTAAATTCATTGGTAAATTGTGGTCAAAAATTAAGGGAACAAAAAATACCATTATGGTGTATGTAATAAATTTTTTTATGGATATCATATATTAAATCCTAGAACATCAAACGTGAGAAAATATATTTAATTATTTAGTCATCCATTTTATTTCATTGGATTATCATTAAGGATTATAGTAGTTTAAAAAAACATATCCCAAATTTTATTTATATTCTATTTAATGACATGAAATAGTATGAACCGGTTAAATAATAAATGTTTTGGGAAATTTAGTGATTAAGCGAATTCTATTCCTAACTAAATGGGAGAGGGATTCATGTACTAGCTAATGATTCACTCTTATCTGACTCATTTTAGGAATAGATTCCCAGATCAAGAGGAGTATACAACCCACCCATTAGACAGAAAAATATCTGATTGAGTAATTTATGAATAAAATGCCTCTAAATTTCAATGGATTATCTAATCACATATTTTTTGAACAAAGGATAAACTAAATTTAAAATATCATATCCACTATTGAATTTTTTGACCAAGAGATGGTTCTATTTGTTTTTTATGCTATAGGGGTATAAGCTAATCATTAGTGGAAATTGATCAATAATATCAATCTTGACGGACATATTGATGTGATGGGGTGAAAGGAATTCCAGATAATGATTTTCAATAAATATTATCCTAAAACTCCCCAAAATAATACGGCACGTTATTTTATTTTCCTCATGAAAAAATTCAATGCGTCAATCTTTGAGGATGAGAAAAAAAATCACATTACATTCGTGAAATTCTTATGGATTTGTCATTACCCCTAAATGAAATGTGGGCCACATTATTTATGGTTTATAACATTGTTTACAAATATATTTGGCAATCTGTAGCATTGATAGCTATGTGAAAACTGTCATATATTACCTAAAATTCAAAAAACTAGATCTCAAACAATAAATGGTATCATTGGGATAAGAAGAAAAAATTGGAGTATAATTTTTGAGGTATGATGGAGAAACGTAATGGTTCAAAAAAAATTCTACATCCCAATTTCTAATGTTGTGGAATGATGTACCTTTGAAATTGAAAAAGGGTAAAGAGGAAATGATTTATGTTAGAGAAGGATTAAATCCTTGATAGATATTTTTGATTAGATAAACCCACTAAAATGAGAGAGGAAATAAATTTTATGTATGTCCCTCAGTTAATTGTTAATTTCTTCTACTATAATGAACCAAGTCAATATTCAAGCCAATGCACTACGATATGGATTTTCGGATGCAACAACCATCCACCATGGTACTATAGGAATGATTTTCTATCACAACTGTTGAGTTCAATACCTGAAATTATGTGGTTACATATACACTATCTATTCATTCAAGGATCATGACCAGAATTATTTATTTCCATTCTACGAATTCCTTTATATGATGAATGTTTAGTATAACTTTTCAAACACCACCACAATTTACATAAGGATATTAGTCGTTGAAAATGGAATATAGGGATATTATTTAATCCCATTTATGTATCTCTGCCTCTATTATTATTTATTAGATGAAATTTTAAAAAAAATTGATTATGAATTCTCTTTACCTATATAGAGCCAACCTAAATTTCCCTAAAAAGGATATCACGATCCATATTGAAAATCGATGTTAGATTTTGTATATATCCCAGGAAAATGGTGAATTTATTTCACATCACCATATTAATCTGGTATATTATTTCCCTATGAGAAATATTATCTTGATGAATTTATTGAATATAGGAAACCACCATCCCTGATGACATACCTATTGTAAGATAATATAAAGAGGTGTTTCATAACGAATTTATTGGGATTCCTCTTAGCCAAGGGGATGAATAATGAATCAATATTATACATGATGAATTTATATTATCCAATAATCCTCAAAGAATGGATATTGTGAAACGTGAGGCGATAAAGAAAAAATAAGTTGAGAATCGGGATAAAGGGTTCATACACCCAAGTGCTTCCCCATGGGGGGAAACTGTCCTATTTGTAAAGTAAAAGGATGGATCAATGTGCCATGGCATTTATTTTCATGATCTAAAAATGATCAAGAAAATGAAAAAGAATCAACATAAATGTATCAAGTTCTTATTTAATATAGTACGTGGAGAAAATATTTATCCATAGTTGATCTTTGATGGGGTAATTTCCAATTTTTGGTTCATAAGGTGTAAATAACCAAGACTTCTTTTTTTACATTTTATGGGTACTATGATTTCATTGTAATTCCATTGGGACTAAATAATTATAATGATTTCATAACTGACATTATGATTACAATATTTTTCAATTACATTCAATTTTATTTCAATTGATTATAGTTTGTATTATAATATTCTCCAAAACTATAGAGTATCATATTTGAATTGTTCTAAAGAAATAGAGAAAGGAGAATCCTTATTAAATGTTCATAAAACGTGAATTTTAATGACCCTGATTTCCAGTTATTTTTTTAATTAAATGGAATTATTTTGAGACATCAAAATCTGATGGCATGTGATTCCGAGGACAGAGTGCTCGAAATGATCTGTCAATGTTTTTTATGCGTTAATTAGTGCACAAATATATTTTCCATAAAAAGTGGAATAACTCTTAAATGGATTCCTTGAGTAGATATCTGAGGGTCCCGTTGTGTTTAGGTTGGCGTTTTTACCCTAGGTGTGACATATGTCATAGTCGGCGCTGGCCTCTAGCAGAAAAACCAAAAAATGGATTAAACGTAAATAAAAGAATTAAATAAAATTAATATATTTTAAAAAATTATTATAACTCATGGAAGGTATGTCATATTAAAAATCTGAGACCACCGATGAACTCATGAGGGTATGCTTCACTATGAATGAAATTAACATTTCACGACGTGGGCCACTAGTGAATTTTAGATTTTGGTGGTAAATAAAATAATTAATTGAAAATTATTTTGTTGTAAAATCTATAACTTCTAAACGGTAACTTATATTGATAATATGAGAGTACCATGGAGTTCATTAGTACATATTTCCCTTAGGAAAATCCTAACATTTACCATCACTGGTTGAGGGTGAATGTTAATAATTTTTAGATCTTTGTTTAGATTAGTTCAGTAAACATGTCAACGAAGTTTTCTATCTTTTGAACCAGTGCTCAGATTTAAAATATGTGCTTACCATTGAATCTGAAACACAAGTATTTTCTTAAAAATGGTTTCACATTGACCGCTGTAGTTCTGAAGAAAAAGTTATATTTTGAGACATTATAAAAAATCGTAAAAATAACATAGTTAATTTTTATTTTTTCTATTATCCTACAAGAGACAAAAATCATTGTGGGACCAGTGTTGTGTCATGAAAATAAATGGAATGACATTAAATATTATGTAATGAAAAAATTAGTTAATTTGGAAGGTTATTAATTAATGATCCACAATTAATTCGCAACATCATTAATTATCCTCCACTATCGTATTAATAAGGACCATGGGGAGAGGTGTCAACACTAATTCACCAAGAAATGAAGAGCAGACAATGTGTCGAGACGCCAAAACCATGGAAGATGGAGCCAGTTCAGTGAGCGGATAAGAGCGACAGCAATACCATGAACCGATGATCGATGAACAATTGACGTCATATGAGTATAGCTACGGGGATACCGAACACCAACCTACTTCCTCATTCACAGTCATGTCTCCATATTTCATGAGGTAGTGGTTTGATTTTGGTTTATTTCATGTGAATTTCTTGAACCCTTTAATCCTCCCTAATAATTATGAGATAATGTGTAGGGAAATTTCCTAATGAACCAGGTCCAAACCCTCCATTACATTGCTACCCTTGCGCCCTCCGTGGAAGACATCCGTTGAGACGGCCCTGACCAGATATGAAGGAGGGGGTGCACTAAAGCATGCTATTAGAAAAGGCCATGGCACTAAGTGGTGGTGGTTATCATAGTGGCCATCGCTGGCCGACTACAAGGGAGTTTCAAAGTGCCATCGCACACCTCGGGGGAGAAAAGGGTTGCAACTTTTCAGCTGCAGTAGTCGGAGGAGGTGGCAGGCACGTGAGTATGCCACAGAAGGAGAGGCGGCATGACTAGCGTGATGCCGACGAGGAGAGGGTCACTTCCAAAGCTGTAGTAGAGACAGTACCCTCACCTCTGTCGGGTTCTGCGGTGAATGGTTGGCTCCTCCTTTTCACAAAATCGAACAACCTCTAAGCTATTCGGGATACCGGGGGAAACATAACACCCATTTCTATCTCGGGAAGACCTCAACTGTGTGGCCTACCTAATGGGTCACACATCACCCATCTGTGATGCGCATCACATGGTTTGGCCCCCGGCCCGGTGGGTCACACACCTGATGGTACGTGCCCCTTGCGGGCCTAACCAACGGGCCGAGTCTCCCATTGTAGGCCTCCCCCATGAAGGTCGGGCCGCCCCACAATCAGGTCATGTCAGACCATGGCCCAGAAGGCTAATCCCACCAAGGCCCTGCCATGCCAGGTCAAACCCAAATCAGGTCAATCTGACTGGGTCGGACTGGACCATGGCCCGACTAGACCAAGAAATATTTAAAAGGCCAAATCATTAGAACCATATGTTCATTTGATGAACCATTTGTCGTGTTGGTATCCATGGATCAAGATGATTTTATTGGTATAATCCAGTTGTGAATTGGATATAGTGATATTATGGCTGGGTAGGATCAAAACTGAATCCATTCATGGACTTTAAACTAAAACATATATAACACACACACACACACACATCATGCATCTGATGGACACACCATCTATCACATTGGAACCCTTACTACATGGCGGTCCATCGGGTTACATATGTTTTGGAGCATAGTGGTGGTCAAGGTACGAATTATATCTCATGGTTTAGATTCTACAAAAATGAAGCACATCATGTGAGATGAATCCTTTAGCTAGTTATAACGTGAAGAAAGAACATCGATCTTATGTGGTTCAACATCTATCAGATCCTTTGTGGGTCGTTTCTCATCGATACTATGTGGTTCATCCCATACCGATCCTGTGTGGGAAATATCCTGTGTGATTCAGCGCTCTACAATCCTGTCTGGGTCAGTGCATACACATCTTGTGTGGGTCAGATCCTTTGTGGGTCATATGAGGTTCGTTAAATATCGATCCAATGTGGGTTGGATCTTGTGTGGGTTAGTATTTTTTAGTTACCTATCTATCATGTGTGGGTCACAAGTAATACAACTTAGTAGAATAAGATGATCTAGCCTTACAACTAATCATATGTACTTTTATACTTAGGTTACACATATGGTGTGTTCGGAGTCATTAACCTTATTGGTGTTACCTTCATTGTGAAACATGTGTGGTACTTCTACCTTTATGGCTTTACTTGTGTGGTACTTCTATCTTTGTGGTGTAACCATTGTGGGGCTTCGTTATTTGTGGTGATATATGTTTGGTACTTCTACCTTCTTGGTGTTATTTGCATCATACATATACCTTCATGGTGTTACCTCTGTGGTACTTCTATCTTTGTGGTTTTACTTATGTGGTGCTACAATATTTGTGGTGTTACATATGTGGTACATATACATTCGTTTTGTTATCTTGGTGGTGTTACCTATGTGGTATTTCTATATTCGTGGGGATACCTATGTGGTACTTCTACCTGTGTGGTGTTACATGTGTGATACTTCAATAATTGTGGTGTTATCTTCGTGGTTAAACCTTTGTGGTATTTCTAGATTTTTGGTGTTACCCATGTGGTATTTCTACCTCAAGGGTGCTACCTTCATGGTGTTACATTCGTGATATTACATGTTTGGTACATCTATCTTCATCATGTAGCATATGTGGTACCTCTACCTCTGTGGTGCTATCATCGTGGTGTTACCTATGTGGTACTTCTATCTCCATATGTTACCAGTGTGGTATTTCTATCTTCGTGATGTTATTTGTGTGGTACTTCTACCTTCATGGTGTTACCTTTGAGGTATTATTTCCTTGTGTATGAGATTGGTATGTCTTGATAACATAATAATATGTATCGGCATATACTATAGAACAATTGATATCTATTGCGTTGTGATTTGAGATTGGGGTATTATTTATGGTTTTTATTTTGTGGAACTCAGGGAGACATTAGGGGGAACTAGTGTATCTACTGAGTAATGATATATTCACCCATGCACAGGTTGTGCCAGCACCATGTTGGGTCTTGAGAGGACGATAGAATGAATTGATCAAGGATTATGGAGCCGAGACCGGACCATACTCGGAGGTGGAAAATTTTACATGATGTGACACACATACTATTGATCATGAGTTTTACCTACAGTTATTGTAGGATCCTCGGTGGACAATCCATGAGTTTTTTTTCACTTTTCTGTAGTCTTTTTACATTTAGTTGTTCATGTACTTTTCATATGGGCATGTATTCTGGTCCCTTTACATTCGACACATTTTTACTACTGTAGGTTACTTCATAGTTCTTATGGTTGAGTTCTGGGACTATGTGTCTCTATAGGTAAAAAAATCAATTCCTTCCCATTTCAGAGATATGCCTTTCCTGTGCTAGACACTTACCCATGGACTATGGAAGGTGGGTTGGTGTTGAAATGGCACGAGCCCCAAAGGAACGGTCGTGACACATTAGTATCAGAGGAGTCAATTCTACCAATTAAAATGGAAACTAATCATTTATATATTTAAATAGTGTTATATTTTATGAGTAATGATTTCAGTTCTGGGTTTCTAGTGTCGGCCAATGTATCCATACACTAGGACCCTGATTTATGATGTATGAATCGGTGCGCGAAAACACATATTTCTTCAATTTTGGAAATTTTTTTCCCTTTTTCTGTTGGAGTCTGCTTAGTAGTTATATAATTATGGCAATGGTTCATCTATTCCTTATCAGTATATCACCACATAAACAACAAGCTAGAATTCCATAGAGAGTACATGAAGATTGCCCAACAAGATTTGTGGCCTAGTTGCACTGCCCTTTTATGGCGTTAGCACCATTGGGTGGTGTAAATACTATATCATTTCCTATTGGTTATCAGTTACAACATGTTTTACAGGTATTGGACACAAGAAGGTTTAGTTACTTACACGAGATTCACAATCAGATACCCCTCAGGATCCGAGGTGAGCCCAACACACAGGAATCTACGGACTGGCTTGAGTAAGTGTCTGAGTTTCCATCTAGCCAGGGCACTATTCGTTCAGATGAAGGACTTTTTATAGATCCGTCTATATGGACCAGTAGGATGACAGGTCAATAGCTATGTATTTATCGAGGAGTACCGACCATCCTAGGTACACGATGAATTTAGTACAATCGGTGCTTCAGATCTCGGACCTCCATCTGAGGTGTGTTTGGGGACATCTGAGAAGACAATATTCTATATGCATTCCTACTTATGTTTGGGTGATAGAGAGATCCTTTGTGGTTGAATGTTATTTGGAGGAATTAATGAATCTGGATGATGTTAACAATTGGAAATCATGAATTTGACGCCCGTCTCAGAGGCATGGGCTTGTAAAAAATGATTTGGGAAGAGGGAGTGATAGGGATAAATGATTCTGCATGGGAGTAGTCCTGGGAGTGGAGATATGAGAGCAGCATGTGGTTGTATACATATTCACATTTTACAACCACCACCTCAATGTTGTCCTCACAGGGCTCAAGGAGCATAAGGATATGGAAAGGGAATTGCAAAATGTGGTCAAGGAGTGTAAACCAAGGGCTTCGAGAATGATTAGAGGTAAGATCTGTGTAAGATACTGTATTATGTGTTAATAGAGATAGAAACTAATCATTCCTTCCTTCCATTAATCTTGATCATGACCTAGAGTTTCTGGTTAAATCATTTACATGACCCTTGAGACCGGAGATACGGTTGGTAGGAAACATTATAGTTACACTTATACTGAAGATGCTATCTGACACTTGAGGTGAGAGATTCTGTAGGAACCTCATGGTGGAAGGGTTTAGGCCTTACGACATTAGTTTGGGTTTGTACTGGGCAACCACATTTTATACTCTGATTGACTATATTTGGAAAAAATCATGTGGTTTATTTACAACATTTGAATGGGGTAATCATTGGTCTACGAAAAAGGAAAAACAGGTAGCACATGATAGTTTCAGGTATTGTAGGTTGCAGTCAATAACTATTGATTCAGCTAGCCATAGCCATGTGCTAGCAGATTTTTTAGGTTTTCAGTTCCCAATTGTGATGAAAGGGTGTGGGGACATCTTTTTCTAAAGATTTATCTTGTATTACCGCCTCCAAGGGATATTGATTTCTACATTGGATGGGTACCAATAGAAATTTGAACCGGAACTATCCAAGGTAGCATAACCCTTTCTATATTTTATGAATAAGGGGGTGGATTTAATTTAAATGGAGAAGTTTCAGCATAGCATTCAGGTGTTCAGATAGTGACGATGGAAAGAGTTCCTCCAGGAAAATGACATTGAGATAGTCTATACTCTTGGGAAGAGGATCGTGATGGAAGACCCACATAGTAGGAGGTCTAGTCTACAATGGATGAGTGAGGAATTAGAGTAGTTATTCATGCTTCATATATCCATTGGGTATAATGATGGAGCAACATACCTCCAGGATATTACTGTCACTCCGTCAATTCCTTAGTGAATTCAGGAGGCACAACATGTGACGTTGACTACGAGGCCCAATATGCTCAGATATCCTCAGGATGGTCTCCTAAAAAAATTTATGAATGAAGTGATCATTTCATCCTCTTCAGATGATGATCCATGGTACTAGTGACACTTTAGGGGGGGAGATGTTGAGGTAGAACATGTCTTCTTATGGGTCTCACCCTAACGAGGATTGTGGAGGTTTAGTCGGGTAGAAATATATCTCTGAGTTTCATCAGACCTTTATATATTCTCAGAAGAGTGGGAGAGGTGTCTTAATGTCTATGAAATTCCCAATAAATTCATTGGGTGCATAATGATTTCCATGTGTCACAGCCGAGGAGATGAATGCATGATCCATCACACATTTTCGACTAGGTCCATGATGGGATTTGATGATGGGGAAAAGTTTACTAGTATTCTGGTAGAGATTCATGATCGATAGGACTGTGTCCTTTGTGGGTGTTTTATTGCTCTGGTGCGCTTTCACTGGCATCATGAGATCCTCTAGGAGAGCACAATGTAGCAAGAGGCTCAGATTCATGCTTTGTACCACCGTTTGATCCCTATGTCTATGTTGTGGCTTTCGGGGACGAAAAGACCTATGGTTGGGAGACTACAAAGATACATATTTTACCTTTTATTTTATTAAATACATGTAATTACTTCAAGACCATGAAATCTAATGACACGTGATTCTGCGGCCAAGAGTGGCAGGAATGATCTGTCTATGTTTTGTTTTGCTTTCATTAGCGTGCATAAGCATTTTTCCTGAAGAAGATGAATAAATCATAAACAGTTTCCTAAATAAAAAATACAAGGGCACTACTGAATTCAAGATGGAATGTTTACCCTAGTTGCAACATAATTTTAGTTGGTGTAGGACTCCAATGGGAAAACCCATAAATTGCATAACCGTAAATGAAATAATTAAATAAAATTATTTTATTTTTGAAATTTATATAACTCAAAAACAATAACATGGATTGAAAATCTGAGACCACTATTGAACTCATGAGTGTATGATTTATATTGAATGATACCATCATTGTACAGTAGGGGCCAACAATTTATGTTAGCATTCATTCTGTTAAAAATATAATTATTTGACCATTATTTAATTGTAAAATCGATAACTTTTGAACAGTAATTCAGATTGGAAATCTAGGAGTATCGTTGAGTTCGATGGGATGTTTTTCCCTTAGGAAGACCCTAAACTTGACTGGTGTGTGTAGATGGTGAATGTTAAATATATTATGACCTTTTTTTCTATGTTCAGTAAATGCCCGAGTGGCGTTTTCTAACTTTCGTACCCAAGCTCAAATTAAAAATATAAGGGCACCGTTGAATCTGCAGCACATGTGATTTGATTGAGGGTGGATTCACTTTGACCAATGTAATTATAGAGATAATGTTATGTTTTGGTACATTTTATGTAATAATAAAAATAAACAAGTTAATTTTTACTTTATTTCTTTCCCTATAACGGACAAAGGAAAACGTTGGACCAGCGGTGTGTCAAGATAATTAATGGTATGGACATTCAATCATATGTAATGACGTCAATGGGGAATTTGGAAGTTTCCTAATTAATGACCCCCCATTAATTCAGAACATCATTACATACCATCTCCCTCTCCTATTATTACGGAGATTGGGGAGAGTTATCGGCACTGCTTCACTAAGAAATGAAGTGCTGAAAAAGTTCCAAGATGCCCAACACTTGGAGGACGAAACCAATTCTAGCGAGCAGTGAATAGTGAAACCAAAACCCTAAACTGAAGATCCACGATCATGGGACATAATTAGAGGCTAGCTGGGGGGTTGAAGAACACCATACCACATTCACAAGTGCAAGCGTCCCTCCATCATTCTTGAGGAAGGGTTTTGATTCTTTTTTAATTAAAGAAAATATCTAGAACCCTTTTATCCAATCTCATGATTATGTGATAACATGGAGGGTGTGGGCCTAACAAACCCAGACTGAACCCTTCTGCTACATTTATACCCTTGTTCCCATGGTGTAAGACCACCGGTGTGGCAACATAGACCAAATATGAATGAGGTTGCGCGCAGACGCACACCTTAAGAGGAGGTCGTGAAACTAATCCATGGTGTTCATCAGAGTGGCCGACACCGATAGGCCAAAGAGGGGGTGCGACATCCCATTGTGCACCGATGGTGAGAATATTTCCACATCTCATCAGCTGTGGCAGTCAGAGGAGGTGCACGACATATCGGGTAGCCACAAGAAGAGGAGGCGGTGCGACCAACGCTCTATTGACGAGTTGTGGGCTAGGGCCGAAGCTGTGACAGAGGTAGAACCCGTACCTCCACTTTGTTTTGTGGATACTAAGTGTCACCTACATGGATCCTCTATTTCACATGTCTGAATGCCCTCCTAACCATTCGGGATACCAGGGGAGAACTTTCCCCCTCTTTCTAGCTTGAGAGGATAGTGACGGGGCAACATGAATTGCGGGTCGTGCATCACGAGGTATGGCTGGCCTTTACGGACTGGGCCACCCCATTACGAGCCGGGCTAGACTGCAACCCAATGTTCTAGGCCCGCCACGTCCCAATAACACTGTGGCCTGGCCCTACCGGTTCAGACTCGTACAATGTCACGTTGACAAAAAACATGTTTGGTCAGCCCTGACTGGGCAGGGCTGGGTCTGTCTGACCGGGTCAGACCGGACCCAGGCCTGACCAGATGAAGAAGTACTTAATGGGTAATATCTCGAGAAATAGATGTTTTTTTGATGAAGTGTCTATGGCATTGGGATATTTGGATATAGATGATCCTATTGGTATTCTGTAATTGAGAATTGGAAACAATTGGACTACATTGCGATTGAATCGAACCCGAATCCAACATGGCCCTCAGAACTAAATCTCTTATAACTCACAGACCTAGGAATCCAATTGAAACACTGTATGTCACGTAGTAACCCTTATGAAAAGGTGGTCTATTGGGTTACTCTAATGATGAGATTTGTTGTTGTCAAGGTATGACTGATATCTAGAAGGTAATGTTCTACCGAAGTAGAGTGCACCAGGAGAGAGGAATCATGTGGCTGGATGTAACATGAAGAAATTACATCGATCATGTGTAGTTAAGAATTTATCAAATACAGTGTGGTTCAACACTAAATGATCATTATTTGGTTTGGGCATAACAATTTTGTGTGAGACTGATCCTATGTGGGGAAGCACTCAGCGAATCTTGGTGAGTTAATGTATACTAATCCTGTGTGGGTCAGATCCTGTGTGGGTCGGTGGGGTTTAGTGACCTATCGATCCATTGTGGGTCGGATCCTGTGTGAGTTAGTGGGGGTAAGTTACCAATCAATCCTATGTTGGTCAAAATCAGTTCTACTTAGTAGAATTAGATTATATATCCTTATAACTAATAATCTTTGATTTTGTACATATATTATACCTATTTTGTGAGCGGAGGCTTTAACCTTCGTGGTTTTGACATCATTGTGATACATGTGTGGTACTTCTACCATCGTGGTGTTACATGGGTTTTAATTATGTCATTTTCATGTTACTTGTCTTGTTCTTCTATTATTGAGGTGTAACCTATGTCGTCCATATTTCTTTATGGTGTTACATGTGTGGTACATCTACCTTCATGGTGTTACCTGTGTGGTACTTAATTCAATGTGGTGTTAACTATGTGGTTCTTCTATCATTGTTGTGTTACCTATTTGGTTCGTCTACCTTCATGGTGTTATCTTTATTATGTTACTTGTGTGGTACTTCTATCTTCATGGTGTAACTTGTGAGGTAATTCTACCTTAGTGGTGCTATCAGTGTAGTGTTACCTGTGAGGTACTTCTACCTTCATGGTTTTATCTTTGTAGGGATACATTTGAGGTACTTCTATCATTGTGGTGTTACCTATGTTTCACTTCTACCTTCGTGGTGTTATCTCCTCGGAGTTTCCTTCCTGTTATTATCTTCAAGGAGTTACACATGTGGTACTTATATCATCGTCTTTTTTTTCCTATATGGAACTTCTAACATCTTGGTGTTATCTTCATGGTGTTACTTATGTGCTACTTCTATCTTTGTGTGTTACTTGTGTCTTACATCTATCTTCATATTGTTCTCTGTGTTGTACTTGTACCCTCATGGTTTTACCTTTATGGTATTATTCACTCAAGTATGTGATGTGTATGTATTCATAAATTTGGTAAATGTATGGGAATATAACTAAGTATAAATGATGTATATTTCTTCGTGCTTTGAGATTGGGGTGTTTTTTTGTGGAATTTCCTGTGTGGAAATCTGGGAGACATAAGGGGGTCTCGGGGTCCCAATTGAGTAATTTTATACTCACCCATGTATGTGTTATGCCCAGTCCATGTTGAATCTAGTGCAGATGATGGAAAACATTGACTATGGAAAAGGTAGCAGGGATAGGATAGTACTAAGAGGTGGACTATTTGGGGTGATGTGTTGCATGAACTATTAATAATGAAATGTACCTATCTTTTATTTAGGATCCTCAGAGGATGAACCCTGAGATATTTTTCACTTTTCTTTAATATTTGTAATTGTAGTTGTACTTGTACTTTTAGGATGGTCTTGTATTCCGGACCCTTTACACTCATCAAACTTTTAAAAAAGAAGTTTACTTCTTAGTGCTTCATGTTGTGTTCTTGGACTGTGTTTCGATGCAGGTTATAAAGTAAATGCCTTACCATTTCAGGGATACACCATTCTGGTCCTTTCTACCAGCCCCTGGCCATTGGATGGCGGATTTGGGGTAGTCACGACATGGTCCCCAAGGGACAGGTTGTCATAGGAAGTATGGTAATGGAAAGTATCATTCATTGGGAATATCATTAAAATTAATGGGGCATCATTGAAAAAAAAAGAAATTTATAGATGTCCAAGGACACCATCTATAACTAATATCAATAGTTTTCTTGATTTACATGGTACTATCATTATTTATTCCGATATTTCAGTATATTTTCATATCATTTGACCAAGATAACTCGGAATTGGGAAATTATTTAATGGAATGATGAATTGGAATAAAGAATCATGGAGTTGAAATGGAGCCTTATCATTGCCCATTTTATTAACCTACCCACATGTTGAGATCTTCACATAGTATTCAGTGATTCATCGAATAATGGATTGGGATGTGTATTAATGAATAATGTAAAATTCATAGAATAATATTCAATTGGGTTGAATGTTAAAAAAAATACCAAACAAAGGAATTGGGATTGGCTTTAGTGATCATCACATTGAAAATAAAGAGGAATTACATATTTAGGGAGAAATATAAAATATATAAAAATAATAAATTACTAAAATAAAAAAACCCACGTAGAGATAGAATAATATTCACAAAGTGAGATGTTTATATCTACTCATGGACTATGAATACTCAATTCACTACCATCTTGGGAAATTGAATAAGCTGGAAGATTCTTTATGTAGAAAGAATCCAAAAATTTTATCATTGATGACAATTGAGACAGATCAGATCTTTTTAGATTAGAAAAAATGGAACCGAGAATTATATGTATGGGAACAACATCAATATAATAAAAATTTATTTCACAGCCATCCCTTATTATAAATTTTAATGTATTATGAAAAAAAAATGTTGTTGAATTTTAGAATGATGTTAAAATTATTTGGAATGGGGAATCCTTATAATTAACTGTTACTGATGGAGTTTTGAGAATTAGGTCATGAATATGGGTACTATTGAATACAATTTTGAAGAAGGAACATGTGGCTGATTCACCTAGTTTAACATTTTCCATTCACCTAATAATCCCAAATATCTATCGAGATCACCATTATCATTATTGGTGGATCAAAATGAATAAGGAGATTGTTGAATATACATCATAGTTCCTTTTATTTCAACTCCTAAAGGAAGAAATGAATTTGTCTAACGATATAATGAAACTGTTACCCAAAAAAACATGGCAATATGAAATCATCACCATGGAAATTGTCACCATATATTCATACAAATCTCGTTGAATCTCTAACACGTAGATATTTTTATGAAATATTTTCATTTAAAAATTTAATTCTTCAACAACTTGCATTGCATGAAATAATGATTATAAAAGAACCGAGAGATGCCCTCACTATAAAATTACAATTATAACCATGATGATAATTTTGTGGGAATAAATATAATTAAACTATAATAATTTAAGGTTACTTCATTCACTATCAATTATTTATGAAAAATCATAATGAAATAAAGGAAAAGGAAATACTTGAATTTTTTATTCATATATTATGATAAATAAAATTAGTAAATGAAATTAATGAAATAAAGTTATTATATATTTTAGAAAATACTTTTTATAATCATCTAATTGATATTTTATTTGTAGGGTATGATGAAATCCTATTTGATGTATAACATTTTATATTATTCAAAGGGTTAATTTTTCAAACTTTTAATGGAAAACAAAATTTAAAACAAATTAGTTTCACATTAATAATTTTTATATGGAAAAATAAACTTCTTATATAGAATTGTGATCTAATAATTTACTTTCTTTTTGAAATATATTTATTTTCTTGATATGATTTCATTTTGATGAATAGTTAAAATATACCTAGTTTTAACAGAAGACATTTTTTTAAATAATAAATTATATTTATAAATTATATCATTGATTGATGTTAAAGTATAAATTTACCCTAACACTATTTATAATATCATTGGATGATTTTTTAGTCATAATTCATCCTTTGGAAAAAATTTTATCATTTTTGAGCCACTGAGTTGGGATTAGGAAATTTAATTTAATTTATTGATCTAAATGTTAAAAATTTATTAGTCAAATTTTAATAAATATATCAGTATTAATAAAATTTCATGCAAAATATAAATTATATTATAAATAAACTATTTAATGTTAAATTGTTTTTATTTATCATTGTAATTTTTTCTCACTTTTTCAAAAATAAATATTTACCTTAAAGGTTAATATAATGATGATCAATAAATAATTTAGTTAATGAAAAATCATTAATATAAATTATATTAAATTTATAATACCCATTAAAATACCCAAAAATTTCAGAAAATCCAATTTTTCTACTATATAATGTTCTTAATAATCAAAGGGTCCAGTTATAGACCATTGGGAACCATATTGAAATGACTTTGAGAATCATAATATTTTATTTTACGCAATGTGAAACATTTCACATTCATGTCTTATAAAAAAAATTTTTCAAGACATAATTTCTAGAAGTTTTATTTCAATAAAATAATTATTTTGAAATATATAGGATTTTGATTCAACTTATATTTTTTTAAATTTTCATTAAAAAAATGTGTATATCAAATAATTACACAATGTTTGTGTAGTAATTATTTTATTAATGGAGATTACAAATAAATAATATTCTAAATGATACAAAAATATAATTGACGATAATTAATATATAAAATGAATTTATAGATTTAATTGTCCAATTAAAAATGTTATTAAATATTTTTTTGAAGCCAATATTTATATTAATATTTTTTAAAATAATTAAATTTAATGGTATAAAAATTTTCACGGTTTATTGTTTATTAAAATAATGTTTTATTAAATTATTAAAAATAATAAAAACATTCATTAAAAAATGACTAATTATGATATTGTATAAATTTTATTAAATTACTTATTAATTATTCTACACACATCCAATAAGTAAATATTTAAATCTTTTAATATTTAATTATTTGGTATCTTAGATAAAAATAAAATAGAATTAAAAACTATAAATTAAAATGAAAATGATTAAATGTAAAAGAAAAAAATGTCTAAAATTTATTTATTTTTTGATATTGAATCATTATATTATATAATCTTCAAATTTTAACATTTTGGTGGTTATTATGTTGTCTTATTTTATTATAAATTAATATTTTTGGATATTCGATATGTGCAGCTCCAAACGTTTATAAAATTGAACCCCGTCCCTCACTTCTTCATGTCATTTTGAACCTTGAAAATCAAACATCCCCTTCTAATATCACTTATCAATATCCATAGTAATATTCTATAGGTTCTAGTCTTCTATAGAGGACATCCCTTGACATTTATGAGGTGATCTAGAGGGTGCTCATTGAAATATATAAAATCATCTCTACATATTATATAAATCATATTTCCACTTCCAGATCCTTTTCAGGAGTTGTTTCTAATGTAGTTTATTAAATATATTTTTAAATAAATACTGATATTTAATTATGATTACATTAAAACCATATTACTCATTCTATCCACCCTACAAAAAATCAAATCACCACTTGTGTTTACATACGACATACATTTTCCCCACAACGGTGTAATCTATTTTTCACCACTACCTTTTATAGATGGGTATAATGGTGAAAATAATGACTATATGGGATCATTAAAACATGATTATAGAAAAACATACCCTCAAAATGTTCACTATTTCACTTTTATGGGAATGATATTGCTGCTTGTTCGTACATATGACCAACCGTCTCCTTGTTGTGATTCAATTCATTTTACATTATATCTAATAATGAATCATTATATTCACGTTTATAATGAATAAATATGACATATATTATGTTAATATAATTTTAAAAGATATAATTATTACATAAGAAATATAATTATAACTTATTTTAAAAAACAGGCATATAAAAATGAAGCCATTAATAACTGAATGTGGAGTAATATATATATTTTGTAAACAAAAAGATGACAATATCAGCAAATATAATATTATAAAAATGATGGTGCTTCTTTAATAAGTTAGTGAATTTATATAAATAATTTTACAATATGTTTGGATACATTAAAAGTATATGAAACCTAATGTATGGGGTTATTTTTCAACCTCATTATTATCCGAGGTTGTTTATTTGAAAATATTTATTGGGGTGTAGTTAACAATCATGACATTATTTCTTAAATAAGTATTCAATAATATTATGTATATCTATCTATATTTTGTTAAATTCAATTTTTAAAAATGGTGAATCCTTATTAAAAATAAATACAGGAATCTTTTGTTATTTCTGATATGTGGTACTTTTTTACATTCTAAAAAAAAGTACGAGAAGAATGATTTTGTTTAAAATATACTGCATGAACAGAATTTTCAGATTTCAGAATTCATTATTTTCTTGAATATTATTTTATAATAAATCAATTTTAATTTTTTTGAAATTGATTTATTTTTATATTTCATTTAATTTTGATAAATGAAATCATCTTTGTATTAGAGGGGATATTTTTTTAACCAATTCATTTAAAGTGTTATATAAACAAATTCCAAATGAGATGGAATTATTTAATAGTGTCATGTTTCAAGTATAAAATCTGAATTGTTACTATGTATTGATTCTGGTTTTTATGGAATAATCTTTATAAAATCCATTTTTTATATGTATTATGTCATGGTTTAATGATATTTAATGAAACCTATTTTATTCCATGGGTTATGATGAATGCTTTATGATTTTTTGGAATGAATAATAATTATTTATTTTTGATATTGTTGGGACCTATATATCTATTTAATTATTAGAGAAAAGGTTTATATCTCATGAGATAGTTATTGATGGAATGGGATATTATCTCAGTTTAGTAATACAGGTTTAGAATGGGGAGTGAACTCAGATCAATAATGGTCTTTTAATGCTCTGATGCTCTTAGAAATGATCCTTGACAAATATGAAATAATTTTCTATGATTAATTGTTTCCCAAAAACATTTGTGTCTTATATTATGACATTTTGGACTATGTATATTAATTATTATGAGATTGTATGATTCAACTCATGAAAATAGGTAGAGATATTTCATATGGATGATATGATTTTCCAATGTTATGTTGTTACATCTTATGATTATGATATAGTTGATATCTCCCTTTTTTACCCATACAATGCTTATGAACTCACCATATTATATGTACCGTTTCACAAGGTTGTGAAAATTTGTATTTAGTACGTTTTGTTTAAAAGGGGTCTAGTTATGGATAAATGAGAAGAGGAAAATTTATATGCTTTATGAAAGAGTTTATAATTATTCCTAGTTTCTAAATGCACTTAGCATACACTATCCCCAAAAAAATTTATGTTTTCTAACAAATTATTCATATTATGAAGTAATATCTATGTATGTAATGTTGGTTCTATTTTATGTGTTATCATAGTAAAGGAATAATAATCCATTAGAAACTATGATGAGAATAAAATAGTAGTAATGTTATGGATATGTCACAGAAATGGTTGCAATCATATGTTTTTTACAAATGATCATGAACAACCTAGGATAAAACTTAACGTGTCAGAAATAGAAATTTATTTCTTCATTATATGGTTTTACCATTAGGATATGTGTTTCTTGCAGTATTATTCATGGTTTTAGTCAATGGATGGAACTATTAGGAACCTCATAAATAGAGAATTTGATGGTAAATGTAGTATTTTCCCTCATAAAAAACCATATGTTATGGGAAATGGAATAAAAAATATTTTCTTCAATGCACACAAAAAATTCACAATCTAGGAATAATACTGGATTTACAAATGAGAAAAAGAGGGAACAAAAACATATTCAGTCCATCATAAGATAGATTCCACCTTATTTCCATATGTCTTCTAATCCACTAGTGGCTATATAATGGATCAGTACCACTATGGTGATATTTGGAGTTATTCGATGTTCAGAACATGATAAATTCATCTTAGTAGTCCATCATTTTATGTTCAATCTAATAAATTGTTGATCCTTATCATGATTATGAGGAAATGATGTGAATTTCAATATATGTTTTAGGATGAGTTTAGGAACATAATTTTAAATAATTATTTTCCAGATATTCATTGATCAATGATGCAGATGGAGTTCTATGATCTTAATGGAAAGGATGATTTATATATTGGTACTTATAAACATAATTTTACTATACATGAATAGTATGATTGGTGAATTATTATCCATACTGATTTTAAAATTGTTCAATTCATTAGAAGAATTAAAACAAGTCTCTAAAAGGTAATATTCTGTTAGGGACATCAATATCATTTAGGAAGTTGATCAATGTGATATTAAGTATGAGAAGGATATTGAAGTAACCCAACAGTCATATAGGTTTCATAGGAATGGAAAAATGGAATTCATTGGAAAATTTTAAAACGCACTGAAAAGAAGATGATTTGTCCACTATGCTTAATGTATGAAGATTAACATGGAGGAAATTATCATAATGGGAATAAGAAATGTTTGAGGTGTGGTATAAAAGGTCATCAGGTGGTGGAATACTAATATCCTGAGAAAATATTTAGAATGATTACATTAGGGGAAATGATACAATGAATGAACCACCAAAACATCAATGAAATAGGTGAAATGAAATGGGGAATTATGCCAACAAATTCTCTAATACAATTGTAATAGATGATGATCGACATTAGGACACTCATTACTCCAATGACAATGTAATGTCAGATGAGATCAGTTCTAGCGATGTTGAGTACAATAATTAAGTGCTAAAAGATATACTTATTACCTACTCTAAAGTAGAAAATATTTTATTTGATTATGGATCCACCAACTCTCATATATTAGATGAATTTTCTATGTGTATCACCATATTACCTCAACAATTATATTTTTAGATATCTATAATAACTCTATATGGAAAAACAGTCACATCAAATGATTATAATTATTCTACAGTAATGGATTTTTTGAATTTAATCTCCAAAAATCATATGATTCTTCCATTAGTGGATTTTTATGTTATTCATGTCTTAAATTGACTATATATATATGGAATTCATATCAATTTACAAGGAAGGGAAGTCAAATTTAAAATTTTGGATCAATCTACAATCTTCTATCAGTGAAAGGATATTTATGAATATCCAGTGTGAATTTCATCTATATTATGGGTATTGATTAATATAAATAAATCTTATCTATATGAAATGGTTGGGGAGAAACCAATCAGTAAGAATAAACCTATTATATGGGAAATCTTTTGAGGTATGTCCATAATAATATATAGGTCATCAACCAAACCATGATGTTGAGTTTCCAATAGAGTCAATTTCAGGTTCTATTCCTATTTTGATGATATATTATATAATGACCTTAATTGTGTTTTTGAAATTGAATAAGAAACTCCAAGAAATTTTTTAAAATGGATTAATATACCATATTGTGTCACCTTGGGTTGAAATTCATCTATTTTATTGAAAAAAGATGGATCAATGAGACTCTACATTGATTATAGAGAAATTAAAAAAATCAATATCAAGAATAAATATCAACATCCATACATAGGTGAATTATTAAACTGAAAACATTGAGATCAATACTTTTATGATATTGATCCCCATTCATGTTATCATAAATTTAATTTAATGAATGAGGATATTCAAAATATAAAAATATTTTCAATAAATTGACTCTATTAATTTTTAGTTATGCCTTTTGGCCATACTAATTCACCCACAATCATCGTGGATCTAATTATTGGAGTCTTTAGATACTATCTAGATTAGTTTTAGTTCTACTTTATATCCAATACTCTTGTTTATTTGATGATAAATGAAGATCATGAATATCACATGAGAATTTTATTGATATCATTAAAAAGATAATATTAAATAAAAAATCATGAAGTTTTAATTGAGGATTAAGAGCGATTAAATATTTAGAAAAATAATCTACTAATAGAGGATCTATGTGGATCCAACAAAAATAGATGTTTTTGAATGATAGACTAGACCAACAATAGAATCTAAGATATGATGTTCTCTATGTTTAATAGGATATTATAAATTTTTTGTGAATTATAATTCATGACTATCTAATTCACTCAACATATTTACTCATAAAAGAGTTAAGTTTTTGTGGATGGTGGAATTTGAAATGAAATTCAACTAACTAATAAATAGTTATCGACTTCACATGTGCTGACCATTCCTTATAGTGGATAATGGTATAATATCTATAGTGATTCATCCAAGAAGTGGATATATTTTTTCTCATGGAAGATGATATGGGGATATCATATTCCTTTTGATAATTTAAAATAAATGGAAAAAATTACCCAACTCGTGATTTGGAGTAAGTCATAGGAATCAGTTCACTATTGATTTATAGGAACTAACTTTTTTGGGAGTGGTGTGATATTTAAACTAATTAATTAGTTTCAATTTACATTTCTTCAAAAAAGGATCTGAATATACACTAAATAATATCTGTTGATTTCATTAATGATTATGACTGGTCAATACATTACAGCTCTGAGATGACAAAAAAGGTTGCAGATGCTTGATTCTAAAAGCCCATTCTTGCTTATCTGTGATAACGATCACAAAATATTCAATATTTACATATTTTTTATGTATAGGTCATGAAAGTTTAATGGAATGGGTGGTATATTATATTTCACAAATGAATATTAAACTATCCATTCAAGAGAAAATTAATGATGTTTAGAAGAAATACATGGAGTGACAGAAAGGTGTGAAATGTTCATGAAGTCAACCTTCAATATTATGAAATAATTAGGATCTTTAATCATGATTGAATTCCTCCCATAAAATAATTAATGTAGGTGTTTAATGAGGCTCATTGTTCTAAATTATGTATTCATCCTAGAAGCACATAGTTGTAATGGTATAAGAAATAGTATTTCTGGTGAGATATAAAGAAACAACATATTTCAAAATAAGTCTCTCTCTGGTTGGTCTATCATCATGTTAATTCTGAGAGAAATAAGTATATGGGGTTGTTAAAACCATTATCTATAAAAATTTTGAAATTGGAAAACAACAACATGGGCTATGTCTTTGGAATTCCCAAAAAATCTAAAGGACATATTTCTATATGGGTTGTTTTTTATAGACATATGAATTCCGAACACATCATATTTATTAGATATTATTTCTATGCTGATCATCTTGATATAATATCTATTAAGAGATTTGATATATTTGATGGAGAACAAATTATCATCATATCTGATCTGTATCTGAGTTTTAACTCAATCTTATGGATATCTGATACTAAGGTCTTGATATAGAGATATATTGTAGAACTGCTTATCAACATCAGACATATAGTTAGTATGGTAGGAAAATTCAAACTCTAGAAGAAAATATGAGGGATTTCTCTATGTATTTAAATATTGAATAGGATCAACACCTATATATGGTGTAATTTTCTTCCAACAATAGATTTCATTCTACAGTTCAGATAGACCCTTATCAATCGCTATACAGAAAGAAGTACCAAACTATAACTTGGTGAAATGTTGTTGGGGAAATAAATCTATTAGGAGATAATATTTTTGATTTAATAAAATAGAATATCGTATATAAATTTAACATGACACAAGAGAAGCTCAGATTTGAAAAAATATTATGTTGACTAACAGAAAAACTACCAAGAGACTGGAGTTGGTGAAATAGTATTTATAAGAATATATCTCTATAATTGAGTAATGATATTTTTAAATAATGGAATGTTGAGACCTTGGTATATCGGCCCTATTGAAATTTAGGATCGTGTTGGGTTGGTAACTTATCAATTAGCACTATCATAAAAATTATCTAATTTTCATGATTTGTTACAAGCATCTCTCATATGAAGGTACATGCCTGATCCCTCACATCTACTAAAATCAATATTTTACTCTTATAACTATATCATTAACATGGAGAAAAAAGGTTATATATTTTGGATAATAGTGGAAAATTTACGAAGAAACATGAATGATTTCTTGGTTAATATTTTATTGGTGTGCCACCAATTTGAGAAAAATTCATGGAATCTTGACGATGATATGAGGATGGGGTATCCTCAACATTTTTTATCAATGTTATGAATATAAATGGTGTGATAATGTTTTAGTGATGGTATAACGGAACATGAGTATATTCTTATGAAGTATTATCTTTAAATATTTTTTAGTTTTAAATTGCTTGCATTGCACGAAATCATGAGTTTGAACAAAACATGAAATTACCTTGGTTTAAAATGACCATTATAACCTATACATTTTGATAGATGGAATTAATATATCTAATATATGAAAATTTATATTGACTTTATTTGATAACAATAATTAATGAAAAATATAATACAATAAAATCTAATGGAATTATTTTTATTTTGGTATTAATAAATGAATTGAATTCTAATTTGTAAATTAAATTAGATATAAATATGTTATACATTTAATAAATATTTTTCATATTCATATAATTGATATTTTAGTCATTGGGATTGAATAAAACCCATTTGAAGTATAAAAACCAACATTTTTCAAAAGGGTAATTTTACCACCTATTAATTTCCAAAAAAACATTGAATTATTATTTAGGAATATGGTTAATTTTTTATATGAAATCATAAAATTATTATATTTAAGGGGGATATAATAATTTAAATTTGATTAATTTATCAATTCTTTTTATAACATTCTTGTTTTCATGAACCAAAACACGTTTTAAATTTTATGTGAAAATAAATTTTTTTAATCAGAGTAATTCATATAATTAAATTATAATATTTAATTTTTTCATTAATAAATATAATATATTTTTATAATTTAATATAATTTTACCCCTTTTAATTATTTATATATTCAAATTTATTTTAAAAATATTTCAATATTTTTCAATGTTTTAACTTTTAAAATCATATTTTCTCATTTTGACAATTAGATTGATTTTAATATAATTAATAAAATGTATTTTTTTTTAATTTTTAAAAATGGATTCCATATTTTGTTTATTATATCTAATATATTTAAATAAATTTATTTTATTTTTGTGCATTATTAATAGTAACTTTGATAATTTGTTTTTTTAGTATAGTAAAAGGGTAAATTTTGTAAATAAGGGTAAAAATAATATTATTAATTTAACCTAATAATTTACTGATATCATTTTTTGAGTTTTTAACCACCTAAATCATCATTTCTTTTAAATGGTATCATTTCCAATCCAACTTGGTATGATTATTACATTTAAATTATTATATTTAATTAAAAGCTAAATATGTCTTTCTCAAAAATTAATAAATATATCATTTTACATATAATTTTATACATAATAAAATAAAAAAAACGATTTTGAAATCTAATTTTTTTCCCATATCATGTTAATTTAGTTTGTATTTTAAGGAAATAAATATTTACCTTAAAGACCGACACATTACAGATGGAGAAATTATATAAATTTTGAAAAATCAATAAATTAATTTTTTCTGAAATGATAATAACCAATAATATAACCAAAAACATGAACCTATATTAATTTTTAGTATATATTGATTATAATCCTACATGTATCATGTCATTTGGAATTTTGAGCTATATGAAAAGTATTATCACACTTATAATATTTTTTAATGTGATGTTAAGGTTTTTACATTTCTGTTTTAATAAATATAACATGTTTAATATCATATTTTCCAAAATATTTATTTGAATGAAGTTATTTTTATGAAATATTTAATATTTATAATAATCTTACAATTTTATTTATAATATTTATTTTATAAATTATAATATTTTATAATTATAGAATACATATGTATTTATAATTTTATTATTGGAGATAACAAAAAAAGGCTATTAAAAATATTAAAATAAATTTATTTTAGGATTATTAATATAAATCAAAGATAATATAGATGACCTTGAAATATTAAAAAAATTATACGATATTTTTTTTATTTTAACTTGTTATCATAATTTTTAATTAAAATCAATAAATGGTATAGTATAAAAATTGAAACTATTAAATATTTATAAAAAATATATTTTTATACTATTTAAAAATAAATATAAGTGTTTTAAAATATATGATAATATTATATATTATATATTTTATATAAAATTATGTATTTATTGTCTAATGTATTTAATATAAGTAATCATTTTACCCTATTTATATTGAAATATTTTACATTAGTTAAAAATTAAATAGAAGAAGTACGATTCAATTAAAATTATAAAGATTAAATTCCAAGAAAACCCAATCTAATGTATATTGTTTTACAATATTACAACCTTATTTATCTTTATCTTCTCAATTCAGACATTATTTATATTTTAGATTGTGGATTAATTTTATATTAAAATAATAATTTTGGAGACTCCATAATCACCCCTCACCTCAATTATTAAATGAATCCTCTATCCATAGTTATTTACTTTATTTTTTACATTCAATATCTATCCCCTATCAATCATTCTTATAATCCTGCCTATTCATATTCTATAGGTTCTAGTCCAACCCAAAAATAAACCCTTGTCTATTAAGAGGTTATTCAGAGGGATCTCTTTAAAGAAGAGCTAGTTTCCTCTATTGACTATTTTGATATAATTTTTAATTCTACATCCTATTCCTGAGTAATTTTTAAAATAATTAAATTTATCAATTATAAATTAAATAATGATATGTAATTTTGATTTTGAAAAATCATATTCCTTCTTTTATCTATCCTATGAAAAAAATCACCATGCATGCATATGTATGGCCAACCATCTCCATACTGTGGGGTAATCTGTTTTCCACAACCTCCTTATGGGGATTAGTATAGTGGTGAAAATTTTAAATAAATTTTCTTATTATAACATGATTCTAGAACAAAATACCATTCATAGTCATACAATTTCACAATTATGGGAATGATATTGTCCCTCTTTCTTTTGTATGGCCTACCATCTACATGATCCGATGTGATTTATCCTACAAGATATACATTAAATAATGTTATATAAATGTATTGAAATAATTAATATTGTATATATCATATTAATATCATTCCATAAAGATATAAATATGACCTATATTGGATAAGAAGAACTTATTTGACCAAACATGCTTATGAAAACAAATCCATTAATACATGAGTAATGAGTAATAATGAAATGTTGTTAACAAATGAATGATAATATAACCATATATCATATCATAAAAATTACTATGATTTAGGAATAATTCAATGAAATTTTTTAAATCTTTATATGTGAGGTTCATATACATACAATGGATATTAGACCTAAGCTATTTGGTAATTTTGAATCTCATTATTATCATAAACTATTTATATGTAATTATATTTTGGGGTATAGTTTTCATCCTTGTCCACGATTCATAAATATGTATTCCAAAATATTCATTATATTATTATATTTTTTCTAATGTTATATATAATAATGGGTTATTCATTAATAAATTCAATTTGAGGAATCTTTTATCGTTTTTGATATGAGTAAATTTTTTTACATTCCTAAAAATGTATGATAAGAATGATTTCATATAACATATATTTCTAAAAAGGTTTTTTTTAATATTTTTAATACCTTACTTTCATGATTCTTCCTTTACAATATTTAATGATTATTTATAAATAAATTATTTTATTTTAATTTTTTTAGTATTATTCATTATAGAAACAATTTTTTAAGAAGAAATGATATTTTCCTCAATAATTTATCTCACGTTTTCTATAAAAATTATTTTACATCTATGTCGGAATTACATAATAGGGGTATTCTTCTTATATAAAATTACAATTATTACTATGGGTTTATTTTGTTTATAATTTAATATTTTTTATGAAATACTTTTATTTTACACAAATTATGTTATGGTGTAATGATGACTAATGAAACCCAGTCTATACAATGGTTTATGATTTATTATTTATGTTTTTGTGGAACATGTAAGAATAATTTCATTATGAGATGTGTGGGTCTTATATCTCCCACTAAATAATTGGTCAATGTTTTATATATCATTAGATAGTCCAGCTTGGAATGATAAATGATATCTATTCAGCAATACATGACAGGTATGAGGAGTGAACTATGTTCAATTGGGCACTTTTCCCTCTATAATGGTCATTGAAAATGTCCTTTAATAATTTGAAATGATTTTATTTTTTTAGTTTTCTGAAAAAGTATTTGTCATATTTCATGATTTTTTGGATTTTTTACATTGATTTTTATGAGAAATTTAAATTTATCCTAGGAAATAATATCCTGATCATTCTTATGCATGATAAGAATTTCAAGTGTTATATTAATGTATCTTATGATTATGATTGATTGTTATCTCCCTTGTTTTTCGTTAATGATAATTTGAGCCAACCCTCATATATGATTTTTTTCCCAGGTCAAAATGAAGGGTATAAAGTAAGATATTTAGAAATGGGACTATTTGTGATGAAATAAGTTGAAAAAATGTATATGTTTTATGAACCAGTTTTTTATGTTTCCCTATTTCTACTAACACAATACCTATATAATCTTTTAATTGTATTGATATAATGTGTAATAAATATTCATAAAATTTAGAATTAATATATATGTATGTCATTTATGGGATGTTATAGAAGAAAATATATATGGGTTTTTTGGGATTAAATTATAATGATAGATCACATTATAGTGATTCAAGAGGATTTCTCCCTCGCTCAAAATAAATGAATATAAATTATAGAAGTGCTTATGTTTCATTGCGTACTGCTATCGAATTTATCTGATTCCTATCCAAGATTCACTAATAGGCTATTGATCTGTTTCCAACATTCATTGAATAATTAGTCGAACATCAGCATGGATTATAATCCTAAAAAAGATGGCCATTTTGAGTGGACTGCTGGGAAAATCATGTACATGTTGAGAGAATTCCAAGCTGACTTCAAAGGAGGATGATGCCAATATCAACCGATTGTTGATTTCTCTTACACAAATAATTTCCACTCAAGTATCAAAATGGGTGCCTATAAATCCCATATTAGGATGAAATATAGAACACCTTCATGCTGGGATGATTTTGGGGAACACAATAGAATATTTATAGAATTGGTAGAATAAATTGTTGAATGGATAAGACTATATAAAAGAACATCAAGTCTCCTAAAATTTGAATGAAGATAAATACATAAAATCATCAACGATACATTGTATTTAATATAAGAGAAAAGATATTCATCAACATTTCTATATGGAATAATCATATGATATTTTGGATGAATGGAATTCATAGTCCATGATACATTTAACTCTTGTTTTCCTTGATCACATTGGAGTGGTGGCATATCAATTTTCACTCACCACTAACATATCACATGAAAACATTGTATTACATGTATCCGTCAAGATAAATTAAATAACAATCACATAGCATGTACTTAATAAAGGTGTGGAACAATTATATAATGGTATCTCATATGAGTTGAATCTATTGAATATCTTACATCATGGAGTCAATGTTTTATGAAATTAAATAGTTCTCCTATTCAAAGTGATTCGGAAAAAACAAACATTTCAAGAATCCTTGCATATAATAGTGAAAGGTGTGAAAAATAGTTATGAAAATATATTTTTGAAAGGTAGATTAAAATATCAATGGAAAATTTTCTTAATGGTGAAATATTGTAATGAACCACACTTTTATGAACAAAATTATCCTTTTGATTTAAAATAAATATATATGGCTATAGAATATACATGCATGTCCTTGGATTTATTTTATTTATTTTAAATGACATTTAATGCATCATTACCCTTGATATAATACCCATTTAATCGTAATCAGTTTATTAGTATAAATATTGGGGTATGAAAAAACAATTCATATAAAATGGAAGTGATGAACTCAACTAGTTGGATCATACATTATGAAGACTATTTATTAGAACATAAAATGGAGATCAATTCAATATGATTTTCTCCTGACCATTCCTAGGGTCAGATCAAAAAACATAATCATGAGTGTGAATATTTACAGGATAAGTTAAATCTCATTGATATCACGTGCCAAACTATGTAGACATATCCACCCCAATATTGCCTTACCACTACAAACATTACACTTAGTGAATTTGTTAGTGTGTTAAAGGGTTACATATCAAAATTATTGAAATATGATTTTTACATTATTCAAATATAATAATGTATATATTTTAATAATATAATGCTTACATTATAAATTATTTTTAATTATATATAATATATCAAAAATAGTATTTTTGGGTAATATTCAAATTCATTTATGGAATCTACATTGTTGAATTACATGATTTTTTAATTCATTTATATTTTAATAATATATTTTTTTTATTAAATATAAATGATCATATTGTTTTTATAATGTCAAATTTATTTTATATTAGGGTTAAAAAACTATTATTGTACAAATAACATAATTTTAAATAAATGCCTATTAAAATATAAAAAGTGAAATTAAACACATTTAAAAAATTATTCATATAATATGAATAGTATGGTAGGAATCAGAATGTTGAAATTATCCAATAGTAAATTTATAATAATTAAATGCACCGTTGAATTTCCAGGTAAAAATTAAACACCGTATAATTATACTTTATTTGTTATGATATCATAATGACCAAAATTAAATGTATTAAATTCTAAAAATGGTATCCATGAACAATCATATTATATGACAAAAAAATGATGTTATTTTATATTTATTTTATTTATTTTTTAAATCCCATATAAATCCTAAAAAACCATTAATATACATTATGGTTTTAAACCCCTTTATTCAAGAATATATCTCACCTAATCATTTGAATGGTAATTATTTTATCATGTTCATCCGTTAGATTTATAAAATAATGATAACCACAACCATTTGGGAAAATATAATGGAAAACCTCATGGTATTGTTTGTGGTTTTGGTTATTTGGTTATCTAGAGTGTAGAACCTAGATAAAAATGGAATCCCCCACATTAAAATTTTAATGTCACGACCCGTCCTCGGGGCCCGTGTCGTGACTACCGGAAACCTGCCATCCCTAGACTAGGGGATGGCGACTAGCACCAAAGGCGTAAATCACTAAGCTGGGAAGGAATTGCCTTTATAAAATAAACAAACACAACAGAGTACACAATAGGAAGTAAACACTAAGTAAACTGAGTACAAAAGAAAGAGCTGAAATGAAAGGGGCCAAAAATACAAACCCAACAGTGAAGTACAACTGCAGAAAAATAAACAGCAACTACTGAGTTTTCCTCTGGGAAGCCCACCTATAGGGTGGGTACAGATGGCCTCCTAAGCACTTCAGGTCCGTCCGTCCACTCCTTGTACGTCTCGCCAGGTGGTCCACCTCCGGGTGCCGTCTAGCTCCACAACTCTCTACCTCGATCATTGATGTCTGTCATCTGCAACCAACACAACGAAGTGCGGGCATAGCCTGCGCAGGGGTGAGTAAAATGATACTCAGTGGGGACCTCGAGACCCCCAATGTTCTCCTAGAATCCATGAAGGATAAACCACAGAAGAATTATACAACCACGATGTATCAACCAACCCTACATAGGTATATGACCATACATATACCTAAGTTTCCAATCTCAGTGCGGCTCCAACTCTCGAGCCAAAGAACAAACCAATCCACAGAGGAAGTAATTTTCAATACATCGATGATAATGATTGA
This sequence comes from Viscum album, assembly GCA_963277665.1. NCBI lineage: Eukaryota > Viridiplantae > Streptophyta > Magnoliopsida > Santalales > Viscaceae > Viscum > Viscum album. Next base: position 263,059,885 of record OY728122.1, on the reverse strand, counting down.
AATTTAAGACTCATCTCACACATGTATACATCATTTGAATATAAATAGAGATGATCAGATGTAGTCACTGATTCATCTAAGCCGTCGAACCCATGAAAGATTCTAGTACAATTTCCATCGTCGTCGAACCCACAAAGGATCAATGTATAGTAGTATTAGTTGTAGTACCCACATATGATCCCAGTACAGTAGTCATCGCTGCCAAACCCTTGTAGGATCCCAGTACAGTACTCGTCACTGCCGAACCCACGTAGGATCCCTGTACAGTATTTGTCGCTGCTGAACCCATGTTGGATCCCAATAGAGTAGTCATCATTGTCGAACCCACGTAGGATCCCAGTACAACAATCATCGCTTCCGAACCCACATAGAATCCCAGTAAACTAGTCGTCACTACCAAACCCACATAGGAACCTAGTAAAGTAGTCACCACTGCCGAACCCACGTAGGATTCCAGTACAGTAGTTTGCATTGCCGACCCACGTAGGATCCCAGAACAGTAGTCACTGCTGCCGAACCCACATATGATCCAAGTACAGTAGTCATCACTGTCAAACCCACGTAGGATCCCAGTATAGTAGTCGTCGCTGCTGAACCCACGTAGTATCCCAGTACAGTAGTCATCGCTGTTGTAGCCTGCTCTAGGGTTCCCGCACACATCACGCTAGATTCTGGGAGGGTCCGCTCCTTGAGCCAAGGGGTTGATACATCATCTATCATGATTTCCAGATCTGATTTATCCCAAATTTTTGTCTCATCAAAAGGAATCCATCATGACATACGGCTCGTAAATCAGACAGCTGGTCTGAGAGATATTGGATTTTCCGGTCCTGGGGCCCGGTTGGAATTCTTCTCGTTCAAAACCCGACCGTTTTCCAAATTTTTCCAAATCTCACTTAGAGTATCACAAATATACCACATCGTCGTGAGGATCCTAGTTCTGCAGACAGTGCGTCAATCAGATGCCCGGTTTGAGAGTTATAAGTGATTACGCTCTGAGGTCCCAGTTGGTTTTGAAATCAAACCAACCCAACCGTAAACAAACATGGCCAAATCCTTGAGTCTGATATACGAAAATGACCATCTCGATCCAAAGAATTCTACGCAACTGATGGTGCATCGATAGGTGGTTTGTAGCTCAAATTATGGGTGAAAAACAAAAAGTACACCGAATAAGGGGGTCTGGGTCCGGTCCGACCCGGCCCAACCCACCCTAGGTAGGCCCGAACCGGTTCGACCCGACCCAGGTCTGGGTGTATCCCGGTAGAGCGCAACCCATTAGTTTTTGTTAAGGGGGCGCCAGCTGGTGCCTCCCATGCCTCCCAAAACACACGGAAGCGGGTTCCGCTCCGCCGACGTGGTCGGGGCCACGGTGGTCCCCCATCAATGGCGCGTGAGGGCCGCCGCTGCCCCGAGGCAGCAGGCCGGGGCCGGCCACTGCCCCCGGTCCCTTAGCACCGCCGCACCAGTGACCATCACCACCGTGCTCTTCCGCAGGCCACTGGATTCATTCTGGTGGTCTGTTTTACCTTATGTTTGCGCATACGGCCTCCACGGGTCTTTCTCTTCACTGTGACGGCCTCAAAACAACATTTTCCTTCCGTTCAGCCGTTTCCAAACAAACCATGCATCATGAACAAAAAGTCGGTGTGTCCAAACTTGTTCGTTAGCCCGTACCCACCGCGTTATCGGCTCAAAAAATTATCCAAAACATATTCGTCCAAGTATGAGTGTATAATTCACATATATAAAATTATTCAAAAATCCCCTACCTCGTAATCGGTGTTGAATTTTGATGAGTTGTGGAAGTCAAGTGTCGTGGAAGACAGGAGTCATTCTGTCAATGTTGGAAGAAGTATAGCTCGAAACGTTAGGTCGAGACGACGTCTTTAGTGTAGTTCATGGGTGAGGGTGCCTCCTTTCATACTACCGTTGATTAAGGTGTTTCTTCCCATTCTTCAAGAAGTGTAGTGTTCTTCATTGAAGAACGGCATTATTCATCGAGAGAAATTTGTTCCTCGAGTTCTTCGTTAGAGAGGGTGAATTCTCCCAAACCTTCCCATAGGAAATTTTCCAAGGAAAATGAAATAATAGGCTCCCAGATATTATAATAATTCTATACATTTATAAATGTTTCAATTTAATTCATGACACCACAAATAATTAATTAATTGTGGAGCTCAGTTAATTAATTAGTAGTTTTGTCACATTAAACGAGATAGGGAGGTGGAAGGTTTAACCCTCATCAATGGGGGGTTCCATTGGTTTCAAGGGGGAGTTGAAGAGTTCATGTTTGTGTGGGCCCCACACATATTATCCTCCCATGGGAGGTTATGTGGGGATGGGTCCCACCACCAATCTCCATTTGGATATAAATACCAAAAACTAATTAAAAATATGTTACTACACATTTTTATTTAATTTCTTACTTTTAAGGTGAAACCCCAAAATATAACATCCATCATGTATAAAACTCAACTACGGTAGAGGTCCCCATAATAAAATATCGGCGCTGCGGGTTAATCGGTGTCCTCAAATTTCAATTTCGAGCACAGATTCAAAAGATAGAAAAACCCTCACATACGTTTACTGAACATACCAAAATAAAACTTCATAAATGGATTACGGGAACGCCAGGACTCAGAATCAGGGGCGGTCAGAAACTGCGGACTCGTAAAATTCCAAAGAAATTAAGAAAAAAAATTCCTTGAAATTTTTCGGTCTTTACATTACCCCCACCTCAGGGATTTAAGTCCCCATAAAGCATCAACAAACACTAGGGAAACCAATGGGGGTACTGAGCACACAACTGAGCCTTCTACTCCCATGTTCTCTATTGTATGTTCCCGTGCTGCCAAAAAATGAGCACTAGAGGAATCATACATCCTCATAGGTCACGCTCATGTCGATACTCGATCTCCACTGGAACATCCGTGAACGTCGTCCCGTCATCGATGTCCAGCTCCATGCGGTCGCTAATGTGGGACGGGTCCTGCACGTATCTCCTCAGGTATGATATGTGGAATATGTCGTGCACCTGATGTAACTAAGGTGGGAGGGCCGGGTGGTAAGCTTACTCACCTTCTCTTATGGGGACCTGGAAAGGACCGATGAATCAAGGAGATAACTTGCCGCCCCTTCCAAATCTCTGTAGACCTCATCGAGGTGATACCTGTATGAAGTCGTGGTCACCATCATCGAACTCCAGTGGTCTCCGCCTCATATCACCATAAGTCTTCTTCCTGATCTGTGCAGTCTTCATCTGCTCCTGGATGATCTTCACTTTCTCTGTTGTAGCCTGCACTATCTCTAGTCCAACATGTGCTGACTCTCCTGGGTCAGATCAGTACATAGGTGATCTGTAAGATCGGTTTTACAGTTCTTCGTAAGGGGTCATCTCGATAGTGGAGTGCTAACTGTTTTTGTACGCAAACTCGAACAACGGTATGTGATCCTACCAACTGAAACCAAATTAGAGAACACATGAACAGAGCATGTCCTCGAGAGTATTAATGCTCCTATCAGTCTGACTTTCCATCTGAGGATGGAAGGAGGTTCTCAAGAGAAGCTACATGCCAAAAGACTCCTGTATCCCCTTCCATAGTCGGGAAGTCAAACGAGCATCTCGATCAGAGACGATAGTCGATGGCACACCAAGAAGTTATATGATCTCTTGAACGTATAGACGTCACAAGCTCTCTACTGAGCCCTGATCTCTGATCGGTTGGAAGTAGTCTGACATGATGAGTCGGTTTACAATCACCCAGATAGAGTTGTGTCCCATAGATGTACATGGTAGCCCTATCACGAAATCCATGGATATCCCATCACACTTCCACTCTGGAAAATCTAAGGGCAGAACCTATCCTACTGATATCATCTTCTACAACATTTCCCCTCCCAATATTGTAGACTATCTCAATTCCATAGTTTGGGAGGAACTCAAGCAACCATCCCTTTCCGAGGTTCATGTCCTTCTGTGAGAAGATATACCTAAGACTCTGGTTGTAAGTGTATACAGTAAAACATTCGCTCATAAGATAGTGATGCCACATCTTCAAGAAAAATACAACTGCTGCTAACTCCAGTTCATGGGTTGCATAGTTCTGCTCGTGCAGTCTCAACAACCGAGAACCATATGTGACCACTGCTCGCTCCTACATCAGGACACCCTCGAGTTCAGTCCCTAATGCATTATAGTAATCTACGTACCCAACACTCTCCTCCGGCATCTTCAAGAAGGGCGCAATAGTCAACCTCTTACTCATCTCCTGAAAGCACTGATGGAATCTTTCTAACTATACAAAGGGGTTTCCATTCTTCTTCAAATATGTTAGTGGTGCTGCATCACTGGAAAAGTCTAGCAGAAAGGTATGTTTGGATGACTCCTGAGTGATCTACTGCACCCGCTTATGTATTATTTCATCCTATGGTTCCTGGGTTTTTTTTCACTGACCAAGGAAAAAACCCATCCTAGCGTAGTAGATAAACCATAACATTTATATCTAATATAGTTAATATGTGTATGAACGGTGGTTTCCCAGTCCATTCCCAAACTATCGTTGTAAGGCCTCGACACTGCCACCAAGAGGTTCCAACAGAAACGCTCACCTCCAGGGTCAGATCATACCGTTGGCGTAAGTGTGATTATCGAGTCTCCTCCCAATGATATCTCCAGATGTGAGGGTCATGTCAATAGCTTAACCAGAAACTCTAGGTCTAGGACAATATTCGGGGAAGGAAGGAACGATTGGTACCTATGTCTATTGATAGGACTGCTAGTAGTAGACATAGACCGTACCTCAAATCCATCTTATAGCCCTTGGGGCACCCACCTTGACCACATGTAGCTACTCTCTTCCCTTACCCTCTAGTTTCATTAGCCTAGCAGGGACTACAAAGGGGGGTGGTTGTAACATGTCGAAATGTTCACCACATCATGTTTCTCTCCTAAATATACTTCCATGTTAGCTGCCCTACAGATTCATTGTCCCTTAACACATCCTCTTCCTAAAACATCTCACAAACCCATGTCTCTGAGGGTGACGCTAGTTTAATGATTTCCAACTGTAAACATTCAGTAGTAGTATCCACTCAGCCAATGAACATTCAACCAAAAAGGCTCTCTCTAGCACCCTAACATAATTAGGAATGAATTGTGGGAAAAAGTGATGGCTCATATATCCATAAACAGACCTCTCTCAGAGGTTCAAGATCTAAAGCATAGATCGAATCATATTAATTGAGTACCAGGAAATATCGGTATGCCTCGATGAATACTCAGATACTGACATGCCATCCTACAAAAGCTGTATAAGCTCTATAAAACTCTCAGTCACCTCCTCAAGCCAGTCCTCATCCGCATGTGGGTGGGGCTCAACTCGGAACTTGGGGGATATCTGGTGCTGAAACACATGTAAGGCACTAAACCTACAAGTGTCCACTACCCGAAGGTACCATCTCATAAAATGTTCCAAGTACCAAAACATCATCATTATACGGACCATCCTCTTGGTCAATCACTGAAAACTATTAGTATCTATGATCATCATCTTTTCTACTAGTGTCTCAACTAGGCAGAAAACTCCAGTAATCGCCTCCATCCACACCTCTACTGCCTGGGAATCTGTCTCGCCTCAAAACCTCGGAGGCCTCTTCCGCTGGAACTCGTGCAATGCGCTCAATCGGCGTGCACCGTACGCCAGTGCGGCTGGTGGAATATGATGCCCAATGGGGGGTGGTTCATCCGGTACACCACCCGCTGGTGACAACATAGTAAGAGGGCCCTACACCGGATCCCCATCACTTGGTGGTCCGTCATCAGGTACTCTCCCTCAGAAACCCTAGATGGATTTCTTCACAGTGGTGTCCTGATAAGGAATATGTGTGCCACAGTCAAAAAGTTATACCCAGTGAGATGAATCAAAGAGACCACAATGGAAAAACTTGAAACACACATGCAGTCAGTGTTTTCGTGTACTAGGGAAGAAATAAGAGGTCAGGGTCCTGGTGTATGGATACACCGGCAACTGCACTAACACTAGACTCCCTGAACTGAAAACAACACTCAATACTCTTAACACTATTGCTTCACAGCAAAAAATGAATACAATACTGAGTTCTGTGGTAGAACTGACTCCTATGATTCAAATTTTTCATGACCCGTTGTTAGGGCTCGTGTCGTGACTACCCCAAAACCGTCTTCCATAGGCCAGGGGCATGGGACTAGCTCCAATGTCTTAAATCCCTATACTGGGAAGGAATTGACTTTATAAAAGTAAACAAACGCAACACAAGTACGCAACAAGTTGTAAACACTATGTAAAATGAGTACAAAAGAATATGCTGAAAGGAAAGGTGTTGGAAATACAAGCCCATGAGTAATGTACAATTGCTGAAAAGTAAACAGCAATTACTGAGTTGTCCTCCAGGAATCACACCTGAAGGGTGTGTACTGATGGCCTCCTCACCACCCGAGGTCCGTCCTTCCACTCCGTGTACATCACAACAAGTGGTCCACCTCTGGGTATAGTCCAGATCTCCAACTCTCTACTTCGATCAGTGTTGTTCATCCTCTATAACCAATATAATGAAGTGCGGGCAAAACCTCAGCAGGGGTGAGTATAACGATATTCAGTAGGGACGTTGAGACCCTCGAAGGTCTCCCAGAATCCACGTAGGATAAACCACATAAGAAATTTACAACCATGATGTATCAACCAACCCTACATAGTTACATGCCCATACATATACCTAAGTTACCAAGCTTAGTTCAACTCCAACTCTCGAGCCCAAGAACCACCCAGTCCACATAGGATGTAATTTCAAACACATCGGTGATAATTATTTAATGTCAAGACTCATCTCACACAAGTATACACCTTTCAAATAGTGACAGAGATGATCAGATGTAGTCACTGATTCATCTAATTTATAGAACCCACAGTGGATTCTGGTACAATACCCATAATCTTCAAACCCACAGAGGATCCTAGTATAGCATTCGTCACTGCCGAACCCACGTAGGATCCCAGTATAGTATTCATCGCTACCGAACCCATGTAGGATCCCTGTACGGTATTCGTCGATACCGATCCCACGTAGTATACTGGTATAGTGAGCGTCGTTTTCGAACCCATGTAGGATCCCAGTACAGTTGTCATCTCTGCCTAACCCACGTAGGATCCCAGCATAGTAGTTATGACTATCGAACCCATATATGATCCTAGGACAGCAGTCGTAACTGCCGAACCCTCGTTGGATCCCAGCATAGTATTCGTTGCTTCCGAACCCACATAGGATCCTAGTACACTAGTTGTCACTGCCGAAACCACGTAGGATCCCAATACAATTGTCGTCACTACCGAAGCCATGTAGGATCCCAGTATAGTAGTCATCTATACCGAACCCATGTAGGATCCTAGTACATTGGTCGTCGTTACCGAACCCACGTAGGATCCCAATACAGTAGTCGTAGCTACCGCAGCCAGCTCTAGGGTTCGCGCACAAAGCTAACACAATTCCGGGAGGGTCTGATCCTCGATCCAATGATTCAATAAATCAACTATCATGAAGTCTAATTTTGATGTATATTTAAGTTCAGTCTCATCCAAAGGAACCCAACGCGACGGATGGTGCATCAATCAGACAACCAGACTGAGAGTTATTGGCTTTTCCTTTCTAGGGTCCCGGTTGTAATTACGCTCGTTCCAAACCCGGAAATTTTCCAAAGTTGTCCAAAAAAAACATAGAGTAACGCAAGAGGACCTCCTCATTATGAGGATCCTAGTTCCATAGACGGTGCATCAATCAGACACCTGATTTGAGAGTTATAATTGTTTTCGCTCCGAGGGATCGTTTGGTTTCGGAATCGAACCAACCCGGCCATACAAACACTTTTCCAATACCTTGAGTCTGATATACAGAAACAAAATTACTGATCCAAGGAATCCTATGAAACTTACAGTTCATTTATTGGAGGTCCTTAGCTCATGTTATGAATACAAAAACAAAAGTAGCCCTGAAGGAGGGGGTCTCGGTCCGGTCCGACTCGGCCCAACCCACCTAGGGTCGGCCCGAACTGGGATGACCCGACCCATGTCAGGATTCGGACAAGTAGGGCGTGGCCCGACCCGGCAGCTAAGGACAGGACCACTCGATCAGCTACCCGTGTCGCACGGTAAGCGGCCCGGCCAGCGCGCAGGCGCCCCGGCTCGGTCGGCGCGAAGCTGGGGGGCCTAGTTTTTGTAACTGCGGTGCCAGCTAGCGCCGCCCATGCCTCCCTAAACCCATGGGTGTGGGTTTCGCTCTGCCTCCACGGACAGGGTCGCGGCGGTCCAATGCTGGAGGTGCGCAAGGGCCCCCGCAACCCCTAGGCGACTGACCGGTGTCAGTCGGTGCCTCCAGTCCCCACCGCTGCCGCACCGGTGACCCGCGCCGCTGTGCTTTTCTTCAGGCCACCAGAGTCATTATAGTGGTCTGTTTTGCCTCACGTCTGTGCATACAGCCTCCTTGAGTCATTCTCTTCCCTGTGACGACCTCAAAACATCATTTCCCTTCCGTTCAACCATTTTCCATCAAACCGCGAATCACGAAGAAGAAGCCGGAGGGGCTGAACTTGTTTATTAGCCTGTATCCACAGCATTAGAGGATAAAATAATTAACCAACATATAATCTCTCAAGTATGAGGGTATAATTCACATATTTAAAATTATTCTAAAACCCCTTACCTCGCAATCGGCATTGAAAAATGATGATTTGCGGAAGACAGGTGTCATGGAAGATGGGCACCGTTCTATCAAAATCAGAGGATGTAGAGATCGAAAATTCATGTTGAGAGGACGTCTTATGTGTACATCGTGCGTGTGGGTGCCTCTTTTCCTACTCCAGTTGAAGAAGGTGTTTCTTCATGTTCTTCGAAACATGGAGCTTTCTTCGTTGAATAACGACATTCTTCATCGAGAGAATATTTTTCCTTGTGTTCTTCGTTAAAGAGGGTGAATTCTCCCAAGCCTCCCCACAAGAAATTTTACAAGTTAAATGAAATAATAGGCACCCCAATATTATAATAATTCTAGGAATATCAAAATATTTCAAATAAATTCATGACAACACAAATAATTAATTAATTTTTGAGCTCAATTAATTAAATAGTAGTGTTGGCACATTAAATTTGATAGGAAGGTTGAAGGTTTAACCCTCAACAATGGGGGGTTCCAAGGGTTTCAAGGGGGAGTTGATGATTTGATGTTCGTGTGGTCCTCACACACATTATCCTCCCATGGGAGGTTATGTGGGGATGGGCCCCACCACTAACCTCCCTTTGGAGATAAAACCCAACAACTAAATAAAAATTTCTTACTACACATTTTTCTTTAATTTCTATCTTTTATGTAGAATTCCCAAAGTATAACATCCATCCTTTATAAAATGAAACTACGATATAGGTCCCCTTAAGCAAATATCACCGCTGCGAGTTTATCGATTTCCTCAGATTTCAATTCAAACCACCGGTTCAAAAGATAGAAAAGCCATCACGTACGTTTACAGAAAGTAACCGAACAATATTTCAGAAATTGATTCTGGGCACACCGAGCCTCATAATCAGGCGACGTCAGAAACTGAGGACTCGTAAAATTTCAATGAAATTTAGAAAAATATTTCCATCAATTTTCCAGGTGTTTACATTTAAACCCACCCATGCACTCATTTCTCGAAAACCTAAATAATGAGGGAGTTTCCCTTTATCTCTTTTATTCAAGTATCTATTTTTAATTAATAATAATATATTAATTTCATTATGATTTTATATGTCACCCAATACCCCCCTTAATATACAATTTTTGTTCAAATGATGAGATACCTTTTTTTCCCTCATCGTTAAAATTTATGAATTTTTATGTGACTATATTTTGCGGCCGAAATTTCAAAATGATTTTCCATTCCAAAATAATTGTGTAGTGAATAACATAGGTAGTTATTATATTGGGTATTCATTGTTGTTACTTTTTACCATTATGACCTGGGAGTTATATGAATTTTTTTCACACTCCATGATCATGGAATAAAATATGATGTTTAATGAATCCATGATGTGTGAAATATATGGGACACATAATCATTAATGTTAAATTAAAGTGATCCTTAAACATAGAATAATTTATTTCTAATATTTATTGGATAATTATAGTTATTATGAGAAGTAATGTTTGGGGAAGTAGTGAACTATATTTTAAAATGGAACTTTTTACATTATGATGTCTTGATAGTCATCCTTGACCTATTATTATGTTTTTGTGCTTAAAGATGTTTCCACATTTCTTAGATTCTGATTATCATTTTAATTCACATCTGGTTGTTTATTTTTATGATTACTACTATTTTTATTGACCATTTATATTCCTTTTGAATAAAATCTATTACATTATACCATTTTTATTTCTTTACTGTGAATTTTAGCTGAACCATATCTTATGTTATTCATTCTGTTATCACATTATGTTTTAAAATATGTGGAATTTTGGGGTGTTTTAATGGATTATTTCAATAAAGTATTGGTATCCCATGTTCAAGAAGGTATGGTATGTACCTAATTTCCAAAACACTATGCTTCTTGATACTTCAGGTTGTATTGTGTATAATATTTTATAATAAATAATCAATTAATTTTTAATAATGAACATGTTTTTCTTAAATCATGCATGTAAACCAATGGTTAAGGTATATCAATAGTAAAAAGAAAAAGATAGAAAAATAATAATATTTTAGAATACTCGGAATTTTCCCCACACCTAGGTAAGATAATACCCTTCATATATTATAACCATATTCCATGTCCATCATAATAATCACTACACTTCCCCAAAATATTATATTAATAATGGAAGCACACAAATATCACTCTATGACCACCAAAAAGGAGTACCACTCATAGGTTCCCTAAACTAGTGAGCTGCATGGCATCAAGTGTGCATCCATGTATCAGAGAGGCTGCAGACTAGAATTGACGTAATTGGGTGTATCCGTAGGAATACTATACCCTTATAACCATATTTTATCATATTATATTATAAGTAAAAATATTAATATAAGAATCCCAAAAAAAATTAATATATAGAGGAATGAATCATATTAAACAGACCTTCATTATATAATAATGAAAATAATCAAAAAATTCATATACAATGATTATATTGTATTTCATGTGAATATAATACAATATAACATGTATTCATGGAAGCATGAAATACATCCTATACAAAATAATCGAAAATATAAAATAATTATCCATGAATCCTGATCACTATCAAATTTTCTACTATCACGATTCATCATAAAAATGTATAAAACATTATGTGTTTTATGATGGATGCATCCCCATATCAACACCAACGTACATATAATATTCATAGTTACGATTAGAGATCCGAATTTTGTTTGAGAGAACATTCAGTAGGCCACCAAAAATAATGTATATTCCATTAAAAATGTGAATATAAACTCAAAATTTATTAAGGTATATGTGTTACAACCTTGATACATGATCCATCCTCATATAGTGTCATATCATGTAACCATTTAATTATTTATGTTTTAGTTTATAACTATTTAAGTATGATTAAAAATTTTATGACCATGTAACCCTATAATATGATAATTAAAAAATAGGATCTAATGTATTAATCATGAAATTATTTATATTGATAGAAATTAAAGGGGATCCAAGGTAATTACCAAGTATCCCCATATCTCATTGATTGATACCACTATGAAATTACAGAAATCCAAGCTATAGGGTTTCATTGTGTAATCCTAGGGTAATTCCTCAATTAATTCCTCTACAAATAGTTCAATCTGAGTCTAATGATTTACTCCAAGGTAAAAATGTCTAAGTATGACTGGGCCCAATGGTGTGAATCATTAGTGACATGAAACAAAAAAAATAATGATGTATCCACGCACTTTGTCATAGGAATATCAATATATAATGATTATTAATGAGTACCATAATTTCATTTAGGGAATACTCTTGTATAAGATCACTATGATCCCATGTGGGAATCTACCTTGGAAACTCGTCCCTTGATTCCTAAGGGAAATGTCTATGTCCCCATGAAATTACCTCATGAATCCCTATATACCTCATTTCTAAAAACCACTATAAAGATTAAATTTATCATATTAAATATGGTCCTCATAAACAGGTAATTATTTCAATTATTCCATGCAATACTCATGTATTGTAACAAATCAATTGTTTTATTTAATTGCTTTTAGTACTAATTGAGGAGGAAAAATAGGACATGAAACCCTTTATTAATTTAATTCTATATTAAATTATTAGGTTCAATCATTTACCTTTCATAATAATGAAAATTCTTGATATAGACATGCTCCTATCAACTATAATTAACTAGGCCACATGAAATAAATAGTATATATTCTCTTCAAAATTAACTTTAATTATTAAATTTTGACAGTTATCTTTGATGTATATACTGATAATATCCATATATTATCCTTTTAATAATTTATCTATTAAATTAAAAAACTCACCCGGATTATGGAAATGTAAATCTAAACCCAAAATGTGGTGCATATAGTGACAACAATGACACTAGAGGAGTAAAAGTTTAAAACCACTACTTGGGGTGGTAAATATTGTAGTTATAACCACCAATGATGTAATTATTATATTTGAAAATGGTATCATAATTTCATTTTAATAATTATAATTATGAAATATGAAGTTAATATGAAATTCCCAACAAAATATGTGTGCACACAATGATGACTGCTGATGAAATAGTGATATTTTGTGGAATTATTCATAAACCAACATCCTCAAGACTACAACACTCTCCTCATTCAGTATCAACCATTAGTACTTCCTAGTTCACAAAAAAATTGAATAATGTATCAATTGCATAAAAATACAGAATATGATCCAACATCAAAATAACATCGTTATTGGAATGAAAAAGAATAGAAGTAGAAAGATGAATGATGTAGTTACCAAGAGGAATTAAACATGACCTATATTGATCGAATCGGATTTTGAACCAATGATCAAGAAAGAAACATTTGAAATGAGGTTTTTACAACAAAAAAGATGAGGAATATGGATCGTTTCACTTATAATGACAAATTGGGGAAGTGGGGTAATATTATATGTCATTATGTTCATTTTGGTTTTTTCATCCAATTTCTATGGAGTTTATGGTTTGGACACATGGTGGAAAAACTACAGGCCAAGAATTATTCGTAAGCATTATATGGAGGGTACAGACCTGGTTATTTCACGTGGTTAGAAAAAATATATAATAAACATTAAATTATTCTATGCTAAATAATATAGTCCTTTTTATGGTATGGTGGCCACTGCCTCTTGTTTAGGGAAATATGTAATTCTACATGGTTCTATGGGATTCCTTCTTGGTGAGGGAAAACTGTGTATATTGGATCCCATGGTCCTTATAGATCTTTTTACTAATTTTTTTCTCAATCATATGTGGTTCAAAGATCATAACTATCCCTGGATTTCTTCAAAACATATATGACCTCATTAATTGTCCATATTAGTTCCATTAAAATAATTTCACTAAATTTTAAGGATCCATAGCCTATAGAACGATCTGGTTCCTAGATAATACTACCAAATTATTGAATATAATTTTGATAAATGGATCCAATATTTATAATCTCAGTGATAAAATTTGGAAGATATCTTTTTGTTTTAATATTAATAGTATACTTGGTGAATATTTTTCACTTCTGTTACGATAAAATGTGTAAAAACAGGTAAAATACATTTTATATGTCATTAATATTTACATAAATTTATACTGTATCCTATTAGTTGAATTTATTTTATCCGTATCCAACCTACTCTCATAAAAGTTTCAAATTTCTCTTTTTTTATCATAATGATCATTATATTATTTTATGAAGTAAATAAATATAAAATGACACTCTCATGACTATAAAAACTCATATAATTTATTCATAAGGATAATATGAAGGTTTTTTAGTTATGTAATAAATATGTGATTATTTTGATAATTGTAATATATTTTTAATGTTTAAAATGTAATAATTACAAAAAAATTTATATAACACTAACCCAATTCCTGCTCAATTAGGGAAAACATAAATGTAAATAATTTGAATATTATTATTCTAATATATTTTGTATTAAATATAGTTTTACAATAATTTTAATATTAATTTATAATTTATTATTAATTATTTTTTTGAAATTAATATAATGCCACCTTTTTAATGAAATATTTAATGTCTAGTTAAATAAATAGTGTAAAAATTGTAATTAATGATAATTAATGAAACAAATATATATTTTTATAACATGGATAATAAATAAATCATGCATTAGATAAAATAGGATGATAGTTGATCTAAAATTTCTAATATAGGCCAATAATGATACATTTATTATAAAAAATATGAATATATATATCATGAATATTGAAGAATTAATTACTGAGGTTAATGTTTAAACATGTTTATCATTGGTAAATATAAATTAATAATTGTAATAATGACATATAAAATTTCTAAAACCAAATTGGTTACTATTATATTAACCATAACATTTTCAACTTCTAATATGATTCATTTTGGAGTGATTTTATCATGAATTTAAATTAATTAAATTTTAAACATGGAAAAATTATTGGTGTGAAACTACCAACAATTATATTTGGGAACTTACTCTGACCAATTAATCACAAATGTTAATCCATTTATATTGAAAAACTTAATCCAGATTACTACAAACAAAAAATTATACTAGGCCATGTGCTTCATTCCTTCCCAAAATATAATCTCTACTATCCCTAATGGGGGATATAAATGAGTTTATTTAATGAAGAGTTACTCACCATAACATATGAAAGTATTATTAAATATTATATTACAACTTATAAATATGTTTTAATTAAAATAAAATAATATAATTATTACCCTATGAAAACAGAAATTTTATTATGATTATTAAATCCCCAATAAATTCCCTCTTTAAAATTCAATGTGAAGCGCTCGTGAATACATGTGGACAACTACCTACACATAGTGATACATTTCATTTTCCTCAACAACTTTTCATTGATGGATATTTTGATGGGATAAATTTTATATAAATTATTTACATTATAAAAACAATTTTAACAATAAAATATCATATCATCTAACATACCATTCATTCTGTTGAAAATGATAACATCAATTCAGCCTACATTTGTACAATAATATCCATGAAGTGATGTGATTTTTTCAATAATAATTTTAATGTATGATAATGATGATATATTTAGTAGATATATCTGATATTTATGATATATTGACTATTTAGGAAAGTTTATTTTAGTTATCTATTTTTTCAATCAATCAAAATGTGAAAAAAAACCATTAATGCATTCATACAACCTATCATCTCCCTGAATGGTGTAATTAATTTTTAAAAGTCTACTTTTAAATGTAGATTCAAAATGTATAATATTATTATATGTTAAATTTGTACCATGACTATGATTATATAGTTTATTTAACCATTTTCAATGTACAAGGGCCAAACATGCAAAACAAAACATACATGAAAAACATAGAGGTTATAACATGGAATATGGATTTCAATAACTAAATTTTAATAAATTTTTTCTAAATGGTTAAAAGTAAATAATATGTGTTATAATATATGATATTTTATTAAATAAAAATAATTATATGATATTTATATTTATTATAGTGTTTTCTAGGACACATATGAAGGATTTCCTAAACGAGTTAAGGGTTTATTTCACAATATCAAAATTATTTAGGATTTTGTATGTCTTCATCTTAGCCAAGGGATTTATATTATAATTATTACATAATAAAAATATATTTTCCTCTCCATAGGATTTTTTTTAAATTATATTTTTTCATTTACTTCTCATGTATATATTTAAAAAATATAATAATTTTTTAAAGAAAAAATAGATTATTTTTCAACTCGGTTGGGAATGAATTTCATCAACGTCCATAATTTCCTAAATAATATTATAACCTTTTTTTATTCTGAAAAAAAATTATTAAATAAAATTTAACCATTTTATTATATTTAAACAATTATTTAAAAATTATCTTCCCATCATTTTTTCAAATTAGATACCTCTTTATTTTTTCTATACTTGTAATGTGAATCATTGATTTGACATACAGAAAAAAATTATATCTATCTATAATGTCTAATTCATTTATATTTCTATTATATTATCATGGTTCTAATTTTAATGTAAATAATGTCAATATATTGTTTTATATATTTAAATTTAATATAAGGGATTTCAATGATTAAAGAGAATTCTATATTGATTTTTTCCAGATATTTTTAAAAAAAGTATTTATATATGTTAATATCCTTATGTGAATAATATTCATTACTGAGGGTATTTACTAATTATAACATCATATACAGTTCTCTAGATGTAATATTAATATTTATAATTTATAAAGTGTCTATATTTCGTAATTATTTTTCCAATATGTGAAGTTATAGATTATAATGATTGTGGATTATGTTTTATTGTATATATTATTGATGAATAAATTTCACATGTTATATGATTGGTTGATAATGGAATTATATTGACCCCCTGATGCAATTTAATGTATTATATGTAATAATATTTTTTGTATTTTTATGATTCATTTCCATTATATTCATATTTCTTGAAATGAAGACTCGATGGTCTGATTATGATGTCTGGCATAGTGAATTCAACCATTGTGAAATAAATTATTTATATACATAGGATTAAATGAATAGTAATCATATAAAATAATAATTTTAAATCTTATTTTATTGTTAATATCAAATTTTTTGGTAATTATTTACTCTATCAAAAATATTCATTCCTTATTTTTTTCCAAGTTTGCAACCATTGTATGCTAACCCATACTAAGATTAAAAAAATAACCCTTTCCATATTTCAATACCATAGAATGGGAGAATGTTTATTATGATTGATATACAGGAATATCCAAGATAGTATACTGGTTTTATATATGGAAATTTTATTTTAATTATTATTTTTCAAAATTTTATATGACAATCATGTAAGGGTAAATTTTTCTAAGAATAATATACTATTTAATCGGTTGGGATAATATCTCTTATATCTATTAAAATTGTAATATCGGTACAAATAGAATAGAGATACCAGATATAGGGTATTTATATTATATACACTAATAGTTATCCACATTGATTTTAAAATGAATGGATTATAGATATATTCATGTATAAATCCAAAAAAATCACTCTACTGATGGTTTGATTGGAATATTTTTTAATTACCGTTTAATAAAATAAATTTTATCACTCTAAAGTCTACTAAATTATTTTAAGTATCATTTAAATGATTACATGTTTATTTTCAATTTAAAATTTTCTATCATATTCTATAAATTTATTGTTCATAAATGAATTTCAAAAGTGGAATGTTATTTTCATGAAGAATATTTGTAATGATCATTTATGGTATTTATAGTAATCATAAAAAAGAAAAATGATTTTACTTATGATGAAATGGTATAATTTTTTTTACACAATCATATATATTTTATTGTATGGAGTATTATTATTTCACCAAGATTTTTATCAGACCATTTCCACTCAATGGATAAATAATTCAATGATATTTAAATGTTTAATTTTATGTTGAAAAAATCAAGGAATTCATGTGATATGTCTTTGTTATGTTTCTTGGAATTATTTCCGTTAATGGTAAAACCAATACAGATGATGAGTTTTGGTTAACCCAATATATATCCCAAAATAATTGTTATAAGGGACAGAGATAACTAGTAATAGGTTTCTCTAAAGGGATGATTAAAATTTATAATAAATTATATTAAATTTTAAATGATTATTTTTAGAGATATTTGAAACTCATGTACATTCATTCCATGACTTTTTTACACTTTCATAAAGATATAATGGATACATTTCTTATAGATTGATTTCAAAATTATAATTATAGTTTACTTATATTAATGTTTTCATATGTAAATATTTTATTCCATGTATAATCATTATTTATCTAGGATTTTACGGGTATAAAATATATTATAATATTCTGACTCACCTTGATTATATAATAAAAAACATATTATCATCTTATACTCTCTAAATATATTAAATATTTAGTTCTTATATTTGACCTTAATAATTATTTGTGCTCACCCATCTTATGTTTCATTTTACTCGTGTTATGAATACCGATTTTATGTCTATTATGCCAATGAATATTAATATATAAAAATAAATTACTTATAGATGATGAAGCTATGTACGAATTAGTTTATTATTTATTATATATTTTATGTAATAGTTTTAAATAATACCTTATAACAATAAAATTAAAATTTACATGAGTATAATTCATCCTTATCATAACTAAATTATAACCTTAATACACAAGGCCTTCTACCGTCCCTTACGCAAAACTAATGAGACACCATATTGTTGTAATTATATATCATTTGAATAATGTTTCTCTAATGAGTAGTGTTAATGAGAAGTTTCTTACAACTAGATGATCATCTATTCAATTTGATTCTTATATCCCATCACCCAGTACACGTGATTCACTCTGGTTCTTCTCAATTATTTAGGTGTGGTTAAATGTTTGAAAAATTGTGTTCAATGGAATCATATTCCACTATGATTAAATGGAATACATAACCCATCATCAAGTCAATGTTTTATCTTATTATATTCCCCTAAAATTGTATATGTGAATCATAAATTATTTGTTATGTAATATAAATAATCAATCATATACATAGTAAACTTCTAGAGGTGCATAAAAGATCTATCATGGGAATCACATATAATCAGATGGATAATTAATAAAATAATGTTATATAATATCCATCTCGATCATACCCAAATGATGATCATCTTGTATAATAACCTCCTACATGAATTTAGAAGAATTCAAAGAGAATATAAACATTGAGATTAAAACTTCACTATATATTTTTCACCAAAATTGTAACATCCCAAGTAAGTAATGAATAATAGATATTTTTATCTATGTCTATTAATGATTAAGATAGTGTTTTAGAGGCTTAAAATGAAAATAAATCCCATCTTAAGCATGGAATACACTAATATTTTTAAAAGATTGTTTTATTGCCTTTTGATGGGAAACCATTTTTTAAATCTATATTTTGACAATTTTATAAGATATGTTTGTCAAAATAAACTTATTATTTATGATTGGGAAATCAAAATTTACTTTGTGTGAATTTTTGGTATTTTTCTGACAATGTTGATTTTTTAATGAATAATGAAAAATACTGCATTTTACATCAAAACTGCTTTTTAATCTAATTTATTTATATGATTAGATTATATTTTGAATTGGTTTGAAGTGAAATTAGAATATATTTTTACCATTTTATCCAATTATGGTCATTGGAATCAATTTCACTTTGAAATTAGACTTAAACTGGTGTCAATCTTTTGATACTTATTGTTTCAGAAAAACATGCTATTCGCTCTGACAGCGGGAATTAATTATTAAATTAATTAATGTGACTTATATTATTTGAATTTTTTAAAATAGACTTCATTTTTGAATTCGGAATATCAAATATAGCTTAGGGTGAATTTTTGGTAATTTTCTGAAAAACATCAATTTTTGATGAATAGTGAAACCACTAAGTGGTACTTATAAAAATTGATTTTCTGTTTAAATGAAATTTTTCCATCATTGTGTTTTTAATTTCAAAAATCTGACAAAAATGGTTGTCATTAATAAGTAAAATGTGGTTCAATGGGATTAAAATATTTTTTTTGGTGAATAGTAACTTATTAAGTTTTAATCGCGATTAGTGGTAATTAGTGTAGTTTAAGGTAAAAATAAAGCTTTAATAAAATAATATTAGCTTGAAACATGTCCTACCCTCATTGGTTGTGTCATGGACGACCAAGAAAAGCCATGGGTCAACTTGGGGACCCCATGGATCCACTTTGGTTGGGAAATGACATAAATAACTTTTTATTTAATGTAAAAGTAAAAATGACACAAACATAATATGTTTTACGAAAACATTTTTTACATAGGGTTATAAAGATAATATATTTTATTATAAATAGTCATTGGAAAGATAAAACGATTTCCTACATCATAGTATTTAATTTATAATTTTTAGACTTTAAATAAATTAAATTATTTATGACATTATGATGATGCAGCGATGACCTCATTATTTAACGATTTAAATAAAATGGAAAGATAATGAAAATTATAAAACCTACACATGGCCAAAAACAATTGGATGAGTGTATTTCTAAGAATTATCACCTTATCCTAGAATTTTATCAATTTGGGTCCTTTTTAATCTGAAACTATTTTTAAAATAATGTAACTTATCTTTACTTTCCAAAAGTGCCCCTCCTCTCCTCTTATAAAAGGCCCCCACCTCTACCTCATTTCACACACTCCTCAAGCATTTGGCTCGGCCAACCCCTTACCATTTACTCTATCCACATCCCTATCCTCATCCTAGAGGATTCCCTTTTGGAAGAATCCTTTCAAAGGAAGCCTTTAGGATCAAATCAAAAGTTGTTACACTTTTGAAGGTAATTCATTATCTCATGTTAATTTGTTTTATTTTGATTCTCCAACCCCATAAACTCTTTTTATTTACTTTTTTTTGTAACAAAAACAGTATCTTCAATATACTAGGATGTTGTTATGAGATTTATTTGAGCTACACTCTCACACAACTACATCAAATGGTTAAAGAACATACGGTTTCCGTGGATGGTGAAATTATGGCTCCCGAAACGATGATTTTTCAATAATCATTTAACATCTTCAAAGGTGGCCATTATGATGTCACTATTTTTATATATGATATATGATATGTTTATGTTTTTCCTTAAGCTTCTTTTTTTTCATTTTGGTCATACCTTTATGGTTTCCATTATGGGTAAACACGATATCTTCATTTTAGGAAGTGCAGACTACCGCCCCCTAAAAGTGATTTGATTCGTTAATACCATATGTGGGATGTGTAAAGGATAAATTTAATGATATTATATATGTTATTATACTGGAATTATTATATAATATTATATAATTATGATTCCATTCCAGAAAATACGAAATAGAAATTGAAGTAGCGTTCATGCGTACGTACGACTTACCGTCTCCATGAACGGTGCATTTCATTTCTTACCTCTAAATTTGATGTAATATTATAAATACATGTATATGATGAATATATATGATATATATGTTATCCAAATCATTAATATAATTCTGGATATAACGAACCATTGACCTAATTAATAACATGTAAGTGTAAGAAGTCTATTTTTGACTTAAGAACCAAATACCGACAAAATGAACATTATTAACTTAAATGATTACATGATGTTCATAACATGGTATAAAAGGAATAATGAACATGAAAAAGGTTCTTAATCAATTAGAGATTAACTCAAGTTTATTATTCAGGAGATTAAAGAACGGTCGGGTCAAGTCAGATACGAGGTAAAGGAACTTCTTAACCCAATTACCATTCTTTGGGTTAATCTCCTACTTTAAAATTATGTCATGATATTATTATGTCCTATCTTGTATTTTTACTTTCTTTATGTGTACATATAGTGAATACACATAATAGATCTATTTTGTATTAAAAATGATCTTTGTATGGGACTTCGTCTCAATCTCCTTTCGTTGAGGCATATTTTATTTTATACACAAATTTCTTTTATACGGTGTATAAACCCCTTTGACGTTTACATTTATTCAAAAGGAATCTTTTTTATACAAAGCATTTAGTAAACGACAAAAGGGAATGTTTTTGTCGTACGTCTGCGGTGACAACGACTTCTCCGCCGTCGTGATCGTTATTTGAGTTTCGGCTTCCTCAACAAGCCATACCTTATTTTTAAAAGAAAAATAAATACCATGTTTTACTTTTCTTTTATTTTGGTATTGAAAATGGTTTTCACAATGTTTTTTGTGTTGTATTGATATCTTGTGATTGAAATGTGGAAATTTTATGTTTCTTTTATGCATGTTTTATGTGATACGATTATGTTATGGTTCTTGGGCATTATTATGAAGATGGGTGGTTCCGTGATAAAATAAGGGCGGGTGAGCCTGATATTGCTTTCCAATGCATTGGGTAACGCGAAGGAGTGAAACGTTAAGGTTTCTCCAAAGAGATTTTAGGTAATATACTGTGATGGGTATTCCAAACGTAACCAAGAGGGTTACTCCCTACGTAAGAATGTTATGAATGCCTCAAGTTACCTTTATGTCTTATGATTTCTATGATTTATTCATGATTTGATGAGGTATGTTAAAGTGATTATGTTTTATGCGTAAAGTATGATCTCATCCTTATGTATATATGTCCCCATGTTTCCTTTACATATTTCTATATCCCTTACTGAGCTTTTTATGCTCATCCCAAGTTATTTTTGAAATTTTTTTCACAGGTCAAGGGAAACGTACATGATATGATGATAGTGTCAAGGAAGTGTCATGAAAGAATCCATGTTTATTTTAAATATGTTTCGATTGACGGGAATGAAGAATACTATCTTTATGTAACCACTTTGTTTTAATGTGGGTTGTAATGCATGTTTTAAGATCTAATTCTCTAAAACTATAAACCTGAAAAGATCCTCAACGTGTAATCTTGTGATAACTCAAGATTAAGTAAGGTTTAAGGCTGGGGCCTTATAAAAATCAACAATATCGATAACAAATCCCCTATCCAAGACTCAATAGCAAGAGGAATTCTATCCCCTTATAATATAAGGAAATTATTATGATAAAATTATTTCATCAAGACTTTCATAGTGTGTTAATTCCATAGATCTCTCTTTGTGGATTACATTATTATTATGAATCTATACCAGAAGTAATGATCGGTTCCTAGATAAGGAATATTAGGAGTCAACTCCTGTGGAAAATCATGTGAAAATACTATGGTGTCATAATCTACCGCTTCGAGAACATGATTGTTTCCACTCTCTTAGATGAATAATCTAGAGAATCATGTTTTACTGGATTTATAATTTCCATATTAACACCATAAAAATTAATTAGAAAATATAAGGAATATGATGAAAAATGGACCAATACATGAAATCTTATATATTATTGATTTTATTTCTCCCTGTAAAATAATGGTCTAGGAGGTAAGGATGATCATAATGGTCCCTAGAGGCACATCATTCTTCTAACTACTATGGAATTTTTAGTTTCTAGGTCTCTCATCCCATAGTTGTTGTCCAAATATGTGGATTGTAAACTACATGGTATCGAGGAAAATACATATTTTAAATGAAGTTGGATAACATATTTAATTGTGAAAATTTATTTAGTAACTAAAATATTTTTATGTTTATTTTCTTTTACAGTTCTTATATAATATAGTATATTCTTAGGTGATACCATTCCAATGTTATAATGGAATATTTTTTATATCATTCAATTTCCACAAAAAATAACCTCAATATGACCCCTAATTCATGTATCAAGATGAAAAATTAAATATATAATTATTTTACTAAATATATCAAAATAGAAAAGTTGTAGATGTGAATTATTTTTAAATTATATTTAAAATTATTCTATATAAATCTGAAAATGTATCAACTAATGTGACCAAGAGACTATGGAGAAATCATGTGATAATTAGTACATTAAGGTTGAAAGGTCATGATACATGGGAAATTTTTTTTGTTTCTCCAAACACTTTAATTAATCCAATAATTCTATCCCTGAAAGAAACATTGTCACATTTTCAAATATCATAATATCAACAATATAAATATGAAGTTGAAAATGCATGGTGTAATATAGATATTACATGGAATATTTATGAAAAGTGAATATTGAGATGCTTATAATGATTCTTGATAAACACAATATTTCCATAGTAGAACAGGTAAAAAAATACATCTTAAAAAAATAAGAACTATAAATAAACATCACAATCCAATTTTTAAATAAAAACTCTCTAAAATAAAAAAAAACCCAGAAAATTAATATCCCATCCCATTTAATTTAAATATACACTATATGCGAGTTTTATTCTCATTTTAATGGCCTTATATAAGAACCATGAAACATTCATAGTCACATTTATAATAAATAATATTCTGAAAAAATAAAAATTTATAGTATGTGATACAACATTGTAATGTCTGAACCCAACTCACTCTTTAAAAATCGCTAAACCACTGTCTCAGGTGTCCTCAAACATGCATCCTTGTATGCGAGAGAATGTATACCTATTATGAGGGTCTATTTTTGTAATGTTAGGAGACTATACAACAATTACCATCGTATAACACCAAGGCATAAAATTATAATGAGTAATGAAAATAATATAATCACATAATGGATAAAACTGAATCTGTATCACGTAAAAATGATTCACATACCATGGTTATATAGAAAATGTCAATACATGGAGGTAGCGAGGTATGAATAAATTATATTCTATAGAAATGTTAAAAAAGAAAATAAAAATCTCCCAATATCATCATGAGAATATTCTCATTACAATGATCATGTGCACCCTCCAAGGTAGATAATCAAGCCTCTATGGGTGAATGGTTCATAATCCCAAAATGAATCAATATATTACACATTGATGCAACCCAAAACCATGAGGAGGTGTTAAGATAAAATTCTTATGCTAGGACCAACTATTTATTGATAAATCATATTTTTTCATGAAATATAATTTTTGTGAAGGTAATAATAGTTGAATTTTTATAAATAAATTATAACAGAGATAACTGGGTTTCTAATGGGACACCACACTAACAATACATAAAATAACCTTTTTTGGAAGGGCTAATAATTGATGTCACCGTGTATTTACATGTATATATATATATAACATATATATATGTAAATACATTCATCATAGAAAGAAATACACACACATATATATATACACAAAATAACATATAGGAACCAATGTGTATAGCCAATGAGTTCGTGCATATGTATATGTTGTTTTATAATCCTCATGGATGATATTCGTGGAAAATAGATATGACTAATACATCATAATAGTAAAATTTATACATAAAATACCCAAACATTAAATTTTCATCATCTTGGAAGATAATTTTATAAAAATAATTTATAGGGATGATTGGGGGATGGTTGGGCAAGGGGAAACTCGCACGTGAAGGGAATCAATGCGCATGTCTTCTTTATTGATGCAAACTTCATTACATGGTCTGATCATAGAAGGGATAATTATATATGACACAAGGACCAATCTGATAAATGTGTTCCTAGGAAAGACCGGTTCAGTTCTGGTGGGATTCTTACAGAGTTATTTGATATGTTGATGAATTTTGAAAAATATATACAATCGGTAGTAAATGTGGACTTCCATGATTTTGGTATTCTTTCTCCATAAAGAATCATCCAAATTTCCATGTTAAACATGTCTCTCCTGACCATGATAAATTCAAATAGTGGATTTTACTTTTCATGTACTCTATTATTGTAAGGTTTTTATCTCTAATGGGTGAGAGGGAATGGAGGATTGCATATCTATTGATTAGAATTCAAATATCGAGGGTATTTGTTACTAGAACATTAATGCCTTGGGAAGGGGGTGCTTTTACAAAAAAATTCAATATTATGAGTTGAATTGGCATTCCTGGAGTTTTGTTTCCATCCCCAAGAATCTTGTAATTCTCAAGATTCTATAATGGGATAATAATTCTAATCCATTTAATGTGAGGAACACTCATACATAGTATTGGATTTGAATTTTCTAACTTCATTGGAATTTTTTCACCCCAAGATCATGTGGGATATTTCCTCCGTAGTCAATAATTTCATAAGGAGTGATAGAATAATGGATAATCCATGCATTGGTCATTTTTCTATGGTATTGGTTGAAGCGTACATGGGTACGAATCTGGCCGAGGAGATGGTTCTTACCATAAGGGAAGATAGTTTTAAATAGAAAATTCTTTAGGAATGCAAGACAAATATCAAATTTTATTGCATTGAATTTGGAAAAATTTTCTATTAATGAAATAGTTAACTTATGTAGCATTTGTAACATCTTGTTATATGATGAAAAGTCCATTAGGAAAACCTTTGATAAGGATAAGGGGAAATCTGACAGGGAATTCTCTTCATAGATGATGGATACGGCAGAATAGGATCACGCGGTGGATCTATAGTTGGTTTATATTACTGGGATGGTTGAAATTGAGAAGTCTTATGCATTTATAAATGCATAATAGGTTGATAATAAATTAAGGATTTTTGAAATGGATGATTTATTTTACAAAGGAAATGAACTCTTCAATGAAACTTTCATGTATTGTGCATCTACTAACAAAAAGGATGACTCATCCAGACCTCCTCCTTGGTGTTCTGGTGCTACACTGTGAAAGGTTATTATAGATTATTAAGAGGAATTGTTGGAAAGTAAACAATATTCCGATTAAGAGTAAGACAATAACCCGTGCAACAGTCATGTTCCTTGGTATGTGGTATAGTAGAGACCAGTTCTGGGCTTCAGGATCATAAGTATTTACATGATAAAGGTTATGAGGGGAAATATTCAAAGGGATAACATATTGGTGGAAACTCATTAGCTGGAAGATATAGGAATCTCTTGAGGTGAATCTGTAAGGGACTCTCACATTGTGGATAATCCTCTCATATGAAATGAGTAATCTGTCTCTCATTTCCATAGTGGAAAATCATCTAATAGAAGAGTATCACATGATCCTCCATCTAGTATTACTCAATATTCTAACAAATTCATCTACCACAGTATAATGATATGGGATGATGATTTTTAGGCTCCATCAAACCATAGTGAGAAGGATAATATTCCCATGGTGGAGGATAATCCTGAAGGGAAAGTAAATGGAATGATATAGAAGACAATAGTGGAATCAACAAGTAGATATGGGACTTATACTAGTGAAAAACATCCTTTCATAAATGATGATCCTTTTTGGAATTTAATAGGTCTTGGGAACTCTCCCATGTTTAGGTCCCTAAGACACATTGATGTGACTAACAAGCCTTTATTGATTTCTTTGGTATATCTGAAATTGAACTTTGATATTTGAACAAATTTTTAATTGGTGCCTCTTGGATATTCATTTGCCTCATAGAACTTGAATTCTAGTAGGTATGAAACTCTTTGGATACACAATAATGATATAATTAATCTCATTTTTTGTATTAGGAATCAACAGGTTGTCTCTACTACTTTGGGCATTTTGGGAATTTCTATTTCTTTATGTTTTGTGTATGCATCCACCATCTACAATAAAATAAGGAACATATGGCGAGATTTAGAAACTATTTATGCATAGGGGTATCATACTTTCGTTTCTGTAGGTTAATTCAATATTTTTATCTACCTAGATGAGAAAAGTGGCACACAATTAAACAGATTGACAACCACATAATTTCCCTTGTGTTTTGATAGTTGTCTTCTGTCTAATGTCCCAATCACGGGTTTACAATTCTCGTGGAGAAGGTATAATCCCAATGGGAATCAAGATAGAAAATAGGATAGGTGTTTTGACTAAATTGATGATTTTCATGATTCTGTTGTGGTTTTTGAACTGAAATATCCCATTTTACACTCTAATCACAGCTCAGTCCTAGTAGTCATTTGTATCACTCAACAATGCACCTCTACTCTTCCCATCAGATACAACAAATCATGGCATGTTGTTTCCATATATAGAGAGGCCACCTCCAATACAAGGATTATGGAGTCAATTTGGATCCCCCTTACATTCCCAGGTTATATTTTGAATTATGTGAATAAGAAAATTAAGTATTAGAGAAAGGCATATTTTTCAGATACACAAAATTTCATTAGGACAGATGAACAACACTTCATGTTTTTCCTTAATGAATGTCATAATCAGTATGTTCCAACAGGTGATGAGATTCAAGAAATCATGCACCAGTATAACATTCTTACCCTTCACTAATGAATAGATAAAATAAAATACAATGCAACATGTCTACACGAAGGGGATAAGAAATCAATGTTTTTCATCTTTTTACATCATGAGAATACGGAACATCGATGTTTCCATACTATTGAAATCTATGGGTCTTTGAATAGTCTAGATTCTAAAATCACAAATGTTTTGTTAATATAGTTGATGACATATACATTGAGAAAGGGAATAATGACATATCCACCTTCCTGATAAAATCCAACACACCAATGTTACATAGTACAATCAGATGTTGGTTGTGGAACCATTTGAGAGGGAATGAAATGATGTATTATTTTACATATATATTAATAGTGTTTCTGGGCTTAATTGGTTTAATAAGAAAATATTTATGTCATATTGGGAAGTTTCGTTGCATGATTTAATAATGTTTTGGGTTATTTTTTCAATCATGCATCTGGGGATTATGGTGTAAAATCATTCTTCATTTTGATTATTCAAAAAATGTAAAACATCATGGAAATCAATAAATTTTGGTCAGCTACTAATGGGAACATGATACCCAAAGTCATTCATATGATAATTTCATTAAGGCTTAGCCATACTTCTATCATGTTAATTACCCAAATTAATTTTTTTGTGCCCATAAAGTAAATTCAATGAGTTCTTCTCACGACAAAAGAAAGTGATAACATTGTGAGAAGGAATTTTAGGAATGTAATCAATTCTCTTTACTTGGATATTTTAATGATTTTGATAACATGTGTTGGAATTTCTTATATGTGATTATCAGAAAACATGGATTTTATGATCCCTTTATCATGATGGTTTATACTATTATGAGTAGTTAATGGATTCTAATTCTCATCAATGGGTCAAATAGATGATATTTTATTTTCACTAGAGCAGTTAGGAAATGGGAACCTATTTCATGCATTCTCTTTTCCTCAGCTGAAGACTAACTAAGAGTGTTTCAGAATGATCTTGTCCAAGAAAGTTTATATTGGAAAAAAAAGTTGTATTGAACTATTTCAAGCCCTCTCACTAAATTTACGTTAATGGCATATATCTCTTTGGAAAAAATGATGAATGCATAGTTTCATGTATGTATAAAATTTTGGCTCATTATGAAAAGATTTATTTGTAGGAAATCAGCTAGAATAAGTCATTTATTATACTTGGGAAAGCGTTGACCATCTCCAGATAGAATAGAATAGCAAGGAATCATGGGATGAGGAAGTAAACCCTCCCTTTCATTTTCATTCCATGTCCATTTTTTTAGGACATGGAAAAAGTGTCTTTGCTAAAATTATTTAATCTTGGATGAGTTCTCATATGGAATCGTAGAAAATAAAATCTATCTCCCATTTATGTTGAATTGTTTTGGTGAATTTTATGATTACTTCAATGATAGTATATTACATTTCTATATATATGTTTCCTATCAGCATCATTATGGATCTCTGTGATCTAATAAGAAATTTTATATGAACTAGATCCATTTATGTGAGAATTTATATTATTGTTTCCTAGAAATAATGTATCAAGCTAGTTGATATAGGATTTATGGTTGTCAAGGATTTTAATCTTTTCTATGATAATCTTTTTAGTATGTTCACATGGATTTTTTTTATCTAGAAGTGACGTGTCACTATAAATACTATCACATAGATCATTTTCCATGTTGTACACTAGGCACTCCTTGTATGTCTATTCCTATTTCTATCATACAATCTTTCATTAATACCATGTAATTATGGTATGATCTATTTGGATTTAATATCCACGATATGATATAAATTTGTGGACCACACGGTGGATGAAAAACCAATACATGAGAAAAAAAAATGTTCCTACCCTCATAAAAATCTCTCCATTTCTAATAGATATCATAGGCTTGTCATAAATGGCTATTTTTCCATCCCAATCTGGTTGCAGGTACAAAAATACAGTTACACAATTCATGTATTTCTGGCCTAGACATCGAACTATATTGGGATCCTCACTTCCAGGGAGTATTATAAGAATTTATGTGAAGGATATAACCCCACACCAGCATGGTAGTGTGGATTTACCAAGCCTTTTATGCCTCATGTTCATTATATTATTATATGGAGGGTTTGAAAATACCAAATACCTGTAAAAAATCATTTTCATTTGATTGTGATTCATATTTCTCCGATATTATTACTATGTATGAAGGAATGGGAAATATATAATATTTCTTTATATCATGAAATTACTCATTCCAGATAAGGAATCTGTTCAAGTCTTGTTTGGAATTTCCATCACATTGGATAACCGAGATTGATTCATGGTATCAATAAAATATGCTAGACATAGGGAACAAGTATATGTGGTTTTGTTTTAATCCATTACCGGTGAAAATGTATTCATTGATAAGGCTAGAAATATAGTTTTAATTGACAACCACATTCCCTATTTGAATGGTGTGCTGGCTGTGATATATAGGGAGCTATTTTCTGCCCCTAAAATTCAAATAGGTTCAATGAATAATATTATTTCTAAACATGTTATTATGAACACTTTTTGTGTTCCTGGATTGTTCAAGAAGAAAATGGTGTTGAAATCAATTAGATGGATCTCTCCCATCTTCTCATGGATGAATGTGAATATTGATGTGGTGGACTCAAATACTCTATGAACATCAAGATGTGGTGGCATCTTACACACCCATCATGGTCTTATTAAAGGAAGGTTTTACCACTACATAGACATTGAATTATCAAATAATGAACATATTTTGGCATTTATAAATTCCAAAAAATATGAAAACCAATATCGATGTATGAATATATTTGGGGAATTTTATTCCGCCATAGTGTTGAAAATTTTAAATATTTGTTCATGGAATGTTCAATGGAAAATCCACCCTTTGTGGATTTCCTCTCATAGAACTGTTTATTGTCTGTAGCTGGTTACTACTCATGTACTAAGTGAGGCCAACTAGGTTGCACATTCCCTCTCCATGTGGGCTATCATGGAGCATTCCTTGGCATAGTCCATTATTACCCAAGATTTTTGTTCTTGTTTTATTAACTCGGAAATGCATTGTGTGTTTCATTCATATTATTTAATTACATCTTATTCATCCACATTATATATATTGTACTAATTTGATATGGATAGGATCTTCTCAGAACCTGAACTTTTGTCATATAATTTATTCGAATCTTGATCTGTATAGGATTTTATGTAAAAATTAACACTTGTATCGTTATTGGAACACTGTTAAACTGATAATAATCAGAGTCCATTAAAGTCATATTGTATGAGGATCCCATGAATCACATAGATAATGTTTTGAACGAAACATCCTCTAATATCATAAATGGTATACCACATGGTAAACTTTATATTTCTCATGGAATGCTATAATAGCATCTAACACTATTATATTCTTTTGTAATCCACTCAAAACCATGTATCTCCCCGATGTTTCATCACAACATCCACCTAGTGAGACCATTCATGGTATTCAGAAAATATCCTTTGTATAACTCAATGATTATTATTATTCATCTAATAATTACCATTTATAATGTCTTAAGAAGCACATAACAGTATTCAAAATATTATCCATCATGAAAATCTCATCATTTCATAGAGAATTATCATGGTCAGTATTCAACCAACATTTTTTGTACAATTAATTTAATATAGTTTTTTTCAATTCATTTTATTCAAATAATTTGGTGTATAATAACTAAATCATTGTCGCATAAATATGACCTGTAAATTTTCAAAAGTTAAATAAAAATTACATTTCATTTACAATCAACATGTCAAGTTACCATAAATTGTGTTTAATTTCAATATTAGGGAATAAGGATATCAATCTATAAATTATGTAGACCTTTAGTGGTGCCATGTGTTATGGATAATATCGTTAAACATTTTGTTTTGGGATTTTATGAATACACTATGATTGGAATGTCATATCATTTGATTAATTAGACATTTATGATGAATTGTATCATGACCCCACCCACCGAGGCCCACCTAGATTGTGGAAGGATGATCCATAACTTCCCCATGCTCAATTCCATAGGTTAGGGGAAAGAATCCAATACCAAATGGAAATACAAAAATGGGAGTCCTCTTTTTAATGTAAATTTATGAATTCCAACAACCATATAAATTTAAATGTATATATGAATACGAATAAAATTAACCTCTATATTGAGTTCCAAAATTTATTATAATAACATTTCTGTAAATACTAAAGACTGTGATAGTGGGATATATTAATTAAAGGGATAAATACATAACCAACTAGAATATATGTATGAACCATAAAATATCAAGAAATAATTTTATGAGAGTACCGAATTTTAATATACAAAGATAACCATGATATGTACTCAAATGAACCCAATGTATCCGTATGACCAACTATAGTCATGACTGTCATGTGTATTGTCTTCACATGAAATGAAATTTTCACGAAAGGCCACGATTATATGAGAATATAAATACCTTGTCGGATACCTATAAAACAATACATGTAGCTATAATAGACATGATATATTATCTCATCTCAATGAAAACGAATGTGGAAAAATTTATTCCAATAAAATGGGACATATAAATATTATCATAAAAGAATAAAAATAAAATATAAAAAGGGGATCACAATATCCTATAAATGATGAAGAAACAAGTATACTAATGGTTCCATAGGTCTATCAATGATGAAAGTCAACATGTGTTTCTTTTTTTAGAACTCATGAGGAGGATCCAAAACAAACTAATGTGCCACACCATTGTGGTGTCATAATAAACAAGTATAGGCCCCATGTTATAGTGGGATTGTGTGGAACCAATCATTAAATTGATTGAAAACACTAAACCTAGTCAATCAGTAGGGTGACACCTAGTATGTTGAAGAAATATATCATATTCTATTAATTGGGTTCCATTAAGAAGACAGGTAGAGGACCCCCCCAACATAGAATCTTTATTAATACCACATAATATATAGAATGAGGAACCAGTACAAATAATTTCATGGGGGTTCCACTTAGTTGATTTATTGAGGACCCACAACATAGTGTTTTAGGGTTTATAAGTCTATATGTTGAGGAATCATACCCTAGTTTTTCTTGCGCACAATTTTTTAAATAGAGAATCCATACACTAGTCTGTTTTTGGGTTACCAATCTCTTATGATCTAGCCAGATTATCACCCTTTTTGGGCACCACATAATGAATCGCCATTCATGGAAAATATAAAATCATATCTTAAAAAATAATATGATGGACACTATAATGTACAACATAAAAACTCTCATCCAAGGATACATGTGGGTGAAAATCTTAGTCTAGATGAATGACACATTTGGGATGGATGTTGTTGAGGGAAGTATATAGTGTCTTAGGGGTTGAAATGAAGTTTATCCCAATCAAATACATGTTATTGTCAATTACACTAAATGTATCACAAAAAACATAGTACTACATGGGTTTTTAGTATACTGCACAATGTGTCTCTTCCACACATAACCAACTTATACTCTCTTGGTCATGCCTATCAATGAATTATCTTGCACCTTTCCATGTGAGAGTTTATGAAATATTCCTTGTCATTCCAATATATGTGTTATAACTAATTACAAGACAACAAAATTGTACTAAGTCACACAATGTGGGGGAGTCTCACATGGTCAGTTAGATTTATTTTTTTTATCCATTAATCAACTTATTTCAATCACATTCAATGAAAAACTAGTTCCTTTGGGTACCAATCATTTTCTAAAACTGAGCATCATTGTCTGAGAAACAATAATCCTAGTGGAATACCAAAAAACTAAGAAGAAACACATTTAAAATGTCTAAATCATTAGACAATATTTTATAAAATTAAGGCTATATGATTAATCTAGGTTAGGTATACTCAAATTATATTGACATAAATCATTATATTTCACAAAGAGTTTATGAATTACAAAATCATGTCTCGTTAGAATGTCATATCAGGTGTGTAATAAGGCCTAATGTCGTGCAATAGTTCCTAATCAAGTCTATCTAAATATAGTGTTATGGGGGGTTTTACCAGCTTGGAACATATGTGATTGATCCACATGAACCTGTTGTATACAAGAATTGATGTATTTATGGTAAAGCCCTCATGTTTTCCTATAAAAAAATACATGGCATTTTACAACATATTTACTCATCATTAAATGCGTCATTGGATTCATCCCTAGTTATATCCATAGAAATATCCCTAGGGGTATCACAAAATTGTTTATATCATATATTCCAAAGGATATATATCAATTTATTCAGATACCAAATATAGATAACATGAATTCTCAAACATGTATAATTCATTTTTTAGATGAATATTCACCACATCAGAAAAAAAAATTATGATGAATATTATAGTTTATGTAACACAGTGAATATTATTTAATTATTATTTATCCAAGTTAAATAAATATTTTTAATATTTTCACTTAAATTAAAAGTAAAATAATTTTTTTATTATAAAAAATAACTAATATTATATTTTTCTTATATAGAATATCAAGTTAATCTGGGGCTACAGACAACACCGACTTTTCTTTTGTTAAAAAACACTGAGTATCTACAAAACCACAGTTTATAAGTATACTTATTTAAATGAGATAGTTATAACATAGAAGTTAAACCCAGTAATATTAATATTAACATATAATTTTTAATTTTTTCAAAATAAATAAAACATATAAATAATGAATTAATTTTTTTTGTAAATTATTTATTTTTTAAAAAAGTCTTTTTCCAGAAATGAAATGTTTTTAATATCATTCTAAAAAAATTATAAATTTTTATTTTAATGACACATCGATATTTAATTTGATAACTTAAATATAATTTTTAAATTATTAATGAAAAAAATATTGAATTTTTATACTTTTTTAGAAGTTGTGTTCTTTGAAGGTTATTGATAAATTGTACAATGTAGTTATAAACAGCTGTTTTTGGATTAAATAACTATTATAATTTAAATTCAATTTTAATGTTCAAAAATTTTAATTATACATATATTAATCGAAATTATGTAATTTCAATAAATTTTATATTTTTATAAAATATAAAAACATATTGAACTTATTGAACTATTTTTACCGTCCATCTCATCACGTCTGCTATATTAGAGTTAAACATAATTTTAAAAATTATGTGGATTGAATTTTTAAAAATAAAAATAAATAGCCATAATATGTATGATATTAATATTATAATATGATAATTTTTTTGATATTATGAATTGTAACATTATTAATTTTATATTTAACACATTAAAGGCTAAATTTTGTAATTAAATGTAAAAATAATGTTATGAAATTATAATATTTCACTAATAGTTTTTGATATATCATTAGATGAATGTGTATAGATCATAATCAACCATAAAAAAAATATATCCTTGTTGATACATCGGTATGTATATGACTTTTATTATATTTAATTTTATGAAAAGTAAAATATTTCATACATATAATCTTAATAAGTAAATAATTTTTAATGAATGATAATAAAAATGATTAATTCATCTATAAATTGTAATTTTAAATCTAATAAAGTTATTTTCATGATGATATAATATTTTTAATATTTAGGGAAGAAATATTTTACTTAGTGGCTTGTATAATTAAGATGCAGTAATTTTTTAATTAATGTAAATATCAAATATGTGATATTATTAGTATTAAAATAAATATAATTTAACATAATGGACAAAATAAACTAATTTTAAAAAAATTATTGAAATATTAATGATATATAAAATTCCTTTTATAATGTTATAATGCAAATATTATATTATTTAAAAGATAAATTTTGATTAGTATCACAATTAGAATAAATGAGACTTTAAAATAAATAATGTTATATTAAATATTATAAAGATAATAATAATAAGTAATTCTTCCAAATAAAATAAATATGGTTATATATTTCATAAAATATTCATTTGGCATTCGTTTTGTATTTTATTTTATAAAAATTAATCCTAAATTGTAAAAACCCATTTTGTCATGGTAGGAGAAAAAGCGTTTAAATAAGGCGTGAATGAAAATGATAAGGATAATATTGTGAAAAATACATGTATAAAAATAATTTTTTGGGATGACATATACATAGTCATATTATATTTCAAAATACACCGTTTGGATCTATTTTAAATTGAAAATATTTTTTTTTAAATTTAATATTTTATATGATTACTAAAGTGACCCTTACCTCAACAATAAAATTCCTCCTACTCCACCACTTTTTCAAATAAAATTGATATTTCATGTTCAACCATGTTATTTCCATCCCCCTTATAATTATCCCTTGTAATGTTATATATGTTAAGGTCTTTTCAAAATCCAACTCTAGTGCCCTAAGATACGATCTTGAAAGAGATCCCTGAAGAAGAGGTAATCTCCTAGCTGACTCATTAAAAATAGTTTATTAATATACTTTCTCATCATATGTTGTTTCTAATATAAATTAATAAAAACAAATATCATATATGA
The DNA here is from genome assembly GCA_963277665.1 of Viscum album. Taxonomy (NCBI): domain Eukaryota; kingdom Viridiplantae; phylum Streptophyta; class Magnoliopsida; order Santalales; family Viscaceae; genus Viscum; species Viscum album. Next base: position 263,023,320 of record OY728122.1, on the reverse strand, counting down.
CGATATGTACTTATGATTATGGAAAACCCATATTCAACCTTGTATTTATTCTACGAATAATGACTGTACCCCACGTGTGTATGTATGGATTACTGTCTCCACATCGTGGTGTAATATAATAATCATCCCTAAATTATTTGGATGAGTATAATGTTTTTTATAATTAATATATATAATAAATATGAAATTATATATATATTTTTTTATAACTAATATCGTGTCTACTTCTTTACCCTTTGACCACTAGGAGAATGACATTGTCCCTCATTTGTGTGTACGGGCTACCATTTCCACAATGCGATGAGATTAATCTTCCCTGATGACCATTTCAATAATGATTATAAAAATGTGTACAATGAATAAATATTACATACATGACATAATAATTATAATTTAAGAATATATATATAAAAATATATTTCATTTATTATCATCTATTCCGTATGATAAGATAATGGAAAGAGAATTCATCCATAAATACGAAATAACACCTCCAAGAATAGTTTTTTCCATTTATTATATCTATATTATATATATAATTATATAATAAAAATATTTGATATATAATTCTATTTTTACAATCATTATTTATGTAAATATTTAAATATATATAATAGGTCCCTAAATAAAAAGTCAAAATATGCACGATAAATTGTAATTGAACAGACCGTCCAATTCCATTACATTAACAAATTTCTAGTTTTTTTCATGTCTTGGACCCGTCCGGTCAGGGATTTAAAGGTTGAATCTCGGTGGTAGGATTTCATCATGGTGTTATCCATCGGTGTCAACAATCGGTGCCACGGGAGACTAGACAGGTTTTTCTTTCCCATTTTTCCCATAACGCAACTTTTAAATATTTTAAACATTTAAATTGGTTCAGTGCCATTTTTATTGCAATAAAAATCATTCTAATTCCCATTAGAGTGGGTAAATCGTCAATGGACCCATTTACCTCTCTTTTAATGAAATCTTTTAACTAAAAACTCTTATGACCATTCCCAATGATAAATTCAATAATAAATAATTCCATCTTCGGTAACCACCCATTTGATTGGTGAAACCACAATCCACCTTTAATGTCGATCAAAATTATTATGCCATTACTCTATGATTTGCCTCTTTATATCGCATAGTAATATATTTCTTCTTCTTCTATTCTGGGTTCATTCTCTCTGTTGGTGCATTTGGAGTCCCCTTCTTGTGGCGAGTGGTGCACCTATGTTGTAGCCTTTCATGCTCATTCTAAGAGTCCATGGATTTCCTCCACATCAAGTCACGCATCAAAGTTCTTGGTGGTTGGAGAGAAACTTCGATCACTCATCATCTATATAGGGTTTTCCCTTAGTCTATCATTACTATGGATCATGCGGGGTGAAAATGAAAATGTTTCTTATGAGTATGGATGAAACCAGACCTTAATGAAGATAATAAATTGACATTTTAGTGATGAAGGGTTGTGTTTGATGTTTCACGTGCACTCTTTTACCCCTCTTACAATTTTTTGGATTTTATTGGCATATGTCCACTGAAAATCATGGTCATTGGTGGTTTTTCATTCACACTAATGACCCTCAGTTTTCTGGGTAATTATATGATTTAATGATTGTATCATGGAAACTGGTAAATCACATAAATGCTATTGATTAAATGGATTCCCTATAGATAAGAATATTTTTGAGATCACTGCTGTTATCCAAAATGAAAGATGAAAATAAATGAATGGCATATTCAAATTTGAAAACTCTCTTGGTCTGTTCAAGTGATGTTTAAGGTTGATGTTTGTGAAGGGACGGGGATGGGGATGGGGTTTGCTGTTGTGGTTCAGTTTTTGGATTATGATCTTATGCCCATATGATGGGGAATTGTTTGGTTCTAGTACATCGTGGGATCCCAAGGATCCCTTTTGTTGTAGTGACTTTACAAGAGAACCGGGTGTGAATGCTTAAATTGTTGTTAGGAAATTTTTCCTTCCTTGGATTCTGGCTATTCCAGTTAATTTCCCAGTAAGGAATAATTAATTTAAATTGAATCACATGAATATCAAAACAATAATGGATTCAATGTGGAATTGTTTTCTGAGAATGAGTTGCGACATGGTTGTGTTGCTTCTTATGAATAAATAGTAACTACGGTGTCTATGGATGGGATGGTTTTGGAACCCCCTAAGCTGGGATGAGTGCTTTTTTTCATATATGTATAAATTAGTTCTATTGTTTTATATTCACACCCCACCCATGTTGAGCATTTCATACAGGACACCCTCATTTCATGGGGGAGGGTGTTTTTTCCAAAACTCTTATAAGTGGACGGTTATTAGCTCCTTTTCTGCTCCCTTTTCTGAGTATCCCAAGACTCTTAGGGTAGGCAGTGATGGCATGTGTTCCATTATAGCCCTAGATTCATTGTGTAGGGTACGCGGTGGTGGTTGTCCCTGGTGTGTGCGGGCAGGTGGTTTCCCAATTGCCATTCGGATGTGGCTTAGGTCTCTTCGGGCATGGAGGTAGTTGTTTCTGGCCCAGAAGTGTGCTGGTGTGTTTACCATTAGATGATGTTTCCCATGTTTCTACAAGCATGATGTGTCGTAGTGATAGCCCAGGTGTTTGTGGGTGTGATATGTGGTTTTGATATCCCAGGTGTGTGCGAGCGGTGTGTGTTAGTGGGACTACATTGTGAGTGGTAGGATAGACTCAATGCATTGGATGTCATCAATAACTAGTGGGAAAGTGTTGTGGGGTACCCAAATATCGATGTTCTAATACTATTACATTACATTACTTGTGCTATTTTGGGAGTGTGACTTAGTGAGGAAGTGATGGATATATTTCCTTGCTAGTTTCCCTATTTATCTCCTTTTCTCAAAGTCATTAGAATGTCACTACACATATGCATGAGGGTTTTTTGTTTTCTCTACTATGTATACATGTATACTCACCATACGTATATAAACTGCTTTCAGGATTCCAAGAGGACTTCATGGATCATGTAGGACCGTACTAGTTTGGACATTGAGACATTTGTTATTGGTATTTTTCTTTTCATTGGTACTTTCCATTGATGATTTCTTGTACTTTTGTAGCATTTACTTTTAGACCTGCACATGGGAATGGTTTTTTTGGTTTTACCTCTACCCACAATTTTTTTTATGTTTGGGATTTACTATCTTATCTCCCGATCCAACTAAATAAAAAGTTCAATTCCTTCCATTTTGTGTGTGATTCTATACCCATGGTTCTAGTATCCACTCCAGGACCAATCGAAGGTGGTTTTTGGGGGTCATTATCTCTCCATAAACAAGAGGCATGAAGGGTCTGGAAATCCATTGTCCCTTCCCTCATCATAGATAAGGTGAGTTGTGATAGGATGGTATCAGAGGCCGGTCGTGATATAGGATAGCGTCTATGGTGAGGCACTGTGAGTATTTCATTGGACGGTAGTGAAATAGTGTTATGAAATCATGGTGCATGAAATATGCCTGGGAAAACCGGCTATGAAATGATATTTTAGGGCCCCCCATGATCCAATGCAAGGACTCATGACCTAATGAATTACCCAGTGAGGCTACACTGATTGATGGGTAGAGACCAAAGGAAAATACCATGAATTATAATGAATTGGGTTTTTGCATGTTTTGGGTGTTATTGGAATTAAATACGATTAAGTTTTTTACATAAAATTCAAAAGCAATCTTCTCCACTACTCAGGAATAGTAACTCCATGAATACCTTGACTCTATGGAACTCGGACAAAGACCTCTTTTATTATGGGAGATTGAGGTCTAGGAGGCTATTTTGGCTGATCAGCATAGTGCTGATTGAGAAGAGGAGGATGACTCGAAGTAGAGGATGCATCGTGCCTTTCACCGAATGACCCATGGGAAGTACGAGGGTAGTGTCTTGGACATGGAGGTTGAGAGCTATCTTAAGGAGCTGGTGATATCATTCAGCATGATTTGGGATCTGATGAAGTACTTGGATCCTCTTCCTGTAACCTAGATGTGGGGAGTGGCAAGCCAATTGTGGACTCTCATCATTGGGGAGATGAAGGAGGTAGAGGATGCATTCAATGACTTCGAGAAGGAGTTCCAGGCAGAATTCCTCTCTCTAATGATGAAGGCTGAGAAGAGATGGGAGTTGCTCTCCCTCCAGTAGGGGAGAATATTAGTGAGGGAGATGGGAATAAAGTTCAATGATCACCGTCATTTTTCCCTGGACCTTTTTCCGGATGAGGAGGCCAGGGAGAGACGTTTAGAGGATGCACTCTGACCTTCTCTTCAATATATTGTTACTACCCCATCCTACCGACATACATAGAGGTCCAAAAGATGGATGGATTGGTATAGAGGATGCACACTCTGGGAGTTATTCCATGAGAGGGAAGCTAGTTGGGATCGTTAAAGGGGAAGGTATTTAGAATCATTTCTCATGAATCATAGACATCTAGGTTTTGACGAGTGGGGATCAGACCCCATCACTTTCAGTTTCGATCTCTCGATCCTAGCCCTATCCTTTTGGGAAAATGATGAGTTTCTTCATCTGTAGAAGTTGTGGGAAACATTTGAATAACTTCCATGAAAGAGCGCAATATAGTGTGTATGGGCTCATTCAGTGCCCACCTCAGCAGCAGCAACAACTAGAACAGGGAGTTCCAACTCCTCCGAGAGAAGAAGTTACAAGAGGAGGTCAGCCTCAAGGTACTCCTTAGGGACCTCGAACAGGGTGTATTTAGGGAGTTGGTCATCAGCTAAGGGGCATAGGATTTGGGAATGGGCATTCACATGCCATAGGGGCAGTAGTTCTAGCTGGGTCGGAAGTTGTTCACGGTACAATCATATTTTTTAGTACACATTCTGATGCCTTATTTGATACAGAAGCTTCACACTCCATTATTGCACTTAGTATGGCTTGTTCCATGGGATTGGATGATGAGAGTCTTTTATTTCCCCTATTGTTGAGTACACCAATCTGAGGGAAGACCGATTTTTTTATGTTTTCTGAAGGTGTAGACTGATGATAGGACCACATCATCCTAGAAGGTATCTTCTAACATTGTAGACACCACCATATGAAGTCATCTTAGGCATCGACTATTTGTTTTCTATAAACACTGTTATCCATTGATTCATAAGAAAATTAATGTTCTATGATGAGGATGGACATTGTGTGGCTTTCACCGGTGAGTGGAGTTTCCATGTTGTAATCTAGAGAGTGGAGACCCTCCTTTCCTTTTTAGGTGAGCTGTTAGTTGAGTCGGCAGATACAAAGATGGTGGAAGTCACGTGGATCTTCAGTAATTTCATGGACGTCTTCCCTAACGATGTGGTGAATCTACCCCCTCGACGTGATGTTGTGATCGAGATATACTTGCATCTCGACACCCTTCTTATTTCGATGGATCATTATCGGATAACGACTCTTGTGTTTTGGGAGTTGCGGATTCAGATTGATGAATTGATGAAGAAGGGTTTTTTCTGACCTATCGTGTCACTATGGGGTGCTCTAGTCTTTTTTGTAGGAAGGAAGACGGTGGTCTCAGGCTGTGCATAGACTACTAGAGAATAAATCAGGTAATTGCCAAGAACTGTTACCCTATCCTAAGGATAGATGATCTCTTTGACCAGTTGAGGAGAGATGATCGGTTCTCTAAGATCGATCTGCTCTATAAGATTCACCAGTTAGGGTAAAGGATAGTGATATTTCGAAGACTGAGTTAAGGTAAAAGTATGGGCACTTTGAGTTCGTATTCATGACATTCGTTTTTACGAGCACACTTGCTATATTCATGGGGATCCTAAACTTGGTTTTCCATGAGTTTCTAGACCAGTTCATCATTGTGTTCATTGATGAAATTTTTATATTCTCTAGATCTAAGGAGTAGAATACTAATCACCTCAGGATGGTCATGGAAATCCTTCAAAACCAATAAATTAGTGGGAAATTGTCCTAGTGTAAGTTCATGACACCATTAGTGCATTTATAAGGACACGTGGTGTCTCACCAAGGGGTAGCGGCTAACCCGTCAATTATTGATGTGATTGTTTCATGTGAAGAACCCAAGAACATGATGATGGTTAATAGTTTTTTGAGTTTGGAAGGATATTATCAGAGGTTTGTTCTCAAATTATCTTGATTTGCAGTTCCTTTGACAACTATGGAATGAATGGATCAGGCCTTCGTGTTGAGTGAGCATTACCAGGAAGCATTCAGTTATGTAAAGGGGATTTTGGTTACTTTCTCAGAGTTGAGGCTACCAGAAGAAGGGCTGTTGTTTGAGGTACTTTGTGATGCTTCTGACATGGCCTGGGGTGTGTTCTGATGCAGCATTGGGGATTGATATCTTAGGGGTCTAGGATGTTATGTCTTTATGGGAGTAACTATGCCACCCATGAAAAATAGCTTGTAATGGAAGTATTAATTTTGATTTTGTGGATACATTACATCATCGAGGAGCCCGATGTTCTATTAACGGATTACAGGAGTGTGAGGCATCTCATTACCTAGCCAGACCAGAACATGCGACTGTGATAATTGGTGGAGTTTCATTAGGACTACAACATTTATATCTCTTACACTGATGGTAAGGGGAATGTTGTGGTTGATGCCTCGAGATGGAAGTCACAAAGGGAAGCTATTCAGGAATATATGGATTCTTGGATGGAAATGGAGGAGTTGGATACTATACACTGAGATGCATGGGTGGATGGTAGTATAGGTTTCCTGTTTCAGAAGACAGTACATTCCTCTCTATTTTTGTATGCAGATGAGTCTCAGTGGGGAGAAAAAGAGAGTGAAGTGATCCGTGATCAGGTTAACCAAAGCAATGCTCCAGAAGGGTGGTCGGAGGGTTGTTAGAGTCAGATGATTTTCCATGTTAAGTTTCTTGTCCCAGAGATGACGTGGGAGGGAGTTTTCCATGTGTACCATAACTCACTCATATTGGTACACCATGGAGATTTCAAGATGTATTGAGGCCCGAAATAACATTTTTAGTGGCCCGTGGTGAAACAGGTAGAGGCGGAGTTCGTGGCTATAAGACTATTGTGTCAGTAGGTGAAGGCTGAGCACCGTGTCCTAGGTGTATTGTTGCAGCCTTTAAATTTCCCTGAGTGGAAGTGGGATAACATCTCGATTGGTTTCTTCATAGGACTACACAGGGTTCAAGGAGGCTATGATGTTACCTTGGTAGTGGTTTATATATTGACGAAATGAGCTCACTTCATGGAGATCAAGGATCCGAGTGCAGAGGATGACTTATCACAGAGATACGTGGATGAGGTGGTGCGATTACATGGAGTTATGAGGTCCATAATCTCAGATGTTGATGGGTGGTTTACCTTATGAGTCTGGTGGGGATTGCAGCATGAATTTGGCACCCTGCTATGCCTGGGAAAATCATTCCACCCCCAAACATATGGACAGGTAGAGAGAACCATCCAGAACATGGAGTATATGCTCTGGGCATGTGTTTTAGAATTATGGGGATCATGGAAATGACATATTTCCTTAGTTGAGATTTCCTACAACAATATCTATAACTCTAATATTGGCATGGAATTGTTTGAAGCCTTGTACGAAAGGTTGGGTCATTCGCTTCTTTGCTAGACTGAGGTTGGAGATGTAGGTGTTCTTAGCCCAGAGGTAGTGTAGAGCACAATAGAAAAGGTTTAGCTTATGAGTGAGAGGATGAAGGTAGCCCCAGACTGGAAGACATCGTATGCCGATCATAGGGGGAGGCCCTTGGAGATCGTGGTTGGAGACCATGTGTTGTTGATTTTTCCCCTAGACTTGGGAAGTGATGGTTCGAAAATGGGATCAAGCACTCTCCTATGTTCATTGGGATTTTTGAAGTCCAGGGGCGATTCGGTGAGGTGGAATATCAGCTGACCTTTCCAGCTCAGTTTAAAATGATCCCTGACATCTCCATGTCTTCCGTATTCATTGATATTTACATGTTAACACCCATGTCATTGACGAGGGAATGTTGGATATAGGGGATGATTCTACGTTTAGGGAGTGACCAATGAGGATCGAGAATCGAATGGGGTATGTGAATCATGGAAGAATAATCCATTTTGTTTAGGTGTTTTGGAGGATTGGTGGCCTCAAAGAGAGTACCTGGGAACAGGAGGCACAATTTCATGCCCCGTACCCAGAGTTGTATTGAGTTTTGTAATGTTTTGTTTTCTACTTGTTAGTGATATAATTCTCACCTTATTAGTTTATGGTATTTTTTTTCCTTTACCAGGTGAATGTTTTTGAAATGTCCGGAAATGTGGTGAAGGGAGGACCTGATCCATAATCAAGATGCATTAAGGTGGATGCGATTAAACCCATGTAGGAGAGTCAGTGCCGTCCAATGTGGATAGTATCTTGACAAGGAGGAAAGAACTCCCTGATCTGTGTGTTGGGAAAATGTGATCCTTTGGATTGGTCTGGTTTTATAGGGTTGTTTTTCCCCAAGAGGTATCTTTTGAGGTGGTTGTTCACACCCCTCTCTTATCTTCCGGTATAGATTTGATTCTCGATGATGAGAATAGTTCTAGAGGAATATAATGTAATGGACCATACCATTCTGGTCCATTCCATTGCTGAATTTATGGGGTTTGGAAAGCCCTGGACCAATAATGTCTTGATCCTATTTGATGCTCCACAGTGGGAGGATGTCATCGTGATGCCAACAATCGGTGAAATAGATCGGTGCTATGGTGAATGTTTCAGGTTTATCTTCCCCGGTTTTGGCCGTAACGCCACTTTTTTTCTATTAAAATATTAATTTTCTTTAAATCCATTTTTCGCATTATAAACAATGTTTTAAATCCCATAGGAGTGGGAAGACCCTCAATAGAACCATTTACCTCTCTTTAAATGAAATATTTTAACCTGCAGCTATTACGGCCACCTCCCCAATGAGAAAGTAAATAATAATTAATTCCATCATGTGTAACCACCCAACTGCGTGGTGAAACTATGTTCCTCCTTTAAATCCATTAAAAATTTCTATCCCATTACTCCATGATCTCACCTCTTTATATCACACTATAATTTTTTTCTTCTTCTTCTTGGCTGGGTTCGTTATCCCCATTGGTGCGTTTAGAGTCCCCTTCACGAGGCGAGTGGTTCACCTATGCGGTAGCCATTGATGCTAATTCTTGGAGTCCTCATAGTTCCCCATATTCAGGTCACACATCATAGTTCATGGCACGTCGAGAGAAAAATCGATCATTTATCATCCATGTAGGGTTTTTCCTTAGACTCTCTTTGTTGTTTATCATGTGGGGTGGGTATGAAAATGTTTCCTATGCGTATGGATGAAACTAGATCCTAATGAATATAATAAATGAATTTTTAAGGGATGAAGTGGTTTTTTTGACATTTCAAGTACACTCTTTTACCCCTGTTTATATATTTTGGATTGTATGGACTTATGTCCACTGTAAATCATTGTTATTTGTGATCTTTATTGTGTACTGATGATCCTATTTTTTGGATAATTATATGATTTTATGGTTGTAACATCGAAACTTATAAATCACGTAAACTCGATTGATTAAATGGATTCCCAATGAATAAGTATCTCTGTGTGATCACCCTGGTAAACCAAAAGGAAATATGGAAGGAATGAAATATTCAAATTTAAAAACTCCCTTTCTCTATTATGGTGATGTTTACGGTTGATTCCTGTGATGTGACATGGATGGGGGAAGGGATTACCTAGAGTGGTTCAGTTGTTGGATTATGATCTTGTGCCCGTATTTAGGTGCTTGTTTTGGTTATAGTACATTGAGGAATCCGAAGGATCCCATTTTTTTGTTGTGACATTACAAGAGAACCAGCTGTGAAAGATTAAAATACTATTTCGTTGTTTTTCCTTCCTTGTCTTGTGGCTCTCCCTGTTAATTACCAAGTTTTGATGAATTAATTTAAATTGAATCACTTGAATATGAAAATGATAATGGTTTCAATGTGGAATTGTTTTCTGGGAATGAGAAGTGACATGGTTGTGATGCTTCTTATGAATGAATAGTAACATGGGTCTTTGTGGCTGGGCTGGTTTTGGAACCCCTAGGTTGGGATAGGTTCTTGTTTACCTATATGTATAATTTAGATCTTATTTTTTATATTCGCACTCCACTCAATTTTTTCACATTTTGAAGAACACCCCCATTTCATGGGGGAGGGTGTTTCTCCCAAAACACCTATAAGTGGCTGGTTATTATCTCCTTTTCTGCTTCCTTTCCCGAGTAGACGAAGACTCTTCATACATGCTGTGATGGCTAGATATCCATTATAGACCCCATTTTTATAGGCATGGAACATGGTGGTGGTTGGCTCAGGTGTGTGTTGGTAGGTGGTTTCCCTAGTGCCTTCAGGATGAGGCCCAGGTATCTTCAATAGTGGTTCTAGTTGTTCAGGCCCAGGTGTGTGCAGGCGTGGTTACATTTGGTTTTTGTGGAGTAGGTGTCTGCGAGTGGGGTGTGTGGTAGTGGTAGCCCAGGTGTTTGCAGGAAGGATGTGCGTTTTTGATAGCCCAGGTGTGTTCGGGTGGGGTGTGGTAGTGGGACGTTAGTGAGAATGGAGGGAGAGATCCAATGCGTAGAATGTATTCAATAACCAGGGGAATGTGGCATGGGGTACCCAAATATCGATGTGCTAATACTATTACAGTACCTACCGTTAGGAATTTTTGGAGTGTTCCTTAGTGAGGATTGGGTGGATAGTTTTCCTTACTAGGTTCTCTGGTTATCTATTTTTCTCATGAGAATTAGAATGTCTCCCCATATGTGCATGATGGCTTTTCATATTCCCTATAGAGTTTACCAGTATACTCACCCTATGTATATAAACTGCTTTCTGGTTTCCCGGAGGACTTCATGGATTGTGCAAGACCATAATAGTTCTGATGTTTTGATAGTTTCTGTTTCTATTTTCATTTCATTGGTTCTTTCCTTTGGATATTTCTTTTAATATTTTTGCATTTACATTTAGACATGCATATAGGAATGGTTTGTTTTGGCTTTTAACTCTACCATTAGTTTTGGTGTTTTTTGGAATTTATTATATTTTCTCCTGATCCTACTAAATAAAAAGTGTAATGCCTTCACTTTTTTGTGTGATTCTATACCCTTGGGTCTAGTCTGCACTCTGGACCTATTGAATGTAGGTTTAGGGGGTCAATATCTCTCCTTCAACACGTGGAAGGAAGGGTTGGGAAATCCTCTTTCTCTTCCCTCATCATGGTGAAGGCAGGTTGTGACATAAAAAATGTGTTTATTAACCGAAAACTATGATCAAACATGGAATAGTTAATAAACATGTAGTACAATGTCCTAGAAGAAAACATAAATTATATCATAAATACTATTCTGATTTTGGATTATGTAAATAATATGTTTAAAACTAATATAGTATATTTTCATATACTTATGGAGGGAATCAGTCCAAAGGTAAGGGGATTTCAACCCATAATTTATTTTCAGGATATATGAGACCATTTCAACACTCACTTCTTTCATGCTGTTTATATACTAAACTATCAGATGTAATATTATAAATTTTCATTTTTTTATATTAAAATCCTTAATTTCAATTATAATTTCATGCAGATCATGATTCAGATGTTACACTACTGGTAAATGATTTTTGTCTCAGATTTACTTCTAGGAGACCCGGTCGTCATACATCACATGTTTCTTCTACGTGGATCAAATACACCCTAAGAATGTATTTTATGTGTATTAACAATATGATAAAGATAAATTCATATACATAGAATTTTATATCTATCACAAGGAATAATATTCTACAAATTATAGGGTTTTAGGGGTTAATTCCATAATCACAATATTAGAGGGATTGGTTAAACATAATTATCTATTATGAAATATTTATTTTTCATGATAATGAATTGTGAAAATATATTCTATAATATTATTTCTATTCATAACTAATTTTTTAAATTCATTTTTAAGCATTTATAATTTTTTTCAATAAATGTTTTGAAATGAATATGTTTTTTTCCTAATGAGGTACATTTCGAATTGTTCAGAAAATGTATAAGAATAAATTTTTTAACTTATATGACAAAAAAATATTTTTACCCTTTCATGATGACTCAATTACAAGATTCTTACATTATATAATTAAAATTTTAAATCAAATAATTTTTTTCAGTTAAACATTTGGGTTAATTTACAAAACGAATACAATTTGTACGAGGAAATGATATTTTCATCAAGAACAATTTTCACGTGATCTCTCAAAATAATTTTCCACATATGGTTACATTATCTGATTTTACATGATCTTTTCTAGGGATATGATCAAATTATACAATTATTGTTCCTTATTTGAATTTTTTCTTTGTTTAGGATAGAACGATGAATATTAATCCAATTTCATTTCTATGGGGTATGTTATGATTTAATTATTTTTATGAAACCAATTTCACTTAATGGGTTCATATATGATAAATTACTTATGTTATTACGATACACATATGTATGATTTAATTATGAGAGGGGTGGGACCTATATATCCATCCAAATGATTAGTTAATGATTTGTATCTTTTTAAATATTCATAATGGGCTTTATCCCTAGTGAATGTTTTAGGTGTGTACAGTGACCCAAATTATATTAATTGGAATGCACCTTGAATACAAAGATGGTTTGGTGTGTTAACCCATAGTAATAAGATGGACTTGGAATTGATGACCATAATAATATAAAAATTATAATTATTAGTCATGTGACTTCCAATGTTGCTTTTTAAATTCATATGATATAATTTTATAGATCACGTTCTTTATGTCCTTCGGATTAATGTCATATGAACTGCCAATATTTGCACCATGATTCGTGTTTCTGATCTCTAATATTCATGGAATGATTGTAAATATCTCAGTTCATTTTCTCATACCATTATTGGCATGAATACACATGCATATCTCTATTAATAATCATCTCACCTCACCCATTTTTTATGATTCCTTTCTCCAAGGTAAATAGATATGTATTATGTTATACGTGTCCCTGGTGGATAATAGTTGTGGAGAACCTATGGGTATGATGTATATCACATGTTTACCAATGGTTATGGTTTTATATTTCAAATAGTACATGACTAATATGATGATTGATAATTATTGGAGAAATTAAATATTGTTTTGAAAAAGTATATAAATGAAAATTAATGAAAAGAGAGGGCCTCTTGAATTTATGCCTTCAGAAAATTTTTAACATAAAATATATTCTATATGAGAACTACATCATCTCTCATAATGTTATTCACACATATTACTCTTATTTTACATATCATACACCATTCATATATTCATAACAGTGGGATAGAAAAAAAACGGTGTGATAGTATTATCATTGAGCGAAAAAAGTGATATTCAAATTCATAACATGAACATAAGGATTTGAGAACATGATATGACCAAGAAAAACATAACCTACATGTCAAAAATCATATGTTTAACTCATGGAATAATTATTTTTTGGAAATAAAAAATGAATCATATTGTATTTGGATAAAATTATTTATGGAACAATAATATCGGTAAAAGAAACAATATTTATCGCATACACATAAGAATTAAAAAACATTTCTATGTTAGACGTCACTCAAAACCATGACTGTCATAGTAGAAAATTAACATTAATGATATATGTTTAATCCACTCTCCATACCTATATTATTGGATTTGTTTCACTCCAAATTCAATCCCTTTCTTACTAAATATTTTTTTAGTCCCTATTACCATCGAATATAACTAAAGTGAAAAAACTCAATAAAAAATGATTTATAAGTTGTTGTAGACCCCTAAAATCATATAATTAAAACAATAAATATTTGATCCACAATATAGTAATCTTTCATTATATAATAACCAATCAAATGTCATGGTTATCATATTCCATTCATCATATCATAACCATTTTAATGGATATGGATTTCATAATCATTTATTCATCATATTTTCAGTGAAAATGAAGAGGTTTCATATAAATCATTCGATAAAAAAATAATACATTTAGATGAATAATATGAATTGTATACATGTATTATATCCCATTTAAGGAGTATGTAATACAAACACATGTATTATTCGAAGGAAAATAATATTGAATGATAATTTAAATAATTTCATGAAGAAGGTATCCTTTTGGATTTAACAAATTATTTATAAAACAAAAATAATTTTGAAAATAACTTTATGTGAATTTATCCTAGAAATAAAATTAATCTTCAATTAAATTATTGTTCATGAGTATATAATATTCTGTTCTTGTTCTACTAGTTAATACAAGTTTTCCATTAAAATTTTCTGTAAAATCCAAATGACTATTCCTTAAAAAATTACATTATGATTACAATTAACAATATTTTAAAAATGAAAAAATGTAAAAAAAATTATTGTATAATTAGTAAGGTTTTATGAAAACGTGATAAAAACAATTTAAAGAAACATTCTTTTAGAAAAATATATTATCAACTGGTGAGAGAGATAAAGTCAAATTCCTATAAAAACATTTCATTATTAATTATAAGTAACATTGTGTGGAAATATGGTCCCGTGTTTCTAATATATCATGTATAACTAGATTATTATAATATTTATTATAATAATTTATAGGTAGATCATGATTTTCATCATTATAATGTTAATCATATAAAATCCAAAAAATTGATGAGTTTCTAAAAATATATTAAGTACATAGGTAAACATTTGATAATAATACCCATGAAGTGAAAAAATAAAATGAACATAAAATGTCATGAGAATAAATAAATTCATGATATAATATGTTATTTTTTCTATATATATTCATTGAAATGGATTATATATTCACTACATAGTATATGTCCCAAAGAAGGAAATTTGTGAACAAATTCTGTTACAACATGTGTTACTTTGGAAGAGTATGCCCTAGGAAACATTGACCCAAAATGGTATGTAAGTACATATAAATTTAAGGATAATAGTCAAAAAATACATCCATGGGATGTATATTCTCAACATATAAATAATATTTGGGGGATACCACACTTGTCTCACAAAAGTAAAAAAGCAAAATGAAAATCACATTCATTATGTATTAAATTAAATCATACTCAATAAGAAATAAAATAAAATAAATATTTGATTAATATGAATATATTAATTAAACCTATTCACACACATATATATATATATTTTAAAAAATATGATTTTCTTTCATGTCCTTTTATTAACATGTTATTCATAATTCTAGGTAAATGGTACATTTCAAGTAATAACTGCTTTGTTTTTGTATATATTTTGAATTGTTATATTTTTTATCCTATTACATTCATAATTATTTCATCTTAACTATAATGTATAAAATGAAATAAATATCATATATATTTATTATATATGTATTTATCGGAATCCAAAATTCTTAGTCATAAAAAATGAAATACACCATTCATGGACATGTTAGGTGGTAGGTATGCATGAACGTTGTATATCATTATCTTATTTGGATTATTTAATAATACAAAAATAAAGTATATTATCAATTGAGATGATTTTTTTGTAATATATATAAAATATATTTATTAAAAAATCCACAAAAAAATCATTGTAAATCATGAATGATTCACATCGATTCATATGGCGGTAGTCTTCCGTATAAATGAATGATGTCATCATATTACCACAAAATGGAAAACGTAATGGTATGAAAGAAATAATAAATAAATAATACAATAATTTAATAAATATACTAATAATAATATATAAAAAATATCATTATTTCCAACTGTTAATGTTTTTAAGAAAAATAGGATGAAATCAGTTTTCGAAGGTGTAGTACACCATACACACGAATGATGATTTTATTTCCCATTTATGGGACTGGGTGTAACAATACATCAGAAACTAAAAATAATAAAATATCATTTTGTGATTTATATAGATTATATTTTATAAAAATGGTAAAATATTAATTTTAATGGTTGGAGGATGAAATAAAACCAAACCACTCATTGATGAATTATACATCTTCTTTTTTAATCCAGTAGAGGCTATCATTAAATTCAATAAAGGATGGGTATGTTCCAATAAATGGTTTCTATTATCATGGGATGGAATTATTACAATTAATTCTGTATGTTATTTATATATGAATATTTATTGATAGTTGTTAATAATTTGGGATAGTGAGTACCTTTTTATAGTTATGGAGGACTTTCATTCCACCAAATAATCAAATTTATTCACTAATCAGATCATAATATTACATAAACTAGATAAAAATGATTATTAATGGGTACATAGATTATATGTTAGATTCATAATTATTTCATACATTAAAACTCTTTTTCAACCATATTTTTCATCAACTTATATTTTCCCCCAATCGTTGTATTATTGGTTTCATTATGATAAATTTTTTCTATCAAAAGGAATATATACACTAAGAATAATTTAATGTGGAAATTATAATAATAATTTGAACTATTTATTCTAGATAAGAAATCTAATTAATAATATAAAAATAAAATTAAGGGTAAAAATTTACTTAAAATAATAACATATAACATGCAAAAATAACGATTTATCTTTTTCTAACCTCATATAGTTGTTTCTATTTAGGGGTCCATATAATAATTTTTTTTCTTATTTACTATTTATTCACTTCTCAAATCTCTTTTTTAAGTGAAAAATAAACTTTTTCATAAATAAAAATAATGGTTAGAATTTATAATCTTTGAATGATATTATAAAAATACACAATAAACCTACTCTTGTGTATCTTTTTATAACTCAATCTTATTTATTTTTATTAGTTGTGAGATTTTATGATAATGATATTGAAATATAAAAATAGGTATTTATATAATATTTATAGGTAAATATAATATCCTACATATGGTATGAATATGATGATTTCTATATATTTAGATGATTAAAACTATTAATTATGGTACTCACGTATTATCATCTATCTTATGATTATAATACTTAAATATTATAAGTGGGTAATCACTCACTACGTAATTTTTAAGAAACTGAAGACTTATTATGATGTAAATGAATTATAGTATAAAGTCAACTTAAAATAAATTAATTATATTATATATGGACTTATTCCTATCATATTTTATTTAGAATCTTATTGTGCCCTGACTTATGAAAATTGACAGACAATTGTTATTTCATATGATGGTACTGCAAATTCAAGGCAACTAATGTATAATGCTGAAAAACTAATTTTTGACACCTATAGAATATATGACGTTGAATGCATAATTCAAATGAGTCTAATATTTAGTGAAATAGTTAATGATTTTTCCTTATTAAGAGATCTAATTACACAATATGATGAAACACTAAAATTTCAAAGAGTACTACCCTATAAATGGAATGGAATATCTATTACTACTAGATATTCATCAATAGTAAAATGTTTGATAATGAACAAATTAATTGGAAAAATAATGATTTATGAAGAAAAGATGTACGATGAAGATGACGATAATTCAATTGTGATAATGGATAATTGTTTCCTTAAAGATACATCTTAGAAACATGAAATGATGTGTAATGAATACATCAAAATTTCAAATGATTTGGACTAATCATATTCAGAAATGGAAGTGGTTCAGTTAACCATGAATATTAGAAAATTCTATATGAAGAACAACAAAATTAAAAAATCCTTCAAAATAGAAGAAAATTGAACTATATAAGAAATATTATGTGAATGAAATAAAATGGTTCATTTCATAATGATTTCCCTAGAAAAACAATGAATTAATGAAGTTAGAAATGAAAAATAACAAGAAACCTAACTAAGAACATAATGTAAAATTAGCCATGAATGCTATGTTTAGTGTTTTTGAAGGCTCTGACAGCCCCTTGAAATATGATTCAGAAAAAGAGCCACAAAAAATCCAGGCAATGAAGAGTTATATTTCGAATAATGTAAATGATGTACAAATATATTACTCTTCTTATTCAGACGTTGATAACTAATCCAATAAAATATTGGCTTGATATATCTCAATTCTTGTTTAAAATTAATTATCTTTAATATGAAATCACAAGTCAATTAATAATATTCACTATTTTTATTTATGTTAAGGGGATGACATTCTAAATAAGCACAATGTATTAATGGAAAATTTTAATACATTTAAATATGACTGTAGAATTCATTTCCATAATAAAAAATAATTACAGGATAATGATGAATCTTATAAATGTGATTATACTATTTTATCCTAAATAGAAAATACATTTAATTATTTAGTTAAAAAAATGGTATGAAAAATTAATAATATCGAATAGTAATCATGGGAGAGAAATATGAAATATCAAAAAACTATTTTTTCCCTATCTCTAAAAATTCTACATGCATCTTATGTGGAATGAATGGAAACAATTATAAGAAATGTTTCTTATAAAATCCATTGACAAGGTAAACAAAATTGGAATGTATTTATAAAAATGTGTCTAAAGGTATTAATATAAATATCTATAAAATAATTTAAATATAGATTCCCATATATTTTATTTCTATCTCAACTGAACAGAAGGAAATTTATGTACTAAGACAAACATCCATTTAAATGATTTTTTAGAAAATGATACCGGTAAGAAAAAATATATATTGTATATTGAAATTTGAATCTCATGACATATTAATAGAGACTTCTCTAACATTAATACTCATGAAAATATGGTTGGAGGTCTAGCCAATTTTGAATATAATGAAAAATGAAAGATAGTTAGAGTTGTATCAGTTGGAGATACAAATTCAATCTCAATAAAAATATTTCTATATACAAGGTTTACAACACAACCAGATATGTACTTATCAAATTTTGATGTTGTATTTAATTTTGATTTCACTAACATTGGATGTTTTCTTTCAAAAAATATAATATGTAAATTTATATCATATTGGACATTAATGTTTTATACATTGGATCATAATTTACTATGATAAAAAATTAAATTGCATAACTATTGAGATAAATGAATCATGGATCATGAAATGAAGACTACGACACACCAATATATATTAATATAATTGGTAAATTTTATAAGAATCATTTAGATTCAAATATTCCAATTCATAATTTTTAAAATGGTATATTTTATGAGGCATGAAAAATTGTAAAACAACACAAATAATCATTCAAATCAATTAAAATTTTTGTTACAACTAAACCACTGGCAAATTCAATATGGTTTTTTTGGACTAAAAATAGTATAAATTTTATAGATAAATTTAAAATTTAATGTTTTAGTTGATTATTTCTCAATATTTACATGGATTTATTATCTACAACTCAAAAGTGAATTGATAACTATTTTTATGAGTTTTTATAAAACAGTTCAAAATGAAATATATTTGAAAAAAATATAAATTAGAATTGGTCCAAGTGGAGAATTTTTTTAATCCAAAATTATATTCTTGATTCAAGAATATAGATATTAAAGACATGATCATTTTATCGAGAACACCCCTATACATTTTTTTGATGAAATAAATAGAAAAAAAATTCAAGAAACGAAAATGAAAATTCTGAATGAATACATCATTACAACATATATTTGGGTAAAATATATAAGTTCATATTCATATATCATTAATTGATCATTAATAATACTATTTGTTAGAATGAATTACTATTGAATTTTTAATAATATAAAACATTGGTAAATGTACTTTAATGATTACATTTTGAAGGTATATATATTTCATAGAAAGGAAAATCAAGGTAAATTATATCCAAACACTGATGAATGAATCATTATGATATTTTATACTCTTTAAAATTCATATAGATTGTATAATCAAATGTCAATGATTGATGAAGAAATAGTTTATGTGGTGTTTTATGAAACAAATCCTTTTGGTAAATAGAATGATAACGATGATTAAATTATTGACTCATTTGACTACATAAAACATTATTCATATGAAGTTTATATTGAAAATATATAATATAAAATTCAGTCCAGTATAGAAGATCATGAGACAGTAGAACATGATACTGTATTATCTTGATATCCTAGAACCATAAAAGATCATCCTTTAGAAATTGATATAGAAATAATTTAATTGGGAGTAGGTATTATAACTATTTTAGTAACCATATATGAATTTAATTCCATTAGATCACCATTAAAACCAATGAATATTGAAGAATATATAAAGGATGATAGTTTGTTATTAACTATGTAAGAAGAGCATAATAAATTTGGTTTATTTAATGATCGCTAAATATTTTATAGAGAAATTAATTATACAATGATATGATCTAAATGGGTTCTTTTAAATAAAGAGGATTGTCATGCGATCGTTAATATAGAAATGGCTTAAATAGTTGAAAGTGTTTACAATCAGGGAGAACATATATATTATGATGAATCCTTTTCAAAATATTCTAGAATAGAAGAAATATGAATCCTTCTTAATTATGAATCTCTTATGAATGATAAGTAATATTATATGGATATTAAATATACCTTATTAAATGATTATTTATTGAATGAAATTTCACTTGAACAAATAGTAGGTTTTGAAAACCCACATAAACGAGATTCAGTTTATAAACAAACCATTGCACATTATAGAAATAAAAAAGTACGAACAGATTCTTATAAAAGTTTCATTCATTTTTATTAGAAAATGTTATTTCATATGTATTATAAATCCTATAATTTCTAATAAAATTATTTTCATGTATTATATATTATATTTTCAAATCTATGATGATGATTACATTATCGGATCAATAAATAAAAATCACTTTAATGATTCCACAAATATTTTGAAAAAAATATAAAATTATTCTAATGGGATAATGGAAATTTGTATTAGGATTTAAAATTAATCAAAATTTTTATTGGAATGTGTTAAATAAAAGTAAAGATATTTTTTATTTTTTTGAAAAAGATTAGACTAGATCCCAGTTGGTCTTACAAAACACTAATGTGTTCAAATGTAAAGCATGATTTGGATGAAATTGAAATACTAGTTGAATACATATTATATATAGGTATGAATGAATGTTTACTGTATATCATAATTATTGTTCCGTACATAATTTTTTTTGTCTGTATTTTTGCATTATTTTTATCAAACCCAAAATTATCCCATATTAGGTATGTAAAAATTACTAATATATACATAATGTGAACAACTTTTCTATATCTACGCTACCCAAAACATCAGATTCCAATTATATTCCATAATAAATTTCTGAATTTTGAGGATGTACATTATATAGAAAAACATAATCACAAAACTTTCACTTTTTATTCAAATGTTTACATTCATGATTTTGTGTCAAAAACATTAAACATCTATATCTATGGATATGGTAAAATATATATTTATTATCAGTTTTTGTGAACACATGATATTTATAAAACATAAAATATTGTACTTAACACGTAATATTGTTAATATAACAATTATAAGTGATAATATTATATCAATCAATATTTCCAAAATACAATATATGCCATTCTCGAACCACAAATATTTATATAAGGCATCATTTTCTACGAGGTTATGTTGATAAAAATATATTTTTTTTTATAAATTGTAAGTACTATATATAATCTTTATAATATTTTTAAGAAACCACATCCCATTTAACATTATGAATTTATTATGGGGTAGTTGGGAATATTTAATTATAAATAAATGTGTAATTAAATAATTTTGAGTAATTTACCCATTTAATGTTTATATTTGTAGGATTATTCATTCATTATAAGAGAAATGTATTTGATTTTTGAAAAATTATTATTTTCAAAATAAATACTAATAATTATTATAGTAATTAGGTTTCATGAGAAATTAGAACCATTCCCCCAAAATGATTTCGAAAAACCCTTTTTTCTCTCTCATTCTCATACAACACATTGATAATCATTTTTCTTTCTAGTGCACTCATGTTCCATTGATTCTTTGGAATATGAAACCCTTCAACCTTTATAATCTCTTAAATTTGAAGCACAAGAGAGAATACTATGATCTACCAATGTGACATGTAATTTCAGTGACACCCCCAACCCCACCGACATAGAATGATACTATAGGGAAATGTTTATGAATTTTATTATATTTATTATAAAATTATATTGCTAATTAAATTCCTTTCATTCTGTGGTTTTGTTTTTTTGCTTTATTAAGAGAATACCAATTTTTTTTGATCAGGAAATAATGAAATTTTATAAGAATTTCATGCTTCATTTCTGGTAAATTGAGGGTTCCATTAACATATGGGTAGATGATAAGTAATTTTTGATCTCCTGGGTTGAAAGATAATATATCATAAAATTACATCCTAAATGATTATTCAGTTTTCATCCTCAATTGATTAGAAATTTGGATCATGACACATATTATTGGATAACATTTATTTTTCATTTGTCCCAAATTCTGAAAAGATTGGCCACTGATCAAAAGGATGAAATGATATTATTTCTCATTTTCTTCCAGCCTGTAATCATCTCTATAGTTGATGAATTATAGAGTATTCTATACACTAGAATGTATTACATTTTATTGAATATAGTTGATATTAGGTGGGGTTTCCCTTGATATATTCTTACATATCTGAGTCACTACATCTAATATGATGTGTATATGTCCTTGTATAATAATGATTGAATTATTTCTATTCTTAAATACTTAAATAATATTATTCGACGTCTGGATGTTCATAAAGATTGTCATCATAAAATATTATTTATTCTATTATGTGATAAATGTTTTGATTTTTTGGAGTATATGTAAATGTAAACACTTTCCTATTAGTGTGGATGACCAATAAGAATCTGGCCCTATTTCACATTGGGAGAAAGGAAAATATAATGGGTTTGTTTGATAGATTCAGGAAGAAGTTTGAGAATCGACAATAAAAATTTATACCCATCCTTAACACATGATACTCAAATATAATACATATGATCATGAAAAATAATAAACTAATGAAATGAATATATAAGTACTTGTCACATGGCCTATAAAGTGAGGTAGAACACTATATGTGAACCCATTAGTTGATTCTATTGGACCGGGATAAGAAATTCCTACACAATTTTTATGAGAAATGTTTCACAAGGAGGTACAATAAGATGATTTTCATCCTCATGATAATAAATGATTTCCTAGAAAAGATCAAGTCCATTAAACATCTCAATGATGGGAGAAAATTAAAAACCATGCAGGTGAAATCAATGAAGATGTTGAAAATTATAATTTCACTATGGTCGCACAATCAATGAAAATAATATTATGTTTATCCGAAGAAATAATATATATATTTATTAATATTATTTTTATTAGTTATAATAATAAAGATATGTAATTATTTACAGTTGAAAATAATCTTAAATGAAAAATTAAGAATAAGCCAAAACTATTTCTCTGAGTAATTACATAGAATATGTGGTAATCATGATCAGTAGAATAATGGTGGATAAATCTAGTAATTTACTAAATATAATCCATAAGAAAAAATTTGAATGATTTTATATATTAAACTGTTCAAAAAGAATAATTAGAAAATACAAATATAGACAAAATTATGTGATAATTTTTTTTTTCCAAAAAATACATTGATTTTTAGAGGATAATTATATGTGTATAGAACAATGAGATAAAAGGTCATCTTAAGGATTATTTTCAGTGATTTAAAATGGTATTTCGTAAATTATTTAGATTCCATAAATGTTACTGTCCATCAATATAGAGATTCTACTTCAGCATCGCCTTCTACACTTGTTTTAGTGAGACGATTTCAAGTAATCACATCCATAATAGATTATATCTATGAAAAACCTGATAAAAATCCCGGTAATAGAGAAACTCCTACTTTCCAATTAGATAATCATAATTATATTTTTGAAAATATGACCTCCAGTGAACCAGGTATCAATATACATATCAATAATTTAAATGATAAACATATGATGTTTCTATAGAAATATGAGAATGTTTATGAATTTCTAAATCACGATATATTCAAAAAGATAAAATTGTGTAATGAATTGATAATTATTATATTATAGATGGTTGATAATATTTTATAAAATATATAAGGATATTCAGAGGAATTAAAGTATGATTATCAAGAATTCCATGCATCATCGGAACTAGACACCCCTACTAATCCGGTCCACTCCAATTCAAGAAGCCCTTTTGATTAAATGATTTCTTGACCAATATTGGTAATTGTAATGAAAAAAGTTAATCTTAAAAAAATATTATTTATTTATACAATTTTAATATTATTTCTATTCAATTTTAATATAATATGACATGTTTCATTTCTTTCTAAATTATTCTATAAAATTTATTTACAATAACATGCAACATTGAATGTGTTTTAATCCATTATTCATATATGTGCTTTTCGATATCACAAAATGGGGATAAAATTACGAAAACAATAAATTCAAAAACAACTTCTTTCATTTAATCCAAATAATAATTTGATGATTTCATTATCAAACAAAAATTCTATAATTAATAAAATATTCATTTATTGATTAAAATATTATAATTTTTATAAATTTGTTTTTGTAGGTTGTGATCATCAAAATGGTTGTACATTCAAGGGAATGTATTATTTTAAGAGACTCAATAAATATTTTTTATTTTTATGCTCATAAATACCCTTGTTTTTTTACATATGATTTTTTATACGGTTAATTTTAGGAAATTAATATTAGATGGAATATTTACAATGGAATTATAACCATGTAATTGATCTATGTGTAATATTTGGTAATATATTTAGAATTTGTGTTAACTTATTCTTGAAACACTTTTCATACCCTATGCGGGAAAGTGTAATGTAAGGAATAATCCTTAATATTGAAACTCCAAATATGTTTCATATACCAAAAACTATCCAAAATTTATGGTTCTTTAACCCTATGTTTGTATAGACCCAATTGTTAGATTATACGAAAATTATGGTTAATTAACAATATATTCATAAGAACCACAACATATTGGGAATGAATCTTATAATACATCTACCATATTTTTATTTTCAACCATATGTTGTAAGAATTATGTTATGTATTTTGTATTTTCATTATGGAGCCCCATATTTGAATAATAATGTATAGGGTTTAAAATACATGATATTTTCTGATATTTACGCCCCAGTCTTAATGGAATTAGTGATCAATGGAAATCTATTTCATGATATATTCAAATACATTATATTATCATATTAAATACTCTATTTAACAATGAAAGTCATTAATATTTATAATAATATGTTCTGAATCACATTAAGGATGTAGATATTAATAATTTCATTTTGTAAGGAGACTCTCTAGTATTTTATCCACAAAATGAAAATTTTGTATTATATATAGATATATAAAAATAATTTTTTCTAAACATATGATATATATAAATTCAAGTTTTGAGAAAATATTTTAAATACATAACTACTATGATGGTCATGATACTATTTTGTTTTTAGAAGAGGTTATGGATTCAGGATATTCGTATTTCAATCTCAAACAACTGTATAACTGTTGAATTTTGTATCTTCCTAACTGTATTCAAGATTAATTGTAACCAGGATATCTAATTTGAAATCCTTAATTTAATACAGTGATCCTTGAAGAATATAATTCATATTATGTTTGTTGTAGTTGAATCTGTGTTTGATAACATTTCAGTTCATGAAATAAGACTCTATCAATTTTTGGGAGTTTCAGCATCTCAAAATAAGTCTCGGGAGAGGATAAAATTCTCAATCTATGCTCTTAATACATGGACTTACTTTAAATGAATCAGGATGGGATATTAAGCCTTCCAGTAATTATTTTAACATCCCTCATAGTATTTTTGTTAAAATTTATTATGATAAGAGGTTGTTTCAATGTATAAATCACCATGTTCATAATGAAATAATTTTTGGATTTGAGTATTGGATGTTTGATATCATAAACGATAAAAAAAATTTATATCCTTTGTTAAATATTAATTCATTTCTCAAGTAAAATACATAATAAATGATTCACATCTTCATTAATCACAAATAATGTTAAAATATAAAACCATTCATGTTTATAGAAATGTAACAACTCCTTCTCACTTATGAGATTATTATGTGGTATAACATAATTATAGGAGGATTAGGACATTTCATACACATTTAATCAATGAAAATTGATATTGTTATATTCATAGGATATATTTTTTCATTTTAGTGTAATTCCTCCACGACTACCTCCAATTGTGAACCTGGAAGATGTTGATGACCACAATCTGGAGACAGTGGGACATGAGATACAAGTGGATCCGCCATTGGTCCCAGTTGTGAAACAATATGGTATTATTGATAGAGGTGTTGAGGAATACATATTTGAGATATTATCTTTTAATTATGTACACATTTCGAGGAGCACTATAGACTTCCCTGACTATGGATGAGCTGACATGTGTGTTCTAGTTGTGGAAACCTCCCATGTTCTTGGGGGATGATGCTCTAGAGGATGTTGGGATTTTGATGAAGACTATAGTGTCGATTACTGAGTAACATGAGAAAAATAATAATATATGATTGATTCTTGTTACTTACATGAATCCTATAAAAGAAAAGAGATGGTAGACTGTTATGAACAAGGTTGATAGGCTTTGAGACGATGTTTGGGATTTTTTCCATAACAGTTTCTATTACAACATTCACTCTATGGTTTTGTAGGATGATCTAGTTAGTTATTTCATGCTTTTAGATCAGGTCAAGATAATTGTTATTAAACACTAATCCTACATTATAAAGTAGCTTCACTAACTGTTTAAATCCATAATAATGATCTATCAAGAGTTAGACTATATGAGAAAGGTCTCAAAATGCTCTCATATCAATTCTCAATGTGGCCAGATTGACCACAATCAATGAAATTGGGAATCATGTGGTGGTAAAAATAATGTACCTATGATAATATGTGGGCATATAGAAGAGTGGCATAATCTCCCCATCGTGTATTTCCATATTCATAGGTAGGAAGAAAAATTATGAGGCATCCCATGTGATGATTTCTATTCAGGATATGTGAACTGGTAGCTCAGTTTTCTAACATAAATGTGGTAGATATGGCCAAATGAAGCACTTGTGTGATCTTAATGAATTTGTGTGCAGATATTCTAGACGAATGGGATATGTATAATTTTTTTCAAGGAACAACCCTCAATCCAGGAGTGGTATATGTTAGCTCCAACACCAGGTTCAGGGGAATGTTTCTCTGTTAAAAATTTGGTAGGTATCTAATGTAGGTCCATTTGATTTGGTCGAAGAAGTGTTGGTCCTGGCTAGGGATTCCAGTAACCAGTTACACTGAGAAATCCTATTGTGATATCTCTCGGTAGTGAGGTTGTGTCATAGGGTATTCCTTTAGTGATGATATATATTGTATATACATCCGTAAAGGAAAAGGTTATAAGACAATATATTTTGTGCGGCACAATATTTGGATTATCTATTATTTCTTGATACTTATTTTATATAGATGTATCACATTTTCCGTATATTCACATATGGTAAAAATAATTGGGATAATTTTACCAACTTATTGGAATATTATGACACTAGACACTATATTTGGAATCATAAAAAACATATGAGTATGGAGTTACTCGTATATGTTGGTGGGTGTCACATCATATTAAATTTTTATGTTCTTGAGATGATAGGGTTCGATGTCATACTCGAAATGAATTGGCTAGTGGATTAATGAGTCAATAATGATTGTTATAATCAGATGGTGACATCGATATCACCATATGTTTTTTTCATAATAATCAGATGACCATGAAAGCTGATCAAGGCAACAGCACCATGGGTTGGGAGGGATGATAATCAAAATCACTAGTTTGTATTTTGATAATCACATAGGGTGTATTGTAGACATTCCCATAGTGTTTCATAATATTAATTATTTTTTCAATGATGAATGTTGTGGCCTTCTATTTAAGAGGGTGGATGATTTATCCATCAATTAGTTCCTGGAGCTACACGGATATCCCTTACTCAACATAGGATGGCTAAGATGGAGTTTTAGATGATTAAGAGGTGGCATGAGGAATTTGAGTTGATGGGGTTTATTTGACTCTATATTTCTTCATGGAGGTTATATGTCTTTGTTGTGAAAAAATAGGTTTATTAGTCTTTGCATATATTAAAAAAATAGAACCAAATGATGGTAAAGAACATGTATCCATTACCACAAATTTATGACAAGTATGATCCAATAAAGTGATGAGATTATATTGTGTGTCATCCATGCTCTGGTACAGGAATTGGAACCCATTACCACACTAGCTCTAGTTAGAGAACCATATAGTGATAATTATCACTATCATTATCGGGAGTCCATATTCCCAAATCCACCAGAGTATCAATGCTCAAATGGAACAAAAGTGGGCGAGTATTTATTGAGGAAGATATATAATTTTTTTGAATTCTGGGAAAACATGATTCGATTAAGGTGAAATGTGAAACATTAAAATTACAATAATTAATATTATAGTTCATTAATATGTAATCATGAGGAATGATTAGATCAAAATTTTGTTTAGTTTTGAAATCATTGATATTATATTTCATTAATTTGAAAAATCCAAATACCAAAACGTTGTAATATTATTCCAACATTAACATTATGATAATCCCATGAAATCAATATGATGATGATTATTCATACCCAAACAGTACTAGATATTGTCTCTTATTTATTCTATATGATCCCCCATTTTATTTATCTCTTAGGTAACCCCAATAATTAATTTATATCCTACAGTAAATTAAATTAATTTTGAAATTTTCAGATATTTTATTAGGATAATGATGATTTATTGAATTCATTTTTTGATTTTATAAAGCTCAAGGGATGTATACACCAAAAAGTATACTAAATCTAGACATATTCATACATGAATTTTTTTATTATTGTATTTCAAAAAAAAATTCTATAGTAATCCATATGAATTTTGTGTAACCATATAAAAACAGATTTTTGAAATGATAATTATATTAACGTGGTTACTATTCTTCACATTATATAGAACCTAATACATCAAAGATATACATCCCAAAACATGAAAAAATTAACTCAATGTTATAAAAAAAGTAGATAATTTGTATGGAATGAAATGATCTACATAGAAACACATGTTCAATGAAATAATCCACATTAACACATACATCATTTATTTACACACACTCATGAAGTGCGGAAAACCAAAAAAACTCATTAACCATGACACCATAGGAAATATAAAACGCATTGTTAAAAAAATTGTACAAAATGATATTTTCAAATGGAGATATATATGAGAGTTCCCCATTATTTTTACATGGAAATTGTTTAATTATTATGCACATTACTATATTTAAAATAATATATTCCATCCAAATATAATCCACATTCCCACACCTAAAAATGTAGTATTTTTTCAAAACTAGAAAAGGATATCACAAAAAATGTGGTGGGAATATCTTCAAAATGAATAATGATTAATCAAAAATAAATTAATTGTTCAAAATGAATTAAAATTTTGTATGGTTAATAATAAAATAAATTAATTAAAAAATATTTTCATTTTCACTATATAAGACTATGGAAGGAGAGAGAATCTTCCAACCTCAAATAGTTTAATTATGAACTATTTTTTTGTGATATCAATGGTGTATTCTATTATCATATACCCCTTAACATATCATAAGAGAAAACTATCACAAGCCATAATACCCCATAGATCATCCAATGACATCCCCAGTGTCAAATGCCTTTAAAAAACATCATTGGATTCGAAATATGGGAAATAAAGAATCATGGACATTTATTTATATTCTTTAATTATAATGAATTAACTAATATCATCCCAATTAATCATAAGAATATCCAAAATCTCTGATAAACAAACTAATGATTTATAATCTATGTCAAAGTAAGGAAAATATGGGGATAAAATAATTTTTTTATTTAGAAGTATAATTTTAAATTTTCATTGATTACAAAAATGATAACGTGATATGGTTTAGAAATCCGTTCACCAACCCGGAATTTTTTTTGGAAAAATGAATGGTTATCATGTATTTTATTCACGGATTAGAAAATAGTTCCAAATAAACAATATAAATGTGAAATAAAATTTAATTTAAACCCTTTAAATATATTGATTACCAAAACTATACACCAAGCATGAGCTTCCCCTAATGTGATGATCAACAATTCATGGTTTCATGGGGAACCCACATGATTTCTCATACCTATTTTGAAACTTAAATCCAATTAGAATGTATACCAAAATCGATGAAACTATTCGAAAACTCCCTAATCATATTACATTAATTTAAAAACCACAAAATACTATATAATTGCGTAATGTATAAAAATTCATGGGATTTATACTTCATAAATTATATTATAGTAGATAATGTGGAATTTATTCAAAATATATAAGTAAAATATGTAATTATTGTACAATTTAAAAAGATAATTATTTTAAAAATTATAGAATATGTTGAGTTACTATATTCCTATATAAAAATATAAGTTCAATGTTACCTATTGAGTATATAAATCAAAAAACAAAATTCTCTTAAAATTAACCACTATATCTTTAGGTGATGTGAGATGTGACAAGACCCAAAAAATTTGGAATCCATGTTTATAATTAGATTACAAAAATATTTTTTTATATAGTTAAAAAATATTTTATTTGATATACATATGAATATTATTTATCTACTTTCTATATATATTATTATAGATTACATGATAAAAACATTACTGACACTTTGGAATCAAAAACATATTAGATAAACGAACTCATATATCCTATTACGAAACAACATATGCATTGTTAAAGCAAATTTACTATAAATAAAACTCCATACCATAGATGGATAATGGACAAGTCTTTAAAATCCATTATTTTTTACAACTTTGGGTGTTTTTGTAATGTGTAGTCCGGGGCGGAAATAATAATATAAAATTGTTATTTATATATTTTATCAAAACAACATACCAACCCATTTAAATTATAAATTCAAGTGTATGCCTCAATGAATAGTGTTATCAACTTGACCTAGAGATTGCGAGATTTGTTTGAGAGGAAATGATGGTAGATCATTAGAATATGAAATCATATCATATTATATCATGGATAGTGATACAATGGAGTTTGTGGAGCTCACCAATGATATTAATGTAGGGCCATTTGTGAATACCAAAATCTTGGTAATACGTTTTAATTTTTTAATTCCATCCCATTATATTATAATAATCAAATGTAGATTGTTTCCATAAACATGATTTTTTTATATCGACAAGATATTTATTTCAGATTAATTTATTGTTGTTTATTTTCCTGATAATTTTTCTAATTCTCCGAAATAGGATCATGTATGAAATGAAAAAATGAAAAGGGTAATTCCTCAATGTTTCTTGTTAAAATATTTCAAAATAGTTTCTTCTCTTGTTCAACATTGAAATTTTATTTGCCCAAGATTTCAATGATATATCATGAAATTGATAAGGTCGTGGCCATTCTATCAGGAAATGGATTGATACTGTGGGTAGAACTCAAGATCAGGTATGTGATTGTGTTGATAATTTTATGAAGTATGATCAAAGGAAGATGAAAATGGATTAGAGGGATTTTCATCCAATATCAATGGTATGTCTACGGATGACACATATGGATGATTCCTAAGTGTTTTTGAATACTATATCATGAAAATATATTATGGTGATTGTCTATTGATTCTGAAGTTATTCATTGCAATGAGTATTTCTATGGAGATAACTCATACGGATACGTGTAAAAAAACATGGTTTCTAGAATATCACATGGTATAAATTTTTTAATCAAAATATACCCATAGTATGTGACATTATCTATGGATATTGGGATTTTGTGTTGATGATAACGATCACATTCCATGTCGAACCTACCACATTCATCGTGTCTCCTCCAAGGAGACCTGACACATAATCTTGGTTAAAATGAAGTTATTGATCCTGGTAAATTTAGTGGTATGTGAGAAGTTAAGGAATTCTTAAATATGGAAGTATGACATAGGCATGGTGCCAACAGGCCTATAAATTACATGTACTTTTTTTATCAATTAATATATGTTGATGTTTATAGGATACCTAAGGAATCACCACACAAGAAAACAAGGGGTCGGATTGACATTCCTTGTACCCCCTTAGGGGTACTTAAAACATTTATTTTTAAGCATTGGTCCATTATTGGATGACTAAGATCCATTGAACCATCTCCATGATGGTGGAGTGTTGTAATATGTAAACATCACTGAATTGTGACCACCTACGGAGGATGAATCTATAATTATGTATGATTTATACCTGTGTGATTCTAGACTGTGATCATTTATATTCAATACTATAACCTAGTTAGGGTTCATGGTATGG
This sequence comes from Viscum album, assembly GCA_963277665.1. NCBI lineage: Eukaryota > Viridiplantae > Streptophyta > Magnoliopsida > Santalales > Viscaceae > Viscum > Viscum album. Next base: position 262,990,842 of record OY728122.1, on the reverse strand, counting down.
TGTTGACCTCGATGAATGGGGATTTTTCCTCTATCCAGATGTTCATTTCTATATGATTTTTGGTACTATTGGAATAATATCCACAACACTACTAGTTAATCCTGATTGGGATCATTGTGTCCTCCAAGAGTTCTATATGTCATCTCCTATCATTTTATAGTGATATTAAATGTCCATTTAGTTTTATTTTATGTCTAGGAATGATGTTGACCTATCATGTGACTATATCTGATGGTGGCATGTTTCGTATATTTGGTTATCCCATAATGAGTGTTCCATCGAGTATAATCATGTGGCTAGTAGTTTGGTTATGACCACCTTGATGCATGATTCCCAACCCTAAAACATCGAGTAAGTTTGTATTCCATTGATTTAAATATCATTTTAATGATAAAAATAATATTAAATATTTATGATTATTAATTTTTGGTGTGTCTTACATATCACCCCAACAAGGGATCTACCTAATCGTGTGACATTTTTTTCAGAAGAGGACAATTTGGATGATGTATATTGACGATAGGGAGGATTTTCATGATAGATTGAGCTAAAATAATATGTTTCTTTCTGGGATGTTTCATATAATTTTATTCCCTGATTTCCATACAAGTTAGAGTCTATATTGTAATGGTGGTTCATGTAGTTGGAACATTTTTCTCTTTTAGTACATTATTCTGGTACTCTCATTGTGGTATTATAGAGTAATGAAATTATTGGATTTTAATTTTTTTATATATTATCATTTTATAGTCATGGATAATTGTAAATGTTTATAGGTACATTATTCTAATACCTTTAATTTTTTGGATTTTCCCAATCAGCATCGGTTTCCATTCTCTATAATTTTTTAAGAATCCTTGGGGTAGTCACAACTAGGATCCTGGTGGGTCAGGTCATGAAAGAGTGGTATCATTAGCTTGTGATCCACACTAGGAATAGAGTGTGTGATATATTTTTTTAATTATTTGGTAATAATGTTACATTTTTTAGTTCATGTATCAATATATAAACACTATTGTTTTAGTAAAATCCAATATTTTTATAAAAAATATTATTTTCAGTAGCATACATGATATGAAAAATCGATCTTAAAAGAAAAAATAATTATTATTATTTAAATGAAAATAATATAATAAAGCCATTGGAATGTATAAAATTAATAATATAAATTATATTATGAAAATAAAAATTACATATGTCTATAAAATGATTCAATTATTTACAAATTTATTAGAAATGTAAATTAATACCAATTGAATATAAAGGAAGTGTTTTTCTGAAAATATTTTTAAAAGGATAAAAATTGTGTCTATAAAATCATTTCACTCCATATTGGTTTTTATTAAATGAAAAATATATGTTATATATTCAATTTAATGTTTTATATTCATCTTATACATTTCGATAATTTTATATAAGAAAAAAATCAATTTTCTGAATAAAATAAAAATTTTTCTAAAAAATTCAATTTTACCACCATTTGATGGTGAATAGTTTTTAAATATATTTTTTACACATTTATATGTTCTAATTTATGAAATAAACATATTTTTTAGATACTTGATATAAAAATTTAAATTGGATTAATTTTTGATATTTTTCTGATAAATATCATGTATATAAGAATAGTAAAAATTACTAAATTTTAATTGAAATAAACTTTTTTTCATCGAGATAATTGATATGGTAATAAAATATTATTTAATTTATTGAATGTATAAATGTGAAATATTTTTATCATTTATTATAAAATAGTTCATTGTTATTAATCATAAAATTAATTTAGATGTAAAATCATTTCAATCTTTTTCAATGTTTTAACATTTAAAAAACACGCTTTCTCTTTTTGACAATGGAAATTAGTTTTAAATTAATTTCATCCTATTAGTGGTTTTTAATTTTTAAAAATGGATTCCAAATTTGATATCGTAAAATTTTTTTATATAGATACCTTTTATATACGGACATTATGAACAGTATCTTCAATAATTATATTCATTTACCAATGATTAAGGGTAAATATGGTAAATAAGGGGAAAAATAAAATTATAAACAAAAATTAAAACTACTCTTTGTCGTGGAAAACTCATATAACATGACATATTTCTGAGCAAGATAATACATCGGAAAATATATTGGCTGTTTGGAGCCACATGGGTTTGAAAATGAAATTTACTAATGTATAATTTAATGAAAAGAGATATAAAAGCTAAACATGTATCATTTACTAATACGATTTTAATACAGTGTTATATAAATGATATCTATGAATATATATAGTAAATATAAATATGAAAATATTTCCTAAATCATGGTATTTTAGTTTTAGTTTTTTTCCATTAAATAATAAAATTTATTTATGACACAATGATGATGCCGGAACTGCCATATTAACAGAATATTTAAATAAATGATATTTTAAATATTTAAAAAAATGTAATTTGTAATTTTTGAGGACATACATAAAGTTTTTAAATGATTATGATATATTGGTATTAATTTAATTCTTTTATATTTAATTAATAATGTGGTTATGTGTTAACCAAAAATCAATTACTAAATAGTGTCAAAGTTGACATAAATGGGTTTTTAAAACAAACACAATTTTATTGTGTTTGATTATAGTCCTAAAAATCTATGAATCCACCATATGACTTATATAATGTCACTAATTTTATTAATGATCCACTTATGGTTCTCTTTTCCTTTTATTTTCTCTATTTTTACCATATATTATGAAAATACAGGAATATGTGGTAAGAGATAATGTTTTTATCTAAGAGATGCTATATTTTTCAAATAGTTAAATTTTTTATCTAAGGGTTTAAGATAAAAGATAAGTATAATATTGTGTCCTTAATAATTATCAAAACTATTGGTAGAGATTATTTCAACCCATTCTCATCTTATCATTTCAATATATAAAAATGGAACTATAAATGGTTGAAAATCAACTTATAATAAAATAATATTATAAGTCATTTCTAATGTGCCCCTCCTACCACATACAAAAGGTAATCACCAATACAAACATACTCACACATCTCATTCCACTTGTCTCATTACATTTTTTATCAAATATGAAACCAGAATCCATATAATCATCCTATTGTCCACCATTTGTGAATAAAACAATATTATGGGGCCCATTTTGGTAATTACTATGAGAAACCCAAAGAGGAGGTAATAGTTTTATCCCTACAATCAATGATCTTTTCTTAATCTAAATAATATTCCTATTTTTTCCATTAAACGTAAAAAATAAAAAATCTTTTAAATTATGATATGTTATTATAATTATGGGAAAAACGTATTATTCTTTTATACATCCCATTAATTACAATATAAACTTGTCTTTTTTACGTATGGCTTAACATCAACATAACGTGGTGTAATTTGTTATTAAATAAGACATAAGTTTGATTGGTATATTGATGAGTATAATATATTTACATATTTAATATAAATTGATAATTATTATGTATATTTAATATACCATCCAATTATATACAATGTAACCATTAGGTTAATGATCGTGTGGCTCGTGCATATACACGACTTGCCATCTCCATGATGTGATGCGATTCATTCTACATAATCATAGTTAATCCATGATTATATACATGAATGAAATGTATCATATATATATATATATATTATTTATATTTATTATATTCTTATGTTATTTTTATTTACAACATACATTTATTCTTCTCATAATGTATTAATATAATACTTTCATTTGAGGAAATGTGGACTACCACCCCCACAAATTGACTTGTCTCATTCATTCCATACATGGAACCTATAAAGGATGGTGTTAATGACCTTATGAAACATTCATAACATAGAAATTATACTAGTATTTTAGTATACCTTTGGAACATTTTATTTACATTCCATTAATATTAAAAATGAATTAATTTAGTGTTCATTCGTATGTACAACCTACTGTCTCCATGAACAATGCATTTTATTTATTATATACAATTTTTATAGAATATTATAAATAAATATATTTGGGATATATTTTATCATTAAATGATGAATAATATTTTGGAGATTATGGAATTTTTATCACATGGAAAATTTACATCAAACAAGTTCATTTTCGACTAAAGCACAGAATTTAAATAAAATGACAAATATGAAAAAAATAGTAATGTTATATTTATAACATGGTAATATGTTATAAAAAATAAATAATAAATTTGAACAAGGTTCTAATGGAAATAAAAATTAATATGAGTTTATTATTTAGTAATATGATGAACGAATGGGACAAGTTAGATTTGAGGTAAGGGACTTCACCTCAATCTCCATTCATTGATGTATATATAGATTTATAGACTAAATTTTACTATAAAATATATAATCAACAATTTCAACTATTAATTTCAATAAAGGGTTTTTAAAAAGGATTTTTTTACGAAGCCTTTTTCTAAATGACAAAACTAATGTTTATTTTTTAACATATCCTGCGACAAATACCATTCTTCCACTGCTATAATTTGTTGATATTTTGTTTCCTCTATAATCCATAACGTTTTGAAAAAATATATGTAAATAACATATATATTTTTTTTTGTTTTTTTGGTATTGAAAATGGAATTGATAATTGATTTATTTTATATATATATATTCAAAGGATGTCTTGTGACTGGAAGGTGGAAATGTTTTTTTCCTTTATGGTAGTGTATGTGTTACGATTTTGTTTTTTTTCATGGGAATTGATTATGTATACCGGTGATTCCTTGATAAAACAAATGATGTTGATATCATGATTGTTCTACAATGGATTGTGTAACATGATAGTGGTAAACGTGAATGATTCTCCTATGTGATTTATGGAATATACTGTGATGGGTTTTCCAAACTTAACCATGAAGGTGACTCCCTTTTTAGCTATGAATGATGAAATGTAAATATATAATAGATTCCACAAGTTACCATTCTGATTTATAATTTAAATGATTTAATCATAAATATTATGATTTCATGTGAAATGTTCAAGAACTTATGTTTTAAGGGTGAAAAGTGTGATTTCATTTATTTTATGTATTCATTGACTAATGATATAATTACTCATTTTATATCCCATAGTGAGCTTTTTATGCCCATCGCATATTTTTTGAAATGTTTTTTCACATGGTATAAGGAAAGTAAAGAGAAAAAAATAATTCAATAAAATTTTTATCATGAAAATAAATAAGTTTTATTTAAAGAGTTTTTTTATTGTGAATTTTTTTTATATATTAGATCTGTCTTCATTGTAATAATCATTTAGTTAGTTATATGTTATGGCCTTGTTCTATAATGAATTAATACTGTAATGATCCTCAATGTGTATGATTGTAAAATTATATACACAACACAATATTACTTTTTACTTAAGACCACAGAATTATAGTTGGTATCAGAGGATGGTTTAGACATATTTATGGATTAGATGTTTGGGATAACTACATGGCGAGTCTCTATGTATATTCCTTTTGTCAAATCCTTATTTAATAAATTTTTTTGATCAAGAAATTTTCGTTGAAAAACAAAATTAGGGATGTTCTCAAATGATATTCTTATCTCTTCCTGATGACATGATTGTAGTAATTATTTCAATTTCTTCTTAGGATGGTTGTGAAACTTTTTAAAGCACGCAAATCCCTTGTAAGTAGTTGTTCGAGATATAAAACACCCCCAATTTTCTTAGACTCCATTGTGGATCATGGGTTGTATTTAATCCAATCCTATTTTCCCAATATTATAATATTTTCAAGAATGGAAAATATTTTCAAGGCATTTCAAAATATTTTACCTTATCACAAGATTTTGAAGCATATTTTGATTTTGAAAAGGTGATTAATAAGGAGAACCTAGAGAAACATATATATATATATTTAAAATATTGCCTTTAAGAACATAATTATGGTATTTTAAAATGACCATTGATTGAATGTTTCAACTCAAATTTTTTTGAGCATTTTATAAAAATCATGTTTTTTCAGATGTTTAGAAATTATATGTCCTATAAGATGTTTTTCTAATATTATTTTTTTGAACACTCATTTGAACCAAGTTGTACAAGGTGTATTTTGATAATGGAATAAAATGATTTTGAAGGATCTATAAGTCATTTTTTCAAGGAATGTACATTCTATCGACACGAAAAAGATGACTAGGAATGCAGGTGGACACCAAGGTATGATGTTCTTTTTATTGAATAGTTTTATTTTATCATATGGATGTGAAATTAAATAAAATTTAATAAATGTATGACTTCATGAAATAATATATTGATTAAATAATTAGTTGGGTTGAATATTAATGGTATAAGAATAAAATTTCGGTTAAAAAATATTAGGGTTATTTTTTTGTTTCAAAGTGGGACACACCACATGATTGGTGAAGACCCATCGTGTTCAGATAGGATACAGGAATTAATATAGGACATATTATTATTTTTTAAATGATTATATGGATCAAAAATAATATAATTTTTTCAATTAATGTCCTATTAAATATATATCCATGGAATAAGAAATTGAACATGTGATTAAGTGATAAATGTTATTTTGGAATAAGTTTCCTCATTTTAGAACATTATTGTCCTTAATAAATAGAATAATATAGGATTTCTTTAGAGTATTTATTGTTAAATATTTTTTTTGAATCTATGTTAATATTGTGGATGTAAAGACATTTGGGTTATTTATGAATATTATAAACATATCATTGAGATCCTATGATTAGGTAAATTTCATTCAATTACGAGAAATTATGAGTAGTCAATTTTATTTGGAGATAAATGTTAATACATATCATGGAAAATTATGTTATCAAATCCTTATGAATTATGGGTTTGAATTTTAGTTTTTATTATTTTTATGAATTTCATGGACAATTGTTTATTAAATTTTATTTTTTGAACATTGGGTATTTTCCGTTGATTTTTATAGATTATGAGTTTTATTTATTTCTATAATAGAATTTTTAGGGGGTGTTATCTTATCATTTGCTGACAACTTTTGTTCTTTGATAATGTGTAAAGGCAGTGGAAATATATAGTTTGTCATTTCTTTATTATAATATTCTATATAAGCTGATTATACAGTTTTAGGTGTGACAATGTCTTCTTGAATACTCATCACTTAAATAAATGTTGATATTGTGGTAGATAATTAATAAAGGATGAATTTCAAATATTAAATTATGTATGTTTTCATATGCTCATGGTCAATACAATAAATAAATTCTTAAAATTTATGAAAATGATATTAACACATATATGTTTTTCTATTAATTTTTCATCTATGAAATCAAATACATTTCATTATATCACATGTTAATGGTTTTATTATTGTTAAAAATATCCTAATCATGTTTTCTATCACTCTCTATCAGAAAAAGGTTGTTATTATCTGTTCAGTATCTATGTTTTCAAACATGTAATCTTAGTATGTGTAAACTCTTGTGACCTTTGTACTTCATGTTATTTCATTTAATGAGATATTTATAATAAATATTTTTTTTGATTTGGGATTTTAAAATAACATACCAAGAGAAATTTTAAAATTTTGATGATGCAATTCCAATTAATGGGAAAGATTTAACGTCATGGTATTAAAGAAAGAAACACTATGTACAATAGAAAACATGATACACTAAATCAAGATTAAATGAAAAACTAAATATTATTGATCAAATGTTACCCTTACAACCTAGATTATGGAATTGAAAAGGAGAAAAATATCAGCTGAATTAAGAAAATATAGTGTTCACATGTTTATAAAATGATTCATTGTTTACCAAATTTATTATTAACTGAATGAAAATCAAATTGAATATAAGAGATGTGTTTTTTAGAAAACCTATTTAAAAAGATAATAATTGTGTTTATAAAATAATATCACTAGTTATGAATTTTTTTTAATGAAAAATAAATTTTATATATTTAATTTAATGATTTAGATTCATCTTATCTATTTTCTATATATAATATAATAACATATTCATTTTTTCTAATAAAATAATTAGTTTTTAAAAAATGATGTTTTTAAGGCCTTTTAATTGTGAAACCATTGTAAATTTATTTTTTGAAACATTTATATATTCTATTTGATAATATAATCATATTTATTTGGTGAAGGATATCAATACATACTTTAGATTAATTTATGAATTTTTTTTGATAACTATCATGTTTTGATGATGAGTAAAAAAATGAAAAAAATTAATTGAAAAAAACATTTGTCCATCATGATAATTTATAGGGTTATGTATTATTATTAATTTTTTTAATTAATACATGGAATATATTTATATCATTTATTATAATCTAGATCATTTTTTTAATTCTATAATGAATTCATATGTGAAAACATTTCAATATTTTACAATGATTATACATTTTAAAAACAATGATTTCTCTTTTTGACAATGGGAATTAATTTTAAATTCATTTCAAAAAATTATTTGTTTTGAATTTGAAAAAATGGATTTAATATTTTTAATTAAAATATATATATTTTGTAAATAAATATCTTGTATTTTAGGACATTATGAACACTAAATTCACTGATTATTTTTAGTTACCATGGTTGAACGGTAATCATGTAAATGGGGTAAAAAAATAATAATAATATTTAACGACCCATAATCATGTCCAATTAATATTGTATGAGATATTAATGATCATTATCATCGTATGGACGAATTTTTGAAAATTGGGAGCTACATGGGAGTGAAAAATACATTTTATAATTTTTATTTTAATGAAAAAAATATATCATAAAAATGTTCTTTAAAAATCAATTTTAATATAGGGTTACAGAAGAAAATTATATGAAAATAAATAGTAATTATAAATCTAAAAATATTTAAAAAATCATGGTATTTTATTTAAATTTTTTATAAATTAGATAATTAAATAAAGGTATGACATAATAATGATGTAGAGAATACCTTATTAATGAAGGATTCAAATAAATGTTATTTTAAATAATAAAATAAATGTAATTTTAATATTTTTATGGATTACAGAAATATTATAGATGATAATGATGTATTATATTTTATTTAATGCATTCTGTTTCATAGTTATTTTGTTTTTATTACATTAAAAATTTCAATTACTAAATCGTGTAAAAACTAATATAAATGAATTTTTAAAACAACCAATTTTTTTTAAATTACATAAGATTTATAAAAATGTAATATTATACTAAAATAATTATTTATTGTTACCAATTTCATTAATCACACACCATTGGTTCTGTTGAAAATTTTATGTATTCAGAATAACTATATATTATGAAAATACAAGAAAACTTGGTTAGTGTAAATTTTATTATCTGTGGGGTATAGTGAAACATAATGGTTAAATATATGAAATAAAAATGTATAAGCCCCACTGATTGAGAGGATATAGACACATACTAATTTTATACTTGAAATATATCACTTAGTATATATTAGAATTCAAAAATCAATTTATAATAATATAATATTTGTAGACATTCCTAAAGAGACCGTATCCCATCATGTTCAAGGGAATCCCATCTACCCACTTACTTACAACACTTAAGAACCTTGTATCAACCAAATTAAGATCATATAAGCTCCCAACATCCCTCTCGTTATCCATGTGGTCACCATTTTGGCTGGAAACTACGATAAGGATTCCTTTTGTGAAAATAAAAACGAAACACACGAAGAAGATGTAATCATTTTTTCCATTCTTTCAAGTTCATTTCATCCTCAAATTCCTCTTCCTAAGTCATTACTACAATTAGGTAAAAAGCCCAGTATATTCTACGATTTGACATGTAATTATATATAAGGGACAACTTTATTCCTCCTTTTATCTATCCTGTGTGTGTACATACGTTTTATCGTCTCCACACCATGGTGCAATTTGTTATTTAACAAGATTTAATTTGGATGGGTATAATGATTATTATAATGTATTTATATAAATAATATAACATGATAATTATTATTTATAATTAATATACCATCCAACTCTAAGCCATATAACCATTATGTTAATTTTATTGTCGCTCTTGCGTACATAGAGCTTACCATCTCAATAATGTGAAGTGATTCATTAAATATGGTCTTTTTAAAACAAAATTATATACATGAACCAAATGAATAAATATGATTTATTATATATTTATATTTACTCTATGATTCTGTAAAATATATTTTCATCATAGCAGTATGCTTACTATAATGTGTAAATGCGATAATTTTATTTGCGGATGTGTGGACTACTACACAGAAAAAGTAATATGAATCGTTCATTCCATACATAGAACATATAATGGTTGAAGTTAAAAAAATATTTAACATATATTACATAATTATTATACTATAATTATATTATACCAATGTATCATTTAGTTTTCATTTTATTAATATAACAATGAATTGAATGTGGCATTTAATCATATGTATGACTTACCATCTCCATGAACCGTGCATTTCATTTACTATATCAAAAAGAAATAGAATATTAGAAATACATATATAGTGTATATACATGATATTTAAATCCTGAATAATATTTTAAATATTATGTAATTTTTACTACATAGATAATTTACATCAAACAATTTCATTTTTGACTCAAGTACAGAATATCGACAAAACGACCAATATGTATATAATTATTTTTATAATTTTATTAAAAATGGTAATTTGTGATAAAAAAGGTATAATAAAATTTAAAATGGTTCTCATAAAATTATAAATTAAAATATATTAAAAATTATTGATTATAATGAATGGAGGAGACATGTCAGTGTCTAGGAAAGGGACATTGTTTGAATGTCTTTTCACTTAGGAACATTTTGATTTACATACAGCATTCTTCTATATGGTTTATAATCAACCCCTTTGAATTTTAATTTCTTTATAATGTTTTGAAAAGTCATATTTTTTTATGAAGTGTTTTAGAAAATGAAAAAAAAGGAATGATTCTCATTACTATATGCGGCGACAATGTCCATTATGACACCACAAGAATTATTTGATATTTTGATTTCTATATAAGTTTTAATGATTTTAAAATAGGAAAGTAAATACAATTTTCTATTTTAACGTATTTCAGTATTGATAATTGTTTTGGAAATGGAATAATTATAACAATATCATGAAATTATGTCTTAAGATTGCGATTTCAAAATGTTATTAATCATTTCTGTATCTTTATGTTTTTTGATTATGTTGCAGTTCATGGGGATTTATTATGTATATAGGTGGTTCGTTGACAAAATGAAAGTGGGTGAGAATATTATAGCTTTACAATACATTAGGTAATGTGACTACGGTAAACATTATGTTTTCACCTAAGAGATTTGGGGAATATATTGTGATGGGTATTACAAAGGTAACTATAAAGTATACTCAATATATAACTATAAAATGTAGCATGTATGTCTGTTATGGATGCCAAATATTTCCTCTATGATTTATGATTTCTATGAGTTATTCATAAATAATACGATGTCATGAGGTAATCTAAATAAATTGTGTTTTATTATTGAAGTGTATGATTTCATTGATTTGAATGTATTCATGTACTATTGTTTTAATTCCTTATTTTATATCTCTTACTAGTCATTTTATGCTCATCCCATATAAATAATATATTTCATATGGTATAATAAAGGGTAAGTGAATAGAATAATTTATTATGATTTTTATCCAGAATTTAATTCATTCTCTTTTTAAAGTGTTTAATTATTGTGAATGAATTGGATAGAATAGAAGTGTCTACTTTGTAATAATCATGTTGTTATGTATTGGTTATGGTATATTTCTCTAAATATCTAAACCTGAAATTATCATCAATGCAATTGAATTTAATTTCAATTACTTAAATCATGATTATTAAAAAATTATGGTTAGGTCCTTATAGTTTTTTGATGTGACAGATGTATCTCCACACGTAGACTATGATCTCCTTCTTTTTATACATTTCATATATAAATTGGCAGCAATGATAATATTGGAAAATTCATAATAATATAATGGGTTATGTTTACCATATCATTATTGATTAATAATTCTAGAAACACTATTTGATTATGTTAAATCATTTTTATTATAGGATTCATCCCAGAAGTCATCCATCTAGGATTCAACTATGATATCATGAGGATGATCCACCCAGTTTTCAGGCGTTAGTGTAGAGGAATGTACCACAAATAGTTCCTCATGTGTTTTTACCAGGTATTCCAACACCCATTTATTAGTAATTATCACTGGTAGTGTTTTTAAGGATACACATATGATTTGTACGTTTTATGAGATATACGTGTACTGACCATCACAGTTCCCATGATATAAAAACCCCAAAGTGAATTAGGACTCACTAGTGGATATCACTCATGATTTCGTCTTTATAAAGAAAACTATGGATCAGATAGAGGTACTACAAACAAGTCATATTTGAGAATTTAGTAAGTGATTATATATTTTTGTGACTTAGTCATAGTATGTGGCTTCCCCATATTGGTTATACATTGAGTGTCTCTTCATGGTGGATTTTGATCCATCCACATGTTATCATTGTGAATCTAGAAGAATCTAAATCTATATGAGAGTAGTATGATCATGTAATATTATTCAAACTGTTTAACTAATCAATAAACATATTCCATGGATACAGGGAGTGATATGTTCATTCCAGAATGTATTATTTACTATTGATCGAGTTTGGATATTTTTTATTTTGGATTATATCTCTATTGACCTACCTATACTAAGGTGGTTGATAAATTCTTTAGTGTGGAGAGATTATAGGATGAGTATGAGTTGATAATGTGTTCTTGTACATAGAATTGTAGTGCTAAGACACTGGCCACATATTCCCAACAGTTGCTAGAAGGATCCTGGAAATTCATATGATTCTAGAGATGAACTACATATGGGGGATCCACAATTTAGGGAACCCTGGATGGGTTGATTTATCCAAGGTAGATGATGTGTTTCTTCTTGAAATGATACAAATATCTTTCATGGTATTAATTGAATCATTTTATAGTTAATTTTGAGAATTCTTAGGGACCATAAAGGAATAGGAAGAGGTAGTTCTAAAGAAATATAAAAGGAGAAGGATTTGAAATATTTTCTTGTAGATAAGATTTTGGTTGGAAGAGTTCAGACATATTACCACCACTTCCCAGGGGTGTTGTACTCTAGGATCATATATGAGGTGGTAAGGTAAAATTATCTATATATTCTATAGAGGCCTATAACACTACGGCTCAAGGTATGATATCATATTTTATCTATTTAATTTTTACCTTACATACATTACATATAGACACTAGTTGTAGGGCCCCGACCCAAGTTACCCAGAGTCGGTGCATTATTACATAACATTGGCATGATCACAAAATATCAAGTCTCGAAAGACTGTTTAGTTTAGTAGCCTTGGATACAAGAGATACATTCAAAAATGTTACATTACATCATAAAGTGAAAAACTACAATAACATAGTCTCCATATTCCACACTCATATCCCCTTAAAACTATCCCCGCAGGTCAGTCATAAAATATTTCTTCACATCCTGGAAAAAATAAAACATTTAAAGGGGTGAGCTCAGATGCTCAATATGGATCACAATATAGAGGAAACTTTCATAAATAAACATAAACATTTAAGTCAATGTATAACTAAAACAAAAGCCTTTTAAAAATTAACTTCAGAATAATATGTCAAAAGTAAAATAAAATAATTTTATTTACTTATTCACATGGATATTCTACTAGTTGAATAATCAAATGCAATATCAGTAACCACTTTCATAATGATGGAATACATAAAGCCAGACTATCATAACCAAGTAGTCAAGGCCTTGTGCCAAGACTACAAATAATATTTTTTCGAGGCCTTGCACCAAGACACTAGTTTGTATCATGATACCTACTGATGCATCGAGGAGCTATAGAGGGCTCCTCCCGTCACATACTAAGTCCATTGCATTCATTATATGAAAACGTTTAAACATAGCATAAACCATAACAAAATCGTATCACATAAAACATGAATAAAAGAAACATAAAATTTCTACATTTCAATCACAAGATATCAATACAACACATTGATATAATAAAACCATTTTCAATACCAAAATAAAAGAAAAGTAAAACATGGTATTTATTTTTCATTTAAAAAAAGTTGTGGCTTTGAGAGGAAGCCAAAACTCAAATAATGGTCATGGCGGCGGAGAATTCATTGTCACCACATATGTACGACAAAAAAACTTTCCCTTTTTTGTTTAGTAAATTGATTCATATAAAAAAGATTCATTTTGAATAAAATTAAAAGTCAAAGGGGTTTATACATCGTATAAAATAATGTTGTCTATAAAACAAAATATGCATCAATGAAAGGAGATTGAGAAGAAGTCCCTTACCTCATGTCTGACTTGAATCGATCATTCTTTAATCTCCTGAATAATATGATAGAGTTAATCTCTACTTTCTTATGAACCTTATTGAAGTACAATATTCTTTTTATATCACTTATTAACATGTTATGAACATTATGTAGTCATTTAAGTTAATAACTGTCGTTTTGTCGATCTTTGGACTTGAGTTAACAATAAACTTCTTATAATTACAAGGTGTTCATGTGGTAAAATATACATTATATCCAGAATTATATTCATGATCTAAATATCATATATATCATATATATCCATTATATACAGGAATTTATAATATTACATATCATTTAGAGGTAATAAATGAAATTCATCGTTCATGGAGACGGTAAGCCATATGTACGTATGAACGCTACTTTCATTTCTATTTCATATTTAATTGAATGAAATAATAATTATATAAAGGTATATTATAATTCCAGTATAATATAATATATAATATCATTAAATCCATCCTTTATAGATTCCACATATGGAATTAATGATTCAAATCACTTTGAGGGGGTGGTAGTCCGCACATTCTGATATGAAATTATCGCGATTACCCATAATGGAAATCATAATGTTATGTAATAAATGAAAAATACAAGATAATAAGGAAAACATAAACATAATCTATATCATATATATAAATATTTTTGTCATAATGGCCACCATGGGAGGTGTTAAAAGAAGATTGAACTATCATCGTTTCGTGAGGCAGTAATTCGCCACCCACAGACACAGTATGTTCTTCATCCATTAGACCAGGGTGTGTAAGTGTAAATAATATCCTTCTAATAAACACATCCTTGTATATTGAGGATACTGGTGTTGTTACAAAATAAAAGAATAAAAAGAGTTTAAGGGTTTGGAGAAGCAAAATAATACAAAAGAACATAAGATAAGACTTTACCTTACAATCGGGTAAGTCCGTTGAATTTTAGCCAAAGGCTTCCTTGAGAAAACTTATACCCATTTTGAGGATTCTAAGAGTAAGATGGGGAATTTGAGATAGTATTTGGGCAGAGGTTCACTGATCCAAATGGATTTGAAGGTGCGAATAAGGTGGTAGAGGTGGGGGCCTTTTATAAGAGGAGAGGAGGGGCTCTTTTGAAAAGATTGAAATGTTACATTATTATGGAATGATTTTCAGCTCCTAAAGGTCCCAAAATTCTATATTTCGAGGATAAGGTGGATAGGGTTCTAAATACACCCATATAATAGGATTTAGAAAAATTTATGTCTTATATTTTACCTTATCTATTCATTTTATTTAAATAAATCATTAATGTAGGAATTCTTTATAGCTTTCCAATGTCTATTTATAGTCTAAGAGATCATTTATGTAGGAATAATTAAAATTGATTTACTTGGGTGATACATACTTTTGTTATATTTTCCTTTCATTAAAAATAAAAAGATAAAATTTCACTATTACACAAAAGTGATTCCATGGGGTCCCAATGTTTGGAAAAAGGAATCCCATGGTCGTCCATGACACAACCAGTAGCATTAGGACACATGTTGGGGTCATTTTATATTATTATGATATTATTTTATTACCTTTAACTACGAGATTACAAATTAATCATGATAATTTAACATAATTGATGTTGTTACTATTCATAATGTCCAAAAATAAAAGAATCTTAATTACATAATTTGTAACTTATAATTCTGAAAATTGAATCCATTTTACCATATTATAAACATAGAAATTTCAGTAATTAATTTAAAAATTATTTCCGCTGTGAAAACAAATAGTGTGTTTTTAAGAAACAATATCTATCAAATGATTGACAACTGTTTATGTTCAATTTCAAATTGAAATTAATTCTAATGACCACCATTGGATAAAATCATAAAAAAATATTCTAGTTATACTTTTAAACCACTAAATAGTAAAATTTATAACTATAAATTATTTTTATTAAAAATGTTTTTTTAAGTATTTTTCACTATTAATCGAAAATTGGATGTTTTATGAAAAATACCAAACATTAAACATAGGCTAATTTCGATATTCCGAATCAAAAAATTAAGTACATTTTGAAATATAAAATTTATAAAATTTCAAAAAGTGGGTATTACTATTCATAACAAATACTTTGATCGGTCGTGGTGTGTTAGAATCTCAAACTTGCGTACATTGCAAGCTATTGCATTATTGAAAGAGAAGCGTATCATGGAAGCCTGGGGTGTCACATTCTCCCATCCTTCAATAAACTGTTTCCTTGCAATTTTAAATCTTTCTTCGAAAATAAAATGTTGAAAATAGAAAATACCTTTGTGGAAAACACACATCAGAAATACGGTCAATAAAATTTAGCCTTAAAAGAGGGAAAGTGAAATGAAAAGGTCACCACCAAATTATGATCGAGATTAGGAGAACATTGGGGGAAATTAAAGACATATAATTGGAGGAAAAAATTATATATTTGTAGGGAGTTTTTGAGGTCATCAATCACAAACAAGTGTAAAATTGAGGTCCTCAAAGCCTTCAATCAATGTTGATTTCAAATATCATCAGTTCAACAAAACATAAGGTATTAGGATAACACATTTTTTGTTTTAATATAAATTTTTGGAAGTTTAAGAATTAATTTATTCATATAATAATAGAGAGGTATATATATATACATGAAAATTAGAGTTTCAAACTTCAACTAATTCCTACCAAAAACTCATCTTTCACTCAAAAAGTAAATAGAACTCAAAAATATTATATTTGTCAGAATCGTACAAGGTTACAAATATTATCACATACCATTCAGATTAAGAAAACTTTTTTTAAATAACCAGGGACTTCCTGTAGGCTAGTTGTTTGCGCCAAAATATTGGACGACAAAGGAAGAAGGAAAAGAGCCCGTGTGCTGCCCCACGAAGCGCAGCCGCGGAGCGCCCCCAGCACACGCGGCAGCCACGAAGCTCCAGAGGTGGTAACGCTCCGCGAATGGCCTGACGTTCGCGAGCCCACCGCGAATATCCCGAGGCGGTAACTTTGCGTGAACGGACTAATGTTCAGGAGCCCTCCACGAAGATCTGGAGGCAGTAATGCTCCGCGAATGGCCTGACGTTCGCGAGCCCGCCGCGAAGCAAATGAGGCGGTAATGATCCGCGAATGGCCTGATGTTCGCGAGCCTGCCGCAAAGCTCCTGCTGCCCCTACGCACTAGATGAGATCTGTTTTGCGGTGCCCCATGCCTACAAATACTAGGCTCCCCCTGAGACCAAGAGAGGACGATCCAACCTTTAAACTTCTCATCTCCCAAATTACGAATCACCCTTCGCCCCCAAAAATGATGAGTTCTGCGAGGTACTTCTAATTCATGAGATGCCTTCGCCTTGTCTCATCTTGAGCCTCTCTCCCGAGAGGGATTCCCTTCATGAAGCCTAAGGGAATTTTCGAAGGAAGGGGAATCCAAAGGGAACCCGGGCAGCCACGGAATGTTAATGCTTCGTGAAACACCCATCCTGTACTAGTGATCCACATGCCAAGGAGGGGTCGCTATACATCGCGAAGCACACTGCTTCACAACACCTTGCTTCGCAAGGAACCTCTGCTTCACGAGGAGGTGCTCCACGAATACTATTCCACATCGCGAATCACCTCACATTCACACCCCTGCCACATGCTAAGGCCAAGGCACTCCACTTCGCGAAGCAAACTCCATTGCTTGGAAATTACTCATCCCGTGTGACCCTCTAGGTTTGCATGATGTGATTTCAAAGTCCCATGGACAACACCACCTGTAGCGTTGCTTAAACTAATTCTTCTTCTCATAGGCACACTAATGGCTATTTCTTCTTCGTATAGCCACGCTAACGTGGAACCCTCGATGGTTCTCTCTGTGACCCACCTTTACCAGGGCCTTGCCAGTACCTTCACTCCCCCAAGGAGGAGAGGGTACCAGTCATGTAAGTCCTAGGGGAGCGGAGTAAACCCAACTCATCTGAGCTGCATGAAGTTAAAATACAAAGCACCTCGTCCTCAACACATGACGTCAAACTGTGATCCGACCTCGTGCCTCACACAAAGGGTCGCCCCAGCTCGGACATTCTTTATGCCGCTCGTCTCCACGGGAATGGAATCACCCTCACAAGGGATGATATCCTCCTACTCGAAGTAGCGTATGTCCACGGGAGAAGGGAATCCACCTTGGTATAAAGCCCCAATCTTCTCTTGCGGAAGGTAGCACCCATGCACCTCCGTACTTCCCCACTGCCAAGGCCAGTGGAGGGAACGATAGGGAATGAGGAACCTTACATATTAGGTCCCAAATACCTCTCCCTCCACGATTTGTTGCAGTTCAGGCCTCCATCCTGGAGTATTTCCCAGCACCGTGGGCCGCCCAACGTGTAAGCCCCTCTTCGTTTCCCATAGACGCATCCTTCACGACGTTATCTTCAGGTCCCTGCAACCTCTTGTTTCTCACACCGAGCATGACCCATGTGGGCTTAGAGTGATCACCGACCATGGCCGCCACCGTATGCGAACTATGAGGACCTTGATCCATGTCAAGGCATGGTACGTAGGAAGCCACAATGAGGGTCAAGCCCCCCACTCTGTTGTTTTTTCACGTCGAGTCACACCCCTGTCCAGCATGATGTTAAACAGTATGCCCCATCCAGCATGACAATAAACTACACACCGTAACTACGAGGACTTTGATCCGTGCTAAGGCATGGTACGTAGGAAGCCTCTATGAGGTTCAAGCCCACTGCTCGTCATTTATTCACGTCACAGTTCACTCTCGTCCCACATGAGGTTAAACTAAAATTCGGCCAAACAGTAAGCCATTGTGACCATCCTGAACTATGAGGTCTTTGATCCGTGTTAAGGCGTGGTATGTAGGAGGCCTCCATGAGGTTCAAGACCACCACCAGTTGACCCCCCGGCTTCACTTTCCCATCGGTTCGCTGATGAAAACCACCACCTGAACTACGAGGTCTTTGATCCATGTCATGGCATGGAACGTAGGATGCCTCCACGAGGTTCAAGACCATCACCTGGTCGTTCCGACCTCATTCATGTCGTTTCACCCCCGTCCTGCATGACGATAAACTGTATTCCACATCTCATTTTAACTACGAGGTCTTCGATCCATGCTAAGGCGTGGTATGTAAGAATCCTCCATGAGGTTCCAGCCTATCACCCGTTGGTCACTCTGACCTTCTTCACATCGGTTCACCAACACCCGGGAAACCTAGTGTGTAAGCCCCACACCATCTGGACCAAGGTCTCTTTTCTTTCACATCGGTTCACCGACACCCACCATTTTCACCTGAACTACAAGGACTTTGATCCATATTAATCTATGGTACGTAGAAATCCTTCCTGAGGCTCATGCCCAACTTTACCGTCGCCCTTGCGATGGTCCCAATTCATTCATCCATCCACCCATCCATCATCCACCCTGATTCTTACCTGGGCCGCCACATCCTTGTGGGATCATGACACTCTACTCCCCTCCATAGCGTCCGTGAAGCCTCCCACGAGCTGATCCCGACATCGACACCCATTCAATGGAAATTCATCAATCTGATCCACTCCATCTAATGTTTTGATCAGGTCGATCCGTCTCCGCTGGACGTTAAACTCGCGGCCTACCTCGTGGTAATCATGAGATTCCTGAGGAAAACCTCGGATGGCATTCCATTGGAATAACCATCTATGCTGGACCTTAAACCTGCGGAATACCCTCTGTTAAACGTTGGAAGCTGAGGAAAACCTCAGATACATGCCTATGGAATATGATTCCCCACGCTCGATGTGGGATGCCTCAGGCTTCCGCGCCCTCGAGAATCCCTATGAAAAGGGACAAAAGACAGACACAAAAATTCCACAGCGTTCAGACATGCTACTGATGCCTCAACATGACTACTCTGTCGACTGACGGTTGCTACCCTAAACGGACCCTTTGGAATGTCCCAACAAAAGCAGTGTAATTAACTAGTTTCCATGAAAACATGAAACTGGGAAGAGTTTCACGAACAACATATTAAATCTATGAGGGAGACCCGGACTAGGTGACGAGTTCCAAGGAGGAATCCACAGAAGGAAGAACTGACATCCCATCGTCCCGATTTCGATCAACGAGCAAACGTCCCTGAACAAGGAATGAATGTCGCCCGCCTTTGGAAAGCCGGAATGTGGGGAAATAGCTGCATGTCCTCCGTAGACGGATGTGCACGCCCTGGCGTAAAAGCGTCGGAAACAGAAATGGTGAACCCGACGTGAATCTCTTCACCTCAATGTGGAGATTAGTAGAATTTGAGACACCAGTAGATTGACTTGTCACTAGATCCATATATCTGGCGCCGGGTCCCGCCATGTAAATAGCAGTCCTGGAGTGAAACTCACCGGATGTTGGGGTAGTAAAACGTGGGGCATTCTGTTCTGTAAACGTTGTCATCGTGGATACCTCTTACTGAACAGGAAAGACAGAATAATGCTGGGGCACTGGTTGTCAAATTATTTTCCACGCAGTTCTAACGAGTTAACCTCCCTACATCCTAGGAACTAGGTTGCTGCTATGGAGACATGAAAACCACCCGCTCACCTACGCATGGGCGGGGGAAATACCAGGATAGCCGCTCCGAATGGCTCCACTTCTGTCACAATGGCCCCTACATCCATGAATACGGGACGCCCACATCCCCTCTCCCCGTTAGAGATCGTCCAAAGAAGGGTGATCAACAACCTAGTATGCATGTACGAGTTGAAAGGGGTCATCCCAACTCATGATATGGCCCACCTGGACCTAGAGGCATTCATGCCCCGCCGTCAACGCCACCATAAAAGGTCGCACAGGGAGCCCCTACTCCCCACCCAAACGTTTAATCGTTCCGGGAGCCTATCCCCGGAATTCCTCGATGACTCCTCGCCTTACACTGATGAGGCAGGTGATGTCCAGCTCAGCCCGGTCAGAGTCCCAATCCAATGGCTCCAGGAAAGGGCTCTCATCTGGCCGTGTTAGCGCCGCCATTTGGCATCTCCAGAAGAGAAGGTAGGCTATGCCCTTGTACCACCTGCGCCAGCTCGTCTGACCCGTAGTCAGCGTCGGGCCCGAGAGGAGGACGCTCGTCGAGCTGCGTCGACGTCAACAGCTACTGTGGCCCAAGCCACTGTCGACGTGCATCATGGAGTCCCTGCACACACTAAGCAAGGGCACTCCATGCCCCGACTAGGATCGAGGCATCAGCCGCCACATGGGAAGTCTGGGATGACTCTCGGGGTCGCAGGCCCGAGCGGTGATTGCCGCAAACCAATCCGCGGTAACGTCACTCTATACGGAGGTCCTCTCCGTACCACCAATCCACAGAGCATGGGCCTCCCCCACTCCGATGCTCGTTAGGGGGTTATGCCTCATGCCACTCCCATACCGAATAAAGACCTTCCCCGTGGCAGTGATGCTTGGCGCGGAATCCTCTGCCGCACCCACCATACAGGGAATGGAGTTCCTCCTCTTCCCCCCGACCATCGATGTGAAGGAACTGCCCATCCGGTCCCTCTCCAACATGGGAGTCCTCCATACGTCCTCTCTACAACTGGTGAAGGTCCTCCTCAATCGAGAAACCCGAGCAGTGAAGGTCAGCCACGCTCCACCCACATCAAGCATGAAGGTCCTCCCCATGCTCATGACGGTTCCAACAGAGGTTCCGCCAACATGGGTGATGTCCATGGTGGTCCTCCCCGTGTACCCTTCGACATTTTCCCTGGTTCCCCTCGCACCCCGGCTATCTCAAGCGGGAGTCCTCCCCTCCATGGAACTAGCACCACTCTGAGACTACATGTCAAGGATCAACCTTGTCCCGAAGAGCCATCTAGGTGTAGGAGAGTGGGTCGTCGCCGCCACAAGAAGAGTCCTGGGAAGGCCCGATTGGAGATCAAACCGGCCCGTTTCTCGGATTCTGAAGCGGAATGTGACTCGGCGATGGAACCATCTCCCTGATCCTCCACATCAAGGAATGGGGCAGGAACCAGGCACGTTAGCCTCATTCTCCCAGAATTCAAGGTCCACCGGATTCCCGCCTCCCTCCGCAGGTACATCTAGGATGACGATATTTTGGAAATTACGCCTATCCCGAACGCACAATCACCACCGTTGTCACTAGAAGTGCCATATACCTCTACCAGAGATCACGAAGAGCAGTTTTGGGGACCAACGATGGTAGAGAAATATTGTGACCCATCGCTGGTGGCCACAATTCCTGTGCCAGAGGCTATGGCTATCAGTCCATCTTATCGTGATATTGTGGTCAGGTCACCTCACTCTTAAGAGGATGGCCCAGAATTCGGTGGCCAGTCAGCTCATTCGCTGTATTATCTATCACCCAATTTATTATCCCAGTGGTCCACCTCGGTACCGCTACCGGTCCCTCAGCTGCCTTCGGTTGACGAGTGGGGCAATACAGGGCCGGACCCTGAGTCCGAGCCCAGGTGCTTCTAAAACATTATTGTAGTGGATCACTTCCAGGAGATGTTCTGGCTGACGGTAGCACAGAACTTTTGCGTGACAGAATCCTTTACCCCAGAGGAAGTAGGGTGCTTCCACCAAACCCTATGGGTGACACAATTATACCTTCATTATGAGTGGGTAGTGTACCCAAAGATCTGAGAGAACTTCTATGAAATCGGTGACCAATGCCTCCTGATCGATTTGGCCGCACTCCCCGTGGCCCAACACCCTGAGTCGCCAGGCTGCCAGAGAACCCTTCAACAGAAATGCGTTCAGAGTTTCAAAGTACTCTGCAGAATCATAAGGGAAGCTACCCCCCATGTGAAAGTCCGTGGATGGGGACAGTATGCCGCCCTGCTCTTCAGTCCTGTCCGACGGTAGTCCGATTCGTTATGCGACATTGAGGACATGCCCCTGTGGAGGTCCGCGGTCCACATGGCTGACGTAGTAGACAAGGAGGACGAGATTGAATTCCTCGATGGAGACCTACCCCCTAAGGGTGTTCCACCACTTCTGGACCCATCATGGAGGGTTAACCGTCAGCATAAAAACCTTCTAGGCCTCCCTGTACCCACTGAGTCGCTGGTACACAGTTGAAATGTCGGTAAGGGTAAGGAGAATGTCGGAACCGTCAATCACTCCGACCCGTCCGCCTCTGTACAGAAGGCGGACGAAGATCCCAAGAAAGCCATGTTACCCCAACACCTTGCTGGGAAGAACAAGCTGGTTGACGAACTCCTAGCCGAGAACGCTGCAGAGCGGCGACCGACTACGGTAATCCCATGCCGGTGCAACATGGGCAGGGACAATTTCCCCCCTGTGAGATGCCTCCATGAAACCCTGCTCATGCTACTCCCGAAAACAGGGGAGAAGCCGGATCTCACGGAATTAGGGCATGAACGTCTCGCCAAACCCTCCGGAACGATGGGGTAATCTGAGGAATCTCACCCGGGTCCCGCCGGCAGCCACACAAGTTGTTCCGTCAGTCGCTCCACGAGCTGCGGATTCCATCTACCATGTCGATGAACCCCGAAACGCACTTGTTATTAGGATCCCTGTCAAGATAGGGACCCCCACCCGAATGATCTTATAGCGGCACTCATCGCCCACCTCGAAACATTGGAAACACGGTAGGTGGAAGTCCCACCGGATGGAATCCCATATCCCACATGGGTGGATGATATGCCTGCACCCCTTGGTTTTGGGAACCCCACTTTTTCTCCCGTCAGCGGGACAGGGGACCCGCCACAGCACAGGGCCCACTTTTCTTCTAGGTGTGGCCCCATTCTGGGGACCTCGGCCCGGCAAAAATCTGCCATGCTCCGATGTTACTTACAGACATTAGAGGGCCCCACATTCGTCTGGTACAACCACCTTTCTATCAGATCAGTGACCGACTTGGAGGATCTCTGCCGGTAGTTCCAATACCAGTTGAGCTCCACCACGTGAAAGACTAGCATCTCAGACCTCTTCAAGTGAAAACAAAGGCCTGACAAGCGAGTCGCGGACTTCATCGCCCGGTGGAAGGGACTTACATACTCCCTCGACATACAACTGACTCCAGAGAAATTACTGACAATAAGTGTAGGGAGCATCAAAACAGATCTGGTTCCTTCCTTGATCACCCATATCTACCCTGGAGGATTCTGTGATTTCTCAGATAAGGCTCAACGCCTCGAGGAGGCTCTACAATAGGCTAGTCAGGCACGTTTGGTGCCCCCTATGATCACAGCCATGAGGGATACCAGAGCCAAAACCGTCACAGTGGCCCAAATAGAAGCCCCTAGGCAGCTGGAATTACTGCCAGCGGCACCAGTCCCGCAACCCCACAGTGGTCCTCCACCTCAAGCACAGGCTCCTGCCCAGCTGCGACCGCTTCAGAACCGACAGGTTCCCACATGCAATGCGCCACCACCTCATAGGCAAGACAATCAGGCACCACCTCCTTGGCATTCCCCTACGGCCCCTCCTCAGGTCCAGGATCCTAGGGAACCATATCTAGAAAGAAGGTAACAGACTTACTTGTTCAATGAGAATCAGGTCCCTCGTTACTTGGGAAGTGCTCTAGAGCAAGGTATTGTGCGCTTACCCGATTGGAGAAGGTCAGCAGAGGCGAATCTCACCGATCGCCCCAACTACTATACCAATCATCAGATTTTGGGGCACACCCTCAAGAAATGCTATGTGTTTAATGACTGGCTTGAAGACCTAGTCGACAACAACATAGTCAGATTGGGCCCAACACCGACACAAGTAGCGGGTGTCTTTTTAGGGTCAGAGATCAGTAGCAACAGCGAAGGCGAGTGGCAGTAGGTTCCCTGCCGTGGGTCCCAGAAATACGACGAATGGATGGCTCGAAAAACCTTCGCTCATTCCCATGGTATCATTTGAGAACGCCTGAAATAGCCGGATCCTTCGGAGGAAGTATCCAGTACCTCTGCATCGTCATCACCGGCGACCTATTCCCAAAAGGGTAAGCAGCGACAGCGTAAGAAGAACCAACGTGCTCCACCTCTATCATTTTCATCCCGCACTCTTGGCGAATTTATGCCCCCTAAAATGGGGATTCCTACCAGAGTCTGCCTGGTGGTGGATGAATCATCAAGCGACAGCCAGGGGTACGCTTCGGTTAACACAGTGGAGCTGGTAAATCCCTCTATGGATCCCGACGAGGGAGAACGCTAGACGATCCTCCCCGACATCCCCAGCTGACGCCAACGTCAGTAGAACCGCAACCACATAGGTCTTAGAGGCACGTCAGCATGCACTTTCAGTCAATCCATTCACACTACTGAAACCAGACATCAGGCTCAGTGCCGAGCTCGGCATGCGGAATCTCATCTGATGCCCTCGGATCTACCTCCACTGCCATTTGTGTTACTAGATCAGGCAGAGCTTCCTCGTACATATCGCAGCCAGTCTTGTCCGGCTGTAGTCCAATCTTCATTGTCAGATTCTAATCTAACGGCTACTCTCCATGATTCAACTAGTAGGCAGCGGGATGTACCCAGTACTATCCAGCCACCGGTTCATCCGGTAGGACCCGCTATGCCTCCAACCATAGAGACAACTCCTGTAGGCAGAAGCTCACGTCTGTCACGAAAGTATGATGTCCTGAAGCACCTGGCCGGCATTCCATCAAGGCTTTCTATCCTTGAGGTTGTTCTCCTATCGTCTGAAATACGTGAAGCACTTTATGAGGCCCTAAGGAGCCGCCCTTCAGTACGAGACAGAGGTAGCAGCAGCGGAAGCCTTCCACGCTGAGACAATTGAGAACGCCGAATACCAATCGGTTATCTCGTTCTATGGTGATGAAGAAGACCCTCCAATACAGGAGCATATTTTCCCACTATACATCACTGGCCATTTTAATGGCATGGAAGTCCTCCGCTTCCTCGTTGACACGGGTTATCAGATCAACCTAATCCTAAATCAGACACTACAAATGTTGGGTTTGTCGGATGATGATTTAACTCCCTCCGACCTCAGAATCCAAGGATACAATAGGACCGAGCAATCCCTAGTCGGCAAGATCCGCATGAAGACCCAGTTCGGTGGCCTAATTGCCAGATCCGAGTTCATGGATGTCTCTCAAAACACCGCTGATAATGCATTGATGGGAAGTCCATGGCTCCATCTGCACACAACGGTCCCTTCGTCGTATGACCAATGCCTCAAATACTCCCTCAATGGTCAAGTAGGCATTTTTCAGGATATGCGTCTCCATTCACCTCTTGTGAAGCCCGCTATGTGGACACTGACTATTACAAGAGAAAGGATAAGAAAATCATAGAAAGTGAGGATGAACCCGCCCCGATCACAAGTGATCCCTGGGCAAGCATGGATGACGCCTACATTTTCCCGATCCACCGATTAGAGGCCACGACCCCGACATGGGGTAATGTTTTATTGTTTCAAGTTCGAAAGGAAGGCCTGTTCCCATGTCCAAGCGACGGTGGAAAATCACCTCGTACTCCTACACCAACCTAGCTCAGGTGATCCCGGAACCTCCTACCCCTATGCGTTATCAGAATGTTAGGCTTATAGAGACAGAGGTACGTCATACATGTCTCTTCCACCGGGTTGGAATCAACTGAATTAGGCTAACGCATCACCACTGCATTGATGTCATCAAACGTGGTCCCTTAGGCCGAAGTCCAGATGGGATAGGATCGACTGCCTTCATTGCTATGGTCTCAGTGGCGCATGGGTCTCCTGATATGATGACCACTGTTTCCCAAGTCGGCACCAGCTACCCGTCAGGGTTTGATAGCTCAGAAGTAGCTCCCCTTGCGGGAAATCCCTCCACGGGTGGATAGGAAGACCTGGAAGATGCTCCCCCAACTTTGAGGAAGGCATCTCTACCACGATTGATCAATTGGTACATGTGGACCTTGGTATCGAGGCAGATCTGATACCCACATTGATCAGTGCAGCCATGTCCCCCGAGGAGCAGCGGCGGTACGTAGAAATTCTCAAACAACACCGAGATGTGTTTTCCTGGAGTTACAACGATATAACAGGACTAGATCCTCAAGTAGTCGTTTACTGCCTGGGCCTCCCTTCAAACCATCGTCGGTTGAAGAAGCCTCCCAAAAAGATGCATCCTTCTCACGGTTCCATGGTTGAGGCCGAGGATGATAAGATTATCAATCCAAACATCGTCAAGGATGTCCAGTACCCCAAGTGGATTGACATAATTGTGCCAGTCAGGAAGAAGAACGGGAAGATCAGAGTCTGCATAGACTTCTGCGATCTCAATCGCCACTGCCCAAAGAATGATTTTCCCCTTCTGGTGACCAATTTAATGATTTATTCCACAGCCGGGTTCCAAACCCTCTCCTTCCTGGATGGGTATTCCATGTACAACCAGATATGGATGACCCCTGAGGATGAGCAGTTCACTGCCTTTAGGGATCCCAAAGGTACGTTTTGTTACCAGGTTATGCCCATCGTCCTGAAAAATGCAGGTGCCACTTATTAGCGGGCCATTCATCACATGTTCAAGACGATTCTCGGGACACTATTGAAATTCTACGTGGATGATCTAGTGGTCAAATATTGCCAGTGCCAGGACCATATCAAAGACCATGAGAAAGTGTTCGGTTTCTTCCTTTCCCGCCACCTAAAGATGAACCCGTTAAAGTGTGCCTTCGAGGTCACCTCTGGAAAGTTTGTTGTCTTTGTTGTTAGATACCGGGTCATTGAGATCGACCCAGAGAAGATCAAGTCCATCAGCCAGATGCCTCCCCTGAGAAATATTCGGGAACATCGAGGTCTCCAAGGCCACATATCATATATATGCTGATTCATCACGAATTTGGCCGGAAAGTGTACGCCCCTTTCCTGGATCATGAAGAATGGTGCCGCCTACAAATGGGATGAATAGTATCGGACCTCCTTTGAGGAAGTCATGAAGTATCTACTCCACCCTCCGGTTCTGATTCCACTCGTCTCCAGAAAGCCGTTGGTCCATTACATGACCACCCTGGAATGATCCCTTGGTGCACTTCTCGCCTAGAAGAATAATGAGGGTACGGAGAACAGTCTCTACTATCTCAGAAGCATGTTTCCCGATACAGAGATCAGATACTCCCTTATCGAAAAGAGTTTTCTGGCACTCATGTTTGTCGAACAGAAGTTGCGACATTACCTACAGCACCATAAGGTACAGTTGGTCTCTCGTGTATACCCACTGAAGAACATCCTGAACCGCCCCATGATGACTGGCCGACTAGCGCGGTGGGCGGTGATCCTCTAGTAGATCAACATCAGGTTCGTGCCACAGAAGGCCATCAATGGACAGGCATTGGCATACTTCTTAGATGCTCATCCAACCTCCGCAGATCAATCCCTGGACTTGGATTTTCCTGATGAGACGATCCTCTCAGTCGATCATGTCTTCTCATGCTAGCAAATGCACTTCGACGGTGCCTCCCGGAGCCCCACCAACAGGAGGCTCAATGATACCAAGATCAACAGAGTGGGTCTGGGTATCGTCTTGATCACCCCGATGCAAGCCGTCCTGCCATACTCGTTCCTGTTGTCAGATGGTTTTACCACCAACAAGGAAGAGTACTAGGATCTCATCACCGGCCTTGATTTGGCCCTTGAGATCGATGTGCCCCATCAACATGTGAAAGGAGATTCTGAGATGGTCATAAAGTAGGTCAATGGAGACTATGTCGTCATAAATGCAGTGCTTTTTCCATTAATGTAGTGTACCCTCTGTCTAATGGCCTAGTTCCCTTCTTGACCAGAGGATACCCATGTCCCTCGGTCACAAAACGGTCGAGCAGACGCTATGGATGACTTATCTATGTCACTCGCAGAACCCGAGCAAGATGATTTGATAATACGTGTGGCACACTGGAGATTCATTTCCCATGTGACCCCAGTGGACTATGACGGCCTTCGGGTAAGTCATCTCACAGCCGGACCTTCTACACCAGGGGCCCCAGGTTCATCAGATGCAGTGGTTGAGGCCACTCCTGACTGGAAGGAACCTTTTGTCGAGTATCTCCAAAATGGTTGCCTCCCCAATGATCGGGCCCAGTGCGAGCGAATCCGATGTCGTGTGCTGCAATTTACCCTCCAGATCAGTCCCATTCTTGATCAGATCCTCTATAAGCAGAGCTTCGATGGTGTTCTCCTCCGTCGCATTCAAGGAGTCGAGATTTCTCAGGTTATTCAAGTGGTTCACGCCAGTTCCTGTGGTGCCCACCATGCTGGGCCAATGTTGTCCCACCAATCCGGAGGCTGGGGTACTTCTGGCCCTCTATGATCCAGGATTGTATTGAGATTTCCAAGAGATCCCACACATGCCAAGTTCACACTAACATCCTGCATCGGCCACCAGATCCTCTCCACTCCACCAATTATTCTTGGCCATTTGCGGTGTGGGGACTCGATGTCGTGGTTCCATATCCACTGACAACAGCTCGCCAGTGTAGGTTCATCCTAACTACTACATATTTCTTATCCAAGTGGGCGGAGGTAGTTCCACTCAAAGAGTTCATGGCCCATTCCATCGTTGACTTTGTGAGCTCTAATATCATCCACCGGTTTTGGTTCCCTCACGATGTCCTCACCGATAATGACACCATCTTTCAAGTGGCCAAGCTTAAGAAGTTGTATGTCAAGTACAATATTCGTTCGAACCATACCTCTCGCTATCATGCATAAGAAAATGGACATATTGAGGCGTTCAACAAAACCCTCTCTACCATTATACAAAGGATTGTTGGTCAGAACAAGAAAATTTGGCTGGAAAAGCTCCCCAACGCCCTCTGGGCTTATCGGATGACGACTCACAACTCCACTCAAGTGACCCCATGTTCCCTCGTATATGGGGCTAAGGTCGTCCTACCCATTGAGATCTAGATGCCATTGTTACGCATTGTGGTCTATGACCAGTTGGTGCCAGATAAGGTGGTTGAAATCCGTATAGCTGAATTTGAAGCACTGGACGAGAACTGGCTTTGTGCCCTGCACAATCTAGAACGACGTCAGAATAAGATAGACAGAGCCTTCAATAGGAATGTTCTCTTTCACTCTTTTCTGCAGGGCGACCTAGTGTTGGCCCTTCGAGCGCCAATGACCCCCAATAGGAAACCGCACAAGCTAGAGCCCAAATGGGAAGGACCTTATATCATCCATAAGGTATACCCCAACGGGGCATACTCCTTGGTGACCACATATGGTGAGTGCGTAGCTCCTCCCCCCAATGCCATGTTCCTCATGCAGTACTTTTCCTAAGAATCCATGGTCTAGCCCAACCTTAAACGGTATGGTCTCGCACGACCCTAAACTACACCATCGTCCTGCAAGACGGTAAACTGTAAAATGGTCCGAGCTCTATGACATTGAACTAAGATCTCCCCCGTCCTTATTGTAAGACATTAAACTATAAGCTGGTCACGCCTCCCTGACCGAGGCACAACCTCAGGCCCCTTGGACTCTTAGGGCCCCTGGCCCCTGTCCTTACTGTAAGACGTTAAACTGCAAGCCAGTCAGGCATCCCTGACTGAGGCATAGCCTCATGCCCCTTGGCCTCTTCGGGACCTTGGCCCCCATCCTTACTTTAAGATATTAAACTGCAAGCCGGTAAGGCCTCCCTGACCGAGGATCAGCCTCAGGCCCCTTGGCCTTCTTTGACTCATGCAATCTTATGGGATTGTACGATGTGGTGCAGGAAACGTCCTCATTCACATCAGGTTACCCGCCGTACAGTACATTTTCCCCAAATGAGATGCATCTCGTCCAGCACGACATTAAACTGTGCTTTCAAGAACTATGTGTGGCTTGATTGTCGTCCTCATGGGATACATAGGAATGCTCAGACTTCCCGTCTTGAGCCCATCCCCAAGCTCTTCTTTGTCACTGTCCCCCATGGGTATAGTTTTCTTAGAGGATCCTTACATGATGAGGAGTAAGATTTCTTAGCCTCAGTTATACAAGGATTATAAGCGTCGCACTACATGCCCACTCCCATTCATCTATTCTCCCACATCTTTACTGCATGACGTTAAACTGTATGGCCTCCAAGAACTACGTATGGATTGATTCCCATCTTAATGGGATACGTAGGAACGCCCGGACATTTCGTCTGTTGGCCCAGTCCAAAAGCCAAAATATTCCCCTCGGGTCAAGACATATGGTAGGGCGCACACTTTTTCCATAACTCATGTCAAGCAAGCCTCGACCCGGCTGCACGTCCCCCATGGAGATGTTCGCCCCTTTCGTGGATGGGTACAGCTATGATCCAACTACTACTTGACTGGGATTCCATCACTTCCCTCACCTGGAGGGACCCTCAATAACGGCTTGGATACCATGCCCAGGGTCTCTCCTACCGATACGGTCCAACGCCTCCCGAGGGTTTCCAAGAAACAAGATGATACAAGTCCTGCATTGCGAATTTGGTCAACGGTCGACGCTCGTTTGATGCACCCATATCAGGTCACCATAAGGACTCTGTGTTTCGAACATGGTCAACAGTGTCCTGGATTATCGGGTCCACCCCGAGATGTCCCAATCATCGAATGCGGTGATTTGTTCTGCCCCATCCCGAAGTGAAAAACTTCTATCCTGGTGGTGCCAATGGTCGAGCCCATGACCCCGATTCTCCTATAAGGGATGTATGGTGTGGTATGGGATCACGTCCCCATTCATTTTAGGTTGCTTGACATGTCGTACAAACTCCATCACTGAGGCCCAGCCTTAGGCCCCTTGGCCTTTTCGGGCCCCCGACCCCGTCCTCATGTAAGTCGTTAGACTACAAATTGGTCAGGCCTTCTTGACTGATGCCTATCCTTAGGCCCCATGGCCTTCTCTGGCCCTAGCCCAAGTTCTTACCTATAGTGTATATTGTGGTGAAGGATTATGTCCACATTCACGTTGGTTTGTTCGCCATACCACACACCTCCTCCATCTAGTGGTTCCTATTCCCTGACCATCATCCTTACTACAAGACGTTAAACTGCGAGTAGGCCAGGCCTTCCTGACCAGAACCAAACTATCAGGCCCCGTGGCCTTTTCGGGCCCCCTGGCCCCGATGATTTCCTACGAGATTGTGCGGAGTGGTTTGGGGTTATCTCATCATTATTCGCTACGCCGCACATGCCCTCGATAGGGTATCCTTCCCTTTGGGTATCTTCTAAAACTATGTGTGGCTTGATTCCAATATTTATTGGATACATAGGATCACCTGAATTTCTAAGCTTTGGGTCCAGCCCCACCTATCAAAAATCATCATCCCACCTTGGCCACTTGGCCTACCCTTTCTCCACAAGGGG
This sequence comes from Viscum album, assembly GCA_963277665.1. Lineage (NCBI taxonomy): Eukaryota > Viridiplantae > Streptophyta > Magnoliopsida > Santalales > Viscaceae > Viscum > Viscum album. Next base: position 262,958,145 of record OY728122.1, on the reverse strand, counting down.
AGTATATTTTGTGGCTTGGGATTATGTACTCATTCAAGACGGTCTTGTAATGACCACGCCATGTAACTCTCCCTGCCGAGCTATTTCGTCGACCCTCTTCGTCGGTTCACCAATGTGCCTAGAGGTACTGTGGTTTATTACCTGGAATGGCGGACTTTACTCGGACACGTCCGCACCCGCTTTTCAGGATTTGTGTATTCCTCCATCTAGGTTTCCATCATCTTTCACACCTGGAGGGACCCCCAAGAACTGCCTGGATACCATGCCCAAGGGCTCTCCTACCGTTACGGGCCAACACCCCCGAGGGTTTCGGACAACAAATCGATAAAAATACTACATTGCGAATATGGTCAGCAGTCGATGCTCGTTTATTTTTCCAACCTCAGGCTAACGCGATATGGAGACTGTTTTCCACCACGGTTAACTGTTATCCTCTATTTCCACACAAACCCCATTAAGCCTAAAATGTCAGTCACACGATTCAAGTCCTTCTCTGTTCTCATCGCATCCAAGTGAAGTTTCGAAATTCTTATTACTATTCCTCCGTGTACGTCTATACGTTGGGGGAAAAAAGCCGTGTCAAAGGTGTCCTTTGGGGCTCTTCACCAATATCACCCTGATGGATGTTTCAGGTATTGCGATAGGGATCTTCCCCCTGGTTTCCCACACCGAGTATAACTCACATGGGATTGGGGATAGGGTTGAGTTATGAGCTTACCTGGAAAATTGTCATCCACCCCTGGTCTGAGCTCTAAGACCATAAACTATGATCTCCTTGGAACAACGTTCAGCTTGATTCCCATCCTCAGGGGATACGTTGGACCGCCCTAACGTCTCGTTTTCGGGTCCAGCTCATTGGGGAGCTGGTCTCTCCCCCGTTACCCTTCACCTCATTGTGGGCCCCTCGGCCTGATGTTCCTCTCTCGGGACTGCGTACGGTATAATGTGGGATTATGTCCCCATTCACGTCAGTTATGCCGCACAACACCATACACATTCCCTGCATAGCATCGTTTCTACAACGTCTCTGCTACACGACGTTAAAACACGTGCTTGGTACTATCACGCGACCCTAAACTGTGACATTATCGTCCTGGCTGCACGATGAAAACGGCACTGCATTGTGATGACCTCGTTGTATAGGACATCACGTTGGGTATTTTTCACATACCATGCCATTTTTCAACGCCTATCACGGCTTGATTCCTGTGGAGACACTAGGGCCTGCTACCCTAGGCCTGTCGCTTCACAGAAAAAAAAAACACTAACGATAATGGAAAATAAGATTTATCAAATTTTGCTTCTTTTAGTGCAAGGGCCACGCCTGCACTCCCCTTTTTCCCAGGCACTGGTACCTTACCATGCCACCATTTAGAAATACATGTGGCTTGATTCTCATCCTCATGAGATACGTAGAAGAACCCCGGCATTTCCCCACATGCCCAGCATAAACTTCATGTTCGGTCCCTGGACACGAGAATTTCCCCAGAGAACACATGGTAAGTAGGGCTTAGGTCCTCATTCACGTCGGGTTTTGTAACCTCCTTTCCATGTGTCCCATGCTCCCCATACGCATTCATGTTCCGAGTTCTAAGACATTAAACTAAGACTCTCTCAAGAACTACGTGCAGCTTGATCCCCATACTCATGGGGTACGTAGGAATGCCATTGAATTTTTTTCTTTATGCCTTACTCAACTCTCGTTTGTGGTCACTCAACCTAAAACTGTTCGAGAAGAACATGGTGGTCGAAACCCCCGGTTCCCAATCACGTCATGTGTATGAGTTACCCCACGGTGTGCCTCCTTTGTTTCCTCCCACCCTTTGGTCAGAATTCTACGACCCTAAACTATGATCTCCCTGTGGGAAAGGACTTTGATCCCTCTATCTAATACGTATCGTTGTCTTATTTAGTTGTGTTTTGACAAAGAGCCCGAAATTTGGATTTTCATAGGGACATTCCCATCGTCCCATGACCAAGCTTCGTGAGCTCTCTATTTGGATACTAATCCTCTTCCATATCCAAAAGGACCCTCGGACGACATGGATACTAAGCTTAAGGTCTCTCCATGGATGTTGGACCTAAGGGCCCTCCAATCGTTTTGGGCCAACGTCCCTACGGATCTCTGAAAACATTTGTGACATGGTTCTGTGTTTCGAACATGGTCAACGGTCGACCCTCATTTGTCAGTCCCCATTCTAGGCTAACGCAATATGCGTTTTGAGTTTCCTCCACGGTTAATGGTTATATTCTATCGTCATACAACCATTATTGTGATCCGAATTTCGAGCATCATGATTCACACATTTCCACCTCCTCATGTTCATGTATAATTCCATCATGCTCGGCTCTATCTCTTCGCGCATCTAGGTGCGCCACATGGTCATGTTTGTATTAAGGGACCGATATTCACCTAGCATCCCCTCACCCTAACCTGCCCCCTTTCTGTGTCTGGAAATTCCCACCAATATTTCTTGATTCCCACACCAAGCATGACTCACGTGGGCTTAGTAGTTGTGGCAGGATATGTACCAACAAGGCCAGGCTTCTCATTGTCCCACATGATGTTAAACTGTGCTTTCAGAACTACGTATGGCTTGATTCCCATCCTCATGGGATACGTAGAGATGCCCTGGTATTTCTTCTAGGGTCCAGCCCATAGGAATCATTAATCATATTCTTCCCCTTTCCGGCCCCCTTGTCGGACCCCTCGTAGAGGACTATGTAACTATGATTCTACCCTAGACAAGTTCAGGATGCCCCAATATCCCGTTGGGAGGCAACATACCCCCCTCGCCAGAGAGGCCCTATCTTAAAGAAGGAAGGATCCGTAATAAAACTGATGTGCTCATATGTCGTATCCCCACCACGGTGGTGTAGTTACATGAGTGTCGGATTCTGTTCAGACAAACCATCACTCCATATTCCACGCTTTTCATGACCCTTATTCGGACGCTCATCCCCTTTCATGTCTAAGGGGACCCCCTAAAAGCCCGGTCTCATGCCGGATCGGCTCACCTACCATCTTGGGCTAACGTCCCAGAAGACTGGTCATGTTGGAAAGACCCCCTAATAGTATTGCTGCTGGACCTGGGGTCCACCTACTGTCCTGGGCCAACATATCGAAGGATTGATCAATAACAACTGTGACATGGTCCTGTGTGTCGAACGTGGACAATGGTCGACCCTCATTCGTTATCCCCATATCAGGATAACCCAAGAAAGATATTGTTTCTCAGCCACTGTTAACGTTTGTCCCTTATTGTCACGCCATCCCACTGTGTTCCGAATCTTGGGTCTCGAGATCCACACTTCCTATTTCCATGTGTTCGGACTGATATCAGCACCCCTGGCATTGCACTGTTCATGCATAAGAGCACACTAAAGAAACGGTAATTCGGCTGTTTTGAGAAGCTCCTTCTCAGCAGCGGCGGGGTACAGTTCGTCATCCTTGGCCCGGGCCCTCTCTATGCCAGCCTGAATGGCAGCCCTATTTCCAGAAGACTAACTCATATGCTCTTCTTCTTCTGCCAGCTGGGGCTTCAATCGTGAGATAATCACAAATTGAGTATTAATAGAGGCTAAGTGCTCATCCGCCCGGGCCTGCAGCTGTTGGACATCACTTTCAGCCTCTTGGAGCTTCTTAATATTTGCATCCTTCCTCCGCTGCCAGCCCACGCTGAGTCCACGATCATACTCCCGGATCTACTCATCCATGAGATTGTGCATTAGCATATGAGGAGGTTGGGTATCCACTCCCCCAGCGCACAGTTTGTGTAGCCGCGAACGAAGTCTATCCATTTAATTCAGCCATAGCGCTTGGGGGGTTTTCCTTGATGAAGTGTGTGATTAGCATCCACTATCGGAGACAGACTATGTTGTTGTCTTCTTCGTTCGAGGCTGTTTTATCCCAGTCTGCGCGATTGGCAGGCTCGTATGTAGGATACGCCCGTAGGAAGTCCTCGGTAGGATCTGCATCTAGCGTTGAATCTGGTGCGACATCTGGCGCCGGAGCGGGCGTGACGGGACTTTGGTCAGCCAGTTGATCCCATTCGTTAGATTCCACATCAATATCCTCTGGCACGACCCTGCTGGTGGTCCCGCCAATAATGGTGTGTGTTACAGTTCATGGAGATGGGGGAACTATCTCCACCATCATCGTCATTCCCCTATGAGGGATGCCACCAGACATCCCGACTAGCCTTGCCGCAGCAGCCCATGCCAGTCGGAGAACTGCACGATAGAGAGGGGCATAAACATTAGTTGAAAAAATCTACATATGACAGTAATGAATCCAGTAGAGGATACTTACAAAGATCGAGCTCCAGGTGTTGCTCTTGAGTCGATGCTGACGGGACCCCGGGGCGTGGCCCCCCATATACTGTTGGAAGGACTGGAGATCCTCGAGGAGCTTCCTCGAGTACTCTGGCCCCATCAGACACAGAACTAGATGCAGCCATATGCATGGGGTTCTGAAGGTCCTACATCGTCACCCACCAATCGGCGAGAGAGAGTTCTGTGTACAAGTTCCTCTTGCATGGTTCAATCATCGGTGAGAAATCAGTGATAGCCTGAGAACGGAACATAAGGAAATAAGTTTGGAATGCTACCTCAAGAGCCTCTGCGAAATCATCATAATATGAGTCTTGGTCTCCGACTTCACCCTCCTCCAACGGGCTCCTTCTGCCAGTCGCATCCTCCCGAGAGGATTCCTCTGATTCTTCCGGCAAGGGGAAGCGCTCCCTCAGATCAGCTGCTGACAGCTGTGGGAGAACCGTCTGATCCAGTAGTACCCTCACCAGGTATGTCATTTGGCATGGGACACCACTAGAGTGAACGTAGTCCTCCAGCTCATCCATGTATTGCTCCGCCTCCGTCGGAGATGCTGTGAAACTAGCCCGGATTGGGCCTATGCCCGGTAACTCCATCCCGAGGTGATTCAAGTGCACCCACATCTCGGGTGGACTGAGGAATTTCTGGTTGACATCCCAAATTTCCCAGGCCTTCGGGGAGACGGTATCCTCTTCCATGTCGATATGACGCAGCCGCTTCTCCAGATCCTGGGTGAATATCCTACAAAATCCCATCGACGGCTGCCCATCCGGATAGCCCTGCTCTTCCGGAATCACCGAATCCACTGGTGATGCCATACGCTCGGCCGGTGCGGGCCTTGCTACCACGACAACCCCGCCACCACGAGAGGCCCTTTCTACCCTCCGGCCCCGTCCTTAGGATATGGGAGGCCCGCCGTCACCGACTCGAATGGTTGGCTGCCTCAGCATCTCCCCCGGATAAGAGTCCTCCCAACTGATGGCATTCTCACTCACCAATATGAAAGCAGCGGTGGATGGAGGTAATAAAATTTGCATCTTCCCATCTTCCCGTGTGAACATGAGCCACATGTGCCTCATCACACATGGGTTCTCCTCATGACGCACCTCCCAGTAGACATGCGGGGTTAGCCACTGGAGGCACCAGAACTACCTCAAAAACCGATGCGGAGTGTACAGTTCACAGAGCGGATCACAATCCACTCGTGCCACCAAAACTCCGCCTCGAAAGGCTAGGAGATAAGTCCAGTGCACTTCAATCCCCTGCCCGTCGTCTGTGACTACCCTCGTCGGCAATGGAAACAGGTGGAAGATGAACTCATCCACCCTCCAGACCCGATTCAACACCATCTGTATGGTTAGTTTGAATGGGAAGCTCCCGACCGCATTCAGAATGGAAGGGAGGACGTTTGATCCCGGCGGAGAGATAGGGTTTGGTACTCATAAATACCCGTGATGTGCGTCAAGATCCACCCATACAGAAGGTGGAAGGGCCCACATATTATTGGTGGCTTCTTTCCCTCACTAACATGTCGCAGCATCCTGTACAACATGGCGAGCATTGGAATCCCCAAGTTGACCCATTGCCCCATGGCCTGCAGAGACGCCATGATGAATGAGTTGGGCCGAACCCCCATGATGTTATCTCTCACTGGTAGGATCCAACCACATATAAGGTCTGCAATGAACGCCACCAGCCTGACTATCGTCTGCTGTTCAGTATTGACATAGAAACCCCAAGTCTTCTATTGGATGTCCTCCAAGACCCACCAATACGAGTGCTCCTTACCCCATTGAGCCACCTTCGGACAAGTTCGAGGCCTCGGTGGGAACTCTCGATTCTCCGGGAAGTTCAGGAACCGCTTGAACCACTTCTTAAAGTAGACATCCCTCACTGCCTCTTTGTCGTCTCTAAGGACCAGTGCCATCTACACTGATACCATTAACGACATCTCCTCCATATCCTCCCACGAGCCCATGATGGGGAGGAACTCATCATACATGGCCCCCATGATTGGAAACCCCAAAATCTGGTGGACATCCCATAGGCTGATTCCCACCATCCCATGGTGCAGGTGAAAAGAATTGGTCCTAGATGACCATCTGGTCAGCAGCTCCGACATCATTTTTTTCGGTTGATAAATGTGGAATTGGGAGGCCCATGCTGCCTCATACAAACCCACTCTCCTTAGCTCGGCCCCAAACTCCTCACACGATAAGCCTACCCAGTAGGCTCATGCCCATTCAATGGTGAAGTTTCTGCCCAGGCGCAGTTCCCACTCATCGGACCACCCCTTCGTCGAATCCTGCAAATCCACCTTCAGCAAGTTGCGGTACAAAGGAGGGGACATCACCGGTTGCAGTGGATCCCCGTAAATATTTTTCACATGGTTATAGAGATAGTCAGTGGTGACGGGTGTGATGTCCTCTTGTGCATGACCATCGGCCGCACTGAACCACTGGCGTTGGCCTGGGGTGCTCATGAACCAGAAATCTAGTTTTCCCCTACTCACCTCAGGGATGAAGGCAACATACCTCAGCCCGAAGCCATATAAAGGCAGCTTCTTTCACTACGGGTAGTTCTTATGACTCTCTGATAGTAGTGTTGTCATAGAATTATGGTCCGAGTGACATAGGACCATCTTTCCAAGGCCGAGACAGTTATCCATCTCATCCCTCTGATCGGCGTCTGTATACACCCCTAACACAGCGTCTCTATGGGCCTTTTCGATTGTGGATGTTGAAAAGTTTTCAGGTCAGGTCGCAAAGGTTGCTCGCGAAGAGCTCTCACGAAACTCGGACGCAAAACCTAGAAGCGGAGCCTGGCTTAGGCCGGAAAACAAATGTTCGCTGGGCACGGTCGTGGAGTCGGAGACTTGCGGTTCATCGCGAAGCTCGATTCGCAGAGAGAAGACATGGAGTACGCGGAGCTTCGCGAAGTCGAGAGCGCAAAAGGACAAAAGTTTCCAGAAGACAAAAGAGTGGTCAACCCCCTATTTATAGGTAGTGACCCCGGAGCATCGCAGCACATCCTACCCATGCGGAGCATCGTGCCGTGTCTGGACAGCGTGGCCGCTGGCCGCCCTGCGCTCCCTCATCGCAGGGCCGCTTCGCAAACCATCGATAATTTTGGATATTTTCCCTCAGTCGTCGACCCTTTATCCCTCCGCGGCTCCATGTATGAGGTGGAGCATTTGTTTGTGCCAAAAATATTGGATGACAAAGGAAGAAGGAAAAGAGCCCACGCGCTGCCCTGCGAAGCGTAGCCGTAGAGCGCCCCTTGCACACGCGGCCGCCGCGAATTTCTAGAGGCAGTAACGCTCCGCGACCAGCCTGACGTTTGCGAGACCGCCGCGAAGATCCCGAGGCGGTAACGCTTCGGGAATGGCATGATGTTCATGAGCCTACCACGAAGCTCTAGAGGCGGTAATGCTACCCGAACATCCTGACGTTCGTGAGCCCACCACGAAGCAAAGTAGGCGGTAACGCTCCGCGAACAGAATGACATTCGTAATCCCTCTGTGAAGCTCCCTCCACCCCTACGCGCCATGTGAGCTCTGCTTCGCGGCACCCCTTGCCTATAAATACTAGGATCCCCCTAAGTCCAAGAGAGGATGATCCGTCCTTTCGGCTTCTCAGCTCCTGAATCGCGAAGCACCCTTCGCCCCCGGGAATCATGAGTGTTGCGAGGTACTTCTACTTCACGAGATGCCTTCTCCTTGTATCTTCTTGAGCCCCTTTTCCGAGAGGGATTCCCTTCATGAAGACTAAGGGAATTCGTGAAGGAAGGGGATTCCCAAAGGAACCCAGCCAGCCACGGAGCGTTTATGCTTCGCGAAACACCCATCCTGTACTAGTGATCCACATTCCAAGGCGAGGTCGTTGTACATCGCGAAGAACACTGCTTCACAACACCATAATTCTCTAGGATCCTCTGCTTTGCGAGGAGGTCCTCCGCAAATAATATTTCTCTTTGTGAAGCACCTCCCATTCACACCCATGCCCCATGTTAAGGCCAAGGAACTCCACTTTGCGAAGCATACTCCTTTTCTTGGAAATTCCGCTCCCCGTGCGACCCTCCAGGTTTGCACGATATGATTTAAAAGTCCCATGGACAACACCACCTGTAGCGTTGCTTCGCCTAATGCTTCTTCACATAGGCATGCTAATGACTATTTCTTCTTCACATAGCCACGCTAACGTGGACCACACGATGGTTCGCTCCATGACCCCCCTTTACCATGGCCTTTCAATTACCTTACCTCCCCCAAGGAGTAGAGGGAACCGGTCATGTAATTCCTAGTGGTGAAGAGTAATCCCACATCATTCGAGCTGCAGGACATTAAACTGCCAAGAACCTCATCCTCAACACATGATATTAATCTTTGATCCGACCCCGTGCCTCGCACGCAGGTCTCCCTATATCAGAAATTCTTTAAGCCGCTCGTCTCCACGGGAATGGAATCACCCTCACAAGGGATGATATCCTCCTTCTTGGAGTAGCGTATTTCCATGGGAGAAGGGAAACCACCTTGGAATAATCCCCCAAGCCTCTATTGCGGAAGGTAGCACCCATGCACCTCCGTACTTCCCCACTGCCAAGGCTAGTGGAGGGCACGATAGGGAATGAGGCACCTTCCATATTTTGTCCCAAATCCCTCCCTCGCCGCGCTTTTTCACTCTTCGGGCCTCCATCCTAGAGTAAGTCCCAACATCGTGGGCCTCCCTACGCGTAAGCCTCTCTTTGTTTCCCACGGGCGCATCCTTCATGACGTGATCGTCAGGTCCCTGCAACCTCTTTCTTCTCACACCAAGCATGACTCACGTGGGATTAGAGTGAGCACCGAACCGTACCCCCACCTTAAGAGAACTACGAGGACTTTGATCCATGTCATGCCATGGTACGTAGGAAGCTTCCATGAGGTTCAAGCCCACCACTTGGTCGTTTCTTCACGTCGAGTCACACCCCTGTCCAGCATGATGTTAAATTGTACGCCCCATCTAGAATGACGTTAAACTGCACACCAGAACTACGAGGACATTGATCGGTGTTAAGTCATGGTACGTAGCAAGCCTCCATGTGGTTCAATCCCACTGCCCGTCGTTTATTCATGCCACGGTTCACTCTCGTCCTGCATGACGTTATACTACATTTCGGCCCAGCGGTAAGCCATTATGTCCATCCCAAACTATGAGGAATTTGATCAGTGCTATGGCGTGGTATGTAGGAGGCCTCCATGAGGTTCAATCCCACCACCATTGGACCCCCCAGGGTCACATTCTCGTCGGTTCGCTGACGAAAACCACCACCTTAACTACGTGGTTTTTTATCCATGTCAAGACATGGTACATAGGAAGCCTCCATGAGGTTCAATCCCATCACCTGGTCGTTCCGACCTCATTCACGTCGGTTCACCCCCATCCTACATGACAATAAAATGTATTCCACATCACATTTGAACTACGAGTTCTTTGATCCATGATATGGTGTGGTACGTAGGAAGCCTCCATGAGGTTCAACCCCATCATTCATTGGCCACTCCGTACTCCTTCATGTTAGTTCACCAACACACGTGCGGCCTAGTGTGTAAACCCCACACCATCTGGACCATGGTCTCTTTTCCTTCACATCGGTTCGCCGACAATCACCATTTTCACCCGAACTACGAGGACATTGATCCACATTAAGATATGGTACGTAGGAATCCTTCCTAAGGCTCAAGCCCAACTTTAATGTCGCCCTTGCGATGGTCCCAATTCATTCCCCCAATTCATTCATCCATCCTACCATCCATCATCCACCATGATTCTTACCTAGGCCACCACATCCCGGTGGGATCATGGCACTCTACTCCCCTCCATAGCATCTGGGAAGCCGCCCACGAGCTGATCCCGACATCAACACCCCTTCAAGGGAAATTCATCAATCTGATCCACTCCAGCTAGTGTTTTGATCAGGCCGATCCTCCTCTGCTGGATGTTAAACTCGCAGTCTACCTCATGGTAAACATCAGATGCCTAAGGAAAACCATGGATGGAACACCTTTGGTGTAACCGTCTCCGCTGGACGTTAAAACTGCGACATACCCTATGTTAAACATGGAAATATGAGGAAAACCTCAGATACATGCCTATGGAATATGATTCCCTGCACTCGATGTGGGATGTCTCGGGATTCTGCACCCTCGAGAATCCCTTTGACAAGGGACAAAAGACAGACATGCCAATTCCCTATCATTCAGACATGCTACCGATGCCTCAACGTGACTACTCCGCCGACTGAAGGGTTCTTCCCTGAGCAGACCCTTTGGAGTGTCTTGAGAGAAGTGGTGTAATTAACTGGCGTCCATGAATACATGGCACTAGGAATAGTTTCAAAAAAAACATATTAAATCTAGGAGGGAGACCCAGACTAGGTGATGAGTTCCGAGGAGGAATCCACGGAAGGAAGAACTGACATCCCATCATCCCAGTTTCGATTAAGGAGAAAACGTCCCTGAATAATTAACAGATGCCGCCCGCCTTTGGAAAGTGGGAATGCGAGGCTACAGCTGCGTGTCCTCCGTAGACGGATCTGCACGCCCAAGCGTAAAAGTGTTGGAAACACTAGTGGTAGGTAATAAAGGCATGTCGCACTATGGTTGTGGGTTCGATTCCTACAGGTTTGTCCGACGCGAGAGGTTATCCCCCGACCTGCAGGTCGTCCTTTTCCTAAAACTATAGTATTATAATATTCGAAAAACAATCATCAGAAATATGTTCACCTTAAACAAAACTATCCAATTTTCAACTTAATCCATTCCAACCTTTATAGTTATCCAAAATACCTCTATCCAGACTCTCTATAAAAGGTCTCTAAATTCCAAAATCAATTGTAACATCAGATTCCCCAAACAAAGTAAATTTTCTCTTATTGTCACATCCTAAAAGTATTATTACCTTCATAATATTAAAACCTTAATGAAAACAAAAAGTAATGCAGTACAATCCTTATTTATATCACATTATTATTATAAAAAAATATAGTTATTTATCCCAAAAACGAAAATATAATAATTATTCCACATCATCTGTAGTTACATCATAATCATGGACTTTCTCACTTGGCCTTTATGTGGTAAGTTTCCTTGGCGCTTAGGGAATTCATTTGCATAATTCCACATTTCTCTACAATTGTAGCATTCAACAGTGATATCCTCTTTCTTTCCCTTGCATTCACGAGCCTGGTGACCTTTTTCTCCAAATTTATAACAAACTCCCACTCTTTTTAGGCAAGTACTTGGGTGATTATTCCCACAATTATCACGTAATGGAAAATCCTTCTTTTCATTTTCCCCTTTATCCGTCTCTTCTTCCACCATTCTCTTGTTCTATTGCTTTACTTTATTGTCATATGATTTAGAGAATTCCTTTTATGTCTTGATAGAACATGAGAATATATCTTCATATGTTGAGAAGGATTGTGATACTAATTCTTGAAGAAGAAATGGTCTTAACCCATCAAAGAAACGATAAATCATAAATCTAGGGTTACGTATAAAATCGATAGCATGCATTGGTAAACGTGTAATTTTAGCCTCATACTTTGCGACATTCTCATCCTCTTTTTTTCTCAGACACAGAAATTGACTTTCCATATCATCTCTATGGTCACGAGTAATGTATTTTCCTATGAAAAGCTCTTTTAACTCTCTCCATTTCATACTTGATACTTCTTCATCTTCCATTGTATTTTGAATCAATGACCACCATTGATCAGCATCTCCAGTGAGGCGGTAAACTACCGTGATAACCTTTTCAGTTTCACTACTCCCCAAGGCATGGAATATTTTTTCTAACGAATTTATCCATTGCTCAGCTACTAAGGGATTTGTTCTCCCATTGAATATTGGTGGTTGTTGCCTCATGAATCGGTCTAAATTTGATCCTCCACGTTGCGGATCAGGGTGCTCTATATGAGTAATGTTATTATTCATAACCTGAGTGAGTTGTCCCGGTATGGTGATAAGATGATCAAAACCAGTATTATCACCAGCTCTACTATAATTATCTTTAGCAGGAGGGAAATCCGTACATGGAGTGTGTGCATTGATACGGTTTCATTCCTTCGACTAGGCGCCATTCCTAAAAATGTCATAAATTAGATTATCTTATTAATCCAAATTCAAAATAACAAACTTGAAAAACAACTAACATAAATTGAACAGTTTTTGGATATAAAACATATTCATAAAAATGTTTTCGTTGAGGATGTATATTCTCATAAACCCTTCATAATGGTTTGTAAAGAAATCGTGAATTATCCTAAGCATATCCCCAGGGAGTGTCGTAACCAAGACTGCAGCAAGACACGTTTTCGTGCACCAGTTATCGTTCGAGTCGATCTCAAAGTGGTGTTTTCAGGTTTTACCCCTAAGTACATCGGTGCTAGAGCCACCTCTACCTTCTTGTATCCAAACAGGGATGTATTTCTTGGAATACTCAAAAAATCTCTACAATACCAAAATTCTAGGAAGTTCTTCTATACTAATCCTCAAAGCCTATCTCAGGTGTATGTGCTATAATCATTGTTTATCTAAATATTTCTTCAAAGGTTATTACTAATCTACCACTGATTCCAACTCTAACACCCTAACCCCAGTTACCCAGAGTCGGTGCATTATTATGTAACATTGTCATGATCACAACATATCATCTCTCAAAAGAAAGATTAGTATAGTATCCTTGGAAACACTGCATACATTCATAAATGTCACATTACATCATAAAGTGAAAAAACTAAAATTACATAGTCTCCATAGTCCACACTCATATCCCCTTTTGACTATCCATGAAGGTCAGTCATAAAATATTTCTTCACTTCCTGAGAAAAATAAAACAAAAAAAGGGGTGAGTTCAGATTCTCAGTAAGGATTACAATATAGTGGAACCTTTCATAAATAAACATAAACATTTAAGGCAATGTATAACTAAACCAAAATCCCATTAAATATGAACATCAGCATAATATGGAATAAGTAAAATTAAATAATTCCATTTAATTATTCACATGGATATTCTACTAGTCGAATAATCACATGCAATATCAATAACCACTTTAATAATGATGGAATGCATAATTCTAGACTATCATAACCACATAGTCAAGGCCTTGTGACAATAACTGAAATAATATTTTGTCAAGGCCTTGTTCCAAGACAGTAGTTTGTCCCATGAGACCTACCGATGCATCGAGGAGCTATAGCGGGCTCCACCCTTCACATACTATGTCTAATGAATTCCTTATATGAATAGGTTTAAACATATCATAAAGCATGACATAATCGCATCACATAAAACATGCATAAAGGAAACATAAAATTTCCACAATTAAATCAAAAGATATCAATACAACACTCTAATATAATAAAACCATTTTCAATACCAAAATAAAATAAAAGTAAAACATGGTATTTATTTTTCATTTAAAAATAGTTATGGCTTATAGAGGAAGCTTAAACTCCAATAGTGGTCATGGCAGTGGAGAAGTCGTTGTCGCCGCATACATAAGACAAAAAAACATTCCCTTTTTTCATTTAGTAAAATGCTTCTTAAAAAAGATTCATTTTGAATAAACATAATAGTCCAAGGGGTTTGTACACTGTGTAAAATAATGTTTTGTATAAAACAAAATATGCCTCAATGAAAGGAGATTGAGACGAAGTCCCATACCTCGTGTCCCACTAGACTCGATCGTCCTTTAATCTCCAAAATAATAAACTAGGGTTAATCTCTACTTTATTAGGAACCTTTTTCAAGTTAAATATTCTTTTTATATCACTTATTACCATGTTATGAAAATTATGTAGTCCTTTAATTCAATAAAGGTCATTTTGTCGATCTTTGGTGCTTGTGTCAACAATAAACTTCTTATAATTACAAGTTGATCATGTGGTAAAATATCCATTTTCTCCAGATATATATTGATGATTTAGGAATCATATATATCATATAAATCCAGTATATACATTCATTTATAATATTACATAACATTTAGAGGTAAGAAATGAAATTCACCATTCATGGAGACAGTAAGTCGTACGTACGCTTGAACGCTACTTTCATTTCTATTTCGTATTTAATGTAATGAAATGATAATGATATAAAGTAATATTATAATTCCATTATAATATCAAATATAACATCATTAACTAAATCCTTTATACGTCCCAAATATTCCATTAATGATTCAAATCACTGTGAGGGGGCGGTAGTCTGCACTTCCTAAAATGAAATTATCGCATTTCCCATAATGGAAATCATATATTTATGCCATAAATGAAAAATAAAAGAGAATAATTAAAACATAAACATAATATATATGATATTTCTAAATATCTTCTTAATAATGGCCACCATTAGAGGTGTTAAATAAATATTGAACACTCATCGTTTCGTGAGGCAGTAATTCGCCACCCACTGAAACAGTATGTTCTATAACCGTTAGACGAAGGTGTGAGTAAGATTAAATCAAATACTTCTCATAAAAAAATCCTAGTATATTGAGGATACGGGTGTTGTTACAAAATAATGGAATAAAAATAGTTTAAGGGGTTGGAGAATCAAAATAATTCAAAATAACATAAGAGAAGACATTACCTTAAAATTGGGTATGTTATTTTGATTTGAGCCAAATGCTTCCTTGGGTAGAATTATGCCCAAAGTGAGGCTTCTAGGAGTAATATAGTGAAGTTTATAGAGTATTTGGGCATATTTTGGCCTGAAAAAATGGCTTTGAATGTGTGAATAAGGTGGTAGAGGTGGGGCCTTTTATAAGAGAAGAGGAGGGGCTGTTTTAAAAAGATTGAAATGTTACTTTATTATGAAATGATTTTCGGTTTTTAAAGGTCCAAAAATGATATATTTATAGGATAAGGTGATAAGGGATATAAATACACCCATAAAATAGGATTTAGACAAGTGTAAGTCTTAGATTTTACCTAAACATTTCATTTTATTTAAATCATTCATTATTGAGGTAATCGCTGCATCACCATGGTTTCATAAATAAATTTATTTATTAAAAGACTAAAAATTATAAAACAAATACCGTGATTTAGGAAAAAATTTTATATTTCCAATGAATATTTATATTCTAAGAGATCATTTATGTAGGAAAAATTAAAATTTCGTTACTTGGGTGATACATACTTTTGATATATTTTCCTTTCTTTAAAAATAAAAAGATAAATTGTCACTATCACAGAAAAGTGATTCCATGGGGTCCCAAAGTTTGGCACAAGGCATCCCATGGGTGGAAATGACACAACCAGTATCATTAGGACACATGTTGGGGTCGTTGTATATTATTATGATATTATTTTATTACCCTTAACTACCCGAATACTAATTAATCACGATAATTATAGATAATTGTCTTCATTATTATTCATAATGTCCAAAACAAAAAAGTATTAATTAAATATTTTGTACCATCTGATTCCAAATATGGAATCCATTTTACCAAATTAAAAACACATAAATATCATTAATTAATTTAAAAATTATTCCCGCTGTCAAAACAAATAGTGTGTTTATAAGAAAGAATATGTATCAAAAGATTGACAATTGTTTTTGTCCAATTTCAAAGTGAAATAAATTATAATGATGACCATTGGATAAAATGGTAATAATATATTCTAACTATACATTAAAACCACTAAATAGTATAATTTATCACTATAAAATATTTTTATTAAAAAAGTTTTTATTAAGTATTTTTCACTATTCATCGAAAATTTGATGTTCTCAGAAAAATACCAAAAATTCAACATAGGATAATTTCTATATTCCGAATCCAAAAATGAAGTCCATTTTGAAATATAAAATTCATATAATTTCAAAAGGTGGGTATTATTATTCATAAAGGATACTTTTATTGGTCGCGGTGTGTTAGAATCTCGAACTTGCATACAATGAAAGCTATTGCATTATTGAAACTGTAGTGTATCGTGGAAGCTAGGGGTATCACACTAGTGTTAGTTATTACATTCATTATCTTTTATAGTTCGAGAAATATAGATTTTGGTTGTGAATTTTTCCCATCAATTGTGCTTAAAGAATTATTCATGAGGTGAATCAAGGATTTAACACTAATTCCAAAAATGTCATATGGAACTTGGGGAATAATGATTAATATTGGATATCCTTGTGGAAATTATAAGGCCTTATGGAATTATTTATGTATGGAATGACTTATATATTTAGTTCTTAGATTTTCAATTTCAGGAAGAGGATGCGGTGTGTCCGTAGTGATGGGATGAGGTTTTCTATTGTGCATTAAAAGGAAACCCACATAAAAATCGATCGGATCTAGAATATAGATTTATCTGATTACTCCCTACATGGATACAATGACACTTAATGAATTTCTAGATATCTGGGCCATGATTGATGTTGTAGGGGTGTATTATATGTATTTCACCCTAGAAGTCGTGATATGCTTTCCTTTAAGGATAGAGTTATTAATAAACATTATTATACACCACATGATGGACCTCATATCCAGAAAATAAAATTAGGTAGATCATATATAGATTTTTTGATGTCGATGAGGTTGGATGAATTATAGAGGGAGGGAAGCATGAAATCCTTTGTTTCTCCTTTATAATCCTTTGTTTCATTCACCAAGAAGGGGGATAATAGCAAGACATTATTGGTGAATTATGGGAGCTTTATATAGTTGATCTGAGGAATATTGATCCAAAAAATTGGATCAATAACCTCTTAGATAAGTTAATATTTTTTGAGGGTTATAAAATATTTAACATGGATTATCCTATCACCAACTTCATATTCATGGTGAGGATATAATTGTAATGAAATTTAGATGTCACTGATCTCATAATGTATACATAATGAGTCATTTTGACTTAATAACCCCCCAAATACAGTTTATAGTTTTCCTAAAATATGTCATTCAACCTTTTATAGAACATTTTGTGGTGGTATTCATCAATGATATCCTAGTGTACATAGTGCGTGAATAGTAACAGATGAGACACATCAAGATAGTAACATACACAAACAGTGGGATGTATATTTATATTCGTATCTCAAAGTTTATTTTTTATATTATAGATTTCCACATTAGGGGATACATCATCTCACTAGATAAAGTGACATTGGACCTAGTGATTCATGAGGATGTTCTATCATGGCTGAATCCTAGGATTGTTACCGAGGTGTTAGTATTCCAAAGGTTGGAAGTGTCCAAACATAGTTTTATACCCATATTCTCAAGACTTGTATATTACAGGATATATTTTACAAGATAAGGGAACCATTACATGTGGAAGGAAATTCTCATGTATTTTCTTCAGCAGTTGAGGTTGAAATTAATGATCATAACCATATTTGCATTTCAAGATGAGGGATTTGAGTACATAATGTTTTGTGATTCCTCAGGGATTGGAATTGTATATGATCTAAGGTAGAGGAAGTAATTTTTTTCTTATGGGTATTGTAAGTTGTGACCCCAAGATAATAACCACACAACCCATGATCATGATATATTAGATATAGTATTTTCCATTAATAGGTAGAGACACACACTTTTTCTCCATCATTTCATTATCCACTCAGACTTCAAGAATATCACGTATATCAAAACTAAAAATAATCATAAATTTAATCATATTTTATGGTCATCAATATACTAGGACTTTGAATTTGATAATTTATGTACTATTGAGATGGTGAACGTGGTGGATGGAACCATCAGTGGGATATTTTGTTCTCAATTATTGGCAGAGGAGTAAGATCAGTTAGCCTCAATGGAGTTGTCATTAGTGGATAATGCTGTTTCATCATATATTCAAAAATTCTTTATAACCCCATGATTTTGAATATTTTTATTTAATATCATCATTGAGATCCTGAATGTGAGACCTTATGTTCTCATATATCCACTTGTCATTCTCTATAGGTGTAATTAATTGTGGGTTTCATAGAATATTTTTAATAGTTTAAGAAATTGTAATAGCGATGTTGTGGGAATAGGTGATAAGGGATTTACATGAAATACCTTTATAGGTAAATTGTTTTTTGTAAAAGAAGTTCCAAGACATCATAATATTGTTTTCATGGATAGGAAAGAAGATATATGATGTCGATTTTTTCTATCAAGTCCTCACATGTCGGTAGGGGAAAGATGAACACCATGTTTCATTGGGATTATCTCAACTCCTTTGTAATGACCGAAAGTTTCATTAATGGAAATCCCACTTGATCTAATTAAATGTCTCTTTATGTAAAATTTATATATAAAATGTCAACTTCTTTGGTTTTTTGTTATGAATTTTGACTGTTACTAATATAGCCACTGAACAGTGATCACATGATTAGTATAAATATAGGGCTTTAACAAATCCAATTTATTCAGACAAAACAGGCGATGGCCTCATCTAGAAGAACTGATCCATACAAAGCCCATTTTGTGGAGCATGGAAAAGAGGTGGAGTTCTTGGGTTTCTCTCTTGACCAAGCCCTAGATGAGCATCATCATGTCACGCTCAAACGGGACCGTCTACGGGAAAAGTGGAAGTTGATAGAGATTACCACTCTAGCAATGTTATCCGAGCCACCCCAAGAGTCTGTCACCATCGCACACCTTACCCTTAAGTCTTATGCAGGTGTTTTAAGGGATTATGTGACAAATCGCTTGTACAATGTTCATGTATATTATTTTTTGTATATAATAATACCTTCTTGTCATTATTTTTACCATGTAAATAGTTTCTTTTAAAGCACAAATAGTATTTTTATGTTAATATTCAGATAAGAAAACTATTTTGATGAATTAATGGATTTTTGATTTAAATTATATTTTAATAAAATATTATTATTATTATTATTAAATTAATTTTTATTAAATATAAATGATCTTATAATTTTATGAATGAAATTGTAATTTTTATTAAGGTTTGAAAGCCATTTTTGTCAAAACCCGTGAATTTTCAATAAATGTCGGTTTTGATTTCAAAAGATAAAATTAACATATTTAGAAAATTAATTAGATAAAATAAATGTTATTTCTGAAATCAGGATGTCGAAATTATCCAATGGTTAATTTTTTCATAATTTTCTGAGACAGTCAAATTTTTGGGCAAAAATTAAATACTATTATAACATAATAATGACCCAATAGTGATGTAATAATACACTATAAGAATTATTTTCGGCCAAAAAATTTTTTAACATTAAAATAATGTGATTTTGGGTTTTATTGACTTATTTTACAAAGCATTAATTGACCCATCAATAATTATTAAACATCTTTCATTTTTAAATTATTTTCCATGGGAGTGTGACTCAGCTCCACATAAGAAACCCCATTATTTTAAGAATTTCGGGCTTTGGGGTTTTAAAATATTTTTTCCCTCTTCCATTTTCCAAAAACCATGGGCAAAAACCAGGGGCTGATTTTTGGTTTGAATTAGTTTAATGTAAGGGGTCCCAAACATAAATAATAAAAAATTCACTCACCTTTCCTTTATAAATCCTACCATGATCCTACATCCAACTCACTCCAAGCCTTTGGAGTTTGTCCAACCTCTTCCATACACTATGTAAAATCTTCCCAAGGTGCCCCAAGCTCCCATGATGCCTCTTTCAAGCCTCTCTCAAGCCTTAGGAAGCACACTTCCAAGTAAGGGTTTTTCTTCCTTTCACTTTTTTGTCCAATTTTCATAATATTATTATGCCCTTTTAATTTCAATTATAAATGATGGGGTACAGTTTCAAACATCCCCCATTTTCCCTCATATTGTTTGAATGATGGGATACCCCTTTCTCTCTAATTAAATTCCTCCCATGTACACCTGTTACTATGCAGAAATTATGAATGGAACTTCTCTCTCCTCATTTACATTCAAGCAATACTTTTTTAATCAAGAATCTGAATTCAATTACAATTTCTAGGAAATTTATATATACTACCCCTTTCTATCAATTTCATGTAGATATGATGAGACAACCCTTTCTCTCTCATCAACCATTTTTATGAATTCTTATATCACGTCGTTACGCTGCCGAAATGGAAACAGTTTTCTAAGCCAATTCCATTTTGTAGTGAATACCATGAACATTTCTCCATAAAGGGTATTCACCTTCATGAACATTTAATTATTTTTAATAATGTTTCATTCAACATTCCTTTGTCGTGGAATAAATGATTTTGTTTTATGAATCCATATTTTATGATTAATGTGTCACACTTATGCACGAAATGAAATGATTTAGAAGGGTGAACCCTTATAGAGATTCAATGAATTGGGTAAAGGATAGTATCATGATACGTCATGTGAAATGAGTGTTGACTCATGCGAATTCAAGTGCAATGATGGTTTACTCATGCTTCATGTGAAATGAGGATTTACTCATTCTTCATGTGCAATGGGCCTTGGGTCATGCTAATTCCATGTTAAGTGTTGTTGCCACATTTCCATGTTATGATTATCATGCTTTATCATGCCTTTATGTCCATTTTTCTCTTGTGCTCTATTTATATGCCTATTGGATAACATGTATTGTACTCCTCATGTATTCCATGTTTATTCCCTTACTGGGATTTATATATCACCCTTTTCTTTTGCATGTCCTCAGGTTATCCATGAAATTCTAAGTACGAGGGAACATAGTTGTCATGTAAATGAATTTTTCAATAAAGATATTGTATTTCATGTTTTAATTTGTTATGTAATGATTCTATGAACTAAAGAAACTAGACCTCTCTATCTTCCATGTTGTATCAAGTGAGTAGTTTATGTAATAAATCATGTTTAAGATTGTAATAAAAGCAGGGTTTTCATAGTTGGTATCAGAGGATAGGTTTAGTTATTTTTGGGATTAGGATTAGAAAACCCTAGTAAAGCCTTAGATACAAGACTAAGTACAATTAAAACGTCCCTATGTTTCGGTGAGTATTGAGTAACTGGGTTATAAAAAAAATCCATCCCTGTCTGGATACGAGCAGGTAGAGGCGGCTCTAGCACAGATGTATCCTAGGTGTTAAACCCGAAAACACCTCTTTGATCTAGACTCAAACGGGAACTGGTGGACGACAATGGGCCTTGCTGCACTCTTGGTTATGACACTCCCGAGGGACATTCTTTGGTAAATTCACAAGCTTATTATGAACCCTTTTTAACGGAATAAAAAAACCCCTAAATATATATGTTAAAAGTAGATCACGAAAAGCCCAGATTGAGGCCTATAGATTCATATGTTAAGGAAGTAAAATTTAATTTATAAGTCATCAAATTTTGTCATTGGATTACCCTTTATGTGTTACCCCTAACATTTCTTTTATTCCTACCAATGGCTGGTAATAGAAGGACTCAGGCTAACAACCAGTTCGACGATCAGTGTGATGACTATACTAATGAGATGCCCAATCCAATGGGAGCGGGAATCGCGAACATTGTCATGCTTCTCTCTCAGAAAACTCAAGCTTTGAATAGAAACACAGGTCAGGAGTACATTAAACACCTCCTAAGAAAGAACAAGACTCTATCTAGAGATTCAAGAGACAAATGCCTCCTACTTTTAGTGGATCATCCGATCCCACGATCGCTGAACAATGGATCAACTCCATTGAAAAGATATTCCCCTTCCATCAATGCTCTGAACAAGAGAAGGTTCTCCTAGAGGATTATCGATCGGAGGGTAATGATGATCAATGGAGGTCTTTGATCAAAAATACAAAGCCTGAGGAGGAGATCGATGTGTTGGAATGGACGGATTTCTAGAAGATGTTTTTGGATAAATATTTCCCATGCACCCTAGGGATTAAGATGGAAAGGGACTTCCTTTACCTTAGGAAAATTGATGAAGAATCATTTGGAGCGTATGAGGAAAACATCACAAGGCTTGCACAATACGCTTCCATATTTGTCATTACCCCCGAAGGAAAAGTTTACCACTTCTTTGGTGGGATGAAGCCTAGCCTACAGAAAGCATTAGAGATCCGTGACTTCGACAGCTATGAGGAAATTGTCGGATGTTCCCTCAAGGTTGAAATGGAGATTGGGGAATCATAGAGGTATCATTGGGACAATAAGAGTAAGGTGAAATTAAACTCTGGTGTTCCGATGGATAAATCCAACGGTTCTAAGAAGATCATGCACCCCACTTTCCCAAAGTGCGGAAATAATCACCCTAAAAATTGTATCAAGGGAAAGAGGAAATGCATTAGGTGTGGAAGAGAATGGCACCTAGTTTTTAACTATCAGAATGAAAGATATGCGGCTACGGAAGAGGATAGGAATTCTCCGTTCGAACCTCAAATCATTGTGTATTTCAACAACAGTAATGAACTGGGGAATTTTTCAAATTGGTGCCCTAATCCAAGGGTTTTTGAAGGCAACCAACAACCTCCAAGGCTACAAGGGAGATATTTCTCCCAAACTTCTACAGAAGTGAACCCCAAAAACAAATTGGTGATAGGTATTCTAGTTATTCATTCAAAAATAGAGAAAATACTTTTTGATTCAGGTTCTACGCATTCTTTAAAATCTCGAAATTTTAGTTGAACAATCCCAGCACCACCACAAATCATGGAACTGAAGATGTCGGTGAGTACGGAAAATGGGGCATTCATTGCATCCCATGAATATAATTCCTCCCCTGTTATAATTTGTGTATTGAATTTCCCATTGAACCTTGTCATAGTCCCCCTGGTGGAATTTGATGCAATTCATGGCATGGATTGTATTTCCATATATAGATCCAACATAAATTTTCGGGAAAGGGAAATCACACTCCATATGGAGAATCGACCCCCGATTCATTACAAGTGAAAAGAGGAAGATGATTCTCCTTTAGCTCTATCATATCAAGCATGGATATTAATGTCCTAGGAGCACGCCTATCTAGCTCAGATGATTGAGTCATAGGAAGAAACCATCCACGAAGAAATATTTATTGTGAGAGAAATCAATGAAGTGTTTCCCACGGACCTGCCTGGTGTTCCTCCTAAAAGAGATATTTAATTCTCAATTGAAATTATTCCAGGGGCTCTACCAATATCTAAGACTATATATAGAATGGCTATCAAGGAGCTTGAAGAGTTGAAGAGACAACTACATGAGAATCTGGATAAAGGGTTTATATGCCCAAGTGCTACACCATGGGGTGCATCAGTCCTCTTCATCGAGAAGAAATATGGGTCAATGCGCCATTGCATCAATTATCGTCATCTCAAAAAAATCACGATAATGAAAAATTTCCCTCTCCCACGAATTGATGACTTTTTCAATCAGCTATGTAGAGAACAATACTTCTCCATTGTGGACTTCCGGTCAGGATATTATCAAATAAGGGTGAAGAAGTAAGATATCACCAAGACTGCTTTTCGCACAAGATACGTGCACTATGATTTCATAGTACTGCCTTTCAGAGTCACTAATGCTCCATAAATATTAATGGACATGATGAATAATGTCTTTAGATATTACTTGACAAATTTTCGGTAGTCATTATAGATGATATTATAATATACTCCAAAACCAATGAGGATCATGAGGAGCATTTATGAACTGTACTAGAGAATTTTCACATGGAGATGCAATATGAAAAGTACAACAATTTTGAGTTCTGGTAGAAGGAGGTCTCATTCATGGGCTATATCATCACAAGAAATTAAATATATGGGGATCCCTCCTAATCCGATGCAATTCAGGGATGGACAAGGCCAATATCACTAACAGATATTTGTAGCCTCTTGGGGTTAGCTGGATATTATCGACGATTTGTGAGAAATTTATCACAATTTTCCAACCATCTTACCATGATTACTCTAAAGGGAGTAAAGTTTTCTTGGAGTGATGAATGCAAAGAAAGATTCAAGGAGTTGAAAAGGAGGATTATCTCTGTGCTCGTTCTCACTTTACCCACAAGTGGGGATCCTTTTGAGGTATTCAATGATGCTTTGAAAAAGGGAATATGATGTGTGCTGATGCAGAATGATAAAGTGATATCCTATGCCTCATGGCAGTTGAAAATCCATGAGAAAAACTATCCAACGCATGATATGGAGTTGGCGATGGTGATCTTTTCCTTGAAAATATGGTGGCATTAACTCTATGGGGATAAATGTGAGATATATACTGACCCAAGAGTCTTAAATATATATTCACACAAAAAGAGCCTAATATCCACCAAAGAAGATGGATAGAGCTCATCAAGTATTATGGTTGTTCAATACATTACCACCCTAGGAAAGAAAAAAAGGTGGCAGATGCCCTATGTAGAAAGGACCCAGAAATTCTATCAATGATGAGAATTGAGAAGTAACCAATATTTTTAGAAGTGATGAAGATGGACATGGGAATCATAATGAAGGGAACATTATTAATCCTTTCACAAATAATTTCCCAACCATCACTTTTGGAAATGTTAATAGATGCTCAAAAGAAATATGTGGGAATTCAAGAAAAAGTAGAAGCTATTGAAAAAGGGAAATCCTAGTAGTTTAATGTTAATGAAGATGGAATTGTGCGATTTGGGAAAAGAATATTTGTTCTATCAAGTCTCGAGCTGAAGAAGGTACTTTTGGATGATGCACATAGTTAAAAATTTTCAATTCACCCAGGGAGCACAAATATGTATCACGATATCCAAGAAAACTTTTGGTTGGATAATATGAAGAAAGGGATCTGTGTTTATACATAAATGTTCCTGGTGTACTAGAAAATGAAGGCAGAGAGGAAGAAGTCTAAGGGGATGATGTAACCATTGCCCAAACCAGAATGGAAATGGGAGAACATCACCATAGACTTTGTCACTGGACTTCCGAGGACAGCCAAAGGCAACAATGCAATTTGGGTTGTGGTGGATAGTCTTAAAAAGATTTCACATTTCATTTCTATTCGGGAGGATTTCTCATTGGATCAACTGGAACAAATATATATCAGGGAAGTGGTAAGGCTGCATGGAGTGGCACTATTTTTTATGTCTTACCGGGATCCATGATTCACCTCTATGTTTTGGAGGAGAATTCAAAATTCTATGGATACTAAACTGAACTTCAGTATTGCCTATCATCCTCAAACTGATGGACAATCTGAGCAGACTATCAAAACACTTGAGGACATTTTGAGAGAATTCTCAATGGACTTTAAAGGAGGATGGGATCAACATCTTTTTCTGGTTGAGTTCCCTTATAATAACAATTTCCACTCAAGCATCCTAATGGAACCTTATGACGCCCTGTATGGGAAATAGTATAGAACACTGACATGTTGGGATGAGGTTGTTGAACGTAAGCTGCATGGAATAGAAATGGTTGATGAAATGTCTGAGAAGCTGAAAACCATTCAACAGCATATGAAGGCATACTAGAGTCAACAAAAGAGCTATGAAGATAACCGTAGACGAGACCTTGATTTTAAAGTTGGATACATGGTTTTTCTATGCATATCTCCGTGGAATAAGGTGAAGAGGATTGGAAACAAAGGGAAGTTAAGTCCAAGGTACATTGGCCCCTTTGAGATTCATGATTGGGTCAGGGCTGTGGCCTATTGACTAGCACATCCACCTACCATGGACAAAGTACATGATGTCATTAATGTATCCCTATTAAGGAAGTACATATCGGACCCTTCACATGTACTCTCTTTTGAGGTGGTACAGTTAGAGGATGATATTTCTTATGAGGAGTAACTAGTGATGATCCTAGATCATAGAGAAAAAATTATACAAAATAAGAAAATTCCCCTCATCAAGGTGTTGTGGAGAAACCACATGTTTGAAGAAGCGACTTGGGAATTAGTGGAAATGATGAAGCTGAGTTACCCAAATTTTTTTAGTATGGGAAATGGAAATTTCAAGGGCCAAAATTGTTAAGGGGGGAATATTTTAACGACCAACAATTTCATTAATGGAAATCCCACTTGATCTAATTAAATGTGTCTTTATGTAAATTTTGTATATAAAATGTTAACTTATTTTGTTTTATGTTAATAATTTTGATCATTACTAATATAGCCATTGAAAAGTGATCACATTATTAGTATAAATATAGGGATTTTACAAATCCAATTTACTCAGAAAAAAGTGATGGCCTCATCCAATAGAATTTCCCCATACGAAGCCCTTTTGTCAGAGCGCAGAAAAGAGGTGGCGTCCTTGGGTTTCTCTCATGACCAAGCTCAAGCTGAGCTTCATTATGTCAAGCTCGAACGAGACCTTCTGTGGAAAAATTGGAAGTTGATAGAGATTACCACTCGAGCGATGTTATCCGAGCCACCCCAAGAGTCGGTCACCATCGCACACCTTACCCTTCGATCTAATGCGACTGTTTTAAGGGGTTAGGTAACAAATCACTAGTACTATGTTCATGTATGTTATATTTTGTATATAATAATTCCTTCTTGTCATTATTGACACTTTGTAAATAGATCTTTTTAAAGCAAAAATAGTATTTTTTTAGTTAATATCCACATAAGATATAAATTTGGATTAATTAATGGATTTTTCAATTAATTAATATTTTAATAAATTATTATTATTATTTTTAAACAAAATTTTTATTAAATATAAATGATCTAATAATTTTATTAATGCAATTGAAATTTTTTTCAAGGTTTGAAAGCCATTTTTGTCAAAACCCGTGAATTTTCGATAAATGATGGTTTTTATTTTAAAAGTGAAAATAAACATATTTAGAAAATTATTTAGATAAAATAAATTTTGTTTCTGAAATTAGGTCATCGAAATTATCCAACGTTGATTTTTTTCAAAATTTTCTCAAACAGTCAAATTTTTGGGTAAAAAATAAACACCGTTTAAAAATATAATGTGTTTTATGACATCATAATGGCCCAATAGTGATGTAATAAAATACAATAAGCTTTATTTTCGGCAAATATATGTTTTACCATTAAAATAATTTGATTTTGGGATTTATTGACTTAGTTTACAAAGCATTAATGGACCCCTCAGGACTTATTAAACATCTTGCCTTTTTGAATTATTTTCCTTGGGAGTGTGAATCACCTCCACATAAGTAACGCCATTATTTTAAGAAGTTCGGACTTTGGCATTATAAAATAATGTTTTCCTATTCCCTTTTCCAAAAACCATAGGCAAAAAACATGATCTGATTTGTGGTTTGGATTAGTCTAATGTAAGGGGTCCCAAACCTAAATAATAAATAATTCACTCACCTTTCTTATATAAACCCACCAATGCTCCCACTTACTGCTCACTCAAAGCCTTTTAATTTTTCCAACCTCTGCCATACTCTTTCTAGAATCATCCCAAGGTGCCCCAAACTCCAAATAAGCCTCTCTCAAGCCTCTCTCAAGCCATTGGAAGCACACTTCCAAGTCATGTTTTTTCTTCCTTTCACTTTTTTTTCGAATTTTTTTAATATTTTTATGCCCTTATAATTTGAGACCCCTTTCTCTCTCATATAAGGCCTCCCATGTACACTCGTTAATATTCCGAAATTCCAAAAGGAACATCTCTCTCTTCATTTACATTCACGAAATACTTTTGTATTAGGAATTTAAATTCCATTAAAATTGTTGGGACATGTATCTATATGACCCCCTTACATTAAATTTAATGTATATATGATGAGACACCCCTTTATCTCTCATCAACCATTTTTATAAATTCTTATATCATACAGTTACGCTGCAGAAATTGCACCAATTTTTTAAGCTAATGCCATTGTGTAGTGAATACCATTCCCATTTATCCATCAAGGGTATTCACTATCATGCACATTTACTTATTGATTATAATTTTTCATTCCAGATTCCTTTGTCATGGAATAAATTATTATTTTTTATGAATCCATGTTTTATGATCCATGTGGCACACTTATGTATGAAATGAAATGTTTAAGAAGGGTGTGCCATTATAGCACTCCAATTCATTGGGTAAAGTATAGTATCATGATACGTCATGTGCAATGAGTGTTGACTCATGCTAATTCAAGTTTAACGTGGGTTTACTCGTGGTTCATTTGCAATGAGGATTTACACATTCTTCATGTGCAATCGGCCTTGGATGAAGCTAATTCCATGTTAAGTGTTGTTGCCACATTTCCATGTTATGATTATCATGCTCTATCATGACTTTATTTCCATGTTTCTCTTATTCTATATTGATATGCCTATTTTCTATCATGTATTTTAATCCACATGTATTCCATGTTTATTCCCTTACTAGTCTTTATAGTTCCTCTTTTCTTATTCATGCCTCTGGTTATCCCTTGCAATGCTCAGTTCGAGGGAATGTAGTGGTCATGTAAAGAATGATTTCAATAAATATGTTGTATTTCATGTTTTAAGTTGTTATATAATGATCCTAAGACCCAGATAAACTAGACCTATCGATCTTCCCTACTGTATCAAGTGAATATTTTATGTAATAAATCATGTTTATGTTTGTAATGATATCAGTGTTGTCATAACCTTGAGGTGCCAGAGTGGATATGGTATGGGATATTCATGATATTCACAAAAATATTACTACATATGTCTATTTTATGTAAAGAATCATGTATAAATTATTCATGAATATAAAATCAAGAAGTTAACATAATGCAACACATCCTGATATACTCATAGAAGGATTTATCTCACAATGTAAAATATCAATATTATAACCATTAAAACAACCAATAACCCAAATATTCTAATATAAATGTAGCATGTTACTACAAAAAAATGATATTATATGAAATTTGAGGATACAATACCTATAAATGAATGTGAAATATATAATACAGTTGAGGATCCCAATCCCATTTGACATCCATGAAACGATGAAAATATAATTTAGTAGAGGATCCTATAATATAAAGAATAATGAAAGGGGGAAATTGTACTATCATGGTAAAAGATCCTTGATAAGTAAATATAAGCCATATGAATAAATATATTTTATTATTTTAGATAAGGATCCAATCCAAACCAATACATTGGAGAAGTTTTACCCCCGTTGTGGTTCTATGTCCAACGGTGAGATAGAATATAATCCTAGATTTTTTTATCAGGAAATTAATGTTAAGCTAAGGTTCAATGTGTAAAATGGAAATTCATGCCATGTTATATGGATAATATGTATTTTTACAACTAAATAACATGAATGTTATCTTTAATTGAAAATAGAATTCCTCAATATCGTAACATGGTGTGTCAAAATATCTCACAATGTGTTATGTACTCTAGAGAACATAGTGTTTAATCTATCCTCAAGTGTTGTGTCCCACTAATGGTATATGTGGAATGTCCCAAAATATATTGTGTGTGTGCACAAAATGATCCTTATTAATTTACACCTCAATACGAACTGGTCTATTTTGGTAGGGGTCACGTGTTGTGTTATTCAGACACATGGTAATTGGATGCTTTACATCCATAGAAATAAATGATTCCATATAAATTAAACATATTGGATAGTTCCTTTGATCTACATAGAGTATAATAATTAGTTTTTGAATAATTTACATCCATGATGGAGCTTCTATTATCAATGTTTTTTTATAATCTAAATTTAATTATAAAGGAATCTAATTCTGAACATGAAAACTATCATTAAGACATAATAAGATTTAATATTTTAATGTTGATGAAAATTAATGATCATATAATATGAACCGGTTCAACAATAATCCATCATAAATTTACCACTAATTATTTTATCATCTTTTATCCATTTGAACTCCAATATTATTTTGTTATAAGCGGAATATATAATTTTTGAAACACATTTCCAATATTGTAAATGTTTTTTCCACATAAAAAGTATAAAAATTGGTCAATAAAATTCCGACAAAGATTAAATGAATAATTTAGGGATAAAAACCAATAAAAAATTAATGTGATGGATAATATATTATTGTGGTTGGGTTTACAAATAATGGTTGGTGGAGGATGAATGGAAATTTTATATTATAAAATTACAAATAAAATTTTAAAAACTTTTTTTGGTGATCATCTATTTCGAGATAATTTTATTGCAACACATATATAATTGAATTTTTATTTTAATAAATGAATAATATAACATCATTAATCCACAATTTAGTCGGTTCATGTCTCTTTTTCTGTATCTCATTTTTTTAGTTTTCTTGGCAGATATTGGTGTTGATCATTAATGATGGTAAAATTTTCTCCCAATAGATGATGAATGTTTTTTTTGATATAATGGGAACTCATTATAAATTTTCTGTATTGTATTTTTTTTCCATTCAGTATGGGATATGGATTGGAAAGTCCATGTTAATTTTTGGACTATAATGCTTTTCTATATTTGTGATTCAGGGTTCATTATATAGCTACATAAAATATTGACATTGAAAAAAAATTAATATAAACTTGTGACCATGACTGATGGATAGTGAATTTAGGTGAAACATCATAATTAGGCATATTTATTAAGTGTTTATTTTGTTTAATTGTTTATATTCCAATGGTGATGTGTTTCTGGATAAGATTTATGGTATGTTTTCATGATTTTCATTAACATGGTGTGGATGTGGCGGGGTTTAATTAAGATGTACTATAATGTTGGTATATTATTATATTCAATATGGAAACCCATTGGGGTAAGCCGCAAGGAATATTTTATTAGAATTAAATTCCCCATTCCCCATTTAATATTTTCTATTAACGAGGTTTAATCCCATTTGAACTTATATTTCTATTATGATCATTAGATCCATTTAACTACTCCAAAATCCTTTAATTTTGGAATGAGTCTCTATTGAATGGGTTTGATTCATCTACATATATTGTTTTATCCATTATTTGGGGTTTCCTCTTATCATGTCATCTTAGCTTTGATTATGATGAATCCTTATGTTGATGATGGATTAGATTCATGTTTTTATGTATTGATCTATTAGAGATTCATT
Organism: Viscum album; assembly: GCA_963277665.1. NCBI lineage: Eukaryota > Viridiplantae > Streptophyta > Magnoliopsida > Santalales > Viscaceae > Viscum > Viscum album. The sequence goes on along the minus strand of OY728122.1, from coordinate 262,926,900 downwards.
TTGGTAATCTTTACCTTCAACTCTACTTTGGAATTATAATTTTATTTGTATATTATTTTGTTCATTGTTTAAAGGTTGCGTGTTCCATATTTTATTAACCTAAAAATGAAAAATATTAACATATTCATTGATTTTGAAAAAAATTAAATGATTTAAAATTCATATATTGGAGATGATTTATGATTCATTTTGAAAATCCCTGGAAATTAAGAAAATCCACTATATAAGCAGTGATATATTTGATAAGTTTATTTTGGAAAACAAATTTCCTAATTTTGAAATTTATTTGATGAATTTATTTTTGGTTTATCCTATAGATATATCAATTAAAGATTTAGATCATTTTATAAAGTTATGGATTGATATAAAAAATCCATTTTTCTTCAAAATGTGAAAGGAATGTTCAAAACTGAATGTTGGATATTTTATTTTTTTATTTGAATTGATTGATTTTACCATGACTAATTGATTGACTAAAGAACATTTGAGTTTTTATATTTAGTGGGTAATTATGATTATAATTCTAGGATAAATCCCATTGACCTCGATTGATTGTTGTAATACTAATGTAAACATATCAATCCATGATTTTTTTCTCAAATAGAGAGTTGAGTTTCGATAGCCTGATTCATGGGATGTGTTTTCATATTGAACAGGTATCACAGAATATGAAGTGTAAAGATCTGTATATAATAAAATAACAAACCCTTGGGCCTGATAGTTGATTCAATGATATATCATATTTTATTATTACATTCCATCGATTATTAGATCAATTTTATTAATGTTATATTCCTTATATAAATATTATATATATATATACATTTTCCATTTCAAGAAATTTTTATATAGCTTCTATCTCTTTGAATTAAAATAATGTTTTAGTAAATATATATAAACACCATTTCGTGGCCTATTTTATATGAAATGTATGAATACTATTTCAAGCTTCTATTTTATTGAATTTAGAATATAGGTTGAGTACATTATCAAATTAATATATCACCCGCAAATTTTTTTTCTTTAGAAATTCGAATATTATGACATAAATTATCTGAGAAATTATATTTTTCACCAAGGATTCAATGTTTTATAATTGAGATTTGTCATATAATATGAGGATCTATTTTAATATATATTTTTTGTAATAAATTACCGGCCCATTTATGGAAATTTCTGTATTTTTAGTGTTGTCAACAAAGAAATATATTATTCATATTATTAAATTTTATCGCATGAATCATTCAATATTTGTTCTTTTGAGATTAACGGTTTTATTATCTGACCCATGGGTATCTGTATTTCCCTTAGGGCCTTGAAAGATCTATCTTATAGAGACCCTTGCATTTTGCACATATTATTACTTGATTTGAGAAAAATTATCCATGAAATAAAAACTACAGATTAGAAATTCCATTGTCTTTTCATATTTAGTTACATAATTAGAAAAAATTAAACCCAAATTATACATCTTTTTATAGAATCACATAATGTGTTCCTATAATCATTTGAACTACAATAATTATACATGAAAACTAGGGAAATTCAATGGCACAACAGATAACCATATAATCCTATTAGAGTAATAAAAATATAAATGGAATGGAACACTTGGAACATAAGGATTAATATAAAATTATAAAATTAATGTAATGAGAGATAATATGTTGAGGAATATCATACAAAACATGTACTCATATGATCATAGAAATATCGAGATGTGGAAAAAACACATATCACGACATAAACATGAGTCATGGATAACACCAAATACTATATAGAATTGTTCATAATGAGCCAAAATGGATTAGGTTTAATCCAAAATCCCATAAATAATTTCTATTAAGGCATTAAATTACCAAAAGAATTGGATAACTATCCAATCGCACCAATCAAAACACATTCATGCATATGTGTTCAACATAATGGAATGAAACACCAAAAAAATCATAAGGATTTACAAATTAAATAAAAGGTGTTGTAATTATTTCATAAGGAAACAAAATTCATTATCATATTGGAATCCATTATATCGAGGAATAAATCCTTCATGGACATTGATTAGGTAATAATAGTTCAGGAATAATGATGTTCTACGGATGTAAAACAAGAAAAAATGTGGCTAGGTAACTAGAAAATTGTCTACATGAGAACAGTTTAATGGAAAAAAATAATTATCCACTAAAGGATGAAGACATAATTATATCAAAAAGGAAAAAAAGAACAAAAATTGAATTCAGGAATAATTTTATTATTCTATAAAAAATTGTTGGTATAAATCATTATGTGTAGAATACGTGAATGAGGTAACAATCATAGAATTTCCATTATAATTTATTTATAATATTTAATGAAATAGAGATATGATAATTTTAAAATATGGTTTAATCATAAATGATTGATTAATTTAACATGGTAAATATTATCTTAATACATACAAAAAATATATAGTAATTATATAGGAATTATAAATAAATACAATGTGGAACCAAGAGGGGAAGCATTTCCAAAAAGAAAAAAGATGGTTCAGAAAGATCCCTTACCTTATGTATGGATGTGTTCTAAATATAAAATTTGTTCCATAGATAATAAAATAAATTTAATTAATAATTTATTTATTATATAAATAAAATATGTTATATTTTTTTAATTTTACAACGTTCATTTATTCCCATTTTGATTAGTTATAATGATTAGATTTGATGTTCTGAGAGTGTTCATTTAATGGTTTCTAGAGAGGTTCACTTTAGTATAATTATCATTGATCATTTCAAATTGGAATAATTGTATATATGTGATGTTATATGATATTAATGAACATATATATTATTATATGGTGGTATATAATATTTTTATTGTATAAAGATGGTTGATTTGATAAAATGATAATTATAACTATTTTTTTATTTTGGTATTTTTAGGTACATCATGAACTAATAGCATTTAATTTAATATAATTTATATATATTTTTGACATAACATGAAATATGATATTATATAAATATTACAACAATATTTATCCATTATAATAGTTTTATGAACATCCATGAATCCAATATCAAAATATGAAAACACATCATCTACGAAGTAGATAAATTGACGTACTGCTGATCCAGATTTTTTTTATGATAAAATGATGGGAGAATGGATTTAATGATCAATATGAAATTAGCTCAAAAAAATTATTGTATTTATTCGGTAATAGATTTATAATTTGACTTTATAACGGTTGTTAGGAGAGGTTATAATAATGAAAAAATTTATGAGAGAATGATGGAGGGTTTGACATCATGAATGTATTCTTCATTATGACCTCCTTAGGGAACATGAAATTTGGACATTGTGTAATAAAAAAATTCTACGAATATGGGAAGAGGATTGAGAAAGCAAATTATATAGAATATTGGAAATATCTATGAATTGTATGATTCTAGGGGAAGGGGTGGAGGGGTTGTTTTGGGTATTGAATTATTATTTTATGTTTTATCAATACTAAATATGTTTATTATTAATATTAAATTAAATAGTAACTAGTTAATTTAATCTTAAAATTAATTTGTGTTACGTATTATTTGACACAAAAAATATTGTATTTGGAATATAATGTTAAATACTATAAATGACAATATTTCACTATTCATAGTAATTTCAACAATTTTATAAAAAAAATAAATATAAACCCATGAAATGATTCAAAAATTGGACTCCATTTTATAATGAAAATATTCTAATGATTATAAATTTTATTTTTTAGTAATATATTATTCATTCGAAACATACTGATTTTAATATTCTAATTGATTAGTTGACCCCCTATAGAATTAATAACTATCTCATAAAATTAATAAATAATTAAAATCAAATAAAATTTTAATATGTGCATAAATTTGTAAATATAAATTTATTTTGAATCATTATATTAATTAACAATTGAAAATAAAACATTTTCATTTTGAAAAAATTACCAACAATAATTTTATCATTTTGATAATATCAATTAACCTTTACACTGATATAAATATATGAAATATAAATTTTCTAATATACCTATATATTATTTTCAATCAACATAGGTTAGATTAATATTTCATCTATCATTCTACTATTCTGAATTTCCATTGTTCTATTCCTACAGTCATGTTGCTATTCATAAGTGCATATTATTATTCCACCGGTCAGATTTATAATAGACATTTGGGTTACCTATTATCTATAAATAACTATTAATCCATTTATTTTCCATTTTTAAAAATATTATATCTTGTTTATTTGTAAATTGATTATCAAAATGAATTTTTTTTATTATCATTATGATTAATTTCTATAGTATTGTCCATCACTGTAGTCATTCTTGTTGATTAAGAATATCCTAATTATTATATTATTATTCTCTTACATTATATTTACAGTGATTATATAAATTTATTTATTCTTATTTTTATATTTTACGAATAATGTATCATTATTCATTTATAATAATAATATTTTGGCTTCTTGGAATGAATAAATTTTATGAAGGTTAATTATGATGATAAAATTATAGGGCATTCCATTTAGTAAAATTATTAAACATACCCCTGAATTTTTTTAGATATTGTAAGGTTCAAATAGGTAAGGCTAATTAATTTTAATCACTTCATATTGTACCTTTGTCACCTCTATTTATTTATGATTCCTCCATAATAAATTGACCTGGTGTGTAGCCTTGTTGCTCAAAACATCATCTCTATAGGCAAAGATCATCAATTGATTATTACATTAGGGAGATCATTTTCCAATTGTAAAACCATTAAATTCAATTTATTTTAATGATTTGGTATTTACATACTCATGAGTTTTATGATTAATACATCAAATAATTTTTAAATTGTTGTTGGAAGATCTAGTTGATACACCATAACTATGATGTGATGAAGAATATCAAATTGGATGATCTACTTAGGACATATATTTGTTTTCATCCAAATGTTCAATAATTTATTCCATGGTAATATAAAGAGGGATACAATGAATACAAACACAATCATTATGTCCCATTAATGATTAAATTCATAGCACTTCTATAATCTTTCAGCTACCCTATAACGTCCCGGATCCAGGTGCCACGCAAAGGGTGCCCCGAACCCGGTTCTCCACATGACCTCAAGTGAATTTCCCGAAATTCTAGAGGCTGCCGACTAGCAGCAAGGGCCCAGGTCTGATAGTGGAAAAATTATGCCCTCATTTGTCAAAGTGTAGCTAAGCGGAATGCAAAATAAATATACAACAATAGCGGAAGCAATAAACAATACTCAACTGGAATGAACAACTAATGAAAAAAAGGGAAAACCAATAGTCATATATATATATATATGAATATGTAGTATGTCACTATTCTATAAAACAGCCAGAACATGTTACACTGCAATACAATACATTGCAACTGAAATACAAGTATAGAAAGTAAAACAGAACATTATGTATCATCATGATCCAATGCGCGGTCCCATGCTCTCCTACACACCAACATCAGTCAGGTACCTGTATATGGGTCATTGACCTTACATACACCTGAATAAACCTAATCTATTCTGGCCGAAAAGCATGACCCAAACAGGGTGTGAGAAATGAATCCCAGTAGGCACCCACCCAAGGCTGGTTCCCAACTGTGTGAAAGCATGCAACAACAATGTGTAGTAGTAAAATGCAATAAACTAAGCAACACTCAAAAGTTACTAACATAACAGTTTAATTTCCATTTTATTATTCATTTAATCCATTTAATATTAAGCAAACACCATAGTGAATTTCTAGATAAGCATTCAGCGTCCTCAGACAGGAAAAACCTCACCCTCAGGTAATTAGAATCAAACCTGTAGGTATTTCCCTCTGGTGTAACATAAATTTCCATCAGGCGATGGAAGTGTCTCCCTCATACACATAGTCTATTCCCCACAGGCAGGGAAAATGTTACCCTCAAGCTACGATAAAAACTTCCCTAGGGCTAAGTAAAACAATGCCCACAGGCTAAATAAAACACTTCCCTCATGCGCAAGTAACCAGGCCATGCCCAACATGTAAATATAAATTCACAAGCAATTCCACTTAAGGAAATTCTACAATCATTACTTCATAGGCTACCCTCGGGTATCCTGGCCAAACGGCTTAACAGTGGAACACACCCCCGGGGTGGTCCTGGATCCAAGCACTAATCCCAAACAACAACTTTACAATTTTTATTTAATTACCTATACGGTTCTAGGTAGTTAAAATAGCCATGGCCTCAGCCACATGACACCCCAACATTGGTTCGTGGAATCAAAATACACAAAACACATAGCAATTGGGAAAATAAACACCAAGCCACCTTTCTTAAACTCCAAAGATCAGTATACATGAACGTCGATTCTAGAAACTCCCAAGAACAATTTATATATGATTCAGAAGAAAACCTGTTCAAACGTAAATAACTTTCCCTCAGGAAAGAATTGGTATGAACGTCTTAATGATAGAGGAGGGCTTACCAGTGCGGTTCCAACAAGATCGTTCGAGGAGGAAACGGATTCCCAGTTTGAGATCGATGGATCATCAAAGGTTCATCCATCCCCTCCAGCTCCTTCCTCCAGTTCTAAGCCTTCATTATGAACAGGGGAGGCTACTACCCATATTAAGCGAAAAAAACAAAGTACACGGCGTGTACATCCCATTTTTGGACTGTCCCTCTGGAAGCTTCCCGCGCGGCACTGTTCACCCGCCAACATGACTACATGGCGTGTCTTCACGAGTACACGGCGTGTTCTGTCGTAGATCTGGCCACTGCCTTACTATTCGACTACCGACTAAATACACGGCGTGTAAGGGACCACTACACGTTGTGTAGTCGGTTCCTACACCCTTCATCGCCAGCATGACCTCACGCCCTGTGTACTCATTCCACACGGCCAGAAGTAAATGGTGTGTGGAAAAGTACACGGTGTGTACTTCCAAAATTTAGGATTTTCAACCATTTTCCAATTTTCTCAAAAACACATAAGGAAAGGATAAAGAAGAAACCTGTACCTCAAAAATAAGAACAGGGTTCTTACAAACATCCCCTTCTTAAAGAAATTCATCCCTAAATTTCCCATCCAATGGTGGCGAAGATAAAGCTGAGAATAACTTTGGCCACTGAGCACATACGTCGGTCTCCCGCTCCCAGGTTTCGTCCTTCACTCGGCCATGCAGCCATAATAACCATACAAGAGGAAATGGCCATCCTCGAAGAACCTTCATGTTCTTGCCAACGATATGAATCTGATGCTCATCATAGGACACATCCATCTGAAGCTCAACCTACTCAGGCTGAAGGATGTGAGAAGTGTCTGAATGATAGTAGTGCAACTGAGATACAAGGAAGATAACATGCATGGTCTTGTACCTATGTGTTAACTACAACCTCTAGGAAACCAGTCCGACTCTCTCCAAAATCTCAAACGGCCCCACATTCCTCGTTGAAAGTTTATCCTATCTCCTGATCTTCTTGTGTCCCAGCCTCGGCGAAACACGTAGGAAAACCGGATCCCTGACCATGAACTCCAATGGTCATCTGTGGCGATCAGCATAAGATTTCTGAAGAGACTGTGCGGTATCCATCCACTTCTGAATCAACTGGACCTACTCAGAAGTCTCCTGCATGTGACGTGGTCCTAGTAAAGCTGCCTCACCTGCCTCTAACAAGCACAATGGTGATCGACATGGACTATGATATAAAGCATCATATGGCGCCATCTCAACAGTTCCTGAAAACTATTATTATAGGAAAAATCGAGTAAGGGTATGTGCTTCTCCCAAGATCCCCCAATGTGTAGGATGCATGCACAGAGCATGTCCTCAAGCACCTGTATCTTACGCTCTGATTGGCCATCTGTTTGAGAATGGTATGCTTTGCTCTGAAGCACCTGTGTACCCAGTACCCTCTGAAAACTCTGCCAGAAATGATACGTAAAACGGGCATCCCTATCTGAAATGATAGAACGGGGGACCCCATAAAAGAATACGATCTCTCGGATATATAGACTTCCGATATCGTCAACACCGATGGTCTCCTTAATCTGAAAAAAGTGAGCTACCATCGTGAGTCTGTCCACAACAACTCACACGAAATTATTTACTCTAGGTAACCTCAGCAACGCTGTCACGAATTGCATCGTGACATCATCCCATTTCCTATCAGGAATGGGTAACTGTTGTAACAGTCCAGTTGGTCCTTAATGCTTCGGCCTCACCTGCTGACAGGTGGAACACCGCGTAACAAAACCAGCCACATCTCTCTTCGTACATGGCCACCTGTACTGACATATCAAGTCTCGGTACATCTTGGTAACCCAGAGATGAACTGCCCAAGATAAAGTATGAAACTCTCGCATCAACTCCTCATGTATATCCCCAAGAACCCATAATCGTCCATAGAAATGAATAACCTCATCATCGTCTATCGTCCATCCAGGAGGAGGGTCCTCACTTGCCACTGACTCCCATAGAACTTGGCCTTCTGTATCAGATATCTGTCTCAACCTCACTCTATCCAGGAGGGTAGAATTAATAGCTAGAGATGAAAGATAAGTCTACCCCTGACTATCGTACACCTCTAGATGCATCTCAGAGAACAAGTCCATAAGCTACCACTCACCACTGGCCTCCACCATAGCCTGTGTCTGAGTCTTCATATTTAGTACATCAGCTACTGCATTACCTTTACCATGTGTATTGGCAAGCTCAAAATCAAAGGACTGTAGGTACTCGACCCATATCTTCTGCCTCAGATTCATGTCATGATAAGTAAAGATATACATGATGATTTTTTGGTCAGTGAAAACCACAAAATGATCTCCCAAAAGTTAATTTCTCAAACAGCACAACACATGCACAACTTTAGCCAACTCGCGATCATGCGTCGGGTAATTCCTCTCATGTGGCCTCAACTTCCGAGACCCGTATGCAACAACTCGATCGACCTGCATCAACACTGCTCCCAGCCCTATACCTGATGCATCTCAGTAAACTGTATAGCTCTTCCACTACTATGGGAGTATCAGGATCGGTGCTGATGTCAACCTTCATTTCAGGTCCTGAAAGGCTGTCTTGCTTGCTTTTGTCCAAAAGAACATCACATGTTTCTTAGTCAAACCCGTCAACGGTGCTTCTAAGAGGGGGAAACCCTGAATGAAGCGACTTTAGTAACTATAAAACCCTAAGAAAATCTGTATCTCAAACACGATCTTAGGATGCTCCCATAAAAATACTTCTCTCACCATCTCTGGTTCCACGGAAACTCCTGCCTCTGAGATAATATGCCCCAGGATGTGAATCTGGTCTATCCAAAAGTGGCACTTCGAGATATTATCATATATCTGATTCTCTCTCAATGTACTCAATATTATCTCAAGATGGGTGCATGATCGTGTCGAGTGCGAGATTACACCATGATGTCGTCCACAAATACAACCACAAAAGAATCCAGATACTGATGGAACACACAATTCATCAGAGCCATGAAAACAACATGTGAGTTCGTGAGTCCGAACGGCATAACCATGTAATCGTATAGACCATACCTACTCCTGAAAGTCGTGATAGGTATATCAGTTGGTCTAACGTGCATCTGATGATGTCCTGATCTCAAGTAAATCTTCGAGAACACTCGTTCTCCACGAAGTTGAACAGAATGATCATCGATCCTCGACAAGGGATATCGGTTCATAACCGTCAACTGGTTCAGCTTCCAATAATCTATATAGAGTCTAAGAGTACCATCTGCCTTCTTCGCAAAAAGGACCAGAGATCCCCATGGAGAAGTACTGAGTCGGATAAAACCCTTTTCCTGTAACTCCTCTAAATTCCTCTTGAGCTCTTGCAACTCAGGCTTAGCCATTTTATAAGGAGGAATGGACAATAGTGCTACTCCTGGCACAAGATAGATAGTTAAATCCACATCTTTCTCTAGAGGTAGACCTGAAAACTCATCTGGGAATACATCCCCAAAACGATCAAGCAATTGAGGGAAATCCATCTAAAAAGTCCCCTGGTCATCCAGATATAAACTCGCAATCTGTGTTGTGACTCCACATCGTCCATGATGCTCTGGTCCAGCTCGACTCACCTGAACATCCCATTATCCCTTGTATAGAAACAATATGCCCTCTGGTGACGTGAAACACACCCTACGACAATAACAGTCTATAAAGGCTCGAAGGGAACCAACCAGTCCATCCCGAGAATCATGTCATAAGATGTCATCTCTAAGACATAGAGGTCCTAATGAATGTGACACCAACCAACCACAAGGGGGAACTCCTTGCAATGACGCACACCAGCTGTTCTAGTCCCCAACGGAGTGTCTAGATTTATAATATCAGTTGAAGTATAAACACAGAGCCCAATGATCTCCACAACGGGTACATATATGAAACTATGTGTAGCACCCGTATTGATAAGTGATGAAGATAAAACAGAAGCTACTAGAATAGTACCTATGACTGTAGATGTTTCAAGATCCTGCTGCTGCTGGGTCTGTTGCACTGCATATGTCTGCCCAGTGCCGCGGCCCTGCGACAGAGCATGGCTACACTGAGCTATCCCACCATGTTGCCTTTGAGATCCTGGTGTCTGGCTACCATGAACATGGACACCATATCTGCATGCACGCCCTGACGTATTCCAGTTACCTGACTAGTAAGAAGCCACTGGTCCTACTCCCGCATGTGGTGTCTACATAGAACCCATCTCACTATCCATCGGTAGAAATTCCATGAAAAGTGCTGCAGATGACCCATCCTTCCACAAGCTCGACACTCCAATGGATGTTATGGACACTATGGCCTCTTGTGCCCCTCTCTACCACACTGGTATCACCTTATCGGGCCACTTGAGGAAACTTCATGGATGCTACTACCACCCTGAGGGAAGTCCATCTGTCTCTTCCTCTTGGAAGTAGAAACAGTACAAGTAACTGGTGCTGAACCGCCCTGGCCCACAAAAATAGATTCTCGTAGGTTCCTCTATGTAATTAGCACCTGGTTCACAATAACATGTACATTACTCAACCTGAAAACATTCACCAGTTCCCAGATGTCATACCGAAGACCGTCCTCGAAGCGTCTGGCTCTCAGCGTCTCATCACCCACTAGAACGGGTGAAAAAAGTTGAAACTCGATGAATAAAGTATAATTGTCCATCACCGACATAGCTCCCTCCTGCAGATTCATGATCTCTTGAGTTCTATTGGCCCGCATCGTCTTCAGGAAGAAGAAGTCATAGAATACTGCCTAATAATCTTCCTATGCCATGTCTCTGTGATGCTCTGACTGGGTGGTAACATCCCACCACCTCTTGGAAGAATAACGTAACATATACGTCACGTGCTTTACCCTCCACCCTGGTGGTGTCTCAAGATTCTCAAAAATAGTCTACATCGATTCTAGCTAAGACTCAGGAGCCTGTGGTCCACCATCCCCTGAAAATGTAGGAGGATTATGCTACTGGAAGATAAGAGTATGCTCAGCCATATATGTGGCACCCGACGGTTCTCCCTGTAGGTCTTCATGAACAGCATAAAGCCTTCAAGGAACTGCGCCTCCGTGCTTGTTTCCGCTATAACAACTGGCGCCACATCGGGCTCTGCTGGAGGGTCAACTGGTAGCCCATGGCCTACCATATCGGGAGTATACTCGTTGTCGCTCTCCTGGCGAACAACGTGCGGTTGTCTAGGTGGCATGATAGTACAAGGTAAAAAAAACGCCTTAGATAAATATATATCAAGACTGAAAGCAAAGGAACCACAAAGGGAACAAGAGGAATAAAGCATTTCAAGATTTCCAAGTCAAGACTACATGGCGTGTACAATTACTACACAACGTGTACTTGACTTCTCTTCCCCTATCGGGTCCTTCCACATGGCTAAGCCACACGGCTCTCATTGAACAAAAACTACACGGCGTGTATATCCACTACACGACATGTATGGTGTCATTTTCCAACTGCCCGTGTCATTTGTGACATAGCTGACTACTCAGCTTGACACTACACGGTGTGTTACACTCGCACAAGGCATGTCAACAACCCCGTTTCCCAGCCACATGGTTATGTCCACATGGTCTGTCCTCGGACAAGACTACACGACATGTCCCACTAGTACACTGCATGTTCAAGGAGGGGTGACACCGACCCGTGTTGTTCGTTACACGACCGAGTCCCCAGGTCACACTCTACGGCGTGTTCATCATTGACCCTATGTGTACTAAAGAGGATAACACCGACCCGTGTGGTTAGTTACACGGGCGGAATCTAGGTCCTCATTACACGGCGTGTACATCCGTTACACAGCGTGTTTTACCCAAGCCTTTCCCTACCCGTGTCACCGCCCAAACGGTATGTGACACGGGAAGTGAATACATGACATGTTCACCCCAATCTCTTCCCTTCCACGTGTCGCCGGCCACACAGTTTGTGACACAGGAAGCGTCTACATGGTGTGTACTCGTGGTACTTGACATGTACTCAACAAGTTTATTTTTCTTCCCAAATAGATGAACACACATGGCATGTGTGAAGCACTACACGGCATGGATATTGGGTTTCTGGATAGTATGCCATAAAAACATCCACAGAACCCAGAAAATACTGAAAAACAACACCTATGTTCCAAATTCTGATCCGTGGGGCCCATACTCCCCACAAATCAAAGTTTGACATCTTATCTGTGTTATAAAAAATAAACAGTCAATGATCCACCGAATACCGGTTAATGGGGGCCCATACTCCCCAAAAACCAGAGTTTGGCATTCATTCTATAAGCAAGAACATATATAATTACCCTATCAAAAAACATGTATTTTATCAAAGCAGCTATCACAACAACATCCTTTACTAGCGCAACCACTATCAAAAAACATGCGATTTCTAATCCACCTACATGGCTTGGAAACTATGCATGGCATGTGATTTCTAGAAATTGCCTATATTATGCATGAGATGGAATACTCTCATCTCATCGGGTTGCAAGTAAATAGATCCCATGGATAACATATAACAGCACAATCACAAGTGCGTCACCCAACGGTGAAATCAAATCTACTGTAAATTGAAAAATCAGTAAAATTGCAATATGAGGTAGACTGGCTTTTCCCTGTACATGGGTTAGATACGCCCATGAATAGCTTATTACCAACTACCATTCCCGTCCAATACCTGAATAAGGCTCCATATAGTATGTCAAAGAAAAAACCTCCCTCTGATACCACTTTGTATCTTCTCGGATCCAGGTGCCACGCAATGGCTGCCCCGAACCCGATTCGCCACATGACCTCAAGCACATTTCCCCAAACTCCAGAGGCTGCCGACTAGCAGTGAGGGCCCACATCTGATAGTGGGGAAACTATGCCCTCATTTTTCAATGTGTAGTGCAACATAATGAAAAATAAACCTATAGCAATAGCGGAACAAATAAACCATAGACAACTAGAATGAACAACTGATGAAAAAAAGTGAAAACCAATAGTCATATATATATATATATGAAGATGCATTATGTCACTATTCTATAAAACAGCACGAACATGTCACACTGCAATACAATACATTGCAACTGAAATACAATTATATAAAGCAGAACAGAATAGCCCACAGCATCATGAGCCAATGCTCGGTCCCATGCTCTCCAACACCCCAACAACAATCAAGTACCTATATAAGGGACCTTTCCCTTATCTACACCTACATAAACGCAATCTGTTTGGGCCGAAAAGCATGACCCAAACAGGGTGTAAAAAATGAATCCCAGTAGGCACCCTCCAAAGGCTCGTGCCTAACTGTGTGAAAGCATGCAACAACAGTGTACAGTAGTAAAATTCCAGAACTAAGAAGATCTCAAAAGTTACTAACATAAATGTTTAATTTCCATTTTATTATTCATTTAATCAATTTAATATTAAGAAAACACCACAGTGAATTTCTAGATAAGCAGTCAGCGTCCACAAACAAGCAAAACCTCACCCTCGGGTAATCAGAATCCAACTTGTAGGTATTTCCCTTAGGCATAAGAGGAATTTCCCTCAGGGGTAGGAAGTGTCACCCTCAGGCACAAAGCCTATTTCTCACAAGAACGAAAGAAGTTACCATTAGGCTAAGATAACAACTGCCCTCGGGCTAAGAAAAACAACACCCAGATGCTAAATAAAACACTGCCCTTAGGCGCAAGTAACTGGTCCATGCCCAACATGTAAATAAACATTCACAAGAAATTCATCTCAAGGAAATTCTACAATCATTACTTCAAAGGCATACCATCGGATATCCTGGCGAAACGGCTAAATCTAGGAATGCACCCCTGGGGTGGTCCTGGATCCAAGCACTGATCCCAAACAACAACTTTACAATTTTTTTTAATTACCTATATAGTTATATGTAGTTAAAATAGCCACTACCTCAGCCACATGACACCCCAACATGGGTACATGGCAACAAAATACACAAAACACACCGCAGTTGAAAATATAAATACAAAGCCACCAACCTGAAACACCAACAATCAATATACGTGAACGTCGATTCCAGAAACGCCCAAGAACGTTGTAGATATGATGATGATGAAAACGAATTCAAACGTACATAACTTTCCCTCGAGAAATAATTGGTAAGAACGACTTGAGGAGAGCGGAGGGCTTACCCGTGCGGTTCCAATGAGATCGTCCGAGGCGGAAACTGATTCCTTTTTTGCGATCGATGGATCCTCAAAGGTTCGGACGTCCCCTCCCGCTCCTTCCTCCGGTTCAAAGACTTCTCTATGAACAAGATAGGCTGCTAACCATTTTCAGTGAAAAACATAAAATACAAGGCATGTACTTCCAATTTTTTAACCGTTCCTCTGGCGGCTTCCTGCCAGCATGACACTGTTCACCTGCCGACATGACTACACGACGTGTCTTCATGAGTACACAACATGTACTTCCAAAATTTAGGATTTTTCAACATTTTCCATATTTTATCAAAATAATTTAAGGAAAGAATAATGGATGAAACCCGTGCCTCAAAAATATGATCCGGGTTCTTACATTCCCTTTTGTGGTATTGAATAGTCTTCAAATTTTTAGGAATTTCATCATCCGTTATAGGTCCCAATAGTTTAATCGATGATGTAATACCATCATGTAGAGTTATAAATATATTACAATAAACATATTCATATTTATTCATTTGGATTATTTATTGGAAAATATTGTTCTAGTAGATTGAAATAACTTATTATTTTAGTCCAACTCTCCTTTGATGTCAATTGAGTATTTTCCCAACATATATTCTAATTTCTTAATAGTCCACATAGATGTGTCATTAGGTTGAGTATGATAATATGTAATGATTATTAGTTATGTTATTATATCATGTTGGATTTTTTATCCATTATACATTATTATATTTCAAAACTCAGTTAGATAGAATTCATAATGGTACTCCATATATCCTTAACACATCTCTAATGTATATCATTTCAATTTGATTGATTGAAATTTTTTTGTTGAATTACATTTATTTGAGAAGACTTTGTAAGAATATCAATAAAAACCCATATGACACTACTCCCCTAGATTTTTCACCACCTTAGCCTTTATTCCATTATAAGTACATTTATTTGATATACCAGACACAATAATGTATATTCAGTTATATATCTCTTCATATTTTTGAACAAATTTATCTCTTGACGATAATGATTCCTATTTTTTCTCCCTGGGTGGATGGACGGTATTGAGTTATATGAATCATTTAGAATCAATTTCGTTATCTAATAATTTAATTTAACACACAATATTGACCAAAATCATATGAATCATTCATATTTAATATTTAACTCTCATTATTTTCAATTTATATTATATCCCACCAAATTCTGAATTTTCATAGCATTTCATTGAGTATCCATTATCCTCTGAATATGGTATAATTGTTGAAATATTTGAGGGTTGAATGTTGGATTTCATTACATTATGAATTCAATGTCTTTACATTGTAAATCTAATATGATTGGATCCTTTTCAATTCTCATATTTGATAAAGGTGAGTGATTATTTCTACTTGTAGACCATACTATTAAATTTTTTTCACAATTATTTTTGTGGATTGATAAGTCAAAGTACATAATGAGATCTAACCACATTCCTTATTGTACAATAGGATACATATATGAAAATAAAAATTTGATTCATTACTAATCATTATATATTCCATCTTATCTAAATAATCATTATGTCACTAGATTTTCAATGTAATGATCACCACTTCCAACTGCAGATATTTTGTCAGATAGTTTGTCTTCGTAACATTTATCTTCCACAAGAAGTAGGACATAACTTTATGATTTTACCTTTATACCTATCCTAATATATTCTTTTACACAACACTTAATACCAGAATGTGTTATCCACATGTAGGTAGTGTATGTATTTGTGTTGTTATAATCCTCTTTTCAACACATTGAATCATCCATCATGTTCACTCATCTAAGAAGGTATTACCCCATTTCATGTCATATTGGTTAGGGTGTTTGAAAATCATGATAAGTTACTCATAAATAATTTGTAATTCCATTCAATGTCAAGGTAATTATGGATCTCCTATAAAGGTGATATACTACGATACTCGTTAGTGTCCTTTGTATTATAAGGGTCAGTAAATAATCCATTCCATATGATAACCTACCCTAGAATAATAACATCTCTATAAATAACAAATATTAACTGAACTTTCCATATATTTTATCCCTATAAGAAAAAAATATTATAGTATTCGAATTATACTCACTGTCGTCCTCTCTAATTGATTAATTCATAATAACATATGTAAAGATAATAATTTATTACTATAATATTTAAATACTATGTTTTTTTAGATGAATATTTGTGGAACATTAGTGAGTCCAAAGGGAATCACTATAAAACCATTGTATACATACCTTGTTTGAAAAGAATTATTGAGAATATATTCCATCTTCAGTATAAATTGGACATATCTCGATTGATTTTCCACAAAATTGAATAGAAATTCCATGCTGTAGATCAAAAAATTCTTGTATTCATGATATATGATTCCATTTTCTTTATTCTGATTTTGTTATTCCCACAAAAATCAATACATATGTGAATTGGTACATCATTCTTATCAACATAGTGGACCGGAAAAAGAGCCGGTGAATCACTCCATAATATGATAACCTTAACTATATTCTCAAGTAACATCAAGATATGTTATTAAAATTAAATGGTGGATATTTGATAATGAATATTAGTAATGGGAATAGATCTAGGCATAAGTTCAATAGTTATCTCATCCTCTTAGCCCAGAGAAAGAATAAAAAATTATATGGGAACACCTCTATATAGTACCAAAAAAGATATTTTCTTTTTTGCATGATAATATATCATGTCTCAATCATTTGAAGAATATGTGACTGCTAAAAAAGGAATTATACCCAACATTGATAGGGATATATTGATGGATATCCTTCTATATGAATATACTTGTATAAAATTAGAGGATTCTTATATATGTGGAAAATGATGTCCCATTCAAAAAAGTTGATGTTGGAATTATATAATTGTAGCCAATCCACACCCAATATATCATCATCCTCAAACAATCGATGTATGATGATGTTTTTTTGGAGGTTTAGACAACAAAAATTTACCAGGGCTGCGTTATATACTTTGTATTAAATAATTTCTATATTCACTAGCCTAATAGAAAATTCAATCTTGAAATTATGAGGTTATTATTTAATAGTTTTACTCAATGTAAAAAATATAAATGAATGCATGTAACAAGAATAAAATATAACCTTTTGAATTCATGAATGAATAACCATCAATCCTATAACCACATTATTTTTGGGATCCACCTTTGTAGTATTCATAGCATATTCCCTTAATTGCTTCAATGGAGGTTTTTTTCATATATTAAATCCAACATCCCACACTATATTGAATTGGATCACATAATTCTTATGTTTCAATAATTTAAATTACTATAATGGTAGATGAGTATTGATCTGGATCTTCATTTATTCATCCAAATTATTGGACATCTCTATATCAATTTTTAAATAATTAGATATATTTCCCACATTGTATCATTTGAAAAATCTCCTAGTACCTTTCTGATTGTTGATGTGAGTACTCATTATCGTGTGTTGAGAAATTGGATATTGGGTTTTCATTTCATAAACTAATTTATTTGTTCACACTCTAATACAATACTCCATTTTATTCATTTTATCTCTGATCCCACAATATCATTAAGAGTATAAATATCCATCTCAAACTTATGGTCACAGTGTATACTATCCATATATATTTCAATATATTTAATGAAAATGTATTTTGGTAGACTCATATTTAGACAAATAATGACATAATCCACCATTAAATTATTTTTTATGAATATTACGTAGTTTTAGAAACCAATCCTTGTGATGATTACCTTATACACCATAGTAGAATCATATTACGTTTTATTTAATCCTTGGAAAATTATCTCCATATTATGTTCGATTGTCTAGGGAAAATATATATTAAAAAATATTTTCTTGAATCATTCTAATTCCAAGGAAAAAACATCTTCATTATAATTTGGGTTCTTTATTAGGGTCCAACACTGATCATTTTACACATCAAAAAGATCAAATTTATGAACGAATTTCTCATCTTATTATCCCTATTGGATAGATAGTACCTTATCATATAATTTAAAACATTGATCTACATTGAGGGGATCAAAAGGAATACTGTAGAATGTATGACATTGTTTTATAAAATATTCATCCACAAAAATATTTTTTTAGCGGGAGTGAGTTATTAATGATTCATTTTATTATTCACAACATGATTATGTTGATCTAATACAATCATAAAGATCTAATATCTAGTTCAAATCATGTTTGGATTCACGTTAGGTAAATCATCACATTTCCTATCAGATTAGTCATTTCATGAGTTCTCATATTTTATTCCATTAGCTAAAAAAAGTGTGGTGGGATTGAGTAATTATATATTGATCATATAAAAATGATACTATGAACATATAAGTATGATCATAAAATGAAAATAATATCCTGAATTTTGATTCAATTATTTTTAATCAATATTATCAATGGTGGTAGAACTTATAAGGCACCGGCCTAAACCTTACTTAATATTGAATTAAATGAATAATTCTCATTGAGGATCTTTTCAGGTTTAGAGTTTTAGAGAATTAGAACATAACTATTACATCTCAAAATATTACAAAGTAGTCACTTCTACTAAGTTTCCATAATAAAAAAAACTCTTAAAAAGAAACGTGTCTAGTTCCATGTTTTATATAGGATGACATTCCCTTGATCCCATCCTTGACCTTATTCCACATTAAGTCCTATGAAAACATTTCAAAAAAAATTTTGGGGTGAGCATAAAAAGCTCATTAAGGGATACAGAAAGAATGAAAACTGTCAGTTTTTCAAACATCAAATAAACCATATATACTCTATCAAAGTAATACCTTCACCTTCATGAAGTAGTAAAAACTCCTCACTGAATAAATTATCATTACTTACCTTTTTGTAACCAAAGGATTACCATTAAAATCCATAAAAAGAACACATAACATATATAAAGGTAACTTGGTACATAAACATACTTAAGTGGAATAACCATACGGTCGACTTCCACACATATCACTTAATGGAATAGCCATACGGCCAATTTCCATACATACTTAATGGAATAGCCATACGGCCGACTTCCATACCCAATTCATTGGAGGTTATAACATAACCACCCATCCTGGTATTCACGGCACCACCCGTCATATGCTTTATAACGTAACCACCCGTTAAAATGTCCAAGTCCCAATATAAAATCATAAAACATAAAACCAATATAAAGGAATGATAACATTTCCACATTTCAATCACAATATATCATAAATATATTGACATAATAAAATCCTTTATCAAAACCATTTTCAATACCAAAATACATAAAAGAGTATATGGTATTTATTTTATTTTAAAAACATTACGGCTTGTTGAGGAATCCAAAGACCAAATAATACTCGCGGTGGCGGAAAAGGTTGTTTTCGCCGCGTTCGTTAAAAGAAACATTCCTTTTTGTCGTTTTGTAAAATACTTAGTAGAAAAATATTCCTTTTGT
Organism: Viscum album; assembly: GCA_963277665.1. NCBI lineage: Eukaryota > Viridiplantae > Streptophyta > Magnoliopsida > Santalales > Viscaceae > Viscum > Viscum album. The sequence continues at coordinate 262,906,708 of OY728122.1, read as the reverse complement.
ATAAAAGTAAAGTCAAAGGGGTTTATACACCGTATAAAAGAAAGTTGTGTATAAAACAAAATATTCCTCAATGAAAGGAGATTGAGACGAAGTCCCTTACCTCGGGTCCGACTTGACTCGATCGTTCTTTAACGTCCTGAATAATAAACATGAGTTAATTTATACTTGATTATGAACCTTTTTAAAGTTCATTATTCCTTTTATATCACTTATTTCCATGTTATAAACATTATGTAAACATTTATGTTAATAATGTTTGTTTTCTCAATATTTGGTTTTTAAGTCGAAAGTGGACTTCTTATAATTACATGTTGTTCGTGTGGTCAAAGGTTCTTTATATCCAGAATGAAATTCCCGATTTGGATATAATATGTATCATATATATCCATCATATACAAGTATTTATAATATTACATAATCATTTATGGGTAAGAAATGAAATGCACCGTTACGCATGAACGCTACATTCATTTCTTTGTCATATTAATGGAATTAAAACTAAATGAGAGGTATGTATATTTTAATTCCAGAATTATATTAATCATTTAGATATATCATTAATTATATATATCCATTATATACATGTACTTTTAATAGTACATTACATTTGGGGATAAGAAATGAAATTCACCGTTCATGGAGATGGTAAGCCGTACGTACGCATGGACGCTACTTTCATTTCTATATCATACTTTAATGGAAAGAAATAATAATGATATAGAGTTATATTATAATTACAGTATAACATCATATATAATAACTTTAAATCCATCCTTTACACGTCCCACATATGGAATTAACGAATCACATCACTTTGAGGGGGCAGTAGTCCGCCTTTCCTTAAATGAAGATATCGTGTTTACCCATAATGGAAACCATAAAGGTATGCCCAAAATGAAAAATACAGAAGCTTAAAGAAAAAATACACATATTATATATCATATATAAAAATAGTGACATCATAATGGCCACCCTTGAAGGTGTTAAATGAGTTATGAACAGTCATCGTTTCGGGAGGCAGAATTTCGCCATCCACGGAAACTGTATGTTCTTTAACCATTTGATGTAGTTGTGTGAGAGTGTAGCTCGAATAAATCTTATAACCACATACTAGTATATTTAAGATACTGGTGTTGTTACAAAATAAGTAAATAAAAAGAGTTTAGATGGTTGGAGAAGCAAAATAAAACAAATGAACAAGAGAGAATGAATTACCTTTAAATGTGTAACTCCTTTTGATTTGAGCCTAAAGGATTCCTTTGAAAGGATTCTGCCCAAAGGGAATCCTCTAGGAGGAGGAGAGGGATGTGGAGAGTGTAAATGGGCAGGGTTTGGCCGATACAAAGGCTTGAGGAGTGTGTGAAATGAGGTAGAGGTGGGGGCCTTTTATAAGAGGAGAGGAGGGGCACTTTTGAAAAGTAAAGAAATATTACTTTATTTGAAAATGTGTTTCGGTTTTAAAAAGTCCCACACTGATATAATTCGTGGATATGGTTATAAGGGTTCTAAATCCACTCATACAATTGGTTTTGGACATGTTTAGTTCATAGATTTTACATTATCCTTCCATTTTATTTAAATCGTCAAATAATGATGTCATCGCTGCATCATTATTATGTCATAAATAATTTAATTTATTTAATGTCTAAAATTTTTAAACAAATACTATGATGTAGGAAATAGTTTTATCTTTCCAATGAATATTTATAATCAAAAATATGATCTTTATAACCCCTTGTAAAAATTGTTTTCGTAAAACATATTATGTTTGTGTCATTTTTACTTTTATATTAAATAAAAAGTTATTTATGTCATTTCCCAGCCAAAGTGTCTCCATGGGGTCCCCAAGTTGACCCATGGCTTTTCTTGGTCGTCCATGACACAACCAATGAGGGTAGGACATGTGTCAAGATCATATTATTTTATTAAAGCATTATTATTACCTTAAACTACACTAATTACCACTAATCACGATCAAAAACTTAATAAGTTACTATTCAAAAAAAAATTATTTTAATCTCATTGAACCACATTTTACTTCATAATGACAACCATGTATGTCGGATTTTTGAAATTCAAAACGCAATGATATCAAAATTTCATTTAAACGGAAAATCAGTCTTTATAAGTACCACTTAGTGGTTTCACTATTCATCAAAAATTGAAGTTTTTCAGAAAATTACCAAAAATTCACCCTAAGATATATTTGATATTACGAATTCAAAAATGAAGTCTATTTTACAAAATTCAAAACATATAAGTCACATTAATTAATTTAATAATTAATTCCCGCTGTCAGAGTAAATAGCGTGTTTTTATGAAACAATAAGTATCAAAAGATTGACACTAGTTTAAGTCCAATTTCAAAGTGAAATTAATTCCAACGACCACTATTGGATTTAATGGTAAAAATATTTTATAATTTCACTTTAAAACCAATTCAAAAGATAATATAATCATTTAAATAAATTAGATTAAAAAGAGGTTTTGAATTAAAATACAACATTTTACACTATTCATTAAAACAATTTACTTTATCAGAAAGGTACCAAAAATTTACACAAAGTAAATTTTGATGTCCCGATTCTAAAGAAGAGTTATATTTGGTCCAATAGAATTTATAAGATTGATCAAAACTATATTTAATGACGGTTCTCCGTAAAAAGGTGATAAGTGGACCTTTCGTGAAAATTAGGGTATAAATGCCTAAAATTGGATTCTTTCCGTATTTTAAGCCTTTATCTTTTATTGGATAAATATAAAAACATTTCAAAACATATATAATAATATTTTAGTTATTTCTAATCATTCCCGCCAGTATAAAGACTACTCGTTAACTAACATTTAAAATAATATTATTTTATTACTTGTGTGCAACGTAAGTTTTCAAAGAAACTCATCATTGCGTATCGAGTACGCTATCGAATGTAGAAACCCCTTTTAATTAAAATTAATATTTAATTCGTAAATATTAATTAATATTAAAATTCTTTATTCTTTATTTACCTGGGATGTTACAGAACTATCCCTACGGTTCTTGCTAATTTTTATAGGTTTAAATATCCAAAAATAAAATGGCCACGATATGATATCAATGATTACAACAATATAATTTTACACTTATTACATCATGATTATATGATTAATTAATCATGATATACAAACCAATGATTGAAATGTACAATGTCTTTTGAAAACCATGATCATTTTCGGAATACATGAAAATAATATAAATAATATATTTTTATTAATCTCAATAAGGATCCAATAACATTTATTTAGACCCTTAATCTACATTGGGTAACATAAGGAATACATTTAAAAATGGGATGGGCCCGATATCCGTGTAAGGGAAAATTTTTGGGAATTTATGTATAGAACATGTCTATGAAGGAATGAGATAATAAAAAAACATTTCACATGAATAATGATTTATAAATAGATCATAAAAATCATATGATAATATGATTATTGATTTATAATTGTTTAAAAATAAACACATAACATTAAATAAACATGATTCTATGCTATCTCCCAAAATGGTATCACCTGGTAGACAAAGTCACCTATCATATTAGGAATACTCTCCAATCACATACATAACATATCATAGGAAAAAATTAACTAATTAAATATATAAATATCTACGAGAATCCACCATAAAATTTTTATCCATATATGTTCCTGAAAAATAAAACAATAACAAGGAATAAACATGTGGATTACCCATGGTATAAATTCAGCTTCGAAATAATGTCATAAGGCAAATAAAAATTGTGTAACATAATGTTATATTTTATATAAGGGATATAATAATTATTGGGACTTCATAAGGTAATAATAGATCATTAATATTGATTTATAACTGATGTTAAAACATGAATATTTGTGGTTAGTTAACCATATAAGTGTTCCACTTATGTATGGTTTAATGGAAAATAATAAAGTTTCATTTAAAGTATGGTGATATAATTATTTCCAAAAAACAGAAAGTGAACTACCATTGTATTTAAAGAGAAAATGTGTTATTCATGTAAAATAATTATGTATAATATTTTTTTTATTGTACGTGAAAATTGGTAAGAAAAAGTGATGTTCTCTTTTAATCATGTTTTCTTATCGAGAGTAATTTTTAATGGAAAAATTTTAAGACATATATTTCATATATAATAATGGCGAATTATACTAGATACATATCTGTTAAACTATATAATTAGTAGGGATAAATTATATATGATGAATGGGGAAAGAAATTATAGAATTTTTGGATAATTCATAAATCGATAGATAAAATAGATGTCCAGGGAAATCCCTTACCTTAGGTCTGAATGTGCTTCTCATGTTCCTAGAATATCATTGATAATAAATATAGATTCACTAAAAATTTAACCAAATATAAATTACATATATATATTATTTATTATCATATCATTAAGTTCTTTTATTCCTATTTTGATTAGTTATAATGATTAATTTTTTGTTTTAGGAGAGATTGGTTCATGATTTCATAATATCTTCACTTGTCTATGATTATTAATGTAATTTTCAAATTGAAGTAATTCTCTAGATGGGACTTGATATTATATTCATGAATTTATATATGAACAATGGTCTAAATATTATTATTTTTATTTTAAACAAGGATGATTTGTTTTGATAAAATATAAATGACAAATTACTTGTTTATTTTGGTGGGTATTACAATAGTCATGAACTTTTATCATCAAATTTAATAATATGTATATATATTATTTACAGAACATTAAATAAGTTATAATATACATATAAATTTTTTATTTAACTATGTCATTCATTCTATGACTACTATTTAAGGTATTAATTGGAAATCAATACTAATTTTCTGCAAATGTGGTGAGATAACATATTATGGATGATGATCTCATTATTTTATTAAAAGAAATAGAATGGGATTTTCTATGAGTATTAAATTTGAACAATAAAATTAAAATATTGAAATGAAACCAGATTTATAATTCTATTTGTATTGGTTATTAGGATAAGATATAATAAATAAATAATTTTAGAGATATATATTGTGGTTTTTCCCTCTTGAATGGAATGTCCTTATAGACCTCCTTGAGGAACACTAGATTTTTACATTGGGTGAGACCAGTAATTCTATGTCCTGGAGAATATTAATGGGAACTGAATTAGATTTAATATTTAAATGATATAAGTATTATATGTTTAGAGGAGAAGGGGTGGTGAAGGTTTGTCTTAATAATTACAGAATATTGGGGTTTCTAATTATTATATTTAATAATTTATTACTTTATCGAAAAGGTATCAATATTATTGTTAATTTTATCGATATATAGTTAAAATTGAATTTGAGTTTAAGTAATGCGTTATTACATTATTTATTACTAAAAAATCATGTATTTGTATAATAATGTTAAAAATGGTAAATTATCATAATTCATTATTCATAATAATATTAACAACATTAGAAAAATAAAAATTATTTCCCATGACCATTTTTCAATGAGTAGAATTAAAATATTGACTCCATTTAATGAATAAAATTTCCAAAATATGAGTGATTTAAATTTTAAATTTAATCACAATATGTTTTAAAAATTTATCTATTTTATAATTATAATTGAAATTATGTCCCCTTGAAAAATTAAATATGGTAAATTAAAATTATATTATATTTATAATAAGGAATAAGATTTATTTTTGAATAAATTTTATGAAAATATATTTCCATTTGAAACATTATATTCTTTTAAAAATTGAAAATAATACATTAATGATTTTAAAAATTTCAAACACATAATTTATCATATGAAAAAAAATTATTTACTCATAAAATGATATAAAAATATGATATTTTAATATTATAATAATCATAAAATCAATTTTAAATCTTTGTATGCGAGGATACTATTCTACTAATCATATTACTATTCATAATGGTGATATTACTATTCCAATGATCAAGTCACTAATTCAATGATCATATTACTATTCTTACTGTTAGATTTATTCTATTCAAATATTTTCTAATGTCCTAGAAATACATATTATTCCATTAATTATTCATTAAGATATAAATTCTATAAATATTATTTATACATTGATCTTAGAAATTCAATTTTTAATATTAAATTTTTTTTTATCAGTACAACTTCCCTCATGAGTTCAGCAATTTAGTTTGATCGTGATAATCAAAATTATCCCATTGTAAGAATTTAAATTTCTATTTATTAGCACATTTTATTTTTTGGAATTATTTTTTATAAATTTTCTAATTAATATATCATTATATATTTATGAGAATAACTATATGTTAGATACTGTTAATGAAATTTTTAATAGAAGGGAAATATTGTTAATAAAATTTAGGTCATTACATAGGTCATGAGATATGTTATCAATGTATCTAGTAAAGATTCATGGAAGGTAGTTTCTATGGTTCTGTTTCTGTAAATTTCCATGTTTTTAGTATGTAATTTTATTTTCTTAATAGATATTATTTAAGATTTATGGGGAATATTGATTATTTTTTTGTGATTAACTTACTATTTTTCATGGTAATAGTCATTAAATCACTATATGTGATTGCAGAATTGATTCTAGATGAACATTTCGATCTATTTTGTACAAATATCCCTTTATATCATCTATCTATGTTGAAATACCTATCTTCATTCATTTGATATAGAAATAGACTTCCTATTACACTTTATCAAGTAGATAATATTATTATTATTTCTTATTATTTTCGTATTTCATGTAGATATTTTGTAGAATCGTTCATATATTATGTAATTTATATAGGTTGCAGGAGGTTGGTACTAGTGAACAATAGTAATATAACTTTTTTAGTTGAGATGAATCTTGTTCACTTATTGTTGGATGGTTTCTAGGATTTACAACATAAATTACCACACATTCCTATTTGTAATTGTTTTTTCAAAATTCAATTGCGGGATTATATGATTATTCTTTTTAGGATGTACTTTTGAAACCACCTTCATTACATGGATCAATGTATCCTCACTTGGTAATGTATTGGTTGAAAATGATTAAGATAATTTTTGAGTTTCTAGAAATCACTAATTTGATAAACATTATACATGAATACATCATGATTGAGTAAATCAAAATGACTTATAGGGACTTAGTGGAAATAGAGAAAAATCAATAATTCATGTAGAAAAATGTTTCCAATATTCTTCTCACAATGATGTTATATCTGAATTCAATTATTTTGGTGGTAAATAATGTGTTTCTCAACCCCCAATAAAGTAAACTCACTGGTAAAATGTAATCCAATTGATGTATATAGATTAAAATATTTTTGTCTAAGGATATATTCAATGACCAATTGAGGAATTTTTGGATTGAGAAGGGTCATAGAATTAATATTTTACTATATTTTTTCTTGTTTTAGATCAGTTATAATGTTTATGTGTTTCATAAAGAATATATGGTTGAGATTAACCCCACTACTTTCTTCGGGTTTTAAGAGGATAATGATTATCCTAGTGTATGTTATATAACATCCATAAAAAGAAATATGTAAAGTCATAAGATTGTGGTGGTTCTCCATAGTAGGAATCTTAAAAACCTCAGGTATATCCTAGATGATGAAATATAAATAGATAATTTTTCCATTCCCTTTCCACTCCACACAGTGGATTGGGATCATAAGAACCACAAAATATTTTTAGTGAAATCATATTCATCTTTAAAAATGGTTTCCAATAATATGAATCTAAAAATATTATTCATAATGTACAAGAAGAGTCTCTAGATGATGCTAATGTGGGTGTATATAATATTATAGGTATAATATCTATATCTTCTTATTTAGCATTATATTATATTGGAAAAAATGAATTAAATATATTGACCTGTCTTTATAATCTGAAAATTATCATATATGCATTATATATTTTTTATTGATATTTGAAATCCCATGAGAATGAATAGAGGGAAGATCCATTAGTGTCCTTCTTGTGTATTCACATTATCTAAAATTGAATGTACGTACTATTCTTGGGTTCCCATCATGAAACCACTAGATATTATTTTTTGGAAGGATTTGATTATTTCTCAGAGGTTGTGGATGTATTTTTACATTTTATGGGTATCTATTACAACCCCTGAGATGATATACCATGTATTTAAGGGAGAATGAAATTCAAATATGACTAAATATGGACAATGTTTTCTGGATTTGTGAACGGTATGATCAATTTTTTATTTTTTCGTCGATCGAGAATATTTAAGTGATTACCTCCGTACACATTTCACTATTTCTCAAATATTTTATTTCTGATTTCACTACATCACAACTGGTAAGATAATTTAGTTTCATATTAAATTTTTACAAAGTTATTGACCACATTTTGTCCATTGTTATATATTTTCACCATCATAGTGTAACCTTTTGAGGCCATAGTTGAATTTTATACTATAGATTGTATTTATACAGCTGATAATATTTTTGTCATGGTTCCTATTATCATTAATAACATGAATAAGAGAAACTATTACAATATTTATTTAATATAACGATAATCGTGTAACTATGAATTAAAACTATCTATTGATAATGATTGGTGATTTTTTAAACTGTTGAAAGAGGATAATTTTTTTTAAAGTTATTTTTTGATCTAGTTAACAATCAGTGAGAATAAAAAAGGTTCACATTTAGATGATTGATTTCATGAGTTTAAATTTCCACATATAATATCAGATTACAACATTTCATCTATTAAATGATCTCTTCATTTCTATGTAATTTCTTAATAAGATACTTAATGTGTACCCTGAATAATATTTTATTTTAATTTTGGACGATATACTATTTTAATCCAATACCATGAATGTCCTTGTACGTCATATGTGAGCTATTCTATAAACATGGAAAAATCACAACAATTATATAAAGAATGTAAAATTAAGTTTCTAGATTTTAGAAGTGTTTTTGGGATATGTGGTCACAAAAAATTTTATATTTATTTATATTTCAAATTTCATTGAATTTGTGAGATGGAGAAATAAAAAAAATGAGATAAAAATAATCCTAGGATTTATGATACCTTACCACATATTCCTTAGAGTTTTCTAAAATTTTACCTCTAAGATGGTCACTCCAACTTTTATTGTATTTATGATCAAATGGGAATAGAAATTATGGATTTAATATATTTAGATGAAATTAATTTTTAAAAATTAATTATTGTTGACTCTTATAGTGTTTTGGAAAGGATATGATGTCATTGGTTACACATCGATTTTAGTTTTTGGTTTTTTCCTTATGCATGGTGATCCCGTAGTAGCAGAGGGATCAAGACAGGTGTGGATGCACCATATTAAATATATGACATATGATCTAGAGAACATATATTTGATACATGAATTCATGGTAAAGTGAAATTACATTCATTTATAATTATTAACCATATATTCAGACAAGTAAATCTTATGTGATGTGTTCTATAAATAATATCTCAACCAACGAATGATGTGATTCATGATGTATATATAGTATTTTGATTTTCCACTCGTCATCAGAATTCTATTATAGATACCCTGAGTAAGAAACCTATAACCCTATCCCGACATGAATCATTATAATAGCGTAATATAATGTAACTCATTGATCTATTTATTTTTCCATTCTGGGATAAGGGGTATGAATTTGATTTTGGAAGATTTCACATTATGCCTGATTTTCATTAGTTGATTCGAATCGTTCGATGATAATTTCCATGGAATTAGGGCCTATCATTGTTACATGGAGACCATTTGTGAGTGTTTGTTCCAATTAGAGGGTAACATATGTTTAGATAACCATTAATCTATTCCTCTTACTCTACGAATGGATATAATGGTGTCTATCATAGTATATAGTGGGTTTCAACCTTACAACCAAAAATTTATATTGTGATATGAAGTGATGATTCTTATGGAAATAAATGAGATGTGGAAGAAATAAATTTTTATCTCATTATTATATGTATAAAGGTAAAAATGGGAACCATGTGATATTTTTTATGCATCATAGATATCCAATGATATCATGGAAGTGGCATTTGAACATTAAAGTTTTTTTGTGGGGGTTGATTCAAACAAAATGTGGGTAAAATGTGATATAGGTTTGGATCAATAGAAATACCAAATCACCTGAAAACAATCCCATTCATAAAGAAATATTTTTTGAGGACATGGGGCGTCTCTACATTATAGATAGTGTCATATTTCATGGAGTTACATTTTCTTTAATATTAGATATGTATAATTATATTATTCTCTTTTATAGAGTGGCCACCATAAGTCCCTGGGAACATACATATATATTTATAGTAGTGTGTTATCCACAAAATAATTTCTATATACATAGTGTTATAAATATTGTATAGGGAAAGAAACATAAATTTTTTAATGAATTTGGTGGATCGCGGGAGGAATATGTGGGAACAATTGATAATTTTTACAAAAAATATTCTAATTTTTTATTCGAATGGATAATTTTTTCCTATGCTGATGACCTGATACATATCCATTATTTTTTTATGTTACTGCTGAATATTCATTATTGTTATCTTTTTCGGTCAAATAGATGATGTTGATGATTTATGTGATCCACTACAGAGTTTTCAGTACACCTAGCTATTAAAATTCCTACATTGATTGTTGTTGATGACATTTTTTTAGTATTTGGCTCGATTTTCATGAGTGTTTCACATCATTGGGAGAGTGATGTCTTTAAAAATGGATAAATCATTTCCCAATATTTTTACGCCTTTTTGATACTTTTTAGTGTTTGGGGATGAAGTCCTAATATTTGGAAATTTCGACAAAATTTTCATCGATATAGATCATGTTTTAGGAATTGTATATTTAAATGTATATTTATGATCCATGTCAAGTTTTGGGAAAGGATGATCTTTATATAGTGTCTGATTCATCAGTGACTGCTCATATAGTAATGATTTATTATTTTTATACAAATGATATTCCTGGTATGTTTATATAATTGGATTATGTGATATTGAAGCATGGTTAACTATCACATGAAATTTATTATTATAATTCACATTTGAGAGTGTAGTGGACTTGTCTCTTTGATATGGTTATTTATTGACCTAATTTATAAGGATAGAATGTGTTTTTGTTGAGGATGATATAACATTATATTACCTTTTATCATGTATTTTTTGAAATTTTGTTGATTTATCTTTTTTGTTTTTTATGTTTTCATCTACGTGTGGATAAAGATATTTTTTCGGATGAAATGAAACAAATTTCATGGATGTTTGTTTGTTTGTAAAAAATAAGGTGTATATATAAATATTACTGATATAGGTACTGAAAATATGTACGTTCTATAATGTATAGATTGAAATCTACACTATTGGACATAAATATGTGACATTAGGAATAATGATAGTTACTTCAAATTTAATCATTACTTCTCCATGGAGGGCCATCTGCACTTTGAATACATGCTTGATACATATCAGTGCTACAGTCATTTGGACATAACTATTGTGTGGAGATTTAGATGTGTAATAGATTTACCATTGGTAATGTATATTTATATGTGGTAAATGATTTTATGGTGACCAATATATCAATATGGATAATTGAATTTTATTAAGGGGTTGTATCATGTATTTTCTATTTTCAAATTTTTCGTGCCATTTCGATGGCGGGTAAAATTTTGTATTTTTTATTTACTTAAATTAACTAGGTCCAATTTTATATTTCAGTTTCCCCTAAAATACTATAATTTTATATAATGTGCATTGAAGGATCCCTTGAGATGAATTAACTCCTTCAAACTATTTTATTCTTAGATCAAGGCTCCAGTGGTTGTAATTTATTCATATATGGTAATTGATCTCTCTATGATTTGGTTTTCATACTTTTCTTCTTTTCTATCTTTCCAGATTGATGAATCACCATATTTATGATGGATTATATTTTTGTTTTTGAGGATGGTGTCTATAGTCTTTCTTGTTGGTCATCCTCCAATTAATCTCTCTATTGGACTTCCTCTTTTGATTGTTCTAAAATTTTATTATTGATTAATGGTTGGTGATTCAGTATTATTTTAAAATAATATTGAATTGTAAAAATTTAAAATATCATTTTAATTTTTTTAATATTATTTAAATATCATATTAGAGTATATTATTGTTATATTTTCATATTCTAAGGAAAATATGACCCCCTAATATCAAGGGAATTGGATTTGATGGGTTGTATTTATAAAAATAACCCCTTAATTTGAAAATTTGTTATATTAAATTATTTTATTTTGAAATAAGAATAAAATGAAAAAAATTCATCTATATTTTTATTGGGGAACTAATTAATGAAATCCTAAGATGTGGTTTGGATAAGTAAAAGGAGTATTGAAAACTAAATTTTTTTAATTGAATTTAATTATGATGTGAAATGATTGATATTACAATGATTTATTCATTGATTAATATACTGAAGAACATGTGATACTAGGTAGTTTATATGGTAATCATGACATCAATTCTTGGGTCAAATCAACATGCACAATATTAATAATTACATATGCAGAATAAAATAAATTTTTAATGATCTTTTTTCCAAAGGGTGAGTTGAGTTCTGACACCCATTATCTAGGGACCTATGGACACAATTATCTAAGATCAATGATTGAGAACTATAAGGACTGTAATACCAAAATCTGACATACAACATGGATTGAAACACAATTCTATGATGTACATGACTTGAGTATTAGATTCCACTGAATTATATAATTACATTAATCGGGCCACTTGTTTATATAATTTTTTCTATAATTTTTTTTCATATAATCCTATATTTTTATATCCTCTATCCCATTTAATTGATTTAATGTTTTTTTAAAATATGAAAAATTCAATAATATTTATTTCAATATTTAAAATGTATGAATGCATTTCCATATTTTAATGGGATTGATTATAAGAAACCTTATAATAACATGTAATATTTCGATCTCATAGCATTACATTTCCTTTTATTTTATATATATATTATTTTTTAATTATTTATTAAGGTTAAATATCCACATATAATTTTTTTTTGTTCTGGAAACATGAGAACCAACATGATATAGGAGACTAGTGTAGATTTGAATAAATTTTTGGATATGTTTACCATTAATATTTTAATCAGTAGGCATTGTGTCTTTTTTAGGTATCTTTTGGACACTATTTTACATATATTCTACAATTGTGTTTCCAATTTAGAGTGTTGATAATAAAAAATATAATTATTTATCATAATCATTTTTAAGCATGAATCAATTCTTCTTTTTTCATCATTGATTCCATGTTCCAGTCAGAAACCTGTAGGATTTATGATTACCATAATACCCATTTCATGGACATCTCATGTATATATTAACCATGTTATTTTATATGGTACATAAAAAAGAAATATACCATAATTAAATATTTAAAATATAAAAATATTATTAAAGAAGAATAAAACTAATATTGTCACAATTATAGACACGATTTTAGTCTGAAGTGTTTTTTGAATAGTACAAAATTCCAAGGACAATTTTGACTCTATAAACTATAGTTATCCTCTCACAAAAAATTTAAGATTATATTGACAACCCTATAGGATATTATAAATAGATATCATATAAACATATACAAGGATAATACATTAAATTAAATAAATTAAATAAATTAAAATAAATTAAAATAAATTAAAATAAATTTATTTAAAAATATCAAAAATTACTATCTTGAAACATTAAATTAACTAGATTCTTCATGAGAATTAGTTTTATATCATTCCAATGTTAAATCATGCATTCTATATTCAACCATGACCTTATATTAATTATATGATGACATTATAAAATACTTTATATACTATATGTGTTAGTGTAATATATAATTAAATAATTTTATAATACTCAACACCATGGTTCAAATATACCATAATCATTTTACCACCAAAATAAATTTTAAAGGATGTTATTAAAAATATCAATGGGTCAAAACCCAACAACCTTGGTTGTGAAATTTTCCAAAGCATTAGGGATATTTTACCAAAAATAAAAAATATAATATCATTTTAATGGTTATGGTCTCTGTATTTTCTCTCAAACTCTAATTATCTCTTCAATGGAATATTTTATTATCACATGAAACACACTAGGGGATTATTACATCCTCAATGTATGTTCTCAGATAGATCCAAAAGTTACACTATGTACACAAAAATACTTTTTCTATATTTATTATTTTTCTCACCCCATTAAGTTCAATTCATTATATCATTATAATATCTATATAGATAAAAAATCTAGATGATATAATGGAATCAATATTACCATTTTAGTAAATATAAATGGTATAAAACCATTCCAACCAATTTCCATTATCCAAATTAGCCAACATTAATAAAATAAAACACCACCTCCACCAAATACCAATATTCCATATGAACATTATAATTCAAAACTCCATGATCACCCTACTCCAACAGAAAGGTAATGTGTTATATATATGCATATAAACTCTGATGTCTCTTCATAATCCACTTTCATTCTCAAATGATATTTATAATTTCTATTTTTTCATAACAAAAATCTGGTGCCATGAGTAGTAACTCAACTAACATATATGAGCACAATGGATACCCAAATATTAATCTATAATGACCATAAAGTGGAACCATGATAAATATATATTGATTGATATTTTATACACATACACTATCAATGGAAAATGATGCTCCCACAACATGATGAAATGTAAACACATGAACAAAAATCATCATATAGAACATGATGAGTTTTGTTATTTTTTCCATCACTCTGTGAATGATATTATGTGAATATTAAAAAATTATCCCATAGATCCACTCAATACTAATTGAAAATTTAATATATAATTGAGGAATATTGGTCAATTAATTGAATTGAGGATACACTGTTAATTTATAAAAAATCCTACCAGAACAAGTATTTATGGACATCTATTGAACTCTGATACATGATGGTGAGAATGTTAAAAGATAATGTTTCTTTTGTGAAAATCACATGTATAGTGTTTCTGACCTCCAATTGAGCATGAATGTCTTTAAAAAGCACAACAATATTCTATCACATTGACACACTAAAAATTTTATTTTTTTAACAAACCAACCAAAACAAGTTTCTCAAATGTTCTACAATCATTTATGTGATCGATAGAAAAAACAATTATAGTACATCATCATTGATATCTAGAAGTGATTATACTTGAGAAAATTGAAATATATTTATTCAACAAGAGGTTCCAATATGGGATATGTATGGAACTCTCTTAGAACATCCACCCAAAATGTGACTAGTACAAAATTCTACCATTTGTAGAGAATGTCATTATCCAAACTTTTTGGTATTACATCAGGTTCATTTCTAGTGGACATCTAATAGTATAAGACCTCAAAATCGCCACCTATATTCTATAATTCAGACATATATTATTGAAAAATATGATTCACACGCATTGATCTAGGTTATACTACACCTTTTATAACATCAATTTAAAAATACAATGCATCCAAATACTAATTCACCTCACATAGATACTACAAATGATATTTCCAACTTAAAGAATCTATAAAATCACCCCCAATCTATGATTAATTAATATCTGGATGTTTTAATTTTATAATATCCTAAGAAACTAACTTCATCTTAGATAAAGATATCACCATTGGAAGATATACCTTATACTCTTGTAGTATAGATGAATAATAAATTGTTCATAAAGAATGTATTGTTTTTATATATATATGGTTAAAACCACAATATAAATCTATAAGTTGGGGGTTGGATAATTTTTCCTTTTCGTTATCAACCTGAAAATCCAATTTGATATCACATCTGGCTATTTTATCAACCAAAACCCATGTAATATCAGGATAAATTACATAAATATTTTGTGAAACCCCTCACATTTAGTATCCCTATAATTAGAAATCATATAATTCCTCAAAAAAACCATACATGACTTCGATTTCATCTACAAATATATTAATAAAATTTAAATTTTATTCCATGATATAAAAGGTGTTGAAAATTTCAATGATTTGTGCATTAATATCGAGTAAAAAAATTCAAATCTATAGAAACAGAACACCTAAAACATTCTATTAATTGTCTCCAAAAAACACTACATCAATAATCATTTTGTTCATAGCTACTCCCTCTACTGAGATGATGTATCCCAAAACGATGACTTATAAAATATATAACTATCACATCAGTTATTCTTCATATAGTTGATTATCAAAATTAATATCTTGAACCATCCTTTAAATCCCTACAAACTCTTCATCCAATATATAATAAATAAGAATTTAATTGATAAAAAATAGGAATAACAGGTTCAGTAAATATTAAATTTTCTAATTCACGTGTCCCATAAAAGTAAAAGGGGTGTTCATCACGAAAATTGGCACGAATAGGCACTCAAAATCACTATAGTAACATTTGAATGTCAGAATTGGTATATTCTCCTTATTTCCATGTATTAGGTTATTTCCTGAACTATATCATTATTTTTGAATCACCTCATACTTTTGTCTGTATCAATGAGGTAGTAGATCATTGTATGTGGAAATATGTTTTTAATAGGATCTAGATAACTGTGAAATTTATCCAATCATAAACTCATAGACTTATCTTAGTTTAAGGGGAATAGAATTGTTACTACCCTTGATAGATACACAATGATTGATAAAGCCTCTTCTATAAGGGTTCTCCAACTACACCTTAATCTCTTGAACCTCATCATGAGAAATCCAATTTTATACTAAATATATCAATTAATTAATTATTTATAATTTAATACATAAATAAACATTCTAATGATGAGGCAACATTGGTATGTGAATTAGAAATTCATCAGCTACTCACCTACTAAATTGGGGAATCAAATATCCACTATCATTACAACAATAATGAGCTTGTTTAGACATATAGTGGTTATTGGATCTATTTTTAATCAAATGATACCAATTTATTCTATCATTAATTTTATTCCTCCAGTTAAGGGGTATGGAATCTAATTATATTGGTTCAGCCACATTGTATGACATAAGAATTAAATCATGTAATTGTAAATTGAAAATATGTTTTCACCCCAACTGATAACTTAATGAATCATGAAAATATTGAAATTGTTTCAGGGGAATATCTCCCTAGTAAGATCCAATTAAAACATAAAATATAAAAATGTAATCATTAATTCCCATATATTAGTAGTATATAGTTTTATAGATCATTATATATCCTCTAAAGATATACATTGTAAATGATAAATGGATTTATCATAAAATGAATTGCTCATTCCTATATATTAATATTTGAATAGAATGTCTAAAAGAAAATTATCGTACTGTCTATCCTTCTATGAGTCGCCTATCCATTTTTCATAACAATATGAATCTAACCACACCCTTCACCAAACACTACCAAAGCATGAGAGGGGCCACAAAGAGGTTTTTTTAGTATAAAATAGTTGTTAGCACCACCACATACAGGTATCCTAATTTATCTACTATTATATCTATCCTCTTGTTTCTCCTATAATATACATGACCATAACTTTGTCAGTTCATCAAAATCTATACAATATTATATGCAGGTATGTTATTATCATTTGGAATGACTTCTCCCTTCAATAAAATAATACCTCTTATGAATAGGAATAATTGAACCTCTACGGGATCCCTTAGCATGTTGTCACCAATGATGGAATTTTTTTTTGAGTGTTATGTCTTTTTACAACTAAAAATAGTTATGTATCTCCATGTAATCAAGAAAAAATATATCAATGATACTCATGAAATGGCATTATCCTATTAGAACTTTTGTTGTATATTTTAAAAACCATGCACTATATATATTGAAATAAATCACCCAATAAATATATAACATGTGTATACAAAAACTATATTATGGGTGGATGTAATAATAATTTCAACCTTCTAAAAATACCTTATAATTATTCTCATTTTGTAGGCCCCATCACTAAATTGATAATTATCATGATCATATCATGAAATTAGAGCTAGTTGTATGCATGTAGGTATCCCAAAATAGCATATTTCAAAATATATCTGATGAAAATATCTAGTTTATGGATAAATAAGGCCATAGAAAATATAAACTACTCATATTTGATTAATGCTCTATTTTCCACTTTTACTTGTGTCTCGGTGCTTTGATTCAATGAAAGATCTATTAGAATAATAGGGAAAGGGAACATATCCTGTGACACCATAACTGGATTTTATTGCATTAAAAATATAATGGAAACACATTAAAATAATTCTTCTAATTTCAAAAAAAATTATATAATTTCTAATAGGACTCGAAATATTCATTATTTCTTACAAAAATTACACCAATCATTCCCATTCATGAATATTGGGGAGGCGTTCTCGATTACAACATATCAGAAGTGACCCCTTTCCCTTATCTTATAGAGAATGTTAAATAGACTAACACTTAAAAGATGTTATAAAAATGTGTGATATAGTAACCTAATACACTAGTACATACACACACAAAATTTAAAAACATGTGTTTAAACAGATTTTTTTCACTATGTATAATATCATAAAAATGTCGTGTTAGACAAAATAGCATGTTTTAATGATTGATGATATAATTTTAATATATTTTCTTAAACATGTCATTATAAAATAAAAATTTATTTTAGTGATATTAATTGTAATAAACAAATTTATAAAATTTGATATATTGTATTCAGATAATGATAATGAATTTTTTTAAAGTCTTTATATGTTTGGAAAGTACATTTTTCTAAAAAAGGATTTAACTAATTTTTGTAAAAATAAAAATTTATATTGTTACACATTAGTTAAATTTATTAGAATAGTTGAAATTTATTTTTAATCATAAATTCAATATTTGTATATTGTGACATTCAATGAGTTTTTTAAAATGAAATATTTTTTAGTGAATATTGAAAAATAATTATTTTTATTTGATGCTACATTAATATATAAAAAATTTATTATGTTAAATAATATTTAATAATTTTTTAAATAATTATTCGTTCCCATTTTTTATTTAAAAATTAATTTAATTGGGAAAATAATCTTGTAGAATTTTTATATTAAATATTTCTCTATATATGAATATTTTATTTGTAATAGGTTATATATTTACAAGGTCGGTGAGTATAGATTGAATAAAAAAGTTTCTAATTAGGTAATAAAAATTTGAAAAAATGGATTCTATATTTTGATTTATCATATAAAATATTATATTAAATTTTCAACATTATTTTTGGTTGAAAATATTTATAATAATAGTAATCATAAATAGTATTGTTTATTGTTAGAACATGTGTAATATATGAAAAAATTCAAATCATATGTAAAAAATCACCGAAAAAGTCCAAATAATGTTTTATTTCCATATTTAGAACATATATCAACTTATTTTCAATAATTTCCCATTTTGGAGCCTTGTGGAATGTGTAAAACAAGGGTATATCCTTTTAAATTCAATTTTATCTATTGTATAATCTCACCCACTAATAAAAGGGAACAACTATACTCGACTATTCACAATTCTATCCTAAATTTTTATGACCAACACATCCCCAAATACCTCCTTCAAATTATACCCAACATCCGAGTATCCTTATTTTTATTATTAATATATCTTATATCGGATTATGGTTTTATTTAAATGATGTTTTTTAATGAAGAAGAATTGTTCAAAACTGAATTTTTGAAAATTTATTCTTCAGCCTCATATTATATTTTTCTGCTACTATTATATATAAGTAATAACTTTATTCGGTATAATTACATGATATTGGGTCATTTTATTATCACATATGAAGAAATTTTTTATTTAAATGATATAATAAATCATTAATTGATTGTGTGGTGGACAACAACATTACAAACTGATGTAATTTTTTTCCTATCACTCCCTCTCGTGGTTGGATAAATTGATGGGTTTAAATGAAATATTTAATATTTATTATATAATATAAATTTTTAATTATAATTATTTAAATACCCTCCTACCATTAAATACATTGAGAAATGATAACATTGCTCCTGAGTACTAATGGACTACTGTATCCTCAAAGCGATGTGATTTGTTATCCAAATTCATTTAATATGTATGGTAATTAGTAAAGATTTATTAAATATATAGTATATATATATGATATAATAATTAATCTTTAAATATTATATATAAATTAAATTTTATTTGATCTATCCACCATTAAAATTAAATGTGTGTTCATGCATAAATATATCCTACTGTCTCCCTAAATATTGTGATTCATTATATATGTCAATATTTTATGGATTAATATAAGTATAAATATAATTAATATTTTTTTATTTATCACATATGAAATTTATTTAGATAATTAAATGTTGATTGGTGAAAATAAACCCAAAATTCCAATAAAAAACATTCATGAATAAAAAAGAAGTCATTACCGAAAAAATGATTTTAACAAAAATTGATAGAATATTTGTAATAAATGGTCATATAAAAATACTTTTTTGACTAATATATATATTATTTTTTTATTTAATATGTTTTTAACAAACCTATATTTAATTTTCATAATGTTTGAATATTTATGATGATAGATGAGACTTGAGGTACGTTATTGTTGTCTCGCATTTCTCTCTATGAGGAATATGAAATATTCTTAGCTTTTGGTCTTTATTAAGGTAATATAAATCTCATGAATGTAATTTATTATAATACTTGTTAATTTGATGGGGATTAAAATCCAATATATGTTTATTTATTTAATGGGTCTTTTTATTTAAATAAAAAAGTTGTTGTAAGATTTTTTACATTAAAACCACATTGATTGGGAGGATTATTTATGATTTTTATTTTGATGGTGAAATATAATGATCTAAATCTGATGAGTGTCATGAATTTTATTATATGATGGGTTTTCATAGATATTACACTTTTCACTTTCACTTCCACCTCCCCAATACATAATGATACCAATTTTTTCGATAAATAATCTTTATTCTTCTCTAAATGTAAATTCTTTTTTTAATTGACATTTTTTAAAAAACTTATTTCTCAAAATTTTATAAATTCTATAATGGATTAGAATATAAATATATGTTACACATTATTAATTTCACAAAAAATAAAAATGATTTATTTTTCTGACCATGAAATATGGAATTACTTACAAAATTGATAAATGGATGGATGATTTTATATACATGGAATAATTTTTTTTATATTAGTGTCCACTAAATTATTATTTTGTTCATTAAAAGTTTTCAATTTTATTTTAGTAAAAAATAAATATGATAATATTTTGAAAATTATTATACATTAAATTTATAATTTCATAGATAAAAGTATATTTTCATCCTGAAATGATTCAAGTGATCATTCAAAATCATCTCTCATTTTTGATGAAATCTGGTAATGTTATATATGATTTAAAGAGGATGTGATACTATGATACCATCCATACTAGTAAATATGATGGTAATGTATTATTATCACAATATGTTTCTGAACCATATTGCAATTTTTTTGGTTAATAAATGAAATAATGATAAAATTTTTATGATTCTCATTAATTTTTTAATGGATTAATCAATTATGAAATTTTTAAGAATATCCTTTCTTATCCAGGGTTATTATATGATTAATGTTTCATTAATTTATAGCAAAAAAATTTATGAATTATATAATAGGTAGAACATAGTTATACATAAAAATAATTGTTTAGATATGGATTACTCATGAGTTAATATGTTATATATGATCCATATTTCATGTTATCAACATTTTGTGTGGACCCAGTTCTCATTTTCTTATTATTAAGCATGGGTCGAGATATGATTTCCAAAAGGTTATATGTAGACATTCTTTCATTTCTATAATTTCTTGTGTTGACTTAATTTCATTTCCATATATTTATATGAGGTCATTTTTAATTGTCTTTAATGTAATGAGTTAACTTAGATCCATTCATACACTTCCATAATGTTTAATCATTATATAAATACCTAAAATCTATGAAGTTTTTCATTAATTTTCTCCCACTAGTCATTTCCATATATTAAATTATTATTAATGTATTATTATCAAACAAATATTAATACATTAATCATATGTATGATCCATGACATGATTGGTATAGTCTTAAAAAGTTGTTATCATATTCTCATACAAATATGCTAACGATATGTCGATAAATTTGTATTTAATCTTCATTGAGAATTTAGTATCACACAATCTTATTTTTCTGTCATTCAAAGATATTAATCTATTATATTTAATATTGGTTATTTCAAATTATTTTTTTATTCATATGTTAAGATTTATTATTTATTCATTAAAATAAATGGCCATTTTCTTTGGATTCATGGGAATGTAATGATATCTTCAATTAGTAAGGATGAAAAAAATACAAGGGAACCCTCAGGATAAGCATAATAATTTCATTGATTATTTTTATAATGATATGTAAAAGGATAAGTTTATGGGTATGTGTATGTGTAGGAAAATACTCTAAAATTTTATTGAATCGTAGAGGGAGTGGTTGGTGAACAATTATACCCCTCTATACATAGTATAGGTTGATGCATCCATTGAATGATTTCAAATATGTGTAATAAATTCAAAAAAATTCATTGAGATGAACTTCATCACTAAATAGTTAAAAAATAATTCGTATTGAAACACACCTCCATTGGAACTCCTAGGGTATAATATTTTTAAATTGACAAACTGTAGATGTACAATAATGAAGGATTAGAAAAATGTTAATTAATGGCTTATGTTGAGAATATGGTTCTATATATTGAAACAAACGATTCATGATTAATGAATCATATCAAGTATTTTTCATTATTATTCAGTCTATCTAATGAATCATTATAGATGTGGTATAATGATTTGTATTAGTAATGTTTATAACATAAAATGATGACTAATGTGTAATGATAATTATAGTGATGTTTTTAACAATCTATTTTGATCTATGTTATACAGTGTACCTTGTATCATGAATGGTATATAAAAATGTTAATTATTATCATAAAAAATATGATATATAATTATTAATAAAAAATCTAATCGAATTATGATCAAATATAATATATATGATTATTCCAAGATTGAATATTTTAGGAATGTGATTCCTATAAGCCATGTTGTTATTCCTCATTTTAAATTTGATATTATCACCGGCATGTAATGGATTTATATATATAAATTCTATAACAATTATCTTTGGTTGGATTTAATGATTGATATTTTAAATATTTATATGACCCCCAATTAGTGTGATGATTGTTATGAACATCATATTCAAATAACATAAAATTTATGTCTTTTGATTCCCATTAATTTTTTTATATTTAATGACTGGCCATGACTCCAAATAAATGATTTTCATACTGTTCTTTATTTCTTATATGTCTATTTTGAAGAGTTATCTACTCATCATCTGATTCTGGATGTTGAGTTTTTAATAGAACTCATTCTTCATTCTATTCACAATTATAAGAATCTAAATGGAGTACCATCAAATTAATGAATAAGATAGATGATAATCATTAAATGGGTTATATTCATAAATTATTCCAATATTGGGTGATCCTAAAAATATATATGTATTCATTCAACTCTAGATTGGTTATCATGAGATGGACGAGAACACAATGACAAACTAGTATACATTACCCCATATTGATGTCTTATTGGACATACTACATGGATATCAATACTTTCCCAATATTTCCCTATTTTATATATATAATCAATTGAAGGTTAATAATGTTTTTATACTGAATATAACAATTCATATTTGTTATATACACTATAAATATATAGTGATTCCATTTCATCATTCAAATTCCCCTAATGACTTCAATGAGGTAATGAGTAGATTCATTAGATATTATCTTGATTAGATTATATGTAACACCCAAGGTAAATAAAGAATATGAAATTTTCATATTTATCCATATTTTTGTATAAAATATTAATATTACTTTAAAGGGGACGCTATGCTCCTTGGCGTACCCAACACGCAACAACGAGTTTCTTGGGAATCTTACGTTGCACTCTAATAATAAAAAAATATTATTTTAAATCGCACTTAACATGTAACCGTTTTATTGGAGGTAATGGATACAAATAACTAAAATATTATTATATATGTTTTTAAATGTTTTTACTTTTATCCAATAAAATATAAAGGCTTAAAATACAGAAAGAATTCCATTTTAGGCGTATATGCCCTAGTTTTCACTAAAGGTTCACTTATCGCCTTTTGATGGAGAAACATCATTAAATATAGTTTTGTTCACTCTTATAAACTATATTGGACCAAATAAAACTCTTCTTAAGAATTGGGACATCAAAATTTACTTTGTGTAAATTTTTGGTATCTTTTTGATAAAGTTCATTTTTTAATAAATAGTATAAAATGTTGTATTTTAATTCAAAACCTCTTTAAATATAATTTATTTATATGAATATATTATCTTATTAATTGGTTTTAAAGTGAAATTATAATATATTTTTACCATTAAATCCAATAGTGGTCGTTGAAATTAATTTCACATTGAAATCAGACTTAAACTAGTGTCAATATTTTGATACTTATTGTTTCATAAAAACACACTATTTGCTCTGATAGTGGGAATTAATTATTAAATTAATTAATGTGACTTATATGTTTTGAATTTTGTAAAATAGACTTAATTTTTGAATTCAGAATATCAAATATAGCTTAGGGTGAATTTTTGGGATTTTTCTGAAAAACTTCAATTTTTGATGAATAGTGAAACCACTAAGTGGTGCTTATAAAAACTGATTTTTCCGTTTAAATGAAATTTTTCCATCTTTGTGTTTTGAATTTCAAAAATCCGACATACATGGTTTTCATTAAGATGTAAAATGTGGTTCAATGGGATAAAAATATTTTTTTTGGTGAATAGTAACTTATTAAGTTTTTAATCGCGATTAGAGGTAATTAGTGTAGTTTAAGGTAAAAATAATGTTTTAATAATATGAAATGACCTTGACACATGTCCTAACCTAATGTTATGTGTCATGGACGACCACGACAACCCATGGGTCAACTTGGGGACCCCATGAAGCCACTTTGGTTGGAAAATGACATGAATATATTTTTATTTAAAGTTAAAGTAAAAATGAGACAAACATGAAATGTTTTACTAAAACAATTTTTACATGGGGTTATACAAATAAGATTTTTTACTATAAATATTAATTGGAAATCAAAAAAGATTTCTTAAATTATAGTATATGTTTTATAATTTTTAGACATTAAATAAATTAAATTATTGATGACATCATGATGATGCATCGATGACCTCATTATTTAACGATTTAAATAAAATGGAAAGATAATGTAATATATAAGACCTAAACATGTCCAAAACCTATTGTATGAGTGGATTTAGAACCCTTATCACCTTATCCTTGAAACAAATCAATGTGGGACCTCTTAAATCCGAATACCATTTTAAAATAATGTGACTTTTCTTTACCTTCCAAGAGTGCCCCTCCTATCCTCTTGTAAAAGGCCCCCACCTCTACCTCCATACTAACACACCCAAAGCCTTTGTCTCGGCCAACCTCTACCCATTTTGTCTCTCCACTTCCCTCTCTGACTCCTTGAATCCTCAATTTGGGCAGAAGTCTTCCCAAGGAAGCCTTTGAGCTCAAACCAAAGGGAGTTACCCGATTTTAAGGTAATATCTTCACATGAGTCCTTTTGTTTTATTTTGACTCTCCAACCCTCTAAACTCTTTTTATTCATTTCTTTTGTAACAAATACAGTATCTTCAATATACTAGGATGTTTTTATAATATGTATTCGAGCTACACTTACAAACACCTACATCTAATGGTTAAAGAACATACTGTTTCCGTGGATGGAGAATTTATGCCTCCCAAAATGATGATTGTTAAAAATTCTTTTAACACCTTCAATGGTGGCCATTAAGATGTCACTATATTTATATATGATATATAATATGTTTATTGTTTACTTAAGATTCTGTATTTATCTTTTTGGGCATACCTTTATGGTTTCCATTACGGGTAAACGCAATATCTTCATTTAAGGAAGTGCGGACTAACTCCCCCTCAAAGTGATATGATTTGTTAAGGCCATATGTGGGACGTATAAAGGATGGATTTAAAATTATTATATATGATGTTGTACTAGAATTATAATATAACTCTATATAATTATTATTCCATTTCATAAAGATATGAAATAGAAATGAAAGTAGTGTTCATGCATACGTTCGACTTACCGTCTCCATGAACGGTACATTTCATTTCTTATCTCAAAATGATATGTAATGTTATATGTACATATATATAATGGATATATATGTAATATGTTACATCTAAATTATGTATATCATTATGGAATTATAACACATATATATATATCTCTCTCGTTTTGTTTTAATTCCATTAATATGACAAAAAATGAAAGTAGCGTTCATGCGTACGTACGACCTACCATCTCCATGAACGGTGCTTTTCATTTTTGTATCCAAATGATATGGAATATTATAAAATGAATATTTACTGGATATATATGATATTTTAATCATTAATAATATTCTGGAAATTATTTACTTATAACTACATGGGCAATCTTTTTTCAAACAAGGTCATTTTTGACTCATGTACCAAACATCGGCAAAAACGTCTGATATGAACTAACATTATTAAAAAATTGTTATAACATTATAATATGTGATATGAACTTAATAATAATCTCTAAAGGAGTTAATTAGGAAATTATTAATTGACCAAAGTTTATTATTCAGGAATATAAAGAAACGAATAAGACAAGTCGGACCCGGGGTAAGGGATCCTACTCCTCTCTTTCTTTTTAAGTACACTCTTTTATGTCATTTCTTCTAAGCTCATATTTCTTGTTATTGTGATGTTCTTTTATATTAATCTTACTGTAATTTTTATGTTCATATGATGAGAAACCCTATTCTCTCTCGTCAATCCATTTTGGATGTTTTGAGTGGCGTCGTTAGGCTTCCGAATTTTGGTATGAGATCTAACCTCTCTCTTACTATTTATGTACTCCCCTTTATGTCACTTCTTTTAAGCTCCTCTTTGTTATGATGGGGGATGTTATTTTATATTCCTATTTCTGTACATTTTATTATAATGTGATTAGATACCCTATTTTATCTCATCAATCCATTTTTGGAAGTTTTAAGTGGCGCCATTAGGCTGCCGAGTTTTCGTAAGGGATTTTTCATCTCACTTTTATTCCCTTGAGATTTATGCTACATTTGCCACAATTTACTTTGAGTGGTGTATGTACTTACCATTATTTTACTCATTTTGTAATATTATTTCATTTATGAGTATTTACATCAATTATTTATTATCCTTCTTTCACGGGGCGTATGTTTCGAAAGATACCCATGTCAGTAAGGGAACCTTTCACCCTCCTCTTTTTAAAAGACTTATTTTGTTATGTCTTTTAATTCAAATAATATTATTTTGGGATATGTTCTTATATATCCTTATTTATGTAAATTTTATATCCAAATTATGAGATACCCTTTTTATCTCTCATTAACTCTTTTTATGAATTTTGAAGTGACGCCGTTAGGCTATCTAATTATTGCAAAGGAACTTCTTAACCCAATTTCGATTCTTTGGGATAAGCTTGTACTCCTCGAATATGTCGTTCTATGAATATGTCTGAATAACCTCTGATTGTTTTACACTTAATATCCACTTATATTTGGTGTATTAGTTTTTCACACATAATTATGTAATTGATTTATCTTTAATCCAAGGATACCATCTTTGTATGGGACTTCGTCTCAATCTCCTTTCATTGAGGCATATTTTGATTTATACACAACCTTATTTTATATTGTGTATAAAACCCTTTTACTTTTATGTTTATTCAAAAGGATTCTTTTTATATGAAGCATTTACTACACGACAAAGGGGAATGTTTTTGTCGTACGTATGCGGCGACATTGACTTCTCCACCGCCGTTACCATTATTTGAGTTTTGGCTTCCTCCACAAGCCATACCTTTTTTTTAAAAGAAAACTAAATACCATGTTTTACTTTTCATTTACTTTGGCATTGAAAATGGTTTTCATAATGATTTTATTATATCAATGTGTTTTATTGATATCTTGTGATTGAAATGTGGAAATGTTATGTTTCCTTTATGTATGTTTTATGTGATACGATTATGTTATAGTTCTTGGGAATTATTATGAAGATGGGTGGTTCCGTGATAAACTAAGGGCTGGTGAGACCGATATATCTCTCCAATGCATTGGGTAAAGCGAAGGAGTGAAATGTTAAGATTTTTTCCGAAGAGATTTAGGGAATATATTGTGATGGGTATTCCAAACATAACCAAGAGGGTTACTCCCTACGTAAGAATGTTATGAATGCCTCAAGTTACCTTTATGTCTTATGATTTATATGATGTATTCATGGTTTGATGAGGTAGGTTAAAGTGCCTAATTTTTATGGGTAAAGTATGATTTAATTCTAATATATATATGAACTCATGTTTCCTTTCCATATTTTTATAACCCTTACTAAGCTTTTTATGCTCATCCGAAGTTTTTGAAATGTTTTTCATAGGTCAAGGGAAAGGTACATTATGTGATGATAGTGTCAAGGATGTGTCAAGAAATAATGAATGTTTTATTTTAAATATGTTTCTGTTGATGGGATGAATGAATATTGTCTTGTATGTAACCACTTTGTTTAAATGTGGAATGTAATGAAAGTTTCATGATCTAATTCTCTATAACTCTAAACCTGAAAAGATCCTCAATGTGTAATCTTGTAATAACTCAAGATTAAGTAAGGTTTAAGGATGGGGCCTTATTGTTGGTATCAGAGGTCGGTTTAGATAACTTTAGAGGTTAGGGTATTCATTAAACAGAAGTGACATTACCATAATGGTTAGGATTTCAGAAAGAGTCCTGGTTTTAGATAAAGTGAATGAGTAAGTATATCTTAGTGTTTACCTTCCTCATTAGTACATGATGGTTTTTTTGATATACTCACACTGACATTTCTGTTTTTAGTGAATGGATGGATCTAGCAGGAACCATAGAGACAACAGGTTTGAAGGAAATTGTGGTGGCTCTCTGATTAAGATACTAGATAAATTGGAGGATTCAATGAGGAAACTCGTGGTTGATCTAAACCAAATATCAAGGAGTCATGATCAACCACTTGAACCTTGGTATGTTCTGTAATGCATCATGTACGAGATGACCAATAGATGTGGAAGTTCAGGTGATAATTATAAAGGTAACCATTAGAGTTTATATGATCCTTACTTTTGAAGTAATTATGGGATATTATATGATATGCTGGAAAATGAAAAACATTAGATAAACTTGAGGTTAAAATATGTTATGATCATTTTTGATGATTTTATCTCTTTTTGGGGAATGATTTAAGAATAATATAGTTTTGGAAAAAGGAAAACACGCAGACTGTGTGACAACCCGTCGCGTCGGACAAAGCTGCGGGAATCGAACCCACAACCAAAGTGCGACTGGTATTTATTGCCTACCACTGGACTACGTGAAGTCCCTGGTTATTTTGACTATTTCTTTTTTAGTTAGATGATTTTATTAATTAATAGTAAGTTGATTTTGGGTTATCTATGGAAATTTATTAACCCATCATGGAGGATAAGTTATTAGGATTAATTACTCTTCAATACGAGACATTAAGAGAAACTGATGTGGTTTGGAGATAAATGATACGATTTAACTTGGTATACTATGTGACTAAATCCTTAAAAATATTTGGGTTTCAATCTTAGTTTGGTATACTTTGAAGAATTTTATGGACAAATTGTTTATCGAATGGTCTTCATTGAACTTTGGGTTTTGTTGGACAAATTTTTGAGATTAAGAATAGATTTTCTTTTTATAAAGCGTTATCCTTTTCTGGATTATCTGATCATGTACTAACCTTTTTGGTTTTGGTTTTGGTAAGATTCTAAAGACATGAGAATTATATAGTTCTCTATTGTGGATTAGGTGATTCTATAGAAGTTGATTATAGTACTCTTAATGCGAACAAGTCTCTCTAAATACTCGTCTTTTGGAAAAAAATATGAGTTTGATTAAGGAATCTAGTAAAAGTTGAAATTCAACATGATAAGTGATTATGTTTCCTTAGGAATAAATTCCTCAATAAAAATTAACTTAAACAAAAATGTTTTCTATTAACTTTTCCTACTGGGGAATTGAATACCGTCTAACCCATCACAAGTTTGTGATTTTGTTATGGTTAACTTTCTCCTAGACATGTTTACTATCACTCTCCATCAGAACATGACCCTTTGTTTTCTCCTCCATATCCATATTTTCGTACTTTTAATCCAAGTATTGGTTAAATCGGGTGACATTCGTACTTCTCTCCCATTCTTTTAAAGTGATTGTTTTACTGAATCTTATTCCGATGTGGGACTTTCAAGGATGTTTCCAAGCTCAATTTAAAAAAAATTGCGAGGACGCAATTCCCAAAAGGGGGGAAGGATATAACACCCCAGGTAAATAAAGATTATGAAATTTTAATATTTATCAATATTTGTGAATAAAATATTAATATGACTTTAAAGGGGACGCTATGCTCGACGGCGTACCCAACATGCAACAACGAGTTTATTGGGATCTTACGTTGCACTCTAATAAAAAAATAATATTATTTTAAATTGTAGTTAACATGTAGCCGTTGTATTGGAGGTAATGGATAAAAATAACTAAAATATGATTATATATGTTTTTAAATGTTTTTACTTTTATCCAATAAAATATAAAGGCTTAAAATACGGAAAGAATTCAATTTTAGGCGTATATGCCCTAGTTTTCACTAAAGGTTCACTTATCGCATTTTGATGGCGAACCGTCATTAAATATAGTTTTGTTCACACTTATACATTATATTGGACCAAATAAAAATCTTCTTAAGAATTGGGACATCAAAATTTACTTTGTGTAAATTTTTGGTATCTTTCTGATAAAGTTCATTTTTTAATGAATAGTGTAAAATGTTGTATTTTAATTCAAAACCTATTTTAATATAATTTATTTATATGATTAGGTTATCTTTTGAATTGGTTTTAAAGTGAAATTATAATATATTTTTACCCTTAAATCCAATTGTGGTCGTTGAAATTAATTTCCCTTTGAAATCAGACTTAAACTAGTGTCAATCTTTTGATACTTATTGTTTCATAAAAACACGATATTTTCTCTGACAGCGGGAATTAATTATTAAATTAATTAATGTGACTTATATGTTTTGAATTTTTTAAAATAGACTTCATTTTTTAATTCGTAATATCAAATATATCTTACGGTGAATTTTTGGGATTTTTCTGAAAAACTTCAATTTTTGATGAATAGTGAAACCACTAAGTGGTACTTATAAAAACTGATTTTTCCATTTAAATGAAATTTTTCCATATTTGTGTTTTGAATTTCAAAAATCCGACATACATGGTTTTCATTAAGAAGTAAAATGTGGTTATATGGGATAAAAATAATTTTCTGGTGAATAGTAACTTATTAAGTTTTTAATCGCGATTAGAGGTAATTAGTGTAGTTTAATGTAAAAATAATGTTTTAATAATATGAAATGAACTTGACACATGTCCTAACCTCATTGGATGTGTCATGGCCGACCAAGAAAACCCATGGGACAACTTGGGGACCCTATGAAGCCACTTTGGTTGGAAAATGATATTAATATCTTTTTATTTATAGTTAAAGTAAAAATGAGACAGACATGAAATGTTTTACTAAAACAATTTTTACATGGGGTTATACAAATCATATTTTTTACTATAAATATTAATTGGAAATATAAAAAGATTTATTACATTATAGTAATTTTTTTATAATTTTTAGACATTAAATAAATTAAATTATTTATGACATCGTGATGATGCAGCGATGACCTCATTATTTAACGATTTAAATAAAATGGAAAATGTAATATCTAAGACCTACACATTTCCAAAACGTATTTTATGAGTGTATTTAGAACCCTTATCACCTTATCCTCGATACACATCAATGTGGCACCTCTTAAATCCGAATAACATTTTAAAATAAAGTAACTTTTCTTTACCTTCCAAGAGTGCCCCTCCTCTCCTCTTATAAAAGGCCCCCACCTCTACCTCCTTACCCACACTCCCAAAGCCTTTGGCTCGGCCAAACTCTGCCCATTTTGTCTCTCCAATTCCCTCTCTTACTCCTTGAAGCCTAACTTTGGGCATAATTCTTCCCAAGGAAGCCTTTGAGCTCAAACCAAAGGGAGTTACCCGATTTTAAGGTAATGTCTTCACTTGAGTCCTTTTGTTTTATTTTGCCTCTCCAACCCTCTAAACTATTTTTATTCATTTCTTTTGTAACAACTCCAGTATCTTAAATATACTAGGATGTTTTTATAAGAAGTATTCTAGCTACACTTACACACACCTACATCTAATGGTTAAAGAACATACTGTTTCCGTGGATGGAAAATTTATGCCTCCCGAAACGATGATTGTTCAACATTCTTTTAACACCTTCAAAGGTGGCCATTAAGATGTCACTATATTTATATATGATATATAATATGTTTATTTATTACTTAAGATTCTTTATTTTTCTTTTTGGGCATACCTTTATGGTTTCCATTATGGGTAAACGCTATATCTGCATTTAAGGAAGTGCGGACTACCGCCCCCTCAAAGTGACGTGATTCGTTAATGCCATATGTGGGACGTATAAAGGATGGATTTAAAGTTATTATATATGATGTTATACAAGTATTATAATATACCTCTATATCATTATTATTTCATTCCATAAAAATATTAAATAGAAATAAAAGTAGCGTTCATGCGTACGTACGTCTTACCGTCTCCATGAACGGTACATTTCATTTTTTATCTCAAAATGTTATGTAATGTTATATGTACATATATATAATGGATATATATGCAATATATTACCTCTAAATTATGGATATAATTATGGAATTATAACATATATATATATATATCTCATTTTGTTTTAATTCCATTAATATTACAAAAAATGAAAGTAGCGTTCATGCGTACGTACGGCCTACCATCTCCATGAACGGTGATTTTAGTTTTTATCTCCAAATGACATGGAATAGTATAAAATGAATATTTACTGGATATATATGATATTTTAATCATTAATACTACTCTGGAAATTATTTACTTATAACTACATGGGCAATATTTTTTCAAACAAGTTTATTTTTGACTCATGTACCAAACATCGACAAAAACGTCTGGTATGAACTAAAATTATTAAAAAATTATTATTAAATTATAATATGTGATATGAACTGAATAATAATCTCTAAAGGAGGTACTTAGGCAATTATTAATTGACCAAAGTTTATTATTCAGGAATATAAAGAAACGAACAAGACACGTCGGACCCGAGGTAAGAGATCCTACTCCTCTCTTTCTTTTTAAGTACACTCTTTTATGTCATTCCTTCTAAGATAATCTTTCTTGTTATTGGGATGTTATTTTATATAAATCTTACTGTAATTTTTATATTCATATGATGAGAGACCATATTCTCTCTCATCAATCCATTTTGGATGTTTTGAGTGGCGCCGTTAGGCTGCCGAATTTTCGAAAGAGATCTAACCTCTCTCTTTCACTTTATGTACTCCCCTTTATGTCACTTCTTTTAAGATACTCTTTGTTATGATGGGGGATGGTATTTTATGTTCATCTTTCTGTACATTTTATTGTAATGTGATGAGATACCATATTTGATATCATCAATCCATTTTTGGAAGTTCTAAGTGGCGTCGTTAGGCTGCCGAATTTTCGTAAGGGATTTTTCATCTCACTTTTATTCCCGTGAGATTTATGCTACATTTTCCACATTTTCCTTTGAGTGGTGTATGTACCGAACATTATTTTACTCATTCTGTAATATTCTTTCATTTATTAGTATTTACATCAATGATTTATTATCCTTCTTTCACGGGGCGTATGTTTCGAAAGATACCCATGCCGGTAAGGGAACCTTTCACCCTCCTCTTTTTAAAAGACTTAATTTGTTATGTCTTTTAATTCACATAATATTATTTTGGTGTATGTTATTCTATATCCTTATTGATGTAAATTTTATATCCAAGTGATGAGATACCCTTTTTATCTCTCATCAACTCTTTTTTCTGAATTTTGAAGTGACGCCGTTAGGCTGTCTAATTATTGCAAGGGAACTTCTTAACCCAATTTCGATTCTTTGGTATAATCTTGTACTCATTGAATATGTCGTTCTATGAATATGAGTGAATAAAATCTGATTGTTTTACACTTAATATCCACTTATATTTGGTGTATTAGTTTTTCACACATAATTATGTAATTGATTTATCCTTAATCCAAGGATACCATATTTGTATGGGACTTCGTCTCAATATCCTTTCATTGAGGAATATTTTGTTTTATACACAACCTTCTTTTATATTGTGTATAAACCCCTTTCACTTTTATGTTTATTAAAAATGATTATTTTTTATATGAAGCGTTTACTAAACGACAAAAGGGAATGTTTTTGTCATACGTATGCGGCGACAACGACTTCTCCACCGCCGTGACCATTATTTGAGTTTCGGCTTCCTCTACAAGCCATACCTTTTTATTAAAAGAAAAATAAATACCATGTTTTAATTTTATTTTACTTTGGTATTGAAAATGGTTTTCATAATTTTTTTATTATATCAATGTGTTTTATTGATATCTTGTGATTGAAATGTGGAAATGTTATGTTTCCTTTATGTATATTTTATGTGATACGATTATGTTATGGTTCTTGGGCATTATTATGAAGACGGGTGGTTCCGTGATAAACTAAGGGCGGGTGATCCCGATATAGCTCTCTAATGCATTGGGTAACGCGAAGGAGTGAAACGTTAAGGTTTCTCCGAAGAGATTTAGGGAATATACTGTGATGGGTATTCCAAACGTAACCAAGAGGGTTACTCCCTACATAAGAATGTTATGAATGCCTCATGTTACCTTTATGTCTTATGATTTCTATGATTTAGTCATGGTTTGATGAGGTATGTTAAAGTGCCTATTTTTTATGGGTAAAGTATGATTTCATTCTAATGTATATATGAACTCACGTTTCCTTCCCATATTTTTATAACCCTTACTGAGATTTTTATGCTCAACCCAAGTTTTTGAAATGTTTTTCACAGGTCAAAGGAAAGGTACATGATGTGATGATAGTGTCAAGGATGTGTCAAGAAAGAATCAATGTTTTATTTTAAATATGTTTCTGTTGATGGGAAGAATGAATACTGTCTTGTATGTAACCACTTTGTTTAAATGTGGAATGTAATTCAAGTTTCATGATCTAATTCTCTAAAACTGTAAACCTGAAAAGATCCTCAATGTGTAATCTTGTAATAACTCAATATTAAGTAAGTTTTAAGGCTGGGGCCTTATATTATAGTAGATGTTATATATGATATTATTAAATATCCAATGGAAACATTATGTAATGAATAAAATAATGTCCCAATACTTGTACAAATTTTAATACATGATTTAAAAAAAATAAACCTAAAAATACTATCCAAGGCTCGTAAACCCAAGTGACAAGGAAGTTAAGGCACATAATTAAACATCATGAAAATTCAATTAAAAAAATATAATATTTAATATTTATAAAGAGATAAAAAGTCTATTTTTCCCTTATATATGTATATTATTACATGGGGAATAAATGATCCAAAGTTATGAGCAAAAAATCATATTTAAGAAATAAGATGGAATAAAAATAGCACATGGGTTAGATGAAATTAGATGATAACATTAAATTAATGGGATATTAATGAAAATAAATAATTATAAAATTTATAACATGGGAAAAAATAGTCATGGAATAGCTAGTATGTGGTAAACAATACTACTTATAATGAGTCATGGCGAGCTTCCAAGATAAGATGGACAAAGTCCAATTAAAAAAACTGGTTCACTCCCTATCCCAACATGACGTATCATGACACTAATCATTGAAAATATTATTAGAGTGATATATGGGTTCACAAATAATATCATGATCATTCATATTTGATCAAAATTAACAAACACATATAAATAATCACACATAAAATAATGGATTCCCATGAAATGAAATGGGTATCGTATCATATCATCAGGGATTACAAATGTGTGTATCCAAAAAGTATCCATTATATAATGGATTTAGAATGTAAAAATTAATTAATAATGGAATATAGTAATGTTTAAGTGTAAATGGGATCCATCTATAAGGAAAATATAGGAAATAGTGTTCAGTAGTCATTTGTAATTATCCAAATTAGTGAGGTTTTTAGGAAAAGCATTAATGAGCCTTTAAAATAGAAAAGGAATAATGGTTTTCACAACAAATGAAATGAAACCCAATCTATTTTCATTATTAAAATTTTTATTTTATAAAAATAATTTTTCATTCATAGATATTATGGAATGAACATGATAAAGTGTAAAATATCATGAAGTTCTCTTCAATCAATCTTTGTTATATGGATTAATGGAGAAGCGATCATTTTTAAAACATGTATATTCCATTCAAAGAAGAATGATATGATCAGGATATATCACAATGGTACATATATATATAATTTATTATAATTAAAAAATTATTTATTTATTACATTGGACTAAATAGAGAGAAAGTGTAACTTTAAGGAAATAAGGGGGTTTGGGTAAAATCCCTTACATTATAGATGAAACTATTCTGAACATGATGTAAATATTAGTGATAATAAAACTAAATACATAAATTAACAAATTTTAATGATTTTATATATTTATTTTTTGTAATAATTTTATTTAGATCATTTATGTCCTTTATAATGGGTCATTATTTATCAATTTCATCATTTGGAAGTGTTAGCTTCTATGGTTTTCAGGATCTGTTTACAAGTATACATATTCATAAAATAATTAACAAGGAGAATAGTTTTATATAATTTTATTTATATTTTAGTAATGAAAATATAAAATATAAAATATTGTATAATTCACTTTTCAATTAATTTTAATGATTAATCGTTAGATAATATGTTATTGATAATCGTTTAGGTTATTTTTTGTTGTTTTCGATCCGAATGAACTTTTTTTGTTTTAACATTTTGTATTATGGATATATGTTATTTTATAATCATAAAAGTGGATATAAAATAAATTTTAAAATCATTTTCAACGATTATAATGGTTATATGACCATCTGATAAAGAGGAAAGGGAAATTGAAATCTCATCATCCTTATATGCGATAAATTAACACATCACAAATTATGATTTTATTTTTAGAACAAAAATGGTTGGGGATGGAATTTATGATGTATTAATCATTTAGTATAACAATTTTATATTATATTTATGGTATTATTTTTTTCATATCGTTTTGATAAGGGTATGTGATGAGATAATAAGAAAAAATTGAACATACTAGAAAATTAAAAAATAAGAATGATGATTATATATCATCAAATCTCTTTATTGAGAAATTCCTTATGAATTTTTTTTTGAATTTTGATGAAAAATATGCATCACATATGTTGGGATGGGATTGGGATGATATTTGAGTATAAATTTTAAATTTATCAATGTTTTATAGGTGTCATGAGGAGAGGTGGTGAGGATTTCTATTTATAAACAAGGAGAGTGGGGTTTTCTCGTTATTTCTCACATTAGATTAATATTTCTCTCCAAAAAACACTATATGTTATTATTGTAACTTTAAATAGTAATTATGTATCTTTAGTTTGAAAAGATGATGACTTATATCATTCAATACTCATGCATGAATCAATAATTTTTTATTTACTTAAATTGTAAATGATTGGATTTCACTATTCGCTAAAAGTTTAGATATTTTAGAAAAATCGTGAAAAATAAGCCTAGACATTCATCGTTATGTATAATAAATAATGGAATACATTTTATGAAAATAAATATATAAATAATGGAAATGTTATTTTTAATTATAGTCGTCATTTACAAAAAAAATTATTGATATTTAAATTATATCTGATTTTTTGACACATCGAACAACGTGTTAATTATGTTAAAATTTTATTATAATCATAATAGAACAAAATATTAATTTAGTAATACATTAAATGAAAATAATTTTCTTTATAAATCACAATATAAATAGTAATATTGAAAATAGATATTTCTGTTGTATAAAAATACGAACAATTAAGAAATAATTTTTAAAACATTTGTTAACATAAAATATGATAATATTATATGATATTTAATATTGTTGATACATAATTTTTATTTATACTTTCATAATTGCGGCTACTATTTATTATATGGTATACTATTCATAAGGATCATATAACTATTCTAATTTTAATGTTTCTATTTGCTTGGTATATGTTCCACAACCTCTAGAAATACCTATTTTTAAATTTTAAATAATATTATTTTGTTTTTTTCATTATTTGTAATTATAAAATAATAAATCATTTTAAGAAAGTTATTTTTAATGAAAAAATTTTGGTTCCTTACATTCATCATTCATTGGAATTTTTACACTTTCCATTTCACATTACAATTAAATTTGAAAAAAGCTGAGGGGACTTCTCATTCATCACATCCTCTAGTTACCATGTTTCCTCTTCGTATATATGGTTATATTATAGCACATTTACCAAGTGAGAATTATTTTGTGTATAAAATAATATCTATGATCCAATATATCTAGGGGCTTCTTCACATAAAAGATTTCATTTTCCAATTGTATAACCTTTGATTGCAGTACATGTGAAGGATCAGGTATGTACTTACTTAAGAGTGGTACATGGAATACATCATGCACCAGAGACGTGTAATGTGGTAGAGTAAGTAAATAGGATGCATCTCTGACATTATCAAGGATATTTAAGGGGACAACGTACATGGTACTTGTCATTCCTTTCTCTAAAATCCCACTATCATATTCTGTGGAGTTATGTAGAGAAATATCATATATCCCACATTAATCTCTAGGTCTCATAGATGATTTTCAGTATAGAACTTCTATCAACCATGGGAATAATTTATTCTCCTCTAAAGGGTTTTCATCTTCTCCAATATTACATTGACCATTTTAGGTTATAGAAACTTACATTCCCTAAATTCGTTCAATCATTCCAGTCTTCTACATCTTTTTAAATAAATTCATTCATATCAATCCATTTGGATAATTGAGTGTAACCTTTTGTTGTTACATGACTCAATCCATGGTAGGTGTTTTCCTAATCATTCAATGAAGTACATAGATCATAGACACAAAATTTCTTCTAGTTTATGAATATTCCCCTTGGATATGAAATTATTTTAAATATAATAGGCCATATTGGTGTTCTAATTAGTGTTCATAGAATATTGGAACATTTCTAGAACATGTGGGAGAATATCATATCTCTATTAGATAAATTTGTTATTAGTACACCATGAATCCATAACACTTCCTTAATGTACACCCATGGTAGTCTATCCAGTGATAATTCCACTATAATTGCAATAAATTGAGTTGCATTTGTATAATGATTTTGAAAAACCAATATAGAATTGTTTCATCCAGTTGAATTTGGAAGACTAGTTATAATGTCCATGGAGATTATTTTTCATTTCAATTTTCTTATTGGTAATGGTTTCATCATACCCTTATATTTTTTTCTTTTAAGACTCTACGTTCTGAAATACCTGAAATTTTGATTTATATTCGGAGACCACTTTTTAATACTGTCCCACCAATTGGAATGTCATAGATCGTGATAAATATTATTTCTCCCTATGTATATATAGAGGACTGACCTTTAAGTTTAATTCAGAAGATCCTTCTTTATTTCAGGATTGGAAAGTAAAAATAATCTTCTCCCAAATCATACAACTATAATATCAATGATCTTGAAAATTGTGGATATCCTATTTTAGATAGCTTCAATAAATTTATTAACATACAAATATTTACTTTGAGAATAATTTATTTTCTATATTACTAATGGTTGATCAATCTTTTAAGATATGACTGATGATTTTCCATCCATAATGATTCCTATGTCCATAAATTTAAATTCAATGAATATTTTATCATTTCCATATCTCATAATTGATAAGGATGCATGATCATTTCTACTTAGTGGATACACTAAATTATTTCCATGACTAGAATGTTTGTGGATTGAGCAGTACTAATCTTTTATTATCTTTAACTATATTTGATATAGCATATCAATATCCATTATTTAATATATATTTGATGAAATTGTGATCAGTATACATGTCACACATCTCAACATATATATAATGCCCTGATATTTTCAATGTGAAGATCAATGACTGAAACACAATATCATTTATAGGATAGTTTTTCTCAATAATTTTAAATTTCCATGAATTATATTCTATCACATTATCATTCGTCACCATTACGCATCCTAATCCCACCATGGAATAATTTATGAATGCCAAAAAGTGTTCCCCACTTGATGGTAGTGTGAGGACTGGTTTAGTGATAATATACATTTTCAACACTAAATAACAATGTTCACAATAACTTATTGAGACAAAATATTATCCTTTATTAGTCATCATTGTTAGAGGGTTCTAAAATCATGTTAAAGACTGCACAAATAATCATTAATAACCAAATAGACCATGGAAACTATAGTTCAATGATATATTTGTTTTAATGGGCCACTTTTTGATTACCTTTTCCTAGGAGGTGTCTACAGATATCCCTTTACTGGTGATTACATGCCCCGAGAATGATATTTTTATCAACCAAAGATTGAATTTATCATGAAATTACTAATGATTATACCTTATAAATTCATTTAACTAATATTTCATATTCTCCTCATGTTACTCCTTTTCTTGGAGTATATCAGAATATCGTCAATAAAGACCACCATAATTTTGTTGATGGAATAAATAAATAATCTATTATTTATGTCCAAATTTTTTGGGAGTATTATTGATTTAGATGGGAATTACTATGAACTCATAAATTACATTCATTATTTGAATTTTATTCTTGATAATAGCATACTTCCCCATATTTTATTGTTGACACCCAACTCACGTTCGACCATTGAAAAATACTTGTCCCTATATAGCTAATAATACAAGTCATTTATCCATGGAAGATGATATTCTTTCTTTATCGTGACATTCATGAGGTCATGATTATCAATATAGAGTAACATTAATTCAATGTTCTCATTAATGAAGTGGAATGGCACACAACAAGGTGTATCATTAGGGCACATAAAACTCTTATCAAGTTTCTCCTAAAATTGAATATTTACTTTATCAAGATTATTGAGGGATATTCTATAAGGTCTCGTTAATATTGGTCTAAATCCAAGAAAATTTTCAATTAATTAATGTACCGCTAGATCAGGATGGAGACCTAATAATTATTTAGGGAACACATCTACGCAGACCATCATGAAGTGAATGTCTTCGAGAATGAATCTCTCCTTTGACTCAATCAAATGAGATATATATGATTAAGAATATTGTATCAATATCCAAATTGATAAAATTATTCTGATGGATATTCATAATCCTCTTTCCACATCTATAGAATTAGAGGATGATTTGGATTGTGAAGGGTGACCTCAATTTCTTGATAGCCAGTGTTATCTTTAGATAAAGATATCCAATTCATGATCAATAAATCTTCAAAAAACTACAAAAGGGATTATTACATGAATTTAAGGCTGGTTAACTCTACAAAAATTAATTAGGTAGGAGTTATATAAATTGGATGCAATAATTTCCCTAATTTTTGTTCTCACAAAAAACTAAACATCCAATTTCTGATGTGGTGATTGAATAGTTCTACTAAATAAGAAATATATTAGTGAATTCATGGGACAAAGAATCAAATTTTATGTTTACAACTATTTAATGAAAAAACATCATAAATATTAGCAAATAATTTTTGGGATCTAACTTTATACTAGTGACAAAATACCCCTATCCCTGATTCCTTAGATGTTGTTGTTGTCGATTTCTTCTAACAACCCCTGGCATAGGGAATTGGCTCGCATAATTATCCTGATTTTTGGAATTTAAACAATGAAGTATAGGATGATTTTTGACATGTTCCTTCTTTTATTCATCAATATTTGTGGGAATCCTGATATCCATTTGGAGGTTATATTCCACATTACATTATCTACCTCATTTTAAGCATCTATTGGTTCAAATTAAACTCCTCTATGATGATTATTTCCACACATTGGGAATGTGGGATGATGGGGTCTTTTTTTATCGTGGGTTTTATCAATTGATATACCCATAAAAATAAGCATTTCTGATATTTTTCCCCTGAGCCACTGATACCACTAAGAGTCTCTGATCTTCATGTAGATCGTAAGGTCAAAATGGAAAATATCCTCTTATTTGTAAAATTATCTAATCACTTATAATATTCATATACTCATCTTTAGTGAATAAAATAATTTATCAACCTTTAATTCAATGTTGATGAAAATGATAGATGTATATCTATAAATCCCTATGGATTTTTCTTCATAGTCCTTTATATAATCATCTTCCTTTTTCATCAGTATTAGGAACACCCATTCTAATTAATATGGAGGGTTTGGTGAAAATAATTATTGAAATAGTTTTTTATAATATTATCCCATTACATGGAATCTATTTCCTCCATTTATTTTTTGTTAATCCATTTTCCATGATGTTGGTATTAGATGGTAAATTAAATATGATATGCCATTGTTTCATGAATGATTAAACAAAAAAAATTCATTATTAAGAGAACAAGGGTGTTAATCGCAATTCAATATATTATTCACAACATGATATAGATTGTAAGGTAGTCTCGTGATGTTTTGAATATCCATATCAATCACATTTTTCATATCATTATAGAAATCATCACATTTCATATCACAGTGATTGTTTCCAGGGGTTATTCCATTTAAAACCATTATTTAAGAAAAATAATGTGCAATTAGTGTGTTTAAGGTATATATAATAATCATAAAAGAGAAATCATTTAACATAGAATTATAAACCAGAATGTGATAAGTATATCAAACTTTTGATACCCTAAGATCCCATCTAGGTTATCCATAATGATTTAATAAAACCAAGGGTTATTAATCATGTTCTCTCGTATCAATAACTTAA
The DNA here is from genome assembly GCA_963277665.1 of Viscum album. NCBI lineage: Eukaryota > Viridiplantae > Streptophyta > Magnoliopsida > Santalales > Viscaceae > Viscum > Viscum album. The sequence goes on along the minus strand of OY728122.1, from coordinate 262,863,354 downwards.
AATAAGTAAACATTCTTTTGATACCAACTATAGAATACCATGTTTTTACCAAAAATATTACTTGATTTTAGAAATATTCCAAAATCTATATACAAACCAAAGATCATAAAGTCGACTCAATTAGAAGATTTTGTACACAATTAATGATTATAAAAAAAATAAAAAAGATAAAATTTAATATTTTTAAAGGAATAATAATTCTTTTTGATCCATTATATATTTTAAAGTTAATCTGTGGAATATATGATAAAAATTTTTAGCTAAAAATCCCATTTTTGATAAAGCTTTTGATAAACATAGCACATGGGTTTGTAGACATAACAAGATAATGTAAAATGATTTTAAAATGAATACCCATAATGAATTCTATCTTGTAAACCATGGATAATATAGTCATAAAAACAATGTAATATATAATAAACATATATAATTTCATAAAAATTAGTCATGGATAGCCTCGAAGACATTGTGGAAAAGTCCCCAAAATGAATTATGTTCACTCCCTATCCCAACATGGTGTCTCATGAGACTAAAAATTATCCAATAAATTGGATATATATTGGGGCACACCCTTTATGAAAATTTGAGTAATATATATTAAAAATTTATAATAATACCTAAATAACCAAACATAACAGAAGGGTTACCCATGGAAAAAAAATATTATTTTAATCATGTTAAAAGGAAATAAAATCAATCGTATTAAAAATATTCAATGAATGCATGGATTTAGGAAATTCATGGAAATTTATAAAGGAAAAAATGAATAGATAATTACAAATGTTGTACAATTAAAGTGAAAACATTTTAAAATAGTGTTTAAGGGATATTATAAAGTAGCCACATTATAGTAGGTTTTAAGAGAAAAGATTATACTACCTTTAGAATGAAAAATGAATAATTGTTTTCGTAGTCCGTAAAATAATAAATGATAGTTTTTCATGATAAAAAGGTTTATTTAAGAAAAACAAAGTATTATTAAAAAATTTTATTTATTTTACATGAGAATTATTATAAAAAATTAAATTTTGTTTATCCTAGCATTTTTATCCGAAATAATTGAGAAGGGAACCATTTTGAAACATATATTTCACCATAAAATAAACATTAATTGAAGTAAATATATGTTTTTGGAACATATTAATAGAATTAATAAAAATTAAACAAAAATAATGATATATAAAATTTGAGTAAATAGATATGATGTGTCACCCAAATGAAAAAATGGGGGCTTTGGTAGAATCCCTTACCTTATGTCAAAAACTATTCTGTAGATGATCATAATATAATAGATAATAAAAATAAATAAATTTTAAAATTAATTATGAAAAATTTATACATTTTATATATTTTTTAACATTTTATTAATTTCCTTTGTGACCTTTTATGGGTTATGAGATTTAATTTCATCATTTAGAAGCATTTGATTCATTGGTTTTTGTGATCAGATTACATGTATACATGTTCAAAAAATCATCTAAAATTAGAACTGTAGTACCAAATTGAAATTATATTTTATTAATGAAAATTAAATATATTTAAAGGTTATATTTTTCATTTTTTAATTCGGGTTATGGATGAATCATTATAAAATTTGTTAATGATAATCATGTTTGTTAATTTTTTACAGTTTTCGATCACATATAACTTGTTCTATTTAATCATTGTGTATTACGAATATATGAATGATACAAAGTAGGGTTGTAAATTAAATTTTACAATATTTTTAATAAATTATAATTTATTAATGAAGAAACTCTTATAAATTAATGAAAATTGACATATTTTATTCTGTGAATTTGATAAATAACCACATCACGAACGTTGTTTACATTTTTAGAAAAAAAAGAGGGGAAAGAAGTCATGATGGATTATTACATTAGAATAAAAACATTACATTATATGTATGGTACTGGTGTTATTATCCATTTTTATAATGTTATTTTAGGATATTAAAATAAAACAAGGTAACATGAAGAGAAATGAAATGGAAGGTAATTTAATATTTCTTCTTGAAATATCCTCCCTGAGGAACTAATTTTTGAAATTAGTGTGTTAATTTTTTAATTACAAAGGGTATTTAATATGGTGTATGTTCATGGGAAGATAATTTACGATAATATCTATATAGGTCAAATAATTATAGGTGAGAGGAGAAGAGGGGTGAGGTGTTTTATTTATATGGGATGAGAGGGGCGTTCTTTGATTATTTTATCAATTTGTTTTATATTTTTCTCCAGAAATGAAATATAAATTATTAATGACACCAAATTTATTTATTAGTGATTTTAATATATATAATAGTTCTCTTACCTCATCAATGGCTAAATAATGACTCAAAAATTAATTTAATTTCATATACATTAAATCCCCATATATCATTATTCAACAAAATTTTAGCTATTTTGAAAAAATAAAAAAACATCATGATAAAAGTATTTCATTATGTAGAATTAAAAAATGGACCCCACTGTTTAAATATAATTTTATATAGATGAGAAATTTATTTTCTAATTATAAATATAATTAATATAAAAAATATCATTTTTTAAATTATAACTGATTTTATGAAAAATTGAAAAATTATTTATGTTCTCATTAAGATGTCTTATAATAACAAAATAACAAAATATTAAAGTATTAATATGTTAAATTAAATTACAATTTCATTAAAATAATTTTATTCATTAATAAATTGAAAAAATAAAATTCTGTTTTATAAAAATATATAAAATTTAAAAATAATTTATAAATAATTTATTATCTTATATAATGATATAATTATATCATATTTTAATTTATAATATACTTGAATTTTATTTATACGTTCATATCTGAATTTACTATTATATTGGTATATTCAATAATTATAAAGGTCATATTACTATTCTAATGGTATTTGTAAAATTTTAAGGTTACATGTTCCTTAACATCTAATAATACATCTTATTTCATATATAATATTTTTATTGTTTTCTTAATGTGATATTATGTTTTCATTCTATATGAAATAATTATAAGAAGGAAATTTCTTTTAATAATTATTAGATCATAACAAATAAAACATGATTATTATATATTCTATACAATGGATGGATAATACAATTCATTATTCACTAAGTGTGAATTTGGGCTTAAAATGGTGTCATTGTTACGTCATAAAATCTCAATATTGGGTCTTTATTGGGCCCATAAAGTACAGTGGTTATTTAAACCTTTCCAACAACAACCATTGTATCATAGATCTAATTTTTTCATAGATTTTATTTATATTATAAATGTTTTTATAGAATATATCATGATTATCAAGTAGACACACTCTAACACCATGATATTTTGTGATTTCAAAAAATTAATTTCTCCTTTCCAATATTTATAATTTCACATTACACTAAAAATAGTTTATTTTATTTTAATTCAAAATAAAATATATAATTTTATGAATCATATGGTAAATTTTTAAATGCACATAACATAATGTTTATCTTTATCTATATATATCATAATGGCTAACTTTTTCACATGCTACTATGATTTTCCTCAATGGCCTGTATAACACACAATACCAAAGATTACCAAATAAAATAATATTATGGGAAAATATAATTTTTTAAAAGAATAAGATATAACCTATGTGATAAATTATATTTTTTAATATTATTAACTAATTTATGATAATATATAGTTTTTATAATATAATATTAATTCATATGTTTCACATTAATTAAAGATGAATATGAAAGTTTATTAAATATAAAACAAAATGTTATTATTGCCAAAAATTACATTTAACCTATTAAATTAAATTTAATACAATTATTTAGTGATATAAATGTAATATATATGTAATATTTTAGATAAAATATGTTTCTTATTCATTTTATAGATTTTATAGATATTATATAATAAGAAACATTATTTTATGTTGAAAACATAAATTTTTTTAATGAACTGTTACTACCTTTTAATAGAGAACCTAATTTAAATACCAATTAAATAAAATTAATTTGAGAAATATGTCATAATAGACATAAAAATTTAATGATTAATAAATAAATTAGTTACGGATAATTTTATGCAATTTTTATCTAAGGATTTATTTTAAAATGAATTGTTTAAAATTGTGAATTTTAATTCAAAACTAAATTTTCATCTAAATAATATATAATGGAATGTAATATATTAAATAGTTATAAAATTGAATTTATATATTATTTTAATAAATTACTACATTTATGGTAATTTAACAAATTTGACATTGTAATTTTATGAAAATACATAGAAAACATTTGATCATTTTCACTGTAAAAGCCATCATTATCATCCCTTGATCAACATAAATTTTAAATTATTTTGCATCCACTTATTTGACTGGAATCTGGAATAATTGATTAAATATTTTTAATAAACATAATTTATAATGTATAATATGTTTAAAATAGTTTTTTTACCCAAAATAATAGTGAATATAATTTAAATTAATTAAATCTATTAAGGTAAAATTATGTTTAGTAAGAACTAAACATTAAATTTATGAATAAATATGACCTACAATCAATTTCAAAATAAATTTTAAGAAAATAATTGAACCATATAATAAAATTTAATGTATTTGGGTCAATATTTGATCAACTACAATCAATACAAACGTGGGTGGAATTCTTTTTTCAAATATTTACACATGTGCCTCTCCCCCATTCATATAAAAGGGAACCACATATCCCACTTCATCACACATATCAATAATCATATGTTATGCCATGATTTTATCAACTAAAATCCAAAAATTACCCAGTTCCTCCTAGAAACCATCACTTGTGTAGAATGTTATCCATGGATGCCTTTTTTCACAATCGAAATGGAGTTACTCAATTATCAGGTAACTTCTTCTCCCATGTACTTTCATTTAGATTACATCTCCACCACCTCCACTCTTTCTATTCAGTTATTTTACTAAAAAATTTATAATAAATATACTAGGATGTATTTATACTTTTTTATCCCAATTTTACACACACCTTCATCTAAAGGATAACAGACTTACTGCTTATGTGTACCAGGAACTACCGCCTCACTCAATAATGACGGTTCAATTTTACATACCACCTATGATGATGAAAATTATTATGAAATAAAAATTTTTATATGTGATATAATATATTTATTTTTATTTTAATCATAGTTTTTACTTGTAAAAGTAAATTTTATTACTTTCTCTTTGGCGTTAATATGAAAATTTGGTTTGAGGAACTATAGACTACCACCATATAAAGTGATATGAATAATTCTCAAACTACAAGTATTGTATTAATGATAGTATGATTAAATATATATGATATATATTATTTAAATAAATAAATTTAAAAATGACATATATATATATATACTTATTGAAATTTTATTTTCATAATTTCAAAAAAAAATTAAACAGAAATTGAATTTTGGTGTAAATTTGGCCTTCTGTATTCATGAACGGGGAACAACATATCATAATAATATATTATATAGAATTTTATAATACATATATAATTTATATAAATGATATTTATATAATTTTTTAAATTATTGGAATCATTATTTAATGTATAATTACCAAAATCATAAACAAGTAAGGCAGATTCAAAGAATAAAGGGAATATTACCCGAAGTGAAACCATAACTTATGATGTTTTTGAAGATGGTAATATAAGGATATAATAAAAAATAAATTCAATTAGATATACAAATATGGTTTTCCAATAGATTTATAATAGATTTATATTTTTTATACATGTGGATTGAATGAGTACGATTAGAGTCAAGACAAAAGGTAAGATGATTTTATCTCTCCATTTATTTATGTGAGATACTTTCAATGTTCACCAATCATTAATTATGGATGTTCTATTTAAATTACATGATAATATTATATATATTATAAATCTATTAATATATATTCACATATAAAATTTATGATCTATCTTTCACGGGGTTTTAGTTTCAAATGTTTCCAAATCGGGAAAGAGATTTGTTTCAACTTTCCCTCTTTAAGACTCAAGTTTTGTTATGCACCTATGTTCACTTTCAATGTTTATATAGTTATATTTTACAATTTATGATTTTTTTATTTCATTGATTTAATGATATTTCATTATTTAGGTAATTTCCATTTCTTTCATGGAGATTGTGATATGACGTTACCATGTTATAAGAGATTATTGAGAAAGTCTCATCACTTTTCATGATTTTTTTTATTATATTTCCATTGTTAAAAAATAATATTAAATATTTCCTTAAAGTAAATTCACTTTCATATACTATAATTATTATTTATTTATTCAAATATTGGTACCATATATTCCACTCTTGGGTAAATAAGATAGAAATGAAAATTATTTTATTTAAGAATATATTTCTGTACAATCCCTTAAGTAGAATATTATTGTTTCTTCAAATAAATGTTTTATAATAAAGGATTCCAATATTATTTTAATATCATGAATTAATAATTAAAATATATTTTTACACTCTATTTCTTTTACAAATCAATTTAATGGAATAATGTTGCTTTAACGGAAAATGGAATATTTATATCCACTTTTACCATGAAAAATGAATGTTATTTTCATCTCGTATGACATATAAGGACTTATACATAATCAAAACATTGATGATTTATTTCCATTTATAATAGGTAATTATTGAATACAATAATTTTAAATTTGATTTTAAATAAAAATGATTTTAAAAATAATTTAATTTAACTTTTGGAATTATTTTAATAATGTGGTATTCAAAATGTGTTCAAGATTATTTTATAAGTTTCCATGGAAATAATATTTCAAAATTATTTCGAGATTATATTATAAGATTTAAAGGATAGTTAATTTGATAATTTTTAAGGATAATTTTATTTGTTTTTCTAGGAAAATTGATTTCAAATTGATTTCAAGACTTATACATATGTTTTCAATGTATTTTAAAATAAAAGGACTTCAAAAATAATTTCATGCTTATTTTATATGTTTTTTTGAGTGTATATTTGAAAAAATATAGGTTTATTTTATAAGAACTCATGGAATGTTGTTTTTGAAATAATTTCAATATTAATTTATAGTTTTTCAAGGAATGTATTATTTAAATTCATTTTAATACGTATTTATAATTTTTTAATATATTTTCAGTAAATAATTTTTGAAAATATTTCAAGCATTTATTTTAATTTTTAATGTTCTTTTAAAATAAACATGTTTTTCAAATTATATTAATCAAATTTGATATGTTTTAGAAGAAATATGTTTCCAAAATTAAGTCAAATTTTATTTATAATTTATCATGGAATTTTTTAAGGAAATTATTTTCATAGGGGTTATGGTATTAAAAAGGATTTTTGAAATAAGAAATGATATTTCCCTAAAGACAATTTATGAAGAAAAATTCATTTTTTCCATAAATTATTAAAAATTTATATATTAGTCATGCCCATATAAGAAATTATCTAATGGTTCCATTAAAATTCATTATATAAATGAATTAGGCATAATGTCATGGTCTTTAGAAACCCGTTTTTCTATCATGGTTTATATGTTTATAGAATATTTTTCTCTTTGATGAATTATTCTTTCCATTAAATGATTAATAAACCTATACATTTCCACATGAAATGATATGATTACATGTTTATGGTACACATTTCATATAATGGGTTATGATATTATTATTTATGATATGTTGGGACTTGTATGTGTGATTTCACTCTGATATTTGTTGGACTTATATTTCCCTATAATGAATTTTGAAAAGATATTTGTCTAATAAAATAGAATAATATGATGAAGGGAGTTAAATTGGAAAACTAATAAACAATTGGAGTGAACTACAACTACCAATATGTTATGAAGAGTGAAATACTTCCGACTATGGGAGTAAACCATGCCAACTATGATAATATGGGGAGTGAAACCATACTATATATATTCTTTCACACCCTTAATCTTTTGATTATGTTTCCATATCCCCCATGTTTGACGGGACTAATCATTTTATCTAACCCCTTATCATTCTTTTCCCTAGGTTATGAGGAATTCTTTATGTGGAAATTCAAATGTATGAGTCCGTATAGGAGATGTTGAATATCATTCACCTTGATAAAATATTTTTATCCACGTTTACAAAGTCACTAAAATATTATTTTCATCGTGTATGTATTTTTTATGTACTAAATACTCATCAAAAATGATGTAATATACATGTATGTCAATGCTGGGTATCGATTGTTTGTATAATAAAGAGGTTGAGAAATACTTTGAAAACTATAATGTGATATCATTAGTTATAATCCACAATATATTTATTTGGATATGTATAGGGTTGTCTGTATGGATATGTGTTAGGATGATTAAATATTTCATAAAATGTCATTGAATTTTTTTAAAGGATGGAGTGAGTGGTTTTATTAATACATCCTTTTCTAGATATTACAAGGGGATGTGGCTCTTTCAATGATGTACATTGGGGTAAAAAAAATAATCAGATGTAATTTTCCTAACATGGGGTAATCTTTTATATGAAATTGGGACTTGATGCGCACATGGAATGAGAATCATGTGGGATATGCTTTTTGAAATCCATATTTTTTCACAGACCATTGTAATTGAATTAAAAATATGTTGTTTATGAATAAACAAGGATGGACCTTGGGTGTTATAGATAATAAAATGTGTTATGATTTCGATATCCAATATGTAATTAAATTCTTGATTATGGGTCTATCTGCTATGATAAGTAATTTTCATACTATGATTATGGTTTTAGTTAATGGAAGGAAATATATGGAACGTGATTATTGTGGAATGTGATGGATTATGTTAGGATGAGAATTCAACTGGGATGATCACTGGTGTAAGAGATGTTGTGATCCAGAATAATTTTTTTCCATGGACCCTGATTAACCACATGTACCTTAACTAACTATCAGACAAATCAATGAAGGGAATGAAGTATTTAACTGAGAGTTCATGTAATGGAGAACATATAGGAAAGATGAATTCATTTAATCATTGAAAACAATTTTGAATGAATGACCTATGTGAATTTATTATAGGAAGAAGAACATGTTTTGATTGTGGAGTACAAGTACTTGATACTAGTGAATTAATGATAAAATTGAAGTATCCGGAAAATAGAATGGATGAGAATATTTTCCACTATAAGGATTCATGGATGGTTAAGTGTTTGAAGTGTGGAATAAATGGTCATTATGAAACTCAATTTCATAGTAGGAAATATCCTAAAGAGGATCATAAATGTTGTTCATGTGATGGTTACAATGGAGATGGTGAAATGACTATATGTTAAATGTGAATGGATAGTTGTATTGTGTAATAGGATGAGACAACCTTTATAATGGAAAAATGAAAATTTGGAATAATAAAATATTTTATTTATTTGTATTAAAGATTTATGATATAACAAAGGTGAAATATATATTTTTTGTTTATTTATTGTTTTTCACTAAGTATTTTCTAGAATACGTTGAAGGGATTTTATGGGATAGAATATTGATATAATGCCAAGGTGAGGTCCCTAAAACACGTGGTTAAGGGAAAAAAGTCATTTATATGTTTACAATGTTATGATAATTTTTTTTGTATAATGATTTGTGAGATATGAATAAGTAAGTTGGAAGGCTCCGATTACCTTGGAACTAAATAAGTAATTTTTGAAAAGTTGTTTATTCTATCAGGTATGAAGTGTTAAACGTGGTGGACTTATTGAGTATATATCCAGTAATATATGGAATAAGGAAGAATAGAGATTCTCTTGCTGTATTTATAGTAATTATAGATATTACGTTGTATTAAGACAATATATGACGAGGTTATTAAAATTATTGTAATATGAAAATGAAGAGTAACTTTGTGATATTTGGAGAACCCAAGATAATATAATTTTGTGACATTATTTTCTTTTTACGATTTTCATTATTTATAAGGGTTATATGGTGTTCCATTCATTACATGTTTATATAAAATGTTGTATAAGTATTTTTGTATTAATATTTAATTGAAAACATTTGTTAAATGGATATTTACTGGGTTACCTTATTTCAGGGATGTACATCATATTCTAAATATTATATTACTACGGTTTTATTAAATGAAACAATATTTTTTTTGGTGAAAACCAATATTTTCCAACAAGACGGCGTGTCTTGAAAATATGAATGAAAGATAATATGTGTTTCATGCCTACTAGTTGACTTTATAATGTCTTGGTTAATGTATATTTATTTTTCATGAATAACTATTTATGATGAAACATTAGTGTTAATTTAATGTTTAGAGATTAATATAATTAAATATTGATTTTAGTTCAATATTTATAGATAAATAGTTATTATTTTCATTCTATTATGGGCATTAATATATTTTTAAATTGTATTTTAGCACATCATATACAACTTTTAAATCCTATATGTCCATTACATGAACTAATGGGTGAATTAGAAATAGATAAAATCACAAAAAATAATGAATTTTTATTAAAATATATCATGTAATTATATTTTGTTATATTATATTTCACTAAAATATTAATTCATCTTTTTTATAATGATAGAAACATAATGTGTTATCGTAATATAATAATTTTAATTAAAAAATTTCCATTTAAATCATCATATATTTATCAATTTTTGGCACTAAAATTTTTATAGAGAATTCTCCTGTTATAGATTGAGGACCTAATGCACTAAATATAAATATTTATACTTTTCCTCCATAAGAAATTATTACTATAAATCTTCATTATCATATATGGTAACCTAGTTATAAGTTACATTTGGTAACTCTTATGTTCCCAAAAATCCCTTTTTAAGGGATATTTCAATATCTATTTTTAAAATGTGTGTTTCTATGAATGGTAAATTTAAGTATTAAACTATTGATAACCAAGACATATTTTGAGGGAAAAAATCATTTTATGGGTTTTAGAATGTAACACCTTATGTTTTTTCTATTATTTTTTTATATTAATTTATCCTTTTCTAATGTTTTTCATTTCACAAATCGATGACAATTCATTATTTTATATTAAATCTCTATGTTTGTAATGCATTATACATAACAACAAGTTAATCATTCACTTCAGAATACATTAATTTTAGGTTTATCAAAATATAATACAGATGTTAAATTCTATTATAAGAAAAAATTACTTCCCTCAATGGATTATGTACAATGCAAGATGGAGGTTTACCAATCAATAATATGTTATTGAAATATTATTATTTAATATAATAATATATAAACTAGACATTAAACTATATGTTATGAAATATATTAAACTATTTATGAAAATATTTTATTTACATAATATAATATGTATTCATAGGTTACCAATTAATGAAAAATCAATATGAATGCAGATTTAATATAAAATGGAAAATGTTATGGTCAGAAAAATATTTCCAATAATAAATGAAATTAAATAAAATTAGTCGGTGATTTTTATTTAATATAAGTTTTATATATTAAATTAAATATTTTTATATTCATTAAATATATTTTATGAATAAAATTATTATTCTTAATACATGTAGTTTTACCACCTTTTAATAAATAACCCCTTTTATTTCTAAATTCTTTAACATTAATTGAATTAATGTTTAAAAAAATTTCATCTTTGAAAGTGAAATATAAAAATTATTACTGGGTAATATTTTGGTATTTTTCTAAAATGTTTCATTTATCAATGAATAGTCTTTAATTTGGAATCATAATTCTAAACTACTTTTTCATATAAATTATTTAAAATGATAAAATATATTTGAAATTGATTTAAAAAATTATCTACATTATATTATTACTAATTTACAAAATTTATTACATTTGACCCAATTTCATATTGATGATGTATATAAAGACATCATGAATTTTGATTATTTTAAATTTAAAAAACCAACAGTGTGGTCTTGTATGTGGGATTAGTTTTAAATTAATTTCTACAACTTATCTGATTGGAATTTATAAAAAAAAGATTCAATATTTTTTTTCATAAATTTTTTTAAAGAATGATATGGTAAATTTAGTTATTTACCAAAATTATTAGTGAATGTAATTAAAATTAATTACATCGATTAAGGTTAAATTAAGCTAAACTAAGGACAAAAAATTATATTTTAGAGTCTAAAAATCCATTAAACATATAAAAAATCCATTGGATGATAATACATCTACTCTATAATTATATGTACCTAATTTGTATCTTTATTGGATCGACATTCACATGAAAAACGTGGTTGGATTCTCTCTACAAAAATTTTAATGAGTGACACTACTCATTCCCTATAAAAGGACACCACCTCTACCACTTCATTACACTAGTTTACCCTCTTATGTGTGGCCAATAACTAACCAATAATCATCCCAAAAATTCCTCCCATTCTCCTATAATCCTCCCCTTGGTCATAATTCTATCCACAAAATTGATTTGGCCCCAACAAAAAGGAGTTACCCGATTAAGGGAATAACATATTCTCTCAAGTTGTTTTTTTAAATTTTTTCTCCAACCTTCCAATATCCTTTTAATATTATTTTATATAAAAAATTATCCCATATATACTATGATGTTTTTATTCCCAGGACTCATCCATCAATTTCACCAACCTTCATCTAATGGATAACAAACATATTGTTTATGTGTACGACTAACTATCGCCTCACTAAACGATGACGGATAATTTTTTCATTATGACTTATCATGGTGGAAATTATGATTGGAAATCCATTTTTATATGTTAAATATTATATTATTATTTCATTATGATATTTTATTTTTTCACAAAACATAACATTTTTACATTATCTTTGGTATTAAAACGATAATTTCTTTTGATAAATTGTGGACTACCATCCCCTCAAGGAAATATGATTCGTTCAAACACTACATTGATTGTGTTGAGGATAGTTTGAGATAATATATAAGACATATATGATATCATTAATGTAAATGAATAGTTGTATATATATATTTATACTGATATATGTCATTTACATTCTTCCTTTCAATGTGAAAATTATATTGAAATGGTGTTCCTGTGTATGTATGGGCTACCATATCTATGAACAATGTATATGGTTTCATACATATATATTATATAGGTTATTATAAAAAACATATAATGTATATACATGAAATTTATATCATTTTACTTTCATGAAATCATGATATTGTGTATAAAAACCAAATAAATAACAAATTATGACACATGGAATGAATATAGAATATGTTACCCAAAGTGAGACATTAACATATGATGGTTAACAAGAAGATAATATAATGTTGTAATAAAACACTATATGGTATTATATATAATAACATTGTTTTTTAAATGATTTATATAAAAATATTTATTATACAAGTGTTTTGAATTAGTATGTTTAGTGTCAAGAGATAATATCAGGGGATTTCATCTCACTTTTTATTTACATGAGATACATAAGATGTTGGCCACTCAATCATTTTGTAAGGTGTACAATATTACCATGATAATATTCTATGTATATTTGACATAAATCTATATGTATTAATATATACATGTTATTATAATTCTTTAATGGGGTTAATGATTCAATTACTTTCATATCTTTGAAATAGTTTTGTCTCAATTTTCCTTCATTGAGACTCAGGTTTTGTTACCCACATAATTTCCCTATTGAGGAGTATATACTAAAATTTTAAATTTTATATCATAAATTTATTTATTTTCATGACATTTTATGTTTCATGTATCTTTTTTTCATTCATGGATATTATGATCCTATGTTACCAAGTTAAACAATTTATTGATAAAATATCTTCACTTATCAAGATTGTATATATTAATGCTTCCTTAGATGAAATAATATGATCCATCTCTCAAAACAAAATCCTGATATTTCTTCTACTTTAGTTATTAATGAATTATTGTAGTATTGGTGCCATTTATTCCACACATTCATAAATAATATAGTTAAAAATTTGTTTTTCTTTATGAAATACCATCTTTACCCACTCTTCGGTCAGAAAATTTTTGTTCCGTAAAAACTGTTTTTTCTGTAATGGGTATCGAAGAATATTTTACCATTCATATTTAATAATTATAATTTATTATTCCCTATTTTCCTTTACTAATCTATGCAATATAATATTATTATTGTTTTTTTATCAAGGTATGTTTTATTATTTTTTACAATTTTTTACCATGAAAATGGAATGTTCATTTAATATCATATGAAATGTATGGATATATTCATAATCATTAAATTAAATAATTATTTTATGTTTTAATGTATAATTTATAAATTAATGGATTTGTATTATATTCGTAACGAATTTTTTTTTGAAAATATTTTCAAGATTATTCAATAATTTATAAAGGAATGTGGTATTCAAAATAATTACAAGAATAATTTATATGATTCCACGGAAAGTGATTATGAACATGTTTTCACACTTATTTTATTAGATTCCAAGGAAAGTGGGTTTAAAATGTTTTTTGGCTTATTTTATATGATTTCCTGAAATACCATCTTCAAAATGTTTTCATGTTTATTTTATATTTTTTCGTTGAAAATGGATTTCAAAAACATTTAATGAATTAATTATAATTTTCCAAATTATTTTCAATGAAATTGATTTAAAAATCCTTACAATATTATTTTATATTTTTTCATGTAATTTGGTTTTCATAATGTTCTCCTGATTAATTTATATGTGTTTGAGGAATTTAATATTAACAAATATGAATTTTTTTTAATAAAATTCATTGATACTAGTTTTCAAAATATTTCCAAGTTTTTTTATATGTTTTAATATTATTTTCAATGAAATGGTTTTAAAAATGAAAGAAAGAACTATTTATATGTTTTCAATATGTTACGTAATAAAATAATTTTTAAATTGCTTTGAAGATTATTTTATATGTTTTTTATGGAAATTGTTTTCAAAATAATTTCATGCCTCTTTATAAAATTTTATGGTATTTTATAAAAAAATATTTTCATTTGGTTTTAGGTATGACACATCATTTTCAAAGAAGATATGTTTATTTCCTCATGATAAATATGTAAATGATACTTTAATAGTATTTTACATTTATGATTACATCTGCTGTTGTTACTCGTTAGCTTATAGGAAATGATCTAATGGTTCCATTTATATTTTTTCTATTAATGGGTTATTATTAATGTCATGGTATTTATGAAACATGATTCTATTTCATGTGATATATGTTAATGTAATCCCTCAATATTTCATTGGTTATAAATTTGATGAAATTACTTAGAAACCTGTCTGTTTCCATAGGTTATGATATGATAAAATCTTAATTATATCTATTTAATTTCTTGGTTACTATTATGATTAGTAATGAGATTTTGTAACATATATTTATTCTTTCAATATGTTATGTGTGAGGAATTTATATCCCTCCAATTAATTGGGAATGTATTTAAATATCCTATGATAAATTAAGATGGTTTTGGGAGTAATCAATGACTACTAAGATGGCCATAGAAGTTAACAATGACAACGAAGATGGTATGAGAAGTGGAATAATGCTACTAAGATGACCATGGAAGTCAACCATGACTACCAAGATGGTATGGGATGTTAACCCATAATATTAATATGGTTATGGATGTGATGACATGGAAACTATGAAAATAATATTATATTCTTATGTGTCTTAAACAATTACATGTTTTATTATAATGTTATGATTTCAAGGATTAATTTCATTATGTTTTAATAATTTAGGAATTATGAACTAACATTACTAATTTCCATGACTCATTTATATTTTCATTGATATGTAAGGAATGATCATTTATTTTCAAGATCATGTTTTCATACCCTTATGACCATGATTATGATTAAATATCTCCCTCATTTACCTATAGAGATCATTTGAACTCACTAATTTTTAATGATTCCTTCCCCAGGTTATGATGAAAGGTTCTAGTTTGGATCTCTAAATACTTATATAATTATGGGATAGGTTGAATATCATTCTCTTGGATTGATGGTTTTGCTTCTAGTATTTTGAAGACACTAAACTATTGTTGTCCTCGGGCATGCATTTTGGTAATGTACTGAATATTCGTCTAAAAATATATAATATCCATGAATTCCATGGCTGGGACACTATACCCACAAAATTCACTCGGTACGGATCTTTGTTCCTCTAGAGAGATGGAAACAATGAAAGATTAATTGAACTAAAGTGGTTTATAAGAATATTGTAGAGCTGTAGAAGAGGTTTATAAAAATTCATGATTTATACTCTATCAGATCAATTTTATTCCAAGAGTAGATTTTAAATATACCATGAAATATTTTGGAAATGGATTCCAATAAAACTCATAATTCATATACTCATTGATCCATGATTTGATATTTAAAAATTTAAAAAAATTATTAATTTCTCAAAAATGAAATATTCCTAAAAAGATGAATAAATGCATAATAGAGGCATGGATGAGAAATATAAGGACCTCATTGAGTTCAGATTGCAGTTTATACCCTTGTTAAGCCATAAAATGTTTAGCCTTCATACTGTCCCATTTATTAATTTATAAATATATTAATGAGTATTTTAAGAGCATGGTGTAGAGATGCCATGACATTCTGAATCATGTTGAGCGTGAGATTTATACTCAAAAAATCAATATAGGAATATTTTGTGAATGCTTTTTTCATGATTAATGGAATTACTCATAAACAGATCCATGAATCGGAAATCAAATACTGAGGATAATTCCAGGACATGGGGTTTATCATAAACACGTCATAATTTTGGTCGATTCTAGATGCCCTGTTGAGGTAGTAAATTGTTGTTTTATTTAATTAATATAAATATATAAATAAATTACATTTTTTCCAAAATATAAATTAGAACCCTCTCTATGTAATAAATTATGATAGTTTTTCATGTTCAAGATGCATGACCCTTTCATGTTTTGACCTGATGTTTAGATCATTCTTCATTGGTGAATTAGAATCAGATGATGAATGATTATCAAATAACAGTTGATCAAGTCTCATAAGACAAAAATTGTATTCTCGTTTACTGGTGAAATTTTTCTTAAAAAATATTCCATAAAAATCATGGAAGTTATTTTAAATCGTTATTTTTCACTTTTGATAAAATTGTTGATCATTTATATTGTATCTTCTTCTCATCTATGTTTGTTCTTCATTAACATGGTCTTACTGAAATTCAATCTATAATATATTCATGAAATTTCATGATTCCTACCCTTGATATCTTTAATATATGAGATATATTAAATAATTGTAGGATTAAAATGATTTCACCGGTATTTAGGGTTATTTTGGAATCTCCCTTAATTTTATTCCTCACCATTGTTATAAAATTTCATGGTTCGACATTTCTGGTTCATGATCTACTGTGATGGAATCCTCAGATTCATTGTGGTATCATGGAAATCACATAGATAAATGTTTTAGGATGGATTGGGTGATGATTTAGAAATTTTTTGATAATCCATGGATTTATGATCTATAGGTGTGATCAAATTGAGTGGGAGGCCAACATGTGGTGTTTTGAGCATCATATTTATCTCTAGTATATAACTTCTGAAAACTGGTGGAACCTAAACGTCAATGGGAGGTGGTTACCAACATTTTTTTGATGATAATTGGGTGAGAATATAGTTACAAATGATTGATATTGTATAATAATTTTTTATTTAATTATTCTGTAAAAAACATGACTAGACACCATGTAATATGGAATTACACAATGTGTGTTATTTAGATTCCATGGTGTTTAGCATTTCAACTGAAGGTATTGTTCGAAGGAAAAGTGGATAAGAACACAATTCTTATGGTCCTACCCTTGATTCTATGATGTATTCTAGATATCATATTCCCATGAACCAACGAGGTTGTAAATTTGTGAACATTGGTATTACAATGTCCTTAGATATTACCTGAGCATGTATAGGTACACCCTAATGACTGTGGGAATGAACTGATGAACACCATATCGGATTAGAGAACATGGGTACCACCCTGGTTTTTGGGAAATGATTTATTTTCACCTTATAATCTATCAAAACTGGTATGGAGTACATGTCATGTCCCTTGATAAAAATTTCTAGGAATAAAATTTGTGTTACATGGCTTGGGGACCCATTACATTCCTTATAACCCTTTGATTAAATTTCTCTATTAATTTAATAATAGAAACTTTATTTGACCATGTGTATAATAAACTACTTGTGATATTTTAGAGTATAAAGGGATGGTTTCCCACTTAGTGTGTTTTAGGATTTGATGTGAATTTTTTTTACAATGACCCTTATTCCTGAGATGCTTGACAATTGTCATGATCAAACATGATCATACGAGATATGTCAGGGTTATCACTCCCTTATTTTTCAATAGATAATGTTATGTATTTTATTTTAGATTTTATATGTATAGTAATGTCCTTCCAAACTATGTAATGGTTCCCAAGGATATTTGATGGACAATGTGTCTAGTACATACCTATTAAACAATAATCTGGGTACCCCATTTTATTTATATATTTGGGGTCATTATCCCCATTACTATAATAGGGTGTGGGTTACCTACAAATGTATTTATACTCCATCATACATTTTCTTTGATGGGATGTGGGTCCTCCACGGGATATTTGGATCACATGGATATGGATCACAGTTTCATGGGGTGGGCCTCCACACATATACTTTTCAGTTTATACAGGATACATGGATTAGATGAGTGCATCCCTCAGATGTAGTATGAATAAGAATGGAGAAGCCCCCTTCATCATTTTTCTAATATAGAAAATCATGGATATTTTTATCATAGATGGTTCATGGATATATATATTCTTACCAAAAAAATATTTTATTTTTGTTAGATATACCCATTTTGAACTTTTTTTAATTTATTTAGGATAACATATATATATATATAATTGTTTTTTTCAATGTAATTAGTTTACCATCGATCACAGTGTTTGATATGTGTAATTTTTTATCACTATCACTGCCTTTAGTTATAGTAAATTCATAGAATGTATGTATGTACTCACCAACGTTTGGGATTTTTTGTCTTGTGTTGTCTCTTATGTTGACAATTGATAGATCGATTGGGATTAATGTTGTTCATAGTGATACATGGGTTATTTTACCACATACTACAGTTGTGCATAGAGATCAGGTGCAATGATATCTCATATTTCATTATTTCAAGTTGTTCATTGGTTGGGACATCATTTCAAGTTGGGAGGTTTTAAACCCATGATATTATTATCCTATACTATCATACTGTTATGTTTTCAATAGTATTTATTGTGATTACTGATTATATCTAATTGTTGAATTTTTATATGATTTTTTCTCAATGTTGAATGGAGATGGTTAAGTGACAATGTATATGGTCATTGGTAAATTTCCGGCATATATAGTTATGAATTCTCTATGATGGTGGCCATCCCCTATCTTATTAGATATGGGTTAATGGTTTTAATAGATTTTCCATATACATTCTGTGAGCCCCAAGGTGTGTTAGTTCATTACTAATGGGTATAAGAGGTGATTCAACCTCTGGGTAGTGTTTGTAGTTTTCCCCTTTTCAGGGTTATATGTGAAAGAAGGGAAATTTTATTAGAGTGTCCTGAGTGATACATTTAGGTTAAGAAAAGTAGTGTTTTTTATGGTGGTCGATGTATCAATAAATATATAAAATGATTTCATTCTTTTTAAATTAGAGTACTGATAATTTTGTTATATGGAACATTAGTTCAATAATAATATATGATTTTTTCCATTGACTATAGTTATTGTATCATATATATATGTATATATACTTATAAAACTCTATTATGAATTTATTAATGTCAGAATGAAAATGTTATGATATCTAGCCAAGATATATATTCTGCATCCTGGGAATGGCATGATGATTGATGATGCCTAATTTACGGTGCCATCCCATTACATATTTCCTCCAAACCTGATGGTAGTAGGAACCACACATTTTGAGAGGTTGTAAATACATTATGTTCAAGAGGAGGATGCACTTTGGATTAGATCACTCTATGTGTTCAATCATAATTGACATTTAAGGATCCATG
This sequence comes from Viscum album, assembly GCA_963277665.1. Lineage (NCBI taxonomy): Eukaryota > Viridiplantae > Streptophyta > Magnoliopsida > Santalales > Viscaceae > Viscum > Viscum album. The sequence continues at coordinate 262,843,217 of OY728122.1, read as the reverse complement.
GAGTACCAAAATCCTAGTAATTATAGGATTGTATTGATTAATTGATTTTTTACATCACACTCAGATGAACCCTGAATGATAATATTGTTAATATAGTGTCTAATATTTTCCACTGAGAAATAGGCCACTAGAGGTGTCTTAGCACATAGATGTAGTATGATTCATCCCTCTAATTTTTAGTCTTATAATAGCTTTTTAGTGAGGATTATTACCAAAATTACATGTTCTTTGTAACTCCCTAGAAATTCTAAGCATAGTTTTCTTTTAATATTTTTAATGGCTTTTTTATAAATTTATGGGAATTTATATTTATCATTTTATATTGATTATATTCAAAAATATTAATAAATGTATTAATCTTCATGGAATTAAATTATTTTTTTAATTAACATTTTTTTAGTTATAATATTGTTTATGATATATATTAAAACTAATAAATTAGACTTCTAAATAATTATATATGGATAAAATAATAATGAATCCTTTCTACATAGTATAAGAACACATCTATATACTATATAAAAGGGAATTATTAATATATCACAGACAGTAGGAATAAAAATAGTCACAATAATGATAATATGGCAGCTAAAATGTTGAAGCTTTCATTGTATGGATCCATCATTTGTAGGATCCCTTTGAATATGATGATAATACAAATACCAATAAGTGGAGAAACCTGAATCATAGCCACTAGAATATTACTAAAATGTGTTGTGACTAGGTACACAAATTCATTCAATGTTATATATTAATATAAATATAATTGTTTTGGACTTTTGGATGATAACCGTTGATATATTTTCTTTGTAATGATAAAATGAGAATTTATACATTAAAAAACTCTTATAAATTATACATATTCTGGAATATTCTCTTTGAATATATATTTCAATAATAAATCAACTAAAAATAATAAAAACCTAAAGACATTAGATGCAATGAATTCATTATTTTTATATCCACTTTTTGTTTTTGTTTTTACAACTTTATTTAATTATAAATTTTAATTATTAAATAATAAATATGATTTGATTGTAAAAAAAGGTTATGTATGGTAATAATTGTAATTTAGAAATATGGTATTAATAAAAAAATTGAGTTAGGTTTATTTATTATATATATATACATATACATATATATTCATATATGACCAAATTAAGTACAAAAAATTGGCTAAATGAATCAATTAAAGAAATTATGAATAGTAGAAAAAAAATTAGTTGACTTCTACATCAGTTATAGCATGGTTGTGGAATACCATTGTATCTAATGACAATATGATCTCCCCTTATCCACCTCCCCCCTTCGTGTGCTTCGAATATTCCCTGTCAATAAAAACTGCTCCCCAAGAGGTGTCCCATTTGTGAGGTATAATAATCTACCTTAATCCCCTCATGAACAAAATAATATAGAATTTACATCACCCTAATAACCATGCAATTGTAATGAGGACAACCACACCCTTGTATTCATCTATAAATTCCTCAAATAGAACATGTTTATGTTAAGTCATTTTTTCAGCATCCAAAAAATCTATTTGGGTAACTGTATAATAGAAGAATTATTCATAGATAGAACACACCAAAGTCGACGCCTTTTTCAATATTCTTATGCTTAGCCTTCAAAAAAACCCATTGAGAAGTCCACGTCTTCACTCAGTTAAAAAATAACCCTAAATTTATAATCATTTTAATTAGTTCACAAAAAATTAATGGGAACCCTTTTATTATTATTATTATTATTATTATATATATATATATATATTATAGGAATTTCAAGTGTTCATGTACGATTATACATCAAATTAAATCTATCTACATTTTATTTTTTTAAATTATGAATGCGTGTTCTGATAGGGCGAGTTTTGTTGTCATTCCAAATTTTCTTTTCTTCTAAGTATATAAGTTCATGTATATATTTATCTTTAAAATTTCATGTTTCCAATCACATGTATATATATTATACATGTATATGATTATCTATATCATCCTGTTCATATTTTTAAATATTAATCTATGATATATATATTCATGTCATTTATTTTTTAAAAAATGTACAAGTTTTTATAGGTATTAAATTTTCTTCCAATTATGATTGAATGATATTTAAATTTTAATAAAACATAATATTTAATTATATATATATATATATATCCCTCATTTCATGATTCGAAATGAATGTAATTTTCATTTAAATGTTGGAAATCAATAGATTTAATTATATATTTTAAATTATGCAATGAATAAATTCTTAATTTCTAAATATTACCAAAATAAATCTTATATGCGCTATATTGTTTTTCTCTTAATGTCATATGTTAAGGATACATACCCATTATCATATAACAGTTCATTAGAGTAAAATTATATATATCCATATTTTTTTTAACTATATTATTTCATTAAAATTGTAATCAAACAATTACTATTACACAGACCATTATTTGGAATTTTTATATTTTATTTTCACATGATAATTCTATGAAATAAAATTTAATGTGCATTATTTCATGTTTCTTGAAATGTATAATTACTATTATTTCATGTGAATGGTTTAACAAATGAAAAATCAATTTTTAATTTAAGAAAATAGGTACTAATACATTTATTTAGTGTTGAGTTTTTAAACAATAAAGATATTAATGTAACATAATTTATCATGGATGTTAGTTATATTATTTTTATTCCATTTAAATGAAAAATGAAAAGTTATTTGGTAGTGAAAATCAGGGAAGTGAAATTCCTATGAATGTAAATATATACATCTACATGTTTATTAAAAAATATCGTTATGTAATTAAATCCAAAAACACCAGTGGAAAGTGTATATATATAAAGAATGATTAGACTGTTTTAATAAAAATAGATCTTTTACGTTATAAACAAGAATGGTAATGTGGTTTACCCAATTATATCATATGTTTTTAGACCCAATATAGCCATAAATATTTATGTAGCACAATGTTTTTGTCTTAAAAATAAATGATAATATTTTCTAAAAAATGACTCATTTATTTTAAATCATTTTCAAGTTCATGTATTTTCAAATTTTAATATAATTTATTCAAAATTTCAACTAAATTCACATGATTTAATGATTTTCCAAAATCAGACTTATTTTTTTCAAGAAAATATATTTTTATATTTCTAAATTCATATTTTCATGGAATTTTCAAGATAATGTTTTCGAAGGATTTTTAAATTTTTATTTCAATAAGAAATTTTATTATGAAAAGTGTTTTCATAAGAATTTTTCAAAATTATGAGTATTTACATAAGGATTTGTAATGTTTTTTTCAAAATCAAATTTTCAATGTATCTGTCAAAGGTATATTTAATTGTTATTTTTCAAGGTATTTATCAAATGTAATTTTAGATGCTATTTTCAGAAATTATAACTACATTTAGAATGGTTCTCACTGGAATTTCAAAAACCAGATGTTGGGAAATTTTTCTCACACGATGTTTTTATAATATGTTTTCTTGTTTATATAAATAATTAAGGTAGTTTAGATTGATTGGGTTCTAGTGCTATAAATGTGTAATCGTTGAAAATATTTTAGAGTTTTAATCATGATGATATATAAGAGTGGTCCTTTTACTCCAAAACCTGAATTGGAAAATATCAGCAGTTGTAAATGTATCCATATTTTTAGCTAATTTTAATAAAATATTATGTATTTTTTATTCTAGATCCAGGAGAAGGGGTTTGGGTCACTATATTTGGTACTATAGGAATGATTTAAATAACCATGGATATTAGGATATTCGGTTAAATTAATATTAGTTTCTATGTACACTTTTTTTCAAGTTCTCTATTTTCTAACCATTTATATTGTGGAAAAATATGTGAGTTACAGACATTATTTTAACATCTATGATGTTTTTTATACTATATTAATATAAAAATCCAGTAATTCTAGTACTCTATATTATGAACGAGGAATTTATGAATTTTTCGATGAGTACAACATAAAATATTTTAGGACTAAATTACGGTTAAGGGGGTAAAATGTAATGCACATAAATTAAAAGGAATGTTTTTTAATAATTATGTAATTATTTATGTTATGAATTTGTGGGTAAATATATTTATCCTTAGAAATTTATTATAAATTAAAACTATTTTTGAATGTTTAAATATTCATTGAATTAAATTATTTCATTTAATAGAAAATAGTTTCAATTATAAGATCATTTATGATATAGTATTAAACACTATAAATGATACTTACCAATAATTATATATGGGATAAATAACAAGTACACATTTCAACATAGTATCAGAACACAACACTAGACTAAAGACAAGAGAATTAAAAATATACAACAACTATTATGAATAACAATGGGCGGATTAAATAAAACATTACAGTAGAAATATTTAATCTTACGTTGTCAGGATCGATCATCAGTATGAGCCCTATAAAGTTTAGGATAATAAAAATAGATTTATGTGGAAAAACACGATTCATTTCCACTGTAAGAGCATGATTGTGCATTGAATCGATGTATTAAAATTCCATTCATGTTATATATTTTTATAAAAAACAAATGTTTTGGACCATATGTTATAAGAGATGAGGTTTAATTTTTTTTGGTAATTATAACATTAGGATATATCATTTAAATTTATTTACAAATTATACATATAAAAGAATATTTCATTTGAAAATGTTTTTTGTTTTTAAACTGACTAAAATTAATAAATATTTAAAGTCATTTGATTTTATAAATGCATTATCATTATATCAACATTTTTATTTTGTTTTGCAAAACTTTTATTAAATATATGTTGTTAGAAAAAAATTAATAATATATTTTTTATTGTATAAAAATAGGGTATGTAAGGTAATAATTTTAATTTACATATATGATATCATTCAAAAAAATTGAGTTGGTTTTATTTAGTTCACACACACACACACATATATATAATCGAATTATTTTAAAAAATGGGGACAAATGAAATAATAAAAAATGTTGTAAAGTAGAAAACAAAACCCTGTTATCTTATAACTCAAGTACAACTCAACCACAAACCACATTTATAGAATTTGACCATCTGATCTCCCCACATCCTCCACATCCCTCTATTTTCTTCTTGTATCCCCCCTTAAGAATGTATGAGCTTCCATAGGTGTCCCTTTCTCATGGTATCATACTCTACCTCCATCACCTCATGACCACATGATTCGGTGACTATAAATTGACGTCATCCACAAGCTAGGGTGTTGTGAAAAACCCCACCACCATCTTCAACTACTCCTTATGAAAATAGAACACGTTTAAGTTTAGTCACTTTTTCATCATATTCAGAAATATAAATCTAGACGTGTATATTAGAATCAATTTGAGTAGATATAACCCCACAAAGTCAGATATTTTTTCTTTCCTTCATCTTTGACCTTCGAACACAACCATTGAGATGGTTCTGTCTTAACTCGGTTCATGAAGAGTCCTTCATTTCACTGATTCTTCATTTATTTCAATGGAAATTAAACAGAACACTTTTATTTTACATATTAATATATATATATTACTATTTATATTCCATATGTTCATTTATAATTATGGATCAATAAAAATATAGTGATATTTATTAATTTGAAATGTGAAAGTGTGTTTTGAAAGGGTGAGTAATGCTGTCATTCCAAATTTTCGATTTTTCAAAATATATAAGTACATATTTATATTTATATTTTAAATTTCATGTTTTCAATCAAATTTATTTATAATATGAATTTATGTTATTTTATATTTATTCATAGTCATTTTTTAAAATCTAAATATATTATATATATATATATGCACTCCATTGCATTTTTTTCTAAAATGGATGTTATTATATATATTACATATTATTATAATAAGGAGTGAATGAAATTTATATTTACGTAAAATGGTTTTGTCCATTATATATATATATATATATTCATTTCCCTCATTACATGTTTTGATGTGAATTTATAATTTATTTCAATTCATGAAAATACCCCATTTAATAAAATATTAAAATTATTAAATAAATAATTACTAATATTGAAAATATTGCATTCTTATTTATTATATGTGTTATATAGTATTTATTTTAAGTATATATTTGAAGAGTAAATATATTTTAACATGTAATTGATCATGAGTGTAAAATTATATATATGCATAAATTATTATATATATATCAGTTTATGAAAATATTATTTTTAAATTTAATATTACGCAAGCCATTTTTCGTATTTATTATATTTTATGAGATCCCGATAATTCTAATAATGAAATAATAAATATAATGTATTTCATGCGAATATAAATGTACAATTTCTTTCATTTCTTGTGAAAAGATAATTGCGTCAAACATTAATTTTTAATTTAATTAGATGTGTATTTAATTATTTTACTTAGTTTTGTGTTTTTACAGGATAATGTTTTCATAAAAAATATAATTTATCATTAAAGTTAATTATATTATTTAAATTATGTTTAAAAGAAAAAATACTTGAGATTTGGTAGTACCAAATCCTAGAATTGAATTCCTATTAATATAAATATTTATAAGTGCATGTATATACCAATTATTATTATGTTTTCAAATACAATAACCTGAAAGGAAAATGTATATTTGTAATGAAGGATAATTTTTTTTAAAAAAATGGAACATTGAAATTATAAACAATATGGTGAATGTGGTGTACCAATTAATAAATAAAGTGTGTCATCCCAATACATCCTTCGATGTTTAAGTAGAAAAAAATATTTTTTTATGATTTTAGTATTTTCCTAAAAACCAGAAGTTTATTTTAAATTACATTCATGTAAATTTATTTTTAAAATGTATTATAATTTTCCAAAATAATAACAATTTTCACGAGTATTAATGCATTTCCAAAATCATAACTATTTAAAAAATATATTTAACTGTTTTCAATTGTGTAAGTATTTTCAAATGAATTTTCAAAATAATGTTTTCATATGATTTTTCAAATGAGTTTTGAAATATATATTATATTTTTCAAAAAAAAATTCAATGATTTTTTAAAAAATTATGATTATTTTAAAAGGGATTTAAAATGAAATTTAAAAATCTATTTTTAAATTTGTTTATCAATTTTATTTTCAAAACTTTTTTTCAATGTATTAATAATAATAATTTTTGAAATATTTTTTCAAATGGTATGATTATTTTCCAAAATAGTTTCAATGACATTTCAAAAACCACATACAAGGAAATATTTCCTACACTAGGTTTTATAGAATCTTTTTATGTTCAAATAAATCATTCATTGAGATTAGGCTGACATGGATCCAGTTTTAGAAATGTTTCATCGCTTCTACTTATTTACTATTTTATCCATGGTAATATTTAGCAGTGGTCAAATTCCTCCAAAATCAAAATTGGAATATATCATCAGTTGTAAATTTCTATATATTTTTCAGTTATATTTAAATAAAAAAATATAAAGAAAAATATCTTCCAGATAGAGGAGTGCAGGTATATGGATCCGTAGTTGGTATTAAAGGAACAAATTAGATCTCATTAGATATTTGGATATTTGGTTAAAATATTTTTATTTTCAATGATTACTATTTTTAAAAGACATCTATTTTCAATATATTTATATTGAGGAATAATATTAGACTAACAAACATACATTTATTTCCTTGTAATATGAATCTCCATTAATAATATAAAATTATAGTAATTATATTCTACTAAATTCATAATGTGGAATTTTATAATTTTTCCATATGTACTACACAAAAAGTTGATGGGTGAAATTTAGTTTAATAGGGTAGAATGTAACTCACCAAAAATTTTAAGCATTGTTTTATTTTAATATTTATTTAATGGTTTTGTTATAAATTTAAGGGAAATTATATTTATCCTTCTATATTGTTTTTAGTTTAAACAAATTAAAAACAGTTTTAATCGTAATTGTATTAAATTATTTACTTTAAAAATATATTTTTTTAAAGAATAATGTTTTTGATAACATATTAAATGCAAATAATTGAAATATGGATAAAATAAAAATTATAAATATTAATATAGTAGAAGAAGAACTATATACACAAAGGACTTGGTAATTTTAAATATAAAAAAACCATTTGGAATAATAGTAGACCAATTAATGTAAAAATACCATCTATAAAAATAATGTATTCGTCATCTGGATCCATCATCAGTATGAGCCCTCTGATGATGAGGGAAATAAAAATAAAAATAAAGGGAAAACATGCATCATGCTCATGAGAGGAGTAAGGTTTTTAATTGAGTCTAGCTACAAAAATTCATTCAATGAGATATATTTATAGAGTAAATTGTTTTTGGACTGTTGGGTTATAACCATTGAGGTTAAATTTATTTTATTAAAATGGATAAATGTGGATATTTCCTTTAAAACAATTATATATATTATACATATCCATAAATATTTCATTTGAAAATACGTTTAATTATTAAATCATGTAAAAACAAAAAATGTTTAGTGACATTAGATTTCATAAATGCATTATCATTATATCCACATTTTTATTTTTGTTTTCAATAAATAAATTATTTATATGTTTTTATATAATAATAATAATAATAATTTTTTGATTATATAAAAATTGGTTACCTAAGGTTATAATGGTTATTTAAAAATATTATTTTAATAAAAAACTAGAGTTGGTTTTTTATTTCATATATATATAAAGTTATATATATATATGACCTAATTATATAAACAAATTGTGGAAAATTAATTAATAAAAAATTATATAAACTAGAAAAAAAACTAATATGTCTTCTACATAGGCAACATCTCGACTACCAACCTACTTTGTAGCATTTTATCATCTGATCTCCCCTCATCTGCCACCTCCATTAGTTTTCTATGAGTTTTCCCCCACATGAAAATCTGATCCACCATATGTTTCCCATTTAAGTGGTATCATAATCTTCCTCTTTACCCACATTATCACGTGATTTGGTGACTATACATCTCCCAAATCCACAATATATGGTAAAGTGTACAACCCCACCCTTGTCTTCATCTACTCTATCTGCAAGTATAAGACATTTACATTCAATCATATTGTTATCTTACACAGAAATATATATGGGTATAGGTATATAAAAATAATTATGTAAATAGAGAACAAAAAAAATTTAATACCATTTATTTCCATCCTCTTATATCTTCGAACAAACCCATTGATATGGCCACGACTTTACTCAGATGAAGAAGAACGCTCTATTTCTCATCTTCGTCCTTCAGTTCACACCAAATTAAGGGGAACCATTTTAAATTTATATTTACATATATATATATATATTATTATTGATATTTCAAGCATTCATGTATTATTTTACATCCAATAAAATCTATATTTATATTATTTATTTAAATTATGAAATTTTGTTTTGAAAGGGTGAGTTATGATGTTCTTCTAAATATTTATTATTTCTAAGTATATATCTACATGTATATATTTAGGTTTATAGTTTTACGGTTTCCATCATATATATATATAATATTAATTTTAATTATTTTCAATTCCATTAATATCATATTAAATTATTTGAATCTATGATATATATATATATATATATATTTAAATTCAGGTCACTAGTTTTTTTTCTAAAATTGAATTTTTTTTGGTATTACATATTCATCCAATTAGAAATGAATGATATTTGAATTTACAAAAAGGGTTTATTTCATTATATATATATATATATATATATATATATATATATTCCACGACCTCATTTTTTGTTTCAAAATGAATGTATTATTCATTTCATGACATTAAAAAATCCAATTTAATAAATTTTAAATAAAATTATGAAATGAATAAATTCCTATTTTGAGAATATTACATCTATTTTACTTATATGAATTATGTATTTTCACTTGTAAAGTTATCTGTTAAGTTTAAATACACATTAACATATAATTATTTATGACTGTAAAATTATTTATACACATATGTTGATAAATATATTAGTTCATTAAAATAGCAATATTACAATTACTATTACGCACTCCATTTTTCTAAATTATTATAATTTTTGTTCTCATGATAATTCATAGAAATATAAATTAAATGTGTATTATTTCAAGAGAATCACATTGTACAATTGATATAATTTCATGTAAATGGTATATTGTGTCAAACATCAATTTTTAATTGCTTAAATTCGATCTTTAATACATTTATTTAGGGATTGGTGTTTAAAAGATAATGTTTTTAATGTTATTTAATTTATTTGAGATGTTTATTATATTATAGAAATTACATTAAAAAGAAAAATAACCTGATATTTTCTAGTTCTAAATCCTAGAAGTTACATTCCAAAGAAAAAAAATATTTACATGTGTATGTCAATACAAAGAATTATTATTTTTTCAAATCCAAAAATCCCAGTGGAAAATGTATATATGTAAATCAAGTCAAGAATAATTTTATAAAAATACAATCATTCCATTTTATACAAGAAGTTGAATGGGGGTACTAATTCCTGAAACAAGTTGGTAGGCCCAATGTAGTTATCAATGATTAATTAGGCCAAATGTTTTTTTCAAAAGTTTATTTATTATTTTTTAAAAACAAATGGATTATATTAAATAATTTATAATTTTATTTATTTTTAAAATGTATTGTATTGTTTTCAAAAGCATAACTATTTTGACTAGAATTAATAAATTTCCTAAATTGTATGTATTTGTTTTCAAAAAAAATATATTTAAATATATTCTTAAAGAATTTTTTTTTCAAATTCATTTCGAAAAATCATTTTTTCAAAATATTTTTGAAAATATTTTTCAAAATTATATAATATTTTGAAATGTGTTTTCCAGAGTATGTTTTCATAATGATGAGTAATTTCAAAATGATTTCTATAGTGTTTTGAAAATATATTCTTCAAAGTATTAATCAAAGGTATTTTAAAAAGATATTTTTTAATTAATTTATCTATTGTATTTTAAAAATAAATATTCAAAAGGTATGGGTATTTTTAAAATTATATTCCTTGACATTTCAAATATCTCTTATAAGGCAATTCTGGTCACCTTATGTTGTTATAAACGTTTTTCACATTCATATAGAGAATTAATGGAGTTTTTTTCAACATAAGGCTTGTGATAGTGATTTTTAGATGGGGAATGTGGGTTTTTTTAGTTATCCATTAAAACCAGAGGCTCCAGTTTTTGGGTGGATTATATCGTATACATAAATCAAGACTATGATGAACTGCCTTTAAAATTGAAACATCGTGGATCATTTTTTGTCAATTTATAATACCATCACATATAAATATATCCAAGATTAAACTATGTAATGATGGGGATAGTCCCCCTTTTAGTGAGGGTTTAATCCATGAGAATTTACTGGAGATTTCTGCTCTAGTATGTTAATGTGATATACAACCACATGCTGAGTAGCATCTTGAAATGGAAATACTGATTGAGGATGCACATATTGTATGTGTACTACATGTGTTTCATAGTTAGAAACCTCCCAAGATTCTAGATGTTCCAAATCCAAAGGATACGGATGACTAGAAAAAGGCAATAACTCATATTTTCCACCTTATTAGTATTATTACAGATAATATGTATGTTTTCAAGGATAAAATTCTTCATGGATTTATTGGTTGATTGAAATTCATAGTTAATCAGCCACATGATAACAAAACACTATCCTAATTAGATTTTGACTATAACTTTAAGTATTATTTATCTATAGTTATATTATAATTAGTGTTCATATAAGATATTATAAATAATAATTCTGTAATTTTGACCATGGGGGAGTATTTAGAAATGTTTATTGATATCTTGAGTTACTCCTTGTAAATGTTATGTACACATTCATCCAAAGAAGGAATATTTTTTATTACGTTTATAATGACATCCTTGATTCAATGGAATCAGATTTCTATCAAACATATTTTTGTGTACCTGATGGAGCCTTTGTGGGGGATAACATCCTAGATGAGAAGACAATGCTATATGGTGCTAAGAAAAGGATCCCATGATCATAGATGATGGTTGTATATATTTAATGACAATTATTAGGAACCAGGTGTTTCATACACTTCATGATGGGAACCAAGGAAATACTGTCAGGGATTAAGGGATCCAAGGTTGGCTCCAATCAGTCGAAGGGGAGGTGGAATTTCATGGTATATGGCCAGGGACATATTGGTCACGATTTTATACCCATTCATACATATGTTAAAAAGACATATTTGGGACCACTAATATATAATTATAGTAATATGATAGAGGGAGACATGTTCTGAATGGTGTTGGACATTGTAGAGGGGATATCAGTGTGGATGGATGTGGTCATTGGTTTTTCCAATTAACCTAACCACCCCCAGGTGGTCCACACGAGGATCATGGTACATGGGGTATGAAAAGCGGCCATCTATAGAATTTTGCGGCCAAATAATACAAGGAACCATGGTTAATATGAAGTATGATATGAGCCTATTCTAATTTATTTTTAGTATTTATAGACATATGTTCGAGTCATTACATTCTAAACTCATATATGGTTTTAAACATATATAATCCAGTTGATCCATTTTCTTCACCATTATTTGTGGATACTCTAGATGGTGGTGACTCGAGGATTGAAAATATATGAGATTGTGATATCTAATTCATTGTGGTGAGAGTGTAATATTGGATAAAATTTTATAATCATTGATTGCTTACAACATCATATTATGTATTGATTGACTATCAACAATTCTTGTCTAAAATAATTTTTTTAGGAAGATGATGATGAGTGTCTTATTAGATGAGGGTATAATTACATGGTTGGTGAAAAGGAATCCTTTTCAAATAAGGTTGGTCTTGGGAATATGATAGTACAAACAACTTCTCACCAGTTAGGTAACATGAATCATGTATTAGTGTATTCATTAGACTATATTTTTCCAATGTTTGTGGAAGAGTATGATGATTTCATTCATTTAGAAATACATGGTTTAAAACCGTAGAAAAATATAGAATTCAACATTTAATTGAATATCAATATGTCCTAAATATCTACACTCGTATATTTGATGGTTTTTATAGAATATATGGAGTTAAGGGTGCATTTTGAGGACATGCAAGAGAAGGGCATTGGGGGAAACCAATGTTTCTCCTTAGGTAGCCCCAATGATGTTTACTAATATGGTGGATAAAATGTTGAGGTTATATTTTGACTACCAGTGATTGAAATTTAATACCATTAAGAATAATTATCCACTGACAGGGATATATAATTTTTTTTATTTATATTGATTCAATGGTTCTTGAATAATAACTAAATTTTATGTTCTCACTAGCTATTACTACGAGAGAATGATATGCTAATGGGAGAATTTATATGTCGTTATAGTCACTGTGAATAATTTTTCCTTTCTTTTTTATTGGTGAATTAACTAGTATTGTATATGTGCTTCATGAGCATAATATTTTATCCTATCTTAAACTGGATCATGGTGGTATTTGTTCCATGACATCATAGCATACATGGCATCAGATTAGGAGCACATGAGAAACATTACGATGCTCCTAGTCACTCTACAAGAACAATATACTATCATGAATCTCTCAATGAGTCATATTTTTATTTTAGAGGTACATTTACTGATACATGTCATATATGAGGAATGAGTAGGTGTAGACTCAAAATAGGTTGTGGTAGTGCTTTCATGAGAGCTAGAAATAAATATAACTAATGTGTGGAGTTTCCATTGGTGGGAAGGGTACTATAGGTGGGATGCACATGATTTATCAGGAGTGAAAATTCCCATGATTGGATAAACCTATAATGGGATTCTATTCATTTGGAATGAATAATTATAATAGCTAATCAAGTAGTTGAGGTAGAAGATGACGAGCTCCCACCTCTAGAGATTTACATTGTAAGGTGTCGATTACATTGTGTTCATGGATTCATAATGGACTATACATGGTTTTGATCTAATACCATGAATAGAAATTATTTCTTGTGTGTCATATTAGTTGAGACCACATGAGTAGAAATATGTGACCCATGATCTTGATTTATAAGCAATTTCCATTTCATTAAATATTTGGGGACACTATATGGGGGTGAGAAGATTATCATTTACTCAAACAACTTTTGTCTAAAGTATATATTATCACATAATGATATTAACATGAGTTAGAGGATATGATTATAGTTCATCTAGAACTATGAATTTGATATTTTCTGTACATTTTGGATGTGGAATGTGGTCGGCTAAACTCTTAACAAGACACTGTTGTCTATGTTTGTTGGTTGAAAAATTAGATCAATTATCCTTATTGTAATTTTCCTAAGAAGATAAGTATGGTTCATCATATCTATATATGATCGTTATACCCCCAAAACGTTAAAAGAATGTTAGGGATACAGATCAAGGATATATAAACTATTACACCTTATGTACTTAGATATTCACAAGACATGCACCATATAGATATTCTAATGCCATGGAGCATTCTATAATATTTTGGGAAGGATTATGGTTCCATGGATGATTTCATGAGAATGTGTTGTAGGAGATTCATACATCCCCTTTGAGAATAAATACAATAATGAAAATGATGTACCTAGAACTCTAACATTGGATTTCACAGCCATGAATAATGAAGGTGGTTTCATAGTTTCTGTGTTTATGTATAATTTTTTTGAAGTTGAATGATAAGCACAAGGTTCTAACTATTTTTGAAAACCCCTTGATTTTCCATGTTTAATGTGGTATGTGATTTCAATTGAATTAGTGATATGTTGAAACTTATTTCCAAGTGAAATGATTCCAATTCTCTGATTGAAGACACACTGAACATGTCATTCAACATTTTATTTATTTAAGAATATATAATAGTAGACAATTTCAAATTCCTCTATTTGAAAGAGATAAACTTACTCCATTTCATCCCCTCAACATCAAATTCATAACATGAACATAAAATAAAATTATGATTTTACATATGAATACATGAAAAATAAGGTACATAGTTACACATGAGAACATCATTTCACCCAAAGAATAATTTTTATATAGAGTATACCATCCAAGTCAGGCAACATATGTTTATGGAATGATTTTTGGACTTCTTCCATAGTTGGGATGATAATTTACCATTGAATTAATTTTCAAAAAACATAAAAAATTACGTATTTTTTATGAAACCAATATAAGATTATTTTAGGTGATCCAGTAGGTCACCACATTGAGGGACTGATCTAGTCAATACAACACTCATGGGTCATGATATTTTGAGAAGATATAATTGAGAAGGATTAGATCATCAAGGTGAAGAAGATGATTGTACATATCTTTTAAAAGTCATATATGTACTCATGATGTAAAACACTAGAGTTTTAATTAGGTAGACCATTTTTATCGTAAGGTATGACCTTGATTTGGATTACAGATTGTTGGGTGAATCAGAATGTTATCTCACCATTTCATATGTAATTTGTAAATACTATATAAATTTTGTTAGTTGGTGTACCTCTTATCTCTATAGACACAGATAGACTGGGAGGAAGTCATTTTCCATGTGTTGCAATTAATGTGATTCCTACAAGACCCATCAGATGTTATCAACTATGGTGCGATGGAAATCAATGATTATTCTACCATTTCTATATACCACATACAGATCACGAATTACATTGATATGATACTCTATAGGTGACAGATTACCATAGTTCATATCTTATGGAATTATGGGAATCATTAAGAGACAACATGGGAAAGGGAAACCAAGATGAAATCCCAATACCCTCATCATTTTGAGTAGGTTATTATATTTTCTGGAAGAAAATTCCTTTTACGTTAAGAAACAATGAATTATATCTTATTATAATTATCAATATATATTTATGGATTATTTTTTATCCCATGAAATTTTATGATGTGCGCTAGTGAGGCTCAGTGTTCCAATAATTAATGTTTTAAATATATCAAATATTCTAAATTACATGAGTGATCAATTATTCTGATATTATGGATGAACTCCCAGATATAATTATATATTAGAAATTTATTTGTGTCATTGAGTTTAGAAAATCGATTTGACCATATGTGTGATATAAGCATTTGTGAAGTGGAAATTTTTTGAATAGGTCTTCACTAGAGTAAATTTATACTATAAATTAATTCATTAATTTTACTAATTTATATTTGACTTATAGAAAAATAAAATTCTATATTTTTAGAAATTATAATATTTATTCTATTTTGGATGCCCATACCCTAGAGATATATAAATCCATTGATGATCCTTATTGGTGAATGTTAATGAATTGTGACTAGATCCTAGATCTTCATGCAAAAAAACTCACATATCTCCGAAATTATTCTAGTATAGAACTATTAATAATAAATTTTAGATCCATAAATCGAGGTAGGGTGATTGAATATATGTTTTACATCACATGTATTAATCTCATAAAATCAATGATCTATTCAATCAATACAATTTTCAATTGAATCATGGGTTGATGTAATCCATTTGAGATTTTTGAGTTCTTTGTTATTACCACTAATTATTCATATTTATATACAATAATGTCTTGGGGCCCAATGAAAAAAAGTGACATTTAATTACATATATTTTATGTTTTTTTAATTCTCCCATATTTCTTAATTTGGTCATGGTTGGTATATTATTTTTCCAATGGTTCAACCAACACCGAGTATCTAATCATTAGATGACCATTATTAAATATAGTGTATCTAAACCATGGGTAGAACATTTAATGGAGGTTAATATTTGAGAATAAACTATGAATGCAGAATTATTGAGGGATAATGAGAACAGTATGGGACTACTTCATTTATCCAAAGCAATATACCATGAAAATATTAATGTAATGAGTGGAATTATTTCTATGATGAATGTTGACCTAAATGTTATCTATAGATGATGGAATGGGTTGGGAAATCCCATATATATGGTATTTAGTGAGGATGATCATTGTGAAGATATTAATAATTTCATGGAGTAAGAATAATAGATTTTGGAAGATAATGGGTCTCATGGATACAACATACTCAAACATGACTTATGGGACCCCACTAAGTGTCATTGGGGTATTGTGGTGAGAAAAATATAACATTCCCTACATTAACACATGTTTTTTTGGCATGTTAATTATCAATTTCACAAAAAGAGACAAAAATATAGGACTAGTGTAATATAGTGTACTAAATCCCAATCATGACCACATTTACATAGTTTGGTACACATGCACACCAATTATAGGGAAATTACCAAATGGTATGGTAATGGTGTTCTATGATTTATATGCACTTTTTACTACATCATCACCCTTTGTATTCATAGATTTACCCTTCATAGGAGTCTATACCTGTAATGGACCGGACCCCTCCGGTCCATTCCTTTGTTGAAATCGATGTGGTCAACACGGCGCGCGTAACAATGATAATTATTAATGATAAAAACGAATAAGAATTTATAAAAAAAATAAAAGGCGATTTGTCAGTTTATTATATTAAATAATAAAGATGGTGATATAAAGTGCGTGATTAATTAAATTAAAAGGGGTTTTAATTCTAAATAAGAATTTAAAAAAATAAGGCGTTTAGTTTAATATTAATTGAGAAATTGTTGGAATTAAATTAGAATAATAATAATAGGTGTTGTGTTATTAATATTATTCATAATATTAATGAGAAATTAATCAAATGAGTTATGATATTTATTGCAAACAAATAAATGAAGATGCACAATGGAAGCATGGTGGTACGTTAATAAAATTAAAGGTGAGTTCGTTGTTATTAATATGTTAAATAATAATAATAATGGTGGTGTAAAAATATGTTGGGTTTATTAAATTGAATGACTTTAGTTTAATAAAAGTGGTTTCAATTTAATCAGTGTGAAATAAAAATAAATAGAATTAAATAATTAAATTGACGGATGTTATGCGACATTGAAGTGGCATGGTCAGATTCAGATATCCAACGGGGTGGTTTAATGTGGTCAATGCGATGAGCATAAATATTATCATTATTAAAAATAATAATGGTGATGAGTTAATAAAATAAGTTGATGAATTGTTATTATTATTGAAAAACAATAAATAACAATGATGACGTAAAACTATGTGTGAGAGGTTAATGAAATTAAATGTATTAAAAAGGGGTTGAATATGTAAGTTATATTAATTTTGTTTTGACATTTAATTCAATTAAATGAAATGGTTTTGGGTCGCATGGAATGATTTTAGTTTAATATAAGAATAATTATTGTAATATAATTTAATGGGACTAATTTTGAACATTAATGATGGGTATTATTAATATTAATTTTATTAATACTGATATTGAAGTGAGATTGGAGAGAGATTACAAAGTGATGGAATAATAAAGAAAATAATAAAAACCATAAAGGAATGAAGGTTGGGGCATGTTGGGCATGGAATTAGGAAGGAAGGCGCCACTTTTGGTGTAGTATTAATTATTATTATGATAATAATTTTGGAAATAAGGTGAAATGAAAAAATTGAAATCTTATGATGTGCTGGGCGTGAGAGGGGAAATAAAGGGGCATAAATATAATTGTGATTGGAGAGAGAAATTTTAAAATATAATAATGATTAAATGATAATAAAGATAATATAAAAGTCGAGTCAATCATGGGGGCTTATGCGCTTCACTTTAAGACATGTTGAGCGTGGGTTATTATTTGAGGTGGAAAGAAAATAAGTGTTAAATTAAATTAAATAATATAATAATAATGTTTTTGTTTTGGGTTATATAATCTTAATTTGACCGTAACTTCTTCATATGGTGTCGGAATGATGAACCGTCAGCGGCAGTGTATTCCTGTAATTAAGACGGTCATTTTAAGACGAGTGATGGATACCTTTTTATGAGTTATGTCTCGGGTCAACGAAACACACATATTAATAAAATTCACGTTATTATTAAAACGCCTGGAAACCGCGTGACGTGTCGTGTGTTGACCAGTCAAAAAACGTAACGGGTGTACGGTCACACCGTGTATTCATCAATACACGCTGCATACTGTTTTACCTATTCGTTGCCTATATAAGAAAGGGTCGTGGATTATTTCCAGACCAATCTCTTCTTCTTCGCACGACGACACTCGTGGATGATCAAGAAGTCTTCCTCCTCTAACTTCTTTGTCCGAGCTCCGAATTACGATCCGTCAGCGGCCACAGGATCGTAGCGATGAGACGAAGCTTCTATGACTAGACTTGTCACTTTTCCTTCTGGCCTTCCTTCTCCAGCTTCCATCCTAGGAGGCGTTTGTCGGGTTTGGCGAAGGCGGAGGACACCGAAGGACGTCGTCGGAAGCGACGTGATCCGGACCTTTTGAGGTAGGGATCTCACCTTTTTCTCTCTAATTTGTGTATCATGTGTGGTGGGTATCCTTTTCTTTTCACGAGAAATGGTTGAACCTTTAAATAAATATAATAACTGGTTAAAGAATGGGGTTGGGAAGTTAGTGATTGTTGTTACCTTACTTTTTATATATCCAGTGATATTATATTTGTGAATTGAATGAGCTTCTACCTACTGAAAATCACAGTCGTTGGGGGACTTTGCTTACGCAACTAAATGTTGCCCTCTCCTTCTGTGTTTTCTTATGGATGGAAACTTCATGAAATATGGAAATTGGTTAATCACGTAAAGTTGACTTTTTAAATGAAAATCTATAACCCTTGTGTGATCACCCCGGTTGAACCAAAATGGAATAATGAACATGTGGGTCTTGGCTTGGTTACGTGGCATGTGTTGGGGGTGTTTTGTGGGAAGTTGTGGTTTGGGTGAGCAGCGGGGCTGCGACGTTTGGGTGGTGATCTTATTGGAATGGTTGATGGTGGAAACGTGGAGGTGTGAAATGTTTTGTAAACGATGGGGTTGAAATGGGAAGTGGTTGGTTGTGGAAAATGCCTTTATTTATGAAAATTGTTTTGATTATGAAAAGTGTTTTGAAGTAAAAAGGTGTTTTCAAATGCGGAAATGTTTTGTGTGTGGAAAGGGTTTTATGTGTGGAACTTTGAAATAAATGAATGATGGAATGTTGTATTGTTGTGATAATCTTTTGGAAATGAAATGGCATGTGGTTGCTTGCGTTTTACCTAACCTTGGTTGTGGATGGAAGGGATATGTTTGTGAAATGTTTTGTATGGATGATAGTTGCCCAGTAGTAATAATTTGATTAGACCATTGCATGAAACATGAAAACCAAAATGGGGTTGGGGGATGATTGTTTGGTAGTTGATGCATGCTTCGTGGTAGCAGTGCCGAGGCACATGCTCAGTTCCTCTTTTTAAGAAGCCATAGGTTGGGATGTGTGTTTGGTATATGTATATATATATTTGTATCTTTGTGTTTTGTCTCATCACACCCATGTCAAGCACCTAGTTCCGAACACTCCCATTTTATGGGAGAGGGTGTTCCCCCTTAGTTACTAGCTCCTTCCTGCTCCTCCTTCCATAGGCTATGATGGCTTGAGGTGACCTTACACCCAAGACTCTTCAGGTAGGTCTCAGAGGCTGTGATGGCTTGAGGCGACCTTTAGCCCAAGACTCTTCGGGCAGGCTTACCATTCCCAAGAATCTTCGGGATGAGGCCCAGGTGTCTGCAGGCGGGGTAGTGGTTGTGGCCCAGGTGTGTGTGGGCGAGATGCGTGGTTGTGAGGCCCAGGTGTGTACGGGCGGGATGTGTGGTTTGGCCCAGGTGTGTGCGGGCGGGAAGAGTGTGGTAGCGTCAGGACATTTTCCGTTAGGAAGAGCATCATCTAATTAATTGGGAAATTGTGCGGGGTACCCAATAATTTTGTTCTATATATATACTAAACTTGTTTGTGTTGCTTGGTGAGTGTGACCAGTGAGGCTGTGTGGATAGTTTTTCCTTGTTAGTTTCTGGTTCTTCTGTTTTCTCACAGGACCTTAGGGTGTCTCCCCACTTGTGCACGAGAGCTTTAGGTTTCCCTACTGAGTATACTTGTATGCTCACCCTACGTTTACTTTCAGGTGTCCAGGAGGACTACCAGGGCCGTGCGGGACCCTACTAGTCGGGCAGTTGGAGTTGTTGCAGTTGTTGTTTTCTTGTTTTCTTTGGCATTGTACTTTTGAGCTTCCTTGTACTTGTACCTTGTTATAAAAATTGTTTAAACATGCATGTGGGCATGGTTTGGGTTTATTTATATACACTTGTTCTTTTCCCTTTTTGGTGGTTGACTTGTCCTATTTCCCGATCCAAAATAATAAAAAAGGGTAATGCCTCCCATATTTGTGAAAACTCATACCCTTGGTGCTAGTCGCCAACCCGGGGCCTACTGGAGGCGGGACTCGGGGGTCATTATCTCCCTTTCACCATTGCCAGCTCAGGACGGGCATCTTTGGTGGGAGGGGGTCATGACAGAATGGTATCAAAGGTGATGGTTGAGAGATAGGATGGAGTCTGGAGTTAGGAACAGTGAGGATTGCGTGGGATGGTAGGGAAACAATGTTCGTTAATCTTGGTGCGTGACATAGGCCAGGGAAGACCGGCTAGGACACGGGATTTTAGGGCCCCCCGTGATCCGATGAAAGGACTCTGAGCCTACCGAACGACCAAGTGAGACTATATTGATTGCAGGGTAGAGACCCTAGGGAAGGTACATGAATCATCATGTTTGTGTTTTACTTGATTTGGGTGTTCTGGGAAAAAAATTGAAATAAAATGATAATTAAAACTTTGAGTTTTTTCATTACTACTTGGGCTTAGGCGTTCCCTGTTTACCGAACAACTATGGCACTTGGACGTCAACAGAATGACAGAGGAGTGGGACACAGACAGTTTCACGCAATACAAGTGGCAACCCTAGCAAGGCCATAGATCGAGAGAGATGTTTCCGGTTTTACTTAAATTCTCTCATTTATGTTTTGTTTAAATTCAAGATCATTACACTCCATTGTTGGAACTCTTTTGATCATTATCTGGGCCTGGGCCTTGTTTTTGTGAGTTTTTAATGCTATGTTTTAAATGTACGTGAAGAGCCCTATCAGGTGGGGAGGGGAAGACCTAATCCCTAATTGAGACGCATTAATGTGGATGCGATTTAACCTGTGCAGGCGAGTCAGTGCCACCTAAAGCGGATAATATCTCGACATGGGAGAAGGAATTCCTCAAGCCATGTGTCTGGGCGGTGTGTTTGTTGTACGTTTTTGGGTGAAGTTGGAAAAAAACAAAAAAAACCCTAATATATGGAAGTGGAAGGCCCAGTCCTTAATCGAGACGCATTAATGCCGATGCGATTAAACCCGTGCAGGCGAGTCAGTGCCCCCTAAAGCGGATAATATGTCGACATAGGAGAGGGAATTCCTAACTTACATAATTAGGGTTGTTGGTTGTTTCTTGTTATGACAATAGCCCTAAGAGGTATCTTGCAGAGTGGTTGTTTGGATCCTTTATTTTTTGGTTGGTTTTTAATTCTCGAGGACGAGAATGTTTTAAGAGGTTTCTGATGTAATGGACCGGACCCCTCCAGTCCATTCCTTTGTTGAAATCGATGTGGTCAACACGGCGCACGTAACAATGATAATTATTAATGATAAAAACGAAGAAGAAGTTATAAAAAAATTAAAAGATGATTTGTCAGTTTATTATATTAAATAATAAAGATGGTGATATAAAGTGCGTGATTAATTAAATTAAAAGGGGTTTTAATTCTAAATAAGAATTTAAAAAAATAAGGTGTTTCGTTTAATATTAATTGAGAAATTTTTGGAATTAAATTAGAATAATAATAATAGGTGTTGTGTTATTAATATTATTCATAATATTAATGAAAAATTAATAAAATGAGTTATGATATTTATTGCAAACAAATAAATGATGATGCACAATGGAAGTATGGTGGTACATTAATAAAATTAAAGGTGAGTTCGTTATTATTATTATGTTAAATAATAATAATAATGGTGGTGTAAAAATATGTTGGGTTTATTAAATTGAATGACTTTAATTTAATAAAAGTGGTTTCAATTTAATCAGTGTGAAATAAAAATAAATAGAATTAAATAATTAAATTGACGGATGTTGTGCGACATTGAAGTGGCATGGTTAGATTCAAATATCCAACGGGGTGGTTTAATGTGGTCAATGCGATGAGCATAAATATTATCATTATTAAAAATAATAATGGTGATGAGTTAATAAAATAAGTTGATGAATTGTTATTATTATTGAAAAACAATAAATAACAATGATGACGTAAAACTATGTGTGAGAGGTTAATGAAATTAAATGTATTAAAAAGGGGTTGAATATGTAAGTTATATTAATTTTGTTTTGACATTTAATTCAATTAAATGAAATGGTTTTGGGTCGCATGGAATGATTTTAGTTTAATATAAGAATAATTATGGTAATATAATTTAATGGGACTAATTTTGAACATTAATGATGGGTATTATTAATATTAATTTTATTAATAATGATATTGAAGTGAGATTGGAGAGAGATTACAATGTGATGGAATAATAAAGAAAATAATAAAAACCATAATGGAATGAAGGTTGGGGCATGTTGGGCATGGAATTAGGAAGGGAGGCGCCACTTTTGGTGTAGTATTAATTATAATTATGATAATAATTTTGGAAATAAGGTGAAATGAAAAAATTGAAATCTTATGATGTGCTGGGCGTGAGAGGGGAAATAAAGGGGCATAAATATAATTGTGATTGGAGAGAGAAATTTTAAAATATAATAATGATTAAATGATAATAATGATAATATTAAAGTGGAGTCAATCATGGGGGATTATAAACTTCACTTTAAGACATGCAGAGAGTGGGTTCTTATTTGAGGTGGAAAGAAAATAAGTGTTAATTTAAATTAAATAATATAATAATAATGTTTTTGTTTTGGGTTATATAATCTTAATTTGACCGTAACTTCTTCATATGGTGTCAGAATGACGAACCGTCAGCGACAGTGTAATCCTGTAATTAAGACGGTCATTTTAAGACCAGTGATGGATACCTTTTTATGAGTTATGTCTCGGGTCAACGAAACACACATATTAATAAACATGACGTAATTATTAAAACGCGTGGAAACCGCGTGACGTGTCGTGTGTTGACCAGTCAAAACACGTAACGGGTGTACGGTCACACCGTGTATTCATCAATACACGCTTCATACTGTTTTACCTATTCGTTGCATATATAAGAAACTGTCGCGGATTATTTCGAAACCAATCTCTTCTTCTTCACACGACGACACTATTTGATGATCAAGAAGTCTTCCTCCTCTAACTTCTTTGTCCGAGCTCCGAATTACGATCCGTCAGCGGCCACAGGATCGTAGCGACGAGACGAAGCTTCTAATCCCGGACTTGTCACTTTTCCTTCCGGCCTTCCATCTCCAGCTTCCATCCTAGGAGGCATTTGTCGGGTTTGGAGAAGGCAGAGGACACGGAAGGACGTCGTCGGAAGCGATGTGATCGGGACCATTTGAGGTAGGGATCTCACCTTTGTCTCTCTAATTTTTGTATCATGTGTGGCGGGTATCGTTTTGTTTTCATGAGAAATGGTTGAACCTTTAAATAAAGATAATAACTGGTTAAAGAATGGTGTTGGGAAGTTAGTGATTGTTGTTAGCTTTCTTTTTATATATCCTATGATATTATATTTGTGAATTGAATGAGCTTCTACCTACTGAAAATCACAGTCGTTGGGGGCCTTTGCTTATGCAATTAAATGTTGCCCTCTCCTTCTGTATTTTCTTATGGATGGAAACATCATGAAATGTGGAAATTGGTTAATCACGTAAAGTTGACTTTTTAAATGAAAATCTAGAACCCTTGTGTGATCACCCCGGTTGAACCAAAATGGAATAATGAACATGTGGGTGTTGGCTTGGTTACGTGGCATGTGTTGGGGGTGTTTTTTGGGCTGTTGTGGTTTGGGTGAGCAGTGGTGCTGCGACGTTTGGGTGGTGATCTTATTGGAATGGTTGATGGTGGAAACGTGGAGGTGTGAAATGTATTGTAAAAGATGGGGTTGAAATGGGAAGTGGTTGGTTGTGGAAAATGCCTTTATTTATGAAAATTGTTTTGATTATGAAAAGTGTTTTGAAGTAAAAAGGTGTTTTCAAATGCGGAAATGTTTTGTGTGTGGAAAGGGTTTTATTTGTGGAACTTAGAAATAAATGAATGATGGAATGTTGTATGGTTGTGATAATATTTTGTAAATGAAATGGCATGTGGTTGCTTGCGTTTTACCTAACCTTGGTTGTGGATGGCAGGGATATGTTTGGGAAAGGTTTTGTCTGGATGATAGTTGCCTAGTAGTAATAATTTGATTAAACCATTGCATGAAACATGAAAACCTAAATGGGGTTGGGGGATGATTGTTTGGTTGTTGATGCATGCTTCGTGGTAGCAGTGCCGAGGCACATGCTCAGTTCCTCTTTTTATGAATCCATAGTTTGGGCTGTGTGTTTGGTATATGTATATATATAATTGTATCTTTGTGTTTTGTCGCACCACACCCATGTCAAGCACCTAGTGCCGAACACTCCCATTTTATGGGAGAGGGTGTTCCCCCTTAGTTACTAGCTCCTACTTGCTCCTTCTTCCATAGGCTATGATGGCTTGAGGTGACCTTACACCCAAGACTCTTCGGGTAGGTCTCAAAGGCTGTGATGGCTTGAGGTGACCTTTAGCCCAAGACTCTTCGGGCAGGCTTACTGTTCCCAAGAATCTTCGGGATGAGGCCCAGGTGTCTGTGGGCGGGTTAGTGGTTGTGGCCCAGGTGTGTGCGGGCGAGATGCGTGGTTGTGAGGCCTAGGTGTGTGCAGGCGGGATGCGTGGTTTGTCCCAGGTGTGTGCGGGCGGGAAGAGTGTGGTAGCGTCAGGACGTTTGCCGTTAGGAAGAGCAGCATCTAATTAAGTGGGAAATGGTGCGGGGTACCCAATACTTTTGTTCTATATATATACTAAATTTGTTTGTGTTACTCGGTGAGTGTGACCAGTGAGGCTGGGTGGATAGTTTTTCCTTGTTAGTTTCTGGTTCTTCTGTTTTCTCACGGGACCTTAGGGTGTCTCCCCACTTGTGCACGAGAGCTTTAGGTTTCCCTACTTAGTATACTTGTATGCTCACCCTACGTTTAATTTCAGGTTTCCAGGAGGACTACCAGGGCCGTGCAGGACCCTACTAGTCGGGCAGTTGGAGTTGTTGCAGTTGTTGTTTTCTTGTTTTCTTTGGCATTGTACTTTTGAGCTTCCTTGTACTTGTGCCTTGTTATAAAAATTGTTTAAACATGCATGTGGGATTGGTTTGGGTTTATTTATATACACTTGTTCTTTTCCCTTTTTGGTGGTTGACTTGTCCTATTTCCCGATCCAAAATAATAAAAAATGGTAATGCCTCCCATATTTTTGAAAACTCATACCCTTGGTGCTAGTCGCCATCCCGGGGCCTACTGGAGCCGGGACTCGGGGGTCATTATCTCCCTTTCACCATTGCCAGCTCAGGAGGGGCATCTTTGGTGGGAGGGGGTCGTGACAATACCACATAGCATTTATTAGATATTGGTAGACATTCAATCTATCTCTATTACATACCACAATCTTCCTTAATGGGTCAATATCCATTCATTTCATTCTTATAAACCCGTATTGTTTGAATGTTATCCCTTGGTCCTTTTCCTCAAGGGTGAAACAATGAATTACATCCATATCAAATTATTGTGATCCTTACTATAGATAGGGTTTTTGGACTCTAACTATGAGACTAGAGTGTGATCATCTTTTATATGTATAGCCTCTATGGGAATTTTGGAAAAATTGTAACCTCTTTAATCTGGGTGTTGATCCTCCAGCTATTAGGATATTTCATTAGGGATTGAGGAATCATTGGAATATAATACCTCTTGTAGAGGGTTGGTGAGATAAAATTTGGGGTGTTTCTAAGAAGTTTTATGGTGACCCAATATATGAGCACCAGTTTATTCAAAGAGCAATGAACTTTCACAGTGGGTCTCAATGATTTGAATAAATTTTATGGGATCCATCAGTGATATCATTGATCATGGAGTGGATTCTTTCAACATGAGCATCACATTGAGAATAATCCTATATTAATATGTTGTTTTTTACTACATAGTAGTGAAATTTAATTATATATTATTTTTGGAGATTTTATTATGAAGTGATTGTTATATATTTTATAGAGTTGACTATACCCTATGCTTCTGGATTAGTGTTTTGGGGTTGTCCTACTATGTCTTGTTATACCCAACCAGGAACTGGATTGGAAGACACATGTTGTGTCGTGTGCAGATGAAGACCATTTTGATGGGGTCTAGTTAGTACAAAGATTAGGTTGAGAATAGCATGATATTGATAGATTTAGGGTTTTTGGGGAGCATTCATTTTATGATATTATTTTTCTATCAATCTGATTGAACTATTTATATATTTTAGGGAGCACATGTCTTAGGATTCATTTTTTCTTTTAGTACATTACAATCATACACAATTTTGGGATATTTCATTTATTTACATATTGGTTTAGGTTTTATTAATATACCTGATTTTTTTGGGATTGGAGATGAATATGTTTTTATATGTACATTAGGGAAATTAAACCATTTTTGGTAAAAGGCAACTCGATGCTGGCCTATATCCATTGACCTATTAGCGACTGTCTTGGGGTAGTCACGATTCAGACCTCGGTGGTTCGGGTTTTGACAATGTTCCTGATAGATGATTTAATTTTGGTGGGATAAACACGGTGGAATATAGAAGGTATACTAAATCATTTTAGTTATTTTCATTATAAATGAATTGACCTAAAATGAATGTATAAGGTTGTGTTTCAAGATTTTTGAGAAGATCAAAACGAGAAATATGAATAGTGTGGAATAGTTTTTTAGTAATAATAGATTCAAGATCGTTGGTGATTATTCAATAAATATTGATGGTTGAAGGTTTGGGGGGAAATACATGGAAGGATAATTTTTTTTGGAAATTTCATAGGTACATATAGTGAAATTTGGAGATAAACTTCTTAGGGGTCCATAGATGGGATATATGGTTTCAATTGAAAAATAAAATAAAAAACTATGTGATATGTGTCACACTATGTGTGACCCATTTTTGGATTCCCACCCATTTTATTGATAGTAAAACAGAACCTACATGACAAGGTACATTGGAATGTCATTAGCTCATGGTTATTACCATACTACATGGGAATGAACATGTATACAAATTAATGGGAAATTGGTATAGGAAGATTGTAATCATACCACTACATGTCATTTTCCCAGATTGAACATTCCATGTATTTGGATAGTTACAAGGTGTGTGAGATTGTGATACATGGGGAGACACAGTGATGGAAAGAGAAGTTGTGTGATACCTAGTACAAGCCATGTCATATCTCTAAGATGCCATGGAGACCATAATTTCCTATTTATATCTCGGGCTTTGTATAGCTAAATACCTCTATCCATTATGATGAATGGATAATGAAACATTATATCATTGATATTGGATTGATATTTCCTATATTGGTTCTATTTTATATATATTTTAGTTTATATAACTATTGTATAATGGTGGGATAGTGTATCATTTCGTGGATAGGTTTTTGGTATTCATGAGCTCACCATGTAAATTGAATAGATCTCTTATCAACCGGGAAAATATAGTAGGATTCATGGATCCATCATATCGTCTTAGGTATGAACTCCTCTATGGATAAAATGATCACTAGAGGTTCAGTGGGTACATATTTTTGATAACAATGGATCTTGACCTCTCCAATGAGTGTATTTTTGAGGGAATTGATCGTGGAGGTTTTTATCAAAGAACGAGAAATACCATGAATCCTCAAAGTGAATTATATGGATATGAGTATCAATAGTGACCACATAGGAGATTTGTATTCTATTTTTAGTATATGTACTGAATTGTATTATTTTTATGAGGCGACTACTCAAGATTCTATATGATTAAGGATTTAGGGTTTCCTAAAGGGAATTGTTATATTCAACCAAGAAGGTGATCATTCTACACAAATAATATAATATATAGATGAATGAACTTTTGATTGTTTCCTATGAGGACTACAAGACTGTGAGGCTTATATTGTTCTATATAGGCTTATTTTTTTATTGAGTATTCCATATTTCTATAGTCCCATCCCACTTAGATAATTATACTCATATGATGTTTTGGTTCGGCTTATATTTATCCTAATTTATCACATTAATGTACATTTTGAATATTACTATTTTTGGATAGATGTTATCCATGAATGGGTATAATTGTAAAATTATACATTTTAGCATTTTATGGGATTATAGATTTGTCTCTGTACTTGTACATTATTTAAATTCCATTCATGTGTATGGTATGCCTACTCTATTATGGTCCCCCGATCATTTCCATATGTAGTTGGTATCGTTATATTCATTGTTGGCTTCTTACTATCCATGTGGGAACTTTTGGGTCAGGACATGACATTAACAATTTTTATGATGATTTTTTTGGGAACTTGAATTCTTCATGTGATCCATCAATATAAAAATTGAAGAATGAACTATTAGAGGATTCACATAGTTCTTCATTATCTATTCATCCTCTAATTAAAATGATATACATGGATATAAAAGATTATTTTTGGGGGTATGAAATTATGAGTTACAATGTAGATATTGTATGTAATATGATCTTATGTATGGAAGATTTTGTTGAAAGAAACATTTCTTATGGGATATTAAAACAAATATGAATACCATAATGGATGTTGGAAACTAAAACCATGTATTTTTTTATCATACTCCCAAAAAATATAAATTGAATAATTCATTATGTGTTGATGTGGATCTCTTTAAAAACTCATCAAATATTATATTTATGATATATGATTTTCCACCATATAATCTTTTTATAATATTCCAGTAGTACGTTGTAAGACTTCATAGAGTATTAAATTCTATTATATCTAATTGGGATATATGGTTTACATCATGGTTCTAGAGATATTTGAAATAGGATTTTCATATGATAATAATATTCAACATAGCTTAAAATCCTCATATGAAGGGTCAATATGACAGAAAAAATCAAATCTATGTTGATATAATAGGTTCTTCACCTTGGATTTAAATTGTAGTGGTGATCAATCTATTCCCCATGTTATGTTTTCATAAAAAAAAATTTATTTCACTAAATCATTAATATGTTCCATCTGATTACATAACAATACATATGTTTTTAAAAACAACATTTCTTAATAATGTGAGTAAATGAAATCTATTGGAACCTGAGATGGATGCTGACATTTTCGGGAATATAAAACATATTCTGTAACACATAAGGGTAGATGAATATCTACATATAAGTTATGCTGATAATAAATGATGCAATATGGAGTATAATCTTGAAATGATTTTTTTTATTAATAATTCCATGGAATAAGTTTATTATAATTATGAAAAAAAATGTGATCTATAAGAATATTGGCCACTTTGTGCTTTTTAACCGAGTATGGATTATTTCTTAACACTTGGCTCTTCCACCAAACCTCTATTTATTCAATGATATGTTCCATTTATCTCTCATGTTAATGTATGTACCTAATATTTCACATGTACTTAATTCATGGATCATATATATGTTGCAAGATCTATCCTATGAAAAAATTCATTAGGTATTATTAACAACATTAATATTTTTCTACCAAAAAAGGCCACTCACAAAGACATTGTCTTATGAAAAAACCACCAAACATATGAAACAATAAGGCTACATTAGGATATTATTTTCAGAAGTAAACATAGTAATCCAAATTGGAGTAATGAAATTTTTATTCAATATTCATATAATTGGTGGTATAATTCATCAAATCATGTGTTTATGAAATTTATTTTTTCAAAAGCATCTATCTTATTAAGTAGCTTGTGATACACACAAAACCATTTTTAGTAAACAAAAATATACAACTAATATTATTATATAAACATGACCTTTATAGAGTACAGAAGTTGTTTTTGAATTGGAATTGTCACGATGACGAAATTAAGTATAATGGTTTTGATAATGAAACTACATTATGAGTAAAGTCTTTATCAGCTTAGGAAATTGGTTTTTTCTCAAAAAATGTGTCTTATTTTTTTTAAATAATTATAATAAAAAGTTTTTACTCATATAAAAAAATTATTTCATAACAATAACATCATTAATTGATTGAATATGTCAAAAAACATATAGTGAATTTTTTAGTGTTTTCTGAGAAGAATAATTTTTCAATGAATAGTGACAAATATGGATTTTTATTATGAAATGAATTATATTTTAAATAAGTTATAATTATACATTATATTAAAAAACATATAATTTTAGATTATTTATCTTATTATTAATAATGATTAGGTAATTACAATTGAATACATTTTGAATTTTGATGCTAAGAAACTTTGTAATTATAAAAATTTTATATTTGGAATGACACTTATTCAACATTCATTGCGTTTTATTTTATATTATAATTTTCCACTTATCATAATGGAATATAAAAAGATGGATTCCATATTTCAAATCAGTATAATAAATATTTTTATAATCTTTAAGGAAAATTTTTGGACAAACATAAATAGTAAAAATAGAAAAAGTTAATAAATGTTTTTATGGTTATAAAATGATTATAGGGGTTATTCAGTAATGAAAAAAATTTCATATACACATTTATTTGAATATATAGACCTAATATCCTATATTTTTATATATTGATACATTTTGGATTGTTTTTGAATATTTACAAGAGAATAAATTCACATAACAGTATTACACTCCAAAATTCATTGGTTCTTCCAATAACTAAGAAAATCAGTTCAAAGATTTCATATATATTCATTTAGGATAATTTTTTGGTTATTATTTATTCTTATTAAGTGTTTAAGATATAACTATTTGATGAAGTGTGAAGAAGGGGCGTCATTAATATCCCACAGTTTCTATATTATTTATGTATCCACATCATAAAAATATACTAAATATTTTATTTTTTAATGAAATAATTTTATGTAATATACTGTTATTTCATTTTGATAATTTAATAATATTGATAGGTAACCACATCCATCAAATGGGAAACAATACCATCAATCATGTTCATTATTGTATATTTTCTCACGAAAATATGTAATTTTTTTTATCATAGCCTCTCATAGACATAAATAATGATAAATATAATGTATATATATTTTAAATTAATGATTTTATTATAGCTATTGAATTATAATATCACATTGAAGTACTTAAAAACCAATCCAGTGAAAAAATGTACATCACATTTTGGTATGTATTGATTTCTACTACCACAAAGAGTTGTGACACAATAATCATATTGAATTAAAATGTTCCATAATTATAATATTTGTTAGGATTATATATTTTATTAATGATATTAAAATTATTATATAATTCTGATATACAATTTACCATACGTTTTTCCATCCATTAAAAAAATGTAAACCAAATTCAAATGTATGGAATAACATCTCCTTAAACAATGGGATTAATTTTATATATGTAATTTTATAGATTAATATTTGTATATATATAATTAATATTCATGTTTTTAATATCATGTTCATTATTTTGGAGATTATGGAACATTCAATTTTTAAAATTAATGAAAATGTAAATCTAAAACAAACATGAAAAAATAATTCATTATTACATGAAAAATGTTTTTAACATAGAATTGTAAATAATCATGTAATAAATGGTTATATTTTATTAATATAAGGTATAATATAAATATAAATGGATCAAGAATATATATAAAATAAAAATTTAATATTTATATAGGGAGTTAAAAATGGTATTGTCTTATTTGAGATTGGAGATAAGGGATTTTTTCTGATGTTTATCTCTATGGCGAAATTTCTATATTGACCTATTACTTTATTTGTGTGGTTTATATAATACCCATGCATGTCAATTATGTTTCATCTTATGAATTTAATATTGATTTACATATAAATATATTGTTATTTCATCCATGGGGATTATGATTCAAATTTCACCAATGAGGTAAATGTATCTACGATAAAATCCTATTGTATATTTGGATTTTTTATGGATATTCATCCAATGATGAAATCATATGATATAAATATCAAAAATATCATTATTTTTTCTGATACTCTTTTGCATATTTTATACATGTTTTTCTATTATATTTCTATTTTATGAACTATTTAAACTAAAATATCATTTTTATGTAAAATTAACCTTATTTCAACCATCGATATAAATCATTTTTCATTCATTTGATTGTTTTCTAACTTTTTTTCAATGTATAATTTCATGATTTTAATATTATTTTCCAATTTTAATTTTTCCATTTATTTAATTTCAAAAAAAATTTACAAGGGAATTTAATTATCATTTTCCCAATGAGTCACTCTTCACATTTTATCCAAATTCGAAAGGAATAATTTTTTTATGTACGAGGTATGGTTGTAATTTTGATCCATAGTGTCTACTTAATTATATGAAAAGTTAATTAAAGGTTTATAAATTTATATTTATAGAAAATTTATTATTTAAAAATGTAATTTTTCTTAAAAATTATTTGAAATCAATTTTCCATGGATATTTTACTCAATAAATTTTATAAGAGATATTTCAAAAATATTGGCCCAACTATAATGATGTAATTTGATGTCACATAATAATGAAAGGAGATATGATCTTGTTATTCCATTCTTTTTTATTGTTTAGATGGTTTATATTAATGATGATATGATGTTTATGAAACCTATTCCCTTTCCATAAGTCCTTCAATGATAAAATGGTTATTTTTTTGGAATACAATTTATTATCCATTAGTTATGACATGATGAAATGTTTATGAAACCAATTTATTAATGTGTTATTATATTAAAAATTATTTAAGAGTTTTTGGGAATAATATTTTAAATTTTATGTTGGATGGGATCTATATATCCCACTCTATCATTGTGTAATTTTAGATTACTCATGATTAAATATATTATGTATGAAAATTCTTTAATATTCACAACACAATGGATGGGAATGCAACTCATGTTCATTATATTAATCATGGTCATAGATTTATTGTTTATAAGGTTATGGGGGGACTTGCATCGTTTCTTATATGGTAATTAATGGAGCATATTTCCTTTATATCTTATTACATGAGGTCCCAATATCTGGTTAATTACAAAACGCGAAATATTTTTTCTATTTAGAATATTTCAAAACTATATTTTTTTAATTATTTATGAAATCTATTTCTTTTATCAATGTTATTTTATGATGGAACTTGTTCTTTTATACCATTATGATTTATGTGTTCAAAAAATATACTCTTCTTTTAGGATTCAATTTTTTGATCTATGATAGGAATTGTAAGGTTTTCAAACTGTATTATCATGTTATTATACCCTTATGTCCATTTTATGTTTATATTTCCTATTTCTCCTTCATTAAGAATATTATAGAACACATCCAATTTTTGTTGGGTTTTTCTAAGAAGTTTTTAGTGTCGAATGATCTTTATTGGTGATGTTGATGATATTTTATCAAATAATTGGATAATGTGTTTTGTCTCTGATCAAAAAAATACCATTTTGGTAGATATGAGTATATTATAAAAATGATATAGACATTGAAATATTAATATGAAATTTTAATGTATGAAAACCCTGAGATGTTACACACACACAAAAAAACACACCACCAATCACAACCGAGTATTGAAAAAAATGAATAACTAGAATTATGAATGCAAGTATTGACTCTGCAGTTCTACAACATCTAAAAAACACATAATCATGCTAATGTGGCTAAAATACCAGTCCAATAAATTAACATAAGTCCCTAAATGAATGGATTATGGGAAATATTTTTATCATGAAATCCCAAATTCCAAAAATATATCACTATTAAACCCAGGATGAACCACTAGAACCAACCCACACCATGTTAATAAATATCTCTATTGGGTAGAATTTTTATTATAAAACATAACAAGTACGACAAGAGACCATGAAGCTATTAATATTATCATACCAAGTAGGAAATTTGAAAATAAAATAAATGTTATTAATCATAAATAATTTCAACTATGACCCATAAAAAATAAGATGAAGTTTCAAAGAAACCATATATTATGACATAGAAGGATTCAAATAAAATAATATAGTCTAACACTTATAGATATATAAAATATCACCTCATAGAACATTAGATTAATAAGTGTCATGAAACGTAACCTGCACATCCTTTTATTACAATTTAGGATCCATATCCCATCCAATATCTACAAATATGTGACGTTGTGCTTCTGTAGTGGATCCATATCCCATTAATGAAATATATATGAGTTAAATTTTACACCTTGAGTAGAGGGACCAAATTCCTTACATTTTGGGGATATAAATAACTATAGTTGATCCAACATATTATTGATCATGAAACCATTGTTATATGGGATTAATTGAATTCTCAAATATTCTCCACTTCCAATAAGGTGAGATAAAAACTCCTCAGGGTAATAATGAGTTCGAATTATGTTACTAATATTTATTTACTATGTAAATTTTATGTAAATGAATCATTCCATTGCTATAAAGGTTGTTTTACCAATTCATCAACATTTCCATGTTCGTCGATTACTCTTATTTCCTATCATACTCTCTATATGTACTATATAAATCTCTCTTGTTGTATCATATAAAATAGGGTACATGAAATGTACATCATCTTCCATTGGCATTTCCCATAGCGGGTAAATGATATTTTCCCTCGAACACATATCACGCTGTGACACATGGGTCTCTAGATTTATACATGTCGGTATGATATAAAATAGCTTGGATGGGGTCATACAAAATGTTACTTGGTTCCTCAATATCATCTATATAATGAATAGATGGAACCTTTCTATCAACATGAATGATTTCCCCATTTAGGTAAAATAAGTCATGGGTTCTTCCAATAGAATAAAATGGGAAAAAACATCCAATAGTACACATCTAACCAACATAAATTCTGATCTTCAAGAACACTCATGGTAGGACCCCGAATTCCCTATCATCCCCTCATCCACTTATTCCCTCTATGGCCCACCTAGATAATAACACATTATATAACTCAAAGGATCAAATAGAACCACTCAATCATTTTTATGATGAGATAGAAAATGATTATCCAAATTTACCTTACCCTAATAGGAGAAAAATAACATATACAAAAGCTTGAATTCTCCCATCGTTTGTGAACAAAACCATTGATCATGATTAATAGGTTTTCCTCTTAATGATTCAGATGAAAATATATAACAACAAAATTTTTTAGCAAACTAATGGTGAGGTCTCATCTCCAGAGTTCCTTCTAATATTCTCTGCCATTTGTGTATGCAATTTAAGTAATCTCTCTACATCCAAGGCCTCCTAAAGAAACCTATACAAGGTGGGAATGGTATTGGAATAATTTAAATCCCTCATGTCACTGTTTAAAATCAATTCAAATGTCTATTATCTATAAAATGTATCTAGAATCATATCATTAGAGTATCATGAAGGATGAGTAAACCCTGATGATTACTCTACCAAGGTCAAACATCAATAATCTAGATGAAAAAGCTCATGTATATGTACTTTGGAAATGTGAATAAATAAAAAATCTTCCATGAGGAGACCATCGATTTTTTATCATCTAAATAGAGACACATTCACAAAGTCGATATCATTGGTCCATTCCCTAGAGTGATCCCTAGTCTCATAATACCATAATTCTAGCATTGGGTGTAATTCCATGAACTATTTGAGGACACTATGAACCAAATATAAGTAATCCTACTATGTTGGGGATCAAATTTTAGTGATAACACAAACCCTCCTGATATAAACTGATAGGTAGCAGATAAAATCATTTTTCACTGTGGTCACACCGATTTCACAAACACTAAATGAGGAATAACGATGAGAAAGGATCTGACACTAGTAGTATAACAAGATT
Organism: Viscum album; assembly: GCA_963277665.1. Taxonomy (NCBI): domain Eukaryota; kingdom Viridiplantae; phylum Streptophyta; class Magnoliopsida; order Santalales; family Viscaceae; genus Viscum; species Viscum album. Next base: position 262,806,145 of record OY728122.1, on the reverse strand, counting down.
CTAAAAATTCAATCTGGGATTCATTCTCTCATTGGGATAACAATTTTATGATTTAGGGGAAATGTCGTTTTCTACCAGGGATGAAATGTACCAAGGGGAAACCAATCGATTTATACTAAACCATACTAATGAAATAAAGGGATAAAAACAACCACAAATAGGTTACACATTTTGTATTGAAGGTAAAAAATGTGTATTAATATTTTCTTGTCTTACTATTTAGTAACTTCTAACATCAAATGTAATACTAATCCTATACTGTGTGAGAGTTACACACATTACTTGTATAGGTAATCCAAAAACCTTCTCATTGTATGTAGTTATTCCTGTGTATCTCTATCAATTCCCATGTATGGGTAAAATACCTTCTGAGTACGTGTTGTGCCTAAGCGTGTCTTCTCATTGCCAAGCATGTGTACCCTCAGAGTTAAAAATTGTATCATTAGAGAAGGTTCACATGAAGTGGGACCTTGTCACATTATGTGTGATATTTTACTCACACGGAATCCATAGCACAACATCGAGGGTCCCTAAATGTCATGTAATTCAAAAATACACTTGGTGTATTGTGGGATCTTCCAGGTCCACTGGTTATTCTACATTCAACATAATGAGTCATCCCCAAATCATTTCCAACTAGAAATCACTTATTAAATCTCATATCTTCTTCATAATGGATCGATAACACACCTCTGACATTTGTTACATCATGTGTCGCACGAGAAGATAAAGATACCAAAAAATTATTCTTTTTATCCGGTGATCTATGGACCATAATTGATTATTCCAACCCACTTCCTATATCACAATCCATTCATGCTATATCGATCTATTTTAGAGAATATTAGATGTGTAATGAACATATATAGTGTATTTTTCAAACTATTTTCCAAAGAAAATATAAACGGCCACAAATAATGAGATGAGGGAGAAATCCCTAAGCCACAAAAGGTTGAGAGTGATCCTAAAACATTATTAATTTATACTAGAATCATTATCATTGAAAAAAATTGATTAATTCTATAATCAAAAAAATGATCAAATAAATTCAAGCATTTTTATTCTTCAATTGATGTATGGATCAATTATGATTGGGTATTTCATATTAATTCATCCTAGATAATAGAATATGATGGAAACACAAATTAAAATGTTATATGAAATTTTCTGAATGAACACTGATGAAGAATGGTTCTAAAAAGCTTTCATTGATGAGACCCCCAAACTCTGTTGACGTAATGATCCTTTATCCAGTCATGGTCTATTAGTTTCAACGACAATTTTCTCACACCGTCGTCTAGGTCTCCATACATTTAGCAACCATCACAGAGACCAACCCAACAACTATATACTAATATATGATAAATTCATAGATTCAAATAAATTAAAATTAGTGATTTTAATTAACATATTATATATATTATGTGTGCACGATGGATTTCCACAAACTCTTCATACCAATAATGGTTATTCAATACATGGAGTAAAACACACATTACAAACACAATAGTACCATCATATTTATTATTTGGTCCCCCATTTATGATATAATCATCCATTTACGGAAAACAATGAATTAGTGTTATTTTATATATATATAATATATTTCAATCATTTTTTATAGGCCCATAGAGACCTGAAGTCACACATAGCCTCAATGTATAAACTTTAATATATTCCATATAATACCCAAATATATTAATTGAAAATCAAATTTATTACATATTACTTAAAATAAATATATTTATAAAATTATTATTATTGTATAATTAAATTGAAATATCCTTGGGTATTTTAAACCATGCATCAAAGGAATTTATTAAGTTATTTAAAAAAAATTTGAAAAGAAAAAATAATTTTATTAACGCACTAAATTATATTTCATGATTTAAAATATATTTTTTTAGATTTAAATTATAATTTTTTATTAATGTTTAATTTGTCTTATTAAATTATTATTTATTCAAAATACACAGATAATGACATAATAATCCATTATTACGTTATTAATATATTGTAAAACAGGTTCTATTAAACAAACCATATTTTTTCTTTTAACATAAAAAAAATTATATGATTTTATAAAAACAATACACATGTAGATTGTATCTATGTAATGATCAAAAAAAATTATTTCCTTTTTTTGATATTTTCAATCTAAATATACAATTTTCATCAGTAAAATAATCATATAATATATAAGGAAATAAATTTAATTATAATAATAATTATTTCATTTAATATTATTTTTTACATTTAATATATTATATGTTAATTATTATATGATATATAATAAATTATTTTTACATATAAATATTTAACATTTTATGTAACACCCCAAGATTTCATAGTGTGTTATTTCTTCAAAATAATTCAATAACTTGCACTATACGCAACACCGTGTTCAATCACACAATGAATTACCAAAAAAATTCCATTCAAAAGAGGTTATGAATAGTATTAACTAAATTTTAAACTTTATATAATCCTTATAATTTTAGAATCCATATTATGAGTTTCTTAGACATAATGCAAGAACAGAAGCATTTTCATTATTGAACTTTTATCATATTTTAATAGTGAAACCATTTTAAATACAATATTTTAAACTTTTTGACTAAATGGGGAAATCAAAAAAATGTAAAATGAAACATCCCAATCTTCCATGGTACGCTTTCCATTGAATAATACAGTAGCGTGTGTTGTACACAACTTCGAGTTCTAACACACCACAACCAATCAAACTAGCCATTATGAATAGTAATACCTACCTTTTAAAATTATAGAAATTTTATCTCTCAAAATGTACTTCATTTTTAGATTCGGAGTATCGAATTTATCCTAAGGTGAAATTTTGGTACTTTTCGGATAACTTTAATATTTTGATGAATAGTGAAAATTACTAAATTTTAATTAAAAACAACTTTTTTAATCAATATAATTAATAGTGATAAATTATGAATTTGAGTGGTTTTAAAGTATATTTAGAATATAGTTTTACCATTTAATATAATTTTGGTCAATGGACATAATTTTACAATTTAACCGAACATAAACAATTGTCAATCTTTTGATAGTTATTATCTCTTAAAAACACGCTTTTTGTTTTGATAGCGGGAATTAATTTTAAATTAATTTCTGCCACTGCTGTGTTTTGAATTTAGAAAAATTGATTCCATATTTGGAATCAGGATGTTCAAATTGTGTAAATAGGTAACTTTTATTTTTAGACATTTTGAATAATTACTGCCGTAAATATTTTATTTACCATGGTTAAGGGTAAATCCGGTAAATAAGGGTTAAACAAATAATATTATAATAATACAATATTACCCTAAAACGTGTCCAACACTTATTGGTTGATACTTGTTCGGATATAGGCATATTTGGGTCGCTTTTGGGACCCCATGGTGCCACTTGTAGGTGATAGGGACACTTTATTTTAATTATGTTATAATGAATACAAAAATGACACAAGCATATATCTTTTAAAAAAACAATTTTTACATAGGGTTATATATGTTGGATTTTAGATTATAAATATTAATTAGAAAGATAACAAGATTTCCTACATAATGATAGTTTATTTATAATTTTTAGACTTTAAATAATTTAATTTATTTATGACACAAATATGATGCAGTAACTACATTAATAGTGAAAAATCAAAATAATTGATATTATAAATACCCAAATAAATATAATATGAAACTTTTAATGAATTAAAATAATTTTATAGGATAATATGATATATTAGGATTTATTTAATTGAATTTTTTCGATGTAATAAATCTGTTATGAGTTTCACAAAAATCAACTATTTAATAGTGTCAAAATTTACATAAAAGAGTTCTTAAAACAAATATTATATTATTAATTGATATTAAATTCCTAAAAATCTAAGGTTCGGCCAAGAGACTTATATCATGATAGGTTCATCATTAATGGACCACTTGGGGTCTCTTGGATGTATATAGTAAGTTTATTGACCATATAATATAAAAATACAAAGAGACATTGTAAAAGTGAAACTAATTAACTTAGAGTTAATACTTAAGGATAAGGTTATTATAAGTACCCAAACCTGTATAAATTCTATTGGTTGAGTTTTCTTCGACCTTTCCCCACCTTAACATTTGAATAATCAACATTGGAGCCATTAGAACCGAATATGAATTTAATATAAACTAATATTTCTACCTTTTCCAAAGGTGCCCCTCACCCCTCTTATAAAAGGGCACTCTTCCTTCCCATTTCTTCACACCTTAAAAGCCTTTTGGTTCGGCCAAACTCTACCCAAATACTATCCCAACATCCCTCACTACAACCTAGAGGCCTTATTTTGATCAGAAATCCAACCTATGGATCCCTTTTGATCAAATCAAAAGGAAGAACCTGAAGAAGATGAGGTTAACCTACCCCAACCAAGGAAAAGTACAAGGTAAGGGGTTTTCATCTCACTCCTTATTCCCGTGAGATTCAGGCCATATTTCCACCATTACCTTTTGTGTGGTGTATGTACTTCCCATAATTATATTCTTCATGTAATACACTCTAATTTATGTGTATTTACATATTATTTGTATGATACCTCTTTCATGGGTTGTATGTTTCATAAGTTGCGAAATTGGTAAGGTTTATTTCACAATCTCTTCATTATCTGAGGTTGTTTATATGTAATAATATACTGGGATCTCTTTATCACCCACATCCATGTTTTTTAATAATGTATTTCAAAACACTTTTACTATTTACAAGAATATGTGCTAAAGTCATTTATACCCTTATGTGTTTCGAAAGTAATCTTTCTGTCGTTTTCCAAACAAGGCACTTTTAACCTTTTCGACAAATTTAAGGTAAGAATGTTTTTTTAACTTATACGGCGGGTTCGGCTATTAACCACCGTTATAAAATCGTCAAATCATCCCTTACAAGCTTATAAGACTATTTTCAAATTGAATGTATTATTTTATAATTATGTTACTTTTAAAATGATTTCAAAAAAATATATATTTCTATAAAATAGTTTTGATTTCATCTATGTCAACATCCTTTGATGGATTTTAAGCTTATTTGAAGTTGATTTATTATGATACAAAAAATCCATATTTTATTGAAGGTTTTGTGATATTTTTGACTGTGGATAAGTTATTCTTATGTCACTCATGGTGTTTGTTTAGAGTATTGACATTTCATAAGTTATTTGTAATCTGAATGTTTATGTTATATTTCAACCATTCATTCAGATGAATGTGTTAGACAAGTATGTTCCGGGTTGTGGACCGGTAAAAGTAAGCCCTCCGGTTTGGTCTCCGGTTATTAGAGGAACTCTGGTTTGGTCTCCGGTTAATATAGGAACTCCAAGTTGGTTTCCGGTTATTAGAGTCACTCCGGGTTGGTGTCCGGTTATTAGAGGCACTCCGGGTTGGGTTCCGGTTACAGTTACCCCCTAGGTCTTGGGACCAGGCCTTGACAAAGAAATTAAAGTTCAGCATTATGCATTCTGACATTATGAAAGTGGTTATTGATATTGCATGTGATTATTTGATTAGTAGAATATACATGTGAATAAGTAAATGGAATTATTTCATTTTACTTTTTCCATACTATGTTGAAGTTCAAGTTTAAATGGCTTTTGTTTAAGTAATGCATTGCCTTAAATGTTTATGCTTATTTTTGAATGTTCCGCTATATTGTTATCCATACTGGGCCTTTGAGATCACCACTTTTATATGTTTTATTTTTCCCAAGATGTGAAAAAGTAAGTTATGAATGACCTGCAGGGATATTATCAGGGGATAATAGTGTGGACTATGGAGACATTATGTTGTCGTAGTAGTTTTTCACTTTATGATGTAATGTAAAACTTATGAATATATCTAGTGTTTCCAAGGATACTAAACCAATCGGTCTTTCGAGATTTGATCTTTCTTGTGATCATGCCAATGTTATGTAATAATGCACCGACTCTAGGTAACTAGGGTCAGGGCGTTACAGTTGGTATCAGAGGAAGTTTAGTACAATCCTTGGAAGCTAGATTTAGATAAACTCTGATTAGAGCACATAGATTTAAGATGAATTTTGAGGATTAGTATAGAAGAACTTCCTAGAATTTTGGTATTGTCGAGATTTTGTGAGTTTTCCGTCCAATGAATCCCTGTCTGGATACGAGCAGGTAGAGGCAGCTCTGGCATAGATGTACCTAGGGGTAAATCCCAAAAACACCGCATTGAGCTAGACTCGAACGGGAACTGGTGCACAACAACGGGCCTTCATGTACTCTTGGTTACGACACTCCCGGGGGATATGCTTAGGATAAATCTCATTTTCTTTACAAATCATTATGAAGGGTTTATGAGTATATACTTTCTCAAAGGAGACATTTTTATGATTATGGATTATATCCATAAACTATTTAATTTATGTTATGTGTTTTACAAGTTTGGGATTAGGTATTGATATTCATAAACTATTCTAATGTATGCCATTGTTTAGAAATGGCGCCCAGTAAAAGGAATGATAACTCTAGCAATGCACATGATACAAAGAGAAAGAAGGATCATATATTTTATGATCCTAAGACAGAATTTACAAGAGGAATAGTCGCGCATGTATTATCATCATATGAAGAAATAATATCATGTGTTGATAAGATAAGTAAAGAGTTTACTGAGTCCTGTGGCTTTTAAGGGAAGCAAGAGAAGAAAAAGATGGAAGAGGGAAAGATGGATAAAGGGAAGAGGGAAAAGAAGAATTTTCCCATATGTGATTACTATGGAAAGAAGCACCCTGGAACTTGCCTGAAAGGAATGGGAGTTTGTTATAAGGGTGGAGGAAAAGGGCACAAAGTACATGACTACAAGGGTAAGAAAATGGTTTCAAATGTACAATGCTTCATTTTCAAGGAGTTTTGACACTATGCGAACCTATGTCCCAGTAATCAGACTATGCCACAAATGATGCTATTGGATAATAATCAAGTTATTATACTACCATAGATGAAGAGGAATGATTAGAGTTCTTATGTTGATTATGTCAATTGAGTGTTGTATCAACAATGTACTTGTTATAATAATTATGTAGTATATAAGGATTGTACAGTAGTACTATTTCATTAAGGACTTGAGATTGTGTGGAACAAAGAATAGTGACTCAATAGAAGGATAAATTTTTGGAAAATATACGGTTTAGAGAATGATAAACCATAATATAGTTCTGATACCGAGGTAGGGATTTTGGAATAATACATGATTTTTTTGGATAAATTATATTGGATATTCTTGACTACCTTGGAACTGATTAATGATTTGTATATTCCATAATTTTTGGGGTTTAAAACATTTTTGGATTGATGAAGTATATCCAGCATTCTATATGGAATAAGAGAGCATGAATGTAATCAATAAGGAATATGGTAATTCAGGATGTTTCAGTGTATTAAAAGAATACATGATGAAGGTATTCATATGCTATTATGGGGTAAAAAGGATCTACATTATGTTTACCTTCCTTATAAATGTTAGATTGTGAGTTTGGATAGAAGTATTTTTGATTGTTCTAGTCTGGATTATTTTGGATTGCCATAACAGGACAACCCGGGGGTCGGGCGGCAACCCGTCGCGTCCGGCAAGGCTGCGAGACTTGAACCTGCAACCAAAGGGTGACAAGGGTGTATCACCGACCACTGGCCCACGAGATGTCCTGGATTAAATAATGTAGTTTTTATTAAAAGATCCTGTAGATGAATTATAAATTCGTTTATTTTGGAACCCTATACGAATAGTGTAAATAGAATTTTTTACGTTATATTATCTTTTAGAGTGAAAGATGAGTTTGTATTAATGGAAAAAAATCTAATTATAAAGTAAGTATATCTCCTTATGATCTTATCCAATCTCATATATAAATTCCTCAACATTAATAAAAGGAACTTAGAACAAAAATGTTGTCCTAGATGGTACCTTAAATCATCACTAATTTATGGCTTTGGGATTGTTGGCCTTTTCATAGCCATGTTCCCTACCACACTCCATCAGATAATTGATGGTTATATTTCTCTTACATATCCATATTTTCCTACATGGAACCCAAGTATGTGTTATTTTTAGTAATCTTCATACTTTCCACTGTTTATTTTAAATAGATGCCTCATTAATTCATTTTTCGATGTGGGATTTCAACTAACATATTTTGAAACGTCAAAAATGTGTTATCCCAATACCCTATGTTTTGTTGAACCGATGGTATTTCAAAGCATCATAGATTGATGAGTTTAAGGACCTCAATTTTATACTTGTTTGTGATTGATGACCTCAATCACTACCTATAAATATTTACGTTTTCCCTCCAGTTATATGTCTCTAATTTCCACCAATGTTCTCCTAATCGAGATCATAATTTGATGGTGACCCTTTCATTTCACTTTTCCTTATATTAAGACTAAATTTTAGTAACCCAATTTCCGATGTGGGATTTCCCACAAATATATTTTCTGTTTTCAACCTTTTATTTTCGAAGAACAATTTCAAATTGTGAGGATGCAATTTATTGAAGGAGGGGAGAATTTAACACCCCAAGATTTCATAGTATGTTATTTCTTCAAAATAATTCAATAACATACACTACACGCAACACCGTGTTCAATCACACCATGAATTACCCAAAAAAAATCCATTCAAAAGAGGTTATGAATAGTATTAACTAAATTTTAAACTTTATATAATCCTTATAATTTTAGAATCCATATTATGAGTTTCTTAGATATAATGCAAGAACAGATTCATTTTCAGTATTGCACTTTTATCAACTTTTAATAGTGAAACCTTTTTAAATAAAATATTTTAAACTTTTTCCCTAAATGGGGACATCAAAAAAACGTAAAATGAAACATCCCAAGATTCCATGGTATGCGTTCCTTTGAATAAAACAGTAGCGTGTGTTGTACGCAACTTCGAGTTCTAACACACCACAACCAATCAAACTAGCCGTTATGAATAGTAATACCTACCTTTTAAAATTTTAGAAATTTTATATCTCAAAATGGACTTCATTTTTGGATTCAGAGTATCGAATTTATCCTAAGGTGAAATTTTGGTACTTTTCGGATTACTTTAATATTTTGATGAATAGTGAAAATTACTAAATTTTAATTAAAAACAACTTTTTTAATCAAAATAATTAATAGTGATAAATTATGAATTTGAGTGGTTTTAAAGTATGTTTATAATATATTTTTACCATTTAATATAATTTTGGTCAATGGACATAATTTTACAATTTAACTGAACCTAAACAAGTGTTAATCTTTTGATAGTTATTATCTCTTAAAAACACGTTTTTTGTTTTGACAGCGGGAATTAATTTTAAATTAATTTCTGCCACTTCTGTGATTTGAATTTATGAAAATGGATTCCATATTTGGAATCAGGATTTTCAAATTGTGTAAATAGGTAACTTTTATTTTAGACATTTTGAATAATTACTGCCGTAAATAATTTATTTACCATGGTTAAGGGTAAATCCGGTAAATAAGGGTTAAAAAAATAATATTATAATAATACTAAATTACCTTAAAATTTGTCCTAGCCTTATTGGTTGATACATGTTCGGACATAGGCATATTTGGGTCGATTTAGGGACCCCATGGTGCCACTTGTAGGTGATAGGGACACTTTATTTTAATTAAGTTAAAATGAATACAAAAATGACACAAGCATATATCTTTTAGCAAAAGAATTTTTACATAGGGTTATATATGTTGGATTTTAGATTATAAATATTCATTAGAAATATAACAAGATTTACTACATAATGATAGTTTATTTATAATTTTTGGACTTTAAATAATTTAATTTATTTATGACACAAAGATGATGCAGTAACTACTATAATAGTGAAAAATCGAAATAATTGATATTATAAATACCCAAATAAATATAATATGAAACTTTTAATGAATTAAACTAATTTTATTGGTTAATATGATATATTAGGATAGATTTAATTGACTTTTTTCGAAGTAATAAATCTGTTATGAGTTTCACAAAAATCAACTATTGAATAGTGTCAAAATTGACATAAAAGAGTTCTTAAAAAAACTATTATATTATTAATTGATATCAAATTCCTAAAAATCTAAGGTTCAGCCAAGAGACTTATATCATGATAGGTTCATCATTAATGGACCACTTGTGGGTCTCTTGGATGTATATAGTAATTTTAATAACCATATAATATAAAAATACAAAGAGAAATTGTAAAAGAGAAACTAATTAACTTAGAGTTAATACTTAAAGATAAGGTTAATATAAGTACCCAAAACTATCTAAATTCTGTTGGTTGAGTTTGTTTCGACCTATCCCCACCTTAACATTTTAATAATCAACTTTGGATCCATTAGAAACCGAATATTAATTTAATATAAACTAATATTTCTAGATTTTCCAAAGGTGCCCCTCACCCCTCTTATAAAAGGTCACTCTTCCTTCCCATTTCTTCACACCTTAAAAGCCTTTTGGTTTGGCCAAACTCTGCCCAAATACTCTCCCAAAATCCCTCACTAAAACCTAGAGGCCTTAGTTTGATCAGAAAGCCAACCTATGGAGCCCTTTTGATCAAATCTAAAGGAAGAACCTGAAGAAGAGGAGGTTAACCTACCCCAACCAAGGAAAAGTACAAGGTAAGGGGTTTTCATCTCACTCCTTATTCCAATGAGATTCATGCCATATTTCCACCATTACCTTTTGTGTGGTGTATGTACTGCCCATAATTATATTCTTCATGTAATACACTCTAATTTATGTGTATTTACATATTATTTGTATGATACCTCTTTCATGGGTTGTATGTTTCATAAGTTACCAAATTGGTAAGGGTTATTTCACAATCTCTTCATTATCTGAGGTTGTTTATAAGTAATAATCTACTCGGATCTCTTTATCATCCACATCCATGTTTCTTAATAATTTATTTCAAAACATTTTTACTATTTACAAGAATATGTGTTAAAGTCATTTATACCCTTATGTGTTTCGAAAGTAATCTTTCCGTCGTTTTTCAAACAAGACACTTTTAACCTTTTCGACAAATTTAAGGTAAGAATGTTTTTTTAACTTATACGGCGGGTGTGGCTATTTACCGCCGTTATAAAATCGTCAAATCTTCCCTTATAAGCTTATAAGAATATTTTCAAATTGAATGTATTATTTTATAATTATGTTAATTTTAAAATGATTTCAAAAAAAATATTTCTATAAAATAGTTTTGATTTCATCTATGTCAACATCCTTTGATGGATTTTAAGCTTATTTGAAGTTTATTTTTTATGATACAAAACATCCATATTTTATTGAAGGTTTTGTGATATTTTTGATTGTGGATAAGTTATTCTTATGTCACTCATGGTGTTTGTTTAGAGTATTGACATTTCATAAGTTATTTGTAACCCGAATGTTTATGTTATATTTCAACCTTTCATTCAAATGAATGTGTTAGACAAGTATGTTCCGAGTTGGGGACCGGTAAAAGTAAGACCTCCGGTTTGGTCTCTGGTTATTAGAGGAACTCCGGTTTGGTGTTTGGTTGTTAGAGGAACTCCAAGTTGGTGTCCGGTTATTAGAGGCACTCCGGGTTGGTGTCCGGTTATTAGAGGCACTTCGGGTTGAGTTCCGGTTACAGTTAGCCCCTAGGTCTTGGGACGAGGACTTGACAAAGAAATTAAAGTTCAGCATTATGCATTCCGACATTATGAAAGTGGTTATTGATATTTCATGTGATTTTTCGATAATTAGATTATCCATGTGAATAAGTAAATGGAATTATTTCATTTTACTTTTCCCATACTATGTTGAAGTTCAAGTTTAAAAGGATTTTGTTTTAGTAATGCATTGCCTTAAATGTTTATGCTTATTTTTTAATGTTCCGCTATATTGTTATCCTTACTAGGCATTTGAGCTCACCCCTTTTCTATGTTTTATTTTTCCCAGGATGTGAAGAAGTATGTTATGAATGACCTGCAAGGATATTATCAGGGGATAATAGTGTGGACTATGGAGACATTATGTTGTTGTAGTAGTTTTTCACTTTATGATGTAATGTAAAACATATGAATATATCTAGTGTTTCCAAGGCTACTAAACCAATCGGTCTTTCGAGATTTGATCTTTCTTGTGATCATGCCAATGTTATGTAATAAGGCACCGACTCTGGGTAACTAGGGTCGGGGCGTTACATTTTAGGGAATTTCACATTGAATTATATATATTTTATCATTAAAATTCATAATTTAGAAACTGATATTTGTAAAATAATCATTATACACATTGATAAAACAATATATATCAATTTCGATTTCTTAATTGTTAACACTATATTATCAAAACATTAAAACCATTTTGTGATAATTGTTACTTTTACATAATTTTAATCTGATTTAATCTGATTATGGAATAAACATAACAAATATCTTACAATGTTCTATTATAATATGATCTTATATACAATGTTCCAAAAATATTTTCCCCCTAAATATTTTTTTATAGAATATGATATGATCTATTATGATATAAAATTAGGAAACATATATATAAAAATGCATCATAAAATTTTTATTTTAAATTAAAAAATTACTTTTAATGATAACAACATTTTTTTTTGTAAAATTATGATTAAATTATTATTTATTCAATTCATCTTTGGGGAATTTCAATCAGGTATCATAAAATTTATACCATTATATTAAAATTTGATAATTACTATGATGATATTGATGTAATGAATTTTAAACATTAGGTATTTAGAAATCATAAAATGAATAAAGAATTGAAAATATAGTATTATATATATATATATTATTTACTTACAATAGAAACATTATAAAACATTTGATATTTATTGCAATTATACCCTTAACACCATTCGGTCATGGGTTCAAGAACCTCAAACATATAAGACAATACATGATTTCACCCTCGCAATAGCGATCCATTTTGATTATAATTTTTTTTAATATTTAATATTCAATTATACCTGAGACATTTATATGAAAAAAATTATCTTATATATATTTCTGTAGTATTAATTAGCTTATATATGTATAAAATATTATGAAAATTTAAAAATAATACTAATTATAAATCATGGATTCAATAAAAATAATGTTAATGATTTAATATTTAAAAAAATCACTTCCATTTATATCAGGGATTTTATATAAATTCCAACTTTTTATTTATTTTCAAAAAATCACATATTCATGATGTTGTAGTGTAGATTTTAACACATTCGATGATGATTTCATTCTGTAATTTCTACAAAATATTTATATAAAATTATGAAATATAAGTTAAATTTATTTTAGAAGAGATGATTATGGGCTTGAATACTCTAAGAAAATAAATGACATTATTTTATAAAATCTACATGATTTTCGTAAAAAAATTACTATTCAATAGTGTTGATGATTGATAAAATAATTATTTAATTCTAATTGATAAATAAATGTTATTTAATTTATTATTTTCCAAATATATATCATTTCCATAAAACATTACAATATTTATTGGCCATTTTTTCACACCATTTATTATATATTATCCACTACACACCCATTCATGGGGGTAATGTATTCCATCATCATATAATACGGTGATAATTAATCATATTTGCATATTTTTTAAAAATAATCCATATATTGTAATAGTATAATGGAATGTTGTTATGTAAACAGTTGTTTTTATTATTTGTGGTAGTAATTTAATGTGTTTGGACATAGTTTGATGTATTTATAAAAGGGAATATAAACAAAATAAATAGTGACTAAATAGTTCTTGTGTGATGTATTAGTACAGGATAATTGATGATTAAAGGGATATATAGTTGATTTGTGGATAAAAAAATATGTAAAAGAAGAGCACAAAATAAGAAGATAATCGATCTGATAATATGGGAATTTTCATATTAAAAAATTTGTATTTTGTTGTATTGTTTACCTGAAAGAGGGATTTTCCTAATATTTTAAGAGAATTTAGATAAGGAAATATGGTGTATATTTTTATGTTATTTAAATGACTCATTGATGGGGTGTGATCAGGAATCCTCTAAGGCATATGGATTATATATGTAATTATAATGTGGAAATATATATATTTCTTTGAGATGGGTTTGATCAACCAAATAGGTATGTAAACATATTTTTCAGTTGAATAAGTTTCTAATTGAGGTTAATTAAGTATATATTGTTTTATTAAAATAGTATATTATTATAGCCTCGTGGGATGTGTTTTCATAGGAATGTATTATTGTGGAAAAGGGTAAATTCAGCACTTTAATGATATTGGATTGATAGATACAATTATTCAATGTGTAAATAGAGTGAAATTATTTATAAAAAAGGATGTAGGTTAAAGAGTGTGATAAATTAAATAATCAATTATAGTGATATTTTAGTTTCTATAGGAATGACCATCCATATACAATATTTGAAAAATTTCAATGCATATCTGTATAAAAATTATTTTTTAGGATATTTTGTTATGTATGTTATGTCACAAAATTTGTGATTATAAATGATTGATATTATTTCATGGTTCTTACCTGTGACTAAATATATAAATCTTTGTGAATATAATATATTTTTTGTTGTCTTCCATCCAATGAGTCCTCTATTAATTGTAGGACCCCAACTGTTTCTATAATGTGATGATCAATTCAAGATTTAATAGTTCATGGATTATGTATAGTTTATTAATAAGAATTCTGTTGTGAAAAAAGGTGTTATAATTTTTTTAATGTTTGATAAATAATGGAAGGTTATAATAACATCATTCTATTAAATTAATTTTTTATTGTATATTCATATTCATTATATAGTAAAGATCGGTATGACAAATATATGTTTTTAAAATATTGTAGGTTTGGTTCATTAGATGAGGAATCAATTATTTGATATCGTAAGGAATGAAGTGTCAAGATAATTGTGTATAATATTAGATGGTTAGAATGTATGATTGAAATGTTGTATCCTTCTATGAAATATGAAATTATGTTACATGTCCGATGATTGTTTTTAAATAATAAGGGACATTTCATTCAATGAGATTCTACAAAATTTAGAGACTAAATACTATATTTTATGATTGGGACCAGTAAAAATGTGATTATGTAATAAGATAAGATAGGTATTGTAGTTGGATATAACAATGTAGACACATGCTAATGGGAAATAATAGGAACTCTTAGCAAATTTATTTAGACCGAAGTGTATACAATATTACTACTGGTAGAATGGGATTTGAAATTTTTGGTGGTTTCAATTTTTTAATTAAAATTATAATGGTCATTGGATATATATATAGTTTCAAAATATGAGTAATTATTTTAACGATAATTTGATAATTAATAGTGGTTACATTGTTAGATTAAAATTCTGGAGAAATTAAAATGGATGAAATTCAGGTGGATTAAATCAATGGATGATTGTATGTATAAAACTAAATTCAACAAGATTTTGTGGATTATTGTATTGGTGACAATAATTTGATTTTATGCTATATGAAATTGATATTTTATATAAATTATTTATATTCACATTCCCGAGTTAGAAAAAATTATGTTAACATACACAGATGTGGGTATTGAACATTGGGGATTGAGTGAAGTTGGTATATTTTGTAACTACTTTATTCTAGAAGATATAGTTTGTTATGTTAGTATCAATGTATATTTTTTTGAAACAAATAAAATTATAGTGACTTGGTAAATTTTATTTGGTGCTTATGTAGTACACAATGACATATATACTGACATAGTTTCATATGTTATGGATGTTGTCTCCTAAGTGAGACAATGGGTACTAATGTGAATGGTCGACTGAATGCCATGTGTAATTCATGGCTAATCATGATCTGGATTGTCATTAAAATATTATATTTTGTGTATCTTGATGTCGAATAAATATATCAATAACAATGTAGTATATAAGTTACTTACTGTAATATAAATAACTAATCGACATTATTTATTAATGTGTAATAATATATTATTAATACTTATTTCCAATGAACAATTTAATAATATGTTGAGTATTTATTCCTAAAAAATGAAATTTAATTATTTAAATCTGTTCTATATATGAACTAATATATTAAAATCACATAAATAATAAATATATCTGAAATAGTATTATGATAAAATAATCTTTTTTAGAAACTTTTTTTTAATAATAGAATTTTTTATATTTTATAATATTAATTTATAATGTACATATATCTATTCATGAATTTAAATTTCATTATATGTTCATGAATATTTCATTAACAATACCAATATTATATTTTTATGAATTTCTGATAATTTATTGAAATAAAATATTTTTGGTCAATGGTAAAATTATTAAGTTGGTTAGAAAAAAATCACATTAATAACAAAATAATGAATTAAATTATTGTGTATGAATTTATATATAAATTTATTTATATAAAATATGTTATAAAATTTTTAAAACCACAATGTTGAATTTTTAAAAAACTGGTTTACCATTTTTGAAACTCATGCAATTTTTCACATTCTTAATGTGATTTATACAGTTATATTAAAAGCTATAATTTAATTTTTTTTATTAATATAAAATTATAGAATTTATTTCACATATTAATGAAAATTTTAAATAATTATTAACATATTAAATATTTTAAGGATAAATATAAATTTATTAAGATTAATGTTATGTACTATGATAATGGTAAAAATATATTTTAAATAAATTATATTATTAACATATTATATTTTTTATCAAATAAATAAATTATTATTATATATATTATTCCATTAATTTTATTTTGGGACCGATATTTACAAATATTATGAAAAAATAAATAAATAATAAATGCTAAATGAAACAATGAAAATGTAATTGATAATGCATGTTCTCTATAAAATCATGTATTTATATATATTAAATATTTTAATTTTAAATATTTATTTCTTTTATTTATAAATTTATTTAATATAAAATTATATTATATTTATATTTGATTAATCAAATTTTTTTAATATTATATACCATATGAATTTAAGTAATATAAATTATTGATTTATTATAGGATTCTAATGTTAAATTCAAAATCCTAAAATTTAACCACATATGGTAAACGAAATGAAATATTTTTTAAAAATATTTTAAAATTAATGGTTGATTGTTCATCAATGATAACACACACTAAAATCCTCAATTATTATTTTTTATAGCATTTGACTATTTAATAATTTTATGATGATAGGGAATACAGAATGTTTTTTAAAAATCACATTTTTTCACAAATATAAAATTGTATCACTAATAACCATGCATTTTCAAACATCAGATTACATGTTCCACTAGAACTGCATGAAAATCTAATTCTCCTTGTTTTACCTAGTACATTTATTATCCAATGGTCTTTATATATAAGAATGTTTCCTTAATTTTCCAAATTAATTGTTATAGATGATCAATTATCCAACTTATATATTACCTTATTCATTATCATTTTCCCATAGTAATCTTTTTAATAATAATTTATACTCCATTAAATATAATGGCATAAATATAATTTTTATAAATTATATGTATTTATTTTAATGAAATAATCATATTTATTACTCCATATATTCTATAAAAAATCATCGGTATTTTGATTCGCAGACTGCCACCTCCCCAATGAGATGACATTAATTTCTCTTATCATATTTTATTAGATTTCCAATAATGAGTAATTGATGAATAATTAAAAAAAAATTATATAAATATGATCATAAAATTTCAAAATAATTCATTATCCTTAGTCCATTTCATCAAAATTGCAATGGATTCATTAGTTGTGTGTTGGTGTTGTTTAACTCCTTTTTCCTAAATAAGTTTTATTTGAAAAATCCACCCTTCATATATTTATTTAAAAATAATATAAATATATATATATATTATTTATTAAAATATTATTATTAGTCTAGAAAAAATGGAAAAGTTTATAAAATGGATTTTTTCATGGTCAACATACAGAAGACGTCACTAAAAAATTGGACGAACATCATCATATAACATATGTTCGATTTAAAATTATATTATAATGAATTATAATTTGATAATAATTGCTCTATGTTAAATTATAAATTGGGGAATATTGTTCCTCTAAAGGTATATAATAATAATAACTTTACTATTTAAGAATCCTATAACTTGTATTAAAATTAATTTGGGACAAACGTACAGTTTCTCTTACAAACACCCTATATTGAGGAAATATTTTTCCATTATGTGTTAATATTAATTTTATGGCTTATATAATACCCACAAGAATTATGATATAAAATATTATTTAAGAACATTCAAAAATCATTTATATTCAATATTTTATAGGTTTTGAACTATATTTGATATCTTTTAAAAAATATAAGTTTATTTCTTTACTAAATTTATGTTATAGAGTCATAAGGTTTCTCCCTGATTTTCATATTCCTTTATGAGGGAATAAATTATTTCTATTTATGTGTTTCAATTAACTATCAAATATTACTCATTAATGATTTACCATACAACAAAAAAAATGAGACCATGTCATAGATAATTATCATACACTTCAATAACAATTATTCCATTAAAATTAAGATTTTTAATCCATTTTTATGTCATGGTAGTATAAAAAATTGTATTTTAAAAAATTAAAATGAGTTTCATTACATGTTCATTTGTATGCAATTATATACACCCTTCATGGTTTTTAGTTTCTCATATCATTTGTTTATTCACACAATACTGAATTTATTTAAAAATATAATCCATTTACTTTGGAATATATGCCCATCAAATATATAACAATTTAAAAATTATTTTGAATTCTAATGTTATTCTATTAATATATATATTCCCCACATAATTTAAAATTGACATAGGGGAACATTTATATTTCTTTTATAATGTCAGGTATCACCCATATCGAAACATTTTATAGTATGTGTTTCATAAATAAAATACATAATTTATTTAATTACACAAATGGTCATATAATTGATTTATCGAATAAAATAATTGATATATTACATTTAAAATATTTTTTATTGTAATTCTTCAATTTATTGATATGTTTTTATTCATTATTCTCATACATCATTCTCCCTAATACAAAATATTAAAAATTAATTTAAAATACTTAGGGTTCATTATTAAATAATGCCATATAAAATGATTTAATTCTTTCATAACATTAGAAACCTATTGAATCTCCCTTCATATATTCCTAGAATAATAATTATAACATTTAATTCCTTCCAATATTTTTATCAAGTTTCTATGTTATATTTTTTTAATTTTTCTCTAATGAATTCAGTACGTATTTTTAACTTTTATCTAACATGTGGAGAATGAATTGTATATAACATAAATGGATTGTTAAATGGTATAAATTAAATGATATTATATTTGTGGGATTATGGAGTGATCTAGATCAACAATGTGGATTTTTTAACATTAGAATTATAGTAATAGTAGTGACAATTGACATATTTATCTGTTATAATGTCTTATGGGTTTTCCAACTATCTAATGATAAAATGATTATATGATGTAATTAAAATAATTAATGTTTTGATTATTCTTACCAGCCTATATATTATATCATATAATGTCGGTTGAAAATCATGTTTCACATTATTTACATGTTTATTCTTGTACCTTCTTTCGCACCAAGTTTTGAAGGTATTTTATCCAATATTTCTTATATAGTTTTTTAATTTCATTGGAGTTTAGGGACCTATGGATAGATTCAAAATAATTTTTATGTTTTAAGGATTAATATGATTAATTTCAATGTCCAATATTTTAAACACACTACACCACTAGACTCATCTTATATATATATATAGGAAATAAAAGTGATTAATTATGAAAAATATGTGTGTTTATGGAATAAAATGTAATATATTCGATGTAGGGATTCTATAAAGGGATATAATATCATAGTTTATAGGAACTAAAAAAACAATCCCAAACTAGGAAATGTAGTTTTACAATGATGGGAAATATCACATTGTATGATATAACCTTTTTATAATTTTTGGTTTACCTATTTCTAGCAATGGGATTTGTCACAGACATGGACCTAAAGGGATACACCCCAATAGCTTTCTAGAAGAGGTATTATTGTAGGATTTTTTTAGGATATATGTTAATTGTATCAACATTATTATTTTGTAAAAAAATTATTTTGTACCTTTTAATATTAACTGATGATCCACTTTAGATTTTTTTATTTCTGGATAACTCACAATGGGGAGGCTGAGATCCTATTCTGTTGTATTTATGTAGTTGAACTTTATTTATCAATTGATTTTTATCTGTTATTTAAAATTAAATTATTTTAATAATATAACCTCTCCATATTGTATTCTATTTTCCTATTATATTATAAATTAGTGAATATAAATTTTTAAAATTTATTATCAAATCACTGTATAATCATTTATTTTATTGGAGATATATATTTGAAGACCTAAAATGAGAGGATTATATATAATTAATTTATTACAATTCATTTCAATGTTATTGAGGAATGAAAATGGGTGTTATTTATTTGGACATCAAACCAAATTATAATTTCATTAATTAGTGTCATGAGATCATGTTATATAGGTGTTATTATATTTGGTATTTTGGTTTGTTGTGAGTGATATTATATCCATTTCATGATATTTAATTGTTTAAACATGATTTATGTTGATATTTCATATTTATAAATGAGTATTATTTGTAATATTAATATACAATTATTGTGTAATTTACATTTAAATGATTTATAATTATTTTTAATGGTTTCTGATGGTGTTTTGGCATTACGTTAAAGAAAAATGGTAATTTTGGAATGGTCATGTTTTATGTAGATATTCCCATAAATTGATTTAGTTATATAGTGATTAGGGTTACAAATAATATCTATGATTTTTATATATTATATAATGTTACATGTTATATATTTTCATCCTTGTTTTGTGTGATAATCCTTCAATTTTAATTGTATTTTATTCTTTTATTCACATTATAAAAAACAAAGGGTCTGTAAACCATTATGGAATCTTGAAAGACAGGTTAGATTCATCTGTCATTTATTTCATTTGTTATGAACATAAATTTTTATAATTTAATATATAGACACTATAGGTATAATATGTCAATGAATATCACATAATGGGTATATGATTAGTTTCTCTAGTCCACTATTGTTAGATCCATGTGGTGATGGGTAGTTGGAATTTATTTAATCTTATATATAGCCCATGAGTGATGATATTTAGAATTTATATTTACAATAGTGGAATGTAGTGATATCAGTTCCTTAAAAGGAATATATAATTAGAAAAGCATGCCTTGGTAACGTCATGGATTTAGGTGATCGGGACTGTCATACAAAAAGTGACATTGATATTTTCAATTAATATTCATAATTTCCATCATTGGATTTTGAAATATTATCCCAACCAATTGGTGTATTTTAATTTAATTATGGGATTATACATCGTTAGGTGATGGATTTTACCAACGTGTTTTGGAATATGATAAAGGAACATTTGATGTGCCTTTAATCAATTATTTTTATTTTAGTATTGATAATTGAATATTTTATTTATTCTCTAATTTAATTTTCAAAAATATTTTATTTTACTACATTATTCTTATTATCATGGTTTTATAATTTTATTTAATTTACATATTATTTTTTATTGATTACTTTTTTTGTTACTATGTTTGACTTCTATGGTAAACAAATTATTGAGTAATATCGATCACTAAAAGGGATATAATATCGAATACAATGTTCCTGTTGATTCACATGTTTTTAAAATTAATAATAACTCTTAAATTAATGAAACAATGCATTAAAAGTGATATCATGAACAATTATTCATGGACATAAATGATATGTTGATTATATTATATTAACCATTCCATACACACACAAAAAAAGAATTTAAATTTTGTGTTAGCTATAAAAAATGTCACAATTCCCTATATTGTCAATGTTATTCCATTTTATATCATGATGATCAATAATTTTACCAAAATATCATTTTTTTATTGAATTTGGATAAATATTTTAATGTTGATGATCCTACATTAAAAAACATCATGAGTTATTGTTTTGAATGGTTTTAGAACAACATTATGACAAACTGTGTGTGAAAATTTTGAAATTTGATCATGATGACATGAATCCAATAAACAGAAGAAATTTAGAAAAGTTATGAAAAAACCATTTAAACAACCAATTGAAAAAATTAGGAGAATGATTAAACACAAATTATATCTTTACATCAGTAAACATTTTAAAATGTGATGAATGAATATTATGACCAATCATATATGAAAATATTTTAATGTGTTATACTAAACATGTGAACAACCACGAGTAACTATTTTGAAATGTTTGGAACATTACTTCTGATATACCATAATTTCAAATTTTAAATGTGCATAAACTACATCATCAACATGTATATGTGTAGTATTGGATATATTTTGAACGAATATTATAAAAAAATTAATTATAGCTACCTGATCCTCATGTGTTACTAGATCCCCAATGCCACATAAGCCTTATTATAACTCAATGTATTCTGTTCACGGAATTTATGTTTAATTTTTTATAATTAAAAATGAGTTTCATTTGAAATTACTATAATATATTCCAATTTTCTATATCTTTGAATCTTATGATTTTCTAAATTAATTTATAGCTTATATTAATCATATATTAATGATGAAATAAAAAAATAGAAATTCTATTGGATAAATTATAAATATATAATTTTTTATCATACGTATATAAATATGTGGAAAAGTAAAAACTAAAATGAAATACTTTTGTTCAAATTGTTATAAATATATAATTTCTATAATCCATTGGTATGGGTAAGTTTGATTTACAATTTCTATAAATGTTCTTATGAGTTGATATAAATTATATAAATTATTATTTTTTGATAAAATATATTTCATATTTTAGTTTTTATGTTTTATGAAATATAAAAAACATAGAAATTTTATCATGGCCATTCATTGATGAAATTTTATCTTTCTTTGAGAAGGTTATAATTCCATGACATTAATTATTTCAATATATTTTCCACGAAGGATAACATTTTAAAGAGTTCCAAATGACTGCATGTGAAATAGTGGTTCATGATTTTATTGGACTATACTATGTGAAATTTCATGGTAATAAATAAATTTTATTTCATGAACATTGACTATTTGATCCCAATATATTTGAGAGAACATTACTTCCTCGATAGTTATATCCATTTCTCCACATATAGAATCTACTGATATTAAATATTTTTATTTTATATTTTCCTGAATATGTATGGGTAATACTAATAATAAATGGTAAGAGATGGGTTAAAATATCACATAAATAATTTAATTCTATATTCTACCTTACGGTATGAAATATGGAATTAAATTGGTATTTTTAATCATTCTAGTTAAATAAATGTTGTTATTTTTTACACCATGTGAGAAAAATATAGCCATGTTTTTTCATAGGTGTTTAAAAGATATGTTACATGTGGTTGTGAATCCATTAAAATGATAGAGATTCTATAGTTAGTATATGTCATTTATCTCCATGATTGAGAGGGTTAATTATTAGAGTGTTATCATTTAGATCTGAAGCACATAAAAAGAATTATAATAATTTTATTTAAACTATTCAATATTTCATATTAATATTGATAATAATCACTAGCTATATTTTAAAATAATAGTTCAACACATATTTTTTTATTTTAGGTAATACTTGGTCCTAATATATGTCACAAATAGGAGTTCCAATTCATTGATATATTTATATTATATTAATGATTAATAATATTTTATCATAATGGATTGAGGAGATTATAACTATTCTGAGGTGGAAAGAAAGAATAAATATTGTTAGGATACCTTTATTACATTCATTCAATGATGTAACTTATTAAATTAATCAAAAATCTCATATGTATTACTTACAAAAGATTCAAATCTTTTAAACATGGATAATAAATAAATATATCATATTTTTAAAGGTACTCATTTCATTTTTGATATGTTTTTAAAAACTAAAATGGGAATGTTAAGAGAGATTAATAAAGAGTTTTAAATGAGTTATAAAGTATTTGTGAATAAAATATTTCATAAATTTACATTCATTATAAATAGAAATATAATCTAGATATAAACTCATGAGATTTAATTCATATTAAATTATAATAAACATGTATACTGATGAATTGGAATAAAAAATTGTATCTATTGATTAAAATTTATTGAAAAATAAGTAATATACTTTATATGGTATTATTTTATCATTATTGAAAGATAAATTAGATGAATTTTTTAGCAGAATGGTTTTTTGAAACACACATTTGAATAGGAACCAAGAGATAGTCCACACTCAGACTATAATAGTAATTTTCTATAAATATGTATATTGGGTCATGAGGATAAAATATGTATGAATTCATTATATAGGGTGATTTATCTCACATTCTGGAATAAAAATATAATAAAAACTTTTTCTTATTCATAGAAATTTTTTTGAAAACCTCTCATTTATAGTTTTTCGTGGAAATAAATTGAATCAGTTAAAAATTATTTAAAACCCTATCAACCATTTTGTAATGATTTTTTGGTGCTTATGCATAGAAATAATTCTTCTATTATTCTTTAAATATAGAGATGATCATATTTTCCATCATAGTATTTGATTTGAGAATTCGAGTAGCCTAAATGAACATATGTATAATATTTTTTTACTACTAGCAGTTTCAAAATATTTTAGCATCGACCAAAACTAAAAAATGAATTTACACCCCAAATAACATAGAGGGATCAGTATTAATATTAATTTTTTTCAAGAATCAGTTCAAACATTTCATAAAGAATTGTTTTAAAACAATTATTCAATCACAAATTGAACACTATATTTTTCATCTTGAATATGGTAATATTATTCCTTCCACATTGAATTTTACTACATTTACTTTACACATCAAACTCCTCATGACTAGTGATTTGAGATGGTGGATACCAAATGATTACTATAAATGCTATCTTAAACCTTAATCAAATGGAGGGGATGGATACATAGTGTCATTTCTAATTTTAAAAAAAGGCGCTCAGGTAAAACCCATAATTTTGGTACTAGTGGGTCCAATACGTAGTAATCTCTTCCGAAATGGGAAAAAAATCATTATCTATTGTATCAATAAGTATAAAGAATAAACCACATATATATAATGATAATTACAATGTTAGGTAGAATACCTTTGGTTAATGAACTATATATAATGTCCTTTATTGTAATTCTATATAGACCACCCTTCATGAATGATTATATGGAAATACCTATGTGGAGTATGATCACCATCATCAAGAACCCTAATTCATTAAATAAAATACCAAAGTAAATTTTTGAAATTTTTTCAAAGGCCAATACAACTATAGACCTTCATCCACATCCATATTGAAGATCATTTACTAGATATAGTCTTGTAACATCTTCCCAATTCATTTATTTCAATCACCTCCAGTTTTAAAATTAGTGGTCTCACCATAAACCTTTGAGGTCATGGATGAAATATGTTGTTTGGGAATTCATAGAAACCTATCCATCATCCTAGATAACCCATTTAGTATATATACGTCTCAAGGATTTTAAAAACATATATTTCAACTAATTCCTCATATATTACATATATATGGTCTTTTCATATGGGGTAAGATAAAAAATTATTCTACATTCACTTGATCCTATGGCCATGATAGGTACTTCAATTAATACACATTATTAAAAATAATACATTCAAAATCATTAAATATTTTTGATTTCATTCCATAATTTACTCATGTCGATATACACGTCATAGTTACCATAATTCACCCGATGTCAATATACTCCTCATATTTGACATTATTAACCTCATTTCAATATAATACTCTTAGTTATAATTTTTCACCTATAGTATATCTACCTTATAGATTCATTATTCACCCCAAGTGGATATAATTCCCATGTTTTACATATATGGTTCACCGCTATGGTTAATTCATAAAATATTCCTTCATATAAATCATCAATAAGTTCAGGTATCATTGATAAGTTATTCGTATTCCCCGCTATATCTGACAGTCTTCCAACCTTTATATCATAACCATCACACATGAGCCTCCCATCTATTATAATCCACAATAATAAGTTCACATATGTCAATGACCAAGTTAGGTACTTTAGGGTGGTATACATGAATAATCCCCATATAATTACTAAGATCCAATACACTCATTCTGGTAATCAAATGTGGGATTCCTTTAATATGAAAAAGGAATCCAATCCTCATAGGTCTGATCATGATTTTTTCCTCAATCTGTTTGATATAATTACCACATTTATGGAACATTTATACCTATTTGGTCCTACAACTTGGAATAATAATAAATCCATTATTCAATCAATAAAATAAAATATCATTATAATAACATTAATGTTAATATAATGTTTAACACCATTCAATCTCATTTTCTAAATAATAATTCTACAAAAATGAACCTCTTTGTCATTTTATCACATAGACCATTCATCAATAGTTTTTCAATGTTCAGTTAACAATTTTTCAAGAACAATTGGCATTCATTGTTGGAAGGACATTTATTAATGTCCTCCATGA
The DNA here is from genome assembly GCA_963277665.1 of Viscum album. NCBI lineage: Eukaryota > Viridiplantae > Streptophyta > Magnoliopsida > Santalales > Viscaceae > Viscum > Viscum album. The sequence goes on along the minus strand of OY728122.1, from coordinate 262,779,415 downwards.
CTTTAATAATAATAGTGCACATCCTTAGCATAATGAATTTAATTTCATTAACAACTACTCACATATGACCTTATAAAATGTCACTTGAACCATGATCATGTTTACTTCTATAATGAAGGTTACACATGAAATTTTATTGGTGGTCAATCATAAAATTGAAATCACATTATGTATCCCTAATTTTTATATCTTATGGTGAATTAACTCGCCTATAAGATATATAGATATCTTTTATCGAATATACAAATTTAGTAGAGATTTAACTCATAGTTACTAAATGTATATTTATTATATATACTCCACTTGGTCTAAATATTCATGTGCTTCAATTTTTTTAAGACCCATCATATTCTAACCACTAACTGTACGAGGAGAATAACATTGTATTTTAATAATAATTGTAAGAATAATTTACCATCGCCCGGGAAAATTAAATGAATCCTTAGTTGATTTGTAATATCTATTCATAAAAAGTCTTATTTATTCAACCACATACATCAAAACTAGAATGGTGCACTTTAAATATATCCCACACAACATATATTTGATAAACATTCCACTGGTCTTCCATACCATAACACATTATTCTATATGGATTCATCATGTCATATTAAATTAAATGTTACAACCTTACACATTAAAAGGAATCCAACATTATGTATTATGATCCTATTTAACATGATACATATTAATCCCTCCAATTTAATGATTCCTACTTCACAACACATATTTCCATAGAAGACAGTGATAAATTCTACATAGCCTTCCAATTCATCTTTAAAACTAACCATTATGATCTAATATGTCATTGATGAAAGAAACTATAATACATTTATGTTGATACTTATCAACTTGATTTTGAATTAATTATGGTCCTGAGTAGTATTTCCCAAACTAGTTTTTGTGTATGATTCAGAATAAAACTAAAATTTACATATTTTTGGAAGAGTAATCAAGAATACCATCCAAAAAGTGAAATAAAAATAACCTCCCACTATAAAGACCAGGCATTAAACAGTATGTAATCTTGAATCATGGTAATAATTCACATTGAGGATCCTTTTAGGTTTATAGTTTCACATAATTATGCCATAATATTACATTACAACTCAAATTTTGAAAATTATACACTTCTACTCAATATCCATTTTTTCATAAATTAAAAACTCTTAAATGAAAACAAGATTTATTTTCTTAATAAAAATAATATTGGATTATTATTTTCTCTTAACCATCTTTATATCATGTAAACTAGATTTCAAAAACATGGTATCTAATATATATACTAATATTTGGTTTTTTCCACTTCCATGTGTCACTCTAATAAACCTCCACATCCCATTTTCTAGATGTGTATATCCTTCACCCCTCCACGTCCTGACTACGCTTCATTTTTCTACCATTATCAACCTCCCTCTCCTGCTCTCGCTCGGCCTTCCCATCTTGATATTTCTCTCCCCTGTTTCTAATTTCTTGTACTCGTCCATCCTACATTACTCTCTGTCACTGCCATCACTATCTATAGTCTCTGTAATCTACAGTTTCCACTGTATCTCCATTCTCTGGCTTCACCTCCTTCACCTTCTTCCACCGCTCATGATTTCTATCGGGTTGAGGTCCTTATCGTGCATCATCTCTTCTCGATCTAGGGTTCCATCACATGAAATTTGTCATGTTCCATCTCCTAAAACCATTTCTTTCCCTCCTTCCTTCTTCAAGAATTAGTTTTCTCATTTTCTCCTCCCACTCTCACTAAATGCCCTATCGACCTACACTTACCAATGATCCCAGTAGTCGTGTTCGACAAAATACCATTTCCCCTCCACCCCTCCATCAAATCAACCCCTGTAATTTCCCTCCATTCCTGGTTCCGTTTCACACAATTTTTTTCTCCATATTTCTTACACATCGACGAATCATATTTAATTATCTATGTTTCTCCAACCACTCAGGTTTCACCTCCATTCGAGTCAGAGTTCCCGCATTCCCCGGTCGGCTTCTCACTCCATCCTCAAGATCCACTCTACTTCTCCTGGACTTCTCTGTCACAATCACATATCTCTCTTGGGAGTACCATTACATTCGCGTTGGATTTATATTTCCTTCACATCCTCCAGCACTCGATATTTCCCATACTCAAATAGTGCTACAAACTACGCAAGTTTCCACCCAGCATTTGCATCTCAGTTTTGGTATATATTGGCCCCAGTCCAGCTTACTGTATTAGTAACATTCATATTACATTCAAACAAACATTCCAACATACATTACATAACTATCTCTGTAGATTATAGCTTCCCGAACCTGTGTGACCCATTTAATTAGACAAGGGTGGAATTCACACTCACCAGTTAATACATGAATGTTATTATTACATTATAACTATTTACATTGTTTTCATATCAATTTTATAAATTCATTTATGTATAAAAATGTATATTACAACATGCAGAGTACGCATACCATATTTCAAATTGTATTCTTTTAATTATTTAGGTGTTGTACATACATTTTTATAATGCATACATGTATTTTAGTATAAAATAATTGATAAATTTACATTTCCATTTTTCTACCTCTTATTATTACACTTCTTATTTCTATATACTTTTCAGTCCCAAAAGATTCCATTTTACATTAATAGAATGTTTTAATTTTAATTGTTTGTTATATTTTGTAGTGGTGAAATGAGTCACAAGTAACCTGCAATTCTATGTTTGGAGATATATACAATATTAGAATAGTCATTTAAAATGAAATTCCATGTTTCTATGGTAAATATTTGTTATTTTGTGAAATAATTAAATAGGTCACAAGTTCTTTCAATGATCTATTGGGTTATTAGATTTTCTCATTAAAAAAAAACCATTTTTCTTGGGTGATATTTGTGCCTCAAAGCTATTAGTATTCATTTAATTATTCATCACGCACCATCTCATCATGCCGGAAGTGTGTCCTTCAATTTAAATACCCAACTAATTTAATCACTATTAATTATTTACATGTATAATGATATGTTTCACGACATGTTCCAGATACTATAAAATACCAAAATATTTAATTTAATTACAATACCAGTTCTTTAATGTTTTTTTTCAATGAATAAGTATACAGTTTGAGCTTCTACAACTCATGGGCCGTGGATTTCATATGCATAGATATAAAACTTCTCATGATACATGAATTGAAACATCCACTATTATAAAAATTCACACTCACCTATTAATTTGAAATTATTGTAAGAGGAACTTCTCCCTTAATTGTGGTTTTCTAATTTTATATTTCAAATTACAAGACTGTTTTGTTAAAACTGTTATCTTATTTAGTAACTTTGTGATTTGAGTTTCCAAATAGCTGCTACTGTATCTGTAGATTCCATCTTTCAGTACCTATGATTCTAGACAGCTGGGACTATCTTTGAAGATTCCAGTATTCAGTACCTGCATTACCCATTGTTTAATGAGAATTTATCATTAAAAAAAAATCATTTTATTTGGTGATCTCCATGACTCAAATCTAAGAGAATAAATTTAATTATTCTTCAGTTCCTGCATTACCCATTGGGATATTGTAAGAGGTATTTCTCCATGCATTGAGGTTTTCTACTTTTTAATTTCAAAATACATGACTCATTTTATAAAAATGTTATATTAATAAGTAACTAGTTCAAAAGAGTTCCCGGATTAATTACATCAATGGAACTTTGGAAAGATTAATTGTAATCTTTAATTATGTTATTATTCTATAACAAACGTTGTTACTGCAATTTTTATTGAAGCAAAAATTTTGGAGTAACTTATAGAGTATTATTCAATAGATAATTGATCGTGAAACTAAAAATTATTTGATGTTATTAGTGGGTTATTCTCAATTATAGGTTTATATACAAGTAATTATCCATTTGGTTGATAAACTCTTGTGTGTTACGCCTTCATTGGAGGATATTTTCAAATTACAACACTATATAAAAGATTATTCTGAACAGGAATACCAAATAAATTAAATTATTGGTGAAAAATGAAAAATCATCGTCATGTAATTAATATTAAATATGATATTTTTTTTGGAAAGGCAAAGGCATATCAATATTTTGGTATAGGAATATTATTTAATATAGCTACACTGTTTTGTAGTAGTATATTGATATATTTCTATTATTGTACCATGATTTTGGTATAGACTCACTGTATACTATAAAATCATGAAACTCATGAGATTTTTTCATTATACATTACTGCTTTAGGTATTATAAAATGTAATAAAAACCATTTCATGATAGAATAAACACCATTGTGATTTTTGAATTATACAGATTTAGTCATTTTCAAAATGACACAAAATTACTCAAATTGTTTATTTTGAAATTTTTTGAATGATGATTTGCAGCTTTGTGATACCAGAAAACAATATTTACATTTTGTTATATATTTCTTATTTATGTCTATATCAACTAATTATATTAATCTTAGGTACCCTTGATGCCATGTTTCATCCCACCACCACTCCTAAGCCATGTGTCATCACCATATTCCTCTACACCCCTCCTCCATCTCATTTCTTCTAAATTCACTACCTCCAGCTACCATGAAAAAAATTCCCTCCCGACTCTATACCCACTTGCAATACCCCCTCCCCTCGAACAAGGGTTCCAACAGCCAACAAGCCTCCGCCTCCATGTACTTCGCCTTCTGCTCATCTACCTATGTGTGATCGGCCTTCACCTCTTCATGTAACGCCTTCTCTTACATGTTCTCCATCTTTATCCAATCCACCTCCACATGCTTCACCTCTCCCTGTGCATCTGATTTCCTTTGGATCCCCCGCCTATGACCACCTTTGGCTCTTCCACCTCTGCATGCTTCACTCCCTCCCACTACACCAACCCAATTTCCCTCATGACTCTCTTCCCACTCGTGATACCCCTTAACTCAACCTTGGGTTCCCAAAGACCACACCCTCCATCCAATCCTCTGCCTCCGCGTGCACTGCCTTCAAATATTCAGTAAACCACATACTCTATCCGGACCCACATGAAGAAGCTATTTGACTGCCAATGAAAATTATGTGGGGTTTTCTATTCAATCCATATTCTAATGATTTGAATCTATTTTCATTTTGTTTTTCTGGTGAATCTCTAGGTGTTTTGATTTTTGTATTCTAGCAGGCAATCCGAACACAGGTTCAAAGATCAATCCTAAGTTTCTGAGGATAGTCATCGCCTCATGTTCTTTTGGAGATGCCTCAAACAAATCACTCCCAGTTTCCTCCCCTCTGACCGGGGATGAGCATTGTTTTCCCATTTTCCCTTCACAAATCCAATCCTCGGGTACCAGAAACTCTAACTAAGAAATATTGGAAGTTATGTATTGAATGAAATAAGATAATGGTATTACTACTAAATTAGTATGTGATTTTACGTTTGTTTTGTGCTATATTTTAAGGTAATCAATTCTCCGGTTTCTTCCTTTTTTAAAGGTGAATAATATTTTAGGGTGATAAATATAGGTATGTGCCGAAAAATTTTCATTATTTTTCCTATGATGTAATAATGTAATTTTTTCTTTTATAATCATGACTCCTTGTGGAATTGTACTGATTCAGATGCAGGTTTTGGAGTTGCGCTTGGAAGATTTAATATGGGTTCAAAAGAAATAGGTTATCACTGATTTAATTCATGTAGTTAGATTATATAATTCAATGTGTATTGGTACAAGTTATGGAGGGTCACTTTTATAGTCTCCCGGTATTCAAGGTGCTTTAATTTCTTGCATATTCCTACCGTATAATTTGCAATATAGGTACTCTGATAGGATTCATAAAATTAATTACCAACATGATAATATTTTTTAATTATGATACATTATTTATTTATTTGTGAACTTGGTTTCCCATGAAATATTTTTAGTTGAATACACCATGTCTAATCATATTCATAGTTTCATTTGAATGTAGTGGAATACTTTCCGAAAGATTCATTCCACGTGATATTAACATTGGACTCTTCCAAATAATGAAATCTTAATCAGTAGGTATCTCATTGATGTTTCCAGATAACTGCTATATAATTTGCAATACTAGGGCTCATACAACTACTTTGAACTACAAACAGTGTTTAGAGAACTGATTCCTATTACATAACTGCATGATTTATCTAAATATATAAGTGTAGATGATTATATTACTATTACTAAGAGGTACATAAAATCTCTAATAAATAATGTAATTTATGAATTGAATTAAATAAGATAGGTATATTACTACTGAATTAGTATGTGATTTTATGTTTGTTTTGATCTATATTTTTAGGTAATCAATTATTTGATTTCTTACTTTTTTGAAGGTGAATAATATTTTAGTGAGAAAAATATAGGTATGTGCTGAAATATTTTGATTATTTATCCTATGATGGAAAAATGGAATTGTTTCTTTTAAAATCTTGACTCCTTCTGCACTTTTATTGTTTCAGATGTAGGTTGTGGAGTTGCGCTTTGCTAATTTAATTCGGGTTTAAAAGAAATAGGTTATCACTAATTTAATTCGCGTAGTTTGATTATATAATTCAAAGTTCATTGGTGCATGTTACAGATGTTCATATTTATGATTTCCTAGGCATTAAGGTGATTAAATTCATTGAATATTCCTACCGAATAAATTTCATTGTTGGTACTCTCATTAGTCGTATTGAAGAAATTACCAAAATGATAATATTTTTTTAATTATGATTAATTAATTATTTATTTGTGTACTTGGATTCCCATGAAATATTTTTAGTTGTATATTTCATGTCTAATAACATTCATAGTTTCATTGAAATCAGATAAATCCCCTTCTTCAATCATCAACCACATCATTTCTTGCATATTCGTTCCTTGTGCTACTAATATTGGACCCTTCATTGTTGGTAAGTACAAAATATTAATGTTCAGTGATGCTTGATATTAATTGAATAGATTTTTAGTGCTCATTAAATTTTTCCAGGGTTGTTGATTGACATCAAAAATCTTTATAATTGTTCTATGTTCACCTAAAATATTTTTTGGGAGGCTATAATATTAGTATGTGTTCAAGAATATTATCAGTCGTTACCGTATAATTTAATAAATGAATTAATTTTTCTAAACTCTCGAGTTTTTTTCACTTTAAGGGTTTCATATGAAGGTTGGGTCAGTGCGCCTGGATGATTTAATTTTGATTAAGAATATGTAGGTTATGGATTATTTAATTCATTTATTTGGTTTATTTAATTCATGGTGTGGCGATGAATGTTATAGAGGTTAACCTATATGGTTTATGGGGAACCATGGTGATTTAATTCAATTCATATTCCTACCCTAATGTCAACATTACAAGGCCTCTTGTGGTGTCTTATTTCTTTTAATTACTATCATGTACTCATTAATTATAGAAAGGAGGGTCCAATGGAGAAGATATGGATGTTACCCTTTTCAAAACAATCCTGAGGACATTGACTGATAAGGAAAAAATCAAGCTCAATTCAATTATAAAGTTTAAATAAAAGAAGCTATTAATAGCCTCATTCCATATAGTGTACCATGAGCTAATGGCTTCTTAGGGTCCTACCCTTATTTTCTGAAATTTTCAAGAAAGAGGTCCTTGAGGATGGACCCAGGGACACCCTGAGAGGGGAGGGGTGAATCCGGGTGAAAACTTTTTCTTTTAATGTGATGGATCTTGTTCCCACGTTGGTAGGAACTTGTTGAACCTATAGGATGAATATGATCAGAATGAAAACATTCACACGCACAGAGAAGACACCACACTTTTTACTTGGTTCACCACTAAGGGCTACGTCCAAGGAGCATACGCAGACAAGTTGTCGGTCGTACCAAATTCCACTAATCATCAATAGATGTGGATTACAAAGGTTTGGGCACAATCAATCTATCCCAGGCTCAATGCCATTACAAAGGTTCAGGGATAGCTCATTGCTTCCCTCGGGTCACTCCCGTTGACACCCCCTGGCTCACTGCCATTGGTGAAGTGTCACTCAGTTTATAGACGTGATGGTCTCATCATCATTGCATAGGAATGCATCCTATGTCGTATGTAGATGCTCTGTTGGAGTCCAACTCTCACTAGAATATGAATCCCACTTTGCACTGAGGGTACCAGGCGATCTTCCAGCTTTCGTGTAGCTTAAAAAGGACACATGAACTTTAACAACCCTGGCGCGCTTATCGAAGCCCAGCGCGCAAGTCACAATCCCAGCATGAAAGTAACTTGCGCGATACAAAATTGGCACGCAGGTGACACAAAAAAACTTGCGTGACACTGCCTCCTTAAACACCAATATTGCGCGACGTTGCGCCTTTAACTCCCCAACTGCCTTGGTCGCGCAGCTAACAATTGGCGTGCATCCTCTACTTGCGAGACCCAACAACCACATGCGCGACTGAACCAATTGCGCGACGAGAGCTCAAAAAATCTCGAAGTCTTGAACTTAGTTGAAAATGAGGAGGGAGGGTCCTCTATTTATAGGCAAACTGGACCCCCTGCACAGTATCGCACAAGTCTTCCCTCGGCGCGCAGTTCCGGCGCACAGCTCATCCTCCACAGCCTCTATCATGCTAATCACTTGCGCGACCCCACAAATACTTGTGCGACCTTCTATTCTTTTTCCATATTTTGAAATCATAATCTTGAAAACCAATAGACGTGAAAGATTTCAATCCTCCTAGGAATCGGCGCACATGTCTCTTCACGGCGCGCGGGTCACTTGCGCGACCAGCCCAAAACTTGTGAGACACTTATCCCTTAGCCATTTTCCCACGTTCTGATCTTGAAAAAAAATATGGCGCGCAAGTTTCCTCTCCTTCATGTACACAACACGCATGTCTCTTTTCCAAAAACACTTTTCTCCATTTGTCAATTTTTAGGCCCAAAAAATTGGAAAACACTGGGAAACGGTGCCACCTTCAATACTGTTGTCTGCTTGAAGTGTATGATCTCTTTGCTGGTACACATTCTTAACATCCAGTAAGGATTAACAACAAACACAAACCATACTCCAAATCATGCATAGAAGACCATGGTTCCAAAAATTTCCCCCTTTGGGTTTGTTGGCAATCAGAAAATAAATTCAATAGATCTCTATCCATGTGCAAACCAAAAACATAAGAATCAATGCAGCCAACACTCTAAGTATACGTGAGCAATGCTCAGTGTAGAAAAAAAGAGAGGAAGCTTGAATTGGGTTCCAGAGTTTTGGAATTCTCAATGACTCTCATCATAGAAGCATTACTTCTAGTGTTTTCCTTCTCATTTTTCTCAGCACAGATGCATTACTTGCCTGAATTTATTCCTTTCTCCCCCATTGACAATAAATCCAAAACCAGTAATTTTTTCATCATTCAGCTCAAACCATACCCCCCCTAGATAGTATATCCCCCATTAACATGCATCATATCCATAAACAGATAAAAACAGTTATTAAAAATGGGTAGAGGGGTAATGTGTAACCTCCTTATGCACTGGGAGGTGGATGCACACCGAGGTTCAACCAATGCAACTCAAACACAGCCGCAGATAGTGGTTTGGTCATGATATCAGCCACTTGATCGTCAGTTCCCACATGATCCATTCTAATCACCCCTTGTTCCACCTTTTCTTTGATAAAGTGATAGCTGATTTCAATATGTTTCGTATGGGAATGCTGAACATGATTCATTGTAAGATCAATTGTGCTCTTGTTATCGGAGTAAATCACCATAGGTTGCTTTACCTCATCACCAATATCTGTTAATTGTTGCTTCATCCATAGCAGTTGAGTGCATGCCTTTATGGTAGTGATATACTCAGCTTCAGCAGTACTAAGAAAATTATTTTCTTGTTTCTTGCTCAACCAGCCAACACATTTCTGCCTAATATAGAAAGCTCCACCACTAGTATACTTTCTGTCTACTACATCACCAGCCCAGTCAGCATCAGAAAACGCTGATAATTCATTGTCAATGCCTGCAGCAAAAAATAACCCAATGTTTTTGTACCTTGTATGTACCTCATGATTCTTTTTACTGCCGCCATATGTTCCTCCTTTGGATTAATCTGAAAGCTGGACGCAAGGCATGTGGCAAAGAAAATATCTAGTTGTTACGCTGTCAGGTACAGTAGGCTTCCAATGATCCTCCTGTACATTGTGGGATCAACAGAGTCCCCATCATCATGCATTCTAAGTTTAGTTCCAACTGCAATCGGAGTTGACATTTGTTTGGAGTATTTCATATTAAACTTCTTCAACAGCTCTCTTGCATATTTTCCCTGAGAAATGAAAGTGTATTCCTTCTTCTGAATCACCTGCAGCCCCAAGAAATATGTGAGCTCCCCAATCATAGAAATTTCAAATTCTGATTTCATGTGATTGGTAAATTCATCCGCTGATTTCTGCCTACTGCCACCAAATATGATATCATCAACGTAGACTAGAACCATGAATTGATCTTTTGGAGAATTTTTCACATAGAAATTGTGATCAACTCCTCCTTTTTTTAATTCCAACTTCTTGAGATATGAATCCAGCCGTGAGTACTACGTTTGTGGTGCTAGATTCAAACCATATAGAGCTTTCTTCAGTTTGCAGAACTTTGTTTCATCAGTACCCAAAGAAAATCCCACTGGTTTTTTAATGTATACTTCTTCTTCTGCAAACTAAAGAAAGCTCTATATGGTTTGAAGCAGGAACCACGGGCATGGTACTCACGGATGGATTCATGTCTCAAGATGTTAGAATTCAAATGAGGAGAATTCTTTACATAGAGATTTTGATCAACTCCTCCTCTTTTGAATTCCAACATCTTGAGATATGAATAAAACCGTGAGTACCACGCCCGTGGTGCCTGCTTCAAACCATATAGAGCGTTCTTTAGTTTGTAGACCTTTGTTTCATCAGTACCAAAAACAAAGCCCACTAGTTGATCAATGTAGACTTCTTCTTCGAGTAGACCATTCCATAATGCTATCTTGACATCCATTTGATATACTTTATATCCTTTTGGAGTTCCATGGAAAGGAAAAGCCTGATTGACTCTAGTCTAGCCACTGGAGCAAAGGTTTCTTAAACGTCAATACCTTCAATCTGAGAGTATCCTTTACATACCAGTCGTGCTTTGTTTTTTATGACACTTCCATGCTCATAAAACTTATTTTTGACGATCCATTTGGTACCAATCACATTGTGACCTTCGGGTCTCTAGACAAGATCCCATGTTTGATTCTTGTCAATCTGATCTAATTTATCATTCATGGATTTCACCCAAGATTCATCATTTGCAGCATGTTCAAATGAGGATGGCTCCATAACTAATAGAAATGAAGATTGTGCGTTATTCCTCATCCTTCTTGTTTGAGTGGGTGCACTCTTATCCCCAATTATGTTGGATGGATCAGTCTCATCTCATCGATTTCCCCTGCGAGGTTCAGTAGCATTCTCTTCATTCATAGTTTCCTCTTCATATTCTTCTTCTAAGTCAACATCATGATGTGAATGGTGACTGTTTTAAACAACTTCCTCTATTTCTGCATTTTTATTTTCTTCACGTTCACTTTCTACCAGACTTTCTATCACATCAGAAAATGATTTCCTTGCAACATTTGTGGTTTTCTCTTCAATTATCTTATCATCACTGCTTTCCATAATCCTTCCTAAATGCTTGTTGAATCATTTGTAGGCTTTGCTATTCATTGAGTAACCGAGGAAAATTCCATCATCTTCATTGTCGCCATATTTCCACTGATTTCCTTCTTTGTTCCTGATAAAGAATTTACTTCCAAAGACACAAAAGTATTTTAAAGAAGGCTTCTGTCCATGTCACAATTCATATGGTGTCTTCATCACACCCATATAAAGTCATGTTCGATTCTGAATGTACACTTCAGCTTGAACAGCCTCTTTCCAGTATTGTTGTGGAATACGACTCTCAATCAGCATTGTTCGTTCCATGTTGTTCACATGTCGATTCCTACGTTCAATAACTCTAATTTTTGTGGATTTCTCACAGCAGATACCTCATGTTGTATCCCATGCTTCTCCAGATAATTTTCAAATTCAATGGATGTGTATTCTCCTCCATTGTCAGATCGCAACACTTTTATTTTTCGTCCAGTATCATTCTCAGCGATTTGCCGATATGTTTTCATGTAGTCATGGACTTGTCCTTTCCTGTGAATGACCATCACACATGCCATTCTACTGTAATCATCAATGAAAAAGACAAAGTAACTTTCTCCATGAGTTCTGGAAACATTTATGGGCCCACATACATCTGTATGAATCACATCAAGAAGGTGAGATACCCTTTTATTCTTTGGCCGATATGAACTGCAGACCAACTTCCCACGAATGAAAGCATCACAAGAATTTTCACGCTCACGCTTCAGGTTGGAAATGTCCACGACAATTCTCAATTTTGATATTTTCTCCATGTCTTCTTGATTGATGTGTCCCAGTATCCGATGCCACAAATTGTTTTCTTCTTCAATAGTCATGTAACATACATTTTCTTCACTGTCAACATGATATAAGTTGCCTTCTGTTCTGTATCCCTTCCTAAGTCAATTTCCTATCTATCCCTTGATAGTGAAGCCTTTCTAATTAATAGTAACAATAAGTCCTGAGTCAAAAAGTTGACTCACACTGAGGAGATTATGATGTAGGCCATCTACGTAAAGGACTTAAGTCTTCTTTAGTTCTCCATTTACTAATTCGGTACTTCCACTCCCTTTGATTTTCAAAGCTCCATCATTACAAAATCGTACTGTACCATCAACCTTTCTTTTGATATCTGTTAACAGGCCGACATTACCTGTCATATGAGATGAACAACCGCTATCCAGAATCCACGTACTATTGCTCTTCGTATCTTTGAGGGCCACCTCTGCAAGACTGGATTTCTCAATCTTCTTCATTTCCTTCCATGAGACATTGTATTGAGTATATAGTACCAATGAACTTTCAATTATCTCATCCGTATACCCAGGTTAATTATAGTCGAAATATTCTTTGAGAGGGGAAAACCTGTTTGAAAGAGAAATATTTTCTTGCTGAAGAGACTTGACATGTCTTGAAATCTGGTATGAGGTGTCTATGTCCCTTCTCTACCTGCAATTAGCGGCCTTATGACCAACGCTAGAACAACAAAAACAGTATCCATAGAAATTTTTTCTTCTATAAGAATTAGGATATGAATTTGTTCTCATTTGTTGAACTTCTATATCTTCTCCATTCAGATAGCTTCTTGCCTCTTTGCAATAAGACATGGTATGGCCCAAATAGCCACAGAATGGACACTTCATGAGAGGAAATGTATTCTCGCTTGAATTTTTCCTCATTCCTTCATATTTTGGAGAAAAGATAAATTTTCTGTCATTTCTAAATGTTTGGGGATAACTTTCAGTTCTCCTTTTATATTGGATTGAGGGTCCCTTTTTCAGCACTTTAGGTAATGTTTCAACATGTTCAACTTTCATCTTGTATTTCTTTTGGATATTTTCACTTCTAGCAGTTGATGTCTCAGCTTCACAGCCAATTCCACTCTTCCCCATGCAAGTGGGTATTTGATCACTCAAGATTTTTACAACCCCATATGAACCACAGTTGTCTCTTACTAGTAATTCGGCATCTAAGAATCTTCCAAACTGTATTTTCATCCTCAATTCTTTTGGAATTTATTCAGTCTCCAGTTTACTCCTTAGAGTAACAACATCCTCCTCAAGACCCTCAACAGTCTTGAATTTTTCATCAAGTCTGGAGGTGAGGTCATTGATGACCTTTGCATGCTCTTCAACTCTCATCTTCAGATCTACTACATCATCATTGATTTCAGTTATTTTAGACTGTACCTTCCCAAATTCATCCAGTCGTTCAATTTCAGCTTCAAGTTGATCAACGTATTCAGTTGATTCTTTTACAATTGATTTCCACATATTTTAAATCATACATTTAATCTTAAGCTTACTAACCTCATCCTTAAGATGAATCTCAGGATCTACACAAGTTCTCGGTTTTTTTTCTCCACCATTATCTTCTAACTTTTCAATAGTGGTCATCATAGAAGCATGGTTCCCAGTTTTGAATTCTAGTTCTTCTTCATCACAGATTTCATTATCATCTTCTTCCCCTTCACAATAAAAACTCTTCTTTTGCAATTTCTTTCAATATTTGATGTCTCCCTTTTTGAAGAACCTTCTCTGAGGCTTCTCGAAGCATTCTTCTTCACTATCTTCATCATTGGTCATTCTTGAGCACTAAGAGGCAATGTGACCAACTTTTCCACAACGGAAACATGCGAGAGGTAACTTCTCTTTGAATTACCCTTTCCCCATCTGGAACTTCTTTCCAATGAGAGAAAGAATTTATTTTCCTTCGTCATCGTCCCCGCTACTATATTTTGAGATTTTCAGTTTATCCATGGCTTTGAATGCCATTTCCTTGCTCACACGAGTCGTAGCATCTTCTGGATTGACTCTCATTTCATATGCTACCAATATGATCAGTAAATCATCTAGAGAAAGTTTGGAAAGATCTATTTTCTCAAGAGCTGACACTTTTTCATTGTACAGAGGTGGAAGTCTTCTTAATATTTTCTTTACAATATCAATGTCTTTGATTTCTTCTCAGAGACCCCAAATTGCTCCAACCACTTCAGTAATTTGATTGAAGAAAGATTATGCATTCTCGTTTGGATGCATCTTCAGATCATCAAACCGATTGTGCAGCACTTGTAGTTTCTCCTCCTTCACTTTACTATATCCTTCATAAATATTCTCGAGTTTATCCAACATGGATTTTGCTGAGGTGAAATTCATCACCTTTGGGTAGATTTGATCAGAAAGGGCTGTAGTGAGTGCATTTTGTTCTTTAGCATTTGCATCAAGAATTTTCCTGTCTGTTTCAGTCATATCTAGGCCTGTTGGATCAGTGACTTGTATTCCATGCATAGTAGAAAAAATAACATCCATTCCAAGAGATCTTAGATGAGATCTCATCCTGTTCTTCCAGATCTGGAAATTACTTCCATCGAAGTGAGGGACTCCCCTGGCATTGACTGCATTCTCCATGACGATAAAGGATAGATTCAACACCAGCAACCTTTACCCTTTGATACCACTTGAAGGACCCAGGGACACCCTGAGAGGGGAGGGGTGAATCAGGGTGACAACTTTTTCTTTTAATATGATGGATCTTGTTCCCATGTTTGTAGGAACTTGTTGAACCTGTATGATGAATATGATCAGAAAGAAAACATTCACACTCACAGAGAAGACACAACACTCTTTACTTGGTTCACCACTAAAGGCTACGTCCAAGGATCATACGCCGACAAGTTGTCGGTCGTACCAAATTCCACTAATCATCACTAGATGTGGATTACAAAGGTTTGGGAAAAATCACTTTGTCCTAAGCTCACTGCCTTTACAAAGGTTCATGGATATCTCACTACTTCCCTCAGGTCACTCTCGTTGACTCCCCCTAGCACACTGTCGTTGGTGAAGTCTCACTCAGTTTATAGACGTGAAGGTCTCATCATCATTGCATTTGAATTCATCCTCTGTCGTATGTAGATTCTCTGTTGGAGTCCAACTCTCACTAGAATATGAATCCCACTTTGCACTGAGGGTGCCGGGCGATCTTCCAGCTTTCGTGCAGCTTAAAAAGGACAGATGAACTTTAACAACCCCGACGCGCTTATCGAAGCCCCGAGTGCAAGTGAAAATCCTGACACGCAAGTAACTTGTGCGGTACAAAATCGGCAAACAGGTGACACCAAACAACTTGCGCGACACTGCCTCCTTCAACACCAAACATGCGCGACGTTGCTCCTTTAACTCCCCAACTGCCTTGGTCGCGCAGCCCACAATTGGCACGCAACCTTTACTTGCGCGACCCAACAACCACTTGCGCTACTCAACCACTTGTGTGACGAGAGCTCAAAAAATATCTAAGTATTGAACTTAATTGCAAATGAGGATGGGGGGTCCTCTATTTATAGGAAAACTGGACCCCCTGCGCGGTATCGTGCAAGTCTTCCCTCGGCGCGCAGGTTCCTGCGCGCAGCTCATCCTCCCTAGCCTCCGTCAAGCTAATCACTTGTGCGACCCCACAAATACTTGTGCGACCTTCTTTCCTTTTGCCATATTTTGAAGTCATAATATTGAAAACCAATTGATTCTCAAGATTCCAATCCTCCTAGGCATCAGCGCGCAAGTCTCTTCACGGCGCGCAGGTCACTTGCGCGACCAGCCCAAAACTTGCACGACCCTTATCCGTTTGCCAATTTCCCATGATCTGATCTTGAAAAACACATGGCGCGCAAGTTTCTTCTCCTTCAAGTACACAGCGCGCAAGAAGACCATGGTTCCAACACTTGAAAATATTCTTGATAATTTTTAATGAGGCACTCCTTATAGAGTTGGTACTACCATAATTTTTTATGCATTATTTATGTTCATTTTCAATACTATTTATTGGTTTATTTGATATAATATCTGCTACTGCTTTAAAAATTCAGCAGCAAAAATTTGTAGTTTCCTTGTGATCTAGAATCATTAATTTATTTTCTCTTTGTTTGATTTCCTGGGTCATTTTTCATAAAATTTTATACATGTCCTGGTGTTTTTATGTTCTTTGTGATCTTTTATATTAAATCATCAATTTTTTCATTTGTATTTGTTCTTTTAATTTTATTTAATTTATTTTAACTGTATTTGTTCTAACTCACAACATTTCCCAAAAACTACACCTCTTATTTCAAAACAGACTCTAATAAAACTATGTGTAGGCATACTTTACATCCATATTTATTCCACTAAAACATATGGATGAATTGGGACTATTTGAAATTTATTGCTACAATAATTTTTATTATAGAATCTATTTGAATTCTTTTTTCCCAAAATTTATTATATAAACGTGTAAAAAATTATACAACTGCTTGCAGGATCGTAGAGGAAAAGTTGTGGATCATTGAAGCTTTCAAGGGAAAGGTCCTATTGACTGTCAATGTTACATCACAAGGGTATTGTATATTAATATTTAGTAATGACTTACAAATCGAACTTTTGTAGATGTTATTAGCTAGAAATTAAAAGGATTTAAAAAAATTAATTAATATTACTCTATTTATTACAGTGGGTTTTCAATTTCAAACAATAAGGTGATGAATAAATTATATGAGAAGTAAAATGATCAAGGTTTGGGATTTACATTTTATTTCTCCACATGCATCTATTTATTTTAAGAAACTCAATACGCGATGATATCATATTTCACAAAAACCGCTCTTATATCCCACTACATTGTCTCTTTATATTTTTTACATTTACATAACCTTGATCTGGTATTCATTGAATATTTTTATCTGACACTTTGAAAGACCATAATATTGATTTTTTAAAATTTAAATTTTTAACATAAAATGATTTTATTTCATAGTTTAATATAATATTCATATTTTTGAATAATCTCATATGTATATGTTAATTTTATCTTGTATTAAAAAAATAGGAAATTTTTTTAAGTTATTGTATACATGACTTGCTCTTTAGAGTTTTTGTTTTCAGTCTATTTTCAGCTGTTTTTTGTAGTTGTTTTAAATAAATGGAATTGATTATTTTTGAGTAATGTATACATGACTTCATTTGCTTAATTATATATATATATATATATAATGATATTGTTTCACTTCTGTATACATGACATTATTTTTTTAATTCTATCTAATTATATTTTTAATTCCCATTGTTAATTTTTAATTCACATTGTTATTTATATGTTCATCAATGTTGCGTGTCTAAAAATTATAATATTTATAGTTGTTTATTTTTTCAAGGAAATCATCCAAATCCTTGTGGGCTGTGAATATCTTCCAATATTAAACTTGATCACCCTGATGTTGATGTCCCATAAGAAGAAATAAACATTATATAGAATGGAGATATTGATTCTCATGTGACAATATTATTCAATCATCTATTTTAGTGATTTAATATCATGTTGTCAGGTCTTTTGAAGTGGTTGATGACTTTGATTTGACGCTGCATAGCATGGGTGAATATCTCTGATTAGAGAAAATAATTCGAGTTTCCCCTATACATACCCAAGATTTATCTAATCTGGCAAGAATTAAAACCCACAAACCAACACCCTTGGAAATTTTTGAAGATGGTAGACAATCAAATGGTTGGAAATGTCACTGCTGTCTGATTTCATGGAGCATGTTTATGTTGGTGTAGGTTTTGAAGCAATTGTTGTTCCTCCAATGATGCAACTCATGTTTCCATTTTCATTTTCTCCAGATTTGTTTTCATATGTAATCTTGAAATATCAATTGTAACTGATTTAATTAGGTCACATAGAGGTGATTGGAAAGAAACTAAAATAGTGATGTTTTTTTCCATATTTCCCATTAAACAGAATAACTATTTTCTGAATAGTGATGTTTGTTTCCATATTTCACATTTTCTGGTCATATATGTATTTTTTTTTAAAAAATTGATATCTTATATTATGGTATATCTTGTTTATTTACTTCCATTATAGAAGAGTATAATGCAGAGCAATCATTTAGTTTTGGTGAAGCAATTCAACATCATGTCACACATATGAATCTATAGATATATATGACAAATGTTTTTTCCCAATGACATTATTCTGAATGTATCATCTATTATGATCTTTTCTAGCATGTCACCAATGGTTTTTCCATACTAATATGTGTCATTTAATCACATTAAAGTTTAATTACCTATTGCAATGATCAATATAAATGTCTACAAACATGCTGAATTGTTACTCCTCTGTATCGACGGATCCTGACAGTACTGGGATGCTATTGAATGAATATTTTGATGAAATGTGTTGTACTCGGATGTGTAGACTGACTGATATTGCAAACCATGGTTCCTGTTACTATTATCATTCATTCATTTTCTACTAAAACTGTATTTATGATTAATTTCCATGGAGATAGACGATTCCACAGTTTTATTTCCATGGTGATAGAATAGTCCATATTTATATTTCTTTTCAAACAATAAACCATGGTGTTCTTTCAATTTTGATGTTATGTTTCCATGTTTTTATTTCAATGCTTTAGCTACTTCAAATATTTATATGCTATGTTTCCATGTGTAGTTTCTATTCATCATCATTTTAAAAAATATAGTGTTTACTGTTAATTATTAAAATTTTATATCTATGAATTTTATAATAATTTCTACATATTTATTGTTAATTTTCATTGAATACTTCTCATATTATTAAAACATTTTGAAATTCGTATTATATTTATGGTGTCGTGCATATGCACGAACGAATTACTAGTGAGTATAAAAGGAAAAGAAAGGGTTATAAAACAAGGAATGAACACATTAAACAATCAATAAATAAAATCAATGAAACCATAGTTTTCAATCATTACATAACACATTAAATCATAATATTTATAAACATCACACAGAAATCATAGATCATAAAGGTATATTATATCAAACAATACATACATACATTTTATATTTCATTGCTACGTAGGGAGTTATAATTAGAATACCCATCATAGTATATTACCTAAATCTTTTAAGAGTAGTATTAATGTTCACTTTTATCACATTACACAATAAATTGGAGAGATATATCAGGCTCACCCTCCAAGGTTTATCATGGAACCACCAGTTTACGTAAACAATGCCTAAGAACCATAATCATAAATCATAAAACGACCATAAAGGAAAGATAAAATTTCTACATTTTAGTCACAATATATGATTTAATGATATTGAAAACCATATAATAATTATAATTTTGACTCAAAGTGTCCCATGAAACTTTGAAACATTTAAAAGAAATTTTAATTTAAAACATTCAAATACAAATTAAATTTCCTTAAAACTATTTTTAATTCTTGGACATTATTTAGAATGATTTACAAGAATAAATCGTTAAAAATAATTAGTATAGGAGTTTTTATCTAACTGGGAGATTATTGAATAAAAATAATTAAGGATAACTTACAATTAAAGATTAAAAATATTATGATAATAGAGGTATTAATGATACATTATTCCAAAGGACAATATAAACACTATATAAAAGTGAATATGTGCTAAATAACCATGTTTTCTCAATGGATTGTAAATTGATATGTAATCCCTTATAATGATGGATCCTTTCATTAAAGATAAATCAATTACATAATTATGTGTAAAAATATAAATACACCAAATATATGTAGATATTATGTTTAAATAAATCAGAGCTCATTCACAAATATTCCTATCATGAAATAGTCAAGAAGATTAAGATTAACCCTATTAATGGAAATTGGGTAATGAATTTCAATTTAAAAAATTCGGCAGCTTAACGGTGTCAAATAAAAATTAAGAAAATGAGTTGATGAGAATGAAAAGGGTATCTCATCAAATTGACATAAAATTTACATTAGTAATAACAAAGGAGAGAATATCCCAACATAATATAATGGAATATAATTGACGTAACAAAAAAGAAGTATATGACTAATAGATGAGTGTGAAAGTTTCCAATTCAAGGAACATATCATTACATTAAGGACAAATAAATGACATAATTATCTGTAAAAAATAATTATACAACAAATATAAGTGAATATTACATTTAGATAAGTCACAGGTCATTCAAACATATTCATATCCTGATATAATCAAGAAGTACAAGTGTTTCCCATAGAATTGAAATTCGGTTCAGAAGTTATTTTATAGAAATTCCATAACCTAACGACATCAATTTAAAATTTAGAAAATTAGTTGATGAGAGAGGAAAGGGTCTCTCATCACATTGACATAAAATATAAAATAATAAGGATATTTATAAACATATCCCAATATAAGAAAATGTAAATCTAAAGGACATAAAAGAAGTCTTTAACTAAAAGATTATGGTGAATAGTTCCCTTACAGATTTAGTGACATACGAAACATAAACCACATGAAAGAAGGAGAATAAAATGAAAATGTAATGTCCCATTAATTAAATTATATTATAAAAAAATTAAAATCATGGTATGTACATGAACTCACAAATGTAAATAGTTGGAAATATTGAGTGAATCTCATGAGAATAAAATGTGAGATGAAAACCCCTTATCTTAAGTCTGACTTGTCTGGTTTGTTCCTTGTTCATACTGAATAAGAAAAATGATTTAATTTATACATGATTTAGAAAATATTTAATTTTAATTATTCATTTTATATCAATTAATACCTTGATATTAAAATTATTTAATTATTTGAGGTCATATTGAATATTTTGTCGATATTCAAAACATAAGTTAAAAATGAACTTATTATAATTATAAATTGTCCATGTGGTTGTAATTCCAGTACCTATAAAATTATATTCATTATTTATATATCATATATTTCAAATATATCTATTATATATTTTTTTATAATAGTCCATATCATTTGGATATGTGAAAATTAAATGCACTGTTCATGAAGACAGTAAGCCATAAGTACACATGAACGCTATTTCCAATTATTTTTTTCATTTTAAAAGGAATGAAAACCCAATTATAAATATGTATATTATTATTATAGTATAATATAATTTTATATATTTTTTTCTTATGTTCATTAACACCATCCTTTATACATTCCATGTATGGTATGCATGAGTCATATCACTTTTAGAGGGTCGTAGTCTGTACTTAATCAAATGAAATTATCATATTTCTCCATTATGGAAACCAAAATGCATTCTATTAATGAATAATACAGAATCATAGAGAACAAATATACATAATATATATCATATATAAATATAGTGTAATAATAATGGCTACCATGAGAGTCAGTTAGAGATATTTGAACAATCATTGCTTCGTGAGGTAGTAGTTCGCCATCCATAGAAAAAGTTTGTATGTATCCATTAGATGGAGGTGTGTGGATGTGTAATAAGAATACTTATAATAAAAAAACATTGTATATTTTGGATATAGTTTTTTATAAATGAATGTAATAAAGAGTGTTTAGGGGGATGGAGAACTGAAATAAAAGAACAGAATTGAAGAGAAGGCGTTACCTTTAAATCAGGTATCTCCCATAGGTTTGAACCAAAAGGATTACTAGAATTCCCTTATTCCAAGAGGAATGATTATAGGAGTAAGATATTGATGAAGAGAGATTAATTTGGAATAGGTTTTATGATAAAAAGAGGTTGGGAGGTTGGAGTAATGGGTTTGATGTGATGGCTTCTTATAAGGGGGATGAGGGGCTCTTTAAGAATATTTAAAAACATTATTTTATTATAAAAGGATTTTCATTTTTAGAGGGTCCCATACTCAATAAATTAGAATATAATATTACTCTTGTTTGAAATAAAATAATCCAATAATAATTTCATGGATTATTTATAGTTTATTAAATTTTATAATCTCATTTATTTAAATCATATATTATTAAAGTAATCACTTCATCTTCCTTTTGTCATAAATAATTTTATTTTTTTAATGTATACAAATTATAAATAAATTAACATGATATAGGAAATATTTTTATCTTTATAATTATTATTTATTGTTGAAAAGATAACTTTATAACCCCATATAAAATTTTATTGACTGAAAGAAATATGGCTATGTAATTTTTGTATTTTATTTTAATTCATTAATATATAGTGTCATTATCACTCTTATATGACTCCATGGGGTCCAAAAATCGACACAAGGATTCCTATGGTCATAAATTTATCAAATAATAAGATTATTACTCATTTTAGAAAAACCTAATATTATTATAATATTAATTTTTTACCCTTATTTACGATATTTACATTTTAAAAATGGCAATTGAAATATTTACTCAAGTAAATAATCATAATGAATAAAATTAAAAGTTTCCTATTCAAAAAATTTTGACCTATTGATTCCAAATATGGAATCCATTTTTCAAAATTCAAAACATAGAAGAGGATGAAATTAATTTAATATTAATTGTTGTTGTGAAACTAAAAATCATGTTTTAATGAAATAATATCTATCGAAATATTGACACATGTTTATGTTCTATTTAAATGTGAAATTACAAAAAATGTACAATATAGGAGTATATTGTAAAAATATAATCGAATTAATCCTTAAAATTAATTATAAAAGGAATATTCCCATATAACTAAATTAGATTAAAAGGTATTTTTGAATTAAAATACTGTATTTTCACTATTTCCTAAAACAATGAACATTATCAGAAAAATACAAAAATTTAATCCAAAGTATATTTTGATTTCCTAATTTTAAAGAAAAATATTATTATGAAAAATATAACATATAAATGTGTCAAAAACAATATTCAAAATAGTTTATACATCAAAAGGCAGTAAATCAAACTTTTTAAATAATATTAGAATGTTTATGTTTATAATTGGATTAATTCACATTTTATGCTTCTAACATTAATTGAATTAATGGAAAATCATTTAACAAACATGTATTATAATATTTTTTAGTCCTAATCAATATTTTCTATACAAATTATATTCATTAAAATCCATTAAAAATATCAATAATATTATATTTTTTCAGTATGACATAACATTGTGTGTAATGTAGGATTTCAAAGAAACTGATTGTTGTGTATCAGGTATTCCATCGAACAAGACATCCCCTTTAATGTAAAATTAATATTTAATTCACAAGTATTAATAAATATGAAAATTCAATATTCTTTATTCACATGGGTTGTTACATCTTTCACCCCTTTTCTGAATTGTATCCTCTCAATTTTAATATAGGTCTCAAAAACATCATTAAAAGTCCCAGATTGGAAAAGGAGTCAATAAATATGTCCTATTAAATGAAATTAAGAGAAGTAAAAAATGTCAAACATGTTAACCCATACACGAATTCAAATAAAACATGGATAAGGAGGAGAAACTAAATTTCATGTTCTGATGGATAGTGATAGAAAACATGATCAGAAGAATGTTAACTACATGAAAACCACAAACTTCTGGTAGGTTATATGGCCTTCAGTTTCCAAGTAGTAAATTTAAACAGACACCATTTTTTATAACGATTCATTTAATAAAGTTAGCTATTTAATTTATGATATTGACTATATACATAAAGAAATATATTTACTATTCAAGTATATTTTCATCCTTTAATATGATTCAACCAAAAACTCTTATTTTCTCCAAACGATGAGTATTCAAGATGGCATAGTCACAGCTAAAGTTCAAGGATCAACATACTGATAATCACAAAATCCACAATTTATTAACAATATATTTCCCTTAACATTAGACATTGACCATAACCAAATCAGTTATTACAAGACCATATAATCCCCAAAAATGAAAATACATTAAAAAAATACTACTCATAATCACCAAAATTCGGAAAACAATACCCAAATATTCTAAAATATCATTCAACAAACAAATTTCCTTAAAATTATCAAATTAACCCAAACTATTATTGTTACCCCAATCACAGAATGATTTAATCCCAGTGTTTTCCCTAAAAAAATTTAACATTTATCTCCAAATAACATCGAATACTCTTAAAGTATCACACTGAAGTGTAATTAACCAAATAATATATTCTTTATGATTGGTTAATCATTTCCAAAAATAACTCAAATATACTTATTTGAATAATAATATCATAGATTAATCAAAAATAAAATTCCACCATTACTCCCGAATTGAAGTCCCAAAGTATTCTCTTTTTTAGGCATATAGTTTCCTGAAATTGGAAAACTTCATCCAAAATAACCATTATCACTTAATCCCAAAAATAATTTTACTATAATAAGGATATACATTTTATAGAACATAATATCCCAAATGAAATTATCCATGATCAAAAAAATCATTTAACTAAACAGAATAAGTCATAATAAATAGGGACATTAAGCTATATAGTGGTAGGTGATAAATCCCAATCTCAATTTGGTTGTGGGTTCGAATCCCGCAGCTTTTTCCAATGCAATGGCTTGTCACACGGTCTGTGTGTTTTCTGTTTTCAAAAAATATACAATTTTATAACATTCCCAAAAAATGACACAAAATCATCAATAATAATCCTAACATGATTTGAACTCAATTATTGTATTATTATTCTCATTTTCATCCAAACTAAAAATTTCATCAATATCATTCTTCATGATGTCTTATATATATTGAAAATTTAATTAACTCTATATAATAACACTATTACCAATGTAATAACATTGTTCATAGATCATTGGGTCCACCTGGTTTTATCACTATCTCGTTCACGTAGAGAGATTGTTCGTGCAATGTATCAATGTTTTATTGAACTTTCAAAATCATCAGCTTCCTTTATCCAAATACACCTCATACAACATGGGTCATATGGGTTATCACAATAAAATATTTTTGGAAACAACTCATGTTTGACATATAATTTCAAAACATCTGATAAAACATTCTTTTTACAAAACTGTCGAACCATGTTTGAGTTGAAACATTCAATCAATGGTCCTTCTAAAATACAATAATTATGTGCTAAAAAATTTATTTTCAATGAAAATATAAAAATATTGCGCAAGTGTCTTTATCATCAGAACATTTTTCAAAATCATTATATGCTTCAAAATCAAGTGATATGGTAAAATATTTTAAATTTCATTGATAATATTTATATTTCTAAAAAATATGAGAATATTAAAAAAAGATTTTATTAAATACAACCCATGATAAATAATGGTGTCTATGTATAACAGATGTGTTTGATATCTCATATAATTTCATGCAAGTGGGATGAATTTTATAAAATGTTGCAATGTTATTTGAACATGACATTGCAATAATATTGGCCAGCAAGTGGTCAGGAAGAATTAAGAATTTCGTTTGAGATCCTCCTCTTTCAATTTTGTAAAAATCATTCCTTGATCATTAAATGATACAAAATAGGTATTTAACATAAATAATATACAAAGAGACTAACCATGTGTCTAGAAAATTCTCATAATCCCTATAGTTGTCTAAATCTCCCTCTGATTCCAACTATAAATCCCTGACATGAAACATCCCATAATCTTTAATTAAGTTAATAATTAAAATTGAGGATATTTTCAGGTTTAGTGTTTTAGGGAATTTGGACATAACTATTAAATTACATCACAATTCTTACAATGTAGACAGTAATTCCTAGTATCCATTTTTTGAAAAATAAAAACACTAAAATGAAAAAAAAGAGTTCTTTTCATGATTAAAATCTTTTGGAATTATTCCTTTCTCTTACCCTTCCTTATGTAATCTGAAAGACATTTCCAAAAACATGGGATGAGCATAAAAATATATATAAGGGTTTTAAAACATGGAATAAAAACATTATCACACCAGTAAATACAAATCAGTCAAACCATACATTTCAGTTTTTACATACCTAATGAAATCATATGATTTAGGAATAAAACACATAAATCATAAATCAAAAAGTTTAGTTTTGGAATACAGAACATACATACATTTTAGCCATACCAGCTACTAATATATTTACGTTTGGAATACCCATCATAGTATATTTCCAAAATCTCATAGGAGAAACAATAACATTTACCTATTTTGGGTTACCTAATACATTGGAGAGCTATCTCTAGCTCACCCGCCATTGGTTTTTCACAGAACCACCCATATACATAATTAATTACCATGAACCATAATAATAACACATAATTCAAGAATTAAATAAATATAACATTTCCACATTTCAGTCATAATATATAATTTCATTATATTGAAATAATCAATTAATTACCAAACCACATTCAATACCATTTTATAATGTGATTTTGGAATCAATGTATCTCATACAACTTTGAATCATTTGAATGGAATTTTTATTTAAAACATTAATATCCATTAAAATAACTCATTAAAACATTTTTTAAAACAAGGAAAATAATTATAATGATATTAAGGAATAAATAATTTAAAAAATATTTTAGGTAAAGAGTTATTAACCAAATGAGAGATGCTTGAATACAAATAATTGATGAATAAATTTTAATTTAAAATTAATAATATCCTGAGAATAACTGTATTCATGATATAATAATCCAATGTATAGTATATACACCATATAAAACTGAATTGGCGTATAACAACAATGAAGAATCAATGGAAATTAAATTGGGGTGAAATCACATATTAAGACTATATCCTTAAATTAAGGATAAATAAATTACATAATAATAATGAATAATATAAATAAATCCAATATAAGTAGATAGTATGTGAAATAAAATCATAGGTCATTCAAATATATTCATAACATGACATGATCAAGAAGTAGATGATTAAACAAATGAATGGAAATTGGGTTAAAAGTACTCTATCCAAAATTCCATAGCCTAATGGCGTCAAATAAAAAGTCATAAAATGAAGGGATTCGAGAGAAAAGGGAATATCATCACATGGACATAAAATTTATATCAATTATGATAGATAAGAACATATCCCAACATAATATAACTGATTTTAAATGACATTTCATAAAAGTAGTCATTGACTAAAAGGGGAGGTTGAAAGGTGCCCAAACAATGAACATATAATTACATTATAGTTAAATAAATGACATAATAATGTGTGAAAAATAATAATAAACCCAATATAAGGGGATATAATGTGTCAAACAATCATAGGTCATCCCCACATATTCATAACATAACATAATCATGAAGTAGAAGATTAACCCAATGAATTAAAATTGGGATAATATATTCTCTTACAGCAATTCGACATCCTAATGACGTCACATTAAAATTTTAAAATTGATTTCATGAGAGAAGAATGTGTCTCTCATCAAATTTAAATAATTTTTTCTGCAATAAGGATATATAAGAACATAACCAAAACTATTAAATTGGAAATTTAAGAGACATAAAAGAGTATTTAACTAACAAATTATAGTGAAAGGTTCTCTTACCGAATTGGTAACATACGAAACATAAACCAAATGAAAGATGTAGCATAAAATGGAGATGTAAATTCACATAAATTAAATTATATTAAATAATAATTCAATAGTGGGACGCACATAAACCACAATAAAGTAAGTAGTGGAAAATATACCATGAATAAAATGGGATTAAAAAGTGAGTTGAAACCCCTAACCTAATGTTTGACTTGTCTTGTATGTTCCTTGTCCATCTTAAATAAGAAACTCAAGATAATTTCTAATTTCATGAGAAACTATTTATATTTTATTATTATTTTTATAAGACTTATAACCTTTCCAAAGAAATTACATAATTATTTGAGTTCATATCTGACATTTTGTCGATGTACAAAACCCGAGTTAAACATGAACTTGATATAATTATTAATTTTCTATGTGGTTGAAATTCATTTATATCCAAAATTATATTAATTATTTATATATAATATATATATATATATTATATAAGTATTTATAATACTCCATGTCATTTTGATATATGAAAGTGAAATGCACCATTTATGGAGAAAGTAATCCGTATGTACGCATGAACACTACATTCATTTAATTTTTTTTCTATTTAAAATCAATAAAACAAAATGATACATAACTATATTTTTATTCCTGTATTTTATAATATTATACATATGATACATTAGTTCAGTAACACCATACTTTATACATGTCATGTATGGTATGAATGAGCAATATCACATTGAGGGGGCAGTAGTCCACACTTCCTAAAATGAAATTATCATATTTACACATTATGGAAACCGTAAAGGTTAGCTATAAAAGAAAAATACATAATCATAGAGCAAACATAAAGATAATATATATCATATATAATTACTGTGGAATCATAGTGGCCACCATGAGTGGTTGTTGGAGATATTTGAACAATCAATGTTTCGTCAGGAAGCAGTTCGTCGTCCACAAAAAGAATATGTTCCTATCAATTAGATGAAGGCTTGTGGAATTTTTATTCTAATAATTATTATAAAAACATACTATTATATTGAGGATACTAGTGATGTAATAAAATATTGTAATAAAAAATAGTTTCGGGGGATGTTGAAGTGAAATAAAAGAAAAAAACATAAGGGAAGATGTTACCTATAAATTATGTATCTCCATGTGGTTTGAAATAAAAGGTTTACTTGAATTGCCTTCTTCCTAGGGGAAGGCTTCTAGGAATAATATATGGATGTTGGGACCTTAATTGATAAGAGTTTTTATGAGTCATGGTTCTTGAGAGGTTTGCGTAATGGGTTAGAGGTTTTGGCTTTTTATATGTGGGAGGAGGGGCTATTTAGGAATGCTTGAAGACATTATTTTATTATAAAATGTCATTAGGTTAAAAAAGGTCCCAAAATCATAAAATTCAAATATAAGATAACTTTTCTTCTATATAAAATCATCCAATAAGAATATTATATTTTTTAATACTTTTTTAAATTTTATAATATCATTCATTTAAATCATATCATAATAATATAATCACGACATAATCATTGTGTCATAAATTATTATATATATATGATGTCCTTAAATTATAAATAAAATAGAATGATGTAGGAAATAATTTTATATTTAAAATTAATATTCATAGTAAACTTGATAACTTATATAATTCCGTGTAAAAATCGATTTACTGATTGATATATGTTTATATTATTTTTTGTCTTTACTTTAAATTAATTAATATTGAGTGTCATTTTAAATCCTTTGTAGCTCCATTGGGTCCCAAAATAGTCCCAATGAAGACCATGGTCAGACATGTAATAGCTAATGTATTAGGAAACACATTTGGATAATTTAATATGATTATAATTTTATTTTATACCTTTATTTACCATATTTACCTTCTAACCTTGGTAAATAAAATATATACTGGAGTAAACATTCATAATGTAAAAAAATAAATTATACATATTCACACAATTTGGACCTCCTGAATCGAAATATGGAATCCATTTATCCAAATTTAATATACATAAGTGAAAATGTTTATTTTAAAATTATTTACCCTTTTCGAAACAAAATACATTTTTTTAACGAAATAATAACTATCAAATGATTGACACTTTGTTCGGTTCAATCTAAGAGTGAAATTACATTAAATGACCAAAATTACGTTAAATGGTGAAAATATAATATAATTACTCTTTAAACACAATTAAATATATAATGTACTGTTATAAATAAATTAGATTAAAAGGGATTTTTGAATTAAAATATAGCATTGTCACTATTTTATTAAAAAATGAACATTATCAGAAAAATACCCAAATATCACCCTATGTAAGTTTTTTTTCTTAATTATAAATAAGAATATTATTTAGTCATATATAACATATAAAAGTGAAAAAATATTGATTTAATAAGGGTTATCAATCAAAAGGTTGTAAATCATCCTTTTATAGAATATTAGAGTGTTTATGATTAATATTGAGTTCATTCACATTTAACGCTTATAATTTTTGGTGGATAAATGTGAAACAAATTTACAATCATGTATAAATATATTGTGGTTAGTACTATTCATTCCATCCAAAACAATGTCTATGTGTTAACTAACATTTAAAATAATAATTATATTATATTATTTTTTTTATAACATAACATTGAGGGTAACACAAGATTTAAATGAAACCATTGTTGTGTATCAGGTTCACCCTCGAACATGGAATCCCATTTACTATAAAATTAATATTTAATTCAAAAATAATATGAAATTTAAAAATTCATTATCCAATATTCACCTGGGTTGTAAAACCCACTATCTCAACTAATGTTCATTAAAGAAAATCCATGATAAAACATTATTGGTCACCACCTTCCTTTCAAATGAAGGCCATGAAAGATATTACCAACGAAATTATATAGATAATGGAGTTTACATAAATAATTTATCAGGTTATTTATATGATATATAATTTTATTTAATATGTCTATTATTTTATGTTGGTATGTTTATTCAAAGATAAATATGGATGTATTTGATTGATGATTACACCTCGTAATAAATAGTGATGTTTGGATTGTTTTTTAATATGTGACATTATCCATTTAGGTTCTCACCATTGAAGAAGAAATAATTTTTTGATCGATTATATGGAGGGTAGGGATTGATGTGTGGATTTTTAGATATTTGACTTGTTCTTTTATTTTGAACATATTTTTGATTAATTTATAGTAATATTTTTAATAAAAAATCATGAAAATTGTGAAATTGTATGCCGTTTGTTATTGAATATAATTTGTAATTGAAATAATGAAAATTGGGAATTGGTTTTCCTTTTTTGATCAAATTTACAGTTAACTCTAAACAACAAAAATAGATTTCTGAGAATTATGAAAATTTATTGGTACTATAATGTACTATATAAAACAAAGTCATAATTAATTTCTATTGGAGAAAATTGGAAGGTTACACATGGAAAATAAATATAAAATACATATATAATAATGAAATGATGATTTATAATTTAATTAATAAAGGTTATAATTATTAATATAGGGAAAAGGGGTTCATAATGACTATCATCTGAGGACTAAATAAGGATAACAAAATAGAGAACTTGATATAAATGAATAAAAAAATTATCATTAATTGTATTTATTATTTATATAAATATTTTTGTAATGAGTCCAGTGTAGAAAAATAATTACAATTTTTTTATGGATTACAAAATTGGAAAATAAATTTCACTCTTTTTTTTATTCGGAATATTAATATTTTTCTCTTGAGGACACAATTCATATATCCATCAATTGAATCAACTATAATGTTACCAATATTACCATATTGTTACCAAATAATAATATATAACATTATAATTTTATTCTTTAAAATATATATAAAAAAATATTAAATCATTTAGATTAATAGATAAATTATATAATTTTACAGAAAATTTTTAACCACACAATATTAATCATAAATGTAATTATAGAGTCAATTTAAATAATAAATATTTCATAAATACATATCATTTATATTTTATTATATATTTATTATACATGTGGTCACATTAAAAAATGAACAACACATTAAATATTTAATGAAGATCATTATATAAGTCAATGAATAATACCATTAAAATATAAACTATTAGAAGTACAAAAAATAAATAACACTAAAATGGAAATTTTTGGATCCCCCAGATTTGATAGAATCATCCCTCCCACAAACAACCCTATAGAAATTAAATAAATTGTTTTTATAAAATAAAAATAATAAAAAATAAAAATATTAAACCTTTTGATGAATGGAGTTGAATATTTTTTAACAAATAAATTTGTATTTATAGGTGTCAATTTCACTATTGGAATAGAAATATGACTATTAGAATAATAAATTTTCCATTAGAAAGAGTATCCTATCCATTAGTATTGTAATATATCCTCCACATTGAAAATGTTTATATAAATAATATTTATTATGGTAAAATATGTAATTTTATAATATAAAATTTTAAAAAATAAATATCATGATTAAAATATCAATAAAATATAAGAATATTTTTTATAAACTAAATTTTTTAGTATTTTTGTTTAATAATAATTTAAATATTACAAATTAAATTTATGTATGTTACTACATTATTTAGATAAAAATAATATCTAATTTAAAATTTAAAATTTTAATTTTTCCATAGGTTTTTTTGTAACATTATATCATTTTGTTATTATTTAGTTAAATTAAAAAAATATCGTTTTTTTCATAACCCACATATCATAAAATACATCATTTATGATGTAATATGGAACAAATAATTACTATAAAATCATTAATGAAGGAAAAATATATATTTTTTAAATTTTTTTATTTTTTTAAAATTATACTTATTTATGAAACTAAAATGTAGTTTTCAATGACTAAAATCAAATATATTATATTAAAATAACATTATTTTATTATTTATTGCAATTATTTTTCTGAAACAAGTGAATAATAATAATAATATAATTAAAAGTTTCAATATTATTATAGAAAATTAAATTAAGGTTTATAACCGGAAAAATATTATTACTAAATCTTTTATATTAGATATATCATTTTATTCCATATTTATTTGATAAATACCCTTCCTATATTTTATAAATATTTCATATCCTACCAATTATTGAACTACTCCTCTGTCATATTCCAAGGAAAATATATAGATAAATATAATCTATTAAGAAAAATATAATTCCTAAAGATTTTTTTGGGTCAACCCAACTCCAATTAGTAATGGATTTTAGGGACATAGAATCGATGAAACATCAAGTAGAGTGAAAACAATCACAAATTCCCACACTCTTTAGACTCTCATCTTTCAATTTTTTTCACACCCATTTCAATTCATATTTTAACACTATAATTAAATATTTGATTTATTTTATATCAAATTTATTATCATTATATATGATATATATTTATTACTAAAAAAATGTCACACATCCCACTCCCACAGTTTTGAGAATGTCTCGTGGACGGTCAGATACCATCCAATATGGATTATGCTCATTATTTTATTATCACCAATCCTCTGGTTGGTTGGAATTAATTAATTTTTTATGATTTTATTATTATAATAATTTTATCCTTTTATAATTAACTATATTTTTGAATAAAAGAAGATAATTAATATAATGAAATCGGTTAAAACGTTCTTTTTTGATAAAGAAATAAAGAAATATAAATCTATCAAACATAAATAGAAAAAATAGAAAAAATATATAGTTTTTTTAATAATTTAATAATACTCACATAAATTAATATATTTAGACATTTGTTCAAGGTTTTAATAAAATTTTTTTATTATTTACATTATAAAAATAGAATAATTAAAAATGATATAATATATTAGGTCTCTTGAAACCAAATACATTTCATTAGGATATCACTCTTTCATTCCATTCTTGATCTGAATATTCATCTAATGTTCAATAAGTATCAATAAATATTCTTACATTTTTGGGAAAAAAAATTTATAACCATTATTTATAATCCAATTTAAAATATTTTCCAAGAAGTAATTTTGTTAAAAAACACATATTTTACTCCACTAGTGATGTTTCTTCATCAATCATGAAAAGTGATGTTTACGAGAAATATATAATCACATAATAATTTTGGAATAATATTTTTATGCATTAAATCATCCTTATGAAATCATTATGAAACAAATTCATTTCATTTGGTTACTCCATGTATATGAATATCATATGTTCTACGTGGAATGAATGATTATGTAAATTTTCTAAACTGATGAGTGGGGTGAATTATAAATCCTCCAATGCTATGTGAAATATATTATTTAACCCATGAGATTATTTGTATTGTACTGAAAAACAATAATATCTTTGTTCACAATGATTATTTAATGATTTATGAAAAAATGTTTTCTGTTGACATTATGATATATTTGTTCACATCTACGTATCATATTGTCCACTATCATATGATGCATAATTTATATAACCCCAACACACTCAATGTTTTTTTTAAATTTCATAATCTTTATTCTGGTAATGATATAATAATTATGAAATGAATCCGATGATTATGATGACCTATTCACTATTGATTCTAATATCATATTTCTTCTCTTTTATCCATTACCTTAATACAATTTAATATCTCCCCATTATAGATATATATATATATATTTAGCTGACTATATGTAATATGGTGAATGTGAAAACATTTATGTGGATAAATAATATTTATTTAAATAATTAATATGATTTATTATGTATAGGTGATGATTGGACCAAATTTTCAAGTAAAAGAATAAAATTAATCCTCGAACATATTACTATTATATTAAATCATTAAAATTATTTAATAGGCATTTAAACCAAAATATTATTCCCTTGTATTAGAATGAAATAATGGTTTTATAATTTGTTAATTAAAATTAATAAACATTAGGGAAATCCATGAGTATATATATATATGTATAGATCATAATTAGGGAAGAAATAATTTTTTAAAACATAAAACATTTGGATCACAAATGTATTATAATTGGGTATAATTTGGGCATTAGAATAAATTATATAATCATGGATTTTTGACTTATGTTTTAAACAAAAATACTCAGTGGTAGAAATCAGAGAGTACCAAGAGGATAATGTAAAAAAAACATGTGCGGGGTGTGAAATGGTTATCTGAATTTCATCCAATATTCCATTCAAGATGGAGCTAAATAATATGTATATTCATACCAAACAATATCATGTTATGTGAAATTACCAAAAATATGTTGTATGTATTTAATCACTAATGAAGGAGTGAATATCCATTGATTCATTTATAGGGAGATGTCAACTAGTGTCTAATGGGTCATTGGATGCATATGACATGGAATAGTTTATAAAATAAATAGAGAAGAACTTTATTTTGCTCAAATATTTAATAAAGAATAAGGAAACATTTCCCATCGATTGTTAATATTGTGAATCCTATTAATAGTGGGAATGGATAATGAATACCATGAAAAAGGATGAAATGGAACATACCAAGTGAGAATACTTTTAAGAAAATATTTAATGACATGTTTTTACTTTAACGATATAAACAATGATTGATATCAATTTCATAGAGATGAATAATAATAAAGGGGAATATTTCATGTTCTATTAGGAAAACCTAAAATGGATTTCTCAATAGGACATGTGATTTTTTATAAAATATTATATAATAACAAACTGATAATTATGTGAACTAAATCCATAACTTCATATCGATCTATCTATCTAAGACATCACGAGTTATGATGAATTGGTTTTATGTTCTAGGAATTTATAAATGGATTTTTTTTATATTAGTATATTAGAAATTGTGATAAGAAAGATAATAATTGAATATCATCTTGGTTACATAAATTAAAATTGTTTCACTGGGATCCAACTACCCACATGAATGTTGCAGGATGTCGAAACATGAATATTTCCAAATACGGATAAGAAAATTTATTATACATGGCAGAGAGGACCACATAACTCATTAATATCAAGGATTCATGTACAATACAGATAACATGATGGATGACTGGATGGAAAGTCCTCATGAATCACCTATGGATTAATGCCATAATTATAGGAATAATTGTCACTATGAAATTATTTTCATTAAAAATGGCTCTTGATGGAAATTAATTTCTATAAAAACCAAATAAAATGTATAATAAAAAACCATGTTCCAGTAATGCTTTTGATGTAGAGAGTGAAAATTAATAATTACAAGTTATAATTCGTATCCACACATGAATGGTAATTTTATTATTGGATACTCATTCTTTTTATTCCTTTATAACATGAATTTTTTCAAAAAATATTTAATCAAATACTCAATAACTTGATGTATATATATCTTAAAAAACACAAACGCACTAGATCAGTAAACCCAAAATGATATAATCTCCACATGTTAACATATATGGGTTGATTCTCCTAGTCAATACCATAATTACTCTCCAATATCAATTTTAGTACATATGAGGAATGGATTGGATCTTATTATTTATATCCCACATTTAAAAGGGAAATGAAATAATTATTCATATTCTGAACCATATTTATATTTGGTATAAATTCAAGGATGATAGGAATCCCATTTAGAAAATATATCATCGGGTATTGTGTTTATTCCTTGTCATGAATTGTACAATGTCCCAAAGGTTTGGTTAATTATAGGTATCAACCTGTTTGAAATTATGGTGGTGATATAATACATTAATCAATTTCATTAAGATTAACATGGACATCCTAGTGATCTTGAGGTAGTGTAATAAATATATATTATAACTAGAACCACTACAATCTCCAAATTCATATATATGATTTAAATAATATAAGTTAAGGATTTAAACTTGATTCATTATGGGAATTTAGATTTGGGTGAATATCACATAGTTCATTACATTAGGGGGAGACAGTGTAATTTATTATAAAAAAATGGATTCAGGAGGATGTGTATTAATTATTGAGTTCACTAAACGATCAAAAAAATAGAAAAATTATCCCATTTAAAGGATTGGTGATTTTTTTATCAACTATTAATATATTTATACATTTCAATTTTCGATCTGAGTTATGGATATTATAAGATGAATGTGAAGAAAGAATACATTTTGGATAACGACTTTAATAAATGGTGTGGAAACTAAAATTCATAGTGATTCTATTTTGGCATAATAATTCCCCTAAAATATTTATGTATTTGAAAAATACATTTTTATAGACTACCTCCAAAAAATTCTGGTAGCTTTTATTGGTGATGTATTAAAAAATTACAAGATAATGGAAGAATTTTAAGAGGTTATGTAGATTGTCTTGAAAATTTTATGGTAGAAGAAAACATGAGATGTTTTATGAGTTTGTGACTTTAAGATAAAAAAATTCACATTCTTTACACCATGATGAAATGTGTGAAACTTTATATAAACCATTCAATGAAAAATGGAATTAAGTATTTAAGAAAACCCACTATTGTCTTGAAAATATATTTTTATTCATTCATTGGAATGTACTCACAATGTTTTTTTAAAATTTTGCATCATTTTATAGAATACTAACAAGGTTAGCATAGAATGTAGAAATTCATGACATTAAAGGGATGTTTTATGAATTTTTTGATTACCATAAGTAGATATCAAATAATATTCATGTACTCACAAATCCATTAATTAGAAACGTTTGGTGATAGAAATCGAATATTTTATGATAATAAAGGGTTCAGTACTTGTATTGAATGAAAAATTGATATCTTATTCCTCCTGAAATTTGATAATCCCTAGGAAGAACATCTCGATGAATGATATGGAGTTAGCAGTTATTATATATTCCTTGAATCATTGGCAGTACTACCACTATGTAGTTATTTAATACATATATATTGATCACATGAGTCTATTATATATATCCACATAGTATTACCTCATCATTCCTCATAAAATATCGTTATTTCTTATGAAGGACTATAATTTCTCAATACACAACCATAATGGAAAGCAGAAAAGGGTTGTAGATTCTCTAAGTAGAAAATAACCCGACACCTTAACAATTATGATAGTTGAGAAAGACCATATCTTCATGGATAAAAAACGATAGATATAGAAATAATTTAGTTATAGAAAACGTAATATCATTCCGAAAATATTTTTCAACCTACTATATACGAAAATATAAAGTGGCATAATGGGATGATATAGATCCTAAAAATAAGATTAATTAAGTAAGGGAATTTATGATAAAAGTGTTACACATCGATGAGGATACTGTATTGTAATTTTGAACAAGAAATTATCATCCAAGATAACAAGAGATAATTAATGAGTTATTCAATAAGGATCATAAATTATCCTTATCCATCAAAATGTGTAGTACCAAGAAGATATGTGATAATCAAGAATACATCTACTGGGAAAACATGAAGATATATGTACTATGTATATATAAATATTATTGGTCTAATAGTATGTTATTTAACAGTGATAGATGTAAAATGGAATGATAATAACACTTTCTATACTCATGTGTAAAAGCAAGAATATCACCATGGTCCTTGTTACTCAACTCTTATGAAAATCCCTAAGATCAAATGTGTTATGTGTTCATGTGGATTAACTCACCAACACATCAAATGTCATAATTATTTTTTAGATTTCAAATACGTAAACCATTCTATGAAATATGTAATAGATGTGTTTAGGCTGTCTGGTAGTCCAATTATGATAGTCGAATGTAATGATCCAAGGTTCCCCATTATGTTCATGGTAATTCATTATGAATATCTGAAATACTAAAATGATATTTTTATTTTCATATAACTAGAAAATTTATGGATAATATGAATGAACTATTAAATCACATGATTCCATGTCGATAGCTTAATATAAGATATTTAATATAAGATATGATCAACATATACTAATTGTTGAGGTCTAATACAACAAAAAATTACATTCATGTATTCAAATGTATCTATATAATGATCTGAATGGAAAGCAATGAATAACATATACTTGATGGAATAAATATGGATTACAGTAGAAACATAGACCTGGTCAGGTGAATTGGTTTATGTATAAATTACAATCTGTCCAACAAAAACATAAATGTAATCAATCATAGAATAATATATATGTTAACAATAATCAAATGGATTTTTAGTTTAATGTTTGAGAGAAATTATTCCTTTTAATATAAATATTGAACAATGTCATGTAGTTTGAAAATAATAGAAAATTATTCTCAGGTAAATTGTACCCATTAAGATCATGGATCTAATTAGGGGAATTGGACTATAATATTTCACAAACGAAAAATATTTCTCTGTATCATAGATTGTTCCAGGAATCACTCACGAGGATGTATATGCTCTACCACTCACATATAATGAATCTAGAGGTTGTACAAATAGATAATTACTTATCATATTAGGTGTATCTTGTGAATAACATTGACCACATTTTGAATGTTATATCGTAAATAGAAATCACACCTTCTCAAAGTGTTTTTGAGGAACCATAAATATGAGTATGTGACATTGAAGCCTTTGGAAATGAGGAAAAACAAGTACCCCCATCTATTATCAGCTGAGAAAATTTGTTGAATCTCTAGGGATGATATTTATAATGGGTGTAAATTTTAATTACTCATAAATATTGAATTATTTTTCATTCCTGATTTAATATTTTCTAAATTATATTACAAATGTATTATTCAAATAAATCACCTAGAGAATCCATCATCCGAAAATTTTATTAATGAACATAGTTACATTGTTTAATGACTAATCTAACTAAAATTACAAAGATTATATGTGTAAAAAAATATTAATATTTTATACTATAATGGGAATTTTTTGATCTCTATCATCGGCAAGAATCAACCCTCCCATAAACCAAACTATAAAAGAGAAAGAAAAAATTATTAAAATAATCGACATTAAACAAATATTGAACCTTGGTTCAAATATTGGTGATTTATGGATTTAGTAATGAAGAAGTATTTCTATGAGGTAATTTGAACATTTTAAATGTAATCTGACCATTGGAATAGTAGCATGGTCGTCGGGAATAATACCCTGATAGTTGTGAATTGTATCCTGACTGTTGGAATAATAACTTGACCTAAAAATTATATATTTTTAATATAAATATTACTTATAATCATAATTATATATATATATATATATATAATATTTCCAAAATATAAATATCATTATAAAAAACCCAACAAAAATAGAACATTTTTTATTAGATGTATATTATATTATTTTATAAAAAATTAATTATTTTTATTAAAAATTAAAATTAATCATTAAAAAAATATTATTATCAATATAGTATAATATTTTAAATCATCACTTTAAAAACATTAATGGGTATTTTTTGGATCTTTTCTATAATACATCAATTTTTATGGAATATTAATAACATATTATTTTCATAACCATTTTATGATAACTTACAATAGTCGTTATATAATAATGACTTAATAATTTAAAAAAAGTAAATATGAAAAAACTTATTTAATTTTATGAAATTTTTTTTTCATATAAAAAAAATTATTTCCCAAAAAAAGAATTTCTAAAGTCTCTAATAAAATATTTTACATTATAATTATAGTTTCCCATTTTTTTAACCGGTCATTTTGATTAATGTAATGAATTATGATTATTAAGAAATGAAAAGGCATATCCCCAATTTATTTTATTAATATTCTGTTTACAATATAAAAAATAATACTGTTATATGTTTTACTTTATATATATATATATTAATTAATTGAATACTTTATTATAATAATTACATGCTCCCCATGTATAAATAAATCGTCTTCATCCCCATAAGAAAACACTTTTATCTCACTTTCCATGTATAGTTCAATAATAAAACTATATACCTTCAAAATATAGCCATATTTAATGTATTTCTAGATCCATCACACTCAATGAATCAAAATTTGTGTATTAGAGAAGAATAATCACAGTGAAGAGGGAATGTTCTCAAAAATTTCCCATATCATCTTCCTCTACTCTTTCTCTTTATATTCTGTACCATTGAAACCATATATATATAAGGATAATGGAAATTATATTTATATTAATTATTTTAACCTAATTAATGTATTATATTTTTATTCATGTTATCTTTCACGATATCCAATTATTTTTCATTTGACAAGGTAACATTATTAGTCATTTAACCACCTATAAAGACATTACCAACTATTTTTTTATCGTCGTATATATTGTAGGATATTATTAATAATTTTTATTATTTTAATATATAAATATTTTTTTTTATATTCTTGAATTAATTATAATTACCGATAAATGAACATGATCAATATATTAAAATTGATGAAATATTATAATTTTTTATGGAATTCATATAATCAAAATGAATCATCATTATAAATTGAAATTATAAATTATTTTACAATTGTTAAAAATTATAAATATTCACATTAATTAAAATAATTCCCTTATTGTTATTTATTTAATAAAACTATGGTAATTTTTTAGTAGGTGTAAAAGTGATGAAAAAATGTTCTATATAATGAAAGGGTGTTGGAAAACCGAACATTATTTCATTGAGTTATCATCTTTCACATCATTTTAGGAATGTATATTTCATTATTGTTCATTTAATATCCTAAAACCAGTGTTACATATTTTTTGTAGAGAAAAATTTTATAAAAATTATTTAGAATCCCAATATAAGGATTTTTCATTGTAACTATTATTTCCAAAAAACATATTTTACTCATATTGAGTTGTTTCTTATTTACTCAAGAGTATTGATTTTTATGACAAAAATTCATTCCAATAAAAATTTATGAATACCATGTTCATTCAAGAAATAATTATTTATGATATCCTTATGATACATATTCCTTCCCAAGGATTATTTCATCCTGATGCTTTCAATACAATCTCTATGGCATGTTTGACAATTAGAATAGAATATGGTGCCTGATGGGACTAAAAATTATTTATCCCTCCAATTAATATGGTAATGTAACATATCTCAGGATATTATGTGTATTATTCATTAACACTTTTGTAGGATTGTTAAAAATGTTGAAATTATGATTTATAATCATAAGTAATATGTAGACTTGATTCTATATTTTTTCACAATTTTTTTTGGAATATGACCCATATGACATGATTTTTCATTTTTACAGTCATTCCATATAACATTTATTTTTAAAAATGTATTCATTAGTCTTATGTTGATGAAACCATGATTTTGAAATGAATAGGATAATTATTTTCAACATTTACAATCTAACATGTGGGTCTTATTTTTTCAATATTAACCTCCGCTTTCTTAGATTTAATTAGATCACATTATTTTATGTGTATCATCAGGTGACATAATGTACTATGTGGACTATGAAATATTTTCAATTGAAAATGAGTTATGGTTTTGAAAATGATCACATTTTATTTGGTATATGTGTTATATGATCCCAATTTTCTAAGAGATATAAATCCTTCCAATCATTGATTGTATAATTATAATGTTTTTATATATAAAATGATGTATCAGTCAAGCAAGAAAAAGTCGGAATGCTTTAATAAATATTTCTATACTAAATGTTCTGAATTTTAAAGAAATGTTTTATTATTATTTTAAAAGAAATTGAAATATATTGAACTGTAATTTAATTACTTTTTCCTATTTTATTCACAAATATTTTTGAGTGATAAATTATAATTTAAATATTATTAGTACATATTTGAAGAATATGATGATAATCATCTCCAATGAAATAAAATTTGAAGAAAGTTATTAAGAACATATTTATTAACTAATTACATATATGTACCTATATTGTAACTTGTTTAAAACATATAAGGAATTGAAATTAATAGAATTATTATTCTTCATTACATCCATTGTCTCCACGTAAAACCAATTTTTAATGAACTAATCGTCACCTTATCGATTAACATTGAACACATTTTTTAATTTTATTTTAGTTCCTATAAATACAAATACAATTTCAGTAGGTTATGTGTTTTCAGGTGTGCTACTGAAATCATAAATATGATTATATTTTAATCATATCATATAATTATTAATGTGTATTATTCATAAATGGATAATGGAAACTCATGACATATCTCTTGTAAAATTCATAGAATTTTATATATTATTATGTGTTAGGTTTATATTGTATCTATTGGTGATTTACTTATGGATGAATAAAATAACTTCCAAGATATTAGAATATTACATTTATTTTTTTCACAGATTTTTATTTAATAAAAGATAAAAACATATTTTAATAAAAAAATTAATATTATTATGATAATATTTTGGATGCAAAATTGGAATACTGATAATTTTATGATTCCATATTAGATTCAATATTATTATATTAAAAAATAATGGAAATATTTTTTTTCAATTTTCTATTATATGTTTACTAATGAAAAATTTAATGGGTAAAATTTCATACACACTGATAATACATTATATAATTATAGACTAGGACATGATAATTTCATTTTTCTATAAAATATTTACCAAAAATACAAAAATTAAAGGATCTATATGTGTTAATACAAGAAAATACATATCTAAGTGATTCATTCATAAAATCCCAGAAATATAAATAATCACATAAATATGTTCACAAGGAATGAACCACCTAAATAATTTATAATTTATAGTTGGATTAATTTTTAATCATTAAAAAATTATTCCTTATAGGAAAAAAGGATCATGTTTGTAATATTTTTGACTACAATCGGTTTAAATGGAAATAATAAATATTTATAAAATTGGAGAAAATATCTAAATTAATTAATTAACATAAATTTGATAGGTAATAATTGTGTTATCATCTTTAATAATTTTTAAGGTATAATTGGGTGATTCTTAAAATAAATAGTATGAAATATTTTTTTGATCATATTAAAATATTTTAACAATTACAATCCTTGAATGCTAAATTAATGTAGTGGTAAAATGAAATAATATAACCATATATGTAATGTGAAAACCATATGTTAATGAATATTCATTTTAAAAATATTTTTATAAAGGAATCAGTATCCTATCATCTCATTGATAAAATTGAATTTTTGTCTGACCATTCCTAAAATAGACTCCTTACACAATCTGTAATAGATAGAATAAAATAATTATATATTTTAGAAAATTTTTTATTAATATTAATATTAATCACTGCAAAAATTTTATGAAAAAAAATAATTATTATAATTACCTTTGATATTATATTTCATGTACATAATTTAGTGCTTATGAATAATATATGTCCATTTTAAATGTAATGAAAATATTTTCAAAGAATGAAATTATGATTAAAAATTGTTTGAGGTAGTTATTATATA
This sequence comes from Viscum album, assembly GCA_963277665.1. Lineage (NCBI taxonomy): Eukaryota > Viridiplantae > Streptophyta > Magnoliopsida > Santalales > Viscaceae > Viscum > Viscum album. The sequence continues at coordinate 262,735,075 of OY728122.1, read as the reverse complement.
ATGTAAAATTTAATAAATTATTTTTTCGATCAATCAATTGAGGGTGACATATTTAATTAGGAACAAATATTAAAAATTCGTAGTAATTATATACTTGAACTGGTAACAATTTATATAACAAATTATTTTAAACTAATAAATTTTGTAAATATATTCTTTCTTGTCAAGTGTTTTTCTTATTTTATATCATTAAATATGGATGCATATTTATATTATTCAAATAATATTATTAAAATTACTAATAATGTTAATCAATTTTATAAGAATTGTGTATGGACCTTAGGATAACCCTGATAGGATAAAAATATTTTTTTCAAACGAATTTTCCTTTAAAAATAAATTAGATCTCCCTTGAAAATAAATAATCAACATGAAATATTTTTTCTATCAAATTTACAATCCATAACAAGGAAATGGTTAAAGAGAGTCATCTTTTAATATTAATCAAATAAAATAAGTTAAAATTTTATAAAAATATACATTTCATTTTTGGAATTGTAATATTTTAAATGGATGTGAAAAGATATAATTATTCCTTTTTTACGAAAATATTTTTTATAAAATATACCCAATGATTAATTATTGAATCCAAATGTTATCATGTATTGATAATTTTAAATAGAATTTCAATTTTGAAACAATCTTCCAATGAGTGGAATGATATTCTTCTGTAGGTTGTTTGGAAGAATTTTTTTAAAAGGGAAATTTTGATGATTTTTATTTACTTAAATAGATTTAAAATATAATATAATAGATCAAATATATGTTTATGATATTATATTTTCATCCTAAAATGAGTCTCATTGTACTAAAAACTCAAATTTAATTACTAATGTGATTTATATTACTATTAATTGTGAAAATGTATTATTTTTGGGATAAACACTAGTATACTGGAATGATTTTATCTTTCATTTTCATGAAAAATGTGACACATGTTTTGTTAAAATTTATGTGAATGATTGTTTTATAAGATCAAATGATAAAATAAATACTTCATGTAGTAATGAATATGATAATAATAGAAAACCAATTCATAATATTATAATGAATTATATTTTTGGAATATTCTATTTTTTAAAATCCTCTAGACCAGATTTTTTGTTTTCATTTTTTATGTTCAATTTTTGACTTTAATAAAAATAGTCTAAATTATAATAAATTAAAAGGATTATTATGAATGTTAATTTATCTTTGAATCTTGGAAAGTTTTATGTTATAAAATATTTATATAGTCCAACTAGTTTTCATAGTATAAATTTATTTTTTAAATGTAGATAAGAATTGTATACAATCTATAGTTGAGAAACATGATTATATAGTTTCAGATCTTATATATTTTTATATGATAGATAATAAAAAGTATTATCATAGTTTTATTTATATTTAACATAATATTTTTAATATTATATGAAGTAATATTATTCTTCTCGTATATTTCATTAATAATTATAACTCATTGTAAATTATCAAATTAAACTCATATTATACTTACTAATGAAATTTTAGTTAATTTTTTTGTTAGTATTTCATTCATTGAAAATCATACAATTTCAATAATACTATTAAATGTTATCATTCCTCCATGTATATTATAAGATATTTTTAAATGACATTTAGAATTCTATATATGAAAATAATTGCATGAATGTAATGGGGAATAAAATTTACATGTAATTTAATTTGTATCATTGTTAAATTTATTCATTTTATATTTTTGGTGGAGAATATTTTTTAATTATAACTGTGTTTATTTTAAACAACGATTAATTTTTTACCATAATATTTATTAACACTTCAAAAATAGTGGCATAAATTAGAATTATTTATAATTAAACATATTTGGAGAATGTTATATTTGCTAGTAATTTTTTTTATTTATTTCTGGATAATTCTAATAACACGATTTGAAAATATAAAAATATGGGTATATTTAATTTCAATTATTTATTCCCTATAACTTGTGTTATGGAATTTATTTTATGTTTTCTTTTTTTATTAGGGTTGTAATTATTAATAATGGATAAAAAATATTGCTATTTTGGTCTCACATGGTAATATACTTGACCACCCTCATCTTTTACATTATCAAAATTGTGTTTAATGGGTTTTCTTGAATGCAATAAAAACAAATTTCTTGTTTTTGAGAAAATCTATTTTTTCATTAGTCGGACACTTCTGTCACTCAGTGTCAATAGAATAGTATTGGTGGCTCAGTGATGATATAAAATTTTAGTAGGTCTTATTGGTAGATTTCTTCAGTATTACAACAATGGTGGGTTAGGGTGTTTGTATATCATGGCATCTATTGGGAAGGGCATCGAATGGTTATTGTGTTGGTAGATCTGGTCATCAATACCTCAAGGAATTTGTAGGAATGGTGATGGTAAGGTGGGTGTAGGTAGGACGTGCATCATTGATTGGAATCAGTGAGTCACGTATATGACTCATGTAAATGAATTATGCATCAGTGAATCACTTTCAGTGACTCATTTCAGTGACTCACACATTGGTGTGTTAGTTCAATCATTTTCCCAGTTTTCATGTTTTTCTCCTCTTATGTTTTATTCGAAATAAATGATGTTAAAGAATTGTTTGAGAGTTTATAAAGGCATTTGAAAAGATGTTAATTATTTGTTTAATATCCTAATATTCCATGGGCATTGAAATAGTCAAAACGCATAATCTGGATCTTGATCCGGCATTAATCGACAAGAAATTTTTTCCTTCAGTTTATATGGGATTTGACTCATCAATGCCATGACTGTCTCTTCCCACAACGTTTCTGTTTACTCTTTGTGCAACCATAATCATTCTTCTTAGAGGAGTAGAATTTGATCTACATCTATGAATCTAGTTTTCCTTTGATTCTTTAATACTACATGCACACCCCCTATTTTGGAACAAGTACGAATTGTTTATCTTTTGTTGTTCAAATTAGGGAACCTTTCATCTTTATTTTAAATGTGTATCATGATGGGTGGGTTTACTTCTGTCCCCTATTAAATATAGATGTATGATAATTTCACAGTGATAGAAATAAGTAATAAATGTGGGGTTGTAAATATGATGATGATGATCACATTGTTTCATATGATATGTTTGATCAATGTAGTTATTTATAAGGATTGTATTCCTTTTATATATCATTGGAATTAATGGACACTATTTGCACACCTATATAACCTATGAATATTAGTTGTTTATTCCTTATTGAACGAATGAAATTATGATATTTATTAACCATATACACCATTTTAAATATACGGATCCACCTGAATAAAACTTTTTTTATGGTCAACCATTAATAATGAAAGTGTAATTAGAGAACGAGGGTTGTTAAATCAAAAAAGACCATGCTGTTTAGTGGGGATAGTTACAGTGTATGGTTCTGTTCAACCTTGTTTTGTGTTATTCAGGTGATCTTGTGATTGGCAGTGTTTCTGAGTGTTTGGGGGGTAAGGGTTGTGTGTAGGTATATATGGTGGTGATATTGATTTTTTTTGGAATGGATGAACTTGTTATGTAGTTGGAATGAATCTATGAAGTGGATGGGAATCCAGACTATATTTTTAGGTTGTTCAATGTTTATGATACTGAATGTGGGGAAGTTATTTATTGGGGCTTCAAAGTGTGATTTTGATTAGGTGAGTTTGGGGTATTATTCTTGAAATTAATGATAGAGAAAACATTAAAATCATGAACAATGGTAGAAGTGGTGGGACAAGTGTTAAATAATGCATAGTGTGTAGTGGATTGTTTTCCATGGTCCTTCAGTGATTTTATAGATGACTGTTTGGCGGTTTCTTGTGATGTATTTGGTGGTTTAGCTAAAAGGGAAGTAATGAACATATGGTTTGTTAAATTAATAATTAAAGTTGTTTAAATTCATTGGTGGGGTTATGAATTGGGTTTCTCACTATTATGATGTTGATACATATTATCTCCCAATATTGGATATTATAAAAGGGAAATGCCTAAAATTCTGTGAGATTTGTATTGCATTGGTTATTGTTTCACCCCTAGTCCTTCTGGTGGCAGAACATTGTGTCCATTATCTATATTCCCTTCCAGATCAGGAGGGGCATCTTTGGATTTAGGGTTTATGAACAAATGGTACGAGAGGTAGATGGTTGAGAGATAAAATGGAGTTTGGAGTTAGTTATAGTGAGTATTGAATGGTATTTTATGATATATTGTTAGGTTATCTCGGTGTGTGACATATGCCAGTGAAGAATTTCATTGAAAACATTATATTAGGTCCCACATAATCTGATGCATGGAATCTGAGCATGTCAAACATCCAAGTGAAGCGACACCATTTGTGGTTTGGATCCCCGAAGAAAGGTACCTGAATCCTAAGTTATTTTGTTCTTTTTAAAGTTGGGTGTATCAATAAATTAATTTATAAAATTTTAAATGGTCCTTAAATAAAATTCAATACTACTCTGGTGTAGTAGTTATATGTATACATTTCAACTATGGAAACCAGTCATCATCCATTGGTGTCTCAGTTAGTTGAGTATCAACATTTTAATCTCAGTGATGGATTTAGGGTTGATCTAGAGGAAATGGATTACCGGTTGTAGATAATTTCATGTGATTTCTAGTGGAAGGTTCTCAGAAAGTTCAAGGGCATTATTTTGGACAAGGATAAAATGAGTTCGCTTTAGGATTTTTTGATCCCCAACATCTTGATCTGTGTTCGTATAAATTAATGGGTTCCATTTGTAGTGATATATATGTGGGGTGATACGCATTAGTGGTGGATCATATAAAGGGGTGAGATGATGAATACTAACATTATATGGTTCTATTTAAATAAGGTGTTTCATGTCAAATTCCATTAAGCAACCATGAAGGATAAGAAGAGGTAAGAGTTATTCCCCCTTAGGTAGTTTTGTATGTCAGTACGTGAGTTTCAAATCATGTTCAAGGATCTCCTTCAATTTTCGTTGTATCTATATTTGTTTGAGGTGTCTCGTGTGATATTCTTATAGGAAAAATATTTTCCTTCTATCTACTATGTAGTTACTCCCTTAACCTTACTGATATACTTGGTGGTTCACAAAAAGGTAGAGGATGTTTAGTGGATGCACTCATGTGGTGGTATACATTGTTACGGGATCAAATATTGTCCATCGAGAGGTAGTGCTAGTATCATTATGTCTTAGGAATTGGGATCTATGAGGATGAAACCAATAGATATTTGACCTCATTAGTTTCCATTTCAACGTCCTGGTCCTCGGGCCATTCCAGTGAAATTGGGTCCACGTTTTTGCACTTTTGGTGGCTTTGGAATCATCAAAACAAGATCACTATGACCATTACAGAAAAATATCGTGGATGTGGGAAGGTCTAGTGCCCACCTCAGTAGTACTTGCTTGAAGGGTAGTTCTAGCATTAAGGAAAACATGGTTACACTCCACCTAGGGGAGAAAAAACATGCAGAGGTTGACCTTAGTGTGTTCCTCAGGGACCTTGATTCGGGAATAGAAGAAGTGGTGGTCATCAGCTGAGGTGTAATGTAACGGGGCGTGGTCAATTTTTTACTCTAAAGGCATATGATCCATCTGGGATACATATCGTTTCATGTAGGATCATTAGGTTTAGTAATATTGTATTCCAATTGTTTTATTCCGAAGCTTCTCATACTATTTTTTAACCTGATGTAGCTAATGATTTTTGATTGAGCATAGACAGACATTCAGTTCCCCTAGAGTTGAGAACAATGGTCAAAGGGTAGTCCAATTTGTTTGATGGGTGCTGGGGATATATACTAATGATGGGACTGCATAAGTCTTGTGGGGTTAATTTCATCTTTTCATATGCAACCATACAATGTCATCCTTGTAATATACTAGTTGTACTCTATTTATTTAGTTATCGACTGCTTCTAGAGAGGAGTCATATTTTCTAAATAGATGGAATATTTGTGGCTTTCATTTCCAATAGGAGTCATTGGATGGGTAGTTGGTGTGTGGAGACACAAACTTCTTTATTCTCTAAGTTGTCAATTTTATTGGTAGGTATTATTATTCTGGAGGTTCAAAGTGTTGGGGATGATTTCATTGATTTTTTTCAAAGGACATTGGCACCCAACCCCCTTGACATAAAATTTAGATCATGTTAGACATGTAGCTCGATAATTTATTTATTTTGATGGATCCATATCAAATGGATCCTTTTGAGCTACAAGAGATACCGATATAGATTTATCACATAATGAATAATGGATTTATTTGTCCCAGGATGTCATTGTGGGGTTCTCCAGTCTTGTTTTTGAATAATCTAGATGCTTGTAGGATGTTGTGTATAGACTACCAAAGATTGATTCATGTAACATTCAAGTACAGTTACCCTCTCTCGAGAATATATGTTTATTTCAACTATATAAGGGGGGAGAATTGGTTCTATAAAATCAATCTATGGTATATATTTTAGTATTTGACTGTGGTGGTGGGAGATATACAAAAGACATTATTGAGGTGCAATTTTGGGAACATCGATATCATGGTTAATTTGTTCGGTATTAAGAATGCAACATTCATATTCATGGTGGTCCTAAATTCAATTTTCAACGAGTTTCCTATCAGATTAATCATGATATTCAACCTAGAAATCATGATCTACTCAATGTTAGTGGAGGAGCATGTCGAGCATGTTAACACTATATTTTAAATTCTTTGACGCCTCCATTAGTACAGAAATATGAATATGTTAATTTTTTGGTCACCAGAAGTCCACTTCCTTGGACATTTGGGGTCTCTTCAGGGATTATAAATTGATCCATCGATGGTCAAGGTGGGTTTTTATTGGTATGAACCGAATATTTTGGAGCATGTTTGCATCTTTCTCATCCTAAATGGTTATTACAAATGATTTGTACCAGATTTCTCTTGAATAATAGCTCTGTTGATGGATCTAACCAGAAAAGTAATTTTTTTGACATGATCAATTCCTAGTAGTGTTAAACTATTAAATTTGGATGTTGGTCCGTTATCTAGTGCTCTTGATTCAAGAGGAAGATGTGATGTTTGTGGTTTTTTTTTATTCTTCCCACATTGGATTATGATGTGTGCTTGTGAATCAACCCGGAGTGATCGTTCATGGGTCTAGGAACTTAGGTTCCCATATAATGTAATTATTCCACCCATGATGTGGATAAGGAAGAATTCATGTTCTAACTATAGTTTTGGAGGAACTACCTCAATGGGGAGAACTTTGTGGACATCATGGAACAAGATAAGTTGACTTATATCTTTTTCTAGAGAAATATGAACCTACGACAATTGAGGGGGATGGAGCTTTATCAATATATGATTTTGTGAACTACAAAAAATTAGGAAAGGGGAAAATCGTAGCTAATTCATTGAACATGAGGTCACTGCGAGAGGTAGTTTGGGAGTATGACGATACATGTAGGTTGATGGGGGAGTCAGATATATTGATCATATATTTATGAGTGGATGGTGGAAAAAGATGAGTATTTCAGAAGACAGTGTAGTGATCTGGGAGGAAGAAGATGGAAGCGTCTTAGTGGGGATACATGGCAGTGGAGGTGACTTGCGATCACATTGACCTAGGTGATTCTCCGAAGGGATGGTTAGAGGATGGAAAGAATGATATGTTTTTTTGGAATCTATTTGTTCCAGTGGTGATTTTCAAGAGATTTTTCATTGATTTTCACATCATACCATCAGCTGTAAACCTAATAGATTTAAAAATTTATCAGGGCCTTAGAAAGTTGTTGTTGTTTCCTGAAAAGACATATGTTGTGGATGATTATGTGGATCTATGATTTCTGTTCTAGTAGATGAGGGTTGAGAATTGTGTTCTTGGTGGTCTGTTGAATCCCGTAGATGTCCCCAAGTGGATGTGGGAAGAAATATCCATGGATTTCATCAACAAACTACCTAGGGATCGTGGAGTTTGTGATTCATATATGGTATTGGTGGATCAGAGGATGAAATAGGCTCACATATTAGAGATCAATGAGTCAAATGCAGTAGATTCCATAACATAGATGTATATGGATGAGGTGGGGAAGCTTCATGGAGTACTGAGATCAATCATCTATTATTGGGATACAAATATTACCATTTGTGTCTGAAGGGGATTGTAGCTTGTTATTGGAACTCAGTAATTCCTCATCACTGCTTTCCACCCTCATATAGAAGGGAATCATGATAGGACCTTCTTGATGTTAAAAAACATTTTGTGACCATGAATCATTGATTTTAAAGGATTGTGGGTATAACACATGCCCATAGTGATGTTTTCATACAATAATAGTTTTCACTCTTACATAGGCATGGCCCTATTTTAATATTTATATGAATGGTCATTTGTTAAAATTTGTACTGGACAGAAGATTGGGTGGTAGTTGTTCTTAGTCTGCATTTGGTGGAAAGTATGAATAAGAGGGTATATACTTTTTTCGAAAGGATTAAGGTAGTATATGAAAATAAAATTTCGTATTCCACATTGAGGAGGAAATACTTGTAGGTTAATGTTTAAAACAATGTTTACTTTATGGTTTCCCCTAACTGTGGGAAGTAACTGTCTTGACAAGGGAGAAAGATTTATCATAGGTATGTCAGAACCCTCTAGGTTTTGGGGAGATTTTTTATGCTGTCATAACTTTATGTGTTTCCACTATAGTATGAGAGGGTCCACAACAACTTTCATGTCTCACATCTTCATCAGTATCTTAACAATGACTCCCATTTCATTTAATGGTTAGTGTAGGATATTGAGAATGAAAAAACTATCATGGAGTGACCGATGATAATCCAGGATCAATGATAGAATGTGATTCATGGATATACCATTCATTTGGTTCGAGTATTGTGGTTACATGGTGGGAAAGAGGAGAATACATGTGAAAGGGAGACAAAGATGGGTTCTTTGTTCCTGGAGTTGAATTCAATATTTGATGGTTTTTTTAGGATGTAGAGATTGAACCATGTTGTCTATAACATGGGTTGATTAAATGTTTTTCACTGTAAAATGATGTCCTAAAAAGATCAATGGGGGAGACCATATTCTTAATCGATATGAATTAATTAAGATGAAATAAAACAGGTTCGGCTAAGTTAGTGTCAACTATAGAAAATAGTATCCTTACATGGATAAAGGTATTACATAATCAATGTGTCTATACAGTTAGATCTACTATGACGTATCCTGTTAATGTTAGTATTAGTATATGTTTTAAGAGTTGTTATTGGATTTTTAGGTTTCACACTAACTTTTAAACAACACATGGTTGTTTATCCTTGAGAAGAATTTAACACAGTGGTTGTTAAGATCCAAATATCATCTAGGTTTTGTTTTCAATTATTGAGGGAAATAATAGTTTAATATGAATCTGATGAAATATACCAAAATTACATGGTACATTACAATGTAAAAATATAGTGGCTTGGGTGTTGTGGTAGAAAATCGTAACCCATTTCAATAGTTTTCCAAAATTATAATTTTCCATCGGTAGCTCGCGGCAATGAATCTGAATCAGTGTATTTGATACAGTAACTTAAAGTCAGTATTTTATAACCATAAGTGGTATAAATAGATTTTGTTCGTAACTCATCGTCGGTGGGTTGGGGCATCGGTAAGTATGTGATTCAGAAGGTCAACGCATTATTAGGTAAGGATTTTTGTAGGTCAGGCATTTAAATGTCGGTCATTAGTTAGTGGAGTCGGTGAGGTACATTGGAGATTCATCTCAATGATTCAGGAATCATTGACTCACTATCAGTGACTTTTGTTTGTTACTAAACCATTAGTGAGTCATTTCCCTAATTTTTTTTTCTGGATTTCCCGATTTCAAACCTCTTATGTTTAAATGGATGGAAATATAGATTAAATCATTTTTAAGCATTCAAATGGTTTATAAAAGGTTATTAATAATATATTTAATATCCTAACACTCTCCATAATTTGAAATATTATAACCACATAACATTGGTCGTGGCCCTACATTCATGTCCTTGAAACTATTTTATACCATTGATATAGGATCTGTCTCATTTATGCCAAGAAAATCTATTCGATGTGTTATTATATTTTATATTCATGCATCCAAAACTATTATTCTGAAAGGAGTGGCATCAGTGATCCATCTATGAATCCAATTTTACTTGGTGTTTATCCAGTTTCTCATGAACCACCATTGTTTTCATAAGGATTAATTGTTGATCATATATTGTTCTAGGTATGTATAAAATCATCTCCCTTTTATTTTTGTATTATATGGTGTGGGTGCACTGAAGTCCCCTAAAAAATACAGTTGGATCCTAATTTATCAAATAAAACAAAAATTACTAAATGAGTTATTGTGAAGATGACAAGGTTGATATTTTTGACTTATATATTATCCTTGATCCATGTTGTGTTTTGCAAGGGTTATATTCCTTTTGATAAACATGTTTGTTGTATTCCTCTGATTGTGAACATATATGACTTGTGGTAAATTATTTCACATTCTTTTTCTAACTACATAAATTATTAAATTGATTAACCAAATACACAAGGATAAATATATTTATTCCCTACGACAAATGGGTTTGGAAATAACCCTTTAATAAGGAAAGTGAAATTAATGAATGAGGTTTGTTAAATGTGAATAAACCATATTTTTTTGTGTGTTTGTGTGATGTATACCGTTTGGTTCAACCATGTGTTTGAGAATTTCATGTGGTGTTTTGGAATGGAGTGTGGCTATTTGTAGGTGGTGGTACATGTGTTGTGATGGTATCTCATGTTTAGAGATTGATTTATTATGGATTAGATGAACATGTTATATAATGGTACTACATACGGGAAGTGGTTGTGTAGAAGGGTTGATGTTTTGGGTTGTTCTATGTTATTTTTAATCGATGTGGTGTAATTATTAAGTAGGATATCTAAGGGATGTAGCGTTTAGTTTTGTTGGAAGGTTTTTTTGTTGACAGAAAAGAATGAGATACATGACATGGAATAATTATTGTTACAATATTTAGATGGGTGTTCAAGAATGTGGAGTGTGATGTTGATTGTTTTACCTTGGTCCTTCTTCCTGGTGTTTTTGGGATGTCTGTGTGGCTATTGCTTGTTCTTTTTTTGGAAGCTTCCCTAGTAGATATGAAATTAAAATATTGTTTTCTATATAATTAGTTATAGTAAGTTAAATGTATTTTTCTAGGGTTAGACATGTATTTACCACTGTTTTTCCATTGATAAATCTTATATCCCCATCTTGGTTACTATAAAAGGATAATTCCACCTATTATTTGAGATTTGAATAACATTGTTGTTTTTTTACAACCCATGGCCTACTGAAGGCGGGAATCAAGGGTCATTATCTTTCATCCTTCATTTCCATCTTAAGAAGGTCATATTTGGAGGAGGAGCAGGACAATCAATTATTTTTTGAACCTTTTTATGTGAGATATCGATCAAAATATTGATTAACATATCAAATTATGTGATATAAAAAATTCATCTATATGTAAAACATGTTTTATTTTATTATTGACCACATTAAAAAATCCAAGATATTTAATGAAACAAAAATTTCATGTTAGGAATAAGAAATTGATATAACTATTATAATAACCACATAAATAATCTTGATTGGCCAGATGGAATTCTAAAAATATCAAAAATTTGTATAATTGTTTTTCCACAATTTTGAAATATTGTAAAATTGTTGAACCATCCATATCAAAAACACTGATTTTTTTGATAATCCTGGATCATATATTATAAGCATCCATGTGTGAAAATATGTAAAATTGTTGTTCTTTCATATAACTTATCATTAGTGAAAATATGTAAAAGTCTTCAACCATTCTTAGTTTCCTAAATGAGGGAAAATTTTAAAATTTTAGGAAGACCCCGTATGAACAATCAAGATTAAAAAAATATGAAATGTGGTGATCCTACCCATTAAACATCTAATAAGAGAGTGTTTAAATACTACCAAACATACTATATAACGTACCACACATTATAATTATATGTTTTTTAAATGTTTTCTTTATACAACCGTATGTGAGGTATATGTAATTGGTTGACCATATATAGATATATCATAAGAAATGTGATCTTAACCATTCAAAAAACTCATGTTTATTTCCTTCAATCATAATGATAACTTGAAATGATAATATCGGTCAACGATGGTCATGTTTTATTTAAAAAGATAATATATTTTAAATATTAATATATATTCTCAAATAAATTATATCTAATTAACATGTCTATATTTATTTATTTTTTTCATAAATAATCAATAACAATTATCTTCTCATAGAAGATTAATTTAATAAATTTTTTAATTATTACAATGAAATTAATAATTTTAATATGTGTATTTATATAAAAACCATTTGATTAAAATATTAAATGACTAAATTTGATTTATTTTATATATGGAATTATGTCACAAAATGATTATTATATTTATCCAATATATTTGGATTAGTATTTATGATTTCAATTAATGTTGTATTAATTATTATTAACATGTTCAATATAAAATACTATTTTAGTTGTAAGGATAATCAATTTAAGCCCATATTTATTTTTTCATGTTCAATAAAATAAGAAATGAAGTGAATCATTGGGATGGATAAAATGAAACAATCATAAAATTTTAAATATGTTCTGTATGGAAGATTATTATATAAAGTGATTAATAGATTTAGTGTAGATATAGATTATATAGTTATTCTAGAAATATTGTGTGATAAACTATGGGATAAAATTTATCATCTCAGATAAACATTAGAATTTTTATGTATTTATAATATTGAGTTACATGGTGCTTCCATACTACTGTTAGTTCTTGTCCATCATGTTTTTATACTACATAACAATTGATTTTCTCTATGACCATTATCATTTCTTGCTTATATAACCCATAAAATTTAGATTCCATATTATAATACCATATAAAAACATTTTGTTTTAGAATATTCAATTATGTGTGAAAATGTAAGGGTAATTAATTAGTGACCCATGTTTAGAAAAATTTAGTTGTTGATTTTGTATTTTTGTGAGAAAAGTTATCATAGGGTTTTCAATTGGTATTAAAAAAAAGTATCATAATCTTGTGAGCATTATAAATTGATTGAAATTCTATAGTTAGTGGGGGTAACTTCTAATTTTATTTTTTAAGTGATGAGTATATTATGAAAAATTATAGACAAATTATAAGAATTTTCAATGTGTTCAATTCATTTTAATACATCCAAATTTAGTATAATAATATAAAATAATATATTTTATTTACAAATATTTCTTATTGCACCCCAGTTGACTTTTTATAAAACATTAAATTATTAACGAATATGAACTCTCATGGGGTGTCTAGTCATTGATGTAACAAAGGTTTCTATAGTAGATACCCCCATCATTTTTTTATTATAGTGAGTATGTATACAAATGGATTACTATGTTTTAGAATTTGATGAACGTATATGTGAGTGGGTATTGTTTCTATGAGTATAATATTTGAAATATATATTATTTTCAATTGAGTTCCCTACCCATGTGACACATAAGATATTTACTTTTTTTTCTATTACATACATTATTAAATTCTTAAATTATTTAATCCATCTTTTGTTGAGAATAAAAATATGGGTTAGGTACTATTTTAACCTAGGATATTTTTAAAATGTTATCGATCATGGATTAGTTTCTATTTCAACCAAGTATATTTATGATATGTATCAAAATAAAGGTTGGATTATATTCTAACCTTCAGTGTTGATGTTATATTATTCCATCAATAATGGTACAATGACAATGATTTGTATCATGTTATTTGTGAGCCAGGGGTCAGTTTTATTCCAACCCATTATAAAAATATGATGTGATATAGGTTGGGTTGGGTTAAATTTTAAATTATTATAATAAAATGATATTTTTATTTATGCATATAAAATTTCCCAAAACTATGGATGATGGTTTGATATAGTAGTTTTAATAGGATTAATGTTTTTATTAATTTATATTTTTTTTATTATAGAATAAATAATTTTTATTTATTTTATTTATAGGACATGTAACATTTAACATTGTCTGTAGATTACAAATTTATAATCATGTACTTCTATTTCACAAATAACACATTTGTACCCTTTATTACATAATTATTGTAGGATCAATATTGTAGAATTATTTGGGTTGATAGATAAACTTTTCATAATAATATTTTTCTAAATAAACATGGTGTTTCCTATAGAATAAGATTTAATTATACAATTGTTATTTTTATTCAATGATTAAATATATTTTTTAATCAAAATTGTTTTTTACCTATGATACCTATATATCGTTATCCCATAATTTATCCCAATTATTATTATTCGTATGTTACACATCCTCATTTGATATCAAATAAATATCTAATTTGGAAATATCACCAATCACATTTGAGAATATATTTCATTTAATTTACCACATAATCATTTCTCTTGTACAAGGAATTTTATCATATAAATTACATGTAAATATATATTAAAACAATTATAATTTTTGATCAAAATATAATAACTGAATGTTCATATATATCAGATAAATTGTTAAACCTACTATGATGAATATAATTTATGTCATAGAAAAATTATATCACTTTTCATTGTATTGTGTAGTTTCTTTATTGGTATGGTGTGTGTGTCGGTGTCTATTTTTCATAAAAAAATTACATATTAGAATCTTAGTAGGTTTCGTATATTTTTTTTGTATAGATTAGATAATTTACTATAATACTTCTTTCCATAGGTAGAATCCATGTATCAAAATATTTTCATAAAATTATAGGGATTTTTTTAAGAATATTTAATATAGGTCATCTAAATTTTATTGATATTTATAGAGTCAATTAGGACTCTATTTATTGGATTTTGTAAAATGTTTTCCAACTTATACTGAGTTTGTTATTGAAATTTAATATTTTATAGAATGTTATTTTATATATTATTGACACTAAAATGGAGGAAATCTTGTAGGAGTGTTTTTATCGGTTTTGTTAGTGGATCTATTTGTACAATGAACCTTCCATTCATCCCATTTGATAGTGGTAAAATAAAATATTGGGGATCAGAAGTTCAATGAATGTGTTTTAGTTAATTTTTATAATTGTTTTTATATTTTATTGAATATATGGAAATATATATCATTATACTTATTTTTTCTGAGTACAATTATGAGATATAGAAATATAGGGACATTTTTATTGATTGATTAAGAATAATTTAGATATAAATGGAAAATTAAATACTATTATTGTGGGACATATAACAATTATTTATAGTTCATTTTATCATTGTACTAATTTTATGAAATATCTTTTCGGCTACATAAAAATAATATTGATCTATGGAAGAATCATTCATTACTATATAAGGATTATTCCATGTACTCATAATGATAATCCTCATTACATAAATTTTTTATCTATATTGGGATCACATTCTAGATGAGTTTGTCACCCATGATCTATATAAGGTGTTTTTTAAAGATTCATTTTAGTTTAGTGTAAGGATATGGAGACGAGTTATTTGATGTGCATTAGTATATTCCCTTTATTGAGACATATAAATTTACCATGAATATGATTTTGGTATAGTTTAGTATTTATAATATATAATGAATTAATAATCTATTAAATGATATAATTTTTGAACAAATGAATAAATTGTGTATCCACATGTGTTTTTTTTGATATTTATACATAAGATTACAATTTTTTGTCGATATATTTTTGACCAAAAACTACAAATCATGGGAAAAATAATATACTATTATTATAGGTTTTAAAAAATGAGTGAGGTTTATTTTTAAAATAAATGATTTTTGTAATAGTTCAAGATCAAATCCAGTGATTTTTATAAAAAAAATCATGTATAATTAAAAAATTATAAATAATATTTTTTCTAAAAATGGAGTAACATATTAAATTATTGAAATATTATATCACATTGAATACTAAAAAATATATAGAAAAGTGGAAAATAATAAGTGAAATAAAATAAAATAAGATCATAGGACTTTATAGAAATATGAATTTGGATAAATGTTTTAATTTTCAATTAGAAAAGTATAATATAGAATGAATATGATGAATGTTTAATTATATATTGAATGGGATAAAAAATATGATAACACTCTTAAAAGTTGATGTTAATAATTAAGATATTATAGGAGTTATGTATCATTAGGTTATAAACACCAAATAAATAATTTGGTACAATAATCTTGGGAAATATTCATTTTCCTATTAGTAAAATTATTAGAATTAGAGAACGTGTTGTGATAATATAATTTTGAAAAAATCGTTGGATTTCATCAACATGTCTTGCGATTGTCAGTCCAGATTGTTACAAAATATAATCATTTTTTCAATCCAACATAAGGATGAATGTATAGTGGATTTGGTAAAATTTTATGATACAAATTTCAATATCGATGTGTTAGAAAAGATTTTGTAAAAATGTTAAAATAAACATCACAATTAGATGATTAATTCAATCCTAAGAAATAAAAAGTCTTCAATGACGTGTTCCACTAAAATAAATTATAATACCTTGATTAATAAGAAAATTTTCAAATATATTGTCCCATAATTCACTATCCCATCTAATATGATGAATAATATTATTAATAAAAATCTATAGAATAATATCAAGAATTTTTTGGAAATATTTTCTCACTAAATAGAATTGGATCCATTATTAATCACATGGTTAAACATATTTTCGGATTCTATAATTAATAATTATGAAATAAATAGATATAAAATTATTTCTAATTGCCATTAATGAATTTTAAATATAATCCAAAAAAGATAATTCACTATATATTGATAGTGGAGATTTAACATATAATGATAAAAAAATAAATAGATTGATATTCTACAGTACTTAATATACTACTGATGGAATTAGATATCCCTTTTTATACTATTTACTTTTCATTATTGTCTTTTCCTGAGACACGGGAGAATCTAAATAGTATTATTTTAATATATTTTAATTCATGACAATAAATGAGACATGTTTTTTATATTTATGAAAATGTTAAGATGAGTCAAAATGAAATAAAATATTTTTTTATTGACATTTAAAAGACATTGAAAATATGAATGGTATTGGAGGTATAATTGATGTTTTTAAACTATGAAAAAAATTTCTAGATTATTTACAAAACATATTTATGAAAAGATATTAGTTTTTAAATATCTTGATAAGAATAATGTATTTTATGAATTTCTCAGAGCATAGTTTTCATATATGAAATGATATGTTATGAAAATGAATCCATGGTTAAGGATGACTAAAAATGATTCCATAATTTAACCGAAGAAACACTTAGATAAGAAAAAATATGATGTTGAAAAATTATATTATGTGATGTTTTTTTAATATTCCAATTACAAAATATGTAACAGAAATTTGAAGGATTTATTAATCATGAACTATTATGATTCAAATTATATTAATGATCCTTTTGGAAATACTTCCTACGAAATATCCTTGTGTTGATAAATATTAATACCTTATGAAGAATGAATCAAAGATGTTGGATGTTAATAAGATTTTAAATATGGTATACTTCATGAATAGAAATATACATTTATTCTAATATGAATGATAAGAGACAATTATTTGGGGGAGTTTATGAAATTTAGATACCATAGTGATGCAGTAACAGTGGAGTATTTATATTAGTGGATTTTTATGACAATAATTTAGATGAGGAAAAAAGAAATTTTGAATTTATAATGGTGATGATATTAATAAAATACCTAATTAAAAACAGTAAATGAGGTATGGACTTATGATGAAAATAATTTTTATAGATCACTCAATGTTTTTTGGGAAATTACCCGATGAATAAACACAATAATTTAGATTTGAAATTAAGAAACAATATCTAAATATTCATTTTAGAAAGTGGTGTAGTTGAACATTATGTAAAAGTGTATGAGTTTTCCAAAAAATTATTTTCATACTAGTTATATAAACGATATAGTTAAATAGAATTAATAACAAGACTTTTATGTCATTATGTGGTGATAGAACACTAGAGAACATGAATGATTAATTAATTTGTAAATGACAATAGTGATTTATATAAATATATCTTTTAATGATTCCAAAGAAGGTAATGACATATTTACTATATGAGATGTGTATTTCTTATGTGTACTGTTTATTCAATATAAAGGATGGACTATATTACTAGTTGTTCATATAATGGGAGCTATAATGTTTAATGTTACACTTCATGCCTCAATGACACAAAAGATTGTTGATATACATAGATACCGAATACAACTATAGTTTCAAAAAAATTATGAATATATACAAAAAAAATTACGTTTTATTTGAATGGTAGGTTATGGAATACCCTTTCCACATACATAAATGAAAATTGATGTTTTGTAGAGAATGAACATCATAAATAGGAAGGTTTTATTTTTTTATTTATTTTATTTATTATATTGATATTGTTTTTTGAATCATTCAGGATAATGGAAGAAAATTGTTCAAATAGAATAAAATGGATGATTCAAATAGATTGTAATTATAACGTCTCAAGATTTCATTTATATTTTTTTATATGGAATTATTTTGAGACCGTTAAATTCAACTACATGTGATTTAGAGGTGTGAAGATCCAAGAACAAAATTTGGAACATCTTTTATGATACTTTCATAAATCATGTGATCTGAATATTCTTCTATTTAAACAATCACTCGGATTTAAAATATGAGTGTAGAATTTAATTCAGAATTCAAGGATTTGCATAGAAATGAAATAAAATTGGCCGACAAGGGCACAACGTAAATGTTATTTTATGAACTATTTGAGAAAAATAATAATCTAATTTAATATATTTATATTCTATTTATTCTATCATTTGAGTTGTGGATGGAGACGTTGCGGGGTAGAGACAAGGTAATGATGACGAGCCTCAATGAGTATCTTCAATGGTTCATTACAATCGCAACATAATGAGGCTTTAACGATGTGTAATAGAGTAACGACATGGCATCACATCATAATGGGAATGATGCGACATGATCATATTTATAGATTGATGCATTGGGGAAATATGGATTACAAATTTGGAGGATTCACAGGATATCATCTGATAGGCATCCTCACCAGTGAAGAATGATGAATTTTGGAGGATCTTCACCACCTGGTACACCATTAGATGATCAGATCTGAGATGTGATGTCTTTGTCTTTACCCCCTCATAGATGAATGTCTCGACATCAGACGTTGTAAAAGGTAGGGGTTTGTTTTGTTTAATGATCTTAATCGTTCTTTGTTCATAATAAACTATTAATTTGGATCAACCCATGTATAGGTTATTTTCACATCACTCATTCATCTGGGAGAGTATCATTTGGGGTTCAATGTTGGTATTGAAATATTTTTCATTTAACTAAACTCCCTGAAACCTCTTTGTTTATTATCCATTGACGTGGAGGGTGTGGGATGACACGAAAAAATCCCGAGCCACTACACATGTTCCTTCCTTTTTATCGACTATTTGAAATTGATGGAAATGAAGATCATGATTTATCACATTGAATAGGGAATCTTCTTGATGCTGTAGGTGCAAAATATGTGATAAATGGGCCACTAGAGAGCATATGGCGGCCCAGCAAGATTACAGCTGGTGTGCAGCGGTGCCGATGTCAGATCACAGTGGTGTGGGCCACGTGCCTGATGGAGAAAAGATGGTCCACTAGCTCGAATAGCGGTTGGATAAGGAGGCACGCCTCAGCAGAGCACCTGGGCGGTGGATGTCGTGGTCGTGATAGGTCACAGCACTGTCTTCCCACGGTGCGAACAGGGCGCCGCATAGATATGTCAAAATTCCATGCAGGATGACGTGGGGCTCATGTTCGGTGGCCCTAGATGCATGACCATGTTTATGAAATGGCTATTCATCATCCATCTAGAAGGTATGAGGAAAACAGAGGTTGACCTTGGTGAGCTTAGTCATCTATGCCACCGGGCGGGCACACCGATAAGGTCGGCCCAGCGGGTCGAGCCCCCAGGACAAGAGAGCTAGATCTACGGTCCGGTGGGCCGGTTTCGGCCATGTAGGGCTGAGGCAGGCCCAGTGGGCTAGGTTGAACCAGGTTGGATTGGACCCGGGTCAGACCCAAATTAGTTTGGTTCGACGTAGTCCTAGTCGGGTCGACCTGACTGAGTTGGACCAAACTCAGACTCATATCGACCTAGTTATTCTTAAAGGTCCTTATCTCTTAAAGCCGATGTTAACCTGAAAAATATTATATAGTTCTAAAATATTTGGGACAAGTCGATCCATTTGAGATACTTCACATGATTTATGAAGAAACATGACGTACGACTGGGTTGGGTCAAAAACAAATCCAACTGTGACCTCGGTACTAAAATGGAAATACCATAATGAGCGAGTGTCTGATTGAGGAGTCATCTGTTGTGTTGGAATCGTGACAATATAGTGGTCCATCAAGTCACATCTGTGTTTATCGTTATGGTAGTTGACTTATGATGGATAGAATGAGGAGAAGAATTAGGGTGTTTCATACAATGACACATAGGATGGATACTAACTAGATGACACAAGGAAAGGGTATTCCTTTCTGTACTCTGTTAGAGACGAGACTCTCCACATAATGGGTATGGGCTCATTTTCTTTTATGCAAGTTATTCTATCATTTAGAGTTAGCTCCCACCAATTGGACTATGACATAGGTCCTCCATACATAAATCACACATAGTTAGGTCCTCCTCTACACAGTTGGCTACGTGTACTCTATGTTAGGAGTAGGTACATCCTTTTCAACCCAGGGAGTGGGTCCTCCAAACACAGTGCAACGGCTGATAGAGTACCCCTCTGCCATTATAGGGTGCCAGTCCTCTAGCCAGGGGTCATTACTCCCCTGACGTACTAGGGTATGTGTCCCCCATAACAAATATTCTATCATAGTTCATTACTCACCTACATTACCAGGGAGCATGTCCTCTAGTCGTTGAGTTTTACACCCCTACCAATTCTTGGTGTGTTTTCTCTTAACACCATGTTCTAGAAGAGTTGGTAATCCCCTATCATGCCAGGTCACAAGTCCTATATCTTAGGGCTAGTAAACCCCTAAAAACTAGGGTGAGGGTCCCCCATTGTGAAAAAACTAAAAGAGTTATACTCCCCCACTGGGTAGGGTGATGGTCCTCACATATAGAGTAGTACTCTGCCATCTACTAGCAGCGACGAGGAGCTAGAACATTATGACAGTTGGAGCTCCCTCCACTGAAAGACACAGTTATGAGGAGTATCCCCCCCATGATTTAATCGATACCATGTTTCAATGTAGGGATATATTGATAGATTAAGGTGTCAACCACTTCTTATTATAGTTCATGAGATTCGTGGGATAGACTAGAGTAGTGCACCCCCATATGAATGCAATGTTTAAGAGTGGTCTACATCACATTGTTTCCCTTGGTATTTCCTCGGGTTCAAGACTATGATTGCATGATCTCTAGTGTCATTAACATGAAGCTGTTCTAAAGAATGGTTCACATGGAGAATTTCCTTTCAAACATACCATTAGCAATGGTTGAGTAATACAAGATGGATTACATCTATTATATTGGCACAATCATGTATGGACAACTCATGGAGCGTTTACCCCTGTTCATTGAGTTACACATTGATCATTCATTGAAAATAATGGTATTGGATTGGGTTCAGTGCCTTATGTATATTTGTGGCTGAGATGAGTATATATGGGTGGCCTTGGTATTTGTATGGGAATATACTTTAGTAGAGATGGCTATGCATAATATATTTGGTTTAATATGTTCTAATGGATTTGTGTCTTACATTGTGATTGTGGATTTGGGGATTACATGGTGGTTGTTTTGTGATGTTTTCAATTTTGGATATCTAAGAGACAATCAAGTGTCTTGGGGTCCCCTACCGAGTCTTGAGTTTCTCACCCTAGTATGGTCTTAGCCCACAGATTTTTTCTCTGGGGTAGATGTTCAACGTTTCAATATAGGTGCTTAGGGAGACGAGATTGACGAACATTAAGATGGTGGACTTGGTGAACAAGGACAAGGCAGAGCCAAGTAGGACCATACAGACTGGACATACTACTTCTTTTTCTATTATATTCACTACTCTAGTGATTATGTGGGATTTTCACCCACATATAGCCATCGGTTCTCCCTTTGTACCTTTTTGTTTCTAGTTTTTTTTATTGGGCTTGTATAATTTCCATGTTTTTCCACTCAATGCATTAATTGATGTTGTACTATGGTTTCCTATTATATAGTGTTCCCCTTCTAGATTTTTGGAATTGGTTTGTGAGTGCTATTGTGTACATGTATCCATGAAAATTCCTCCCACTTGCAGGTTTCACATTCGACACTATTCGTCAATCCCTGTCCTTCTAGAGGCGGGCTTGGGGTATGTCACCGTTTGGGCCCCGAGGGATGGTTTGTGACAATGTGGTGTTAATGGTGATCGGATATACCTAAATTACCATGGGTATGCGGTTTTTTTACAAATAGTGTTATGTTTTTTGAGATTTGATTTTAGGCTTGAGACTCCATTGTTGGTTTGGTGGTTGACGTATTCGTACACCAGGACTCTGGAAACCTATTACCTGACTCGGTAAAATGAAACTCTAGTTGCATGGAACTGGAGGGAAAAAGCATATTGTATTGATGGTTGTGATTTCCATATTCTTTTTCAAGTCACCTCTCAAAATATTATTCTATATATGGTTTGTATTGAATCATTTTTGGATGCTTCCATGATGATAACTAGTTAGGATTCTACAGCAAGATTGTGATGACAATCTTTACATAGTGGAGGATTCATCATAGCACACTGATACATGGGCGTTACATTTTTTCGGTTCTCTGGTGATTCCAACACACATTGATCTTATTTTTTCTACTAGTAGTTCTGGATGAGGATACACATAGGATCAGAACACTTCATGATTTTTTGAGTTAGAGACCTCGTAGGTTTAATGGAGAGAGATCCTCATTTAGATGCGAATTGGCTTGAGGTAGTTCCCCGTGTTTTCTGACTAGTGAGGAAACCACCTGACCATATTGTAGTCTTCGATGAAGCCTTGTTTAGGGATGGGCGGGAAGATGTTGGAGTCTAACCATTCAGAATCATGAAAAGGTGACCCACATATGAATTTGATTTGATCAACTCTTCAAATAAGAGTTCTTTCCAGAAACATTGAACTCTCTACACATACAAGGGTTGTTCCACCTACCACAGGGAAGCATGATGGTAGCAGAATACATAGTGAGATTCCCAGATCTTACACGCTGCTCCTCAAGTATTTTATGGTAACCTTACATCAGGACTCAAGCTATTATGTATCGACTATGTTGGGAAATCAGGGAATCAGTGATTCTTCTTAGAATTCAGACGCATGTTGGGGACTGAAATGAGCACTGCTGGTGGAATGATTCATGGCGGAGGAGTAGGTGGAAGTGAACTATGATAGAGTTTATGGAGTAGAGGTGTCTAATGGAGATAGTAAATGAGTGTTGATGAGATTTCAATGTAGGAGGCATTCCCATGCTCAGACACAAACACATGGGACTATGGAACATAAACAACACCATGAAGAAGACCAGTAGTAGGAGAGGAAGTGTTGTGCTTGTAACTGCTGGGGTAATCTCTCTAGAGATTTCTTAACCACCTGTACTTCTGGGAGGGAACCAACAAATGGAGCTCCTCGGTAAATACAGTGCTTGGAGTATGGAGTTCAGCAAGTTGACAGGAGAAGTAGATGAGCTTGATGAGATGCATGGTGTAATCCCTACCATGTTTAGGGATCTCGAGGACATGTGTGAGGATAGCTGCATGCATTAATCGATCATGTCCTAGATACACCAAGAGATTTTCGTGTTATGACAATTTTCATTTACATTGAAACCTTTAAAAATAGACACAGGTGGTGGATGTTCCATTTTCCATGAGTCTTGATCAAGGCTCTGAGGATTCGGTAGGACCATGGACATGACCCTCATTCTTAGAGACTCCTAATGGAGGAGACCCACATATCACACATATTCACTAATAGTGCGACCTGGCTCTTGCAGGAGGTAGTTGTGGTGGGGATAACATAGTCATGGCTTTGAGACCATACGATGTCATGTGGGTATGGACTACTACCATTCATTCCAGGAATGATGATATTAGGTAAGCGATGTGGTTTATCAGTGTGGTGGAAAAGGGATTTCCCTTGCGGTGAAAGGGAATCCCAAGAAACATATTTTGGACTCCCATAAATATTTAAACTAGAGTAATTCAATGGTAGCATTGATAGACCACAAGATAATATCGCCTAATAGAATGGTCTCTAACACTCCATTCTCAGAAAACATGGTACTAATAGGTCTGTTAGTGTCCTTTTTTAGCCAGTTGTGTGGCCACTCGATGTCGTTTTCAAATGGAATAGTAAGAATCAGAATTTTCTCTTATGTAGCCATTTATTGTTTCGTAATTACACCTAAGTGTCAGTGTCAACCATGAACGATCAACGCTTGTGGGGGTTTTATCCTAGTGCAGTAATGGGCGGATGTGGACTGTGGGGTTCTATCTGTGATCTGTGTCATGTTATCGTATAAGTGAGCATCTGAACTCGATGACTATAGATGAATCATAGTACATAGTGATTTTACCTTATGTCGTAGATAATGAAGCATGTTCCAGTTAGGACCTGATGTTGACCTAGCAAGAGCTGGATATGAGTGTTGTTCTTCTCATTGTTTAATCATGGTCATTGCCTAGAAGAAGTGTAGAAACACTTATTTGAGATAATTTTCCTTTTCACGGACCATCCTCGGGGCCCATACTGTGACTACGCCATACCCGCCTTCAATTGGCCAGGGGTTGGCGACTAGCACCAGAGGCATAAATCCTATTAAAAAGGGAACGCATTCCCTTTGTGAAAGAAAAAAAGACACAATAGAGTACACAAGTGAAGTAAGAACTAAGTAAAACTGAGTAGAAAAGTAAGTGCTGGAAAGTAAATGGGCCATTATACAAACCCAAATGAAAGTATAGTACAACTGAGAAATAAATTAAAATAGATGTAAAGTAAAGTAGCAACCACTGAGTCGTCCTCCGGGAATCCCACCTGAAGGGTGGGTACATATAGTATCATCAATACCTCGGGTCCAACAATCCACTTCGTGTACGTCCTTCTAGGTGGTCCACCTCCGGATGCTGTCCAACTCCAAAATCCTCAACTACGATCAGTGATGTTCGTCGACTGCAACCAACACAGTGTAGTGTGGATACTGACCGTGCAGGGGTGAGTATAGAGATACTTTGTAGGGAACCCGAGACCCACGAAGGTCTCCCATAATCCACTAAGTATAAACCAAAGAGGAAATATACGATCACAAAGTATCAACCGACTCTACTTAGGTATATGCCCATAGAAATACCTAAGTCATTAATTCTAGTTTGGATCCAACTCTCGAGCCAAAGCACAACCTAGTCCACATAGGAGATAAGTCAATCACCTCAATGATAATGATTGAAGGTCAATACATAGCTCACACAGGTATAATACTCATGAAGTGGGGTGGAGATTATTAGATGTAGCCTCTGAATCATCTCCTCTACCGAACCCACGTAGGATCCAAGTACAGAAGTCGTCACTGTTGAACCCATGTAGGATCTAAGTATAGTCTTCATAGCTGCCGAACCCATGGAGGATCCAAGTACATTCGTCCTTGTAGCTGAGACCACGTAGGATCCAAGTATAGTCGTCATCGTTCTCAAACCCATAGAGGATCCTAGCACAGCAGTCATCGCAGTCACAGCCAGCTCTGGTATTCCCGCACACAGCGTGCTCAATTCCGGGAGGGTCCGCTCCTAGAGTAAAGGGGGAAGATACATAAACATTCACGCGGTCCAGAATTGATGTATCCTAAAGTTCTATCTCGTCAAAAGGAACTCAATGAGATAGACGACACATCAATTAGATGCTCGGTCTAAGAGATATTGGATTTTTCATTCCAGGGGCCTGGTTGGAAATATGCTAATTCAAACCCACCCATTTTCCAAAGTTGTCCAAAACTCACTTACTGTATCTCAAAAGGACGGACTCATAGAATGGATCCTAGTGTCGTAGAAAACGTTTTGATCGGACGTGCGGTGTTTGTGTTATTCATGTTTAAGTGAATAACGTTCCCGGCCCGTTAAGCCCAGTGGGTTGGCGGGTCGGGTCACCCAGTTTTGGCGGGTCCGACCCTGTAGGGTTGTCGGACCGACCTGAAGATTCACATGGCCCGTCCGAGCAGGGCACGACCCGGTCTAAATAGGGCGCGACCTAGCCTGGCATGTCCCAGTCAGTCAAGGCCTTGCCTGGCACGGCCCGCCCGACTCAGCCGGCTGGCCGAGTGGTCCGGGGGGGTGGAGCTCGAGCTGCCCGAACCGGTGGCGCATCCCTCCCTAACTGGCCGGTTGGAGCCGGCCGTACTTCAAGCACAAGATGACCGCTCGAGTGGGATGCAGGTTCTCCAGTGCGGTGACCTCCTGGCATCGCGGAATTGCTCCGCCCTCCCGACTGAAGGGACGACCAGTTCTTCTATGAGGTTCCCTTCTGGCGTCGTGGATCTCCTTTTCCTGGTCTGCCGACGGGCCATCCGGTAGATCTACAGAAGCGTCCCGCCCTATGTGGGTCGCAGTTCTCGCTGATCAGGACCATGGGGTAGTACAATTTCTTCATTTGGCCCGGTCTTCTTTGTCGGTTTAGCGGCCCGTTGTTGCGGGCCATGGTTCTTCCACATGTGGCCAGCGCGCGGCTGCTGCCTTCGAATGTTGCCGCTTCCCGATTCCAAATAAGACATGAAATGGAAGAGGGTCGTTGGTCAAGTTTTTTTGGCCCGTTCCCTCCGAGTTCGGTGGTAACAATCGGCCAAGGTGCTCACGTGATTACAACAAGAACGAGGGAGTATTTTATTTAAAATATATTGGTAAAATCCCCTACATTGAAAAATATTCGCGGTAGCCGAGCGTCGTGGATGACAGTGTCGATTCTGTCATCATCGGAGTGTACCCGAAGAAGTGGCATCACCCCTCTTGACGCAGAGAAAAGAATTTAAGGTGTGTCATTATTGGAGAGCTCCCTGCGGCAATTTCTCCTTCCTTGATGTGGAGGAAGAAGATAATTAGATAACTGATGAGCGTTCTTTGTTGGAGAATAAAACTATACAACCTTTTGGTTTAACAAGAAGAAATAATTTAGATAATTAACTTTTCATAACATTAATAGTATTGATAACCATCCAATATAATATATTCATTTTTAATTGAGAATATTTTCAATGATGTTAATCAAATTTATAAGGATGTTATAAGAAATATATTAATATATTTTATTAAAAATTGAAGCCTATCACATCTACAAAGTATGTGGGTAATGTACCCACAACTAAATGGTGATAATTGTGGAACACCAACCTCTAGCCTACACAATTTCTTAGCAATATGTGAAATTTATTTATCATAATGTTTTCATATATAATGATTAAATTATATTGTTAGAATGGATGTGTTATTATAGAGATAACAACATGATTGAAAAATAATTTTGGGATTACTTTAATTTTGGAAGAATTTCACTATTTTTTTCTCCTTATTTGATAATTATAAAATTGAAATTAAAAATTTATTTTTAGGAATAAATATTTAAATATATTTTTGAATTATTATTTTTTAAATAAAAAATTCAATATATTTATGGAATTGATTTTTAATAACAAGGATTATTCATTTTAGGTGTGAGACATTATGGGTCAGGTAAATTATTTGAAAACGTTTTTTAAAAATTAACTTTTAAGAATTTGTTTTCACATAAGAATAATGTTTGTGTTTCAAAATTATCATACCCTATTTTAGGTATGTTATTTATCGAATGATATATATTGATATTCAGGTTTTATTATTGAGTATATCATGAATAATGTTTTTAACTCAATATGGTGGTTTATTCGTCTTGAGAACAATAATGTGTCATTAATATTAGTTTTGAAACTTTTTTAAATTTAAAATTATTTTAATTTTATAGTATTATGTATTATGGTTTCCGTTAGATAATATTATTTTTATAGAAGGCATATAGATATTTATCTTCGAGACTCATTTATTTGAGTAATAAATCATGTTTTAATTCATCAAAGCACTACCACAAGATAAAAATGATCTTATGGAATAAAATATTTCATAGTTACATATATATTTTACATCTCTCTAGTGGATAAAAAAAATATAATAACATTATTAAATTTACCATGAAATAATTTTTTTCATAGTAAATAATTTTCTGATGAATATGTGGAATTTTACTCGTATATTATGTTTATTTGTTTATGGTCATCCACATTTCGACGCTTATTAAAATTCATCTGATAAAGGTACCCTATAAAAATGCATATATATTTAGGAAGAATAGTTTTATTCCATGTTCAGATTTTAACATCCCACTATTGTTATAATACATGGAAACCATTTTAATATTTTATTATATATGACACTTTTAATTCATTACTCCCTTTATAAGAGGATGTCTTATCAACTATTTATATTTTCACTTTTCCTCTGTGGAATTTTCCCATATCAATCCATTTATTACCGATGTCGTTAATTTTTTTTTCAGAAATCATTATTTTAGATGGGACGGATTATAACACCTATTTATTTTTTGGAATATTTTATTTCACTTAAATATAATTTTTTATGTAACATTTACTACACCAAACATATAGTTTAAATGATCCTTGATATACAATTCATACATAACTATTTAAATCAAGAAATTAAAATGTTTTTTATAAAATGTTTTTTTATTAAAATTAGTTATTAATATTTTTGGTAATGATAATATATTAGTAAATAATGAATACATCTTTATCAAATTATTTAAATGATCTGAAAATATTTTATTCATCAAAAATGGTTTCAGGGATTATTTTTATAATTTCAATTATATTTATACCAATTTTAAAACATTTACTAAACAATACATATAATATTTATGAAACTATGGGTAAAAATCATCATAGGGTTAAATAATGGTTTTTTTCTCAGATGATTTATTTTTCAGTAAAGATACATAATTTCATATTTTATAAATAATTTCATTTATTATGGAAATATAATTTTTTTTAAAGTTCCCATTATATATTTTATTTTCTGTAATACACAATATTAACAATTTTATATAGAATAATTTCATTAATTTCATTTAAAAAAATTCCATGTATTTGGTATAAAATATTTTTTTTCTTACAATACACACTTATAAAAAATTGGTCGGTGAATAATATTTCTTAAATATAGTTTAATTAAAACTAAAACTAACTAAGAAGTATTAAAATTCATTTAATTTATATATATATATATATATATATATATATGAATCTAAAACCACATCCTGGGGATTACTTTATATAGAGTTCATGTAAATTAATTTTTTCCTTGAAAATTGCATTATCTGAAATTATTTTTCTCCAATAAATATGAAATTAATCTGAAATTAATTCATGCACCCATTATGAAATTTAATAAAAACATTTAACATCAATTTTTAAATTAATATGACATAAATTTCATTGATTTAGTTTTTCTATTCTTTTCGAAAACATTAATTCTTTGATGAATATTGATAAAAAGTACTTTGTATTGTAATATTCTTTTTCAATTAACCAATTTATAAAGACCCATTTTGTTTAGGAAATTTTTTTAAACCTAAAATTAATTCATTTAAATTATTATTAAATCAATTTAGTTTACCTAATGAAATATCATTTTTTATTATGATATATATACATTTTTTAATTTATAGAATAATTTCATTGGAAAACAATTTCATTCATTATAAATGTATGGTTAAATTTAAATTATATTCTTCCACTTATAACCCATGAATTTGGAAACTTTTATCTCATATTTGGATTCAAAATTATTATTGAAGTGATAATTTTTTTTCCAATTTCATAGTAAACATTAAAAATTTATTTTTATGGTTAGGGGTATAATAGGTTTATATTGGGTGAAACTGAAAATATCATGGTCCAAATAACCATGATATGAAACTAGTTATTAATTTTACACAATATATAGACATTTTATAATCTAATGATTATTATTTTCCCATTTTCGATCCTTTAATTTTGTGTAAAACATATTTCTATAATTTTTTTCCAATAGAAATTGGGTGTCATCTTGAAATATTATTAACGGATACCCCTAATCCTTTCATCATTACATTATGATAAAAATTTCATTCCACCACACCATAACCATATCCATTAATTAATCCCCTTCCCATGTTATAAAGACATTAATTTTATTATTTACCCATACATTAAATTATTTATTTGTAATCGATAACTATTTCTCTAAAAATGGGGAGGATTTAACATGTACGATGTAATTTTTAATTGATTTATATATTTTTATCTAACATTCACTTAATGACATGGCATCCACTGACTTAATATATACAATGTATATAAAAATAATATTATATTTTATAGTTATTATTATAAAAATTATGTGTATTTACATATTCATAATACAATATTTCTATCGTGGGGTTTACGATTCTAAATCTAAAAAATGTAGTGATGCTTTTGTGTTATAATATCACTATTTAATAGGATTGTTTAATATTAGGTTTCCAATGATTAAATCATGATATATATCATTCAATGTAGTCATTATTTATTATCCTCCATTTATTAATTTATATAAAAATATTTCCATTCATATTCATCTCATTATGAGCTCATGGGGTTCAAAAATTATTTTAATGAAACAATATGTTATTTATCACTTTAATAAAAATAATTTCACTTCCATGTATTTGTTTTATAATAAAAAATTAAATAATATTATTTACTACTCCCCAATAATTAGATAATGTAATTTATTCCATATTTAATTTTCTAAAAAATTGAAAACAGTTACTTTTATAAAAAATGTATGATTGACTTTTCACTAAAAACGAGAAACGAATCATTATTATAACATGTATGGTATAGAAGTGATTTTCTTCTATTAGGACCACTAATATAATTAATTATTTGAATAAGTATATCAATGTTTATTTTTTGATGAATTTATTTGTTTAACATTTTCTAAATATTTAAATTTTATGTATATTTTTTTAATAATAATTTAAGGATATTTTAATCATAAATATTTTATTGATATTTTTATAAAAATAATATTCATAATTGATAATAATATATTCTGTTTCTTTTATTTAAATAATACAATATTTAATGGTTCCTTCAATACTATTTCCATTGATGGTTTAGGATAATGATGATGTGATGTTATTGAAACCCATTAATTTTTTCATGGGTTACTGAATGAAAAATTGAATACATGATAATTAAACTAAATTTTATTTCATTATTCACTATATAATAATTTGATGAATGATACCTAATTTATTCCACACAAATATAATTTTTTCATTATGTCATGAGATGGATGAAAACATTTCCAACCTCCAATTAATTGAGTGATTTTTTATATATAATGATTTAATTATGAGATATATTTTGCTGTGTTTGATTATCCATGGGGAAAATTTCAATTTTCGTAATCCTTAATGGGAAAAAAATGTGGTCAATCCATTATGGGAAAAAAGATGATGATATAGATAAACTATTGGAAAAAAATTAATCATTAATAATCTATTATTAAATACATATTACATATTGATTCATGATTCAATATTATCTGATCATCATGGTCGTAATCCTTTACAGATGAATTTTTTATTTTGTTATTATGGTGAAAATGTATTATGACATGTAATTATGGTTAATGATTTATATATGCTGAATTCTCACCCTTATTACATTTGTTTTTTACAAATCCATTTTTTATTTCATTAATCATGATTACAACTGATGATACATTATTTATGAACATTTAATGATTTATTCATTACTCATACCCTTATTATTATATTAATTGTTCATTTGATCATTGATTTATTTCTCCCATGATTTCCCTAAATGATTATCTTATCTAATCCAATTTTATTTTTACCTTTCCCACACAATGATGAAATTTATTATGTGTGATATGTCCATGAATGGTTGAGGTCATTATTAAAATAGTTCGATACATTGTTGTTTACCTGTGAACTAGTTCTTTAATTATCAATTATTCCAATGGTACAAATCCCATATAATTAATTCATTTAATGTTATGTTACTAATGAATATTCATCGATTATTATGCGTTTTAAATATAATAAAAAGGAGTTTCATAATACAATTTAAAATGACGATGAATTGAAAACAAGAAATAGATCTATCTTTTGAGTTATAGTCCACACATATGCATAAATGAAGGTTTTGATTTCAAAAAAATAATAAATATGGATAAATATGTTTTGCACTATAAAAATATTATATATTTCATTAAAATCATAATTATATATTATAATAAATATTTTAAATATCTTTTAGTATATGTGAATGGAAGAAATCACATTACTTTGTTGGGGATGTTGTTTTTAAAAGACATGTTTAACGATATCATTTGTCATTATTAGAAACTGAGAAATTTGTTTAATTTTTCTAAATTAATAGTAATATCACTAAAATATTAAAATGACTATTATTTTATCATTTTAAAATTTGGAAACAGAATTTTTCAAATAAGGAGTTTAGAAAAATATATATAAATGAGAAATACATGATTATAAATTTATAAGTCATTAGTTGAATTTCCACTGTTGAGAAGGGTTATTTACATTTTGGGAAGTTATATTAAAATGAAAAAAAAATCTTGACTTCATATAGGAATGTTACAAAGAGATTAATTGTGTTTATTCTAATCTCTATTGGATTTTATGTGGGGGAATGTGATGAGGGTAATTATTTAAAGGCCCGGATTTTCCATGTATTTTTTAAATTAAATGGGAATTTTATGTGTCCGTGAAATATGACGGTGCACGATTCTGAGGACCAGAGTGCCCAGAATGATCCGTCGAAGTTTTTATTAATCTTATGATAACACACATAAGTAGTTTTCTTGAAAATTTGGAATAAATCTTAAACGATAACTCAAATTAGAAATCTGAGGGCACTGTTGCACTCACGATGGAGGGTTTACGCTATGCGTAACTTAATATTAGTCGGCACGGGCCTCCTGTGAGAAAACCCAAATATGGAATAATCATAAATAAAATAAATAAATAAATTGTTTTATTTTTCATATTCTTATAACTCAAAAACGGTGGCTCGGATTAGAAATATGAGACCTCCACTGAAATCGTAAGGGCATGCTTTATTTATAAGATACTAACTTTGGATGGCGTAGGTCAAAAGAAAAAGTTAGTTTTTGGCCAAAAATAAAATAATTAAGTGAAAATTATTTTATTGTAAAATTCAAAACATCTAAACGGTAAATCATCTTGAAATACAGAGAGTATTGTTGGGTTTTTTGGGGAATATTTCACTTAGATAGAGCCTAACCTCGACCGGCACGGGTTGAGGTTTATTGATAATAATGATTTTAACTTTACTTCAGGTACGTTCAGTAAATGTAGAAGAGGCGTTTTATAACTTTTGAACTAGTTCTCGGAATTTATATTCGAGAGCATTGTTGAACTCGCAACGCCGGAATTCGGATAAGGATACCTTCACCGCAGTTGCGTTCTAACGAGAGTGGAAGTTATATTTCGTGGTTTTAATTAAGTTGAATAAAAGTAAATTATTAACATTATTTTTATTGGTGGTGGTTAGAGCTCCAAGAGTAGGTTTTTGGTGGGGGCCACCACACCATAACCTACAATGAGAGGTTATGGAGGTGGGGCCCACCTGCACATAACTTCCCTTGGGAGGATATCCTCTGGTGGGGACCCCCTTGGTGATGAAACCATTGGAACCCCCACTTATGTGTGGAACCCTTGAACATCCCCACCATTTATTTTTGATAAATCTCCACCCATTAATTATGTGAATGGTTTCATTTAATTCAAATATTGTTTAATTCATTATGAAAACAATTTAATAAGGTGTGATGCTTTATTATTCTTTTTGGGTTGGTAGAATATTTTGTGATGGCTCGGAAAGGAGATTTGAGGGGGAGAAGAGCTCACCACCGAAGAACACGAGGAACACCTCTTCATCACCAATGAAGGACGATAAACACCTTTCTCGATCTTTGACCGATCCTAAGGAGAAGTATCCAAATGTGTAGAATTCCAATGACGCTTCTTCCTTGGTCTCCTACCTTGGACGCTTCCCAACGTCAACTAGACGACTTCACCTTTTCCCATGACATCTTCACCAAATACTATTCAAGAAAGGTAGGGATTATATTACAATTTAATATTACCCTCTGTACCCCATCGTTTGATGTATGTTATGAGAACCTAATGATATCACTGTAACAAGGAGGGTTTGGACTGCATGAACACAGACTTGTCTCACCGTGCCGTTAGTGCAGTACTGCGACCAAGGCGGGCCACGGCGGGAGAGAAGGGGCATTACCCCATTGCGTTGTGCCAGAGATGAATCGCGGCCTAAGGCCGTGGTGGATACGGGAAGGCGGCAGGCTGAGCTGGCCGCCGGTGCGCGCTACACAGGCGGGACCATTCGGGTCCCGCGGTTACATGGGCCAGCGCCATGCACCGGCCGTTACAAGAAAAGGTTAAGAACGGAACCCCCCACCCCCATGCGGTGTGGCTTCTAGGCCTCGCGGACAGCTGACCGTGGCCATCAGGGCAAGGCCCCTCGGCCATCTGGGCTAGGCCCCATGACCAGCCGGACCAAGCCACACAGGCCGTTGGTTCGGGCCACCCCTTCGAGTCGGGCCGCATTCGGGACGAGCCACCCACATGGTCCAGGCCGACCACTCGGTCTGGGATGAACACTCAGGCCGGGACCCCCCCTCGAACCGGGTCGAACCCAGGGACTGGGTCAGACCCTGGTTCGGATCGGGTTGGGTCGGGTCAGTCCTACTGGGTCCGACCGAACCTTGACCCGCTATGGTTCGATTAGACCTTTTATCCCGCATTTTGGGCTATGGGTGTCTGAACGAAGAACCGTCTGCGGCGACGAAATTCATGGAGAAGGAATGTTATTTTTGAAAACCCCACATTATTTTTGGACGTAGTTGGTGTATGGCTGGGTTATTTTGAACCTAAAAAACCAACCGGGCCCCTAGAACGGAAAAAGCCAATAACTCACAGACTGAGCGTCCGATTGATGCATCGTCTGTCACGTTGGATTCCTTATGATGAGACGGAAATACATGATATATCAAATCGAGACATCGTGTTAGTTGATGTATCGACACTTGGCTCAAGGAGTGGACCCTCTGGGAATCGAGTGTCCAGGACCTGGATCCTCTGTGGGTTCGGTAGTGATAAGAGTGGACCTAGATCCTTGGTGGGTTTGACAGTTACGATACTGGACCTGGATCCTCTGTGGGTTCAACAGTGACGAGAGCGGGCCTGGATCCTCTGTGGGTTCGACCGTGACGAGACTGGCCCTAGATCCTTCGTGGGTTCGACAATGATGATACTGGACCTCAATCCTCCATGGATTCGACAGTGACGACTTTTGTACTGAGATCTCGCGTAGAATCAACAACTTCGAGAGACTTCTATTTTAGGTTTCTATGGATATCTGCCATTCAACAGGGAATGATTATTCAGTGGCTACAACAAATCATCTCTTACTCTATTTTATGATATTTATACCTTGTATGAGTTGAGTCATTACCTTCGTGTTAACCTCGTGTATGAGATGTGTACTCTTGACGACTTAGGTATATGTATGGGAATATACCTAAGTAAGGTTTGATGTTACTTTGTGATGTTTCTTCATGGATGTGTTGTGGTGATGCCCACATGGATTTCTTCTATGACATGTACCTAAGGGATACACATTGTGTTGTACTTTCTTTGTGGAGTTATTTCTACACTGGTGGAATGGTATTTGGTTGGGATCAATAGTTGGAGCCGGTTTTAGATTGGAAACTTAGGTGTACGTATGAGAATATACCTAAGTAAGGTTGGTTGATACGTTGTGATTGAATCTTATTACTATGGTTTATCCATATTGGATTCTGGGAGACCTTCAGGAGGTCTCAGGGCCCTCTACTGTGTATTGTTATAATCACCCCTGCACGGGCTTAACCTCCACCTTGTTGTGTTATGTGTAGTCGACGGTTAGCAGTGATCAAGGCTGAGGGTGACAGACAGGAGTCTGTTCGGAGTTGGACTAGATGGGATGTACCTCAGGGACGTGTTTTTTGAGATATGTACCTACCATTCATGTTGAATTCCATAGTGGATGATCCGGGAGCTGTTTTACCTTTTAACTTGTACTTGTACTTGTTGTTCATTTGGGTTTTTCTAATGGCCCAATTACTTTCAACACACCTTTCTTTTCGATATTAGTACTTGTTATTTTGATCTACTTCTGTTTAGACTGTGTGTTTTAAAATTATAAAGGAAATTCCTTCCCCTTTTATTGGGGATTCGCCTTTGGTGCTAGTCGCCAGCCCCTGGCCTATGGAAGGCGGTCTTGGGGTAGTCACAGCACGGGCCCTGATGATGGGTCATGAAAAATTAGAATCAGAGGAGTCCGTTTAAACGCAGAACAAGGACTCTGATTCTCTTAATGGAAATATTATTAAGTTTTTCTGGTGTGGTTACCAGTTTAGGGAAATCGGGTTTGGTGCGGTAGTTGACGTATCCATACACTAGTACTCTGACTTCTGATTTCCAACTTAGTGCATGAAAACACATATTTCGTTTGTGTTTCCTTTGAAAAGATTTCTTTTTAATTATTTTGAGTTAGCTCAGTAGGTATAAATTTGATCTTGGGACACCTATTTCGTTTCAGGATGTCTTCACTTAGTCAGTCAGTGCGGGTTCCGAGCAGAGATTGTGATGGTAGCACACCGAGTGACGAGGCCTCGGTGCAGGGCCCCATCACAGCGGAGGAACTAGCGGTAACACTAACCACTGGGCTACCATTTCTACTATCCCCAGCAGCAGAGGGTGAGCTCCCCTTGATCACATTTCAGGGGATCCTGTAACAGAGGCCTCTGAGTATTCGAGGTGAGACAGATTTTTAGACGGCTGGGTACTGGCTGGAGTTTGTAACTGGAGTTTTCTACAAAGTTGGGACACCCGCTGACTTGATGGTGCACCTAGTTGTTAGTCTCTTTCAGGAAGTATCTGAGAGGTTGTGGAGATTTCTTCTCCAGTTTTACGATAAGGCGACCCTCACTTGGGGGAAATTCGAGGGACTTTTCAGGGCGGAGTTTGTATTAGTGACTCTACACTCTGTGTGTACTCAGGAGCTACTGCACTTGCCACAGGGAAATCCGACAGAATCCTAGACATCTGTAGAAATAATTAGGCAGATGAAACGTGGGAAAAAGGGGGTAAGATATACTATTATACGACCCCATTATGTGGCATCAGGGGTATGGGGAACCCGAGGACATGGGAGATTTGAACGGAGAATGGTATGTTATTCCTACCGGAAACGAGGTCACATGGCGTGTGACTGTCCGACTCCCCGCAGAGTTTATTAGAAGACCGTAGGGGAGCCATTGAGATAGAGGAAGTGACAGGATCTTGAGAAATAGCTGAGATATGGATGATGCAGTGGAGCAGGTCCTTCAAGGGATGGTGGTCAGAGTCATCGAGCACTACTACCACTACCCCTAGACGTTTCACCTCGAGCTTCGGGAGCTGGTGGATAAGAGCGGGACTATCTCCAGGAATAGAGACCTTTTTTATTGATGCTTCCATCTTCATTGATGTCGTTTTTTGTGGTTTCTTTGTGTCTTTTTTACTTTGAGCTGGTGTAATAAATGATATTTGTCCTTTTTATGTTTGGTTTCCGTACCTTTTTGTGGTTCATACTGAGAGGTTTCGGTTAACACCATTGACTTGACCCTCACATTCGAGATTAATACTCGAGGAGACCCTATGACCACACACTGATGCCGATAGTGTGACTCAACCCTTAGAGGCTAGAGTAATGGTTGGATCTCTTAGTAGTAGTATCGAGGCCTTAAGACATCATCCATGGCATGAAATAGTACCGTTCATGTTAGGATTGACTGTATTAGGCAAAGTACATGGTTCATCCAGGGGATGAGACCTAATTTCACTTTTCTAAAAGGAGAAATCCTGGAAGCTCTTGTAAGACATAGGCAATGAAGGATGCACTTGATTTCATTACAATTGGCTAATCTCACCCATAGTTCGTTGAGTGAACAGTTTATAGTTAACTGTAATCTCAATAGTCTCATGCGTGTCTTCACGTAGAAGGACGTGAACCTGAGACAATGGCATTGGATTGAGTTCCTCTAGGACTATGACATTGAGATCGTCTATACTCCTGGGAAGGGGAACATTGTAGCAGATTCTGTCAGTGGAAGATCAGGCATTCAGCTACTAGGAGAGGTGATGGAACATCTAGACACGTTGCATATATCCTTTATAGATAAAGATGGATCATCCTTTCTACATTCTCTCACAGTCACTCCTTCGATGACCGCATTGGTGGCCAGGTATAAAGAAGGAAACAGCGAAGTTTGTCTCTCGATGCCTCACTTGTCAGCAATTAATGGAAGAGCATCAGGTACCAGCAGGCTTGGTTCAGTCTTTAGAGGTCCCAAAGTGGAAGAGGGATGAGATATCTAGGGACTTCGTCATGGGTATTCTACACACGTCTAGGGGACGTGACTGAATTTTTATGATCATCGACTGAGTCACCACGTCGGCCAACTTCCTACAGACCATAGATAGTATGAGATACCACAGAGAAGCTACAGGTCATTTAGGAGTGGATGAATACTGTGTAGAGAAGACAAAATTCATATGAATATAGGAGACAAAGACCTCTAGAGTTCTAGGATGGAGACCATGTATTTCTAAGGGTCTAAACTCGACGAGGTCTACAGATATTTGGCTGAGGTGGAAAGTTATCTCCGCGATTCATCGGACCTTTCCAGGACCTCAGCAGAGTAGGAAAGGTGGATTACCGCTTATCCCTTTCACCTTAGTTGCACTGGGTTCACGACGTCTTCCACGTATCTCAACTGAGTAGATAAGTGCACAAACCTTCTCTCATCATCGACCATGGGTTGCTGGACGACAACGATGGGGAGACTTTAACAGAGGTTCCAGAATAATTTGAGTATCGACAGGAGCGGGTCCTTCGTGGATGGTTGATACCTCTAGTGCCTATTTTCATGGCAGTATAGGAACCTCCAATAGATCACATGGGGAGTAGGAGGCTCAGATGTGTGCTCAGTACTCCACTTGTTTCCATAGTTGTGAGTTGTCGATTATAGGGACGTAGATCCCTGAGGTGAGGAGAATGTAAAGACTTTGAATTTCTATGTAATATTTTTTAATTAAATGGGAAATTTATGTGTTTGTGAAATCTAACAATGCGCGATTCCGAGGATCGGAGTGCCCGAAATGATACGTTGATGTTTTAGTTAAGATTATGTTAAAGCACATAAGTAGTCTTGTTGATAAAGTAGAATAACTCTTAAATGGTAACTTGGATCAGAAATCTGAGGGCACCGTTGCGCTATTGAAGGTGG
Source organism: Viscum album (assembly GCA_963277665.1). NCBI lineage: Eukaryota > Viridiplantae > Streptophyta > Magnoliopsida > Santalales > Viscaceae > Viscum > Viscum album. The sequence goes on along the minus strand of OY728122.1, from coordinate 262,695,393 downwards.
GTTTACCCTATGCGCGACTTAAGATTAGTCGGTGCAGGCCTCCTATGAGAAAACCCAAATTTGGCATAACCGTAAAAAAAAATATATAAATTAATTTATTTTTCATATGCCTATAACTCACAAACGTTAGCTCAGATTAAAAATCTGAAACCACCACTGAACTCGTGAGGTAATTCATTATTTAAGAAGATACTAACTTTTTCTATCGCGGGTCATGAAAAAAAGTTATTTTTTGGCCGCAAAAAATAATAATTAAGTGAAAAATATTTTATTATAAAATTCATAACATCTAAATGGTTACTCGGATTGAAAATCCGTGAGCACCGTTGGGTTCTTTGGGGCCTATTACACCTAGTCAAAGCCGAACCTCGGTAGGCACGGGAAGAGGGTGACTGATAAAAATTTTCCAAACTTTTTTCGGGTACGTTCAGTAAATGCGCAAGTGGTGTTTTATTAATTTTGAACTGGTTCTCGGAATTTAAATATGAGGGCACCGTTAAACTATAAGTGCCGACATTCACATAAGGAGACCTTCACCGCAGTTGCGTTCTAATAAGAGTGGAAGTTATATTTTGGGGTATTTAATTATGAGGAATAAAAATAAAGTGTTAAATTTATTTTTATTGGTGGTTGTTAAAGCTCCAAAAAGAGGATAGTCGTGGGGGGCCACCACAACATTACATCCCATGGGAGGCTATGTAGGCGGGGACCTCCTGCACGTTACTACCCTTTGGATGATATCCTCTGGTGGGGACAACCCGATTGACGAAACCCTTGGAACCCCCACTTAAGTGTGAAATCCATGAACTTCCCCACCATTTATTATTGCTAACTCTCCACCCATTAATTAAGTGAATGGTTTAATTTAATTAAAATCATTTTGAATTCATTATTACAACAACTTAATACGGTGTGATTCTTTATTATTATTTTTGGTTTGGCATAATTTTTTATGAGGGCTAGGAAAGGAGATTTGAGGGGGAGAAGAGCTCACCACCGAAGAACACGAGGAACGCATGTTCATCGCCAATGAAGGACGAAGAACACCATTATCGATCTTCGACCAAACCTAAGGAGTAGGATCATACCACCAAGAATTCCAACGATGGTTTGTCCTTGGTCTCCTACCACAGATGCTTCCTGACGTCAACGAGATGACACTGCCTTTTCCCGTGACTTTCTCAATGAACAATCGTCAAGAAAGGTAGGGGTTGTTTTACGATTGAATATTAACCTATGTACATTGTCGTAGGATGTGTCCTTTGAGAAAACATTGAAATCACTGTAACATGGAGGGTTCGGACAACACGAACATGGCCCGACCCTACCATTTGATTGATCTTCTTTGTTGATGATGGAGGAACGGACAACGGCGAACAAAGACGGCCGGTGATAGGATGACCATGGAAGAAACCGGCGGCGCAATGGTCGTTGGGTCTCCATGAGGGCTTGGCACAGACTCGCTATGTGATGGAGATCCGCTTCCACGACGGGCCATGGCGGAGGGGTGTGGCGCCGCGTGTTGGGCAGCAGGAGGTCGTGACCATGGCGGGCCGCAGAAAAGGGGCGCGGCACCGTCGCACCGTGCCAGGGGTGTAAGATTACGGCCAAAGCAGGACAAGGTAGGAGAGAAGGGGCACGAATCCATTGCGCCACACCGTAGTAGACCCACATCTTATGTTCATGGTGTATAGGGGAGGGAGGCCTATTGAGCCGGCCCCATGTGCACACTACACAGGTGGGACCCTTCGGGTCCCGTGATTAAAGGGGAAGGATCCATGTAACGGTCGTTATGAATAAACGGGGGGCGCGACACCCCCCCCCCCCACCCCTGTGTGGATATCCAGGACACACAGCTCACTGAGCTAGGCCACACTATCGGCCACTGGGGCGCACGACCAGCCGGGCTCGACCGCGGATCCAGTAGGGCCAGGCCCCGCGAGCCGCTGGGCCGGGCTGCCTTTGTGACGGGCCATCCACTCAGACCGTGACGACCACTCAGGTCGGGCCGACCATTTGGGCCAGGCCACCCCCTAGGACTGGGTCGGTACCATGGAATAGGTCGGTCCGGGTCGGCTAGACTGGGTCGGACCGGACCCAGACCATCTATGGCCCGGTTACACCTTTTAGCCTGTATTTTGGGCTACGGGTGACCGAATGACGAACCATCTATGTTGAAGGAATGATTAGAGTAGGATGGTTCTTTTGTTATACACCACATGAGGTTTGGAGGCCGTTGGTTTATGTCCGGGTTGGTTTGAACCTAAAAACCCAACTGGGCCCCTCGAACTGAAAAACCAATTACTCTTACACCGAGCGTCCACTTAATGCGCCGTTTGATGCGTTGGGGTCCTTATGATGAGAATGAACCATGATATACATAAACTAAAGACTTCATGGTTGTTGATTTATCGACACTTGTCTCGAGGATTGGACCCTCCCGGAATCGAGCGTACTAGATGTGGAACCTCTATGGGTTTGACAATGATGACACAAAACCTGGATCATATGTGGGTTCGACAGTGAGGAGACCTGAACTGGGTCATCTATGGGATTGAAAGTGATGAGATTAAACCTGGATCCTCTGTGGTATCGACAATGATGAGACTAGTTCTGCATCCTCTATGGATTCGACACTGACAAGACTGGACCTGGATCCTCCGTGGGTTCGACAGTGGCGAGACTAGACCTAGATCCTCCGTGGGTTCCTCAATGACGAGACTGGACCTAGATCTTCTGTGGGTTCGACAGTGATGAGACCAGACCATGATCCCCCTTGCATTCAATAGTGACGACTTTTTTACCAAGATCTCACATAGGATCGACAATTTCGATGGACTGTTGTTTTAGGATTCTATGGTTATCTTCCATTCATTAGTGAAATATGTTTCAATGGCTAAAAGAAATCATCCCTTACTCTCTTTTAATTTGTGTATTCATGTTGTGATAAGAGTCATTACCTTCGTGTTTAACTCATGTATGAAATGTGTACTCTTGATGACTTTGGTATATTTATGCGTATATACCTAAGTAAGGGTTGATGTGTTTTCGTGAAGTTGCTTCATGGACATGTTGTGGTGAAGCCCACATGGATTTATTCTTTCAGTTGTACCTATGGAATACATCTTGTGTTTTACTGTATTTTAGGATTATTTTATACACTTTTGGAATGGTATGTGGTTGGGCTCAAGTGTTGGAGCCGGTCTGTGATTGGTAACATGGGCATATGTATGGGCATATACCTATGTAAGGTTGGTTTATACTTTTTGATAGTATCTTACAACTATGGTTTATCCATGGTGGATCGTGGGAGACCATCTAGAGGTCTCGGTGTCCTATGCTTAGTACTGTAATACTCAATCATGCACGGGCTTTGCTCGCATGTCATTGTGTTCTGTGAAGACAACCGTTAGAAGTGATCAAGGTTGACGGTGACGAACGGGAGGCTCCTCCGAGTTGGACAAGATGGGACATAACATTGGGACGATCTGTTTGAGATCTATACCTACCATTCATGTAGGAATCCCCGGTAGAAAATCCAGGAGTCATTTTCCCTTTTTACATGTACTTGTACTTATTGTTCAGTTGGGTTTGATTACTAGCCCACTTATATTCGGCACACCTTTCTAATCTATATTAGTACTTGTTTCTTCTTCTGCTTGTGTTCAAACTGTATGTGTTACAAGATTAAAAGAAATGCCTTCCACTTTTATCGGGTATTCTCCTGTTGTGCTAGTCACCAGCCCTTGGCCTATGGAAGGTGATCTTGGGTTAGTCACGGCACGGGCCCCGAAGATGGTTTGTGACAAATTAGTTTCATAGGAGTAGGTTCTACCGCAGAACATGGAATCTGATTCTTTTAATGGAAATATTATTATGTTTCTTGGGTGTGGTTATCGGTATAGGGAAATAAATGTTGGTGCGGCGGCCTATGCATCCATAAACTAGGACTATGACTTCTGATTTCTGACTCATTGGTTGAAAACACTGATTGTGTGTGTGTTTCTGTTGAAATTTTTTCATTGTAATTACTCTGAGTCAGCTCCCCAAGTATACATTTGATAGTGGAACACCTGTTTCATTTCACGATGTCTTCACCTAGTCATTTAGCACAGGTTCCGGGTAGAGAGGGCGATGGTAGCACACTGAGCGATGAGGGCTTGGTGCAGGGCACCATCACAACGGAGGCACCAGCGGTACCACTAACCGCCCGACTACCGTTGCTACAAGCCCTAGCAGTAGAGGGTCAGCACCGCTTGAGCGCGTTTCATGGGTTCTTGTGATAGTGGCCTCCGAGGTTTTGAGGCGAGACATATTTTCAGATGGCTGGGTACTAGCTGGAGATTGCAGCACGAGTTTTCCACACATTTGGGTCACCTGATCACTTGATGGTGCACATATATGTTAGTATCTTTTAGGGTGCATCTGAGTGGTGGTGGAGCCTCATGCTCTGGTTTTATGATGAGGTGACCCTCACCTTGGGGAACATTGAAGGTCTTTTCAGGGAAATGTTTGTATAAGTGACTCTACGCTCTGTGTGTACCCAAGAGCTATTGCACTTGCCACAGGGCATACTGACAGTATCCGAGATATCTGTAGCAGACATTAAGAAGATGACACGGGGGTCACAAGTAGGATAGATCAACAATTATATGACCCCAAGATGTGGCATCGTGGGTGCGGGGCACCCAAGGCCAGTGGATCATTGAATGGAGAATGGTCTGTTATTCCTGGAGGAAACGGGGTCATAGAGCACGTGTCTATCCAACTCCCCACATAGTTGATCAGCAGGAGTTACAGGATCCATAGAGATAGAGGAACCAAAAGGAGCATGATCATCATCTGAGCGGTGGATGAGGAATTATAGCAGGTCCTTCAGTGGATGGTCGTCATAGTAATTGATCACTACTACCACCAACCCTAGACGGTTCACCTCAAGCTCCGCAAGCAGGTGGATAAGAGCGGGACTAGCTCCAGGCATAGAGACCTTTGTTCATTATGCTTATAGCTTTATTTATGTCATTGTTTTTTGTCGATTTATGTCTTTGTACATGGAACTGCATTAATAAAAGACACATGTCCTTGTGACATTTTCCTTCCTGCCTTTTTCTGTGGTTGATACTGAGAGGTTCCGGTTAAAAACATTGAAATGATACTCACATTCATGATTCCTACTAGAGGAGACCCAGTGACCACAAACTGATGCCAACAGTGTGACTCAACCATTGGAGGTGAGAGTAATGGTTGGATATCATGGTAGTAGGATCGAGGGCTTTCGACGTCGTCCATGGCATGAACTAGTACATTTCATGTCAGGATTTACAGTATTAAGAAAAGGACGTGGTTGATCCAGGGTATGAGACCGAATTTCTCGTTTCAGAAAAAGAGAAATCTTAGAAGCTCTTGTATGACGTAGGTGAAGAAGGGTGCACTCGAGTTATTTACAATTGGCTAGTCTCACCCATAATTTGTTGAGCGAATGGTTTACGATTAACACTAATCTCAATTGTCTCAATTGTGTCTTCTCATAGAAGGACCTGAAACTGAGACAACGGCGTTGGCTTCAGTTCCTCCATGACTATGACATTGAGATAGTCTATACTCTTAGGAAGGGGAATGTTGTAGAAGATTCTCTTAGTAAGAGATCAGGCATTCAACTGATAAAAGAGGTGATAGGGTAGCTGGCCGCATTGTAGATATCATTTATGGATACAGATGGAGAAGCCTTTCTAAAGTCTCTCACAGTCACTACTCCACTTCTTCAGCAAGTCAGGGAGGCGCAGCATGGGGATGCTGACTGTGAGATATGACATGATCATATATCCACTAGACAGGAACTTAATAGATTTTTTTGAAGGTGTTCAACACGCCATCCTCTTCAGAGAATTTACTATGGTTCCAGTTTCACATTAAGAGAAAGTGTTGAGGGAGTTTCACATATCCCCTTTATCAGTATATCCATGAGTGTTGAAGATGTATTAGGACCTTCGATGACAGCACTGGTGGCCAGATATGAAGGGGGAAGTAGCAGAGTTTGTCTCTCGATGCCTCACTTGTCATTAAGTGAAGGCAGTGAATTAGGTACCAGATGTCTTGGTTCAGCCTTTATAGGTCCCAATGTGGAAGAGGGATGATATATCCATGGACTTCGTGATGGGTCTTCCATTTACGTCCAGGGGACATGTCTCTATTTGGGTGATTCTTGACAGAATTACAATGACGTCCAACTTCATTCAGACTAGAGATTGTATGAGCTACCATGGAGAAGGTGTAGGTCATCCAGGAGTGGATGAAGACTGTGAAGAGCAGACAAGAGTCATATGTTGTCAAGAGACAGAGACCTATAGAGTTCGAGGATGGCGACCACGTCTTTCTACAGGCCTCACCTCAACGTGGTCTACAATGATTTGGCCGAGGTGGCCAGTAATCTCCCCAATTCATTGGACCTTTCCAGGTCCACAGTAGAGTAAGAGAGGTGTATTGCTGATTATATCGTTCACCTGAGTTTCACCGGGTGCACGACGTCTTACACGTATCTCAGCTCAGTGGATACGTTCACGACCCTTCTCACATCATCGATCATGGGGATCTAGACATCGACAATGGTGATACTTTCATAGAGGTTCCCATATAAATTGTTGATATATAGGAGTTGTTCCTTCATGGATGGTTGATAACTCTAATGCACATTTTCTGGTAGCACGTGAACCTCCAGGAGAGCACATGGGGAGTAAAAGGTTCATATGCATGCTCAGTACCCCACTTGTTCCCTTAGTTGTGAGTTGTGGATTACAGTGACGTAGAGCCCTAAGGTTGGGAGAATTTAAAGCACCAGAATTTACATGTAATTTTTTTTAATTAAATTGGAATTTTATGTGTCCCTAAAATCTGACGGCGTGGGATTCCAAGAACTGGAGTGCCCTGAATGATCCTTCGAAGTTTTTGTTAAGATTATGTTAAGGCTCATATGTAGTTTTCCTAAAAAAGTGGAATAAAACATAAACGGTAAATCAGATCATAAATGTGAGTGAACTGTTGCACTCAGGGTGGCGGGTTTACCTTATGCGTGACTTAATATTAGTCGGTGCGAGCCTCCTGTGAGAAAACCCAAATTAGGAATAATCGTAAATAAAATAATTAAATAAATTATTTTATTTTTTATATTCTTATAACTCATAAACGGTAGCTCACATTAAAAATCTGAGACCACTGCTGAACTCATTAGTGAAATATTTATTTATGTAGATACTAACATTGGCTGACACAGGTCCCCAGAAAAAGTTAGTTTTTGGCCGTAAATAATGTAATTAAGTTAAAATTATTTTATTGTAAAATTCATAACATCTAAACGGTAACTCGGATTGAAAATACGAGAGTACCGTTGGGTTCTTTGGGGCGTACTTCACCTAGGAAGAGCCTAACCTCTACCGGAGTGGGTCGAGGGTGACTGATAATAATTTTCTGAACTTTTTTACGGATATGTTCAGTAAATGCGCAAGCATCATTTTATAACATTTGAACTGGTTCTCAGAATTGAAATTTGAGGGCACCGTTAAACTCGAAGCAGTAGAATTCTCTTAAGGAGACCTTCACCAGAGTTGCATTATAATTGGAGTGGAATTTATATTTCAGGATTTTTTTATTAAGTTGAATAAAAATAAAGTGTTAACATTATTTTCATTGGTGGTGGTTAAGGCACCAAAAGGAGGATAGTGGTGGGGGCCAACACACCATAACCTCCCATCAGAGGTAATGGAGGTGAGGCCCACCTACACGTAACCTCCCTTTGGAAGATATAATATAGTGGGGACCACCTGGGTGATGAAACCCTTGGAACCCCCACTTAATTGTGAAACCCTTGAAATTCCCCCCCCCATTTATTTTGGCTAACTCCACACCAATTAATTAATTTAATGTTTTCATTTAATTCAAATCATTTTGATTTCATTATGACAAAATGTAATAATGTGTGATGCTTTTTTATTATTTTTTGGGTTGGCATAATATTTTGTGGGGGCTAGGAAAATAGATTTGAGGGGGAGAAAATCTCACAACTGAAGAACGTGGGGAACGCCTCTTCATCTCCAATGAAGGACGACAAACACCTTTCTCGATCTTCGAACGAATATAAGGAGAAGGTCTGACCATAAAGAATTCCAACGACGCTTCATCCTCGGTCTCCTACGCCAGATGCTTCCTAACATTAACGAGACGACAACTCATTTTCCCACGACTTCTTCTATGAACAATCGTCAAACAAGGTAGGGGTTGTTTTACGATTGAATATTACCCTCCGTACCACATCGTATGATATGTTCTTTGATAAACGAATAATATCACAGTAATGAGGAGGGTTTGGACTACATGAACACGGACCTTCCATCCCCGTTGATTGATAGGGTTTGTTGACGATGGCGGATCGGACTGCGACGTACAATAACGGTCGGGGACGTGCCGACCGCGAAAGAAACCGGTGGCGCAGAGGCCGCTGGGTCGCCAAGAGGGCACGAATTCGCCTCTCTATGTGGAGGAGAGCCGCAAAAGAGGCACACTGCTCCATCGCGCCACGCGGAAGGCAGAAGGAGGCCGCGACCAAGGCGGGATGTGGTAGAGGGGCGCAGTGTCGTCGTACCCCGCAGGGGGTGTAGGACCGCGGCCAAGGCTGACCGCTGTGGGAGAGTAGGGGCACAGTGCCGTCGCGTTGCACCAGAGAAGAACTGGGGCCTAAGGCTGCAGTGGATAGGGGAGGGTGGTCAGCTGAACCAGCCGCTGGTGCATGCTACATTGGCGGGACCCTTCTAGTCCCACAGTTATAGAGGACAACACCATTCTTCGGCTATTACGAACAATAGGGGGTGCGACACCCCCCCCATCGTGGTAAGTTGGGCCACACGGCGTGGCCAGCCGGGCCGCACGACCGGCCTACTACGACCCGCCGTCCAGGCCACACGGACGACTGCTGGGCCCCGCGAACGGTTGGGTCAGGCCCGGATGGGCCAGCTCGGCCAGGCCCCGCGAATCACTGGTACAAACCACCCGGACCTCCGGGTCGGGCCACCCATTCAGGCGGGGCCGCCTTCCGGACGGGCCTGCCACTCGGGCCAAGACGACCACTCAGGCTAGGCTAACCACTTGGGTCAGGCCGCACCCTTGGACCGGGATGAACCCGCGGATCGGGTCAGATCCCAGTTCGGACCCGGTCAGGCCAGGTCGATCTGACTGGGTCGGACCGGACCCGCTATGTCCCTATTACACCATTAAACCCGCTTTTGGGCTAAAGGTGTACGAACGACGAACCGTATACTATGAGGGAAGGCTTATAGTTTGACCATTCTTTTGGAATACCCCACTTGAGGTTTGGATGCATTTGGGTTATGACCGGGTTGGTTTGAACCTTAAAAACCAACCGGGCCCCTGGAACGGAAAAGCCAATAACTCACTGACTGGGTGTTCGATTGATGCGTCTTTTGTCGGGTTGGGTTCCTTATGATGAGACGGAACTACGAGATACATCAAATTGAGACTTCATGGTAGTTGATGTATCAGCACTTGGCTCGAGAAGCGGACCCTCCGGGAATCGAGCATACTGGACATGGATCCTCTATGGGTTCAACAGTGATGAGACTCGACCTGGATCCTCTATGGGTTCGACAGTGTAGAGACTGGACCTGGATCCTCTGTGGGATAGACAGTGACAAGACTAGACCTGGATCCTCCATGGGTTTGACATTAGCGTGACTGGACATCGATCCTCCATGGGTTCGACATGGACAAGACTAGAACTGGATCCTCAGTTGGATCGACAGTGATGATACTGGACCTCAATCCTCCATTGGATAAAAATCCATGAATTTTGTACCGAGATCTCACATAGGATCGACAGCTTCGACAGACTGTTGTTTTAGGTTTTTACTAATATCTAACATCCGAAAGTGAAAGATGATTCAGTGGTAACAAAAAATCATCTCTTACTCACATTTAAGTTATGTATACCTGGTGTGAGATGAGTCATTACCTTCATGTTTACCTCATGTTTGAGATGTGTATTCTTGACGAATTAGGTATATGTATTAGCATATACCAATGTTCGGGTGGATGTTTATTAGTGATGTTTTTTTGTGGATGTGTTGTGTTGAAGCACACATGGATTTCTTCATTGAGCTATACCTAAGGGACACACCATGAGTTGTACTTTCATTTTGGAGTTTTTTATGTAGTTGTGGAATGGTATGTGGATGGACTCAAGAATTAGATCCAGTTTGTGATAGGTAACTTAGGTCTATGTATGGGAATTTTCCTAAGAAAGGTTGGTCGATACTTTGTGATTTTATCTTACTAATGTGGTTTATCCGTAGTATATTTTGGGAGGCATCGGGGTCCCCTACTGAGTATTTTTATAGTCACCCCTGCACAGGCTTCGCCCGCACCTTGTTGTGCTATGTGCAGATGAATGTTAGCAGTGATCGAGGCTGAGGGTGACAGACGAGAGGCTGGTTGGAGTTGGACTAGACAAGATGTACCTCAGGGATCTGTTGTTCCATATTTGTACCTACCCTTCAGGTAGGATTACCCACTGGACAATCCAGGAGATGTTTTCCCTTTTAACTTGTTCTAGTACTTGTTGTTCATTTGGGTTTTTATACGAGCCCACTTAATTTAATCACAAATTTCTTTTATATATTATTACTTATGGATTATACTTCTTGTGTCCAGACTGTGTGTGTTACAGGTTTAAAGGCAATGCCTCCCCATTTTATTGGGGATTTACCTTTTGTTCTAGTCGCCAGCCCCTGGCCTATAGAAGGTGGGCTTGGGGTAGTCACGACACCAGTCTCGAGGACGACTATGACAAATTCTCCTCCTGTAAGTCTAATGATGTAAAATATTTGTAAATGTCATAAAATATTCAAAAATGGTTTTTCACTATCAATGATAATGTATTAAAAATAGATAAAATGAGGAATCTGGACGTGTCAATTTATGAATGCACTAAACTGCACATTATAAAACAATTTTGAGACAGTTTTTTGGGTCTTTAACGAAATGATTATTAATTTAACCATTTTATAGTTTATGGTAGAAAATAATATTTGCCTAAGGTAACATATCCTATAATCAAAAAAAATAAAAGGCATAATTTAGGCCAACATAATAAAAATATGAATTTATTTTTTTAAGATGAAATTTGGAAAATTGATAAAATTTCATTTAAAATAATTAATGTATAATGTATGTAAACCAATTTATTAAATAATATAACTCATTTTCTAAAATAAAAATTTTGAATTTTTAAAATAAAAATTTTATAATAAAAATTATATAGTTACATATAAAATAGATATTCATTATTGAAAAATATTTTATAGATTTAAAATTCTAAATAATATTCCAATATTGTAAACAATACAACATGGTCAAAAAATCCGTATTCTCACTAATTAAAACAGATTAATCATTTATAAGAGACCAAAAAATTTATCCTAATATAATATTTACTACTTGAATTCAAAAATGATGTTCCATTTTTTCAATTAAAATTTGGAATTTTATAAATTTTACTTTAAATGAAAATCAAATATTTTACGAATAAAATTTTTTATATAAATAATTATTCATCTGAAACATCATTTTTTACTAATTTTAGTTTATTGAGTATTAATTTTTTTTATATTTACGTATATGTTTAAAAATAATTCCATTAAATATTGTAAAATTCTTTTTTATGACTATTTTAGTTAATTATTCTAATATAAGATACCCCAATTTTTAATTTTTTTTGAATTGAATAATTTTCTAAATTATAATAAATAAAAAAAATATGTTATATCTATTTTAATTGGATTTAATATTTTCATCAAGTATGGTTTATATTGTTAATGTATTTTTTTATTTTAGTAGGTTGTCATATTAGATCATTTTTACGTTTGATAGAAGATATTAATGATAATATTAATTTAATGTATCTAAAATCCCAAATTGTAAGATTCTATAACCATTAAATAAATTTGAGAATTAAAATTTAAATTAATACTCATTAATGAATTTAGGTGATTTTAATACTAAAATATCCATCATTCAGGATGTATAATATAATAGAACATGTTCCTTACTCAATTAGAATTTACCATGTTACATATAATTCCTAAAAAATAATTATTCATTAATATCATAATTTTACCATGTATATATATCTCGTAATAATATATTCTCTATTAGATCTAATTTAAAAAATATTTAAACTCCATGCCATTAATGCATGGGGAAATAATTTAATTTGATAAATATTATCACTATCCTTAACCATATGTTTATTTAAATTTGTTTATATACTAAACAATTTGAAAATATATATCATAGTGTCAATATTATTTTAAACTACCATAAATATTGTGTATTATTATTTTTTAATTAATAAAAAATTTCCTGGATATCAATACCTTATAACTCTATTTATTTCAAATAAACAAACACTTTACAATTTCAATGTTCAAATGATATTAATCATACAAACTATCTATACCCCAATCATGTGTTCTCCAAATGTTATTTCAAAAATATAAAAATTCCATTATATAAATCATTAATGTTATTGACATCATTTATTTTATGTTCCCAAACCATTAATGAATATATATAAATGTATAGTTCAAATATATTTCACCAAATCCTCATAAATATTTTAATATAGTCAAATATCATTTATAAATATAAGTCATTGTTCATAATATATAAGAGTACCATGATTTAATTTCTATTTTTTTATTAAACCAAAAACCTTGGGTAATACATTGAAACTCATATTTTACATTATAACAGAATTATAACAAAACATGAAATAATATATACATGATACCATATTTGGATATACAATACATTGGTTTCATAAAACATACATTTTTAACTAACATTATCATTATAATATTTTTTTTAAAAATACCTTAAAAATTATTTTTATAATACAAAATTTAGTATATGAATATGAATGCACAATCCTATGTAGTCCATTAAATTTTCACATACATTTCAACCAATGATAATATTTCTTACAAGTTTTATCTTATATGTAACTTGGTTCTTACCAGAATAGTATATGTTTTATTGAATAATACATCTTAACCTATTACCTTATTATATTAATCATATCAATATTTTATAATGGGTCTTAAAAAATGTGATACTTGAAATCTGATAACATTATAGTGTCTAACATGGTGTTCAGACATTTGAAACCACAGCCTATACTATAATGAAGATGAGGTCAATGATCAACAATCATTATCAGGGTTATTACCACAAGGCTTGTGTTTGTCAAAGACACATCAACCTACATGTATCCAGATAGTGATTTAACATATTGGTGAGCCACAAAATCAGGACATTCATAATTTTTTTCGATGTTATCATATACAATGAACTGTGACTTGGATTTCAACATGGGAATTTAAATTATTTAATATTATACTAACCATAAGAATAGTATAAATAAGACTAGAAAACCTATGTTATTATGATAACCCATAACACAGTAAAATTTATAAATATTTTTTCTCAAATTTATTATCATTTGATAATTTACAAATAATAAATGTTTTTTAAATACTATTTTGATTCCAAATATCTCAGCTCGAAGATGTGGCCATCAAAAATTATATGACATAATGAAAAAATTTCATTATAATAAATTTTATAGACCTATATGGTAAATATCTTTATAGAATTATAAAAAAATATTTATGTATAAAAAATTATTTCATTTTAACTAATAAATAGTTTTTTATACTATTACAAGAACTATATAATCCATTATTAGACATATATAAATTCAATATAATCCTCAAAATAAAATATTATAGATATTTCTTACTTTTTTAATCCTCATTACTTGAGGAATGAAATATAAGAAACATGTATTGTTACATTCCAAATTATTATAAATATATAATTATAAATTGGATAACATATGTATGTTTATGATTTATGTATAATCACAATCATTATATATATATATATATGAAAATATACATATATAAATGAATGGATTATAAATTATACCCTAAATCAAGAAATATCAAAAGGAACGAATCCAGAGAGTGAAAAAATAGTAACTACACATGATCTATTAGTGTATAATTATTAGCATATTTAATATTAATGTAATATTCCCTTAAAAATAATGATAACAAATACATTTTAACAAATATAAACAAATGGAATTTATAATTTTATGTATAAAACATTCCTAATCATAATTTAAATAAAATTTAAATTATAATGCTTCATGTTTTAAATATAAAAATTTCCCATGCACTTCCATATAAATAAATTACATGGTTTCTGTTATTGAAAAAAATTCCCTTGACTCTAATTATGAAAAATACTGACAGTTAATTTTTTGAGAAAACAAAATATTCATTCATCCAACATTAATAATCCATATGCAATTAATATATTTTTTATTATAAGTTATAAATCTAAAATCAATGTATTGGTGGATTATATAGGACCCCAGCTGTGACTTATATACACATATGAACCCCATTTGAAAAAGGTTAAGGAGAACGTCATAATCATTCCATGGATAATTTTGTTTCTCAAGAAACATTAAGATGGTAAAAAAAATTTCCACATTTTATTGGTAGATACAAATTACTTATTAAAATTGAAATAGTATTTAAAATAAAAATTTACTTAGTGGGTGATATAAAATAAATTTCAATGAAATAATACATTCAAAGGTAATGATGAATATAGTACATAAACTATTAATGAGTTTTTTGAAATCATATTTATAATTATTGAATAATATGATGTCATAAATAAAATTCATAATTTTTATTAAATGGTAATGGGGAAAAAGTTGATAAAATTTTAAATATTAAAATATTAAGGAATTATTGAACATTGAAAACAAAATCTTTATTTCCAAATGGTTATGTGAAATCATTTTGAAAACATATAATATTTAATATATATATATATATATATATAAAGTAACACTAAATAGTACATTATATCTTCAGTGGATGTTATGA
This sequence comes from Viscum album, assembly GCA_963277665.1. NCBI lineage: Eukaryota > Viridiplantae > Streptophyta > Magnoliopsida > Santalales > Viscaceae > Viscum > Viscum album. The sequence continues at coordinate 262,680,361 of OY728122.1, read as the reverse complement.
AACCATTGAATAAAATAATATTTTAAACACTAAATAATTTATATATGAAAAATTATAGATTTAATCCTAAATAATTATGGGCTGTAAGAAAAAATATTTTATCTTAAATATTTAGAAATCATTTTGAATATATAAAAATTCAATTATTGTATACACAAGTTTTAAGAGATATTTTAAGGAATCCAATATAGAAGTGGTTGAGTGATATATAGATTAGTCATGATAATGAAATATTTGTGTTTAAAAATTATAATGGAGAATCATTTTTTGTAATAATGTTGATGGAAATTTTTTATAATATGTCAGTAAAATTATATGGTACTATTATCTCAAAAAATGATTCAATTTTAAGATAATTAAATTCATCGATAAATTAAATTCTATTAAAAAAATCATTTTCCATATATTAATTTAGAAAAATATTATGAATTTGTAAATAAAATAATTTATCAAATATAGAAAAATGATTCTCATGGAATATTATCTGAACTCAATGAATATAAATTTGAGAAATATGTTCTCTTATGGATTTCATAATTTGTGATTGATGGGGAAATATTTTATGTTATTATGTGCTATAATTTTAAATAAAAAACTATGAAAAATTAAAATATTATAAAATATAAATGAATAATTTACCATACATATATGAAATAATATAATTATGATCAATCATAATTTAGTGATAGATAATTGTTTTTTGATAAAACAAATACTACAAAAGAAATGTAAAAATAAGGTGTTTTCCATGAAAATAAAATTAATAAATCTTGATATGAACTTTATTAATTATAAATTGATGTAATATGTATGTTAATTTAACATGTAAAGTATGTTATGATTTACAGTATTGAAAATCTCTCATGGTTTATAAAATGAGATAAAGTGTCCCTAATAAGTTTACCATCATAATCGAACACATGTGACACTCCTTTCTAACAATAATAAATATCTAAATACAGTAGTACTAATAATGTTTTTTTTATAAAATGCAATATTTCATTAATCATATAAAACTACATTTTATTAAATTCATATAAATAAATGAAATTATTCTATTAACATGTTTAATCAATAAAACTCTTTATTTTTTTCTAATTAAAATTATAAAAATTATAAACTATATTTTTATTATAACTAAATATAAAATGAAGAACATAATTTATAGGAACATTTATCTTTTTAATAATATAATTTTATTAATATTTTTACTTTTAAAAAGATAAATAATTTCAAATTTATATTTCAATTTAAAAATCCATATAAAAAAATTAAATAATATTTTAGCTATGATTATTTTTAATTTTAATGAAAATACAAAAAACCACAAGTTTTGATTGTATTTAACTACACAATCTTTATAAATATTACTAAAAAAATTATTAATATTTTATTAACTGATTATTATATTTTATTTACTATGGATAAAATTATTCATGTAATTTTTAATATAGTGTGTTTCATTTTAGTCAGGTTTTGTGTTCATTTAGTTTTTTGTGTGAACCATGATATTAAGGATGATATTAATTTAAAGGTTAATAAATATCATTTAATTATATTAATACAATGAAATATGATACTATAAATTAATTGTGGAAAATATGTGAATTTTTTTATTGGTAAAAATACATTAATCAGTCGATTAAAGGTGACATAAATTGTATATAGTAGTTTTAAATCCCCAAATGAAAAATCCAAATAAGTTTCATAAATTACTCTAAATGGAGGACTTGAGGCCAATTAAAATTCAATGATTAGCTGAAATAACATAATAAAATGATTAGTATTGGATAGTTTTTCATATGAAATATTATAATTATTAGTCTTCTTGATTGGAAAATAGTTATATTTTTTCACTGAAATTTCTTTACACCCTTAATAATTGATGTCAAATATATTTTCAAATCAATTATTTCAATTGAATATTTCATTATAATTTTTTAATATTATATTTTGAAATATTTTGGAAATATATATCAAAATGAAAAATAAATGGCATCTACACATTATAAGTCATTACAAATATTATATTTTTTAATAAATGAAAAAAACTTTATGAAGATTAAAATTTTTAAGTAAAAGTGGTGAAAATTATTTTGGTTATTGTATGTGTCCAAATAGAATCAAGATTAAGTGTTTTAATAAAATTTACTACAAAAGGATTATTTTAAAAGACATCATTCGGCTCCTTGAGTTCTAATGACTCACTTAAACTAGATGATATTACAACATTATTTATAAACCCATTTAATATTACATTTAAATAAATTAATGATTCTTTCATAAAATTATATGTTTATATATTAAATATTCATCATCTAATTATTAGTGATTTTAACATCAGGTTCATTATAAAGGTGTGTTGTAATATATATATTATTTAAATGATGGGTGATAATAGTTTTCAATTATTTGATTATTTTATAAGACAATATGATTTTATTTGGATAGAGTAAAAATAATATATATAGCGGGTGATGTGGTTCAGAAAAATGGAGATGATGATTTAGAAATATGTTGGTGGGATTAAAGTTAAACCAGTTATTTTTAATAATGTTTTTTATATCTAATATTGTTTCTAATATTAATTATGAATTATAAGTTATTGGTCTTTTTAATAACAGATCATTGAAGAACTAGTATAATTAATGTTGATAATATTTTATTTTGGATTAAATAATCACATTTCAGAACATTTTCAAATGTTTAGGTGTTAAATCCTTTTTTGATGTTCTATATAAATCTATTAATTGATATTTACATGAATAATATCATATGAATTTTCATTTATTTTCATATTTAGAAGATTATTTAACAAATACATTGTTAAACCCATGTGATTATGAGGATTCATTATTTACATAATTTTATTGGAAAAAAAATTGAAAAGCATGAATTTTTTAATGTATGTTGTAGATATATTCTTGAATATTTATCTAAAGAGGTTGTGAATGAATTAATTTAATGTGATATTATTTGATGTTGTAAAAAAATAGATAAATCTGTTTTATAAACAATCATCATGTAATAGAATTGTTAATCATCACTTGAATGATGTGGTTTTTTAAATTATTGGTTTTTGATATATAGAGGAATATTATATAGTTCTATAAAAATCATTTAGTCTGTGTTTGTTTTATATTTTTATCCATAAGTTTCATTGTGTTCTATGAAATAAAAATTCATGATATTTTTTATAATAATATTAGATTTCTGAATATCATTATAGACAATTGTATAGATCATATTCCCATTATTATATTCATCTACATGATAAGTAATGACTGATTTTTATAAAACACATTTTTTTATCTCTATAATGATAAATGAATTTTTACTATGATATGATTAATGATAATCGCATTATATATTTTTAAAAAATAATCCATAATTATTTCTATGAATATTACAGTAAAAATTAAATATGATAAATTATTAATCCAACTAATAAGGTACAAAATAATGAGATGTTATAATGGAAAATTGATTTATATTTATTTTTATTTAAATTATAGACTAAATATTTTCTTGGATAATTGTTTGATAAATAATTCCACATCATGGTTTAATATTAAATATAGATAATGATTTATGAAATGTGGGAGTGTATTATATTTAAAATAGAAATTATATTACATAGTATTATTTTTCCAATTGAATAAATTATTTTTTTAAAAAATTTAGTCTTTTAAATGTGGAACTATTATCTATTTGTAAAAGGATAATAATTGAAATATATTGTAACATGGAAATTATAAAAAATAAATTTATTGACATATAATAATGGAAATAAAAAAAGGTGATCATGGGAAATTATAGAGACATAAATATAGGAAATATGAGATCATTTACATTTAATATAAATAATAGAGAATCTAGAGGATATTTAATTTTTTCATTTTGTCCAAATGAATAGATTTCTAGGATCATACAATTGATATATTGAGGAGAAAAAAGTATTTTTATTGAGATCAATCATTGCGAAAGCTAATAAAAATAGTGAATAACATGTGCACTAGTTTTCATTACATTAAAATATATATTTTCAATAAAATACAATAAACATTGATGGTATAGGTAGCATAAGTTATTGATGAATTAAATTTAATTATTCATTTTTTTGAAATGTATTATTGTAATGTGAATATTTTCCCATACCTTGCCATCCCCTGGTGATGATCCCTGTAATCTAACCCCTTGTGTCTCCTATAATAAAATAGTTTTATCCCAATGAAAAACACTTTCTATTGCTCACTATTGTCTCATAATAGACTAATTCTTGTACCCATTGGACGTCCCGTATTATTTTAGTGGGAATTTTCACCATTTAAACGTACTTTTGGAAAATTCCCAAAAGACCACACATCCTAATAACTACTCAAGGGAATGCACATGTAAATGTGTAGTTCTAATATAGTATGCCACTAAAAGGAAATATGACCCTTCTCAGCATGTGTAGAATCATTTGTCCTTTATGTCTCAATTTTATAGGGGTGATATACTTTACACTCCTATATAGAAAAAAACAATCATTGCGGACCATGAGCCGCAAAATCAAATAATGCCTCTACACTTACAGATGTGTGATGGCTCTAATACCATACCACATGAAATTATATTTCCTAGGTTATAAAACATATAATCAAAGACCATGGTCTTCCTAAAATGACATGGGTTCTTTCCCAACAACCCATATAATCATAATAACAGGGGAACTTATCAAACAAATTTTATTCCACAAAACCAAACACATGTTTTGTGTGTTTTTTTCTTATGTCACACACACCATAGGAAAAATCCTAGATAGACTCTCATCATGACCACTACTAAAAGAAATGCATAATTAAATGTGGGTAGCTAATCTGGTTAGCTTCAAAAATGGATGGGGCACCTTGTTGACATGGGTGGTAACCTTTATCGGTTTGACACTCACTTTTCTAAAGACATTACAAAATTTATCCAATCACTTTTTTCACTTATATTGTTGTCTGGTGAGTTATTCATGTTCATTATAAATATATTGATTGCGTATTCCTTGTATTATCCATGTTTTGGTGAAAAATAAAAATATATATGCACATGTTTTATATTTACTCAATCAAGAGTGATTATACGGGAGAAAAATATTTATTACTCTATATTAGTAAATTACATAAAATAAAAGAATGATATTTTCAGATATTATGATACCTAATCCACCCCTAATAAACATTATTACATGGTTATTAATTAAAAATAATATTATTAAATTCATTATAAACCTCTATGAACTGTTATTATTTTAAATTAATAATATCAATTACACTCTCATTTTTTTCACAATATTAATTTAATTATATGATGAGAATATATTTCAAAAATAATCATAGAAAATAATTGTTTATAATGATTTCTTATTTAGTGCTTCAGTTGAATTTTATACAATGGAATTTCCACTAGAGTCTTCACATGATCTTATTGAATCTTCCATTACAAATTTCATTTCTAAATTATATGAATCTATTTACATATTACAATGTTATAATGATTTATATTTAATATTTTTATTATTTTATAAACTAATCATATGATTATATGTTTTATTATATATTTCTATATTTATTATAATAATATATTACCATTACTAATAGAAATATTATGCTCCATTAGTTGAAAATTTCAAATATGGGTAATTAATATTGATAAATTATATTTTCACTAAGATGTAAGTCGCCTTCATCTTTATGAGTGGATTTTATTATAAATTTAGAATATTGGACATTAATATTAAAATTTATTAACCATTGTTTTCATTTATTATATTACATTAACATTCAAATGTGATCTTTATATTTTAATGTAAATATTATTTTTGTATCTCTTGTACTATTTCACATTGAATACTAGTTTCTTTATAATATCACAATTACATTCAATTTTTTTCATCTAATATATAAATATACATAATAAGGTAACATCAATTAATATTACTAAAAATGCTTAATTATTGAAATTGTCTCCTTTATAAGGATATAAGGTCTTTGATTATTATCTCTGAAAATTACTCTATTATATTATAAGATGATATTTACTCAATAATTAAGTATCCAATTGTTTTTCCAATTCCATGGTTCTATAATATATGATGAATTTGAAAAGATCTGTTATGAGGTGAAATAAAATGTTGTTTTTCATTCATATTACAATTTGTTTTTAATTATTTGTTTTTATTTAGATATATGGTTTTGGATTTTTTTGGAAACATCATGTCTAAGAACCTAACTCTTGAAACGTAGCGTATGTGGTTATTTTACTACACTGTAAAGTGATACCAAATATCACATCATGATTAATATAATATTTTTATTTTTTTATATAATATATCCATACATGACCCTCGTAATATATTTTATATTTTAAAAATTACTCATGATTCTTCAATGGTCATTTTTATTTCTTCTATTGTATTAATAAAAGTGTCTACATATCCATTTATTTTATCTTATGAAAAAACACAATAAAGAATTAAATTAGTGATTTACTAAGGGATAATGTATAGAATATTTGGTCTAATATTTAAAAAATAATCAATAACATGATATAGAAAATCATTTAATAAATAAGGAATATACCTATTAAATAATTAATGAATATTTTCACGGATGAAAAAACATCATAAATAATTATATTGATAATAGTAAATAGTTTCATAATAGTATAATGAATATTGTGTGATATCAAAATATTAAAATCCAAGAATACTGTAAATACATAGTTCATTATTAGGTGTGGTGTATTCCAAGAACTAATCTTATAATATCCTTGAATCCATAATCCTGGATTCGGCATTAATAAAATAAATTGTACATTCTTGCTTTGATATCGTTGTTGGTGAATAATTTAATAAAATCCAGATTTTACTTCCCCAAAATTAATATTTGGATCACTTCTATACCCAATGAACAATTTTTATATTTTTATAGAACTATAAAAATATAATATAAAAACAATACCAATTTTTTTAAATTTTCATTTCACTAAAATATCCATAAAAGAATATTTCTTATTTAGTCATCCTTATCAATAATATGAAAACCATCATGAAATAATTCATCCAATATCATTATCGATAACTTGTGTAAAACTATTCCTAATATGGGTGATATATAAAGCATAGTAATGGTAAACATAAGAATTTAAAATTGATTATACTCTTTGGGAACAAGTAATTAATAAGGGTATAATTATTTATTATTATATTAGTATTATTACAATATAATATTCATACTCGTCAATAAAATGAGAGTAAAATATGAAAATAATCTATACAGTCATAGAAAAAGGAATAATTCGTCTAAATCAATAATCTTAAGTTGTGTGTTATCAATCATGATTATATGAATCATTATAAACCCGTAAAAAAGTTTAAATGGCCTATATATAATATGCAAAAATTATAATTATATCACTCTTACATAATGAATAAAATATATATTTGACTTCTATCTCTAATGTTTTAAATTAATTTGGGGTAAAAAAATATGCAACGAGTATTGGTTTATCATGGATCAAAACATTCAACGTTAATAATGTTACTACTATTATTGGATTTTAAAAAATCACCCATAAATTGTATATAATTGAAATATATTACATTATTAACAATTTACATGAACTATATCATGAATAATGTACATAGGGAATTAATTTAAATAGAGACTAATTTAAATAACCATTATTATTTTCATAACATGGTAAACTAGAAGTCAAGAAACATGTTCTCTAATAACATCACAAACAAATAATTATTAAATTTAAATTAAATGAGTTCCAAATTAGTCACATTTTTACATGATTGAACCATCTATCAAAACCATTTTCTAAATAAATCTATTGGATACAAGATTTACACATGATAAAATTGCGTTCTTTTACAATCTCATAAACACAAGATTAACCCATTGAAAATAAATTGTTTATATAACAATCAATTCAAAACATGATTAAAATTTAAAAATTAATCTTCTTACATATACACATATCTCATATATTATTAATCCAAGGTAAATAAAATGGTTTCATAACAATATTTTTCAAACATTAATAACATGTAGAAAACACAGATGTTATATAACAATCACGTTGAAACAATGTTAATCAATCTAGAGAAATTATTAGGATGATATCATTAATGAAACACCATTGGATAATAATTTATTATATTATTTGTTGACTATGATTAATTTAAATAACATTAAATTATTTTAAATTTCTTTAGATGAAAAATCTATTGTTTTTCAAAAATAACATTTAATAAAAAACAATTATTTTGAAATTTCTTATATTTTTTAATCAACCATGGTAATTAAAAAAATGAAAATTCATGGAAGGTATTATACAAGGTTGGTGGATAATCCTTTTTATTATAATATGGTAAAATAAGAAATTTATTTGAAAAAAATATAAAAAATAATTCAAATGTTACACATTTAAAAATGATCAGAAATTTCCTTTTAGAACCAGTTAAAAGAATGTAAATGTTCTCATTAAATTGTATATGGAAATATTTTATTTTTATAGAAAAATAATTTTTAATAAAGTTTTACAAAATTAATAATGAAGAGAAAATTATCTGATCTAAATAAAAATAATGTCACGACCCATCCTCGGGGCCCGTGCCGTGACTACCCCACGCATGCCTTCCATAGGACAAGGGCTAGCCACTAGCACCAAAGGCGTAAATCCCGACAAAATGGGGAAGCCATTGCCTTTATAAAGTAAACAAACACCACATAGTAAGCCAGCAGAAGTAAAAACTATGTAAACTGAGTACATGTAAGTGCGGAAAAGTAAGTGGGCCAGATTACAAACCCAAACTGAAAGTAATGTACAACTGCAAAGGAAGTACACCAACTGAAAAGTAAAGCAGCAATGCTGAGCTCTCCACTGGAAATCCCACCTGATGGGTAGGTATAGATACCCTCAACAGCTCCTCGGGTCCTGCCGTCTTCCCCCTGTACGTTCCGCTCAGTGGTCCACCTCCAGGTACCGACTCGTCATGATATCAACCTCCAGTCACCGACTCGTTGTGAGTTCCACCTCCGGGAACCACCCATCTCTACAAGCCTCAACCTCGATAAGTGATGTCTGTCGTCTGCTACCAACACAACGTAGTGCGGGGGAAGCCCGTCCAGGGGTGAGTATATGTTACTCAGTAGAGACCCCGAGACCCATGAAGGTCTCCCAGAATACACAAAGGATAATCCACAAAGAAATATACAATCACGAGGTTACATCCAATACTGCTTAGTTATATGCCCATACATATACCTAATTCATCAATTCCAGTTCGGCTCCAACAACCGTGCCCATGTTCGATCACGTCTACAAAGGATATTACAAGTCAATCCACACAGGAAAGAACAAATAAATCCACATAGGAGAACAAGTAAATCATATCGAAGATAATGATTGAATGTCAAGACGCAGCTCAGACAGGTATAGATCATTTGTAATGAAAAAAGAGATGATCAGATGTAGTTACTGATTCATCTAGCTGGGAACCATATAGGATACTAGACCAGCTAAGCTGTTGGACCAACATAGGATACTACAACATTGGTCAATACTGTCGGAACCACGTAGGATACAAGTACTGTAGTATTCACCGATGAACCCACTGAGGATTCCCGTACGAAAGTCTTTACCGTCGAACCCACGGAGGATTCCAATAAGAAAGTCTTCACCATCAAACTCATAACTATTGGAGAACTCTTCATCTATCGAGTACAGTGGGTCTTCCTCTATAACCAAGCGCTTCCTACTAAACTTAGACTGTTGTAGTACTCTACCTGTTGAGTACTGTGGCCCTGCTGCTATAACCAAGCGCTTCACACCATGGGTCTGTCGCTACAACCAAGCGCTCCCACTTCAAGTATTGTGGTCCTGCTGCTACAACCAAGCACTTCACATCAAGGGTCTGCTGCTACAACCAAGCGGTCCCCTCATAGCCTACCGAGGTACTCCTTCTATTGAGTACCGCGGGACTGCCGCTACAACCGAGTGCTCCTCCTCCGTGGGTCTGACCTTACAACCAAGCACTCCCCATTGGGCTATCGAAACACTATGAGTCGATCGATCAGCAGTCATCAAGTCTCATCCAGATCTAGGGTTTCCGCACACATCATGATCTTTCCGGGAGGGTCCTCTCCACGATCCAATAGGTCGATACATCAACTGACACGTAGTTCGAAGTGGATGTATCCCAAAGTTCTGTCTCGATAACGGGAAATCAACATGACAGAGGGAGAGTCAATGAGATGCCCGGTCTGAGAGTTATTGGCTTTTTCGTTCCAGGGGCCTGGTTTGTTTTTAAGTAAAAACAACCTGACTGCACTCCAACAGTTTCCAAACCACGAACGGAGTAAGAAAAAAGTTTTGTCTCACTAATAAGAATCCAACAAAGATGATGGCAAGTCAATCGGATGTCCGGAGCTCAAGTTATAATAGTTCCTGCTCTGAGGGCCTAGTTGGTTTCGTATTCAAACCAACCCGGCCATACCCAAATTTCTCCGAAAACATTAGTGTAATATACCTAAATGACCTTTTCGATCTAAGGATCCCAACCAAAATGAAGACACATCGATCGGAGGTCCGAAGCCAATGATATGGGAAAATGACTGAAAACAGTTTGAAATGGGGGGTCTGGACCTGGCCCGGCCCAACCCAACCCCCCTGGGTCGGCCCGAACTGGGTCGACCTGACCCGGGTTCGGGTCTGTCCCGGCTGGGAGTGGCCAGGCATGGTCTGCCCCCCCCCCCCCCCCCCCCGCGCCTCACGGATGCGGCAGGTGCCGAGTCCTCCTCCTCCTGATCCTGCAGGGCCGCGAGATCTGGTCGCCTGCCGCCACAGCTTCAGTGGCGGCGGTTCCTCCTGGTGGCGCGCCGGGCACCGCCGCCTCCTGGTGGACGGCCGGTGCCAACTGCATCTTCTGCGGACCCCCGGATGCGCTCTGGTGGTCCATTTTGCCCGCCGTCTGCACCTGCAACTCTCCCGGGACCAGTAGATTACTAGGAAGGGTTCAAAACGCCTTTGTGGCATGCTTCGTCGTCGCCCATCGATTTGTACATCAATAAACAAACGACGGAGGGTTTTCGGGCTGTGTTTGTTTGGCACGCACCCTCCGCATTATGTGTTATCAATTACTAATCATATAAACACATGCTTTTAATCATTGAAGTGGGTATAATTTCTTTCAAATAAATTATACAAGCACCCTGAAATTAAAAATACTCATGCACGAGGGGATAATTCACATATAAAATTTATCGAAAACCCCCTACCTCGATGAAGTTGTTGAAAGAGGTTCGTCTAGGGAAAATGACATCGTAGAAGATGGCGCCGAAGAAGACGACGTCGCGGATCGAGGCTCCGTAAGCATCATTGGCATTCTCCAGAAGAAGGATGTGGCATGTCGTCACTTTTATCGATGTGGGAAGAAGGTGCAAAGATGGTACGACATTCTTCGTGGAAGATTCAGTGTTCTTTGCAAGGAAGAAGAAGTTCTTCAAGACCGCGAGAGTTCTCTCCTTGATTACGCACAACAAATCCACCGCAATAAAATAAGACCTTGTCATATTTTATTCACACACATACGTGTCAACTTTAATTTGAAATTCAAAATGAATTCACAAAATTATTTAACGCGCGTTGCTCAATTAATTCGGTGTTTTATTGGTATGCATTTAATGTCGAAGAAAAACTATTTGAGTTGACTTGAAATTAAAATGGGGGAGCGGGTGAGTTACGAAATTAAAAGCGATAGGGTGATTAATGGGGAATTAGAGAATTGAAAGGTGGGGGCTCATGTGGGCCCCATCCCAACTCCCTCAAATGGATGTTATCCACAATGTAGAGAGAAAATTAGTTGTGACATAACATAATTTCAATTAAACCTCTTATTAAAGAAATAAAAATTAAACAATTATATTTTTATTCCTCACTTTTTGTTAATATAACCACCCGAGAAAACGAACCTTCGGAAAAGGTGTTCCTAATCAATTACCGGAACTGCAGTTTCATTGGTGCCCTCATATTTCGATTCCGAGCATCAGTTCAAATGTTAGTTAAACCAGATCGTTTGTTCACTGAACGTACCCGAGATAACCTTCAGAAATTGATTCCGGCCACACCTGGCCTCAGAATCTGGTGCCGTCAGAAACTGCGCACTGATAAAATATAAAAAAAATTAAAAAAAATTCCATTCAAATTTACAGGTCATTACATTACTCCCACCCCATTTCTTTACTTCCCCATAAAGCTACAACACAAACTAGGGGAACCAATGAGGTTCTGAGTAGGCATCAGATCCTCTCACTCACAAGTGCTCTCCTAGATGTTCCAGTGCTGCCATCTCATGCGCACTAGAGAAATTGACCTCCCACGTAGGACTCGCTCCTGTCGATCCTTGATCTCCACCGGGACGTCCAAAAAAGTCACCCCATTGTTAAATTCCGGCTCCCCATGGTCGAGGATATGCGTCGGGTCAAGCACATATCTTCTTAGTAGAGATATGTGGAAGTCGTCGTGCACCTGGTGCAATTGAGGTTGATGGGTCAAGCGGTAAACCACCTCGCCTACCTTGTTGAGGACCTAGAAGTATCCAATGAAGTGTGGAGATAACTTTTCGCCCCTTCCAATCTACGTAATCCACATTGAGGCGAGACTCGCAAGAAGACGTGGTCTCCATCCTCGAACTCTAGTGGTCTCCACCTCCCATCAGCATAATCCTTTTGTTGGCTCTGAGCTGTCCTCATCCACTCCTGGATGACTTAGACCTTTTCTGGTCCTACAAGAGCTGCTAAGATTTCTTATTTTCCGATAAGAGAAATCTGGTATCATCCCCTAGATGAACCTCTTTTTTCCTAATAAAGTCAATTCGGACATGTATGATTATAATCCATACCAAGGATGATGTCCTAAGGACTCAACTATAAAACCAAGAGATCCAACCGTTACTCTCACCTCCAAGGGTTGAGTCACACTGTCAGCATCAGTGTGTGGTCACTGGGTCTCCTCTAGTAGGTATTTCAAAAGTGAGGGTCATGTCAATGTTTTTTAAACTGGAACCTCATAGTAACAACATAAAGAAAGGACATAAAAGTAAACGCCACAAGAAATGTGTCTTTTATTACTGCAGCTCAAAGTAAAAAGACACATACAACCACAACATCAACAAAAAGAAAGCTAGAAGAACCAACAACAATGGCCTCCATGTCTTGATCTAGTCCTCCATCTGTCCATCTGCTCCCGGAGCTCCATGGTCATAAACCTCAACTGCCTGAAGTTGAGCTCTCCCATGTCCACCCATTCCCTTTGGTCGGTGTGTTCTTCTTGGTGGTGGTGGAGGAAACACCTCGAAGCATTGCCCACCTCTAGCTGCACGACCAGCTCCCCTGCCTCGATCTCCTACTCCTTCTGATCTGCCCCGATCGAAACTCTGCCTCTTCCTGAGAGGTCCTTAGTTTATCATCTGGTCATATGTATGGTGGTTCAGACAGTCATGATCCATGTGACCAACCCCTCCACAGGAGTAACAATGTCCGCTCTTGGTAAGTCGTTCTTCACCACGGGTGCCTCACACACACGATATTATGTCATGCAGTCGATCACATGTAGGTCTCTTCCTCTTGGACCTCTGCGTCATCTGTCTACTGCCCACTGCTGTAGACTCTGCCGCATGCCGGCTAGTGGTGGGTCCTGCTGCTGGAGACTGCTCAAAAAAGAAAACTCTCCACTAAGAGGGCTCACTCCAACACCCCTGCCTGTGTCGGAGTGTTGAGGGATATCATCGAAGCCGTGATCTCATGCCTCAGTCCCTGCTCGAAGGTCTGGGCCCGGAAGAATAGGACTTGTACCATGACCTTCAAATATCGTGAGAGATCGGTAAATATCGCCGAGTACTGGGCTACCGTCATGCTGCCCTGCCGCAGTTGTATTAGCTCCTGAATGTACACCGCACGTAGGGTGGATGGGATGAACTCTGAGCAGAAAAGGCCCTCAATGTCAGTCCAGAGGAGAGATGCCTCGTCATTCACCTGGAGAATCAAACTCCACCATCTGTCTGCTTCCACGTGCAGGAGGATCGCTGCAAGGATCACCATGTGGTCAGCTGGTGTCCCCACTAACCTGAAAACTTGTACAACTGCCTCCAGCCAATCCTCGACTACCTGAGGGTCCGTCTCCCGGCGGAACCTGGGCGGTCATTGACAATGCAAATTGTGAAGTGCGCTAAGGTGACATTCACAATCAGCAGCTAGGGCAGGTGGCATCGTTGGCTCAGTTGGTAGAGGTACTGATGGTTCCTATGCTGAAAAAAGGCAATGCACCGAGGCCTCGTCGCTCGGTGGGTTGTCATCTCGCACAATGCTCTGAACCCTAGGCTGTCGTCGAGGGGCCATCCTGAAAGGTAACAGGTGTGCCACGATCAAAACAGTATACCTAGTGAGCTGACACAAATTAATCACAAATAAATCTTTTGAAACACACATGCAATCATTGTTTTCGTGCACTGAGTCGTAAATCAGAATTCAGGGTCCTGGTGTACGGATAGGTCGGCTGCTGCACCAACACTGGACACAATGGACTGATAACCAAACTCAATACCCTAAACACTATTGATTCACAAAGAAAATTATCAGAGCCATGAGTTCTGCGGTAGAACCGAACTCCTATGATACCAATTTTTCACGACCCGTCCTCGAGGCCCGTGCCATGACTACCCCAAGCCCGGCTTCCATAGGCCAGGGGCTGACGACTAGCACCAAAGGCGTAAATCCCGACAAAAATGGGAAGGCCTTGCCTTTATAAATAAACAAACACTACAAAGTAATCCAGCAGAAGTAAACACTAAGTAAAATGAGTACAAGTAAGTGCGAAAAAGTATGTGGGCAAGATTACAAACCCAAACTAAAAGTAAAGTACAACTGGAAAGGAAGTACAACAACTAAAAAGTAAATCATCAACATCGAGTTGTCCACTGAAAATCCCACCTAAAGGGTGGGTACATATAGCCTCCTCCGCATCTTGGGTTCTGTTATCCGCTCCGTGTGTGTTCCACTCAGTCGTCCACCTCCAGGTACCGACTCGTCGTGATATCCCCCTATGGGCACCGAATCGTCGTGAGTTCCACCTCCGGGAACCGCCCAGCTCTATAATCCTCAACCTTGATCAGTGATGTCTGTTGTCTGCAACAAACACAATGTAGTGTGGGCGAATCCCGTGCAGGGGTGAGTATACGATACTCAGTAGGGACCCTGATACCCCTAAGGTCTCCCAGAATCCACAAAGGTTAATCCACAAGGAAAGATACAATCAAAAAGTAACATCCAACACTGCTTAGGTATATGCCCATAAATATACCTAAGTCATCAATTCCAGTTCGGCTCCAACATCTGTGCCCATGTTCGATCACGTCCACACAGGGTAGTACAACCCAATCCACTCACAAAAGCACAACTAAATCCACATAGGAAAACAAGTCAATCATATCGAAGATAATGATTGAAAGTCAAGACTCAGCTCACACAGGTATACATCATTTGTATTGCGAAAGTAGATGATCAGATGTAGTTACTGATTCATCTAGCTTGGACCCACGTAGGATAGTTGACCAGCTAAGCTGTCAGACCCACGTAGGATACTACAACAGTGGTCAATACTGTCAGACCCACGTAGGATACAAGTACTGTTTTCTTCACCGCCGAACCCATGGAGGATTCCAGTATGAACGTCTTTACAATCAAACCCATGGAGGGTTCCAATACGAATGTCTTCACCGTCGAACCCATAGCCGCTGGGGAACTACTCCTCTATCGAGTACAGTGGGCCTCCCGCTACAACCAAGCGCTTCCCACTAACCTTGGAGTGATGTAGTACTCCACCTGTCGAGTACTGTGGGCCTGCTGCTACAACCAAGCGCTTACCACCATGGGTATGCCGGTACAACCAAGCGCTCCTCCTTCAAGTACTGTGTGTCGGCTGCTACAACCAAGCGCTTCCCACCATGGGTCTACTGCTACAACCAAGCGCTCCCCCTCACAGCCTACAGAGGTACTCCTTCTATTGAGTACCGTGGGTCTGCCGCTACAACCGAGCGATCCTCCACTATGGGTCTTCCACTACAACAAAGCGCTCCCCATTGGTCTATCAAAACAATCTGAGTCGATCGATTAGCATTCGTCCAGTCTCAGCCATTTATAGGGTTTCCACACACAGCATGCTCATTCTGGGAGGGTCTGCTCCACGAGCCCAGAGGTCGATACGTCAACTGACACATAGTCCGGAGTTTATGTGTCCCAAATTTCCATCTCAATAAAGGAAACTCAACGTGATGGATGACGTGTCAATCGGATGCTCGGTCTGAGAGTTATCGGCTTTTTTGATCCAGGGGCCCTGTTGGTTTTTAAGTCAAAAACAAACCGAATTCACTACAACTGCATCTAAACCTCGATCGGAGTATGTTAAAAAGTCTGTCTCACTAAGATTAATCCAACAAAGTAGACGGCATGTCCATCGGACGTCCAGAGCTCATGTTATATGTGTTTCCACTCTGAGGGCCCGGTTGGTTTCACGTTCGAACCAACCCACCCTACCCGATGTTCATCGAAAACTTTAGTGTTATATACTGAAACGACTATGTCGATCCAAGGATCCCAATGCAACTGATAGCGTGTCGATTAGAGGTATGAAGCCCAAGATATGGGCAAATGACTGAAAACAGTCCGAGAAATGGGGGGTCCGGGCCAGGCCAGGCCAGGCCAAACCCACCCCATGGGTCGGCCCGACCCGGTCCGCGTGACCCACCCGGGCCCGGCCGGGGGGGGGGGGTGCGCTGGCTCGGCCTGCGGCCGAGCAGGGGGTGGGGCACACTGCCCCCCCCCCCCTCCCTTGGGCCGCACAGACGTGGCAGGTGCCGCGTCCTCCTCCTCCGGATCCCACGGGATCCGGTTGCCTGCCGCGGCGGCTTCATCCGCGGCAGTTCCTCCTAGCCACGCGCCGGCCGCATCGTCCGCGGACCTCAGGACACACTCTGGTGGTCCATTTTTCCCACCGTATGCACCTGTGGCTCTCTCGAGACCATTAGATTACTATGAAGGGTTCAAAATGCCTTTGCGGCCAGATTTGTCGTCACCTGTCGATCCGAACATCAATAAACAAACTGTGTAGGGTTATCGGGATGTGTTTGTTCGGCATGCACCCTCCGCGTTAGGTGTTATCAATTGAAAATCATATAAAAACATTCATTTGATCATTGAAGAGGGTATAATTTATTTCAAATAAATTATAAAAACACCCTGAAATTAAAAATACTCATGCACGATGGGATAATTCACATAAAAAATTTATTCAAAAACCCCCAAGCTCAATGAAGTCGTTGAAATAGGTTCATCGCGGGAAAAGGGCGTCGTGGAAGACGACGTCGCAGAAGACGATGTCGCGGAAGACGACATCGCGGAAGACGGCATCACGGATCGAGGCTCCATAAGCGTCGTCGGCATTCGCCCGAAGAAGGATGTGGTGCGTCATCACTTTCATCGATGCGGGAAGAAGGTGCAAAGATGGTACGACGTTCTTCGTCGAAGCTTCAGCATTCTTTGCGAGGAAGACGATGTTCTTCAAGACCGTGATATTTTTCTCCTTGATTCCGCACAACAAATCCACCCCAATAAAATAAGACATTGTCTTATTTTATTCAAACACATACGTGTCAACTTTATTTTGAAATTCAAAATGAATTCCTCAAATTAATTAACGCACATTTCCCAATTAATTAGGCATTTTATTGTCATGTATTTAATGTGGAAGAAAAACTGCTTGAGTTTACTTGACATTAAAACGGGGGAGCAGGTGAGTTATGAAATTAAAAGTGATAGGGTGATGAATGGGGAGTTAGAGAATTGTAAGGTGGGGGCTCATGTGGGACCCACCCTAACTCCCTCACATGGATGTTATACACAAATTAGAGAGAACTTAAGTTGCGACATAACTTAATTTTACTTAAACTGCTTAATAATGAAATAAAAATAAACTATTATATTTTTATTCCTCATTTTTTTTAACATCACCACCCGAGAAAACGCACCTTCGGAAAAGGAGTTCCTAAGAAATTACCGGCACTACAGTTTCATCGGTGCCCTCATATTTCGATTCCGAGCACCGGTTATAAAGTTAGGAAAACCCGCTCGTTCGTTCACTGAATGTACCCGAGCTAAAATTCAGAAATTGATTACGGGCACACCTAGCCTCAGAATCAGGGGTTGTCAGAAACTGCGCACTCGTAAAATCCCAAAGAAAATTAAAAAAAATCACCATGAAATTTACGGGTCTTTAAAAATAATATGTTTTTATCACTTGTAAATGGATTTCATGATATTTATTCAATCAATAAGGGCGTAAATAAGTATTAAACTTTTGAAACAAATTCACCATAAATGAAGATGTAATGACATTTGCGTCACTGAAATAATATTATATTATTTCATCTGAAGGATCCTGAAAAAAAAAATATCACATGAGAGGACATTATAACATAATTCATTTGACACTTTAGTAAAACCTTTAATCATAATCCTGATAAATAAATAAGGTCAAATTATTCTTTTAATATCTTTAAAATAAATATGTTTAGTATATAAACTATAAAATGTATATTTATACACCTTACTAATAATATATCATCCAATAGTAACATATGTCCAAAATGATGGAAAAGGGGATGATTAGAACATAAAAATATCATAACAAATAATTTGAGTTGTAATGACTATTTATTTAATTTGTAGAATTTTTAAATCAGTCCAAAAAGTGATAATATATAATTAAAAAAATTTCATATTATTTCTCACATACTCATATCACAACTTAGTAAATTAAGATGTTTTATAACAAAAATATATTAAATTTAGTTAATAAACACTCTTCCGTGTCGTATAATTCATTTCAATTCCATTTGATAAATAAATTTATATTTAAGAATATGATACTACGATGTATAACTGATTTATTTTATTTCATTTCAAAAAAAAAAGAATTTATATAACATTGGAAATATAAATACTAGTGAATGTTGTATTTTTCTCCATGAACTAAATGAGAGATAAGAAAAACATTAACCTCATGTCTAGAAGTTCTATTCATGTCCTTTAACTCCTATATAATAATATTATATAAATTATTTTATTTATGAGGAAACATTTCTATGTTTTATATTTCTTCCATAACTAAATAATTTTTTTATTTATAAATTAATATTTTAATACATAATTAGTTAATTCCACATCCAGTTTTTGGAAGACGATCAGATCATTGTTTCAACATGATTCAGTGTGTTAACAACAGTCATAGTGGACATTATTTTAATGTACAATGAATAATAATAGTTACATAACTATCATATAAATTCATCAAATATACATTAAAATTCAATAATGATAAATGGGTATTAAAATTTTTCTACATTATGATCCTGGAAACAATACGATGCATGTATGCTTGAGTAACAATTCCATTTTTCATTGACCACTATAGAAAAATTTTATATATTGATTTATCATTCTCAAATTATCATTGTAACATAAAAGAATTATTTATTAATATATCATTATATATATCATTATTTTGATATAGTGATGAGAAAATACTTATAAATCTTCTCAAAGGTTGTAATCAACTCAAACACAAACTAGATAATAATTTTCATTATCATAAAAGAGTGACCTTATTATCATTTTATAATGATATAAATTTCAATAATTTATTTTTTAATTAATTTATATAAAATATATTTATTACAATAGACTTATTAACTTGCATTAAACGCATTAGTGAAAAACATAAAATCACATTATGAGGAGGTAGTCACATATACACATAAAAAATATTACCATATTACCCATCGAATGGATGGAAAAAAATTATATGTGATCTCATAAATCCAAAAGAATAAATATGTTTTAAATTATATTTATATAATTTAATGATATCAATACACAAATTCATTAGAGGTGTTGTCATAAAATGAATGGCATATGATCATAAGGTGGTTGTGATCCATAGACATGAATGACGATTTTATATCACATTTTGAGGAATATCAGACATATTTATGTTATTATGTTAATATAAAAATGTTTCCTATTATATAATATAGAATTTTTTACATATTATCATAATTTAATTATATTTAAGGAGATGGATGAATAAATAATAAAAAACACATAGTTTGAAATTTTACCTCTACTCGGACCACCTATTTTGGAATATACCTAATGAAATAAATGAATGTATTTTTGAACAAACTATAGAATATATGATGATGGTATAGCGGATGAAAAGTTATTTAAGATGGTATTTTTTGATCCAAATAGACTTTAATGTGTGAATAAGACACGAGAGTCATGACGTTTTATATGTGAGTTGTGTTGTGCACTTGTAAATTTTGAGCATAAAAAAATATAAACCAATTATTGAAATGAATAATACATTAAAAATAGATAAATATAGATAAATATACGTTTAAATGTTTAAATGGTTCCATAATATAGATTCAAACCCATTTTTATATAATTTTACACTAATGTTTTTATTTTAGCAAATAATAAACCAGTTAAATCCTTAACCCCTATAATTTGTGTATACTATTTTTAAATTTCATTATGGTCTGATTTTTTTAATTATTAGATAATATAAATTATTATAAATGAAAATTTTGTACTTATTTAACCAAAATCAATTAACATAAATGGAAAAGATTATTATTAAATTAAACTCACAATCAATAAGAGGAACAAGGTTTTCAAGAAATGTATTTTTAAAATAAAAGATTAATTTATATAAAATCAATGTCTAATAAAAAATATAAAATAAATACAAATAAATATTTATTTATATACGTTATATACATTTATTTTAAAAAATTATTCATTTGGGTTGTTTTAAAAATGTAAAAAATATATACATTATGCACTTTAACATATTCTTTAGTAAAATCATTTTTTAAACCCAACGTCACACATATATTGGAATATAAAATGGTTTTTTTGATAAGATACTATATATATTATATACAATAAAATAAAACTTATATTACATTGAAACATACTGAAAATTTAAATTTAATTTTATATTTAACTATTTACTGAAAATAAATAACATTTTAAAAAAATTGTAATTTTCAACTATTCACTAAAAAATAAAAATTATCAAAAAATAACAAAATATTACTTCATGAAGGTTTTGATATTAAAATTAAATAAAATAAATAGATTTTATCCATTAATTTTTATAAATTTTAATAAAATTAATTATTATATGATTACATGGATGGATATTAAAATCAAATTTTAATAAAATATGTTTTTGAAAAATAATATTACATTATTTAAATTTAAGTAATTATTAAATAATCATTTATAAAAAGTTTTCATTGAGTATGTAACATATCGATATATATATATATTTATTTATTAATATAATTTATACATGCCAATTTAATTGTGAGGGTATAATATTAATATATTTTAATTGTCATCTAAGCTTGGTATTTCATTTTTAACGCACCCTAAAACATAAATTTCTATGATAAAATCATAGGTGTTACATCATCCCCAAAATAAATAAATTTCATACTGTAAATAATAACCATTTATTAGGAATCAATGGTTATATATTTTAAAATATATTTTCTAAAAACATACATCATATAAAGGGTTATTATAATTATTTTTCATCTTTAGTGATTCTTTAATCAAAATCCCCATGAATGAATAATATAAAATGATTCATTAAATTAAAAAGAATAATTTATTTCATAATAAAACCTAAAAACACCCATTTTACATAAATAATTAATAATATAGGTATATATCAGAATCTTATATCCTAATGATTATTATTTATAAATTTAACCCTTAGAAATATCATATCACAAAATTGAGAGTTAATGAAAGTGATATCATTTAAAACTAATTAAAATGGTTAAAAAATTTAAAAAAATAATATATAAATTTATATATCATTTCACACATAATAATATTATAATGTATTTAAATAAATTATATTAACAGTCATGTAGATAAAACTAAGATAGGAAACACTTTACCACATTATAACATTCATATCTATCCATATAGATAAATTAATTCTAATTGAAATATAAAATACCATTTTGTTTGAAGGATTCATGGTATTATAAGTAAAATGAAAATTACACACACTAAATAGTAAAAAATGTTCTGAATATGTCATATTGATCGTATGAGTAAATGCATGACGAGAAAAACCCTTACCTCGTGTTCAAAAATTCAATGAAAGTCCTTGAACTCCTAAAAAATAATATTATATTAATAATAAAATTTATTAATATACATTTAAATATTTAACACCTTATTAATTAATAATTTATTTTTTCATTATATTGTCCTATTGGAATACTTACATAGTTACAATCACCTTAGTTTTAAGGAAAATGTTTGGTTAGATGTTTCAAAACTGATTCGGTGTGTTTTACTATGTCAAAGTGGTCATTGTATCAAATCACATAATATATTAATCATGATATAATTTTCATATTTATATATAAATATTTGTTCTAAAAAATATGGAAAATGTTTTATTAAAAATGAACTATGTTACAATCAATGATATAATTGGCCATATATATGTATATGTAACATTTCCATTTTTCATTATCCATAAGGGATATAATGTATGTATTATTTTACCATTTCATAATGATAAATAAATAATTATTTTTTTATGTAAATATAATTATATATTTCAATAATATGCTATGGAGATGAAAAAATAATCACATATCCTTGTGGGGGATATAGTCCACACGTACACAAACTACGTTATAATTTTTCGGAATAAAAATAGAATTGATATATTATATTTTAGTTATGGTAAAATTTTAATTAATAATAATTTTATTTCATTTTTCAAATATTTACAAGAGTATTATAATCATTACATTCTATTGAATGAGTTAATTAGAAAAATCACATCACTTTGTATGGAAGTAGTCTACCATACACAGAAATTAAATTATCTTATCCCCCAAGGGATATAAGTAAAATATAAATTCTGATTTGAAAAATATATAAGAATAATTATTTCAATAATATAAAATGAATATATATATATATATACATTAAATCCATAATTAAAATAATCCTTCAGAAGTAATTGTTTAGGACGAAGGACATCGGTTCACGATGCAATCATCCATCATACCCCAGAATGTTGATTTAGAATCACATATGATTGGAATAGAGATTTATTTTTAATATGAAATAATTATTATAACTATATCTATATAGTGGATGTTTATTTTTTTATATGACAGTAGGTAAGTTATATTTTATGATTTTTGATAAATAAATAAAACAATAAAGAATAATAAGGCGGTTTACTAATTCTCAGACCACATGTTTTGGATTATATATAAATTATTCATATGATTAATTTTTTAATATTAAACTAAATATATTATTATTGAGTAAAACTAGGTTTCTATTGGGGGTTTTATTTTTTTATTCAAAATTATTTCATGGTGTAAAGAAGATAGTTATGGTGGTGGACTATTATAAGTGATCATAGGGGAACTCTTTTAATGTTTTATAAGAAAATGGAATGTCAATGTATTTCACATTACAAGACGATAAAAATTGGATCTTTATAAAGAATTATATTATAAAATTAGATTATGGTCCTAAATTTGTTTTAGGAATCTTTTAAGTTATTTTTAGACATATCTTTTTAGATTAATCCCCTTATATTCCCATGTTAGGAAGAACCATGAGAATTTAATTTTACTATTTTCATATGTTTTTGTTCAAAAAAAGAATGTTGAAAATATTGTTCAATATAAAATTTTGTTATTTAAAATATTTAATATATTATAATAATATTAATTTATTATATATTGACTATTTCAATAAACAATTAATCCCTAACACTTGATGAAATCATACGGTTTCATGGAGATTATTTTTCAATGAAATGATGATTTTTTATTTACTCTATGAACATATAATTATTATTAAATTACTATAAATTTAAATTTAATGATATAAAATCTTAAAATTTCCATTAAATAATTAATTTATTGGGGTTATTTTAATTAATTAAAGAATATTAACATGATGATCTATATAACTGTATTCAAAATAATATAATTTAAAAACTAATAACAAATTGAAACTAAAATAAAATAATATGTTGATTTAGGGAAAATTTATTGGATTAAATATACAGAAATAATTATTAATTTACTTGAAATTATGATTAAATCATATATATAAATTTATATATCATAATTTATTGAAAATAAATTAACTTTTTTTGGAAAATCTATATTTTAAATATTCACCTAAAAATAACAACTTTATGAAAAAACATTCTATGAAATTAAATTCTAATATTCTGATATAAATAATAAATATCATTTCATAAAATTAATTTACTATAGTTTAAAATATTAATATTTATATTTCATCGAATGAAATAAATATCTTTTTGGATGATAAAATATTTTTTAAAAATAAAATTAATTTTTTAAAACAGTATTGATTATATTCTAAAATATTATCAATATTTTATAATTATTTATATATATATATCATAATATAATTAATACTACTCAATTCATCCAATTTTAAAAAATATGTTATAAATTTTATATATTCTATGGGACATTTAAATAAGGTGTTGTGGGTTATCTACACTATCAAACATAGTTTTCTTTTCATATATATCAGGTTGTAAAACACCTTTTGTCGCCCGAGAAAAATAAAATAATTTCAGTGAATCAATAGTCCCGAATTACTTTCTATTTATAATTCAATACTAATAATAATTATATGACTAACAATTTAATACATAGTTATCATTAAAAGTTTAATTAAAAAACTAGCATATGAAATATAATTAGTTTCCCCGATAAATTTATTGAACCACATTATCATATTAAATGGATATAATTATGGTTTATTCTATAATTATATAATATCTCTTGTAATGAATATTATTAACTAATTGATACTCTAATTTATGTAATTACCTATAAAAATTATTTATCCTTTAATAAAAAGGAAAGGGAAAATACTCTTAGCCTTAAAAAATAATAAAATTTAAAACTATAGAATATAATGAAGTTGTTTCCCACTGATTATATACATGGAATTTTTCATGTTAATATTACATGAAATTTATTTCATTATGGATTTAAATGAAATTTAATCAAAAAATAATATACAAAATTGTCCCATTACACATTAGATAAAATGTCAAAACTACATTGTAAACAAAATGATAAATACCTTTATTTTACCTATCTATAATGATATAAAAATATATTTGAAATTGATTTTAAAAATACATGTTTCATAATTAAAATAATATTTAAAAATTTATATATAACATGGATATATAGGAGAAAAATTTGTGAACAAAAGGGGAAGAAATGGTTGTGTCCCATTAAGGCATTTTCCTGGTAATTTAATATACCAATGGGGGTAAATTCAAGGAAAAAATGTAAAATAGTTTTTTAAAAACATTAAAATATAAAATATGGAATTAAATATAGATTTATATTCTAATTTTATTCAATGTGAACGTATTCATAAGCTATCACATAAAATAATGTGATTGGATAATAAAACATTCTCTCAAGTCAAAAAAATGATAATTTATATTGGGTATAATAATATATATTATTTATATCCGTACTATATAAGAATTTGTAGGTTTATTCCCTTTTCAAAATCCATTATATTAACATTATTATCATTTCTTATAATGATAGTAAATTAATGAATTCCATGTTGATATTTTGGGGAACTTATATATATAACCATTAAATGACCTCTGTGTATTGACAATGTTTAATTAGAACATGGTTAATTTTCCTTAATAATATTATTCATAAATATTTATCATTTTTATAAATGAAATAAAATTTTCTTATCACCTATTAATGGAATATTATAAAAATTAATCACATCACTTATGGATGAGGATTTCTGGACAAATACATGAGATATGAGAACATTTTTTAATTAGTTTATACATAAAAAGGTATACCATATAATATTTATAATAAATCATAATAATTATGTAAATTTAAATTATGAAATATATATTAGTTCAATATTTATATACGTCACAATAAATTGGTGCGGAATAATTAATTACACAGTTGACCAGAGACTATCTACCACATGGGGGAACAAACACAATTTTTATTATCAATAAGATAAAAAATTTGATGATAAAAGGTTTTAAAAAACATCAAAAAAAATCATAATATATATGGTATTGATTTAATTGTGTTATCATTCAAATAGATATAACTATATTGGAGAAAAAATTGAACATTTAAATATACATTTATCAGTTACCGCTCTTCTATGTGAAGTTTCAATTATATTTCACCATTATATACTTCAATTAATCTTCTTTTGGGAGAAAGTCCTCCTTGAAATGCATTGGGATATTATAAAGTTAGAACATGGTCAATGAAAATATATTATGTTGTGTGATGAATTGAGGTGAGGAGGTCCTTTTTTTATATTTTGTGATTGAATGACATGTAAATATTCATAACCATTAATTATTAAAACATTCATTAAAAATTATTACTGGATCATAAAGAATTAATTATTTAAATAAGATGATTACTATTGAAATAAAATGGAAAAATAATAAAAAATATTATATTATTTACCTATAGGAAGGGTTTCCCCTTAATAGACTCGTTTAACCACATTACCGTGGTGAATATATTCGGCAAAAAATATTAATTATAATGACCAAAATTAATATTAACAACATTCATAAATTTCATACTCTTGATTCAATATATCCAGGCTATAATTAAAGTTTATATTTTAATATATTTATGAATTAATTGTTAATATAAATTGGAAAAAATAAATTATTTTTGAAAAAAAAATATTTATGGCCAAAAATATTAGCATACCAAAAACAGATATAATATTTTTTTATATTTAATTAATTATTTCATACATAATGAAATATAACTATAATTATCGTAGAAATAACTCAAAAAAGGTACATTATCTTTTTCCTAATTAATGAAAATAAATAATTTTTTTATAAATAATTAATATTTATTACAATTATTTGTAAAATCATCTATTGTTCATAAATTTAAAAATATATCCCTACTGTAAATGTGACCATCAAAAATGAAAATTTCAATCTGTTTATCAAATTATATTTCTATAAATTATAAATTTTACATTTAAACGTTTTAATGAACTATTTTTGAAATATTTATTAAATAATATGATGTCAAATTCAATAGATTTATGTTTTCAATTATTAACAAATACAAGATGATTTAGTGTAATAAATTCTCCCCAATTTAAGAGTTCCATCCACAAAATGATGAAAATTTTTATTTTATAAATTTTTTTATGGTCTCATTATTAATATTGTCTTAATCATCCCATGATTAGACATCCTATATTTGATTTCTCTAATGGTCATTTAGAAAACATAGTTGTTAAAATCTATAAATTGTTTTCTATAATGTTGTGAATTTTTATTTACTGTTCATAATAGGATAAAACATGATCTTATTAAATTTGATCCATTAGGATAATGAGCCTTGGGTATGGTATGTACAAATAAAGAAATTTGATACTTCTCTTGATCATTAGATTGTCTAAGTAAAATATCCAAATAGTAATTCACCACTCATATTCCTTCAAAAAAATTAAAAAAAATTATATATGAATTAGTTTTCATGTATACCAAACTGTTTAACACCTATACAAGCGGATACCTTCAATTGAAAATGATATCAAATTTGAAATTATAATGAAATTACATTAGGTTTTCATAATTTTATTTTTAGTAGTATTAAAATTTTATGTTGTATCCCCCATGGGAACTTTTCAAACATGATTTCATCTAGTATTTTTTCGAATAAATATTTAAAAAAATAATACATTCTATAAAATGAATAATATTCCATAAAATATTGATAATGTTTTGTGATACCAATGAGTATTTAAAATTTTTTTCCATGATATTTTTCTAATAAAACAAATTATAGATAATTTATTTATTAAAAACACAATCATATTCAAAATTACAATATTCAATCATCATAAATGTTTTCTACCAACATCAAATCATTCTTGTCATTGATTTTAATTCGAATTTATTTATTAACATGTTGTAATCTTATTCTTATATAAAATAAAATATGTTAGTAATTTACTATATCACTATTAAAAGGAAAATGCACTTTTCTCTAAATTTATATATTAATAATTATCACAATTACATCAATTCAAATTGGAAGTTTTCATTATTTTTACATTGACTAATCACATGATTATTTCCATAAATAATTCTTCATATTTTTCTGACCATGTTAACACACACTTATTAAATAAAAACATGATTATGTGTAATATAATCATGATATTTTTAAAAAAATCATTTCTTGTTACCTATTTAATAATGGAAAATATTTATATCTATTTTATTCTTTTCTTATGGAAATTCCAAGACTTCTTTTTTCATGGAAGGACAACATGTTCTCCTACCCATAGATTGAACATGACTATGATAATTAACTTCTTATAAATAAATTCCATTTTCTAAAATTTCAATTTAAGACATTTTTACAATGATTGTAATGAATGATTCAATAATTCCAATTATATTCATCATATATTATAGAATATAATATAAACCCTGAGTAAATATAAAAATGAAAATTTTGATATAATCATTAAATAACTTATCCATAAGAACTATACAACTTATTGGGAATTAGTATATACATTGAGAATTAATTTTTTTTTAATTTACCTAATTTTTATTATCTTTATTATTTGGGATATCCATATTTTTTTAATTTTACTTGATGATAAACAGAATGAGTATCATTCATTGAAAAATATTATGCTACTTTAATTTTATTGAAAAGATAATAGATAAGGGTAAATTCAAACATGTTCATTACAAAAATATCATTAACTTAACATTAATCGACGAATAACATCATATAATAATATTTATTAATATCAAATAGAACTGATGTTCCACATATGGTAATATATTGTTGTATAAATCATTTTAGAAAAACACTTATAGTTAGTTATTATGATCGAACAACTTCTAAAAATTTATTTGGAAATATTACATGAAGTTTTTTCTAATTTATTATTATTTTTGTTCTATATTGTGTTTGATTGGTTGAAAATTTGAGAAAATTTTAATGATTATGGGAGATGAACTATAAGGGACTAGTTTTCCAAAACATTTCACCCTATCCAAAAAAATAGTGAAATTCTTCCCAAAGAACAATTGCATGGATGGTGACAGTTTTTTCATAAAGTGTGACCTATTAGAAGAAATATATAACCCCACACACACTAAGGAGAAACATGGTTTAGTTTAATGGTTTGGAAAATTGTGAACATATACCCAGGTAATCATGGACAAGTTGTTAATTATTTCGAAAATATCTATTAAAAATACATAAACCCTCTATAACAAATAAAAATACCTAAATTAGATATAACACATTCCTCTCATTTTTAGGCTCCAATATGAATTCCAAATGCACCCAACTCCATTATTCATGATTCGAATCTCAGATTAAAAACATCGACTCTCCTCATATGTGAATATCATCCTAATTGATTTCATGTCTCTTTCTAATTATTCACCAATTCATTTAGTGGACTTTTTCCAAAATAGATATAGATATTGATTTAGGTTTAATTGATCGTTTTTTATATTGGTTATAGGATTTCATTCTAGATATCGACCATTGATTAGATTACGGTGTTTTCTATTAAAATTGGGATATTTGTTGGTGAGCATGAATCAACGATTTTATTTAGGTTTCATATTATTCAAATACTAGATTATATACTTTAATTTCATTTATGAAATTTTTTAATTTATATTAAATGGTTTTAAATTCAGTTTTTAAATTTAATTTATCCAATTTTATTATATTTTAATTAAGTGATTGTGAAGTTCAGGATATTGAATTGTTTGATTTTGGAATAACAATTTTTTGAGTAATAATGAGTATATTAGTAATGTGAATTGGGAATTATTAATAATGGTATTAGTCAATAGATAACATGTAGATTATGGATTTGAAAATCATGTACTAACTAATTTTTTAAATATATAAGAAATTTTATTTTGATTATTTATTTGATTAATTTTGATTAATTAATATTTGGATTAATTAGTTGTGTTAGTTATAATTATACAATAATTTTAATGAATAATTAATTATTAAATAAAATAATTTAATTGATAATATCAACTAATTTATTAAATAAATAATTTAATATATGAGACTAAATAATTTTAGAATTAGTTAACGAAATATATAATAATAATTAATGGTTGAATTAATTAATATAATTTAGCTGATTAAATATTTTATTAAATAATTAATGTAATTGATTCGACTAATCTGTTGCTAAATTAATGAGTGGAATTATATGAATATGTAATATTTGAGTGGGATTAATTTACTTATCAATTAATAATGTTGATATTGTGATTCATGTGAAATATCCATTTGATTATAAAACGTGGTGTGTGGGAATCAGACTGAAAAAAAAATTTACAAAGGGTCATAACCATGAAGTCTATGGAAAAATGGATTGCATGTAAAAATAATTGTATAGGATAGGGACCAATGTTTAAAAACCCCATTGGTTGTTGGATATCAAACAATTTTTAAATAAACACCTGGTGATAGACATGGAATTCTTCACCAATGAGATTGGTATTTGACTATGGTACAAATTTTCCATATTAATGACATGAAATGTCATGGATAATGAGTCTCATTTGTTATAATGAAATGTGAATCGAATATTTGATATGGATCAGACTCCAACATGGGCTAAAGAATTTTTTGAGTGTATGGGTGTCCTTGGGACCATGAGAGATTTGTGGTTAAATAAATAGTATCTAAATAAATTTAAACTATTTATTTTTTAAATTTTATTTATTTATTAGTTCAATTTAATATAGTGTGTTGACATTATATTACATTAGAGTGTATTTTGTTGGACATCTTAGTTTTACTCACACCAACCATCAGATTTTTGATTAGTACCATAATAGATTTTATTATTTCATGATATGTTAAGGGAAATATACCTATGTAAGATTGTTGAGTCACGATGGATCCTGGATGAGAGAACCAGATAAGGTTTTGGATAGACTTCAGAATTATCAGTGTCTTTATTTATTTTGTATTTTTCATTCTGACACATAACACATACTTTGGCATTGTCTATCTATAGATATGTGTTGGTGTGGTGTTGTTTGCATTGGTAGTTCGTGATATTGGTTTTTTATAGTTATAAATATAATGTTATGCTATTTTTTATTTACATCATATCATGTATTATTCTAATAATGGGGGTATATTCTACCCATTATTTATATTGGATCGTCGCTATAAGTCTGATTCCTTTGGAATTTGGGGATGTGAGTGTGAGGTCATGTGACTGACCTGAGGCACCAACATGTGGCACCAAGGTCAAGATAATAAAAAGATGTATTATAGGGTTTTTTCTTTTGTTTTTTAATACTATTTGGTGAAATTTTGTTTTGATTATATGAATATGTAGGCCGTTTCATGATCTATTTCACCTGAGTGACTGGGTGATGAAAATTTCTACTAGATTGTGAAAGACCAGGTTGTGCTTATCTTGATAGGAAGAAATTTAAACACACACATTGTCCAGGCTATAGGAACTGGGCTATTCTAGTCGAAAAATGTGATAGGCTACACAGACCAATGGGCTGAGGTACTGTAGGGCCAACACAATGGTTTGGATCGGACCAGGACAAACCGGGCCATGTCAGGTCGAGTCGGACAATGATCCAATCAAAAACGTTTACCAAAAAAGGACATATCGTTCAAGCTGTAGGCCTGTTTTATGATCTGCCAATGGAATTGGGACCATGGCGATGTGGACATCATTTTAAAATTTCTTGGAGGGGTTATAGAATGGACCAATTTAGGTTCATAGTTTTTGTGGGTTCATTTATCAAAGGTTATATATAGAATTATGTTCACATCACTGGATTGTAAAACCCACTAGAGGCCAAGCCTTGTATTGATTTGTGAAATACCTACTTGGAACTGGAGTGATCCTATATCACAACTGATTTAGTGTTTAATTAATTGATGTGACCCACAATGTAATGATATTAATCATCCATCCATTAGTTCTTATTGATAGGGTTGTCGGTATCGACTGAAAAAGATACCTACATTATTTGCATCTTTTGTCGGGTTCGTCGGTATCTTCTATGAAGGATCCCCTATGTTGTGGGATATTATAGATTTGGGTTGTTGGTATCCTCCATGAAGGACCCCAGATATTTTGGGCTAATATAGATTTTTTTGGGTATCTTATTAGTTGGTTACCCTCACTTTATACCTTGAACTTTGACAAGTGTATTCTCTTTGGGTGGGTTCCAAATTATATGGACTTATTTGTATGAGTATCTGATGACATCAATTCTTGAAGAGTGTGTTCTCCTGGAATGATTGTTTCTCGAGTATAATCATGTGGTTGATGTTTGGTTTTGATATAGAGATCTTGTGTCTTTGTGGGACTGGATGTCCTAGGGATATTTTGTTAAGTATGTATACAAGTTGTTCCCTCAAAATCATTGAGTATAAATGTCTACGGGCTTACTATCATATGGATCAAGGAGTGATATCTCTCGAAAATAGAATTCTATGAGGAGAAACATATGGAATGTAATGAATTTTCCCTAATTATTAGGATACATTCCAATTATATCTAGATATTATTGGTCTATTTTTTAGTTATATAACTATGTAAAAGTAGACATTCCATTCCTTTGTGGTTTCACAGTTTCATATGGATGAGTGATTTTCTCACCCATGGATGAGTTTTTAACACACATGTCATGTCTTGTGAATACGATCTATGTTTTGATAGAGTACAAGTAGGATTAGAAATATGTGGTTCCCATAGAGATCAGATAGATTAGGGATACTCTTATTACATCAGGTATATTTCCTTCACCTACCAATCAGGTAGGGTTTTCAGCAGATGAGTCTCAGTAGGTGGTGATTTTAACGGTATTTAGTATTTTTATAGCAGACATAGTATTCTAGACCAGTTTACCTTCCTATATTTTGATTTCTTATATAACTCTTTATGTGGCATATATTTAGTTATTTCCATTCATGGTTTACATAGAGTTTTTAAATTTCAACATTTGTGGTATTGGAGATGTGTGCGTGCATACATGGACAATTGCAATGCATCCCCTATTAGTGATATGCCTACTACATGCTATCCACCATCCCTTATCATATTTCAAGTAGGCATGTGATGTCTTGACAAGAATTGACTTGGATGGTTCATGACACTCACTATGTCCAATTCATTCATCAGATTATTGAATTTAATATGAATTTGAAAATTAATCAACATATACATTCATATAGGAAACAAATGATATAATAAGTTTTTATTTTCCCATATTATTTAGTAATACAAATTTATCATAGTCCGCCCATATAATAATAGTGGATATTATCATTGTAGTATATCATGGGTAAATCATAATAATGACCAATGGATGATGAAATTGGGAATATACATTTAAATGAACTGTTGAGTTTTTCATTGAAAACATGTGTGAAATATCATGTTATTTTTTATAAATAAAAAATAATACATTATAAATATTTTGGCAATAATATACATTTTATATTACCATGAAAACAAATAATGATTATAATATGTAAATAATATGAATTATGTTTTGTTATTTAATTCATTGATTAAATTAATAAATAGTTATTCAAATAATTTATTAAAAATTATGGACAATTTATATTTTTGTAAAAAGGAATATTACTATTAAAACCATTAAAATATATTTAAAAATAGTATAAAATGATATAAAATTATAATTGTAGGATATTAAAAAAAATCAGGAGATTATTATAGTGAATATGGATAAGGAGTTGAACGCTCTTAAACAAAATATGAAATATTGTTTTCTTCCATGAAAAAATAGAGTTTGAAATTTGAAGTACCAAATATGAAATGATCTATAAAAACATTTTAAATGAATTAAAAACCAGATAAAGAAGAAATATATTTATATTAAATTATTATGAATTTTTTTCCACTAATGTAAATTTATTCCTAAAAAATTTTCATTAAAAATCATACTATATAATACATACATTCCTCGAGTACAAATTTATACTTTTTATACAAAATTAATAATGTGTTAGCACAGAATTACCAAATAACAATTATTTTTAAAAAATAGTTTATAATAGTCTAAAATACGAGATCATTTTACATTTTTTTAAGTAAGACAAAATAATTAGCATGGAGGACTTCGAACCATGAAATGTCATTATTTAGTCTTGTGTAGGCCAGGAAATCTGAAACCATGTTTTCTTCTCTATAATCATGCATGATGATATAGTTGAGATCATTAATCGAACTAGTGAAATCCAACCAATGATTAATAACTAAAAAACAATATGGGTTATGCCATTCCAAATCTCTTTAACTGTAGTTTTCGAGTATCTTCAGATCTATATATTTTTCCATCCAATGATCTTGGAAAAGTAAATATCATGTATTAAAGTCAACATATCAGCTTCAATAGACATGGAACTTCCACATCTAACCAAGAAGCATCTAATGATCTGACCATGTAGATTCTTATTGGTAGAACCACATCTAGTGGGACCCGAATTTCCTTTAGAGGCACCCTCATTATTAATATTTTTCTCAGGAGGAAGAGGAGCTCTCAAGAAAACATCTAGATTGAGATGGGGTTGTTAGAAATTTCCTTTATTCTATAGACGTCACAATTTTTCAATGTCATGCACAATTGTGTGAAAATCACCTTTTTCTCATCAAAGCAGCTTCATGTATAGAAATAAGGTCCGAATTCGATAATAATTTTGAATTGGTGAGTAAATTTTAGGAATAATAGCATTCGGATCATACTAGATCACATTATGGATCTCATCAACGGTAGTTAGGAAATGGTTATTGATTTTCTTATAGGGATCCATTTCTCTACATTTATTAAGACGATTTTTGACGGATTAAATAATCAACCATCTTCAATAAAATATGTTAACAATGGTTTTATAAAGAGCAGAAGAACTATAAAAAGAAATAATGTTATTGTTTTCATCTTCTCTATGTTGATTATAGATTTTACATTAGAGGATAGATGGATTATAAATGGTTGAAGGAAATTCTATGCAGGGATTCTACTATGATGAAGATTCCATATGAGATTGAATCTTGATGATTTGATCCATGGATTGTTGAATTTTTTTATCTAACTATAATAACTCTCAGAGTTACAAAAATAATGATTGAAGAAATTTTTTGAGTTAAAATTAAAATTGTGTTTTCAGGTTACAAAATTATAAAAATAAATAAATAATTCATTATTGTTAGCGAAAAAATATTTATCGATGATGTTAAAAATAGTATTAGAGAGGTTATCATGTTGAGTTTTAAGAACAACCCTTTTGAGAAGTTGGTATTATCAGTGGTCTGATCAGTAGATATCATATAAAATATGGTCATGTGAGTCTAGTTATCCATCCAGAATATCATGGAAGAATCTCAATAGACCATCCATTTTGATTTTTTCATAATATTGTAGAAGTATTGACTGATGGATATCTAAATGGACGAGTTATTGAATTCTTATTTTACTATCTAAATTTTATCATGAAATATATTTTTGAGGAATGTAATAGATTCCGATGTATTGTAAAGAAGGTTCCAAGTGAGATGAGATTGAAGGTCTTAATTAATTTACATTATATTTTTTATACTGATGCCACCTTTTTCAATAGGTTCACTACAAGTTTTCATGGGGATAGTCACAAGGGTTCATTATATAGTTCTTCCATTATATATGATGTAATTTATAATGATGGCCATTTTTTCATAAGACCAACCATCTAGTAATAATCCCTCATGGAGTAGACCATCATTTAGACATAATGGATTTAACAAGTCAATTCTAACCTTCCATAAGGATATTTTTACCTTTTCCAAGAAGAGAGATACTTTATAACTTGGTCAACTAAAGTCGTAAAATTACTAGACAAGGTCTTACCACAAAAAAATTGGCTCGCAATGATAATTGAAAGAGAGAGTAACTTATTTTAGAACAATTTCATTGATGATGTTACATTTCTTGCTAGATGAAAAATTATTTACAAGAAGATGCGTGATTTTTTCAATCAAATTGTATTACCAAAACATCTTCATATTGAGAGAGAATTTTTTTGATATTATGATTATTTTTTATCACATTTCTGTAAAAGGATGATATCATCTGCATAAAATGGGTGGGTGGGAGCATTCACATTTCCTGAAACCTAGATGGGCTTCATCATATTCTAGTCCACCAAACTGGTGATCAGGAGACTATGATAGCCTTTCGCTATTGAGAAGGGAAAGGGATAGTGGAGGTCACTATGCCTAACATCATTGGTGAATTTTAAATATCCCTTGGGAGATCCATTGATCCTAATGGAGATACAAGCTGATTTTAAAAGTGTTCTGATTACAATGATAAATGAGGCACTAATACCAAATCCATGAAGAAACATGATGGTAATTCTTAACTTCATGGTGTCAAATTGTTTTCTGATTTCATGTTTAATTGAAATATTGGCTCCTATGATAGCATTATTCATGTGATTTATGCATTTTGGGGAAAAAAAGATGCAGTCTAGAATGCATCTACCACTTCTAAATCCAAATTGATTCTTGGAGAAAATTTTATTCATGATAGTTGAAAGTCAATTTTCAATAATTTTTTTGATGGATTTATAAATACAATTAATGAGTGAAATGAGTCTAAATAAGTCAATATCAACATAATTTTCCACATTTTCTAATTTATGTACATTAACTCTTTTATAATATGATTATATTAGTTTTAAATATTCATAGTAAATAAATTTGTATTTATTCAAATTTCATTATTATAGCGGCATAATCCTTAATACATATTAATAAATGATTTCAAGAGTAATAAAATGTCAAATTACAATCCATGGATCATAATTCCTAGTATCATAGTTGCATATGAACATAATTAAACATTTGAAAAAAAATAAAAACATCATTTATTTATTCATCATAATAGGATTCTAGATCCAGTTGAGACCTTATATCTATATAGGACAGTCTGGGGAATATATGAACATAATGGATGACCAAAAAATCCTGGTATGGGAATAAGAATATGAAATATAACAACACCATGGTTAGGAGGAATAACATGATGAAAAAAGGAGATGGAAAATTAATATATATTACAAATAATAACATGTATAAAATGGTATCATATAATAATGGAATCATAAAATTTTTTCAAAAATATATAATATGGCCTAAACATCAGCATGATTACCTTCTAGGTCATGATGGTCAAAGTCCCATTATGGAATTAGGATCATTCCATGTCCAACACAATGTAACAAGTTAATAAAAATTAAAAAATTATTTTATTTGCTATCTGGGAACACCCAAAATAACATTTTCATGACATTTTTGGGCCAAAATAAGAATAAAACATGAGATATAAACATACGGGTTTCCCATGGATTGATTAGGTTATCATAAACGTGTCATATAGAATATCTGAAGGGCATATCATAAAATAGTACATGAATGAATGAAATTTAATCATAAATTGAAATTTGTTAAAGAAAATTGGAATATATATTGGTAAATTATGTCAAAATGATGTGAATCCATTTTAAAAAATAATTCTTAGGAAACTTTAGATGTGAGCTAATTTGGTATAGTTTTTGTGATAACATTAACTAGTCATTAAATCCTAAGTTCATAATTGTTTGAATAAAACTATAAATTAACCAAAATTTTAAATAATTATATTATTGGTGAATTTAAAAAAACTAATTTTGGGTTTATTATATTATGTAGTGAACATGAAAATTAGTATGAAATTAGAATGATCCTTTTAATTGGGCATTCTTGTTCTGAATAAATGAAGATGGATCCTTTATAAAATGTGTGTATCCACATAAAATAAGGATGACATGTTCTAGATATAAGATTATGGAAAACATAAAACTAATTTATATTAATTAAAAAGATAAATAATAAATATATTAGGGGTAATGTGGTAGAAACTCTATCCCAAATAAATGGAGGATCAGAAATAATCCCACCCCTTTTGTTTGAAATGTTTAACCATATGACCTTAATGTCCTAGATAATAATTTTCAATATATTAACAAATCGATAAATTAATAAAATTATACACCTGTATATGTGTTATTATAATGGTTTTTCATTCCTTTATGATCTTTTTTATGGGTTTTGAAAATCAATTTCACTGTTTATGAGATTTTTGTTCTGTGGACTTCATGATTAATTTACATTTATAAATATACAGAAACATGATGTAAAATTGGAATGTTTTTCCATAATTGATGTTATATGTTCATAATGATCATATATATTAATACATGGATATAAAATTAAATATATAATTTTGGGTGAGGAAGAATCAATAGATAATATGTTAATGTTAACTATATATATTATTTTTTCATTTTTTCAATCATCATGAACATTTTTTCTTTTATTATTTAATATAATGTATATATAATGGGAACCCAACATGAACATATATTAATACATATAAAATACTCATATTATATTATTAAATTTATTTTATTTTCATCCTAGAGGTTAACAATGGAAATTAAAAAATCTACATCCTTGAAAGAGATAAATTTAGACATCAAAGACCATGATTTCATTTCCAACAAAAAATGAGTGGGGAAGAGAAATGATGATGAATTATTAAATTGGTATAATATACATATAATAAATTTATGTTACTAGATTTATAATACCATTTGTATGATAGTAGTTTAGAGTTGAATAATAAAAGGAAGTAACATCAAAAGAAATTGTAGTAAAAGAAATTCATTTTTTATCATGAATCCTTCATCTTGAAAACTGTCATTGAAGAAATTTTTGGATTTTTGTTGATACCAACAGATACTTGACATGGAGGAGGTGAATTTAATATTACTTGAGTATAATTTTTATATATCTCAAATCATAATAGGTGAGATTATATTAATTGGTGGGGGTGGCATTTATAGGATTGAAGATGGGTGTTTTCAAATTATTTAATTTATCAATTCATTTATCATCCAAAACACTATTAATATAATTATATTTAACACAAAAAATATTAAATTTACTAATGATAAATATTTGGTTTTTTATTTCATCATCCTTACATCAAATATTACCCTGTTATTCATGTATTTAGCTTTTATTTTAAATAATCATATTTTACAACTAACAAAAACCAATACCATTTTTTAAAAATACCAAAAATTAAACCTAACCATTTTTAAACATGAAAATTTAAAAATTGAAATTT
Organism: Viscum album; assembly: GCA_963277665.1. NCBI lineage: Eukaryota > Viridiplantae > Streptophyta > Magnoliopsida > Santalales > Viscaceae > Viscum > Viscum album. The sequence continues at coordinate 262,640,797 of OY728122.1, read as the reverse complement.
ATTTTATGAAATAAAATTTTGAAAATATTTTATATTTATTATTCATATAATATCAACATTTACTTGGAGAACAAAAATTTGAAAATGTTAATTGATTTTCAAATACATTAAAAACATTATTATGGAATTATAAAATTGTTTAATAGTAATATGATAAAAAAATATTAAATAATTTATATATATTGGGGATATTAATTTTCAATTAAAACATTGTGTTTCTAAAAAAATTGAAAATAAAAACATTTGTTTTTAAAAAATTCCAACACAAAAATAATAATTCTTAAAACACTTATTTACTTTTACTATGGTATAATGAAATTATACATTCATTTATAAGATGGATAAATATTATTTATGCATTCATATTTGACATTAAAATTTTATTATCCATTTTACAATTCATAATGGTCACATTAATATTCTAAAATTTCAAGATACTACATCATCGGTATAGGTAAGTTAAATTCTAGAAATACATTTTATTTATTTCATTATTCATTTATAATGTTTTTATTGTGTTCTTTATGATATTTTATTTAATTTTTGCAATATGATATACTTATAAGAACGTAATTCCCAATTATAAATATTTTGGTTTTTACAATCATTAACCCACTATGAAATTTCAAATTTCAAATTTGTTTTCATCCAATATTAAAAATGGGTGTGGGTACTTCTACCCCATCACTTCCCCATGTTAAAATGTTACCTAATCATAATTAGGGCTATATCATAGTACATTGACTAGGTGAGTAGTCTTTTGGCGTAGAACAATATCTCTATGGTAAAATATCTTCCTTTTCATCTCTTCATATGAGATATCATTTTCCATATATACCACCACTGAACGATGTACATATTTAGGATCTAATTTATAATTCATATAGAGGGATACATGGAATACACCATTTTATTAAGACATGAAAGGTGTAACTTATAGTTGATAGGAATCATCTCAAACATGATCCTAGATCCATAAGTTGGCGATGTACATGGGGCATATCTATAATTAAAAAATAGCATGATCATACTCTATGAATATTTCATGGGAAATACCATATTTACAACCATAAAATCAAGGTCTCCTTGATAATTTCAGGAATTTATCTTTTATTTACATTGAGAAAGCTATATTCATTACTAAATGATGTTAACATTTTACATCTTTTCATATACCATTTAATGTCCTTAAATTTTGTGTTCATTGACATCTTCTGAGCATGAAAGTGATATTCACCTATTCCCTAAAATTCCTCCATAAGGGTCTATTTTGATGTTTAAGTGTATTCTATTATTCTAGGATAATTATTCCATGGAATGATCTTGATCCCATCCAATTTAAAAATCTATTGAATAATCCTTCAAAATAGCTACATTTTTTAGTATTTTTCATTGATTGCACATAATTGTGTTGATGATATTTATTAGAAAAGTTCAACTCTATGTTTAACGTGTGTTGTGAACATTTCGAGAAAATGGAGAAGAATGTCATATATCAAACATATATAATCAATTATTGTACACCATGCTTCCTTACCACATCCTTGATGAATATCCACTCCATTTGATCGTGTGGGAAGTCATCTCAAATTGTTATAATGAGATATTTCTTTATGAGATGATCCGAAACAACCCATATAGTATTGTTTCCACTAGATGTCTTTAGGAGTCTATTGAAAATGACTATGGTGATATTTTCCAATTTCCAGGTTGGTATGTATATTGTTTTCAGATTCCACATAACATTATTCCTTTCATACATCACTTTTTTAATCTATAGGAACATTGATGTATATTAAACAATATTATTCTTTATTTTATCCCACAAATAAATTTTTCTATGATCTCAATAAATATTTGTGCTCCCTGGGTGAATAGAGAAGGCTATGTTATATAAGTTAATAATAATCAATTTATTTATCTCTTAGTTAGATGGTATACATAGTAATAACCCAAACATATTACATCATACACTTTGATCTAGAACGCCACGTATTTCCCATTTCTAATAGCTTCCACCCTCTTCTTAATTTCCACATCATTCCATTGAGAACCACTTTTTTCTACATAATATATGTTAAATAAATAATTTTATGAATTATGGATGATATTCCTTTAATAATGATTCACATTACCAATATTTTCATGTCTATTAAGATATAATCTTATTTAATTGTCATCATTTTTGAAGATGTATGATCCTTTCTATGTAGACCATCAACCACCATATTTTCTTTAGCAGGATGGTGGTGGATTGGGAAGTCATAATATTTATCATCTTATAAAAGCATTCATTGGTTCATATGAAGGTATCTATGCTTGAATATATATTTTAGTATGTAATAATCAATATACATCTCTCACTTCTCCCCATCTAGATAATTTCACTACACGTTCAATGCATATATCATAGTTTCCAACACTAGATCATGCATTAGATTGATTTACTTATAAATTTTCAACTTCCATGAGGTGTAGGATATCAATATATAATTTCTCATCAATACACAACCTATGAAATTATTTTAAGATTTATATTACACTAAAATGAGTTCCGCACCATTTGTTACTATCTATACTACATTAGTGAGAAACCTCATATTCAACTCATTAATGTATTCTCAGCATCACCTAGTCTAGAAAAACATTTCTCCCTACCATGTAAGATTGATTTGTGAGTTCATGTTCTTGAGATGTTAATTAATTATTACCTTTAATACCTAGACTGAAAAAGGGAAATACTTATATCCAATACAGATATTGGTGTTGGACACTCAAAGATTTCCTTGGTCTGGATAAGGTCCACCTATATCCCTTTTAATGTGACTACAATCCCCATTAATAATAACTCCACTATATAGAGATCACATTAATTATTTTATTCAAATAGTTTCCCCCATTGAATTATTTTTGTTATTATAATCAAAATCTCATTGTTTTCCTCCGTTATCTTGGGGTATATCAGAATATCATCAATAATGACTACAATAAATTGGTCGAGATAATCCCAAAAGACAATAATCATTTTTTCCATGGATATTTTTGGAGAACTAATGAGTCCAAAAGAAATTACTATAAAATCCAAGAATCCATTCATTGATCAAATGGATGATTTGGAATATCATTATTTATATCATATAATTGGTGATGATGTTATTGAATGTCCACCTAAGAGAAGTTACAAACCCTAATGTATCTTATCAAACAAGTCATATATTCATTTAATGACATAATTTTTCAATAAAATTATTTTTTTAGATCATGATAATCAATGCTTATGTGCATTGGTAAATCATTTTTCTTTTTAAAGAAGACTGGTACATCTGATGGTAAATCACTCGGGCATTAAAAACCATGTTCCACGTTCAACAATAACTGATTCGTTCATTCTTCCATCTCAATTGTTACCACTATTTATTTTGATTATAATATACCTAGAGATCTTTAAATAGGTTTAATTGATAACATAGCCTATCTATCTGGTGGATGTCCATGAAATTATTAAAGGAAGACATCATTGTAATACCATATTATGGTACTGTCTTTGAAAATGAATATATATATTTTATAAATCATTTTAGTTAGATATGATTTATGATAAAGAAAAATTATCCTAAATTAATATTAGTATTCTTTCAAACAATCATCTTCCTCCATAAAACATCACAAAATTAGTGGATGCATTGGCAGGTGAAGATTTATCACCCTTTCTGGACAATTATTGTTTGATTTAAATTGAGATATCCAATAGATTCCCAATTTGGCATAAAAATTTTCAAAATGGTGTATGAAATTATTTTCAGTGTGGAAAATTCCACAAGAATTAACCAAGTATGATTTATAAAAATTTTATGAAATAATTTTCTTCATTTTTGGTTTCTCAAAGATAAATCAACCATAAAATTTTAATGAACTTATTCAACAGTACTCAAATAAATTAATATATGAAAGAATTCATAAAAAATAAAATAAAATTGTATGTTCCTTATTCATAATTGACTAACTAGAGTACCTTTCACATCATAATATTCAATATCTGCCACATCTAGAGTGATTTCTTATGACCTTAAATGTTACCAAGGTGGATGTGTTTTTGATTTCCTCCACACACCCATGGATTAGGGAAATGGATTTTATAATTCCCATTTTCCATTCAGTTGAGACCCTAATCAATAGGTTTAGTGTCGATATAATTCATCATTTTTTATTCCAAATTAATAGTATTATTCATATCCCTTCACAAATTATTATATTTCTTATCTACTTTTACACATTTTAAGAATCACAATGTTCCCTTATATTAGGTCTATGATGTCTATTCCGACACATTCTAAAAATTTTATGTTGGGACTTCTTTCCATTGTTTAAGTTATCTATTTATCCACCCATAATAATGTTCATTTTCAATTTTTTTCATTGTGCCCAAGGGACTAATGAGAGTCTATGATATCTACGTCTACTATAATGAACATCCAAAAAACTCCTCATATGTATCATGGTCTCTCATAATAAATGGGGTTTTAGTCTCTGATTTAGTGTGCTAAACAAGCTTCCCACCTTCCATTCAGTGTTCATGAAAATGATAGAGGCATATCTTGAAATCTTTATGACGTGTTCCTCATACTACCCAACAGACTCAAATGTCCCCAACATCATTATGATACATTATATTTCAATATTGATATATATGGTTTGTTGTTATCTTTTATTGAAATATATTTTTATGAAATCTTCCCAATCATTGGAATCAGATTACTCATTTGAATTTTTAATATTCATTAATGTCAAAAACTGATCATCTTCCCAACAAAATGATAAACCATCTCCCGAAATACCGGTTCTTATTAGCACTCAAGGAAATATAATTCAATCTCAATGGAGATAAATAAATTTCTGTAGGATAAGGGATTATAAGATCCAATGAATACGGAAGCCCTTTTCCACCTGAGGGATTTGACAAATAACTCTATTTCATAGGAGAAAAAGGTTATCCCTCATGATTAATGTAATTATTCAGAACTCGAACAAACATCTACCGTGGTTTCATTAATTTTTGAGCACCTATTCTATAATATTTTGCATATAATAAGGTAAATCAACACATTTACATTCAAATTGGTTGTTGTCATGGGTTCCCAAGTGTTCCGACAACAACTATGTAAAATAATGGTCAATAATATGTCTTGAATACAAAGATAATATTGATATAAGAAGAAAAAATTTAACATACAAGGACATATTTTTCAATGAATACTATAACATATCTTTTGATCCACTATGTTTCAATATATGTTAAAAATTGTGATATGAATAACATTACTGCTCAAACTGATGTTATTTGTTCCGAAACACCACAAATAACAAGACCATTCCCTAATATCTACTATATGAGACCTATCCTTTTACAGATAATACTACATGAATTTAAGTATAATTAAAAATAAAATTACAATCCATGGATCATAATGGAATCTTCCAAGGAATATTAGGTACAAGATTATCATCATGACATAAAAATGAAAATATGTTTTATTTAATCTTCATAATGATTTCCAAAATCAATTTGATACTAATTATCTGCAAATGATATCTTAGGGAATACATGAATAAATGGGATAAGAAAGAATCCTAATATGGGAACTAACATAGGAAAAAAACATAGCACATGGGAGAGAAAACATAGCATTAGGAAAAGAAGTCTTAAAAATGAATATAAATAATAAACAATGGCATGTATTACAGGGGAAAATATAATCATGGAATTATGGGAATGTAAAAACAACCAATAACATGATGTAATCATGAGTCAAAGATATCTACCAAGAAATTTTGGAAAAAGTACAATAAAATATTTTAGTTCACTCCATGTCCAACATGACATATCAGGAGACTAAATATTTCCCAATGCAATATGCCCCTATGTTGGTTAACCAATCATAACATGTTTAGGAATCTGTGTTACATAATAATAATCGTACAGTTGGTATATATATAAGGGTTACCCCATGAAATATTAGGTTTTCATAAACATGCAAGATGGCATAAAAAAGGGTGTATCTCAAAATACATCATGAAATATTTTATTTAAATCATACAAGGAAAATATTTACATAAAATAGAAATATATAATTACAAATTATTACCAAATTAGGTGAAAATTTTTAAAAATATTTTTTTTTGAGTTTTTATAAGTGAAACTCATTATAGTGGTTTGAGGGAAAACATTTATGTGTCATTAAAATTGAAATTTCATTATTGTATATGTAAAAGAAGAAAGTAACCATGAATTTAATTCAATATATATTGAATAATTTTATAAAAAATTATTGAATCTTTAAACATTAAATGGAGTGATTATATAAATGGGTAAGAATTATGAATGTTCCCTTTAATTGTTCATTCTTATCAGGAAAAACTGAGAAGGTAGCCGTTTTATGATATATTTTTTCCCATAAAAGAAGGATGATATTACCTTAATACATGATATTAGAACACATAAATATAATTTATAAGTTTTGAAAAAAATAAAGAAAATTTTCATTGGGATAAAAAGGGAGAAATCATAACATGATGGTAAAATGGAGGTTCCTAAAAATCAATTTCTTTATGTCCTAAATGATTCTACACGTGATATTAATATCTTGGATAATTAGATTATATATTTTTATAAAATAATTAATAAAAATTTATACATATATTTTATTTATAATAATTTTTTTATGATTCTTTTTTTCCTATTTTTATGGGTTATGAGAACCAATTTGATCATTTAGAAATGTTGGTTTCCTTGGTTTTCATGATTAGTTTAATTATATCCATGTACTGGAAATCATGTAAAATTTTAATTTTTGTCAAGAGTTGATGTTATATGTTATCAATGAACACACATATTATTAAATCATTATATAATAATTTTTTTATTTCATGGATGAGTCCTTAGATAAGACATTAAGTATAACAGTTTTTATTATTTTGGAATTTACAATCATTACAAGATAGTTGTGTTTAATTAATTAATATCAAATATATATAATGCTTCCATTACATTAAATAGGCTTAATAAACTTTTAATAATATGTTTTAATAGGGAAAATTGTTTAATTACCAGCCTTAACTTTAGAAATATAATCATAAAAATTGTAACCCTTGAATTTGATAAATTAAAATATCACATATGATGTAATCATTTTTAGAAGAAATGGTGAGGGTATGAGTTATTATTAAAAGACCAAGATATTTTATTTAATTTTTCAGAAAAATTATTTGGTATTGTTACTAATCATTGAAAATTTACGACGCATGATTATGAGGTTCGAGGTTCCCTAAAACGAATTTTGAACATTTTTATGGTACATTCAGTAAACATGAAGGAATCATTTTCTATCATTTTAATTAGTGATAAGATTAAAAATATGAGGGCATAGTTAAATCTAATGTGTTGGGATTCAATTAATTGATGTTATTCTTCGTCTGACTGGGGTTGGATGGAAAATTTAATTTCATGGGCTGTAAAAAATAATTATAAAATAACTGATGATTATTTTATTTATTTTTTGGAAACTATTGGAAAATGGTGTTGGGACTGCGATGCAACATCAATCCATTAAATGGAATGACTCTCTTCTTGTGTAATCAGGCCATTGGAGGAAATTAAATGAATGTGTAACCACACCATTGAGATAGTTACATTGGTTTATTATTTATAATGATTAATGACCCTCATTAATTGTGCAGTTCGTTGATCCTATCATCCCCTATATTTAATATAAGAATGGGATGGGGTTTTGGGAGATAAATTAGAGTAATCTATGGAAATTAACCGATGAATTTTCCTCCAACGAGAGAAGGATGCTTAAATGAAAACTTTTAAGGTATCAATTTCGAAATGCTGAACTCTGACGGAATCCAAGAAAGTGGATTCTTCTCCAACAATGATGAAATATCTTATGAATCCAAGGTAAGGTGTGTTTGTTTAAAATCATGTAATTTTGATTCAAACTATTATTCTTGAAAAACATGATGAACACAAATTAACCAAAAATGATTTAATCTCAGATTCGTACCAAATGATGGGTGGTTAATGAGGGAATTTTTTTAACGGGTTTTAATTTATATTTTGGAGATTTTTTCCAGAACATTGTTAAATTGCTAAAACAGAGGACCCGTGCTAACCAAATAAGGCTTGGACCTACCTCCAATTTGTATTTGTCCATTTATTAATGGGAGAAATTTTGAACTCGGCAGAAACATCAGTCTGAGAGCCACGTAGTGAAAAAACATCCCAGGAGGCCAGTCGGTGAATTCAGAAAGAAAAATGGACCACCAGAGCTCACTCGGTGGCCCGTGTAAGTCTTGAAGGTGAGAGAAAATGACAGTAGAATGCGACTGTGGAATCCGGATATTGCTGACCATAGAAGAAGGTGGCGCACTATGTCCTCGGGGCGGACACCAGGGGCTGTTTACCGCATTGGCATTGTGCGGTCCGGCATCACATGCCGCAGAGGGAGGCCACCACATCGTGCCACGTTGGAGGAGGATTCAAACCCCTTAGGTCTTGCTGACAAAGCAGTGGAGACACATGGTGACTTCATTGCAAACAGAATAGACAATAGTCCTTTCATAAATGGGGAGCTGATACTCAGGCAGGTCGCATCCACCCAAGGCCAGTCGGTCCAGGTTGGACAGAGGATGGACACAAACTATGGTGGGTCGAGCCGAACTGGGGTGGGTTAGCCTTGTTCGGGGTGGGCTGGGTCGTTTTGACCAAGTTGGACCAGACCCAGACCCTTTTCATCTTAGTTTTAACTTAAATGGTTTAATCTCACAAATGATAATTCTATTTTATGAACTGTCTACGAATCTGGAATCTTTGGAACATGAATGTCATTTTGAGATACTGCACCCATGTTTTGGATATGGTTCGAGTATGAATAGAGTGGATATAACCCAAATCATACCAGGCCCTCGGTACAAAAATGCATATAACTCACAGACTAGTCATCTGATTGACGCATCGTCTATCACATTGGGATCCTTACAACATGGAGTTACAATGGGTTTTCTTTGTAAATAATGTTGGTAGATTAGTCTCAATAGATATATTGAGGAGTAGATTGTATGAAAATCAAGCAACCTGAGTGCGGGAAATCCTGTGGCCAGCTGTCAATTGAATAGAGACCCTGTTTGGATCAACATCATAGAGACCCTATGTGGATCAGTATCCTTGACGCCATGTGTGGGTCAGCATCATAGAAATCATGTATGGATCATTATAATCATGACTCTTTTTGTATCAACATTCTAGAAACCCTCTGTGAATCAGTAGTGTGTGACCTGATAAGGCCAAGTCCTAGAGCTGTCTGTCATGGATCAACGACATACAACCTAGAGTGGAACGAAAATGGAACAAAATCTTCATGGTTCAGTTCTGGAACTTCCTAATGGAATAAAATGATATAGTTTAATACAAATGATCTATATTCCTAATCATTGAGTTGTATACCTTGTTTGAACTTAGTATTTTCATGTTCTTGGTGATTGATATTATACGTTGTTTTGTTCTGGATTCTGAGAGAACATAGAGTATCTCGGGGTCCCTATTAGGTATTTTTATACACACCCATGCTAGTGCTTCCCCTGAACCTTGTCGTTTCACGTACAGAGGATGAAAGCTTGGCTGAAACACTAGGGATCATTTATCAGCCGGTACACAGAGATGACTAGTTGACTTGGGGAGCTATCGAGATGTTTTTTACATACCAATTAATTAGGAAACGTGGTGGATGATCTCAAGAGCAATTTACTATTGTAGTTCTATCTTTGAGTTGGTCATGTATTCCATCCCACTTTAATTATAGTTCACACTTTTTCTACTACAGTTTAATTACGTTGATTGCATCTTGTCGTGTTCTTTATTTGTGTTTCTCGAGGCTTAAAATAAATGCCTTCCCAATTTGTAGAAAATTAATTTCTGGTTCTAGTCTCCAGACCTGATACTATTGAATAAGGGCATGGGGTAGTCAAGTCATGAGCCCCATGGGATGATTCGTTACAATGTGGTATCAAAGGAGTCAGTTCGGCCGAAGAACTACGACTCTGATATTTCCAATGGGGAATCTGTGTTATGTGATTTGAGTGTGGTTTTCAGTTCATAGAGTCCTATGTTGGAGAGGCGGTGGACGTATCCATACACCATGACCCTGAATTCTGATTTATGTCTCAGTGAATGAAAACACTGATTGCGTGTGTGTTTTATATATTTTACTTTGGATCACTTTTGAGACAACTCACTAGGTATAAATTACGGATCATGACACAACTGTTTCTTTTTAAGACACATCCCCTTAGACATATAGTGAGGATTATAGGGAGAGTTCATGATAACATCCAACCGAGCAATGAGGATTCAATGTAGGGTCCTCATACATCGGTATCCCCTTAGGGTGGTGCACCAATAGAACCACTTCCCGTTGGTAAGTGGTTTCCATTAGCCCCACTGTTGAATAGTGTACGAAAACAAAGCATGTTTCATGAGTTACAACATTAGAGGCCTCCGAGATTTTGAGGCAAGACATATCCCAAGGATGATGAGAACTAGTTGTAGGATATAGATATAGTATTCCTTCAAGATGGGACATGAGCAGAGAAGATGGTGATTTTTTATGCTAGTATTTTCCAGACACGACAGGGATATGGTGGTGCTTGATGCTTCAGTTACATGATGAGGAGTCCCACACATGGATGGACTTCGAGAGCCTCTTAATGCCAGAGATTGTTCTAGTGACACTACACTATGTGCATATTTAAGAGATCCTACACTTAATCAGTGCTGCCTAATAGTGGCCCAATACATGGTGAGATTCACTAACCTCTCTCGCTACTTTACCGACAAGGTACAAGACCCTTTCATCATGGCCCAACCCATTTATTAGGGTTACCAACAAAAGGTCAATGCATCTAATTATTTTATCTCGTATTAAATTTATGTACTCCAAGTCTATCTAAAAAATCATATCTCGATAATGTTCCCAAGATAGAAAATTGTTATTCATCATGTCACTCTGTTATATATATATCACATAATTGGTTCTCATTAATACATTGAAACGATAAAAGGAAGTGATAAATATGACCAATGCATATTATAATAAGCAATCACTCTCAAAACATTTTTAGATAAATACCACCTCACCATAAAAACCCAATAAAAATATTATTTTTCCCTTATATGTGTTTCCACAAACATGAAGAAACACCCAATTATGAAATAATTAAAAGTTAGAAAAATTATGGTGTTAAAATTATTTAAAGAAAAATCATCATTCATCAGATGTTAAATGTTCCCTTTTACACATTATTTAAATGATTAAAAAAACTATAAAAGTTTCAATATCGTACCAGTTATCTCTTGAGATGAATTCATTTAAAAAAATTATCTAATAACAATTTCGAATTCATGGTAACATTTAAACCCACATTTATTTTTAAAAAATATAAAAAAATATTTCAAACCACCATACACCTAGATTAACCCATCCTTAAAAAATTAAAAAACCATTCAAAGGAAATTAAACATTTTAATCCATCACCATGATATGTTTCAAATACTAAATGATAGAAAATCCAATTTTAGTATTTCAACAAAGACTAATTATTATCACAAAAACATTCACATAATCAATGAATGTACATTTTCATTTTTATATACACTTGGAATGATTTCCCCTTCAATGAAAAATGAAAAATTGTTTCGAAATATCCATTTTTTCCATGAAAGAACAAGAAAATATGAATTAAATTATTAATTAACACATATAAAAATAAAAATAATATAAAATAAAATAATATAAACATAAATGAAATAAAAATATGTTTCAAAATCAAGGGAAACATGAATTAATTTATCTATAATGATAGAGAACACACAATTGAGCCAGTAGATTCCTTATAAAGACACCACACATTAAATGTCCCCTGATTTGGATATAGAAATATCATAAATCAAATTAACATTAATATTTGGTCTCATTGGAGGATGATATGAATCTCTATATGGTGGTCCTAGAGTATCTCAATTAGTGGCAGTTGAAATAAATTTCAGGATGATCAAATCTATGGTTGAAAAAATTAGAACTTATTATTTTGTTGAATACATGATAGAACTATAATTTTTTCAAAATGTTTTAATAAATCTCCTCTTATAATTCATATGAGGCGACCCTTATAACCAAAAAATATTATACAATATATGTTTCCTAAAATACTATGTATTTTTGTGTCTTGTTTCAAATGAAATGTGAAATTTAATCCCAATAACTAATATAATCATAGTAAAAAAATAAAAATATCTCCACAAAAATATATCCATTAAAGTAGTGGGTAAAAAAATTAAGTCACCATATTTTGAAATTATTGATGAACATTGGAAAAAATCTTACAGGAATAGTGTCTTTTAATATTCTTAATATCGTGAGGATGGATATATTAGGGATTCAAAAGGTTTATTTCATAGCCAATTCCAATAATAACTCTTATAAGTATAGTATATTTTGAATCTTATTCATTTATGGATGAAGGTAGTGAAAATTTCTATGGGTTTCATACAAGGGGAATCTTGATATAGGACTTCCAAAAGAGCATATGTTATTCTTAAATATGATGTAAAGATATTTACAGAATATTAAACTGTAAATGTGCGTAATATGAAAATGTTACTATTTGATTCTTATTTTAATTATCATTCATATTTTATATATTCCATTTGTTTTCTATATAATCAAAATGAACATTTATTTCCAATCAATTAATAAATTTAAACAATTTATGTTATTTACTAATGGTGAGATTTTTTTTCATTTTATTATATGAAAAAAATATAACATGGATAAAATATATTTTTTTCTATAATATCAAAATTATAAATAATTGTTTTCATAAAATAAGAAAATGTATATTTTACATCTAAAAATCCTTTTTCCTATTAAAAATTAATTTCATTATATTTATTATTTCAATTTAGCGGTAAAAAATCTACACTACTGAATTTGAATATAAAAAATGACTTTAATTTTATGGTTTAATATATCAATAATATTCTATGATTTTATTGTTTTTTAGCTTTTGTATTTTTCTAGGAATATTTGAATTTTTTTACTATACCATAATTTTATGTAATTTAAAAGAAGCAAGACTGGATTTATTTTTACAATTTTTTTTACAAATATATAAATCTAAATAAATTATTTTAATAAATTCATATAAAAATAAATTTATACACTCATACAACTAATTTTAACCATTTTTGGAATCTAATTCTATATTTTTCACAAAAACATTTATTATTCACCTATATTAAAAAAATATATTTCATCACATTAATATATTAAATAAATAAATGGACTTTTTATCAGTATTTTCATATTTTTTAATAATTATACCATCATTTTTGGGAATTTATATATGATTACAAAGAATAATTTTAATTATAATGATAATGATGAAATTTTTACTTTAAAAAATTATTATATAAATTTTATAGACTTTTTAAATATTAATTGAAATTTTTATATTTTATATATTACTAATTTTGTTATGATTTAATATATATTAAAATATATGTGAATAATGTAAATGATTTTTTATTTTTTTACGAATACTGACACATAATGGTAAATGCATCATTTCTCATCACAAAATTAGTTTTTTCTATCTAACATATTTTTATTTTATAATATATAGAAATTTAATATCATAAAATAGTCGAAAATTGGTGTCTCAACGTTACTAAATATGGTAACTATATTTATATTATAATTTTAATTAAAACTAAATTACATTTATATAAACATATAATAATGTTATAAACCATAATGGTAATATATAAAAGTATATTGATAAATGACTAAAAACATGTATAAATTATATTTTCAAATAAATTTTTTGGACGTTATAAAAAAACAACTATATCCAGTAATGTATTGTCCATTTTTGGATATAATTGAAATTTAACACTATCATGTTATAAATAAATTTTTAGGGTTATTTTTAAAATATTCATTTTCCTCTAATTATTGATAGGGACCTCTCACAAACCTATAATTATCACACAACATTTTTGTTTCCTCATAAATATATATCCAATTTTATTCTCCATGATGTTAATTGTATATTCATAAGTGCAAGATTTATTTAATTTACACTATTATGTTATATTCATTGAATAATTTCAAAATAATTTTTATTAAATCCATCATATTAAGTCTACACACTGAAAAAATAATGACATAATCATAGGTTTTTTATATCAACATTGTCTTATAAGGATATAAATTATATTCAATACTTTTTCCTTTATCATGTATTGATTGGATTTTTAATTATTTATTAAATTAAATTCCTTAAATCTATGAGTTTTAAAAATATATCTCATGTTGTACCTTTATGGGAGATGGATTCAAAATATATTTTGGATGTAAGGTTCATTCATAAATCGACTCCCATTGTTCTATTGAAATGATTTTTCATTGACTTATTTTAAGAAACAAATTCATCCATACATGTATTTAATTTCATATTTTGTTCTATTCCTTTATTATAATAATATCCATTTAATACCATTAAATTTAAATGAATATTTTCCTTCTCAAGAGGTATAATCGATTATTGGATAAATACCATCATGATTACTTACTACTTCAACTCCATGTATACAATTTTATATTCCATATAATGATACCATTATTTTATGAAACTTTATTATCTATAACCTGATATTTTCTTCGTATTTAACATTTCCAAATTTCAAAATAGTGTTTTATTAAACATTTTTAATTCAACAATGTAAATTTAAATAAATAATAATAATCTTCTGAATTACACTTGTTACATTTCTGTAAAATTTAATGACTAATTATATACTATTAATCCTATATTTATCATATATAATTCGCAAATATTTTTTATATATGTTCTTTTCATAAATAACTACTACAATATATAATTCATTTTTGGAAGGATTACATCATTCATATTCACATGAAAATTCTCACCATTGAGTAAGATCAATTTAAATGAAATGACATATTTATTATTTTATGTAATTTACCACCCACATATAAAATATTAACTAAGAATGAATTACCTAAACCCCTATTATTTTATTAAATTTTATATTTAGATATTAATATTCTAAATGGAAGAAATATGTTATTTACATTTATAAATAATTGTTTTCTAATTTCATAATGTATAGCCTATATAGTTGATTTTTATTCATACATATCCTTGATTAACCACAACAATTGATCTATATTCAAATTCTATTTTCATGTCCTAGTGTTACATCTTGAAAATAAAAATCTAAAAATTAAATTCCTTATTATCTTTGGATACTATATGATATAACATTTTGTTATGTTTTGGGACATGATTTTTAATATCACTTATTTTCGATGGATTTTATCATTATGAGTATTATTTATTGTAAGATTGACTCTAATGGTTCCTACATGATTAATTTTATATTAATATTAATGGTGAGCAATAATATAGGTAAAATAAAATGGTAAATTCATTAATATAGTAAAATATCATTTCTGATTTATATGTGGATAGACTAAGAACACAATGTCATATTATCCTGGTGGTGATCCTTGAATCTGTTTTATAGGCGGTTTAGCCTTTAATAACTATGTTATGTTATATATGTGGTGATATATTAATATGGTACACATGTGGTTTTCTATTCCACATTGTAATATGTTGTCTTAGCACAATTGCTAAAATTATGAACTTTATTTCATTCGTTCTTCAATTATAATATATTTATCAATCTAGGATTTTAAAAATAATCTCCTTAACAAAAATTTAATTTTATTTATTACAATACCATCACATGATAATTTTTTTATATTGAGACTATACATCATAACCTCCATGTTTATATAAAATTATTCTTATTCTATATTTTATTATATAATAATATAACTCCTGCTCATGCATTCTCATATTCTTATGATATAACCCATAATGAAATGTTTATATGATTTAACTAAATATGAATTTCTACTCCCCCTTTCCTATGTTTCTCTTCACCAGATTTTAATTAAATTTATTTAAAATTAGAATTTTTTTTTGTAGTCAAGAAGAGATCGATTTGGGAGAAATATTCAAATATTTTTCCAAATATGTTTCCTTCGTAATTCATTTTCAATGAACCAACACCATAAGCTTATTATAGTAGTATGTTATTATTGTGATATTTAATTTTTTAAATTATATAATGATGTTTGTTAATTATATAATTATCTTGATTATTTTTATTTGTTTAGAAATTTATAGACTAGTTTTGTATGAATGTTTTTCAATGTATCATGTGTTTGGATCAGATAATTTTAGGGAAATTACATCAGAAAAGTCATAGGGACAGGTATTTTTCATAGATACCATCCTTATATTTTCTTATATTATTGAGTGTGATAATTCATTTTAATTACACCACATTACGGATTATGTAATGCAGATTTATATGTTAAATAAAATCACTTATGTTTCATCAGCATAAAAATTTTGGTTGATTATTTTCTAACACTAAGCTCGATTCATGATAAGTGGGCCCGGGAACAAAATACTAGAAATACACTAACATGATATTTAATTTATTAGATCACAATAATTTTCAAAGTCATTATTTAGGAAAACTATTCATTATTACATATTGATACATGATTTATTACAAAAAATTACACATAATAAACGTTGAACAATATATAGGTATATTATATTTGTGAATTAGGTATATAACATAACAACTTGAAAATGGTGTTTAAAATTATTATTGAAAAAATCCCAAAAATTCATCTGAAATTCCATGGATTCATATGTTATCCTGAGAGCATCCATAAGAATGTCTTGATATATAATGAATGGTAAGGAATAAACACGGAATAAAGTGACACATGTTAGAAAATAGTAATGAAAATGGTGCATAAAAAGATTTGTGATTATAAACCCAAATATATATACATGATATAGATTCTTAATCATACTATGGGAAATGTTGGAACAACGTTAGAAAATACATCATAGGCATAGGCCAAGGCTAACTGTGAAGATGTCAAGATGTATGAGGCCCAATAAAATAATTAGGATTATTCTATTTCTCGACATGATTTATCTTGAGAGTAAAAATGACCCAATGCATGGGAGTGCAAAATAATTCTTGGATCACCTGTCACATTCATTTCATTCTAATGATTAAGTCAGCCACATAGATCATAAAACATGGATTCATTAATCATATTATTTTATTCTATGATCATTGAGTGTGGAATACATAATTTTACATCGAAATTCAATGATTTATATGTTTATAAAGTCTTATCCACTTTATATGAATTGGATATGTTGTTCACTACATAACTCTTTTTGGATGGGAAATCACATATATATTTCAGCAGCATAACAACATCACATAAGATTCCAAAAATTTCATTACGATCAAAAATGGGTCACTAAAAATTTAGAAATCAATTTTAATTTATTGGGTATATTTAATTAAAAATTTCATCATAAATAAATTAAGATAAGAGAAAACATGTAAGGAAGTACTTGAATAATGATGATAATGGAAAAGATCACTCACCTGATTGTGTGAATCCAAATACTAGGGTGGGTATTTTGAATATAAATTGGTGAATTTTAATGAATATCTATAGTTTTGGAATGAATATTGATGTGATACATGGTGTTTTTTGTAGAGAAATTGGTTATTTGTTGGATTATATAATATAATTTGGTGATTTCATTATTAATTTTCTTTAGTAATCAACAAAATAAAATAACAAAAACCTCACACAATCCCATTTTAATCAAATATTTTCTTCTCAATGGGGGTCGTTATAATTATGTTATTTATAAATTTATGAACTAAATTATATAATACCCTTTTTATGTGGAGGTTAGTTATATTCTTAAACAAATTTTTTGGAAACCATAAAAATATTAATGGTTTTTTATGGTTCAAAAAGGTGAATAAAATCAATCAAATAAACATAAATAACATTATATTATATTTAAAACTTATAAATGGAATTTTATATCTTTCACAACATAAATATATTATTATTTAATCATTATGTGTTCATAACATAAAAATTTATTTATACGATGTTTAATATTAACCAAAAAAAATTATGTCCCAGAAAATTAATAAAATCACATCGTTGGATTCTTTTGACATTATGATTCCAAAAATATTATTCACTTTATCTAAATAATTTTATTAATATATTATCATTCACTTTTAAAATAGTATTCCACATTTATTGAAAAATAATAGGTTTTTTATACAGACAGTTTTAAAAACATTAAAAAAACTATATTTTACATGATAAAAATTATATGAACATTTATATTGAATAAAAATATTTGTTTTTAAAAAAAGATCATTAATTTAATAAATCTATTAATTTATCTTCAGATATAATTTAACAAAATTTTAATATTTCCCAGAAAGAAAATTTTGGTTTTATTATAACTAAATAAGAATAATATATATAGTAACCATAATAGGATGAAAATATATTCATTATTCTATATAAAATAATAAACAAAATCATATTTATTGGTTATTGATTCATATCCCTTTAATAAACCTAGAAACGTTTTAAAACTATCGTGGGATGGATTGGCATACATGGTTTTGGTCATGATCTCAATGTTCTTGAACATCACTAAAAAATTCTTTCGCTCATGATTATGTTACTTGATGTCATATTTGGATTGGTAATGGAAATTACTAGTGTTTCTATCTTTCTAGGAAGCTCTCATAGGTTTTCTTCACATGGTACAATCGTACTTGTAGAGGCCATCACTTCCTTTATATATTCCGATTTGACATGATAAAACCCTATATTATTACTATTAATTATATTAAAATTAATCTTATATCCTATTAAAGGTAATGATTCTATAATGGTTTTCAAAACATATAAAATTATACTTAATAAGTTAATGTGTTTTATATTACCCTATAAATTAAATTCAAATCTATAGGGGAATATTAGTTATAAATGTTCGTGTCATTAAAATCACCCCATCAGGAATTTCACCTTTAAAATTTTCATTTCCCTCACTAAAATAGGTGATGGTATCTCTTTTTGATCACATCGTCCACTTCTAGAGAATCCTATTCAATAATATGGTTTCTCCAAAGAACAAATATTTTTCCATTTTT
This sequence comes from Viscum album, assembly GCA_963277665.1. NCBI lineage: Eukaryota > Viridiplantae > Streptophyta > Magnoliopsida > Santalales > Viscaceae > Viscum > Viscum album. The sequence continues at coordinate 262,621,563 of OY728122.1, read as the reverse complement.
TTATTTCATTGAATATTTTTTCTATGATATATGATCTCCACCAACTTCTCTTCATATCGCAAATAAATCAACAATGGTAGAACCAATATATTTAGTAAATTTGAAGGGTTTGTTATTCACATTCTCATGAGGTATATATATAAATAATCAATTTAATGAGTTAAAATTGATAGGGATTATTATTTTTATTCCACTAATTGGATGTGATAAAATATCTCAAAGTGGTTACATTATCAATGTATAATTATTCCCTCATTCCCATATATGATGACTTTTATCCCCCTAGATACACAAAGAATTACCGTGTCTTTATTATAAAAATCTTTATCTCAACAACTATTATCAGCATAGCTATTCTATTGACTATGAGAATCCTCTATGTGATAATTAATGGTAGTTACCTTTGTCATCATTTTCTGGAACATTTAAAGACCTATATGTTTGAGTTCCCCATCAAAATCCTATAATTTTGTTATTTTGCACCTCTTCCCATAAAATTCAACATTGGGGTAATTTGGTTTTTTGGAGTGGATACTCTGTTTGTATGAGAACTGTAACACCCCAGGTAAATAAAGAATATGACATTTTCATATTTATCCATATTTGTGAATAAAATATTAATATGACTTTAAAGGGGATGCTATGCTCAATGGCGTACCCAACACGCAACAACGAGTTTCTTGGGAATCTTACGTTGCACTCTAATAATAAAATAATATTATTTTAAATGGCAGTTAACATGTAGCCATTGTATTGGCGGGAATGGATAGAAATAACTAAAATATGAATATATATGTTTTTTTACATCTATCCAAAGGCTTAAAATACGGAAAGAATTCAATTTTAGGCTTTTATAGCCTAAGATTCCCTAAATACTCGTCTTTTGGAAAAAATATGAGTTTGACTAAGGAATCTAGTAAAAGTTGAAAGTCAACATGATAAGTGATTATGCTTCCTTATGAATAAATTCCTCAATAAAAAGTAACTTAAAACAAAAATGTTGTCTATTAACTTTTCCTACTGGGGAATCGAATACCGTTTAACCCATCACAAGTTTGTGATTTTCTCGTGGTTAACTTTCTCCTAAACATGTTTTCTATCACTCTCCATCAGAACATGACCCTTTGTTTTTTCCTCCATGTCCATATTTTCATACTTGGAATCCTAGTATGGGTTAACTCGGGTGACCTTTGTACATATCTTTCTTTATTTTAAAGTGATTGTTTTACCGACTCTTCTCCGATGTGGGACTTTCAAGGATGGTTCCAAGCACAATTTTAAAAATTGTGAGGACGCAAATCCCAAAAGGGGGGAAGGATGTAACACCCCAGGTAAATAAAGAATATGAAATTTTCATATTTATCCATATTTGTGAATAAAATATTAATATGACTTTAAAGGGGATGCTATGCTCGATGGCGTACCCAACACGCAACAACGAGTTTCTTGGGAATCTTACGTTGCACTCTAATAATAAAATAATATTATTTTAAATGGAAGTTAACATGTATCCATTGTATTGGCGGGAATGGATAGAAATAACTAAAATATGAATATATATGTTTTTTTACATCTATCCAAAGGCTTAAAGTACGGAAAGAATTCAATTTTAGGCTTTTATAGCCAAATTTTCACTAAAGGTTCACTTATCGCCTTCTGATGGTGAACTGTCATTAAATATAGTTTTGATCACTGTTATATATTCATTTGTACCAAATAAAACTCTTCTTTAGAATCGGGACATCAAATTTTACTTTGTGTAAATTTTTGGTATCTTTCCGATAAAGTTCATTTTTTTAATGAATAGTGTAAAATGTTGTATTTTAATTCAAAACCACTTTTTAATCTAATTTATTTATATTATTAGATTATATTTTGAATTGGTTTTAAAGTGAAATTAGAAAATATTTTTACCATTAAATCCAATAGTGGTCGTTGGAATCAATTTCACTATGAAATAAGACTTAAACTAGTGTAAATCTTTTGATACTTATTGTTTCATAAAACATGCTATTTGTCATGAAAGCAGGAATTAATTATTAAATTAATTAATGTGACTTATATGTTTTGAATTTTTTAAAACGGACTTCATTTTTGAATTCAGAATATCAAATATATCTTAGGGTGAATTTTTGTGATTTTTCTGAAAAACTTCAATTTTTGATGAATAGTGAAACCACTAAGTGGTGCTTATAAAAACTGATTTTCCGTTTAAATGAAATTTTTCCATCATTGTGTTTTTATTTTCAAAAATCCGACATACATGGTTGTCATTAAGAAGTAAAATTTGGTTCAATGAGATTAAAATAATTTTTGGTGAATAATAACTTATTAAGTTTTTAATCGCGATTAGTGGTAATTAGTGTAGTTTAATGTAAAAATAATGTTTTAATAAAATGAGATGAGCTTGAAACATTTCTTACCCTCATTGTTTGTATCATGGCCGACCAATACAATCCATGGGTCAACTTGGGGACCCCATGGATCCACTTTGGTTGAGAAATGACATAAATAACATTTTATTTAATGTAAAAGTAAAATTGACACAAACATGATATGTTTTACTAAAACAATTTTTAAGTGGGGTTATGCAAGTCATCTTTTTGATTATAAATATTCATTGGAAAGATAAAAAGATTTCCTACATCATAGTATTTGTTTTATAATTTTTAGACATTAAACAAATTAAATTATTTATGACATAATAATGATGCAGCGATGACATCATTATTTGACGATTTAAATAAAATGGAAGGATAATGTAACATCTATGAACTACACATGTCCAAAACTTATTGGATGAGTGTATTTCGAAGCCTTATAACCTTATACACGAATTATATCAATGTGGTACCATTTGAAACCGAAACACATTTTCAAATAAAGTAATATTTCTTTACGTTCCAAAAGTGCCCCTCCTCTCCTCTTATAAAAGGCCCCCACCTCTACCTCATTTCACACACTCCTCAAGCCTTTGGATCGGCCAAACCCTGCCCATTTACTCTCTCCACATCCCTCTCCCAGTCCTAGAGGATTCCGTTTTGGCAGAATCCTTTCAAAGGAAGCCTTTAGGCTCAAATCAAAAGAAGATACACTTTTAAAGGTAATTCATTCTCTCATGTTCATTTGTTTTATTTTACTTCTCCAACCCCCTTAACTCTTTTTATTTACTTATTTTGTAACAACAACAGTATCTTCAATATACTAGGATGTTGTTATAAGATTTATTCGAGCTAAAATCTCACACAACTACATCAAATGGTTAAAGAACATACAGTTTCTGTGGATGGCGAAATTCTGCCTCCCGAAACGATGACTGTTCAACATTATTTTAACACCTTCAAAGGTGTCCATTAAGATGACACTATATTTATATATGATATGTAATATGTTTATGTTTTCCTTAAGATTCTTTTTTTTCATTTTGGGCATACCTTTATGGTTTCCATTATGGGTAAACGCGATATCTTCATTTAAGGAAGTGCGGACTACCGCCCCCTCAAAGTGATTTGATTCGTTAAATACCATATGTGGGACGTATAAAGGATGGAACTATGATATTATATATGATATTATACTGTAATTATAATATAACTTTATATCATTATTATTCCATTTTATAAAATATGAAATAGAAATGAAAGTAGCGTTCATGCATACGTACGGCTTACCGTCTCCATGAACGGTGCATTTCATTTCTTACCTCTAAATGATTATGTAATGTTATAAATGCATGAATGTACTGGATATATATTACATATATGATATCCAAATCATGAATATGATTCTGGATATAATAAACATTTGACCACACGAACAACATGTAATGCTAAGAAGTCTACTTTCGACTTAAGAACCAAATATAGACAAAACAAACATTATTAACTTAAATGTTTACATAATGTTTATAACATGGAAATAAGTGATCTAATAGGAATAATGAACTAGAAAAAGGTTATTAATAAAGTGGAAATTAACTCAATTTTGTTATTCAGGACGTTAAAGAACGATCGAGTCAAGTCGGACCCGAGGTAAGGGATCCTACTCCTCTCTTTCTTTTTAAGTACACACTTTTATGTCATTCCTTTTAAAGCTCATCTTTCTTGTTGTTGGGATGATATTTTATATTACACTTATTGTAATTTTTATGTTCATGTTATGAGAGACCCTATTCTCTCTCATCAATCCATTTTGGATGTTTTGAGTGGCGCCGTGAGGCTGCCGAACTTTCGTAAGAGATCTAACCTCTCTCTTTCTTTTTAAGTACTCTCCTTTATGTCACTTCTTTTAAACTCCTCCTTGCAATGTTGGGGGTTTTTCTTTTATATTCCACTTGCTGTAAATTCTACTTTAATATGATGGGATACTCTATTTGATCTCATCAATCCATATTCGGATGTTTTATGTGGCGCCGTTAGGCTGCCGAGTTTTCATAAGGGATTTTTCATCTCACTTTTGTTCCCATGAGATTTATGCTACATTTGCCACAAATTCCATTGATTGGTGTATTTACTGCCCATTATTATACTATTTGTGTAATATACTTTCGTCTATGAATATTTACATCAATGACCTATTGTCTTTCTTTCATGGGGTGTATGTTTTGAAAGATACCCAAGTCGGTAAGGGAACCTTTCACCCTCCTCTTTTTTAAAAAGACTTCTTTTATTGGGTCTTTTAATTTACATATTTTTATATTGGGATATGTTCTCATACATCCTTATTGATGTAAATTTTATGTCCAAGTGATGAGATACACTTTTTATCTCTCATCAACTCATTTTGATGTGATGCCGTTAGGCTGTCAAGGGAACTTTTTAACCCAATTTCGATTTCTTTGGGTTCAACTTGTAGTCATTGAATATGTCATCCATTGAATATGTGTGAATGACCTTTTATTGTTTTACACTTAATATCCACTTATATTGGGTGTATATATATTTGTCACACATATTTTTGAGATTTATTTGTCCTTAATTTAAGGATACCTTCTTTATAAGGGATTTCATCACATTTGACATTTCTATTGAGGGTTCATGGTTGTTATGCACCAATTCACTCATATATGGTGTATATACTGTCCTTTGGAGTATTATATCATGAATCCTTTTATTATCATGATATTATAAAGTTCTGACTAAATGTTATTCCTCGATTATTGTATTCAAGTGTCTCTAATTTTGGTAAAACCCCTTTAACCAAAATATCGTTTTAAATGTTTTAATTATTTGTTCTTATTAATATCCATGTTTTCAAAATGGTTTTAAGGATTTATTTATAAGGATATTAATTGTTTAAAATGTTAAAAGCTTCAAGGTGGTATGGGACACTTTGATTCAAAAATCTCTTTATTAAATGTTTTAAATGGTTTTGGAAATGGTTTCTTTTTTAATGGATTCATTATTTCAATATCCTAAAATGTTATATTGTGATTGAAATGTGGAAATGTTATGTTTCCTTTATTCATGTTTATGTGATACAATTATGTTATGGTTCTTGGGCATTGTTATGAAGAACATGTTGTTCCGTGATAAGCTAAGGGCGGGTGAGCCCGATATAGCTCTCCAATGCATTGGGTAACGCGAAGGAGTGAAACATTAAGGTTTCTCCGAAGATATTTAGGGAATATACTATGATGGGTATTCCAAACGTAACCAAGAGGGTTACTCCCTACGTAAGAATGTTATGAATGCCTCAAGTTACCTTTATGTCTTATGTTTTCTATGATTTATTCATGATTTGATATTCTTATGTTTTATGTGTAAAGTATGATTTCATTCTTATGTATATATGAACTCATGTTTCCTTTCCATATTTTTATAACCCTTACTGGGCTTTTTATGCTCAGCCCAAGTTTTTGAAATGTTTTTCACAGGTCAAGGGAAAGTTACATGATGTGATGATAGTGTCAAGGATGTGTCAAGAAAGAATCCGTGTTTTATTTTAAATAGGTTTCCGTTGATGGGAAGAATGAATATTGTCTTTTATGTAACCACTTTGTTTAAATGTGTAATGTAATGCAAGTTTCATGATCTAATTCTCTAAAACTCTAAACCTGAAAAGATCCTCAATGTGTAATCTTGTAATAACTCAAGATTAAGTATGGTTTAAGGCTGGGGCCTTATAGTTGGTATCAAAGGTCGGTTTAGATAACTTTAGAGGTTAGGGTATTCTTTAAGCATAATTGACAATTACAATAATGGTTAGGATTTCAGAAAGAGTCTTAGTTTTAGATAAACTGAATGAGTAAGTATATCTTATTGTCTATCTTACTCATTAGTACATGATGGTTTTGTTGATATACTCACACTGACCTTTTTAGTTTTAGTAAATGGCTGGATCTAGCAGGAACCAATGTTACAGTGGATGTGAAGGAAACTGTGACAGTTTTTTGAGCAAGCAACTAAATGATATGGGAGCTGCAATGAGAACTCTTTTGATTATCCACAACCAACTATCTGGAGTCATGATTGACCACCTAAACCTTGGAGATTTCTCTAAGGCATCATATATGCATGAAACAAATCCCTACGGAAGTACAGGTAATAATCATAAAGGTAAGTATGTTCAAAAAACTATGTGTCAAAGATGTGGAAAGAAACACCTAGGAAAATTTTTCAAAGGGACGGAAATATGCTATAGATGTGGAAATGAAGGTCATAAAGCAAGAACCTGCCATGGAAAAAGGAAGCATCCAGTTGACTCGAGGAAAGGGAAAGAAGTTCTTTCTGAGGGATCAATTGAATGTTTTAAATGTGGTGTGCATGGTCATTATGCAAACACATGTCCTATGAAGAAGTTTCATGAATGGGGTCACCAAGAGCGTACCAATATTCGTTTACCAATACCTAATGCCATTCCAATTGAGGATGAAGAAACTGACAATGACCAATCAAAGGTATGTACTATTTCATGACTATTGTTTTCTTATTTTGGAATCTTAGGATATGATTCATGATTCTGTTTGTAGGAAAGAGGTATTTCGGAATAAGTTGGAAAGGAATGGATAATGGATCATGAAGAATGTTGAATGAGTAAGATGTCAACATATAAGGGCTTCAAGAGTTAGGGTGAAATTCTTAAGAGTATTAAGTCTCTTTTGATGATGGGGTTACATTAGAAGACTTTTTATATTATGTGTAACCCTGATGTTTAATATATGAAAATTTTATTCAAGTAATAGTTATCTTTTCTTTTGTGGACGTAGTTATAAAGAACCATTTGGGTTTATATGATCCTTACTTTTGAGGTAATTATGGGTTACTATATGTTATGATTGAAGTGAAAGGCATGAGATAAAATTGAGGTTAAATTATGTTATGGTTATTTTTGATGATTTTATCCCTTTTTGGTAATGATTTGAGAATTATATAGTTTTGGAAAAAGGACAACACGCAGACCGTGTGACAACCCATCGCGTCGGACAATGCTGCGGGAATCGAACCCACAACCAAAGTGTGACTGGTATTTATCGCCTACCACTGGACTATGTGAATCCCCTGGTTAGTTTGACTGATTCTTTTTAGTTATATGATTTTATGAATTAAGAGTAAGTTGATTTTGGAGGATATGTGATTAGGATAATTACTTTTCAATGTGAGACTTTAGGAGCAACTGATGTTGTTTGGAGATAAATGTTACGATTTAACTTGGAAGACTATGTGACTAAATCCTTCAAATATTTGGGTTTCAATCTTATATTGGTTTACTTTGAATAATTTTATGGACAAATTGTTTATCGGATGGTCCTCGTTGAACTTTGGGTTTTGTTGGACAAATTTTGGAGATTATGAATAGATTTTCTTTTTATAAGGGGTTATCCTTTTCTGGATTATCTGATCTTGTACTAACCTTTTTGGTTTTGGTTTTGGTTAAAGCCTAAAAACTTGGGATGTATATAGTTCTCTTTTGGGGATTAGGTGATTCTCTAGAAGTTGATTATATTACTCTTAATGCGAACAAGTCTCCCTAAATACTCGTCTTTTGGAAAAAATATGAGTTTGACTAAGGAATCTAGTAAAAGTTGAAAGTCAACATGATAAGTGATTATGCTTCCTTATGAATAAATTCCTCAATAAAAAGTAACTTAAAACAAAAATTTTGTCTATTAACTTTTCCTACTGGGGAATCGAATACCGTTTAACCCATCACAAGTTTGTGATTTTCTCGTGGTAAACTTTTTCCTAAACATGTTTTCTATCACTCTCCATCAGAACACGACCCATTGTTTTTTCCTCCATGTCCATATTTTCATACTTGGAATCCTAGTATGGGTTAACTCGGGTGACCTTTGTACTTATCTTTCTTTATTTTAAAGTGATTGTTTTACCGACTCTTCTCTGATGTGGGACATTCAAGGATGGTTCCAAGAACAATTTTAAAAATTGTGAGGACGCAACTCCCAAAAGGGGGGTAGGATGTAACACCCCAGGTAAATAAAGAATATGACATTTTCATATTTATCCATATTTGTGAATAAAATATTAATATGACTTTAAAGGGGATGCTATGCTCGATGGCATACCCAACACGCAACAACGAGTTTCTTGGGAATCTTACGTTGCACTCTAATAATAAAATAATATTATTTTAAATGGAAGTTAACATGTATCAATTTTATTGGCAGGAATGGATATAAATAACTAAAATATGAATATATATGTTTTTTTACATCTATCCAAAGGCTTAAAGTACGGAAGGAATTCAATTTTAGGCTTTTATAGCCAAATTTTCACTAAAGGTTCACTTATCGCCTTCTGATGGTTAACTGTCATTAAATATAGTTTTGATCACTCTTATATATTCATTTGTACCAAATAAAACTCTTCTTTAGAATCGGGACATCAAATTTTACTTTGTGTAAATTTTTGGTATCTTTCCGATAAAGTTCATTTTTTTAATGAATAGTGTAAAATGTTGTATTTTAATTCAAAACCACTTTTTAATCTAATTTATTTATATTATTAGATTATATTTTGAATTGGTTTTAAAGTGAAATTATAAAATATTTTTACCATTAAATCCAATAGTGGTCGTTGGAATCAATTTCACTTTGAAATCAGACTTAAACTAGTGTCAATCTTTTGATACTTATTGTTTCATAAAACACGCTATTTGTCATGACAATGGGAATTAATTATTAAATTAATTAATGTGACTTACATGTTTTGAATTTTGTAAAACGGACTTCATTTTTGAATTCAGAATATCAAATATAGCTTAGGGTGAATTTTTGGGATTTTTCTGAAAAACTTCAATTTTTGATGAATAGTGAAACTACTAAGTGGTGCTTATAAAAACTGATTTTCCATTTAAATGAAATATTGCCATCATTGTGTTTTGATTTTCAAAGATCCGACATACATGGTTGTCATTAAGAAGTAAAATTTGGTTCAATGAGATTAAAATAATTTTTGGTGAATAGTAATTTATTAAGTTTTTAATCGCGATTAGTGGTAATTAGTGTAGTTTAAGGTAAAAATAATGTTTTCATAAAAATAGATGAGCTTGACACATGTCTTACCCTCATTTGATGTATCATGGCCGACCAAGACAAGCCATGGGTCAACTTGGGGACCCCATGGATCCACTTTGGTTGAGAAATGACATAAATAACATTTTATTTAACGAAAAAGTAAAATTGACAAAAACATGATATGTTTTACTAAAACAATTTTTAAGTGGGGTTATACAAGTCATATTTTTGATTATAAATATTCATTGGAAAGATAAAAAGATTTCCTACATCATAGTATTTGTTTTATAATGTTTAGACATTAAATAAATTAAATTATTTATGACATAATAATGATGCAGTGATGACATCATTATTTGACGATTTAAATAAAATGGAAGGATAATGTAAAATCTATGAACTACACATGTCCAAAACTTATTGGATGAGTGTATTTCTAAGACTTATCACCTTATCCAAGAATTATATCAATGTGGGACCTTTTGAAACCGAAACACATTTTCAATTAAAGTAATATTTCTTTACTTTCCAAAAGTGCCCCTCCTCTCCTTTTATAAAAGGCCCCCACCTCTACCTCATTTCACACACTCCTCAAGCCTTTGGCTCGGCCAAGCCCTTCCCATTTACTCTCTCCACATCCCTCTCCCCGTCCTAGAGGATTCCATTTTGTCATAATCCTTTCAAAGGAAGCCTTTAGGCTCAAATCAAAATAAGATACACTTTTAAAGGTAATTCATTCTCTCATGTTCATTTGTTTTATTTTGCTTCTCCAACCCCCATAACTCTTTTTATTTACTTATTTTGTAACAAAAACAATATATTCAATATACTAGGATGTTGTTATAAGATTTATTTGAGCTAAAATCTCACACAACTACATCAAATGGTTAAAGAACATACGGTTTCCGTGGATGGCGAAATTCTGCCTCCCGAAACGATGACTGTTCAACATTATTTTAACACCTTCAAAGGTGTCCATTAAGATGACACTATATTTATATATGATATGTAATATGTTTATGTTTTCCTTAAGATTCTTTTTTTTCATTTTGGGCATACCTTTATGGTTTCCATTATGGGTAAACGCGATATTTTCATTTAAGGAAGTGCGGACTACCGCCCCCTCAAAGTGATTTGATTCGTTAAATACTATATGTGGGACGTATAAAGGATGGAACTATGATATTATATATGATATTATACTGTAATTATAATATACCTTTATATCATTATTATTCCATTTTATAAAATATGAAATAGAAATGAAAGTAGCGTTCATGCGTACGTACGGCTTACCGTCTCCATGAACGGTGCATTTCATTTCTTACCTCTAAATGATTATGTAATGTTATAAATGCATGAATGTACTGGATATATATTACATATATGATATCCAAATCATGAATATGATTCTGGATATAATAAACATTTGACCACACGAACAACATGTAATGGTAAGAAGTCTACTTTCGACTTAAGAACCAAATATCGACAAAACAAACATTATTAACTTAAATGTTTACATAATGTTTATAACATGGAAATAAGTGATATAATAGGAATAATGAACTATAAAAAGGTTATTAATAAAGTGGAAATTAACTCAAGTTTATTATTCAGGACGTTAAAGAACGATCGAGTCCAGTCGGACCCGAGGTAAGGGATCTTACTCCTCTCTTTCTTTTTAAGTACACACTTTTATGTAATTCCTTTTAAAGCTCATCTTTCTTGTTGTTGGGATGATATTTTTTATTACACTTATTGTAATTTTTATGTTCATGTGATGAGAGACCCTATTCTCTCTCATCAATCCATTTTGGATGTTTTGAGTGGCGTCGTGAGGCTGCCGAACTTTCGTAAGAGATCTAACCTCTCTCTTTCTTTTTAAGTACTCTCCTTTATGTCACTTCTTTTAAACTCCTCCTTGAAATGTTGGGGGTTTTTCTTTTATATTCCACTTGCTGTAAATTATATTGTAATATGATGGGATACTCTATTTGATCTCATCAATCCATATTTGGATGTTTTATGTGGCGCCGTTAGGCTGCCGAGTTTTCATAAGGGATTTTTCATCTCACTTTTGTTCCCGTGAGATTTGTGCTACATTTGCCACAAATTCCATTGAGTGGTGTATGTACTTCCCATTATTCTACTCTTTGTGTAATATAATTTCTTCTAGGAATATTTACATCAAGGACCTATTGTATTTCTTTCATGGGGTGTATGTTTTGAAAGATACCCAAGTCGGTAAGGGAACCTTTCACCCTCCTCTTTTTTAAAAAGACTTCTTTTATTGGGTCTTTTATTTTACATAAGTTTATGTTGGGATATGTTCTCATACATCCTTATTGATGTAAATTTTATGTCCAAGTGATGAGATACACTTTTTATCTCTCATCAACTCATTTTGATGTGATGTCGTTAGGCTGTCAAGGGAACTTTTTAACCCAATTTCGATTTCTTTGGGTTCAACTTGTAGTCATTGAATATGTCATCCATTGAATATGTGTGAATGAACTTTTATTGTTTTACACTTAATATCCACTTATATTCGGTGTATATATATTTGTCACACATATTTTTGAGATTTATTTGTCCTTAATTTAAGGATTCCTTCTTTATAAGGGATTTCATCACATTTGACATTTCTATTGAGGGTTCATTGTTGTTATGCACCAATTCACTCTTATATGGTGTATATACTGTCCTTTGGAGTATTATATCATGAATCCTTTTATTCTCATGATATTATAAAGTTCTAACTAAATGTTATTCCTCGATTATTGTATTCAAGTGTCTCTAATTTTCGTAAAACCCCTTTAACCAAAATATCGTTTTAAATGTTTTAATTATTTGTTCTTATTAATATCCATGTTTTCAAAATGGTTTTAAGGATTTATTTATATGGATATTAATTGTTTAAAATGTTAAAATCTTCAAGGTGGTATGGGATACTTTGATTCAAAAATATCTTTATTAAATGTTTTAAATGGTTTTGGAAATGGTTTCTTTTTTAATGGATACATTATTTCAATATCCTAAAAAGTTATATTGTGATTGAAATGTGGAAATGTTATGTTTCCTTTATTCATGTTTATGTGATACAATTATGTTATGGTTCTTGGGCATTGTTATGAAGAACAGGTTGTTCCGTGATAAACTAAGGGCGGGTGAGCCCGATATAGCTCTCCAATGCATTGGGTAACGCGAAGGAGTGAAACGTTAAGGTTTCTCCGAAGAGATTTAGGGAATATACTGTGATGGGTATTCCAAACGTAACCAAGAGGGTTACTCCCTACGTAAGAATGTTATGAATGCCTCTAGTTACCTTTATGTCTTATGTTTTCTATGATTTATTCATGATTTGATATGCCTATGTTTTATGGGTAAAGTATGATTTCATTCTTATGTATATATGAACTCATGTTTACTTTCCATATTTTTATAACCCTTACTGAGCTTTTTATGCTCATCCCAAGTGTTTGAAATGTTTTTCACATGTCAAGGGAAAGTTACATGATGTGATGATAGTGTCAAGGATGTGTCAAGAAAGAATCTGTGTTTTATTTTAAATAGGTTTCCATTGATGGGAAGAATGAATATTGTCTTTTATGTAACCACTTTGTTTAAATGTGTAATGTAATGCAAGTTTCATGATCTAATTCTCTAAAACTCTAAACCTGAAAAGATCCTCAATGTGTAATCTTGTAATAACTCAAGATTAAGTAAGGTTTAAGGCTGGGGCCTTATAAGAACACTGAAAGAGGTATATGTTGGTCCCATTCTCCTTTTATTTCAATTGACCATGATCTCAACATGTCCTCAAGATTCTAGATAGTCGACTCATATTGGACATCAGTTTAATAGTGATAAGTCAGGTTCAAATTCAAATTAGTATTCTAATATAGTTAGAGACACATATTGAAAATATATTTTAATCTTATATAACAACCATATATAATTAATAGTGGTATTATTGGTTTACACACCAGTTCTATGATTTATAAATGTCCAAGAAGATGGAGTGAGAAATCCTCTCGAATCAGAAAATATTGAGCTATAATTACAAGATGATACACAATAGCCCATATAAAATTTTTTCCTCATGTTTTCCATAAATGTTCATTGAATAATTACATAATTATGTATTCCCATTCCCATGTGGGTATAGGGAATTTTTTTATTATCCCCTTAGACATCTACCTTTTTTCCTTCACATTATGGCATTCAGGGAGCATTGAGGTATATTCTGTAATCTCCCTCTTCATATTATCCCTGCAATTGTTCTCATAAATATCTGTATATATTGTTATAATTCATGAGATAATGGATTATGTAATACAACATGAATAACCCGTGATTTCACTCATTAATTGATGATTTTTTTGGTAGATATAGTAAAGCCACAAATACCACAACTCCTTCTTCATTAGCTGAAAATTATAATGATTTTACATTTCATATAGATTCCGCATTTTTTTGAATCAGCAGGTCATATTTTGGAGCATCAGATCACCTATTTAGAAGGGATGGTTGATAAATCATTAGTTAATGGATTTTATATTTTCCACCATTTATTATCACATTTACTTGATTTTTAAATCCAAGATAATTATATCCTTCTAAATTATTATCAATGAAAAAATTGGTAAATGATTTCTACATAGAGTATCTTCCACATTATTTTTTTCCCAAGACTCTATTGAGTTGATAAGTCGATGTAATTTATCATCACTTAATATAGTCAATGGAGCATTCTCATCACAATCTGTTTGAATACATATTTGAGGCTTTTCTGATCTGTATATATTTCACACTTCTTCCCAAAGAGATAGTTTTTCTATTTAATCAATCTTATGACCATTGCATCCAAAAACCCATGAGGAATTATATTGTTTTTTGGTAAATATTATTATTATCTATGTATAGGATTTGAATTTGGAATTCTATATTAATACACATCTCAATACCTTCTTTAAATAATCCTTTAATACTATTAAATGTTCCCCACATGTTGCTAATGTGATCGCATGGGCATTGTTAAGACTTATTTTCTGATCCTTGAAACTGTTTTTACCTTAGACATTCCAAAAATAACATGACATACATCCATGTTATCTATGTTATAGGGTCTGAAAATCAAGATCAATTTATCGAAAATCAGTGGTAGATTAAATCTAATCCATTGTTTTTGAAAAATAAAATAATATCATTTATGAATACAATAACATATTTTTGGATGTAATCTCAAATTTTTATATTCATTAATTCCATTAGGACTGATGTATTAATAGTGTGTCCGTATAGAATTTCAATAAATAGATAGGTATCATACCATATTTGAAAATTAGCCTTTGGGATATCCTCCTTCTTAAAACAAAATTGGTGACATCCCAACACAAACCCACAATTGAAAAGTATTGTGCCCCATTTAGATGATCGAACATTGAATCAATCAATGGAATAGGATACATGTTCATTATCATGGTTTAGTTTAGCTCATGATTATGAATTCAATGGTGAAATAACTCATACTTCTTTTTGATGAAGTAGACCAGTTCAACAAATGGTGATGAACATGGGGAAATTATCCTTAATCTAGAGTCCAAAGTAGTTTTTCTTATACTACAAATGTTCACAAAAACCATTCTACACAATGTCTTAGATAATGGAAATTTTGTTTGTATAATTTGGATTGAAAAATCAACCTCACATCTAGGATGAAGACAACACAATTCCTCATGATACACATTAGCAAAATAACTCACTATAGGCATCACTTAATGTGTGGTTCATTAATTAGAATCAGTAATATTATAATGATTCACATATTCATAAGGATATTATATACATTCTTTAGATGTTTTTTCCAAATATTATTCATCATTCTCTATGAACTTGTATAGATTTGTGGGTCAATTCCCAATAAAATGTGTGATTTCCCTTCCATGGTAATTTATGATTCTAGTATATTGGTAATGCCATTCTATGAAAAAAATTATTAACATTCAAAAAAGAAGAGATTTATATGGTTATATTGAATATTTTATCCACAAAAAATTACACAGGAGGAGTTATATACACGGGATGTAATAATTTCCCAATTTTTCATATTCACTGAAATCTCTAATTCTAGGACTTTCCTTATTATATGAATAGATATATTATACATTCATGAAATGAATGAATGTATATAACTAAAATAAAATATAATTTTTTCTACTCTTGAATGAAAAAATAAAATAAAAATATCCACTTCATTGTTGGGACCCACCGTAGAGGTTGTGGTGGAATAATCTCTCCCCTGCAAACTATGATAATTTTTCATGTCCAATTAAACCCATGTATTTTTTTATTAGTTAGAGAAGTGACATGATTACTTATAGTAGAAGCAATGAGAAAGGTGATAAGGATTGGCCAGATTATTCTTTTCCTGTCTTGCAATAGTTGGTTTATTTTGTCATCAATATCTATGTAGGGTCCCTTCCCGTGCATAATGTTTTTCCTCATCCCCCTTAGTAATTTTATGGGGTTCTTTTTTATGAAAAAATTTCTTGTTGGATGAAAATATTTTATACCCATTATATTTATCTCTCAAAATGGATGAATTAAACTTCACATTACAATTCATATACACTATATACCCTTGCAATTCACATATCTCCAATATTACATTTAAGGGAATTCAATAAAATTTATCATAGCTATCAATGCCATGATATCTATGGTTTTTATTAGAATCGATTTCAGACTACAAAATAAAAATTCTACCATGAATTCAGGGGTAATGAAAAAGGAATATTCTTTAGAAGCATGTAATATGAGGTTTTACTCATATACCCGAATAGATTTATCATCCTTTTACATGAAGTAATGAAAATACTATTCTAATTTATGTTAGTGTGTGCAGGGAATGTACTTCTCAAAAAATATTTTCCTAAATTCATTCCACCCCATTGCTTCAGTATAATCCTCATGCATTGTATTCTTTATCAATGTCTAACACTAGTCATATTCTCCCTCCATATGATAAAAAACTAGTTGAATATTCTCTTTCTCAGATAATTGAACGACTAACAATATATTCTCAGTTTAGTTGATCCATTTTCCCATGATTAGGGTATCAGATGACCCACAAAAGTCATATTACATTTTCACATAATAGACTAAATTGCATGTTGGTATCTCTTATATTGTATTTTATTCTCTTCTTGACCTAGGATTCTATTCCAAGCATGATTCAAATGAAGTATTATCAACATAAATTTCATGATTCATTATCCCATTGAGTTGGGAATTTCATTGGGGTATGTCAACACATTATGCATCACATTGATTATTTACCTGGTACCTCATATTATCACCCATTATCTAAAATAAAATGAAAATTTTGGATGAAAATTTTTAAATATTAATCACACTGAATCAAATACAATAAAAAATGGTGTATCATTTTAATTTATTTCATTTATTAAATAATGAATATCAAGGATTGGATTTATGTTATCCATGAACCATTTCTTAATATATACTCTAATGATGTTATATGTTACCTTAAAAATGGTTCTTATTGAGCTTGTGAATTTTCCAAATAATGTCCCACAATATTTTCAAACCATGATCCCATTAAATCCCATTGTTGTGTACCACGTTACACCAAGTCAGGCCCAACACACCATTTCAATGTTCTTAACCTAGTGTTCATCTATTCCAAAAACTCACCAACTTTTAGTAACTATAAAAGGATTTATTTTCATGATAAACAACATAATGTGTAATTACCAATTATTTAGGGTTTTTTTATTATAAAAATTTATATCCCTTTGTGTTTTTATAGATTTATCTATTCTTACTCCCCCAGAAACAATATAAAATTTTCCTCAAACACTAACTATAATAACCATATTCTTTATTAAACATTAATTCATGACTCATTATATAAATGAAAAAAATAAAACCATAAAATCAATTTGTATAGTTTATTTTAGAATTTTATACATAGAATAACATCATGAACTTTATATAATACAACATTATATATAATTTACTTATCATTATTGAAAACATACTTAAAAGGCATATATAATTAAATGGATTTTATAACATAATAGGATAATCATGGGAAAAATAGATGAAATGTGTGATCGATAAAGACCTTTTAGGGAATAAACATGAAATATGGTGGGAAATTTTAGGAAATATTAATATAAATGGGTTATAAAAAATCATCAATCGTAAACAAGAAAAATTAGACAAGGTATACCATGCTAATCCTAAAATGGGAAATTTAAAAGAACAAAAAACATTTCATTATAAACATATGTTGAAAATAAATACCAAGAAATTACCGTGGAAAGGTCCCCTAAATGTATCATGTTCAGTAACTATCCAAATAATAAATATAATTATACTAAACATTACACTAATCATTGGATTGTTATACAAATTTGTGCACCAGCATCACTTTTCTTTTATTCTCATGCTTAACTGTTCCACATAGATCAATAAACATGTATTAATTATTCATCATATTTCATTCGAGAGTAAAGGAGTGTGGATTAATAAATGTATTTCAAATTTAAAATAGGTATATTTTTATAATTTTGATTACCCTTGATATGAAATGTGTATTTTATGCATAATATAATTGTTTTGGTGTTGAAAAGTGTGGTGAAATTTGGTCAGTATAACAACATCACATGAAAAATAATTAAAAACATTTGTAAAGTAAAATTAAATATATAACTGTTTTATCATAAAATTGATTGAAAGGTTGATATGGAATAATATATCCAATAATAAGGAAATTAATATAAATTACATAAGGTAAAGAAGATACTTGAATAAAGAGGTGAAATTAAATGTTCCATCTCCCGACCCGTCCTCGAGACCCATGTCGCGACTACCCCAAGCCTGCCTTCCATAGGCTAGGGGTTGGAGACTAGAACCAAAGGTGTAAATCCCGATAAAAGGGGAAGTCATTGCCTTATAAAGTAAACAAACACCAAAAAGTAAGCCAATAGAAGTAAACACTAAGTAAACTGGGTACAATAGTATGTGCGGAAAATAAACGGGCTAGAATACAAACCCAAACTGAAAGTTAAGTACAACTGAAAAGAATGTACAACAACTGAATGTAAAGAAGCAACGTCGATCCATCCACTGGAAGTCCCACCTGAGGGGTGGGTACTGATAGCCTCCTCAGCTCCTCGGGTCCAGCCGTCCGCTCCGTGTACGTCCCGCCCAGTGGTCCACCTCCATGTACCGACATTCTCCACAAGCCTCAACCACGATTAGCTATGTCTGTTGTCTGCATCCAACACAACGTAGTGCGGTAATAGATAATGTAGGGGTGATTATATACTACTCAGTAGGGACCCCGAGACCCTCGAGGGTCTCCCAGAATCCACAAAGTATAAAACAAAAATGAAAGATACAATCACGGAGTAACATCCAACACTACTTAGATATATGACCACACATATACCTAAGTCATCAATTCCAGTTCAGCTCCAACATCCGAGCGCATTTCGAACACGTCCACATAGGATAGTATAACCCAATCCACACAGGAAAGCACAACCCAATCCACATAGGAAATAATGTCAACCATATCGAAGAAAATGATTGAAAGTAAAGACTCAGTTCACACATGTAAACTTCTACATAAGGTGATAGAGATGATTAGATATAGCCACTGATTCATCTAATCTAGGACCCATGTAGGATTCTAGACCAGCTAAGTTGTCAGACCCACGTAGGATACAAGACCAGGTACTCTACCGGACCCACGTAGGATACATGTACAGAGTCAAATACTGCTAGACCCACATAGGATACAAGAACAGTAGTACTACCAAACCCAGATAGGATACAAGAACCGTATTCATCGCCATTGAACCCATGAAGGATTTCAGTACGGTCGTCATCACTGCCGAACCCACGGAGGATTTCAGTGCAGTTTTCATCACTGCCGAACCCCCGAAGGATTTTAGTGAAGTCGTCATCGTCGTCGCAGTCGCCGCCAGCTCTAGGGTTCCTGCACACAGCATGCTCGATTCTGGGAGGGTTCACTCCACGAGCCTAGGGTGTCGATACATCAACTGACACATAGTCCGGAGTTTATGTATCCCAATGTTCTGTCTCGAAAAAAGGAACTCAACGTGATAGACATCGCGTCAATATGATGCCTGGTCTGAGAGTTATTGGCCTTTTCGTCCTAGGGGCCTGGTTTCTTTTAAAGTCAAAACCAACCAGACCGCACTCCAAATGCGTCCAAATTTCAATCGGAGTAATCCAAAAGGTATTTCTCACTAAGATGAATCCAACAAAGTCGACAGCACGTCAATCAAACGTCTGGAGCTCATGTTATAAGGGTTTACGCTCCGAGGGCCCTGTTGGTTTCGTGTTTGAACCATCCCGGCCGTACCCAATGTTCTCCTAAACCATGAGTGTAATATACCCAAACGACCGTCTCGATCCAAGGATCACACCTTAACTGATGGTGCATCGATCGGATCTCTGTAGCCCATGTTACAGGCATTTAAACGAACTTGTCCAATTTTAGGGGGTTTTGGGCCCGGACCGACCCGGCCCAAGACCCCCTGGGCGGCCCAAACTGGGCCGAACCGACCCGGGTTCAGCTCCGGCCCCCTAGGGTTTAGCCTGGCCCCGATGGCACGACACGGCCCAGCCAGAGCGGCCCGGCCCGGCGCGGGAAAACTGGCCACGCGCGGGCGTCCCCGCGCGGCGCAGGCGTCCTGGCCCGGTGCGGCCGGACCAGCCGGCGCGGCCGGTCCAGGCTGGCACGGGCGCCGCTCACCGCGTGAGGGAAGAAGGGGGGAACCACCACCCTCTTTGAACGAAACGGTGTACCTACGGGGGGGTCCACCCAGCTGCGCTTACCGGTGGGACAAACCCCCCGGTCTTTCCGGATCTGGCCGGCCAACGCACCAAGCAGGACCTCTTGGTCCCGCCCTCCAGAGCACCGGCGGCCGGTGGCTCCGGCCGCCATCCCTTGCTCCGCCGCGGCAAAATTCCATGGCCTTGGTTCATCCGACAAGGCGTGATGGCACCATGCCTTTCCGCCACGGCCCCGCTCCGGTCGCCGCCTCCTCGTGGTTTTCCTGCGCAGTGTGACGGCGCCGCGCCCCTTTTCCCTGCCCGACTCCGGCCACGGCTTCTTTCGGCCTCAACGGCATGGCCCGACGGCGTCACGCTTCTTCGCCACTTTCTACATTGTTTCCGCGCGGTGTCGTTGCACCGTACAGCCTTCATTCAAGCTGCAACGAATTCAACAACAAAGGGGGAGGAGGTTCGGCTGTGTTCGGGTGGTCCGACCTCCTCCCGTTAAATTGATAACAAGTGGCTAAATCATTAACGTTGAAGCCAAAATATTCACGAACATAAAAATCAAACCCCTACCTCAATGAAGTCGTCGAATGAGGATCGCTGTAGGAAAAGGACGTCGCGGAAGATGGCGTCGCGTAAAACAGCGTTGAGGAAGACGGCGTCGCAGAAGACGGTGTCATGGAAGACGGCGTCGCAGAAGACGACATCGTATATGTCGTCGGTGCATGCCCGATGAAGGCTGCAGTGCATCGTCGTTCTTCGAAGAAGTAGTCTCTCACCAGCTGTAGAGAGGAGAGAAGACGGCACGTCGATTCCCATGTGGTGTCGGAGTTCTTCGTCGTAAACTCGGCGTTCTTCACATTATTCGATGAGGAAGAAGATGTTCTTCAAAGTGCATGGGTTCTCTCCTTGCTTCGGCATAACGAATCAACCCCCAGTAAAATAAGACATTGTCTTATTTTATTCACACGCACGCGTGCCATTATTAAATTGGAAATTTAAAAATATCCCATTCAATTAATTAAATTAATTTAAGAGCCTTTAATATTCCATTAAATTGGGAGAGTTGACTTGTCAATTAAAAAGGGGTGTGCGGGTGTGTTACACAATTAAATGAACAAGGGTGGTTTTATGTAATTTGAAGGGGTGGGGCTCGTGTGGGCCCCACCTCACTATTATCCTACCAAATGGAGTAATGATGTAGTGTGCCCCACTCCAACATTCATGCATAGGTTGGAACTACTTAGAAAAGAAAATAAAAATTATAGCACAAATTTTTATTTCATTCCTTAGTTAACCCATTTTTTTAATAACCTCACCCGAGTAAACGCATTTCCAGAAATGGTGTTCCTAAGAAATTACCGGTGCATCAGTTTCATCGGTGCCTTCGTATTTCGATTTCGAGCAACGGTTAAAATGTTAGAAAAACCCGCTCGTTCATTCACTAAACATACCCAAGAAAAACTTTGGAAAATGATTCCAGGAACTCCGGGCCTCGGAATCACGTGCTGTCAGAAACTGCGTACTCATAAAATACCAAACAAAATTTAGAGAAAAATTCCTTTGAAATTTACAGGTTATTAAATTACTCCCACCTCAGGGCTTTATGTCCCCGTAAAGATAAACCAAAAACTAGGGAAACAAATTAGGGTACTGAGCATGCATCTGAGCCTCCCGCTCCCAAGTTCTCTCCTGGAGATTCTCGTGCTGCCATCTAATGCGAACTAGAGGAATCGACCGCCCACATAGGACCCACTCTTGTCGATCCTCCATCTCCAACGGGACCTCGGCAAAATTCACCCCATCATCAATGTACAACTCCCCATGGTCGATGATATGTGTCGGGTCGTGCACATACCTTCTCAGCTGAGACACGTGGGAGACGTCGTGCACCCGGTGCAACTGAGGTGGTAGTGACATGCGGTAAGCCACCTCGCCTATCCTACTGAGGACGTGGAATGGTCTGATTAAGCGTAGAGATAACATGAAGCCTCGACCAAATCTCCGTAATCCACGTCGAGGTGAGACCCTCAAGAAGACGTGGTCTCCATCCTTGAACTCTTGTGGTCTCCGCCTCATGTCAGCATAAGACTTTTATCAGCTCTGAGTTGTCCACATCCGCACCTGGATGACCTGGGACTTCTCTGTGACGACCTGAACTATCTATGGTCCCACAAGTGATGACTCCCCAGGGTTTGTCCAGCACAGAGGTGATCTGGAAGGTCGATCATACAAAGCCTCGTGTGGTGTCATCCCGATGGTGGAGTGGTAGTTTTTGTTGTACGCGAACTCCACCAAGGGTAGGTGGTCCTCCCAGCTGCGACCAAAGTCGAGGACACATGCATGGAGCATTTCTTAGAGAGTCTGAATAGTCCTCTCCGTCTGACCATCCGAATGAGGGTGAAAGGCGGTGCTCAGTTGCAGCGGCATCTCGAATGCCTCCTGCAGCCCCTTCCAAAGCCGGGAAGTAAAGCGAGAATCTCGATCGGAGACGGTAGATGATGTAACACCATGAAGCTGTACAATATCCTGAATGTAGAGGCATCCCATGCTCTCCACTTAACCCTGCTCTGTGATGGGTAATAAGTGGTCTGACTTGGTTAGTCGGTCGATAATCACCCAAATGGACTCGTGACCCATGGAAGTACGTGGAATTCCAGTCACGAAGACCATAGATATCACATCCCACTTCCACTCAAGGACCTCAAAGGGCTGCACCAAGACTGCTGGTACCTGGTGCTCTGCCTTCACCTGCTGACAGGTGAGGCATTGAGAAACTTACTCAGCTACAACCTTCTTCCTACCCAGCCACCACTGCTGTCGTCTGAGATCTCGGTACATCTTCACCACTCCTAGATGTACCGCTAAAAGGGATGTTTGAAACTCCATGAGCACCTCCTCATGTAATGTAACTGGTAACATGGTACGTACTGTGAAAAGGACGGCATTCTATCCTCCCATAGAAAAACCATCAGGTGCCAGTACTGAGGATATCATTGCACGCTGCGTCTCACAGTCAGTGTCCCCACGCTGTGCCTCTCTGACCCGCTGCAGTGGTGGAGGAGTGACTGTGAGTGACTGAAGAAAGGCTGCTCAATCTCTATCCACGAAGGATATCTGCAAGTGGCTAGCTGCTCCGTCGCCTCCCTGAGTAGCTGAATGCCCGTCCTCTTGCTGAGAGCATCCGCTACAATGTTACCCTTTCCAGGAGTATAGACTATCCAAAATTCATAGTCCTGGAGGAACTCAAGCCATCTCCATTGTCTCAGATTCTGGTCTTTCTGCGAGAATATGTACCTAATACTCTGATGGTCAGAGTAGAATGTAAAGTGCTCGCCCATCAGATAGTGTCACCACATCTTCAGAGCGAAGACCACAGCTGCTATCTCCAGTTCATGGGTAGTGTAGTTCTGCTCATGTTGCCTCAACTGACGTGATCCATAGGAGATCACTTCCTGATCCTGCATCAGGACACATCCGAGTACGATCCCTAATGCATTGCAGTAGACTATGTAC
Organism: Viscum album; assembly: GCA_963277665.1. Lineage (NCBI taxonomy): Eukaryota > Viridiplantae > Streptophyta > Magnoliopsida > Santalales > Viscaceae > Viscum > Viscum album. The sequence goes on along the minus strand of OY728122.1, from coordinate 262,597,721 downwards.
CCCACTCCCACCTCTGGTAGCATCAGGATAGGTGTGATGGTCAATCTCTATCTCAGATCCTGGAAGATCTGCTAACAAGTATCTGACCACACGAAGGGTTTCCCCTTCTTCTTCAAATCTGAAAGTGGTGTCGTAACTCTAGAAAGGTCTTGGACAATTCTCTAGCAGTACCCAGCTAGACCCAAGAAACTCCGCACCTCTTTCATGCTCCTGGGTGGCTCCCAAGCTAGCACTGACACGATCATTGCAGGGTCCACCACAATTCATGCCTCAGAGATGACGTTTCCCAAGAAGTGGACCTCACATAACTAGAACTGACACTTCAAGAGCTTACGATAAATTTGGTGCTCTTACAGTGTGTCCGGTACAACCCGCAAGTGGTAGGCGTCCTCCTCCTCAGTGGTCGAGTATATCAGTATGTCGTCGATGAAGACCATGACAAATCGATCAAGGTATGGTTGAATGATCCAATTCACAAGACTCATTAACACCGCTGGAGGATTATTTATGCCGAATGGCATAACTATTAACTCATAGTGTCCATACCGACATCTGAAATTCGTCTTCTGCACGTCCTCGTCCCGAAATCTAAGCTGATGATAGCCTGACCCGAGGTCTATCTTCGAGAACCACTATGCTCCCATGAACTGATCGAAAAGGCCTTTAATCCTCAGTAGCAGATAATTTTTCTTCACGGTCACCTGGTTCAGGTGACGACAGTCGACACACAGTCGCAAGCTCCTGTCCGCCTTCTTGGCGAACAAAATCGGGGAAGCCCATGGTGAAACACTGGGTCGGATGAATCCATTTCCCTGCAAGTCCTCCAGTGGTACCTGTATCTCTCGAAGCTTTGCGGGACCCATCCGATATTCTAGAGTGGATATCAGGGTTGTCTCGTGGTACAGTTCAATATAAAGTCTACCTCTCTGCGAGGAGGTAGTCCTGGAACATCGTCAGGAAAAACGTCAGCATACTGATCCACAACTACAGGAAAACTCGGACTCCCCACGTCAAATACTCCTAGGATGAGGCTAGAAAAATGATGAGTGATGGGATGTCCTCTCCTCTGCATGAGTCCATCCTGAGCTGCAAAGGCTCCCTTATCGCTGGTTAAGGTGAACTTGCTCCCGTCGGTGCAGACACAATGCACCTTGCGCCTAATACAGTCAATCTGATCATGGAGTGTAGATTATCAATCTATGCCCAAGATGACGTCTTAAGGCCTCGACGCCACTACAAGAAGATCATAGCTGAATCTTTCACCTCCTAGAGTAAGCTCACACTGTCGGCACCAGTGTGTAATCTTCGAGTATGCTCCCATAGAAGTCTCCAGCCGTAAGGATCGATCCAACAGCTCCGTCAGAATCTCTAAGCTCCGAACATGGGTAGCGACAATAAAAGAATGACTCTCATATTTCTATAAGAACTGAAACAAGGGTTGAGTAGTCATAGATAGTACCTCAAATCATCTCTGGCGTGCTGTGGTCGTAGGCCTCCGCTACCTTAAGGTGAGCATGCCTCTTCCCGCCAGCTCCCTGTGGTTGGGGTGGACCTCCTGGTGGTGGTGGTGGTAAAGCCTCAATGCGTCGCCCACAACCTGCTGCTTGGCCAGATCCCCTGCCTCGTCTGCCTACTCTCGGCGGACAGCCATGATTGACCCTCTGCCTCTACCTGGGTGGCCCCTCAACCGTCTGTTGCTCCTCTGCATGGCGGTTCGGGCAGTCATGGGCTATGTGGCCCTGCCCACTGCATGGGTAGCACTGTCTACCACTTGGAATGCTGGCTTTGCACCGTGTGCCCGGTATGTGAAAACCGGGTCCCGTTGATAGCACAACCACCCCGCCTTAACATGGCCGTCGTGTCTTGGCCCACCAGGTACCACCAGTTGCCCCGCAGACACGTGGGGCCCACCATAGGGTCCACCCACATGCCTGAATATGTTATCTGACTAATAATAGTCCCCACAGGCCAACACTTGTCCTTTCCAGTGTGCTTTGTCCTCACTCACACACATCCTGGGGAACTTCCCAGAAGGTCGCCCATCCTGATCACTACTCCAGGCCAAACACGCTTAACTGTGGAGTTCTAATCAGACAGGCTCCCGAAAAGGAAGGTGCACCTTGTTGACATGAGTCATATCATTTAGTCATTTAACCCTTTATCATTTGGGGATGTTACAATCACCCCCCCCCCTTTTAGAGCACAACGTCCTCGTTGTGGGCCCTACATCTCAACCCAGGCAGTGCACCGCGCACTTAAGGCTGGGTTCCTCCTCTGATACCAAATGTTACACGTGGGGCCCACCATAGTGTCTTGGCCCACCAGGTACCACCAGTTGCCCCGCAGACACGTGGGGCCCACCATAGGGTCCACCCACATGCCTGAATATGTTATCTGACTAATAATAGTCCCCACAGGCCAACACTTGTCCTTTCCAGTGTGCTTTGTCCTCACTCACACACATCCTGGGGAACTTCCCAGAAGGTCACCCATCCTGATCACTACTCCAGGCCAAGCACGCTTAACTGTGGAGTTCTAATCAGACAGGCTCCCGAAAAGGAAGGTGCACCTTGTTGACATGAGTCATATCATTTAGTCATTTAACCCTTTATCATTTGGGGATGTTACAATCACCCCCCCCCCCCCTTTAGAGCACAACGTCCTCGTTGTGGGCCCTACATCTCAACCCAGGCAGTGCACCGCGCACTTAAGGCTGGGTTCCTCCTCTGATACCAAATGTGACAACAGGGTCCCGGTGATAGCACAGCCACCCCGCCTTAACATGGCCGTCGTGTCCTAGCCCACCAGGTACCACCAGTTGCCCCGCAGACACGTGGGGCCCAACATAGGGTCCACCCACACGCCTGAATAGGTTATCTGACTAATAATAGTCCCCACAGGCCAACACTTGTCCTTTCCAGTGTGCTTTGTCCTCACTCACACACATCCTGGGGAACTTCCCAGAAGGTCACCCATCTTGATCACTACTCCAGGCCAAGCACGCTTAACTGTGGAGTTCTAATCAGACAGGCTCCCGAAAAGGGAGGTGCACCTTGTTGACATGAGTCATATCATTTAGTCATTTAACCCTTTATCATTTGGGGATGTTACACGGTAGCTCTGAGCCAGTGTCCTGAGGTCGTCCGCCTGATGGTCTGGTCCGCCTGGACCCTTGTGACGTCCATCGACTGCCAGCTACAGACGACTCTGCTACGTGCCGCCCTATGGTAGGTATTGCTGTTGCTGTAGGTTCAGCAAGAAATATCTCTATGAGAAGGGCTTTCTCCAGTACTCCTGCATGTGTCAGAATGCTCAGGGAGATCATTGATGCCCTGATCTCATGCCTCAATCCTTGGTTGAAGGTCAGGGCCTGGAAGAATGGGTCCCGTACCATGTCCGTCGAATAGCGCGAGAGATCGGTAAATCTCGCCGAGTACTGGGAAACTTTCATGCTGCCCTGCCGCAGCTGTAGTAGCTCCTGGATGCGCACCGCATGGAGGGTGGCTGGGAAAAACTCCGAGTGAAAGAGGCTGTCAATGTCCATCCAAAGGAGATATGCCTCGTCGTGCACCTGGAGTATCATGCTCCACCATCTGCCTACTGCCGCGTGTAAGAGGCTCGATGCAAGGATCACTATGAGGTCATCTGGTGTCCCCAGTAACCTGAAAACTCGAACTACAGCCTCCAGCCAATCCTCGGCTACCTGAGGGTCCATCTCCCCGTGGAACCTGGGCGGTCTCTGACGCTGAAACTCGTGCTGTGCACTAAGGCGACGATCACTCTCAGAGGCTGGGGATGGTGTCATCAGTGGCTCGGTGGGTAGAGGTACCGTTGGTTCCTCTGCTGTAAAAGGGCCTTGCACCGAGGCCTTGTCGCTCAGTGGGATATCGTCTCCACAAATCATTGAAACCTAGTTGGCTGCCATCCTGGGGCCATCCTAAAAAAAAACTAGTGCACCATGGTCAAAACAGTATACCTGGTGAGCGGCCACAAAGTAATCAAAAACAATACTTTTGAAACACACATGCAATCAATGTTTTCGTGCATTGAGTCGAAAATCAGAAATCAGGGTCCTGGTGTACGGTTATTTTGACCGACGCACCAACACAAGACTCCTTGAACTGATAACCACACTCAATACCCTTAAAACTATTGCTTCACATAGAATAAAGATCAGAGTCCTGAGTTCTCCGATAGAACCAAACTCCTATGATACCAATTTATCACGACCCGTCCTCAGGACCCATGCCCTGACTACCCCAAGCCCGCCTTCCATAGGTCAGGGGCTAGTGACTAGCACCCAAGGCATAAATCCTCATAATAGGGGAATTCATTTCCTTATAAAGTAAACAAACACCACAAAGTAAGCCAGCATAAGTAAACACTATGTAAACTTGGTACAATAGTAAGTGTGAAAAATAAATGGGATAGAATAAAAACCCAAACTAAATGTAAAGTAAAACTGGAAAGAACGTAAAGCTACTGAAAGTAAAGTAGAAACTTTCAGCCGTCCACTGGAAGTCCCACCTGAAGGGTGGGTACAGATAGCCTCCTCAGCTCCTCAGGTCCAGCCGTCCGCTCCCTGTACGTCCCCCCCAGTGGTCCACCTCTAGGTACCAACATCCTCCACAGGCCTCAACCACGATCAATGATGTCCGTCATCTACATCCAACACAACGTAGTGCGGGCATAGCTCGTGTAGGGGTGAGTATACGATACTCAGTAGCGACCCCGAGACCCCCGAAGGTCTCCCAGAATCCAAAAAGGATAATCCATAGATTAAAGATACAATCACGATGTAACAACCAACACTACTTAGGTATATGCCCATACATATACCTAAGTCATCAATTCCAGTTCGTCTCCAACATCCGAGCCCAAGTTCGATCACGTCTACACAGGATAGTACAACCCAATCAACATAGGAAAGCACAACCCAATACACATAGGAAAGAATGTCAATCATATCGAAGATAATGATTGAAATTCAAGACGTAGCTCACACATGTCAACTTTTTCGTAAGGTGATACAGATGATCAGATGTACCCACTGATTCATCTAAGCTGGGACCCACGTAGGATACTAGACCAACTATGCTGTCGGATCCACGTAGGATACAAGACCAGCTACTCTTCCAGACCCACATAGGATACAATTACAGAGTCAAATACTGCCGGACCCACGTAGGATACATGAACAGTAGTACTGCCAGACCCACATAGGATACAAGAACAATGGTCATCGTCATCGAACCCATGGGGGATTTTAGTATGGTCTTCATCACTGGCGAACCCACGGAAGATTTCAGTGCAGTCGTCGTCGGTGTCGAACCCACGAAGGATTTCAGTGCAGTCGTCATCGTCGTCGCAGTCGTAGTTAGCTCTAGGATTCCCGCACACAAAATGCTTGATTTCGGGAGGGTCCGCTCCACGATCCAAGGGGTTCGATACATCAACTGACATGTAGTCTGGAGTTGATGTACTCCAAATTTATGTCTCGACAAAAGTAACTCAATGTGACAGAGGGCGCGTCAATCAGATGCCCGGTCTGAGAGTTAATGGCTTTTTCATCCCAGGGGCCATGTTGGTTTTTAAGTAAAATCCAACCCGACGCACTCCATCTACATCCAAAACTCGAGTGGAGTAAGACAAAATGTTTTTCTCACTAAGTGGAATCCAACAATGTCCATGGCACGTCAATTGGACGTCTGGAGCTCAAGTTATAAGTGTTTCCGTTCCGAGGGCCCGATTGGTTTCGTGTTTAAACCAACCCTATCGTACCCAAATTTCTCCTAACCCTTGAGTATAATATAACAAAACAACCTTCTCGATCCAAATATCGCATCAAAACTAACGGTGCATCGATTGAAGGTATGTAGCCCAAGTTACGGGCATTTAAACGATCCAGTATTGTTTTAGGGGGTTTTGGGCCCAGACCTACCCGGCTCAAGACCCCCTGGGTCGGCCCGAACCGGGTCGACCGGACCCTGGTCCTTGTCCGGCCCACTAGGGTGTGGACCGGTGCGGCTGGCGCGACCCGCCCCAGCCGGCGCGGTCGGTCCCACCCGGCACGGGTGCCACACGTCGCGTGAGCGCGGAAGGGGGGGAACCACCACCACCATCGAATGAAATGGCGGACCCACTGGGGGGTCCGCCCAGCTATTCTGACAGGTGGTCAAACCCCCCAGACATTCCAGATTTGGCCGGACGTAACAGCTGGCCAGCGCAGCACGCGGGACCTGTTGGTCCCGCCCTCCAGAGCACCGGCGGCCGGCGTCTCCGGCCGCCCTCCCTTGCTCCGCCGCGGCCAAAGGCCGCTGCCTTGGTTCATCTGGCGCGACACGAGGGCGCCACGCCCCTCCGCCGCAGCCCCGCTCCCGCCGCGGTCTCCTCGTGGTTCTCCGGCGCGGCGCGACGGAGCCGCGTCGCTTTGCCCCGGCCCGACTTCGGTCGCAGCTTCTTTCGGCCTCAACTGCACGGTGTGACGGCGCCGCACTTCTTCTCCGCATTCCTCTTGGTTTCCGAGAGATGTTATTCTACCACGCCACCTTCATTCGAGCCGCAACGAATTCAAAAACAAAGGCGGAGGAGGTCCGACCGTGTTCGGGTGGTTCGACCTCCTCACATTAAATTGATAACAGGCTGCTGAATCATTAACGTTGAATGCCCAAATATTAACGAACATAAAAATCAAACCCCTAACTCGATGAAGTCGTCAAACAAGGATCATCGTGGGAAAAAAGACATCGCGGAAGACGGTGTCGCGTAAGACACCGTCACGGAAGACGACGTCACGGAAGACGGCGTCATGGAAGACGGTGTCATATACGTCTTTAGTGCACGCCCGATGAAGGATGTGGTGCATCGTCGTTCTTAGAAGAAGGCGTCTCTCACTAGCTGCGCAGAGGAGAGGAGATGGCACGGTGATTCCCTTGCGGTGTTAAAGTTCTTTGTCGTAAACTCGTCGTTCTTCGTGTTCTTTGACGAGGAATAAGATGTTCTTAAAAGCACAAGGGTTATCTCCTTGATTCTATAAAACTAATAAACCCCCAATAAAATAAGACATTGTCTTATTTTATTCACACACATGCAAGCCATTATTAAATTTGAAATTAAAAAATATCCCATTCAATTAATTAAATTAATTGAAGAGCCATTAACAGTCCATTAAATTGGAAGAGTTGACTTGTCAATTTAAAAGTGGGGTGCGGGTGTGTTACACAATTAAATGCACGGGAGAGGTTGTAAGGAATTTGAAGGGATGGGGCCTGTGTGGGCCCCACCTCACTATTATCCTACCAAATGGAGTTAGGATGTAGTGGGCCCCACTCCATCATCCATTCGTAGGTTAAAACTACATAGAATAGAAAATAAAAATTGTAACATAAATTTTTATTTCATTCCTTAGTTCACCCATTTTTTTAATAACCTCACCCGAGTAAACACAACTCCATAAAAGGTGTTCCTAAAAAATTATCAGCGATGCGGTTTCATCAGTGCCTTCAGATTTCTATTCCGAGCATCGATACAAAAGTTAGAAAAACCCGCTCGTTCATTCACTTAACGTACCTGAGCAAAAAATTAGAAAATGATTCCGGACAGACCGGGCCTCAGAATCAGGTGTCGTCAGAAACAGCGTACTCTAAAATATCAAAGAAAATTAAGAAAAAATTTCCATTGAAATTTAAGGGTCTTTAAAATCCCCTACATGATTATGTTACTCCAATTGTGTGGGAGGGACTTATTAGGAGCATGGACTGCTTGGGTGGACATTATATAATAATGATAAGAATATGTACGTACTACAAGGAGTTTTACTGATGGGAAATGGGTTGTAGGGTGATATGATTAAGGAAAATAGTGGGATTTTGCTATTATTTAAAATTTGGACTCATCATAAAAATATACACAAAAAACATCCAATGTTTTTTCCCATAGTTACTGAAAAATGGAATTGATTCTAAATATTTTCTAAGTTGTAGGTATATAAAAATGATATAATATGATCGCATATATGGAAGAGAGTCATACACTTATTGAAATGGTTTTCAAACAATAATGTATATTAATGGTTTTTGGGGATTGATAAGGGACTTATAAATGTAATAAAATAATAATAATATTACAATAATTTTATAGTCAACATGTGTATTTGTTCGTGTATATTCATTATATTGTAAAATACATAACTTTTGGGTCATTATGATGTCATAAAACATAATTTATATTTACACGGTATTTAATTTATCCTAGATAAATTTAATGTGTCACATTATTTTAATAAATTCAACATTGTATAATTTAGACATGTCGATTAAAAATTATTTTTTTTTCATAACTAATTTTATAAATATAAATGTTTTAAATTTTAAAAAAGTAAAAAAAAATTATGGACAAATTCTTTGTTTTTTTAAAATAATATTTTTTAACCATTGAAAATTACATATTACTTCAAATAAAGTATTGTATAATGGATATTTAATAAACATTGAAATACTAAGTTAAAATTATACTTATTTTAATAATATTACAATTAATCCAAATATATTTCGTAATTGAAATTTTTTTGTTAACAAAAAATAATATTTTTATGTTATATCAAAAACATTCATTATTAATTATCCAGAATAATATTTAAATATTTTCCTTTTTATTTAAAAAATAATATACAAAATAATATTTCTTTGGTTTTATACATATCATATTATTAAAATATAACACACATTAGGATCAAGGTGAAAAGTTTTCATATTTTCAATTAGTTGTTCGATGAAAATGTATTGTAATGCGATCACAATGAGTTTAAAATTCCCCTATAAATAGTTTCTCTCTTACCTATGTTGTTTGATCTCTGGTTGGGATTGGCCATGGTAAATGTTTAGTGATTATTCCCCCCTCAGTGTGACTGATAAATGGGCTTCATAGGTTATGGTACTACTAGTCGATGCATTCAAATTCATTGTCATTTTTAATATAATTTTTAGAACCATATAATTATACTAATCATGTGATCAATATTAAATAGTTATTATATAAAGTATATATATTTATTAAAATAATTTTAAACATGATAACATAAAACAAATGAAGTTCATGTATTTTCAATAATAATATGAATTTAATTAAATCAAAAAGTGAATTTTATTTTTAGTAGTTCGAGTATTTACACTCTAATATGTATTTATTATGTTAACAAGTAATGTTATAGAGTTTGAGAGGATCCAATGAAATATATCTGTATTGAATAAACATTGATTTAGATTCAACTGTATTCTCATGTGAATTTCTATGGAATAATAAATTTCATGCTTAAAATTATAATGAATAATTTTTTATTTTATAATTTTAATTTTTCACCACTAAAATTGACACCTTTTTTATATAATAATTGTTGATTCTCAATGGAACAAGTCAATTATTAGCCCCATAGAATAAGTAAGGATTGTTCCAATGGGAAACCTATCAAGATTTGAGATTTAATGACAAATCAGGTGATAATTTCAAAATAACTATAATGTAATATAAATATGAACATGGTCATTTTGATTTTCAAAACATTAATGGTAGATATTGTTGACGTATTATTAGAGATCAGGAAATGAAGATGTCGAAAGAATTGAATTTAAATTTTCATTCTAACAAAAAATTATGGAAGATGTATATATAGTAATGTCATATAGAAATTTTATGAGTTTGGATTTTTACTAATAGAGGATATAAAATAACAAGTTGGTTGGGCATAATGGAGTGGTCAGTGGAGATGGGGAATAGAAATAAAAAATTCCAAAATTAACCAATATGAGTTCAATGGCATAAATGGGGTAAAATAATTGACTGAGATAATTCCCTAATATAATGGAAAACAATAATTATTGAAATAATAATATTTAATGTATAAATGTATAAGGGAAATCATATACCATCAAAACTACAAATGTTTTATCTGGAAATGAAGTGGGAGAGGGTAAATTATCTCCCACTCAAGAACAAACATTTTTTGTATGTATCTTAATGATTACACATCAATACACCTATAATTATGAAATATTCATCAAATAATATCATTGATGAAAACAATTTTACATATTAATGATAAATTGTATTATTATAACTACTGTTTCAAATTTCATGTTTCTAGGAATGTAAATTTTGAAAATCATATTATACTTCCATTTTACAAAGGAGATTTTATTTTGTAAATGGATTAATACACTCCACCTATATGAAAATTTATGTGGAATATTCATATCACATTTAATTACAACATATGTTACCATAAGGATTCATGGAATTTTCTTGAACACACTTTTTATGGAATTAATTGAACATGGGTATTCATAATTAACAATTATAGTATCTTATATAAAATGGTTAAATAAAAAATCAATATTATTATTAGAATGAATTTTATGAAAAATATATCAATATAAGTTTATAATGTTGATATCTCTCAACTAATTATATCTTGATTCATGTATACCTTTTCTATACCAATATTTATTTTAATTGTTTGTATACAATTAAAATTGAATGTAATAATTTTATAAAAGGGGATAATTATATCACATAATAATTCATTATATTATATTTCATTTCAAAATAATAATTTAAATAACATAATTACAAACCAACATAGATTATGTTAAATATTGTAAATGTTGTATTTATAAATGTTGATTATCATAATATTTTTATTATATTTGTATGTATTGAAATAATGAAACCAATTTATAAAATCTATGGTGAACAACTAATTAGGAGGACTTGAGTAGTTAAAGTATCATTGATGATGTTTATTATGAGATTCATTTAATAGTGTGGGATTAAATAGTGTTTATGTAGACCATGCCAAATAAGACCTCAAAAAAATTGGTATGATTTAAATATATTTTGAGACATAATCAATGTCATGTAAACTTCTACAGGTCCAAGATAAATGTATCACCACATGTGACTTCAAAAAGGTAATAAAATGTTACTAAATCTTATCAAAATATAATATGGGGTTTTTATCATGAAATAATGGTTATACAATAAGGTGATTATTTTTATGAACATATATTACTTTATCATACACATATTCTACATTAAACATGTTGAGTTGAAAAGAAAATTAATTTTTATTTTATAATTCATTGATTCTATTTCAGAGATCATTATATATATTATTTATAGAATGTAAATATTGTGGAATATATACAATAAATCAAAATATATAATAGATAATATATAATTTTTATACCTTATTAACAATATATTAAGAATAAATTTTATTTAAATTAGATAAAAATATTTAATATCTAGAAATAAATTTTATTTTAAAACAATTATTCATTATATTTTTTATTATAATTTATCAAATAATTTATTAATATATATAAATTTAATTAGGAAACATTTATATAATTTTTTTATTTTTCATATCAATATTAAATTAGGTTTATTTTTTGGTAATTTTTATGATATTTTTTTACTTAAATATAGAAAAATAATGATTTATATAATAATAAAATTTTTGGAAATTATTATAATAATATAATGGAATAAATCCCATCATACAATATGTTTATAAATTTCATATATTTATAAATTAAATAAAATAGTTTAATAATACTATTTCTTATTTTTAAATAGATTATTTATTTTGTAATCATATGAAGTATATTATTAAATAACTTTTTCATTATTCTAATTTAAAAATATATTCTTTGAAACATAAAAAAAATATTGCAAAAATTCATTTCATATTTATGATTGAATTTTTAATTTATTTAAATAATGTTACTATGATTTGAATTCATGATGGATTGATTAATAATACTAATGAAAATGATATTGATAATGGTTAAAGTGTTAAACTCAATCAATTATTGTATTATTATTGTGAACATTATTTGTAATAAATGGAAAATATATTTTATATATAAGGGCATTAATGAAAATTTAATGTTTTATAAATTTTTGTTATCACCAAATTAACATTTCACTATAATTATATATTATTAAGAAAACCTTATTTTTAAAATAATAATTTTTTTACAGATTTTTTTTTTAAATTTATATGATTTATTATAAAAGATTATTTACTCTTATTTATAAATTTTATTTCATTTAATGGAGTTCATATTATATATATGATAATGAAAAGAATTGTTCTATAATTTTTATTTAATATTTTTTAGGTAATCTTAATTCTATGTTAAAAACAATATACCAAGGAAAAACTCATAATGAAAAAATGAAAAAATATATTTGTAATTTTCTTATATCAGAGATGAATAATGATTGAAAATTTAATTTTGAGGATTTCTCGACCCACACACCTCTTAAATAAATTAGATACCACTTTTTGATATATTGATCCATTAATAGTGTAATAAAAACTGGATGTTATAATTTTTTTTTGAGAAAATGAAATTTTCACCAATATATAAATGAGGGCTAACATCAACACATTCATTTAACTAATTATATTAGTTTATACTATAAAATCTTCACAATATGAATATATTATATATAAAATGAATATACATAATCCTTTAAAATATATATTTTATATTATTCGACTATTTATTCAATGATAAATTGAACATAATGTTCAATATGTCAATGATGTTAGATGCAGATACATAACAAATCAATACCAATAGTAACTGTATTTTTATCTCATTTTTTATTCTTTATTTTATGAATCTGATGAATGCCATTTTTATTTCATTGGTTCATGTACATGACATGGATTTCATGTCACCCATAATATTAAATAAATATAATGGGTTTCTAAATCTATCTCATGGTTTATCATTATATTATTTATAATTAAAGGCAATGATGATTTAGTGGTCTTTGTAACATTAATCCAATGATTGAGTTATAATTCCTCTAATTAAAATTATTTCATTCAAAATATGTTACATCAATCCAATATATTTTTAGTTAATACATTTTCATAATTTATTGGAATATTTTCATTCTAATATATATATTTTATTTTATTGAATTTATTATTGAAAATATATATTGTTGAATAGAAAATTCCATTAATCGCTAATGTTGGTTTCTCATCCACTTATATATTCGTATATTCCAATAAAAATTATCATTTATATATTGCATCATAATCGTTTTTTACACATGTTAACTTTATATTTATATTCTCCAAAATTATAATTGATTTTAAATAAATATGGATGATTTTGGATTTAAAAATTTTTATAATAAAAAATACATATACATAACGTAAACAACCCTCTCTATATTAGGGTTATATATTTTAATTCTTTTTTCATTAATATTATATTAATATCAAGTAATTAATAAAAATTTAATATATACATTACTTAAAAATAAAAATATTTTACTATTCATTTGGTCGAATCACATAATAAATATTCTATGATCCCTTCCCAAATATCGTCATTATGTAGATTTGATTCTGTGTAGATACCATATTTCTATATAAAGTAATTTAACAGCCCCGTAAATCCTTTTAGTGGATTAAATTTCGAAAAACCTAATTATAAAATGGGCACAAATCATTGTAAAATGTTTATCTTTTGGTGTCAATAAACTATTTCCAACCATAAATGATCATTTTATTATTCTTAAAGAGATGACAAATAAAGATCATTTTTATACATATCCTTGATCATTCACATTAATTTTTATATTTTTTTTAAATAATTATTAATGAAATTTTATTATATTTAAAATGCGAACCAATAAAATAATTTTATTCCTTATTCTCATAAAAATATTTATCATATAGTCAAAATTTATAATTGGATAATAGATTATGAAAATTAGATCCTCCTCATGGATTTTTTATCGTGACTATACTTTATGTATGGTTTATTTTAACCTTATAGAACATACATTCATGTGAATTTTATTAATATGAATTGTACACCATAATATACCTTCAATACTTTGTATAATTTTTTATCATTATTTAAAATATGTCTTGAATGATTTTTTGACCTAAAAACTATATACTAACACACTGCATTATGTTATCATAATTTTGATCATAGGTTATTGTGTATAAGTAGTTACTATATAAACATTACATTTTGTTTTCATGGGGATAAGCCTTTAGTTTAGAATCTTCAGTAATTTTTTTATTATATATATATATACATATATATTTATATGATCTTATAATTTCATTTACTAGGGATAAGTTTCTTTTTATATCTCATTATAGTTTAGCATGGTATATATTTTATTATACATTTTATATTATAGGTCCTATCTTCATGAGTTATATACAACTGTTATTATTTCATATACTTTTTATATTATTTTATTACCTTCTTACATTTTGTCTCTTTCTAATGAACTATCCCTTTACGAGATGTTGATATGATCACCTTTACGTTTTATATGAGCCCACCCAACTCATTTGTTTCCTGTCCCTATATTATAGATATAATTAAATCTCTTGATATTTCTATAATAGTCTAATGGATAGTTCAATTTTAATAATATTATCTCATATTTTTTAATATAATTTCCAAATGTAACTGGAAGTCTAAGGCAGGATATAAAATTGTTCCATTATTGGTGTGGTTTTTTATCAAACCTAATATTTCACATATGGTAATGATGAAAAGTAGTTATATTCTTATCTTGTCTTTTTTAGGTCTTATTCTAACCATTGATAGAATATTACACATGGAAATATCACATGTTCAGAAAGACTGTATTCAAACAATTCAAAATATAATATTTATATTTTATAGATATCATGCAGGGTTTTTGAATCGTTTACCTAATCATGAATAGTATTTGTGTCCATACCCCTTCACACAAATGTCCCCAAATGTTTTCTCTTATTATTTACATGTTTTAAGAAAACCATGTTGTGTCCCTATATAACGACCATGTACCTAATAAAAAATTACTAAAATGATGACCACAAAAATTAAATATTATGGTTTACCCTAAACTGTACAATAAATCCTTGTATAAAATGATATAATGAAGATTTTAAATGTTTAATGCCAGAAAATATAGGATTCACAAAAATTACAATAATGATGTAAATTAATATAAAATAATCTATATAGTAAAATTCTACATGTCTCAAATACCTATAATATTTTATATTCTTCACGATTTAGTTCATTGTTATTTTTTGTGATAAATATAGAGGATGTGGAAGAAAAATCATAAAATAACGTATTGAGAAAAAATTCATGACGTAAAACAATACTAATCATTCCCATTAATAAATAGACATATAAAAATTCAAGTAGAATATCTATAGACACGATGAACTATTCATTATGTCCCCTCCTTTTATAATTAATCTAAAATTTTGTATCTACAAAATAAATGAGTTAATTCATGTCAGGGGATGTCACCGAGGCACCCATGTCACGACATGGCCCAACGGACCTCACACTGCGACACCCCAAGCTTGCCTCCAATAGGCCAGGGGATGGAATCTAGAACCGAGTAGGAGGTCACACACACGAGAGGAATTATCCCTAGGTACCTGCACACACACACCAACATAAAACTCCATGCAATAGTGAAGAGATATATAAAACTAAAAATTAAATGCATGAATACAACTATCCGAAAACCAGAGTACAACAGAAGTACAATTGGGAAAACAGGGCATGTCAAAAGAAAACTGCAAACTTTCAAACCAAATAATAAGGAGGGAGAACACTGCCAAAACACATGCTGGTAAGATCCTCAGTACAACTTCGGTAAACACCCTGGTCAAACACGCTCTCTAAGCTCCGCCTGCTCCCGGTCCTCCTGGGTCTCCATAAGAAGGCATGCAGTCTACACATGACACAAACACGTGCGAGAAAATCCAGTGTAGGGGTGAGTATAACAATACTTAGTAGGCACCTTAAAAACCAAAAACAATAGATAGAAACTAAATGGAAACATTCCCCTCATCCCATCAAGAGGGAAGCCATATGAGAGAGAAACTAAATCTTGCGACCATACTCGGATAAACAAATACAGTCATCCCAGCTCTGTTGTATGCCCATTCATACACCATGAACAATCTAGATATACTCCGCTCACACAAAAAGACACATGAGGTACCGACCTCATCACCCGAAACTGTCCACAACTATGAGAGCACACTCCACGATCACTGTCATCCCAGATGACACTTGTATTAGAGATAAACTCCATCTGTTCCAACACAACTATCTCAGACACTTACCCGAGAGTTCACGCTCGTCAAATGTCGTCACTAAGGGAAACTCGCTGAAACAACACAAACACCAAACTCCTCAGATTGGGGATCTCTCCTAGGGTCCGCTAGGGGATTCCAGAACCTACACCAGTATACGAAGATCTCACAGATAGGGGATGACTCCTAGGGTCTGCTGGGGGATACCATAACCCGATCTTGCATTCCTAGATCTCAGAGATAGGGGATCACTTCCGGGTTCCACAGGGGATTCCACAACCCGATCTGGTCTTCGACAGAAACACATCACTCAGATAGAGGATCGTCACCCATGTGAGGATGGTTATGATGATAGCGAAATCATATCTGATAAATCTCGCATTGTAAGGGATCGAACTAATGATGTCGCAACCCTACAAAGTCAATTCATTGAGTAGGGTATCGTATAACCAATGATACAGAAACCCTAATAAAAACCTCATGCTGAGTAGGGGATCGTATAACCAATGATTCCACAACCCCATTGAGCACGACCCACCATGTAGGGGATCATATTCCTGATGATTCCACAAACCCTACGGGGTTATCTTACTAGATTGGGGATCGCCGCCCGTGGATAATCAGTCACAGCGACACCAAGAACCTGATCTATGGTAATGATGCTTGAGGATCCTACTCTGTGTCCACCAGAGGGATGCCAAAACTCTAATAGATTAAACATCCCATCAAGAGTATCACAAGACTATACTAGGGTTGTCATGCAGCGCAAACCCTCATAGGAACGAACCAATGGATTACCCTCATAAAAACACCCATGATTGATTATTTATCTTCCAAAACTCATCAAATGGATCATACCATGGAGATCCCCTCAGAAAAACACACAGGATTCACTACTCGTTCTTCTGAAACAGACACCTAGTGAAAAAGTCACTATTCACCAAAGCTAGCATAGGCGGGGCCCACAACTCAATCCCAAAACTCATCGAACGGATATCCCCATTTCTATCCTCCCAGAAAAACACCCATGATCAACTATTTATCCGCAAAAAACGGACTCATCGTGCGAATGTTGCATTTCTCCACAAACGCCAAAACCAGGACTTGTGGGGCCCGAACCGCAAACTCTGTCCCAACACATGAAAACTGTCAAGAAAATTCCATCGTATCATCAGGGTCTCAACGCCACTAACGACACGTCAATCAGATGATCCGTGATGAAGATACAACGACACGATGTCGAATAATAATAAAATATCATTATTTTATTCGACTCTTCAAGCTCCTAGGCCATGATCCCAAACCATTAAATTCTCGAACCAACACCGAATGTTTAGCCTCATCGCCTAGGTCACGTTGTCGTAGATGGCATGAAAATTGAATCCCTAGATTGCATGAAATGGGTGTTTTAAAACCCCCGTGTGTTAAAAATGGGTCGGGCCTGCCAGAACCGGCCGTCCTAGCCGCTACCGCCGAAGGCCCACTGTGATGTGGCCAGCGCCGCCGCGCCGGTGCAGCGTGCTGACGCTTTTCCGCACCGTTGCGTATTCCGCGGACCGCTGTAACCACCCCAGAGGACCATTTTTTCGATCCAGAGGCATCTGCGCGAGCCTCGAGACCTAATCTTCACTCTTACAATGACAAATCGAAGAAAACACATCATAAACGGGATCAGGGGATTAAAACTCAAACCTCCTACCTCTCAAAAAAAAAACATCGACGTTCTAACATGGAACCACACTCCAAAGCTTCCAATGCGCGATCCTGAAGCGTCCGCCATCGAAATCCAAGCTAGAAGGAACCTTGATTGCACGATTCAGCTATCGATTCTCCAGAGGAAGGGGAGGAGAAGCAGAAGGAAGGAAGAGGTACTCCTCCTCTGCACATCACACGCCCAATAAGGGGGGGTGATAAGAAGTTATTTATGTTTTTTTATTTAAAAACCTTCAGTTAACGCAATTCCCCTGACTAGACCTCCTGATGCGGAGGAAATTTTGTCTCCCCTAGGGTAAACGTGCCATTCTGAACACAACAACGAACGTGTATTTCTGATACGAGACTCCGTTCAGATTTTATTTGAGTCGACACTCGTAATTAAACTTTTCCACCTACATACTAAAATTCCCCTAGTAGTTTTTTCCACAGCAGACCCGAGCCTGCAAATATTACACATCGCATAGGGTAAACGACACGTTCCGGATGCAACCGTGCTCTCAGAATCCCATTCTATGTTACTATTTAGGAGCTATCACACCCCCTCCATGTGCATAATATAGAAATACATAATATTTTTATAAAATTAATTTCAGGCACACCATGCCTTGGAAGCGCACACCCTCTTCGCGCCTAGCTCTGAAATTATTTGTAGAAATATTCCAATGTCTGGGAGGGCTAAAACCTGAGTTGCTACATCATCCCGCCAATAGAAATTTTCATCCCCTAAATTTCATATGTAAAAGCATAGCGACTGGACTCCCAACTGGGTCTCCCAAGCAAGTGAGTTTACCAACGAACACTCATTCCTGAACACATAAGTCAGAGGGACTCGACCACCACACCTCAACACTATCCTCTCTGGGCTGCACAGACTCGCCCGCATGGTTTTAATCGCATCACAAAAACTCATCTCGATGGGGGAATGATCCATCTTCCTCCCGAATTCGAAGCACGCTGAACAACACCCACACAGGGTCCTAGAAACCCCCTTTACAAAACACGAGAAATCAATGAGAAGGAAAGAGTACCTCTAAATAGTGTCTATCAAACTACTCTAGTAATTTGAAAAGACACAAGGTGTACCTCTATCCATCCACGGAGCCTCTGGGTCAACAGGCCCTAGGGCATGCAGCTGTCCTCGCCCTCAGCTAGCAGCTCCCTGAGCTTAGCGTGGACGTCCTGGGGGTGGGGGTGGTGGTAACTGAAACCACCTACCACCTCCTACTACTGCATCAGCTCTGTCACCTCGTCCACCGCCCTGCAGACCTCCTTGATTGAGAATCTGTCTCTGCCATGGCGGTTCATCAGCCGGATCCCTCTCAACAGCATGTCGGGTCAAACATTCTCTAGCAAGATTTCCTCGACCATTGCATGTATAACACCACCTATCCTACATCTGACCCGAACTGGAATGCATGCCCTTTTAGCCCTCAACCTCAGATCCTCCATCTCGGGGTCGCCTCCTTAAACGTTGCCCATGCTTGGGCCCCTGAGTCTGTCGTCGGCTACCAAATGCTGATCCGACTGACGATGTCTCAGATCTCACATGCCATGCACTAACAGGGGGGATCTACTCAGCTAGAAATCACTCCACCACCAAAGATCACTCCATTACTCCAACATAGGTGGGAAAACACAATGAAACCATGCCTACCTAGATGTCCCTGCGCAAGCCCCTTTCAATGGTAATATCCCTAAAGAATGAGTCTCGAACCATATCTAGGGATTATCATGATAGGTCTGTAAACATCACTGAGTACTCGGACACAATCATGCTCTCCTGTAAGAGGTGTAGGATCTCCGGGATCCGCAATGAACTCAGCGTCACCGGATAGAACTCTTCCCTAATGTTCCGCTCAATCTCTTCCCACGTGAGCATCTACTCGTCATGGAACTGCGTCACTAAACTCCACCATCGCCCTGCCGAACCATGTAGAAGGCTCACCGCTAGGACCACCATATTATCTAGGGGTTTCCTCACTAGGAAGAACACTCGGGTGACTACTTTAAGCTAGTCATCAGCTGCATGATGTTTTGGATCACCCCTGATCCTCAGAGGTTGGTGCCTCTGGAACTCATGTAGCGCACTCAGCTTGCACGCAACCTCATCTTTGCACTGCCAGCACAACTAGTTGCTCGATAGGTGGTGGCTCAACTGGAATTCCTCCAGGATTTGTTGCCTCAGAACCCACACCCTGGTCCAAAACCTCTAAAGAGGGAAGATCGTCACCACAATCCCGCTGTATAACCCTCACTGGCTGTCATCGTGGAGGCGTCCTGAAATACAATCAAGACACACCACTATCAGATAGTATATTTGGAGAGCTGATGTAAAGACCTGGAAATTTCAAGGGAAATTTTTTCTAAATTTTCTTTGGTATTTTACAAGAACGCAGTTTATGACGGCACCTGATTCCGAGGCCCAGTGTGCCCAGAACCATTTTCCAAAGTTTAGCTCGGGTACGTTTAGTGAACGAACGAGCGGGTTTTTCTAACTTTTGAACTGGTGTTCGGAATCGAATTCTGAGGGCACCGATGGAATCGCAAAACCGGTATTTTCTTAGAAATGCCTTTTCCGGAATTGTGTTTTCTTGGGTGTGGTTTTTAAATTTTTTGGGGTCAAGTTAAGAAATAAAATGAAGTGATGTGACAACTTTGTTTTATTTCACTTAAATCCATTTAAAGCCACTTAAAGCAGCTTAAACTAAGTTAAGTGGATAGGGTGGAACTCAAAATATCCTACCCACTTGGTAGGATATTTGTGAGGTTGGGCCCACAAGAGCCCCACCATTTCTTTCCTTCTTTGTAACGCACCCCCAACCCCCCTCTTTAATGAAATTCAACCGTATGTTTTTCTGGATAAGAAACGCCTCATTAATTGGGCAGTTAAATCATTACAATTAATTCATTGAATTAATTGTTCATTTCTTTTCTTTGTAATTCAAACGTGTCATGTGCGTTAATACAATAAGATAACTCTTATTTTATTTATGTTGGAACTTGTGGCGTGGAGAGGATTTGGAGGAAAGTGTTCTTCTTCGACGAAGAACGCGAAGAACGCAAAAAACGCGAAGAACGCTATGACCTCCGACAAAGAATGCCAAACCCTCGGAGTTCGACGATGCGACTCCGTGTACCGCGACATCAACGACGCTTCTTCCACGATGAACTCGCGTTCGATGAAAACGCTTGAGGTAGGGAATTATGTTGTAAGAATGAATTTATTCCCTTGATTTCTTTCTTCCTAAAGAAAAAAAAACACGGATCAACTTATTACCTAGTTGATCGATGAACGTTTCCCTTACGGGTTGGCAATAATCTGTTGCGGGGAAAAACTATTTGGTTTTTTTCTCTTTTGTTCTTGAAATTTCCTTGTTGTTCTTCGTCTTTTGGGCCGCTTGTTACCAACTTAATGGGAGGAGGTCGGACCGCACGAACATGGCCGACTCTCCTCCCTCTTTGTTGTTTGATTCTTTGCGGCACGAACAAAGGCGGCATAGTGCAACGGCACTGTGCGGACATGAGAATGAATGTGACGAAGAAGCACGGTGCCGCCGCGCCACAACGTTGGGGCCGAATGAAATTGCGGGCGGAGTCGGGGCCGAGGAGGGATTTGAAGACCCCACGGTTTGTTGTCGAAGTGCGGATCGACGGGCGATGGTGGGGTAGGCTGTGAAGGTGTTTTGAAGGCTTTGCAGCGTAGGTCGGGTCTTGGGATGATCACTGGCGAAGACCGCTGGAGAATCGGACCACCGGAGCGCGTCCAGTGGTCCACGGAAGCCCACGCCGGCACACCCCAAAGGCGCGGCGGCGCCCGGAGCGCCGCCAGAATAGTCCTCCGCGGCTTCAGCGGCGGCGACGAGCAGAGATCCGCGGCCGCGTGGAACCGGGGATCGAGGGACGCGGCCTTGCGCCGTGTCCGGTGACAGGGAGTGACCCCCGCGCGCGGGGTGGGGGGGTGGGCGGTGGGTGGGGGGTTTGGGGGGGGGGGGTGTGGGGGTTGTGGGGGGGGGGGGGGGTGCTTCTCCTTTGGGGCGGTGGCTCGGCCGGCGCCGAGCCGCCCTACCGGACAGCTAGGCTGGGTCACACCCAGACCGGGCTGGGTCACGCACATCCGGGTCGGACCCAGACCTGAGTCGGGTCGACCCAGTTCGGGCTGACCCAGGGGGGTTGGGTCGGGTCGGTCCGGGCCCAGACCCCCCTTTTTCGGACCCCTCAAGGATTTTCACTCATATCTTGAGTTGTAGACCTCCGATTAACGCACCTTCAGCGGAGATGTGACCCTTGGATCGATACGTTCCTTTCGGTATTTTATACTGAATGTTTCAGAAAACTTTGGGTTCGGCTGGGTTGGTTCGGACACGAAACCAACCGGGCCCTCAGAGCAGAAATGCTTATATCATGAGCTCCGGACGTCCGATTGACGTGCCGTTGACTTTGTTGAATTCTTATTGATGAGATGGAACTTTTGGCATTCTTCACCCAAGTATTGGACGCTGTTGATGTATGTCCAGGTTGGATTGTACCCGAAATCCAACCGGGCCCCTAGAACGGAAAAGCTGATATCTTTCAGACTGGGCGTCTGTTTGATGAACCATCAGCGGCATTGGTGATCACGTTTTGAAACGGTCCCTATGAGTATACCCTATGGGCGTTCGGGGTACAGTTGAGATACAGACGGGTTGGTTCGCACATGAATCCAACCGGGCACCTGGTACAAAAAGGCTAATAACTCACAGACCGGGCGTCCGATTGACGTGTCGTCTATTGTGTTGAGACCCTTATGACGAGGCAGTCCTTTAAGATACATCTTCGTGGGACTTTGTGATACTTGGAGTATTGACCAGTAGCTCGTAGAGCAGTACCTCCCGGAGATGAGCATATGGAGTATGGAGACCGTGTAGACGACTGAGACCTCACGACTGCTTGACCGACTCGACTTGGAGTGAGTCGACTAGCCCAGTGGACGGAGTGCCCGATATTTGGCGGAAGACCCATGGCGGACGGAGCGCCTGGTAGTTGGCAGCAGACCAGCGGTACTGAACCGGAGTAGTACCTCTGTAGGCTATTAGGGGGAGCGCTCGGTATTTGGCGGCAGACCCACAGTAGATGGAGCACCCATTATTTGGCAGCAGACCCGCGATACTCGACAGGAGGAGTACCTCTGTAGGCTATTATGGGGAGCGCCCGGTATTTGGCGGCAGAACCACATCGGACGGAGCTCCCAGTATTTGACAACAGACCCGCGGTACTCGACAGGAGGAGTACCTCAGAGACTTGGATTAGTGAGCAGTACCTCGGAGTTGTGAAAGGACCATTGTACACTCTTGAAACGAGGCTCTTCAGCAGTTACGATTTTGATAATGAAAATCTTGGTTTGAGCTGAATCTATGACCTTTGTGTCTCCTCGTGATTGAGATGGGTATGGGAATATACCTAAGTAGAGTTTATCTATTGATATCTTCTTTGTGGTTATCTTTGTTGGTTTTAGTGAGACCTTGAGGGTCTCGGGGTCCCTACTGAGTATCGCTATACTCACCCATGCACGGGATATGCTCGCACCTCATTGTGTTGGTTGCAGACGACGGGCAATGCTGACGGAGGCCGAGTGTTCGAGGACTGGACGGTACCCGGAGGTGGACTACATGATGAGTCCGTACCCGGAAGTGGACTACATGACGAGTCAGTATCCAGAGGTGGACTTCACAGCGAGACGACGCTCGGAGGAGGTTGACAGGAGAGAGCATTGTGGAAGCTATCTGTACCTACCCTTCAGGTAGGATCCGTGGTGGACGATCTTGGAGCTTCACCATCTATACCTACCCTTCAGGTAGGATCCGAGGAGGACGACCCATGAGCCGCTTCCATTCATCCAGCTGTTGTCTTTTTCTGTTGTACTTTGTTCAGTTGTAGTTGTACTATCATTTGGGATTGTATTCTGGCCCATTTACCTTTCAGTACTTCTCTTTGTACTTAGTGTATTACTTCCACTTGTACTCTGTGGTGTTTTTTTACTTTTATAAAGGCAATGACTTCCCAGTTATCAGGATTTACTCCTTGGTGCTACTCACCAGCCCCTGGCCTATGGAAGGCAGGCATGGGGTAGTCACGCCACGGGCCCTGGGGACGGGTTGTGACAAATTGGTTTCAGAGGAGTCGGTTCTACCGAAGAACTTATAACCCTGATATGATCTTTCTATGAAGCAATAGTGTTAATAGTACCGAGTGTTGATTTCAGTTCAGGGAGTCCAGTGTTGGTGCGGGCGGCTGACGTATCCATACACCAGGACCCTGACAACTGATTTCCGACTTTGTGCACGAAAACACTAATTGGGTGTGTGTTTCCAGATGTTTTTAAATATTAGATAAAACTAGGTCAGCTCACCAGGTATAGATATTTTGACCGTTTCATGTTTGTTTCTTTCAGGATGCCTCCCCGCGGACAACCATCTTGAGCCCCGAGAGTTGTTCATACTGATAGCCCGCCGAGCGACGTGGCCTCAGTACAAGGCCCTATCCCAGTTGAGGCACCTGCGGGGGAACCAGTGGTACTACTACCCGTTGGGCCACTGATTCCACCAACCCCAACAGTATAGGGTGCACGCCGCTTAAGAGCACTGCATGAGTTCAAGCGCCAGAGGCCACCCAGGTTCCGGGGAGAGATGGACCCGCAGGCGGCAGAGGATTGGCTGGAGGCTGTGGTGAGAGTCTTCAGGCTAGTGGGGACGCCGGAAGATTTCATTGTGATCCTTGCTTCCAGCCTTCTTTAGGAAGTAGAAGGAAAATGGTGGATCCTGATGCTTCAGATGCATGATGAGGCGACACTTATAAGGGAAAACTTCGAGAGCCTGTTCCGGGAAGAGTTTGTACCAGCCACCCTTCGAGCGGTGCATATACAGGAGCTACTTCAGCTGCGGGAGGGAAGCATGATAGTGGCACAGTATTCGGCGAGGTTCACACACCTCTCGCGCTACTCCAAAGATATGGTACGGGACCCGTTCTTCAGGGCCTGAACCTTCGAGCAAGGGCTCATGAGGGAGATTAGAACTTCTGTTGTTTCTCACAGCATTCCGACCCTGACAGGGGTGTTGGAGAGTGACCTCTTAGTGGAGAGTTTCCTTGCTCAGCAGTCTCCAGCAGCATGACCCACCACTAGCTGGCTTACGGCACTGTCTTCTTTAGCAGGCAGTAGAGAGATGGCACCGAGGTCCAAGAGGACCAGACCTACCGGTGGCCGACTGCACGACTCAGGTTCAGTTGTGCGGGGGAATCAGTGTGGATTCAGAGCCATTCGTGCCGAGAGTGGACAATGTTACTCCTGCGGCGGGATTGGTCACATGGCACGTGACTGTCCGACCCGCCATGCAGATGACCGGGAGTTAAATTAATATCCTCCCATGCAGAGGAAGAGGTTACATCAGGGCAGACCGCAAGGAGTAGGCGGCCATGGAAGAGGAGCTGGCCGTATAGCTGGAGGTGGACGATGCATCGGGGTGTTGCCGCCACCACCACTAGGAGGCCCACCCTGACCGCAGGGGACAGGAGGACATGGGAGAGCTCAGCTTCAGGCAGTTGAGACCTATGGTCATGGAGCTCCGGAAGCAGATCTACAGGAGATAGACTAGCTCTGGACCTGGAGGCTATTGATCATGTTGCTTCTAGTTTTGTTGATGTTTGTTTGTAGTTGCTTCGTGTCTTTGTACTATGAGCTGCAATAATAAAAATACACATATCTTTGTGATGTTTGCTTTCATGTCCTTTTGTTTGGTTGATACTGAGTGGTCCCGGTTAAAACAGTTGACTTGACCCTCACTTTAGGGATTTCTACTAGAGGAGACCCAGTGACCTCACACTGATGCCGACAGTGTGACTCGACTCTTGGAGGCGAGAGTGACAATTGGATATCTTAGTAGATACGTCGACGCCTTACGACGTCATCCATGTCATGAATGTGTCATTCATGTCATGATTGACTGTATTAGGCAATGGGCGTGGTTCTCCAGGGGATGAGACTGAGTTTCTCTTTTCGGAAAAGGTGAAATTTTAGCAGCTCTTTCAGATCGTAGGCAAAGAAGGTGCAGATCATCCAGGAGCAGATGAAGAATGCAAAGTGCAGTAGGAAACAAGAAACCAGCACCCGTCTTAGAGACTCGAGCGTGTTAAATGTTTCAAGAAGAGGAATCTTTAAAGAGAGATGAGTCTGCGAAGAAACAGACGTGGAGGCAGAGCTAGGAGAGCAGCATGAGGTGGTGTACATCTTAACATGCTACAACCACCCTCCTTATATTCCCTGCTAGGCTCAGAAAGCTGGAGGGTGGAGGGAGAGTGCGGCTGCATGCGGTCAGGGAGAGTGACTCAATGGCTCAAAAAGTTATTCAAGGGACATTTTGTGTCCACTACTAGCTGCTGTAGTAACAGACGTTGATATTAATCATTCCTTGCTTTCACAAATCTTGTCACAGACCTAGAGTTTCTGCTAAGCCGTGGACTTGACCCTCACGTCTGGAGATACCTTGGGAGGAGACTCGATAATCACACGTACACCGACTGTGTGGTCAGACCCTCGAGGCGAGAGTTTCGGTTGAAATCTCTTGGTGACAGCGTCGAGGCCTTACAACGTTGGTTTGAGTATAGACTGGGCAATCACAGGTCATACACATAATGATGGTATTTGGCAAAAAGGTTGTGGTTTAACTACGACGTCGAGATGGGTTTCCTTGTCGGTGAAAAGGAATCCCCAGCCATCATAGGATAAACTCTTGCACAGGAGGGTGCGACCGATCACTCTTGAGTCGGTCAACCTTACCCTCGTGGTAGCAGTCGTTTGAATTCCAGTTCTAACATGAATTGGATACCTCTGGAGTTCGAGGATGACGACCACGTCCTTATACGGGTCTCACCTCAACGAGGTTTATGGAGATGTGGCCAAGGAAGAAAGTTATCTCTGAGGTTCAAAGGACCTTTCTAGGTCCTCAGCTGGGTAGGCAAGGTGGTTTTCCGCTTGACCCATCCACCTCAGTTTCACCAGGTTCATGACGACTTCCACGTATCTCAACAGAGGAGATATGTGCTCGACCATTCTCATATCATCGACCATGGGGATCATGACGATGCCGATGGGGTGTCTTTCACGGAGGTTCCAGTGGGGATTGAGGATCGACAGGGGTGGATCCTACGAGAACAGTCTATTACTCAGTTGCGTTTTCACTGGCAGTAGGTGAACCTCTATGTGAGCACATGAGAGTGGGAGGCTCAGATGCATGCTCTGTACCGCTTTTGTGACCCTAATTTGTGTTAAAGCTTTACGAGGTCGTAAAACCTGGAGGTGGGAGTAATGTAAAGACCCAGAAATTTCTAGGGAACTTTTTTCTAAATTTTCTTTGGGATTTTACAAGAACACAGTTTCTTGACGATGCCTGATTCCGAGGCCCGGTGTGCCCGAAATCATTTTCCGAAGTTTAGCTCGCATACGTTCAGTGAACGAACGAGCGGGTTTTTGTAACATTTGAACCGGTGCTCGAAATCGAATTTAGAGGGCACCGATGGAATCGAATCACCGGTATTTGCTTAGAAACGCCGTTTCTTGAATTGCATTTTCTCGGGTGTGGTTTTTAAATTTTTTGGGTTTAAGTTATGAAATAAAATAAAGTGTTGTGACAACTTTGTTTTATTTCACTCAATGCCACTTAAAGCATATTAATGCCGCTTAAGCTAAGTTAAGAGGATAGGGTGGAACTCAAAATATCCTACCCACTTGGTAGGATATTTGTGAGTTGGGGACCACACGAGCCCCACCGTTTCCCTCCTTCTAAGTAACGAACCCACAACCCCCCTCTTTAATGAAAGTCAACCGTGCATTTTTCTGGATAAGAAACGCCACTTTAATTGGGCAGTTAAATTGTTACAATTAATTCATTGAATTAATTGTTCGTTTCTTTTCTTTGAAATTCAAACGTGTCATGTGCATTAATAAAATAAGATAACTCTTATTTTATTTTTGAAGGAACTTGTTGCGTGGAGAGGATTTGGAAGAAAGCGTTCTTCTTCGACGAAGAATGCGAAGAACGTGATAAAAGTGAAGAACGCTCCCACCTCTGACGAAGAACGCCAAACCCTCAGAGTTCGACGACGCGACACCGTGTACCGCGACGTCAACAACGCTTCTTCCGCGATGAACTTGCATTCGACGACAACGCTTGAGGTAGGGAATTATGTATTAAGAATGATTTTATTCCCATGATTTCTTTCTTCCTAAAGAAAACAAAGAACATGGATCAACTTGTTACCTAGTTGATCTGCGAATGTTTCCCATGTGGGTTGGGAATAATCTGTTGCGGGGAAAACTGTTTGGGTTGTTTCCCTTTTGTTCGTGAAATTTCCTTGTTGTTCTTCGTCTTTTGGGCCGCTTGTTACCGACTTAATGGGAGGAGGTTGGACCGCACGAACACAGCTGACTCTCCTCCCTCTTTGTTGTTTGATTCGTTGCAGTATGAACAAAGGTGGCATAGTGCAATGGCACCGTGTGGACACGAGAACGAACGCGACGAAGAAGCAGGGAACCATCGAAACGCGCCGTTGGGGCCGAACGAAACCGCGGGCGGAGTCGGGGATGAGGAGGCGATTTGAAGACCCCACGGTTTGATGTCGAAGTGAGGATCGACGGACGATGGTGAGGTGGGCCGCAAAGGCGTTTTGAAGGCTTTGTAGTGAAGGTCGGGTCTCAGGATGATCGTTGGCGAAGACCGCTGGCGAATCGGACCACCAGAGCGCGTCTACTGGTCCGCGGAAGCCCACGCCGGCGCACCATGCCGTCGCGGTGGCACCGACGGTCGGGGGTGGCCGTGGTCGGTGCACCGCCGGAAGAATCCTCCGCGGATGAAGCCGCGGCAGCGAGTTGGGTTCCGCGACCGCGCGGAACTGGGGAACGAGGGACGCGGCCTTGTGCGGCGTCCGGGGACACGGAGCGCCCCCCCCCCCCACGCGGGGGGTGGGGTGGGGGGGGGGGCTCCTTTGTTGCGGCCGCTCAGCTAGCGGCGAGCCGCCCGACCGGACCGCCAGGCAGGGTCTCGCCCATACCTGGCCGGACAGCGCCGGCCGGGCTGGGTCGGACCCGGACCTGGGGTCATTGGGCCAGGTCGGTCGGGGCCTAGACCCCCTGTTTTCATACCCCTCATGGTTTTTCACTCATATCTTGTGCTGTAGACCTCCGATCGATGCACCATCAGCGGAAATGTGACCCTTGGATCGAGACGGTCATTTTTGTATATTATACTCAAGGTTTCAGAGAACTTTGGTTTCAGCCGGGTTGGTTCGGACATGAAACCAACTGGGCCCTCGGAGCGGAAACGCTTATATCTTGACTTCCGGACATCCGATTGACATGTTGTTGACTTTGTTGAATTCCTCTTGATGAGACAGAACTTTTGGCATTCTTATCCCAAGGATTGGATGCTGTTTAAGTATGTCTGGGTTGGATTGTACCCAAAATCCAACCGGGCTGCTAGAACGGAAAAGGTGATATCTTTCAGACTGGATGACCGTTTGATGAACCGTCAGCGACGTTGGTGATCACATTGTGAAACGGTCTCTCTGAGTATACCCTATGGGAGTTTGGGGTACAATTGAGATACATCCGGTTTGGTTCGCACATGAAACCAACCGGGCCCCTGGGACGAAAAGGTAAATAACTCACAGACCGGGCGTCCGATTGACGCGTCGTCTATTGTTTTGAGACCCTTATGACGAGGTGGTCCTTTGAGATACATCTTTGTGGGACTTTGTGATACTCGGAGTATTGACCAGTAGCTTGTGGAGCGGTCCCTCCTGGAGACGAGCATACGGAGTACGAAGACCGTGTAGACGACTGAGACCTGACGACTGCTTGACCGACTCGACTTGGAGTGAGTCGACTAGCCCAGTGGACGGAGACATGCAGTACTAGAACGGTGGAGTACCTTTGTAGGCTATTAGGGGGAGTGCCCAGTATTTGGCGGCAGACCCACAACGGACGGAGCGCCCAGTATTTGTCAGCAGACACGCGGTACTCGACAAGAGGAGTACCTCGGTAGGTTATTAGTTGGATCACCCGGTATTTGGTGGTAGACCAACAGCGGACGGAGAGCCCATTATTTGGCAGCAGACCCGCGGTACTTGACAGGAGGAGTACCTCAGAGACTTGGATTAGTGAGCAGTATCTCGGCGTTGTGATAGAACCACTGTACACTCCAAAGACGAGGCTCTTCAACAGTTACGATCTCGATAATGAAAATCCTAGTTTGAGCTGAGTCTATGACCTTTGTGTCTCCTCATGGTTGAGATGGGTTACTCGATAACTTTGGTATATGTATGGGCATATACCTAAGTAGAGGTTACCCGTTGAGATATTCTTTGTGGTTATCCTTGTTGGTTTTAGTGAGACCTTGAGGGTCTCGGGGTCCCTACTGAGTATCGTTATACTCACACCTGCACGGGCTATGCCCGCACCTCATTGTGTTGGTTGCAGACGACGGGCAGTACTGACGGAGGCCGAGTGTTCGAGGACTGGACGGTACCCAGAGGTGGACTACACAACGAGTCAGTACCTGGAGGTGGACTACACGATGAGTCAGTATCCGGAGGTGGACTTCACGGCGAGACGACACTCAGAAGAGGTTGACAGGAGAGAGAGTTGTGGAGGCTATCTGTACCTACCCTCCAGGTAGGATCTGTGGTGGATGATCTAGGAGCTGCGCCATCTGTACCTACCCTTCAAGTAGGATCTAAGGAGGATGACATAGGAGCCGCTTTTGTTCTTCCATCTGTTGTATTTTTCTGTTGTACTTTATTCAGTTGCAGTTGTACTTTCATTTGGGTTTGTATTCTGGCCCATTTACCTTTCAACACTTCTCTTTGTACTTAGTGTTTTACTTCTTCTTGTACTCTGTGGTGTTTTGTTTACTTTTATAAAGGCAATGCCTTCCCAGTTATCGGGATTTACGCCTTGGTTCTATTCGCCAGCCCCTGGCCTATGGAAGGCAGGCATGGGGTAGTCACGGCACGGGTCCTGAGGACGGGTTGTGACAGCTGACGTAAGAAGGACAACAAAAAACCCATAACCCAGTACTATATGATGCATGTACCATTATGTCCCTACGACCAGTGTACAAATGTCCCGAGTCAAACAGAAGTTTATCTGAGTCCTAGTGTATGGATACGTCGGCTGCCACACCAACACTGGAGTCCCTGACCTGAATGTCGATCTTCGAACATCATAACACTACCGCTATGCTACCCACATGAAAATCACAGCTATACCAACTACGCTCTGAGATCCCAAAGGTGAAACCTCCTCTGATACCACCCTGTCATTACCCAACCCAATGGGGCTCGAGCCACGACTCCCCAAGGCCACCTCCAATAGGCTAGGGGATGGCGTCTAGCACCATGTAGGATATCACACACACGGGAGGCATTAGCCCAAGGTACCTGTATACATGCACCCGCATACACCTCCATGAAACAGTGTAGTGATATATAAAACTGAAAAATAAATGAATTTAAACAAGTATCCTCGAACCAGAGTACAAAAGAAGTAAAATGGGAAAAACTGGGCCTGCCAAAAGAAAATCCCAATGTGCCCAACCAGCTCAGAAGGATGTAAAACCCATCCAAAACATATGTCGGTATGCTCCTCAGCACAGCTCCAGTAAACACCCATGTCAAACCAACTCTCTAAACTCTGCCTGCTCCGGGTGATCCTAGGACTCTGTCAAAAGGCATGTGGCTTGCATAAGACACAAGCACTTGTGGGCAAAGCCCATGCGTGGGTGAGTATAAAAATACTTAGTAGGCACCCCAAAAATCCTAATCAAAAGAGAGAAACAGAAAGGCAACAGTCCACTCATTACAGCCAGAGGGATCCCAGACTAGAGAGAAACTCAATCTCTTGACCATCCTCAGATAAACACAACTACTAAGCTCAGCTCACACAATAATCCACTTGAGGTACCGACCTCATTACCAGTAACTGTCCACAACTAAAAGAGCACACTCCATGGTCATTATCATCCCAGATGACAGTATTTTGAGAGATACACTCCATTAGGTCCAACAAAAACATCTCAGACGCTTACGTGAGAGATCACAATCTCCAGATGTCATCACTGAGGAAAACTCACTGAAATAACACAAAAACCAAATGCCTCAGATAGAGGATCGCTCCTAGGGTCCGCTAGGGGATTCCAAAACCCACACCGGTACATGAAGATCTCAAAGATTAGGCATCACTCCTAGGGTCCACGGGGAGATACCATAACCCGATCTGGCATTCATAGATCTCACTAATAGGGGATCACTCCCAGGATCCGCTGGGAGATACCACAACCCGATCTGGCGCTCGATAGAAACATGTCACTCAGATAGAGGATTTCCACCCACGTAATGACAGTCACGATGAAACTAAAACACTATATGGTACATCTCACGCTATAGGGGATCGAACTGACGATGCCAAAACCCTATAGAAACCACACATCGAGTAGCCGATCGTATAACCAATGATATCGCAACCATTCTAGAACCTCACGCTGAGTAGGGGATTGTATAACTGAGGATTCCACAACCCTATTGAGCACGGACCACTGCATAGGGGATCATATTCCCAATGATGCCATAAACCCTACGGTGTTAACCATCTATATTAGGGATTGACTCCTGTAGATAAGCGGTCACAGTTATACCAAGAACTCGATCAAGGGTAATGATGCTAGATGATCCCACTCAGGGCCCACCGGGGGATGCCACAACTCTAACAGATTAAAAATCCCATCGGGAGTATCACAAGACTATACTAGGGTTGTGATGCACTACAAACCCTCGTTGGAATGAACCAAGGGAGTACCATCAAACACTGCTGGTCCAAACATCTCTAACCCAAGTTACCCGCAACAACGCCACATCGTGCACCTATAAGGCCGAAACTGAGGCCACCATCGAGACCCACACGGAAAAAAACGCAGGATAGGATGTTTAGTCACCCAAAACAGACAACTGGTGAGAAATTCACTATTCAATGTATCAAGCCCGTGTGGAGCCCACAAAATGACCCTGAAACACAACAAGAGGATCATACCATGGTGATCCCCTCGAAAAAACACACAGGATCCATTACTCGTTCATCTGAAACTGACACCCTGTGAAAAAAAGCACTATTCACCAAATCCAACTTAGGCGGGGCACACATCTCAATCCAGAAACACATCGAATAGATTGTACCATTGCGATTATCATGAAAAAACACACAGGATCGACTATTCATCCGCCAAAATCGGACTCCTGGTGCGAATGTTATGTTTCTCCACAAACGCCAAAAATCGGCCTCGTGGGGCCTACACCCCAAAATAAGTCCCAACACATGGAAACACTAAAGAAAAGTCCTTCTTATCATTAGGGTCTCAATGCCACTGACGTTACATGAATCAGACGCTCCGGGTAGAAGATACAACGACCCAAAGTCGAATAATAATAACATGTCATTATTTTATTCGACGTTTCAAGCACCCGGGCCACGATCCTGAATAGTAAAATTCCAGAAACCACGCCGAAATTTTCAACTCGTCTCCAGGGTCATGTCTCCGTAGAAGAAATATGAATTGGATCCTCGGATTACAGGAAACGAGGGTTTTAAATCCTCTGTGTGTAAAAAAGGGGTTGGCCCACGCCGGCCGGCCCGGCCGCCCCCACCTTGCACGTAGGCCTGCCGCCTCTCGCCGGTGTCGGTGCTGCCGCTCCGTTGTCGCCCCGGTGGGCCATTCGTGGACCTTCAGGACCACTCCGTTGGTCCGTTTTTCGATCCGGAGGCGTTTGTGTGACCATCGGGACATGTTCTTCACTTCTACGACAATAAATCAAAGAAAAACGCAACATTACAGGGATCAGGGGATTAAAACTCAAACCGCCTAACTCGCAGGTGAAACACATACGTTCTTACTTAGATCTGTGCTCCAAACTTCCACTGCATGATCTTGAAGCGTCCTCCATCGAAATCTGATCTCGAAAACACCTTTATCGCGCGATTTGGCCGCCAATTCGCCGTCAGAAGGGGAGGAGAAGGAGGAGGAAGGAGGAGGAACTCCTCCTCTATGCATAACACATCCAACAGGGGGGGATAAGAACATATTTATTTATTTTAATTAAAAACCATAATTTATTGAAACTCCCCCGACCAGGCCTCCCATCGCCGAGGAAATTAGGTCGCCCCTAGGGTAAACGCGTCGTTCTGAACGCAACGGCGGACTCAGATTTGTGATCTAAAACTTATTTCAGAAGTTATTCGAGACGACGCTCGTAATTAAACTTTTACATATATTTATGAAAATTCCCATGGTTTCGTTTTCCACAGCAGGCTCACGCACACAATGCTTACATTTATCCTAGGGTAAATGACCCGTTCCGGACACAACCATGCCCTTAGATTCTCGTTCTAAGCTACCATTTAGGAGATATCACACCCCCACCACGTGAGTAGTATAAAAACACTTAAAAATTTTATAAAATTTTTTCCGGGATCATTGGGGCTCAGAATAGCATGCCATCTTCGTACCTAGCACTAGAATTATTCATAGAAATATTCCAATGTCTGACTGGGCTAAAACCCAAGTCTCTACAACCCAATTTTCATGGAATCTAAAAATTCATTTGAAACCCCTCAAATTGCAACAATAAATATACTATGGATCAAATAAATAAGGTTATCATTATTCTACGATACATCTTGAGGCACCAAAAAACCATGTCTCCTAATCCTTGGTGTCCAATTAATAGGATGAACAAAAACAAGAGACATGAATATATAAGAAATAAATTAAAAATAATAATATGTTCAAAACTGCATATGTGATATCTTAGGACCAAACAAAAGGAAAATAGACCCATGGTGACTCTGGTGTTAATATAATCTCGGTATCACCCTTAATCAAACAAAAACTATAACATAACCCAAATATTCTGTGCATGTGCCCTATCTTTTACATAATTTCCATTCCAAAACAATCAATAGAAACATGGTTGATAATATTTATGTAATATAGAAATCAATGGGAAATGTTTTTTAATTAAATTCACATAAAAAATTTCTTATTAATAGAAAAAATGGAAGAATTAATTCAATAACAATAATCAGCATACTTTCCAAGATGAAACTAACACAAACTCAATGATCATATATCCAAAAATTGATTATCATCCAAAGGTGAAAAAATTATATTGTATGATACATAAAATGACACACTCACCAATGGTCCTAATATTATTCCCATCATCAAAATTAAAATTTCCTAATGTATAACACACAAATAATTCTCTATGAATTATAACCCAAACATGCCTTACTATTAAACTATGGTTCATGAGTCCAACCTTGTTGTATCATAAAATTATTAACCAACTCACTAATAAGAACTGTCATGCATAACACTATGGAAAACAAATAATATGATTACATGACACCAGTAACATTTTATAGTTACAAGGTAGTGTTAAAACATATTATTTCATAGTACCCCATATTTAATAACACTGAAATTCAAATTATATATCTGTGGGAGGATTGTACTATAAAACATAAGACATGATAACAACATGGTTTAATCACCAATATTTGGACATGAAACAATACAAGAAATGTAAAATAATTAATTCATCATTAAATATATAGAATTAAATATTCTAGGACTCCCAATAACTATTTTGAAAAAAAAATTTACAAACAAAATAGGGATAAATATTATTAAGAATATCTATTATTTTTTTTATAATTGTATCCTTATAAAAAATCAAAATGGTACACCATTTTTTCTAAATGATTTTAAAATCACACTTAGACATTGATAAAATACCAAAGAAATTCTACTTTTCAAATTTCCTATAAAAATAAAAACAGAAAGGATTCACATAATGTTTTTTGGACATTTACCAA
This sequence comes from Viscum album, assembly GCA_963277665.1. Classification (NCBI taxonomy): domain Eukaryota; kingdom Viridiplantae; phylum Streptophyta; class Magnoliopsida; order Santalales; family Viscaceae; genus Viscum; species Viscum album. The sequence goes on along the minus strand of OY728122.1, from coordinate 262,561,884 downwards.
TTTCTATTATAATATAAAACATACCTTTTGAAATAATATTTTAAATTAAAACACCCCATTATTTTAATATATTAAAAAATAAAATTGAATAGATTATAAAATAAATATTCCCTAAAATTAATATTTTTTCAAAACATTTCAGGATAAAATGATCAATTTAAAAATGACCCCTAAATCCTTTTTTAAAAAAAATCACTAATGTAATATACATTTAAAATCACATAAAAATTCTCATATATAAATTCATAACATTACCCCCAACTAATATCAAATCAAACAAAGAAAAAATTCCTTATGTGTCATCATTACACCGTTCCCATTCCCCAAAACACTATGTTTTCAAATTATATGTTGTTTTCAATTGATAAGAAAATAAGGATGTGAAAATATGGATATATTTGTCCTGATGATAGATGACAATGTTTGAATAATTTATTCCCCTAAAATTGATGTAGAATAAATTACATATTAGCTTAGACTCATTTCACGCCCAGTAAGAAAACCTCATAGTGTGATCCCCCAATTTGAATCCATCATAACACAAAACATTTGTCTCCATAAGAAAATTATATATGATTTTATTGATAAAATTACCACTACAATTTGAATAAAATAAAATTTCAATAGATATATAAAACAAAAAATCAATTTAAATAGAAATGATGACTAACAATAGAATATCTAGAATAATTTAGAAATAGATCAGGCCAAAAATTTCCTAACAAATAAATCCCATGTCCCAAAAAAATATTTCTAATTTTTTAAATCCCCATATATAATCATAGATCTTCTATAACCTATGTCACACTATGATGGTACTCTCTATTTATATTTTTGTTGAACATTTACATGCTGACAATCAATCATGCACCCAACCCATTGAGCAACTTCCCCAATATGATTTCAGGATACCCATGGGATAATAATAAGTTCATTGAAATAATAGGTCATAAGTGGGGAATTTATTCCAGCTCATAAAATAATAAATAATTGATTCAATAGACCTAGAAATCAACCTAAATAATAGATAATATATAGAAATTTATATATTTGTAATAAAAAAATTTAAAAACACAATAATATATATATATATAAGTAATTAATTTAATAAAATAAACCAATAAATTATAGATATGTGTTAAAGTATTCAAACATACATTATTAAATCAACAATTATAATGTAAATCATTGAACCAATCCAACATCCCTCCATATAACTGCAAGTAACCAATTGATAATAAATTTCCCCATTAGATTAAATAGTTCAATGGATGAAACCTCATCCCAACTTGAATCATGATTCTATATGATAATGGAATGGGATAAATAGTATAATAGGTTTACTAATAGTAATTATATGCAGTCACTAAAATATAACAACCTAATTTTCATTGAAAATGATATGAAAAATATTTAATTATGATATGAATTTATGAGAAAAATAACTCCCTGAAAATTTATGTAAAATCCAAAATTTATTTTTATCCTAAATTAATAAAAATATAGTATCATGGGAAACACATTACTCTTGTTAAACTATCCTTTCTAAACAATAATTTTAATTTCCAACTCTAAATCCAATCGATAGAAATATTTTATTTGAAAAATAGTGTTTATGAAATTGGGTGATTTTAATTTACATTATATATTAGGATGATTAATATCCAAATATTCATGTAAAAAATAATAATAGTCTATAAGCTTGATTAAAAAACATTCACTAATAATGTTTCTCAAAATAAAAAACTTTTTAATTCCATTCTACTAAAAACACATTACAAAAATCATTTGAAAAAAAAATCATTTTATTAGAATATAATATTTTAAAACCCTTTCTAAAAACATATCATAATAACAAAAAATTCATACCCCGAATGGGAAATAATATAATATACAAAACATGATATTAATTTCACAAAATATGTTAAATAAAAATATTATTCATGAAATTGTATTCGAATTTGTGGATATAATTTAGGAAAATTTCAAAAAATTTAAACAATCATATATAGGTATCTCTGTGGAATGTGAATATCAATTAATACAATCATATAAGGGCATAAATTAATTATATGAAACATAGTACACACTAATAAAAATTCCCGTATTCCTAGTTTCCCCATGAAACTATTTGGAAATAAACCACATTGGAGATCCTTTAATAATATTGTTATAAGTATGTTGGTATCTCAGACATCCTTATAGCCTCTTAGTTTAATATACATTTTATGGACGTGAAATATTATATATATTGAAAAATATTTTTAACTTTGTATTTTTGTAAAAAATGTAACCTACATTCTCAGTAGATCCCCATAAAAATAACATTGGAAGGATAGAAATCAAAATATTTCATAATAAAATGAATTAACCACAGTCGACAAATTTATTAATAAAATCTCCCATAACCATAGACTCCCTCCCAAAAAAGTGTATTATTGTCAAATTATATTGTTTTTATGAAAATTATGCACCACCAAATATAGATAAAATTAAATGAGGTTTTAAATAGGGGTCCTTATAATTTCATAAAAATTTTCATTCATATATTGAGAAAATAGGATATGTAAATAACCAATGAATGATAAAAACATCAAAAATTTTTTAATCTTATACCAATATAATTTTAATATTAATACCATTAAATGATGACATCAATCCCATTTGGGTACTAAATCATTAATTATACAACTTTAAAATCAACCAAATAAATAAAAAGGATTAAAATTATTATTAACATGGGATAACACAATCTCTTCAAATCATGAAACCCATATTAATCACATTGTACAATTTAATATATTATTAAAATATCATTTATATGTTACATCCAAAAAATAGATTTTAATAAATAATGATTTAATTAAGTACAACATTAAAAATTGTCTCATTATTAGAAAATCCATATAACTATACATATATAAAATGGAATGGAATACAATTCAATGCATTTTGGTAAAACTATTTAGAAATATACATTGTATCATCAAAGAACATGTTTATATATATTCATCACAATTTTAAACAACATATTTATCTCATACAGTTAGTAAATTTAATGTCATATTTTGTGACAAAAATTATATTAAAAACGTCATTTTAATGGGAAAATTGATTTATGATGTCCGATGTCATGAAAATTCCAAAATTATGCATGAAATTCCCTATACAATTCCCAAGAAATGGTTGAAAAATTATTTGGATAAGATATACCCAAAAATACCCCCAACCAATATACCTATTCAGGGAGGTAATATAATCAAGAGGTGGGGAAAATATGAGTTTTATGGAATTCAAGGGGCATACTAAGAAAGAATATACATATAATAAAGAGAATAGCCATTTAAATGGAATGATATGAAGGGATGGATCTCCCATGACTGCTCCTAGTATGTTTTAATGCATGTAAAAATAATGGGAAAATATAGTGTAAAATATATGGTGGGGAAAATTAGTAAAACATGGTTTATGGAACCATATAAGTACATTATATTTGACTGTATATTTTTCTAGATGATTTTATAATTGTATAGTGATCACACACAATTATAACTAGCTACACACAGATACTATTGGGTGTAACAACATATCAATAACATATAAAGATATTACATATTTTTAAATGAATGTCTATAACTTTTCAAAATGAAATCCTCAAGGACTGTAATTCTTTAGTGTCGAAGGCAACATAGACATAAAATAATCTATCCTAGTGAATGATATTTGATATGTTCTATAATTGTATATTCCTTTATTAATTCTATCTAAAACCATTATTAGTAACCAAGTGAATGTGACATAAGAAAGGGTTGATATCAGATACTCAGTAAGGGTAAATAAGGTTAATGTGATAAATAATATGAAAAAGGGTATAATACTAGAGCATAACATTTAATGATAATACTATTCAAATGAGATATCATAATAATTATTGGTAGTTCATTATATGTGAATCATAATGAAATTATTGAACATATTCCATGAAATCATAATAATAGAACAAAACATTGAATTATGGTAGATAAAAAATCATATAATATTATAATCATATTTAATTAGAAACATGTTCACTCATTAGGTTAAGGACATGATATATGTCCCTCTCATAAGGTTTCGGAAATATGACTATGTCCATACAGAACATTGTAAGCATGTAATCATGTTCACACAAAGTACCCACGAAATCACTGCAAGTGACATATAGGTAGTACGGATTCCCTCCCCATATGTTCTTAGAAGTCATGGTTCATTCCCATGGCCATCTTATTAGCACGAGTTCACTCATATTAACATATTAGTAGTCATGGTCCTCTCCCATGGTAATCAATGTAGCATGAATTCACGCCCCATATAAACTTTGTTGTAATGGTTCACCCCCATGGACATATTACTAGCATGAGTTCACTACTCATACCGACATGGTAGAAGTGGGTCAATCCCATGGAAAACATAGTAGTCAAGGATCATCGATAAGACCATGTTAGTTTCTCTCATTAGATATAAATCATTACACAATGAATTGGATGGAGATATTGGTCCAACCTATCTCATAATGAAATCATAAATACATGTTCTACAAGATCATAAATAATGATCTTATAATATAAGAAATGAAATTCATATTATAGACAAGTAATAATATTATTAACTGTTGAAAAAGTTAGGTTTCATAATTAATTCATTATAAATATAACCCATGAAGAAAAAAAGATTCCAAATTCATATAACATGTGAATGTGAAATGAGCTTCATGAATACCATCAGATTAAGCATAATCCATCATAGAAATAATATGAATGAGACCTTTAGATAATTTCCTAAATGGGAATGAGTTTTATAAACAGATGACATCATAGAGAGAATATAATTTTGAAATATTAATAAAACATTTCTTCATGATAATATCTTTTATCTACTGAAAACTAATTTTTAATACATTAAACAATTTGAATATCATTTCCTTATAAAATTCCATTAATAATTATAAATAAAGAATGAAATCAATTCAAAACCATATTCATTGAACACTATTAATGTAATATAACAAAAAATTAAAAATATTTTATTTTAAATCACATTAAAATAATATAATGAAAACCTGAAAACATTTGGAAAACCATTTTGTGGATGGTACATTAAAAACATATAAATATATATTGAAATTTTTTGATACCCATTTTCACTGAATACATAAGAAAGAAGCATGGAAATGTTTTGAAAAGAACTTTCCTTGGAAATTACATTCAAATACATTTTTATAAATATTTATCCTAAAATTTAAAAGAAATATTTAGTCCAATTATGGAGAATACACATATATATATATATGTCTTACGAGTTAAAAAGAAAATTCATTTTGTGTTGTAATAAGATTATAAAAATGAAATGTTTGGAATAATGAATGTACATTTTTTTAGAACGATTTATAAAAAAAATAAAGTTTAATAATTAATGTTTTATATTAATGGATAATGATATAATATTCTTAGAAATCATTATTAGAAAATATGGTATTAATGGAACATATATTTCTTACTGAACAGATAGTAATATTAAGAATTTTATAAAAACAAATTCATTCATATCATGTGTACCAAATAGTGGAATGAATATTTCTAGTATATGAGTAAAAAATAAATAACTATAAGATAAGAAAATTCATTAAATTTTTTGAGTTTTGGGTCATAATATTTAATGAAATTAAGAATAACCAGAAACAATATTACAAAATCGAGGAAATTGTTTTAATTAACTATTTAAAAATGGTTACATTAGATCATAATATCCATTTATGAAAATGAAATTAAATATAACATAAAATAATTTTTAATTATGTAATATTGTGATATGAAACTTCAAATGGAAGTATATACACCTTAAAATACATTTTAGGTGGAAAATAAAACATGATTCCCCATGAATGAAAATTCAGAAAAAACTATTTCACAAATATTGTAATATTTCAAATAGAACCCCCATTAAATAAATATCATATATTTTATATGTAAATACATATAATTTTAAATGTATAAATCATTTATTACATAAATGTGATTTATAAACACAATATAAAAGGAATGGGTGGTGAATAAAGCATGTCTCTCATGGAATTAAAATGAAATAATAAATTCCCTTATAATGTGTCTTTACTCCTATCATACTCATTCAAACCACATATATAATAAATTTATATTTTTTATAAATATTTTAAAAAACCATAATTTTATATGTAATACCATAATGTTTTTTATTATGACCTTATATTAAAAAAATCGTAACCATCCATAATTATGGTTCCACCTTTGGTAATATTAGCTTTTTTTCATATCTGTGTTAATTTGTTACATTGTTTGTCCTCATACCTATATCCTAATTCAAAATTCTAAACCATGAAATATATTTCATTAATATATTTTATATGTTTATCATAATAATCTATATAATATATATTTATGAAATGGAATACACTGTTTATGGGGATGATAGGTCGCACATAATCAAGAAATCTATTTCCATTTAATTACCATGTATGGAGAAAGAAAGTAAAAGACACACACACACACATATCATAATTTAGAATATATATGATATCTTATATATAATCTAAATTTACTAAAACTATCCTTAATACATTCCATGTAGTGTATGAACGAATGATATCGCTTTTAGGGGGTATTAGTACACTGTTCCTTAAACGAAATTATCGTATTTACATAATATTGAAATAATAAAAGAATCATAAAAATTAAAATAAAATAATAATACAGACAATATAAATATCATATATATCATAAATAAATATATTTTCCATCTTATTTTCCATAATGATATTTGGTAATGGAAAAATCAACAATCATCGTTTTCGCTGGTGATAGTTCACTGTAAACAGAAACATTATGATCATTAAAAATTAGATGGAAGTGTGTGTAATGGTGATTAGAAAAAATACCTACAAAAATATTTTATTGAGTAATCTATTTAATAAAATAATGGAAAAACTGAAATATTAGGGTGTGTATAAATACTATAAAATAAAAAATCTTAAGAAAATAGATTAAATTTTAATTGGGTAAATCCTTTAAGTTAGTTCCATAAAGATACCTTGTAATTCCTTCTACATAAAGGGGGGATCTAGGAGTAAGATAGTGATATTGGGATGTGTATTCGGTATGTCTTAGAATAACTTATGAGTATTGAGATGTGGGAGAATGTTAGAGTGGTGGTGGCCCTTTATATGGATGGAAAAGCAATCAACTACAATTTTCAGAAAGACGTTTGGTGTACACATGTTCATACCCAAAAAAAGGTCATAAAAACCAACCAAAATCAATAATTGAATGTTTATTTAAGATATATAGATATAAAATTTGTATTGGATAGGTTGATATTTCATTTTATCTCTTAATATTCTGGTTTAGTCTATAATTAAGTTTAATTTGGGCCTAATCATTATGATTAATTTTAATCACTTTCTAGTATTATTTTAGTCAAAAATTAACAAGGTATTATTAGATTATACATATTATAATTAATACAATGGTGTATGATTAATTTTTAAAATTTAATTCACAAATGTTGGAAAATTGTAAAGAAAGATAATCTCGCAGACTAGAAGAGATGATAGTTTTTTAATATAGAATGATGATCAAATTTTTAATAAGTTTTTATATTCATTTTTAAAATGAAATTGATTATAATATCATAAATTTACTTAATATAAGTAATATTTATATAATTCATACATTGAAAAAAAATTATAATTTCATTTAACATTACTAATTAATTAATTCAAAAGGTAGTTTTTAACAAAAAAAAATTGTATTTTTAACTATTCCTAAAAAAGGATGTTGTTCATGAAAATATCAAAAATTCACCTCAGGATAATTTTGAAATTCAAAATTAAAACATGAATGTTAATATATAAAATTAAATATCTAAATGTCTCTAAAATTAATTTTATTATATTTCAGATAAGGACATTAAAAAATTTTCATTTGAAAAATTTGTACTTTTAAACAAATAAAGACACTACAAAAAATTAAATCATTCATTAGAAATAATATTTAGTTAAAAAATTATAAATATTATTTGAAAATTAGTTTTTCTTTTCATCTTAATATGTTTAAGGGTAACGTAATAATTTTATCGATTAAATAATTATAACAGTAAAATCATGTTCCACAAAAACAGGAGTGTTGTGTGTAATGTTCGCCAAGTCAGTGTCACTGTAATTCAAGACGAATTATTATTTCTTGTAGAATAAACCATTATTTTAATGAATGCAGTGCTCGGAAAGTCAGTGTTCTATGAAATGACTATTCGACTTTCCTTTTTAATATATAATTATATACATATATATATTATGAACTAGTTCTACTGTCATGTCAAATGAAAAATATCTAAAACATAAGTTAATTTGAAAAAAAATATTTCACAAAATCTTAATGTGTCACATTCAACCCCCCCACCAAATGAATTTCCCCCACAAAATTTTTCTAGGATATAATGGTTTAATACTTCAAATTTATTTATAGAAACCCGCATTGTAAAAATGAATACTAAAAGTTCCATAAATATATAAATAGATAATAATTATAGTTACACAATGTAACAAATAAATAGTTTTTCACATAAGAGAACATAGGTTTCTACTGATGATTGAATAATGATGGAAAAAACAAATATTTATAGGGAGTTATTGAGGTCACCAATCACAAAAAATAGAATTATCAATTAAATTTTTATGGCCTCAATGTCATAAATATCTAATGATTTATAAGGCTATACTTAAAAAAATTAATGAATTATGACAAAAAAAGTTTATTTTTTTAGTATCCTAACGTTGATTAATTCTTTTTTTTACTTCGAATATAAGGAAGTACAATTTATTGATAAATTTGAATGAAATAAACATCATTCATTAATAATGATTTTATCAATTTATAATTCATCCATTTCATCATGTAAGGGACTTCCAAAATTTAATTTTGGTTCCTACTGTTAAAAAATACAATTTTATCAGATCGTAAGGCCCATAAAAGAAAGAAAATAATTATAATTTATCAATAAATATTGTTAAAAATCAACATGGATAATAAAATAATCTATAAACATAATAATTAATACTATTTTTTGAAAATAATGAATTAATAATTAAAAGTATTTATACATTATCCATGACATAGGATAGGCCAGTGGTAGGAATGAAATCCTAATCGTGATTTGGTCATTGGTTTATGACATGCAGCCTTTGTGGACTTGATTTTTTGTCGCCTCACGTACATGATGTCATTTTTTTAAATCACACTAATAAAATAAAAATAATAAATGTGATAATCATCATTGAAATAAGTTTATTAACTATGATTCCCTTTTACCAAGGTTTTCATTAAAATATCTTTTCATAAATACTTCCTCCAAGGTTAAACATAATCTTATAATGGATGGATATCATTATTACCCTTATGAAATGTGAGAATCCAGAAAATTAGAATGAGATAAATTAAAAAATATAAACAATGATTCAAAAAAGTATAAATTTTTTTCTATTTTTTATCACATTCCCAGAATATGAAATCCCTATCGGCAAATTAACATAAATACTTTTGGAAAACATGCAAGAATCCTTATTCCAATGATTACTGGATAAATTCATTAAATAGAATAATTTTCATACAAAATCATTTATTACATTGTAAAATTATCATGAATCAATTTCATGGTAATCTGTACCATCCAACAAACTTTTTCATATCCAATATATCAATATCCAAATATCATTATCTTAATTTTAAGCATTAATTAAGGATTTCGTTCCATTAATTAAAATATCACATTTCCAATATATCACTATTATATTTATTAATAATCATTCAACATATCCTTTTCAATACATAATGAAAACATATACGAATGGAAAATATACATTCCTATATTCATATAACATAATCATTGAAATCTAAAAGCATAAATAATTCATTAATCCTACTTTATTAAGGAACTATTACTCATTATAGATAACCATATCCCTTAATATCACATTCATATAATGTGAAATATGAATCATGTATTAAGGTTCCACAACCTGAATATAATTTTTCTTCTTATGTTTAATGTATTCATTATGAAAATAACATCACATATCATTGATATATCATATACAGTCTCATTATCTTCATTTATAAAACCAATACTCGTACCACCATCAGGATTATCAGTTTACAATTTCCCCTCAGTAAATATATTCTCATAATTCCCATGCATCAAAAATATGAATCATTAATTTCTAACCATGTCAGTTAAAGTTATCTATATAGAATAAAACTAGAAATCATTGGGTGAGAATAAAATATCTTATAAGAAAGAAACAAAATAATGAAAAATTACTTATTAGATTTCTAAATCATTGAAAATACTTCATTAATATATATAAAACATATTTTTATAATATATTATTCTTATTAAACTTATATCTAAATACATAAAATGGTTTGTAATGTGTTTTTCAATTTACAATGCATATTCCACGAGTATGTCAAACCATGTGTGCAGAATGGCCTATTTTCAGGTACTAGAATACCCCGAGCCAGGACGGGAACATCTTGTTGGAGTTCTTACCACAAGTATATATGTTTCAGATCTACATCCAATTTTGTGATCTATACAAGGATGTATTTATTGGAAACCACTAACATTATCTTTAACCAAAATTCCATGACATATTCATAAATGTTATCTCATCCTTATACTTATTTTTAATGACATCCCTATACATATCAATAGAGATATAACTAGGGATATCACTTAATTTTTCTCATCTTATATTACAATTGATTATATATCTATTAAATTGATTCCAAATATAATGACCAAGGAATACCATAAATGTTTATTACATAATTTTAGATTAATAATAGTTATATTTCATAAAATACATGCCCTAGGACAATAATAGTTTAGTGTATAAGGAAATATGGAAATAAAGACTTCTATATTTGTGAATGATATTAAAAATCACCCATAATGATCTACACATTTAGTACTACTACCTAAAACCATTATTTTTATCAATGAAAAAGGAAACTTATGAATGAGATGAGACCAGATGCTCAGTAAGCGTAAAGAAGTAATATACATTAGCATAGGATGAATACAAATGTTGTGGAACCTGATAATGTAATTTTAAGATCAGAAACCTCAATTCTAAGATCATAATAATGATTAGCGGTTCATAAGAAATGAATCATAAGAAATATTGACCATAATCCATGAAACAATAACATAGAAATAAAACATGGAATTATTAAAGACACTTAAAAATATAATATCATGAACATGAATATTTAGAAATAGGTTCACTCATTAGGTTAAGGACATGAGCTCTGGCCCTCTCATAAACTTATGGATATGACTAGGTCAATTCATAACATTTTGAACATGGAATCAAGTTCATGCACTTTAGTCAGGGAATCAAAGTAAAATCTATCTTTGTAGTATGGTTTCACTCCCGATACCATCATCATTGTCATGGATCACTTTGATGTCAATCTTATTAGCATGAGATAACTCATAATACCAAATTATATTCATGGTTCACTACCATGGTCGTATTATTATAATGGTCTCACTCCTCCTACCATATTAGTAGTCATGTTTCACTTCCTCAATATTTTAGTAGCATTAGTTCACTCCTCTTACCATCGTGGTAGTAATGGTTCACTATCATGGACATCTAATTAGTTGATGTTCTCTACCATGACCTTCCTAGTATATGTTATGAGATATAAATCTATACTCCATTCATTGAATAGATAAATAGTTCCCACATATCAGATACTGAAATCATAAATACATGTTACACAAAATCATAAATAATCATTCCCTAACCCATGAAATTATGTGGTTATTAAAAATATGTTATATTATTATAACCAATAGAAAAATAAATGTTTCATAATAATTTCATTCTAATCATTCCCCACAAACAGATGGGGGATTTAAAATTATACAACCCATGAATTTGAAATTCATTTTCTGAAGACCATGTCGTTAAGTGTATCTCATTCTGAGAAAGAATATGAATGGAACCATTAGATGATTTCGATAAAGGGATTGTGTAACATCAACAGATTTCATCCTAGATGGAAAAAAAATTAAATTTCTTTAAAAATTGTTTCTTAAGGAAAATATTCATTATTCGTTGAGAAATTTTTTTAATACATAAAACCATATAAAATTTATTACCACAGAAAATACCATAAACTATGAAATAATATATAAAATTATTTGAAAACCATTTTCCATGAAAACATATAAAAAATATTAAAAAACATTTAAATATAAATTCTTTGAAATAATGTGGAAAACATATAAATTAATCATAAAAACTTTTATAAACACATTTCATTTTAAATAAAGTGAATTATTATATAAAATGTCACTGTTTTTGAAACAAATTTCATTGATAAAAATATAAAATATATATGAATGTTTTTGGAACAAATATTCCTTGAAAACTACTTTTAAATAAATTTTTAAAATCTTATTCAAATATATATTGAAAGGATCCATCAAAGGAATGACATATGGTATGCACGTAGATGTCTTATGGGGAAAACATTCATTTTGTATGGTAAAAAGTTTCAAAAAAATAATGGTATGAGAAATTAAAAGGCGATTCATTTAAAAATATTTTTAAAGTCAAAAAGGGTAAAAATTACTTTTATATATTAACATATAATTGTGCAATATTATTGGAAACCCTAATTTAGAAACCCTAGTTTTAAAGGAACGTATTTTTCTCACTGAATAGAATATAAAGTTAGGATATCAAAAAAACAAGTTATTAACTAACTTATATATTAATGAGTGGAAAAAATGGTACGAATATTTGAATAAATCATTAATAAATAGTGGATAAAAAATAAATCAATGTTCCTTCGTTAGGGGGCATAATATTTCTTAAAAACTAGCTATTTGTTTTTACAAAGTAAATCAATTTTAAATTAATTAATGCAACAGATATATTTTTAGTTTGTTAAAATAGACATCATTTTTTAATTCGGTATATCAAATATAGGATAGGATGAATTTTCAGAAATATTCTGAATACCTAAATTTTTTATGAATAGTGAAATCAATTATTAGTAGTTAAGAAAACTAAATTTTTTATTAAAATGAAATTTTGCCACTTATGTGAAATGAATTTAAAAATTCAACATACATAGTTATAATTAGTATGTAAAATGATGTTCAATACGTTGAATATAATGTTTATGAATAGTATCTTTTGACTTTTATTTAGAAATGTTAAAGTTAAATAAGGTATTTCAAGGTTAAAAATAATATTATAATAATAAAAAATTAGCATAAAACATTTATTAACCATATCGGATGAGTTATGGCCAACCATAGTCATCCATGGGTCGATTTTGGCTCCCCATGGATATACTTATGAATGACAATGACACTTTATTTTAATTAATTTAAATTAAAATCAAAATTGACATAAACAAATATCTTTTAGTAAATTAATAATTAAATGTGGTATATAAGTTATCTATATGACTAAAAATATTCATTTGAAATCTAAATATATTTCCTACATCATGGTCGTTTTTTTATAATTTTTAGACATCAATGAAATTAAAAATTTTATGAAAAAATAACGATGCATTGTTTACCTAATTAATAAATGAGTTAAATAAACAAGATTATAATGATTAAAATAACAACCAAAACCAGTCCAATTATTATTAGATGAAATGTTTTCGACCATGAGTCATCTTATATTTTACTTTAATGATTTTTGGACATTTTGAAACCAAATATAAGTTTATTATAAAATATTTTTTTTCAAACATTCCTAAAGAGCACCTCCTCCCCATTATAAAAGGACCCCACTTATATCCAATTAATCATAGCTCTCAAGAATTTTTCCTCACTCAAAACCTTCCCAAATAATCTCTCAAGATACCCCTCTTCGTTCTAGAAGCCTTACCTTAGCCGGAAGACACTTTAAGATGTTCGATTTGTTCCAACAAAAAGAAGTTTCAGAAATTAAATGTAACAATTCCTATTAAACACTTTTATTTTATTTTACTTCTCTGGCACCTAAACCCTTCTTACTAATTTATTTTATAACAAAAACATTATCCTAAATATATTAGGATGTTTTTATGAGAATTATTTTAACTACACTTAAAAAAACCTCAATCTAATTGGTGAAGAACATATAGTTTCTATGGATGGAATACGGACGCCTCACGAAACAATGATTGTTCGATTATCTCTTACGGCCTCTCATGGAGGCCATTAATATGACACTATATTTATATATTATATATATTATGTTTATGTTTTATTTATGATTCTTTATTTTACATTATATCATAACTTTATGTTTTCCATTATGGGTAAACATGATAATTTCATTTAAGGAAGTGCAGACTACCACTCCCTCAAAGTGAAATGACTCGTTAATGCAATATGTGAGATGTATAAAGGATGGAATTAATGATATTAAATATTATATTACAGTGGAATTATAATATACCCTATTATATTTATGTTTTAATTCCATTAAAAGTAGAAATAGAAATCAATGTAGCGTTCATGCGTACGTACGACTTATCGTCTCCATGAACAGTGCAATTATTTTCTTACGTCCAAATAATATGTACTTTTATGTTTGTATATATATATATACTGGATATATATGATATATATGATATATAAATAATTAATATCATTCTAGATATAATGGACTATTGACCACATGGAGAACATGTAAATATAAGGTGTTCATTTTTAACTCAATTACCAAATATAGACAAAATGACCAATTTTAACATAAATGATTACATAATGATTATAACATGTTTATAATTGATATAAAATATAATAAAAATTAAAAGGTTATTAATCAAGTATAAATTAACATTAGTTTATTATGTAGGAATAACACGGAACATACGAGTCATGTCAGACATGAGGTAATGGAGTTCTTATCTCACTTTTAATTCCATTAGATTTCCAGTGTTCTCCACTTATTCAAAGCATGTGGTGTATTGTGTACTGCAATTTGATATATATTATTATAATTCACATTATATACATTGTATTCTATGATTCATTTGAAGGTTATTAACTTTTTGTCATATGACTCAATTGATTACAACGTGTTAAAGGGTTTCATCTCACTTTTTATTCTCGTGAGATTATTTCTATATTTGAAAGTATTTACTTTTCTGTGGTGTATATATTGCCCATGATTGTAATCTTTGTGTAATATATTTTCATTTATAATTATTTACATCTTTATTGTAAGATCCTTCTTTCATGTGGCGTATGTTTTGTAAGTTACCTAATCGGTAAGGAAACCATTCACACTCCTCTTTTTAAAAGACTTCCTTTTGTTATGCCTTTTAAATTACATGTTATTATGTTGGTATATGTTCTTATATATCCTTATTTATATAAATTTTATGTCTTTGTTATGAGATACACTTTTTTACCTCATTAAATAATTTTCTTAATTTTGACGTGACATCGTTAGGCAGTCGAATTTCTGCAAGGAAACATCTTTACCCAATTTGAATTATTTTGGGTAAAACTTGTCACAACCTATCCTCGGGGCCAATGCTATGACTAACCCAAGCTTTCCATCCATAGGACAGGGGCTGGAAACTAGCACCAATGGCGTAATACCGATAAAAAGGGAAGGAATTTCCTTTAAACCTGTAACACACACAGTCCAAACATAAGCAGTTGGAGAAACAAGAACTAATATAGAAAAGATATGTGTTCTGAAAGTAAGTGGGCCAGAATACAAACAAAACTGAAAAACAAATGCCAGTTCAAACCCCTACCTTATAATAGGTGTTCTTATAGTGGAGTCGTGGAAAGGAGGCGGTGTTCCATTGACATTACCATTTAAAAGTTATTCTAATTTTTTAGTAAAACTTCTTAGGCGCATTAATTTATGATTAACAAAACTTCGATAGATCATTCTAGGAACTCTAGACCTCAGAATTGCATGCTGTCATAAAATATGGAATCGTAATATTCCCATATATTTCCAAAAAAAAATTCTATGGATTTTCCTGGTCTCTAAATTCTCCCCACCATAGGGATTTATGTCCTTATAAGATAAAACTCACATTAAAGAAACAAATCGGGGTACTAAGCACGCATCTGAGCCTCCCTCCCCCATGTTCTCTTCTAGAGGTTTTTGTACTACCAACGAACGCGCAACAGAGGTATCGACTATCCACATAGGTCCAGCTCATGTCAATCCTCAATCTCCATTGGAACCTCCATGAATGTCGCCCCGTCATCGATTTCAATCTGCCCATGGTCGATTCTGTGGGATGGGTCCTGCACGTATCTCCTCAGCGGAGATACGTGCAACACGTTGTGAACCCGATGCAACTGAGCTGGAAGAGCCAAGATGTAAGCCACATCACCTACCCTTTTGAGGATCTGAAAAGATCTGATGAATCACGGAGATAACTTTCCGCCTCGGCCAAATCTCTGTACACCTCGTCTAGGTGAGACCCATAGAAAGACGTGGGTTCCATCCTTCAACTACAGTGGTCTCCGTCTCCTATCATCATAGGACTTCTGTCTACTCTGTGCAGTCTTCATCCGCTCTTAGATGATCTCCACCTTCTCTATTGTATCATGCACTATCTCTGGTGTTATAAGTGATGAATCCCCTAGGTAAGTCCCGCACAGAGGTGATCTGCAACGTCGGCCATACAATGCCTTGTAAGGTTCCATTCCAATGGTGGAGTGGTAGCTGTTGTAATAGGAAAAATCCACCAAGGTTAAGTGATTGTCCCAGCTACGAAAAAAGTCCAAGACGCATGCACGAAGCATGTCCTCATGATTCAAAATGGTCCTCTTAGCCTGACCATCCTTCTGAGGATGGAAGGAGGTGCTCAAGAAAAGCTACAACCCGAATGCCTCCTTCAACACTTTCCATTTCCAGGAATTGAAAAGAGAATCCGGATTGGAGACGATCGTTTATGGAACACCATGAAGCCGTACAATCTCTTGTATGTAGATGCATTAGAATATCACGACTAAGCCCAGATCTTTGATCAGTAGGATGTGGGCCGACTTGGTGAGTCGGTTGACTATCATCCAGATAGATTATTGTCATATGGATGTATGTGGAAGACCCTTCATGAAATTCATGGGTATCCCATCCCACTTCATCTTTGGGACCTCTAAGGGAGGAACCAAACCTGCTGTAACCTGGTGCTCTTCCTTCACCTGCTGACAGGTAGGGCATCATGATACAAACTCTGCTACTGCCATCTTCATTCTTGGCCACCAGTGCTATCTTCAGAGGTCCTGATACATCTTTTCCACCCCTAGATGTACCGATAAAGAAGACATGTGGTAATTCCTCAACACTTACTCATTTAGAGAAACTAGTAACATGGTAAGACCTCTAAAAAGAATGATGTTCCCCCCACTTTTAGAAAATCCATCAGGTGTCTGCCCTATGGATATTTGAGCACGTCGTGTCTCACGGAAAGAATCCCCACGTTGCGCCTCCCTCACTTGATGAAGAAGTGGAGGAGTGACAGTATGAGACTGTAGACAGGCTGGTCAATTTCTGGAGAATTCTGGAACGAATATCTGATTGTATCTAGCCAATACCATGAAACTTTGTACCACCGTCACACTAATGGGTGGCTCCCAAGAAAGTACCCCTTCAATCATTACTGGATATATTACATCTATAGCTAAAGCATACGCCCCTCCACCTTTGGGGGTGGGGGGTTATCCAAGAAACATCTCTTGAAATGATGTCCCCATGTTCTGACACTCCTTTTTGGAATTTAAAACTCAATACTCATGCTTCCATGAGGGTAAGGCTGGCTGAATCAATAGCGATCAGGTGCAACCTCTTATGCATGAGATTAACTTGTGCTTCCTGGGTTACCTTTTTCACCGACTAATGAAAACCCCATCCCAATGTTGTAGATAAACCACAACCTTTTTCGTAATATAGTAAATCTGTGTATGAACTGTGGATTCCTAGTCCATACCCAAACTAATGTCCTAAAGAATCGATGCTTCCACCAATAGGTTACAACCGAAACTCTCCCCTCAAGGGTCAGATCACACCATCAGCGTAAGTGTGATTATCGAGTCTCCTCACAAAGGAATATCCAGACAAGACGGTCAAGTCAAAAGCATAACCAGAAACTCTAGGTTTGGGAAAATATTTATTGAAGGAAGGAATGATTCGTATCTATGCATATTGATACGGAATCTAGTAGTAGACATAGACTGTACCTTAAATCATTCATAGAGACCTTATGTCACACACTTTGTCCGCATGCAACTATTTTCTTCCCCTGACTTCCATCTCCCTGAGCCTAACATGGACTATAAAGGAGGGTGGTTGTAATATGTCGAAATGATCACCACCTCATGCAGTGCTCCAACTCTGGTTCCATATCTGCTGCCCTACAGTTTCATCTTTCTTTAATACTTACTCTTCTCGAAACATTCTACATGCTCAAGTCTCTCAGACTGTCACCAGTTTCATGCTTTCCAATTGCTAACATTTACTGGTTATATCCGCTCAACCAATGAACATTCAACCACAATGGTTTACACTATTACCCAAAAAAGTAGGAATTCATAGAGGAAAAAGTTCAGGATTGGATACCCTTAAAAACACACCACTCAGACGTCTGAGAACTAAATAATTGATCGTATGATTTTCATCGAGTTCCAGGAAAGATCATTGTGCCTCGATGAATAATCAGCTACCGACACGTCGTCCTTCCGAAGCTGTGTAAGATCTAGAAAACTCTCGGCCACCTACTCAAGCTAGTTCTCATCTGCATGTGGGTCGGGCTCAACCCAGAACATGATGGATATCAGGTTTTGAAGCACATGTATGGCACTAAGCCTACAAGTGTCCTCTACCGTTACCACCAGTAGTGTCTGCTGACCAACGAGTAGTGATATAGTTGGTAGACTTCTCGAAGGTACCATCTTGGAAAATGGTCCAAGTACCAAAACCTCATCAATATGCGGACCATCCTCATGTTAACTCACAGAAAAATATTAGTATCTAAGATCAACATCTTCTCTACTAGTGTCTCAAATAGGCAGAAAACTCATGTAATCACCTCCATCTAGTCCTCTGCTGCCTAGGAAACTGTCTCGTCTCGAAACCTCGGAGACCTCTACTACTGGAACTCATGCAACGTGCTTTGTCGGCATCCACCATACTCCAATGTGGCTAGTGTCCTATACTAACCAATGGGTGGTGCTGCTGCTGGTACACCACCCGAAGGTGCCAACATTGTAAGAGGGCCTTATACTGGAGCCTCGTCGCTCGGTGGGCCGTCAGTGTGTACTCTCTTGGAAACCCTAGCTGGCATTCTATGAAGTGAAATCTTGATAAGGAACAGATGTTCCATAGACATTATGTTATACCTGGTGAGATGACTCAAATAGTTAAAAATATGACTCTTGAAATCTCACTCAAAATCAGTGTTTTCATGCACAGAGTTAGAAATCAGAAGTTAGGGTCCTAGTATATGGATACGTCGGCCGCCGCACCAACACTGGACTCCCTAGACAGAAAACTACACTCAATACTCTTGACATTATTGCTTCATAGTAAGACAGATCAGAGTCCTATGTTCTGTGGAAGAACCGACACCACTGATACCAATTTGTCACGACCCATCCTCAAGGCCCGTGTCGTGACAACCCCATGCCTGCCTTCCATAGGCAAGGGGAAGGAGACTAGCACCAAGAGCATAATCCTGATAAAAAGGGAAGGCATTGCCTTTAAACTGGTAACACACATTGTCCGAACACAAGCAGTGGGAGAAACAAGTACTAATATAGAAAACATATGTGTGCTGAAAGTAAGTGGGCCAGAATACAAACCCAACAGAACAACTACTACAACTACTTTTAAAAAGGGAAAATAGCTCCTGCATCATCCACCGGGGAATCCTACCAGAAGGGTAGGTACATAACATGAACAACGTTTACCTGTGGTACGTCCGATATTTTCCAGCTTTGAGCAGCCTCCCCTCCATCACCCTCAGCCTCGATCACTGCTAACTGTCATCTACACAAAACACAACAAGGTGCGAGCGAAGCCCATGCAGGGGTGAGTATAACAATACTAAGAAGGGGACCCCAAGACCCCCAAAGGTCTCCCATAATAAAAAAGGATAAATAACAGTAGAAAGATACAATCATGATGTATCAACCAACCCTACTTAGACAGATGCCCATACATATACCTATGTTATCAATCATAGTCCGGCTCCAACTCTGGAGCCCAAGCACAAACCATTCCATAAAGAGAGTATAGTAAATCACCACGATGAAATTGGTTAAAAGAAATGACTCAGATCACACAGGTATACATCTTTTGTAGAGTGATAGTGATGATCAGATGTAGTCATGGATTTATCTAAGCTGTCGGACCCACACATGATACATGACCAACTAAGCTTTTGGACCTACAAAGGATACAGGACCAGTTATTCTGTAAGACCCATAAAGGATACAAGAAAAGATGTCAGAATAGTTGGAACCATGAAGGATCCCGGTACAGTTGTCCTCCCTGTCAAAACCACAGAGGATTATGGTATAGTCGTAATCACTGTCAAACCCACAGAGGAATTCAGTACAGTAGTCATCACAGCTAGCCCTAGAGTTCCCGCACATAACATGATCGATTCCATGAGGGTCCACTCCTATAGCCATGTGTCAATACACAAACTATCATTAAGTACTGAGTTGATGTATCTCATAGTTCCATCTCATCATAAGGAACCCAACTCAATAGACGACGTGTCAATCAGACACCTGGTCTAAGAGTTATTGGTATTTATATTCCAGGGGCCCGATTGTTTTTTAGGCTCAAACCAACCACGATGTACACCAACTGTATCCAAAATAAATTCGAGTCTTCCAAATGAGTCTTCTCACTCCATGAATTCCATCGCCGCAGACGGTGTTCCAATCGGACACACGTAGACCGAGATCCGGGCGAAATGGTGTAAACGTCCATAGCGGGTCCCGGTCCGGTACGAACCAATCAGATTGACCCAACCCGACCTGGTATGAACTTGTCTATGGGTCTCAACCGGTTTGAGGAAGTGAATTGAGCCGAGGGGATGGCATGGTCCGAAGAGACGGCCCAGCTCGATGGGCGGCCCAGCCATGGGCGGCCCGGCCGAAGGCGGTCCAGCCATGGGTGGCGCGGCCGAAGGCAGCCCGACCGAGGGGTGGCCTTACCAACCACGCGTGGTAGGGGGGTTCTACGCCCCTCCTCAATTTTTTGAATAGAAACTGCGCGTTGTGCTAGTTCATAGGCCACATGACCCAGCTCGTCCCGCCCTTCCAGCTCCATGGTGGCCAGCTCGGCTGCCCGCCACCACGGTGCGACAACCTATTGGTCCTCCTGCCCTCCGCACTGTGCGACATTGCCCTGACTCCACCGTCATGGCCCGACCTGGCTGCGGACTTCGGCTCGACCATGTGGTGCGACAGCGCCATACTTCTCCATCCGATGCGGCCCTCCAGGCTATGGTTCTGCATCTCGGGCATGACGCGACGCGACAGCACCACACCTCTTTCATCTTCACCAGCCCTACTGGCCACATTTCTTCTCCGGCGCGGTGTATTGACATCGCACCCTTCTGGATCCACCTCCATCATCAACCAATTAAGAAACAATCAGAGGGATGTCACGCTATGTTTGTTCGGCCCACGTCGTCCGCATTAGCTGCCAACAAATGGCCAATGTCGAACCACCAAAATGACGAGGAACGAGGATTTTATTTAATCAATACAAACCACTGCACTGTTATCGGTGTTTACATGGCATTGTTGCAGAATGGATACGACGTTTCGATGACGTCAGGATGAGATGACATCATCGTTGCTGACGTTCTTCGTGGGTGGCGTCTTCCCTTTCTCGCCCCGATTGGAGAGGAAGAAAACGTCCAATGAAGAAGTCAATGAATGGAGGATGTCTCAGGTGTTCTTCACATTCTTCGTTGGAAGGAAGATACGTTCTTTGTGGGTGATAGTTCTTCATTGGAGAGGAATATTCTCCATGGATTCTCCACAAGTTTCCACCAAAGAATGCTAATCCAAAAATAATAGAGATAGTTCTCTATTATTTTTATAGAACAACCAATGGAGTGGTCCTTAATTAAATGTGACAAAAAATTTAATTTAATGAAGAAGAATGGATGCAAAACTTTAATTCAAAATCAAGGGAGGTGGAGAGTTTCAATTAATGAAGTGGGTTGTCAAATAAATAAAGCTTAGTTAATGGGGGGGGGGGGTTAATCGGGGGTATGAAATTCATGTGGGACCCACTACATAATATCCTACCTTGGGGGGTTATGCAAGGATGTTCCCACCACCAACCTCCCCTTGAAGGCTTTAACTACCCTTCAATTAAAAATATGCTACATATTTTTTTTAATATTTATTTAGAACCCCCAAAAATTAACTTCAACCATGATAAACCATATCTGTGGTGAAAGTCTCCACAAGAAAATACCATATCTTCAAGTTCAACAGTGTCCTCAGATTTCAATTCTGAGCACTGGTTCAAATGAAAAAAAATCCAGCATGTATGATTACTGAATGCACCCGAACAAAACTTCAGAAATATATTATCAGTCACCCCCGACCAATGCAGGTCGAGGTTAGGCTCTTCATAAGTGAAAATCGACCCAACAAACCCAACAGAAATTTCAGTTTTTCAATCCGAGTTACTGTTTAGAAGTTATGAATTTAAAATAAAATAATTTTCACTTAAATATTTTATTTTCGGACAGAAACTAACTTTTTATGGTGGCACACACAGGCCAAAGTTAGTATCTACATAAAAAAATCAATCCCTCACATGTTTATCAGTGGTATATTATTTTTAATCGGAGCTACCGATTGTGAGTAATAAGCATTTGAAGAAATAAAATAATTTATTTAATTATTTTATTTACGGTTATTCCATTTTTGGTATTTCTCACTGGAGGCTCGTGCCTATTAAACTTAAGTCGCGCCTATGGAAAACCCGATACCCTGAGCCCAACGGTTCCCTCAGATTTCTGATCCAAGTAACTGTTTAAGAGTTATTCCAATTTTTAATTAAAACTGCTTATATGTCTTAATTTATGCTAAATAGAACTTCTACGGATCATTCTAGGCACTCTGAGTCTCAGAATCATTCACCATCAGAAACTACAGACTCTTAAAATTCCCATGTATTTATGAAAACAAATTTCCACATAATTTCCACATCTTTAAAAAACTTCTACTTCTTGACTATGTCATCTTATGAATTTGTGTGAATAAATTATTATTTTTTTACACATAATATCCACTTATATAGGGTGTATTTATATTTTCACACATAATTATGTGATTTATTTATTCATAATGTAACGATATTGTCATTATAAGGGATTTCATCTCAATTTACATTTCCATTTAGACTTAGTTGTTGTTATGCACCAATTAACTATTATATGGTGTATATATATTCTTTTGTCATATTATATAATTAATACCATCATTATCATTATATTATAATGTCTTGATTAAATTTTATTCATCAATTATTAGTATTTTTGAGTGTCTCATTTTGTTAAAAACTCCTTAATGGAAATATCATTTTTAATATTTTAGAGATTTATTATTCTAGATCATTCACTTTAATGTACTTATTTTAAAAATGGTTTTGAGGATTTATATATGTGGAAATTAATGTTTTAAAATGATAATAATTTTAAAATCTTCAATGTTGTATGTGAAACTTGGATTGAAAAATATATTTTTAAATGGTTTTGAAAATGGTATGATAAAGCATTGATTATTTAAATATCATGAAATTTTTTGTTGTGATTATAAATTAAATGTTGCTAGTGAAATATTTTTTTTAAATATTTTATGTGTTATGATGGTACTTCGACATTTTATGGGCGGTTACTTGATAAACCATATGATGGGTGGTGTCATGATAAACCAGGACTGGTGGTTACATTATAACCTCCAATTCTTTGGGTCTGGAATTCCGCTATATGGATATTCTTTTTAGTGATTTGTGTGGAAGTCGACAATATGGTTATTCCATTTATGAATATATATATCCCAAGTTATATTTATATTTTATGTGTTCTATATATGGGATTTATGGTAATATTTTGGTTACAAATTTGTAAGAAATGACCTTTTATTCAGTGAAGAGTATATACTACATCTAAAAGGTATAAAGTATTACTTATGATAATGTATTCATGGTTTACTTGTTATTTCTAAAAAAAATTTCCCTCTTTGTGTATCCCTTACTACGATTTTTATGATCATCCCAAGTTTTGGAAATTATTTTTACATGAAAAAAGTGTAATAGGTTCAAGGACGGGATATTGGAAAATTCATGCCATCTAAAACATAGAACAAGACATGTCTCCTTTTTTATAGATTTTTTATTTTATGGAAAAAATGAAAACTGAGAAGAAGTGCCTACTTTTTAATTTTTGAGATGTAATGTCAATGTTATTCCTAATTCTAAAAAACCCTAAACTTGAAAATATCCTCAATGAGAATTATTAATTTAATTCATGAATATGTAATTTTTAAGGTCGGGTCCTTAAATGGTGGGTATAAAAGAAAAATTTCCATTCCACCACTGTGTTCCATAATAATGGTATGATATCATCAAATCATCTATGAACTAGGTTGACATCACTATTTTATGGTATTAGTAGTAAAATATTTTTTAGTATCAAAATCGATAGTCTGGTATTTGAGTAATGTTACACCTATAGATTATTAAGTCGTGTAATTATTATTAATGTGTGTTTAATGTTCATGAGAGTGATTGATCCCATAATATAACCTATATTTGACTATTATTTTATTTTGGGAAAAAAACAACTATGTGTGATTCTATTATTTCCAATTTTGTTGTCATTTTTTTGGTTAAGTCTCATCTTGTATGATTTATGTTTTTAAATATTTATGTCTTCTTTCTTAATCCCATGTTATTTTCCCCAAATTAAATTTTATTAATATACAAGAAATATATAGAAAAATATGGTCTATTACATATCAGTTATAATTTTTTTTGGTATAGTAATCTTTTTCCCTTCATTGTATCCTTTCCATTAATCTTATTGATATCATCCAATCATCGACAATAATTTATGTTTTCAGCAGGTGGCACCAAGTCATTTAAATGTGGTATATAATATTTACATATTATTTTCATATGATATTTTTTATATAGTCTATATAAACTAGGTGATTGATAAATTATTTTATGAAGATCAATTTTCCAAAATTAAAAATAATTATTATACATAAAATACAAAAATATCCAACGACCATGTTAAACCCATGTACCATGGAATTATATCATGTACAATAATGATTTAGATTATAGATATAATTTTGATCCCTTTGTTCTAGGAATCCAATGAGAGGTGGTAAATAAATATTTATTTGAAATTAGTTGTCTTTATTTTTTATTATAGAACCCATTGATTTGGGATTGGTTTTAAAATATAATAAATTCCCCAAATATTAATATTTCAAATTTATTTGTATTATATTTTTTCAACATGATGATAGGATCCAAAAAAATAATGAACATATAAGACCCAGATAGGGGCATTAAAACTTTTCTTTTCCACAGGTTTAAAATTATTGATAAACAAGTTAGTGTCATCCATGATTAATACGTCAGAACATGGATCACATTATTTTGATTTGTTAGGGACAATCAGATACATATTTACAAATTGTGATCTAGGAGTATATTACCCCATTAGTATGGGAGTTTTCTATGTAACAGATTTACATAAAAAATAATTTTATTTTTTGGGTTTCTTCGGATTTCACATATTATCCAATACATACGTTGAATGCTAATTTTCAATAATAATAAATTTGAATAAATATTATATTCATTATTATAATCATTTGTGGTCTGAGATGTTATATAATGTATTGGGTATTTCTGTTATGTTGAATATATATAAATTTTAGTACCCAAGAGGTAAATCCAACAAGATTGTATCCCCATTATCGTTGATATATATTCCATATGGACCATGATGTGATTCCTTAGATACGTAATTCTCATTATTATATATTAATACTATTTAAGGAGCATGATTTGGTTATATAGATCACATTTAATTTTTTGGATGAATAATTGTTATTGGGGGATCATGAGAGGATCTGCAGTATATACTATTTCCATTAGTATTGTTATCAAGGAACATTATATATTTATCTATGTTAATGGTTTCCAATTTTTATATAGATTGGGGAACATTGAAATAATTAAATGGTTTTGGTGTGTAAATTATTATATTTTGTGGTGAAATATTAATTTCCTCATTGATATAGTGATTCCATATATAATTGTATTCATGAAATTGTTATTATGGACACATTCATATGATAGAAATATAAGTGTGTATAGTTAATCTCATATATCTAATTATACTACAACGATAACTGATTATACACACATATATATAATTAAATTAAATTATATCGATTGTAGTGTATATATTAAAAAAATTTCATTTCATTTAATGGTATTCTACATGACTGTTTTGGTGGTTTCCTACTATTTAATCTACTCATAATCTAATTATGTGGCCCATTTACAGGAGTATATTATCATTTTTCACTATTGATATTTTAATGTGTGAAGATGTCCAATTTTCCTTTACTAAGGTGGATTTATCTTATTGGATTTTCTACAATAATGAGGAATGATTCGAGGTTGTAGTAGAGCATTGGATTATTTTACTAATTCATTTATATTATATCAATTTAATATTTTTGAGTGATATTTTTTTATCACTATATATTGAATTTAGTTATTTAATGTTTTTGGATATTCATATTTTTTTTCAAAATCTATTATTTAGTCATTATTTTTGATAATATTGATCTATTTTCGTTTTAATTAAATATAAAATACTATTTTACTATCTCCCAAAAATATCCCTTTACACCTCTTATTCTAGTTTTAAGTCTATTGATTTTGGGGAGACATGCACGACATCATTTAACAACCTAATTCTATTACTTCTCCTAGTGAAACAGGTTAGAATAATTACAAGTGGAGATCATAGACATTAAATTTCATATTGTAATATTTCTATAGTTGATATAAAATATAAAAAATTATTTTATATATTTTTATGGATACATTACTTTAATTCCCATAATAGAAGTCACAATACATGGTCCATGTCTACAGGGGAATGAGATTTTAAATATTGATTTTTAGTGCAACTGTTTATTGAATTCACCATGTGTGATACACATGATATTCATATTGAAGATATTTTTTATATTTGTTACCGTAAAATAACATATGAGAGTCCAATATGTGTAATTTTTTTATCATATTAGTTCACATGAGGAATCACATACATTATTTAGGAACATATGAATTACATGACATATTAATTTCAATGATTTTTTTCAAGGATATTTCATCAAATTATTAGTCATTTAGATTTAATAATGAGTTTTTGGTTGATTCAAAACTAATATTCCATTTTTTATATATTAATCTAAACCATATTAGTCTAGAACTATTATTTTATACTTTAGTGAATGACCTCTCAGGGGGGGTACACAACTACATCAGTTACAAAATTTGTTGTTAAAACATATGTACCGGTTTTCAATATTTCATGGTAAATAAATTGTACATTTCTTGACCATGGTTTCACATAATCAAAAAATATTATAATTAATTATTTTGATATCAATATATATTTACTCTATCAAATTTATTCGTAATCCATGAGGTGTTAATTCCAAATAAAAATTCTAAATGAGAATCCTCATTTTGATTAGGCTTATTAATAAGAATGTGATTAATGAAACATTTATGATATAATAAAAACAAGTATTAGACCATGGACATTATAAATCCATACAATTTAATCATTATAATTGAATTAATCATCCTTTAATCTAAGATTTATTATTGTTTTTGTTTTTATGGTAAATCTGTCATAACCCATAAAAAAAATATTACACCTCAAAAAGGAAACATCCACAAATTATTATTTTCTTATAATACAACAAATTTTAGTTTTAATATGATTTATATTCTTAAACATTCATCAAAATATTCTTCATGAACTCATATATGACAAAATTTATTCATAAAAACCCTATAAAAAATAAGTGATTTCAATGGAGGAATAAAAAAATATCATAAAGGTATATATATTAACAACAAATGAACCCCATTATGTGTAGATAGCTGTAAAATTTTTTCATTTTTAAAAATAAATGAAACATAATTGTAAAATTATATTCACCTAATAAATAAAATTTTCAATGTAGATAATTTTTAGAAACATTTATAAAGTAATCATAAATGAAAACCTAATAATCATTGTACTTTATTTGTAATCATGAAAAATATAGTGATCCTTTTCAAAATGTTATACATTCCACCCATTAAAAATAAATTAAAAACCCCATTACAAATAATATCAGCACCATACCACGTGGAATCATAATAATTTAGTGAAATTAATAAACTATAAAAGATTAATGATGTAGGTAATTTTGGAAATCATTTTAACATCAATCATCTAATAAGTTTTTTTAAATGAATTACATATTCTGTAAGTTAAAAAATATCACAGTAGAAACCTAACTATTTAACTCGTTCTCTTTAAAAAAACAAATTGGATATCTATAATGTGATCACCAATTCTCGGTTAATGATTAAACTAATTTTTTTAAAATAGTTTCCATTAAATATAAAATTAACATAAATCAAGAAATATTTGATTTTCATTATAATAAAAAATTGTAATCTTTTTACACTTATGATAAAATACATTTTGATATATACATGACATTAAAAGTAATTTTTGAGAATAATAATATTAACTAAAAATATATTTTTTTCTAATAAAACATAAAATCAAGTAATATAATTTAAACATAAAATAATAAATACAACTATAGTAGAATATTTTGATATTATGTATGATATTATAGAATCAATATTTTTTATTTGGTCAAAACCATTCATAAAAAATAGATAAAATTATTTATTCTAAAAATCTATGAAAGAATGTAAAAATATATAAAATTTTCAATTTATTATTTTAAATTTAAGTATGTCAATAAATTTTTTATAATTTTATTTTCAAGGAGAAAACATATTTGGAAACAAATATTTTAAAAAAATGTAATCATTGTTTTATAGTTATAGTGTCTCATAAACCGAGTTGGATCGATATTGGATGTTATTTAATATATACAATAATTAAATTATTTTTTATTATTATTTAATAAGTTATATTATATTATTATTAATCATTTTATTAAATTTATTACAATTTTATATTCAATTTGAAAATCATAGAAGTTAACGTCTGATTTGGCGGCGATATCCAGCTTATTTGACCAAAATGAAATTCTTATGTTGAATTTGGTAAATGAGGCAATTATTACACTATCTTAATAAAATAATTATATAACTAAATAATATATTTATACATAAATTATTAATTTATAACCTATAATGAGTGATTTTTTATAAAATGAATAATGATACAACTATTTAGATGGTATATAATATTCATCCAAGAGTAATATTTTAATTATTCAAAGAGTTGGAATGGAATAGGTATTTATCATTTAATACTTCCATAATTATGGTAATACCATATATAAGTTTATTTATATTTAATTTTGAATATATATAAAATCTATTTTATTTTCACATGGAAATATTATAACATCACTTCATAGATATGGTATTCCACACATAAGCATTAGCGATGTTGTCAGTTTTAATTGAATGAAATGTTAGAAAGAAGACTATATAATATCATTAAATAATGGAAAATTTTTAATGAATATCATATATTAAAATAAATTACATCATGGTTATCATCCTTGAGAGTCAGTGATTGAAATTGAATTACATCAATTCGTGTGGTGGTAGTACATTTTACACCCATATAATAGTTTACTTTCACAGATGATGGATTTGTAAATGGATATATGTTACAAAAATAACATTATGAAATAAATTTATTTTGAAGATAATAATGGTATTATTTCATAATGGATGATGATGACATGTAATACATAAAATAAGAAATAAATTTAAATAATTTTTTTAAAAATATACCACATAATTGGAAAAACTCTTTAGTATTATTACAAATTATTTAATGGGATGGTTTATAAAAAAAATAATGTCTTGTAGAACGTCTTATAGGATTCATGTAAGTAATTTGGTCAGGTATTTTCCAACAAAAATTCTATCTATGTGTTTAGTGGACAAAATAGTGTATTCCCTTTAATATTTGCGGGAGAGGAATCAAATGGAAATTTTAAGTAGATGATAATTTAATTTTTTAACTAATCAAGAAAAATTGCTCCCAAAATAAACCACTTAAAAATACCATAGAATATAGGGTCAAAATATTTCAATCCACTATGATGTAGTTATGTAGTTAATTTATTTTAAGCATTATTAGTATATAAATACCCCGATGAAAATTTTTTGTAACCAGAAACTAATATATTAATACAATTTTTATATATAATTTATGAAAAAATATATGTTAAAAAGATCATAAAATGTTATTTATGATAATTAAATATATATATATATATACATACTATAAAATTAAATTCCAATAATTTTTTTAATTTAATTTAAATGATACAATTAATATTAATGAAAAAATGACTCATAAAATATCAATTTTATATATGAATGTATTTTAATTAAAAATTCAATTTTAATGTCGATTCGAAAATATAATTTATTTATTATTATTTATAATAAAACTAAAATAACTAAAATTTAATGTAAATCTATTAGAGAATATTACATTTTTAATTCATGAAAACAAAATAGAGATTTCAATTAGAATTTGTAACTATAAATATTTACTAATGATGGCGTTTCGGAGCGCGAACATTAAGCTTTCTTGGCATCAATGGAGATTCAGAGAACCTCGATCTTATTATCTGATTCTCCCAATGGATTATTTCAACCCAGAGTGGGAAATGGCCTTTAAGGACAATCTTCAAGCAATGAATGAAATTTTCAAACCCTCGGTCTTCCAAGATTCATCGATTCTTCGAAAGAAGAATCTATCCATCACGGAGGCTCTTTATGGATCAAAAAATCCTATAAAAGAGGATTCATTTAAATCAAATACCACAAGGTTAGAAAATGGTGTATTCTCAGTGGTTTCAAATCCCGATGCATTGCAGCAACAGCTGTACCTTTGTAAATTTTCATTACTGGGTATTGTTATTTACTCAATGGGAGACAAACCTTGGTCTTTTGCTGATCTCAAAAATAGAATTTCTCATTGCTGGAGTTTAAGATATTGGAAATTTATTTCAATTGGAAGAGGGTATTTTCACATTGTCTTCACCTCCTATACTTCCTTGAATTCATTTTGGAACTTAGGTAGCCTTCAACTCAAACCTTACATTCTAAGGTTATTAGAATGGAATGTTAATTTTAATCCTTTTAACCTCATGAAATCTGATGAAAAAAATTTGGGTAAAATTGCATGGATTAAATAGGGTGTATTGGAATCCTAGAATCCTCAACGACATTTCATCATGTATTGGTACCCCTATGTGGTTGGATCAACACACCTTTGATGGTAAAAATGGTTATTTTTCCAGAATACTTGTGGACATTAACCTGGAAGTCAAAAGACCTTCTTCTATTCTATTTAATGCTAATGGTATTAAATTTGATGTTCGATTAGAATATGAAAATGTGCCCTTCTTTTGTGATGTATGTAAAATTGTGGGACATAATGTCTCTAACTTTAGGTTGATTCAGAGAAATTCCAAGGTGCCATCTAAGGTTTCTGAATGGACTGATGTCAACAAAAATAAAGAGAACAGGGCTGTCTTTATTGAAAAAAAGGAATTCTAAATTCAGTAGTCCCCCCTATTAAAACTTATATTTCTATTTCAAATTCTTCTACACCAAAGTATCATTCTTCTTCATCATCACAAAGAGTTTCATGGGCTGATGTGGTTGAGGAGGAAGAGCATATCTTAAATCCTAATCCTTTTCAGCCAGTTATTGAGTGGGTTTCATAGGAGGATCTTGATCTATTCTCGGAGATTTTCAACGATGTTTTTAATCTGGATTATGACTTACATAATGGGGAGGATGAGTATTAGTTTATTATAAATTTTAAGAATGAAATCCATGATTTTATGATCCCATTACAGGATGATAAAAAGATGTAATTAATGCTTCAAACCTGGATACTTCCAGAGAGGTTGAAGATGGGCAGAACTGTGATCCTACTTCAGCTACAGAACTGGACATCAGCATAAATAATCAGATGGACCTGCATATTCTTCTAACAGCTGTCATGGGGAGAAAGTCTTCTACTTATGCTATGACCAATGATGATCAATATATTTTTTCTTCTTCTACTGTTAACAGTATTGTTGACACATTGAATGTTTTTACTTCATCAGAAAATAATGCTCAAAATTCTTCTTCTCATAGTATTTCTGCACACAGTTCTGTTCCATCTGTTTCTTTTGACAATGCATGCAGTATGATGAATCCTCCTAGAACTCAAATGAACTCTAATTCATCATTGTATGAGATGAATATCTCTACACATGGAAATTCTCCTTCTGTAATGCTTGTAAATCATTTTGGTCCCCAAGGATGCTCACAAAGAATTTAAAAGGACAGTGGGATACCAGAAGCTGTAAACATTGATGACCTGCTTCAAGGCTCCAAAGATCCTCAAAGCTCGAAAAGGATGTAGGGAGACCCCCTAAAGATAGAAATATCATGGATACTACATTAAAGGTAAGGAGTTCAAAACTTATCCACATAATAACTAAAGAATATCTTGTAGATTTGGAAGAATCTGGAAAATAAACCACAATGAGATTTCTCATGGCTTGTTCATGCCACTTAATGGAAATGGCTTGGACAACAAAGGATTCGAAGCTACTGAGTTCACGTGGAGCTGAACGTGACTGTGAATGGGCTGGACAACATGGTTTTGGGTGATTTACTTTCCTGGTTAGATCCATCTTAGGTGGAGTTGTTCCCTCTGTATGAGGTTAGTTGTAAAGAGTCTCTGCACTTGAATATCGTGTATCCTCCTTTTTAATAAAATTACCTCAGTCGTTTGGCTGAGGGACCTTTCAAAAAAATATATTTACTAACAAATAAAACATTTTAAAAAATTTTGGACTATTAATCAATATCATATTTTGAAATTTTGAACTTGAAAATGATTTTAATTTATTAAAAATCAATATATATGTTTTTGAATTCGTTATTGAAAAAAATATATAATCTATAATCACATTGTTATGATAGAAATAATTCTTTTTTCTTTTTCACTGATAAATTCTAAAATATTTTATTAAAGAATATATCTCAGAAAAATATATTTACTAAATATTTATAATATATAAAAAATAATTTTTAAAAAATTTAATCAATGTTACAATCTTCAACCATATTTAAATTGAATACTTTCGATTTAATTCATTATATAAAGAGATAGAAGTATTTTTCCTTCATTACATTTTTTAATTACCATGGCCAATACTACTGGAAGGCCTTAAATAATTTTTTTTTCTTTTTTGATTATACCCTTTAGTACTAGGTTGATTGGGAATTCCTAAATGTTACATTTCAATAAATGAACATTTCACATTATGTGAGATGATTAACGTATAAAAAACTACACTATAAATACAATACCACAACATCTGCTTTATTAATGGTCCCTAGCTCCCCACATTGCAGATAAGTTTAGGTAACATTTCCCTGAACTGAGATTTATAGTTTCAATTAATAATAGTGGTTTCCATATCCTCTCATTATATATATCCTATTATATCTATTTTTTTACTTCCTTCTTGGATTCCACATATGGGAGCGACTCCAGTTTTGCAAGACCGGACTACATCATGTCCTAAAGGCCCTATGGCCCAAAATAAATATTAGTTATTCATCAATTGGGTTTTTTTATCATAGAAATATCTTGTTATTCCATAATATTTCTCAACATGTTCTCTATATGTTTAGTAATATATAATAGGTTTTCCCTTTAAGAATTTTATTTTCTAATTGATGTACTTTGGGGATCAAAATTTTTTTAATTTAATGAACATATTTTCATAAAAATGATACATGATTGGAATTATGTAATTGGGAGAAATAACGATGGAAGGAAAAATTTGAAGGAATTTATATTATAATATATATAAATTAATATAGTATAGAGAACCATAGACACACCATTCACTTTTCACTAAAACACATAATTCATTTTCAGTTATACGTTTTACAAAAATAACCTTCCATGGAATAATAAATTTTCCTATAGTTTTCGATATAACTTTTATTCATACTCTAATATATACTCATGTGTTTCCAAATCATCATAAACATATAAAACTATCCATCTATAAAACTATTTCCAATAAAATATTTTCATTTATATAATCCAAAAAATATTGAATCCAACACCTCTTTCAATATATTCACTCCAAATATTGAATCATTATACTTTAATAGATACTATGATTATGAAAAAACATAAACCAAGATAGGTTTTGATCCCAAAATATAAGTTTGACAATTTAATAATTTCAATATGTATCTAACAGAGGATGAATAATTATCACGTGCCATCATTGAAATTATAGAAAAAATATTTTATAGAACATTGATTTAGAAACCAATTACTTTTATTCATTTTTATAGATATTAATCATTCATCATGGCTTATAATTATGTAAAATTTAAAAAGGAAATCCTTCTTAATTAATAAAATAAATAATATAAATTTTATAATGTTTATGTAAAGAGATAATAACATGAATTTTATTATAATAGATAAATTTAATAAATTTATCAACAATGAACAGTATAAAATTATTAGCATGATTTTTTTGAGATCCAACAAAACAATACATTTATATATTGTCTAATTTATATTCTATAATATTAAATTGTTGTTGAATCGTATTTGGTAATTTTTTTGGCTACACAATAATTATATATAATTTTTTTTAGTATGATGGGGAAATCATTCCACATTCCATCCCATCAAAAAATCTTTACAAGGACCTCAATAAATTATCTTCAATTAGGATGTATCGATAAGGGGGATTAATAGAATCAGTAAAATTTTATTTCATAAAGTACTTATGACATTAAACAATAACCATATATGAAAAATCAATACACATAGTTACCTATCAGGAATTTCATTCAATTTAACATTCATTATAAATTCTATATTTTAAAATGGATCATGGTCTTTCTTCTAAACATTCATAATAATTTATCAAAAATATTATTATACAATACACAAGGAACAATAACTAGGTAGCATCATTCAAAAATTATAATCCAAACTACAAAAAATCATAAATAAAATTATAATTTTTGAGCTTTCATATAGTCAAATATTCATTATCATACTAACTCTAATAATCAACTACTAAATTTTCCTATCCTAGTTAGTATTGAATTGTGTAATTAAAGGACTTTATTTTTGCATCCATATCCACTATATAATTTTTAAATCATTCTAAAGAATTATATACATGATCCTTTTTTATCGTAATATATTCCAACAACAATATTAAAAAAATCAAAATTGTTAATTCTAAATAATCTACATACATTTGAACCTCATGTGTTGGATAAAAATTCCCTTCATGTTTTAAATGAAATGATTTATAAAAAATTACATGACCCTTATTCATTTAATCACAAATTTTTCCATTAGTTAAATAATTACTATAAATAATAATGTCACTATATCAGGACCGAAAGTAAAAATATGAAAAATAACAAATATTCATTCAATGACTAGAAAATCCATCGTATAAAATTTTACAAATGATATAAAATATTTTCCATATTAACTTGATTTCTGTTTTAGAAAACCATGAAATATTTGTAATAAATTTTTAAAAATAGCTTACTAATCTATGAAAAATAATATTCTAAATAAAATTAATGGTTCCTAGTAATTCATTTCCAATTTAATTTTATAAGGATCAAATATTATTCAATGTATATTTTCTATATGACTAAGGAATTAAACATATTTTAACAAAACAATAAATTCACTAAATTTTCCACATATCATAATAAAATTTAATGTTTATAGTATAATACTTATATATT
Organism: Viscum album; assembly: GCA_963277665.1. Taxonomy (NCBI): domain Eukaryota; kingdom Viridiplantae; phylum Streptophyta; class Magnoliopsida; order Santalales; family Viscaceae; genus Viscum; species Viscum album. The sequence goes on along the minus strand of OY728122.1, from coordinate 262,525,610 downwards.
GTTCTTAATACTTGTTTTGTTTATAATAAATTCAAATATCATTAGTGTAAATAACCAAAAACATATAAAATTATTCACAAAAAATAGTAGTCATAGTATTTATAAATATTGATTTAATCATTATCAACCCTAATGGAATAAACATACAATAAGAATTCATATACCTATTATTAAACACTATCATTAGGATGCAATCCCCCATTAAAATTAATTGGTGGAACATAGAACTATAATCAGCTGATGAAAAATATTGGTATCCTAATATATAATAAAAAACTAATTAAAATGAGAGAATAAATAATTATTATTAATACAGATGTTATTCAATTATCTATGTTGAATTTATAGCCTCATGGAAGAAATATTTCATTTTAAAAATCAATACATGAGAACCAAAAGTTTATGTTCTTAGAGAAATGAATACTCTAAATTTATTCTATCTTATATAAAATTCTACTTGTTCTATTACATATCTTCAATAAGGTGGTTTGGTAGTTTAATTTTCATTAGGAGCTTATTCAATAGTAAACATAATATATTGAAAAGGTATATTACCATGAAAGACATCTTGAAAAAAAATCATGATATTATTTTACAACAAAAACATTATTAACATGAATAGTTATCTTATATTCCACAATTTGAGCATGGTTACATTCATTTAATTGATAAATTTTTTTCAATATCATGTTATGTTTCAAAATGTCGATATCTATATACAAATACAATCATATTTCATAAAATGAAGTCATTTTCTCTATAATATATCATATAATGATATAATGGAAGATAATTAATATCTATAATAACATAATAATATATAACATGAAAGAAAAAAATATAAATGTAAAAGAACCCAAAAATGGTAAGATGAATAATTCTTTAAATTCTTCTCTCATTTATACTAACTATAACTATCATTAACAAATCCAATACAATTATTTTATATGGTAAAATATTAATTTTATCTGATAATTTATATGAAATAATATATTTTTTAGACACATAATCAATGAAAAAATTATTATGAACATTATTATAATGTAATTTCCCTATTAATATATCATTTTATATACAAACAATAGACAATGTAGTTTTAGGGGTTTCATGACCACATTTTATTATAGGGTTTCTCATTTCTATCATTCATTATCATCATTGGAATAAAATCCACATAATAACCCATTTAAGTACATTTAAAATCACTAACATCTTATTTATCCATATTGGTATTACCACTAAAACTATATTTACATTTCCATATTGATCCAATGTCGCATGGTTATCGTCTCAGAAGAACACTTTTGATTTTTCAAAACATTAAACAAGTTATTTTTCTAAAAGGCCTTTCAAAATCTAAAATCATTTTTTTCATTCATTAGTTTTTATTCATTAAAAACATCCCATTTATATAGATCCTGTAAAATATTATATGCTTCTTTTTTATATAAAATAATGGTCATAACAAAAAAATCCATCACCACCATATCATCAGATAAATATATTTTATCATAACTATTAAACTAACACAATTCCCAATGACATTTTAATAATTTATTTAATCATAACTAATTAAATATAAATTTTTTTATCATTATAAAAAAATATTATTTTAGTGTATTGTCTAGTTGGGTGATTCCATATTCATTCATAGTTACAAATATTCCCACCATGGACTCAATTCCAAGATTTTATATTCAATTACTAGTAAATAAAATATGGTAAAATACTTATCATTGAAAAAAAATTTAAATGTAAAATATTATATTGAATCAACCTCATATATTTAAATTTTATTCTAATCCATTACATATAATATTTTATTCTTATATTTAATATATCATGAAAATATGTCTCAGTCAGAAGAAACACTAAATGAATGAGGGTGTTGTCAAATTAAAATCAACAGTAAAGTCATTTTACTCCATAGTAAAATATATTGTTCCCAAGAATATATAACCACCATTAAGAGCATGACTCAACTAATCCATCAACAAAAAAACTACATTTTGTATTTCCCTCAATTACATGTTGCCTATTTTTATAGATATTTTCCTTCTTGTATCATCCATCATTAGTTTTTTTGTATATAATAAAATTATATGAAATTCTACTTTAGTTGAAGAAATAATGAAATATGTAGTTTCTATATTAGGATAAAAATAAATTAGAACCATGTAATTTTACTTCCTTCCATTATAAGTTCCTATATAATTATCCAATCCGAACATATGATAATACATATTTAATCTGGATTTTAAATAATTTTAAATTTTGGTTATTTAGATAATAATTCATTTTCAGTAATTCCCATATATATTTTATGATTACATATTAGAGTATAATACTATCAAACATACAGAATCACATATTAAATTAAAAAGTTACATCATTTATTAAGCATCAGTTTGTCCCACAATACAAATATTTTATGAAAAAAAGATTTCATTTTATGTAAATTTTTAAAAAATATAATCTAAAGATATTCTTTATTCTTAAAAAGTGTTTGATCTGAATTATTTAATTTTATTAATGTACTGCATTGGAAAATCACAAGGCATTTTATTATAACAACTCATTCTACCATTGTTCTAGTTTGGAAAATTCAGAATAGAAGGCCATCCTTGAAATTTCATCTCTCTGCTTTAGAAGCCATCGACTTTACGGGTTTACAATTAGGTCTCCTCAACCCCATGCATATCATGCTTAGATTTGACTCAGTTGAGAACTATTACTGACTCTGGGGAAAATGGGTATGGTCCTTTGGGGGATGTCAAATGAGAATTCTTAAATGGACTCCAAACATTGAACCTCAATCTGAGTCTTCTATTGTGCCATTATGGGTTGGATTTCATGAATTACCACTACACTTATTTAAGAAAAATGCCATGTTTTCCATTACTTCTCTTATTGGCTCCCCGCTAAGGCTTGATTATGCCACAAAGGAACTCTCAAGGCCCTCTGTAGCTAGAGTATATTTTGAAATAGATGTCTCCCAGCAACTTCTATCGACTATATAGATACAATGTGGACACTTTGGGTTTTTACAAGAGGTGGTTTATGATAGAGTCCCAGATTATTGTCATTTGTGTTTCAGACTTGGGCACAATTCTATCAGTTGTGTAAAGTCAAATAATTTCTCTAAATATTTGACTTCAAAGTGGATAGAAAAAGGTATTCAAAAATCCACGGTTGTGGATAGACCCTGGGATTGTTTTATCAACGAAAAGAATGATGTGGTTAAAGGGGAGTTGAATATTTAAGAGCCTAGAAGTCAATTATCAGACTTTGTCAATGAGGTTCTTGCTGTCACTGATAATTCCACTCATGGATTTACCAAACAGCAAGAACATGCCCAAGTAGAACGGTCCGAGTGCACCCACCCAACCATGCTCAATGAGGAGCAGAATAAATGTCTGGATCCCACGGAGGCCAATGGAAATGATCAGGAGAATTCAATTTCTATTGACACTTCAATTGAAGGGGAGGATCAACATAGAAAAATTGAGGAAGATTATTTTAGATCCATGGAATGGAAAGGTAAAAATCATGTAGTGGATGATGATGATTTCATCACTCCAAACCCCAGGAAAAATAGAAAACTTAGAGACTACTCATTGATAGAGAGAATCATTGTTACAGGTTCTCATATTCCTACTAGAAAGGAAAATGAAAAAATAATAATAAAGCAGAACTCCTTGCTGACATGTCACATAAAGATATTGACATATACTGATAGGTGAAGGACCAACAACAGAACGAAGAGATTGTAAAACAGGATGTGTCTGGCTGTCAGGAACCGGAATCATCAGAGAAGATTCGGGACACTATCCCCTATCAAACATTTAGAAAAGGGGAAATTTAAAAGGACACTTACCTTACCATTAAGCAAGACATCTTCACAGAAAAAATAAAGAAGGGTTTTAAAAGATCTCCTAAATCTCTATTTATCGGAGTTTACCCCATTGATTTACAAACTATCTCTGAATGCTCCAGCATCTTGATAGATTTTGTCTATGATTCTGATTGTGTGCTGCTCTTTGTTTGGATTCTAATATGATGAATCTTTCTGTAAGCTGGATTCTGGATTTCTGATTTTATGTTTGTCTTTTATTTTGAGTTTCATTTTGATATGTCTGATGGATGGTTTGGAAAACCTTTCTTGTTCTGCATTGCTGGCCAGAACAGGCTTATATCTCTTATAGATGAGGCAGATCAGGACTGGGTTCTCATTTGGAATTGCAAATGGATTTGGCTTTCAAAATCTTCAACAAGCTTTGGTTTCATGTCAACATTGTTATGGCCTGTTTGTTTTTACTCTGTGTGGATATCTTGGATCTTGATGAAACATGCACAGCTTGGGTTTCCAAGGGATCAATTGGATTCTTGTATCATGATGGTCTAATATTTTTTTAATTCCCTTTGAGACTGAATCCGTTTTGGACTATGGATTTTTGGTTGGATCTTTGAGGTATTTATCTTTCCAACTTCTTGTATGGTTGGCGTCGTTCTTACCTACTACTCTTTTCTCAGTTTGGGCCTAATTTAGATCTAATGTTCTTGCGCTACTATTGGTTCTGATGCTTAATCGTACAAGGAATTTCTTCTTTAATGGATTTATTATTTTGAAGAAACTCTCGATGCAGCACTCATCTATTGAAGATAGATCATGTTTACAATGGTTGATGCTTTTCAATCTACATGTGAAGGAAGGGTGATCACATTCTGTTTAGTTTCATGTATTTCTATGGTGTTGTTTGAGTATTCTCTTGTACCCTAAATTAATTCCCATCTGGTGTAATATCATTACACCTCGTGTTTCTATTGTAACTATTTGATTTGAATAAATTTTTAGGGCATGAATTGGGAAACCTGTTCAATTCACCACCTTTTAAAACAATATATATATATATATTATATGAATAAAGGGATATTGAATTTATTAATTTATTGTGTAGGATACATATATAACATCAACACTATTATTTTCACATTTAACATGGATGACTAAATATCATTAAGACATTAAAATTGATATAGAACCAAAAATTCCATAAAAATATGTTATTTGATGTGCTATAAGTCATAGAAAAAACTAAATTAATAATTCCATGAAAAATAAAATCAATATGAATAACAGAATAATAATGAAAAATGAGGATAAAAAATTTTGATGTTTGATTTTGGGTCTAAATTGAGTCTTGAATAAGAGTTTGTAACCAATGTATTACTAATGGAATGTTTTGAACAGAATCATTTGGCTTAAGAGTCCATCTGGATCCTTTCAACATGATGATATTTCAATGAAATTTCTGATCCTATAGGTATTTATATATACATAGATGAATAATTTTATCAAAGAAAAATATTTTAGTATTTCAAAACATTGTAATTGAACAATTAGTGATTTTATCTCATAGACCATAATAAAAGGTGTCTTGAGAAATCTATTTTTTGATATGTTGTTTGATATTGTGGTTCAACTTTTTTTATTATTTTATAAAGAAATATTATATAAAGTGAGTGAAAATATTATTATTTTATTGGATATTGTAGTTAGAAAATTAGATATGTGGATTTAGAAATAATATTGTGTTTGTAATGATAAAATAGTTATTTATAAGGATGATCTTGTAAATCTACTATTATTTCTAGAAATAATTATGACATATATTGATTTTTAGTTTTTTCCTAGTTTATAATTGATGAATTAATAAAATTAATGTGGGTAATATGTTATTTGGGATTTAATCAAGAAATTCTAAAACATTTTCAAATGTTTTGGTGTTGCGTAAATTTTGATATTATGAAAAAACACACAGATGTTAATAATCAAACATTATGTCATATTATTTAATTCTTGGATATCCTTCGGTATAGTGATTCTTATAGAATACATAGTCAATTTCATGTGATTTTATGATTATATAAGAACATCATTATGAGATAAAAGGAATATTTATACATGAATATCTAAATTCTCATAGTTGATATGTGCTTGAATATGTTTCTAAATATTTCATGTATGTATTAAATACATGTGTAATTCTAATATCTTATAACCAAATAGATATTTATATTTTATGAATAATGATAATATAATATATATTTTATTCATCACATCAATGATGTCGATTTTTATATGTGTTGATTTTTATATGTAGAGGAATCATATAGGGTTCTATAAATATTATCCACACATTGTTTGTATTATAATAATCTACATACGTATCATTAATTTCTATGAAATGATGGTTATGTGTTTTTGTAATAATCCTCACACTTTTCTAATCATCATTGTCTCCCATTTATGGATCATCCTGCAAACATAATATCCATTCAGGTTCTATGTGAGGATGGATTTCTATAAACATCATTTTATTATCTCTGTAAGGAAATATGAATTTGGAATATGTAAAGTGTAATGATATCCCCTCTATTTATTTTCATAGAATCACCCATAATTAGTTTTATAAATATTTTTTTAATAATAAAATATGAAACATGTTTCATTCCATTAATTATGTGTACATTAAATAGATTTTATGATGAAAAATTTACCAGTATTTTTTGGATATTTGAATTGTTGAATAATTATGTTTTTTATAGATAGGTTTTATAAAGACTAACAAATTTTGAATGATGATGATATATATATTTATGTAGATTTCTGAAATGTGGTAAGGGTGTATATTTATAATAAAAATTACTCGACGTTTTTTAATTCCATCAATTGTGTCAAATAAATTTTCAAACATGTTGGATTTCCAAATTTGTAAATAATTTTTGATATAACATAAGACAATATATATTGAATTTTAGATAATTTTTTTCACATGGAAATTTAATAAATAAATTTATCAACATTTAATAATGGAAATATTAAATATTTATGTCGGGAAATGGGATAAAAAATAATATAGGGAAGATGTGTTCTTTTACATTCAAAATAAATATGGTAAAATATAGACACTATAGATTTTTATTACTTGTGTCTAAAAAATAGAATTATAATCTCAGAAACTAGAAAATTGGAGTGGAAAAAGGTTACTAATATATATATGTCCTTTTAAAATCTATTAAAATTATTGAATAACTGGTAAACTATTATTTTGTTATTTAAAAATTTATTTCCAATAAAATAGAATCACCATTTATGATGTAGGGAGAAATGAACTTTAATTAATTAATGTTATTTGTTAAATTTTTGGTGATGATATATTGTAATATGAATATTGATCATGATTTAGTTTTCCTTGTTCAATGAACCTTGTTATATAACTCTATGGGTCTATTATTATATCATTGTTTCCATCACAACCCACCACATGATATTAGACATCCGTGTCATTAATCAAACAAATTCTTGTCCCCATTGATCAATAAAATTTATTTTAATGTGTTTTACTCTATCATAAACAAGATAGAAATCATCATAGAAGGGAACACATCCATATCACTATTCATGTTAAAGAACATATAACATTGGATTATTATTTGGTAGGATCCCAACAAGAAGGTGAAAATTCTTAGTATGGGTAGATAGAGATGTCCATTATGTTTCCCATTTCCAATGGTGTTATACTCTCCACCCATTAAAAGAAAAAATCCATCATTATGATCCCTAGACCTCAATCCCGGGAAATACCTAAACAGTTCTAGCTGGATATTGGCTCTGATACCAATTTTATCAAACTGATCATCCATTAGTCATGATCGAGATCATCTAACCCCATGTGTATACTCTGATACATATGATCCCTTCTTATCACCACAGGGGATACTAATAAATGGGTTCTCTTAACCTACTAATGGTTATAACCATTTTCCAAAAGTTATTTGTTATTGAATATTTTACTCACTCACACAAACCTAATTAAAATTCCAAAATAGAAACCCATCATGATCTCTATTCCAGGTCAATATAAATTATCTATAGATTATTAATTTGGTCGGCACCCAAAAAACAAAGGTGAACCATTTTGACATGTTTAGTAACATTTACCTCTTAAGTCTCACTTTTCTGGTGGTTTTACAATATATATCCCTTCAATATATTTTTAATTTATAATTTAGTAAGTTTTATACACTAGTTCATTAGTAAACTATCTGTTTCATGTTCCATGGATTTTTCTAGTTTAGATGAAAAAATATAAATATCAAATTATATATAATATATTATTTAAATGAGGTGTCATTGTATAAGAGGGAAATACATTTTATTCTAAATTAGTGAATAAAATCAAAATCAATGATATCTGTTTTATGTACATACTCTCTCCAATTCAACACAAATAATGGTGTATTCCTTCAATGGTATGTATAAAATATTATTAATTACTAAATAAATATAAATCAACTCATATATTTTACATTTATAATATTATTTAAAATTTAATGTTTATCAAAATATTCATTAAATTCTATTACATGAAATGATTTCAAAAAATATCAGGGAAAATAAATATTTTTAATGATTTTAAATTTAAGGATTTTGTAAAATTTTCATTAATGGAAATTCAACTAGATATTTATTTTTTGGAAAATAACATCGTTTTCATTAATGGGTAATCATCAAAAAATTAAAATACATATAGAGCCTTATAGTGATCATTAGGTATCTACCAATCCAATATAAATTTGGAATTTATTTGAATCACATTACATATTCCTTGACTATATAGATTATATATCAATATATATATATATATATTATTATTTTAATAATTTGATATATGGTTATATTTTTTATTATTTATTTATGTTTGTATTTTAATAAATGATTTTCATTATTTATTGAATTATTATTTTTCATCATTTTTATAATTTTTATAAGGTTTATTATTGTTGTCAAAACCCATTTTCACCCAGATGTATGTATCTTTCAACCATAGTAGTTTATTTTATTAATTATATAAAATAATGATCCAAAATATTCTATTTTTAATAACAATTATTATCATTGATTATATCATATTATCATTCAAATGATCACATTATTTTTTAATTTAAATATTCTTTGTTATATCCCATTGTATTTGACATTGAATCTTGTTTTACATATAAGATTAGGATTCCAATGAAATTATTTATTCACCTATTATATCAATTTACCGAATAGATTATTTAATATTCAGAATGGTAAAAATATTTTGATAAATTGTTAAATAGTCCCATTTTTTAGAAAATATGTGTCACGACCCGTCCTCGGGGCCCGTTCCGTGACTAACACATGCCCGCCTTCCAAAGCCCAGGGGCTGGAGACTAGTACCAAAGGCACAAATCCTGATAAAAAGGGAAGTAATTGCCTTTATGAAACCTAAACACACACACACATGCCCAGAGTACAAGAAGATGAAAACACTATGTAAAACGGAAAAAATGTAGTGTTGAAAGTAAGGGGTCAGAAATACATGCGCAACTATAATGTACAAGGTAAAAGACAAAACAACTGGAAGTTGACAAACAGCTCATGGATTGTCCACCACAGATCCTACATGAAGGGTAGGTACAGACAGCGCAGCTCCTAGATCGTCCACCACAGCTCCTACCTGAAGGGTAGGTACAGATAGCCTCCTCAGCGCCCTCGTCCTTCAACCTATTCCGGGTAACGACTCTTCGTGAGGTCCACCTCTAGGTACCGTCCAGTCCACTTACACTCAGCCGCCGTCAGCGTTGTCTGTCATCTGCATCCAACACAATGAGGTCCGGGCATATCCTGTTCCGGGGGGAGTATAACGACACTCAGTATGGACCCTGAGACTCACAAGGTCTCACTTAATCCATCAAGGATAAACCAAAAAGAATGATTTTAGCAGATAACCTTTACTTAGGTATATGACCATACAAATACTGTAACATCCCAATTATGTAATGAATAATAGATATTTTTATCTATGTTTATTAATGAAATAGATAGTGTTTTAGAGGCTAAAAATGAAAATAAATCCAATCTTAAGCATTTAATACACTAATATTCTTAAAAGATTATTTTACTGCTTTTTGATGGAAAACCCTTTTTAAATCAAAATTTTGAAAATTTTATAATCTATATTTGTCAAAATAAACATATTTATTATTATTGGGACATTGAAATTTACATTGGATAAATTTTTTGTATTTTTCTGACAATGTTCATTTTTTAATGAATACTGAAAAAAATATTGCATTTTACATCGAAATTGCTTTTTCATTTAATTTAATTATATGGTTAGATTATATTTTTAATTAGTCTTAAAGTGTAATCTGAATATATTTTGACCATTTAATCCAATGGTGTTCATTAGTATTAATTACACTTTGAAATTGGTCTTAAACTAATGCCAAACTTTTCATAGATATTGTTTCAAAAAAACCCGCTGTTTGTTTTGACAACGAGAATTATTTTTAAATAAATTATTTCAATTTATGTGTTAGGAATTTGGTAAAATGGATTACATATTTGGAATCAGAACGTCTAAATTATGTAATTAAGACTCTTTTGTTTTTGGACATTATGAAGAGTAACAATGGTAATTATCTCTAATTATCTTGATTAATGAGTAATCATGTAGTTAAAGATAATAAAATGAAATCATAATAATACAAAAAGACCACAACATGTGTCCTGAGGCTACTGGTTGTCTCATGGCCGACCATTGGATGCCTTGTTCCAAACTTTGGGGGCCCATGGAATCACTTTTGTGAGAAAGTGACTTTTTATCATTTTATTTTTAAAGAATGTTAAATGTGACAAAGAATGTATCACATAAGTAAAATATTTTTAATTTTTTCTACATAAATAATCTTTTGCACTATAAATATTCATTAGAAAGATAAAAAGATTTTCTACATCATTATATTTTTTTATAATTTTATAAATTAAATAAATTAAATTATTTATGACATCATGATGATACAGCGATGACCTCATTATTTAACAATTTATATAAAATGGAAATATAATGTAAAATCTAAGAGCTAAACATGTCCAAAACCTATTTGATGAGTGTATTTCGAGCCCTCATCACCTTATCCTCGAAATAAATCAATGTGGGACATTTAAAATCCGAAACTCTTTTGAAAATAATGTATCATTTTGTAACTTTACAAGAGTGCCCCTCCTTACCTCTTATAAAAGGCCCCCACCTCTACCTCCTTACCCAAACTCCCAAAGCCTTTGGCTCGGCCATCCCATGCCCATTTTGTCACTCCACTTCCCTATCTTACTCCTTGAAGCCTCGATTTGGGCAGAAGTCTTCCCAAGGAAGCCTTTGAGCTCAAACCAAAGGGAGTTACCCGATTTTAAGGTAATGTCTTCACTTGAGTCCTTTTGTTTTATTTTGCTTCTCCGACCCCATAAACTCATTTTATTCATTTATTTTGTAACAAATACAGTATCTTCAATAAACTAGGATGTTGTTATAAGAAGGATTCGAGCAAAACTTACACACACCTACATCTAATGGTTAATGGACATACTGTTTCCGTGGATGGTGGATTTATGCCTCCCGAAACGATGATTGTTCAACATTATTTTAACACCTTAAAAGGTGGCCATTAAGATGACACTATATTTTTATATGATATTTAATTAGTTTATGTTTTCCTTAAACTTCTGTATTTTTAATTTTGGGCATACCTTTATGGTTTCCATTATGGGTAAACGCGATATCTTCATTTAAGGAAGTGCGGACTACCGCCCCCTCAAAGTGATTTGATTTGTTAAATACCATATGTGAGACGTATAAAGGATGGAGTTATGATATTATATATGATATTACACTGGAATTATAATATACCTTTATATCATTATGATTCCATTCTATAAAATATGAAATAGAAATGAATGTTGCGTTCATGCGTACGTAGGGTTTACCGTCTCCATGAATAGTGCATTTCATTTCTTACCTCTAAATGATTATGTAATATTATAAATGCATGAATATACTGGATATATATGACATATATGATATCTACATCATGAATACCATTCTGGATATAATGGATACATGAACAACTACTAATTATAAAGGGCTTATTTTTGACTCAAGTACCAATGATCGTTAAAACGACCGTTATTAACTTAAATAATTACATAGTGTTCATGACATGGAATTAAGTGATATAAAAGGAATAATGAACTACAAAAAGGTTCTTAGACAAGTAGAAAATAACTCATGTTTATTATTCAGGACATTAAAGAAAGATCGAGTCATGTCGGACCCAAGGTAGGGGACTTCGTCTCAGTCTCCTTTCATTGAGGCATATTTTGTTTTATACACAACCTTCTTTTATATGGTGTATAAACCCCTTTTTCTTTTACGTTTATTCAAAAGGAATATTTTTTATACGAAGCGTTTACTAAACGAAAAATGGGAATGTTTTTGTCGTACGTATGTGGCGACAACGACTTCTCTGCCGCCATGACCTTTATTTGAGTTTCGGCTTCCTCTACAAGCCATACCTTTTTTTTAAAAAGAAAAATAAATACCATGTTTTACTTTTCTTTTATTTTGGTATTTAAAATGGTTTTCATAATATTTTTATATAAATGTGTTGTATTGATATCTTGTGATTGAAAGGTGGAAATGTTATGTTTCCTTTATGCATGTTTTATGTGATACGATTATGTTGAGGTTCTTGGGCATTATTATGAAGACGGGTGGTTCCGTAATAAACTAAGGGAGGGTGAGCCCGATATAGCACTTCAATACATTGGGTAACGTAAAGGAGTGAAACGTTATGGTTTCTTTGAAGAGATTTAGGGAATATACTGTGATGGGTATTCCAAATGTAACGAATAGGGTTACTCCCTACGTAAGAATGTTATGAATGCCTCAAGTTACCTTTATGTCTTATGATTTCTATGATTTATTCATGATTTGATGAGGTATGTTAAAGTGATTATGTTTTATGGGTAAAGTATGATTTCATTCTTATGTATATATGTACCCATGTTTCCTTTCCATATTTTTATATCCCTTACTGATCTTTTTATGCTCATCGCAAGTTTTTTGAAATGTTTTTCACAGGTCAAGGGAAAGGTACATGATATGATGATAGTGTCAAGGAAGTGTCAAGAAAGAATCCATGTTTTATTTTAAATATGTTTCCATTGATGGGAAAGAAGAATAATATCTTTATGTAACCACTTTGTTTATATGTGGAATGTAATGCAAGTTTTATGATCTAATTGTCTAAAACTCTAAACCTGAAAAGATCCTCAATGTGTAATCTTGTAATAACTCATGATTAAGTAAGTTTTATGGTTGGGGCCTTATAGTTGGTATCAGAGGTCGGTTTAGATAACATTAGGAGTTAGAATTATATTAAATGATTATCCAAGAATATTTTTTTTATGGTCAAATTTATGTGATATAGTATTTGAAGATTACCATGTTGCTTCATCTAAGACATGTTTGTTCAGAATGGTTTTCTGTAGTGGAAATAGGGAAGCAGTGCTAGGAAGGCATGGAGAAGGAAATAACCTTCCGAATTAGCATCATGAGATGTTCGGAATTGGAACTGAACAGTTTGTTGCAGTAATGGCGCAGTTGACATAAGCGATAAATGGCGGTGGTATCCATGCATGAGATCAGCCAGATCAACCGCAGAGGAACATGTCAGTGGTGGAACATTTCCTGAGGCAACATCCCTCATCATTCAGAGGATCATCTGACCCTGTGCTAGCTGAAGGGTGGATTAAATCACTGGAGAATATTTTTGATGTCATGGGGTGTTCAGACAATCAAAAGGTTAGTCTTTCTATTTACCGTTTGGAGGGTGAAGCAGATCAGTAGTGGTCTATGGTTAAAAATATCAGGGACGCTGATGAGATTGATGCTCTCGACTGGGATGAATTCAAAGGTATGTTTCTTGAAAAGTAATTTCCTAAGGCTGTTAGACTTAGGATGGAAAAAAATTCTTGGAATTGAGTCAAGAGGAAGACTCAGTGGCTACCTATGAAGAAAGGTTCACTCGATTGGCAGGGTATGCTCCAAATTTTATCTCAGACCTTGATAGTAAAATCAATCATTTTTACTCAGAATTAAAGCCAAAATATCGAAGGGCATTAGCTTATCGTGAGTTTAAAAGTAATGAAAAGCTTGTTCAATGTGCTGATAAGGTGGAAATGGAGTTTTCCAATGACCATGTGTGCTATAACAGCCAACAGAAGAAGAGACCGAGGTGGTAGGAGAAAGGTAAGAATTCTTCAAAAAAGTCTGATGGTAGGAAATCTATGTTTCCAATTTGTGATAAATGAGGCAAAAGGCATGTTGGGGAATGTCTTCTAAATTCTGGAAAGTGCTACAGATGTGGTAAGATTGGACATAAGGTTCATGATTTCACTGAAAAAGATCAGGGTGACGGTAAGACCAAATTTGATTTACAGTAAGTGAAATGTTATAAGTGCAATGAGATGGGTCACTATGCAAACGAGTGTCCGACAAAAAGCTTGAGTGATGGGAAGAAGTTAGACTACAAGCAGAAAGGGGTGGTGAAATCATTTTTAACTACTTCAGCAGATGTTAGGCCATCAAATGAAGTTGTATCAGATACTTTGTTTGTTTTTTAAGATTATGCCAGTGTGTTGTTTGATTCGGGGTCTACACATTCTTTCATCTCTGAAAACTTTTCCAGTAATATAGGAACACCATCTCAAGAAATGACTCCTGAACTTGTGGTAAAGACACCTAGGGGAAATGTTGAGGAAAAAAGAATTTATAAGAATAGTCCTATCCTTATCTGTGGAAAGAACCTACTTGAAAACCTTATTGTTCTACCTCTAGTAGAGTTTGATGTTATCCTGGGTATGGATTGGCTCTCTATTTACCATGATATGATTGACTGTAGAGATAAAGAAGTTTCTTTTCAGAAAGACTTTCAGTTTGTATACAAGAATGAACCCTTACTTTTGATAACATATCAAGAGGCCGAGAAACTTGTAAAATATGGAAATGAATGTTACATTGCACGCATCGTTGGAAATAAAGGAACTGTTCAGATTAATGATGTGCCAATGGTAAATGAATATCCTGTTGTTTTTCCTGATGAGTTGCGTGGAATAATACTAGATCGGGAAGTTGAGTGTACTGTTGACTTAGTTCCTGATGTTAAGACAATTTCAAAACCCCCTTATCGAATGGCTCAAATTGAACTTTTAGAGTTGAAGGAGCAATTGCAAGATTTATTAGAGAAAGGTTTCATTCGACCTAGCACATCACCATGGGGTGCTCCTGTTTTATTTGTTAAAATGAATGATGGTTATATGAGCCTATTTATTGATTATAGAGCCTTGAATAATATCACTATTAAGAACAAATATCCTTTGCCTCATATCGATGATTTGTTTGATCAGCTCCAGGGAGCTCAGTATTTTTCATATATTGACCTGAGATCGGGGTACCATCAGCTGAAGGTAAAGGAAGCAGATGTTCCGAAGACTATGTTTCATACATGATATGGCCTTTATGAATTTGTAGTAATTCCTTTTGGGCTAACCAATGCAGCTGTTGTATTCATGGACGTAATGAATAGAAGTTTCCATGAGTGCTTGGATAAGTTTGTGGTGGTTTTCATTGATGATATTTTGGTGTTTTCTAAAAGTAAAGAAGAACATGAAAGACAGTGAAGGGTCATTTTTCAAACCTTGAAAGAAAAGAAATTGTATGGGAAATTCAGCAAGTGTGAGTTTTGGTTGAAAGAAATTTCTTTTATTGGTCATATTGTTTCTAAAGATGAGATAACTTTTGATCCTGCAAAAACAAAGGTTGTTGAAGAATGGACAAGACCCACAAATGTAATAGAGATTCGTAGTTTCCTTGGTTTGGCAGAATATTTCCGAAGGTTTGTTAGAAATTTTTCACAGTTATCTTGTCCAATGACTAAGCTAACTTGGAAGGGTGTTAAGTTTATCTGGACAAAAGAATGTGATGATTGTTTTTAGGAAATGAAAAGAAGATTGGTGAATGCTCCAGTTTTGGCACTACCTTCCCGGAATGGTGAGTTTGTTATATACAGTGATGCTTCATTTAAAGGAATTGGTTGCGTCCTAATGCAGAATGATCATGTAATTTCTTATGCTTCACGACAGTTGAAAAATCATGAGGTAAATTACCCTACACATGATTTGGAATTAGCTGCTGTTGTTTTTTCTTTAAAAATTTGGAGGCATCATTTGCACGGAGTGTGAAATATATACGGATCACAAAAGTTTAAAGTATATATTCACTCAGAAAGAGTTTAACAAGAGACAAAGGAGATGGCTAGAATTAATCAAGGAATGATTGTACAATTCATTACCATATAGGAAAAGCAAATAAAGTGGCTGATGCTTTGAGTCGAAAAAGTAATGCTCCATTAGCAATTCTGCGTTGGGAATGTGATCCTTTGGTTAAGGATTTGATGAACTTTGGCATAGAAGTTGTTGGTGCAGGATGTTCTTCTATTTTGTTTCAGGTATCAGTGAAATATTCTCTATCAAACAGAATCAAGCAAGCATAGAAGCAAGACAGTGAGTTGCAGAAAAAGGTAGAGCTGGTTCAGAAAGGTAATTTGCCTGAATTCAACATTGATAGTGATTGTGTTTTGAGATTTTGGAAGAGATTGTGTGTGCCTTGTGATTCATAGTTGAAGAGAGAGTTGTTATGTGAAGATCATAGTTCTCCATTTTCAGTTCATCCTGGCAGTACTAAGATGTACAGAGATCTGCGGGAGTATTACTGGTGGGATGTAATGAAAAAAGATATTGCTGATTTTACTGTGAAGTGTTTGACATGTCAACATGTTAAAGCAAAGAGGAAGCTACCGAAAGGGATGATTCAGCCTTTACCAGTGCCAGAGTGGAAATGGGAGAATATATCCATGGAATTTGTTGTGGGATTACCGAATACATCTCAAGGTAATAATTCAATCTGGGTTATTGTTGATCGCTTGACCAAATCTGCTCATTTCCTTGCGATACGAGATACTTTTTCCCTGGATCAACATTCCCGAATGTATCTTAAAGAGATAGTTAGGTTACATGGAGTTCCACTCTCCATTGTATCTGACCGCGATCCCTGGTTTGCTTCTAACTTTTGGAAAGGCCTTCAGAAGTCGTTGGGTACTGAATTAAATTTTAGTACAGCTTTTCATCCTCAATCAGATGGGCAGTCAGAACGAACTATTCAAACCATGGAGGATATTCTATGAGCTTGTTTAATGGATTATAAGGGAAGTTGGGACCAACATATTTCTTTGGTTGAATTTTCATATAATAACAGTTTTCATTCCAGTATACAGATGGAACCATTTGCGGCGTTATATGGGAAGCGGTGTCGAACTCTGGATTTCTAGGATGAAGTGGGTGAAAGGAAGTTGATGGGACCAGAATTGGTAGATGAGATGGCATAAAAAGTTCAGCTGATTCAGAAACACATGAGAATAGCTCAAAGTAGGCAGGAGAGTTATGCGGACAACATGAGGAAGGATCTAACTTTTGAGGTAGGTGATCATGTTTTTCTCAAAGTCTCACCATGGAAAGGTGTGATGAGATTTGGTAAGAAAGGAAATCTGAGTCCAAGGTTCATTGGACCATATGAAATTCTGGAGAGAGTTGGATCAGTTGCATACCGGGTGGCTTTACCTCCGAGTTTATCTCAGGTACACAATGTTTTTCATGTTTCGGTGTTGAGAAATTATATGCCAGATCCATCTCATATTTTGAGTCCAGAGGTAGTTCAGCTGGAAGAGAACCCATCTTGTGAGGAACAACCGGTTCAGATTCATGACCACAAGGAGCAAGTGTTATGAAATAAGGTGATTAATCAGGTAAATGTTTTTTTGGAAAAACCACATGATGGAAGAGGCCACATGGGAATCTGAAAATGCAATGAGGGATAAGTACCCTCATTTATTCGATAAGTAAATAAATTGCAGGGATGCAATTTTCTAAAGGGGGGAAGGATGTGACATCCCAAGTAAGTAATGAATAATAGATATTTTTATCTATGTCTATTAATGAATTAGATAGTTTTTTAGATGCTTAAAATGAAAATAAATCTAATCTTATGCATAGAATACACAAATATTCTTAAAAATGTTATTTTACTGCCTTTTGATGGAAAACCCTTTTTAAATCAAAGTTTTGACAATTTTATAATCTATATTTGTCAAAATAAACATATTTATTATGATTGGGACATTGAAATTTACACTGGATAAATATTTGGTATTTTTCTGACAATGTTCATTTTTAATGAATAGTGAAAAAAATACTGCATTTTACATCAAAACTTCTTTTTCATTTAATTTAATTACATGGTTAGATTATATTTTTATTTGGTATTAAAGTGTAATCTGAATATATTTTTACCAGATAATCCAATTTTTGTCATTAGGATTATTTTCACTTTGAAATTGGTCTTAAACTAATGCCAAACTTTTCATAGATATTGTTTCAAAAAAACCCGCTATTTGTTTTGAGAACGGGAATTATTTTTAAATCAATTATTGCAATTTATGTGTTTGGAATTTGGTTAAATGGATTACATATTTGGAATCAGAAGGTCCAAATTATGTAATTAAGACTCTTGTTTTTGGACATTAAGAATAGTAACAATGGTAATTATCTCTAATTATCTTGATTAATGAGTAATCAGGTAGTTAAAGATAATAAAATGATATCATAATAACACAAAAAGTCCACAACATGTGTCCTAAGGCTACGGGTTGTCTCATGGCCGACCATGGTATGCCTTGTTCCAAACATGGGGGCCCCATGGAATCACTTTTGTGAGAAAGTGACTTTTTATCTTTTTATTTTTAAAGAATGTTAAATGTGACAAAGAATGTATCACCAAAGTAAAATATTTTTAATTTTGTCTACATAAATGATAGTTTGGACTATAAATATTAATTAGAAAGATAAAAATATTTCCTACATCATGATTTTCTTTATAATTTTTAGACATTATATAAATTAAATTATTTATGACATCATGATGATGCAGCGATGACCTCATTATTTAACGATTTAAATAAAATGGAATGATAATGTAAAATATAAGACCTACACATGTCCGAAACCTATTGGATGAGTGGATTTCGAACCCTCATCACCTTATCCTAGAAATACATCAATGTGGGACCTTTAAAATCCGTAACGCTTTTGAAAATAAAGTAACATTTTGTAACATTACAAAGGTGCCCCTCCTCTCCTCTTATAAAAAGCCCCCACCTCTACCTCCTTACCCACACTCCCAAAGCCATTGGCTCGGTCAACCCCAGCCCATTTTGTCTCAGAACTTCCCTCTCTTACTCCTTGAAGCCTCACTTTGGGCAGAAGTCTGCACAAGAATGCCTTTGAGCTCAAACCAAAGGGAGTTACCCGATTTTATGGTAATGTCTTCACTTGAGTCCTTTTGTTTTATATTCCTTCTCCAACACCTAAACTCTTTTTATTCATTTATTTTGTAACAACTACAGTATATTCAATATACTAGTATGTTTTTATAAGAATTATTCGAGCAACACTTACACACACCTACATCTAATGGTTAATAAACATACTGTTTCCATGGATGGTGGATTTATGCCTCCTGAAACGATGACTGTTCAACATTATTTTAACACCTTCAAAGGTGTCCATTAAGATGACACTATATTTATATATGATATGTAATATGTTTATGTTTTCCTTAAGCTTCTGTATTTTTCATTTTGGGCATACCTTTATGGTTTCCATTATGGGTAAACGTGATATCTTCATTTAAGAATGTGCAGACTACCGCCCCCTCAAAGTGATTTGATTCGTTAAATACCATATGTGGGACGTATAAAGGATGGAGTTATGATATTATATAAGATATTACACCGAAATTATAATATACCTTTATATCATTATGATTCCATTCTATTAAATACGAAATAGAAATGAAAGTAGCGTTCATGCGTACGTACGGCTTACCGTCTCCATGAACAGTGCATTTCATTTCTTACCTCTAAATGATTATATAATATTATAAATGCATTCATTTACTGGATATATATTACATATATGATATCTACATCATGAATACCATTCTGGATATAATGGATACATGAACAACTTGTAATTATAATGGGCTTATTTTTTACTCAAGTACCAATGATCGCTAAAACGACCGTAATTAACATAAATAATTACTTAGTTTTCATGACATGGAAATAAGTGATATAAAAGGAATAATGAACTTGAAAGAGGTTCTTAAACAAGTATAAATTAACTCATGTTTATTATTCAGGACATTAAAGAACGATCGAGTCAAGTCGGACCCGAGGTATGGGACTTCATCTCAATCTCCTATCATTGAGGCATATTTTGTTTTATACACAACCTTCTTTTATATGGTGTATAAACCCATTTGAATTTTACTTTTATTCAAAAGGAAACTTTTTTATATGAAGCATTTAATAAATGAAAAAAGGGAATGTTTTTGCCGTACGTATCCGGTGACGACGACTTCTCTGCTGTCGTGACCATTATTTGAGTTTGGCTTCCTCTACAAGGCATACATATTTTTTAAAAGAAAAATAAATAACATGTTTTACTTTTCTTTTATTTTGGTATTGAAAATGGTTTTCATAATGTTTTTATATCAATGGGTTTTATTGATATCTTGTGATTGAAAGGTGGAAATGTTATGTTTCCTTTATGCATGTTTTATGTGATACGATTATGTTGAGGTTCTTGGGCATTATTATGAAGACGGATGGTTCCGTGATAAACTAAGGGCGGGTGATCCTGATATATCTCTCCAATACATTGGGTAATGCGAAGGAGTGAAACGTTATGGTTTCTCCGAAGAGATTTAGGGAATATACTGTGATGGGTATTCCATACGTAACCAAGAGGGTTACTCCCTACGTAAGAATGTTATGAATGCCTCAAGTTACCTTTATGTCTTATGATTTCTATGATTTATTCATGATTTGATGAGGTATGCTAAAGTGATTATGTTTTATGGGTAAAGTATGATTTCATTCTTATGTATATATGTACCCATGTTTCCTTTCGATATTTTTATATCCCTTACTGAGCTTTTTATGCTCATCCCAAGTTTTTTGAAATGTTTTTCACAAGTCAAGGGAAAGGTACATGATATGATTATAGTGTCAAGGAAGTGTCAAGAAATAATCCATGTTTTATTTTAAATATGTTTCCATTGATGGTAAAGAAGAATACTATCTTTATGTAACCACATTGTTTATATGTGGAATGTAATGCATGTTTTATGATCTAATTCTCTAAAACTCTAAAACCGAAAAGATCCTCAATGTGTAATATTGTAATAACTCAAGATTAAGTATGGTTTAAGGATGGGGCCTTATATATACAGAAGTTATCAAGTAACCCATCTCAATAATAAGGAAAACATAAAGATAAATGACTCAGATCAAACCCGTATTTTTATTCATAATGACGAAAACATAGCTGCCGGAGAACTCCTCCTCTGTTGAGCGTAGTAGTCCTGTCACGACTTCGACATGATACTCAATAACCCTAGACTACTGAGGAACTCTTCCAATGTCGAGTACCGCGTGTCTTCCACCCCAACACAGTACTGCTCCCCCTACTACCCTACAGAGGTACTCCTCCTGTTGAGTAACGCGGGTATGCTACCCCAACACAGTAGTGCTCCTTGCCATGGGTCTGCCACCCCAACACAGTAGTGATTCCCATTGGGCTAGTAAATTCACTCCGATATGAATCGGACAAGAAGTCATCATGTCTCAGCCAGCTACAAGGTCCCCATACACTATATTCCAGTCTTTGGTAGGATCCCCTCCATGAGCTACTGGTCATCACTCCAAGTTTCATGATGTTCCAGGATGAAGTATCTAAAATACCGCCACGTCATAGGGGTGTCAACGCAATAGACAACATATCAATCAGACGCCCGATCTGTGAGTTATTAGCATTTATGTTCCTCTGGCCCGGTTGGATTTTGTGTACAATCCAACCCAGCCATACTCCAACTGTGTCCAAACCTTAGGTGATGTATGCCAAAAAAACCATCTCATCAAGAGGAATCAAATGTAGTCGACGACACGTCAATCAGACGTCTGGTACTCAAGTTATAAGAATTTCCGCTCTGAGGCCCCGGTTGGTTTCGGGATTGAACCAACCTGGCCATACCCAAAATTCGACGAAAACATGAGTATAATATACCGAACGACCGTCTCGATCTAAATAATCCTATGCAACTGACGGTGCATCGATCAGAGGTCTCTAGTTCATGATATGTCCATTTAACTGAAAACGGTCCGAAAATAGGGGGTTCGGGCCTGGGATGACCCAACCCTACACCTAATGGGTCAGCCCGAACCAGGTTGACCCGACCCCGGTCTGGCCCAGGGCCATCCGCAGCGCGCCCGGCCTTGCCGAGCATTATGCAGAGTGGAGGTGGCGTGACCTCCCCACTAATTGATACCGGCGGTGCCAGCTGGCGCTGCCCCCCCCCCGGGCGTCCAGGATCCCACGCGGCCGTGGGGTCCATCGCACCGCCGCCTACAGGCGGTAGGTCGATCGCGGGCACCGCCGCGCCATCACGGCACGCCGACATATCCTTCTGCCGACCATTGGACGCAGTCCAGTGGTCCGATTTTCCCGCCCTCTGCGCCTGTGGCTCTCCCGGGACCCATTCTTCACTGTGACGGCTTCAATACACCGTTGTGGTCCGGTTTCATCGTTTCCCATCAATATGCGCAGAAACAAACATTCTATGGAGGGTCCAAGCTTGTTCGTTATCCCATGCCCTCCATGTTAGAGGCTCAATCAAGATTTATGAATTCAAACTCAACTCAAATCCTAAAAATAACCCCGCTTCCAACCCACAAGAACGAGCTATCTGCGGATCAACTAGGCAGAGGTTGGTTCGCACTCGTCCTTCATTCCTCAAAAAGGAAAGAATAAATTAAATACAATTCTCCTACCTCAAGGTTCTCTATTCGTTGATCTTATCATGAAAGGGAGGACATCGGCTTGTTGACGTCGTCGCAAGGGAGGAGATGAAGGTGACGATGATCGTTGGCATATGTCACGTCTGCAAAGGCCTTCAATCCCGACTCGAGCGTTGTTCATTGGAGATCTTTCAGAAGGGGAACCATTCTTCGTGGAGGGAGGGAGCTCTTCTATTTATCCAGGGATTCTCCACACTGTATTTTCCTAGCCCTATAATATAATGGGATTTCCCCCATCTTAAGAAACATTCCATCTCAATTCAAAATAATTGAAACTCATTAATTAATTAAATAGTTGGAAAAAATTAAATGATGAGAGGGAGATGGAATGTGGAGAGGTTCAACTCCAATATATGAGTGGAGTTATCATGTATAAAACATAGGGTGAGTTATGGGAAGGTCAAGGGGGTTATGGGGGAGGTGAGGAGTTAGGGTCTCATGTGGGCCCAACAACACTAAACTCTCCCATAGGAGGTTGGGTGGGTGTGGGCCCCACTAATAACTCCCCCTTTATAGGATAATAACCACCATCCACAAATAAAAATATCAAACACATATATTTATTTATTCCTTAAAAACAAACCAAAAATTAACCTCTTCTCTTGTCAAAATGAAATTACGGTAATGTTCCCCTTATGCAATTATTGGCACTGTGAGTTTATCAGTGCCCTTCGATTGCAATTCCGAGCACCGGTTCCAAATATAGAAAAACCCACTCGTTTGTTTGATGAACGTACCCTATCTAAAGTTTTTAAATTGATTTGGGGAACATCGGGGCTCAGAATCAAGTGTCGTCTGAATCCATAGACTCGTAAATTTCCAACGAAATTAAGAAAAAAAATTTCCTTGAAATTTATGTGTCTTTACATTACTAACACCTCAAAAATTTACGTCCCCATAAAGCTACAACACAAACTAGGAAAACTCAAGTAGGTACTGAATGCGCATCTGAGCCTCCCGCTCCCATGTGCCCTCTTGGAGGTTCTTGCATTTCCAGTGAAAGCACACTAGAAGAATCGACCGTCCTCGTTGGACCCACTCTTGTTGATCCTAAACCTCAACTGGAACCCTGTGAATGTCACCCTGTCATCGATGTCCAACTCACTATGGTTGATGATGACGGATAGTTTATTCACACATCTCCTCAGCTGAGACACGTGGATGACGTCGTCCACCCGGTGCAACTAAGTTGGAAAGGCTAGCGGTAAGCCACTTCGTCCACTCTACTAGGGACCTGGAAAGGCCCGAATAATTGTGGAGACAACCTGCAGCCCGACCACAACTCCGTAGACCCCGTCGAGGTGAGACCAGTAAGAATACATGGTCATCACCCTCAAACTCCTGTGGTCTCACCTCCTATCAGCATATGACTTATGTCTACTCCGTTCAATCTTCATTCGCTCCTTGATAATTTTCACCTTCTCCGTCATATCCTGAACCATCTTTGGTTTTACACATGCTATCTCCATCAATATCCACAAGGGATATCTGAAACACGGCCAGTTTCTATCTCGCCACTCCTAACATCTGAATGGCTGATATCTTACTTAGAGCATCTGGTACAATGTTCCCCTCCCCAGGAATAAAAGTTATCTCGAAGACATAGTACTGAAGGAATTCAAGCCATCACAGATGTCTCATGTTCGGGTTCTCTTAATTGAAGATACACCTGAGACTATTCTGTTTGAGATAACTGTAAACCGTTCACTCAACGAACAATGGGTGAGTCTATCCAATTTTAAGAACTCATCTTCACCCTTCATTGTCTACGTTCTACAAGAGCTGCTGAGATTTCTCCTATACCAAAAAGAGAAATCTAGTCTTGTCCTCAGGATGAACCACGTTCTTTGCCTAATATAGTGAGTCCTGATATGAACGATACAATTCATGTCTTGAATGATGTCTTAAGGCATCGATGCTACAACTAAGTGATCCATCCGTCACTCTTACCTCCAAGGGTTGAGTCACACTGTCAACATGAGTGTGTGATTACTCGGTATCCTCCAGTTGGAATCTCACAAGTGAGGGTCAATTCAATAGCTTTATCTGAAACCTATTATTATCAACCATACATAAATGACAGGAAAGTAAATGTCACAATGATGAGTGTCTTTTATTACAGCAACATTATGTACAAAGACACAAAGCAATCACAACAAAAACAACACGGAAACTAGAATCACCAAGAATAAAGGCCTCCATGCCTGGAACTAGTATCGCTCCTATCCACCTGCTTCCGGTGCTCTACTGCCTTTTCCACTGCTCAGCTTTTTCTCATGATCTTGCTACTGCTTCTGTCTTGGTGGCACATTCAACGCCTGCTAATCATTTGCTAGATATTTTGGAAAGTCTTGAGAAAAGTGACCCTGCTTGTCGCATGCATATCAATTCCTGCTCGTCGTATGGCTGGCTCTGACTCCACCCCAGGTGCCCCGCACTACAGAACCTATGACTCGAGTTCACCCTCCTGTTAGCCTAGTTCTCTTGGACCTCTGCATTTTCAATCTACTGCCTATAGATGACGTGACTACTGACGAAAAACATTGTGGAAAAGGCAGCATCTCATGAGCGCGCTCAGAGTGTAGATTCACTGGTATAAACTCTACCCTGAATAAATTCTCAAATTTTCCCCTGGTGAAGGTCGTCTCATCGCATAACTAGAGAATATGGATATAAAACCTATCAGCTACTCCATGAAAGAGACTAACCACTATTTACACCATCAAATCAGCGGGTGTCCCAGCTATGTGGAAAACTCGTGCTACAAACACCAGCCAGTGCCCAGCCGTCTAAAAGTCCGACTCACCTCAAAACCTCGGAGGCCTCTATCGCTGGAACACTGGCATCGCGCTCTGGAGGTTTTCACTGATTGCTGGTGTCACAACTAGTAGAAGTCCCTGTACTGATACCCCACTACTTAGTGAGCTATCATCACGCTCTCCACTCGGTACCCACGCTAACTGACTGGGTGAAGACGTCTTGAAAGAAAAAATATGTGACACTTTCAAAAGTCTATACCTGGTGAGCTGACCTGTATTGAGATGATTTAAATGAATATTTTGAAAACACACACGCAATCAGTGTTTTCATGTACTGAGTCAGAAATCCGATATCAGGGTCCTTGTTTAGGAATATGTCGGTCGCCCGCACCAATACTGGACTCCCTAAACTAAAGACCACACTTAGTACTCTTACCACTATTTCATCACAGAATGAAAATATCAGAGTCCTATGTTCTGCGGTAAAAAAAACTCATCTGATACCAATTTGTCATGACCCGTCCTCAGGGCCGGTTTCGTGACTACCCCAAGCCCTCCTTCTATTGGCCAGGGGCTGGCGACTAGAACCAAATGTGTAAATCTTGATAAAAAGGAAAGGCATTTCCTTTATGAAAGGTAAACATAGACACGCCCAAAGTAAATGGGGAAGAAAAAACAATTGGAAGGTGACAATCAGATCCATGATCGTCCCCCACGGATCCTACCAAAATGGTAGGTACAGATAGCGCTACTCCTAGATCATTCACCATGGATCATACCTGAAGGGTAGGTACAAATAGCCTTCTCACTGTCGTTGTCCATCATCCGCCTCCGAGTGCCGACTCGTCATGAGGTCCACCTCTAGGTACCATTCAATCCTTGTACACTCGGCCTCCGTCAGTGTTGTCCGTCATCTGCATCCAACACAACGAGGTGCGGGCATAGCCCGTGCAAGGGTTAGTATAACGATACTCAGTAGGGACTACGATATCCTCATGGTGTCACTAAATCCTACAAGGATAAACCAAAAATAAATATCTCAATAGATAACATTTACTTAGGTAAATGCCCATACATATCACTAATTTATCAAGTAACCCATCTCAATCATGAGGAAAACACAAAGTTCTATGAATCAGCTCAAACCAGGATTTTTATTCACGATGAAGAAAACATAGATACTGGAGAACTCATCCTCTGTCTAGCGTAGTAGTCCTGTCATGACTCCAAGGTACTACTCCCTAACCTTAGACTGCTGAGGTACTCCTCCAATGTCCACCCCAACCAAGTAGTGCTCCCCCTACTAGCCTACAGAGGTACTCCTCATGTCGAGTACCACGGGTCTTCCACCACAACACAATAGTGCTCCCCTCCATGGGTCTTCCACCCCAACATAGTAGTTCTCCCCACTAGGCTAGTCAAGTCACTCTGATACGAATTAGACAAGAATTCATTAGGTCTCAGCTAGAAACAAGGTCACCGTACTCCATTTTCTCATCTCTGGGAGGGTCCACTCCATGAGATATTGGTTGAAACTACAAGTGGCACGATGTACCATGAAGAATTATCTCAATGAACCGCCTCATCATAGGGGTGTCAATGCAATAGACGTCGCGTCAATCAGATGCCCAGCCTGTGTGTTATTAGCATTTCCGTTCTAGGGGACCGGTTGGATTTCGGGTACAATACAACCCGGACATACTCCAACTGCGTCCAAAACTCAGTTTAATTATGGAAAAAGAACCGTCTTATCATGAGAAATTCAACATAGTCAACGACACGTCAATCGAACATACTATCCTCATTTATAATCCTTTTCGCTCTGGGGGCCTGGTTGGTTTCAGTTTCGATCCAACCCGGATGTTCACAAACATCACTGAAATATTGAGTATAGTATACCAGAACAATAGTCTCGATCCAAGGAATCATACGAAACTGACGGTACGTTGATCAGAGTTCATTATCTCAAGATAAGTTTATTTAACCGAAACGGTCCGAAAATAGGGGGTCAGGGCCCGGTCCGACCCGGCCCAACACCCCCAGGGTCTGCCCGAACCGGGTCGACCTGAACCAGTTCTAGGTCCGGCCCCGTTGGGTGCGGCGCCTCCCAACGGGGCGTGGCCGGTCGCAGCTCGGCCAGCCGGGCCGAGCGTTACGTGGAGCGGGGGAGGCACGACCTCCCCACTGATTGATACGTCGCCTCCCCCATTGTGTCCCAGATCCCGCCCGGGTGCGGGGTCCGTCGCACCACTGTCGTGGTTGTTGATGAGGTGGGATTACTCTAGTGGCACGCTGCTGCACTTCCTCCTCCAGGAAACTGGCCGGCTGCCGACCGTCGCCTCCGGTCGTCGGCGCCGCCGCACCGACACGGTGGGCCGACCGCGCCTTCAGCCGGCCCTCGGATGCGCTCCGGTGGTTTGATTTTCCCGCCTTCTGCGCCTGCGGCTCCCCCATGACCAGTTCATCACTACGACGACTTCTATATGCCGTTTTGGTCCCGTTTCATCATCTCCTGTCAATACGCGAACACACAAACAATCTGTGGAGGGTCCGGGATTGTTCGTTACCTCGTGCCCTCTTCATTAGAGGCTCAATCAAGATTTAAGAATTCAAACTCAAATCCAATCTAGAATATAACCCTGCATCCAACCTGCATGAACGAGCGATCTGTGGATCAACCGAGCAGAGGTTGGTCCATGCTCGTCATTCATTCCTCAAAAAGGAAATGAGAAATTATATACAATTCCACTACCTCATGGTTCGTCATTCGTTGAAGATATCGCAAAAGGGTGGACGTCGGCTCGTTGGCATTATTGCAAGGGTGGAGATGACGGGGACACCGATCGTTGGAGTTCGTCACTTTCGCAACGTCCATGGATCCAGACTAGTGCGTCTTTCATCAGAGATCCGTCGGAATGAGAACCGTTCTTCATGGAGGTAGGGAGCTCTTCTATTTCTCCATGGATACTCCACACAATATTTTCCCAGCACAAAATTAAAATGGGATTTTCCCCCATCTTAACAAACTTTCCATCTCAAATAAAAATAATTCAAACTTGTTAATTAAATGAATTGTTGGAAAAAATTAAATGATGAGAGAGAGATGGAAATTGGAGAGGATCCACTCCAATAAATGAGTGTAGATGTCATGTATTAAAAAGGGGTGAGTTATGGGGAGGTCAAGGGGGTTATGGGGGAGGTGAGGAGTTAGGGTCTCATATGGGCCCTACCACACTAAACTCTCCCATTGGAGTCCAGGTGGGTGTGGGCACCACCATGAACTCCCCCTTTGTAGGATAATAACCACCCTCCACAAATAAAAATACAAACCAATATTTTTATTTATTACTTAAAATGAAAACAAAAATTAACCTCTTCTCCCGTCAAAACGCAATTACAGTAAATTTTCCCTTAAGAAATTACTGGCGCTGTGAGTTCATCGGTGCCCTAATATTTCAATTCCGAGAAATAGTTCAAAAGATAGAAAAACCCGCTCGTTCGTTTACTGAACGTACCCAAGCTAAACTTCAGAAATTGATTCCGGGCACATCAGGCCTCGGAATCAATTTGCGTCAGAAGCCACAGACTCGTAAAATTACAAAAAAATTAAGTAAAAAATATTCATTGAAATTTCCGGGTCTTTACAATATGACATTTGGTTATTATCTCATAACATCACTCTACTCTATTGTACGATAATACCTACCAAATAAATAGGTATTCCATAGTTTTTCCAAATTTTATGGTCAATCAACTATATAAAATATGATACTACATTCTTTGAGTTGAATTGTATTGATATTTGTCCATAATTTTAGAATTAATATCTTAATTTTTTTTAATTTTTAAGGATATTTTTAGCTGAATTCATGTCTAACAACATGACTCTATAAATGTAGAGTCTTTGGTTATTTTTATAAATTAAAAAATGATATAATTTATATCACCATGAATAAATTATTGGTTTTATAGTTTTGGTAGTCTTGAAAAATACATGATTCTCATATAATATTTGATATCATTAAATGAAACATATAATCCAACAATGATATTAATTATTTCATCTATTATATGCCTAAAATCATTTTTGGATCCAATAACTAAATCTTGAGGAATGTAAAATATTATAGAGGGATAGATTAGATATTTAGTAAGTGAAAGTGTATATAATATGTTGTCTTATATTAAATGAAAAATAATTATTGTATTAGGGAAATACAATATAAAATATGAGATATAATAATTAAATAAATAATAAATATTTCCATGTGTGACATAAAATATTAAATAATTACACGTAATCAAACTAGTTTCATAATGATAGAATAAAGAAATTTTCATTATAATATTAACATTTTTCAAAATTTAAAAACATCATTCTTTTTTATGAGTGGTATATTATGATCACAAAACATATAACATCCATGAATACACACTCCTGAATCCAACATTAAAAATTTATTTTTTACATTCCATAAATGATTTGATTAAGGTGACCCAATTTTCATTGTCGAACACAAAAAATTACAAAAGGAAAATTTAGATCACTGATATACTCAATTTCTATTTTTAGAGTATTAGATAATCAGTAAAATATCATACAAAAACAATACCAATGTTTTTAATGTTAATTTCTCTCACATAAGAAAAAACATTTAATACAAGTTATTCATTATTATCATCCATGTGAAAACCATAGTGAAATAATTCATTAAATATAATTATTGATAACAAGTAGAAAGATAATGACAAGAAGGTAAGATCATGTTCTCTATAAGGGTTAACATTAGAATTAATAACGAATTTTCCTATGTGATCATACTTAGTGAATATGTGGATGATGGAATAATGGACAATGAGGTTTATATAATAATAATATTCATACCCAAAAAAATATTATTGAAAGTCATAAAAGTAGGGAATATGGGAATATCAAAGGAATGAGTCATCTGAATCAATATTTATGAACCATGTGATGTTAATAAACATCATTAGAAACATTATAATCCAGTAAAATTCATAGATATGACCAATATGTAACATTAAAACATTATAATTATATCACACATATAAATGGATTTATAACTATGGATAACTTCTATCTCTAATATATAAAATGAATTATGATTAATAATTTTCCCAAATAGTATTGTTTTATCATGGAAATACCCATGCATGGTTTGTAATGTAACCACCTGTCATTGGATTACAAAAAAGCCAACCATATGTGATTATAATAAAACCACATATCATTATAAAAACATTTCATGAACTGTATCATGAATAATTTACATAGATGATTAATTTCAACCAAATAACATTGAAATAACCAATAATATATTAAAAGAATGAATAACCAGTTGAAAGAAAAAACTTCTATAATAATCTTATTGAAAATTTTTCAACCAATTTAAATGAACTGAGATTTAAAACAATAACATTGAAACATGAATAAATAGTAGAACCGAATATATTTTTATTACAGTATCTTCTATACACAATTCACCCCAGATAACCCTTATTTATTAACAATATCAATGACACATGATTAATTAATAGATAAAAAATGGGTTCTATAATGATCTCATTAAATTTTATTAACATTTTGAAAAGAAGAAAGTTTATATAAAAACATCTATATCACATGATTAAACCAATGAACCAGAATGGGTTCTAAAACAATATTTTTGATTCATTACAATCCTATAGAAAAGATACTTCCTATATATAAATTTCTATTAAAGAATATTAATAAATCCAGTTATATAATTAATATTGAATCATTAAAAAATATCATCATTATACCATAATTTTAAATATGGGGTTTTTACTTAAATGCATAGAAATACAATTAAATTATTATATATACATCTATGAAGAAAATAAACATTTCATATTTAAAATAACTTTTAATAAAAAAAGTTTATATTTTTTTTTGAAAATCGAAATATTATATAACAAACAAGGGAAATTATAAATTATATTTCATGGAAAATACTATACTTGGTGGTGGAAAATTCAATTTACTTCATTGATGTATAAAATAGAACATTATTTAGAGACATCATTATTATTGATTCAACTATGACAAAATAGAAAAATGTAATGAAATTTCCTTTTTGAGCAATTTAAAATAAGTTATCAGTTCATGTTATATATTTTTAGGAAAAATTTTATTTCTATAGAATAAAATGTGTTAAATCATTTTTGAAATCATGAATATTGGATAAAAAACATAATCTAAATGAAAATAGAAGATTGTTATCACATATAAATGGATTTCTTGGTATTTATTCAATCTATAATGGTGAAAATAGAAATTAAAAAATTGAAAAAAACTCATCACCAATAGAGAAGTAAATTTCTGTGTTTCACATATATAATATCATATATTTCATCTAAATAACCTAAAATAAAACAATTATTGGATGAATGAAGATTGTAAACAAATTACATAGACACTTTGTATCTCTTTAATTATATTAAAAATTAATTAATTACATCAATTGATTATTTTAGGTTATAGAAAATAATTTTTGGCAGGATATTAGAATTTAAATTTTCTATATATACACCTCATAAATAATATTGGTAAATATAGTAAACATATGTCACAATGAATGGGAAGTGGTATGATTATCCACTAAAAATATATAATCACTAAATTGGGAGTTAAGGAATGAATATATTATTTGTAGACTGATTAAATCAATAAAATGTATTATATTTATAATTAAAAAATGTCCAAAAAATTTCACACACACTCATATCATAACAGAGTAAATGAAGATGTTTCATAACCTAATTACATGAAATTTAATTCAGAAACTATCTTGCATTTTTTATAATTCATGTAATTATCATTGGATAAATTAATTTTAATATAAACATAAAATAACATTAATTTTATATAATTTAATAATACAAATTTTTATTCCCTCCACAATAGAAAAATTGTAGAATATGTATTTTCATCCAATGATGTAAAATTGAGATGTGAAAACACTTTCATCCAGTACAGACCATCCATTCATGTCTATTAACTTATATATAATAATTTTATGTAAATTATTATATTTATGATGAATCATTTCTAGGTTTTATATATTTTTTCCAATATGAATTATTTTATTTCATTATAATGTCATATTTTAATCAGTAATTAGTTCATTCAATGTCTATTGTATTGAAGACATTCTATTCGTTGTTTCATAATTTATTTGGTGTGTTGACCATGGTGAAAGTCATCAATGTTCAATCATATATATAATAATAATAAATATATAATTATAATATTTATTCATAAATTATACATTAAAATTCATTAATTTAAATTCATTACTAAAAATTTACTATGTTATGATCATGGATATGGTTAGTCATATGTACACTCGAGTATCCATTAATTTTTTTAAAGATCATTATAGAAATAAGGTATGTCGTAATTTAGAATTCAGGAATTATCATAAAACAATTAATCACATAATATTTATTTAAATATATTTATATTTATCATTATTATGATGTTGTGATGAAATAAATAATTATGTATATTTGTGGAGATGGTTTTCCACAAATACACGAACTCCAAAATTACAATTCAATGTTTTAATAGAGTGGAACAATATCATTGTAGAATGATATAAATTTAATTAATATATTTTTTATTCTATCTATATAATATATATTAATTAAAATTATCATTATTACCTTCTATGTAACCTATTAGTGACAAAATCACGTCACATTATGCAGTAGTAGGCTATCGTATATAAAAACAAAATTATCATATCCCCCACAAAATGGATTGTAAAAAGGTACATGTGAAATCATAACTCCATTATTATAAATATGTTAAAATTTTCATATATATACAATTTAATGACTTCGTTATATCAATCCTTGAGATGTTTTGAGGTAAAATTAATGAAATCAATTAAAAAGGTAGTAGTCTGATATTTACATGAATGGTGATTTCATATAAAATTAGAAGGAATAGGATAACTATTTAAATTATTAAATATATATACTTATATATAGTAAAATAAGAGATAATATTTTTAACATATTATCATACATCATGTATATTCATATGAGTTGTAAGAAGAAATAAAAAAATACATAGTAAAAAATTCTACCTCTTGTCGGAGAACCACTATTTCAATATACCTAAGGAATTACAAGAATGTGTTTTTTAACAAAATAGGTATTCTATGGTGAGGGTATATATATTTTGAATTTATTTGTATACGGTTTTTTTAATGAAGTCTGATTGTCGGTGTGAATAAAAGATGGAAATTGTGGCCTCTGGTAAGTGAGGTGTGTGGCACACATGTAATTTTTGTGCTAAAAATAGGTACCACAATTTCTCTCATGAAACAATAGAAAAAAATAGATAATTATATATAATTATACATTTCCATTTAAAAATAATTCCATAAAATATTATATAAACATGTTTCACTGTCATTTTATTCATATCATTTATGATTGACACAATAAACCAGTTCTCACCTTTACTGGAGTTATTTTTTTATATTGTATTCAAAATTCATTATGCTACAATTTTTTCAAGTAATTTTATAAAATATTAAATATAATGATTAAAAAATTTGAAATAATTTAATAAAAAAAATTAATATAAATACAATTTTTTAAAATTTATTTATAAATAAAATTAACAATCATGTTTTCACAATTAGTATTTGTAAAGGAAAAAATTATTTTATAAAAATACTATGAATAATAATAATTACCTTAAAAATATCCATATCAATTTATTTATACAAAATAAATAAATTTTATTTAAATTATATTTCATGAGGGGTTTTTGTTGGAAATTAAAAAGAGATATATTATTCACTTCAAAATAAATTTTTGGGTAAATATTTTTTACCCCAATGTCATAGTTATATTAATATAAAATATTACTTTGGTTGAAATGAAGTCATATCAATTATATAAATTTTAATTAACCTCATGTTAATTGAGATAAATAGATATATAAATTTAATATTTAATTTAACAATATATCTAATATAATTAATAATTTATGAAAAATCATAATTTACCAAAATTCACTAAAAAATATTTATTTTTAAAAAATACAATAATTTTACTAAAATATAATTTTAATATTAAAA
This sequence comes from Viscum album, assembly GCA_963277665.1. NCBI lineage: Eukaryota > Viridiplantae > Streptophyta > Magnoliopsida > Santalales > Viscaceae > Viscum > Viscum album. The sequence continues at coordinate 262,490,743 of OY728122.1, read as the reverse complement.
TTTAAAAAATTAATTAAATATTATCATATAAATTTTTTAACATTTCATATAACTAATTTATAATATCATTACATAAAAATAAATTAAAATCCATTTTTGAAAAATAATATTGTAAAATAAAATTAGATTACTAAAAATTGATTCTTTTATTACAAATCATTGATAAATAATTATTAGTGAGTATGAAATATATATATAAATACATATAAAATAATTTTTTTTGATTGAATTAAAACCCACCAATTTAATTGAGAGGTTATAATAGTTATATCTTTTAAAAGACGTCAATACATGCTGTTATGTGTCAAATACACTATCAAATATAGTTTTATATTTTTAAGTCATAGCGGTTACATAATCATCCTAATTAATAGAATTCATACTCAAAATTCTATCACTATATTAGAAATAAATGGTTGGGTATTTAAAAAAATATTCTTTGTAATCCCACATCATAAAAATGGTTATAAAACATACTCTTCATAAAAGTGAAAGGGATGTAGTAATGTCATCTTGAAGGAGAAATACAAAATTTCTAAATTTATGAAATAAAGATAAAATTTATAATTTCTACATGTAATAAAATTGTAAATAATTATTGGGAGTGGTTTTTATAATTAATCATATTATATTGAATGATAAATAAATAGTTTAGGACCTCAAAATTTGTAATTAGTGATGATTTTGAAGACCATCATTTCATCATAAATTATTGTATGAGGATAATTTTTTTCAACATTGGTTTCCTTGATTGTTGGAATTATTTTTCAGCTATGATTGAAATCATTTTTAGGTACTCTTACATAATGAGAAAATGTCTAACATAATATCATCTTCTTCTTAAATAAAGTGATTATTCATGTTGATGTGTTCATTCATGGAGAATTAAAATATTATTTTGAAGAAGACATAACCATAAAAGGGATTTTTAGTTGACTACATGTTTCATAAAAAATTAACCAAAATTAAAGGTATTAGCACATGGTATGAATTTTATTTAATTATTAAATAATCACATGTTGAAATAATACATTAATTTACTAAATAAAATAGTAAAATCTATTTTTCAAACATAATAATTTATAAATAAAACTATTAAAAATATTATATTATCATCAATTTGTATCTACTACCATTGATATTACATTAAAAACATGTATATTTTTATTAAACTATTATAAATAACATTGTTACCAAATAACTTTTCAATCCAATGGTTATCACTACAACGAAATATTATTTCCATAATTTTATCAATATCCAATATCAAATAGAAACAAATTATTATCAATACCATTTGTAAATTGTACATAATTATTAAAAGAAAACATCAAATTTAAATAAATATTCAGATATAAAAAATCAGGATAAAATGCTTTATATGGTGTTATTAATCACTTTACGATCTCATCGTATAAAAAATAAAAGGGTTTTGCAAGACATTAGCCGTATGATCATTCTTATTCATATAGATGTATGATGGTATCCATAATCGTATCATTACCTCATAAGAATACATCAAAATATTCCAGGGTATCTAATCCTTTCTTATAATGGACATGATATAAAACTCGACCCATCACTACCAGATTTAGATTTATAAAAAAATATCACATATAGATCATTGATATTGATAAAGGAGACCCAATTTTCACCAATAAAATCATTATACATCCAATAATGCGTTTGATCAATTATATACACATGAATCATTTCAGTTTAGTGTTTTATATAATATTTTAAATCAATAAAACCAATACAATAGTTTTTAAATTCTCTATTATCCCACATAAACCATACCATATTATATCACATTTCATCATCATCATAATCATTATGAAACAAATAATGAGATAAGTCATTCAAAATAAATCTTGAAAAACTCTGGAACAGGAATCAAAAAATGTGTAAGCTCAAATTTTTTGTAATGGTAATCGTAAGAATTCAAAATTGAATTTCATCCATGAGAATAATAATTGAATAAATGTATAATGTCATAAAAAACAGTCATGAGAATAAAAAAATAGAATTCATAACAACCAATACAGGGAATGTGAAATATGAAAATAATAAATAATTCATTAACAACGACAAGAGTCATCATAATTAACAATCAAGATCTATGTGATATCAATTTTGATCATAGGAAACATATGCCTGATATAAGAAAAATTGATTAAATATTTTGATATCATTGATGAATTATCATTAAATCACTCATACAAATATAATAAGTAATTATGTGACCCTCAGTTTCCAGATTACGCAATGATTTGGTGGGATATATTTGACACTCAAATCCATGGTTTATCATTAAATCACACATCATTGTTTAAGGACATAATTATATATTTGTGTTTTATAAAAGAATAACAGATCACTAGTTTATAAGGGAAACACCCATAATTATTAACATTTTCAAATAATAGATTCATAAATAAAATATATAAACAATTAATATCGTTATAATCTCTTTAAAACACAATTTATTATCTTTAGAACATCATTATTTGAGTGAAAATCAATGGGTTCTATAACATTATATTTTACATATGATTAACCCTTGAAATGAAATGGGTTCCATAAAAATATATTTTAAAAATAAATATCCCATGGAATATAAATAGGTTCCATGAAAATATCTTTGAAACATGAATAACTAATTGACAAAAAAATGGTTACATAACATTAACCTTAAAACAAGATTAACAGATGGAAAAGATACATATTCCATAAAAATATCATTGACCCATTATTGAACCATATTAAATTAACGTGGTTAATAAAATTATCATTGAAAAATTAATAACACATATAAATGAACTAGGTTTCATGTAAAACACACTGAAAAATGTTCATCTCATATATAATAAATATATTACATATCATTATCATTGAAAAAATATTAATTCATCGAATGACAGAATGAGGTGTTTTTCATTATAAATTAACCCCATTTTACCGTATGTCAAAACATGTGATATTGACATTGATCAATTTAAATATAACTAATTTATTAAAAAAACCTTTCAATTTAAAATCATATTCTCAATTTGAAAATAAAGTTGAAATCAAAAAAAGTTATCGATACTTTTTTAAATCATTTTCATGGAAAATAACATGAAATATATAATGTCTAAATCAATGAAAACACTATATATCATGGTAGGATCCCCATTAATGTCATCGAAGTTAAAATAAAATAACTTTAAATTTTTTTAATAACATAGATAATTAAATCCAATGTGGATAACTATTTGTAATTCATTAAAAAAAATAAAAAAAAGTTAAAAGAAAATGTAAAATAAAATTATTAAATAAATAATTTTTAAAAATTGTATTTTTATTAATTTATAGAATCTTGTATATTGAATAGAAATATACCGGATGTAAAAGAATATAAAATATTGGAATCAAATAGAAATGACATTATAGATATTTTTTCAATAATACGACATTAAATGAATATTTAATATGTATACCAAATTAATAACCACATGAAATTAAAATTTATGTGGTTATTGAAAATAATTAGATATTATTTCCCATAATGTATCCATGAAAAAACATTATTAAAAGTTTAAAATTTAATGAAAATACATTTCCTACTTCATTAACTATTCAATTGATAGCCCAATAAAAGTAAATCGTGAAATTATATATTAAATAAAATCAAATTAAAGAGTTTAATTATAAAACATTTCAAATGGTTGGTTTATAAAAATTACAAATAATATAGATTAATATCATAATCATATCTCCCAAAAAATGTAATTTAAGAGAATTATCCCTTATAATGATCATATCACAAAATTGAGGGTAAATGAATGGTGATATTATTTGTAACTAAATAAAATCCATAAAAAAGTGTATATAAATAATAAATTAATTTATATATGTTACATAATATTCTAATAGTTTTATCTTTTAAATTTTATAATAACACATGTATTTAAATCCTAGATAAGTACAGTTTTTCTACATTATAACATTCAAGTTAATACACATTGATATGTTATTTAAAATCGAAGCCTAAAATACCATTATAGGATTAATGATAATTAATGAAAAAATAATATCATACACACTTCATAATAATAAAACAATGAGTATATGGAATATGTATCACATATTTAAAATAATAATGAAAAAATCACTTACCTCGTTATCATTATTATGAATAATAATAGAAATTATAAAGTATATTTTAATAATGATAAATATATAATGAATATATATTTTTATATAACATAAATTCAATTAAATTGTATTTATTAGAATCCATTTAATGAGTTAACGAACAACAAATCACCTCATTTCTAATGGTAGTTTCCTACCACACACACCAACGTTATTATCATATCCCCAAATGATAGATTATAAAGAAAATTCAATCAAAACCAAAAAATTATAAATATATTAACAATATTATAAATATATATACATTAAATCCATCGTTTAAATATTTTCTGAGAGGAGGTTATTGAAAAAATTGAATATGTTCGGGATGAGGTCTTCTTCTGTACACAAAAATGATGATTTTTAATCCCAAATGATATATAGGGAGATTTATTTTGGATATGAAATTAATAATATAACATCTATGAATATAAGGTATATTTATGTTATTAGTGGAAATTATTTTATAAATATATTATGAAATTAGATAAATACATAAATAAATTAATTTTAATGAATTTTACCAATTCCCTAACCACCTCTTTAGGATTATAATAAAAATTTTCTTATACATTATTTGTTTTCTATTAAAATAAATATATTATTACTGGATGGAAATTTGGACGGACTTGGGATTTTGTATTCCAATACAAATGGATTTTATTGTGTGAAAATATGTAAGAGGTTTTGAAATATTATACATGATCATAGTGGAGAACTTGTACTATTTACTATGAAAAAGGGGTATCAACATTTTTCATATTTTACAAGTCTCAAAAATGAAACATTATCAACTATTATAAATTATATGGTAGTAATATGGGAATAAAATAGTTTTTAGGAATGTTGATTGGAAATTTTTCCCATATATTTTTATTTAAACACACTTGTAATCCCATGATCACCTGAACCATGTAAAATAATTTTCATTGTATTAACCCTTAAATATGGTTAAAAATTACATTCATCATATCAGAAAATATAAAATTTTGTACTTGAATTTATTAAATCTATTTAACCATATTTATTTCCCAAATTTCTAAAAACTTCAATTACAAATAAAACCCTAACAAATGATAAAGAAAATTTTTTTCATGAGTTGTATTTCTCAAATAAAATATTATTTTATATTAACACTATGAATAATATTGATTATAGAATTATTCTCTCATTGGGTGTTAGCTGAGTGGTACCCGCTGGTTTTCCCCTCGCTCTCCATGGGAATTGGCTTAGGCTTGAGTCCCTCAAGACTCGATAACTTTGTATATGATACACAGGGCGATTCAAATCCATTTTCCAAGTTGTAGAATGTGCGCCGTGCTCTAGGAATGGCGGGGCCCCCCAGTGGGAGGCAAGCGTTACCTCAGACATGTTTTTTCCAGCGAGCATGTACCCTAGATGTACAGGCTCTTGCTTGACATCCCAAAGACCCAGGATAAAATCTAGCTATGGACTGATTTCTGTGATCTATAGCATCATTGTAGCACGAACTCTAGTAGTACTGTAGCAGCAGCGGAAATATAGTGATGGTGACATTGTAGCGGTAGAAGCACTGTACCAAGGTACTGTAGTGGCGGTGTTACTGTAGCTGGTACTATAGCATCCCGAGTACTGTTGATGTACAATTCACTAAGGGGCCCATTGGGCCAAAAGAATGGGATTTCAATCCTATTATACAAGACACTTGACCTTGGGCCTTCGAGCTATGTAATGTGTCTCCCTCTACCCAGTATAATGAGTTATTTTCTTTAAATAATAAAACGAGGTTTTGACCCCAACCTTAATAAATATAAATATTGAATTATTGAAAATTATTTTTTAATGATATATAATCATAAAATTTCATATAAATTATTAATCCTTTTGCAAATTTTTATATAAATAAAAATGTTAAACATTATGAACTATATAATTTTTTTTAAAAAATCTATTTTTAAAACCATAGAAAAAATCATAATTAGATCTAATATGATGTCGATTAAAATAAAATTATTTGGATTATATATAAATAATTTATCATTACTTGACATTAAATTATTTTTAAAATAAAAAGGTATATTTATATTTCCTAAAATTTAAAATAGAAATTAAATTTTTAAAAATCCCATTAATTTTCACTATTAACTGAAAAATATATATTTTAAGAAAAAATGAATATATTCACAAAATATAAATTTTTATATAATTATATCAATAATGAATTTATTTTCCTGTGTAATTTTTCCAGAATTTTAAAAAATTAATAATAATATATTTTTAATAAAATTAATAGTAATCATTTGTGATGAAAACATAATTTTGTAAAATATTAATAAATATATATAAATTATTTGAAGATATTCTAAAACATTATCGATATATTATATTGAGTTGTAAATTATATAATAATTTATCTAATATTATTAAAACCATACACATTAACAACAATGTTATAATATTTATATATTCAATGAGTAATTTCGACAAGGATTTGCTTGTCGAATACATTATAGAAGATAATTTCTTTTCTTATATCACAGGTTGTAACAAAAAAAAATTCCTCTTGAAAATTCGTATTTAATTTTTGGGTAAAAATGGAACCTCCTCAATAGTTTCTATGTGTACTAGGATCATTATTTTATTGAAATTAATAACAATTTATGTCATAGTAATCATACAAATTCTTATTGAAAAACAAGAAAAGATATATTAATAGTTTACGTAATGAATAAATAGAACAACATGACCTCATGACATTCGTATAAATATTTATTGTTATATCATTGGATAATATCCCATATAGTTAATATAAATCCTTAATGTATATAAATAATGATTCACTTACCATGATAATAATATTTCAGTCAAAAAAAAATATACTGAAAATATAAATTTATTTTAAAAATATTTTAGATAAAAAATTATATAATATTAAGAAGAGTCTTCTCATTAAAAATATCCAACAAATACTATTTTTTATTATTCAGGGAAATATTTTCTATTATTTATTAAAAGAGTGTTCAATTAATTTTTTTTAACAAATAGTTCCATTGTTATTTTCGTAAACAATCAAAATAATATTATTTAGAAAAAAAAGAAGATGTTTATTTTTAACTCTATATAAAGAAATAATAATATTGTTGGAATTGATTATAAATAATCCATGGACTAAAATATAAATATAATTTAAAAAATTAGTCAATGCATGGATATATAGGACAAACATTCATGGCCAAATGGGTTAACACATTTAGTTTACCATAAATACATCTTGTTTGTCATTTTATGTACAATTGTTGGGGAAAGTCAATGAAATTTTAACAACCAAGGTGTTTATAGAATAATAAATTGGAACATATAATTATATTTATGAATAATATATTAGATTTTTTGGTTTGTAGGGAGGCTTTATTCGATAGCGTACCTGGCACAAAACAATTGGTTCATTTGAAATCGTATGTTTCAGACAACATTGAGTTATACAGAAAAATAATACAATAATAATATTTGTATTTTAACTGGTTGTAATACCTAGAAATTAATTTTCTTGAATGAATATAACATTAAAAAAAATTATTACACATGTTTTTAAATGTTTTTACAATTTTCTAATAAATATTATATTCTAAAAATGAGAATGAATTTAATTTTAATCTTAAAATTCCCTAATTTTTTTAAAAGGTTGTTTTACCACCTTTTTATGGGGTCCATTTTTACCTCTAGTTCTTTTAACATTAATATATTATATTAGATAAAATAAACAACAAATTTAGAATATGGACATAATAATTTTCTTGGGATGAAATTTTGGCATTTCTGATAAAATCCATATTTTAATCAATAGTGAAAAATATATCATTTTACATCAAAATTACTTTTTCATCAAATTTAATTAGTTGGTAATATTTTATAGGTAATTGAAATTAAATTATTCCTTGGATTATGTTTATATAATTTAATACAATTATTTTAAATATATGTAATTTTACATTAACAATTTACTTTAACACATGTAAATATCTTGATAATTGTTACATCCTAAAACCCAATATCTACTTTTTTTCAAAAAAAATTAATATTAATTTAATTACTATAATTTATGTTATTTCATTAGAAAAATTGATTCAATATTTTTAATCAAAATTAATTTTTTTCCAATTAGTTCCTTTTATATATTGACATTATGAATAGTTACTTTGCTAATTATTTTTATTTAGAATGGTTAAATTATAAAAAAGATAAATAAGGTCAAAATTAACATTATGAAAAATTAAAATTATCTAATCATTTATCTGAATCATAATGAATAATATATGAATGATCATGAGAATTTTTCTGCCTATTTTTGGGGCCCCATGGATCCACACTGCAGTGATAATGGGATTTAATAATATATCCATTAAAAAATTGTAAATATAACATAAAATATTATCTCTTAACAAAAAAAATTTAATTTGTATTATATATTTGATATATTAGACTATAAATTGTAATTAGAAATATAATATGATTTCACACACCATCATATTTTTTATATTTTATAATCATTAAATAAGTAATTATAATAATGAAATAATGATGATGCCTTGATTATATTATTAATTAATTATTCAATTTAATGATAATATAAATATTAAAATAACCTTAATTTAAGTATTTTAATTCCATCAAAGATTTTCATGGAATAAATTTACATGTTATTAATTATTTAATACATTTTGTTATATGTAATCAAATTGTTAGGAATTTAACAAAATTCAATTACTAAATTGTGTAAAGTTGACATTAAAAAGTTCTTAAAAGAAAAACTATTTTATTAAATGATATAATAGTCATAAAAATATATGATTCGGCTAAATAACTTATATAATTATAAAAATGTCATTTGTTATCCATTTTTGGTTATATTTTTATTTAATATAAAATATATTAAAAATATAATATATAAATACAAGAAGACATGGTGTGAGTTAATTTATTTATCCAAGGGTTAATGATAAATGATAAGGTTGATTTTGGGAACTAAACATGTCTGAAACATATTGGATGATAGGATTTAAATGAATCGTTTTCTTATCCTCAATATTTATTACATTTTAACTATTAAATTAGAATATATATTTATAATAAAATAATATTTCAAGACATTCCTTATGTTCCCCCTCTCCCTCTTATAAATGGCCACCACTAATACCCACTAACTTACAAATCTCAAGACTATTGGATCACAAAAATTATGCTCAAATTATAAATACAAAACCTACATTTATACAATAATCATTACTTATTTTATGAGGGAATTCAATAAAACCTTTTGGGTCAAATAAAAATGAGTTACCCACATTTTATGTAGCGTATTCTCTAGTGATTTGTGCCATTATTTTCCTTCTTCAATCCTTATGTTCTTATTATACTATGATTAAAAAATAACACAAGTATCCTAAATAAACTAGTATGTTTTTATAATAATAATTCAACCCCAATATACACACTCCTCCCTATAATGGTTATATAACATATTGTTTTTTTGTGTACCACAAACTACTGCCTCGAAAAAATATGATTATAAATTTTTCACTTAACACCACTCATGGTGGCCCAATGATCACACTGTATTTAGATATGATACTTATTATATTTATATATTATTTATAATATATTTATATTTCTTATATTCTTCTATAATTTCTTTTTACAATGTACTTTTAAGATTTCAATAATGTGACAATACAATAATTTCAATAGTGGAATTTGTGGACTATCGCCTCCTAAATGTGATATAACATGATCATATAATAAATGGATCATATAAATTATGGTGTTAATGAAATTATTTAACATATATGATAGATATATTATAATTAAATTATAATATAACTATGTATTTTTAATTTATTATTCAATTAATATGACAATGAAATTAATGTAGTGTTCATGCGTACGTTCGACCTACCATCACCATGAATGATACATTTCATTTATTTTTCCCACATGATATAGAAAATATAAAATATATTTATTATATATATATATATATTTCTATGTGTGTGTGATATTTAAATAATTAATAATATTCTACAGAAAAATGACTTATGACCAAATGTATAATTTTCATGAAAACAAGTTTATTTTTGGCTCAGATACTTAATATCGACAAAACATAGGATATTAAATAAAATAAATAAATAATATATTTAACTCCATAATATGTAATATAAATTGTATAATAAAATTTTAAAAATTTCCATGTAAGGTTGAAATTAACCTACGTATATCATTTAAGACATTAAATAATTAGGAAGACAAGTCTGACTTAGGTTAAGGGACTTCATCTCAATCTTCTTTCATTGATGAATTTCAAGAAATATGAAAATTTATTCTTTTATATGGTGTATATATAGAAACAATGGAATTTCATATCCATATTTAATCAATATTAATGTTTCATATTAAATATTAGAAATTAAATGTTAATTTTTCAATGTTGAATGGCATAACATAAACATTTAATGATTTAATTGTCAAATCGTTTTCTTCATAATATTAAATTACATATTTACTTATATGTTTATAAAAGGAATATATTGGATTTTTTATGTCAATAATTAATTACTTTACATGTTTTCAAAAGGAATATTTGTATATGCAACATTTATAATTCTTTACAAAATGACAAATGGAATGTTTTAAACTTATACAGAAACTATTGATTCCCTACCAAAATAACCATTAATTGATATAGGAGTTCCTTTATAATCCTTAATTTAATATAAAATAAAATTCAATATATTATTCCTTTATTTAGGTATCTTGGTATTTCAAATGGATTCTTAGGTGAAAATTTTATTTTTATAAAGAATTTATTTTCATGTGGGACTAGAAAAATCTTTCAAAAAGGGGTTTTGTGATGAACATGTTTTATTCATGAAATGGTACAAGAGAATCATATGAATCAAGTGATAATGATATATGTTATATTTAGGGTTGATCCCCATTATCGAACACAGGTGATCCCAATATCTACTATTCAAGGTTTGATCCACATTATTACTCATGGGTTATACAGAAATAGCTTATAAAAAGGGTTGGACCATATTATAGCTAATGGGTGGGCCTGATATTTCTTATACAAAGAGTGCCCCCAATTATAGATATCTAATTTTGATGTAAACTATATAGTTATTCCAATTAAGATATTATTAAAAGGGTTTTAGGTATATGATTCTATATTTCACCTAATGATTTTTTTATTTCATGCTATTGTTTTCAGTATTTTTCATTGAATAAATAGAATGTTTATTATTCATGTGAAATAATTTTGATTTATCTTCACAATGAAAATGGATTGGTTTTTCATGTATCAATTAGAAAAACGGTTTTTCGTAATCTTTATTCCCCTTAATGATATTTTTTTGATCATCCATTGTTTTATATGTTTTCAATAGATATATTGTAGAACAGATTCATGGATAGTATCAATGAAAAGTTATAATGATTAAATATGAAAAGAAACAATGTTTCTTTTTAGAAGTATTTATGTTATAGAAGAAACAAATATTGTTCTAAGTGTTTACATTGTATTTATATTTATTTATGTAATTGTTATGGCCTAATTATCTAATTCATGAACCTGAAATTATCTTCAATGTGAATTATTGAGTAACTCAAGATTATGTAATATTTTAGGCTGGACACTTATAGTTTGAATCATAATTCTGTTTATAAAACATTCATGATTATGATGTTTTCAAAAGAGTAAGAGATATCGTCTTGGGGTTATAAATTTAAGGATTGTGTAAAGATAAATATCTTTGAAACCCCTGCTTATGATTAATTATTTGAAATTTTATGGAGACTAAAAGTAATTTTTGAGAAATTAGGGGTTATATATTTTTCGAATGAAAAATGAGAGGTGTGAAATAACCTTTGGGGTTTAAACATGTAACATTTATTTTTTAGTAATTTACAATATTTTTGGAATGTTATAAGAATTTTACTGTTTTTGAAGAAGGACAACATGTAGACCATGTGACAAATGTCATGTCAGACAAAACTGTGGAAATCAATCCCAAAAAGAAAGTATGATTTGGATTTATCACCAAACACTAGAATTTGTCATGTCCCTGATTAGTATGACTTATTCTATTTATATGAATTATTTTTCTGATCAAGAATAAGTTGATTTTGGGAACGTTTTCTTAATCAAATGTATATATTTGGTATATGAAAAAGATTTTTGGAATAATTAATAAGTGTTATTTCAGAATAAATTCTCTATATTGGGAATACAGTATGCCTATGGAAAATAGAACACAATGAGATTTAATATGAGGATTAATGATTTTTTTTTTCAAGAGACCTTGTTTTTATTGTGGACATATTGTGATTAGGGATATTTATGGAAATTATTAACCAATCATCGATAATGTTTGACTTGGATAATTATTTTACTTATAAGACTTCATCAGTAGTCAATGTTATTTGGAGATAAATGATAAAAATTATTGAGGATCACTATATTATCCAATAATTCCAAATTTGGGGATTCATTTGTAGTTCATATTGTTTTTAGGAATTATAAGTTCTATTTTATGTTGAATGGAATATGTATAACAAGGGTATTAATATTGATTTTTGGACAATAAAAGTATTCCCTCTCTATATAAAGGATTGTAATTATTAGGAAATTTTCTAATCTTGTACTAAAAATATCATTTGATTAATGTCTAAAGTGAAGATAAATATATAGTTCATCTTTTTTGGATTATAAGATTCTTTAGAATTTGATTCTAGCACTTCAGTTGTGACCAAGTCATTGTGAATACTCATGGTTTATAGAAAAATGAATTTGTGGTAGATATTTATTAAAGTATGAAACACTTCTAGACATGTATCTAAATTTTCTTATGTTATTATTAAAAATCATAAATAAATTCCACATCATTATTTATAGTTTATTAAAAAAACCTTTTAAATTTTCTATTATAACTAGGAAAATAATTTATCTCATCTCATGTTTATGGTTTTGTTGTTGTTAACTTTTTCATTATAATGTTTTTTATCACTCTTCATCAAAACATGATGGTTAGTTTTCTCTACCATATCAATGTTTTCCTACAAGGAACCCTGGTTTTTTTATCTTTGGTGCCCTATTAAATTCACTGTCTATTTTTTAATTTTGAATTTTATTAGGCATTTTTCGATGGGGTATGATCAATAAAGACAGAGAGACCAATTTTATAATTATGAGGACACAATTTCTAGAAGGGGTAATGTTGTAACATCCAAGGTATTAATAGGATAATATATTTTAATATATATAATGATATTTATGGACAATTTATTAATTTTATGTTAATTTTTAGACATTTTTGGATTTCATACATGACACTCAATTATTGGAATACCCAATATATTACGTTTCACCCCACATTGAGTTATAATGAAAAATATTAAAATATTAATAATATTATTTGAAATGTATGTTAATAGCTAGAAATTATATTATAGTAAATTAAAATAACTAGCTACAATATGATTAAACATGTTTCATAAATGTTTTTATATGTAACAAAAAATATTTCACTACATAAAATGAGAATGAATTTAATTTTTTGGTTAAAACACTATACTATTTTTTAATGTTTGTTCTACAACCTATTCATAACAAACCCAATTTAAATAAATTTTTCCAAAACATATATTTATTATTTGATAAAATAAACTTCTTCTTTAAAATAGGGATATCAAAATATTATTCAGTTTAAATTTTTGTAAATTTCATATAAAATCCATATTTTTATGAATAGTGAAAAATACATCATTTTATTTCAAAACATAATTTTCATATAATTTATTGTTCTAGTTAGATAATCAGGATAGGTATTTTTAAAGGTTAATTTGAATATTTTATATCATTTAATCTAATTAAGGTCATTATATTTAATTTTTCATCTATATTGGACTAAAACACATATAAATCTTTTAAATGATAATACTTCATAAAAACCTGCTTAATGGTTTTGACCATAGAAATTAATTTTATATTAACTACATAAATTTATTTGTTTTTAATTTGGAAAACATTATTCCATAATTTTAATTAAAATATACTTATTTTCTAAAATGTTACCTTTTATTCTTGGAATAATTAATAGTAACTACAGTAATTATTTTTATTTCTTTAGTTAAATGGTATATCATGAATATAAGGGTAAAAAAATATTATAATAGAAATAAAATTTTCTTAAACACATAACAGTCCTCTTGTTTAAGATATTTCTGACCAAGGTCATCCATGGTTCAATTTTAGGACTTTATTGAGAAACATGGGTGTGATAATGACCTTTTATAATATTTAACTTAAAACAAATGGAATTATTAAATAATCATGTATCTTATAACAAAATAAATTATAATATGAATTATATAAATGAAATATTGGGATATAAATATTAATTGTAAATATAAAAATATTTCATAAATAAGGGAATTTTACTTATAATTGTTATAAATTAAAAAAATAAATTTATGACACAATGATGATGAAACAATTATGTTATAAATGAAATATTCAAATATATGATATTATAAATATTAAAATAAATTTTATCTAAGAATTCTAAATCTATACAAGTAGGTTTTGGATGACATCAAAATATGAGATATTATTTAATCTGTTTTACTTGAAGGAATGAGGTTTCAATGATTATAACAAAAGTCAATTAATAAATAGTTTTAAAATTATCATAAATGTGTTTTCAAAACAAATAAAATTATATTATATTATATATTAGTATTTAAAATATATTATTCATATAAATTACATATACAATTTTACCAATTTCATTAATGATCCACTAGTGGTCCTATTTTTAATATATAGTAACTAGAGTAACCTTATATTCTGAAAATACATGAAGTCATGGTGAGTGTTTCTATTTTTAACAAAGGGATAATGAAAAAAGATATGGTTTATTGTGTGACCTAAAGTAGTATAAAACCTACAGAATGAGAGGATTTAGACCCATTCATAAATTATCTTGTAAAATTATTTCATTTAAAGATTTATAATTTCAAAATAAATTTATACTAAAATTATATTTCAAGACTATCCTAAAGTTCCCCTTCACCCTCTTAAAAATGGCCACCAAATCTACAAACTTACTAAAACCTCTCAAGCCAGATGTACTATCCCAAATAATCTCAAATAAGCGCAAAAAATATCTCTTTTTCTTTATGAATCATTACCTTGGTCAGAAGGAAATTCCTGAAAGCCTTTTACATCAAATCAAAAAGAGTTTCCCGTTTTAGAGGTTGCATCTTCTATAATGTTCCTTTCAATTACATTCCTTCATCATTACAGATGGTCTTATTATTCTATGATTATATAAAATCACTATTACAATAATTAAATAGGGATGTTTTTAATAGAATTATTCTAACCACACTTACACACACCCCATCTAATGGATATAGAACATATTTTTTCTGTTTATGAATGAATACTGCCTCCCAAAATGATGATTGTAAAATTTAATCCTACCAACTCTAATGGTAGACATTAGGATGGAACTGTATTTATATTATATATATATATATATATATTATAATTATACTATCTATATGAATCTTTCATTAGAATTTAAATAATAAATTTATGTGTTCCATAATGTTTAAATACGATAATTTAGTTATGAATGTGTGGACTAAAACCCCCTCAAAGTGATATGACTTGTTCATGCTATAAAAGGAACATATAGAGGATGGATACAATGTAATTATATAACATATATAACATATTTATTATATAATATTAATAATACACCATTTTATCTTTTATTTGTTATTCTTTTAATATTACAACGAAAAAAAAGCAGTGTTCATGTATACATATGGTAAAATATTTCCATGAATGGAACATTTCATTTCTTTTCTAAAAATGTCATGGACTATGATAAATACATATAAACTAGATTTATATAATTTTTCTATCATGAATAATATTTTTTTGATAATGGACTTATGACAACTAGAATAATTTTCATCAAAACAAGTTCTTTTTTCACTAAAATACCGTATATTGGTAAAACATCCAATATGAACATAATAATTTACAAATTGCTATAACATGATAATATTATATATTAAATGAATAATAAATTTTAAAAATTTTATGATGAAGATATAAATTAACCTATGATTATTATTCAGGTAATTAAATAATGAAAAAGACATTTCAGAATCATGGTAAAAAAATTCATCTCAATCTCCTAACATTGAGGCAATGTTTTTTGTAAATATGCACCCTTATTCATTTATAAGGTTTATATAATTATTCTATGAATTTTTATATCTAGTTTTTATTTATAAAAATTATTGTTATTAATTCATATATATTAATATTTAAATTTTTAATGTTGTAAGGGACACCTTGATCATTTATAGATTTAAATTTCAAATATTAGATTTCTAGATATTAAATTACATAATTATTTATATGGGTATAAGAGAAATATATGGTAATTTTTCTCGATCATGAATTTCATTAATTATTTTAATAAGGATTTTTTTATTCAATTCATTTTACTTTCATTGAAAATTGAAAAAAGAGTTTTTTAATGTATATAGTGACATCGACTTCTCTGCCGCCATAACCGTTATTTTATATTTCACATTCTATATAAACATTACTATATTTTAAAATTAAAATAAATACCTTAGTCTATTATTAGGGTATCCTCATATTGAAAATGTATTATTAAATGAAAATAGTTTTTTATAGGATTTTATTTCATATAGGTTTAGAAGAATCATTAAAAAAAGAATTTGTGATGAATTTATTTTATTCGTGAAATGATACGTGAGTATTATATGAAACAAGTGAGCCTGATATAGAATATATGAATAGTTAATCCCCATTATAGCTCTTGGGTGAGACCAACGTAGCTTGTAAGAAGAGTTACACAAAATTATAGATATAGGTTGATCCCTACACAGCTTATATGAAGGTTTGAGACCCATTATATCTCACAGGTGAGCCCGAAATATCTTATTTTAAGGGTGATCCACATTTTAAATCTCTAATTTAGAGAATAATTATATGGTTATTCAAATTTGATATTTTTCTAAATGGTTTCATGTATTTGATTCTATAAATCCACAAAAAAAATTTTATTATCTTGCTATTCGTTTTAGTGTTTTTCATTGAGCGAATAATGTTTGTGTTATTCATGTGAAAATGTTTAATTTCATATAATAAAAAACATTGAATGTGTTATCTTGTTTTAAAAACAGTAGTGTTTTTTAATTATTTTTATATCTTTTGCTCTGTATTTTATGCTCACCCCATGTTTTTAAAGTTTTCACTGGATTAAATGTATAATAGAGTCAAGAACGAACTCATGAAAAACGTTATGATGATTAAACATAAAAGGAATCCATGATTATTTTTAGATGATTTATTATATGGAAGAAATGGATAATATTGGATGTTTCCACTTTTTATTTCTATTATTTTCTTATGTATTAGTTGTTGTACAAATTCATTAATACTCTAAACCTTAAAATTTCCTAAATCTGAATTCAGGACATAACTCAAGATTATCAATCATTTAAGGCTGGGGACTTATAGAAATAGTGTAAAATCAGTTTATAAATACATTATAATATGATATATAATGTTTAATTGATAACATAATTGGTTTTTCATCAATTTGAATCTATTAGATAATAATCCCAAAAATCAATGTGATTGGAGAATATAAACTTCTTTCATGTTGAACGAAACACATTTGTAATTTTAATTGGGTATAATAATATCTATTGTTTTTATCGGTTCTATATTTACATTTATAGGATTATTATATTTTCATAATACATTATATTAACATTTCTATAATTTCTTATATTATTAGAATATTGTGTAATTAAACATTGTCATTTTGGGGACTTAGGTTAGAAACCTTAAAATATCATCAGTGAACATACCCTGTTAAATTAGAACATCGTTAAATTTCCTCCAGAATATTATTCGTAAATAGTTATAACTAATATACATTATATAAAATTTTCGATTATCTATTAATGGAATTCATGAAAAATTAATCACATCACTCCATAGAGTTTTTAGTCCACACATATACCTGAGGCATGTTAGCATTTTTTTCTGTGTGTATGTATTATAAATTACTAAATATAATATATTTAATTAATCATAGAAATAATAATATTAATATATATATATATATATTGGTTCAATATTTATAACTATCCATTTTAGATGGTGATGGAAAATTAATTACCCCATTTTCTAAAGACATTATACCATACCTGGACATAAGAACAATTTTTATTTCATATAGGATGAAAAGGGAAATAAAAAATAGTATAAAAAACAAAATAATAAACTATTTATTATATATATTATATTGATGTAATAATATTATAATTCTTATATATCATTTAAGGTATGTGCAAAAAAGATACATGACAAAATACATTTATTAGTTACAAATATTAATTTAAAAGTGTTAATTCGATTACACTATAATTGCTCTCCCAGTAATCTTTTGGAGGGAAACAACCAATTGAAAATGGGGAGGGATATTGTAAATTAATTTTGGTAGAACATTTCCAATATAAATATATTTAGTGGTGTGATATGTTGAGTGGAGGAGGTCCCTTTTATATTTTCAGTAAGGGAAAGACTTGTATATATTCAAAACCATTATATATTAAATGTGTTCTTATCGAGGATTAGTGGAACATAATGAATTAATAATTTTATATAATTTTATTAGTTTTGAAATAAATTCACATATTTTATAAAAATATGATTTTTTCTATTGGGGAAGGATTTTTCAATAATTGAATATTTTTCCCATGTTACCATAGGGATTTTTTTTGGAAAAATATACTATTTATAATGACCCAAAATAAAATTAACCACAGTAATAAATATTAGACTCATCATTCTATATATGAGAACCATATTTAATTTTTATATTTTCATATGTTTATGATATTATTAATCATATTATTTTGCAAAGATATTTTTTTAAAAAAAATATATGATTTTAGGTGTAAAAATATTCCTATATTTTTATGAAATATAATTTTTATTCCTATGTAATTATTTACATAAAACATAATCAAAGATATCCGTTATTAAATTAAAAATAATTTAAAAATGGGACTATAAATTTCGATTAATTAAATGAAATAAATCATAGTTTTATTATAATATTTTGTATTTATCAAAATTCACATAAAAAGTAACTTAATTTTAAAAATATAAAAAACACACTCCAATGTAAATGTGAATATCTAAAATGAAGAATTAATTCAAAATTATATATATAAAATTATATAAATATTTAATTTTACAATTATTTTTTTAACAAACGATTTCTAATATAATTTTTAAATGATATGATGTGTAGTGGAAAGGGTCTATATCATTAATTATTACATCGTATAGGATGATTTCGTTAATTAAATTCCAAAAAATTATACAGTTTCATCCCTTGTATTTTGAAAAAAAATATTTTTATATATTAGTTTTTACTCATTCCTTGTATCTTTTCCATTATTATATGTTTAATCTTCTTACATGTTATTTATCCTTCGGTCATTCACCAACATGGTTGTTCAATTCCATAACAAATTCACTATAATATCAGGATTTTTGAATACTATATATAGTAAGATAAATCATGATAATATTATATTTTGAATAAGATTATAATAAGAATTTTTTCTGGTGTGTACTTATTCAATATAGAGATTCATTAAATGATATGACCTTTACAATGTCAAAGTTGATTATCAAACTGATAATTAACAACCCTAATTAATTAAAAAATTTATAATTCCCAAATTTATATAGTTATTAGTTTCCATTTTATATTGAACATTATAAAACCCTTCCATGTAGATTCATTCAATTTCAAATGATATCCCATTTGAAATTCAAAAACATTACTTTATATTTTCATAATATGATTATTAATAGTATTCACAGTTTTTGTTTTATCCTCAATGGTATCTAGGACTACAATATTCCATAAAATATTTTTTTCATAAAAATATTGATTGAAACAAAACAATTTATAAAATGAATAACATGTATTCATTTGAATTCATGAATTTATGAAATTTTCATATGAAAATTATACTAAATTTAAATAGTAATAACATTTTCCATTAATTTCTAGTAGGCACAATCAAAAAAAATCTTTTAATACTTCAATTGACTATTAAAACATAATATCTATTTAGGTGTGGTATATGGTTTTAAATATTTAATGTTGTAATGACTCATATGAAGAATCTCTGAAAATTTCATTGTAATCCAAAGCATAAGATCTGATACTACTATAATAGGTTGTCACTGAAGTCCCAAAAAAATAATTAATATTGATTTATTCAAGGTTACCTTGAATTCTATCTACACTTATAACATTTAAATGTGGATTATATTTTAAAAAATGAAAAATAATCCATATATAATCAATTTATCTAGCTGATTTTGGAATCTAGTGTCAATGTATATATTAATTTCATCACATTTAGTCCTAGGAAAATTTAAATTTTGTATGAAAGTTTTTCATTGTTTTTTCAGATATTTGATCTATCTAAAAAATAAGAATACTGATATATAATTTCAAATATCACCTTAATTTTTATACCATGATAATTATTCCATCAAATATCTATACATTTGGGTGATACCATTTATTAATGAAATATTTGAGCTATTGTATTCATCTAATAATTTTAATATCAGGTCATTTATTGTTTTAACACAAAACCATATCCCAAATTTTAATATTATAACTTCGATAATGTATTTTACCAATAAAAAATCCTTCGGGTATTTTAATAAGAATAATAATTGGCATTATTTTTTTACAATTACAATGTATTTTTGGGTTCTTTAGGGTTATTCTCCAAATTTGATAATTCATTGGGCATGTGTTTTAAGATAAATATTATTTTTATTCATATTCCCTTGACATGATATATATATATATATATATATATATATATATATTAGAATGATCCATGGATAATATTATTTTCTTAGGCTATTAAGTCATGAGATCATTTTTTTTCATTTTATATTACATTTCTATTTATCCTGGCATATTGAAAAACATTATTATTTTATGTTTTATTTTAATATATATATATACCCTTATAATGATTTAAATTATTATTATTATAATACCCTTGAGGAAATTTAGATTAATATACCCTTACAATGAATATCATCTCACCCATTTAATATGTTTCCATTTATTAGGATATAGCAAAGATTATAACCAATAACAATTATGAAGGAAATCGTATGTCACATGATTATGGAAAAGCATCAACCATTGTTATAAAATATGTTACAGATGTTTCTAGCCATGAATGATGAAAACTAATTTCATCCTATGATTTTGTTATTTCATTTGATTTGTAATGTTTATATGATTGAAAAGAATTAATATTATTATAATTACATCTACAATATTATTAATTATAGTGTTTGAAGAAAAAGTTTTTTAGTTAATCATTATCGATTGTGGGTCTGTGAAACATAGTGTCTATACCAATAAAATGTTAAAGGAAGTTTTTTTATTTAAAAGAGATTAAACATATTAAAACAATAGTCAATTTTTATTTGTTTACTATTATATAATATCTTCATTATTTCATATATTCAATTTTTAAATTTTAAACATGAAGAGGGAATTGATTTTGTTTTTTTGAATTTGGTGAATTATTAAAATAAATAATTAGATTCAATAAAGCATGAATTGTGTTTCATGTGTGTCCATATGAAATAGATTACTAAAGGAACCTAATATTCATTTCTTATTAATAAAAATTTTGGTCATTCTAAATGGTATAAGATATACCAATGTTTATTTTTCTCTAATTGTAGAGTACGTTGATAACATATCCTCCAAATTTGTACACCTACATTATTTTATAAAAAGATATCCTCATCTAATAAACATGTTATACACTATAATGGATCGCATATACTATCCTATCCTCTATTTAAATATTGGCTCAATGGCGATTTAGAAGATGATCATCATACTACTTCGACGAAATCTCTATATATCACCCATATTCCCCAAAATTATTTCATCTCATATTAGCCACAAATATCATAGGATAATGATTGATATTAAATTACACTGAAAAATACTTTTATACAATCAATTCATTCGAGATTACACTTTTCTTTTCATATGATAGTATCTAATTTTATTTATACATCATTTATAATTTTCTCATTTTATGTAACATATGTGTATAATTTTTTTAATATCAACAATATTATGGGTGAAATCGGGTGATATTATATATTGGTCATATTAATTATCTATAAACTAAGAGGGTGAGTGTGATGAATTATATTATATCTCTTTTCATTCAACACTTCACGATATTGTTTTTAAAAAATTATTATGTTATATTGATCCCCTAATCCTGGTTATAATCATTAATACAGTAACAAAATATCATATTATAAATTTATTAAGATTATCTATATAAAGATAATATACATTGAAATAATAGATTATTTTTATATTATTTTTATTCACTATGTATACTTATACTCTATAAAAATAATAACTGATCACTACAAACCTTAATATTTATATCATTTTGATATTAATTAATATCACATTCATCACCCAACAATTGATAATGCACTTGTATTCCAACAATCTATCTTCATATTTTTTTAAAATAATAATTACCTCTGGATAGTGTATAAATCATCCTTTATTTCATGTAATTTAATTGGAAGTTATTAGAAAACACTCCCCTTCCAAAACATTCTAGAGTGATCCTAAAATATATCTTATCTATTCAGTAAATTGTTTTATCAATCTACTATAACAGACTTTTTTATTTATTTCGAATATTATATAATCACCATTTTTTGTGATAATTTTTCTAAATTATTATTCAACATATAAGACAATTCTCTAGTTGAAAATAGAATATCATCAAATGTTTATATTTTATTATTCCACGTGTAATTCCAATCAAATTGAGAAATACTTTTAAAATAGAAAAATCCAAAATATTAAGTAAATTACTATAAAAATATAATAAATTACTAATTTTGATGTCAAAATATATAAATCTCCTACACTACATGATTCATGGTTATCTATTACATCAACAATATTTTCACTTCACATCATTTTAAATAATTATAATAAAATTAAATAACCTCATTTTTATGTTGATTCATTATCTAGTTTAGTATCAATTTTATTTATTACTTTTATTTTTTCATTTATATTTTTTTATAAAATTGATTCCGATGATTGTTAACATAAAAAAAATATAATCAGTATGTTTTCTCAATACATTGAAGATGTTTTTTAGGTACTAATATATTTACACTTATATTCCTATAATATAAATTTATTGGTGAATTATTTAGTCATATAAATACATTCCACTTACATTTTTTTAGTTTTAGAATACCATTATGTTAATTAAGTAGAAAATTAAATTTATATTATGATGTTTATATATATCATATCATATTTTGGATGATTACAAAATTCCTAGTAATTACCATTATAATTTTTTGGATGAATGTGAAAAAAAATGATAAACAAGATGAACATTATACACTAGTAACTTGTATCTAACAGTATTCATAGAATGAAACATTGACACAAGTAACATTTCCAATATATAAATTTTTAATAATTGAAATCAAATGTATGATGTCTTTTGACAAATAAATAATATGAGGATCCTTTAAAATTCCCTAGTGATTCTTATGATGATAACTAATTACATATATTTATTTGTTGAGTGTTTTATATAATATTTCTGAATTCATCTCCTCTATTTTAAATTTTTCATATATTTATGACATAGTTAAAATTTTAATATCCTTAAGAAACATAAATTCTTTATAATTACAATAGAATACATAAAAAATTTAAATTTTTTTCATGTTAGGATCTTTTAAAGACTTTTATAGGTCACTTTTAACAAAATACAACACCATTACAATTATAAAAACTAAAACACTATTATATATTCATATTTTCAAAAAAATAGCCATTTTATAATTCATGGAACAATGAAATAGTTTCCAAAATAATTTGATTGAATCCTTTATTATAGAACAGTTCAATCCAATATAACAATAGAAATACCTTCATTTTCTGTACTGTATTATTGATTAAATAAAAAAATTGATAATTCCAAATTAGTTAATATAATATTTGGAAATAAAACATAAATGAAAATACCCTCACGAAAAATCATTATATAAATTCATTTTCTATAAAACACATCTATAAAGCCACTAAATCTAAATACATATGTATATACACTAACCCATTCCTATGAATTAGCATAATAATATACACATAATATATATGAATAAACAGTCCCTAATGACATCATTTAAAGCATTGATAACTAACCTAAAATACAATTTTTAAAATCTTCTCCCTTATTAGTAATAGGCCTAATGACCACATCATAAAATTATTATGAAATTTTATGAAAAAAAACCTTAAAATATAGTTTGTTTCACTACATTGATACAGAATGAAAATCCCTTGGGGAGTGGGGGTATCATCTATAAACAATTATAGTTAATGGAGTGCATATTTCTAAAATAACTAACCTATTTAAAATATTCCTTGGTATGAAAAATTATTTGGATATCGATAACCAAATTTTGTGATTGAACATAATAAAATAGTAAATTTCAAAAATAATATATATTTAGGTGGTGAAATGATATTTCAGAATGTTGATCAATTTTATTGAATGATTATTGATATTTTTTAACATAAATATATCTCTCATTGTAACAAATTGTTGTAGAAGGATATTATATATCATCTACATTATCCTCAAACTATTTAATTAGCAATATAAATTTCCAAGACAAATGTGTAGTCATAAAATATTCATGTATTGTAGCTATAGAATAAATATTTTCTTACTATTTTATAATAAAAAGAATTCATATACTTCTATGATTGTTATATCTTATCGATACAAAAATGTAATCCTCATTTGAACCCTCTAATATGTATCAGTGTATCTAAAAAACACATTATATTATGTTATATGTCAGAATATCTAAAAATCTACTCTGATATTGATATAACAAAATTAATATTGTTCTCTACTACCATGTGTTCTTCCACAAAATTTCATCAATACCACGTGACTTATCAATTTTGAAACACAAAAACTAGTGTTATTGTTTCTAGGTATAAGAAAAACATAGTAATATGTGTATTCTCTATGATAATTACCAAATTTCCATTACCATTTGATGAACATTTATTCTTCAAATCTTTTACTATTTTATTCATATTTTTATATTAAATTCCAAATATTAGGAGTATTTTCTTTCATTTTTATGAATGAGAAAGGAATTTTGATGTCATTTTTTATCTTACCAGTAATCATGTGTATATAATAAACATTGAAAAAATTAACATCTTAAATCCACACATAATTTTCTATTAAAATAGTATAGAATGTGAAGCAATAAAATAAATTAAAATTAATTATGTCCAGAAAATGATAACAGAAATCCTCATTTCTTTTAAAATATAAATATTGATATTTTTTATCCATATAACAACCATTGAATCCATTATCTCTCATGTATAGATCATTCATAAAATAAAAATATCACACATGTTTTTTCCAATAAAAATAATTCACCAATAATAAAAAAATTATTTTATGTATATCTATAGGAAAAACCCACAATTTAATAATTAACACTTCCTCCTTCTACATTCTACTGTGAATTAATGATTTTACATCCATTAATGAAGTATTAAATCCAAAAGACACTGAATGATTCCAAAAATTGTAATATATTGCGATATTTCTTAAATAAAAAATTATCATTTACATTAATTAATATTAATTTAAAATACTCATTTCCCTCATGATTGTTTTTTCAAATATCTCTCCCTGTATTGTTTTGGATATTATGAAGAACATGAAATCATATCCAATGAATTTTTCATTGCACAATCTTGGAATAATTTATCATATTTTATATATAATTATTTAGTTAACATTTTTATTATCAATTAAACCATATATAGATTTTTATATACCTCATAAAAAATCCTTGAATCTTTTTGATATTTTTCAATGTTTTTATAGAGGAATAACTCTGTATTTTCAATGGAGTCTCCGGGTCTCCAATAATATTTCCATATATGATATTATTTGATAAAAATTTTATTTTTATATAAATCAATTATGTTTTAATTATAAATAAACAATTTTCCAATTAAATTTATAACACCCTATGATTCCCCAAGGCCACTCACATAACTATCATCTTCCATAATCATTTCACCATCATTTTTCCCTTTTAATTTTTCGATTTTGATTAAAAATTTCTAATTATAAAAAACAATTATCTTTTTAATATGTATATATATATATATATTTAAAATTATAATTTTTTATAAATTTTAATAACGGATTTTGTATCAATATCAAGGGAAAATTATTTAATTTTAATGAGATTCAACCATGATGTTTTTTTATTAGGATATATCATTTATATAATAAATTTGAATGTAATTTATCATCACTTTTATTTTTTCCACATCTCAAAGTCAGTATTAAATTCATTATTTTGTCTTAAATATATATTATAGAGTCTAATTTAAAATTATTTCATTATTAAATGATTTTATAGATTCCTCTCATTCATTATTTTATTGGTTATAATACTAATTATATGGTTTATCTTTTTAATCAACCTATTTTTTGAGGTGTTCCCACATCAAATAATTTCTTCCTAATTAAATTATTCTTTTGTTATTTTTATAATAAATCATTATTCCATTCCACTTTATTATTAATATAGAGAATATTTTTTTCATTCAATGTATCATCTCCTCAGATCATTGATAATGAGTAATGCACCATTAAACATCAGTATAATTATAGATGACCATCATCCATTACATCCCACTCATATAATTGAAAAAAAATTAATATCTCTTTATATGAATTTTATTGTATTAAAATGTCATCATATAAATTATGTTCACTATATCATGACACATCATTACATTTTTCATCTTTTTTCATTCATGGATTCATTATGTATTTCATTTTTCGGAAACTATAACTTTTTTTGAGTAAGATCTACAGAGATATTGTTGATAACATATATTGTTTAAATATTCACGATGTCTTCATTATAATTTCGTATCAAATGGAATATCATGTTGATGAATAAATATTTCTTTTGTCCCAAATGGCCTGAAGGCCTTCTTTTTATAGATTTTTATAACCCCCTTTTCAAGGAACTAGGGGGAACCCTTACAAGGCCCAAAGGCTTAGTGATTACATGACCCGTAGGTCTTAGAAAATATATATACATTACATGGAACTACTCCAAACCAACTTCATCATCAGGATATTAACTCTCTATATTGGGAAGCTTGTTCGACATAGCCTCATGGGAATGCATAGGTTGGTGCCAATGGAAATGACATACTCTCTCTTTAAAACAAATCCCCATAGCATCTGCAATGCTGAATTCATATTCTATGAATCCCCATCTGGAGCCTTCTCCATGTAGATTCTATATTGTAAATTTAATCAGAATTTCAGGATGCCTGAAGGCCATATGGTGGCATGAAGGCCTTAATGTGGCCCGAATGCCTTACTGGCCTGAAATCCTTGGGTGGGAAAAAGTCGTTAAAGAAATTTGGCCCAAAATGGTGGCCTGATAGCCCAATATAATGAATAGTTATGGATTCTATAGAACCAAACAATACCTATTATAGTACCTACTATTGTGCCTGCTACATCACTACCACATTCCTGCTCCAGAAAACTATAAATTATTTCTATGCACAGTTTTGGACATGGGTCTCCCGGATGCACTTTTCGAGTCCTCCCAATCTCGGTTGGGGATATTGTACTCATAATTCTCTTAATACATAGATATAAAGAACAAATATTTTTTCACTATTAATGACATAGACACCACCTTTATGAGAAACCATTTCATGAAAATTTGGATATATCTTCTTTTAATAATTCTGTTTTCTGTATTTTCACAATGAAATAGGTAACATGATTTATATAAAAAATATATGTGGTGATTACAAAAACTAATATTAAATAGATACATTAGGATCAATTCATACTCACATATTTTATCTTTTTTGAGATATTTATCATCATTCCTCCAAAAATTCCATAGAGGGAATCATAGATTTTTATTATAAAACATAATCATGAATGGTTTCTTATTCCATGTAATATGGTTCATAAATGTTATGAAAAAAGTACATCATAAAATATGATCTATTTCTCACAATTTTCATTATCATTGTTAGTTTTATAATTTATTCAAAAAAATTCATTTTTTTTAATTTTTTCCTTCAGAAATTCATTATACATTTCTTCCTTCTATTTCATCATATATTATATATATTTACAAAGATGAAAGAAAATATTGGTTTTAAACTCATTGGTGAAGCATAAAACTTAAAAAATATTCCCATTTATGTCTCCTTTTAGATATTACATTACACTTATAATGATCAGTTCAGGGACATATTCTTATAAACATCATTCAAAAAATATATTCAATATATAAAATCCATGAATTGATATTTATAATCAATTGTTTTTATTCTCTATAGACATAAAATTAATTCTTTAGATAGATCCAAACTATATTTCTTAAATCATTATTCTATAATAATGTCATTTGATAGAAGTGGTATTATTTTTTTCATCATTTTTCATATATAATAAGAATAGTATATTCAGAGTCTCTCAAAACAACCTTTATATGTAGAGTGTGTTCCCATGGGATTATATAAAACATCATTAGTTTTTAATTGTAATAATACCTTAATCAAATATACCATCAAATATAAAAAAAATTTAGGAGGGTATTTAAATTTATCATTAAATAATTATTCTGGTTATTAATTAAATTTTAAATCTGTTCACTCAAGTATCATG
Source organism: Viscum album (assembly GCA_963277665.1). Classification (NCBI taxonomy): domain Eukaryota; kingdom Viridiplantae; phylum Streptophyta; class Magnoliopsida; order Santalales; family Viscaceae; genus Viscum; species Viscum album. The sequence goes on along the minus strand of OY728122.1, from coordinate 262,461,544 downwards.
GTGTCAATTCGATTGATTGAAGCATTTGATGTCCATCATTATTTTCAAATATTATTATGGATTACCTTTTCAATTCCACATTTAATTTGACACAATCATTCTATGTATATATATATATAATATGATTCAATTAATTTTTTCATTATATTAGTTATCATTTTTGAATTCTAAAGAATAATATATTTGAATCTGTAATATTTATCATTTAAATTAGAAAAAAATATTCTTGACTATAAATATATGTAATTTTTTTAGTCAAACACCACTCTATTGGAAATAGTTCATAGTACCGATATGTTTCAATTCATAGTAGGGAGGGATCTATTTTAACCTCTGGGTTTACTCTTCATTATAATTTAAAATGATAAACACCATTTTATTTTACTTCTATTATGTCTATTAAAACCACAAGAGCATCCTCACCAGGGTAGTTTAATTCCTGAACATAGACTAATGTTGATTCTTCTATGATTTCCACATTTCCAACAACATTGATCGTTTTATATTTTTTATTTATAAAATGGATATTTCTTTATTTTTTTCTCCAATTATTGATTATAAACTTTTATTCATCCTCTTAAAAATAATATGATAATATTTTTATTTTATTTAAGAAATATTTCAATCCTTTCATCACTATAATAAAACTACTTTAAGATATACATCTAAAAAACCATCGAACTATGCTGATTTTGTGGATGGAAATGAATTGATTAATCTATATCCCTATCTAAATGAATATATTTCATGATGATTCTCATTTTTTCAATGAATTATGCACTATTGGGATTATTATTTTTCATATCCTTCCAACCACTGGTCGATATATCATATATATAAATTTTTTAGTTATGAATATGCAGTTTTAAATCCTTTGGTTTTTTCTTTATTTGAGAAGTGATATAGTAACATTTAAATATGGTTGAAATATTTATAAGACCCCATTTAACATTATAATATCAACAATAATTTATTTTGGTCTATATATAAAATCCACAATTATTTTCACCAATATAAATATTTAATTATGAAGATATGTTAGGTTTATTATCACATCATCAATAATCATCCATTGTACATGAAATTGATATAATTATATGATGGAATATATTTTTTATATTTCGAGTAAATTTTAATAAACTTAAGAGGAGGCATTATAGGTCACCCCCATAAAATATATTTGTCTAAAAAGAAATTCTCCCAAACCATGGAATCTTTTTTTATTATCAAACTCTCTCAAAATTACATTGAATATTCTCAAAATTATAGGACATAAAAAAAGTGATTATTTATTCTACACAGAATTCCATTCAAACTAAAAAAATTATGTCATTAATTGAGTAAGATAATAATTCAAAAATATCTCCATCAATTATTGGAACCCCCTTATGGTTATTAGTTTCTGATATTGTCGATATTAGAGTGAAAAATTCAAGAGGAATATCTCAATAATAAAACAAAATGAACACAAACATGGTTAATAATATGAGGATGGTGGTGAATTGGGGTGTGTATATTTTTATTCACCCCCCATAAAAATGGTTAAAAAAATTATGGAATCTATCCCCATGGAAATGATGTAATAAATTAGTGATGTAATGTTAATAGAGATAAACATTACATGTATTTAATTAAAAAATGATAATACCATGATTTTTAGATGGTGATCAATAAAGGAACCTAATACAATATATAAAATCCATTATATTTAAAATATAATGTATTCAAAAATAAATTATATGTTTCTTTCCATAATTGAATAATGAATAACTACATGATATTCCATTAAGATGAAATTAAATACCCATACTTTATTATATCATTTTAATACACCATCAATCAATAGAAATTACACATTGGATTGTTTAGTAATAAGTGATTATCCAAATATATTATATTGATACGAGTTCATGAATTCCTTCTTCATATCAATCATTTAATAATGATTTTTTAATCCTTCTTATCCATTCTTTAAAATTATATTATCATTCTATTATTCCAACATGTTATAGTTCAATCAGATACATTGATATAACTAAAATATCATTATTATTTTTCTACTAATATATATTTAATTACTAATGTACTAGAAAAAAAATTAGAAGATGATAAATTGAAATTGGTGGATGTTATTTTTAAATTCAAATTTCACCTCCACTATAAGGTTTTTGGTGTTTTTTTCTAGATTCCCCAAAAATAAGTGTATTTTTGTATCTTTATTAATGTTTTTACCATATGATAGTATATTTATAATATCATTAATTAGTATTTATTGGGTTTTTAATATTGGAGACTATTTTCCAACTACAACTAAATAGGGAGTCAAATAACTTTAGAAGAATTATTTTAGCGATTGTTTATAAAAGCGCTGATAGATATCATACACATTTTGAATTTAATATATTTTTTAGAAACTATTTAACCTAGTATGATTAAATGTATTTATAGTTTCAACCACTTAGACATGACTAATGGTGGTTAAAACTACTATAAAACCGTTGAATAAATCATTATTTTAAAAATTATTTTTGTTTTACTATTCACCGATAGATATGGTATATTTCTATATTTTATTCATATATAATTGTGTAGCATTAAATTATTTTATATATATGATATATGTTGTTTTAACCACCTATAAATAATCCTTGAAATTTAAAAGTGCCCATAAAAATTTGGGATTAGAATAGAACAATATTCCATTCTATACAGATCAGTATTTAACAATTAATATAACATTAAATAATAATATTATCTAAAAAATATATTATAATAAAAATTGACCAGTTTCTGTATATCAAAATAAATAATTTCATTTCTCACCACCTAAGTCGATTAAAATTTAATGTATACAAAATCATTTTTTATGAATTGTAGACAAATTCAACAGTACATATTTATATACAATATAATAATGTATCCCCATCACTCTCAATTTTGCGGTCACGCTCATTCCTATCACCTACTTAACACATTTCCCCATATGGATATTATATTTAATGTTGATAACTAAAAATCAATAATTACACTATATTATTATTTATAAAATAATTACAGATCAAATGATGCAATATATACATTAAAATTTTAAAACACATCTTATAATATAATTGTTTATTAGATAAATCATTTTCAAGAATCAAATTATAACATAATGAACCAGGATAATCCAACATATTTTTAATGGTACTATAAGAAATAATTGGTTGATTTAAAGATTCTTATAAATCATGAGAATATCTTATATGTGGCATGTGATAAATTGATTTTTTCTAACCATAATAAGGATGTAACAGTGGGAACCTTAACTATATTATAAAATAATCATGATTTATTAACTAAATATAACCCAATAATAACAATGCACATCCTAAATATGAGATCATCTATAGGATACATAATCTATGAAATTATATTTTCCCATTTTTCATAATGACTTATTCACTAAATGTTTAAATATTACAATACACTACGGATATTGAATCAAAATATGATTTTTGATAGTGAGATATATTTTCATACATGAATATATTTGATTGAATGGAATTTCTATATATTCAGTTTAATCTATAAACTAAATCTTAAATTATGAATAATAAAGGATTTGTAAAAACATGTTTCGATATTTTTAGGTAAATATTTATGTGTATGAAAAAAAATTATTGTAATTAAAAGGAAAATTAACTAAAAAATGACAATATAAGTGAAAATTTATGAAAATTACTAATCATAAACACCTTATAAGGTTTTCTAAATATTCATATATATTTTGAATAATTCTCTAATACATAGTATCCCAATCACATTCTTCTATTGATACATAATTAATCACCATTTTAATAAGTCATTATCTATCAGTAACAAAATCACCAAGGAATGGTTATAATTTTATACACTAGGATATGAAAAACCTAAAACAATATACTATAGAAATCATTGAAGAATTTTTATTTTAACATTGATAAAAATTAAAACATGGATTCTCCAATACCCATGGCCATATTTTAGATTTTTTTTATCATATTTAATAACTATTTTCATACCATACTATTAGGAATATGAAGCTTACATTGAATGATTTCATCCCAAACAACATTGAGGTGAAACTATAATTAAAATAATATGTAAAAATAATTATAAATAGAAAAAAATAATTTGTTAACAAATTTTTTTAATTTGGTTCATTTATAAAACATCAATATTATTTCTTTTGTACATAATAGAATAACTCTACCTATACAAGAGAATAACATACATAATACACTTATTTCAACAAATTGATAAAAATACATGTTTTAGAAAATAAATTATTGATATGTTATAGATATGTAATTTTTTAATGTATATGGAGCCTAAAGATATAATTTCATAGAGAATCTAATTTACCCAAATGTGTTGGGAATCACAAGATTCCCTCATTTGGTATGATTTCAAATATGAAAATCATTTTCAATTAGTATATCCATAAAACTTGAAATGTTAAGAAAATAGTTTTATAAATTTTATATCATTTAATAATACACTAGATGGGATATATAATGATGATTGTAATAGATCATATTTTCATATTTATAATTTTTTTAAATGATTTAATCCCTTACCATTAATCTATTTTATCTTATTTGCATCATTGTTTTTCTTTGGGAGAGTTTTGAGCTTATATGCGAAAAGTTGTTATTTCTGGACATTAAACAGATTTATCTTTCCTCTGTATTTTGATACTAACTCCTACATTTTTCATCCAATAAACCTTATTATTTTTTATAGTATTATGCAATTCAGGTGAAACATATACGTTTTCAGGACCCAAATCCAATTTTAAATCCAACAAGCCAACAAAAATCAAACAATATGAACACTTATTCTGGACAGAAGAATAGACATGACTTTACTCAATGATCAATATATCAGGATACCTACCACAAAATGGGGTAATAATAGATGGGTTAAAAAACCAACTTGAATACGAATTGACACATTAAATTTCATGGACAACCTATTTGATTAAGGTAGCCCTTCAACCTGTAAAATTATGGTTACTGGAATAGTGATTAGCGGCTAGAATAAGTCATGTATACTAATTCTCCTATATCTCATTACACACGGATCAAAACACTTTCACATGTCCTGGGTAGATTTCCAATGACATTTATCACATCCTATAAGAAGGGTCCTCGGCCTGATTTGGCTAGATGGTGGGATAAAAGATGCTATCATTCTTATGGGCAGATTCTGGAGGACAAAATTATGTTCTTGATTTTATTTATATTGTTATTCATGGTGGTAGAGGAAGAAATATAAGATACAAATCATAAGGAAAATATGGGTCTCCCTGAACTATATGAACACATATTGGAGGGAGTTCAAGAGGATACAAAAGAGGTTTTCCATGAGGAAATAGATAGAGGTGATGAAAAAATTGAATGGGATTAATTTTATTTTGATTCCTCATGATTTAATTTTGTTCAAATTGAAATACTTATATATTCTCTCATTGAATATAATTTTGATACAACATACCTTTAGAAACAAATGGAGAACGAAGAATAAGTTGTAAAAGTGGAAAGCAAGGGAGTGGAGAACTCATTCATTATCCTCCCCTAGCCATTCATGATTAATATAATTTTCATTGGGGTAGATTTGGTGTGCTATATCCATAAGGAACTCATCAAAAAGAAAAATTATCACACTGTAAGAAGGATATGTTGGTTTTTCATATTAAAGAAACTCATCCCACCATCTAATCGGGGATAACCAACTGAAACTACCCATCAGCAGGTAGTCAAAACACAGGGCCCACAAGGGGGATTAAAAAAATTTCTATCATTATATTATCATTCTCATTCTATTTTCATTACTTTAAATTATGTTATTATGTATTATTATCTACCTTTGTTTGTAGGTTTTTATGTGAATAACACTTAGGGGATTAACTCAAAATTTCACTACCAATATGTCAGGTTGTAGATTTTTTTTACAATTTATTGATTTATATTATTCAATTAAATATATTCTTACATGTTAAATCAATTTGAATGAATTGTAGACACTGAATCATTTAAGTGTGGGGGAGGGAACAATTATAGTTTAGTATTTTAAATTTTGTGTTTTTCAATATTTTTGTGTTTTTGAAACTTTTGATTTTAAATGATTATCATCAGAAATTTTTATAACCATTTCAATGTGTGAAACAATTTATCCCATAAAACTGAGTGTAAATGAATACTGAAATTGACTATGTTTCATGTTAAAATACCTGGAAATTTCATGAAAAGTTCTCTAATTTTTTAACCATGTGGAAAAATTCAATGTCTTTATATTTGAAATAACTTTTTTGTGAGGCTTCTAAACCCAATTTTCCTAATCATTTCATTCACCTCACATTTTGAGAGAACCATACCATGCATGATTTAACCACTTCATTATCAAAATTAACATGACACAAGTGATTTTTGAGAGCTCCTATATTGAGACAACCGAGTTTAACCACCATAAAATATTTTAACAAAGTAAATAATTTTTTTCCAAACCCCACAATAGTCACATGTCAATGATGGTTAATAAACCCATTCCATTTATACCTATTAATTATATAAGGATTCTTCTAATTTATTTGTATCACAAATATGGATGTTTCAATAATACATTCTAAACCCTCGTCTTTATATATGTATATTTCATGACTATATTTTTACTTCCATTGGATAATAAATTACCCACACTCTTTGTAATAAATATTAATCTATAAATAATATACATATATTGTAAAGTAATTTTTAACATTTCAATATTATTTTGTAATTTAATTAAATATGATTACATAATGGAGATAATAAATTTATATGAGTATCAAAAAATCATTATTCCTACAATATATAAATTTCTTCTAATATGAATAAATAGTGTGGAGATATGCCTTATTACATTTATAATGGCCTAATAAGTTCCCAATAATTAATTGTTGGTCATGATTTGGTACCCCATACTCATCAAATTGAATAAAATACATTTTTATATTAAAAAAATATTTATCATTGCATTTGAGTTTTTTCTACCTTCTATTAATATCTATATATATTTAAAATATCTATTAAAAATTCATATTTAAATATAGTAATATAATTTTTTCAATTTTAATTTCATAAAAATTCTTGTGACCCACCTATAACCTCTCAATGGTAACTGATTGTCTGCTAGATTTATAGACAAATACATCCTTGTTGATTTATATTATCCATCAAGATCATCGACATATAACATAGTGAAATATTAATGAATAAAAATATATTACTAAATGAAAATATTAATGTCTGTATTTTGTGATAATGCTTATCATATTTCATAGTGAAAGAGTGATATTTATTTGATTTGCATAGGGTACTAAAACTACAAATACTCTGATATAGAATATATGAAAATATATCAAAAAAAATAAAGAAACCTATTTTTATATCAATGAAAATATACCATATTAAAATGACATTTATTTATTACTATAATAACATAATATAGAAATTATAATATTTTTTAAAATTTTTATATGAAACTTCGTTATTAATATTACTTGTTTCATATTTATCAATAACAATTATAAAAATTAAATTATCCATATAGTCATATCAAAAAAATATAATAATTTTTTTATTGGTTATCCTTATCAAATTACATAACCCTCATCAATCACATCATGCAAGTCTACTAGTTTCTTGTTAAAAATTACATTCAGACAATAATTGTGTATAATATCGATATAACATATCATTTTTTAATGGGAACCCATGATATGTAGATAATTATTTCCCTAATCACCATTATATTCCAATTGATGGAAATTGATATAGGTACATTGAAATGAATATTTCCTTATAACCCTTATAATATTTACCCAATTTCAATTAAGTAACATCCCTAAATATTTCTATACTAATCTAACAGTACAATATAAAAATAAATTACATTGTAACACATATTTAAAATTTTAAATATAACCTTCATTTATTTTTCAATACATCAAAATGATCAATGTTTAAAAACAAGAATCCCCCAACAATATATGTTTTGAATCATTTTTAACATTATTCAATGGTCCATGAGATAAAAGAACCGATAATTGGATAGTTCTGGTTAATTTTATGTATTAATTGAAAATAAATTTTGATATTGAAAGAATTTTCATAATATACATATAATTATAGTAATTAAATATATTTATTATATTATCAAATTTCCTGATTTTACAATCATTCAACAATTTCTTGTTAAAATCATTAGATAACACTTTTCAATTTCATTATTCATTCCAAATGTTTTTTAAAATGTTTCCTTATATTTCTTCAAAAATAGATCTAAAAAATCATTAATGGATAGTACAGATCTATGTGTTTTTATAATCTATATACATATATCATGTAAAATGATGTGTCCTTTTCAACAAATTGACCTAATTTTTTAGGAATTATTTTATTATCTATAAATTGAATTGGATTATCATCACCACGTCCCACTAGAATCATTATTTTCAGGTTAACATCTAAATTATCAGAATATAATTATATGAACTATTCAAAAAAGAAACCATCCCCAATTGATCATTATGGGTTATAATTATTCACCAATGTCAACTAATTAATGAGATACATATTGTTATAAATAATTAAATTAATAAATAAATCATCTATATCGGGAAAAGGACTAAAAATAATTCATTATTAAATTTTTTTAATATAAAATACCTCACTAGGGTATATATCCATAATGATCTAATGACCCTCGAAATTTAGTTCCTTAGGTAATTGAAAATTCAGATGAATCATCAGAACAAAAAAAGATTTGGGAAGGATAATCTCAAAAGTAAATAGCATATATAAATTTAATTAATGAATTTTATTAAACACATTAGTTGTTTAATATCATTAATCAATGATTTATAAATAATGTGAAAACTATATAGTAATAACAGTTTGGTTTCATGAATAAAATTGATAATTTATATTGTTTGATAGTTCTCTATTAATAATTTCCTATATTGTAATATATTTATTGGAATATTACAAACATTTAAATAAAAAAATCATGAAATATAAAACGAATACCCATTGATAAATTTAAAATGTATTAATTTTTTAATGAAATCTATTTAATTGTATTCATTAGGAAAATTGACCATTGATTCATTCAATTTAAATTTTCTTTTAGATAAATATTGATATATACTTTTTCAATGTATGTTTGTGAATTTAAAAATTCCATTTATATTCTCAGACTATTAAGAAATATAAATTGAACATTATCACACACATTTTTCTCAATGAGAAATGCTTCAATATTTTTCGGAAAGAAACTAAATATATAATTTTGAATTTTGAATAATGTTTTAGTAATCATCAATTTTTTCCCGTATTTCTCTTAAATGTTTATAAATCTCATTGTACATAAATTATTTTAATATATGATTCAAATTAAAATACAAAAAAATTGTTAAATAATTTTAATATTAATAATCCGAATAATAATTTTACAGGATGACTGCAATTTTTTTTGAAATATTACATATTAAAAAATCATTTTGATGTATCTAGGATTCAATAGTCATTTGAATAAAAAATTTATGTAATATAATAGTCTTTTATAACCAATGGTTGGTAAATAAAATGGACAACCTTAACTAACTTGTGTTCTAACTGTAGAAATTCCCAACTATATGAATGTTACAAATTTTCCACATTAAATCATCATGTATTTTTAAAATATTCACTTTATATTCCTCACATACTTCATAAATGTATTTACATATATCATATAAATCATTAATAATGGGTAATGGTGGACACAAATGTCATTTCATTGTAATTTAATTTCATTATTAATTGTTGATATCAGTCATTATATATATTGTATATACATCTTCAAGGGTTAATTATTATAAATAAAAAATAATCCAAATTTTGTAATTTCAAATTAAATATGAATATTTATTATATCTATAAAATATATATTCTTGGTTAATATTACAAGGATTAAATGAGTAACATAAATGTAATTAATATATGGTATTTAAACTATTAAATATCACAGGTGAATTAATATTTCATTGCTATTAATTTTAAAGCATCTCACTGCGTATTTCCAATGGTTTCAGAAGAATGCTTCTTCCCAACATGTTTAAAATGGAATTTAATTAAAATCCATCACATTATATTTAATTTAATATTTCATTTTTGTTGATTGAAAATTAATAATATGATTACTGTTTGATTAAATACATATATATGTTAAAAATCATTTTCACTTTAACAATTTTTAATCATCCGTCTAATAATGAATGAATTCACTGGTAGCTGCATTTATCTTCATATAATTTGTTTTATGATCGGTAACAACATTATTCATTCCTTAAAACTATATTGGAATATTTACATTTGAAATTCATCACACAGAAAATTATAATATCACATGAATTTATTTATTTATAGTTTCATATATAAACAAAATAATGAAAAACATCACTACAAAATTTAATGTTGAATATTTAGAAGTTACGTATTAGGATAATTGGTTTCTAATTAAAAAATCATAATTTCGTTCTGGAATTTATATTTCTGTTTTCTTATTCTCCTAAATATCATACATTAATAAATTATCATATTCTTTTGGGGTTTTTATATTTATATATGTATCATTTATATTTTACATCATATAACATACCAATTGACACATTACGTTGTTGATGTTGTTTCTGTAAAATGTAAAAGGAATCACATATCATGTTTTGTATTTAATTATCCATTATATGGGGTTAATATGTTCATTCTTAATATAGATAGAAAAAAATCATGTTTTCAATAATATTTGATTCTCTTGGAAAAATACAATTTATATAATGAGAACCAAATTCATGAAATATTAATTTATCAAATATATAATATATCATTAACCATTGTCTATACTAACCATTATGCCAAAATATTATTCCCTGATTGATTTTATTTTTAATTTTAAAATCAAAAAACATGTGAAAACATGTTACTTAAGAATATCAACTTCGATGTAATGTAATATATATTTTTTCCATTCATATTTTATTTCATCAAAATTACAATAAAAAATTTAATATAGTAGTATATATAAATAGGAAGTATTACATGTATTTTAAAAAATTATTGAAAACATATTTTCTTAATTATAATAAATATATATTTATTCATTACACGTATGAAATTAAATATTATTTTATCCATTCACAATATAGAAATCATCATCTTTTATTTAGATTTAAATAATTTCTATAACAATAGTTCAAACATTAAACTCAATCAATGAAATAAGTAATTAATATTTATTTACATATTATATATTAAAAAAATATAATATAAATTATATAATCCAAATAATATTAACATTAATAATTTCAGTAATAACATTATCAAATTCCAATTTTAATATTTTAAAAATAATGGAACAAATATATATTAGTGTAATATTTTATTTTATTTCAGGTAAAATCCATTTGACACATACTATGTTAATAATTACAATAATAAAACATAATCAAATAATAATAAAAAAGAGGAATATAATCAATTTAAAACATAAAAATCACATTTAAGAAAAAATTCACCCCAATATATAATTCAAATTAAAATCATTCATATAAATTAATGTAAAATATTTTTTTATTCAATATTGAAAATAATTAAATTCATATAATCTAATAAATATATGAATTCTATCAATTAAAATTTAAAATATTTATATGAATATTTTTTAAGAAATAAAAATAATAAATAAGATAATATGGATACTAATGTACCATAAGAAACTCGTGCGAAGTGATCAAAATAATGATGTGAGGTCGAGGGAGTTGAATCTAGGTTGTGGAAAACATATATGAGGTGTAGTGGAATTGTGATTAAAGATTTAATTTCTAAATTTAGTAACATTGATTAGGCCTAAGAGACCCAATGATGGGATTGGTTGAGTATCAAGGTCGGCAGCTACAACAAGCATGTCAAGGGTCATACATCAAGGAAAAATTTGTATTAGTGATATAGAGGTGAGATGGTTCATGTTTCTATGTTTGAATTGGATGGTACATCAAAGAAACTGGAAAATTTGGTATTATAACTTAATTAGTTTTATGATATAGAATATCATTATGAAAATAAATCCATCAAATATATAATTCACAAATTCATAATAAAATCGTTACTTGAAATCCCAATTGAAATTTAATTTATGTGTTGCTATGATGTTCCCAAAACTAAAGCTAAAACCAAAACTATGTAAAAAAAGTTATAGAGTATTTCTATATTAAAATATGGATACATCAATGTGGATAACATGAGTTTTTCCATCATTTAATTCCTTCCAAATGAACACATATTATTGGAATTATTTTAAAAATATCATTAACAAAGTCACAAAATAAAATTTCAACATAATTAAAAATAATCATAACATGGTGTGTAATCCAACTTCCCATATTAAACATTGGTGAACTAATAAATCCTCTAAATTATAACCATGTGTGATTTTAAATCACATGATAATAATAAAATTATCTGCATTTAATTTTTCACCAATTACTAATATTTTCAAAATAATGACATATTTAAAATATTATATAATTATTTAAATAATTTTTTGATTTTATGTTTTCATATCCATGAATGGAAAAATATTTATGTGAAGGATCCTAATGTTTTCATAGATTTTGGATTTGTACCATTATACTCAAATTTAGTAACACTTAAATAAAATTGTCTGAATCTTATTAATGGAAACGACTCACCATTATGAATTCTATCCCTCTTAGTTTCCCATGACTATCACTAAAAAATGATAATGTATTTCTATTAGTCTAATAAATGATCATATTACATCATGGAATGATTATTATGATCATCCAGATGAAAAATAACTTTTTAGATAATAAATTATTATATATGGAATTGATATTATAATTTCAAATATATATACTAATTACAACTATTTGGTCTTCATATGGAACTAAAATTATACAATTAATGTATTATTTGGTCGTTTGTCTTTTCAAATTATAGGAAAATGCTTGACGACGTCTACTAAAACAATCAGTCTTGTGATTATATCTATATTAATGGAAACATAACAAATAGTTCAAATAACATTTCAAACTCCAAAATATACTTTTACACACTTAGGAAGTGTTCTCTATCATTTTCTTAATATATCGTCCACAAAACCTATTTCCCTTATGATATATACATAATGGAAGATTAATAATGATATTAAAAACATTAAAAGAAATGAAATACACTATAATACAATAAAAAGTTCCCCTATTATCATATTATGTTCCCCTTGTGATTTTTTGATCTTTTTTTAAAATAGCATCAATTACTGTGTCTAAAAAGGCAATTTAAAATCATTGTAAATATTTTTTTTTAAAATTTTTTCCACATTCAATAAAGAATCAGGATACCATTATATTTTTTGATTTAGGGGTTTTATCTTATCTTTTTATTTTTCATGAGCTATTATTATTTTTGTTTATTTTTCAAAATGGAGATAACTGTTTATAAAAGCATAATTTATTATATTTTCTTCATTCTCCATGTTCTTTAGGGATTAAAAAATCATAAAATGATCAATATATGTAATATAAAATACCTAATATTTGTTGAATATTTTGATATAAACATTCCAAAATGGATTACTATGTGTGTTAAATTAATATTTTAATTTCAAATTGACGGTTGGAAAATTCTATGGTCATATAATTAATTAATGTCCACATAAATGATTTCTAATAATAACTTATTAATTCATTGGATTATTAATTTCAAATCAAGTTTATTTTTAAAAGTAGTGTCAATGATAATTTTCATCATTCATTGAATAATTTTATAATGAACAATATATCATTTTTCAAATAAATATATCGTGATGGTTGTTATCATAACCACCAATCTAATTTGGTAGGATTTTAGAAAATTTGATTATTGTTACATTTAACTAATTACAAACTACATTGAACTATCTTATTTTCTGAATAAGGAATCATACTATTATAATTGTTTTAATTACAAAATTATAATGTAAATATTATTATATATCTGGGGTAATGTGACAATAATTTTTTAAGAAAACTATTCACTTAATGCGTATGAAATATAATTAATAAGGATCATTTAATCAATTGATAACTAACTAAGTTTTAATTTATTTTTTGTTATATGTAATGATAATTGATGAACTAATGGATATAATATTATGATTATAGTTAGGTTGTATAAAATTATAACTCCTGAACATGGTTTGTGTATTCCACTAGAATGATCTCTATATCAAATATAATGTTTTAAACTAAAACATTTCTTGGTTGTATGACACACAATGTAGTTATTTTATTTTTGAAATATGTTCATCCCATGATTTTATAAATTTGTATCCTGGATGAATTTTTAAATTTTTATTATTTATATAATGTAGAGATTTCAATAACAAAATAAAATTATTTAAATGGGTAACATTATTAAATTCATAAAATTAATGTATAAAAAAATTCATTATATTATTTTTTCAGGTTTTATAATAATTTATTTTTCAAAATAAAATTAAAATAACAATCGTGTCATTTAATTTGTGTCATAAATATTGAACATAGATTTATAAACTATACAAATATCTTGTTAAATAAATTCCTATGATATGAGATATATATATTTATGTGACAATCCATAAAACTCTTCTTATAGAATGTTTATTCATAGTATTTCCATATGTAATTTTTTCAATTAATTTAGTATTAAATTATTGAAATACTAATTGTCACCAAATAGTTTTATGAGATATTATATTATATTGAATTACTACTTTGTAAACATACATCTATACCATAACATGTGTATTTTTTGGAATTTAATTTTATACATATGTGATATCATAATTAAATCATCATGAACTAAAATATGTTCTGTTCCTTCATTATGTGTAATTATAATTTGGTGATTATATTATTTGATTCTATATTTTTTTGTGAACATTTCCATCATAAATCATCTTAATGAATGTGATATTTTTTATAGGTTATTCTTCATTGAGAATCAATATTACATTAACAATTTTCTAGCATGATTATTTGTATATTTATATGTTTAAAGGATTAAACCATATAAATTAATAATTAGGTGATTCAACTTATTAAAAAAATTTATGATATTGAGGTGACTATAAATATCACACCTCATAAATCTAGTTCATTATAGATTGAATAGTTATTAATATATAATGTATGTAAATCCATATCAAATATATTTTTGTTCATTTTTGATTATTCATTACAATATTTGATTCCCAAAATACAACCTCCATTACCTTTACCAATAGGAATATTGATTTACACTAAACAATTATACAAACATCTACTCATATTTAATGGGGAATATGTTTACACCAGTATTTTTCCTACTATTTTTGAATGTGAAGGATAATTTTTTTCCCATCATAGTAAAACATATATCCTTGACTAATCGCAGAGGAAGATAATTTTTTATGGGAAAAAATAATATATGGTTTAATTGATATTTCGTATCATACATTTACTATATTTAATTATACTAAATTTTAAATTTTAGGATACACATTTCCTTGGAATCATTTTATTCTAAATGTTTTACTAATGGAGTAAATTATTGTTATCGTAACATGGATAAGTACACCAAGGTTGGTGAGTATGGTTATAAAATATATGAACAACATCCCCTTCATGTTTTTTTAAACATTATACACAAAAAATTTGACATACATTAAAAAAAATGATTTAGTTGAAATGAAATCACCCATATAACATAACAGTATTATTTTTTTCACAAATAATTGGATGAATCCATTTAATATAATCAGGAAATCATCTTTTGTTCCAAAACCACAAAATCACATAGGTATTATAGAGTTCATAGATATCTCAATATCCCTCCTGGCTCACATCCAATCACAATTTCAACATAATATTATCTATCAAATTATCATTGTGAAAAAATTCCTTTAGATGAGTTTTATGTTTATCAAAAACAACATTGAATTTTTTTCGCAAAAATAATTTCAATGAGAATATTAATCCAGCATATTGAAGAAATATTGTTATCTTCTTAGATATATCCTTATAATAAGGAAATTATCAAACTATTTGTTAATCCATGAATGTCTTTAGAAAAATCATGTTATACTTTTCTATACATAGAACCATTGTTTCAAAATCTCCATTCCCTCATGTAAAATGATACATCATTAACTCGTAATCATTTTTATAGTGTATTTCTTGGAAAAATCGTTCCATGAATGGATCATTATTTGCTGACTACCACCATCTCAGTTAAAATATCATCACAAACTACTTTCAAACATAGTTAAATGTTAAAACAAAAAATTACCACTAATTAAATCCCTTCTAAATATTCCTATTATAAGGTTCAATTTATGTAGGAATTCATGTGTGTAAAGACCAATAATATCAAATATTAATAAATCCATTTCAAATTGTCTATCCCTATGAATAAAAGTCACTATGATGTTTAAAAAATCATGATTCCCTTTACGATGACCTTTGAGACACTACCTTTATCCACTACTAAAAACACAAACAATTATGGCCTCAAACTGATCAACTTCTATATATCATTATTCATTGGTCAAAACAAACATCAACACATTTATACACTATGCATCCACAAAAATAAGTATAAAGGAATCATTCATATTAATTTAATAAAATCCATGAATTTTTGCATGATGTTTTCAAAAATCATGGAATCATTTCCACCTTGTACAAAAATATTAATGTTCCACATCTATATCATTCATTCATATATAATGACTTTTAATTGATAACACATTTCTAAAATCTTGTGTTATCTTCCAAAAATATATTTTCAACCCCTTTTTTCAAAAAATACTATAAACCAAAAACACTACAATGATAACATGTGATATTTTTCCATAATAAACCCTTCCTTTCAATTTCATGAAAACTAAAAACCCATTCAGATAACATTAATTATTGTACAATATTTTACCAAAATATTCATCTACGGATTTTAGATAGGGATCAATTATTTTCTCAACACACCATTTGTTCCCCAATGATCCTTGGCCAGTATGAGAAATTAAAGTGGCATGAAGTGGTGATAAATGAATCACATAATATCTAAACTATACAGTAATATCACCATGATCCCCATATTTAATGAAAAAAATTGATTTAACATTTTTATCCCCATTTGATTTGAATCTTACACTACTTTATTTCTTTTCATATCATCATCTCTCCCAATATTGATCAATATATTTTCCCCTATGTTGTCAATTAACCCAAAAGTCACTCATTTTTTAAGAAGTATTTTAATGATAAAAATATTATCTCATTAGGTATAAAACCATACACCAATGAGATCAGGGTTCTCACGACCTACCATCACCATGATGGGGAAAGGGACAACAAACTGTCAGACCCATCATTCTTCAAGGTGAAGGGGAGATAATGACCACTGAGTCCCACCTTCAGTCAGCCCTAGAGTGATGAATAGCACCAAGGGTATAGAATCACATGTAAAAAGGAAATAATTAATCATTTTATTTAAAAATATCCAGAGATAATTTAGTAAATCTCAAACATCTGAAAATATATATGTTAATAGTAAATCACAACAAAACCTTTCTTAATGTGAAAGTTCAATATAATGTCATACAAAATACTAGAAACCTCCAATGGATGACCCAAAAGACAGGATAAATTAAACAACATTAGAGGAAACAACTAGTAATGTCCATCATAGTCATCAAGGTCCACCTAGAAACCTAAAAGCTGTTTTATATACATATGGTGAGTATACATGTATACTCTGTAGGGAAAACCAAAAGACCTCACACACAAGTTGGGTGGAATTCTAATGAACCATGGGAAAAATGATAATCAATGTACCTATCATGGAATCTATCCATCCATCCTCTCCATCACACACTCCACAAATACCACAAGTAAGGTAATGTAATAGAAATAGATCATAGATATTTCGGAACCCCGCACCTCATTCCCAATGTTATATAGGACATCCTACGCATCAGACCTCTCCCACAATATCACAAAAATGCCACTTTTTCCCCAACAACAACCTTATGGTTCATCAGCATGAATGTTTTCCACACAAACCTAGGACTCTAAAACCATACATAACCACTCATGAAAACACATGGGCCACAATAACCACTACCATGCCTGAATTATACCATGTCTAATACAACCATTGCCACACCCGATGACACATGGGAAACAAACTTGCCTGCACACTCTTATGTTGACCACAACAACACACCCTACTAGATGTTTCTTGGGTCATAATATACCTTATGCCAACACAACCTTCCTGAAGAGTCGTGGGCTACCAGAGAGAGGGAGTGGAAAGGATCTAATAACTACCCACTAAAAATAATAATGGGAAAACACCCTCCCCCATGAAATTGGGGTATTCAGTACAGAATTCTCAACATGGGGGGAGTACGAATAAGAAACCCAAGAACTAAATTTATAAATATAATTTTAAAAAAAACTCAGTGAATCCAAATGGTTCCGAAATACACATTCATCCCATACACAACCAAATCACAACAAACCTTGTTAATATTCCTACACAACCGAACACACAACCCCCAAAACTTGAGCACAAAAAATTTCTAGAAAAAATACCCCATTGTACCCAATCACATAATTAATTTCAAATTACTTCATATAAAATATTCCTTCACTACCAGGTAACTAATAGGAATATCCACAATCTCAAAAACAATCTGAAAGAAAACATTCATTTAGAAATTTAAGCACACAGACTCAGTTCTCTTGTAATGTCACAACAACTAAATGGATCTGTTAGATCCCTTGATGTACTGGAAACAAACTTATCCCCAACATAATGCCCAACACTGCCTCAAATCCACAACCAAAAAATATACAACAGGAGATACCTTCCTTACAAGAATCAATAAGAACAACAACGTGTATTATAATAATAGTAAAATTGAGTTTTTACATGTAACCGCAACATTTACCATGTTCCTTCACACTGTTAGGTAAACCTGGGTGATCAGTCATCAATTATTTTTCAATGGGAATCAATTTTATTCACCAAAATTATGTTATTAACCAATTTCCATTTTACATCCATTCATTTAAATTATTTTTCATAAAATAGAGGTTCGTTGTAGCACAAGAAAGGACCACCAATGATCACTATTTTTAGTGGATGTAAACCCAAAAAATTAGAATCATAAAAATAAATATGAACGAAAATATTGCAACATAATCATCAAAGACACCACTTTAGTCACTAGAGACTATTTATTATATTCTATAACGTTTTGGTTTTTCCACTTCCTGACGGAAGCATTATCACACCCACCGCTAATGATATATAGTAAAGAGAGACGAATGAAAACACTACATTGACGATTAAAGATCAATGTTTTATCCTTGTTCTATGAACTAGGGGTACACAACTTGTAGAAGAAGAATTGAAAGGACTCCAAGTTAGAGTGGTAAGGGCTCCATCATGGGTGCATGATTCATATTGAATGGAAGTCTCTAGGACCACAATGAAGGACCATAAAGAAAAAATTATTAGAGGATCTCAACTTCAGAAAAGGCCATATAATAAAATTAGGAATAAAATTTCAAATTACATAAAATTTTAATTATGGATCAACCTCATGTTTGGGTAGTTTCAAAAATTAGGATGATTAGATTTTTAATAATTTTCTTTTGAGATGGAAGAGATAATAGTTGTGAGGTAAAATATGTATTCGAAACAATGAAAAATAAAAAAACAGGGTTGGAGATACAATGTATGAGGAATGGTGTGACCCCTTGGAAAAATAAAACACATTTTGGTAACTCAACTATATCTCAAATTTTGGTTGTTTAAAACATAAATTACATGAATTAAAGGGGCTTGTAAGGGGTATTAAAAAACTACTATGTCAAAATATAAATTACTAGGGGGAAATGGAATGTCTAAAAAAACCAAGGATGGATTAACATTTATGTAGGTCACCATCACCCTAGCTCTGTATGTCAAGAACTGTAACCCTAGAACCATCAACCTAGCTCTGTCGCCCTGTAACGATGCCAATTACCATTATGGACAAGACATTGGTGCCACAAACACCCATCCGTTCTACCAATTCTCATCACTTCCAATGATTCCGAATGGTTTCACTGATTCCCATTAGTGCCAATAATGCTCATCGTTTCCACCGTTACCCATCAGTACCATTAATGATGATTGATGCCACCAACGCACATCAGTACCACCATTTGGTCGATCATTAAATTAAGAAAACTCCTTAATGAATCATCGATAAACCCCAGGACTCCCCACAAACCATTATTTTGCAAGGTAATTTCCCAAGAGGGTATAATTAATTAAATCATATTACTATTCATAAATTATATCCCTCATGAATTTATGAGTAAAACCAAAAAAATGAGGAGCCCAAAAAAACACAGAGTAAGACACCGCTCATGAACAAAGATTCTGAGATATATTCAAAATCAAGATCCACCATCAACATTCAAGAGCACTCGTCTCACTCATATCATGAACAACTGTTGAAGAACTATGAATCCACACAAATTCCATGTCAATCCATCCAAGAAATATATATTACAGAGTTCCTTCACTGGAGTCAAGATATTATCCTATTTGGATGGCACTAACTCGCTCGCATGAGTTTAATCGCATCCACCTTAATGCATCTAGATTAGAGAAGAATTCCTCCCTTCCCCACAAAATGTACATTTCAAACATATTATGAGAAAGGAAAACAAAACCTCTCATTGTTAAAAAGGTTAATAAATATATCAAACCCTTCTGCAAAATAAAAAAAATCATAACTCCAAAAAACTCTTGGAACTGGGCACAAATTTTTGCCTCCAATTCTTAGGTGCTCTCCTCTAGGGCACCATGCCTCCACTACACATGAACCTATGGAATGGTTCATCCATGAATCACCTTCTCCCTATGATACTCGATCCTCACTTGACATTCGTTGAATGTCACATCATCCTCAATGTCCAACTCTCCCTAGTCAAGGACGTGCGAGAAATTTTGTTGATTCCGATAGAGCAGAGGCACATGGAAGACATTATGGACCATCTTTAGTGGAGGTGGTAGTTCCAGCAGATAATCCACATTTCCAACCCACCAAAGCACCTTGATGGGCTAGAAAAACCTAGGAGAATTCTTACTCCCCTGTCAATCTTCTATTTTCCATGATGATGGGAGGCCATTAAGAACCCATGGTCTACATCCTTGAACTCCAAGGGTCTCCTCCAATGATCAGCATATGACTTCTACCAGTCCTTATCATCTCTCATCCACTCATAAAAAAATGAACATTCTCCATCGTTCTCCGCAATACCTTTATTCCAAGAACACATGTTTCTATAACCATTGGCTAGCACATGGGAGAACGATCGGGCATTTTAATAAGGCATTGAATAGAGACATTCCTATAGTAGAGTGATAGTTCATATTGTAGGAAATATATTCCATTGGATAATTTCATACACATGATCCTCTAAAGACCATAATGCATTCCCTTAGCCTATTATCAAACGTATGGATGGTCCACTCTGACAGCCCATCAATTAAGGGGAGGAATGCAGTGCTAAGGAATAGTTTAGTGCCAAAAGAACACTATAATACACTACAAACATGAGAAGTAAAGTGATTATTCATATCTGAAACATTGGACCCCATAACTCCATGAAACCACACCCCATCAAACACGTACCTATGTGATAAGTCATCTCCCACTCTCGACTCCTTGAATGCCAGGAATTGGGCTGATTTCATCATCATTTCCACCACTACAATGATGGAATCATAGTCTATCCCATCTCAGGTTATTACTGTGATGAATTCCATTTAAATGTCATCACACTTCTACTTGGTAACATCTAAGGGATGAAATAGAATTACTAGTACACAATTCTTAGCCTTCACCTGCTGGAATACGAGGCACTTTGCCCCAAAGTCTTCCACTTCCCACTTCACTCAGGGCCACTGAAACTAACCACTCTAGCCACGGTACATCTTGTAATCCAATGGGTGTACAACTTGTGGTAAGTTATTTAACTCATATAGAACTCCATCACATATCACCTCTTGGAAAAAAACATTATGCCGAAAATAATCTCATTCTAACCTTCTTCCGACCATCCTTTGAGAGAATTTTCCTTGCTAAAGTGATCACACATAACATGAGCCTCTATGTCCCCCCACTAAGCTACCTACACATGATGAACCAATGGATACTGCACCTTCATCTAAAATAGACAACCCCTAAAGTAATCCATCCTTTCATCCAGTTATAAGGTATCCAACTCATCCATTTCTTTCCATGCATCCACTGATTCCCAAATAGCTTCCATATGCGACTAATTTCTCAAGGAATCCACCACAACATTACCTATCATTATGTGTAAGAGATCTAGAAATTTAGTCTTGGTGAAACTCCATCCTTCTCTACTATTTCAAGTTTAGGTCTCAAGAGCATAAGTCATAGCTCATGCTCTTCTGATCTATGAAGACAATGAAGTGTTCCTCGATTAGATAATTATGCCACAACATCAGCGTGAACCCAACCGCTAAAAGCTCATGATAATGTGCGGCATGGTTACATTCATGAGGACATACCTTTATAGATAAATAAAAGATCGATCACAACTATTACTTCAGAAAAAATCCCAAACCTATCCTAGATTCATCACAAAACAATTCATTCATTACCCATTCCTCTGGAAGCCTTATCACTGGGGCGCAAACCAGATTTCCCCTCAGATAACATAATGAATTATACCAATTATCACTCCTAAATAATGCCTATAATTTTTTTTCAAGGGTTTCAAAGGCACTGAAACTTGAGAGAAGATAGTAATTAACCTCTTGTAGTTATAGTCCTTTCCTTAGATACTAATAACCTCTGCCAGGTTCATAGTTGGTTCCCAAGAAACAATCGCTTTGACCATCGACAGATCCTCTGGCTATCACATGATGGGAATCCATGTGTATATAGAAGATAACAGCTCATGTCCAGAAAATGAACTTGGGAATAATCTCGTAGAGTTGGTAGTGTTAGAGGACCTCCAAAACTACTCTTAGATGATTGACGTGATCCTCATCTAATATTGAATAGATCAGGATTTCATCAATAATCAATACTATGAACAAGTAAAAATATTTGATTAAAATGGAGTTTATGGGTCCCATAAACACGTCTGGTGCATTCGTAACACTGATGTCATAACCAAAAACTCAAATTTCCCATATATATACCTGAAATCAGTCATTGTGATGCCACCCACCTTCACCCACAACTGGTGATTTCCCGATCGTAGGATTATATTGGAAGACCAAAAAACATGATTTTTTCAGTCAAAAAGGTAATCGGTCATTGGGAGGGGGTAATGATTCTTGACTTTCACCTTATTTAGCCATCGGTTGTCAATAAACTACCTTAGACCACCATATTCCTTCTTTGCGAAAAATATTGGAGAACCCCATGGTGATGTGCTTGGTCCGATAAAACCCTTCATCATCAGGTTGTCAGCTCGGATCCACAACTATTGAAACACAGAAGGTGCCATCCGAAAGGGATCCAATGATATTGGACATGCACCTGGTTGTAATTTTATCTCAAACTAAACATTACATCAAGGGGGGTGGGGTAAAAAACATTTAAGGGAAGAAGTCCATGATCTCACTGATGATCCCTAGGTCTTCAACCATCTCTATGTATGCCGACTCCACTGAAAGATCATATGACATGGTCAGGAGGGGATACACTCTCCTGTTGATATATATGAACACCTTCTCACAAATGAATGTTGCACGCGGGCTACCCATATCTGAAAACAGGACCCTCCTCCAAAATTTGATGATAACAGAGGACACAGAGAACAACCAGTCGGAGTCGACAATGACATTATATGGAAACATCAATGGAAAAATAAGTTCCCCAATGGACTTATGTGGCCCCAACATCAGTCTTCATCATCAAAAAGCTTAAGAAAAGCTGGTCTGACATCTATCTAAAATACTAAATAAAAGGGTTATGTGAAGATTGACTACGTCTAGACTATGTGAATGGTCTAGACTAAGTGTAATAAAAAAGTGTGCAGCACCCGAATCACACAAGGAATAAGCGTGAGTAATAAAAAAGATGATCTTAGTATGAACTACATTTGGACCAGATGGAACCACAGCCTCATTGGTGTGAAACTAACCACACTCATCTCCATTGCCCCCACAACTGTCATCTTCCACACAAACATTCCCTTGTTGATGTCCCTGAGGAGTGGCATTAGGTTGGCCTCCTCATATAACATCTGCTTTGGGTGGAGTTGGAGATCACTGTCCCTACAGTAGCTTCTGAATTTGTCTAGCATGAAACTGATGTTAATGATGTGGTCCCTAGACATTCCACCCTCCAATGTACTACACCCTGTCTGAGAACAGGTTTCAAAGGTGCCCCCATCTTCTACATATAATGCACCTAGGTACTAAGTTCGTGGAAAAACAGCGTGATCCTGGAGATCGAAACCGGAACTACTGAGAACTGCTCTATGTCGGCCTAGACTTGGATGAACTTGTTGATTGAGGTATAATGCTAACAGACTTCACTATTGATTATATCAACAAGATCCCCTCTCATGGATCACCTCCCATCATGTTCATACTATCTACTACATCATCATACATCTGAAAATCCATGTATGTCAGTAGAGTGAAGGTAGTTATATTTTACATCCAGGAAGGTCAAAGTTCCTCCCTTAAACATCTCAGCTGAGACTACTCATATAGAAATAGATAGGGAGAAAATGAAAAGAGATTCTTGAATATGATCCCCAACTCCTACACTAACATATTCCCCTTCTGGAGGAATAATGTATCCTACCACTTCACGACCATCATCATAGAAGAAAGGAATTCTTCCCTGAACACCTTCTCGAAGTCATTCCATGAATCCATAGCTACCTTCTTCTCCCCGATATAGATCATACACCAATAATGTGTCTCTCCCCACATATGGATCATGACCAGATGAACCTAGTAACCTGGTAGATCCCAAATCAAGATGAAATCTATCACCAACACCTCGAACTAGTTCTCTGCCTCTATGTCTCAGACACTATAGTCGTACATCCTGAGGGTCTGAGACTAAAAGGAGAGAAGCTTCTTCTGTCATTGGTTTTCCTCCTCCTCTCCACTAACCCTCCACAAATCATACAAATCATCTCCCTTGTCCATGATCTTCTATACAACATGTGGATTTCATCAGGGGCCATAGCTGCATGGTAAAACAGGAATGCATAATCCAGAGTAGTGTAGAATATTTCTATAATTTTTTATTAAATGTTTTTAATTAATTTTAAATTACCATGAACACCCAGAATACACAATAACAAAGTCATTGTGTTTCATGAAAAATTCCTAAGGCATATACCATATTATAATTGTATCTTCAAATAGACGTTCAGAAGTCCCAGAGTTCTTGCATCAGATCACAGGGGCCCTAAAATTCCATTTCCTAGCCAGTCTTCCTTGGAATATTTCATGAACCAATATATCCTAATTTTTTTTCCAACCATCCCATTCAATCCTCACTATGCCTAACCCCATGATCCATCATATATCTCAACAATTTCATTTTAAACCATTCTGTCACAAACCTCCTTCACTTAGATGAGGAAAGGTACAAAAAATAGGCAGACCCTTCTATCTTCAAGTTGAAGGATAAATAATGACTTCTGATTCCTTCCACCAGTAGGCCATGGAGTGGTTACAAGAGCCAGGGGTATAGAATCACACATAATATGGAAGTACATTCCCTTTAATATAAAAATACATAGAGATAAGATGGTAAATACCAATCAAATACAAATAGAGAAACTGAAAATAAATTAAAAATTACCCTTTTTACACATGCTTGTTCAAAATATTGTGCTACAATAATCAAGAAAACTGCAACGAGAAGTTTCAAAAGAAATATAATAATCAATAATTCCAGATGACCAACCTAGTAAAGTCTTACACGATCTTCATGGTCCTCCATGAAACCTAAAATTAGGTTTATATATGTAGCTTGAGTATAAATGTATAATCATTATGTTTTACCAAAATGTATCATTCAAATGGTGGGAGGGATTGTAATGCCCCGTGAGAAAAAAAAGATATCTGAATCACCAAGCAAGGAATGTTTCCACCCTTCCTCACCAAGGCACAATCCCCAAATACACAAGTCAAGTACAGTAATAGTAATAGAACATCGATATTTGGGTACCTTGTATAGCTTTACCACTTGTTATATAGGATATCCATTGCCTCATACTTCCCATACAAGTCTCACTGTAGTCCCAGTAATAAACAAAGAAAAACACTTATGGGAAATCACCACTCATCCCACCCACACACACCCAGGCCTCCACGACAACACATAACCACTCCCACAGACACCAGACCAACAACGACCAGTACCATGCATGAAGACACCTGAGCCATAACAACCACTATCACAAATGAAGACACCACATCCATATCACAATGATACATGGGAAACAAACCTGCTCATAGGTACCTGGCCCAACCACCATTACACACCATACCCTATGATTATTTTTTCTTAATATACATTTGGTCTTCATATCTTGTCTGAAGATTGTTGGGCTACCTATAACAGGCAGAATAATGGATATAATAACCAGCCACTCATACGAATGTTGGGAAAAACTCCCAAAACCATTAAATGGGGGTGTTTAGCATAGAGTACTCAACATGGATGAGGTGATAATATGAAACAAAAGATCTTAATTTCTACATATAATTAAAAAACACTCATCAAAACCAATGGGTTCTGTAATAGACTACCGTCATATACATAGCAAAAGAACTACCACCCTCATTACTATTCCTACATGAATGAACACACAACATCAAAAACCAGAGCACAACCCATTTCAGGAAATCAATCCCCCAGTGTACCCATTACTTTTATTAGGATAAAGTGATTCCATCTAAAATATCCATTCACCACAGGGAAACTAACATGCATAACCCCATGCCAAAACAAAAAATGAAGGAAAGCATGCAAGAAAAAATTTAATCATTCACACCCCATTCTCGTGTAATGTCACAAAAAAAAGAGATCTGTGAGATCTGTTAAAGTACTAGAATGAAACCATGCACAAAAATATGGCCCCAAACAACCACAAATCGACGTCCAACAACTGCACAATAGGAGAGCCTATCCTAAAAATCATTACGATGAATAACCACATGTATTAACAGAACAGAGCAAGGGTGTTTTCATATATAACCATGCCATATATCATGTTCTTTATTCTTATTTGGATAACCATTATGATCACACAAGTATTATTATCCTCCGAAAATCCATTATTTCAAAAAACATTATTTGATTAACTAATTACCATGTTACAACCATTTAACCAAAAGATTATACAGAAAAAAACATCATTAGTGCTCTAGAAAGGACCATTGATGTATTCTACATTTAGTGTGAATAATCCCATACAATTCCCGACATTAAAACAACGATGAATGAAAATACAGAAAAATCATTTTCAAACACACCCCATATTATTTAGAGTAAATTTTTTTATCTCTTTGTAATTGTTTGATTTCATCCACGACTCAATGGAATCATTATCATACCCACCCATTATTATACTCAGTAAAGATAGATAGAGGAAATCCCCAACTTGGATGTTCAATTATCGAAGATTTCTCTTCGCACCAAGAACTGGGGATGCATGACTTACAGATGAAGAACATATAAGACTCCAAGACTGAGTTTTAAGGCATATATCAAGGGAGAATGATCTGTATAAGAATAAAATCTCAATGTTCAGTATGACAGATTGGAAAAAAAGAAAAACAAGATCTCAGCTTAATATATGACCATATCATAAAATCATGGAGATGATTTAGAATTATATAAAAGTCGGATCATGGCTCGACCTCGTGGTTGGGTGGTTTAACATGTTGGGACTAATTGAGTTTGACTAACATTCCACAGTGATGGTGGTGATAACAACTATGCGTTAAAATATATATTTTACATAGAAAAAAACAATGTAATAGGGGTGATGCTAGAATTATTGGGAAATTCATGACACCGAAGAAAAAGGCCACATGTTTTGGTAAATCAAGGGTTTCCCAACTATTGGGGGTTTAGAAAATCTTATACCATCTTTAAATGGTTTTGAAAGAGGTATTAAAAAACTTTTACATCATAAGATATGTTACAGTGGAAAAATAGGAACTTGTTAGAAAACAACATGGAAGGAATCCCGATTACGTGAGTCACTGTCACCCTTGCTCCATTTCCCTGGAACCATCATTAATGCACCACAACCCCTTCACCGATGCTTATGGGTTCTATGGAAGACCCATTAGTTCCACAGAGAACCATTGGTGAATATGATGCCCATATTTTCCACCAGTTCTTCAATCCTACATTTTGGAGAACACATTAATGAATCACTGATGGTCCTTAGGACAACCCAAACAACATAATTAGGTAGTGTTAAGGACCAGGAGGGTCCGAGCCATTACATGGGTCCCATTTCTCATTGATTTAATTGTTAAAAGTAGATTAAAATATCATATCCATATATCGTGTTAAATTTTTTTTCCAGATTTATCCATCATTATAATATCTAAAAAATGTAGTACTAAAGGAACATGCTCTTACTTCGCAATCACATACTCAAAATAATCCATGATTAAATGATAATTTTTTCTTTATAATTCATCTATAATTGATGGATTGGATTTTGATGATGATTTATTTCAGATTAATTATCACAATAGATTCCGATCAGATACCTCACATTAACGCATGTATCACATGGTTTCATCTTTATCTACAATGATTTCATGAAATCTTGCGTACCTATAATATATTTTTTATTTGTAGTGGTTAATGAAATAAAATCATGTTTATTTCACAATGAAAAAACAATCCAATATGATTGATCAAAATATATGACATTTATTTTTTATCATCTGCTGATTCGGCCCAATGGAGATCTATATATCAAAACCACTCATGCTAAGACATTTTTTTGTATATACTACAAAAGTAAACAATTAAATTATTATAATGATGTTTATATTTAGTGCAAGAAAGTGAATTTCCTTTACATAACTTTTACATAATTTTTTGGAATATAAATAAATAATGTAAGGTCATGTCACTTTAATGTTTAATAGATTACTATTTATGTGCCCATATTCTATAACATTAATCACTATTCATTAATAATCTCATGAAGGTTCATCTTGGATTCCATTATAGTTTTCATTTATACATAATTACCCTTTCATAATAATATTAGAAACTACTTTATTTTTTTTATTGAGAAATAAATTCTCAATTTATTTCATGTGTCACATTTAATCCAAATGAAAATTTTAGTTCACATATTATTGACATTTTGATCTCACTTTCCATGAATTCTGAAATAAAATTTAAATGATCATCATATGTTCTATAAAATATTATGTTTTCAACATACACCATACCCATAATCCAGTATTACTATCATTATTGAAATAAATATTGCAATCAATTCCACTATAATGAAATCCATGTTTATTAAAGAATAGATCATTTCTAGAATACCACGCTATAGGTCCCACCTTTAGTCCATATAATGAGTTCATTAGAAATAATTTCTTTATACACCTCATACTAAATAACCAGTATTGTGCTATTATGTATAATATATACTATGGACCCCAATCATAATTGACCACATAATTTATATATGGAAAACATTGAATATTCTTCGCATAATTATGACTAAGAATAAGTGAATAATAACGTGCATTGAATTAAATGAATATATATAATCCAAATAAATTACTTAAATCTTGGTCTATCCCTTTCACACCAATAATTATTTATTTCAACATACTAGTCCATCTTCATTTAGATTCTTCTAGAAGACCAATTTTCATTCAATACTGTTCTTATATTCCAATATAAAAATAATATACATTATATGATTCATCCCAATTTAGACAAGATATATTTTCTAACCATATATGTGTTCTAATATATAAAAAGTTCATCAAAATTGGAAAGATATTTCATTAAAAGGATGGATTCCTACATTAAATTATTAATTCACAATGTTTGAACTCGAATTGTCTTCTCAATAATGATGTTTCACCTAACATTTTATACAAGACTATTCATATCAGTTGCTCATACAGATTTAATATCCTGTTTCTTATCATCAATATCTTCTTATGAATTAGTATTTTATTATTATAATCTACCTCAGTTTCCTCCCTCTTCATAACTATTATAATAGAAATATTCATTTTGTAGTGGAAGATTTAGTTCAGTATCTACTATACTGAAATCATAACATTGAACCACTTCTACATACTTATTATTGAAAAAATATTAATTTATTTTTCCTATGTATCCAAGGAATATTTCCCTATATCTATGAGACTATAACTTTCTATGTTTCATCTTAATGGGAATAAAACACATACATCTAATGATTAGTAATTATATCCACATTGCGTTTTTCCATACCACTTTATTTATTTAGTCATTTCATCATTTAGAGAAAAAATACATATTCAATATGTAGTCTGATATCAATACCGTATATATTGGAAACAAATTTAGTAGGGCCTTTTCAATATTTAATATTATATCCATGTGTTACATTATCTGATTTCTCATCTATACAACTCCAAATTAATAACGCATTTTTACTACCAAAAATGTTTTTTCTTATAATACATTATTAGAGATAATCCTCCACGTGGATGTTTTCTAATTTCTTAACATTATATATTGAAACATCATAATTAACATCCCATTACGGTTTTTAAAATCCCATGAAAATTTAGTTCTACAAAAAATTGTATGACATGTAATAAATAGAATATATATATTCCATCCTTCTAAAATGAAAAATTAAAAGAAAATATTACATATTCCCATCAATTGATTTCAGTGAGATAGGTCCAAAAACATCTACATATACCAATAAAAAACTCATGTTGATTTTTTATCAGTTTTAATATATATCATTCTGTTAATAGTTACATATAAATTATAATATAACTTGTGTGTTTGATAATATGTGGCTTGGGATGAATTCATGTTGCCCCACAATTGTCCGGATCTATGATGGATGGATGAAAAGAATGGAAATGTTATTTATACCATAACTGTTGTCCTATCTCTTTAGATACAAAGAACATACTTGATCCTCTACTAACATGGTCGAGATTCCACGTCATTATACTTCTATAAATAAAAGTCATACATTCTTTTCCTTTTTATATACACAACATCTTTCTATTGATTATACCATGACCCAAGTCACACAATAAAAAATCACCTGATTTATTTTGACTAATACCTTCGACAATGAAGTCAACAACATGTCTCATATATTTTCCCCCATATTTTTATTTTCACGTGACAATAATTATTATTCCTTAATCATATCCATATTTGACATGAAATTCCATTTCAAGATTGAGGAACATGACAATATCTATATTCCCCAACATTTAGTGTTTAAATTCACTATCAAGTATCAAAAAACAACAATGAATGGATTATTTAATGGAAATCACTACAACCACAACGTCATCATCAATTTTATTTTATAACCAAATCATTGAATTCATATATTTCATGGAATGATAATATATATCCACTACAAACCATGATGTATGAACATCATCTTTTAGTGCATCAAATTGATCATTATTTATTCTAATAATGATCACTATACCTTGGCTTTGACATATTCCACCCTATTATAGATGATCTATATATGGCCATGTGTCAAAATACTCAGCACAATGAAAACTAACCCTTACCATCCTACCTAAAATATTGAACACTCTACAGATTATTTGTTTATTTTTCCCCATCAATTCCTTTTAAGTATGAAAAATGCATTTTTCGAATGTCCAAAATTTCCACAGCAGTACCACATAAAATGAGTTGATTTCTAACGAGTCATTATTAGTGGACTAGTTTTTCAAATGGATTATCCATAAATCCTAATTCTTATTTTTATGAAAATGAGTTTCCAAAATAATAGTGAGAACAATTGTTGGGAAATCAATAAATAGATTGGTTTATCTACCCCCATAAAAGTCTTTTCATTTGAATATTAATTTTCAACATATTTGTATGATATAATATCCTAGTTCCATCATTTCTACTAGACGAGAGGAAATATTCCCCATAATACTATTCAATAAATTTTTTAAGAATTTTATATGTTAATTAAAACCCTAATTTCCTTATATATTCATCCAAATTGATATGGTACTCAATGAAAATTTAAAATAATTATATTGTTGATGAAAAAATCATTTAAAAATTTCCATTAGCTCTTATTTTTATTCTTTTTATTGATCTAAATAGAGTGACTCATCATTACCTACATTGTTGGATTTCATTATTATGGTTCTTCAAAAATATATAACCTCAAGATAAACTTATGAATTATCTTAAATGTAATCCATTTATTTGACTTATACACCATTTTACCATTCCTATCATGTTTTAATGGTTCCTACAACATCCACCATAGTATTTTCTATATTATTTTTGTAGTATTCCATTTATTGAACATCAGTTTATTCTAAATTATAATTCACATGTGTGTATACATTATTATTTCCGGTGAAGTTTCTCATCATATTTTTTCTCATTAACATAGGTTGAATAAATATTCTCATGAATTTTTACTTCTTGTCCATTATTATATTTAATCATATTGGGTTTCCTTGTATAAATATGCCCAGCCATTCTTAATGAAGTTAGTTCTGGAGTAGTTTTCCCTTTCATCATTTTTTTCCTCAATTTGGTTTTGAGTATAATAATGAAAAGTCAACATATGTCTGTTATTATTATTTAAAAACATAAAAAGTTATGTTTTATGGGATTTAATGATAACTCTAGGGACATCCTTTTCCATAAACTCTTTATCATTATTTCTCATCAAACATGTGTGCACAGTAATATGGAAAATATCCATATTCATCTCTAATGGATCATTATAATCAAGTATACAATCATTCCCATCGAAAATACATGGAATTCATCACATGATTTGATTAAAAATATTTATATCATCAGGAATTTCTTTGATATAACACTTGATTTTCATAAAAAAATTAACCCAAAAAAACAATTCATCTATATACTCATTGGTGTTTAATTTCATGTCCTCGTATATATTCCATTTAAACATTAATTTTTATTCAATAACTACTGAATCAAATATATATAAATAATATCATTTTACAATATGGAATTAGTCAATTTATAATATATCACATTCATGTAGAGTGTTTTAAAAACATCATATTAAATAATTTATTCATTCTACCACAACATACAATTCCGATAAGTATTCATCTTGGAGAAATCTACATTATTAAATTTTAAAAATAGAACACATAACAGCTATAATGATTTCCACATCAAATGATTTGATGTACTGTTCAATCTAATTAAACCATGAAAGAAATTTTTCCACTGACTACAAAAATCCCCTTGTGATTGGGAATTTCTATTAAAACAACTATGATTAAAAGATTGATTTCAACCTCAATTTGATACAAATTATTCTACCAATTTTATTGAACACACTGATAGGGGGTGAATCATGATATGAAATATAGAAAAAAATTAGAATTATTATATTTTTTCTTCATTAAATAAAAATACATTTCCTACTTAACCATATAAATTTATGACAGACAATGAATTCATGTATTAAATAAAAAAATTACTTCGTTCACCAATACTTAATATGATTAAGTTACATAAGGACGAACTTAAGAGGAGAATTCAAGATTTAATTCCTCTCTATATTTTCATTAAATTTCATTTCAAATTTCATTTATTTTCTTCTCATATACTCAACTTATATTTCTAAAATATGATCATAAATCTTGGATAAATTATATAATATAATTATATAATCATAATGTAGGATTTTTTATTAAACCCATCCCTCCATCTCATTTGTTTTATTAATGAAATCGTCTCCCACAATGTATCAATTTACTAACATTAGGGGTGATGCCCTTCTAAACTAATTCCATGCAATCATGTCCATAAATAAAACTGTTAAATTTTTGAAAATAAATTTTAATATGTATTTTTTATCCCATTCAATGTTCTGGAAACATCATCTACACATAATACTAAATGATATTACAAAACATGATTGTTGTGATAAAAAACTACCCATATTATCCTAAAATGATCATCATTAAATTTTAACTAATGGTTCATCCACATAGTATATAAAAAAATTAATTATAAGAATATTTAAATTGATTTATAATTAATAATATAATATTATAATAATTTTATATGTTTATCCATGTTCTAAATAATCTTCTATTAATTTGTATTGTTGAACTGTTCATGAAAACTCGGAAAAGAACACCCCCTAACAATGAATTTAAACACAAAAACTCAACCTATTCCACATAGAAATTTAAAGAAAAAATAATTTACATTTTCATGATTAAAAAGTTTTAAAATTGTTAAATAAAAAATATAATTTGAATATACAAGACTTTAATGCAGTGAATTCATTCAGATACAAGGTAAGAGGAATTCTCGAACCCAACATTCTCTCTTCAGGTTTTCCCTTTTCCACTAATTTCATTAATAGTTGTTCGGTAAAAATTAATAATTAATAATTATCATAATTTTTCTAGGATACAAATTTTTCCATTGGAGTTTATCTCAAAGATAATGATTTCCAATAGTACACTTCTTTAAAAAAGACACCTTTTACTTGTCAAATAATGTGGATGGCCTTTTATCAAGTATGTTATTTCTTCTTTAGTTTGGGAACCCAAGGCTTATGAATGTATGATTTATGATGTAAAATTAATTAATTTATATTTATTTTTTGTATTAAATATTTATATATGTATTGTTTGGCATGCATTATAATGTAAATGTTATAATGTAACAGGTGCACCTTGAATTATATTTCCAATGTAAATGTTAGGATGTGACAGGTGAACCCAGAATTATATATTTATACATTGAATTGGGTAGTGTGACGAACCTAATTAGTTAATTAATTTATAAATTAAAATTATTATATCTTTTTTCACAAAAATATGTGGAAGATGAATAAAACACATGATGTTATATTTTTATAGATGGCCACATTCCATGCTATAATCTAATGCTTCTACTCGTGATTATGATGATGATTCTATAATTATTCTGAACCTATGTTACATTTTTTTCATGATCTTATATATTATCTTACTAGGATATTGTCACAACCCTTTTTATGTATATCCTCAGTTGACTACTAGTAATATGGTGATGTTAAGAACTAACATTAACCTCGAGTAGAGGGAATATAATATAGGTTTTGTGTTGTAAATGTTTCGTATGGTCCTAGTTTTCTCAAAAAAATGAACCTTTGGATCCTAAATGTATAATTTATTTATGTTGTTTGTCAATAAATTAATTAAATGTAATTTATGAAAATAATGTTCCTTATAGTTTTTAAAGGAGGCATGGTTTAGTTAATTTAGGAGTTAGGATATTTAGTGAAAATCCAAGTATGAGACTATATATACGTAAGCACACAACATGATTTTATAAACATTGGGTTCCCATAATATATTTTTTTTATTTTTAACTTCACAAAGAAATAAATTATTTAATTATTACTTTTTGACTTATAATTCCCCCTATAATATTCAATTTCAGATAATTGTGGGAACCGGGAGAATCCATTCCAACAAAACTTTTGAGGGACAATGCATCGATTTCTTGAACGACATCCTTAGTGATTATAGAGATGGAGTTCAAAAAATAATGGACATACATACTTATTTGTCTCGTTTTATTTATATTAACCTGAATAATGTGAATTTATTCCTTCATCATAGAAGGAGAAACATGCATTTGAGTGTTTTATATGAAAATGACCCTCGACCATTAGTGGATCTTCTAACCCACTAGACTTAGAATAGTGGATAAATTCTATGGGTATGATATTTTATGTTATTCAATTTTCTAATATGAAGAATTTGACAATATCCATTATTCATCTCCATGTAGAGATAGACAAATGTTTGGTGTTGATTAAGAACCCCAAGCTAAGTGATGGAATTTAAGAGATGGAGTCAGAAAACATTAAGATATTGTTTCTTAATAATTATTAACCTCAATCATTTCTTACTAAGATGGAGTTAATGAAAAATTATGGAGAATATTTTTCAACCAAGGATGTAAATTTCAGAAGGCTTTTGCGGTACCCTTCGTGATTTGTTTTCAACAATGATAAAAATAATGATGGATTTTTTAGTCGACTAAAAAACACACCATCGAATGATTTTTTCTATTCAAGATATTGTGTCATATGAATATGTATCTCACTGTGCTATCCCAGTGGTGATAGAGTTTGGTTAATGGTCTCATGACTATGTTGATAATAAAGTAATATGGAGTTTCAAGTTGGTGGAACTCATGTGAATGGTGGAATGGAAACTCAACCACACACAAGTCAAAAATGTGGGATGAAGCACAATGATAATTTCATTAATGGGATAGAGAAATTTTTCATGTTGGGGAGATAAGGCCTAAATTATCAAAAGTTTTAAAATACATTATATTGTAGGAGAATGTGGTGTTGGAAAAGTGATCACACCCTATGGTATAATTCTAGAACTATAGGGAGCAAGGGATATATGCAAGATAGAGGACTATGTTGGGACCACTTGTTGTATTAAGATTGTAGTCATTTTCAGTGGGTGTCAATGAATTTCAATGATGATCATCAAGACGAAAATAACTCCTCTATAGGAAATGTATTTTAGGAATTATGCATTTTTTTACTTGATCCAATGTTCCAAGTTTATTTATCAGGAGTGATACATTGTCTAAAACAATGAAGGTTGGTTGGAGTGTTTTATTAAAGGAGTAACAAAAATGAGATGAAAAGGGTGTGGAGGAGGATTTAAATTCAATGAGTGGCCATGCATTTCAATTTATAATTAGACTTCTAATATGTATTTTTTATAATCCTTATATGAAAAATAGGGCCATCCCACTAGCCAGCCATCCATCCTTAACCTTAGGCTCAAGCAGGACCACATGGGATGACTGTACCCATGGGGAAGCAAGCTAGACCAGCTAGAAAGAGGCACATGGTGGCTATATATAAGACCCCAGGGTATTCATAGATGGTGCTAGATGTGTGACTGTGGTTGAAGTGTGGGTGATAAGAGAGCTCTTGTAGTGTAATGGTGTTGGGTGGCCCCCGAGGGGGGGGGGAGGTGTAATATGGGATGATTCTAAGGTGGCTTGTTATATGAAGAATCCTAAAAACCCACTGAATTTCGAATTCAGACATGGTTTTAAAAATAGGTATTCAATTTCGACCTTCCATCGGATCCTGATGATATCTCATCCGCACATCGCATCTCGCATCCAACAAAATTTTCTGAGCCATTCAATATTCTTGTATTGTATGTTATTCAATCAGTTTCGTACGATCTTTGACTGAGTTTTGTGTTCAACATATGGCCACCAAAAGTGAACCAGTGCATCATAGATGATTTCGAGACTCCATGATTGAGTCTTCGTGCATTCTAGAAGATCAGTCCCACTGGATACCCATTGTCTGAGCTACTCGATTCTATTCATGCCACTACTTTATCATGCATGCATCGAAATAACGTATAATGAGCATTGGTCAAGGAAAAAGAAGATTCCATAGGGCATCCCATGATGATTTCTCTAGGATAAGAGATTTGTATACATTCATCTTAACATAAATATAATGATGATTTCAACGTGAACTCAGAAATCCATGTACATATGAAAAGTAAGGAAACAACTGAAAATCTGGATGTATCTCTTACCCACGGATTGAAAATTTCTATTACCGTGGTCTTCATGAAATATATCGAGGATTTTGGATATGGAAATGAGTTGATCTCTACTAATTATAATGGATCCACTGATCCAAGTAGATGCTACTTCATCCATGATTTATTATAGCTCAAGTTATGAAAAACAAAGAATCCTTTATCTCTAATTTTGTGAAGAAGAATTCATGATCCACATACTATTTTATGTTTGATAAGAGTATCCAATGTACAAATATGGTTGGGAAGGGGTGAGCCGCATACCACTATGCTCTGAGAATATGAAGAGACGCGATGGAAATGTGGTTCATAAATAGAAGGATCCATGTACCATTTTGGATTCGAGGAGTAAAGTTACCACATACCACTCAGTTCTAATATGTACTAATTTAGTTCACGGTGAAGAGGGTCATGCGTACCATTCGGTTTGCATCGGAGAACCATGCACCACTTGCTACACAAAACAAGTCCTCACATCCTATGCGAAGGAATCCTATGCATCGCTTGTTCAAGGAGGGGCCGCAAAACATCATGGTTTGCGGAGGATACCAAAACACTTTTTCATAAAAGTGATTTATACCCATAGTGTGTAAAAGGAGAAAAATAACACCATTCCATCCCTAAATTCAAACATTGATTTTTGAGTAAGTTCACATACATATAAATATTAGATAATCAATTTGAACAGTTCATGTTGAGGATGGGAGAATGAATATGGTGCACGATGATGGGAAGTGATTTTATATATTCTTATGCATGATTTGAAGAAGAAAAAACATATGGTGTAAGCACAAATAAAACAAGTGGTAAGAAGTGAAATTAAAAAGAAGGGGAAAGGAGGATGAATGTGTTCTTAACTGAACCATATCCATTTGGGCCATCACCAAATAAAGTATAACTGGATGTGCATGCATTCATACCTTCACATTCATAAATGAATACATTGAAGAGAATCATATTAATCTGAGGTTACATGTGTGTAATTATGTGATGTGTAAGAATATATATAAATTTTCACATGCATGGTCACATGAACACAAGGTAGAAGAAGGTATGATTAGGATGTTTCCTATTGAGCTGTTTTTCAGTGATTGAATAATCAAAAAAAAATTTGGGATTATGGATCAGAAGAATACAAAGTCACAGTACACCTTTTTTTCATAGATGATGAATAATAAATGTTAAAGAGAATCAACTCTAGACCTCATTGCATGAAAAGGATCATGAAAAATAGGTGAAAATGTATTTCATGACTGTCCTTTTTAGGGACCTTAACATCTATAAACATAATGTTACTACACCCATTGTAGTGGGATTGGGGTTGTCAACTGAAGTGATATGAGGGAAGAAATGAACTTTCTATTAAATTTTTTATAGTCTGTGTTCCTAGGACATAGTAACTATACCTGACTATTTTAATCCCCATCTAGTGAAGAATAGTGTATGTAGGTACGACCAGAAACATGTTGGTGTATGCCTCTTGGATTTATCCCTTATTGGTTAACCATGTAAAAGTGTTGTGTATTCCTTCGTCATGTTAATGTTTTTATTAATACACCTATCCATCATTCTAGTTTAATTATGTATTACCAACAAGTAAAAAACATCCAATAAATGGGTGAAAAATTTGACACCCTGTTTAACACGCCCCCCCCCCCCCTCATAGGGTGACCCTGGGTACTCCATTTTTTACCAGAGTAAAATTATTACATTGGTTGGATATTATTTAGTAATTATATTCAGAATAGGATTTTATTTTCTTCCTGAGTCAACAATGTAGAGAAGTCTTGGTGAATGATTATTGATCTCCGTGAATAATTCCATACCCAACAAGACCATGATGAATAAAAAAAATTAAGTGAATAAGTAGTTGAATAAGTATTTCTAGTCCAATGAAGTTAAATTTCCTGGTGCTCCATTACCTTCCAATAATTAATAAATATCATTCTTAGTAATTATAAATTAGATGGATCAGGTTTCCACCAGTGGAATGGAAGACATTTAAATCATAGTTTCAGTTGATTAGAAGAAATTAAGAACATATATACATGATATTTCTGAAGAAATATTTTATTCTATTGGTATAATATTTCAATGTGTGTAAGTTGAGATCACCTGACAGGAAAGTGAATATAATAATATGGAGGAATTCTCGGTAAAGAATATGTTATAATTTTAGAAACCCTCGAGACAAATTGGAGAATTTCAAGAGAAAGATGGTGTTAATAAGAAACTAAAAGAAAATATCAATCCATTTAAATATTATTTGAAAAATTGAAATGAAGTAAAGGTTCTAAATTTGTAAGAAACTTCCATTAAATTCAAGGAACATGACTTGTTGTTGCAAAAAAGAAGTCAGGTTCCATGACAATGGGGATGAAAGATTGAAAAATTCTTGTTATGATAGAATGATATTGATTTATGGTCATAAGAACATCCTCAATATGGAATGTCTAAAATTTTAATCCTATTTTACCAATATTGAGAAAACTCCTATTGAGACGTCACAAAAAAAATAAAGGAGTTGATGATGGTACTCAATTCTCACTGTAGGATTCTAAAGCATAAATTCATCCAACATATAATAAGAAGATTATGCAAAACCTTGATTATAATTATTAATAAATAGTGTATGTTTCTATTCATTTATCACTGGAGGCTTATAAATCCAAAATTCCTATACATTTCATAAGAATATAATGACATCACTCATTGATCTATCACAATTATATGAGAATATTAACGTACCATCCATACCAACATGTACTAAGGTTTATAAATATGTTTCAACTAAATGTGTAATATGGAAGAAAAAATGTATATAGTTATAGATAAGGAATGTTTAGGAGAATAGAACTACCACCATGGATAGGGTGGATTCGAAGAAGTGTATCAATAATGAATCTCCTGATTGAGAACATCCCATTAAGAATAAGTCTCAAAAAACTAATATAAAAAATATGAAGAAGACAATATTTGTGGGTGAATGTT
Source organism: Viscum album (assembly GCA_963277665.1). NCBI lineage: Eukaryota > Viridiplantae > Streptophyta > Magnoliopsida > Santalales > Viscaceae > Viscum > Viscum album. The sequence continues at coordinate 262,420,511 of OY728122.1, read as the reverse complement.
GGTGTTAAAACAGATTATGGAATTGATCCCCAGCTTGTGGGCACAATCCATTAAATGAAAATGAAAATATAAAGCCTATGTCAAAATGGAGAAAACCATAGAAGATAGGGAAACATCAACGGATCCAGAGGAATTTGTATACCGCAAACAGATTTGGAATGAAATAATACAACTAGGATGTATACAATGGGAGTGGTCAAAAGAATGGATAATTCTTATCTCATCGTATTCCCAGAGCTGATAAGAATAGAATATCATAGAAGCTAGGTATGAATGTAGAATCTACTGTGGGAAGAAATCATAATAATGTTCCAGAAGAAATTTATCCAATGAAAACTCTAAAAAGGAATGGTTAGAATACCATGGATACAAAATCCAAGATGATGAAGAGTGGTACATCCAAAATAATTCATGTATATGATTAAACTCTAAATATTTCATGTGGAAAATCCAAATATACTACATTTTTTCTGGAGACATATTGGTTATCTGGACTAACGATTTGGAAATAATTAGAATGAAATAATTTGTACAAGATAAGTCTAGTGAAATATGAAATAAGTATATTCCACAAGAAAATAGAAAGGTTTGATGTGAGGTCCACAAGGCCGGTGACACTATTATGAGTTGGAGTGAATTTATTCCAACTCAAGAATAAAACCTCAAGATGGTGAAATTTTTACCCGGATATTCTTATGCATTGAATTCTCTTGATGAAAGGAGTCTCATACAAAATGAGATGGACGAAATATTGATATCCACACAACCAATGTTTTAGCAGAGGATAAAATTTGAATGTGTGAGAAGTGGAGAAAACATAGAATCTTGGTTGACAAAATCATCTCCTCTTTCAAGATCACATTAATGATATCATGGTGAATCCTCCTTATTCCCTTAAAACATTATGTATTGTACTAATATTAATGGGAATTGAAGGTGAAGAAAGAACATTGGGGGAGTACCTGAGTAGTGTTCCATTGAGGGGGAAATACAAAAAGAGTATACCTGAGTTATTATTTCAAATAGTATCAAATTAAATTACACTGAATATTATCTAAATATCATTTCATTAGAAAAGTATTTTAATTTCTCCATCTCTCATCCTTAGTTACTAAAAATAAAACATTTTTTATACAGGGGGAGTGACTATATCAACATGTGACAATAGAAAATTATAATGTCCCTTAAATAAAAGTACATGAGATCTCATAAAATTTGTTGTCATGATCATGGGATAATAGAATACTTTTTATTCTAGATAAAATCATATTGTTTCAACACTAATAATGGAACAAGTAGACATAGAGTGAAATTATTGATGTCACAATTTCCTAATTATGGAATGATACACTCTATACAGTAAATATATTATTTCTTGTTAACAAGTTGAAAAGAAACTGATATGTGTCCAAGAATGAAGAAGGGAGTGAAAATATAAAAACCATTAATTTGGACATTGACATGATAATTTTGTAGAATGATGATGTGTTGACTACAAATTTGTGTACATTGTTTGTAGGAATTTTTTTATGAAGACAATATTTTATTACAATGGGTGTCAATGAATATTAATGAGGGTAAACATGAAGAAAGGAACTCCCCTATGTGAATTTATGAATTGAAATCAGAAATTTATTGAGAAAAATATTATGTCCTAAATATTTGTATCAGAAGTGATTAATTTTCTACAATAATTAGAGATGGTTGGAGTTTTCATTGAATGGAATAACAGAAAAGAAGAAAAAGATGGCGTGGATGCACATTGGAATTATAAGAATTTCAATGCATTTCAATTTAAAATTGGGATCGTTAGTGAAAATCCAAGTATGAGACTATATATATATAAGCACACAACATGATTTTATAAATAGAGGGATCCCATAATATATGCACTTAGTTTTAATTTTACAATGAAATAAATGATTTATTTATTACTTTTTGACTTATATTTTCCCCAAAAAATTTCAGTTTCATATAATGGTGCGAACCGGGAGAATCCATTCCAACAAACATTTTTGGGGAAAATGCATTGATTGATTGAAGGAAATCCCTAGTGATTTTAGAGATGGAGTTGAAACAAAAATGGACATAATTACATATTTGTCTTGGTTTTTTTATATTAACCAGAATTATGTTAATTTTATCCTTCACCATAGAGGGAGAAACATGCATTTGAGTGTTTTATGAGAATATGACCCTCCAATATTAGTGGATCTTCTAATCCACTGGACTAAGAATAGAGGATAGATTTTTGGATAAGATATATTATGTTATTAACTTTTATAATAGGAAAAATATGAAACATTATGTTTTTCATCTCCGGGTATAGAAATACAAATGTTGGGTGTTGATTAATAACACCATGCTGAGTGATCAAATTTAAGAGATGGAGTCAGAAAACATTAAGATATTTTTTCTTAATAATTATGAACCTCATAAATTTCATAATTATATAGAGTTATGGAAAAACTATGGAGAATATTTTACATCCTTGGATATAAATTTCACAAGTATTTTAAGGTACCCTTCGGGATTATTTTTCAACAATGATAAAAATAATGATAGATTTTTTAGTCGACTAAAACCACACCATCGAAATGTTTTTCATATTCGAGATATTGTGTCATATGAATATGTATCTCATTGTTCTATCCAAGTGGTGATAGAGTTTGGATAATGGTGTAATGTCTATGTTGATAACAAAAGAAATATGGAGTTTCAAGTTGGAGGATCTCATGTGAAAGGTGGAATAGAATCTCAACCACACACATTTCAAAAATGTGGGATGAATCACCATAATAATTTAATTAAATGGATGGAGACATTTTTCATGTGGGGGAGATAAGGACTAAATGATCAAAAGTGTCTAAAATACATTATATTGTAGGAGAATGTGGTGTTGGAATGAAGATCAGACCCCATGGTCTAATTCTAGAACTCTAGGGAGTAAGGGATCTATACAAGCTAGAGAACTATGTTGGGAACACGTGTTGTATGAAGATTGTAATATTTTTAAATGGGTGTCAATGGATGTCAATGATGATCCTCAAGAAGATACTAACTCCCCTATATGAAATGGATTTTTTAAATTATACATTTTTTTATTTGATCTGATGTTGCAAATATTTTTATCAGGAGTGATACATTGTCTACAATAAATAAAGTTGGTTGGCGTGTTTGTAGGAAGGAGTAAAAGAAATGGAAAAGAAAATGGTGTGGATAAGTTTTTAATTTCTAAGAGGTGTTGTGGAATTCAATTTAAAATTATACTTATAATACATATTTTTTATAATACTTATTTTAAAAATAGGGCCATCCCACTAGCCATCCATCCAACCTTAACCTGAGGCTCATGCTGGATGAAAGGTTTCGACTATACCCACAGGGAATCAAGCTAGGACAGCTAGCAAGAGACACACGGTGTCCATTTATAATACCCCATGGTATTCATAGATGGTTCTTGACACGTGCATGTGGTTGATGTGTGGGATCTAAGAGAGCTCCTATAGAGAAATCGTGTGGGGTGGCCCCCGAGGGGGGGGAGAGGAGTAATCTGGGAAGATGCTGAGGTGGATTGTTATTTAATGAATCCTAAAAACGCATTGAATTTCAATGTGGGACATGGTTTTAAAAATAAGGATTCAATCTCTACCATCCATTGGATCCTGATGAGATCTCATTCGCACTCCGCATTCGTATGCAACGAAATATTCTGATCCATTCATTATTCATGCACCGTATGTTATTGAATCGTTGTTGTATGATATTTGACCAAATTATTTGTTCAACCTCGGGCCATCCTAATCGAACCGGTGCACCAGAGAAGATGTGAATCCTCCCTGATCGCGTCTTTTCCCATTTTAGAAGATCAAACCCACTACATGCACATAGTCTTAGCAACACGATACCATTAATGCCACTACGTTTTCATACATGCACCAAAATAACCATGAATGAGTATTGGACAAGGAAAAAGTTGTTTTCGGAGGGCATCCCATGTTGATCTCTATAGCATAATAGATCTGTATGAATTTATCTTAACATAAAAATACAGATGATTTCAATGTGAAATCATAAATCCACGCACATATGAAAAGTAAGGAAACAACTGATAATCTCAGTGTATCTCATACCCATGGATTGAAAATTTATATTACCATGGTCTTTTGAAATATATCGAGGATTTTGGAAATGGAAATGATTTGATCACTAATAATTAAAAGGGATCCACTGATCCGAGTATATGCTACTTCATCCATGATTTATGATATTTTATGTTCTGAGAAACATAGTATCCATTCTCTCAAAGTTTGTAATGAAGAATTCTTGATCTGCAGATCATTATAGGTTTGAAAATAGTATCCAACGTACAAATATGGTATGGGAAGGGGTGAACCGTGTACCACTTTGTTTCTCGAAGATGAAGAGACGCGATTGAAATGTGTTTCATGAATAGAAGGATCCACTTACCATTTTGGAATCGAGGAGTAAAGTTCCCACATTTCACTCAGTTCTTATATGTACTGATCTAGTTCGCGGTGAAGATGGTCATGTGTACCATTCAGTTTTCATAGGATAACCATGAACCACTTGGTACATGAAAGAAGTCATCAAAACCTGTGCGAAGGAAGCCTGTGCATCCTTTGTTCAAGGAGGGGTCGTCAAACATCCTGGTTTGTAGAGGAGTCAAGAACACTTGTTCATAAAATAGATCTATACCCAAGGTTTGTAAAAGGAGAAAAATAACATCACGCCCTGCCTATATTCACACATTGATGTTTTATTAAATTAAAATTCATATAAATATTAAAAAAACAATATGAATAGATCATGTTGAGGATTGTAGAAAGAATATTGTGCATGGTGATGCGAAGTGCTTCTATATATACTTATGCATGATTTGAAGAAGAAAAACACAAGGCGCAAGTACATATAAACCAATTGGTATGAAAGGAAATTAAATAGAAGGATAAATGAGGCTTCATGTGTGCTTAAATAAACCATATCCATTTGGGCCATCACCCAAGTATGTATAAGTGGATGTGCATGCATTCATACATTCACATTTATACATGAATAATTTGGAGAGACACATTTTAAACAGAGGTTACATGTGTGTAATGATGTGAAGTGTAAGAACACATATAAATTTTCACATACATGGATAGATGCACACATGGAAGAAGAATGTATGAATATGATGATGCCTAGTGAGCTTCTTTTCAGTGATTGAATAATCAAAAAAGAATTTGTAATTGTAGATCAGAAGAATTCAAAGTTGTAGTACATCTTTGTTTGTATAGGTAAAGAATATGGAACATTAATGATCATCCACTCTTGACCTCGTTGCAAGCAATGGATCATGAAAAATAGGTGAAAAATATTTACATTCCTATCCTTTTAAGGGACCTTCATATCCATAAACAGAATGTGATACACCCAGGGTAGTCGGCTTTGGGGTGTCAACCTAAGTGATCTGAGAGAAGAAATAATCTTTCTATGAACTTTTGTATATTCTGTGTTCCTGGGACAGAGTGACTATAACCGAATATTTTAATCCACAACTAGTGAATAATAATGGATGTAAGTACGACCAGAAACCTGTTGGTATATGCCTCATGGATGTATCCCTTATTTGTTAACTATGTATACGTGTTCTGTATTCCTTCTTCATGTTGATGTTTTAATTACTACACCTATCGATCATTCTGGATTAATTATGTATGTACCAACATGTGAACAATATCCAATAAATCAGAGAAAGAGTGGACACCATAATTAACACCCCCCCTCATAGGGTGACCTCAGGTCCTTCAATTGTTAACATAGGCAAATGATTACATTGGATGGATATTCATTAGTAATTATATTCAGAATAGGATTTGATTTTTTCCTGATTCAACAATGAAGAGATGTCTTGGTGAATGTTTAGTTATCTCTGAGCAAAATTCCAAACCTAACTAGCCCATGATGAACATGAAAAAAATAGAACAAGTAGTTGAATATGATTTTTTGGTCCAAATAAGATACATTTTCTAGTTCTACATTACCTTCCAATAATGAATAATTATCAATCTTAGGATGTATAAATCAGTTGGACCGGGTTTCAACTGGTGGAATGGAAGACAATTCTATCATAGTTTCAGGTGAATAGAAGAAATTAAGAACATATCTACATGATATTTTTGAAGAAAGAGTTTTTTTCATCTGAATAATATTTATATGTATGTAGGTTTAGATCACCTGATAGGAAATAGAATATAATAATATGGAGGAAGTCTCGGTAAAGAATGTGTCAGAATTTTATATGCTCTCCAGATAGATTGAAGTATTTGAAGATAAATATGGAGTCAATAAGACACTAAAAGAAAAGATACATCCATTTAAATATTATTTCAAAAAGATAAATGAATTAAATGTTCTAAATTTTGTATGAAACTTCCATGAAATTCATAGAACATTACTTGTTGTTAAAAAAAGACAGGTTCCATGAAAATGGGGTTAAAAGATTGAAAAATTCATGTTATGAGAAAATGATCATGATTTATGTTCATAAGATCATCCTCAATATGTATTGTCTAAAATTGGAAGCCTAGCTTACAAATATTGAGAAGAAACATAGTGAGACGTCGAAAAAAATGAAGGAGTTGATGATGGTACTCAATGCTTATAGGAGGATTCTAAATTATAAATTCACCCAACAAGTGATAAGAATATTATGACAAATCATGATTATAAATATCAATAAATAGTGTATGTTTATATTAAATGGTCATTGGAGGCATATAAATCCAAAATACCTACAACATGTGATAAGAAGTTAATGAAATCACTCATTGGTCTATCACAAGTAGCTGAGAATGTTATGGTACCATCCATACCAAGTTGTACTGTTGTTTCTAAATATGTTTCAACCAAAAGTGTAAGATGGAAGAAAAATTGTAAATAGTTATGGATGGGGAATGGTTAGGAGAAGAAACTTACCATCATGGTTTAGGTGTATTGGAAGAAGTAGATTGATGATGAATCCCCTGATAGAGAACATCACATTAAGAAGAAGTCTCAACAAACTTATATAAAAAATACGAAGAAGACAATATATGTGGGTGAATGTTGGTGTTGTAACCTATTATGGAATTGTTCCCTAGATTTGTTGGAAGAATACATTAAATTAAAATGAACATATAAAGCATATATTAAAAGGGAGAAAACCATAGAATATATAGAAACATCAATAGATCCAGAGGCATTTGTATAATAGTAACAGATTTGGAGTGAAATAATACAAAAACGATGTATACAAAGGGAGTTGTCACAAGAATATAGAATTCTTATCTCATCGTATGTCTAGAGATGATAAGAACATAATATCATAGAAGAAATCTTTGAATATAGAAGCTATCATGGGAAGAAATCATAAGAAAATTGTAGAAGAAAATTATCCAACGAAAATGCTAAAAAGTAAAGGATAGAATACCATGGATTCAAAATCCGAGACTTTTGAGAGTGGTACATCCAAAATAATTCCTATAAATGATTACACTCTAAATATTTCATGTGGAAAATCCAAACATACTACCATTTTGTCCAGAGACAAGTTGGATATCTGGCCTAATAATTGTGAAATAATGAGAAGGAAATAATTGGAACAAGATAAGTCTAGTGAAATAGGAAATAAGTAGATTCCACATGAAAATAGTAAGGTCTGGTGTGTGAGGTGCCAGATGGTGGGTCACACTATTACGAATTGGAGTGCCTTTATTACAACTCATGAAGAAAACCTAAAGATGGTGATATCTTCACAGGGAGATTCATGTGCATTGACTGCTCTTGAATAAATGAGTTTCGTACACAACGATGTGAAAGAAATATTGAGATCCACACAAACAATGTTTTAACTAACGATCAAATGTGAATGTGTGAGGAGTGGAGAAAACAGAGCATCATGGATGACAAAATCATCTAACCCTTCAATATCACATTAATGAAAGCACATTGAATCCTCCTTATTCCCTTAATACATTATGTATTATACTAATATTAATGGGAATTTAAGGTTATGCAGGAACATAGGGAGATTACCTGAGTAGTGTTCCCTTGACGGGGAGACAGATAATGAGGCTACCTGAGCTGTTAATTAAAATCGTATAAATTTAAATTACATTGAATATTTCTTGAAGATCAAGTCATTGGAAATGTACTGTAATTTTTCCATCTCTCATCCTCAATTACTTAAAATAAGTCATTTTTTACATAGGGGGATTAACTATATCAATATGTGACAAAAATATTATAAAGGCCCTTAATGAATAGTACATGAGCTCTCATAAAGAGTGTTATCATGATCATGGGATATAGGAAAACTTTTTATTCTTGATAAAATCATCTTTCTTTCTATACCGAGCATGGAACATGTAGACAAAGAGTGGAATGATTGATGTCACAATTTCCAAAGTATGTACCGATACCCTCTATACAATCAACAGTATTATTCCTGCCACCAAGGGGAGAGAATTTGATATGGGTGCTAGAAAGTGGAAGGGAGTGAAAATATAAAATACATTCATTTGGACAATGACATGCTCATTTTACAGAATGTTGATGTGTTGACTACAAAAAAGTGGACATTGTTTGTAGGAAATTTTTTATAAAGAATGTATTTTTTTTATAATAGGTGTCAATGAATATTGATGAGGATAAACATGACGAAAGGATATCCCCTATGTGAATTTGAAATGTGAAATCAGTCATTTTTTGAGCAAGATCCTATGTTACAAATATTTGTATCAGAAGTGATACATTTCCTATAATAATTAGTAATTGATGGAGTGTTTGTTGGATGGAATAAATTAAAATTAGAACAAGAGGGTGTGGATGTGATTTGGAATTATAATATTTTCCATGAATTTCAATGTAAAATTAGTCTTCTACTATGTATATTTTGTATGAATTATCTAAAAAATAGAGCCATCCCAATAGCTATCCAGGCAGCCTCAACCTAAGGCCTATACGGGACCACAGGGGTCGACCTCACCCATGGGGAAGCTAGCTAGACCATCCAGCATGAGGCGAATGGGTTCTATGTATAATTCCCTAGGGTATTCATAGTGATCACTAGATGTGCACCTAACAAAGAAGAGTGGCCGCTAAAAGTGAGCCTATAGAGGAACAGTGAGGGGAGGCACTAGAGGGGGGAGATGAGTAAACTGGGAATATACTGAGGTGGCTTGTAATTTAAATAAGCATAAAATGCATCACATTTCTATGTGGGACAAGGTATTAAATATGTTGATTCAATCTTGACCTTCCATCTGATCTCACAGAGATCTCGACCACAAATAACATCCTACGTCGAGTGATATTATCAGAGAAATTCATTATTCTTATGAGCCTTATGATTGAATGAGGGCCATATAATCTTCATATGAGGGTATTCTTCATGGCCTGGCTACCCGATGAAACAAGTGCACCCGAGAATCTACCGAACCTACAGTATTGGGCCTTCATCAATTATAGAGGTGAAAAACCACACCAAGTGCATCGTCTGAGGAGCCTGATACCATGCACGATACTATGTTTTCATGTACGCATTAAAATAAGGAATTCGGATCATTGGTTGTGGAAAATGACGTTCTTGAAGGTATTTCTATGTTGAACTCTCAATGTGAAGGTATCTTCAGGCATTCCTCTTCTCATACACATGAGAATTATTTCAACGTGAAATTATGAATATGTACACATTATAAACTAAAGGAAAAAATTAATAATCTCAATTTATATCATACCCATGGTTTTAATATTTTTATACCCATGATCATCATGAAATATCTATAAGATTTAATAGGGGAAAATTATTTTATTATTACTGATAAAAAGGGATCAACCGATATGAGTAGAGGATGCTGCATCCAAGCTATCCAATTGCCCATGTTCTAATAAACATAATTTCTCTGATCTCGATGTTTGAGATGGATCTTGGTTGATCCACGAACCCATATTGGTTTGGGAAGAGTACCCCACATTCCAATATATTTTATAGAGGGGTGAACGTCATACCACTCTAGTTCGAGAAGATGATTATCCATGAACCACTTCTGATTCATGAATAGAATGAGCTGCGTACAGTTTTGGATTTGAGGAGCAATGTTCCCACGTACCAGTTGGTTCGACCATGTACCACATTGTATAGTGTTGAAGTGTGTCCCATGAGGGGATGTATAGAATACCACTCAATTCATTGAGGATAACCACACACCACTTGGTACGTGATGTAATTACACACAACTTGTGTGAAGGAATCCCACACATCCCTTGTCCAAGGTGGTGCCATGAATCATCCTGGTTCGCGGTGGAGACAAGAACACTTGTGTAAAATAGATCTCTATACCCATGGTGTGAAAAAGGATAACAGGAACAACATTCCATACCAAAATTCACTCATTGATATTTTAATAATATAATATACTTATAAATATAAACAATTCAATGTGAACATTGCGTGTTGAGGATGGGAGAAGGAAAATTGTGCATGCAGATGGGAAGTGAATGTATATATTCTTTTGCATGATATTAAGAATAACACAAATATTGTATAAGCACATCCGAACCATGTGGTAATAATGGAAAAGAAATAAAATGGGGAAGGATTATTTTTGTGTTCTTAACATAACCATATCTATTTGTCCATTCACACAAGAAAGAAGAAGAGAAAGTGCATGCATTCATACATGCACATGCATACATGAATACATTAATGATAATCATATTAAACCAAGGGTTAATGTGTGTAAATAAGTGAAGAGTAAGTGAATATATAAATTTACACATTCATGTTAACATGCACACATGGTAGAATATGGGATAATTTCGATGATACTTTGTAATATTTTTTTTAGTGTTTGAATAATCAATAAATAATTTTTGATTCTGGAGAATAAGAATAATAAGTAGTAATAAATCTTGTTTTGGAATAGGAGAAGAATATTAAACGTTAGTGGGCATCAACTTTGGACCTCAATGAATGAAAAGTGTCATGATAAATAGTAGAAATAAAACATCATTCCTATCTATTGAAGGGAACTTCACGTCCATAAACAAATTGTGACTTAACCTAGGGTAGTGAGCCTAGGGAGTCAATAGAAGTGATTTTAGGGATGTAGTGAGTTGTCCCTGAACATTTGTAATAGATGTGTGGTTGGGATAGAGTGATGGTACCCAAATATTGGAATCCATTGCTAGTGAACAATAATGGAATTAATTATGACAAGAAACATGTTCGTGTATGCTCCGTGGATGTTTCTCTTAGTGTCAAAAAATTAAAAGTGTTCCTTTTTTTCTATATAGGAATGTTTTAATTACATCACATATCCATTAGAAAGTTATAATTATCTTCCTACCAATTTGGGAACATGATCCAACAAACTGGAGAAAGAGTTTACACTGGATTTCACCCCCCTCCAGGGTGACGTAGGGTCTTTCCTAATAATCCTCGAGTCCTCGGGGGTAATCTACGTCATCATCCAACCAAACCATAGAAGAAAGTGAAGGATTATGCCATCATTAACATGGAAATAGAGAAATAAAATGATATCATACATGGTACACATTATATTCACTCAAGAATGGGAAAATTACTTTTTGATTCTTATTCTACGCATTCCTTGGTATCCCACAATATTGGATGAACTATTGAATCATTTCCCCGAATCCATGATGCAGAATTATCTATATATACAAAAAATGGTTCATTACATGAATCCCAAGTGTTGGAATATTCTCCTATTGGTGTATGTTGAAATATTTTTCCATCAAATCCAAGGATATTTACCATTGTTGAATTCGAAGTAATAATGTGGATGGATTGGCTCTCGTTATATAGAGAACAAATTTTCTGTTTGGAAAAGGAAATATAATTTTTTTATAAAAGCGGTGATATGAATTGGTCACCCAATTCATTCCAAAATGAAATTTATTAATAAACTCATGTAGCAGTACAAACACGAGGTAAAAAAAGATTGTACCAGCATAGAATTATGAGAATACAGTTCTAGAAAACCATGAAGCTCAAGTTGTAAAATGATTGATAAGGCCTGTCATTATCCAGTCCATAAACTCCAAAATTAGTTGCATGGAGGTATCCAAGAATATTTTAGGTATCTTCATATCTAGAAGGAATACTGATATAATGTGTCATCAAACCCCCCCTCAATATAATTCAAGAATAAAAAAGTATAGGAAGTCATCATCACAAATTCCCAACGAACTGTATTTATAGATCCTGAGGTAACAAAACTATGGTAGAATTACATCTCTTAAATGTAGAATAACACTCATAAAGAGAGAATAATTCCTGAAAAAGGATACACTAATCTTCTATAAGAGCAGCATGAATTATCCCATGGGGAACACCCAAATGAAGGGTTGATGCTGAACTGATGCAGACTCATTACTATGCATACCAGAAGAACAAGTTGTTAGTTGTTTCATCTCCGCATGATGAAAAAATAAGGTCTCGATAATCCTTCTTCTAGGAGGACAGTCTGAGTTGCCTCTCCCAACACTCATAATGATGAAAATAGCCTCATCCGGGGAAAAAACCAATCAACAGTGACATCCCCAATAAGAGGTCTGCTTCTGGGAGAAAATAGTCTATGTAAACTGAGCAGGTGGCTTCAGAGACAACAAAAGAAAAAATAATCAAAGGGTGTGGAGGGGTACAAGAACCTCTAGATATGCAAAAGAAACCTATAGATTCATTACCATTTTATATAATTAAATTTTAATCTAGGATATTTTTTAAATTCCTCTACCACCGTGATAAACATTATCTTTCTGATATCGAGATATTCATCCACTGTCATCTCTGCATTTTTATGCTGCCTAAATATTGTTCTATCATTATCTTCCATCCCTGAGTCGAGGTCATTTTGAAAATCAATTTTTTCTCAAATTACATAGGAATCCTTATATACAGGATCATTTTCATCATCCTCACTGGATAAAACTTTAGTGTCCAAATAATCAGAGGAAATAACTGAATCAGCTGATTGGGAGACACATTCTCAGTGGCGGATGGTTGTAGAAGAATTTTGTTTTGTTCCTTCATGCTTGCAGCTATTGAATGCATAACAATTGTTATTTCTATATTGATATTACCCCTACATTTCCGGGTCTTCCAAAAACATGGTGTAATGAAGACATAATAGTAAATTATTTCTTTCTTCCTTTTTCTAGCTCTTGATTTATGGAACTCTTCATCCAATTGGCATGGTTTGTCAAGGTCAAATAAGAAGGTTTCTACCTGGTCAGATTTACCAATTTCTATCTCTCTTTAAAAATATTTTCTTTCTTCCATAGTGGATGATTCCATATTGTAGATATATTTTTTCTCTTTTATAGGGCTTTAGTGTGTGCAGGGTCTTGGGAAAAGGGATGGTGGGTAGAGTCATAGAGGGTCTATAAGAGTGCAAGATGTTATTATGGTCAGTTGTGTGTTCATTCTATGAAACATGGGGGATTTTTGACACATCATATTCCTCCCAAATAGATTGGAAAATTGGGAGAGGCCGAGGATCATTATATGGGTTCTCAAACTCATTCTTATAATTACCAATACATGGGCATTTTTTGGAGAATGATGGGACATTTTCAAAGAAAACTTCCTATATGAATCCATTATCCCCATTTTGAATCCACAATCATTAAGGTAAACAATTAGAAATATAAACCATAGTGAAAATTATAGTGACTGGGGGGTGGGTGAGGTTTAAGGTGGTGGAATCAATCTTGATGGGTTGACCTAATAGAACAACAATGGATACCAAGGTAGAGTTCTCAATGGATTTCATACAAAGAGATACTCATATTTCAATCTATCTGTATTGGATGGTACTTATTGATATAAATGAGTTAACTAAGAATTTGAAAGATCATTAGGATAAATGGTTCATACACCATCGGACATAACTATGGGGAGCACCAATGCTCTTTTTCAAGAAGAAGGACGGAACAATCTGGTTGTGTATCCATTATCGAGAACTCAACCAGATCACTAAAATTAACTAGTGTCCTCTTCTGAGGATTGAAAAAAAAATCCATTAGTTGAGAAGATTTTCAAATTTCTAAATGGAGGATCTTAATTCTGGATATCATCTATTAATGGTTACAAATAAATATATTTATAAGAGTGCCTTCCCTCATAAGAATGGGCACCAATATTTTTTTTGTGAATCCCTTTAGACATACTAATGACCCAAAAATAATCATGGATTTAAGGAATAGAGTCTTGATACATTACCTTGACAAATTTTTGGGATTGTTTATAGATAACATTATAATATATTCTAAGAGAAAGTATTAACATGGAGAACATATAAGAAGTATTTTTTCGGACATTATCGAAGGAAAAATTGTATGCGAATTTCAGTTACTGTGACTTTTAGATGCAGGAAGTCGCATTCATGGTACGAGTGATCATAAGTGATGGAATTTATATGGACCATTCAAAAAAAGGTGATCCCGGAATGGACTAGACCCTCTAGTGTAATAGAAATCCGTAGTTTTAATAGATTATCTGGGTACTATGGATGTTCTGTGATTAATTTATCATGAATGTCACACCTGCTAACAATGTTATCCAATAAAGTGGAAAATTATTTCAAGATGTAGAAATGTGATGAAATCTTCCTGGATATCAATATATGTCTTATCAATGCACCTATACTATCATTCTCGAAAATTGGAGAATTTTTTGAGATATATTGTTATGCTTCCAAGAATGGATTGGGTTGTGTGATCATGAAAAATAATAATGACTTATCCTATGAAAATCGGATGTTGATGATCTATGAGAAGAACTTCCAGAAAAAAGATCTATGGATAAATGCTATGACTTATTCCTTGAATATCTGGAGGCACAACCACTATGGTAAAAAGTGTGACATATACTGTAATCACATGAGCCTAAAGTATATATTCTAACATAAGTATCTCATCATACATCAAAAGAGATGGTTAGATATGAGAAAAGACCTTGATTCCTCTATTCACTATCATCCTTGAAAGGGGAATAATAATACTGATTCTTGTAGTAAATATGAATTAGATGGTCTATCCATGTTGGATATTGATAAAGACCCAATCTTAATGGATATTCAAAGGTTCAATTTGGAAAACATAATGGCATGGAAAACGTCCTGCCTAGCCCTAATTATTTCCCAACCATCCATCCATGAGAATATTAAGGAGGCACAATGGTTTGATCTAGAGTTTAAAAATAGGTTGAATGTAGTTATGGAAGGGAATATTAAAGAGATCCATATCGATAATAATGGAGTATTTCTGTTTGGAACTAGGATCTTTGTGCCTTCATCACCCGGGATAAAGAATGATCTATTAGATAATTCCCATAGCTCAACATCTTCTATCAATCCTTATAGAAAAAAAATATTTGAGATCTCAATGAACACTTCTAATGGGATAACATTAAGAAAATGATTGTTGGTTATATCACATATTTCTATAAATGTAATTATGTTAAAATAGAGAGACATAAGTCCAATAGAATGATGCAAACATCACCTATACCCATGTGGAAATGGTAGAATGTCTCTCTCTAATTTTTCATGGGTCTCCCCAATACATGAAAATGAAATAATGGGTTTTGGGTTTTGGTTGACTTAATCAAGTAGGCCACTAACATAATCTCTATTTGGGAATATAATTCACTAGAAAAAAATTCAATGATATGTGTAATGGATGTGGTGATACTGAATGTGGTTTCACTCTTGATTGTCTGTAATCATGATGGATAGAACACATCAAAATTCTGGAGGAGTATTAAACATGTCATGGGTACTGAATTGAATTTTAGCAAGGCCTATCACCCACTAACTAATGACCATTCAAAATGGTCTATTCATTCACACGGATATATTCTATGAGCCTACTCTATAGTATTCAAAGGTGCATGGTATTTGAATCGTACATTGGTTGAGTTCTCAAATAAAAATATATTTAATCGAGTATTCAAATGGATCCATATGAAGCTATGTGTGGAAAATGTTGTAGAACTCCATCGTATTTCATTATTTTTGGAGAATGAGAGTTACGTAGACTTAATATTGATAACGAGATGACATAGAAGGTTCAACTAATCCAAAAACATGTCGAATCTACTTATAGTTGGAAAAAGAGAATTGCAAACAACCATCGATGGGACTTTGAGTTCGTCATTGGGGATAAAGTCTTCCTTCTAATATCTTCTTGGATTAGAGTCATGCGGTTTGGAAAGAACATGATAATTCTCCCATGGTATGTTGTCCCAATTACGATCCTGGACCACAGAGTAGATGCAGACTATTGTCTTTCGCATCCATTGAATAAGGAAAAAGGATTATGATGTGATTCATCTATCACTCTTGATGAAGTACCTACCTGATCCCTCTAATGTACAGAACTATGAGAATGTACATCTAGAATATGATATCTCTTATGTGGAGGTTCTTGAAACCATTCTTGACTAGATATATGATATTTTTTGAAAAATAACTAATCACCATATGTATGTGTTGTGGTGGAACCATATATATAATGAAAAAAAATTGGAACTAGAGGGTGTGATGAAGGACTATTAACCTCCCATGTTTATGTGAAATGAAATTTTGAGGGCGGAATATCATAATGGGTGTAGAATGTAATGGCCAAATGTTTTATCCATGGAATTACTTTTTATAATTATGCATAAGTGTATAATCACAAAAAATCACATTAAGAAACATAATACACCATCCTGATTAAATCAACTATTAAATTCTCTATTTCATTTAAACATAACTCAACAACTTATGAATTTTAAATTTCAAAAATATAACATACATGGTTGTGACTAGTAATATATTTTTAGTCTGATACGAAAACCTTAATCTTTGGTGAATAGTATCATACTGTTATGAAAAATAATGTTACCATTATTCATAGTAATATGGTCCTTATGAATTGTAAATCTTCGAAGTGAGTATAACCATACCTATTATAGTATAAATATTATTGATCCATCCTATATGTAACCATATTATATAATAAAATTTTTTTGGATAGTATTTTTGTGTCTTATGAAAATTTAATGATTAATTTAATGATTTAAAAGAAAAAATATTTTCAAATATTTATTCGTAATTTTTTTATTATTTATTATAAATATATGATAATTTTATGAGACCTTATGATATTTTTAAAAAACTTACAAAATATTTTTTCATTATAAAATCATTATTATTCATATTATTGAGAATATTATTTTAAATTTAAACATGTCCATTTTTTAAAATTATTTTAATAAAATGGTGCTGGTGTTTGAATTCTACAAATTTAAAAATTTTTCAGAAATAATATTTGGATTTTCATAAAATAGATGAATTCTTTTCATTATTAAAAGATGGAAATTTATGGTATAAATACATTACCAGTTAAATACACTATTCCAAACATCATGAGTGGTGTAAGCACCCAAATATCAAACTCACTTTCCCTAATTACTATATTTAATAATGGAATAATCACTATTTCATTTCAATTGGATAAATAATAAATTATTTTATATAAAATTGTGAAACCCACTCACCATCCACAATAAATACCACCCCTCACAACCTCAATTCCTCACACCACTAAAGCTTCACGTCATGTCCAAATTCTGCACAAAATTTATTCTTTTCCCTTAACCCACATCTAAGAGTTCGAATTCTCATTTGAATATGGTGCCTAGGTTCCATAAAGTGGATCTCAAGAGGATAATTCATGATCTAATTCCATTATCTCTTTTCATTCATTCTCGTTACAAATTTCATATATTTTCTCCACATATACTCAACTTATCTTATCGAAATTTAGAGATAACTCCTATATTTTTTATATAATAATAAATGATAATGTTAGAAGATTATTTTTCATTAAACTCTTCCCTCCAACATTTGGTATTAATGAAATCGTCACCCATATTGTTCCAATTTACCAACATAGTGGGTGATGCACTTTATTTTCCTCCAATTCTTCTATATATATCAATAAAACCATTAAATGGTTGAAAATAGAAGATAATATTTATTTATTAACACCATTGAGGATCTAAAAATATTTCTTATTTCTAATTAATAATCCAAAATGGGTTCTTTATAATCCCAAAACATCCCAAATTTATATAAAATGATCATCATTAAAATTTTACTAATGATTATTCCTCATAGTATAAAGCTAAATTCATTATATTATTATATAAAATAATTAATGATCATAAAAAAATGTAATATAAATTGTTGATGTTTATTCATGTTCTAAATGAACTTCCATTCATGTGTAAAAGTGAACCGTTTATGAAATCTATGAAAAATACACTATAGAACATTAAATTTGAAATTTATAACTCATCCAATGACACATAAATGAACATAATGAAACCATAATGAAACATATTCATGTATAAATGGTTATTAAATTTTTAATTAAAGTATCTAATTCCATAATATAAGATGATTAATTGAAGAAAGCATTCAGATACATGGTAAGGGGAATTTGCGAACCCGACTTTTTTTCTTCGGGTTTTCCCTTTTTCACTCCATTTTTTAATGGTTATTACATAAAAAAATTCTATAATAATTATATTAAATTTTAGAGTATATAAATTTTTTATATAGTATTTTATGCAAAAAAAATTTCCAAACTAAAATATTTTAAAAAACACCCATTTTACTTCTCACTCATGGTTGATGGTCATTGCCCCATGTATGTTATTAAATTATTCATTTTGGAATCCAATAATTATCTGTAGATACCTGAAGCATGACGTACATGGACATTACATTACATTTGCGGAATACTTAATACATAACAACAACAGACACACAAGGATCGCAATAGTTTAGTGTCTTTGGAAACTTGAAATATAAACTTCTAATCATGTTGAAAGATCTTTAACAACTACCATAACGATCTTCCCATTTTTGTTTCCTTACCTAAAACCTTTATTTATTTCCTGGGGAAAATAAAACATACAAAGGCTGAGCTCAAATGCTCAGTAAGGGAAAACATAGAGAACATAAAACAATCCATAAACATTTGAAAGCAAAAACATGAACAAGAAATTTAAACATCAAAATCTTCAGAAAAGACATAAATCGTGGAAGTACGTAAGGAATATATCATAACGGAACATTAACCATGATAAAATATAATGGTAATAAAAAATGTAATTGAGGAAACCATTCAGCACAAGTTATTATTTCCATAGTATGAAAGGAATTACATCCAAGACTATCTTAGTGGTCAAAGTCCCTTTCATAATCGAGTTCACTCCTCATTTTAGTCCTATAACAGTGATCCATATTAACTTACCGTTACATCCATTTCTATCTCATGAGATATAAATATTTACCCAATGAATTGGAGGGAGATATAGGTCCCACCCATATCATAATGAAATCATTCTTACTTGTTCTACAACATAAACATAAATCATTCATCATAACCCAAAGAATACAAATGGGTTTCATAAACATCATCCCATCATAACATAATCCATATAAAACAAATGGATATCATTTCATCATAATAAAAGTGAAACCATGTAAATCATAGATACTTTATACTTGATCCATACACAAATGAAATAATGTCATCTTAGATGTAAAATGGTTTCGATAAAACACTTGAAATGAATTCTTAATATAAATATCCTTTCTTCTTCAAAATCAATTTCTTTTCACAAAACATCATGAAATTTTAAAAGAAAAAGATTTTGTTTAAAATAGACATGAAATATTTTGGAGGATTCTTCGTGAAAATAAGGCTTTATAAAACTGTAAAAATCCTTTCATTCCATATAAGTTAAAAAAACATTATCCTCGTACTTTTGTCGAAAAAGTCAAAAAGTCCCTCATAACGTAAACAAAAGAATGATTCCTTACATACCATGTAATAAAAGTCAAAATGGGAAAAAATGATATTAAAAAATACATAAAAACACTTTTATAAAACATGTACATGGGTGATAACAATAACCCCAGTAAATACTTACGAATAAGCAATCTCAGATAAAAATTTGATTTGCAAAATTATCCCTTACCTTATGTCCGATATGCTTAGTACGTATCCAATATTTCTGTATAATGATTTAAATAATTTCATTGACTTATTAAAGAGTCATATTCATTGTTATTATTTCATATGTGGTTCACTAAGGACATTATATTAACCGTTCTTTTGTAAAATCATGTTAAAGTAGCGTTTTTGGTAAAATCGTTTCATTTGTCGTTCGTGTTTTAACTTGTTATTATTCATATGATTACATAGATCATGATTACTTACATCCGGAATTTAAAACATGATTTATATATAATATCAATTCATAATATAAATATATAAAATAGATCGATAAAAGGAATGAAATACACCGTTCATGGAGACGGTAGGCCGCACGTACGAATGAATGCTGTTTTTGTTTTCTTATTGAATTGAATGGAATTAAGTAGATGACATACATATATATATACATAAATCCAATAGAATTATTATGTAATATATTTCATCATTACTTATTATATATAATTTATAATTATTCATGAATGGTTAACATGGAGAGTGAATCTCATCACGTCGTGGAGACATTAGTCCGTACGTACGCACGAGCGATGATATCGTTCACATAATTATTAAATAGAATTGGAGTGGATGGTATAATATATCATCATTATTATGATTTTATAATAACCATATATATTCATTATTTACACCATTATACCCATCCATGTAAGGTGTTGATGGAAAAATAGATTACACCACGGCGTAGAGACGGTATTCCGTACGTACGCACGTGCGGTGATTTCATTTTCCGTAGGATGGATAGAAGGAGAAATGGGGTTGTTTCATATTTATAATAACATATCAGTATATTATTGATACTAATATTATTACAATATAATGAATCATCAAAGAAGAAGATGTTGAAGAAATAATAAAATTGAAAGAATCGGTAACAGATATTACCTCTTATTTGACACGCCAATTTGAAACCTCCTCTTAGGGTACTAAAATTGGCCTTTTAAGAAGACCAGGACCTCTAGAATGTTTATAGGGATGTTTAAAAGGGAAATTGGCAGGGGTTTTCTGAGATTCAAGGTGCCAAATTGTGTGAGGAGAAGAGGGAGGATATTCCCTTTTATAAGGGAGGAGAGGGGCACCTTTGGAAATATAAGAAATATTAGTATATATTAAATCCCAACCCCACATAAAATCTTCCAAAATGACACATATACAAAAAATAGATTAGATAAGGTTGTAATACCATAAACCAATAAAATCTATATTTGTTAGGAATTTATTTTAAACATTGTCAACTTGATTTATCCTTATGTAATCAATTTAATTTTATTTGTGGTAATAACATTATAAATATTAAATTATTACAAATAATTACTTTTTTGTTGTTAATTGTCTATAATTTGATACTTTATAACATTTTAGACCATATAAATTTAAATTTATAATTATTAAATTTTTTTGTAATTTTTAAGCAATTTTATAATAGGTTATTTTTATAAAATAACAATAGTGTCAATTTTGACACTATTCCTTTATTTGAATTTAAATAAAATATATACAGAATATATGTTCGAAATATAGGCTTTAATATATTCCTAATGGGTCATATGTTTCTAGAAAATTAGTGGATGACATTAAATAGTTCATATAATATTTATTTTATTAATTTAAAAACCATTTATTTTGTTTATCTCGTAATAAAATAATCACTACAACATTGTTTTATAATTATTTTATATACATATTTTATGCATAAAAGTTAAAAATAAAATCCTATGATGAAGATAAATCTATTACCTTTCTCAATAATACTTTCAATTTAATTTATCGTCTTAAAATCACAATATTTAAATTGTTATTTTTATTAAATTATGAAGGTGACAACTTTGGCATCATTTTAAATAAAATAATATAAGTGTCATAATCGCTTTTATGAGGCTCTAAATGGTCAATTATTCGACCATTGTATGATTATGGTTTAAATGTACATGACCAATATGTTTTGGAAAGTTTTTTGGGCTTTTATGGTCACAATTAGTTTAATAAAAACTATATTCTGGGTTTTTCACTAGATAAACAACTTCTGCATCACTATTGTGTCCCAATTAATGATGATTATTTAACCAGTAAAAATATTAAATAAATTCATATGATGTAGATAATTTGATTATATTTCTGGATACTTTTCATGTTCTAAGTTTCATGATGTTTATCACTAAATTAAAATTAATATACTTATAAGATTTAAGAGAGTGACATGTTGTGACTTTCTTTGGTTTTAATAATAATTAAATTATCTTTATTTTCAAAAGTACATAAAATGAATCTAATCTGACACTTATGTGATATGGGTCAACTTTAAGTCATCCAATATAATTTTGGCAGGTTTTAGGGTAATTTTATAATCTTATATTTACCCTTAATTACAAGATTTACCTTTAACTAGGGTAAATAAAATTTACCGTAGTTACTATTCATAGTTCCCAAAAATAAAAAGTATCTTATTAACATAATTTGGACCCACTGATTCCAAATTTGGAATCCATTTTTCTAAATTAAATACACAAAAGTTTCATAAATTAAATTAAAATTAATCATGTTGTCGAAAGAAATGGGTTTCTATTTAAAACATTGCAAAAGATTGAATTGATTTAATCTACGAATTCAAGTTAAAATCAATGCTAATGAAATACATTATATTAAATTGTTAAAATATATTCTATTTATAAATTAAAACCATTAAATATTATAATTTAACCATATAAATTATTACGATGAAAAAAAGTTGTTTTTAATTAAAATATAGCGTGTGTTTACTATTCATTAAAATATGAAAGGTATCTGAAATATTTCAAAACATTATCCAAATAAACTTTTTATATCCTGAATCCAAGGAAGAATTTAATTTTGGCCAATTTAACATATAAACATATAAAAAAGAATATTTTAAGTCGGTGCGCCATCAAAAGGAAACAAAACTGCACTTTTTGAAAAATAAATATTTTACCCGAAAAATTTTATTTGTTCTCATACCAAGTTCTAGAAAATATGTAAGATGAATAATAATGTTATAAAATTCAAAATGTAGTCAATAATATTCATAACAGATAGTCCATAATAATATTATAACAATATATCATTGTTTAGTAAAACCCGATATTGCGTACAACACATGCTATCGAGGAAGGTCGTGATTGCGTGTAATGTATGTCAAGTCAGGGTTGTGTTTAGTGCATGACTCCTTTGTTCTTGCGTATAACAGAATCAAACAAAATTTCATTAGTATATTTAATATATATATATATATATATATATTCAATGTTGTGTAGAATAACTACTATCAAACAAACTTGAAATTGTGTGTAACATAGTCCACGATTTGTGTTGCATATACTGCAAGCTAATACGATGTCACGTATAGCGGAATATAATCTTGTTGTAGTGTACAGTAGAAGATATGAATGAGATTAAAAAGAATATATCTTATAAAATCTCGGGTTGTTACATTCTACCCCACTTAAAATGAATTTCTCCCTCGAAATTCGTCGGGGTTATAAATCGTTTACTATTCATAAAAACCCACATCGTAAAAAAGAATACTAAAACATTATTTTAAAAACTAATGTATGAAACGTAACGATTACTCAAACTAACTCATCACTAGGTTTCTATATAAGAGAACATAGGATAAAATATGGATATGGAAGAAAAATCTAGCCATCAAGTTCTGATGGAGAGTGGTAGAGAAGATGGCTATGAAAAAGCCATCAATCAGAAAGCCATAAATTTGTGATGATCTAAGGTACTATCTAATTCCTCATATATAAGAGTACTAGGAAATCAAATTTGGTTTTCAATATCATTTCCCTAATGTTGAAAAATTTTAATTAGAATAAATACTTACTTGATTTTAATACAATCTCACTGTTGTTTATGCATTGAACAATTTCCACTGCATCTCTTAAAGAAATGAAGTTGAATTTTTTCTTCTTGAAGTGTTAAAAGATCATGTGATAGAATGATGGGTCATTCCATTTGTTTCAAAAAAAAGGTTTGCAAAAGTTATCAAATATACATAAGTTTGTCTATGGTGAGGTTAATCGTATATGATTCCAAAAATGAACTTATACTTCATCTATCATGCCGCTTAATAAAATAAAACTACTTTCTACTAACAAGGTACTTCCTGTTGGCCAATGGTATCTGATAAAGGCCAGCCACACTTCAGTTGTGGTTTTGATTCCAACAGCCTTTTCTGATGCGATGGGATGTCACCCGTCTTGCAGGATGTCCTTTTTCTAAAACTACATTACTATAATATCCCATCAATAATATCGAAAAAAGTGTTATCCTTAAAAAATAATAACGTATGTCCAACATAATCCAATCCAATATTTAGGCTTATCTAAAATACTTCAGTCCAAGTTCATAGTATAAAGAAAACAATTACTAGAAAGGCTATCTACCAAGAATGTGAATACAAGCATTTATCCCACATATATCATAATATATATCTTGTGGGTTGTATTCCAAACACATGAATACCTTAGTCATATATTCTCTTGAAACATAAATTTCCATAGAGCCTTAGTGAATACATGAATACTGTCAAATTGTAACTCTTTCCACATACCAAAATCCCAAAAAATCTATATAATCAAACCATAATATCACTTAGACATTATATCAGTCGTGATCTCATGAATACAATCAAACATCTCATTATCTTCTTATAACATCATTATGTGCATATCATCTACATTCCAAAAATATCTGAATCACCTTCCATGGTTAATAGTACCATTCAACATATACTTTCAAATACTTTACGAAAAACAATAGTGTAAAAATCCTTAGATGATTCTTTATTCTATAGTACCATACATTATTCTTTATAAACATACAATCATTCCACTAACTTCTTAAACCACTGACTGAGTTTCAACATTTATTTCATCTAATATTTCATTGTTAGTCTCTTCATCATCATCCACATAAATAATACTCATATGACCATGCTGATTCTCTTCATAAGAATTTACCTTAGGGCATTGGTTTGCATAATGCCCATACATTCCACATTTAAAACATCTAATAGTTGTTGATGTCATAGAAATACCATTATCCTTGTCCATGGTGTTAACTGAACCTTTTCCTTTGCACTTAATGGATTTGTGTCCTTCTTTTCAACACCCAAAGAATCTTCCAGTTCCTTTGAAACAATCTCCCTGATGCCTCTTCCCACATGATAAATGAGGGAAATTGAACATTCCTTCATTTATGATCGTCATGAAACTACATCTTTCTCTTATTATCTGAGTCGGGAAACTTACCAAATTTGAGATTATTGATCATATTATGAGATTGCTAATTAGGCATAATAACGTTGTTTGGATTTCCAAATCCCGTTTGATTTGGTTTCCCATGAAGAATATCATTCCATTGTCTGTCATATCCTCCATTATGGTGAATCTTCCTATTTCCAGCCATTTTCTAAAACCCAAAAAGAATAGTGTGAGAGGAAAATATCATGCTAGGGAAAACAACATAGTAAAGGGGGAGTACCCTCAATATCTAATATCTTAGGTTAAATTCTAATATTGTTACCGTAGTTCTAGGACTATATCCTATACATATACTTATCCTTAGGGACATCCCTAGACATACCTTAGAAATATCTCTAGGGATCTCACTAATGTTTTTGCATCCTAGTTTCCAAAGGTTAAATAAAACATTCCTATGATACCAACTGTAGAGACCTCAAGTTTGACGTACATGGACATTACATTACATTTGCAGAATACTTAATACATAACAAAAACAGACACACGCGGATCGTAATAGTTTAGTGTCTTTGGAAACATGGAATATAAACTTCTAATCATGTTGAAAGATCTTCAACAACACCCCTAACAATATTACCCTTTTTTCCTTACCTAAAACCATTCTTTATTGCTTGGGGAAAATAAAACATAAAAAGAGTGAGCTCAAATGCTCAGTAAGGTCAAACATAGAGAACATAAAACAATCCATAAACATTTGAAAGCAAAAAACTTGAACATGAAATTTAAACATCAAAATCATGAGCAAAGACATAAATCGTGGAAGTACGTCAGGCATATATCATAGTGGAACATCAACCATGATAAAATATAATGGGAATAAAACATGTAATTTTAGAAACCATTCATCACATGTTATGATTTCCATATTAGCCAAGGCATTGCTTCTGAGACCATCTTAGTGGACAAAGTCCCATTCTGAATTGAGTTCACTCCTCGTTTCAGTCCTGTGACACTACACCAGATTAACTTACCATTACAGCCATGTCTATCTCATGACATATAAATCTTTCCCCAATTCATTGGAGGGAGATATAGGTCCCACACATCTCATAATGAAATCATTCTTACTTGTGCCATAACATAAACATAAATCATTCATCCTAACCCAAAGAATAAAAATGGGATTCATAAACATCATCCTATCATAACATAATCCATATAAAACAAATTGATATCATTTCATCATAAGAAAATTGAAACCATGTAAATCATAGAGACATTATACTTGAACCATACACATATGAAATAATGTCATCTTAGATGGGAAATGGTTTTGATAAAACACTTGAAATGGATTCTTGGGGAAAATATCCTTTTTTCTTCAAAATCAATTTCTTTTCACAAAACGCCAGGAAATTTTAAAAGAAAAAGTTTTTTTCAAAATAGTCATGAAATATTTTGGAGGAAGCTTCATGAAAATATGGATTTATAAAACCGTAAAAATCCTTTCATTCCGTATAAGTTAAAAAAACATCATCCTCGTACTTTTGTCGGAAAAGTCAAAAAGTACCTTGTAACGTAAACAAAAGAAAGATTCCTTTCATACCATGTAGTAAAAGTAGAAATGGGTAAAAAGGACATTAAGCATACATAAAAACACTTATAGAAAACATTTACATGGATGATAACAATAACCCCAGTAAATACTTACGTATAAGCAATCTCGGATAAAAATGAGATTTGAAATATTATCCCATACCTTAGGTCCCATATGCTTCGTACGTATCCAAACCTCCTGTATAATGATTTAAATAATTTCATTGACTTATTAAAGAATAATATTCATTGCTATTATATCATATATGGTTCTCTTATGACTTTATATTACCCTTTCTTTTGTAGATTCATGTTAAAGTAGCGTTTTGGGTAAAATCGTTTCATTTGTCGTTCATGTTTTAACTTGTAATTATTCATATGATTACATAGATAATTATTACTTACATCCAGAATGTAAAACATGATTTATATATAATATATATTCCAATATAAATATATATAATAGATCAATAAATGGAATGAAATTCAACTTTCATGGAGACAGTAGGCTGTACGTACGGATGAACGCTGTTTTCGTTTCCCTATTTAATTGAATGAAATTAAGTAGATGACATAAATATATATATACATAAATCCAGTAGAATTATTATGTCATATATTTCATGATTTCTTATTATATATAATTTATAATCATTATTGAATGGTTATCATGGAGAGTGAATCTCATCGCGTCGTGGAGACGGTAGTCCGTACATACGCAAGAGTGATGATATCGTTCCCATAATTATTGAACAGAATTGGAGTGGATGGTATAATATATAAGAATCAGTATGATTTTATTATAACCATATATAGTTATTCTTTACACCATTATACCCATCCATTTAAGGTGTTGATGGAAAAACAGATTACAACACGGCGTGGAGACGGTATTCTATATGTACGCACGCGCGGTGTTTTCTTTTTCCGTAGGATGGATAGAAGGTGAAATGGGGTTGTTTAATATTTATAATAACATAAAAGCATATTATTGATAATGATGTTATTAAAATATAATGAAACAACTAAATAAGCATGAGATGAAGAGGAAATAAAATTCAATGAATCGGTAACAAATATTACCTCTTCTTTGACACGCCTCTTTGTAACCTCCTCTTAGGGTACTAAAATTGGTCATTGAATAGGACCAGGACCTCTAGAATGTTTCTAGGAAATTTTATAAGGGAAATGGGTAGGGGTTTCCGAGATTCAAGGCTCCAAATTTTGTGAGGAGAGAAGGGAGGAGATTCCCTTTTATAAGGGAGGAGAGGAGAACCTTTGGAAATATAAGAAATATTAGTTTATATTAAATCCCAACCCCACATAAAATGTTCCAAAATGACTCATATCCGAATATTAGATGATATACGGTTGTAATAGCATAAACAAATAAAATTTAGACATGTTATGAATTTATATTAAACATTATCAACTTGACTTATCCTTATTTAATCAATTTAATTTTATTTGTGGTAATAAAAGTCTAAATTTTAAATTATAACAATTAATTACTTATTTGTTGTGAATTGTCCATAATTGGATACATTATAATATTTTAGACCATATAAATTTAAATTTATAATTTTTAAATATATTTGTGATTTTTGAACAATTTTATAATATGTTATTTTTATAAAATATCAATACTATCAAATTTGACACTATTCATTTATTTGAATTTAAATAAAATATATACAAAAGATATGTTCGAACTAAATTCTTTAACATATTCCTAAAAGGTCATACGTGTCTAGAAAATTAGTGGAGAAAATTAAATTGTTCATATAATATTTATTTTATTATTTTTAAAACCATTTATTTGGTTTATCTCTTAATAAAATAATTACTACAACATTTTTGTATAATTATTTAATATACATATTTGTTGAATAAAAATTAAAAATAAAACTCTATGATGACGATAAATCTATTACCTTTCACAATAATACTTTTACTCGAATTTATCATCTTAAAATCACAACATTTAAATTTTAATTTTTATTAAATTATGAAGGTGACCACATTGGCATCATTTAAAATAAAATAATATAAATGTCATAATCACTTTTATAAGGATCCATATGGACAAATATTCTACCATTGTATTATTATGTTTATCTTTACTTGACCAATAAGTTTTGGACAGGGTTTTGTGCCTTTTATGGTCACTATTAGTTTAATAAAAACTATATTCTTGATTTTTCACTAGATAATCAATTTCTACATCACTATTGTGTCACAATTAATGATAATTATTTAATCCCAAAAAATTATAAATAAATTCATATTATTTAGATACTTTTATTATCTTTCTAGATTCTATTAATTTGCTAAGTTTCATGTAGTTTATCACTAAATTAAAATTAATATACTTATAATATTTAAGAGAGTGATATGTTGTCACTTTCTTTGGTTTTAATAATAATTAAATTATTTTTATTGTCAAAAGTCCATAAAATGAATCTAATCCTACCCTTAGGTGATATGGTTCGACTTTTAGCCATCAAATATAATTTTGGTAGGTTTTAGTGTAATTTTATAATCTTAAAATTACGGTTAATTACCCGATTTACCTTTAACTATGGTAAATAATATTTACCGTAATTACTATTCATAATGCCCAAAAATTAAAATTAGCTTATTAACATAATTTGGACCCACTTATTCCAAATATTGATTCCATTTTTTCAAATTCAATACAAAAATGCTGAATAAATTAAATTAAAATTAATCCCGTTGTTGAAAGAAAACTGGTTTTTGTTTAAAACATTGCAAAAGATTGAATTGATTTAACCTACGAATTCAAGGTAAAATAAATGATAATGACATAAATTATATTAAATGGATATAATATAATATATTTATACTTTAAAACCATTCAATATTATAATTTAACCATATAAATTATTACGATGAAAAAATTTGTTTTTAATAAAAATATACCGTGTTTTTACTATTCATTAAAATATTAAAGTTATCAGAAAAATATCAAAACTTTATCCAAATTAAATTTCTCTATCCTAAATACAAGGAATTTGTTTTTTCACATTTATCTTATTATCATGTCAAAAACTAGATTTAATGTGGGTTCGCCTTAAAAAGGAGGAAAAACTGTATTTTTTTAAAAATACTTATTTTACCCGAAAAAATTATGTTGTTCTCATACCATGTTCTAGAAAATATGTAAGATTAATAATAATTTTATAAAATTAAAAATGTAGTTCATACTATTCATAAAATCTAGTTTATAAAAATATTATATCAATATATTTTTGTTTAGTAAAACCCGGTATTGTGTACAACACATGCTATCGAGGAAGGTCGTGATTGCGTGTAATATAAGCCAAATCAGGGTTTCTTTTAGTGCATGACTCCTTTGTTGTTGCGTATAAAAAAATCAAACAATATTTCATTAATACGTTGAATGTATATATATATACTCTATTTTGCATTGAATAACTACTATAAAACAAACATGAAATTGTGTGTAACACGATCCAAGATTAGTGTTTCATATACTGCAAGCTAATACGGTGTCGCATATAGCACAAGATAATCTTGGTGAAGTGTACAGTAGAAGATATGAAAGTGATTAAAAATAATATATCTTATAAAAATCTCAGGTTGTTACTTTATCAATTTATGATTTTTGATCTGAAAAAAATTATTTTCCATGGGTTTACTATTTTCAATATTGGTATATGTTCAATATGGAATGCATAATAATGTAAATTTTTTTATGTGACAAGTGCACCCTAAATTATATAGCGCAATGAAAATTTTATATTGTGAAAAGTCTAAGAAGAATTATATAGAACTCCATTAAATTGGTTAATGTGAATAACCTCCTCATTAAACTGAACCATGCATAAAATGATGCAATATTTGATAACAACTATGCCCTGTAGATTCCTTATAAGACATGATGTTTCATTTTTATTCATTGTCACATTCAATAATATTATCTAGCACTTCTTATCAGGGCTATTAATA
The DNA here is from genome assembly GCA_963277665.1 of Viscum album. Classification (NCBI taxonomy): domain Eukaryota; kingdom Viridiplantae; phylum Streptophyta; class Magnoliopsida; order Santalales; family Viscaceae; genus Viscum; species Viscum album. The sequence continues at coordinate 262,389,546 of OY728122.1, read as the reverse complement.
TGATGTTCATTTTATACTCACACCATGTAACATTGTATCATGTTCTTATATATCCTCATACTAGTATTTTATCTCACTCCTTTTTATGTTTATCCACAGGTGACTACATCTACTATGGGGAAGTAAATATCCAATAAGAAGCCATAGAAGAATGAATTAAATATAAGATTTGTGCTGTAAATGTTATGTGCGGTCCTAGTTTTTCCAAGAATATATTCATTTGGATGATATATGTGAAATTTTATTCTGTATTTTATCATTTAAATTTTGTAATGATAATTTATAAAAATTGGTTCGCTATAGTAATCTACTTACATACTGTGAAAATCACTGATAGCATGAATAAAATAATGAAACCAACTACTAAAAACTCGACACTAATATGGAAGTCCAATAGAGTGGAAAACATACTAGAGAAGGGTAACAAGATGTTATATCTGCTAATATTTACTGAGTGGTAATCTACACTAATATGACCTTCCCCCATAATAATTTCTTTTCATGATCCACTTCTTGATGCTCGTCTCAGTATCAGTCATGGGAGAACCCTAGTGTTGATACCTACCTCCCTTGTTATGAAAAATGGGAATCAAATGGAATTACTCTAGTAGTTGACATAAAAAACTCTTATTTCAGTATTAACTAATTTTTTTTACAATTTTACATATAAAAAGTAATTATTACGTTAAAATTAATATCACGAGAATAGATCCCAAGGGATGTATGAAAAATTTTCATAATTGACCAACTTCCACATAATGTTCAAAATCATATGGTCACATTTCCATCTATATTTACATCATTATTATGATAATATTGTAATTTATGTATAAAATAATATAACGCACATTTTAAGAGACAATCATCATAGAAAAATTCTTGGTCATTATAGGTCTTGATTCATAGAACATTATAAACAAGTTATAGAATCTCAACTAATCGTTCTATTTATAAAACTAATTCTAATGTGGTATAACCTATGAGATGAATAAATTTGATGGATCTATTATGCACTTACTCAGGGGTGATACATTGAAGATTTCATTTAACCTAGAGAGGTTCAATGAAAATGATAATCTATTTACAAAATATGATCTTGTAATTTAAAGTGATCTATAAACCTAGGTATTTATTTCCTCAAAATTATTCTGTGGAGAAATTTATAGAAAAAACATATAAAAAATTAAATTCTATATAATGATGACGATTGTTAGAAAAAATATCATATCAAAAATGTGATCTCTTCCATATCATCATCATTATTAGTTTCCAATATCATTTTTTTGATGCATCATTACTTTACATTGGAATTATACACTTCCTTACTAAAAAAATTATGAACTATATCAATGATGATATGAATGCTATCATTGTAAGAAAAATCATAATGATGAAGCTGTTGATAAAAAATTCCATTGATTATCATGTGACTACATAACAGATCATCCTTTAATCAAATGTCTTAATGTTGTAGATGAATGACCCCATAAATTATTTTATCACTATATTTCTTACCAATAGGTTTCATTTAAATAAATATATATTATAATAACCAAAATATTTGTAATATTTCATCTCATATACCATAAATTGGCACTGTAAAAAACAAGGAACATAAGTATAACATTAAACTCATAATCCCAAGAGCGTATCCATGACACTATATTAAAATATCTTGAATCATATTTTCATCAGAAATATAATTCAACATATACTTCATAAATATGATTTTATTTTATTTAAAAACATTAGGAGAATGGGTACATAATTGTACTGATATAATACTAATGCTATCCTTTTTAACCAACAACCCATTTAGAGGGTGGTAAACACATGCAATTACATTCATTGTGGGAATTTTTTTTCATTTTTATCCTTCATAAAAAAACAGTGCATGGAATTCCCAACCAAAGAGAATATGTGTTCCCAATTTTTCATGATTCACTCCATAAAATTTTATTATTAAATATTTAATAATTTTCTGTGTCTATTTTTGTTTTATCACACAAATTTTAATTTGGATTGGGGTATTGGTTTCCATAATTGGAAAACACCTTGCACATGAAACACATGATTGTGGCTAGTGCATTTGTTTTCATCCTCTTCCCCGTCAGTTCATTAAATTGACCATTATTCATATTTTATCATTCTTGAATGTTATTTAATACATATACACATCTTAACCAACCCTCAGTTCCATTCAATTAATATAATTTATTCCAATTTCAATTTCTTTACAAATAGTTGTCTATAATTTCATTGAAAATTTAATTTTTTCATGATACACGAGCATAAATTTATTATAAGAACTAGAATAATTGTAGGAATATAATATTTAAATTTATATCCTACACTCACAATGATCAAAATTTTCATAGATTCAAATTTAATATATAGCCCAGTCTATTTAATGATTTTGATCCAGATCAAAAAATAATCAATTGGTTTTTTAGGGATGATGAATAAACCAGAATAGTACCTTGGTTGTCTGGTAAAATTAACATCATATGTACCAATATATTCATCACCATTTTTCTTAATATCATGTAGTTATTATCTAATGTTTTTATTTACAATACGATGGAATTAAATAGTGTGATATATCCCCTTAAATCATCTGAATCCATAGATTAAATTTATTCATGATACCTACTATTTTTAGAATGTTTCCATCACTAATACTATTAAAACTTTAGAAGGTAAATATCCAAAATCACAATCTCATGATTTCAACACTAATGAATTTTAAATGAAAATATTTTTTTTGGTCCATTTTCATCAACAATTACATCATTAGAAAGAATAAAAGAAGGTAGTTGTTTCAGTATATATGAATAAATAGAAAAAGGGTGCATCATTTTGTCATTTTTAATTTCAAAATCATCTATACCTTGAGAATGATGTTTGAAAATATCAACAAGATTTTTATTTACATATCCTATATCATTTAGTTTCACATTAGGTGTATCATTTCATTGTTTGTTCCATTAAACATTAACATTCCATTTTCATGTTACTTCCAAAGAGTAGAACCAAAAAAATTGTGTGAGAAACATATCTAATAGTGGGGACCAACACAATAAGGAAAAATAACTTATTAAAAGTATCAATAATTTCATCCTCCCTTTAATATATACAAAATTAATTTTATCCTTTTATATTCATTGTAATTGTTTATTTAAATTATTCATTATTAATCTTAATGAATTTTTGAATTTGAAAATAATATCAATTGGGAATGTCAATCCTGTTGTGCAATAAGGACTACAATCCTATAATAGTTCCTCACCGAGAATATCTCAATGTTCTATTTTCAAGTTTTTAACCACTAGGTAAATATTTTCTAGAGAAAAATCATCTAATATATTCTCAATATTGATGTATTTTTTTAAAACCCACTCACAGAATATTTTATCGAAATTACAAGATTGTTTCCTATAATATGACTCATCATTTTATATATCATTGTAGAGTCCCCGGAAAAATACATGTAAATATTACTACAAATTTTACTAAGGTTTTAACATTATTGATTTCAAATGATAACTAAAACATTCCTTTGATACCAACTAAAAAGACCAGAATTCTCATAAGTGGATATTTCATATATTTTATGAACATATATTACAGTACACAAACACATTCATGAAGTCCAAAATATTTTAGTGTATTCGGATTCATGGAAAAAAATATTATAATATAGTGAATTATCATCAATGTTTTTCACAACAATATTCAGATTTAGTAATATTTATGGACATACCCTACTTAAAATCATTATTCACAACCTCAGGAATGGAAACATAAAAAAGGTGAGAATATTTAATCAATAATGGTCAAAAATAGATATCCATCTATGATAATAAGAAATATTGAGACAATCATATGGTTATTGTATCATAAACATATTTTCGAATGATTTTACCGAACCCATCATAGATCATAAATATGATTAATGGCTTAAAAAGTTTCAATTTTGAAAACATGGTACCTAAGGATGATAAAAAATCAAAAATAAATCATGATCAATAAGATCACATTGTAGGTGTATGGAACCTTCATAAATATATTAATGAATCATTTCATGTGTCAATAATATAAACCAATTCCATCAACATAGTGGATTAGGACACACCCATTTCTAATATTAGATCACGAAACACCGGTTTCCCATAGTGTTTTAGGATAAACATTATATATATAGTGTATCAAGACACACATGTTTCCCATAGTGTATCAAACACAACTATTTCACATAGATTATTTATCTCATTTAATTATTTACCATTTTTCTCTTAAGATATTTATTACTACTCAATTTAATATAAGTAGATATGGGTCCAACAAATCAGATAATGAAATCAGAAAAAAGTGTTTCATATGATCATAAAAATACATCATATCATAGGCCATAAAAAGATTATTATATTTAAAATTACTAATTTTCATAACCTTTGTAAAATAGGAATATTTTACTATCATATACTTATAGACAAACTTGTTAATTTTAGTGAGTTTCATAAGATTTTTTTCATGGTATAACCCATATTAATGTAATGGGATTCATAAAAATATTTCCATAAATCAGAATGAATTCCGAGAAGTAATAATAATTTTACCCTTAAATCATATACCCAATAAGGCATATGAATCATCAAAAATATGTTATAATAGATGGAAATCAATTTTTATTGATCATTTTAATCATTTAATTGGGATAATATTGTTTCCTATTATGAAAAAAACTTTTTAAATCATTACATATTTTGAAAACATTTTTCTATGAAAAATAACTATTTGGACCGAAAGGGTCCTAGATACCTTGAGAGGTGGGGGCTGAATTAGGGTATGGATATTATTTTAAAATTATCACTAGACCACTGTATCTTGACCTCTTTATTATAAGGGTAATTTTTTTTCAATTATGTATTACTGTTTATTTTATTCGAACTATCTTTATCATGTGATGATGAATTGAATAGAATGTAGGAAACCATGAAGATTGACATATAGTCTTTTACATGGTTCAACCATAATGGGATATGTCCAATGATATTACAACGTTTATGTTGCAATGTACCAAATCCACTAAATTCTACTGCCAATTATTAATGTTCTAGCTAGATCACATATACACAAATGCTCACTTCCATTACAATGATTTGGGTCAGCTCACTACTTTTCCAACGGTCACTCCATGTATCTCTCACTCTTTCTCACTACTAGTGAATAGGATCACCTTCGTACCCATCCATTTCTTACTACTATGGAAAAAATCCACTCTTTGTTTGTAGAATAGAAGGTCCCATTATTATCTCCAATGAATGCATCCTCCACAGTATGTAGTTGCTCTATTGAAGTCTAATTATCATCCACTGATGAATACCCCTTTACAGCAGGTGTACTAGTAAACTTCCGACTTTCATATAACCATAGTGTGACTTTATTAACACATTAACTAGTTAACACATACTTATTTTATTTGGGAAAATAAACTTGTGTGCCAATTTTATACATTCATTCCACTATTGGCATGCCACTACTTGCATGAAATTGCAAGCATTCAACTTTTTTCTCTCAAATTCTTGAGCACCACTGCTTGCATGCTACTCATTGTGGGCTACTCCTTGGGTGCCATAATTTTAGTGCCACTACTATCATGTTACTCCTTGCGCACCACGGACGGCACGACTCACTACATATGGGCCACTCAGAACATGCACACCACTTCCAGTTTTGTGGTCAGAGCACAAATTTTATCTATGTGGGGAGCTTCTCATAAATGAGGGTAGCCATATATTTATAGGAATTTATGAGACCTTTCACATGTGTTGCGAAACTCACATTGGGTGGCACTAAGCGAATTGTGTACCGCTTTTTTCTAACACGCCCCTTCACGACTTGTGGACCAATTATTGACTTGTTCACCCATTAATGATTTGTGCACCACATGTTAACTTGTGTGCAAATTTCATCACATTGAAAAAAAAATTTGGTGATGAAATTGAAATATGTCTTGTCCCATTCTTCACATTGGAGAGAATTCATAACTTGTGCGCCCCTTAATTACTTTTTCACTACATATTCACTTTGGAGCGACTTCAAGACATACATACCACTTTATTTCAATTGTCATATTTTCATGGGATAATATTTATATATAAATGGAGTTCCACTTCATTTCCTTTGATAAAATTTATGACTTCTGTGCCGCTTCATGAATTGTGCACCAATTAATGACTTGCATGCCAATTATTCACTTGCGTGCCAATTTTTTCCATTGTCATATTGTGATGTGGCGATCTTGAAATATGACTTTTGTTCCACTTCAAGACTTGCGTTCCATATTATGACTTTCACACAAAAAATGACTAGCATGCCAATTCATCACTTTTGTGCAACATTCATTCCATTGTCATATGTTGATGTACTGATTTTGAAATATTCATGGTGCAAAATATTCCAATCACACACTTTGTCAATATACAGAGTCACCTCAAAAAATGATTCAATAATACCTTTAGACTTTTATTCCTAACTATCTTCCGATTTGGGTGTGTTGTAAAAACATTTATAAATTGATTCCTCATTAAATATTTCTTAATACATAACAACCATTCACCTATAGTGATTCTGATCGTGATATAATATTGACTCAACTCATACTCTAACCCGATGAGAAATTCTCATCACAAGAAACAAGTGTAGTATGAAATGTTCATCAATTAGTCACATCATTTCAAACACCACTTCCTGAAACCAATAAATTACTTTATCAGGAACCTCTATCATCATTATATATATTTTTGAATGATCAGATCTGGCATTATCAGATTTAATAATCTCCGCTAATCACTTTTTTCTACCCCTATCTCACTGCTCCATGTTTCCACTTCTCCCCATGTATTTTACTAAGGAATTTTCTCCTTTATTCATCCACAATCCCCCACACACTTAGAAGCCACTATTTCTCCCACTTTTTCAAAGACCCAAATATCACTTCTTTGTGGTATGCAACATAGTATAGAATAGAGATTTGAAAAAATGGTAAAAACACACCATACATCGAGGAGATGAGTGGTACCCCAAATCCACACTTTTTCAATTGTGGGTTGTCGAATGGACTCCCAGAGCCAGTCGATGGCTCTCAAAAATAATTCTTGGGAAAGGACATTGTCAAACTGTCTATAACTTGTTGCTCGGTAGTCAAATATTCAAACTTCACAAGCAATTTCTCCACCTTCACTATGATAAAATAATATTTGATCGGAATTTTCTTTGTCCAGGAGTGATGGAATGGATTGATCGATATGATTGATACAACTCGAATTATAACACTTGATTCTGATCAAATAAATTACATCAAATCCAATATCATTAAGATACATCTTCATACAGAACAACTAGATTAAATCATTAGTGGTTTTAATATACTCATATTTTGTGGTTCTGAGTTAAATGAAATATTTTTTCATTCTCATCCCAACATTACACATTGTACAAAGCTATAATTCACCACATGAACTTGATTTTCTATCATATTTTGATCCGGACCAATCAGCATCTATATATATGAGTAACTCTGGCTGATATTTTTCATTATACATCAATCAAAATTCCTAAGTGCCATGGAAATATCAATGTATTATTTTTTTACTACAAAATTTTTTATTTTCATGGGATTGAATTGATACCTTGATACATTGGATGTGGAAAATAAATATTGGGTCCTGTTGCAGTCAATTACAGTAATATTCCAATTATTTTCCTATATTTCATGATATTAACTGCCTTTCTGTCAACATCTTTTGAAGTTCTCATCTGAGTAACAACCAGGGTTTTCATCTCCTTGGAATTTTTAATTATACATTTTCTCAAAACCTCCAAGTCATATTTGGATTGAAAATGAATGTGAAATTCCTTCTATGTGTCACTTTTATACAAAAGAAAATGTTTATCTTACCAATAATTGATAATTTTTACTCTCTTATCATAAATTCTGAAAACAATCTACATTGAGCATCATTTGATCCTCCAAATATTATGCAATCTACATAATGATTCCCCATCATCAATTGATTATGATTACTGTTTATATATAAATTATAATAAACACAACCATGATAAAACCCATGATTATTTAAAAACTAATAAGTCCTTGAATACCATGCTCATGGTGCCTACTTCAAAACATATAAATCCTTCATTACTAGAAAAAAATGTTCTCATGTTTATCTACGTCCAGTAACTCATCATCATTATCTTTGTTTGAATCATAATATTACACTTTAACTGACCTAGTGTTGCATACCTGTACATTTCTTCCATAGATAATCTATTCAATATTATAATAATGATTGTCCATTCTCTACTATGGTGACATAATTTCATTCAACTAATTTTTAGCCTCATGATGACAAATGGATTCCATTCTCTCACTGTATCTTGGTATATTGAAAATATTCAACTGATACCATGTTGTTAGAACAAAATAAATAATCATAAAATAAAATAATGTTTCACATCTTCCCCCTTCCATTATTCTAAAAAACATAGAATCTCATCATTTAATTAACATTTCAATCATTCAATTGATCTTGAGATAATATTATACCCCTTTGATATTAAAATCTTCCAGTTTTTACACCCACTATTTACAACGATAATATTTTTTATTCTCATGCCGAATTTCATCTCATCTGTTTATAGGATTGAGAAACATCTATAGATCAATAACACATTCCATTTGTATAACCATTTAATGTTATTTTAATTGGACTATCACACTGCATAGCAAAGATCTGTCATCAAATATTCAATGGCTACTGATATGAGACTCGGTGTAGAAAACAATAGATAATGTTAATATCACTACCTATATCCATTATACCCAATTACATCAAAATGGCTCTTGTAACTGTAAACCATTAACTACTTTTGTGTAATTATTTCATGAATATTCTTCATCTTTAGTAATTCAAATGATTTCTATAACATTCTAGAGAACAGTACTTCACCACATTTCATATTCTTAGGCCACTTCCCCATGGATCATATCTCCCCAAAATCTTGAAACACAAGAACATTAGTTTGTATCATTCAAACACATAAATATAGGGGATTATTTTGGAAACTGCAATTGAAGGATAATGGTGGATCCTGATGGTTCAACACTTTGATTCATTTTTTGCAAATTATCACACTCTTTCCTTGCCTTCTACAAATGCCTAGAAAACATCAATTGTTATGGCTATAGGAGTAGGCATTCATTAACCACATTCTAACTCATCTTCTAATATTCAGATTATGTATGTTTTCCCTTTATCACAATTTTCAAATTATTCCCATTAGTAGTTATTTTTATCAATGGTGCTTCACCAATATCCAAATTTTCATTATTCTTTCCCTATGTAGGAATCTCTTTATTAATAATATTCTCTTAATTCTTCCTCCATTATTGATCTCATTCTGTTTCCATGACAGCCAGTTTTGTGGCACGACATGTGAAATTTCTATGAAATTCGCTGGTCTCATTTCATTTGTCAATGGTACATGTCATGTGACATTTATTTTTGAGTTTGATCCTTCTACATAATTTATAGTATTCTTAGTTAAATATTGTGAATATCCTCCCATTTTATTCATGGATTTTACACATCCATTACTTGGTATTTTTTGGTAGTGTAACAATGGGTTGATTGATACAACTTTCATTGAGCACCTTGTGACTCCCCTTCCACTGTAAACCTATTTTTACGCTTACTGTATTGTCTTATTATATAGTATATTTCATTGTATGTTGTATGTGCTCGGGATCGCATTCTGGATTTTTGTTCATTCCCAAATTTCGTTTTGTAGAAATGTCTTTCTAAATAACCATGATCAGAAAATTTGAATCATAATCCATTAATGGAATAAATCATTTCATCATTAATATTCATAGATGTTGATGATGATTGAGTTATTATTCTGACAATGATCTCTTGGTATTCGTTACATTCACTCATGGTGTGTTCCATTATTCAATAATAGAAGCACATCATGGATACTTTCTTATGGGAGACTCTTCATTTATATTTCTCATGTTACTTCTTCCAATTCTCAAATTTACAAAAAATTCCATCATCACATCATGAGATGTATTCATGAGCCTCTGAACAAAATCATGATGTATGAACATGAATACCACAAAAATGGAAAATTATACCACTTCATCATATGAAATTATTTATAGTTTTTTCTTCTAAAACGGCATGACATTTTGTATTCATATAACTGTTCACTTCTCTCTTCCTATCATGCATGGGATGGGATTAACAAATTCCAATGCCCATTTTTTCCAGGTTGTATGGTAATTGAGCGTAAAAAATATGCTATTATTTATATTTAGAAATAGAATATGTGTTTTGAATTTAATCATAACTTATGGAAGGATAATAAAATTGTATGTGTAAGGAATCCATAATTTTAGTCATTCCTTTTGTGTTGGATTTCTCAACATATTTATTCAATAAATCTATCTCATCTTCGAACATTTGAATCTTCATATCCCTTGATTTATATTGAGCAATCTGTTATTTCTTCAGATTCATCCTTCTACTCACCAAATTTTCTAACTCGTGTGTTAGCTTATCCACAATTTCACATTGCTCCATTAAATTCAATATATTATCAGTAATTGAATTAGTCAAACAATCTCTCACATTTTTTATTTATTTAATTTACATAACTTGTTTTCTATGGTTTGTAGCAATATCAACATTTCTAGATTTCATATTTTTAATGTCATCTGAGATCAGATTCATTCCCTTATCATCATATTTGAAATAATCTCTCTTGGGATACATCTCTCTCAGTTCTTCACCTTTGGAATCATTCTTCTCCTTCGGGTTAGTAGACACATCAATAAGCATTTGATTTAATACTCATGGATTATTGAACTCAATTTTTAGTACTTGGATCCAGATATATTTAGATTTTAATTCATCATCCAATTCCTGATCCATTTCATTTTTCATGTCCACATTATCAAGAGGTGGCCTTCTTGAAACTTATTCATCGACAGTAGTTTCATCATCAATTTTAATTTCATGTACTCCAATAATTCCTACATCATTATTGAGTGAATCTATATTTTCCCTATCTGTTTCATTATCACCTTCATTTAGCTAGTTATTTTATTCCATTATTTGAATCAGTCATTTTTCTAAAACACATTCACACTAAAGAATACCAGCTGTCATCTTCTTCATCATTGATGTTTTCCCCATTGTCATGGCACACAAAGATAAGTGTATATTGAATCATTATGAAAATAAATCGATTATTCCAAGATAGAGAAAAAAAATATGATAAAATACCCCATCCCAATGATTATAATTGTTAATACGAAAAGGGGAATATACATCCTAAGATGTGGTGAATATGTGTATGAATATTATTTTGAAATTTATCCCATCACCATTGGATCTTGACATCTTTATTATATGGGTTACTTTGTTGGCACATATTTTTTACTATTGATCTTATTCATACCTTCTTTTCCTGATGATGATTCTTTGAATGTAATGAATGTAACCAAAAATATTGACATACATATTTTTTCTTGGTTCACCCTCACTGGGAAACATCGAATGATCATACAATGGAAATGTTCCAATATACAAAATCAAATAAATCCCATATCCAATTAATAGTGATCATGATGGAACACTTTTATGCCTAGTCTCACTACTTATACAATGTTTATGATATTCTCTCTGCTTTACCAATGGTCACTCACTGCGTCACTCTCTCTAGTTCACTTCCAGTGGAGAAAATCACCATCTTCCACTTCCTTGACTCGCTAATCCAGAAAGGATCCACTCATTGTTTGTAGACCGGTAGGTCCCTTTGTAATTTCTAAGTAATAAATCCTCCATAATATGTATATTATCTATTGATGTCAAATTTTTTATCCTATGATTAATAACCCTTTACTACAGGTGTAATATGAAAATATAACATTCAAATAACCATAGGGTGACATATGTTGCTCTTAAACTAGTGCGAAGCCTCTACCCTTCTTGCAGTAAAACCAACTTGTGCACAAATTTTATACTTGTGTGCCACTTCTTTCTATCCATTGTTGGAGAGACACTGCTTGCAAAACACTTATTGAAAACCACTAATTTAGCACCACTACATGCGCTCCACTGCTTGCATGCCACTGCATGCGCCTCACTACTTCTGTGCCACTCCGTACATGCCACCCCTTATGTGCCAATATTTGAATTCCACTTCTTGTGCACCACTCTTTTTCAACCACAAAATGTTCAACTCTCTACACGTGATCCACTCAGAACATGTGTGAAACTTCTACTTGCATGATCTGACTTTTTATTTTCTCCAAGTGTTGAGCTTCTCCAAAATGAGTAGGATATACATCTATTTATATGATTTTATGAGACCCTGCATTAGTGGTTCCCATCTCTACTTGAGAGGAACTCTGTGACATGCATGATGCTTCATAACATGTGCACCACTTCATGTCTTTCACGCCCATTGCTGACTTCTCCACCAATTAATGACTTGAGCACCACTTGTTATCTTATGCACTGCTTTCTTTTCTTTGGCATATTTGGAGGTGGTGAAATTGAAATATGACTTCTTATATTCTTGTTTGAATGCAAATTCTTACCATGCACACACATTAATGAATTGCGTGCCACTTATTCAATTTCATTCCATATAATCACATGTGTCCCACATTCATTCCATTGTAATATTTTGATATTAAAATCTTGAAATTTGTCTGGCGCACCACTTAATGACTTTTGTGACACATTCATGACTTGTGCGCCACATGATGAATTGTGTTCCCCTGGATGACTTGTGTTTAAACTCCTCACTTTCCTTCCATTTTCATTACATTTTCATATTTTGATGTCATGTTATTGAAATATGACTTCAGTGACACTTAAAGACATGTACACAACTTCATGACATGCGAGACACTTCACGACTTTCATGAAACATCATGACTTGGACAACACATAATGGCTTTAACAACTATTCTTCACTTCAACACAACATTGTTTTCATTTTCATATTTTGATTTTGTGATTTTGAGACATGCCTAGTTTAGAATTTTCAAATGGCCTAATTTTTCAACAAACACAATCACCTCAAAAATGATTCAATGATAACTTGACGGAACATTCCCCAACAATAACCTCAAAAACATATTATTGAATCCTCAATTAAATTATTATTATTTTATGATTAAAAAAACTCATTTCAATCATGTTAAAATAATGAATTCTTCTTATTTGATGTAAAATAAAAATGAGAAATTTTAATTGAAAAATACGATTTGATTACAATCTAAAAATTTAAAAATTAGAACACTTGTATAATTATTTTAAATAACATAACATAGTAATAATTCTATTATGAATTCATTTGTTTCAAACTTATGTTTGAATGAAAATGTATTTCACTCTTATGAGAAAAGATAAGATGAATTATATTAAATAAGTAATAAATATTTAAGTAAAAAAAAGTGGAAAATAGTACCATTACAAAAAAATATCATAAATAACTGTACTGGGGTAGAAATCATGATAAATAATGAGAGGTTGATCATGAGATTATAACATTTTAGACATAATCATAAACAAACCTAATAAATTATGATATTATAACATAAATTAATTACATATTCGGTAATGTTGAATCATATCTCTCATGAATGTGTAATGTAACTGGAAACATGAAATTACATTATATTAAATAAATTCTTAATATTAAATGTAAATGGGGTCAAATTACACCTCTTGAACAAATATAAGTTAATAATATAACATATGTCTCATGAATGAAAAATTGAGAAAAAATACCTTATTGATTTGTTAACAAATAAACCATAAAACAAATGGTAGATAGATTATAAAATTGATGTGTAAATACCAAAAAAATATGTATGTATCATATGTAAAATTCATGAGTATTATATTAACCACACACAAAAAAAACATGTGTTTAATATGACACGTGTTTCAGAGAAAAATAAATGTTATATGAAAATTCCTTATAATAATTATTTTCTTTGATAACACTAATTAAAACCTCATATATAAAAATTATATGTATATAATACGTATATTAAACAACCACATTCATATGTATCATGAAATATATGATTTTTCAAACGACCTTTTATTACCCATTTATTATATATTTCATGTTATAGTTATGTTTTGGATAATGTGATCATTGTTTTTCGTATATGTTTTGACATTTTAATTATGTTCCAATTACATTGATCAAGATTTAAATATATCTACAGTGTAATACATTATGTAAATAACAGATATACTAAGTTTATGTGTATTTATAGTTGTCTAAAATATTTAACTATATGAAATGATTTACACCATTCATGTAGATAGAAGGTCATACGTATGCATTAATGTTATTTCCATGTTCATATCAAATAGATTGAATAAAAGTTAATGATATTCAAATATTATCAATATATTTTATTTTTAATTCAAATATATCAAATATGATTGTTAAATTCATCCTTATTACAATACATGTAAAATATGAACAAATAAAATTGCTTTATGAGGTGGTTGCCTGATGTACACACATACAAATTTATCATATTCAAACACTATGGAAATAATGAATGTACAAGAGATATATTAATTAATAAATATTTAAAACATCAAATTCTTTATATTTATATAATAAAATACATCATTATTACCAACAATGAATGGGGCTATTAGAAAATCATATGACATGGGATTGTGAGGTGGTACTCATCCATATATAATAACCATGACTTCATAAACAATTTGAATGATGTCTGTGTGGTTGTAAGAAATTACATTAACATAAAAACATATGATAATATTTAACAAACTCTATATATTATATAAACATGTTATTGTCACAATTTATAGTGATAGAGGTTGAAATAAAACTAAAATGATGGTTGATGAACATTACCTCTTATTCAGGTATCCTCCATATGTTTTTACTAATGAAATTATTAGTTGGATATATGTCCAATGTAACAAATATATTATTTTTTTATGAAATATTGGTTGTTATTTGTGATGATAATAGTTGAACAAAATTCCCTCATTTTTTTGATGATGTCGGGAGAGTGAGCCCCTTTTATAGTTGAGGAGTGACATTCTTATAAATAATATAAATTATTCACTACAGGGAGGTCAATCATTCATAATGTGGATAAAAATTATATTATTAATGGTGTGGAGGGATTATATTTGAGATCCTAACCTCCATAAAATATTGTAATAATTTGTTATAAACATTTCATTTCATAAATATATGTATCCCAACTTTTACATTTTTTTGTTTTTTAACTACGTAATCTAGTTTTATATCATATGTTATTTATCAATTAAGACAAAATAAAAGTGAGAATTATTAGATAATTTTTACACATTAATTATTCATATGATATCAGATTTATATAACATAATACCTATTTTTTAATTAACTTTAATAGAAGTCTGTGTAACTTACAAAAACACTACATTAAAGTTAACTACTCAAAGAGAGTTTTTATTATTTAAGATTCAATATAGTCATTATAAATCCAAAATGATAACTGAATGTAAAATAAAAAATATTTTTTACCATTTTTCAAATATCAAGGAACAATATACAATTTTTATTATTAATAATTCCTTGAATAAAATATCATATTTTAAGAAAAATATTTTTCTCAATTTTGACATTTATAATATAATTTCAACCAAAAAATAATGAATATGGTGGAATAAAAATATATTAATGTCACACATTTGTATACAAATATATTAATCTAAAAAATAATATACAAAAATAATTCATTCAATATATTTAATATTAATGAATTATTGGGTAAATTAATTATTTAAATATTAAGTAAATTATTTCTGATTTTCTGATTTCTTTTACATTAAAATTAATTCTTTTACCTCTCAAAATAAAATATTCATTATAATGTTAAAAAAACATATTGTTATTTTAAAATATTTTTTATAACCATAAAAATGTTTTCTTCTTCCCTCTCCCAAATCATTATGAATGTTAAAATGATGAATGTTTTTTGTTGACCTTTTAATTAATTAATTTATTATATAGTCTCATTGTAACACCTAGAGATTTTAGGAAAAAATATACTTTTTAATTTCATTAATGTATTTTGTTGTAAGTTACATCAAAAGGAGCTTGCTCAACACGCATCCTTGACTTGCCTTGCATTACACGCAATCACGACCTTCCTTAATAGCGTGTGTAGTACGCAATACCGAGTTTCACTAAACAACGATATGCTATTAAAATATTATTAAAACTAGCTATTATGAATTGTAATAACCACCTTTTAAAATTTTAGGAATTTTATCTCTCAAAATGGACTTCATTTTTGGATTCATAGTATCGAATTTAGCCTAAGGTGAAATTTTGGTACTTTTCGGATAACTTTCATATTCTGATGAATAGTGAAAATTAATAAATTTTCATTAAAAATAATTAATAGTGATAAATTATTAATTTGAGTGGTTTTAAAGTATATTTAGAATATATTTTTACAATTTAATACAATGTTGGTCATTGGATGTAATTTCACATCTAAACCAGTTATAAACAAGTGTCAATCTTTTGATAGTTATTTTCTCTTAAAAACACGCCATTTGTTTTGACGACAGGAATTAATTTTTAAATTAGTTAATGTAACTGATATGTTTAGAATTTGGTAAAATAGACATCATTTTTGAGTTCATAATATCAAATATATCTTAGGCCTAATTTTTGTTATTTTTCTGGAAAATTCTTTTCTTTGATTTATAGTGAAACCACTAAGTGGCAGTAAAAAATGATTTTTTTCATAAAACTTAATTTTACCGCTTCTGTGAGTGGAATTTCAAAAATCCGAGAGACACGGTTTATGTCAGTATGAAAAATTTGGTTCAATGAGATGAAAATAATTTTTGGTGAATAGTAACTTTTTACTTTTTTTAACCACGGTTAAAAGTAAATAAGGTAATTAAGAGTAAAAATGATATTATTATTACCCTAACACATGTCTTAATTCTATTGGATAAGGGTAATTTGACCAAAAAAACCATAGGAATAAAATATGACCATTTAGGCCCACTTGGATTAGATTAGGACATTTATTATTATTTAATTCAAAGAAGAGTTAAAAGAGTTAAAATCAATGTTTATTTACTAAAACACATTTAATATAGGGTAATACATAAGATAAATTATATTTTAAATATTAATTAGAAAGATAATAAGATTTCATACATAATGATATTTTATTTATAATTTTTAGACATTAAATAAATTAATTAATTTATGACACAATGATGATGCAGTAATTACCATAATAGTGACAAATTATAATAATTGATATTATAAATACCCAAAGAAATATAATTTGAGACTTTTTATGAATTACACTAATTTTATAGGTTAATATGACATGTTATTATTGATTTAATTTACTTTTTTAGAACTAATCATTCTGTTATAATTTTCACAAAAATCAATTACTAAATAGTATCAAAATTGACATAAAATAGTTTTTTAAAAAAATATTATATTATTAATTGTTATTTTATTCCTACAAATCTAAGGATCGGACAAATGACTTAGATAAGGTTATATATATTACTAATAAACAACTTGGGGTTTGTTTGGCTTCTTATAGTAAGTTTATTAACCTTATAGTGTAAGAACACAAGAGGACGCGGTAAAAGTAAAAATATTTAACTTAATGTTAAATCTAAATGATAAGGATACAATAGGAACCTAAACTTGTCAAAATTATATTGGATGAAATTATTACGACCCATCCCCACCTTAGATTCGAAATAAATCAATTTGGAGCTATTTATAACCGAACTTGACTTTATAATAAAATGATATTTTTAGTTATTCCAAAGGTGCCCCTCTCCTCCCTTATAAAAGGGCTTCCCCTCCCTCTCTTCCTCACAACAATTTGAGCCTTAAAGATCGGCCAAAATTAGCCAAATTCTCTTCTCCACTTCCCATGAAACATCCTAGAGGTTCTGGTCTTACTCAAAGACCAATTTTAGTGCCCTAATAGGATGTCTTAAAGAGGCGCTTCAAAGAATAGGTAATTTCTGTTCCCGATTCTTTCACCATTATTTCTTCTTCCACTTCTTCTTATAAGGTTGTTTCATTATGAAGTAATAACATCAGTGTCAATCATATATTGATATGTTATTATAAGTATCAAACAACCCTATTTCACCATCTATCCTTCCTACAGAAAACAATATCACCGCACGTGCGTACGTACGGAATACCGTCTCCACAACGTGGTGTAATCTATTTTCCACCACCACCTTACTTGGATGGGTATAATGGTGTAAATTATAACTATATATCATTATTGTAAAGTTATATTGATTATGTAATAGTATACGTACACTCCAATAAAATTCCACGTTCATGGGAACGATATCATCGCTCGTGCATACGTACGGAATACCGTCTCCACAACGGGATGAGATTCATTCTCAATGATTAACCATTCATGAATGATTATAAAGTATATATAATAAGTAATCATGAAATATATGACATAATAATGATACTGTATTTATTTCTATATATATGTATGTCATCTACTTAATTCCATTCAACTCAATAAGGAAACGAAAAGAGCGTTCATGCGTACGTACGGCCTACCGTCTCCTTGAACGGTGTATTTCATTCCATTTACTGATTTATTAAATACATGTATATTATGAATATATTTTATATATAAATCAATTTTTATATTCTAAAATTATGTAATCATTATCTAAGTAATCATATGAATAATTACAAGTAAAAACATGGACGACAAATGAAAAGATTTTACCCAAAACACTCTTTAACATGGAATATACAAAAGAACGGGTAATATATAGTCATAAGTGAACCATATATGATATCATAACAATGAATATGATTCTGTAATAAGTCAATGACATTATTTAAATCATTATACAGGTGTTTCGGACACTTACGAAGAAAATCGGACCTAAGGTAAGGGAAAATATCACAATCTCATTTTTATCCGAGATTGTTTATACTTTGGTATTTACTGGGGTGTATTTTATCATCAACGTCCATGTTTCCTCAATATGTAATATTATTTCATCCACCTACAATTTTTTAAATCCAATTTTACCCTTCGGTGAGTTTTTAGTAAAAGATATGAATGAAATCTTTTGTCGTTTTTTTGTACGAGATACTTTTTGACTTTTCTGACAAAAGTATGAGAATAATGTTTTTTAACTTATACGGAATGAATGGATTTTTAAAACAATATTTCCAAGAAGCTTCCTTTACAAGATTTCATGTTTATCTTTAATCACCTTATTTTAGGTTAAAATTTCATGGCATGTTAAGAAAGGAATATGTTTTGAATTTGAAACGATATTTTCCTCAAGAATGGAGTTCAAGTGTTTTATCAAAATTATCTTACATCTAAGATAATATAGGGTTATGTTTATATCCCTATTATTACATTGATTTGATTATGTTGTGATGGAATTATTTTTATTAATTCCTTTATCTAATATGAATATTTTTATGATGTCACGATGTTTAAGATTCCCATTTTTATTATATGGGTTATGCTATGATTTATGGTTTCTGATTTTGTGGCACACATAAGAATGGTATCATTATGAGATGGGTGGGACCTATATCTCCCTCCAATGCATTGGGTAAAGATTTTATATCTCATGAGATAGACATGGCTGGAACGGTAGGTTATACCGGTTCAGGGAAACAGGACTGAAACGTGGAGTGAACTCGGTTCAGAAAGGGACTTTGTCTACTAAGATAGTCTTGGCAAAGAGTCTTGACTAATAAGAAATGATTATATATGATTATGTGTGTATTCCACAAAGTTTCATGTTTTATGTTATGATTATTGGAATTACATTTCACTACTATGATTTATCTCATGTTATGAAATTATGATCTCTTTTCCAGGTTAAGATTTCAAAAAGATATATTCTTATGAATATGATGTGATTGATATTTCTTTTTTTTACCCATACTGAGCATTTGAGCTCACCCTTTTATGTTTTATTTTCCCCCAGGATATAAATAATGGACTTAGGTTTTAAAAAAAATAAGATCTTTATGGGAGATGTTGAACATCTTTCACCACGATTAGAAGATTATATTCCGATTTTCCAAAGACACTAAACTATTACGATTCTTATGTGTGTGTTTTTGTTATGTACTAAGTATTCCTCAAAAGTAATGTAATGTCTATGTATGTCAAGCTTCGGGTTTTTACAGTTGGTATCATAGGAAAGGTTTAGTCAACCTTTGGAAATTAGGATGCGAGAATGTTAGTGAGATCCCTAGAGATATTTCTAAGGTATGTCTAGGGATATCTCTAAGGATAAGTATACGTATAGGATATAGTCCTAGAACTATGGTAACGATATTAGATTAAACCAAAGATGTTAAATATTGAAGTTACTCCCCCTTTATTATGATTCTTGCCTCTCACACTATTCTTTTTGGGTTTTAGAAAATGGTTGGGAACAAGATGATTCACAATAATGGAGGATATGATGGACAATGGAATGATATTCTTCATGAGCAACCAAATGAAATGAGATTTGGAAGTCCAAACATATTAATTATGTCGAATCAGCAATCTCATAATATGATCAATAAAGTAAAATTTGGTAAGTTTCCTGGCTCGGCTAATAAGAGAAAGATGGAGTTTCATAATGATCTTAGAGGAAAGAAAGTTCAATTTCCCCTATGTAAATCATGTGGGAAGAGGCATCAAGGAGAATGTTTAAAAGGAACTGGAAGATGCTTTGGGTGTGGAAATGAAGGACACAAATACAGTAAGTGCAAAGTAAAAGGTTCATTTAACACCAGGGATGAGGATAATGGTATTTCTACGACATCAAAAATGGTTAAATGTTTTAAATGTGGAATGTACGTGCATTATGCAAACCAATGCCCTAACGTAAAGTCTCATGAAGAGAATCAGTATGGTCGTATGGGTAGTATTTATTTTGATGATGACGAAGAGACTACAAATGATATTTGAGATGAAATAATTGTTGAAGCTCGGTCAATGGTTTAAGAATGTAGTGGAATGATTATATGTTTATCATGTGTAATGTTGTATAAGTAATCTCATGGTACTATGGAATAAAGAGACATCTAAGGATTGTTACACTGTTGTCTTTCCTTGAGTTTTGAAAGTGTATGATTAATCATACCAGTATCCATGAAAGGTTATTCAGATATTTTTGGAAGGTAGATGATATGCACATAATGAAGGGATACGGAGAAAATTAAATGTTTGATAGTATTCATGAGATCATGACTGATATAAGGAGAAGGATATATCATGGTTTGAGTATGTAGAATTTTTGGATTTTGGTATGTGGAAAGAGTTAAATTTTTACATCATTCATGTTTTCACTAAGGTTTAATGGGTATTCATTTTTCAATAGAATACATGATTGAGGTATTCACATGATTGGAATCTGACCAACAAGATATATGGGGGATAAATGATGGTATTCACATGTTTGGTTAATGATATTTCAAGTAATCGTTTTCTTTATACTATGAGCTTGGACCGAAGTATTTTAGATAAGCCTAAAGATTGGAATGGATTATGTTAACCATAAGTTAGTATTGATTAAGGATAGAACTTTTTTTGATATTATTTATGTAATGTAATTTAGAAAAAGGACAACCTGCAGGACGGGTGACAGCCCATCACGTCGGACAAGGCTGTGGGAATCGAACCCACAACTGAAGTGCGACTGGACTTTATCGCCTACCACTGGCCTACAGGAAGTCCCTATTTAGTAGAAACTAGTTTTATTATATTAAGCAGTATGATATATGAAGTATAAGTCCATTTTAGGAACCATATATCATTAATCTCACTATAGATGGACTTATGTATTTTTTGATAACATTTCTATCCTTTTGTTTGAGAAAGATGGAATGACCCATCATTCTATCACATGATCTGCTAACACATCACGAATGAAAATTTCAACTTCATTTCTTTAAGAGATGAAGTGGAAATTGTCCAATGGTGAGACTATACCGAAATCATGAAAGTATTTCTTCTGATTTCAATTTTATCAACATTAAGGAAACGATCTTGAAAACCAAAAATGTTTTCCTAGTGCTCATATATCTGATAAATCATATGGTACCTTAGATCGTCACAAATTTATGGCTTTGTGATTGCTGGTATTTCCATAGCCATGTTCTCTACCACTCTCCATCAGAACATGATGGTTAGATTTCTCTTCCATATCCATATTTTTTCCTATGTGGAAACCGAGTGATTAGTTTATTTGGGTAACCATTACGTTTCATACATTTGTTTTTAAATATTGGTTTTGGTATTCCTTTTTACGATGTGGGTTTCTATTAAAGAAACTTTTGAATATTAAACCATTTATAGCCCCGACGAATTTCGAGGGCGAAATTCATTTTAAGGGGGGTAGAATGTAACACCCCGAGATTTTATGAAAAATATTCTTTTTAATTTCATTAATGTCTTGTGTTGTATGCTACATCAAAAGGAGCTTTCTCAACATGCATCCTTGAATTTCCTTTAATTACACGCAATCGCGACCTTCCTCGATAGCGTGTGTAGTACGCAATACTGAGTTTCACTAAACAACGATATGCTATTAAAATATTATTAAAACTAGCCGTTATGAATAGTAATAACCACCTTTTAAAATTTTAGGAATTTTATCTCTCAAAATGGAATTCATTTTTGGATTCGGAGTATCGAATTTAGCCTAAGGTGAAATTTTGGTACTTTTCGGATAACTTTCATATACTAATGAATAGTGAAAATTACTAAATTTTAATTAAAAACAACTTTTTAATCGAAATAATTAATAGTGATAATTTATTAATTTGAGTGGTTTTACAGTATATTTAGAATATATGTTTACAATTTAATATAATGTTGGCCATTGGATGTAATTTCACATTTAAAATAGTTATAAACAAGTGTCAATATTTTGATAGTTATTATCTCTTAAAAACACGCCATTTTTTTGACGACGAGAATTAATTTTTAAATTACTTAATGTAACTGATATGTTTTGAATTTGGTAAAATAGACATCATTTTTGAGTTCATAATATCAAATATATCTTAGGCCTAATTTTTGGTATTTTTCTGGAAACTTTCTTTTTTTGATGAATAGTGAAACCACTAAGTGGTAGTAAAAAAAATGAATTTTTTCATAAAACTTAATTTTACCGCTTTTGTGAGTGGAATTTCAAAAATCCGAGAGACACGGTTGATTTCAGTAAGTAAAATGTGGTTCAATGAGATGAAAATAATTTTTGGTGAATAGTAACTTTTTACTTTTTTTACCACGATTAAAAGTAAATAGGGTAATTAAGGGTAAAAATGATGTTATTATTACCCTAAAAAATGTCCTAATTCTATTGGATAAGTGTAACTATACCAAAAACAACCTTAGGAATAACATATGACCATTTAGGCCCACTTGGATTAGATTAGGACATTTATTATTATTTAATTCAAAGAAGAGTTAAAAGAGTAAAAATCAATGTTTATTTACTAAAACATTTTTAATATAGGAATATACATAAGATAAATTCAACTTCAAATATTAATTATAAAGATAATAAGATTTCCTACATTATGATATTTTATTTATAATTTTTAGACATTATATAAATTAATTTATTTATGACACAATGATGATGCAGTAATTACCATAATAGTGACACATTATAATAATTGATATTATAAATTTCCAAATAAATATAATTTGAGACTTTTTATGAATTACACTAATTTTCTAGGATAATATGACATATTAGTATTGATTTAATTAACTTTTTTCGAACTAATCATTCTGTTATGATTTTCACAAAAATCAATTACTAAATTGGGTCAAAATTGACATAAAATAGTTTTTAAAAGAAATATTATATTATTAATTGTTATTTTATTCCTAAAAATCTATGGTTTGGAAAAATAACATAATTAAGGTTATATATATTAATAATAAACAACTTGGGGTTCGTTTGGCTTCTTATAGTATGTTTATTAACCTTATAGTGTAAGAACACAAGAAGACACAGTAAAAGTTAAATTATTTAACTTAATGTTAAATCTAAATGATAAGGTTAAAATAGGAACCTAAACTTGTCAAAATTCTATTGGATGAAATTATTTCGACCCATACCAACCTTAGAATCTAAATAAATCAATTTGGAGCTATTTAATACCAAACATGACTTTATAATAAAATAATATTTTTAGTTATTCGAAAGATGCCCCTCTCCTCCCTTATAAAAGGGCACCCCTCCCTCTATTCCTCACACCACTTTGAGCCTTCAATCTCGGCCAAACTCAGAGAAATTCTCTTCTACACTTTCCTAGAAACATCCTAGAGGTTCTGTTCTTCCTCGAAGACCAATTTTAGTGCCCTAAGAGGAGGTCTTAAAGAGGCGCTTTAAAGAAGAGGTAATTTCCGTTACCGATTCTTTCACCTTTATTTCTTCTTCCACTTCTTCTTTTAAGGTTGTTTCATTATGAAGTAATAAAATCAGTATCACCAATATACTGATATGTTATTATAAGTATGAAACACCCATATTTCACCATCTATACATCCTACGGGAAACGAAATCACCGCGCATGCGTACGTACAGAATACCGTCTCCACGCCGTGGTGTAATCTATTTTCCACCACCACCTTACATGGATGGGTATAATGGTGTAAATAATAACTATATATGGTTATTGTAAAGTTATATTGATTCTGTAATAGTATATATGCACTCCAATAAAATTCCACGATCGTGGGAATGATATCATCGCTCGGGCGTACGTACAGAATACCGTCTCCACGACGCGATAAGATTTATTCTCAATGAATAACCATTCATGAATGATTATATAGTATATATAATAAGCAATCATGAAATATATTATATAATAATGATACTGGATTTATTTTTATATATATGTATGTCATCTACTTAATTCCATTCAACTCAATAAGGAAACGAAAACAGCGTTCATGCGTACGTACGGCCTACCTTCTCCATGAACGGGGTATTTCTTTCCATGTGCTGATTTATTAAATATATGTATATTATGAATATATATTATATATAAATCATGGTTTATATTCTGAAATTAATTAATCATGATCTAAGTAATCATATTAATAATTACAAGTCAAAACATGGACGAAAAATGAAACGATTTTACCCAAAACACTCTTTAACATAGAATTTACAAAAGAACAGGTAATATAAAGTCATAAGTGAACCATATATGATATCATAAAAATGAATATGATTATGTAATAATTCAATGACATTATTTACATCATTATACAGGAGGTTCGGAGACTTACGAAGCAAATCGGACCTAAGGTAACGGAAAATATCACAATCTCATTTTGATCCGAGATTGTTTATACTTTGGTATTTACTGGGGTGTATTTTATCATCCACATCCATGTTTCCTCAATATGTAATATTTTTTCCATCCACCTACAATTGTTTAAATCCAATTTTACCCTTCGGTGAGTTTTTAGTAAAAGATATGAAAGGAATCTTTTGTCGTTTTTTTTGTATGAGATACTTTTGGAATTTTCCGATAAAAGTACGATAAGAATGTTTTTTAACTTATACGGCATGAATGGATTTTTAAAACATTATTTCCAAGAAGATTCCTTTACAAGTTTTCCAGTTTATCTATAATCAACTTTTTTTAGTTTAAAATTGTATGACATGTTAGGAAAGGAAAATGTTTTTGAATTTGAAAGGATATTTTCCTCAAGAATGGAGTTCAAGTGTTTTATCAAAGTTATTTTCCATCTAAGATAATATAGGGTTCTGTTTATATCCCTATTATTACATTGATTTGATTATGTTGCGATGGAATTATTTTTATGAATTCCTTTATCTAATATGAATTGTTTTATGATGTCATGATGTTTAAGATTCCCATTTTTATTACATGGGTTATTCTTTGATGTATGGTTTATGATTTTGTGGCACACATAAGAATGATATCATTATGAGATGGGTGGGACCTATATCTCCCTCCAATTCATAGGGTAA
Source organism: Viscum album (assembly GCA_963277665.1). Lineage (NCBI taxonomy): Eukaryota > Viridiplantae > Streptophyta > Magnoliopsida > Santalales > Viscaceae > Viscum > Viscum album. The sequence goes on along the minus strand of OY728122.1, from coordinate 262,363,363 downwards.
AGATTTTATATCTAATGAGAGAGACATGGCTAGAGCGGTAGGTTATACCGGTTCAGTGAAACAGGACTGAAACGAGGAGTGAACTCGGTTCAGAAAGGGACTTTGTCCACTAAGATAGTCTTGGAAATGAGTCTTGAATAATAAGAAATTATTCTCTATGATTATGTGTGTATTCCACAAAGTTTCATGTTTTATGTTATGATTATTGGGATTACATTTCACTACTATGATTTATCCCATGTTATGAAATTATGATCCCTTTTGCAGGTTAAGATTTCCAAAAGATATGTTCTTATGAATATGATGTGATTGATATTTCTTTTGTTTACCCTTACTGAGAATTTGAGCTCACCCTTTTATGTTTTCTTTTCCCCCAGGATATAAAGAAAGAATTTAGGTTTTTTTAAAAAAAGAAGATCTTTATGGGAGATGTTGAAGATATTTCACCACGATTAGAAGATTATATTCTGAGTTTCCAAAGACACTAAACTATTACGGTCCTTGTGTGTGTGTTTTTGTTATGTACTAAGTATTCCAAAAAAGTAATGTAATGTCTATGCACGTCAAGCTTCGGGTCTTTACACTCAATCAATGGAATGCGGAAAGAGAATAAAAAATGTAAGAGAATTTTCGAAAAAGTATTTTAATAAATTCATTATATAAAATCAAGTAAATATTTTTGTACATTTTCACTTTTATCCTTCTATTTTAACCACATGTAAACACATTTTTAATTTAATCGAGGTAAATATTTTTTACTACATTCAGTATTCGTTTTGGAAAAATTTTATTATGACCTAATTAGAAGTTGAAAATTACTATGATTGGAAAGATAAAATCCCAATTTTCCAAATTCAATATATAGTAGAGGAAGAATGATATTTAATATTAAGTAGGCAGACATGATAATAAGGCAGAGTATTAAAGTGAAAATGTTCAAAAGATTAAAAATATGTAATATCTAAATTTAATATAAAATTGATTTCAATGAAATAAATTAGATTAATATATCTTTTATAGATATATTTATACATTTAAAACTAGAATATGTTTTTTCATTATTAATATATTAATGGAAAATTGATTTTTCATTTTAAAATAACTATTTTCAACATTAATAAAAAATGGCACATTTACGATAAATCCCTAAAAGTAACCATAAAATAATTATGAAATGATTATTTCAAAAATAGTTAATATTTAAAAAAATTCTAAATGGGCTAGAAATTATTTTTCCAAATAATGTATAAAAAATATTTTTTTTGGGAAACTATATTTTTATGACATATAGTGATCATTATGAAATTATGTATTTTATTAATAGTATGATATCGTTATATATAACCATTATAAATAATAATAAATTTTTTTTTCACTATTCATATCTATAGTTTTAGAATCTATGTTATTAGGGTCATGTATAAATAAATTAATAAAATATAAAGGTATTTTTAAAGGGTTTATTGAATGAAATGAAAGCTAGGATAGTGTGACATGTAGAACAATATTCTATTAGTTTTAATTATAATACACGATAAATAATTTATTTTTGGTATCCCAAGTCTTAAAATATGATAATATAATTTAAAATATAAATTCATAAAATCTCACTTCATTATAAGGGAGGAACCTCAATGATTAATTTCATGATTGATTCAATCCATATTATCTTCAAAATTATTGAGAAACCCAAAATAATAGGTAAAAAATTCTTTATATGTTCATTGGAAACCATTAAAGCATCGCTGGGATATTCTAGAGAAGGTTTTTCATAAATAAGAGATAATCTAAAATGACTATGGTGTTATTTTTTGGATCCACTTTGTTCTGAGAGTATTGAGGGATGAGAAGACCTAAGAGTTAATACACATGACACTTTAGGGAACGTAATTAATCAACTATGTTAGATGTATTAACTACATTGTAGTTCATTTCACCATCAATAGTTTGTTTTTATATCTATAGGGATGCCTTTTTTATGGATGTGATTCACTATAAGATTAGGTATATAGTGAAGATCATTATCTTGATAAGTATAAAAAATGTTATGAATCAAACACTCATAATGGAAGAAAATATAAGAGATTCCATGAGTAGTGGACATGATATATCACTTCTAAGAACTAGGACTCTACTTTCGGTGGAAGGAATCCGGGATATGATAGTTATCGCTATGAAATTAATGATACAAGAAGGCAGGAAGTAGATATCCATCAAAACATCATGTTTATTTGTAGTTTCATTGTTGTGGAATATTGGACCACAAGAGGCCTAAATGTATTTTCCCTTATTAGGAGATATGTTATTCAGTAGTTTGGGTATCCTCTAATGTCTTTTTATATGAATACTTCAGTAGAAATTTTTTATGTTATATGGAACTTATTTCTGGTAAGTGAGTGGATAAACCTTAATAAACCGGTACCTTGGTTCTAGTAGATGTTTATGTAGTGTTTGGTATCAGTGTATTCCATGTCTCAAGTAGAAGTACCATTCTATGGGAATTACCTAGAGGACAAAAACTATAGGCCACGATAGTAGGGAATGCCATATGCTTACAATGCAGTCGACTACAACTCGTTTGGATATAGGATGATCTACCTTCAGAGGAATAAATTGTGTATCATCTAATATTTATTTAATTATGATACCTATACGATAATAACATTCATTTTTTATCTAACAATTATTTAAAATATAGTGGGATTGTATTTGTGAATCAATGATTTTGTATTTTCCATCGACAAATTATTGGGTATGTGGTCAGATTATATCAAATGGCTTAATCCATGATCTCTAGAAATTGGTTATTAGAATTTGTTTTTGTAACCATTTGTCCTATAAAATTAATTATTTTATTTAACATTTTTATGGATTGGTTAATTTTATACTAGGATCATATTTCTTATTTCCAATAGAGTGTTACCATTCTATATCAAGAAGGAGTCAGTTATTATCACATAGTTGACTTTGATCGTAAGGATGCTATTAAAAGTTCAATTAAGAGAATAATGGTTTGTCTTATGATTGAATATCAAAAATTGTTATATATTATGGAGGATTATACAAGGTAATTTCTCCACCAGTGCCATACTATATTTTCATATTTCATTCCAGAAGAGTTCAATGGCTTACCACAGAAGTACGATATCGTGTTCCTGATCGAGTTGGGGCTGGGAACAAAGCAGGTTTCCATTAAACCTTACAAGATAAAACCATTCTATTATTGTGAGATTATAGTTTAGTTTGATGATTTGGAATAAAAATGATTCATATATACAAGTATTTCTCCTAGGGGTTATCCAGATCATTTTTCAAATAGTTATGGTGGGAAGTTATTCTTACATGTTGATTTTCAGTGATTAAAACTAGTGTCAGTCCAAAATAGATATCCCCTTTCGTGTATCAATGATCTCTATGATCACTTCAAAGGATCTAATATGTTCTTAATGATTTATTAAAGATCAGGAAAAAAAAATTTGGATGATACAATAATACATAGATCATACTTATTTTAAAATAATGTATGGCATTTATGAGTTCAGAGTTGTATGATTTGGTAGGTAGAAGAGGCTGGCAACATTCGTTCCCTTTATTAATATGATCATTCATCATTTTAAATATTTATTTTTGGAGGGTTTTATGATACCATAGTTTACACCCTATTTTATAATAATCAACACCATCATACTGACATCTTTTTTAGTATATTGATATGGAATACAATTTATTTCTTGCTAAATAAGACCATTTTCATGATTTATAAAGTGGACATATAGGTCCATGTATTTCTAGTAGATGGAGTCTCACAATATACATATAATGTTTTTGTGGTTGAATCTTGTGAGAATCCTCATAATGTATTTTAATTTCATATATTTCTGGGTCTAGTAGTATATTAATTGACTTTTGTCCAGTGCTTCTCCCTCCAACAACACCAACGTCCAACATTCCAAAAAGGGAGAGAAGTTTTTTTATGATTCTTCCCATAGATATTATTTTGGAGAAAAATATATTGATTTCATTATCAGGTATCCACACATTACATGTGTTGGGTAAAGCATATACTTTGTATTGTGACACATTCAATGTTGAAATCAATGTTGTTCTTATGCTAGAGGATTGAGTCAATCTTTTTTGGCTCGAGGGAGATGAGACAACATGATAGAAATTATCAAACACAATATTTGGAGTTCATTAATGTAACACCCCGACCCTAGATACCTAGAGTCGGTGGATTATTTCATAACATTGGCATGATCACAAGAAAGATCAAATCACGAAAGACCGATTGGTTTAGTAGCCTTGAAAACACTAGATATATTCATAAAGTTTTACATTACATTATAATGTGAAAAACTACTACAACAACATATTGTATCCATAGTACACACTATTAACCCCTTATAATATCCCTGCAGGTCATTCATAATTTACTTCTTCACTTCCTGGGAAAAATAAAACATAGAAAATGGGTGAGCACAAATGCCCAGTAAGGATAACAATATAGCGGAAACTTTCATAAATAAGAATAAACATTTAAAGAAATGTATAACTAAAAAAAACCTTTTAAACATGAACTTTCAACATAGTATGGCATAAATAAAATGAAATAATTCCATTTACTTATTCACATGGATATTCTACTAATCGAATAATCACATGCAAAATCAATAACCACTTTCATAATGATAGAATGCATAATGCTAAACTATCATAACCACATAGCCCATGCCTCGTGCCAAGACTATAAATAATATTTTTCCAAGGCCTTGTCCCAAGACACTAGTTTGTCTCATGAGACCTACCGATGCATCGAGGAGTTATAGCGGGCTCCATCCGTCACATATTAAGTCCAATGCATTCCAATATAAAAAGGTTTAAACATAACATAAACATTCGTATTAAAGCTAGCATAAGAAATGTCAATACTTTCACCATAAACCATGAATGGTATAAAAATAGCACATCAATATTCAAACATATCACAAAACGTTCAATACAACATAGAAGTTTTGTATCATAATAAATAAACTTCACATAAGCGTAAAATCTAACAAAGGATGTTGACATAGATGAAATCAAAACTCTTTTTAGAGAAATATCTCTTTTATTTTTAAATCATTTAAGATACATATAAAATAAAACATTTTCTTTGAAAATATTCTTATAAGATTGTAAGGGAAGCTTCGACGATTTTATAACGGCGGAAAATAGTCGTACCCGCCGCATAAGATAAAAAAAATTCTTAGCTTAATTTTGTCGAAAAGGTTAAAAAGCACCTTGTTTGGAAAACGACGGAAATATTCCTTTATAAACCACTTATAAAAAGTCAAACAAGGGTATAAATGACTTTAACCCATATTCTTGTTAATATTAAAATTGTTTTGAAATACATTTTTAAGAAACATGGATGTGGATGATAAAGAGATCCCAGTAGATTATTACGTATAAACAACCTCGGATAATGAAAAGATTGTGAAATAACCCTTACATTGTACTTTTCCTTGGTTGGGGTAGGTTAACCTCCTGTATAATGGTGAAATAATTGTCATTAAATTATACAAGAATCATATATATTAATATGATATCATATATGATCTTTTAACATTGATTTGTTAATAATATCTTTGAATTATCGTCGTTTCAGGTGTTAACTTACTTGTTTTCTTTTATATGTTTTGTTACATAAGACATGTTTTTCATGGATAGGTTGTATATTTTTCATATACAGAATGATATCATGTCTTTAAATATAATTTTTAAATCATCAAATGATAATTATACTTTAATGGATACGATGGAGAATGAATCTCATCGCGTTTGTGGAGACGGTAGTCCGTACGTACGCACGAGCGACAATATCATTCTTTTGATATTAAAATAATATATAAATGGATGGTATATCATATATACAGAATCATTAACATGTTATATTTATTATTTACATGAGTTACACATCATTATTATACCCATCCAAATAATAATATATTGAATAACAATTACACCACGACGTGGAGACGGTAAGCCGTACGTACGCACGTATGGTGACATGTTATTCAAAGGGTGGATAGAATACTGAATATGGTTGTAGAATATTTATAATAACATCACAGTATATATATGATACTGGAGTTATTATTTTAGAATGGTAACAACAAAGGAAGAAGAAGTGGAAGAAGAAAGGAACTTGGAAAAGGGTGATGAAATCATTACCTCTTCTTCGGTTTCTTCCTTTTGATTTGATCAAAAGGGATCCTTAGGTTGGCTTTATGATCAAACTAAGGCCTCTCGGTTGTAGTGAGGGAAGTTGGGAGAGTATTTGGGCAGATTTTGGACGAACAAAAAGGCTTTGAAGGTGTGAATAAATGAGAAGGAGGAGTGCCCTTTTATAAGAAGGGTGAAGGGCACCTTTGGAAAAGCTAGAGATATTAGTTTATAATAAATTCATATTCGGTTTCCAATGGCTCCAATGTTTATTATTCAACGGTTAAGGTGGGTATGGGTCAAAACCAACTCAACCAATAGAATTTAGACAGGTTTGGGTACTTATATTAAACTTATCATTAAGTATTTACTCTAAGTTAATTAGTTTCACTTTTACAATGTCTCTTTTTATTTTTATATAATATGGTTAATAAACATACTATATACATCCAAGAGACCCCCCAAGTGGTCCATTAATGTTGAAACTATCATGATATAAGTCTCTTGGCCAAATAATATATTTTTAGGAATTTAATATCAATTAATAATATAATATTTGTTTTAAAAACTCTTTTATGTCAATTTTGACACTATTCAATAGTTGATTTTTGAAAAACTCATAACAGATTGATTACTTCGAAAAAGGTCAATTAACTCAACCCTAATATATCATATTATCCTATAAAATTATTTTAATTCATTAAAAGTTTCATATTATATTTATTTGGGTATTTATAATATCAATTATGTTGATTTTTCACTATTATAGTAATTACATCATCATCATTGTGTCATAAATAAATTAAATTATTTAATGTCTAAAAATTATAAATAAAATATAATTATGTATTAAATCCATTTATATTTCTAATGAATATTTATAATAAAAAATACAACATATATAAACCTACGTAAAAATTGTTTTTCTAAAGGATATATGCTTGTGTCATTTTTGTATTCATTTTAACCTAATTAAAATAAAATGTCCCAATCACCTACAAGTGGCACCATGGGGTCCCAAAATCGACCCAAAGATTCCTATGGTCGAAAATTTATCAACCAATAATTCTAGGAAATGTTTTAGGGAAATTTAGTATTATTATAATATTATTTTTTAACCCTTATTTACCGGATTTACCCTTAACCATGGTAAATAAAATATTTACCGCAGTAATTATTCAAAATGCCTAAAAATAAAAGATAACTATTTACACAATTTGAACATCCTGATTACAAATATGGAATCAATTTTTCTAAATTCAAAACACAGAAGTGGCAGAAATGAATTTAAAATTAATTCCCGCTGTCAAAACAAAAAGAGTGTTTTTAAGAGATAATAACTATCAAAAGATTTACACTTGTTTATGTTCAGTTTAATAGTAAAATTGTGTCCAATGACCAAAATTATATTAAATGGTAAAAATATATTCTAAAAATACTTTAAAACCACTCAAATTCATAATTTATCACTATTAATTATTTTTATTAAAAAAGTTGTTTTTATTTAAAATTTAGTAATTTTCACTATTCATCAAAAAATTAGAGTTATCAGAAAAGTACCAAAATTTCACCTTAGGCTAAATTCGATATTCCGAATCCAAAAATGAAGTCCAATTTGAAATATAAAATATATATAATTTCAAAAATTATGTATTACTATTCATAACGGCTTGTTTGATTGGTTATGGTGTGTTAGAACTCGGTGTTTCATACAACACACGCTATCACATTATTCAAAGAGAAGCGTACGGTAGAAGCTTGGGGTTTTACATTCTCCCCTCATTCAAATAATTTCATCCTAGAAATTTCTAGAATACTTATCACATGAAAAGACTTGGTTGGTTCTTCATCATAAGTTTTTTCAGGTTCCCACGTTGCCTCTTCCATCTTATGGTTTCTCCACAAAACTTTTACCAGACGCGTCGTCCGGTTTCTCAGTACGTGTTCTCTCGTATCAAGAATCTTGATGGGCTCTTCACAATAAGACAGATCGGGTTCCAGTTCTAATTCTTCATAGGTGAGTATATACATTGGGTCAGGCATGTATTTCCTCAATAGAGATACGTGGAACACATCGTGAACTTTGGAGAGACTTGGCGGCATTGCCAATCGGTAAGCTACAACCCCAATTCGTTCTAGAGTTTCGAAGGGTCCGATGTACCTGGGACACAATTTACCTTTCTTACCAAAACATATGACTCCCTTCCATAGAGATACCTTCAGGAAAACATGATCACCGACTTGAAATTCCAAATCGTTCCTTCGATTATCTGCATAGCTCTTCTGCCTACTTTGAGCTGCTTTGATGTGATTTTGGATTACCTTCACCTTTTCCACTGTTTCCTCCACCAGTTCTAGGACTACAAGTTTTCTTTCACCAACGTCATCCCAACAGGTTGGTGTACGACATCTCTTTCCGTATAACGCTTCATATGGTGCCATCTGAATACTCGAATAGAAGCTATTATTATAGGAAAATTCTACCAGAGGTAAATATTGATCCCACATACCCTGAAAGTCAAGTGAGCAAGATCTCAACATGTCTTCTAAGGTCTGAATAGTCCGTTCTGATTTTCCATCTGTCTGAGGGTGGTATGCAGTGCTCAAATGAAGTTCGATATCCAGGTATTTCTGAAGACTTTTCCAAAATCTTGAAGTAAAACGGGGATCACGATCAGAAACAATTGATATGGGTACTCCATGAAGTCTGACAACTTCATTAATATATAGTCTTGCTAGACGTTCCAGGGGTAGATCTTCTCTTATAGCAAGAAAATGTGCTGAATTGGTAAGACGGTCAACAATAAACCATATTGCATCGTTCCTTCTAGGATTATTTGGTAGCCCCATGAAAAATTCCATCGTAATATTGTCCCATTTCCACTCCGGTATGGGAAGAGGTTGCATGACTCCTCCAGGATTTTTCATTCCATCTTTCACTTGTTGACAAACCATACATCTTGATACAAAATCAGCAATCTACCTCTTCATTTTGTCCCACAAAAAATGTTCCTTCAAATCTCTATACATTTTGGTGCTCCCAGGGTGTATAGAGAGAATGGAACTATGAGCATCATACAACAATTCCCTTTTTAGATCATGTAAATCAGGAACACAACGTCTCTTCTCGAATTTCAGAATTCCATCTTCATACAAAAAGTCTCTCAATCTCCCATCATTCACATCTTTAATCTTCTTTTTAAATTCTTCATCATCGGTCTGAGAACTCTTAATCCTTTCTAGTAAAGATGGTTTGTCAACCATTTGAAAAATAATTGATGTTTCGCCTTCCCTGGTTATTCCCATTTCCATCTTCACTATATCCATGAAAATTGGATCCCTTTCAATTATAATATTGTTCAAAACTCCATGGTCTTTTCTGGTCAAAGCATCTGCCACTTTGTTTGCTTTCCCCGGGTGGTAGTGTATCGTACAATCATAATCCTTGAGTAATTCAAGCCATCTCCTTTGCATCATGTTGAGTTCGTTTTATGGGAAAATATACTTCAAACTCTTGTGATCAGTATAAATATCACATTTTTCACCATATAGGTAGTGCCTCCATATCTTCAAATCAATGATCACAGCTTCTAACTCGATATCATCAGTAGGATAGTTTTGTTCATGAATTTTCAACTGTCGTGATGCATAGGCAATAACTCTATCATTATTCATAAGGACACAACCAAGTCCTTTCTTTGATGCATCACTATAAATAACGAACCCATCATTCCCCGATGGTAGAGTCAATATATGAGCATTGACTAATATTCTCTTCAGTTCTTCGAAACATTATTCACACTCTTTTTTTCAAACAAATTTAACCCCTTTACGTGTGAGCTTCGTTAATGGGTTAGCCAATCGGGCAAAATTCTGGACGAAACGTCGATAATAACCTGCCAAACCAATAAAACTACGTACCTTAGTTATACTCATAGGTGCTGGCCATTATTGGATTGCCTTGGTCATAGAAGGATCAACAGAGATTCCATCTTTAGAGACAATATGGCCATGAAATGAAATCTCATGGAGCCATAATTCACACTTGCTAAACTTTCCATATAATTCATGCCTCCTCAGAGTCTTCAAGATAACGCAAAAGTGATTTTCATGATATTAATAGGTTTTGGAGTATACCAAAATATCATCAATAAATACCACCACAAATTCATCGAGATACTCCTTAAAAACTCTATTAATCAGATCCATGAATACAGAGGGTGCATTAGTCAATCCAAAACGCATTACAGTAAACTCGTAATGCACGTACCTGGTTCGAAATGCTGTCTTCCGAATGTCTTCTTTCTTCACACACAACTGATGGTATCCAGATCGAATTTCAATATTTGAAAAGTATTGAGTTCCATGAAGTTGGTCAAATAAATCACCAATACGAGGTAGGGGATACTTGTTCTTTATCGTTATAGCATTGATCTCCCTGTAGTCGATACATAACCTCATAGACCCATCTTTCTTTTTAACAAAAAGAACAGGGGTTCCCCATGGAGAAACACTAGGGAGAATAAATCCTTTATTACTCAACTCCTCTAGTGGTTTCTTTAGTTCGACTAACTCTAAAGTGGCCATTATATAAGGGGTCTTCGATATAGGCCTTGATCAAGGAATTAAATCAATGGAAAACTAAACTTCTCGTTCTGGAGGATGTCCAGGTAAATCTTCTGGAAATACATCTACAAATTCTTTCACAACAGGTACATCCTCTATTTGAACATTCTTTTCCTCACCCATAGTCATTTCATTCTCTTCCTCCCCAATAATTGTATTATGTTGAGATGCTGGGGGTGGATCTAAATAAGAATTAGGTGGTGACGATTCTGCTCTAAAGATAAGGTGTTCCTTATCATTATCATAAAGAATCGTAACCTATTTCTTCTTACAATAAATCTTCGCATCATAGTCCGAAAGCCAGTCCATACCGAGGATTATATCAAATTAAATCATAGTTATGACGATGAGATCAGCAGATAAATAACATTTATGTGCTCTAATGGGGACTGATTCACAAAACATTGTTGCAATGATACTTCCCTTAGGGGTTTTAACTGACAACTCCCTTATTAAATCAAATTGGAAATATCTAATTTTCTTAGAAAACTGGGAAGATATGAAACAATGGGATGATACAGAATCAAATAATGCATTTTCTAAACTTGAGGAAACCATTAAATTACCTGCCACCACGTCTTTTGGAGCATCTACCTCAGCAGTAGTGATAGCGTAAGCCTGGCCTTGATCCCTTGGCCTTTTCTGAGGTAAGTTCTCCTGACTCTTAGGAAATTCATTTGCATAATGCCCCATCTCCCTACAATTGTAGCACTGAACGTTGGTAGCTTGCTTCTTCCCCTTACAATCACGAGCTTGGTGGCCTTTTTCACCACACTTGTAACAGACTCCCATTCCCTTCAAGCAAGTACCAGGATGTTTCTTCCCACATTTACTACAGGATGGATATTCAACCTTTCCCTTCTTCCCCTTATTTCCATTCCCAGATTGATCAGCATGTCTCTTCTTCTCTTTCTTTGCTTTAAAGTCATAAGACATAGAGAATTCCTTTTCGGTCTTGATAGCACATGAGACAATGTCTTCATACGACGAAAAGGATTGTGAGACTAATGCTCGACGAAGAAATGGTTTTAACCCATCAAAGAAATGATCAATCTTACTTCTTGGGTTACATATATAATCTCCAACATACCTTTCTAACCTTGCAAAATTAGCCTCATACTTTGTGACATTCTCATCCTCCTTCTGTCTCAGACTCAGAAATTGCCTTTCCATATCTGCTCGATGGTCGCGAGGAAAGTATTTTTCTAAAAATAGATCTTTGAACACCCTTAATTCCATATTTGACACTTCATCATCTTCCGTCATGTTTTGAATCAATGACCACCATTGATCAGCATCTCCAGTGAGGCGGTAAACTGCCATGATCACTTTTTCGCTTTCACTGCTCCCGAAAGCCTGAAATATTTTCTCTAGGGAATTTATCCATTTCTCAGCTACTAAGGGATTTGTACTCCCATTGAAAATTGGTGGTTGTTTCCTCATGAATCGATCTAACATTGATCCTCCACTCTGTGGATCAGGGTGCTCCATACGGGTAAGGTTATTATTCATAACCTGAGTGAGTTGTCCCAGTATGGTGATTATCTGATCAGCACCAGTTTCATCACCAGCTCCACTATAATTATCTTGAGCTTGTTGGAAATCCCTACATGGATTGCGTGCATTGATACAGTTTCCATTTCTTCCACTAGGCGCCATTTCTAAACAATGGCATAAATTCGATCAGTTTAAAATACATAATCCCATACTTATAAAACACTTAACAAAAATTGAACTATTTATGGATATAATCCATAATCATAAAAATGTTTTCTTTGAGGAAGTATATACTCATAAACCCTTCATAATGATTTGTAAAGAAAATGAGATTTATCCTAAGCATATCCTCCGGGAGTGTCGTAACCAAGAGTGCAGCAAGGCCCGTTGTCGTGCACCAGTTCCCGTTCGAGTCTAGCTCAAAGAGGTGTTTTCGGGTTTTACCCCTAGGTAAATCTGTGCCAGAGCCGCCTCTACCTGCCCATATCCAGACAGGGATGTATTTCTCAGAAAACTCACAAAATTTCTACAATACCTAAATTCTAGGAAGTTCTTGTATACTAATCCTCAATGTTCATCTTAGGTCTACGTGCTCTAATCAGAGTTTATCTAAATCTAGCTTCCAAGGTTTGTACTAAACTTCCTCTGATACCAACTATAACGCCCCGACCCTAGATACCTAGTGTCGGTGCATTATTGCATTACATTGGCATGATCACAAGAAGATCAAATCTCGAAAGACCGACTGGTTTAGTAGCCTTGGAAACACTAGATATATTTATAGAGTTTTACATTACATTATAAAGTGAAAAACAACTAAAACAACATATTTCCTCCATAGTACACACTATTAACCCCTCATAATATCCCTACAGGTCATTCATAATTAACTTCTTCACATCCTGGGAAAAATAAAACATAGAAAAGGGGTTAGCTCAAATGCCCAGTAAAGATAACAATATAGCAGAAACTTTCATAAATAAGAATAAACATTTAAGGCAATGTATAACTAAAACAAAAGCCTTTTAAACATGAACATTCAATAAAGTATGGCATAAATAAAATGAAATAATTCCATTTACTTATTCACATGGATATTCTACTAATCGAATAATCACATGCAAAATCAATAACCACTTTTATAATGATGGAATGCATAATGCCATACTATCATAACCACATAGCCCAAGCCTCATACCAAGACTATAAATAAGATTTTGCCAATGCCTTGTGTCAAGACACTAGTTTGTCTCATGAGACCTACCGATCCATCGAGGATCTATAGCGGGCTCCACCCGTCACATATTAAGTCCAATGCATTCCCATATGAAACGGTTTAAACATAACATAAACATTCGTATTAAAACTAGCATACGAAATGTCAATACTTTCACCATAAACCATGAATGGTATAAAAATAGCACATCCATAGTCGAAGATATCACAAAACTTTCAATAAAACATATAAGTTTTGTATCATAATAAATAAACTTCACATAAGCGTAAAATCCAACAAAGAATGTTGACATAGATGAAATCAAAAATCTTTTTAGAGAAATATCTCTTTTATTTTAAAATCATTTAAGATCCATATAAAATAAAAAATTTTCTTTGAAAATATTCTTATAATATTGTAAGGGAAGCTTCGACAATTTTATAGTGGCGGAAAAAAGCCGCACCCGCCGCATAAGTTAAAAAAACATTCTTACCTTAATTTTGTCGAAAAGGTTAAAAAGCACCTTGTTTGGAAAACGACGGAATGATTCCTTTATAAACCTCTTATAAAAAGTCAAAAAAGGGTATAAATGACTTTAACCCATATTCTTTTGAATAGTAAAAATGTTTTGAAATATATTTTTATGAAACATGGATGTGGATGATAAAGAGATCCCAGTATATTATTACGTATAAACAACCTCGGATAATGAAGAGATTGTGAGATAACCCTTACCTTGTACTTTTCCTTGGTTGGGGTAGGTTAACCTCCTGTATAATTGTGAAATAACTGTTATTAAATTATACAAGACTCATATATATTAATATGATATCATATATGATCTTTTAACATTGATTTTTTAATAATATCTTTGAATTATCGTCGTTTCGGGTGTTAACTTACTCGTTTTCTTTTATATGTTTTGTTACATAAGCCATGTTTGTCATGGATAGATTGTATATTTTTCTTATACAGAATGATATCAAGTCCTTAAACATAATTTTTAAATCATCAAATGATAATTATACTTTAATGGATACGATGGATAATGAATCTCATCGCGATCGTGGAGACGGTAGTCCGTACGTACGCACGAGAGACACTATCATTCTTTTGATATTAAAATAATATATAAATGGATGGTATATAATATATACAGAATCATTAACATGTTATATTTATTATTTACATGAGTTAAACATCATTATTATACCCATCCAAATAATAATATATTGAATAACAATTACACCACGACGTGGAGACGGTAAGCTGTACGTACGCACGTATGGTGACATGTTATTCAAAGGGTGGATAGAATACAGAATATGGTTGTACCATATTTATAATAACATCACAGTATATATATGATACTGGATTTATTATTTTAGAATGGTAACAACAAATGAATAAGAAGTGGAAGAAGAAAGGAACTTGGAAAAGGGTGGTGAAATTATTACCTTTTTTCGGTTTCTTCCTTTTGATTTGATCAAAAAGGCTCCATAGGTTGGATTTCTGATCAAACTAAGGCCTCTAGGTTGTAGTGAGGGAAGTTGGGAGAGTTTTTGGGTAGAGGTTGGCCAATCCAAAAGGCTTTGAAGGTGTGATGAAATGAGAAGGAGGAGTGCCCTTTAATAAGAGGGGTGAGGGGCACCTTTGGTAAAGCTAGAGATATTAGTTTATAATAAATTCATATTCGGTTTCCAATGGCTCCAAAGTTAATTATTAAAAGGTAAAGTTGGTTATGGGTTTAAAACAACTCAACCAATAGAATTTAGACCGGTTTGTGTACTTATATTAACCTTATCATTAAGTATTAACTCTAATTTAATTAGTTTCACTTTTATAATGACTCTTTGTATTTTTATATAATATGGTTAATAAACATAAAATATACATCCCAGAGACCCACAAGTGGTCCATTAATGATGAACCTATCATTATATAAGTCTCTTGGCCGAATATTAGATATTTAGGAATTTAATATCAATTAATAATTTAATATTTGTTTTAAAAACTCTTTTATGTCAATTTTGACACTATTCAATAGTTGATTTTTGTGAAACTCATAACAGATTTATTACTTCGAAAAAAGTCAATTAAATCAACCCTAATATATCATATTATCTTATAAAATTAGTTTAATTCATTAAAAGTTTCATATTATATTTATTTGGGTATTTATAATATCAATTATTTTAATTTTTCACTATTATAGTAATTACTTCATCATCATTGTGTCATAAATAAATTAAATTATTTAATGTCTAAAAATTATAAATCAAATATAATTATGTAGGAAATCTTTTTATCTTTCTAATTAATATTTATAATCTAAAATCCAACATATATAACTCTATGTAAATTTTTTTTTTTCTAAAGGATATATGCTTGTGTCATTTTTGTATTCATTTTAACCTAATTAAAATAAAATGTCCCTATCACCTACAAGTGGCACCATGGGGTCCCAAAATCGACCCAAAGATGCCTATGGTAGAAAATTTATCAACCAATAATGCTAGGACACGTTTTAGGGAAATGTAGTATTATTATAATATTATTTTTTTAACCCTTATTTACCGGATTTACCCTTAACCATGGTAAATAAAATATTTACCGCAGTAATTATTCAAAATGTCTAAAAAAAGTTACCTATTTACACAATATAAACATCCTGATTCCAAATATGGAATCCATTTTTCTAAATTCAAAACACAGAAGTGGTAGAAATTAATTTAAAATTAATTCCCGTTGTCAAAACAAAAAGCGTGTTTTTAAGAGATAATAACTATCAAAAGATTGACACTTGTTTATGTTCGGTTTAATTGTAAAATTATGTCCAATGACCAACATTATATTAAATGGTAAAAATATATTATAAATATACTTTAAAACCACTCAAATTCATAATTTATCACTATTAATTATTTTGATTAAAAAATTTGTTTTTAATTAAAATTTAGTAATTTTCACTATTCATCAAAATATTAAAGTTATCCGAAAAGTACCAAAATTTCACCTTAGGCTAAATTTGATATTCCAAATCCAAAAATGAGGTCCATTTTGAAATATAAAATATATATAATTTCAAAAATTAGGTATTACTATTCATAACGGCTAGTTTGATTGGTTATGGTGTGTTAGAACTCGGTGTTGCGTACAACACACGCTATCACATTATTCAAAGAGTAGCGTACCATAGAAGCTTGGGGTGTTACAATTAAAATAGTACAATCTATGAGATTATATATAAACTACCTTTTGGGGATATGTATGTGATGTATACATACCATGTGATCCTTAGGTACAAATTTTCTCATTGACACCTGAACATTCGATTGGTATGGTTGGTCATGTATTTGTAGTTTTTAGACATTGAGATGTCTTATACATTATAAAACGGATGTTTGATAACCTATTCATTGATTTTAATATGTATTAATATATTTTGGATTGAATTATGTTGGATGGTGTTTTATGAGACTATTTATATACAAGAATATGGATTTTGAGGAGTCCTAAGGAAACATAGTTATAACATAGGCATATATCATACTCATACATCTGGACTGGTTGATGATAAAGGAGTTATTAAATTCATAGGGCTTTTTTCTGGGAATTGTCCTATATGTGGGGAGCCACCAGCTCTATGGTATATTTCTAGTGGAAATTATTTTTTATTCTGAAGCTGATTATGCATTCCATATGGATTTTCCGTGGAGTAGATTAGAGATTTTCATGGTTAAAAATGGGTGGAAATTCTGGATTTGAAAATATTGTTTCATGATCTTTATATACTGTACTAATTTCCATGAATGAATACTGATATATATAGATCTATATAGGTTTTTGTCACATGTCAGTTTGTGAAGACCATGAATCCAGATAATGCTAGGATGTAACACTATTTTCCCATTATATCATGGAAATGGGATGATGTATCTGTGTTTTTTGTTAAATATTTCCATAGAAACATCATAAATTTTTTTGATTATTGGTGATCATAGATCAAAAAAAAATTATTGTATCCAAATAATTCCATTCATGGAGTTCATTTTCTAATGATGTGGTAAGAATTTACAATTATTTTATATTTTGGTTTCACAATGTTTTGGGGAGTATTATATATGATAGAGATAATAATTTCACATCTCAGTTCTAAAAGTGTCTTTTGAAGGCACTATGATTACATGTTATTATCTTTTAGTAAAATCATACACAAACTAACATATGATCCAAATGAAATATTCATATTCTAGATGATATGTTATGTTTTATGTTATTTATTTCACTTGTTCATTGGAGTGTAATTTTGCAATCATTATGTTATCTTATAACATTATCTTCCATGAATTGATCCAAATGAAATATTTCAATTATTTTTGTGTTTGTCCATTTCATTCGTGTCAATATTTGTTAGAGGAAGGTCCATTATCACTTATTTTTCAATTTCCCATATAGGATATTTCTTACAATGTTTAGTTGATATGGATGTGGGTGGGGACTGTGCAGAGTAGGCATAAATCATACACATACCCTCAGATATGACCCATAGAGTTTGAGTATTTTTCAGATTTTTTTGGTTTTTCATATTTTTAGGAAACATTGTATTATGAAAAAAGAAACAATGGAACCTATTTTTTTATTCAATTCATGATAGTGGAATCAATTGTTCTAGTGGCCTATATATTTTCCCTTCCATAGATATATAGTTCCAAAACAATTTATTTCAGGTTTCAAAGTTTCAGAGACACCATTTATAGAAATCATGTGTGATTTTCATTGAGGACATCGATATTTTTATAGATTCTTCCTTTGAGGAGAATCTGATGTATATATTGGACTACATAATGACTATACCTCCTATTCATGTGTGGCGGAAACATGATAATTTTTTATTGGAGGAACCTAATATGTAGTCTTATTTACTAGAATAGTGGAAAGACATGTTATAATGAACATATATATAATGTTATATAATCTCATGGGAAATCAGTTATGTGTTTGGCATGATGTTGGATCTTATCTATTAAATTTTAATCCATTTTGAGTTTTTCATTAATCTTATTTATTACATATCCTTATTTAAAAAATTTATGTTGAGAGAATATTTTGGAAGGTGGAAAATTTACTAGATAAAAAGTCCAATTATTTAAGGATTTATGTATTCTTAAATTAATTTTTTCTTATTTAAAACATGCTCTAAGGGATTATAAGTGTTTTTTTTCATGAGTGTGAAAGGATTAAGGGGTTGATTAGGGGATTTTGTAGAATCATGGGACAAATATTAAATAAATAAAATTAAAAACCATGTATATGTTACATGACATGTAATTATATATTGAATGATATCATTAAATGGGTCATAAGGTATCGTCCTGGTTCCAGAAGCTTCCTAGAGGGGCCCTATACTCGGTTGGTCACCTGGCCTCATGATCATTTCCGATATCACCATAGGCTTCCGAATATCAGTGAGGGACTTGGGTGTGATAGTGGGGAAACTAATCCCACATTGACAGAGTAACATAGTAGAAGAGAAATAGATAAAAATAGGAGAAGTAGTAATAAAATCAAACAACAAGAAACAACTGATGTATAAAGACATAAAGAGCAAGATCATATATATTAAAATGATGCAATGCATATATCTCTAGGAAAACAGCTAAACACATCACAATTCTGGAATATAGTACTAACCCAAAGTAAAAAAGAAAACAAGAAAACTCCTCATCACCCCAAGACACAGCTTGGTCCCATGCTCTCCAGCTCCACACCAATAAAGTACCTAAATTATAAGGGCACTTTACCTTATGTATACCTGCAATAATATATTCTATTTGGGCCCAAAAGCTTTACCCAAACGAGGTGAGAGACTAATCCCGGTAGGAAATCACCAAATGATTTGCGCCAAAGATATATTGAATATATATTCCATGAAATGAGTAAAAAGAATCAGTAAACAAGGAAGTACTCATTTGTATACATTTACACAGTTTTAAAGCATTCAAATCCGCATATATAGAAAAAAGTTAAATCAAAAATAGGTAACACCATTAGGATGTACTTATGTCATATCCCCTTAGGTCCTATCTAGGGACATAATCAACCCTCTTGGAAGTACACATAGTCTAACCCCTCTAGTTCCACTTTAAAATGTACTCTCTGGGAAAGCACTTGTCTTAAATTCCCACAATAGTCTCGTATCGGTAACCAAAGGAACACTGGGGAAGTACTTACGTCACATTACCAGATTTCCCTGCATCGAAGAACTACAGACACACTAAGTAAGCACTTATATCAATTCCCCCAATGGTCTCACATCGTAATAGTAAAAACAGACCCTCTGGAGAAGCCCTTTCCTCAATTCTCCCTATGGTCTACTACAACAAGTTCTCAAGGCCCTATGTAAGTCAACCATGCATTGGAATGCATATCGGCCAAAGTAAACCTCATGAACTACTTGGATAACATTCTATAGTATAACAACATGTCAGATAAACATCACTCCATCCTACAAATTCAAGGCATGGAAGGTAAACAGCAGCCTAAGAGGAAAACTAGAACAAATGTTCAAAACAAGAAACATGGATGGGAAAACACTTCAGAAGCATAGCAGTTCACCCTATTTACATTCAATTAACCTCAAATCATGTATTCAAGCATGGAAGTAAAACAACAGGGCTCAAATAGTAAACACACAATACCCCATTCAAGGGTATTGGCAACTTGTGCACATATAACTCAGAGATTTCAACAGGAAGCCACAAACCACAAACCTCAATGTTGTAGGATCTATATATGTGAACCTCTAGCATTGAATCACCCATTAACTCCATATATCTAAATAAAATTAAAAACACTCAATAGACGATAACTCTTGAAAGAGGAGATATCAATAATCAAAGCTCTACAAAAAGGAAGATCATACCGAGGTGATCCCCATGCATTCAACATTGGTCGATTCGGATAACAGATGCTCGGTATGGAGCTCAGAGGATGATCATGGACGTACAGGATCCCTTGGACAAACTGGGTCGAGATGTATATTGTTCTATCCGTCGGACGAGACACCGGGGCATTTAATGGAATAATAGTTCACAGCGTGTACATGCCTTCATCAGCCCACGTGTTAAGCAGTATCCTGGTCACCAAACATGGTCATGTGTATCTTCACTACACGACTAGCACCCTGATTCCTATGGTAACCGAGTACATGAAATTTACCCATAATATACACGTCATGTACTTAAAAAATTTCTAGAAACTCATAATTTCACCAAAATTCTAGAAAAATAACAACATACCTGAAAAGTATATCTGGATTCATAAAAACATTCCACTGTAAATAAATTCATCAAATAATTTTCCTAACAAGGCGATGTAAAGTAGGAATCCTAAAACAGCTATGCCCACTGTGATCGTACATCAGTTTCCCTCTCACGGGACCCATCCTTTACTCACTTGTTCTTCCATAGCACTCGTAACATAGGAACAGACGGGAAATGGATAACCTTCATACTACGATTAAAAATCCATATATGATGCTTCTCGAAAGAGGAGTCTACCTTCAACTCATCCTTCTCTTGTTGAAAATCATGATATGGGTCTCAGAAGTAACTTCTAAGATGATAAATGTGGAAAACATCATGCATATCTCGGTAATTCTGAGGTAACAACAACCGATAGGAAACCAGACCATCTCCCTCCAACCCCTGAAACTACCCGACGAACATTGGAGAAAGCATACCCAATATCATAATCCTCTTGTGCCCCAAACTCGGCGTGACATGCAGGAAAACCAGATCCCAGACCATGAAATCTAGAGATCGTCTATGTTGATCAGCATAAAACATCTGTCGAGACTGTACATTAGTCATCCTCATCCAAATCAACTCTATTTGTTCTGTGGTTTGCTAGAAAAGATGAGGTCACAGAATAGCTTCCTCTCTGGCCTCCAGCCAATATAAGGGTGATCGGCATGGAATACCATACAAATCCTCACAAGGTGCCATATGAATAGTTGTTTGAAAACTATTATTGTATGAAAACTCAACAAGAGTTATGTGCTTCTCCGAAGAACCTCCAAAATCCAGGATACATGCTCAAAGCATGTCCTCAAGCACCAGAATTGTACGCACGAACTGGCCATATCTCTGGCGGTGGTATGTTGTACTCAGAAATACCAGTATACCGAAGGCCTTTTTCAATCCCTTAGAGACACGAGATGTAAAACTAACACCCCTTTCTAAAATTAGGGACTGTGGAACTCCATGAAAACGTACAATATCTCAAATGTAAAACCTTATAATTTCATTATCACTGACATTATCCTTGATCAGCAAGAAGTAATCAACCATTTTCAGTCAGTCAACGAAGACAATCCATAGATCATTATTCCCTTGAGGTCACCTCAGCAATCATGTCAATAAATCCATCGCAACATCATTACACTTCCACTTTTGAATGGGTAACTGATGAAAAAGATCTATTACTCGTTGATGTTCTGCCTTCACATGATAACAAGTGTAATACTCATCACGAAACCATCAACATCTCTCTTCATACCTGGCCACCAATACAGACGGTGTAGATCATGATAGAACATAGTGACACCAGGATGAACTGCCCAAACTAAGAAGTGGAAGTCTGGCATCAGCTCCTCGCATAATTTTGTAGACACCCATATATGCCCATCAAAATTAAATATCCCATACTCTCTTATGGTCTATCCAAGAATAGGTTCCCCTCCTGAAACACATTCCCAAAGGACTAGGACATCATAATATGATATATGCTGTATTCATAAGTGATCTAGAAGTATAGATGTAACAGGTACAGAAGAAAGAAATGACTTCCCCTATCTTTCGTGCACCTCCAACTACATCTTAGTGAACAGATCCATAAGTTTCCACTCACAACTGGCAACTTGAATTGAGTGTATCTGAGTCCTCCTTTTCAATGCATCAACCACTACATTGCCTTTCCCATGTGTATTGGCATGCTCAAATTCAAATGACTGAAGCTACTCAACCCACATTCACTGTATCAAATTCAAGTCACGCCACGTGAAAATATACTTGAGACTTTTGTGGTGCATGAAATCCAGGGGATTATCTCCCATACGATAATGTATCCAATAATGCAAGGCATGAACACCAACATCCACCTCTAGATCATGTGATGGGTTGTTCCTATCATGTGGCCTCAACTCCTGAGACCCATAAGCAACATATTTTTCTTCCTTCATAAGAACACCACCAAGCATGATACCTAAATCATCACAGTACACATTATATATCTTTCTCGGATCTGGAAAAACTAGTATTGGTGCTAAATTTAACCAACCTTTCATCTCCTTAAAGGATAACTCACAAGAATCTGAAAGCTAGAACATTCCACCCATCATAGTCAGGACCATCTGTGGCACTGCTATGTGTGAAAAGTATTGTATGAAACGTCTGTTGTAACACCCCGAGATTTTATGAAAAATATTCTTTTTAATTTCATTAATGTCTTGTGTTATACGATACACCAAAAGGAGCTTTCACAACACACATCACTAACCTGTCTTGAATTACACAGAATCGCGACCTTCCACGATAGCGTGTGTCGTACGCAACACCAAGTTTCGCTAAAGAACGATATGCTATTAAAATATTATTAAAACTAGACTTTATGAATAGTAATAACCACTTTTTGAAATTATATAATTTATATTTTTCAAAATGGACTTCTTTTTTGGATTCGGAATATCGAAATTAGCTTAGGGTGAAATTTTGGTGATTTTCGGATAACTTTAATATTTTGATGAATAGTGAAAATTAATAAATTTTAATTAAAAACAACTTTTTCAATCGAAATAATTAATAGTGATAAATTATTAATTTGAGTGGTTTTAAAGTATATTTAGAATATATTTTTACAATTTAATTCAATGTTGGTCATTGGATGTAATTTCACATTTAAACCAGTTATAAACAAGTGTTAATCTTTTGATAGTTATTATCTCTTAAAAACACGCTATTTGTTTTGACGACGGGAATTAATTTTTAAATTAATTAATTCAACTGATATGTTTTGAATTTGTTAAAATAGAAATCATTTTTGAGTTCATACTATCAAATATATCTTAGGCCTAATTTTTGGTATTTTTCTGAAAACATTCAATTTTTGATGAATAGTGAAACCACTTAGTGGTAGTTAAAAAAACTGAATTTTTCATAAAACATAATTTTACCGCTTCTGTGAGTGGAATTTCAAAAACCCGAGAGACACGGTTGATGTTAGTAAGTAAAATTTGGTTCAATGAGATGAAAATAATTTTTGGTGAATAGTAACTTTTTACTTTTATTTACCACGGTTAAAAGTAAATAGGGTAATTAAGGGTAAAAATGATATTATTATTACCCTAAAACATGTCCAAATTCTATTTGATAAGTGTAATTCGACCAAAAACAAGCTTAGGTATAAACTATGACCATTTAAGCCCACTTGGATTAGATTAGGACATTTATTATTAATTTATTTAAAGAAGGGTTAAAATAGTTAAAATCACAGTTTAATAAGTAAATCATTTTTAATATGGGGTTATACATAAGATAAATTAGACTATAAATATTAATTATAAATCTAAAAATATTGCCTACATAATGGTATTTTATTTGTAATTTTAGACATTAAATAATTTAATTTATTTATGACACAACGATGATGCAGTAATTATATTATTAATGAAATATTGACTTAATTGATGTTATAAATACCCAAATAAATATAATTTGAGACTTTTATGAATTCCACTAATTTTAAAGGTTAATATGACATGTTAGTATTGATTTAATTAACTTTTTTCGAATATATCATTCTGTTATGATTTTCAAAAAAATCAATTACTAAATAGTTTCAAAATTGACATAAAATAGTTTTTAAAACAAATATTATATTATTATTTGTTATTTAATTCCTAAAAATCTAAGGATCATCCAAATGACTTAGATAAGGATATATATATTAATAAAAAACAACTTGGGGTTCTTTTGTCTTGTTATGGTATGTTTATTAACAATATAGTGTAAGAAAACAAAAAGACACGGTAAAAGATAAATTATTTAACTTAGAGTTAAATCTAATTGATAAGGTTAAAATAATAACCTAAACATGTCTAAATTCTATTGGATGAGAGGAT
The DNA here is from genome assembly GCA_963277665.1 of Viscum album. NCBI lineage: Eukaryota > Viridiplantae > Streptophyta > Magnoliopsida > Santalales > Viscaceae > Viscum > Viscum album. Next base: position 262,338,638 of record OY728122.1, on the reverse strand, counting down.
TTAGACCCATCCCCATCTTAGCCTAAAAATAAATAAATTTGGAGCTATTTAAAACCGAACTTGACTTTATAATAAAATAATATTTTTAGTTATTCCAAAGGTGCCCCTCTCCTCCCTTATAAAAGGACATCTCCTCCCTCTCTTCCTCACACAACATTGAGCCTTCAATATCGGCCAAACCCTGCCAAAATCTCTTATCCACTTCCCTAGAAACATCCTAGAGGTTCTGGTCTTCCTCAAAGACCAATTTTAGTGCCATAAGAGGAGGTCTCAAAGAGGCACTTCAAAGAAGAGGTAATTTCCGTTACCAATTCTTTCACCTTTATTTCTTCTTCCACTTATTCTTCTTAGGTTGTTTCATTATGAAGTAATAACATTATTATCACTCATATACTGATATGTTATTATATGTATGAAACAATACTAATTCACCATCTATCCATCCTACGGAAAACTAAATCACCGCGCGTGCGTACGTATGGAATACCGTCTCCACGACGCGATGAGATTCATTCTCCATGTTAACCATTTAAGAATGATTATAAATTATATATAAGCAATAATAATGAAATATATGACATTATAAATCTACTGTATTTATGTGTATATATATGTATTTCATCTACTTAATTCCACTCAATTCAATATGGAAACGAAAACAGCGTTCATGCGTACGTACGGCCTACCGTCTCCATGAACGGTGTATTTCATTCCATTTATCGATTCATTATATATATGTATATTACGAATATATATTACATATAAATCATGTTTTATATTCTATAATTAAGTAATAATGATCTATGTAATTATATTAATAATTACAATTTAAAACATGAATGACAAATGAGACGAATTTACCCAAAACGCTACTTTAACATGAATTTACAAAAGAACAGGTAATATAAAGTCATAAGTGAACCATATATGATATAATAACAATGAATATGAATCTTTAATAAGTCAACGACATTATTTAAATCATTATATCGGAGGTTCGGACAGTTATGAATCAAATCGGACCTAAGGTAAGGGATAAATTTTCAATCTCATTTTTATCCGAGATTGCTTATTCGTAAGTATTTACTGGGGTTACATTTATCATCCATGACCATGATTTCTAAAATTGATTTCATAAAATGTTTACCATTCTTCCATGGATGTTTAAAGTCATTTTTACCCTTTATTTACATTTTACCTCATTGTATGAATGAAATCTTTCGTTTGGTTACCATATAAGGTACTTTTTGACTTTTCCGACAAAAGTACGAGGAGAATGTTATTTTTAACTTATACGACGTGAACAGATTTTTACAGTTTCATAACGCCTCATTTTCAAGAAGCTTCCTCTATAATATTGCGTGATTATTTTCAATAAAACCCTTATCTTTTAAAATTGCATGCAATTTTGTGAAAAGAACATGATTTTAAAGAAGAAAGTATATTTTCCTCAAGAAATCATTTCAACTGTTTTGCCAAAACTATTTTACATATAAGATGAAATTATTTCATATGTGTATGTTTCAAGTAAAATTTATCTATTATTTAAATGGATTCAATTTTCTTATGATGAAATGATATCAATCGTTTATGGATTATGTTATGATGGCATGATGTTTAAGAATCCCATTTTATTTCATGGGTTATGCTATGATGTATGATTTATGATTTTGTTGCACACATAAGAATGGTATCATTATGAGATGGGTGGGACCTATATCTCCCTCCAATTAATTGGGTAAAGATTTTATATCTGATGAGATAGACATGGCTGTAATGGTAGGTTATACCGGTTCAGTGAAATAGGACTGGAACGAGGGTGACACGGTTCAGAAAGGGACTTTGTCCACTAAGATAGTCTTGGAAATGAGTCTTGACTAATAAGAAAGGATTCTCTATGATTATGTGTGTTTTCCACATTTTTTCATGTTTTAAGTTATGATTATTGTGATTACACTTCACTTCCATGAGTTATCCCAGGTTATGAAATTATGATCTCTTTTACAGGTTAAGATTTCCAAAAGTTATGTGCTTATGTATATGATGTGATTGATATTTCTTTTGTTTACCTTTACTGAGCATTTGAGCTCACCCTTTTATGTTTTCTTTTCCCCAGGATATAAATAAAGGTTTTAGGTATAAAAAAAAGAAGATATTTATGGGATATGTTGAAGATCTTTCACCAGGATTAGAAGATTATATTCTGAGTTTCCAAAGACACTAAACTATTACGATCCTTGTGTGTGTGTTTTTGTTATGTACTAAGTATTCCGAAAATGTAATGTAATGTCAATGTATGTCAAACTTCGGGTCTCTACATTTGGTATCAGAGGAAAGGTTTAGTCAGCCTTTGGAAACTAGGATGCGAAAACGTTAGTGAGATCACTAGAGATATTTCTAAGGCATGTCTAGGGATGTCCCTAAGGATAGGTATACATATAGGATTTAGTCATAGCACTACGGTAACGATCTTAGAATTTAACCTAAGATGTAAGATATTGAAGTTACTCCCCCTTTATTATGATTTTTTCCTCTCACACTATTCTTTTTGGGTTTTTGAAAATGTCTAGAAACAAGATGATTCACGATAATGGAGGATATGATGGATAATGGAATGATATTCTTCATGAGCAACCAAATGAAATGGGATTTGGAAGTCCAAACATCATTATTATGCCGAATCAAAAATCTCATAATATGATCAATAAAGTAAAATTTTGTATGTTTCCTGACTCAACTAATAATAGAAAGATGGAGTTTCAGGATGATCATAGAGGAAAGAAAGTTCAATTTCCCCCATGTAAATAATGTGGGAAGAGGCATCAAGGAGAATGTTTCAAAGGAACTAGAAGATGATTTGGGTGTGGAAAATAAGGACACAAAGCCAGTAAGTGCAAAGGAAAAGGTTCAGTTAACACCAGGGATGAGGATAATGGTATTGCTACAACATCAACAATGGTTAAATGTTTTAAATGTGGAATGTACGGGCATTATGCAAACCAATGCCCTAAGGAAAAGTCTCATGAAGAGAATCAGTACGGCCGTATGGGTAGTATTTATGTTGATGATGATGAAGAGACTACAAATGATATGTGATATGAAAGAATTTTTGAAGCTTGGTCAATGGTTTAAGAAGGTAGTGGAATTATTACATGTTTATCAAGTGTAATGTTGTATAAAGAATCTCATGGTACAATGGAATTAAGAGACATCTGAGGATTGTTAAATTGTTGTATTTCCTTGAGTTTTGAAAGTGTGTGATTAATGCTACCAGTATCCATGAAAGGTTATTCAGATATTTTTGGAATGAAGATGATATGCGCATAATGAACGGATAAGGAGAAAATTAAATGTTTGATAGTATTCATGAGCTCATGACTGATATAGGGAGAAGGTTATATCATGGTTTGAGAATATAGAATTTTTGGTTTTTGGTATGTGTTAAGAGTTAACTTTTGACAGCATTCATGTTTTCACTATTGTTTAATAGAGAATAAATGATTAAGGTATTCACATGATTGGAATGTGACCAACAAGATATATGGGGGATAAATGATGGTATTCACATGATTGGTTGATGACATTTCAAGTAATCGTTTTCTTTATACTATGATCTTGGACCGAATTATTTTAGATAATCCTAAAGATTGGAATGGATTATGTTGGACATAAGTTAGTATTTTTTAAGGATAAAAGTTTTTTCGATATTATTGATGGGATGTTATAGTAATATAGTTGTAGAAAAAGGAAAACCTGCTGGACGAGTGACAGCCCAACGCGTCGGACAAGGCTGTGGGAATCGAACCCACAACCGAAGTGCGACTGGCCTTTATCGCCTACCACTGGCCTACAGGAAGACCCTGTTTAGTAGAAACTAGTTTTATTATATTAAGCAGTATGATATATGAAGTATAAGTCCATTTTAAGAACCATATATGATTAATCTCACTATAGAATGACTTATGTATATATTTCATAACTTTTTCTTACCTTTTGTTTGAGACAGATGGAATGACCCGTCATTCTATCACATGATCTGCTAACACTTCATGAATAACAAATTCAACTTCATTTATTTAAGAGATGAAGTGGAAATTGTTCAAGGCACGAACAACAGTGAGATTGTACCAAAATCAAGTAAGTATTTCTTCTAATTCAAAATTTTCAACATTAGGGAAATGATATTGAAAACCAAAAATGTTTTCCTAGGGATCTTAAATCTGATGAGTCAGATGGTACCCTAGATCATCACAAATTTATGGCTTTGCGATTGTTTGCTTTTTCATAGCCATGTTCTCTACCACTCTCCATCAGAACCTGATGGTTGGATTTTTCTTCCATATCCATATTTTCACCTATGTGGAAACCCAGTGATTAGTTTATTTGGGTTACCGTTACGTTTCATAAATTTGTTTTTAAAGATTTGTTTTGGTATTCATTTTTATGATGTGGGTTTCTATTAAAGAAACTTTCGAGTAGTAAACCATTTATAACCCCGACGAATTTCGAGGACGAAATTCATTTTAAGGGGGATAGTATTTAACACCCCCGAGATTTTATGAAAAATATTCTTTTTAATTTCATTAATGTCTTGTGTTATACGCTACACCAAAAGGAGCTTTCACAACACACATCACTGACCTGGCTTGAATTACACGCAATCACGACCTTCCACGATAGCGTGTGTCGTACGCAACACCAAGTTTCGCTAAACAACGATATGCTATTAAAATATTATTAAAACTAGACGTTATGAATATTAATATCCACTTTTTGAAATTTTGTAATTTCTATTTTTCAAAATGGACTTCATTTTTGGATTCGGAATATCAAAATTAGCATAGGGTGAAATTTGGCTGATTTTCGGATAACATTCATATTTTGATGAATAGTGAAAATTACTAAATTTTAATTAAAAACAAATTTTTCAATCGAAATAATTAATAGTGATAAATTATTAATTTGAGTGGTTTTAAATTATATTAATAATATATTTTTACAATTTAATACAATGTTGGTCATTGGATGTAATTTCACATTTAAACCAGTTATAAACAAGTGTCAATCTTTTGATAGTTATTATCTCTTAAAAACACGCTATTTGTTTTGACAACGGGAATTAATATTTAAATTAATTAATGAAACTGATATGTTTTGAATTTGGTAAAATAGAAATCATTTTTGAGTTCATAATATCAAATATAGCTTAGGCCTAATTTTTGGAATTTTTCTGAAAACATTCAATTATTGATGAATAGTGACACCACTAAGTGGTAGATAAAAAAACTGAATTTTTCATAAAACATAATTTTACCGTTTCTGTGAGTGTAATTTCAAAAATTCGAGAGACACGGTTGATGTAAGTAAGTAAAATGTGGTTCAATGAGATGAAAATAATTTTTGGTGAATAGTAACATTTTACTTTTATTTACCACGGTTAAAAGTAAATAGGGTAATTAAGGGTAAAAATTATATTATTATTACCCAAACACATGTCAAAATTCTATTCTATAAGTGTAATTCGACCAAAACCAATCTTAGGAATAAAATATGACCATTTAGGCCCACATGGATTAGATTAGGACATTTATTATTAATTTATTTAAAGATGGATTAAAATAGTTAAAATCAAAGTTTAATAAGTAAATTATTTTTAATATGGGGTTATACATAAGATAAATTCGACTATAAATATCCATTAGAAAGATAAAACTATTTCCTACATAATGGTATTTTATTTGTAATTTTTAGACATTAAATAATGTAATTTATTTATGACACAACGATGATGCAGTAATTATCTTATTAATGAAATATTGACATAATTGATGTTATAAATACCCAAATAAATATAATTTGAGACTTTTTATGAATTCCACTAATTTTATAGGTTAATATTACATGTTAGTATTGATTTAATTAACTTTTTTCTAACTTATAATTCTGTTTTGAGTTTCACAAAAATCAATTACTAAATAGTTTCAAAATTGACATAAAATAGTTTTTAAAACAAATATTATATTATTATTTGTTATTTAATTCCTAATAATATAAGGATCGTCCAAATGACTTAGATAAGTATAGATATATTAATAATAAACAACTTGGGGTTCGTTTGGCTTGTTATGTTATGTTTATTAACCATATAGTGTAAGAAAACAAAAAGACACGGTAAAAGTTAAATTATTTAACTTAGAGTTAAATCTAATTGATAAGGTTAAAATAATCACCTAAACTTGTCTAAATTCTATTGGATGAGAGGATTTATACCCATACCCACCTTAGCCTAGAAATAAATCAATTTTGAGATATTCAAAAACGAACTTGACTTTATAATAAAATAATATTTTTAGTTATTCCAAAGGTGCCCCTCTCCTCCTTTATAAAAGGAAACCTCCTCCCTCTCTTCCTCACACAACTTTGAGCCTTCAAGCTCCGCCAAACCCTGCCAAAATCTATTCTACAATTCCATAGAAACATCCTATAGGTTTTGGTCTTCCTCAAAGACCAATTTTAGTGGCATAAGAGGAGGTCTCAAAGAGGCGCTTCAAAGAAGAGGTAATTTCCGTTACCAATTCTTTCACCTTTATTTCTTCTTCCACTTCTTCTTATTAGGTTGTTTCACTATGAAGTAATAACATCAGTATCACTAATATACTGATATGTTATTATAAGTATGAAACAGTCCTAATTCACCATCAATCCATCCTACGGAAAACGAAATCACCGCGCGTGCGTACGTACGGAATACCGTCTCCACGACGCGATGAGATTCATTCTCCATGATAACCATTTAAGAATGATTATAAAGTATATATAAGCAATAATAATGAAATATATGACATTATAAAGCTACTGGATTTATGTGTATATATATGTATGTCATCTACTTAATTCCACTCAATTCAATAAGGAAACGAAAACAGCGTTCATGCGTGCGTACGACCTACCGTCTCCATGAACGGTGTATTTCTTTCCATTTATCGATCCATTATATATATGTATATTCTGAATATATATTATATATAAATCATGTTTTATATTATATAATTAAGTAATAATTATCTAAGTAATCATATGAATAATTACAAGTTAAAACACGAATGACAAATGAGACAATTTTACCCAAAACGCTACTATAACATGAATTTACAAAAGAATGGGTAATATAAAGTCATAAGTGAACCATATATGATATAATAACAATGAATATGATTATGTAATAAGTAAATGACATTATTTAAATCATTATACAAGAGGTTTGGACACTTACGAAGCAAATCGGACCTAAGGTAAGGGATAAATTTTCAATCTCATTTTTATCTGATATTGCTTATACGTAAGTATTTACTGGGGTTACGTTTATCATCCATGACCATGATTTCTAAAAATTATTTCATAAAATGTTTACCATTCTTCCATGGATGTTTAAATTCATTTTTACCCTTTATTTACTTTTTACCACATTGTATGAATGAAATATTTCGTTTGGTTACCATATAAGGTACCTTTTGACTTTTCCGACAAAAGTACGAGGAGAATGTTATTTATAACTTATACGGCGTGAATGGATTTTTACGGTTTCATAACGACTCATTTTCAAGAAGATTCCTCTACAATATTGCATGATTATTTTCAATAAAACCCTTATCTTTTAAAATTGCATGGAATTTTGTGAAAAGAACATGATTATAAAGAAGAAAGGATATTTTCCTCAAGAATTCATTTCAAGTGTTTTGTCAAAACTATTTTACATCTAAGATGACATTATTTCATATGTGTATGTTTCAAGTAAAATTTTTCTATGATTTAAATGGATTCAATTTTCTTATGATGAAATGATATCAATTGTTTATGGATTATGTTATGATGGCATGATGTTTAAGAATCCCATTTTATTTCATGGGTTATGCTATGATGTATGATTTATGATTTTGTGGAACACATAAGAATGGTATCATTATGAGATGGGTGGGACCTATATCTCCATCCAATGAATTGGGTAAAGATTTTATATCTCATGAGATAGACATGGCTGGAATGGTAGGTTATACCATTTCAGTGAAACAGGACTGGAACGGGGGTGACTCGGTTCAGAAAGGGACTTTGTCCACTAAGATAGTCTTGGAAATGAGTATTGACTAATAAGAAATGTTTATCTATTATTATGTGTGTTTTCCACAAAGTTTCATGTTTTAAGTTATGATTATTGTGATTACATTTCACTTCCATGAGTTATCCCAGGTTATGAAATTATGATCTCTTTTACAGGTAAAGACTTCCAAATGTTATGTGCTTATGTATATGATGTGATTGATATTTCTTTTGATTACCCTTACTGAGCATTTGGGCTGACCCTTTTATGTTTTATTTTCCCCAGTATATAAAGAAATGTTTTAGGTATAAAAAAAATAAGATCTTTATGGGATATGTTGAAGATCATTCACCAGGATTAGAAGATTATATTCCGAGTTTCCAAAGACACTAAACTATTATGATCCTTGTGTGTGTGTTTTTGTTATGTACTAAGTATTCCGCAAATTTAATGTAATGTCAATGTATGTCAAGATTCGGGTCCATACATCTGTAGTGTCCAACTACCTTATAAATCATTGTACGCAATAGAGGTTCTTTGGATGCTACCAAAAAACTACTGATCTCACTTTTTATTGGTCTACTGACACTTTTGTCTCTAAGATTACATGACCCAAGAAGTGAATTTGGTCCATACAAAAGTGGAATTATGAAATATTAGCTTATTATAGATTCTCTCTTATTGTATTAAAAATGATCTCATGATGGGTAGCATGGTTGTGTCGATTGTGAGAGTACACCAAGATATTGTCTCTGAAAACCACCCAGAAAGAATCCATGTTTTGATGGAACACTCAGTTCATTAGAGCCATGAAGACTGAAGGGTCATTCATGAGACTAAAAGACATAACCACATACTCGTATTGACTATACCTTCTTCGGATGGCAATAAAAAGTATATCAGATGGTTTAACACACAACTTATGAAAATCGTTTCTCATGTATATCTTACAGAACACCCATACTCTTCGAAGTAGATCAAAGAGATCATCATTTTGTGGGAAGGGATATCAGTTCTTGATCATCAACTGGTTTAACTTTTAATAATACACACAATTTCTGAGGGTATTTCCCACCATCTTCACAAAAAATACAAGAAAACCAAAAGGGGAAGAACTGGGTCAGATGAAACCCTTAGCCTGAAACTCCCTGAACTACTTCTTAATCTCCTACAACTTTGGTGTAACAATCCTATAAAGTGGAATGAACACTGGTGACACTCTGGGCACATGGTCAATAAAAAATTATACCTCTCCCTCCGGAGAAAAACATGAAAATTCCTTTGGAATGACATCCCTGAAATGATCCACCACTGGAGGAAAGTATATCGGAGAAGTCCCCTGTTCATCCAGATAATGAATAGCAATATGGGTTGTAATATTCCCAACCCTTGATGCTCGGGTTCCTCTATTATCACCTAGACATCCCATTCGCCATTATGAAGAAACGATCCCCTCCCTGGTGGTGTGAAACTCACCTAACAATGATAGCAATAGAAATATCCATTGAAGGGAACAAACTAGTCCATTCCGAGTATGAAATCATAGCATGTCATCTCTAGGACATAATGTTCCCATAAGAAGTGACACCAACCAACCTCAATAGGTCACTCATTACACTGAAAAAAATTAGCTCTTGTGGTCCCCAACAGTGTGTCCAATGTTAAGACATCAACTGATGTAAACATACAAATCCCAATGCTATGCAAAATAGTAATAGATATAAAGCTACGGGAATCCTCTGTATCGAAAAGAAAAGAAGAAAAAACTGAGCCCACAACGATCGTAGCTCAAACTGTAGAGGGTTCGGGATACCGCTCCTACTGGATCTGCTCCGCTGCAAAATTATGACATGTACTGCAGCCCTATGACCCTACCTGACCACCCTAAACTGATCCTCCCTTTTTTTTTCTAAAATCTTGGCAACAGATTACCATTGTCGGGACCTCCACCTCGGCCTGAACGGACAGATAATCTCTTGTTCCATTACTAATGAGAAAATGGTGGCAATGCTCCTGAATGAACAGTCATAGAAGAACCCTTATCACCAGCTGCCAGAGATAAGATCTGAAAAAAAACACTTCTACTGACCCATCATTCAACCGGATCTGCACTCCACTAGGTCTCTTCCAAAATGCGGCCTCGTTTTCCCGCTCTTCCCGCACTGGTAGCGCACCACCTGGTAACAGAAGAAGTGTCTCACCTACTTGGATCACCATGCGAAGACTCCCTACATAACATCGTATTGTTATTTGGAGGGAATATGAATCCAAATTTCGAGCCTCACTGGCTCACAAATGCAGAATCCTTCAGATTTCACTCCGTGATCAGTTACTAGTTAACTATAGAAGTGATGAATGTCAACCAGAAGATGTTCTTCTATGATTGGATGTCTTGCCTCAGACAAACCACAAACATCCTTGTTAATAATACTCATCACCTCCTGGAATATTCATAAAGTGTTTCAAATCTGTGAAATGTGATGATTAATCCATAACAGAAATTGTACCATTCTCTGAACTCATTAACTCGTGGGCTTGATTGGCCCTCAAGGTCATTGGATATATGTAATCATTGAAGCCACACTAGAAATCATTCCATGACATGACCTGCTGGCATCCCACCAGTGATATCACATCCTGCGATCTCTTGGCGGAATCATTAAGCATGTACGTGGAGAGAATCACCATCCTCTCTTGGGGAGTCTCCAGATGCTCAAATATAGACATCATGGCTTCTAACCCTGACTATGCAGCCTGAGATCCTCCTTCCACTTTGAATGTGTGTGGATGCTGCTGTAGGAAAATCACCTCAACTCTTCCAAAGAAGGAGAAGGACGCGATACTACCTGTAAGGTCTTCATGAACCTCATGAAGAAATCTCAAAACTGTGCATAAACACCTATGTACGGAATGATGGCTAGTGTCAAGACTATAATTAGAGGAGGATCTGCTGGATGTCCTCGATCAATCAGGTCTTGTGTATGATTGTTACCCTAAAATTGGCATACAACTGAATGATGTCTTAGTGGCATGACTCTACAAGGTTAATTGCACAATTTACATAAAAATGTTTAAGGGATTAATCTAAAAGAAAAAGGAGGGAACATGAGAATGGAATTATTCTAGTTTTTCAAAACACTGATACACGGCCTGTGTAATTCCTGAATGGTGAGTTCTCTAAATCTGTCCACATGGGCATGTACCTCTACCGAAACAAGTCATGTAACACCCCATACCCATGGTGTTTTGACCTTACACACAGTGTGTACTTGAATCCTCTTACCCTGCCAAATTTCCTTTACCCATCTAGGCCCCATGGTTCTCTCAGAGCGTGTGTACATGATTTTTTATTGCCAGACACGGTGTGTACTAGATGCGCTTCACCGTCCCGTGTTGTTAGTGACACAACTGGATACATGGTTCACACTACACAACATGTTCTAGATGGACATCACGTGTACTAGGAAGATTAATCTGACCCATGATGTTCACTACAAGTCTAGTACTCGGGTTACACAACACGACAAGTTCCAGACAGACACAGTGTATATTAGAAATGACTCACCCACACCATGTTGTTAGTGACACACCCAGATACCAGGGATTAAATTATATGGTGTGTTCCCAATGGACACTACACGTATTAAAAAACACTCAACTGACCTATGTTGTTAGTGACATTGCTCGTTACACGGTTCTACAACATGACATGTACATCCAGTACAAGATGTGTCCTACCCAAGATTTCCAAACATCGTGTCCCATCATACAAATTATAAGGCATGGTATGACAATACACAACGTGTATATATGGTACACGGTGTGGCCTTATGAAAAACAGTTTTTTTCCAAACAAAAGAACACAAGGCATGTATTCAACATCACACGGTGGGTATTCAGGGTTTTTCCGAATAGTAATACTCAGAAACTATTCTGGTGCCTAGAAAAACACTAAAAAAAACTAAAGTGAAAAATTCTGATATGTGAGGGCCCATAATTCTTGCGAATCAAATCATAGAATCATATACATGTCGTAAACAAGCTTAAAAGAACATTTATCCACAAAAATACGATACATGAGGGCCCAAAACACCTCAAGAACCAATGTACGACATTCATTCAATAAATAACTTACACAATCAATACCCTATAAAACAGAAAGAATTTTTATCAAGGCATATATCTCAACATCATGCATATCTAGCACTTCACCAATCACTACAAAATTTAATCGCTAATGCAACCTATATGGCATGTCAAGAATTCAAGACTTGTGATCTTCTATAAGTTCATATATGATTCATGAGATGGAATACACTAATATCACCAGGTTGCAACATAAATAGAACCTCAATAACAGAAATAATAATAACACAAAACATGTGAATCACTCAAGGTGAAATAAAATCAACTGTAATAATTACAAAACTAGAAAATTTTCAATAAACGGGGTTGATAGGATTTTCCCTATACAAGGGATAGATACTCGCGGGAAAATAGTTTTACCAATTATAAATTCCTTCATATACCTGTCTATAGGGTCTAAACAGTATGTCAAAAAAATTACACTAATACAACTTTTGAAAATCCCAGTTCTGGAAGCCGGCCAGAGGCACCCCGTACCCCGTTGGACACATGGGCTCAAGCGCATTTCCCCTAACTCCAGAGGCTTCTAACTAGTAGTGAGGGCCATGGGTGCATTTGTGGGGAATCTATGCCCTCATTTGAAGAGTAACACAGTGGAAGAGAAAGAGATAACAATAGTGGAAGCAGTAATAATATCAAATAACAAGAAACAACGGATGTCTGAAGACATAAACAGCTGGAGCATATATATAATAATGATGCATGGTACATTTGTCTAGGAAAGTATCCAAACACAACACATTGTTAGAATACAGTACTAAACCAAAGTTGAAATGAAAACATGTAAACTACATTTCATCGCAAGCCTCATCATTGTCCCATACACTCTAACTCTTCAGCAATCATGTACCTGAAGTAGAAGGGTGCTTTCCCTTATCTATACCTCGAACTATATAATCAGATTGGGAAAAAAATCATTACCCAAATATGGTGTGACACTAATATCAGTAAGAAACCACCAAAAGATCTATGCCTAATAGTCGATGAATATATATGGAAGGCAGTATGTAAAAATAATCAGAAAACAATGAAGTACTCAGAGGTTGACATTTCCAATGTTTCAAAGCATTCAATTCCACATATCATGAATGTAGCTAAAACAACAATATATAACCCTCTGGGATGTAATGATGAAATATCCCCTCCAGTCCTACCAAGAAACACCAGAAACCCTTTGGGAGTAAAAGTAGTCTTGCCCCTTTGGTTCATCATTATAATACACTCTCTAGGGTAGCACTCACCGTCAATTCCCCCTATAGACTCGTATTGATAACTAACGGCGATCTGGGGAAGAACTTACGTCACATATCCCCAATGTCCCTTATCGTGGAACTGCAGAAACTCTGAGGAAGCACTTAAGTCATTTCCCTCTCTGGTATTGCATTATAATAGTAAAAACAGAAACTCTGGAGAAGCCCTTACGTCCATTATCCCAATGGTCTACTACATCAGGTTCTCACAGCTCTGTATGAGCCCAGCAAGCATGGCAATGCATATCGGCCAATTTAATCCTCAAGAACTACTGGGCTAATAGTATACAGCCTAAAAGCATGTTAGATAAACATCACTCCGTCCTAAAAATACTAGGTATGAAAAGTAAACAACATCCTAACAGGAAAACTATTCCAAACGGTCAAAAAAGCATCATACATGGGAAAACAAATCGAAAGCATAACAATTCATCCAATTCACAATAAATTAACCTCTTTTGAAGAATACAAATATTGAAGGAAAACAAAAAGGAAAAAATAGTAATCATGAAATACCCAGATCAAGGGTATTGGGCATTTTTGCACATATAACTCATAGAATTTCAATGGAAAAGAAAAACCACCTACCTCTATGTTGTAGGATCGGTATATGTGATCCTCGAGCCTTGAATCTCCCAAGAACACTGTAGATATACAAATATAGTAAAAAAATTCAACTGATGATAACTCTGGAATGAGGAGGAATCTAGGAATAATTTTCTACAAGGAGGAAGAGCTTACAAAGGTGATCCCAATCCAATAGATGGTGGACGATTCAGATAACATATTCTCAGTCAGGTGCTGGTAGGAAGATTGCGGCCGTACTGTTTCTCTCGGACGAACTAGGTCGAGATGTAGATGGTTCTGTCCATCAGATGTGACCCCAGTGCGTTTAATGAAAAAAAGTACATAGTGTGTACTTTATTAGTACATGACGTGTACATGCCTTCACTGACCCCAAAATTAAGTGGTCTCTAGGTCACCACACATGATTGTGTCTGTTTCCACTACACGTCCAGCACCCGGCTACCTGCGGTAACCAAGTACACAACGTGTACTCATAATGTTAACATCATGTACATAAAAACTTTACAGAAACTCCTATTATTCTGAAAAACACCAGAAAAAAACATACCCGAAATGATGATCTAATTTCTTACACATGACATGAAATGAATAATATTGGGGAAACAATTTCATGTGGTGTAAAATTTTATATGTATTATTTCAACCCTTGGGGATTTTTTTCAGAGTAACTCTTATTTTGATAAATAAATGACATAATGGGTTTAACACCATCTATTAATATATATCTACTGTATAAATTCCATGTTCTATTGTTCATTGATTCGTTACCCATGTGTATCTCTCCTATCTCATGATATATGAAATATCCTAGAAATGTTGGAGGGGTTCATTGCATTTTGGATTTCTAGATCAAACAATCCATATACAGTTTTCTACACTATCTACATTGCCTTTACATTTTTTGTAAATACATGTTGGATGATTTTTCAATATCTTCAGGGAATTTTAGGTGGTCTAAAACAAAATCCTATATACAATTTATTGTGTTCCCTTTTTAATAATGTTATGTGATTCCACTAACTCAACATGTGAATTATTTAATTGAATAACGGATTATAATAAATATTGAGTCGGTTTATTCATTGTATCCCCTTTTGATTGAATGTGGTTATGAAATTGATTGCTTCTACACTTAGGGATTAAATAAATTGGAATAATTATGACCAAAAAATCTATTATAGTATATTTTATCATGACATGTGACCTCATGTGATTTTTTTACATACAATCAACCTGTAATTTATTTAATTTATCACATCAATGTTTGTTGGTGAATTGAAAAAACTTTTTTGTGAAAACTTTTTGGGAAGTGGATTATGTGAAAATTTAATAAATGAATTTGAAAATTATTTGAAAATTTAAAATTGGGAGAATTGACAATTTTTATTTATGATATGATTTTATGTTATTCATTCCATTATAATTTCAATTCTGATTGATGTTGAAATTATTATATAAATGGATTTTTGTGGTATGATAAAATGGTAATATTAAGGGATTGGCCTAGATAAGATGAAATAATTATATAGATGACATGGATTGGATTCATAATTTATTATATAATGGTCGAGGAAAAATTATTCAATAATGATTAAATAGTGGGTTTCTTTTGGATATGTGATTTTTCCATGTTTATGTGGTTATTGATGGTATGGTAGTGATACATGACTATAGATGTTTTTGAACGGGTACAATGAAGGTTATTTTTAGTATAATATAATGTTAATTAATTACATATTGATATTTACATAAACAATATTTAAGCCACCATTAGGTAAATAAGTCGATTTCATGGATGAAGGTTTGGTCAATAGAAAGGGATCTTGTTGTTGATTATTGCTTGATGGATGGTTTGGATCATTGATATGTGACAAACATGGGGTTTGGGACTGAGGTATTTTTTGTTTCTTTTTTTATTGTTTTATTTTCTTTTATTGTACTTAGTTTAAATAAATAATAATATCATCTTGTCATTAAATGGTTCACTTTAATTTGGTATATTTGTTTTCCTATCATCTTCCTATTGTGTCTTGTATTGTTTCATCTATTTCAATTAATCAGACATTCCTTTTAGTTTTTCATTTTATCCTTATTATATATATGAATTAAGGGGTACATTCTCCCCCAAATATATTCTTCACACGCCAACGTATATTAACAAATTCATGCATACAAGGATGCGTGCATAAGGTCCAATAACCACCCTGATAAGGAACCATGAGGGAGTGATAAAACAGGGGACATTTAATTAATCATTATTGTAATAATTGAAAATATTATATTAAAATAAAATTTAGAAAGCATGTGAACTAAAATATGAATATTTATAATTCCAATTCCATCATAATAACTACCCACAAAAAAGAAAACAAAATAAAAATAATGAAGAATAAATATAATTTCATATGTATCATAAAAAATGAAAATATATATCATTTTTTTCTAAAAATAGTTTCTATTAATCAATGAAATAAATATGAATAATTTATTAAAATTTTGAAATGGATATGAACATTAAAATTCTGAAAATTGGAATAGTAGTCCATCCTTCAGAATAAAAATCTAGAATTTGGAATTTTAATCAAACTATTAGGAAAATTATTATTACGGTTTTACCAATATCATCTGAACTAGTTGTGAAAAATAATAATATGATAAAAAATAAAATAAATATATTTTATATTTATATCATCATACAATGTAAATTAATGTTTTTGAATTGATAAAATAAGTGTTTATATATTTATACAACATTATTATTTTAATTACAAATTAATTATGAACATATTAAATTAAAAGTTGGATTATTTTCAAAAAATTGGTTAATAAATTAATTTTATGCTTCATTATAAATATTATATAAAAAAAATCAATGATTTGAAGTGTGGAAAATTTTATCATTTCATTAAAATAACAGTTTGTCCAAATTTTTATGGATTTTATTTAGAAATGAATTTGATCATATGTATAATATTTTTTTTATAAAATATATTTTATTTGTAAAATGTAAAATCATATAAATGTATTTATTTAATTTTTTATTTCCCCAAAAATATTTGAAATTTTTCTAAATATTAAAATACGTAAAAATATAATAATTTGAATTATAAGAATGATACAATAAAAATGGTTCATGGTTGATGTAATTAATCAATTTAATGGAAAAACATAAAATAATAATTTTATAAAATCATAATATACCATACTATTTTCATTCATGTGAAAAAATAATAATACATTAAATATAATATACCAAAACTATACATCTCATACCATTATAAATTTTTCCCAATTTTCTCATCCCATTTGAACATTATTTCTTATAAAAAATCTTCCAGAAGTCTCTACACATATCTCCCCTACATCCCCATAAATATGTTCTCACTATATCCTAAAACCAAATTACCATAAGATGTCCTTCCAAAGAAACAATTTAAGAGGTAATACTCAAAATCTAAATGTTTTAAATTCAATTATTATTCACCATCCACCCCAAATCTCACATACATAATTGAATAATTATTCATTTATAATATATGTATTTTAAATTTTTAATGGAATTTTTTTACCTTTACTCATAAATTCTTTTAATATTCTATGAATACAAAAACAACAACAATAAAATGTCATTTCATCAGCTCTAATAATGATGAATGATCCAAATCCATTTCTACCAACATGGATGGTTTAAGGTTGAATATATGGGTGTAAAATTAAAAAAACACCTGAATCATTTTATAACATTGTATATTGAATATATATATACATAATGCATAATAAAATTAGAAAAGTTTATTATGGACAGTATAATCACCTAAATAAAAAACTGGTATAACATTAATTTGATTACTAAAAGAATCAAATCTATGTTAGAACTCGTATTTTTATATTTCTACATTTCAATTTCTATATAGAAATTAATATAATATAATTTAACATTCTATGTAATACTCCAATATTAAATGAATGACAACAATTGTCCGGATGTTATCCTTCCATTAACAATGATATGTGTACCTTAATAATATCAAAATTAATATTTATAACTCAATGAAATGATTCTAAATGAAATTAATATAATTATAGTAAACAAATTATATATGTTAATTGTTCAATATTAGTAATTATTGGGTCTAATTTCATTATCTTTTATTTTTTTGAATGTTAACATTGATTTTTGTACTAAGTTAAGATGTCTTTCTGAACCATAATGATATCGGAGTGTTATTAAGTCTCTCTCTCTCTCTCTAATATTATATATCTCTCCATGATGTTATGATATTATTATAAATTTTTTATATAATTTTATTTTTTATACATAAAAATATTACCCTCTATTCATTTAATTGGTTTATACATACTAAAAGATCTTATCACAGTTTCCTTTTTTAAAATAAAACCCCATTTATTTAATCATTTGGATAACTTATTTATTTTCAATAATAGATTTTCAATTTTTTCTCATATAATTCATGATTTTATAAAAATATATATAATATTTTGTGGGAGACCATTATGTTTTACCACTTTATTTAATTTAAATAAACATGGTAATTCCACAAAATTATTTAAATTATTCCAAAAAACATCATTTTGAAAGTTGATTATTATACTGAGTTCTCCACATTTCCTGATGATGGCATATTAAATGAATACCAAATTTGAAACATGTGATTATTTAATAATAAATGAATTTCGAAAATATCATATCTTTTCATTGTAATCATTATGAAACCAGCTAATATTTTGATATAAAGAATAATTAGGGAACCCAATTTATTCCATGGGTAAGAAATTTGTTTACGCAATAGGTTTGTCCTACATTTATTGTATATATACTAATTCCAATGTTCTAATGAGTTATCCTAGTAAATTATATAATTTACTTTTTAATGGTAAATTCTCATGAGATTATATGAATATGATAAGGGAGTAAATCAAATTCATTATGAAACTCAATCATCTCTGTTATGATATAATGATTTTTAGGAGATTCTTATTTTTAAATATTATTTCATGTTGTTCCAACACTGATATGTTCCAATGATCTTATGATACCATATCCATTATTTATACAACCGATATGTATATCCATGAATCACATAATTTAGGATATTATATAATACATTTTAACTGAAATAATATTATTCTTATTAAGAGTGTTCGCATAAATGGATTTGTATATCACTCCTTTTGATTATGTATTCCCCATGTTTTCTGATGTAGTTGTAGGAGCTCAAATGGATTAAGAATGAAATTATGTAGATTGATATAAATTTGAGTTATTTAATTTTCAACATGTTTTTATATATATATAATTATATTTTTTACACTAGACCGCTTTATCAAGGTAATTATTTTTTTTAATATTTATTCAAATAAGTCTTTAATTGTATATTTAAAAGGATTGGGTCACTATAAAAATTTTAGCCTATGTTTCTCATTTGAAATTATTTATATTTCAAAATATATTTTTTTAATGTTTTATATTTTTTTAAAATATTCCTATCAATTTATGTAATTATATTATGGATATCATTTCGGTAAGGACAATGTTTTTGTTAAGAGTGGGGGTCATTATGATTATAAATGATCTACCATTGGGGGCTTAAAATGTGAATTTGGATTTAGTTATCTAGATATTGGTTTTTAAAATATCATTGTTGAATAAAATTCCAGTTTTTACGGATTATATTGTTTCTCAGGGACTCAGTGGAGGCTGTAACAGACTCTAAATAAATTATTTTTTAAAATTTTCATTATGTTTACAAAAAATTAATTTCAAACCTTTTCATTTATAAATTCAATGTTGTGTTCAATAATGAAGAATACTTTCATGGGGATTCATAACATGTTTTATCAATCCCCTAATATAGGAAGAGATATTATTATCATAAGGGTAATCACTATAAATTTTTCATACTATATGGTTAGATTGTGGTTCTTTGTAGGATATTTTTATAGAAGATCACTTTATAGATTTTATAGTGGTATGATTAAAGTTTTAAAGATGCAGAGGATTAATTTAATAAACAATTTCATAAGAGCGTTGATTTAAATTGGATAATTTATTTATTATTTTTAAAAAGGGTAATTCAAAATATATTTTTGTATATCTTATGAATTTTTTAAACTATTTTTTTCTAAGGTGCATGCATGATTAGGGTGTAATTTTATTCCATTAGTTAATATTATTTAGTGAGGATTTGTATTGGTTTTAAAATAATGATAAAAGTAGTTGGGTTGAGTTAATTTTTATCTATTTTATCTTGTGAGGGGGATGACCAATTTTCTTAAGATTCAATTCATATGAATCATATATGGGATTTCATAATATTTATTTTGTATTGATGATGCATGATTGTGTGGGTTTTTAAATGGGGTAATGGTTTTAGTATCAAGGAAAATTTGTGTCTGAGATTATTTATTTTTTCACCATAGTGGGTATCAGGGTTCTGATGGACAGTAGTTTATGTCCTTATTGGTGGGATGGGAATGTGACTATTTTTTTAGTGAAACCAGCTACATGAAGAATATATGTGGGATTATAAGGATATGATGATGTATAAATATAAACTGATGGTTGTACCAATTTGATCTATATTTGAGGGAACAATTTTATTTCCCAAGTGTAAAATTAAAATAATAAGATCTTATGAAACATTTCTTTATTTTCATCCATATCTTGTGTTAAATGTTACATTGGTTTTTAAAAAACAATTAAATGTTTTTAAATGTTTTTTTAATCATGTATAATACTACCTAATTGATCACCACAGATTCATGAATATTAATAACCACATTTAGAAATATATAATTATGTTTTTAGATAATGAAAATTAATTGATAAAAAATGCACATAGTTAATAAAGTTTTAATTTTTTACATTAAAAATACATGTTTCATAACAAATAATTTATTGCTTTTTATGAAAAAAATTTAAACAAACATATCTGAATTTTAGAGCAATTTAGGAAGTAATTTAAACTCAATATAGATTTCTATATTTCCATTTTATCATTTAAATTTTTTTAGAATTTTTTCCAAGTTTAATTCCATTATGAATTTAAAAACAAAAATATTTAGATTAAAATAATCCATTCTATTAGAAAAATATCCAGAACAATTTTATTTTCATATTTTTTGAAATTAAAAAATAGATCATTTATAATTTTTCATCTGAATTATATTATTTTAGTCAATTTAATTTTTACTATATTTATTAAAATTTTCTATACTAATGAAATCCTTTTCCACATAAAACTTCCTTGTCATCACATATTCAGGTTTGATATTAAATTCAATTTTCTAATATCAATAAATTTAATACATTAAAAATTATTAAAAAGTTGAATAAGAATGATTAATAATATTTAATAATTTAGACTTATTTTTTGGTAATAATAAATTGTGAAATTGGTAAAAACAATATTATAGTGGTTTTGGTTAAAACAGTTTTATCATTTGTTAAAGAAAATTAAAAGGGTATGTTTTCTAGTAAAACATTTATAAATACTATTACACTGATGTAAATAAATATAATTATATATAAATATTGGAAATATATATATATATATAATAAATTTAATTAGGAATTTATTTATCAATTTGTTTTCTTTTGGAAAAATTTCTATGTAGTTCTGAAATGTGTTCCTTTCCTCTCATATAAAACGACATACACACTCCTCACCACATTGAACATAAATTACATTTTTATCTATAAATACTAATAAAAATAATTTTTAGGTCCCTAATAATGGCCTTAAGTCCTTAATTTGATTATCAAACCCATATATAATTGCATTTTCTATTAACAGAATAAGGTTTTCTATTGAAGATATATCATTTTTAACCAATAAAATGAATTTTATATAATATTAAAACTCATTAATATATTTAAAAATATGATGATATAAAAACATAATTATTTAAAATATACTAGTTTTTAATTATTTTATTCTAAAATTCCATTTGCATATCCCCTTCCATGTAATTTGAAACCAGACTATCGATAATTTTTAAAGACTATGACATCACAAAATGTTTTAATTCATTTTCCATCATACCCTCTCACAGATGGATACAATGATGGAAGACAATTTTCATATTATTTAGATTGAATAATTAAATTTAGGGAATATTAATATTACGTATAACTTTTTATATTCCAATCTACTAATAAATGATATCATTTTTAATGCATACGTGTGGGCTACCACCTCCTATATCGATGTAAAAGATTAAACTTTTAATTTTAAATGGAAGGTAATATTCATTGATTTAATGAATATATATAAATGATATATATGAAATAAATAGTGATACATAAGGGTGAATTAATATTTATAATTTTTTTATTATATTAATATATACTATAGAAACAATTATCATATGTAAATACAACATTCAGTCTCAATGAATTGTGTAAATATTCTTCTATATATATCTTTTATGAATAACATGATATACATATATAATGTATATATTTTTTATTTTTATAATAGATAATATTTTGGTGATGATGTAATGGTGATCAATTTAAAAGTACCAACACTTCCTAACCAATACTTACATGAAAATACAAGTCATTATTACACAAATTGGCATTTTTACATGTAGATATTGATATAATTGTTACCTAAATTCATTGGTAAAACACCTATGACAAGATATATGTTATTATGGTTCAATAATAGATTTACAATAAATATATATTAATTATAAATGTGTTATGAACATATATAATTAATTTTGATAATTTTGGTAAGGTTTTTTTATCCCACAATATTTTCCAGGAGAAACCTTAAATATTACACAATTGTTTCATTTATGAATTACAGAAAAATTCCATAAATTTATTTTTTTATTATTAATATTAAAATTATTATTAATATATTATACAATTAATTTTTTCTCTTTCATGGGGATTATGATTACAACGATACCCAAGTTGTAACAAAGTTATATTATAATCCCATTTTTAATGGGGTATTTTTGGTTTTTTCTTGATGATGAAACCATATGTTAAGACTAACAATAAAATATTTTAATTTATTCTTCTCTAGATATATTTCAATGGAAAATGTTTTAATTTATATATAATATATTTAAAATCAAATGAGAACAAAATATTTTTTTTAATTAAAAAGGGTCAAATTTTTTATATTCTATAAAAAATCAATTTTCCATTCATATACATGTATATTTAAATATTTTTAATTAAAAATTTCAACAATATTTATTAATTTTATATTTATAGTATTTCAAATTATTATTTTTTTTAATAAGATTATATGAATTCTTATTAAATTATCCAAAAGTGGTAGTTTTGAATTTTTTTAATAAAAAATTATGGATTTTTTATTTATCATATACATCATGTATGGAAATTTCCAAAATCCTGACCACTCATTTATACAAATATTTCAATACATTTTTTCAAGTTTATTTTCATATAACATTATTAATATAATAATTTATATGTTTTATTTTAGTGATGTATGCAAAACATGTTAAGGGTATTTTCCTCAAGAATGTTTTAATGTTCTTTTTATTGAATTTATATTCACAAAATATGAAAAAAATTGATTTTATTATGTAATATTTTGGACATGATCCAATGGTATCATAAAAAATATTTTTATAAATGGTTTACATTTATGAACATTATGATGATATTTTTGTGAATCCTATTTCATTACCATGGAAAATAATATGATGAAATATATATAAAAACATATTTCATTTCATTGGTAATTATTTGATGAATGTTTTATGATATTGTGGAATAATAAATTATGGATTATGTGATGGGTGTGACCAATACATCCAACCAATGTATTGGGTAAATAATTATCTCATGAGATTATTTGCAGAAACAATAATTTATTATTCATACATTATGTTAAAATAGATAATGAGCATGATCCAGTATAGGAAACATGTTATAATACATGATCCATTATGCTATAGGAATCATAAAGGGATGGTACTTAAACATTGAGTTTATGGTATCATTAGTCTTCCTGAACATATTAAATGGTTTCCACGCATATGTTTTGGATCATAGCTATATTACATGAACTAATGGTTCATGATTGATTTATGATGATTTCTCACTCATATCATGCATTTCATTGAAGTTATAATGTTTAATTCCAAAATTAATATTTTTTTTGAATGTTTTGGTACAGACATTATATGTTATCATTATGATATAATAAACTTATTATTGTCTTATTTTTGTCGTATGATAATTGATTAATATCTCTCATGTTTACCCTTACTGGGAATCTATGCTCACCCTTTCCTATGTTTTCTTTCACGAGTGTATGAATTGTGTTGTCAATAGAGTCCATCTATAAATAAAAAAATTGGAAGATATTTATGGGAGAAGTTGAATATCTTTCATGAAATCTTAGTATAGATAATCTTATATCCAATGACATTAAACATTTATTGTCCTCAACCATGAATTTTTGATATGTAATGAACATTCATCTAAAATATTTAATATATATATATATATATATAAATATATGAATATCAGGTAAAATATGTATAATATATGTATAAAGAGACTATAACAATATAAATAATAGGAAGATCTCTTCTGAAAGGAAATATTCCATGTATGATTCTCAATTTTTTTAATTATATGTATGATAAATTGATGGACTAATATTTGGATTCATTATGAGTGATAAACCTTTTTTGTGAACATTATATTTAAAAATAATATAATGGCCAATGTAGTGGATATAATGTCAGTGTGATTATATAGTCATATATAAGGATTGGGTGAGAGGGGTAGTGAGATTGTATGTGGTATCATTCCTTACAATTACAATAACATAGTGACAATTTAGTGATTATGGTAATAGAAAAATAATAAGATAAAATGTGGAAATTAAACCCTTAATTGATTGATAATGTAGTTATTAGGTTGAGATGTGATAATATACTATATCATGATTGATTTGGAGTTGGTTATAATAACCCCCCCCATCGATTAAGATGGTTTTAGAAAAACCAAACGTGCATGTAATTGGATGGTTTGACATTCCCATGAAAACATCACTTTATTTGGTATTTTTATATTGAGTCATGATGTGTTTAAAACAATATTTTATAAAGGATGTCTATGATACATGATGCTTTCCCTTTTTAGTGTCTTATCCTTGTGTAACCCACTATTTATTATACATGTAAATGTATCCTAATATAATTTAATTAATAAATGTGGATTGGGTGACTTTGTTTTTATCATCATTGGATAATAGATGATTTACCGAGTGTCACAATATCATTATTACAATTAGAAAACGTTAAATATAAAAATCAATTTTCATTCTATGTTTCATTTATTTGGATTTTTTATTTAAAATAATAACAATAACTCCATATATTATTTTCATGAAAATCGACAGGATCCTTGTCAAAATCATTATTCTTGAGTCCCAAAGGAATTTTAGGTGTTCCTTGGACTCAATCCCTAACCTTATGAATTGTATGGGTTTCTTTTTTTATTTGGTTGACCTTTATGTTTTCATTTAAAAAACATGTACTACATTTAACATGGTTTTTGTTAAATAATTTAGGATGATGTGGATATGGCATGTGGAAATATGTACATTGGGTGAGAGGCCACTGTAATTAAATCTTGTTATATTATTCAACATGTATATCTTAATGTTTCATGGTTAGTTTTTATTAATACATTTTATTTAATATCTTCAATCTAATTCATTTATTCATCAATGAGGCTCTATGATCTTTCCTATTCTATAATTTTGGGTCCCTCATTTCATCGATTTTATTTTTTATACGATCTGGGATGTCTGCAATATGAATGGACCATGAAAAAATTTTGGTATTTTTATGCATAAAAATATCCTTTATAATAGATTACATAGTTGATAGATTAATATTTATCAACCTCACCACAAGTCAATATAAAATGGAATTTGGGATTGTATGTAAGAGGTATTATAACACCTCTTATCATGATTCATTTTTGGTAGCATATGATGTGATATTAAATTTTTTAAGCTACATTTTGATAATTGGACATGGATAGTAGACATATTGTTATGGTATTCATAATGATTTGATAAGGTTCCTCTTACCATTGGATGCATTGAATTTGTCATATTTGTATATCCCTGGTGTATTTAGGTTAATTAATGATTTTTTATACTTGAATGATTTTGAATAGAGAGGCATATGTACCCATGGGTGTCATATGATAATTGATATGATAATTATATTATCAAATAATGAAATGATACATTTATTTTAGACCAACTGATAATGTGAGGATTTTAATTATTATATAATGTCTCTATGAATTTGAAAATTATAAATAAGCTATATGGATATGTGTTCATAGTTGTGTATCATAATTTTTAGGTAATATATTCCATAGGATGATGACATACTACTATTATTAAGTTGGACTAAACCAATTTATATTAGAATCAAATAAGGGGGTATTATTCAATATGTTTATCAATGAATTATTGTATAATTTTACTACAAATTATGATTTTCTTGAGTTAAAATGGAATAAATTGAGTGAAACAACATGATATAGGTAATTAATGTCATGGATGTAGCACCAGATTGCTCAGTTACTGAGTATCTCATCATTAAATGAATAGTATACATTTTTTTATCTTTGGGAAAACATTCTAGGATTTGGATATATATGATGATATTTATTGTTTTATTAGGAAATTAATGACCATTGTATGTCGTACATTATGGATGAGGAAAGTATTTATCCTCTCATTAACAATTGTATTTTTAAGGGGATTTTGTATGTACCAAATAACTAATATATAAATTTTAATCCATGTAAATATAATTTTATTATTGGAATAATGAAATGATAGATAATTTTGTGTTTTGAATATTTCATGAAATGTTTCCACTATATAATTTGGAGGTGGAATTCCTAGAATGTTATCAAATGGAATGGTGGATGCAATTAAATAGATCAAAAATGTTTCAACATTTACAAGAATATTCACACCATGTTTGAGTTAGATGAAGTAAATGGTGAAATGTATGGGGATGTCACCCAAGGACCCATAGGGGCAATGATACCATATTTCATTATAGTCATTTTTTGATCCCTGAAACAGAAGGATAATGTTACAATTATAATTGGATTAAGTGGGGATATATTCATTTTTATAATCACATTACTTTATTTTTGGGTATGGGTATTCCATGGGGTGGTACCCATGATCATTTAGTACCCTACCTAAAATAAATTTGAAAAATATTCCATTTAGTAAAAAAATTTGAATTAGATTTGGACCCCCCATGGTAACCCATACTCTTGGAATACGAGATTGTATGTAAGGATTCAATTTTTCTATCTAAATATTCTCCATTAGACACCAATTAATCAATCTAGTTTGGTATGGTTCTTCACAAGGATTATTTGATCCATCCACCCACTATTATTCCCAAATTTCCCCCAAAATCATATCTTAGTATTAATTCTTAATCATGTGTTTTATAGGGATGGTTATAGTATTGAATTATGAAATTATCTATTTTGAAGTGGATATCACATGTTTCTAGTCGAGAATGTCGTATGAATAGGTACTCACCATTCTATACATCATTTAAATTATAGTGTGATTCCCAAAGGATTATTTTATTTTTAAAAAATTAAATACAATTATAATGGCAGTTAATTCTGTATTTAAATTTGGTAAATTGTGAGGTTTTGGTCAAAATATCTAGTGGTATTTTTCCACACCCATTTTTTCATATTTTTCGTAACATATGTTATCTATGTTAGTTTAGTATTTGTTATTCTGATTTTAATGATTGGTGGGAAATACAAAAAAATCAGTCGTTATTATTATTTAGATTGGTTATTATGGACCTATATGTGGTTTTTATCAATAATAAATCATTTAATGATATTTGGTGGAAGTAGTTATCATATAATATATTTATTATCTCATTTTTATAAAAACATATTTTCTATATTCAATCCCTATATAAATGTTCATCCTTATTAATTTGTTATGGGATCGTTTTTCATTGGTTTAGATGTTCATGTGTTGTCCTCATATTAAATGATTGACTATGTAGATTCTTTAACCATTAAATATTGTATCTTTTGTCAAAGATTTACTTCAATACATTTTTTAGTATCTAGAATTAACTGTGTTGAATTTTAAATATATATGATATTCATTTTAAGGAAATGGTATTTAAAATAATGTTTATTTAAATACTATTATGTAAAGACTACGTTTTTTAAAGTTATTGAAAAATGGTATTCGGATTATATATGGAATGTTTTATGATGTTTTTGGTAGGTTCCCACAAGGAGTAATATGATATCTGATTTCAAATATGAAAAATTTTCAATGTTGATTTGGCTTGCTTTTAGAGCGATGAATAATGGGGATTTTTTGAAGGGATTTGGATTAAATACCCTCATTTAAATGATTCATGATTATATAGAGATTTTATTCTTATTCATAATTATTTTAAATACATAGATATAATTTTATTGAATAATTACTTATGATACAAAAAACTAGCCAAAAATGATATGGTATTCAAAAAAATATCCATGATAGGTTATGAAGAAGTAATATGAACTCATATAATGTACATAATGGCTTAAATATCCTTATTCATTTATCATATTATTGTATGAGAATATAAATTGGATCAACATTTCAATAATATGAGGATAAATATAATGTATTATTGTCATTATATTAATGATATATTTTATGAGATTGGGTTTGTCCTATTTTAATTGTTTTCATCATTTCTGGGTTGGGAATAAAATGTAATTAATTTATTTATGTTTGTAATACAATAATTGATATGGAATTTGAATTAACCCAAAATTATATAAATAGGGGGGTTTTCAGTATAATGTATTTTACACGAGTAAGAGGATATTATATATAACAGTATAGAGTGAAATTGGTGGTCAGATTTTCATATAATATCATATTATACACATAATAATAAGTAATTGTTCAATATATTGGTATCTCCATGAGTTATAACGCATTATGAAACCATCTCATAACATATAAGGTATTATTAATGTTATGATATGATATTAGAACATAGTATTATTGTGAATGTAATGGAGAATATATTGGCCCGACCATGAGTCAGAATGTGTTAATCGAATCACCACTGAGTGGGAAAGTATTTTTTTCTAGTATGTATGAACTCCCCCATTGTGATAATTTATGGTAATAGACATTATATTTAACATATATTGAGGGATAACCAATAATAATTAAAATAAAAATATTATTATAATCTCTGTATTATGTTGTAAAAAAATAACATGTTTTTTATCAGGATTCAATCAACATATTTTTGACTTTCATAAAAATATTTCCCAAAATAGGTATAGTCAAGTGGTGTGGTTCTACAACTATCAACTGAAGTCCAAATAGGTATACATGTTTGGGATGTTTTTTTTAGGATTGTATATTTTGTTTCAATACAATTACATATATAATTTATATATATATCTGGAAAACCCAAATAATCATATCTGAACTCTGTATTGTCGATGATTTGGTGACTATACTAGTTCATTACACCACATAAATACTTGAGTACAAGGAATATAATTATATGTATATTGGTATACTATATTTTTTTCTTCCCATCCATGGTTTATACATGGATCTAAACAACTATTTTATACCATTATTAAAATTGAGGTATTGTATTCATTAACTAAGACTTAATTTTATGGGACAAAGACTCATGTATTATTTTGTTCATTATTGTTCATCTTGTAATATCAGAAAATCCAAAATATATCTTTACTATTACCTGTTAACATATTTCAACATTCATAGGCCAATTGTAATAATAATTTTTTTTAATGAAATTAATTTTATTCTCTGGGGGACCACTTAAATCGTAGATTAGTTTTATCATTATTTTTTTATGTTAATTATATTGATTTTTCATGGTGATTTTTTTTGAGTTGGGAATGAATCAAGATAATTATTCCATAAAAACTTCTTCTATACTCCAGAATATAGGAATTAATAACAAAATTATAATATTATTTATTCTTTAGTGTTATTCTGGTATCCCGTTATGGGTAATTACAACCATCAATTCTCCGGAGGATATGAAAATAATATATTGTTGATTTTACGTATCTCATTAGATGTTGAGTGATCATAAGATTTTTAGTACTATGTAATATATATTGTATAAGTGCGCAAGTATATGTGTATTTTGTTTTTTATAGATGCATTGAATGAATTTATATGTTTTATGAACTTTTTCCTATCAATTCCTTATATGAGAACTCCACACACTTCCCCTACAGACATATTTATTTCACTATTTAAAACAGAAATGAATTTAAAAAATGAGTCCACTATATTTAATAATGATTGAAATATTAGGTAATTTTATTCATTAAAAGACATACTCAGTATTTAATTTTTTATTTTTCACCCATATAAAAAATAGATATTATTTTACTCTTTTTAAAATGAGAATTTTATAGGTCAAAATTGTTACTAATATATCGATTTTTTATTATTTGTTACGATTAGTATAAACTGAGAGATATAATAAAATATAATTTACATTTTAGGAAGAAGATATTTTTTTGAACAATAAGACCCTTCCATATGAATTAAAATTAATGAAACATCTGGTGATGATGGAATCAGTGGTCTTCTCATATGCCATATACCATAACAAGATACAATTATTAGTATTTGAATGAAATATTTTAGAAATGAAATTTATGTTCGTATTTATCACCTCACAAACCATGTTCAATAACCCCCTAATAAATTTATACCATTTAACACCGTACCACTATGTAATACAACTCTATTATAAGTGTTAATGTATCCAGACCTGAGTATTATAACCTTATATTTTTCATTTTAATAGCATAATTTTTATATATCTCCATTTTTTTTATTTCATTATATGTATACTAGATTATATTTTATATTTTCGAAAAAAAAATTTAAACAATGAAAGAAGAATTGTACTTTTTTGTGTAGGAAAATATAAATCACAATATATTTTCCATAAAATAGTTGTAAGATAATATTATTTTCATGATATTTTCATAATAAATATTATTTAATAAAAAATTCTTCTATTTTAAAGAGGCCTAATGTAATTATTATAATGATGAAAATGTTGGTTTCCCATATAAACTCTGTTTTTCAATAAATAACCTTTTGAATTCAATATTGGATATTTAAGTCTAAATAGAAAATTAAAATTTTAAAATAATTATCATTTTTGAAATAAAAATATCAAAATAATTAATTGGTGATATTTTCATAATTTTATGGGACTGATGAATTTTTTGGATAAAATTTATATATGGTATAAATACACTATATGTATTGTAATATAATAGTATATGAAATGTGTTTAAAAAAAATCTAAAAAATGAATCTATAAAAAATTGTGTTTTAACTATAAATCAATTAGTGTTTCCGTTATTTGAATTATTTTACGATTATATAATGAATACCCCAATTCCATTGATATATAAAATTGTGTTATATATATATATATTTTCTAAATCCTACTTCACTTATAAATCATTAATGGTTTCAATTTATTTATTTTTGTTCAAAACAAATTAGATAATTGAAACCCAACCTTATTATAATAAAACATTGTAAAACTAGATGATTTAGTGTGCTTTTAATAACATAATTACACTGAGTCCAAAATTCATGTTTATAATTTAATAAATAACATCCCTCTTTTTTTATAAATATACCAATCCAACCACCCATTGCATATAACTCAAAAACATTGTATCATGATATTACTAACACAATAACCCTATAAAAATTTCATAATGTGTTCGCATTAACTTATAAATATACTCTAATGATTATAAAGCTACCCCATTCTAATAAGGGATTATATTCATGTTCCTCCTTTTTCATGTACATTATTTATATTATGATTTGTAAATTATTGTTCAACATAATTAACAATGTTTTTTAGAATTTTATTTACTATCCTTATTATTTAAATGTAATTATAGACCTCCTTTCATAACCATTAATCTGTTACATGAACTATTTTATATAGTTATTATTATCTGCAAATTGTATCATGATTTTGGAAATAAAAAATTTTTATTTTGAATACTCATTTACATTTACAATCAAGAATATTTACCAGGGAATATGTTACCATTATTTTTGGGGACAACCCAATGTTTTTCCATGAATCCTTATCTGAGGGATTAATTAAATATATTATTATGTTATATGATCTACATGTTATAAAAATTCCTACATATGATATTAATCTAACGAATAGGCTAGGAATAATTAAACTCACCAATGTGTCATGTAATGTTATTATATCATGAGTTTCCCTATATGGATATTTGGTAATTATACAACGTACACTAACTTATTATTTCTTCTATGTTATCCATGATTTATTCATATGATTCCATTATTTGTGGTTCTTTGGAATTTCTTTTGAGGCTATAATATTATCATTCCTTCCATGACTATTATTGATTCTCACCTCTCTTGGTAACCATGTTATTCCTCTTAACACACATGTAATTAATTACATAATTTCATTACTCTATTATTCCATTAATAGGCTATTTAGCTCACCTAATTAATAAAAATTTCATAAGGTTCTCTCATTGATTATTAGAAGGACAATGAAATTTATTTCAATGTTATTGATCTTTAAATTAGTTCTTTTTCATCTTTATTTCATGTTACTATTATACGTATTAAATTTATAATGTACCCTAGGCCTTTTAATTTTTTAGGATTGAATAATGTAGATATTTATGTAGAAAATCCTAATATGATGTAATATATATATATATATATAAATTATCACAGTTCTTTTTAGAGGAATTCCTTTTTATTTTTGGGGAAATGATAATAAAAAATCTCTAAAACCCAAATGGAAAAGGGTAAACAAATTAAAACACCCATAATATTTAAATTTGTAGACTTATAAGTTATGGGAAACAATTCAAAACAATATGTACCCTGAAATGTAGATACAAATTTATAATAAATGATACTTGGGAAAATAATTCATAATGGGATAGTTCAGTACTACAAAACCTATATCTAGTGTATAATAATGATTCCTATGATTCCACACCATAAATGGCCTTCTCGGTAGATATGACTTAGTTAATCAAGATCTTACTGCAAGCAACAATGAAGGGAAAAAATTTCATTCATAATTTAATGTTAAAAATATACCATGTATAACATAGTTTGGGACCTAGAAAATTATAATTTTGGATTTAAATTTCATTTATGTGTTATTAACTCAATGATCATTTTTTCCATTTATATGCTTCAAACAATGAAAATTCTAATCCTTGCGTCTATTTTGGATGACATAAATGATTACAACAAGAATAAAATATTGTCATGAGGAATTTTTGTCCACTCATGAAATTCAAATATCATTTCTAAATATAGATATATAGAATCAAATATATAATGAAAATTAAGTATATTTATTTAAATATATTCACACAATAAGGAATACTATCTATTAGGAAAACAATAAATTTTAAAAATCATATATATGAAAAATATACCTTTCTCCACACCAATATTTTATTCATGATGTTCCGAAGGAACATTATCACACACCTTTAGAATAATTTTATGTTATTATTGGTATGGATTTACTTTCAATTAATAAAAACAACATAACGATTCAGGATAATATATTCACACTCTATATGTCAAATAACCCATAGATTCTATATATTAATAAATAGGTTGATATATAACATTTTCAAAACACGTCAGATTAACTGATTTTATTGAGATAAAATTAATTACCATATATGATGAAATTACCACTATATGAAAACATGATATTGTTAATGTAGAGTAGTTTATTTGTATTTTTCACAATATATAAGTTATGTTCTCAATAAATATTTTGTCCTTGTGATTTGAAACTATCCCTTAATATATATATATAACTGTATTAAACAAAAATCAATGAATAAGAAATCTCCACGTAATTATGAAAAAGTATTTAGTTTTCAATGTGCTTCATAATGAGGTGTGATAGTCCTTTTCATAATGATATGGATGGGTAAATACTATTTATTAATTTACATGATCTCATATGATCAAGATAACTAAAATTTATCTTCTATTACAGTTTAAAAAAAATTTCAACTAGCTATATGGATCCTAGAATTTATTTATAATATATCTTCATTAATAAAAATAAAAATAAATGGTGATAAAGAAGGATATCACTATGAAAACATTATTTACATGATATGGAAAAAATGATATTAAAGTGATTCCATTAGAAAAAACTAATTATATAGATATATTTAAGGTAAAAAATCAATTATTTTTTAAGGATAGACGTGAAAAAATTCAGTTAGTCATTTTTGAATTTATTATTATCTATTATAACATAATGTAGAACATGAGTAGAAATTGAATATGATACTAATTGACATGTGAAATGAATAATTATTTTTTATTTATGGTAACATAAATTTAGGGATGGATCACGTTACATTAATTGTGAATTTAATAAATATAAAATCGATATCCAAGGATCCTTCAGAGATAGAGGCATTGAAGGATGACTTAGAGAAATGTATATGATGTATATCAATTCATTTTCAAGGATTATATAGGTACTAAAATTATATTTTTTGATGAATCCATTTGTTGTCAAACCCAATAAACACGCTGACTCTAAAAGGTCAAAAAACTCCTAGAATAATGATTTTGATAATATATTTAAATTCAAAAAGAAGAAAAAAAATCAAGGAATCAATGAAATCATTTCCCCATATTGGTACATGACTCGTTTCATTAAACATATATCTAAAAAATAATTTCTTCTTTAAAAATTTAACATGGAAAGTGTTTGACTATTCATCCCTCCTATGATTATAACAACTAATCAAATGATTTGGTATTGTCTATAGTGATATTCACATTTAATATTTGGTGATATTTTCCTTATGGGTAAAAGTGAGACATATATAGAAATCGAAATATCCATATGTATATGTTCAAATTATTTTTTTATATTATCCAATTAAGGGCATTGAATCTGATGAAATATTATGATTGTTCATTACATTACCATATTAGAAATGTAAATAATGATCCATGCTCTCTTAGTAGACTAGATCTTGCAACCTTATCAATGTTGACAATTGAAAGTGATCCAATAATGTTTAAGAAGGAATGTATGGAAATGGTAATCATTAAATGAATCCTGCTGTACATTGTAAGAAATTTAAAACCATCAATTTGATATAGGATATTTGAGGATCAAATAGTAGGAGAGGAAATATTAATGAAGGCAGAAAATATTTTCTATTAAAAAAATTATAAATATTTATTTATTTTGTTTATAACCATGTATTGTGTCATATAAAATGGATACTTTAATGGAAAAATCATTAGGATTTATATAGATTTTCATATTCTGTTTACTTATGAAGTAATATTTATTATATATTACTCGAGAAACATTGAATGAAATATTACATGATATGGTAGATTTTTTAATATTTATCTCATTTCAGGGCCTATCAATAATTAATGGTGGAATAATATAAGTATAAGGTTACGATGTATCCGTTTCAAATATTTTTTTAGAAATGCGAAATTATATATTAAAATTTTTCATGGGAATATTAAAAAATCAAATGTCCATAACACCATTTGGTTAGTAGTTTATCTCATTAATAATTCTCATTTATTCATATAATAAATGTTGTTTTCTCTCTTAAAAGAATCTTTAAAATATATATAAGTGATGGGTAAAGGATTAATAGAGTACAATAATTATAAAATAATCGATATTATAGGATTACCTATTGGGTACAATTATTTCTACATAATGAATTTTATATAGGGAAGTGGTTTAGTACTTATTATAACCACTAAAGAGATTATTTTCATTATGTATCCATTCTCTCTTTAAAAATTCTGTATGTAAATAAGTATCATACTCCAACATTTTTAGATGGTGATGGACTATGTGGGTTGATGAGTATGGATGTAATCTGTCTTATAATAGTGAAGGTTTATACTGTATACTATCATAATAAATTTTGAAAAATATTATTGAAAATAAATACAGACAACTATCCATGATACTTCGACATTGAGGTCAAATACATGGTGTTCATTCAAATATCAACATAGAACAATGACATGTCATTTTTAAATAATGTAATTCATAGTCATAGATACACCAGTCACATTGAGATCCATTATAATAATAGTGTTTTGGCTGATCCACTAGCTATTGACCTAATATATTTCATGTATCTGTTTTGTTTATTGTATCACATCTAAGGATGAATATACCAAACCCTTCAAATGTATTAAATAAAGGATTGTACCATTGGAGAATGATATTTCATAAAAGAAGTAGATTTTGAAGATATTATATTATAGTATCAATGTTCTACCATACAAGAAATATACCTTACACAATATATTGGGTTGGAAAAAATGTTTTAATAGGGAATATGGTAAATATCATTCTAAATGTTATAGAAATACTCCCACATATATAAGCATTAAAAATGAAATTTCTAGGAAGACATAATATATGGTGAATATAATATAAAAAATCGAACATTTTAAAAAATTACAATACGAATTAATATATTCCTTATTTATTAATGTTTTCATTAGAAATACAAGTCAAACTATTTATGTTTTTATTTTGGTACCATTTAAATTATATCTATAATTGAACTATTGGTTTTAAAATAATTTTAATAATTATAACCATTTTTTTATTGTTTCTATAGTGATAATTATTTTTAAAATGTATTAGTGGTTATAATTATATCATTATGTATGAATCAATGTCCATGAATATTGGGATCATTCCCTATAATTCCCATTTATCAGAGTAATAGCTGACAAATTAATTTCTGGTATCTTCCCTTGACCAATACCTAATATTTATATGACATTTAATAGTTGAGTTTTTTCATTTATATTATTAACTAAATTGTATAAATATTTTTCTACAATGATGATAAAATAAAAATATTATTTCACAAATATTAGTGTTTTGGTTGATCTACTAGTTTTCGACCTAATATATTTCATGTATATGTTTTGTTTATTTTAACCCATCTAAGGATGAATATACCAAACCCTTCACATGTATTAAATAAAGTATTGTACCATTGGAGAATGATATATCATAAAAAGAGTAGATTTTGAAGATATTATATTATATTTTCAATGTTCTGCGATACAAGAAAAATACCATACACAATATATTATGGTGAAAACATGTTTTAAAAGGGAATATGGTAAATATAATTAGAAATGTTATAGAAATACTCAGACATATATAAGCATAAAAAATAAAATCTCTAGGAAGACATTTTATACGGTGAATGTAATATAAAAAATAAAACATTTTGAAAAATTACAATATGAATTAATATATTCCTTATTTATTAATGTTTTCATTAGAAATCCAAGTCAAACTATATCAGTTTTTGGTGCAATTTAAAGTATATAAATAATCGAACTATTGGTTTTAAAATAATTTTAATAATTATAACCATTTTTTGTTTATATAGTGATAATTATTATTAAAATTTATTAGTGGTTATAATTAAATCATTATGTATGAATCAATTTCCATGAATATTGGGATAATGACCTATAATTCCCATTTATTAGAGTAATAATTGACGAATGAATTTCTGATATCTTCCCTTGACCATTACCAAATATTGATATGACATTTAATAGATGAGTTTTTTCATTTATATTATTAACTAAATTGTATAAATATCCTTCTACAATGATGATAAAATAAAAATATTATTTCACCAATATGTTTATTTTATTATGTTAATTTTATAACCAATATGCATCTAATCTTCAATAAAATGTGAAATCTAACCATTGATCATATCTATAGTGGGATACCACCTCTTAAGAAGATGTAATGGGTTCTTCATCATTACCTTTAGTGGGTAGATAAAATTATGGAATGAATATATATATATATATATATATTATTTTTGAAATAATAATACTATTGGGGAAAATATACCATATTTTTCTAAGAATCATAACTCAGGAAACAAGTAAATGATTTGTTGATGATAAAAATGT
Source organism: Viscum album (assembly GCA_963277665.1). Classification (NCBI taxonomy): domain Eukaryota; kingdom Viridiplantae; phylum Streptophyta; class Magnoliopsida; order Santalales; family Viscaceae; genus Viscum; species Viscum album. Next base: position 262,300,371 of record OY728122.1, on the reverse strand, counting down.
AATAATATGAATATAACCTTGAACCATAAGTAAAAACATCAAATTATAATAAAAATATATGAAAAAATACCATAATCTAAATAGAGTATATGTCCCGCCATAATAAGTCTCATGATTTAAATGAAACCCCTATGTAAATACACATTAACAACCCCGAGCATTGAATAGAAATATTTTCTAGCTCCTTAATCCAGGTACTAACTCATATACCAACTCATCCATCTATCATAGTGATCTATCCATTATGATATACTATAAAGAAGATATCCATCAGAGTACCAATTGTAGTGCCAGTGTATTCTGTGATTAAAACTATGCAATACACCACCCACAAAGTTAGAAATAATATCTAGTCAATAACATGCTATGAATATTTATAGACAATAATGTTACAATAATTGTTTACAAATTTCTCACATTAAATTATTCATCAATTAACCATATAATACATGGGTTCTTGGTGGCACAAAAACCAATACATCCTTCATCAGACCTTACTAGAATATAAACTATCATCTATAATGATATGACATTTCATTATATCATTGTAGTTTATATATAATTTATATCAAATTTCATATTTATTAAATTGGGGCAAAGAGAAATAACTTTTCACCCTATTGGTATTTGAAGAAATGGTCACATCCCATAATATAGTGATCACAATAATTAAATTTATATCATGGGGGCATATAGTGGATATCTATAACCCCATGCGTTTTTAGAGAATCATTCTATATCCAAAAACACATTCACAAATACCAAATATCATGGTTCCATAATCACATCTCATTTGTCGTCCACATCCATAAGTCCTTATTTATCCCTTTTCACAAATTCATTTAGGAACAATCATTAATTTATAAACCCCCATTTCCATTATATCATCACTCCCCATGGTTGTCCATGAATTTTATGATCACATTAATCGATCAATATCATAATCCCATCATTCATTCAATTTCATTGATTCATTAATCAACCGAGTAATTAGTTCTAATTGAAAATGTGTTTTCCCAATGGGGAAATTAAAATTGAATGATTATAGAAGACATAACCAAATCAACAAAAAATGAATTGAAAATTAGACCCCTTACCTCTAGGTTATAGAAGAATACTCTGGGAAATGAAATCCCCAATTTTATGTGGAATTATAAAAATCATTAAGGAATTGATGATATGTGACCATTACCAATTATCAAGATGAAATATAAAAATCCCATTAAATCCCATATTTATACAATATAAAATGGTTGAAAAATTAACCCTATTCACTGGGAAAGAAAGACACGTGTGACATGAATCCAAAGGGGTAATAAATCATTTACTAATGAGGAGGTGATCCTTCAACAAAATAATCTGTGTATCATAAAATTGAAATCTATATCCTTGTAATACATTCATAGACCACTAAAATTTTATTAGTCAATTTTATGATGAACGAGGAAAAAATAAGATAGTATATTAGGGGATGAATAATATTAATAATTGTTTATGGGGGATTAAAACCAATTGACATAGTATCCTAGCCGAATATTATTCGTTCTCTAAACTGTGATTCTTAACTATGCGCGTCTACTAAGGGGAAGTTTAGATTCTCATATATATGGAACAATATGAGAAACTACCCAATGATCCTGAAAATAACCTATGTTATAGGTTTTCAGTTTGAGAGAAGAGAGGACATTTGGATTGGAAAAACTATGGTACAAATATTCACCCCCTCTAGTTTCTACAAAATGTGTAAAATAGATTCCTGGCGAAAACCAAAGAGTTTGTCATAACTAATGGAAAACTACAAACCTCACCATGGTTTTTTATGTTTCCCCAATTTCATCCCACACAACCAAGAAACAAACTCCGAAAAATCATATAACCATGAAATGTAAACTAGTCCATTAAACCTAGTATGAGGAATCACTATAATGGTCAGGATCAATCATGAATTGAAAATTATAATAACTCATCGTCATTATATATTCCTAAAAAACTCTATGATTATGAGGTAAAATGGTTCGGAAAATACGTGTACATAACCTCTTACCGGTCCCATTTTTTCTACTAAACACAACTATGTTTCCCTAACACTCATACTATCATTGTGGTATTTCTATGTAAAAATTTCAAACTGTTACCCATAACATGAATTTAATGATTCTCAAAGGATGAATCAGCCTCTATATCAACATCATAAAAAATTATCACATGGGATGTTTTAGGGTTATAATTATGATGTATTTAGAAATGAAAAACATTTTTCAAGACAATATATATATATCATATATCCAATCGATATTCCCCCAACCCAATCCTCTCTAAAATATCTAAAGGTCCAAAAAACTATGGTTCTAACATGCCCTACCTCAGAATCCTATGATGACCTAATTAAGGAATCACCTGATAGAATACATGATAACCCACTTTAATTACAAGGGTTCCACAATGTTGAACTACAAATGAATTCTAATTATTAAAATATTTACCAATATATTTATGAAAAAAAACTTTTATATGATGTCTCCTGTGAGAGAATCAGTCAAAAAAAAATTGACGCATCCACCTTCATCCCACATAGGGGTAAATGGAATAGAATTCCATTATGTACTTCTTATGATTCCCATTGATTATTCCCTAGATAACTATCATTATAGTTAAAATCAACAAGTTTCAAGTGCTTTTATAATGATCCAATGGTCTAGGATACCTTTCCCAGGAAAAGACATCAATTGATGAATATTACGCATTGACTCCCTAAATATCTATGAGTGGACTTTCATACACAAGAATACCTAGTAACCAAATTCCTTATATAATAAATCCAAGAATCCTTATATAATGTGAGGATCATGATTTGAAACCATACCTATTTGCACCCCATATAAATGAACTATCTCACAAATGTATGTGTTACCTAAATGGTTAATTGTGAATGTCTTCTGGATTTGACAGAAATGGGAAAAATTAATCAATCTATCAAAAATCAAACAAATATCATCATTATTCTATGGGATCCCTCGATGTCAAATGACTATGTATATATTAATGTGGCCCCTCATTAATTCTATAATGGGATATAGATGTAGGAAACCATTGTGTCATTTATTCTCCTTATTCACCTAATGATGTGTGTTTCATTATTTTGTGAACCCTGTAATCTTCCCTTTCATGCATGAAAATCAATATTATAAAACTTGGTCAGGGTAAATTTTTTCAATCGAAGATATATTGTCCACTTAAATAAATAAAAATCATGTCTCTTCTATTATTTCAACCATGTTAGCACAAAACCAATATTATAGACATAGATGATCACATTCCCATCTATAGTCCAATTGAAAGGTGTTTCCCCTCCTTGCCGGATTTCAATTAAGGAAAAACATTATATATTGTCATACTGACTCTCCATGATATGGATCAAAAGTGTGGAATCCACTGATACTGATAAGAATTTCATATACTTATAGCCTTATAGAACCACAATATGAATATTTTCCATTAATTTCACTATATTATACTCAGTACTAAGCACCTAAATTTTCAAAATATGTGTTTCCCAATTTAATGTGTCACCAATTATGATTCTCTTTATAGAATCTTATGTTATCTCAAAGTCAAAATACAACATAAACTAATCCAAAAAAAAGATTCTAGGACTCATGTATCATTGCGAAATGATATACATATATTTATTTGTTAGTATAAATAGCACACTTCTCACCCAATAAATAATATATCCATCATGTTATTGAATAAACTACTATAGCTTGCTCAATATCATGCATAGGGTGATTCCAATCATATGTAATCACTTATCATTGGTAACATGACATAAATCTATCTCTTTTCATTAACAATAATTTCTGTATTATATTTGAAACATCTAAAAAAATGACATAATCATAACCTGGATTAGGTATGATCAATATTGATATTGAAGTCATACTCATCTTCAACTCATCAAATGAACTATCACATGCTCTATTCCATTCAAACATGATACCTCAATTGGTGAATATTTATCAAAGTGTTGAGGGTATTATGGTGCAATATCATTGTTTAACGTGATTGGTTTTTATTACTCTTTATATTGTGAAATAATATGTTCTACATATCAAGAAAATAATTTCTTCTATTTTACCCAGGATATTTGTAATTATTAAGTGATTTCATTTCATTTACCGCTATTTAATCACCCATGAGGAATAAATAATTTTTTCTATTGAAAACCATTTTTATTTCAAAATAGTTATTTTATAAACATTAATTATTTTCTTCAGTCAAACTTTTTTTCTCTTTAATGGCCATGATTTTTTAAAAAATTTAGCAATGTTCTTAATATTATTAATTGAATTTGTAATGAAATTTTATTGATTTCATGACTTTTTTGATAAATAGTATAATTGGAATCATAATATCTAATTCTATAATAATATTCTTTTGAATTTTTATGGTAATTTGAAAGGAATAATTATTAGATCATGTAAGAAATGAATGATATTTTTTGTTTCATGAAAATGAAATGATTTAAAATATCTTCTACATGAATCTGTGTTTGTATAAAAAAATGTTTTAACATTTTTTAAATTTTTATATTTGTTAAAAATTATTTCAAAATGATAAATATTAATTCATCGTGAAGTTTGTAGTGGTATTTTTGTTTTATTTCCACTCATTAACAACGAAAAACTTGGATGTTTATAGTGATTTTCTAAGGTTATGATCTTATGATACCAATGCAATCCTTTATCTATATGGTTTATGATTATAATGAATTTTTTAATCAAACTCATTCAGTCATTAATGAGTATTGTTATGTTAAATATATTTAATTCATATAATATCCATTACTATTCCATTAGTAATTTTATTAAAAATTGATGAAATGATTATAAAACCCATTTCCTATACAATATATATACTTGGATGAAATTTTTATTATTCCTTATTATTTTTCATGGGTAATGTTTTAATAACTGTTTTACTATCTTATGACCTATAAATATTATGATTATGTGATTGGAGAGACCTATATATCACACAATGGAATTGGGTATATGGATATCTCACGAGATAAGTTGGATTAAAATGTGGAGTTAACCTAGTTTAGTATTGGACTTTTTCAAATATGGTATTCTTATTGGTGTTCCTTAACAAATATTATTGGTTTGAAAGTGAACCCATTTTAGTATGATAGTCATGGGAGTGATCCATGAATATCATGTCATTTTATCAGTGATTATTTATTGGAAAAATTCAATATTCTATAAAAATGTTATCATATCATGGATTATGTTCAATGATTCCATTACAAATCCTGTCATATAATGAAGAATTATTAATTGCATGTATCAATATTATGATATTTGATATTCAATTTATGGGTTTTTATTGTTATTCTCATATTCTCATACAACTATTCTCATGTTATGTTGATATATACCAATTTTCTCATATTGATCATTTTAGCTCACCCCTTATTATGTTTCATTGCAGAATGTTTATATGAATGTAATTTTTTGTGATATTTCTAGGAATGGTTATATTTATGAATATATTTTTTGTAAATGATGTAGTGAACTTATGAATCCACTGTTATATATCCATATCTCTATATATTCTAGACCTAAATGGTTATGGTGTGGTTTTTAATGTTATGTAATTAATATTAATGTAATCAGATGTAATACACACATATATATATATATTCAAGGTCTGTAAATATGGAATCATATAATTGTTTAGTTATCCTTTGTAATATTGAATGAGATAAATTTAGTGGGAACCATTATGATAATTATATGTATAAAAAATACCCATAATTTTTTGTTAATGATTGAGAAAAATTTATCTAATATATTATATCCATTAATTTGTTTGAAAAGTAGATTTTTCTATAGCATATTTTTAACTATTTGTAATAATAATGAAATTTGTTCATTGGTAATGAAGTCAATCATCAACTTGGTTATGGTAAATGTACTCAATTTTCCACCTAGATTAACACTCATATAGGTATGGTTTTGATATTCACATACTATTTATGAACCATAATTGTGGAATTTATTATATGACAGAATAAATAACCTATTTTAGATATATATTTTCATTTATTTAAAAGAGGTATTAGTGAGTTTGATTTCCTATAAATGATTTTTCATTATTATGGGGTTTTCTAATTTTATTATTATTTATTATAATATGGTTTCTACTATTATGTGATGGATAAAACCTAATCTAATAATATAAATTGCTAATATGATGGATTGTGGAATGATTTTTCAGTAATGAAAGAAAATTTTATTATTTATAGTATGAAAAATATCCAATCCATTCTCTCATAATGTTACATTGTTATTAATTTTTCTGAACATCCAAATGGTAAATGGAGGGAACAATTTCCTATTGTGTCATTCAGGATAAAACATCCAAATTATATTATTGGATACACTAATTCAATAGTTTATGATAAATAGATTACTAAAATTGAAATTATATTTTCTATCTTGTTGTGTTTGGAGAATGAAAATGTAATTTTTTCTCCACAACATGGAAGGTGAGGCAGATCAATAGTTGAATTAAATATTTAATACCTATCAACAAGATGATATTTAATCCATTAATTTGGTTTTTTATGATATTATAATTGAACAATTAGTTTCCACATATTTCTTTATATAAATTTCATGAAAGAATTACATGAGATAATCTTAAACGAGTATGAATATAATTATACCTATGTGTAAATTATTAATATTTGAATGGTATTTTCATGTATAATTATCCAATTATAATTTTATGTTGTTATATTTATCCATGGAATAAATACATTTCTCTGAATGGAGTAAGAAGTAAGATAATTCGGGATATATAATGAACACATTAATAGTGCAATCATAGTGCAAATATAGAATAGTGTTACCCATAAATCTCATAGTTTGGATATGAAATTAATGATAGAATTCATAAGAAATTATAAAAACCAATAAGTTAAGAATATTAGATTATCATGATGATATATGTGTTGAAGAAATCATGGAGAAACATGTCATAATTGGACTACTAAATGTTGTATGTCTTAAGGAATTATATTAGGAAATAAAAATTTAAACTAATTTGAATAAGTTATTTAATGTTGAAAATATAGATAATGCTCCAAAAAATTAATCATAAACACTATAGTATTTCTAGTTTATGGGGTATGGTCATTATGACGAAAAGTGTCCAAATTCGATGGTTAACGAAGATGATCGATGTGAGAAACATTTTAATCTCAGTGAAAATTGTAAATCTAATTAATTCAATATTTTAGATGAGAGTTACGATAATAATGTTGTGAAGGGTACTCTTTTCTACCACTCTATAATAAATAATGTGTCATTTTAATCTTGATATATGTTCTCATTTATATCTGAGGAATTTTATATAGGAATAAAAATTACACACAAATGGTTATATGTTGAACTAACTGAGAAACCACATAATTGAATGATAATTATATTTAATTTCAAGGATTCATAACTTATTTATGTTTTTGCTTAATTGAATACCTCTAATCTTACTATTCTCACTTTTTATGAATATAAAAAAATCATAGGTATTAATTATATTTCTGTATATATATCCCACAACATTATCTAGGTAAGGGAAGTAAAATTTGGTAATAAAAACTAACTATGAGAATTAATCATTGTGATGATAAATATGAACATATCAGGGAAATAAAATATATTTTATGTGTCTTGATTAATATCCAAAAGGTTGTTTATCTCATAAACATGGGGGGAACATGATATTTGTGACATACATGTTATAAGTGTTTTTGATGATGTATTTCGGAAGGATTCCAATAGCAGCCCTCAAAATCATAATGTTTTTTTCTCAATATAACTAAAACATATTTCTACACATATTTTAATGTAATCATATATAATTTCCCAAATTGAGATGTTGGAATTGAAAATGAAATTTCATGATAGTATTGATATGGGATTAATTAATCCATTGGTATTAACATGGTGTGATCATGTTATTTCATTAAAATGATTTATGTCTCATTTTGAATATGTAGTTATTATTAGGATCTAAACAATATACCAATAATGATAATGTATACCCTTCACAATACAAATGAATTGTTTGATGAACATTGATAATCTCATCAAATTTTCCCAGAGAGACCTTCAATTTTCATATAATCAAATGGTTGTCAAGAAGTATTATAAAACATAGATATCATTCCATACGAAGTATTAATAATATAAATACATAGATATTCCATTGGTTCTTATAAATTCCACATCCAACATCATTGATGTAATGAATAGAGTCATTAGAGTTTACAATTATTTGTTTGTGGTGGTCATTGTAGATGATATTCTTATATATTAAATAACAATAGAAGATCATTATATACACATGAAATGTGTTCCTAACTATATATGGTAGTATAAAATGTCAAATAAATTTACAATGTGTGATTTTTGGCTATAAATGTATCCATTAATAGGCTATATAATCTCAATTGAGGGTATATATTCAGGTCTATCAAAGAATTAAGATATCGAATGTTGGTATAGGATATTAATTTTGCCAGATATATGATTTTTTCATGGTTTGGTAAAATATTATCATTTGTTTATGGAGTTTTTATCAAGATTTTGTAATCCAATCAAAATTACAAATTCAAAGGATGCCATGTTCATTTATTAAAAGTCATGTGAAGAAAATTTAAATTCACTATATAAATGGTTATTCAAATTAGTTGTTATTATATCACCATATCATGTAGAAGGGTTTTCGATAAATAGATGTGAATCAAATATTACGATTCATTTCATACTACATATTCATGATATAAAGATAGAATATTCCTCACAAAAATGGAAGTTTCATTATAAAATTTTACCAACTCATGATATAGAGTTTTTTGTAGTAATTTAATCATTACTAATATATAAAAATTTATCTAAATATATATTTGTTAATATATATAATGATCATAAATGTTTAAAGGATATATTCACATATTTTACATTAAAAAATTCAACACAAGATGGTTTCAATTACCAAAATTTTATGACTTATTAATAATTTATAACCCAGGAATCAAAACATGGAAGACGATGCTTTCAGGTAAAATGATCATATTATATTGTCATGTATGAGAATGAAAACTGATCAAATTTTTTTTTATTTAAAATTGAGGGGTATATAAATATTCTAGGATTTGGAAAACTCCTAACGTTCTGAATTATGTTTTCAACCATTTATCCAAGTAAATATTAATATGTCATTAAGGAAATTATATAACTACACAAGAAGGTAATAGATTTTATGGAGTTGAAATTTTATTATGAAGGAATGTTAATATATAAAATTAATATATATTTTCCACCCATACATGATTTGAATAAGGATTAGTTAGATAAAACTATTATCTCATCATTCAATATTTCTCTTCTGATTATAAAGATGTATAAAGATGTCAAATAGTATTTATAGTGTGAATAAATTAAGAGAAATATTTCAATGGTTGTATATTGACTCCTGTTATATACACATTTTATTTCTATCATAAAAAATAATAATAGGATATTACTATGATTACCCATTATTGATTGAGAATGGGAAAAATCATTGTAGATTTTATTTTCAAAAACTCCAAAACATATAAGGAATAGAATACTTTTTGGAATGTATTCGTTCACCTTATGATGTTAGTACAATATATTTTTGAATAAGTGATATTATATTTTTTTAGAATTTATAAAATATTAACTATGTAATTTAAATTTATTTATAGATTACCACATTCTATTATATCTTATCTATAATCATGGAATGCCTCAATGTCCATTATAATTCCTCACCATGAATTGGGTATGGATTAATGTTTTATAACAGAACATTTTCCTCTTATAAATGGATTTTATAAAGAATATTCAATAATCTATTGGATTTTATATGATATTTATCAATTTATATCAATGGTGTTTGGGGTAAACACATTCCCCAAGTTGAGTATTCATAAAAAATTATCATTCACTTATGAATTTATATAGATAATTAAGAATACCTCTATAAGGAATAAATCTATATGACCATTGTGTAGTTAATTTGATAGATAATGAAATACATATTTCACTAATATAGATAATGAAATAAAAAAATTAAATCCATCCAATATGAAATCCTGGAAACTCAATTTTAGTTGAAAATTTATGCAGATAATCGTCAATGTGATCTACAGTTTCCACATATTTAGAAGGTTTTTCTATGAATAAATCTTTGGAATATGTTTTTTAGATTTGAAATAAACATAAATAATATGCATTGGATATTTTTAATTTAAATTATTTTATTAATTATGGATATTTTTTTATCAGTTGGTGCTTCTAATGATTCTCTCTGACATCTATGAGTTGTTCCATCTATCACTCTTTATAGTGGACATACATAATCCTTTAAAATGTAATGAATAGAGAGGAAATATGATTGGATCAATATGTTCAATATGAAAAAAAATCATTTTGATATTTAAGATCATTGAATTTTTCATTTAATAAAAATATTCAATTGGTCAATGTGTGTTGGAAGGAAACCCAACATAAATAAGATACATTGGATTTTGAGGATATGGAGATGCATAAGTTTTCTTTATTGAATATATCATGGTTATTGAATTCCAATAGACAAATTCATTTTTTTCATAAAATATTACTCCATGAGATTTTATGAAATATATTTTTTCTTTCAAATATATTTTTCACTTGATAACATGTATAACATGCAACATTGATATTTAGAATATAACACTATACAATTAATATAATTATGAAAAGATTATATATATAACGTAACAATTAAAATGAGTGGTTTGGATAAGAATAAAAAAATAATTAAAATAATTTATATCGGTAGTAAATAAATAATAGATATTAATAAATGAGTTCTTAATTAATAGTCATCTAGTCATATACATCATAAAAACATTTCTTCTCAAAAAATTGATTTCGTTATTTTTATAAGGAAATATCAATGTGAATTTTACTATATAATAAATTTTATTTAATAAATAACATTAATTTTTTAAATTAACATTTAAAAATTATAATAGAGAATTTTTTCAACTTTTTGATTAATATTAATATGATCATGAATAGAACAAAATAGTTATTTTTGATGAAAATAATTTATTTATTTAAAGAATTTCAATAATTATATTTCTAAAATTTCCTTTAATTTATAATTATTTGAATTCTATTAATATTAATCTAATTTATGTTATTGGTTGAAATTTAAATATTTCTTATTTTTGAAAAACATTTTTTCTTTCAGAAATCATTTTCTATAGATAATTTTATTCACATCATGTTTAATAGATTATTTTTAAAATTAATTCATACACTTGAGTTAATTAATTTATTGAAAATGGATTCAAAATTCAGAATCAATATAACTAATATTATTTAACAAGGCTAACAAAATTTTATTTTTAATGAATAGTTATGCTGAAAATAGTTAATTAATGTTGTTATAGATAAAACGGTATATCAAGTGGTTAAACAAAAATAAAATGGTGTGATATTTAATAAAAAAGTATTTTATCTGACATTTTGACCATATTTAAGCCATATGGTATATATAAGTCATGTCTATTTTAATTTGGAATAAATTTTCATTAGCATTACAATATCATTTAGTATTCCTTTGTGAAAATTTCATTTCATTTCCATATTTTTTCCTCCCCAATTTTTAAAATTTTATCCCTCCCCTCTAAAATTCTTATTTATATAGCCTTTAATTTAGTCAAATTCTTCCTAAATATGTTCTTTTATTTCAGTAACATGTATATGATGCCCAAATTTTATTGGTATACAATACTAGTGTGGTTTTATTTATAACCCTATAGAATCTCACAAAATAAGACGTATAGTTCCTAATCATATATAATATTATTTCATCTTATGACTCCTTAAAATTATCTTAAAAATGATGAAATAACAACATTAGTATCTCCCATGTACATAGATGTTATTATGTTATTTGGTTAACTTATAAACTTATAATCATCCATCAAATGGGAAATGAAATTTTCGATCATGTGGATAGTGGACTAATACCTTAGGAATAGATATAATTCATTTTCCATTAGAACCTCCCATATATAAAAATATAAATTCATTAAAATTATAAATATTAAAATTCAAAATAAAATTATACTTATTTATTTATAATATATCATCTTCCTTCTTGCATTCCAATCCAATTAAAAATGACAATATCTAGCGTTCAAATGTGTGGACTGCCACCTCCATAAAGTAACGTGATATAGATATCATTTTATTTTGAAATTAATATTAATAATGTCCAATTTAATGAATTTATATTGTATACATGATATAAAAATGATTAAATAACAGTTAATTAATATTTATAGTGTTTTAAAACCACCATTTAAATTAATCAAAACAATGTACACTCAAATATATGGCATACCGTCCCCAAGGATAGTGTATTTTATTTTCTATATCTAACATTATTGGATTAATTAAAATAAAAATGTATTTACTATATAAGATATATATATATATATATAATTATTAAAATACAAGAAATTATGGAACTATGAATCTTGAAAATGGACCAAAACTAACGAACTAGAACACATATAAAAATAAATGTAGTCATTACATGACTAAATAATTTTATCTAATAATTTTCATTAAATGTGATATATATTGATGAAATTATTATATATATGGTATTTTGTATTTGATTATGGTTATAAAATTAATTTAAAATTACCAATATTTTTTATACATTTTAGTTTAATGTGTATAAATATTTTCAAGACCTAAGATAGGTATTCTCATCACACTTTTTATCTCTATGGGGAAAATATCATGTAATCCATCTGATTTACATATGTGGTATATGTACATTATATTAAGTAATTTTTCTGTGATCCACATGAAAATTATTGGGATTTCTATATCCACATTATGGTTTTATCAATCATGGTTCATATTATTTATGTGTTACAAAAGTGTTAATATTTTTATGTTGTAATATAATTATTTATTTTGATTTTTTATTGTTACAATTTCAATAATTATATATTATATTTTATCTCTCAGTAAACTGAAGAATTTTCATCCCGTATTTTAATTTCTAGAAATTATTTTTTTTCATCTCATCATCCCCATATTATGAACACATGAGGCTAAAAGAACATATCTTATAATGCCCCACATTATATCTCACACCTGTGGCAAAAATATTTTCTTCTATGTCCAAGTTTTCTATAATGGAACTAAAGATTGTTTGTACTCTTATAAAAACATATTTCAATTAATATAATTTTTTTACATTTTGTAAGAGAAATTAAAATGAATATACTTTTTATCAAGGAAAAAAATTTATTTTCTACTTTTTAAATAAAATAAGAAAGAAATTCGTGTTTTAACACTTTCGATATGAAAAATATTTACCATCATTTTTACCCATTAATAAAATAATAATGTCAATATATTATTGAAATTATTATTTTAAAAAAAGTTTCCAGTAAAATTTGTTATATTATTATATTTTAAATTACTGATTTCAAAATGTAAATATTATTTTATGCAATGAATTCATAAGGATATTATAAGGTAATTTTATTCATTAACGACATCAAAATAAAATGTTATAAATAATTTAATAGAGATGTAATATTAAGATACCATCCTTATCCCTTCATTATATGGTTTATGATTTTGATGGATTTTTTTTATGAAATCCATTCCATTTTATATTGGTAATATTTTTATAAATTTATGTAATGATTATGAAACCGATTTCATTTACACAGGTTATGTTGTAATAAATTGATGTAATGATTATGGTACTTATTTCATTAGCATAAGTTATATAATTTATATATGTTTATCAAACCTATATCATTTCCATTATTTAGGATATGATGGATGATTGAAATCTTATAGAGATATAATATATGGAATTTATGATGCTTTTGACCTATATATCCCTCTAAATTCATTATTTTTATTTGATATAAGAATGGGATAAATAGTAATAGAATGGGTAGGGAATGAAATTCATTATTGGATATTTTCCACTATGATATTCACAAGAGTGAACCACGAAAACTATTATGATTTGGGGAGTGAACCGATTACATTATGATAGTCTTTTAATTGACCATAGTCTTCTAAGGAAATTATTTTTAATTTATATGTGAATAAAAATTCCATATCCTATGAAGATATTATTTTCTCCACTATTTTGTTCAATAATTACTTTATTATTAATGTCTTATCAAATCCAAAAAATTCATATAAATGACAATATTTAATTATTTTATGTATATGGGTTGTTTAATAATGTTATTTTCATTTTGAAATATCATTATTATAATGTTTTAAATCTCCGTCATTTACCCTAAATGAGAATATGGGATAACCTTTTATTATGTTTCCATTGACTAGGTTATTATGGAAGGTATTCTTATATGTCATGTTATTTACGGGTGATTGTTTTAATAACATATTGTCAGACGATGTAGTTCGATTATAAACTAGTTTTATTTTACATTAATATGATTCCAATGTTTACTAACATATTCATTTCATGTGTATATTATTATGATATGTAATTAATATTAATATAATTATAAATAAAATAAATTAATGAGAATTTTTGTATTCATTATTCATAATTTTTAAGAATAAGTGGGTTTTATTTACCAAATTGCAATCGAACTATTTAAAAAATTGAATCCAATTTGGAAAATCATACCAGAATATGGGAAATGAATTATTTTAAAATTAAACCAATAAGTGATGATGAAAAATATAGTGTTTAGAAAAATATTTGAATAAATAATGTTTTTATTTCCTATTCAATCACAAAAAATAGTCTTATATCCTATAATTTTATATTTTATTATGGTAAAGAACTAAATAAAAATTAAATCATATAAAAATTGGAAAATTTAGTTATCAATACATTAAAAGAAATAATTAATTTCATTAATAATCATTATTTTTAATTATTCATTAAAAAATAATAAATTTTATTGAATTCCAAAAAATATCATCCTTTGATTATTTAGAAATGAGGAATTCAAAACTAAAATTAATTTGAAAAATTTATTTTTCTATTACATTAAAATCAATATTATCTATAATACCTTTTAATTCATGGAAACATACATTGCTTTTAAAAAAATCCATTTCTCTTTAAAAAAGATTATATAATATATTTCAATAAAATACTATTAGTGAATATTAATAATAAGAAATATTTGAATATGTGGACAGAACATTGATGTTATATTCACAAACATTTTTTTCTTCCCAATAAATTAATCAAATACTATTGTATTCTCAATACTATGATTACAATATTCCTCAAATGAATGTTTTTCATCAATATAACCGAATTTAGGGATCAATTATTGATTTGAATCATATCAATATTTCAATAACATTAAAACATGAAAAAAAATTTAAACCTCTGAGAAACTAAAAGTATGGGAAACATGTTAGGAAATTGAACCTAATATCTATATAATGTCATATCATCCAATCAATTTATCAAGTTGCATCAAAATTTTACAAAAATGAATAACTCTTCTCCATCGAGATACATTATAAAAAATGTGATCACCTATAGTGAATGAGTGGTATTTCTCCCCTTTATATGAATACATATTGTGTCTTCTGTGAGTCGTCATAATATGTTTCAAAATGATATTTACTAAATTATTAATTTATCTATCAAATATTGTGTCATAAATTTATTTCCACCAACTTCATCCCATAAAAAAAGAGTCAAATACCCCTTTCCATACAACCCATTAAAAGATCCCATCTGTATAATTGAATTAAATGAATATTGAAATGAATGTAAACTAATGAATTATATTGATCACATATTGACTTAAAATCTATTAAACAATCACAATGATTTTATTACATGGTCTCAATTATTCATAATGACCTTACAACAGATTGATAATGATAATATATGGTGAAATGTCATTTATTCCCTTTTTTATTTTTGTCCCTCTCAAAATTTTGAAGTCTACTAGGATTATGGTACAATACAAAAGTGATTGAAACTCTATGTAACCTAAAAATCTTCATGAGATAATGTGATGAAATCTGATGAACAAAACATACTATCTAGATTTGTATTAAATTATCATATTTAGTTAATTCATTAAAAATAAACCAAATAGAATTATTACCAAAACATTTGTTTTCTAATATAACCATGAAATCTAGGGATAAATTTCACCATTTCATATCTGGAAGGGGAAAATGGTAAGAAATTTAATTTTGTAATTTTCATTCAACTACAATAAATTGAAATATTACTCATTTAATGGTAAATAAACAAACAACCTTCTATATTAAATCCCTCAAAGAATAATCTTGATGGTATGTGTAAATTTTAGTTCCACATGGTTTAATGGAAAATGGTGAACTATGAGATTCACTAATTTTATTTTTCATCTACTAGTAATCATAAAGAACACATACAAATATTGAAATCAAATAAATCCTCACAAATAAATATTATACATTTTAAATAAATATATTAAATTTATTTTTCTTTATTCTACAATACTTAATACTCTTAAGATTTATTAATTATGTTTCATAGATGAATTTGTTCCGAGACATGGGAAAAACAGAGGATGTACTTTCAAGAATAATTTCTAGGAAAACAATCATTAAATATTTAATAATCAGTTCATGTTAAAAATATATCATGGTTATTGTATTATTGTTTTCATAATTCATGGATTTCTCTACCTGGTTTAACATAATTAGTTCATAATTAATTTAGGATTCATAATTCATTATCAATATAATCTATATCCTCCAGCACCTATTCAACTCATTCATAAGAAATATATACCTACAAAATATATAATCTGAATATAATTCAGACATGAACATATATAAAGTATTCTTACAAACTATTAAATAAAAAACTACAATTTCTATTACAAGGTCATGTGTATGATAATTTTGTTCATTTGGATCTTATTTATGTGAAGAAGAAACGCATACCAGATCATTTTGCATCATGACACAACCAATTCCTTTTCATGAGGAATTAAAATAAAATAAAATAAAACCATTTACATTGGGAGGATATAAAATTGGATCACTCAAAAATAATATTTTTAGTTCCTAGTAATTGTGATCTTATTAATTTTTACTATGAATTTAACTCATTTTGTTGTTATATTAGTTTGTGGGAAATATAAAAAATATTGTTATCCTAATGCAATAAATAATACATTTTCTATTCCAAGAAAAAAACAAATAATGGGAACATTTTTATGAATATTTATTTATTTTAAATATATCATGAAAAGTTTTTTTCTGAATATATATGGTCATTTATGAATTATAGAATAATCGATAGACGTTTTTCATTATTAATATAAATATTTTAATATATAATTAAATAATCAATAACAAACCACAAAAAACATAAACCATTATTCATGGAAAACTATACTCATATTCTAAATAACTATTATATAGGAATTTTTAATCCCCAAAAGCATAATGAATAAATCATAATTTATGTATATACAATAATGAATAATTTTAAAAATTTCATTTTCAATCAGTGTTGGTTAATAGAACCTCGACCTCAAGTCAACTATCAAGACATAATGAGCACCCCAAATAACATAAAATAATTCATTTCTAGTGTTTATATAAACAATTTCATAATTATGTTATTATTTATGTTTCAAAAATTAGTTCTAGATCTCGTTATATAATAAATATTTTTATCAACTAAAATTGGAGAACACAATGGTGAACTATTGGGTTGATATAATGACTTAACTATAAAATAATAGAACTTTTTTATTTCGTAATATCTTATTGTTCCATTTGATAAGGGTTCTTTTTCAATAGTCATACCATCATGAACTATGTCAATATCAAACTCACCACCCCGGTTGGGTAAAATTTTAATGAACTGATCTGGAGATGATCTTGGAATTATCATATAATTAGAACATAATAATCATGAATAGTTTCCTCAATATGAATAATGTGTGAATGATAACTATCATTTCCATAACTGAACTTCCTATTATCTTCATGATATTTTTCTAAATGTAGAAAATCATTCTAATATAAAAACTACAACTAATATTCAATAAATTATTTATCCTCAAAATCCAACATATATATGTATGATGTTATCAATTCAATACCCAAAGTAAAATTAAACTCTAAAATGGGAAATAATACATGATTTCAGGAAATGTATATCCATATAATTTAATTAGAATATGATTATAACTTATTTATTATATTAATAATTACAATGGGTGTTATTTATATTAGATCATTCATCATATAAGGTGAAAGAGTTTCCAATATACCAAAAACATTCTCTAAAATATGTCAATGTGTTAACTCGCAATGAAAAAATCTATTAGCATAATAATAATAAATAAGGAAAATTTTTGTAGACACATTATCTCATGGAAAAAAACCTAATAAAATGTATGGAAAGTATTTCAACCAGATTTATTTTTATAGTTTATCTTCTTCCCATAATTTTGGGTTTTCATATAAAAGAAATCTCAAATGTGACCCATTTGGAAAAACATAAAACACCTTCACATATTGTGATAAAATTTTTATGTAACACATACATGATCTTTTTCCTTGATGTTATGATCCAAATGACCAATTTTCCACAAATGTAACACGTGATATATTTAAAAAATTATTTCCCAATCTTATTTTTCCCAAAAATATAAATTTTAAAAAATAATATTTTTTTATCATATTTCTTAAATCTATACTTCCAATTTTCCTTCCACATTGATGTAGTATTCTTTTTGATTTGCATGTTCGACTAGTCATCAATAATATCAATTTCCACTATCATTAAATACCACAGAAATTCATTATTACATTATATTTCCGGGGAGTTGAATTTTTTTGTATCATGGATATTATATTGAGTATAAAAAATAAATTTTAAAATCAATATTCAAGATAATATTTAGTTATAAACTTATGAATAAAAAGGACATTACTTCAAGAATTACAAATTATTATTTATCTATTTTCAATTCAATGAATTTATTTTGCGTACTTGTTGAATTTCTTTTGGAATATATTTCTAAATGAATATTTTTGTAACTTTATTCCATTCTAGGAAACATGGCTCTCTACATTGTGAGATATATTTACCATTAACCACAACTGGTAGAATCCACCCTAAAATGAAAAAATATTATGATTTTCCTATAAATAATCTGAACAAACATTGACAAAAAATAATTTTATATAGATATAATCCATCCCCTATATACAACTAATCATGAATATCAACCTGATGCAAGATTTTGTTTCCTCATAAAATGATCCACTATCAACTTTTAAAATTCGGTGTAGATGTGGTTCCACTCATGCATCTTTCCACCTTCATTTACGAGCCATTATAATATATTTATCATTATTAAAACTTCTCAACACCAATTACACACATTATATATTTCTAATTTGAAAGGATATTCTTCCCTCTCTACCTTCCTATTCCTATTTCATTACTTCCATAATGAAAACCCATTATATAGAGATATATTTTAGATGAATAATCATATTAATTTTCAAATTATTTATCCTTTAAAAATAACTATAATATCAATGATTTTATGGGTATTATATTGAATTTTTTTATCCATAATAGATATGAAATCATATCATTGATACAATCGATATTGAACTAGCCATAAATAATATATACTATTTTATCTTTAGACAATAAGTTATTATAATGAATATTCTTAGATCATTTTGATTTATTGTTCTAGTGATTTGGGCAATTATTTTTATGTAAATAAGTGTCAGATAAAACTGTATTAAATTATACTTAGTATCCATTCCCCCAAAAAACAATACTATTATTATATAAAAGTGTACATTTCCTAAATCATCTTGAAAAATAAATTATTGAGCAAAAAACCCCAAAATCATTATTATATTCTTTTTAAAAACACTATAAAATGTTCTAGGTGAATGAAAAGGTCAACAATGGACATAAAAAGAATAAATGAAAATCATTATTTTGTTGATAAAAATAAATAATTTAAATTTTCGAAATAAAATATATTTTCAAAATATGCATTGTCATAAAATAAATAAAATTTTCTAACCAAATAATTTCATAAAACATTTTATAAATAGTATTAAAGGAAAATTATAACTCTTATGTTTTTCATTTGATTAATTAAAATTCATATAAAAAATTCATAATGTTATACCTTTCACACTAATGAATTAGAGTAAAAATTAAATTAATAATAATTTTATTATATTACATAGTGAAATAATAATAGTTTCATAAAACACATTAATATCATATATCAAACATGTAGTTAGCATTTTAAATAATTTCATATCACCCATAAAATAATATTTACAAATTCATTAACCAATATAATCGACATCCATACCTGATACAATAGATGGATTTTATAGATCCAAATGACATTGTTTTCAGTGGAACAACCAAAACATTTTTTGTAAAGGAAACATATTTAATCATACTTTTTTAGTAAACATAACATAATCATATAACATTTAATATTTAAATTTTATCCTCACTCTCCACAAACAATCTTTACAGCCATAGAAAAATCATTACAGGATATTGAACTGTTTATTCCATTTCGTCCTAATTAAAATAATTTAAAATATTAGAAAAATAGGATATTTTATAAAAAACATGAATCCATCAAAATTAATTAAAATATAAAATAATAGTTACAGTAATGTGAAAATTCGTTTTCCTAGTATAACGTCAAATTGAAAATCACGTATTCTATTTTATAAATAATGTAAAAAATTTATATGAATATATTCATTTGAAAAATATTGTATGAAAGAGAAATAAATTACTATATAATTCATTATTTTCCATACAAATACATATAATTAATTTTTAAAAAAATTGTCAAGGGAGGAGAATGATATAGAAAATTAAACTATAAAACAATGAAATAGATGTTTTGAAAGAAATGTTTCCCTTATCTGATTTCATACTTGTCATGTAATTTCATTATTGACCATAATAATGATATTATATTAATTAATTTTTTTAAGTAAAAAATATTAAGTTTTATATCTTCTATTTATTTTATTAAAAAAATTATTATTCATTCACCTTTCTAGTGTGGCTCATGTGGGGCATTTTATTGATATTCGGCCCATGTGTCCAATGTGGCTTCGGCAGGATAAAAATAGTAAATTTGTTAACTATTATATAACATATAGTATAATAATCATATCATAAAAATAAATTTAATATAGAAATTTTTTTTTTATAAAACCATAAATGATGGAAATGAAAAATGATCTATGGTAATATCAATGAGATTGTGGGGTCTATGTATTATTGGGAAAAAATTCGATTTTTCAAATATAATCATAAGAATATAGTAAGTATTAATTCTTAATTATATAATGAACTTTATATAAAAAATAATTTTATTTTTTTGATATTGATTTATATATATTCATTTTGATATATTCATGAATAATGATAACTCATCAGTTCATCGATGTGGTATTCCTCCCTTCCACACAAGCAACATTGAATTTTTTTATGTAAAAACAATTTTGAAATAATATTTTATATTTTCTATTATAAATGTTATAATTTTCAGGAACAATAAACATATTCAATAAATCTATTGTTAAACCCTACCATATGAGGAGTTTATGGTTAGTGGATTACATCAGCCTATGAGGTGGAAGAACATCGGATACATTAACGATTATCCTAGTTCTAACATCAGGTATCCATTTACATAAAAAAATTTAAAAAATAAATATTCTTGTTTAAATTTATTTATGAATGTTGAAAAATATTATAATCAAGCCGAATAATAAATAATAAAATGATTGGTAAATTTGGATTCCTACACTCTAGAAAACGTAGAAATGATTACACAAAAATCGTTTCTAGGATGGGTTAATGATCAAACCATGTATTAAGGGTGATGTGGAGTAATTATACAAAGGGACTTTGGTTGTGATTTTCAAATCCAAACGTAATTTTATGTGATTGTAAAAAATGAGAAGATGATCACTTTTATATGTTATGGGGGGAATATTTGAATTAATTAAATTTAATAATTATTATTAAATTTTTTTCGTATTAAAATGTATCAAAAAATCCTTTCAAAGTCAATAAATTTATGGTTCAAAATAATCACATTAATTAATTTCATTAAATTCATAGGATATTTCTCTACCCTTATATATTGGTATTAACAGTCAGTGAACAATTTTGAGAAAATCAATGATAAAATTGTGTCTTGTACTCTATAGGGATCATTATAATTAATAAAAATGGTTAAATTGACCATAAATGTATAATATATGATACAATTAAAACTATACTATTCACTTGGAAGATTTTAATTTTTATAATAATTTTATATTACTCATTAATCTAATATTTAATATAGAATAACAATAATTTAATTTTTTAGACTATTAAACAAATTTGATTGTAAAGAATTGAAGGACAATATAGTGTTAGAATATTAATAGTTGAATCTAAAAGAATATATTACATTTTTTTGTAAAATTATAGTAAAATTATTACTCTCAAATAATATTATTATTTGAATTCTTGAAATAGTTATTAATTAATTTAGTACTCTTTACACAAGAATTGTTTTCACCTTGAATAACCATTTTTGTAATTATTTATCCACAAAATATTATAAATATATAAACATATTGGAAAATTAATTCAATTTATAATTTTTATCTGAATATATCTTCTATTTATTCAAAAAGAAAATTTCATTATATAATTAAACAATAAAAATAAAAATGTTGACATTTATTTATATAAAATCATATAATGGTTAATGTCATGAAAAAAACGAAAAATAATTCCATATATTAGACTTTTGGATTAATATGTATGATATATAAACATATAATTAAAATTTCGAATTTTTTAGTTTAATATTAGTTAGTGAAATTTTTTTTAACCATAATTTATGGATATAAACTTTACTAAGGTATGAAATATTAGTAAGAATACTAATAAAAAATCCAAAAAATGGACCAATTTACGAAAATTGGAGGAGTTTATTCCTATTATAAAAACCATTTATTATATTTCAATATAATGAAATTCAATAATTCAGCATTTAATTAGCCTTGTAAAATGTGATACAAAACAATTATTTAGATAAATGTGTTTTTTATGTTTTAATATTTTTATTCCAAATTCATCTGTTGCAGCTATCTAAAATTATACTATTGGATTTAATTTATTAAAATGGAAATAATTAAATTTTGAATGAAATTGAAAATATAATTATTATTTAAAAATTAATTTATAGAAATTATAATTTTCAATATAAGTAAATATTTTTAACATTTCATTTGAATATTTTTTATAAAATGATCGAAAATTCGCCATAGTTTGATTATGAAATTTTTAATATTAAATTGAATTTATTTCTAAAAATTATTTGAAAACATGTTTATATATAAAATCATATAATAAAAGAAAACTAATTTTTGTTTGAAATATAGAATTCATCCTTTTCAATAAAAATTTTCTAAATATATGTCAAAATGTGTAATTAATGAATATTAATAGGAAATGAAAATTATTTATCTTCAAATTCCCATGGTTTTTACAGTTATCTTTGTGATTTCGTGATTTATATTGATTCCACATTATTATGATTCTATAATTTTTTCATATTATTCCATGATTTAGTATTGATTATAAATAATCTTTGTGACCATGTTATGCCTCCTCAAAAACATGTATTGATTTACTTTATTCTATGCAATATCAATTACCTAATTAGGATTTATTGCTTACCTAATTTATATATATTCCCCAATATTATTACTTGTATTTTTTAAATTCATATAAAATATAATAGAATGTTGTTAAATGTTGTCATTTTATCCATGTTTAATTTTATTTTGAAATATATCTAATTCCCCAAATACATTATTCCACTCAACGATTTAGGATTATATTTTTTGTATCATTATCTAATAAATGATGAACTAAATTTCTTAATTGAAACGAGTTTTTATAAAAATTATATACAGTTTACTTTATTCATTTTCTAAATCTACATAGAATTCAAGTATATTATTTTGGCTATTTATATTTGTATTCATTTGATATATATATTCATTTATTCAAATTCAACAATATTGATTGTTTTATAGATGTAATGGTATATAATGGAATTTCATATTTCTATAATTATATTGAACCATATGCGAAGATACATTTTTTGGAAGTCTATTAATTGGGGAAATGTTTAGTCTATGGATGAAAATTTCATCCTAATTTGGATTGACAGAACCTTCAAATTTATGTGAACATATAGTGATAATGTGTTTTTCATACTATTTTGTGAAGACAAGATTTATTTACATATAGATAATTTAAATAATTAATGAAAATAAAATTTTTCCACACTACATTTTAGATAATATATATTTATCAGTCCTTATACAACAAAAAATTAAATAACCCCTTGAATAGATTACTCAATTACTAGTTTTAATATACTAAGAAAGTCTCCATAAACCCTTATAATAACACTCATTTTACCTTGGGATAAATAATTATCTCATATTAATATGACAATATTGTAATTCTGAATTTATTATGGTTAATTGCATGTAACTCCTTCTGTTTTTATGAAAATTATTTCCAGAATTAATATATTTATTCCATAGCTTGAGTTACATGTAGCAAAGAGTTAAAATAAAACACTATATAATATTAATATTATTATTTAAACATGAATAAAATAACATAACAAATAAATTACGTGTAATGAATATTAAAAAAATAAATATTATTTATACTACTCATATATAAAATATATTTATTTATAGAGATGTACATTAATTTTAGTAAATTGTATATAGTATTCTAAAATATATTTTTCTACCCAAATTATTTTTATTTTAGAATAATAAATTTGTTGGCGCAAAAAATGTGGCCCGAAACAAAGGAACGAAAAAGGACGGCGCGCTGCCTCGCGAAGCCCCGCCGCAAAGCTCCGTCGCGAAGCCTCTCCGCGAAGCGCCCTAACCATGGAGACGCCACAGAGCTCCAGAGGCGGTAATCCTCCACGAACCCATTTGACGTTCACGAACCGCCGCGAAGCTCCAGAGGCGGTAATCCTCCGCGAACCCGTTTGACGTTCGCGAGCCGCCGTGAAGCCCCGAAGGCGGCGCGCGAGCCCTGCTTCGCGACGCCCCTTCCCTATAAATACTGGACTCCCCCTGAGTCCTGAGGACGGACAATCCGACCTTTCGGCTTCTCCTCTCCCGAATCGTGAAGCACGCTTTGCCCCGGGAATCATGAGCTCCGCGAGGTATTTCTACTTCGCGAGACGACTCTTCTTTGTCTCGTTTTGAGCCCCTCTTCCGAGAGGGATGCCCTTCGCGAAGCTCAAGGGCATTCGCGAAAGAAGGGGATTCCCAAGGGAACCCGGGCAGCCGCGGAGCAATTGTGCTTCGCGAAACACCCAACCCATACGAGTCATCCCTATGCTAAGGCAGGATCGCTCCACTTCGCGAAGCACATTGCTTGGCAGGACCCTGCTTCGCGAACCACGCCTTCTTCGCGAGGCAGTGCTCCGCGAACACTGTTCCACTTCGCGAAGCACCTCCCACTTCCACCTATGCCCCACGCTAAGGCCAAGGCACCCCACTTCGCAAAGCACACTCCTCTGCTTAGTGACTCCTCTTTCCATGCGACCCTCCAGGTTTGCACGATGTGATTTCAAAGTCCCATGGACAACAACTCCCGTAGCGTTGCTTCGCCTAATGCTTCTTCTCATAGGAACGCTAACGGCTTTTTCTTCTTCGCATAGCCACGCTAACGTGGACCCCTCGATGGTTCGCCCCACTACCCCCCATTACCATGGCCTTACCAGAACCTTCCCTTCCCCAAGGACCAGAGGGTACCGGTTATGTAAGTCCTAGGGGTGTGGAGTGAACCCACCTCGTCGGAGCTGCAGGATGTTAAACTGCCAAGCACCACATCCTCAACACATGACATTAAACTGTGACCCAACCTCGTCTCCCTCACGAAGGGTCCCCCCAGCTCGAACATTCTTTACACCACTCGTCTCCACGGGAATGGAACTCTTCCACACATGGAATGATATCCTCCTTGTCGGAGTGGTGTATGTTCGCAGGGGAAGGGCTTCCTCAGAGCGTAAGCCCCTAAACTTTGGTACGGATGATTGCACCCGTGCATCTCTGTACTTCCCCACTACCAAGGTCAGTGAAGGACGTGATAGGGAACGAGGCACCCCCCCTCTGGGCCTCCATCCTGGAGTAAGTCCCAACACCATGGGCCGCCCAACGCGTAAGCCCCTCTTCGCTTCTCACGGACGCACCCTTCGCGACGTGATCGTCAGGTCCATGAAACCTCTTGTTTCTCGCACCGAGCATGGCTCACGTGGGCTTAGAGTGAGAACCGACCCTGAAAAACCCACCTGAACTACGAGGTCATTGATCCATGTCAAGGCATGGTACGTAGGAAGCCTCCACGAGGTTCAAACCCACCAACAGTGGACCAAGGTCTACTTTCACGTCGGTTCACCAGCGAAACCCACCTGAACTACGAGGTCTTTGATCCATGTCAAGGCATGGTACGTAGGAAGCTTCCACGAGGTTCAAGCCCACCAACAGTGGACCAAGGTCTACTTTCACGTCAGTTCACCGGCGAATCCCACCTGAACTACGAGGTCTTTGATCCTTGTCATGGCATGGTACGTAGGAAGCCTCCACGAGGTTCAAGCAAACCCGTTGCTAATTCACGTCGGGTCCCATTCCAGTCCAGTGGTAAGCCATTGCGACCCAGCCATCCGAACTACGAGGTCTTTGATCCATGTCAAGGCATGGTACGTAGGAAGCCTCCATGAGGTTCAAGCCCACCCGTCGTTTATTCACGTCAGGGTTCACTATCGTCCGGCATGACGTTAAACTGCATTCACTTTTGAACTACGAGGACTTTGATCCATGTCAAGGCATGGTACGTAGGAAGCCTCCACGAGGTTCAAGCCCACCAATAGTGGACCAGGGTCTACTTTCACGTCGGTTTACCGACAAACTCAATTCATTGAACTACGAGGTCTTTGATCCATGTCAAGGCATGGTACGTAGGAATCCTCCCAAAGGTTCAAGCCCAACTTCCATCGGACCAAGGTCCTTCTTCACGTCGGTACACTGAAGATGCCCATCGGACCAAGGTCCACCTTCACGTCGGTACGCAGACGACATTCATCGGGCCAAGGTCCAGCTTCACGTCGGTTTACCGGCACCATCCCGAACTACGCAGACATTTATTCCCTGCCACGGGGATACGTAGGAAGCCTCGTCAAGGCTCAATCCCAACTTCACTGTCACCCCCCTGCGATGGTTCCACTTCACTCTCCTTCTACTCCATTCACTGTCGCCCACGGGCTAGCCCCGGTGTCGATATCCCTTCAAGGAGGATCCCTGAATCCGATTTATCCCAGCTAATGCTCTGGTTGGGTTGATCCGTCTCCGCTGGACGTTAAACTCACGGCATACCCTGTGTCGAGCACGGGATGCTGAGGAAAACCTCAGATATGTGTCTATGACATGTAATTCCACGCGCCCGATGTGGGATGCCTCGGGCATCCACGCCCTCGAGAAGCCTTTTGATCAAGGATAACAGACAGACATGCCAGGTACCCCAGCATCCAGACACGCTACTGATGCCTCAACGTGACTACTCCCCTGATCGAAGGTTGCTGCCCTGATTGGACCCTTTGGAATGTCCCGACAGAAGGACTGTAATTAACCAGTGTCCATGGAAACATGGCACTGGGAAGAGTTTTACGAACTGCGTATTAAATCTATAAGGGAGACCCGGACTAGGTGACGAGTTCTGAGGAGGAATCCACAGGAGAAAGAACCGACATCCCATCATCCCGTTTCGATCAAGGAGCAGACGTCCCTGAATAAGGAGCGAATGCAGCCCGCCTTTGGAAAGCGGGAATGCAGGGCAACAAAGCCACGCGTCCTCCTGACAGACGGATGCGCGCGCCCCGGCGGAAGCGTCAGAAACAGAAATGGTGAACCCGACATGAAATTATTCTCCTCAGCATGGAGATTAGTAGCGTTCGAGACACCAGTAGATTGACGTGTCACCGGATCCAGATATCTATTTCCTAGTCCCGCCAAGCAAATGGCGGGCCTGTCGTGAAACTCACCGGCAGTCGGGGTAGTAGAACATGGGGCACTCCGCTCTGCAGCGTGTTGGCGTGGATCCTTCTCACAGACATGGAGGATGGAAGAACGCTGGGGCACTGGCTGTCAATCCTTTTCCTCTCAGCACTGATGAGTTTATCCCTTCATTTTCCAGGAACCAAGTTGCTATTTCAGAGATGCGGTCACCATCCGCTCCTCGCCCGCGCAGGGGCAGGGGCAACACTATGACGGCCACCCCACATGGCGCCACTACCGCCACGACGGCTGCCACGTCACGGAATATGGGGCGTCCACTTCGCCTTTGCCCATCAGAGGTCATCCAATGAAGGGTGATCAACAGCCTCGTGCACAGGTACGAGGAGGAAGGGGTCATCCTGACCAGGGATATGGCCCGCTTGGACCTGGAAGCCTCCAGGCCCCGCCGTCAACGCCGCCCTAACAGGTCGCGCAGGGAGCCCCTGCTCCCCACCCTGAAATTCAACCGTTTCGGGAGCCTATCCCCGAAACGCCTTGATGACTCTTCACCTTACGCTGAAGAGGCAGGCGCTGTCCGTCTCAGTCCGCTCAGGGCCCCGACCCGGGGCCCCCAGGCGAGAGCTCCCGTCTGGCCACGTCAGCGCCGCCGTCCAGCCCCACAGGAAGAGCAGGCGGACTACGTCCCTGCACCGCCTGCACCGGCCCGCCTGACCCAACGTCAGCATCGGGCCCGGGAAGAGGACGCTCGCCTAGGCGCGTCCACGTCGACAGCTACAATGGCCCGAGCCATCGCCGACGTGCATCATGAAGCCCCCACGCGCATTGAGCAGGGTCACCCCTTCGCCCAACCAAGATTGAGACCCCAACCGCCCCATGGGAAGGCTGGGTTGACTCTCCGGGTTGCAGGCCCAAGTAGTGATCGCCGCGAGCTAACCCGCGGTGATGCCACCACGTACGGAGGCCCTCCCCGTACCACTACTCCTCAGAGCGTGGGCCTTCCCCGCTCCGAGGTTCGTCATGGAGGCATGCCTTGTGCCTCCCCCATCCTACAGGAGGACTTGCCCCGCGGCAGTGATGCTCAGCGCGAAAACATTTCCCGTGCCCACTGTACGGGGTATGGGGTCCATCCTTCTGAAGGCACCGTCCATCCGGTCCTTCTCCAACGTGGGGGCCCTCCCTATGTCCTCTCTACAACCGGCGAAGGTCCTCCTCGCCCCAGCAACCCGAGGAGTGAAGGTCGGCCTCGCTCCACTCACATCGACCATGGACGTCTTCCCCATGCTCCTTCCAGTTCCAACAGAGGCCTCGCCCACATGGGTACTGTTCATGGAGGTCCTCCCCATGTACCCTTTGACATTTTCCCTGGTGCCCTCACACCCCGGCTGTCTCGAGTGGGGGCCCTCTCCGCCACGGCACCAGCGCCGCCCCGAGGCTGCCTGATAGGGGTCAACCCTGTCCCGAAGAGCCACCCAGGGGCAGAAGAGCGGGTCGTCACCGCCACAAGAAGAATCCTGGGAAGGCCCATGTGGAGATCAAACCTGCCCGCTTATCCGATTCGGAAGCGGAATACGATTCAGCAATGGAACCTTCCCCCGGTTCCTCCGTATCAAGGACCGGGGTGGGAACCAGACGCGTCAGCCTCGTTCTCCCGGAACATGAGGTCCACCGGATCCCCATCTCCCTCCGTAGATACATCCAGGAGGAAGAGATTCTGAGAACTTCGCAGGTTTCGACCGCGCAGTCACCGCCATCGTCACCCCAAGCGCCCTCTACCTCTACTCGGGATCACGAGGAGCTGTTTTGGGGGTCAACGGTGGTAGAGCCACGACATGACCGGACACCGGTAATGGTGATTCCCGTACCCGAAGCAGTGGATGTTAGCCCGTCCTATCGTGACATTGTGGTCAGGTCACCTCGCTCTTCAGAGGAAGGCCCAGAATTCGGTGGCCAGTCTGCTCGCTCTCCGTATTCTCCACCGCCGAGTTTTCTATCCCAGAGGTCCGCCTCGGTACCGCTACCGGTCCCTCAGCCGCCACCGGTTGATGAGTGGGGTAATGTAGGTTCGAATACCGAGGACGAACCCAGGATCTTCTCGAGTATTCTTGCAGCGGACTACTTCCCAGAGATGTTCTGGCCCACGGCAGCGCTGAATTTCCGCGTACCCGAGTCGCTTACCCCTGAAGAAGTGGGATGCTTTTGTCGAACCCTGTGGGCGACGCACTTCCACCTCCGCTGTGAACGGGTAGTAAACCCCAGGAGTCGAGGGAACTTCGAGCAGATTGGCAAACAGTGCCGCCTGATTGATGCAGCGGCGCTCCTTGTGGCCCAGCACCCCGAGTCGCCCGGTCACCAGAGTGCCCTCTAATGAAAATGCGTTCAGAGTTTCAAGGCACTCCGCAAGATCGTCAGGGAAGCCACCCCCCATGTGCAAGTCCGTGGTTGGGGACACTATGATGCCCTCTTGTTCGATCCTATTCGACGACAACCCGATTCGCTATGCGACATTGAGGACATGCCCTCGAGAGGAATCGCGGTCCACATGGCCGACATTGTGGACAGGGAAGACGAACTGGAACTCCTTGATGGAGACTTCCCCCCAGAGGGTGCACCGCCACTACTCGACCCATCAGGGAGAGTTACCCGTCAGCAGAGGAACCTGCTAGGCCTCCCCGTACCCACAGAGTCGCTGGTACTCGGACGAAACACAGGAAAAGGTAAAGAGCACGTCGGAACCGTCAAGCACTCCGACCCGTCCGCCTCTGTGCCGAAAACGGACGAGGATCCTGAGAAGGCCGCGTTATGCCAGTAGCTTGCTGAGCAGAAGAGGCAGGTTGACGAACTATTGGCTGAGCGCGCCGCAGAGCGGCAACCCGACTATGGTATTCCCAGGCCGGGGCAGCAGGGGCAGGAACAATTTCCCCCCAGTGAGATGCCTCCGGGCAACCCTGATCATGCTACTTCCATGGACAGGGCGGAAGCCGGAACATACGGCAAGAGGGCGCGATACGTCTCGCCAAACCCCCCTGAGCGACGGGGCAATCTGAAGAATCCAACCCGGGTTCCCCCAGTCGCCCAGCAGGTCGTCCAGCCAGTCGACCCGCGAGCAGCCGAAGCCGTCTACCGTGTTGAAGAACCCGGCAATGCGTTATGGTTAGGGATCCCCGTCAAGACAGGGACCCCCACCCGGAGGACCTTATTGCGGCACTCACAGCCTGCCTCGAGGCGTTGGAAACACGGCAGGTTGCGGTCCCACCGGATGGCAAGCCTTATCCCGCGTGGGTGGATAATATGCCCGCGCCTCCGGGTTTTGGGAACCCCACTTTCTCGCCTTTTAACGGGACAGGGGACCCACCCCAGCACTTGGATCATTTCTCTTCCAGGTGTGGCCCCATGCTGGGGACCCCGGCTCCGCAAGAAGCCGCTAAGCTCCGATGTTTTGTACAGACATTGGAAGGTCCGGCA
Organism: Viscum album; assembly: GCA_963277665.1. Taxonomy (NCBI): domain Eukaryota; kingdom Viridiplantae; phylum Streptophyta; class Magnoliopsida; order Santalales; family Viscaceae; genus Viscum; species Viscum album. The sequence goes on along the minus strand of OY728122.1, from coordinate 262,268,602 downwards.
TTCGTCTGGTACAACCAGCTCCCTATCGGATCAGTGACCGGTTGGGAGGATCTTCGCCGGCAGTTCTTATACCAGTTCAGCTCCACCACGCGAAAGACCAGCATTGCGGACCTCTTCATGTACAAACAGAGGCCTGATGAGCAGGTTGCAGACTTCATCGCCTGGTGGAAAGGACTTATGTATTCCCTCGATATGCCACTGACTCAGGAGCAATTACTGACGATGTGTGTGGGGAACATCAAGACAGAGCTGGTACCCTCCTTGATTACCCAGAACTACCCTGGAGGGTTCATAGATTTCTCGGATAAGGCCCAGCTCCTCGAGGAGGCCCTGCAACAGGAAAGTCAGGCACGTTTGTTGCCCCCTATGATCCCAGCCAGGAGGGCCGCCAGGGCTGAACCTGCCGCGGTGGCTCAAATAGAAGCCCCGAGGCAGCTGGAATTGCTACTGGTGGCACCACCCCCACAACCCCGAAGAGGTCCTCCACCTCAAGCACAGGCTCCTGCCCAGCAGCGACCGCCTCAGAACCGACAGGTTCCCCCGCGCAATGCGCCACCGCCACCTAGGCGAGACAACCAGGCGCCGCCTCCTCGGCAGGCCCCTCCGGTCCCTCGACAAGACCAGGCCCCCAGGGCTCCTTACCCGTAAAGAAAGTACCATACCTATTCGTTCAATGAAAATCAGGTCCCTGGCTACTTCTGAAGTGCTCTAGAGAAAGGGATCGTGCGTCTGCCTGAGTGCAGGAGGCCGGCAGAGGCGCATCTCACCGATCACCCCAACTACTGCCCTTATCATTGAATCCTGGGGCACACCCTCAAGCGATGCTATGTGTTTAAAGACTGGCTTCAGGACCAGGTCAACAACAACATAGTCAAGTTGGGCCCAGCGCCAGCGCAAGTGGCAGGCGTCTTTGCAGGATCAGAAATCGGCAGCGACAGTGATGGTGAGTGGCAGCAGGTCCCTAGCCGCGGATCCCAGAAATATGATGACTGGATGGCTCGAAAAACTGTCGTCCGTGCCCAGGGTATCATCCGGGCACGCCTGAAGCAGTCAGAACCTTCAGAAGAAGTAGCTGGTGCCTCCGCGTCGTCTTCACAGTCGACTTCTGCCCAAAAGGGCAAGCAGCAGCGACGCAAGAAGAAGCAACGCGCACTGCCAGTGTCGTCGCTGTCCCGCACTCTCGGAGACTTTATGCCTCCCGAAATGGGGATTCCTCCCAGAATCTGCCCAGCGGTGGATGAATCTTCGAGTGACAGTCAAGGGTACGCTTCGGTTAACACCGTGGAGCTGGTAAAGCCCTATATGACCCCCGACGAGGGGGAACCCCAGGCAGACCTCCCCAACGTTCCCAGCCGACGTCAACGTCAGCGGAATCGCAATCGCGCCGGTCATCGAGGCACGCCAGCAGGCAATTGTGGCCAAGCCGTGCACGCTGTCGAGACCAGGCAGCAGGCTCAGCGCAGATCTCAGCACGCGCAAACCCATCCAACACCCTCGGCTCTGCCTCCACCGTCGTTCGTGCTACTAGATCGGGGGGAGCTGCCTCGTCCGTATCATGGTCAGTCTTTCCCGGCTACAGGCCAGCCTCTGCTGTCTGATCCTCGCCCGGCGACTACTCTCCAGGCTTCTACTAGCAGACAGCAGGACGTACCCAGTGCTAGCCGACCGCCAGTTCAACCGGCAGGACCCGTTGTGCATCCAAATGCCGAAAGACCTCCTGTAAGAAGAGGTTCGCGTTTGGCACGAAAGTACGATGTTCTGAAGCACCTGGCTGGCATCCCGGCGAGGCTTTCCATCCTTGAAGCCCTACGCCTGTCATCTGAAATGCGTGAGGCACTTTCCGAGGCCCTAACGAGACCCCTCCAGTTCGAGACGGAAGTAGCAGCTGCGGAAGCCTTCCATACTGAGATGATTGAAGACGCCGAATGTCAGGCGGTTATCTCGTTCTACGGTGAAGATGATGACCCTCCCATACGGGGGCACATTCGCCCACTGTATATCAATGGCCACTTCAACGGTGTGGAAGTCTGCCGATGCCTCGTTGACACGGGTTCTGGAATCAACTTAATTCCACCCCAGACGCTGCGAAAGCTGGGTCTGTCCGAAGGAGATTTGACTCCCTCTGACCTCAGGATCCAGGGGTACGACAGAACAGAGCAAACCCCGGTCGGCAAGATCCGCCTGAAGACTCAGTTCGGTGGCTTAATTGCCAGCACCGAGTTCATGGTTGTTTCTCAGGACACCACCTACAACGCATTGATGGGTAGGCCATGGCTCCATCTGCATGCAGCGGTCCCCTCGTCGTATCACCAGTTCCTTAAGTACTCACTCAACGGTCGAGTAGGCGTGCTCCAAGGAGACGCGTCCCCTTTCACTTATTGTGAGGCCCGCTATCTGGATGTGGGTTATTACAAAAGTAAGGACAAGCAAATCCTGGTAAGCGAGGATGAGCCCGCCCCGATCACAAGTGATCCCTAGGCAAGCATGGACGACGCCTACATCCTCCCGATCCACCGGTTGGAGGCCACGACCCACGACATGGGGAAATGGTTCATTGTTTCGGGTACGCAAGGAAGTCATGTTCCCGTGTCCAAGCGATGGCGGAAAATCACCTCGTACTCCTACATCAACCAGGCTCAGGTGATCCCGGAACCTCCTACCCCTGTACGGTACCGGGACGTCAAGTTGATGACAACGGCGGTGCGCCATACATGTCTCTTTCGCCGGGCTGGAATTAACCGACTCCGGCCGACACGTCACCACTGCTTTGATATCATCAAGTGTGGCCCCTTGGGCCGAAGGCCAGATGGGATCGGATCAAATGCATTCATTGCTATGGTATCAACGACAAGTGAGTCTCTTGATGTGATGACCGCTGCTGCCCAAGCCGGCACCAGCTGCCCCTCGGGTTTTGAGAGCCCAGAAGTATCTTCCGTCGCGGGAAGTCCCCCCACGGCTGGGGAGGAAGACTTGGAGGATGCTCCCCCAGCCTTTGAAGAAGGCGTCTCTACCACGGTTGATGAACTGGTACAGGTGAACCTTGGTAGCGAGGCAGATCCAAGACCCACATTGATCAGTGCGACCATGTCCCTTGAGAGCAGCAGCAGTATGTAGACTTCCTCAAACAGCACCACGATGTGTTTGCATGGAGTTACGATGAGATTCCAGGGCTGGATCCCCAAGTGGCCGTCTACCGTCTGGGTCTCTCGGCAAAACACCGTGGGTTCATGCAGCCTCCCAGGAAAATGCACCCTTCTCATGGTGCTATGGTGGAGGCCGAAGTTGACAAGCTTATCAAAGCCAACTTCATTAAGGAGGTCCAGTACCCCAAATGGCTCGCCAACATTGTGCCGGTCAGGTAGAATAATGGGTAGATCAGATTCTGCATCGACTTCCGCGATCTCATCGCCACTGCCCAAAGTATGACTTCCCACTCCCAGTGACGGAGCTGCTGATTGACGCCACGGCCGGGTTCCAAGCCCTCTCTTTCATGGATGGGTATTCCGGGTATAACCAGATCCGGATGGCCCCCGAAGACGAGGAGTCCACTGCCTTCAGGGCTCCCCAGGGTACCTTTTGCTACCGGGTAATGCCATTCGGTTTGAAAAATGCAGGTTCCACTTATCAGAGGGCCATGCATCGCATATTCAAACCGATCCTCGGGACATTAGTGGAATGCTACGTGGATGACCTTGTTGTCAAATCACGCCAGCGCCAGGACCATCTCAAAGACCTTGAGAAAGTGTTTGGTTTCCTCCGTTCCCGTCACCTGAAGATGAACCCGCTGAAGTGTGCCTTCGGAGTCACCTCCGGGAAGTTTCTGGGCTTCGTTGTCAGATACCGAGGTATCGAGATCGACCCGGAGAAGATCAAGTCCATCATCCAAATGCCTCCCCCGAGCAACATTCGGGAGCTTCGAGGCCTGCAAGGCCACTTAGCCTATATACGCTGATTCATTGCGAATTTGGCTGGCAAGTGTAAGCCCTTTTCCCGGCTCATGAAGAAAGACGCTGTCTACGAATGGGATGAGGAGTGTCCAGCCGCCTTCGAGGAAATCAAGCAGTATCTGCTCCAACCTCCGGTCTTGATGCCACCCATCTCCGGAAAGCCACTGGTCCTTTATGTGACCGCCCTAGAGAGATCCCTCGGTGCGCTGCTCTCCCAGAAGAATAACGAGGGTACTGAGAACAGTCTCTACTATCTCAGTCGCATGCTTCTCGATACAGAGGTCAGATACTCCCTTATCGAAAAGAGCTGCCTTGTGCTCGTCTTCGCTGTGCAGAAGTTGCGGCACTACCTGCAACACCACGAGGTACAATTGATCTCTCGGGTAGATCCGCTGAAGTACATCCTGAACCGCCCCATGATGACTGGCTGACTAGCACGGTGGGCGGTGATTCTCCAGCAGTTTGATATCAGGTTCGTGCCTTAGAAGGCCGTTAAGGGACAGGCGTTGGCAGACTTTTTAGCTGCCCATCCAACCCCCGTGGATCAATCCCCGGACCTGGACTTCCCCGATGAGACGATCCTCTCAGTCGATCATGATGTCCCGTGTTGGCAAATGCATTTCGACGGCGCCTCCCGGAGTCCCACCGGTAGAAGGCTCAACGACCCCAAGCTCAACAGAGTGGGTCTGGGTATTGTCTTCATTACCCCGACGCAAGCCGTCCTGCCATACTCGTTCCTATTGTCAGAAGGTTGTACGAACAACGAGGCAGAGTACCATGCTCTCATCACCGGCCTCGAGTTGGCCCTTGAGATCCATGATCCCCATCTACATGTGAAGGGATATTCCGAGCTGGTAATCAAACAGGTTAATGGTGACTACGTCATCAGGAATCCAGAGCTTGCACCGTTGCTGGAGTACACCCTCCTCCTAATGGCCCAGTTCTCTTCTCGGCTAGAGGTTACCCATGTCCCACGGTCGCAGAACGGCCAAGCGGATGCCCTGGCTGGCTTAGATGCGTCGCTCGCAGAACCCGAGCAAGATGGTTTGGTCATACATGTGGCCCACCGGAGAGTCATTGCTCCCGTCACCCAAGAGGACCGTGGTAGCCTGCGGGTAAGTCATCTCACCACCGGACCCTCCATATCGGGAGTCCCGGGATCTTCAGATGCAGTGGTTGAAACCACCCCCGACTGGAGAGCACCTTTTGTCGAGTATCTCCAAAATGGTCAGCTCCCGGACGACCGGGCCGAGCGCGAGCGAATCCGACGCCACGCACTTCAATTCACCCTCCAGAGTGGACCCAGTCTTGAGCAGATCCTCTATAAGCGGAGTTTCGATGGTGTCCTCCTCCGTTGCATCCAAGGAGTAGAGATACCTCAAGTTATGCAAGAGGTTCATGCTGGTTCCTGTGGCGCCCATCATGCTGGGCCGAAACTGTCCCATCAAATCCGGAGGTTAGGGTACTTCTGGCCCTCCATGATCCATGATTGTATTGGATACGCCAAGAGATGCCACTCGTTCCAAATACACGCCAACTTCTTGCATCGGCCGCCAGAACCCCTCCACCCCACCAAGTACTCTTGGCCATTTGCGATATGGGGACTTGATGTAGTGGGACCGTATCCACCGGCAACAGCCCGCCAGTGTAGGTTCATCCTGACTGCTACATATTTCTTCTCCAAGTGGGCAGAAGTAGTTCCGCTCAAAGAGGTCAAGGCTCGTTCCATCGTTGACTTTGTGAGCTCCAACATTATCCACCGGTTTGGAGTCCCTCACGCCGTCCTCACTGACAACGGCACCAACTTTCGAGCAGCTGAATTGAAGAAATTGTACGCTAAGTACGACATCCGGTCAAACCATACCTCCCACTACCACGCGCAGGTGAATGGACAGATCGAGGCATTCGACAAGACCCTCTCTAACATTCTGCAGAAGATGGTTGGTCAGAACAAGAAAAGTTGGCCGGACAAGCTCCCCAACTCCCTCTGGGCTTACCGGATGACGACTCGCAACTCTACCCATGTGACCCCATATTCCCTGGTGTATGGAGCTGAGGCCGTCCTACCCATTGAGATCCAGCTGTCGTCGCTACGCACTGCAGTTTATGATCACCAGACATCAGATGAGGTAGCCGAGATCCGTCTAGCTGAATTAGAGGCACTGGACGAGAACCGACTTCATGCCCTGCACAATCTGGAAAGGCATCAGGACAAGATAGCGAGAGCTTTTCACAAGAAGGTTCATCTCCGCACTTTTCTACAGGGTGACCTGGTACTGGCCCTGCGAGCGCCAATGATTCCCGGTAGGAAACCGCCCAAGTTAGAACCCAAATGGGAAGGGCCTTATATCATCCATAAGGTTTACCCCAATGGAGCATACTCCTTGGTGACCACAGATGGAGAGCGTATAACCCCTCCCACCAATGCCAGATTCCTCAAGCGATACTTTGCCTAGGGAAAAAGTGGTCCTGCACGACCCTAAACTGCGAGAGGGTCCTGCACGACCCTAAACTGCGACTTGGTCCCGCATGACCTTAAACTGCATCTCCGTCCTCACTGCAAGACGCTAAACTGCAAGCCAGTCAGGTCTTCCTGACTGAGGCTCAGCCTCAGGCCCCTCGGCCTCTTTGGGCCCCTGGCCTCGTCTCCACCGCGGTCTGGCCCCAGGCCCCCTCGTTTCTCTCCGACTTACCCTCTTACGGGATCGTACGGTGCGGTGTAGGACTACGTCCTCACGTTGGGATCATGTACCATACCGTACACATCCCCGAATGAGATGCCCATCGTCCCGCATGACGTTAAACTGCATGTCAAGAACTACGTATGGCTTGATTACCATCTTCATGGGATACGTAGGAACGCTCGGACGCCTCGTCTTGAGCCCAGCCCCAATCTTTTCTCTTCCGCTATTCCCCCTGGGGATAGTCTCCTTGGAGGATCTTTGTGTAGCAGGGAGTAGGCTTTCTTGTCCCCGCTCATGCAACCCCACTAGCACAAAGATTGTAAAGGTCGCACCATGCGCCCACTCCCTTTCTTCTACCCTCCCACGTCCTCACCGCATGACGCTAAACTGCATGGCCTTCAAGAACTACATATGGCTTGATTCTCATCCTTATGAGATACGTAGGAACGCCCGGACATTTCGTCCGTTGGCCCAGCCCAAAAGCCAAAATCTTCCCCTCGGGTCAAGACATGGCAGGGTGCACACTTTTGTCCCGACCCACGTCGAGCAAGCCTCGACCCGGCTGCACATTCCCCCCTGGAGGTGTTTTCCCCTTTTCGTGGATGAACGCAACTGAGCTTCACCCACTCCTTGACTGGGATTCTGTCACCTTTCACACCCGGAGGGTCCCCCGATAACGGCCTGGATACAATGCCCAAGGGCTCTCCTATGGATACGGGCCAACTTTCCTGAGGGTTTTCAAGCAACAAATCGATACAAGTCCCGCATTGCGAATTTGGTCAACGGTCGACGCTCATTTGTTGCCCCCATACGGGTCACCATAGGAATGATGTGTTTCGAACATCATCAAAAGTGTCCTGGATCTTCGGGTCCACCCCGAGATGCCCCAGGCATCAAGAACAGTGATCCCCTCTGCCCCATCCCAAGGTGACAAATTTCCCCCAGGTGGTGCTAGCGATCCGGGCCACGGCCCATGATTCCTCATAAGGGTGTACGGTGTGATGTAGGAATGCGTCCTCATTCACATCGGGATCATGTACCATGCCGTTCATCTCCCTTTACGAGGCCCAGCCTCAGGCCCTTTGGCTTCCTTGGGCCCCTGGCCCCCCGTCCTCATGTAAGACGTTAAACTACGAACCAGTCAGGCCTTCCTGACCGATGCTCAGCCCCAGGCCCCTTGGCCTTTCCGGGCCGCGGCCTAGGACCTATCTTATAGGATCGTATGGTGTGACGTAGGACTTTGTATTTATTCACGACGGCTTCTTTACCATGCCATACACCTCCCTTTTTTAGGGGTATATTACTCCCATCCTCGTCCAGTATGACGTTAAACTGCATTTCAAGAACTATGTGTGGCTTGATTCCCATCCTAATGGGATACGTAGGACCACCTGAACGTCTAGGCTTCGGGTCCAGCCCCATCTCTCGGGAATCCTCATCCCATCTTGGCCCCTTGGCCTATCCTTCCCCCATGAGGGGGCCATATGGTGTGGTGTGGGATCATGTCCTCATTCACGACGATCTCGTAATGACCATGCCATGCTCCCCCACCCTACTGAGTTGTTTCGTCGATCCTTTTTCTTCGGTGGTTCACCAATATGCTTAAGGGTACTCTGGTTTATTACCTGGAATTCCAAGCTTTACTCGGACACATCCGCACCCGCTTTCCAGGCTTTGCATATCCCCACATCAGGGCTTTCATCATCTTTCACACCCGGAGGGACCCCCAAGAACGGCCTGGATACAATGCCCAAGGGCTCTCCTACCGATATGGGCCAATGCCCCCCAGGGTTTCGGACAACAAATCGATAAAATCCCACGTTGCGAATATGGTCAGCGGTCGATGCTCGTTTTTTGTTCCCACCTCAGTCTAACCCGATACAGACGCTGTGTTTCCATCATGGATAATAGTTTTCCTCTGTCTTCACGCCAACCCATTAAGCCCAAATGCCGGGTACACGATTCACACCCTTCGTCATTTCACCATGTCCGAGTAGAATCTCAGAACCCCCGGTACTTTTCCTCTGTGCACGTCCGCGCATTGGGAGAACAAGCTACATCAAAGGTGTCCTTCGAAACTCTATGCTGACTCCCCTTTGATGGACGCCCCAAGTATTGCGATGAGGATACCCCCCATGTTTCCCACACCAAGTTTATCTCACGTGGGCTTAGGGATTGGGTTAACATCTGTGCTTACTCGGGAGTTGTCACCATCCACGGTCCGAGCTCTAAGACCATTAACTAAGACTCTCATCTGGAACTACGTTCAAGACCCCTTGTCTTCGGACCCAGCTTGAGTTCATCCAATTTACCTCTCTAATCCTGCCTTCAGGACCCTGATCTCAGGGCTGCGTGGCGCAGTGTAAGACTACGTCCTCATTCACATCGGGTTTGCAACAACTGCACCACACACGCCCCCATTCTGAGGTTCAGTCCTCCTATTCCCTATCCTGCATGACATTAAAAGGCACCCTTCAGAACTACGTGTGGCTTGATTCCCATCCTAATGGGATACGTAGGACCACTTGGATGTCCAAGGTTCGGGTCCAGCCCCATCTCCCGATCACCCTCAAAGTTGAGTCCCATGACTCCTTGCAGTGGTTCACCCATGTATTAAGAGTACTCTGGTCTAGGACCAAGAGTGTCAGATTCAACTTGATCAAGTTCCTTCCGCTTGTCAAGCTTCGTGTTCCCCTCCATTCGGACTTCCATCACCTTTCACACCCGGAGGGACCCCCGATAACGGCCTGGATACAATGCCCAAGGGCTCTCCTACCGATACAGGCCAACGCCCCCGAGGGTTTTGGACAACAAATCGATAGAATCCCGCGTTGCGAATATGGTCAGTGGTAGATGCTCGTTTTGTTAGTCCTCATTTCAGGCTAACGCGACAGGATGCTGTGTTGCGAGCATGGTCAGGAGTAATTCTTTGTCGTCACGCCAGCTCCTTCAGTCCATGAATGTTGGTTGCATGATTCACATCGTTTTCCACCCTATCATGTCTAGGTGGAATCTCGACACATTTGGCACTATCCCTCAATGCACCTTTGCATGCTAGGGGGACAAAAGCTGCAATTTGGCGTCCTTTGGGGCTCCCATGGTCCGTGCTCTAATACCATAAACTAAGATCCATTCGGGACCACGTCCAACTTAATTCCCATCCTCATGGGATACGTAGGACCGCCCAGACGCCCTGTCTCCGGGTAAAACCCATTCGGGAAGCCTGTCTCTCTTCCTGTTTCACCTCTGTGTAGGCCCCTCGGCCTAAGGTTTCCCTCTCCGGATGGTGTGCAATTTGATGAGGGATTATGTCTCTATCAATTGTGTTTTATAACACTGCGCACATTTCCCTCCTAGCATCGTCCCTGCTACGTCTGCGCTGCATGACGATAAAATGCATGCTTGGTCCTATAATACGACCCTAAACTGTTACATTATCGTCCTGGCCGCACGACGAAAAACGGCACTGCATTGTGGTGACCTCGTTGTAGAGGAAATCACGTTGGGTATTGGTCACGTTCCATGCCATTTGTCAACGCCCATCACGGCTTGATTCTTGTGGCGACATCACGACCTACTGTTCTAGGCCTGTCTCTTCACAAAAAAAAAACCATCCACCTTAAAGAACAGACAAGATACATTAAATTCCGCTTCTCTTAGTGCAAGGGCTATGCCCAAACTTCCCTTTTCCCCTGGCACTGGTACCTTATCGTGCCACCTTCTAGAACTACGTATGGCTTGATTCTCATACTTATGAGATACGTAAGAGCGCCCGAGTACTTCCCCGCGGGCCCAGCCTAACCCTTTTGTTCGGTCCCTCGACTCAAGCATTTCCTCGGAGAACGCATAGTAAGCAGGACTATGTCCTCATTCACGTCAGGTTTTGATGTCATGCGTCCCCTGATCCCTTTTTCCCATCCATGGTCTGAATTCTATGACCATAAACTACGATCTCCCCAAGGGAAAGGAATCTTCTCCCTCTCTCTAATACGTTTCATTGACGTATTCAGGTGTGTTCTGAAAAAGAGCCCGAAGCATGGGATTTTCACAGGGACATTCTTCTCATCTCATGACCAAGCTTCATGAGCTCGCTATTTGGATCCTCATCCTCTTCCGCATCCAAAAGGACCCTCAGACGACGTGGATACTAAGCTTAAGGGCTCTCCATGAATGCTGGACCTAAGGGCCCTTCAATCATTTCGGGCCAACATCCCTATGGATATCTGACAACATTTGTGACATGGTCCCGTGTTTCGAACATGGTCAACGGTTGACCCTCATTTGTCTGTCCCCATTCTAGGCTAACACGATAGGATGCTGTGTTGTGAACATGGTCAGCAGTAATCCTCCATCGTCACGCCGCCGTCATCGTGATCCGAATCTCGAGCGTCATGATTTACACATTTCCACTCCCTCATGATCAAGTGGAACTCCATCATACTTGGCTCTTCCTCTTCGCGCATCGAGGTGCGCTAAATGATCGTGTTAGTGTCATTGGGCCGGTAGTTACCGAGTGTCCCTTTGTCCTAACCTTCCCCCTTTGTGTTGGGAAATTCCCACCACTACTGCTTGTTTCCCACACCGAGCGCGACTCACGTGGGCTTAGTAGTTTTGGCTGGATGTGTACCAACACAGCCAGGCTGCTCCTCATCTAGTATGACGTTAAAATGCACTTCCAGAACTATGTGCGGCTTGATTCCCATCATCACGTGGGATACGTAGAGACACCCAGGCATTTTACCTACGGTTCAGCCCCTGGAATCCCGAAATCTTGTTCCTCCCCATTTCCAGCCCTTGCCAGAGGCCCTATCTGGAAGAAAGAATGATCTGTGATCAGGCCAATGCGCCCAATCTGGCGTACTTCCACCACGGTGGTGCAACTACCGAGGTGTTGTATTCTGTCTGAACAAACCACCACTCCATGTTCGACGCTTTGCGTGTCCCTTATTCGGACCCTCGTCCTCTTTCATGTCTGAAGGAACCCCCTAACGGCCTGGTCTTATGCCGCATCGGCTCACCTACCATCCTGGGCCAACGTTCCGGAAGACTGGTCATGTTTGGAGGGACCCCCAATAACGGCATGGATACTATGCCCAAGGGCTCTTCTACCGTTACGGGCCAATGTCCTGAAGGATTCATCGACAACAAATTGATAAAATCCCGTGTTGCGAATATGGTCAGCGGTCGATGCTAATTTGTTGTCCCCATTTCAGGCTAACGCAGTAAGGATACTGTTTGTCCGCCACGGTTAGCGGTTGTCCTTTATTGTCACGCCATCCCCACAGTGTTTCGAATTTGGATATCGTGATTCACACTTCCCATTTTCATCTGTTTGAACTAATTTCAGTGCCCCTGGTGTTTCCCCGTTCGTGCATAAGAGAACGTTGGAGAAACGGTAATTCTGCTATCCTGGAAGTTCCTCCTCCGTTCAAGCCTTCCCCATCTTTCAGGAATCTGGACTGGTTTGGGGGAATTGTCGCCAAACGTCCCGCATACATTATAGGGATGTAACAAGGAAATTCAACAGTGGAAATCGTGCGTGCCACGGAACTCAAAACAAAGGAGAAAGAAAGAGTTGAAGCACAAGAGTGTTAATAAAAGTTTCTTTCGGGTTCGCTACAATACTCAAGGGTTGACTTCCCCCATGGATGGGTTGACCCCGTCAAAAGAGAGTTGCAGCTCCGCCACCCGCTGACTTGTGGCGTCCAAAGTCTGTTGCTGCTGATTCAACTCCCGCTCCTCTTCAGCAGCGGCGGGGCGTAATTCGTCAACTCGGGCCCTGGCCCTTTCTACCTCGGCCTGGACGACAGCCATCCTTCCAGAGGTCTGCCCCATATGCTCCTCATCCTCCGCTAGCTGGGCCTTCAATCATGAGACTAGCTCAGACTGCGCATCGAGAGTGGCTGAAAGCTCGTTGGCCCGGATCTGCATCTGTTGGACCTCGCCTTCATCCTCCTGGAGCTTCCTAATGCTGGTCGCCTTCCTCCGCTGCCATCCCACGCTCAGCCCATGATCATGCTCTCGGATCTTCTCAGCCATGAGGTATCGGATGAGCACATGAGGGCGTTGGGAATCCACTCCCCTGGCACAAAGTTCGTGCAACCGCGAGCGGAGTCTATCCATTTCGGCCAGCCATTGCGCTTGGGGAGTGTCCCTGATAAAGCGCGTGATCAGCTTCCACGACTGGCGACGGACTATGCTGCTGTCTTCCTCATCAGAGGCCGTTTCGTCCCAATCCGAGCGTTCGGCAGGCTCGTACGCAGGATATGCCTGCAGGAATTCCTCAGCGGGATCTGCATCTGGTGTTGAGTCTGGTACGACACCTGACGCCGGCGCAGGCACGACAGGACTGGGACTGACCGGTTGATCCTCTTCCTCAGAGTCCACCTCGATGACTTCAGGTATGGCCCTGCTGGTGGTCCCACCAGTGATGGTGTGCGCCGCAGCTTGAGGAGGTGAAGGGACTATCGCCACCATCACCGGCATGCCCCTAGGAGGGACGCCGCCAGACATCCCGACCAGCCTCGCTGCAGTAGCCCACGCCAGTCGGAGAACTGTATGACAGAAAGAGAATAAACGTTAGTTGGCATGGCCTACATGTGACAACGAGGAGACCGGTGGAGGAGACTTACGAAGATCGACCTCCGAGCGCTGCTCCTGGGCCGGTACTGATGGGACTCCGAGACGAGTCCCCCCGTATACTGTTGGAAGGTCCGGAGATTCCAGAGGAGCCGCCTCAGGCCCCCTGGTCCCACCAGACGTAGAACTGGACGCAGCCATAGGCACGGATTCTGAAGGTCCCGCGTCATCACCCGTCAAGGAGCGAGAGCGAGGCCTACGAACAAGTTCCTCCTGCATGGCTCAATCATTGATGAGAAGTCCATAGGGACCCAAAAATAGGTCATAAGGAGAGAAGTTCGGAATGCTACCTCGAGAGCCTCCGCGAAGTCGTCGGATTCTGAGCTTCGGTCTCCGACCTCGCCCTCCTCCAACGGGCTCCCTCCTCCAGCCTCGTCCCCCCGAGAAGAGTCCCCTGATTCCTCCGGAAAAGGGAAGCACTCCCTCAGATCGGCAGCCGATAGCTGCGGGGGCACCGTCTGATTCAACAATACCCTCACCCGATCCGTCATTGGGCGAGGAACACCGCTGGAGTGGACGCAATCCTCCAGCTCGTTCATGTATTGCTCCGCCTCCGCCGGAGACACCATGAATCCAGCCCGAACTGGGCCTATGCCTGGCAATTCCATCCCGAGGCGATTCAGGTGATCCCACATCTCAGGTGGGCTGAGGAATTGCCGGTTGACATCCCAAATGTCCCAATCTTCCAGAAAGACAACATCTTCTGCCATGTCAATGTGATGCAGCCGCTTCCCCGGAGCCTGAGTGGATATCCTACGGAATCCCCTCGGTGGCCGCCCCTCCGGATGACCCTGCTCTCCCGGAACCACCGGATCCGCCGCTGCTGCCATACCCTCGGCCAGTGCGGGTCTCGCCACCATGGCAGCCCCGCTGCCGCGAGCAGCCCTAGCTTCCCTCTGACCCCGACCTCGAGATAAAAGAGGCCCACCGTCACCAACCCAGATCGTTGGCTGCTTCAGCATCTCCCCGGGATAAGCGGCCTCCCAGTTGATGGCGTACTCCTTCACTAAGCCGAAGGCGGAGGTGGACGAAGGAAATGTGATCTGCATCTTTCCATCCTCACGTGTGAACATGAGCCACAGCTGCCTCATCACACACGGGTGCTCTTCGTGACACACCTCCCAGTATACCTGCGGGGTCAGCCGCTGGAGGCACCAGAACTGCCTCGAAAAACGATGTGGGGTGTACGGTTCACAGATTGGCTCACGATCTATCTGTGCCACCAAAACTCCACCTCGGAAGGCCAGGAGGTAAGCCCGATGTTCTTCCGTTCCCCGTCCATCATCAGTAAGCCTCCCCGTCAGCAGTGGGAAGGGATGAAAGTTGAACTCGTCCGCCCTCCACACCCTATTCAGCACCATCGGAACGGCCAGTTTGAATGGGAAGCTCCCAACTGCGTTCAGAATGGAGGGGCGAAAGTCTGATCCCGGTGGCGAAATGGGGTTTGGATACTCGTAAATCCCCCTGATATGCGCCGTGATCCACCCATACAGGAGGTGGAAGGCCCCGCATATTCTTGGCGGCTTCTTTCCCTCGCTAATACCCTGCAGCATTCTGTATAGTTTGGCGAGCATCGGGATCCCCAGGTTGATCCGCTGCCCCATGGCCAACATCGATGCCATGATGAACGAGTTGGGCCGTACCCCCATACTTGTATCTCTCACCGGTAGGATCCACCCACAGATGAGAGCCGCGATGAACACCGCCAGCCTGACTATTGGCTGTTGTTCAGTGCTAACACTGAAACCCCAAGTCTTCCATTGGCTGTCCTCCAAAACCCGCCAATACGAGTGCCCCTTGCCCCGCTGGGCTGCCCTTGGACATGTTCGAGGCCTTGGAGGGAACTCTCGATCTTCTGGGAAGTTCCGGAAGCGTTTGAACCATCTTCTGAAGTGGACATCCCTCACTGCTTCCTTGTCCTCTCCAGGGACAAGTGCCATCAGCGCTGACGCCAGCCGCGGCATTTGCTCAGCATCTCCCCACACGCTGGAAATGGGGAGGAACTCGTAATACATGACCCCCAAGATCGGGACCCCAGAAACCTGGTAGACAGCCCACAGGCTGATGCCCACCTCCCCGTGATGCAGGTGAAAAGTGTTGGTTCTGGACGACCATCTACTCAACAATTCCGGCATCAGCTGCTTTGGTTGGTAAATGTGGAACTGGGAGGCCCATGCTGCCTCATACAATACCACTCTCCTCAGATAGGACTCGAACTCCTCGCATGAGGCGCCTACCCAGTAGGCCTAGGCCCAGTCATCGGTAAAGTTGTCGCCCTGGCGCAGGTCCCACTCATCGGACCATCCCTTCTTCGGATCCTGCAGAGCCGCCTTCAGCATGGTGCGATAGAGAGGAGGGGACGTCTCCGGTTGCAGTGGCTTCCCATCAATGTCGTTCACATGATTGTAGAGGAAATCAGCAGTGACGGGTGTGAAATCCTCTTGTGCATGACCATCGGCCGCCCTGAACCATTGGTGCTGGCATGGTGTGCTCCTGAACCAGCAAGCTGGTTCATCCCTTCTTGCCTCAGGGATGAAGACGTCATCCCTCATCCCGAAGCCATACAACGGCAGTTTCTTGCACTGCGGGTAATCCTTCTGACCTTCCGACAGCAGGTCTGTTAAGGAAGTGTGGTCCGAGTGGCTCCGAACCATTTCCCCCAATCCTGGACGGTTGGCCATGTCATCTCGACGAGCAGCATCTGCGAGGACCCCAAGACAGCTTCTTGATGGGCCATTTTAACTCTGGCCCTCAGAAAAGGATTCTTTCGAATGGATCGCGAAGCTCGATCGCGAAGTCGGACCGTGAAGGTCGGTCGCAAGTTCAAACCGCGAAGTCCGGCCAAGGCAGACAAGCAAAGGTTCGCTTGGCACAGACGCGGAGTCGGAGACCCGCGGTTCGCCGCGAAGCTCGATTCGCGGAGGGCTGTCGCAGAGTACGCGGAGCTTTGAGAAATCGAGAGCACAAAAAGACAAGGAAGGCACGTAAAGAAAAAAGAGGGCGGACCCCCTATTTATAGGCGATGACCTCGGAGCATCGCGGCGCGCCTTATCCGCGCGAAGCATCGCGGCGCGTCCGGATCCGCGGCCCCGGCGAGCATCGCGGGCCCCCTTCGTGGTGCTTCATCGCGAACCACCGACAGTTTTGGCGATTGTCCCTCAGACTTCGACCCTTCTCCCTCCGTGGCTCCAAGTATGAGGGGGGGCATTTGTTGGCGCCAAAAATGTGGCCCGAAACAAAGGAACGAAAAAGGACGGCGCGCTGCCTCGCGAAGCCCCGCCGTGAAGCTCCGTCGCGAAGCCTCGCCGCGAAGCGCCCTAACCATGGCGACGCCGCGAAGCTCTAGAGGCGGTAATCCTACGCGAACCCGTTTGACGTTCGCGAGCCGCCGTGAAGCTCCAGAGGCGGTAATCCTCCGCGAACCCGTTTGACGTTCGTGAGCCGCCGCGAAGCCCCGAAGGCGGCGCGCGAGCCCTGCTTCGCGGCGCCCCTTCCCTATAAATACTGGACTCCCCCTGAGTCCCGAGGACGGACAATCCGACCTTTCGTCTTCTCCTCTCCCGAATCGCGAAGCACGCTTTGCCCCGGGAATCATGAGCTCCGCGAGGTATTTCTACTTCGCGAGACGACTCTTCTTTGTCTCGTTTTGAGCCCCTCTTCCGAGAGGGATGTCCTTCGCGAAGCTCAAAGGCATTCGCGAAGGAAGGGGATTCCCAAGGGAACCCGGGCAGCCACAGAGCACTTGTGATTCGTGAAACAACCAACCCATACGAGTCATCCCTATGCTAAGGCTGGATCGCTCCACTTCGCGAAGCACATTGCTTGGCAGGACCCTGCTTCGCGAACCACGCCTTCTTCGCGAGGCAGTGCTCCGCGAACACTGTTCCACTTCGCGAAGCACCTCCCACTTCCACCTATGCCCCATGCTAAGGCCAAGGCACCCCACTTCGCAAAGCACACTCCTCTTCTTAGTGATTCCGCTTTCCGTGCGACCCTCCAGGTTTTCACGATGTGATTTCAAAGTCCCATGGACAACACCTCCCGTAGAGTTGCTTCACCTAATGCTTCTTCGCATAGGCACGCTAACGGCTATTGCTTCTTCACATAGCCACGCTAACGTGGACCCCTCGATTGTTCGCCCCACTACCCCCCTTTACCATGGCCTTACCGGCACCTTCCCTTCCCCAAGGACCAGAGGGTACCGGTTATGTAAGTCCTAGGGGTGTGGAGTGAACCCACCTCGTCCGAGCTGCAGGACGTTAAACTGCCAAGCACCACGTCCTCAACACATGACGTTAAACTGTGACACAACCTCATCTCCCTCACAAAGGGTCCCCCTAGCTCGAACATTCTTTACACCACTAGTCTCCACGGGAATGGAACTCTTCCGCACATGGAATGAGATCCTCCTTGTCGGAGTGGTGTATGTTCGCAGGGGAAGGGCTGCCTCAGAGTGTAAGCCCCTAACCTTTGGTACGGATGATTGCACCCATGCATCTCTGTACTTCCCCACTACCAAGGTCAGTGGAGGACGTGATAGGGAACGAGGAACCCCCCTCTGGGCCTCCATCCTGGACTAAGTCCCAACACCATGGGCCGCCCAACGCGTAAGCCCCTCTTCGCCTCTCACGAACGCACCCTTCGCGACGTGATCGTCAGGTCCATGCAACCTCTTGTTTCTCACACCGAGCATGGCTCACATGGGCTTAGAGTGAGAACCGACCCTGACAAACCAACCTGAACTACGAGGTCTTTGATCCATGTCAAGGCATGGTACGTAGGAAGCCTCCACGAGGTTCAAGCCCACCAATAGTGGACCAAGGTCTACTTTCACGTCGGTTCACCGGTGAAACCCACATGAACTACGAGGTCTTTGATCCATGTCAAGGCATGGTACGTAGGAAGCCTCCACGAGGTTCAAGCCCACCAACAGTGGACCAAGGTCTACTTTCACGTCGGTTCACCGGCGAAACCCACATGAACTACGAGGTCTTTGATCCATGTCAAGGCATGGTACGTAGGAAGCCTCCACGAGGTTCAAGCCCACCCGTCGCTAATTCACATCGGATCCCATTCCAGTCCAGTGGTAATCCATTGCGACCCAGCCATCCGAACTACGAGGTCTTTGATCCATGTCAAGGCATGGTACGTAGGAAGCCTCCATGAGGTTCAAACCCACCTGTCGTTTATTCACGTCAGGGTTCACTATCGTCCGGCATGACGTTAAACTGCATTCACTTTTGAACTACGAGGACTTTGATTCATGTCAAGGCATGGTACATAGGAAGCCTCCACGAGGTTCAAGCCCACCAATAGTGGACCAAGGTCTACTTTCACGTCGGTTTACCGAAAAACTAAATTCTTTGAACTACGAGGTCTTTGATCCATGTCAAGGCATGGTACGTAGGAATCCTCCCAGAGGTTCAAGAACAACTCCCATCAGACCAAGGTCCATCTTCACGTCGGTACGCTGACGATGCCCATCGGACCAAGGTCCACCTTCACGTCGGTACGCTGACGACATTCATCGGGCCAAGGTCCAGCTTCACGTCGGTTTACCGGCACCATCCCGAACTACGCAGACTTTGATTCCCTGCCACGGGGATACGTAGGAAGCCTCGTCAAGGCTCAATCCCAACATCACTGTCGCCCCCCTGCGATGGTTCCACTTCACTCTCCTTCTACTCCATTCATTGTCGCCCACGGGCTAGCCCCGGTGTCGATATCCCTTCACGGAGGATCCCTCAATCCGATTTATCCCAGCTAATGCTCTGGTTGGGTTGATCTGTCTCCGCTGGACGTTAAACTCGCGGAATAACCTATGTCGAGCACGGGAAGCTGAGGAAAACCTCAGATATGTGTCTACGACATGTAATTCCCCGCGCCCGATGTGGGATGCCTCGGGCTTTCACGCCCTCGAGAAGCCTTGTGATCAAGGATAACAGACAGACATGCCAGGTACCCCAGCATCCAGACACGCTACTGATGCCTCAACGTGACTACTCCCCTGACCGAAGGTTGCTGCCCTGATTGGACCCTTTGGAATGTCCCGACCGAAGCAGTGTAATTAACCAGTTTCCTTGGAAACATGGCACTGGGAAGAGTTTCACGAACTACGTATTAAATCTATAAGGGAGACCCGGACTAGGTGACGAGTTCTGAGGAGGAATCCACAGGAGGAAGAACCGACATCCCATCATCCCGTTTCGATCAAGGAGCAGACGTCCCTGAATATGGAGCGAATGCCGCCCGCCTTTTGAAAGCGGGAATGCGGGGCAACAAAGCCGCGCGTCCTCCTGACGGACGGATGCGCGCGCCCCGACGAAAGCGTCGGAAACAAAATTCAAGTAATTTTTTTTTAAATTAGAATCAGTATTAAAAAAAATAAACTAAATTTTGGAAAAAAAAATTAATAAATTTTATTTGGGTTATGTACTATTAGTTTTCTTAAAAGGTTAATTTTTCCTTTATTATTTAAAAATAATGATTTTTAATTCAAGAAAAAAATATCATTTAACAAATTCTAAAAGTTCCATATTTAAAAAACTTATTTTAAATTAAAATTTATTAATATACCTCTTTACTAGTCCAATAAATGACATTTCAAATAAATTCAACTTAATTATTGAATTTAATTTTTTCTATGCATTTTTTAATTTTCTCATTGGAAACCAGAATTTTCATTGGTTCTATGGGATTTTTAAATAAAATCCACATATGTGAATGTAATGCAGAAATATGGATTCCATCACAATAATTATGTTAATTAATATTTTACAATATGTTAAAATATTTTTTTGTCAAAATGAATACAATAAATATTTAAATTTTTTTATCGTGGTTAAGGATGAAATCGGGTTTCCTGTGGTTAAAAACAACGTAATAGATAAAATGTCATATTCACTAGTTAAAGTATAATAGGATAGATATATTTTTTCTTTATCATAATTTGAGGTTATAAAATATTCCATTTAAGAGTCTTATAGAATATATAATACATGGGATCTCTTATTTATTTTTGTAAATTCAATGTTCATCCTCTACCCTATATATAAATGGGAACCCCATCACATCTAGAATTCAAAAGTAGAATTGTTTTTTTAGAAATTATCATCCCAAAAATTCTTCTTTAATTTTATTCTCATAAAATATTGTCCATTTATTCATTTTGAAACCCTACATTGATGTCTTTCAGTTCAATCCTAGGGTGGTTTTCCAAAGAATATGTTACATTATTTAGAACATGTTATTATATTG
Organism: Viscum album; assembly: GCA_963277665.1. Taxonomy (NCBI): domain Eukaryota; kingdom Viridiplantae; phylum Streptophyta; class Magnoliopsida; order Santalales; family Viscaceae; genus Viscum; species Viscum album. Next base: position 262,248,075 of record OY728122.1, on the reverse strand, counting down.
TTTATTATTCTAGAACATTCATTTATTTTTAAATTTTGATTTTATATTAACTATAGTAGATCCAATATAATGATATTTTATTATCTTAATAACATGAACTCTATCCATCTCATCTTTTGTAAAATCCAAAAATGAAATGGTAGATCATGTGTGTGGTGTATTGAACCCTGTGAATTTATGTATTATTTTTTACCTCATGGGATATATAACAACTGGGCCCCACTGATAGTACACTCACCCCACCATAATATGGTCGTCAGTTTTTGGCCATCTATAAACCACCAGTTGTATTGGAGTAACATGGTCCCCACCCTGGGGCCCACCCACTTTCTAGAACAGGTCATCCAACTAATGGTTGTCCCCATAGGCCAACACATGACTCTTCTAGTGTTCTTTTTCCTCATTCACACATACCTTAGGAAACATCGCAAAATTTCACCCATCATGTTCACTACCTCTGGAGAAGAACACATTACTATGGAGTTATAATTAGGTTAGATCCTGAAAAGTACAGTTCCTCTTATTAACATGAGTCAATTCATTTAGTCATTTAAACCTTTATCATTATGGGGTTTCATATTCACCACCCTAGAGAATGAATTACTTATTGTAGACCCAATCTGTCAACACTATTAGTGCACCACACTTAAGACTAGGTACCACCTCTAATACAAATTTATAACAAAACTACCCCAGTTCTCATAAAACTTGGTACCCAACCCAATCTGTCACACACCCAAATGCAGTTCTTGATTCCCAAGGGCTGGCAACAAGCACCCGAGCAACAAACTACCAATCCAAATGAACAATTTCACCCATCCTAAAAGGCCTGATCACATATATTTTCTATAAATAAGAAAAATTAGAATACGTACCAATATATATATATATATATATATATTCCATAACTATAATGAAAACATTAGAAACAGAAAAAATGAAAAAATAACTAAAAACTAAAAAAAAGTTATGTCTGGCTACAAGTAACTCAAAAACAAATAGTTACTCCAATGATTTCATGGATGAACACCAAGCATGTCACCACCAGTTACCCATCCCATCATACATGAACTTCCCCACCTCGCTACAGCATCATTCCTTTCACTGCACTAGAATGAAAACAATGGTATACACACCAGCGAAGTAGTGCACAATGTGTGAGCAAACATGTTCAGTAGGATCCCACCCAGGTATTGTATATAAATTATCTGTATAAAAATTAATGAATGATTTCATAAAATTTATAACATGGCATGATAATCCGTAATGAAAATTTATAGAAAACATGGTAAACATTCAATTTTAAATAGATCTAAACAAAATGAAGTATATCAGCTTCAAAACGAATTTTCAATATCATTTTTTAGCATAAACATACATATCAAGGCTTACTCTGAAGTCTAAGAAATAAAAATATAGAAGCACATGTGTCAAAGATTCATGGAATACACTAGTTCAAGGCATCTGATTACTTATTCACAAATAATCGTGTGTAAAAAACGGATCCTGGCATAATGGTCCTAGGAAGAAGTGGAAACCCAAAAGTTTAATCCAATGAAAATTTCAATATCAGTCTCCTAGAACAATTGTCCTTAGATATAACAAAATTTCCTAAGAAAAAAAGTCCTTTATAATCATGTTGAAATGGATGATATCCTTAGGAAAAAACTTCCACCAATGTACCCAAGGTAACCCATGTGCTCAATATCATAAATCATTTAAAATGGATTTTAAAAAAATTCAAAACCTTTTCATAATCATTTTTTAAAATGCTAGTGGAATTTCATTCATTTGAAAACCCTTTTTCATCACACACAATAACTCATTCCATTTCCGTAAATATATTTATAATGATATAATAATTATGTTCATTATCATTGGCAAGATACAGAACCACATAACTCATCATTCGAGCCACACATGACCACAGTGGAATTCAAAAGAAACTAAACCCAACAACATCGTCAACGAAGGCCCTAGAATCAAACCTGAACCTCATGGTATTGATTACAAAAATATGAAAGGGGATTAACAGATGGAAGATATCCCATGTACCTCAATAATGAATATTTTTCACATAAAAACAATCTAAGGAATGACATTGGATAAAAGATCTCATAACGAGTCAAGATGAGGATATGAAGAAACCTCCAAATTTGATCATTGAATCTGATAACCCAAGTCTAGGGCACTATCATGATCAATAAAAAGGAATAATTAGAGAGAAAACATACCTACAGAGAAGCAGTGTGGATTAAATGATGAATTAGAGATGTTATGATTGATCTAGAAGGATAGACACCTCTGAAGACACCTTAGAGAAGTTTAGAGATGAGAACCTTGATGATCGGGTGGGAAAAAGACGTGAAAATTAGAAAAACACATGACTTATATCTGGCCATGGTCCTGGTCACTATATATACCCCTTTTTCAAAGCATCTGGTCTCTATATGATAATTTACCACAAAAAAACATCACCACCGGTAAAAATAAGATATTTTACCTCTACATTGTGTTTCCCTCGGATACACAATGTGTAGCTACTCATTACATTCTCACACCATGATCCCACATTCATGAATAGAATCCTGTTACCAATAAAAGTTGTGTTCATTTGGTACATATTGATTAACAATAATATAACCTACAGTAATCCTGGAAAATCAAATCTAAGGATTTTAAAAATAAGAAGGTGTCATATAAAAAGGGAAAACATACTCGATTAATGTAATGGGATGTCATAATCTCCCCAATATAAGTACTTTACGTCATTGGCATGTCATGAGGAATGTGATCTCCTTTGAAAAGGATGTGTCCATTTCTCAACTTCAATGACTCACATTCCCAACTCTTTTGATAATATATTCCAAGGGTCCATATAACTATAAAAAAAGGAATTGACTTCCCACTCTAGACATTCTCTTGACAGTAAACAATCACATTTGGATTCTCCAAAATAGAAGTATTTGGTTCTAACTCAATTTCATCCCAACTCAGAATATGAGTGGGTTCATGTTGGAAAATCATGATCTGAGATATGTTGAAAACATCAAGAATTCGAATAAAATTAGTAGTAAATTAAAACTGTTAATAACCCTACACATGTTTTTCAGTGATCTAAAATAGTCCAACATATCTTAGATCCAATATCCTTGTTTTTTATGTTGAGAGGTTCCAAACCAAGAGAAACATCCATGAAATCTCTGTCACTATTGGAAGACTCCATAGGACAATGTCGTCGATCCTCTTAACATTTTTTCCAACTCTGTGATGTAACTAGATGTGTTCTCGCATCCTGATTCATTATTCCCAAATCCTAATCAAGGATTTTTCCAACCAATTATACTTTTCCCACCTCCGTCAAATAGAGAGGTGGTCTACATATGATACCATATAATGCATCCATAATGCCATGTAAATCGATGACTAATAACTAATTCTGTATAAAACCCAACTAATCATAGCTTTTAATACAATGATCCACCCAAATCTATGACACGAGAATGAAGAATATCCTCTAGAATCTGAATTACATGCTCTGTCTGGCCATCTATCTCTATATGGAAGGTTTTTATCAACTTGAAATGAGTCTCCATTACCTCTTAAATACTCTACCAGATCCCTGAGGTAATACTAGGATCCCTATCTAAAACAATGACATATGTACTCCCATGTAACCTCATGATCTCTTTCACATATACATTACCCAGATCATCAACTTTATTGGTGACTTTTATCAGAATGAAATTCAAAGACATCTTCAACTGAAAAATGAGCACTATATATCATTTTATCCTTTGGTTTACCAAGAAATCTAACATAAAATATACAGACACCTCATCCCACTTCCAAACCATCGTAGGGAGAGGCTGAAGCAAACCATAGGGATTCATGTGATCAGCCTTATATGTATGTAGTTGTCACATCCAAACACATAATATGTAATTCCATTATTCATACCCGTCCACCAAAACCATCTTTTTATATCATAACTCAAATTTTTGGCACCTGGAAGAAGGTTCCATGAAGAGATATGACGGAAATACCTAACTAAAATTCACATAGCTGCGAGGATGATAGCTCGATTTCTAAAGTGATGTTTTCCATCTGAAGAAAGAGTCCATCTAGGAACTGTCTCCCCACCATAATGGGTTTCTAGAATTTTCTAAACCTTGTCATCCTAGTTTTGACAATTAATGATATACTCCATGAGATATTATGATATTTTAAAACTAGTTAAAAACATCCTTGAAACATTCTTCAGAGAATCCAATTGCAACTATTATAAAATACACATATGATTCCACTCTTCCATTGATTCCAGAATAGCTTGTGATGGTACCATCGTAATTAGATCATCTACAACAAAATTTCAATTCCTCTGGCTGTAAGTGATGTTGAAGTTAAATTTATGAAGCTATTATATCTATCAACTCTATCTGATATTCATGTTCTATGAGGAAAATATATATCACATACATTTATTGTTATAGAATACTATGAACTTCTCCCCAAAGAGATAGTACCTTCAACAGTTAACTGCATGCATCACCGCAGAAAAATCTATATTATGAGTGGGTAGTGTTTCTCATGTGGTCAGAGTTAAAGAAATATGTAAGATTCCATGTGACCATACATCATTAGCACAAATCCCAAACATGCTTCAGAGGCATCACAGAACACCATGTACCCCATACTGGGCACAAGTTAGATCAGAACATGTGGTTATTCTAGATGTCATTTCAGTTCATCTAGAGAACACTAAAACATCGCATCCCATGAGAATTTGACTACCTTCTTGAAAAGTGATGTCTTTGGTGATTCTGTATTAGATAAATCCATAATAAAATATCAGTAGTATTAAAGGGAACTATGTATGCTTTGTATCTCAATGAAATTCAATGGTTCTTTCTAGGACAAAACATCATTTGGATTCTACGGATCAATTGATAAACTATTATTAGAAATTTCGTTCCCAAAGAATATCACATCGTCAATACAAGATCTTTATTTTTAATTCATTCCACACTGATAGTGATTTCTCATAATCTCCAAAACAAAACTCATATTTTTCTCTTGATCGCAAAAATACAATGAATAAACTAGAATATCATCAATGAACACTACCTCAAAAGTGTCTAACTATTTGTGTAATATCTAATTAATCATTCCCATAAAAAAAATAAAGTGTTAGTCAGGCCCAAATTCATCACAACAGATTCATAATTTCTGTACATGCTTCTGAAGGCCGTCTTGGGTATATCAGACACCCAAACATTGAGATGATGATAACCTGAACGAATATCGATAATAAAGAACAAATTTTCTCCCTTCAACTAATCAAACGAATCATCAACACTAGGAAACAGATATTTTTTCCTTATTTTTACCCAAATTAACTTCTGATAGTCCACACATAACCGAAGTGAACAAACACCATTCATGGAAAAGAGAATAGAGGCATTCCAAGGAAAAACACTAGGGATAATGAAACCTTTGTCTAATATGTTATCCAACTGAATCATGAGCTATTTTAACTCCACTGGTTCAATATGATAAAACAACATCGATATTAGCTATGTACCTGGAACCAGGTCAATCATGAACTCTACCTCTATCTCTGGAGGAAGACCAGAGATGTCATTTGGGAAATTGTTAGTAATGTATCAGACCACTATAGGAAGATCCTCAACAGATGAAATTCCATCGGGCTCAAACACAACATAAAACACTCAAACTCTTGAGCTCAGTGGAGGAAGATCATTCATTACCTAACCTCAGTTATGCCCTCCCTTCAACACATGACCTCTCACATTGGTAGCATGAAATGAAACATGACAATGATAACAATCAACATCATCTCATTGAAAGACAATACAATTCATACCGATGATTACTCCACACAAATCATGATCAAGAACAAGAAAATCCCTGACCAACTCTATTTTAGAAATCGTGATTGGATAAGGACACTGGAACCCCTTCACCTTCCTTGTTCCAAGTGTTTTAGCTAACTCCATTATAAATAGAATCAGTTCTATTGGAGTTTTATGCATATCAGCAAAACATGCAGATAGAATGAGTGTCAGGCACCAATATCAAACAATGTAGTTGCAACTAATACTGAAATAAGAATCATACAAATATTTGTTTCCATACGTACATAAATTTATATTATAAACTCATCTACTACATATAAATGATTCATATCTATGGAATTTGGATGAAGAACTATTTTCTATGAATATTCATACATCACTGCAATATCTTTAGGAGCCAAAGAACCTATACCATAATAAGGTGTTTTCATATCCTAACAAAAACTGTGTAGATGGCCGACAAATTTAAAAATATTTCACATCTCCATGAGTTTAGGACTACAACATCTAGTGTGACCCCCACCACCTCTCACACATGTTTCACATAAGAGGATCATTTTCATCTTCAAAAATATATGTGGGGGAGTCTTTCTATTGAAACCCACTTCCACCACTACTGGGATGGTCCTTCCACATCTTATTAATCCAATGTACTCCACTAATGATATAACAAGTTGGAAGGGAAGAAGCGGTAAAGCCAACCCTGACTGGTATTTTCATCTCAACCCTCAATCCTCGGTCCATTATCTCCACATTGGTTGAAATCATCAACATTAACCCATGTAATCTATTGTCCGGTCGCAAACCTAATAGGTACTTATGCACCTTCATCTAGTCATTACTTTCAATTTCGGAAGAAAAATAAACAATCTCAGCAAACCGGTAGGTGTAGCCTACCGTGAACACACTCTCTACTACATAATAAGAACTCTATATATTTTTCCAATATTAGAGACTCTAAAAAAATGTACTGTGAGAATAGTGTTTTGAAACCCATCAAATCCAATCCCACAAGTCTGTATTCCTAGAACATAGAGTCCCACAAACCGTTGACAGAACCTTCGATCTTGAACACTCCACACATCACCTTGATATTCACATGTGACACCAGGATGTTGAAGAGTTGATCGATCATTTCAATCCAATCTTCCACCTCTTGAGGTTCAGTCATTATTTTAATGGAAAATGGCATCTCAGAAAAGAACTCCCATAATCGATCTATTCCCCATCCAGATTCTGGATGTACATTAGCCACTACATTCTGAAATCATGGAAAATGTTTTTCAATAGCATGGAAATATCAAAAATTCATCTCGATTAGATTATGATCTATTACTGTATTAACTTGAGTAGAATCAACTATATATTTAATAGGAACATGTGGAAGATGTCTTGGAGTTATTATGTTGCACACTATAATATTAGAAATACAAGACACTGAACAAGTCTCAGTTAAACTTGACAACCCGTTATGAAAAACAATGATTTTAAAGGAAAAACTTCCACTAGCGAGACATATTACCACATCCCTTGATAAATTTTGTCTTTTAATGATATGTTTTGGGCAAGAACTAATTTCCACATACCTCCCAAGTCCTGATAGTCTTATATTAAGTCCAATAGAAGTCCCAAGAAAATGGTTATTGAGAAAAGATCCCCCCATCTGATACCAAACATTAACAACTAGGACTTTCTGATAGAATATACACCCCACCTTCCATCAAGTCTTGGACATCCAGGTGCCGCCTGTTTCCCCGCAGACAGGTGGACCCCACATGGCTTCCACCCACTTACCTGAACTGGTCCTATGACTATTGATTATTCCCATAGGCTAACACATGTCTTTTGATTCATAATTTATCTTCGGACGAACTCCAAAAAACATCCCATAATGTCACCCATCCTGACCACAACTCTAGGAAATTCACGCTTTACTGTTGATTCCAAATCATGAAGGCTCCTAAAAGACAATGTGCACATTTTTACATGAGTAATATCATTTTTTCATTTAACCCTTTATCATTTAGGGGTGTTGCATTCACCAATTTTATAGCACAACCCCTTCCTTTTAAACCCTACATCTCAACCCAAGAAGTGATATTCAAAAAATATTATGCACCAACTCTATTACCAATCTATAATGAACTGACCCAGGTTCACCTAAAACCCGTCACACGACTCAATATTTAACATACTCGAAGGGATTTTTTATCCCCATTGGTTGCAGACATTCACCCAATCATCATATGATAAACCTTAGGGAATAATGTTTCCCAACAATAATGACCACATAGAATTAATATATAGAGTAAATAAAAACCATAGAATGAATGAAAAATATATATGTAACGTCCCTAATCTGGGTGCCACACCACGGGTGCCACACCACAGGTGCCCCGAACCCAGTTGGTCACATGTCCTCAAGCGCATTTACCCAAATGCCAGAGGCAGCCGACAAGCATCAAGGGCCTAGGTATGATAGTGGGGAAACTATGCCCTTATTTTTCAATGTGTAACGCAACGGTATAGATAAATAACAAAAAACAACATAAGTAGTAAACAATATATAACTGGATGTATAACCAATGTAAAAGAGAACCATCATTCATATATATAGATCAGTATGCAACATGTCACTATTCTATGAAAACAGCCAGAACTAGATACACTACAATATAATACAATACGTCTCAATGAAAAGGGTACATAAAAAAACATTGCAACAGGAGTTCTTCAGCATCGCAAGCCTATGCTCGGTGCCATGATCTCCTACTCCTTTCTAACAATCTTGTACCTGTATAGGGACCCTTTCCCCTATCAACACCTGCAGCAATATAGTCTGTTTGGGGAGAAGACATGACCAAAACAGGGTGTGAGAAATAATCATAGTAGGCACCCACCAAAGGCCTCTGCACAATTATCAGGGAAAATGTGAAACAACAAAGAGAATTAGTAATTGCAATAAACTAAGTAGTACCCAAAAGTAACTAAAATTAAAATTTGTATTTCCATTTTAATATTCATTTAACCATTCCATTCTTGTCCTTTAACATAACATGTATTACATATAAAAATCACCACAGTTAACATTCATGATAACACTATCCACAGACATACAAGCCTTACCCTCAGGTAAGCAGAGTCGAAACCTGCAGGTAATTTCCCACATTCATAAGTGATATTTTCCATAAGCATATGATTTTTCTCCCATAGGAACAGAATCTACATCCCACTGGCTTAGGAACTACTGCCACAGGCATGAGAAAAGGATTCCCGCTAGATAAACAATACACTGCCCTCAGGCTATACAAGTATCCAGGTCAAGCCCAACATATAAGCAAGAAATTCTAAACAATTCCTCTCAAGGAAATTTGAAGGCAAGCTAAATTTTACGGTATACCCTCGGGTAACCTGGTCAAATGGATAAATAGAGGAACGCACCCGAGGGGTGGTCCGGGATTCAAGCAGTGATCCTAAACAGTAGCTTTATCTTATCAAAAGTTTATCTATGATGTTCTAGATAATTTTCAGCAATTTCGACAGCCATACGACACCCCAAACATGGGTTCGTAGCACAACGGTACACAAAAACACAAAGTAGTTGGAATTTAAACACCATAACACCTACCTCGATCAGCCCTTATGTATATACGCAGGAGTCACCTCCCAAAACGCATGAGAAAGGCATTGATCTGAGATAAAAAACTACACGCTCAAGATCAAATAACTTCCCCATGGGAATGATTTGGTTAGAATGGATTAAAGAGAAGGGATAACATACCTATGTGGTTCCAAGGAGATCGATGGATACGAAATCGGGTACCTGGTGTGTAGTCAGGAGATCCTCCAAGATCCAGCTATCTCTCGATCTCTCCTCCAGAGTTCTAAGCATCCTCTATGAACATAGGAGGATACAAACCGTTTGATTTTAAAAAACAAACTACATGGAATGTACTCTCAAGTACAATGTGTGTACTTTTCATCATTTAATTATTCTGTTGGTGGCTATTTTTCACCACCGAACTGTTCACATGCTTACATGAGTACATGATGTGTATTTTCTTATACACAGTATGTACTGTCTCCCAGCTAGCAGCTACTTCCACATCCTAACTATTCACCTGCTGACTAACTACACGTTGTTTAAATACCCACTCAACAGCGTTGAGTACGATTTTTTACACCTTTCATCACCGAAAATGCTACATGCTCTGTGTTTTCATCCCACACGAACAAAGTACACGGCGAGTTGAAAAGTACATGGCATATACCCACAAAATTTGGGATTATTCCCATTTTCATTATTTTATCAAAAACAATTCCAGAAAAAGGAAAAAAAGAAACTCGTACATCAAAAACCAGAACCGGTTTCTTACAAAGTTCCCCCCTTACATCAATTCGTCCCTAAATTACCCTCCCATGGGTGGTGAAGATAAATCTCATAACAACTCTAGCCACTGAGCATGTACATCGGTCTCCCGCTGCCAGGTTTCATCCTACACTTGGCCATGCTTCCATATCACCCGTACTAGATGAACTTACCGGCCTTAGAGAACCTTCGTGCTTATAACAAAAATACGAATCGAATGCTCCTCAAATGATGCATCGACCTGTAGCTCATACTTCTCTGGCTGAAAAATTTGAGATGGGTCAGGGTGAATATGACGCAACTGAGATACATGGAAGACATCGTGAATGCCCCAGTACCACTATGGAAACTGCAACCAATAGGCAACCGACCCGACTCTCACCAGAATCACAAATGGCCCAACATACTTGGGGGAAAGTTTACCATGTCTCTCTATTCGCCTGTGTCCCATACTCTGTGAAACACGCACAAAAAACTGATAACCAATAATGAACTCCAAGGGTCCTCTGTGGCGATCAGCGTACGATTTTTGATGAGACTGCGCAGTAGCCATCGGCTTCAGTATCAACTGGACCTACTCTGAAGTCTCCTGCACGAGACGTGGTCCCAATAAAGCTGTCTCACCTACCTCAAACTAGCACAAAGGTGATCGGCATGGCGTACCATATAAGCATCATATGGTTCCATCTTAATAGTTTCCTGGAAACTATTATTATAGGAAAACTCAACTAGGGGTATATGATACTACCAAGAGCCCCCAAAGTCTAGGACGCATGCACACAACATTTCCTCAAGAACCTATATTGTATGCTCTGACTGGCCATCGGATTGAGGGTGGTATGTTGTGCTCAGAATCACATGCGTACGCAGTGCCCTTTGAAAACTCTGTAAGAAACGGGACGTAAAATGGGCATCCCTATCTGAAACGATAGAACGAGGGGCCCCATGAAGACGTACGACCTCTCTAATATACACCTTCCCGAGCTCGTCAACACCGAAGGTCTCCTTGATTGGAAAAAAGTGATCCACCTTTGTAAGTCTATCCACAACGACCCACACAACATCATTGCATTGAGGATACCTCAACAACTCAGTCACGAAGTTCATCGCAACATCATCCCATTTCCATTCCGGAATGGGTAACTGTTGTAACAGTCTAACTGGCCTCTGATACTCCTCCATCACCTACTAACAGGTGGAACATCTTTTCCCAAAGCCAACTACTTGTTTCTTCATACCCCGCCAGCAGTACTGACGTCTCAAGTCACATTACATCTTGGTAACTCTGGGATGCACTACCCAAGATGAAACATGTAACTCCCGTATCAGATCCTCGTGTATATCCCATTGAATTCATACTCATCCATGGAATCATAGTACCTCATCATCGCATATCGCCCAAATAGGAGGAGGACCCCACTTACCACCGACTCCCGTAGAACTAGGCCTTATGAATCCAATAGTTGTCTGATCCCCAATCTCTCTAGGAGGGTATAATTTACATCTAAGTAAGAAAGATTGGTTTTCCCTAGACTATCGTGCACGTCCAAATGCATCTCAGATAACAAAGCCACATGTTTTCATTCACCACCAACCTCATGAACTGCATGTGTCTGAGTCTTCCGGCTGAGTGCATCCGCAACTACGTTACCATTACCAAGTGTTTTGGTAAGATAAAAATAAATAGATTTAATGTATTCAACCCACCTTCGTTGTCTCATGTTTATGTCACGCTGGGTAATGATGTACTTGAGACCTTTGTGGTCCGTAAACACCACAAAATGCTCTACCGAGAGTTAATGCCTCCAATAGTGTAATGCATGAAATATTGCAGCCAACTCGAGGTTATGTGTCTGGTAATTCCTATGATGTGGCCTCAATTGCAGAGACTGGTACACAACTACTCGATCACCCTGCATCAACACTACTCCCATCCCAATACCTAATGCATCACAGTAGATTGTATAGCTCTTCCATTTCTCTTGAAGTATCAGGATTGGTGGTGATGTCAACCATCCCTTCAGGTTCAGAAAGCCTGTCTCACAAGCTTCTGACCAAACGAAATTCACACCCTTCTCAGTTAAACCTGTCAACAGTGATACTAAGTAGGAGAAGTATTGTATAAAGCACCTGTAGAAACCAGACATCCCCAATAAACTATGTATCTCAAACATATTTCTAGTCTGCTCCCAAGAAACTACTGCTCTCACCTTCTCTGGGTCTACTACAACTCCCACCTCAGAGATAATATGAACCAAAAAGTGTATCTGGTACATCCAAAAGTGGAACATTGAAAGATTATCATATTGTCGATTCTCTCTCAGTGTACTCAAAACAATCTAAAGATGGGTAGTATGGTCGTGTCGAGTGTGAGAGTACCCCATGATATCGTCAATGAAAACTACCACAAAAGAGTACAAATAAGGGTGGAACACACGATTCATCAGAGCCATGAAAACTGCTGGCATGTTCGTGATAATCCACATAGAGTCTGAGGGTACTGTCCTCCTTCATTGAAAAAAGGACTAGTGGACCCCAAGGAGAAGTACTAGGTCAGATGAAACCCTTTGTCTGCAACTCCTCTAAATGCCTCTGGAGCTCTTTCAACTCAGAGGTATCCATCCAATAAAGAGGTATGGACAAGGGTGTCACTTCTGGCAATATCTTGATAGAGAAATCCACCTCTCACTCCAGTGGTAGACCTGAAAAGTCATCTGGGAAGACATACTTGAAACAATCAACTACTAGAGGGAAATCCTTCTTTCATGTCACATGATCATCATGATATAAACTCGCAATATGGAATGTCACTCCACCTCACCCACGTTGCATGGGTCCATCTCGGCTCTCATGGACATCCCATTCACCCTTGTATAAAAACTCTTCGCCATCTAGTGATGTCAAACTCACCCTATGACGATAACAATCCACAAAATCTCGGATAGGGACCAACCACTCCATCCTAGGAATGACATCATATCTCGTCATCTCCAATACATAGTGGTTCCATAGAATGTGACACCCACCAACATCCAGGGGGACTCCTTGCACTACTTCACAACAGCTGTTCTAGTTCCCAACAGAGTTTCTAGCTTCAGAACATCAAAAAAAGAAACACAGAACCCAAGGCTATCCACAATGGGCACAGATATAAAACTATGTGTATCCCCCATCTCGAAAATCACAGAATATAAAATAGAAGATACTAAAATAGTAACTCTGATGGTAGAAGGTCTAGGATCCTACTCCTGTCGGGTCTGTTGCACTGCATTTGCCTGCCTAGTGCCACGGCTCTATGACAAAGCCTGGAAACCCTGAGTTGTCCCACCCAGCTACCTCTAAGATTCTGGTGTCTGGATACCATGACCCCGACCACCATCTCTGCCTGCACACCCTGACATTCCCCAATTTCTTGACTAGTTTGAAGTTTTTGGTCCTTCTCATGCACACAGAGGCTTCACAATACCCCTCTCACTATCCACTGGTGGAAACGACCTACAAAATCACTGAATATGACCCATCCTGCTGCATGCTCGGCACTCTACCGGGTCACGTGGACACTGTGTTCTCTTTTTATCCACTTTTCCACACTGGTAGCACATGACCTAGCCACCTGAAGTATTCCTCTGGCTAGTACTACTACCGTGAGAGAAATACATCTGCCTCTTCATCTTACTGGTAGAACTAGTACCAAAAACTGGTGTTGAACCACCCTGGCCCACACCAATAGCTTCCCGTAGGTTCCGTTCAGTAATCATTACCTTGTTCACAATATCCTGCACTATAGGCAACATCAAAACATTCACCAGTGCTCGGATATCATATCGAAGACCATCCTCAAAGTGTCTGGACCTCAACGTCTCATCACCCACTTGAACGGGTTGAAAAAATTGAAGCTCAGTGAAGCGAACAGAATAATCCGTCACTGACATGGTGCCTTGCTGCAGATTCATGAACTCTCGATCTCGATCATCCCTCAACGTCTCTGCAAAATAGAATTCATAGAAATCATCCTGAAAATATTCTCACGCCATGTCTTGGTGATGCTCAGGCTGGGTGTTAACATCCCACCACCTCTTTGTTGATTCACACAACATATAAGTAGCAAGCTTGACCCTCCGCCCTGGAGGTGTCTCTAGATGCTCGAAAATTGTCTACACTGAATCCAGCCATGACTCTATAGCATGTGTTCCTCCATCACTTGAAAACCTAGGTGGACTCTTCTATGGAAATACACGAGTGAGCTCTTCCATAGATGTGGCGGCCTGTGGTTCTCCATGGAAGGTCTGCATTAACTGCCTGAAACCTTCACGAAACTGTGCCTCTGCACATGTGTCTGGTATAATGGCTGGAATCACATCTGGAACTGCTGGAGGATCAACTAGTAGACCTTGTCCTACCATCTCATGAGTATAATCGTCGCCTCTCTCTTCGCGAAAAACTGGTGGTCATCTCGGTGGAATGACTCTACAAGGTCAAACACACAACATAGATCAATATTATCAAAGTCTGAGAAAAAAGGAGACCAAGAAGGGAACATGAGAAAGAAAGTATTCAAGATTTACAAACCATGACTACATGACTTGTATAAATAGTACACAATGTGTTCTCGCAAGCCATTTAAATGGGCTTGTACTCCAGCTAAAACTAGTTGTGTTACACCCAAAACACACAGCATGTCCTCGGACTACACATAGTGTACTTGAATCCTACTTCCCTGCCCGGGTCCTCCTCCACGGCTTATGCCACATGGCACTCCAAAAACAAAACTTCACGGTGTGTCCCACAGGAACACGGCGTGTACTCTACATGATTTTATCGGCCTGTGTTGTTCGTGACATGACATGTGTAACCAGGTCACAATACACGATGTGTTTCAAAAAGACCTGGTGTGTTCAACAAAGCCCTAGACCAACCCGTTTTACTTTCTACATGGACGGATATGCGGTGGACACTACTCGGGGTGTTCCAAGAGGACACAGAATGTACATGAAAGATATCACCGACCCATGTTGTTCGTGACACGGCTGGGTACCTAGGTCAGACTACACGACGTGTTGAAGGTAGACCTGGCATGTATGTCTTTAAGGATTTCTATGTCCATGTTGTTAGTTACACGGGTGGACACAAGGTCAGCACTACACAACATGTACAACCGGAACACGAAGTTTTCCCCCAATCCATTCCCTACCCGTGTCCCCGCCCACATGGCCTATGACACGGGAAGAGACTACACGTCGTGTACTAAGGGTACACAGCGTGTACTTAAAAAGTTTTCATTTCTTCCCGAACATAAGAACACCTGGTGTGTGTCCATAGAGCTATATAGCGTGTATGCATGGTTTTCCAGACAGTAAGCCTCAAAAACTACTCCAGAAACCAAAAAAACATGGTAACAAACACCCAAGTGACAAATTATGATCCGTTAGGTCCCATATGCCCCGCGAATCAATGCTTGACATCTTACAAATGTTATAACAAAATAAACACATTGACGATCCACCAATGTCTGGTCATTGGGAGCCCATAACCCTTAAGGACCAAAGTTTGTCATTCATTCTATAAAAACCTCACACAACAATAACCTATCAGATAACAGGTATTTATCAAAGCAACTATCACAACTGCCTTCTTTTCCAGCACATCAACTATCACAACAACATGCAATTTCTAATGCAATTATATGGAATGGAAGGAATGCATGACATGTGATTATAGAATGTTACTAAATGATGCATGATATGTCATACCCTCATCACATCATATTTCAACTACATAGAACCCATGTATAACATACAAACAACACAATCACAAGTGCATCACCCGACGGTGAAAATCTAATCAACTGTAAAATTCTGAAACCAGTAATAATTACAATAACTAGGTAGGATGGATTTTCCATGTACACAGGTTAGCTACACCCGGAAACAAATTATTACTGACAACCATGTCTGTCCTGTCACTCACTAAGGTTCCAAATAGTATATCAAATAATAGAACCCCCCTCATACCACTTTGTAACATCCCGGATCCGAGTGCCGTACCACGGGTGCCCCAAACCCGGTTGGTCATTTGGCCTCAAGCACATTTCCCAAATCTCCAGTGGATGCCGACAAGTAGCGAGGGACCATGTATGATAGTGGGGAAACTATGCCCTCATTTTTCAAACTGTAACACAAAGGAAAAGTTAAATAACAAACAATAACAGAAGCAGTAAAATATATATAAATGAATGTGTAACTGAAGTAAAAGAGAACCAGCAGTCATATATATATATATATATATATTAGGATGCAACATGTCACTATTCTATGAAAAAATCCAGAACAGGATACCCTGCAATATAATACAATAAAACTCAAATTACAAGGTATAGAAAAAACAAAAAAATACAGTGCAATAAGAGCACTGCAGTGTCGCAAGCCTAAGCTCGGTCCCATGCTCTCCTAATCCTCTACAACAATCAAGTACCTGTATAGGGACCCTTTCCCCTATCGACGCCTACAACAATATAGTCTATTTAGGGAGAATAAATGACCACAATATGGTGTGAGAAATAATCCCTATAGAAACCCACCAAATGCTCGTGCCCAACTGTCATTGAAAATGTGTGACAACATAGAGCATTATTAATTTCAATAAACTATGAAGTACTCAAAAGTAACTAACATTACCATTTATATTGCCATTTTAATATTCATTTAACCATGCCAAGAATTTTCTTTAACTTGACAGGTATAACATATAAAAATACCATGGTGAACATTCATGATAACACTGTCCACTGACATACAAACCTTACACTCAGGTAAGCAGTGTCGAAACCCGCAGGTAATTTCCCACATGCATAATAGATATTTCCCACTGGCCTACGAAGTGTCATCCACAGGCACAGAACCTACTCCCATTGGCTCAAGAACTACATCCATAGGCATGAGAAAAGGTTTCCCGCAGGCTAAATGAGACACTACCATCAAGCTATACACGTAACCGGGCCGAGCCCAACATATAAGCAAGGAATTATAAACAATTACTCTCAAGGAAATTTGACATCATGCTAAATTTTATGGTATACCATCCAGTAACCTGGACAAATGGCTAAACAGAGGAACACATCCCAGGGGTTGTTCTGGATCCAAGATGTGATCCCAAATAGTTGTTGTATCTTATCAAAAGTTTATATATTCAATTCTAGAAAATTTTCATCAAAGGCCACAGCCATACGACACCCCAAACATGGGTTTGTAGCACAACGAAACACAAAAACTCATACCAGTTGTAATTTAAACACCATACCACCAACCTCAATCGCCCCAGATCGATATACGTGAACGTCGCCTCCAAAAATGCACGAGAAAGGCATAGATCTAAGATTTAAAAGTACACAATCAATATCAAATATCTTCAATACGTGAAATAATTGGTAGGAATGGCTTAAATAGAAGGGAGAGCTTACTCATGCCATTCCAAGGAGATCAAAGGATACGAAATCGTGTTCCTAGTATGCAGTCGAGAGATCCTCCAAGCTACGGCCATCTCTCCCACTCTACTCCGGAATTCTATATTTCCTCTATGAAAAGATGAGGCTACTGCCCATTTTAAGAGAAAAAAAACAACACGGCGTGTACTCTCATTTACACATCGTGTACTTTTAAACATTTAACTTTTCTTCTGGATGCTACTTTTCAACGTGAAACTATTCACGTACCAACATGAGTACACGACGTGTATTTCAGAATACACTGCTTGTCCTATTGTTCATCTACCGGCTACTTCCACTACCTTACTATTCACCTACTGACTGAATACATGGGATGTAAATACACACTACATGGAGTGGAGTTGGGTTTTTACACCTTTCATCACCGACAGGGTTACACGCCCTATGTATTCATCCCACACTTCCAATGTACACATCGTGAGGAAAAGTTCATGGCATGTACCCAAAAATTTTTGGATTTTCCCCCATTTTCCTTATTTTCTCAAAAACACTTCAGGAAAAAGGAAAAGAAGAAGCACGTACCTCAAAAACAAGAACTGTGTTATTACAATATATATTCCATAATTGTATGGAATACATTGGAAACATTACAACTAAAATGGTTTTTAAAAACTCTAAATGATATGTCTGACTTCCAGGGAATTAAAACCAAATAGATACTCTAATGATGGCATGGATGAACTCCATTCATATCACTACAACCTACCAGTCCCCTCTCACAAGATCCTTGATGACTCAATGTAGCGCCAACCCTTTCCCTGCACGAAAGGCATACAATGATATATGCAACACCGAAATAGAGTGAATGGAGAGATCAAAAAGGATTAGTATGAAAACATTTGTAAGACCTCAGCCTCTGAATTTTCATCTTGTATTGATAGTTAAAATTGACTGAGGTTCAAATTTCTGCTAAAAATTTTACATGGTCTCGATTATATATTAGTGTGTGGTAAGAAAGTAAATTGGATTGGTATTTTATGTAGGTTGATGATAGAAATTAAACTATTATTGTTTCATGTATCAGTCTTCCCAAATTTCATTCGGATCACAACCACCTTTTATTGATATTTTTAATAGCAGTTAAAGGTTATCCCCAATACTTTTTAGGTTCAATAATATATTTCTTTTCATATATGGTTGTAGGTATGTTGTTGCAGATGATTGGAAAGCTTATTTTTATGGTAGACCATTGTATATTCTATGTAGTAAATTGATGTTTGTTAAGTCAGAGATGAACAAATGGAGTAAGGTAAACTTCTCGGCTCCTGAAAATGACAATAAGGAGGCTGTTAAATGACTTACATCCTATAAAAATGATAACAAGTCCCTTTACCTGCCATATCAGGATTATATAGATGCTACTTCAACATTGTAGAAACTCATCATCCTTAAAGGAAATTTATACCAAATGCAGTTTAGAACTATATGGCTGAAGGAAGGTGTCAGAACCCATGCATTATTACAATGGTAAACTCTGCAGGACATTTTTCGGTACTCATTGGAGTTCTTTTTCCTTTGAAAATCAGAAGAAGAATGTTTTTCAATATGCTGGAAGTGAGATGGATCATTCCTTTCTTATTAGAGCCACTGTTTCTGGAATTTAATGTATTTGGAGGGAAAGGACTGATTTGATGTTCAATCGAAAGAAACCTTCATTCCAGGATGCAAATATGGCTATACATCGGGGCATTCTATCTCATTTTCAAGTATCAAACTGGGTCCATGAAGAATGATTTATCTAATTGTGTTATTTTAGAGGCCTATTGGTAAAACTGGAAGGTCAAAGAAGCCTCTCATGGTGAAATATATTCGATGGATTTCACCTGTACCACAGTGGCTAAATGTAAACATTGATGGGGTTGAATATGCGGCACCAGGACCTGCTAGATGTGGAGGTGACTTTCACACTTTTTGTGATCTGTTTAAGGGATGTATCATCCATTACATTGGATATGTGACTACAATAAAAAAGTATCTTTGGTCAATGATAAATGCTTTAAGATATTCTATAAATTATGAATTGAATGATATATGGATTGAAACTGATTCTGCCATTGTTTTCTAGATAATGAAAAGCTGATCACAGAATATGTCATAGAGGATGCTTCCTATGTGGGTGGACTACCTTAAATTCGCTGATCATATCTCCCTAGAAGTGATGCAAGCCTTTCAAGAAGCCAATCAAGTGGTGGATTCCCTATCAAAAGAAAGAAATTGATGTCGGTTGTTCTATTTGGTAATTTAGAGCT
This sequence comes from Viscum album, assembly GCA_963277665.1. Taxonomy (NCBI): domain Eukaryota; kingdom Viridiplantae; phylum Streptophyta; class Magnoliopsida; order Santalales; family Viscaceae; genus Viscum; species Viscum album. The sequence continues at coordinate 262,228,077 of OY728122.1, read as the reverse complement.
CTAGAGTTTTGTAGTCATTTAATCTATATTAATTACTATGGTACGGATTTTAACCACCTATTTTAGGGAGGATTGTAATTAACTTTTTTTCACTTTCTTTTCATTTAATTTAATAGGGGAGGGTGTTCCTGACCACTTATTTTTTTTCGGAATAAATCCATTAAATACAAAATAGAATCACCTGAATCACAACAACAAGAAATACTATAGTTCTAGGGAGAATAATTCTCATACCAAAATAATTATGTACACAAAACTATTCATAGAACAATGAGCCCAGGAAGTAGAGGAACCCCCCAAGAGTAATCCCCACCAAATTACAATATTGATCTCCTAGATCAATAGGCCTAGGAAATAGAATAAATAACCCAGAATAACCTACTTGATAATCAAAAATAAAGGGATAAAGGACTCATGATAAAAATCTCACTAATATAACCAAGGTAACCCATATTCTGAATTTCACAATTCTATTTAAATGATTTAAAAACCATTTCAAAATAAACATCTGAAATGGAATGGAGAAATCATTTTACTTTCAAAACCATTTTTATACAAACAAAAAAAATCAGTCCAATTTCATAATTCAATTTATAATGAAATATCAATCGGGATCATTATATTTGGCTAGAGACATGACCACCTACATTAATGTTTTGGTCGCACATGCCCACAACCGAATCCAAATGCTTGGAAACCCAACAACACTATCAAGGAAGGCCATAAAATCAAACCCACTCCCTGAAGGATGTATACAAGATAGAATACAACGGATTGAAGATATATGAAATCACACATACCTCATGAATGAATATCTGCTGCACCAAGACTAGCCAGAGAAGAACCTATGAGACTATATATCACATCTAATCTAGATGAAGTCAACAAGAAACATCTAAATCTTATCAATAAATCCAATAACGCCAGGCTATGGCACTATCTCGATCAATCACAAAGAAGAATCGGAGTTAACACTTTTCTAAAGAGATACACCATGGATTCAGTGATGAACCAGAATTGATTGAATCGATCAGGAAGGTGTGATTCCTCGAAAAGATTATTATGGGTTTATTAGAGATGAGAACCAAGAGTTTCTGGAGGAAAAAGGTCGATATAAATAATGAAACTCATGACATTAACATGGGAACAGACTAGGTAATGACGTATACCCCATGGTCACGATGTGTAGTCCACGCATGATAAGTTTCACTAAAATACACGTCTCATTGGGTTAAAAATATTATATTTGACCCCTAAAGAACATGTTCCCCAGGAACCGGACGTGCACATACTATGTACTTGATCCCACCATGATAAACCATTCATGACATGAAACCAACAACCTGTACATGATGTGTATTGTTGGTACATGTAGTAAACCACTTCGGAAACCTGCACTATACCCCGAAATTCACATCTATGGATTTATAAAACCAAATGGGAATTTATAAAAAGGCAGAACATTCCTGATCAAGGTAAGAGGATGTTAAAAAATATCATAGAGTGTTGTAATTGAATATTTAAATTATATATATGATATATATATAATATAATAATACTTATAAAATTTCAATATCACATCTGCCTTATTACATTTATATTTGTTGAAAAATGATGTTGTCTGTCATTCATATGTGTAAACAACCACCTCTATGAAGAGAGGTGATATGTTGTTAATTTTATTTATATCATGGAAATTAATAAGGATAAGATTATTGAATATAAAATAAATGTGTGATATAAATTTTTTTGTGAAATTGTGTCATTTAATTTAAATTTATTTCATTAAATCCATTCAAAAAATGGAGTAACCGCTCCGGACAACGTACTATATACCTTCTCTATGAACAGTAGGTTTCACATATTATCTATTAAATTTATGGATAATTATAATTAGGTATATAATTAATATATATTTTATTTATACAATTTAACAATTATAGTTATTATTGACCCATGATAAGTGTGATACCTAAATATTCTAAAATATTATCATTGTATTCAATATTGTATGCAAAAAACAACATCAATACTAAATAAAAATACAACAACACTATAAATAATGAAATATTAATATGATAATTAATAGAGTCTCTTAAATATACCTCACTGCATGAAACACTTTGTTTATCTCTCCTTATACGTAACAATGAGTATAAATCACAGGGCACACAACTCTTAGTGTAAAAGAAACATGACATGTTATGAAAGTACTATAATTTTATATAATAGTTATAACCTAGGTATTAAATTACAATATATTAATTGTAATACCTAACTAATTAAAATTATTTTTATATTTTAATAAGAAATAATATCACAATGATTTAAAAAAAACAAATATTTTTTGGGAAAAAATTTATTTTTAAGTTGTGTATACACACTTTTCACAAATAAGATAAGTTTTTTAATATTTTTTAATTTAATTTTAAAATGTAATTTTTTTTAAATCAGCATAAAAAATATCCTCCTCGGAAATGATTTGTATTTTTCTAAATACTTTAATCTTTTAATGAATAGTGAAAAATAAATAATTGTAATTGAAAACATACATTATTATTAAAATATTTATATTATTGAAATATATTTTGAATTATTATTAAGTAATATATTTCTATATTATGTTTTAATTAATACAATTTAAATCATTATAATAATTTTCATGTTGATTTTTAATATAAAAACATTGCATACATTTGTAATTTATCTCTTTAAAAATAGGCTCCCTGATAATGTTAGTGGAAATAATGTAAAATTACAATTTTAGATATATATGATTTGAATTTGGAAAGTATTGGATATTTTGAATCAGAATAATTAATAATTTTTAAAAATATTGTCTTAGTTTTCAAAAAAAATCGACTTATGAAAATATTATACATTAGTTGACATTTTTAATTTAATAATGTATTTACATGGGTTAAATTAATAATACAAGGGTTACAATGAAGTAACTACTTTTAAAACACCATGTTTAGGGCCATATATTGATATATTGTCATATTGGATTGATATTGAACCATTTTTTGTTTTTGTGGAATGATAAAAATGTGGTTATGATTTAATATATTAAATAAATCCCATGTCCATGAGTCACAAAACCTATAGAAGGAAACCTAAAACTCATTTCAATTTCAAACCTTCACACACTTTTGGTTTGTACAATATCTACCAAAATAATTTACTAATATACCTCCCTTAATCCTACAATACTTATTATGGTGTTATTCATTCTTTGGTAGGCTTTGGGTCAATGTTAAGTTGGACACCTAAAGAAGAAGTAAAGTTATTTTAAAATCATTTTTATTTTATTTTTTCATCCACCTACAGAAAACATTTTTAAACCATTATGATAAAATGTTCTCAAAAGTTTCCATATTATTATATTCTTTATAGGTAAATGGTAATAAACCACCTTTAATTGTATAAAATTTCATACGATATCTTTAATTTTTTGTATGCCAGACTACCGCCTCGTGAAACATTATAATTCATTCCTAAATTACTAAAATTAAAGGATTTTTATTATAATGGATATACTTAATATTCATATGATATTTATAGAATAATTATTTCTATCCAGTAATTATATCATATATTTATTTTTTACATTCTATTTCATATGGTATACAATTGCATTATTCGTGTGTATAATGGGCTATCGCCCTAGGAATCAATGTCATTAATCATTCACAAACTCTTCCTATATAATTATATAAGGGTAAATTTAATCAATATATGTGATATAAACTAAATAATTTTAAAATTCATGTTTTATATGCATTTTTTTGTGAAAATATATTTTCCTTCCTTTTCACACTCTTAAATATGATATCATTGTTCGTATTTTTCAGGACTACACCCTTCACAGAGTGATGAGACTCTATTTAAATTACCTCAAAATATGAAAGATATATATATGTATATTGAAAGGAAAATGGTTTATATTATATTATGATACATCAATAATAATAAAATATTCATACATCCACAACATAATGTTAAATGAAAAAATGAATATGATATCTATGATATAGTGATCTTTGATTTTCCTGCATTAACATTAAATCATTTTTTTGGAAAAGATAATACATTAAAAAATTCCGAGATAACATATTTGTATAGTTCCCTTGGAAACATGGAATCATAGAGGCTAGTACATATGTGAGATTCATTACGTCTTACAAGGTTTTTCATTACAAGCACCATGTATATTAACATCCTAAATAATACATATCATCATACCCAAGGGAATGTAATCATAAAATGGGTGATATAATATACCCAATAACTGTAAAAAGAAAAGTATGTTCGAATAATCATTACAATAAGGGAATGAGAATGTTACCATGACATTAGAATATCGTGACCTACATATCAGTGACGATAAACATGGAACATGTCATAAATACTGATAGTTCATAGTACATTAATCATAATAGAGTGTATATCATATACCATGAAGGTTTAACATGAGAATAAGAAATTGAGTTCTTCCAGACCCATAAAAATGTAATATCATTCCCTATAATCTAACGAACAAATAAAAAAATTTAAAAAAATACTTTAATAACATTTTTGACAAAAAATTTCAATACATGGTTTTTGGAATTCATGGATTGTGTCTCAAAGAATAAAAATTCAGACAAAACTAGGTCATTGATTAGGTAAATTTTGAAACATCAGCACCATGAAATAGATATAATAATAATTATATGTAAATACTAAATAATTTATGGTTATTAATAATATAATATATTAATTATAGTAAATACATCACAAAAAATTGGAGTTTCAAATAAGGTGTAAATCTCATAGAAATAAATGTGAGACTTGAAATCTCCATAATTTCGGTAATTGTTGTCTTCGTACTCATTAAATAATCTAGTATAATAAATATTATTTATCTATAAATCTACATATAAGAATATTATTATATATTATACAATATATGGATTTATATTATATTTTTTTATTACATCCATGTTGTGGTTGTGTTTTAGTTAATATTCACATTGTTCTTCACATGTGTCTTAATTTTTTATTTTTTTGTCCAAATATATATATGGTGATTTATTTAATGTAAAAAATTATATGGATGTCTTTTATATAATTTATAAATTTATTTATTATAATATATTAAAAATGGAAATTTTAAATGCAATACTCCGTTCATGGAGACAGTAGGTCGTATGTATGCATGAACGTTGTTTCATTTAATTATCATATTGAATGACATAAAATAATATATATATATATATATATATTCTATACCCATTACAATAAATATTTCATAAACATCATATTTTATATGGGAATCCTTATTAATACATTCCAATTGAGTGTGAAGGAATCACTTTTCTATGAAGAGGTGTTAGTCCACACATCCCCAAACAAAATTATCATATATTAAATGAATCAAAATAATTATTATATGTTTCATATAATAATTACTGAAGAATGAATAAATACTTAATTTCACATATATTATATAAAAATTAGAGTTCCCATTAACATTCCAAACAATGATAGGTGGTAAAGAAATGATGAACAACATTGTTCCATTAGAAGATTGTTCCCTATTCACAAGAACAGAGTATTCATTATTAATTTGATGATATTATGTGTATGTGTATATACAATCCAAAGAATAGCAGAATTTATGTATGTTGGGGAATCCGAATTTATTATAAACTCATATAACAAGAATGGTTTTGGGTACGGACAATGAAAATTAAACAGATGAGTTTGATGAAAGATGTTCATTTTCTTATTGGTAATACCTTTTGTTATTCACTAAGAGGATTCCTAGGATGGATTTTTCCCAAAATGGTGGATTATAATAATAAATTACGGATTTGTTTAAGATATTTGGTTAGATTTTTCTTTATCCAATATTTATTATATGATTGAATCAGTGATGGGATGACTATATTTTTATAGTGGATGAGGAATGTCATTGATGTAAATTTTGGAAAATATAATTCCAACAATGTTTTTCCTTTTTCTAGTAGCCCCATTAGTCTCAATACATGAAAAGGTAGAATACAGTCTAAATAATTCCATCCAATGGATTTCAAAAATTTATCTAGGTCATTTTAGGGCCTTAATTTTTTGTTTTTGTTTTATGTTATGCTATTTTCTTCTCTAACTATGTAAATAATAATTAGGATTAGCCTTAATATGAATTATTAATATAAATAATTTATAAATTATAATGAATTTTTTTTATAAATATTCATATTACTGTGTTATATGGTTTTATAAATGATCCCATTTAAATAATTATAATAATAAAATTTTATTTAAAGTGACTCAATGTTATGTGTATCACGAGCCATGTCAGGGATTCATGTAGTGAAATACTAATGTGAAATATAAAATAAATAATGATTGAATTAGTGTATATTGAAATGTTATACATCAATTAAAATTAATTCATTTGAATAAAGGTCCATAAATACTCAGTGTGTTATATTATACTGCCCTTAAAATACATTTATCCCTCAAAATTTGTTACTCTAATACAGAAAAAATGAAGATAACTATTCCTCATCATATCCTCAAGTTCACACATAGCTTCACCTAACTAAAAATTTATCAAAAAAAATATTAATTTGTGATTGGTATTATTTTCATATAACATTCTATATATGATCCAAAATTTCATGTTGATGTTTCATATATGAAATATCGTACTCCAGCAGAATGACCTATGAGTATAGTAGATATAAATTTTCTCTTGTGTAATTCCTTTGGATATATACGTGGAACACATCTTTCAATTGACATGTATTTAGAGGAATATCCAATTGATAGATTACCATTCCAATATGATCATTAATTTCAATGGAACTGATATACATAGATATTAGTTTCCCTTCCATTCTGAATCTTATTACCTTATTTTATTATAGATTCGTAGAAACACATTATCATTGAATTTAAATTCTATATCACATTGAATATTATGAACATAACATTTGATCATACATTGAGCTAAATTGAAATATTGTTTAACGGGTAGGTCTTTCTCTTCCATTTGGTTAGATTTCCTAGGTCCAAGTATATTCATTTCCCCCAAATCATCCAAACACATTGGTGCATAGAATTTCCTCCCATATAGGGACTCATAAATATCCATTTAAATTCATTTTATGATGGATATAGATATAAAATTACTAAATTAGTTATTTTTTTTATTCCAATGACCTTTAATATCCATTGAATAAGATCTATTCATATCCTCTAGGGGTTTTATTGTGCATTTAGTATGACCATACATCTGATGATGATATAAAAAGCGGAAAGTACTTTCTATATTTGGTTATTGTTGAAAAATTCATTAAAAAAAATGGCGTAATCGTTAAATCCTGATCATTTACAATGGAATGTGGTACAAAATTATGTCATACCACTTCCTTAATAAATATTGGGGAAATATGATCTAGCGTGAAATCTTATTTGGTAGAAATTAAGTGTGATGAATTTATAATGTGCCCAAATATCACTAACATATCAATAAACAGATTATAGAATTTGGGATGTATAATTAAATAATCTATAGATATGTTCTCCCATTTTCATTCTGGTATAGATAATTTATGAAACATAAACTTATCCATGGGTCTTTCCTCCATAACATTCTTGCATCGCATGCACTGTGATACATATAATACGATATTCATATTATTTTCTTCCCACCATAATTATTCCAACAAATCATTATACATTTTAATAGATCAAGGATTAATAGAGAATGATTAACTTTTAAATTCCTCTAATAGATCATTATTTATATTAATTATGGAAGGATTATATTCACAGTTCGTCAAAATTAACATTTAATCTTGATAATGGTTAAACTCGTGAACAATTAATTCCATCATTTTTATTACTACAACTACCTTCATCAACTTTTTAATATTTAATTAGATAGAATGTTTAACTTTAAGATTATAAATATAATATTTCTCCACATACCTCAGGACTTCTTTATCCATCCTTTGTAAATCTAGAAATATATAATATTTTCTTATACCCATCATGGATAAGATAACATGATTATTTCAATGTAAGGCATCAGCCAAATTTTCTGCAACCTATGGAGGTAAAGTATTGAACAATTATAACCTATATATAACTAACCATATTCAATTTCATATTTTTAACTCCTTCTATGTGAATATATATTTTATACTTTTATAATCATTATAAATATAACACTTGTATCCATTAATATAAAGACTCCATATCATTAACACAAAATTTACCGCAACCAACTCCATGTCATTAGTCGGATAATTTGTTTGGATCATCAAGATTAAAGAGGAAAAACTGATAACCATTTTATTATAAAAAATAACACATCGCTATCAATTCCTGGAAGTATAACTATATATTATAAATAGTTCTCTATTATAGGATAATTTAATGAAATATACGCTGACCATCATACACATTAGTTCCATGAAATTATCCTTGAATTCATCTATTAATATGAGATTATCACCCATATTAGTTAACATGGATATATGATTAGAATATAATGTTCATTTCCCCAAAATCCATTGATATAATAAAATAATACTCACGATAACTATAGATCTGAATCACAGTGTATGGTGTTGGCTAACATTCAATAGCCTTCATCTTTGATGGATTAACTAATATACCATCTATTGAGACAATGTAACATAAATATGAATCCTTTTTCAGCCTAAATTGGTAATTTGTAAAATTTTCAAATATTTTCTCATTCTATATGGTCTTTTGTAAAATTTTCAAGTTGTCATGATGTACTTCTTTTCACAGAGAATAGATAAAATCATTATCTATAAAGGATAAAAAATGATTGAGGTAATTTCTAAGGACTTATCTCATCAAATACTGGAATATAGAAGTGTAATTAGTAAGACCAAAAGGAATAATTATACTTTCACAGTGACTATACCATATAAATAATGTATTCATTGGAATATCATCATTATTGTTTGTAAATTAATAATATTTATAATGAAGGGAACATTTGGGAAACCACTATGATTCATCTATTTTATCTAACAAGACTTCAATACAGGGAAGGGGAATTATATTCATAGAAATGAATTTTACCAACTCTTAATAATCAGTGTAAAGTCACATTTATTAATATTTATTTTTGAAAAAGAGAATAGATAAACCCCACGGTGACCCACATAGTCGAATGAATCTATTATCAAGTTGTAATTTCATTTCCATAATCAACTCCTTTAACCCGATTAGGGATATTCTATAAATATTCATCAAAATATTTGTGGGATAAGATATGAGTTCAATCAAGAACTCAACAGAACATTTTGGTGGTATAGAAGGAAAATCGTCATTGAAAAAATAAATAAATTCATTAAAAATTTTCATATCATAAATTATATATTTCTCTCATATAAATTTCGAAAAAAACACTTTCTGAAAGGTAATTAAGACCACTATAGAAGTTGTAATATATATTTTAAGTTCATACAAACATCAAATTGATAAAAGATCATATGTTGGGTTGAAATATCAAATTTAACGACCCTTTATTGATAATTTGTTTTGGATTTATGAAGTGAAATACAATCCATGATTAAGATGATATAAAAATAATCCAATTGAATAATTAATGAATTTATAGTAATAAGATTCCCAAAAACAACAAAAAGAATTGAATCAATTACAGGAGATAAAATAATCACTCCATTTGGGGTTTTTTATTGATCATTCCTTATCTAATATTTTGGGAGGAATAAAAATACCAAAAAATTATTTACATATGAATGAGAAGGTAGATCTATAACGGAATAAGACATAATCAGTTTCAGAGTGGATGGTGGGTATACCATACACAACATTGTTCTTAAAAACCTTATAATAAATGGTGATCCCATGATATTTCCCATTAATCCCAAAATTTAAGATGCTACTGATGCCAATCATCCTCACCAACCATTAATTTTGGGAATAGGTTACCCTAATTACCATTATCATTACACTTGATGCACAAAGATGTGGGAGGTGAATTATCGGAATCATTCCCTAAATTTTTATAATTGACCATCATAATACCATAAATTTGAAAATAAATTATATAACGTGATTCCGAATAAATCTTAATGCGTTTATTAAACCATATAAAAAAATTACTCCTTTGTTTATTCTAGGAATAGAGCTTTAAAAAGGATCACATTTTTCCCTATAAGGGTATTATGTTTTCCTTAAAAATTAACGTTATTTTTAATGTCAAAACCATTAAATTATATTTAACTTCAAACTTAATTTTAAAATTGATTTAACAAATCACATTGTATTAATATATATTAAATTTAATTATGGAAAACATCCTTTTTAAACATAACTTAAATTCATTGAATAACTTATCAAATTTAATTTCATGTTGGATGACAATTCTAGAAGAATAGTTTATAAGTCTTCTAAAAATACACACATATGTACAAATACATTCATCATCATTTTCTAATAACTCAGGGAACTCATTTTCCACATTCATATGAAGAACCCAAGGAATGTACTTATTTAATAATATGTTTTTCAACTCAACCAAATCTATTGATTCCATTTCATCTTGATTTCACTTCTTCTTGATTAGAGTCCACCACTAGATGGATTCCCGTTCTAAACAATACATTGATGGAAGGACATTCTCATTTCCCAATTATTGTAGAATGGAGATTATATTTTTTTGAGGTACAGATCACTCATCCAGTGAAAGTGAATCAAAATACCCATTTAATAAAGGAAAACGTTGCCTCATGAAGTACATAACTGAACATTGTAACCCCTTTTGACATTTGGATTCTAAACATGATACATATATTGAGAAAGATATATATGATTAATATTGATTTTTTTCATTCCATATCCCATAGAATTCGGTTTCTCATGTGTTAAATTGTTATGTTTTTTGTTGTAATCACAATTAATGAGTTTCATATGGGTTCGAGACCTTGACTTCAACCATACAAATATATGGTATGAAACAGTTGTCATAGCGAGGAACCACATTATCCTATATAATAAAGTATTTGATTTCAAAATTGTGGCACATTTTTTAATATATGAACAATTATGTATATCCTAGATTATTCATAGACTACTCATATTCTAATACATTATGAAGGTTATTAACGAGCTTGTGAATTCCCAAATAATATCCTTAGGGAGTGTCAAACAAATATGCAGAAATTCCCATTATAGTGAATATGTTTCTGATCAATTCAATCTCATTAAAATGATTCTATAGTTTTTAATACTATGTACATATGTACGTGAGACAAAACCACATTTATTATCTTGATAAATATGTATATCTAGATATCCTGTCACTATATCTTGTACCAAAATTCTACGACATATTCCTATAATTATAAATACTCTTTGACTTATACATAGACATTTACTCTGGGTTTTAACTATGGTTTTGTCATCCTACATTCCAATGGTTATGAAATATATTCCACTCATACTGACTACGATGTCCCTATCTTTTCAAATATTTTTATTAAATAATTATTATGCAATTCATTATGCACTATACATACAAACTCCCAAATATTGTATTATTTTACTGCCTTTGGAACCATGGAATCATAAACACTTGCACATAATTGAGCTAATTAATCTCTCACTGGGTTCTCTAAGAATATCACATTCATAAAGACTCCTTACATAGTAAATAGATTTGAAACATGGGGAATGAGAACAAAAAATGGGTGAGATATGATTTATACTAAGGGTTAACATGAGAGATATATTAGAATAAACAAGAACCTATGGGAATGATAAATTGATTATGATGTTATAAGAGCATTCCCATTATAACAATGATCATAAACATGGATAATTGAATTAATATTGGTTGTTCATAATTCATGAATGAAAATGGAATCAGGAGAATAATCCATTAAAAATAACATAGGAATACAACATTGAATTTTAGGAGACACATAAATATGTATGTTGATTCCCTATAATCCATGGTTTGTTTTCCAAATATAATAGGGATCGTTATGGGGACTACACCTACTTGGCCAAACACAACAGCATCCCAGCCACAGTTCTGTCCATTTAAGGTATCTTGTTTCCCTCTCTCCCTAGAGTAGATCATGTTACCCCATAATTCCATAGTTGATTGGTTTTCCCCAACATATATTATGGTTGAAGCTCTTCAACATTAATTCAATAATTATCTCATGAGATATAAATTTTTACCCAATGATGTGGAGGGATATACAGGTCCCACCCATATCATAATGATATCATACATACTTGTTCCAGAAGATTATAAAGTGTCATATCATATCCCATGAAATGAAAATGGTCTCATAATCTTGTAATTATGTCATAATCATTTGAAAAATTGCGGTTTCATAATAATTTCATCAAAAGAAAACCTATGAAAGTAAGAGGGTTAAAAAATAATAATCCCATAAAAGATGAATGAGATTAATATAAATAATGTGATCAATACATAAACCATTAATAGAAATAAAATGAATGGGAGCATTAGATAATTTTATTATAAAGGCATGAGTTACCACAATTGATTTTATTATAAACGGATAATAATTTCGGAATATCTTTTAAAAAAACTTATTGATGAAAAAATCATTTCTGCTGTGGAAAATGATTTTAAAAACATAAAACATTTTTGAAGTAGCGTTTCATTGAATATAGATTTGAAATCATATAAGGGATGTAAAAAACCATAAAATATTGTTATAATAATTTTTCATAAAATATATTCTCTTAATAAATTTGAAAAAAATTTGAATTGTTTTTAACATGGTTTTTGAAATTCATTTCATGTTTCTCAAAGATGTAAAATTAAAAAATACTAATTTATTGATGTGGTAACCATTGAAACACAATCCCCATTAATGAGAGATCATCAAATAGTTTTTTAAATTCAAATAAATTGAAGTAAAATATTCGTTATTATTAATTAATGGAAATATATACATGACATAAATGTTTCTATAATTGAATATGGAATTAATAATAATGATATAAAACTGAGACAATAAATGTCACTAACATATTTGATTTCACTCGTTGAACTCATTAATAATACCTATATAAAGTATTTTATGTTTATTATAATTATTCCATGGTTCAATATTCTTAAACATATTACCATATATGGATATATATCACCCATTTGTTAACACATCCATGATAAGTTTATGTTTTGGGTAATTTCATATTTGTTCGTCACTTGTGTCGTAATGTTTAATATTTTAGCTCTTCAAACATATATCACGATTTACAGAAAGAAAAACATTATATAAATAACATATATATTAATTATATATGTATTTTTTATAATCTATTAAATATGTAATTATAAAATACAATACACTCTTCATTGTGATAGTGGTCATTCCTACGCATGAAGGCTATTTCCGTTTTATTATCATATTGAAAGAATAAAAAAACTAAATATATGAATACATGTATGTAAAATAATTATATTATAACTATTATGTATATATATAATATATGTATACTTTAACCATCTATAATATATTCAATTTAGAGTGATAATAAATCAATTCTCTTTTAGGAGGTGGTAGTCAACACATCCCCTAAAGAAATTATCATATTAACAGAAAATGTATATCCAGAATGTAATTGTAATACGATAGTTATTGAACCATATGTACATGATAAATATTATATATATATAATATATAAACAAGATTATAATCATTATTCCCAAAAATGCGACTTGTTCAATGAAGGACAAAACATTTTTTCGTGAGGAGATAGTTTGTCATACACAAGAATAGTATGTTTGTTACCAATAAGATTGATGTTTGTGTAATAGTAGTATGAACCAATATAATTATAAAAATAAGTTTATTTAATTATATTCTTTTATTATATATTAATTTAATAATAAAATTTTTTAGAGTGAAGAGTGAAATTTCAACTAAAGAGCTAGAGGAAGGTGTTACCTTGTCTTTGGGTAACTCCATTTGGTTTTTATCAAAACAAAATTCATTGGATAGAATCATCCCCTTTGGTAGTCTTCCATGATTAAGGTAACTTTATTTTTAGGAGATTTATTTATATTTTTTCCTTATCTAAAAGGATTGATATTTGGGAATAATTAGGAGGGTTGAATGCCTTTTTATAGTGGAGTAGGAGTGACATTCTGTAAATTATTTAAATGGGAATTATATGAATGGTATTCCAATGAAATGTGGCTCTAATAAATTTCTAAGTCCAATATTATGTATTATTGGATAGAAATATGGCCTTAAAGGCAAGTGGAAAATTTTCAAGGTCATTTTGGGCCTTTTCATTATGGTTTAGTCCTTTGTTATGCCAATTTTTCTCTTAATCAATGCAATTAATTTTAATCTTTTTTAATAATAATTTTTATAAACCATTAATTTTAACTAATTAGAAATTATAAATAATTATAATTACACATATGTAAAAAAATTTCTAAATTATAAGCCAATATATTGCATTAATTAATTTCAAATTTATCCAGTGGATGTGTGGCGATAGTCGGCTATTTAAGCATATATGATTAAATGATTGGGATGTTTTTATATCAAATTCCAATATCAGATTGGTTACAATGACCTAAAAATAATTAAATGATGTAAAATTAATAAAATTACACATTAAAAAATAATTAAAAAATGATTTAAAAATACAAAGAAATTGGATGAAATTGAAGTGGTTAATTAAATTTAAGTATTTTACACTATTCATCCAATCCTTCTGTTTTCCTAATAATATCATAAAATTCACCCTAATATACGTTTTACATTCTGTATTCCCAAAGTTAGTTTTATATTATCAAATTATATTTTAAAATTTTTCTACATTTAATATTAGTATTCTTCATAGAAAAATATAAAATGTAATACTTTTTGAAAAATAATATTTTCAAACATATAAAGGCATTACAAAGAATTTTATGTCTTATTTTCAATATTATTTATTAAAGAAAATAATTATAAAAATAATTGTTAAATTTTTTATTTCTATTCATATTTCAATATTGGAAATCTATGATATAACTATCTAATTTAAATAATTATAATGAAAAAATATTGTTTCGTAGAAACTAAGTTTTACATGTAATGAATGAAAAACCTAGTATAGCATATTTAGAATGTTTGAAATATTCTATGGTACGGTGTAAAACATATATTAAAATTAATTTTATATAAATATACACTTTAGAAACTATGGTTGATAAACATACTAACATACTAGAAACTGTCTCCAAGATCATACAATAATTCAATTTTCATAACCATCAATCATGAATGGTTTTAATGGTAAAATAGGTGTAAAAATATGATATTGTTTTACTGACTATTATATTTTATATGATATAAATATAAAATATTCAAAAAAAAATTCTTTCGTGATGGAACACACATGAGTAAACAAGGAAATTAATACAAAAAAAATGAAAATAACGAATGTTTATTATATAACAGGTGATAAGATGATATAAAATTATATTATCTGATAAACATAATTTTAATATTGTTATTTAATAAGTAAAAAAAATGTTTAAATTCAATATACAAGAGTTCATAACATGTTCAATTAAAGGAACCATGAGATAAGGGACTTTCTCTCAATTTATTTTTATTGTGGAACATTGGAATATTTTGATCGTAGATCCTTTTTTAGGTGGTATATAATTATCATTGAACATTTTATTTCATTATTCTTTAATAAATCATTTAATTTTATGATTCAATTTTCAATAATTCATCCATCTGTATTTGAATTGAAAATTTCCAAGTGGTAATTAATTTTATTACTAAATTTCAATTTATTGGGTTATATTATATATTCATTGTACATTATATTCTATGATTATGTTTATAATGGATTTTTATTTTCTTATTTTTTCATTCAATTTATTTTATGTCGATTTGTATTTATATACATAATCAGTTCAATTATTAATTCTCACTAAAATTAAATTTATATTGTGAGGGTTTATATCAATATCTCATTATTATCAATATTATTAGTCAATAATTTTAGTTGAATGAAATTAAAAATCAGGGGTTAATTAAAAATATTTATTTTATCCTCCACAGTTTAATCATTACATTTTAATGTAATATTACAATATTTTTCACTATTTGGTACTATATTTAACTGATTGTTTTCAATTAATGTCAAACATCATTTTTCTCTTCAGGAAGAAATATTGGTTCATCTAAAGTCATTTTCAATAAAATGAATTTGAAAAAAATTAACCTCATCAAATTGATTTTATATAAAATTTTACCCATTTATTATTTCTTAACAAATAACAATTAAAAAATTTATTACTTTAACAAAAAGGAGCTTTTATAACCATATTAAAATACAAATGGAATGTACTTCTTAATTTTTTCAACCTTTATGGAATAAAACACTAATATGAAGGTCATTTCAATTAATAATCCATTAAATTTTAATAAGGATATTTTTTAGAAATTATTTTAAATAATATTTTTTAAAATAATATCTTTTAAATAATTTTATCAATAAATGTGTTTTTCCAAATTCATTATATTTTGATATGATATTTTAAAAATGAAAATGTTATTTTCATTATGAATGTCATTAAATTATTTTTTTGTTATTTATATTCATCAGTTAAAGAAATATTTTATTATTACACCACTATATATTTTTTATTTTAATAGCATCATAATTATTTATATATATTTTTGATGACGATTTTTTTTAATGTATTGAAATTATCATTATTGGATTTTTTTGAATTAATTAAATTTTTTTGTGAAAAATCCACTTTCTGGTGATCATTATAGAATTCATCTCTATTAAATACCAAGCCACGTTTTGTAAGGGATGTGATTATTTAAAAAAAACTATTAAAATATAAATATTATACATTAAATGTTATTTGTTTAACTAGGATACATCGATAAATCTATATTATTTAATCATTTGGCATACATATAAATAAGTTCAATTGATTTTTGAATTAAATATTTTATCCAATATATAGACATTGATTTGGGCAGATGTAGATGTGTCACACATTGTATTATAAACCCCCTTGATGTAATAGTGCATATCATCAGAAATATAATTAGTTAGAATTAAATTGGATTTCTCTTATATTTTTGACAATCATATGAAATGTCAAAATAGTAGATTAATCATAGTTCTTGATATCATAGAATCTAATAGTTAGTGATTTATTTAATTAATAATTCATTTATTAATATTACATATGTTATTTTACCAAAGATGTTTTGTTTGGATACATTTCATTCTAAAATTATTTATTAAATTGAAAGTGTGTTCATTTATTTACCATTCCATATTGATTATTATTTATCTATTCATGTAGAGATGTTATTTAACTGGAATCATTGTTCAGTTATTTACCACTCAATATTTATTATAATGTATATAATTATAATTGAAAAGTAACATGTTGAAATTACATTTTTTCTTTTATTTACCTTCCCATGTTGATGATTCATTTCTATTAATGATAACATCTATAGTAGATAACACTTATATTAGTTTTAGTTCACCATTTTTTTCCTTCCCTCAAAATCCATGAAGGGTATTATGTTTTCCATGTAATGGTATTTTAGAGTTAATAATGTTATACTTCAAAAAATGTTTTCATTTGTTTCATGAAATGTCATGTTATAATATAGTATGTGTCTATTTTACCAAGACTACTAATCTATTTTGTGCTTCGTGATGTTATTATTGGATTCATATTCCAATGTATTATTACATACATTTTTTCTAGGAAACTATGGTAATATTATATAATTTTGTAATTATAGGATTTTTATTATAATATTTGGGAATAATATTTAGTAAAAAAATATTAATTAGTATAAAAATTTCATGGAATTTAATTATAGCTCTATAAGAACATCCTAAAATTTTGTTATGGTAGATAATATGTTGTCTTCCTTTAAATAAAGACATTTATGGATACTAAATGTGGAATTTTTTGGTGATACATATGTACCTCGTTGTTATAACTGCCATAAGTGATCATCAGGGTGGACATGATCATCACATGGTGCATGTAAATAGTCATTCTGCACTGGTTTTGACACTCCCTAAGGATCTAATTCTACTAATTCAAATTTTCTTTCCTAGAAATTATAATGAATTTGAAATTTTTATATCATTATAGAATCCATGTTTTTTATTATGATATTAGAGATGTATAAAGTTTTGAATTTATGATAAATATATATCTATTTGGGATAATACATTACAATTCAAAATAGTTTGATATAATATTATGCATACCATCATTTCAAAATGGTTCCTAGATGAATAAATTTGAGAAATATTATTTCACAGTATACAAAGTGTAAACATGGTCATATCTTTAATGGTCGTAAGGTAGTCATTTCAATGGAGTTAGTCAAAAATAATTCCCATAATATGTGGACATTGTATCATCTTTTAACAAGATAAAGAATGAATTATCAAAGTATTAAATATATTATTGGATGTATAAGATGAAAATTATGAGATTGAAATAATATGGTTTAATTAATGAATGGAATGAATTATTTTACAAAATTTGAATATTGTGGAATGATACACTCACATACATGCTTAATGTAAATGGTATTTTTCTTTGAATTTTGAGAGAATGGAGACCATTAATATTATTTTTGTTGTTATAAAACTAATTAAAATGTAAAATTATTAATACTTATCGATATGGGGAACTAAAAAAATAAATTTCCCAGGCGCGAAGGAAAATACGACGAATGTAGCTAGTCGATCATGTTCAAGCTAAAAAAATTAACACTGAAGAAGTGGAATGATTTATGTTATCTTTCATGGATTATATAATTATTTCATTTGGTTATTTTATAAATAACATACTAGTTATAAAAAATAATAAATGTATAATTATATTAC
This sequence comes from Viscum album, assembly GCA_963277665.1. Classification (NCBI taxonomy): domain Eukaryota; kingdom Viridiplantae; phylum Streptophyta; class Magnoliopsida; order Santalales; family Viscaceae; genus Viscum; species Viscum album. The sequence goes on along the minus strand of OY728122.1, from coordinate 262,209,117 downwards.
TAATATACATTTTTCTGAAGGGATTTGAATTCATATGTTTAATGAATCTGATAACAAACAAAAAGATTCAGTTGAAAGTTGAATGTCTTGGTAAACATAATATATATTTAATGTTCACCCTTAATATGTTCATGATGTTGTGTTAATAATTTTTTGGTAGATAAATTATTAATATAAATAATGTAAATTGGATAGTATTAACTATCTTAAATTTGATTAATGATAATTTCATTTAGTAATTCCGATGACCTACTTTCTAATTTTATGGATCATAATATTTTCGAAGGGCCATAAACTTTTCCATTTATAAAATTTATTAAGATATTATTTTGATGAGGTATTAGATATTAATTTATTACATTTCATATATTATGAGACCTATATTTTTTTAAATATTTTGAGACCATTGAAATACTTTTCACTTATTTATGAATCATACGATATATTGATAATAAATTTTAGATCATTTGGAAAAAAATAAATAATTTTTGGGACATTAATTTAATTGAGCAAGGGATGAATTGGAGATTTTTCACAGAAAAAATAATGGATGAAATTGGTCTTATAAATTATAAAAATATCAAGGAAGTATATTTCATTATATTCATAGAATTTAAAATAATTACTCATTTTTAGGAAAAATATATTGAAACCAAAATTTTATCCAATTATAAGAAAAAAATGAATCATATGAACTTTTAAATCATCATTGATTTATTGATCGATTCCCTTAATGTTATATTTTATAAGTAAATTTATTGTGATCAATAAAATATTTCATTCCCTATAATTATTTACAATTTTCTTCCACTACCACATCACCAATTTCAAATAATGCTCTTCTATAAAGAATCATAATCATCATTTATTCCATATTACTATGGTAATTCCTCATATCTCTTATTATGATGATATTTTATTAAAACAATTTACGATGTGGTTTCTCAACAATCATATTTTCTAATTTCAATCAATTTATTTACAATATCAGGTTTAAATTGCAAGGATCAAAATTTAATTAATATGATGAGAAAGAAAAACCCTGAAATTATAATGTAAAATCATTTTAGTTTATATATTATGAGACATGAAAACACTAGATAAGAATCAAATATCAAAACCTAATACAATAAGAGATTTTTTTATAATTAATAAAATCTTTTAATATATTTCATTTCAATCATCCGTAAAATTATCTTTCATTATATGGAATACATATTTTAGGTTGTGTTTCATGAATCATTAAGTTTAAATGAAACATAACATCAAATTAGAATAATATTATTTAATATAGTCATTATAATATATTAATTAAATTACATAATGTTAATTTTACAAATTTTTTAATAAAATTATGGTATCCTATTGATTATAAATAAAATAAGAATAATTTAAATGAAATAGAAATGATTTATTAAAAACTAAATATTCTAATTTGTGGTTTAATAATGCTTTTCATACATATATTATTATTATTATTATTTTCTAATTTTATAAATGTAATTTAAAAAAAACTTCATTTTATATAATTATATCAAAATTATCCCAGCTTAATGTTTCATGATTTTCTAAAAAGATTAATTTTAGTTATATGTTGATATAAATGTTGAATTTTAATTGAAATAAACCCTTTTATTAAAATTAGGTATAATGAAAAAAATATATATTATATTTAATGTAAGATTAGTTCAATTATTTAGCAATTTTTCCAATTTATTTCTTTCTATTCATTTTCACATTGAAAATTAATATAAAAACATTGTATACATTTGAAACTTTTGTTGATGAAAAACTCTTCTATCATCCCATTTGTTGGAATAATTTTAAATTTAATATTTCCACTTATATTAATTTAATTTTATAAAAATATTATTTGATTAAAATCCGAATAATTAATAATTTATAAATATGTCAACATTATTTTTTTTCCAAAATTAATTGTAAAAAGTGTAAAAATTAGTTACTGTTGCCATGGAAAATATATATTTTCATGTAGTTAAACATAAAATATATTGGATGAAAAATGACCTAAAAGATTTAAAACACAAATTTTTGGGCCATATATTTAACTAATATCTTATTGGTTCATGAATGGGGTTTTTTTGAGCATTATTAAGTCTAAAAGTGATGAAAGGATTTTATACTTTTAAATAGTTACAAGTGTTCCAGTCACAACTCTTATATATGGACATCCATTATCCTCTATTATTCACACATTCATACAATTTTTGGACTAGTCATACAAAAAAAATTGAGTTCCAAACAACCCTCAACTAATACTAGATAAATTATATTTCGAATAAATCCTTATTTATAAGTCATGATTAAATCCAACAGAGGATTATTGAGGATGAGATAAAGTTCTTAAACATTCATTTTTTTGGTCCACCTCCATAAAATATAATTAAAAAAATATTATATAAAGATTATATTATATTCCAGAAAATTATAATTTTTCTTTTAATACAATTAATTTAAACTACCTACACTTCCATCAAATGGTTTACAAACTCATTTTTCAGGAATATAGTAGACTACCACCTCACAAACTGATGCCATTATTTCTTCCATTACCACCTTTCACAGTTGGGAATGATGATGGAGGAAATGTAAATAAATTTTTTTATATCATAATTATACATCATGATTCATTATGTCATATATATCATTTTACATTTCATTTTGTAAGGGATATAAAAATGTTTCTTTTGGGTAGGTATCACTACCTCCCTTTGATGTAATGTGATGTTTCTTTCATTATGAATTTATAGGTAATGTAATTAAAATAATTTTATTTAATATATGTGATATAAATTATATAATTATTATATTATTGGAATATTAAAAATAATTATATATAATATAATTTTTTCCTTTTTAACACACTTAATGATGATACCATCATTCGTGTACACGTGGATTACCACCTTCACGAATAAATTTAAGTATTTTTTATCACAACATGAGATGGGAAATATATATAAACATATTTAAATTAATAATATGTTATATATGATATTATGAACACAATGTAATGACAATTAATTACTAACATTTTTCCATAGTTATTTTTGAAATGTGTAAACTTTACTCTTGCATAAGTACAAACTGTTGTTTTCAATATTATAATGTGCTCCATTTTTCATAGAAATCATTATTGAATATTTTTAAAATTGAAATTTATGTAACAATATTATAAAAATACCATTTTTAGTTTCTATATTATATAAATAAATTATAGGTAAATGTTTTGGATCATTCATGATTTATAATTGAATAGAAAAAAATAAAATTAACACCTAAAACACTTTAATTAATGGAGGATAATTTACAATTGTGTGATAAGATGTTATAAATGGATCAAATATAATATTATAAATATTAATATTATTATCTATAACGAATATAAAATTTTTATTATCATTATAAAAGAGGTTAAAAAATTTAAAAATGCATATGTGAGGTATGTGATTTCATCTATATTTCATTTCATTGTGGAACATTATAATGTTATGAACATAATTTCTTTTATATGATTTTTAATACACCATTTTTGTGTTATATAATTATTCAAAAGGAATTCATTTTTTTAATGGTTCAATTTTTATTATTTCATATAAGGGGTTTCTAATGGAAAATTACCAAGTGATAATTATAATTAATTACTCAAATTTTGTCCATTATGATATGTTCCTTTATCATTTTGTAAACAACAGTGGGGGAATGCCCCATTTTTGTGGAAATATAACCCTATTTTCACTAACATTCCTTTGAAAAAGTCTCTATATTTTTATTATTATATAATTCATCACTCATAAATATTCATACCCTCTATCCAATATGTTATTACATAATAAAATTCATAATGTTTATACATATAATGATCACTTTTAATATTATATTTTTTATTGAGAAATATTTATTTTCCATTTTATTTACTCAAAATGAATATTTTTTGATAATAAATAATGATTCATGAAATAAATAAGTTACTTAATATATGATGAATTAATTTCACCAACAATTATGGTTGGGGACTACTATATATAGATATATAATGAATTAAAAAGGCTCTTGATAGAATTAAGTAAACTGTCATTAAAAGAGTTTTTTCCTTAGTTTAAATCATCTTATAAAGTGACATGAAGATAGGGTAATCAATATTCTGAAGATCACGCTATCCAAAAATTAATAATTTCCCCTTTTAATAATCCCTTTATTATTATTATTATCCCTGATATTTTCACAATGATATTATACCTAGATCTATTCCATACAAAAAATATTTATTAAATATAATGTGTATTCCTTTATATACCTTTACATATTGATTAATCGGTATATGTAACATCTCGGTTCCGGAAGCCACCCAGGGGCGCCCCGTACCCAGTTGGTCAAATGGCCTCAAGCTCATTTCCCCAAACGCCAGAGGCCGCGGACTAGGAGTGAGGGCTTTGGGTGTGATAGTGGGGAAATTATGCCCACATTGGCAGAGTACACAACAGAAGTAAACAAAACGTGCAACAACAAAATCATTAAATATCCAAAAAAAATACACAAGAAAACAGTGTAATACTAAAACAATAAACCACTGGATCACATATGTATATATAAAATGAAGCATGATACATATCTAGGAAAACAAAAAAATAGGTCACAATGTTAAAAATTCAAACAGTACCAAAAACAAGTACAAAATTAAAGATAAACATCTCCTCAGCATCGCAAGCCTAATCTGGGTCCCATGCTCTCCTTCTCCCAAGCAATCAAGTACCCGAAATCGAAGGACACTTTCCCTTGTCTATACCTGCAACGACATATTCTGTTTGAGCCAAAAATCATGACACCAACATGGTGTGAGACTATATTCCAATAGGAAACCACTCAAAGATCCGTGCCTAACATCCAGTGAGTATATGGAAGGTAATGTACAGTAACAATGAACAGTAACAGTAGACAACAATAGCAATCGGTAGTCTGTAACAGGATGATATACAACAATAAACAATCCACAGAACAATAAGCAGCAATGAAGCAAATAGCTAACCACATCAGGAACCCCTCTCGGAAATACTCCCAGCCAACCACTCTAGTCTTATCCAAGAAGTACCAACAACCCTCTAGGAAGTTCACTCAGCCTAAACCCTCAAGTTTGGTCATACGAATTTATAAGACTCTCTGGAAAAATATTTCTTGGTCAATTCACCTTATAGTCTAGGGTAGTCAGGGACTCTAAGAGGATGATCACATGTTCTAACCCACTTATAGCCCCAAGGACTAGAATCTCTATGAGGAAGCTCACTTGGTAAATTACTCCTATAGTGTCTGGTCTTACAAGGACTCTCTAAGGAAGATCACGTAGTCAATTCCATATCTATCCTTGAAAGGTTTTAAGGAAATTTAAACAGGTAAATACTCTCTGAGGAAGCTCACTCGGTCTACCCTCATGTAGTCTATAATATCCAAGACTCTTAGGGAATCTCAATCGGTCTATCCCATGTAGTCTATAATAACCAAGGCTCCTTGAGGAAGCTCACTCGTTGTACCCTCATATAGTCTACAATAATCAACACTCTCTATGATGCTCACTCGGTTTATCCCTTATAGTCTATAGCACCTGGTTCTCACAGTCCCATGCCAGTCACTGCATAAATATTCTATAAGGCCAAAGTACACCTAAAGAGCTATTTTGATAACCATTATACATAAAATCAAGCATGTCAATAATATCATTCCATCCTATGGTCACAAGTCATGGAAATAAGTATAGCGGACAAAGGCTAAAAAATCTAAAGCCATAACTAGAAGAAGGCATGGGAAAAACCTCCATGTATAGAAATTATCCTCAAACATGATAAAATTACCTCTACACAAGCATAGAACCAAGGAAGGAAAACAACAGGGGAAAAATGGTAAACACACAATACCCTGTTCACGGGTATTGCTGGAAATTTGCACATAAAACTCAAATACTCCGAAAGGTATGGAACAAACCACCAAAAGTATTGCTAGGAGATCAATATAATTTATCCATAAGTCTTGATTCTCATTAGAACAGTTTAGATCTATGAAAACGTACAAAACGTTCAACCCATGATATCTTGAGAAAGAGGTAAAATGAATGAATGAAACTCAAGAAGAAGGAAGAGCTCACAGGTGTGTTTCCAACGCAATCTATGGAGGTAGATTCGGAAAACAGGCAGAGGTTTGGGGTATTTGAGGACGTTCACATCCATACAGAGAACTCCCGGTTGAAAAACCTAAACATGAAGGTGTTTTCTTTGGATAGGCGTGACCCCGGTCCATTTAATGAAAAAAAGAAAGTACCGAGCCTGTAATTCGGGGGTACATTGCATGTACATGGACATTCATTACTCCGCATTAATCATCCTCCACATTGCATATACAGATCATGTGTGTGGATCAGACATGGCCAACACACGTCCTGGTACGACATCAAATTACAAGTCATGTACTCATAATGTACAAGAAGTGTATTTGGAAAATTTCCATATTTTCCTCTTTTTCTCAAAAAAGACATGAAAAGAAAAAACAAATGTAACGCCCCGACCCCAGCTACCCAGAGTCGGTGAATTACTTCCTAACATTGGCATGATCACAAAAGATCATGTCTCGAAAGACCGATTAGTTTAGTATCCTTGGAAACACTAGATACATTCGTAAACGTTACATTATATCATAAAGTGAAAAACTACAATAAAAAAGTCTCCATAGTCCACACTCATATCCTCTTCTAACTATCCCTGAAGGTCATTCATAAAATACTTCTTCACATCCTGGAAAATATTAAAACATTAAAATGGGTGAGCTCAGATGCTCAGTAAGGATAACAATAATGCAGAAGCTTTCATAAATAAACATTAACATTTAAGGCAATGTATAACTAAAACAAAAGCCTTTTAAACATGAACTTCAACATAATATGGCAAAAGTAAAATGAGATAATTCCATTTACTTATTCACATGGATATTCTACTGGTTGAATAATCACATGAAATATCAATAACCACTTTCATAATGATGGAATGCATAATGCCAGACTATCATAACCACGTAGTCAAGGCCTCATTCCAAGACCACAAATAAGATTTTGTCAAGGCCTCGTGCCAAGACACTAGTTGGTCTCATGAGACCTGCCGATGCATCGAGGAGCTATAGCGGGCTCCACCCATCACTTATTAAGTCCAATGCATTCCTCATATGAATAGTTTTAAACATATCACAAACCATAACATAATCGTATCACATACAACATGCATAAAGGAAACATAACATTTCCACATTTCAATCACAAGATATCAATAAAACACATTGATATAATAAAAACTTTTTAAAACCCATTTTCAATACCAAAATAAAATAACGTTAAAACTTTGTATTTATTTTTCATTAAAAAAATGATGGCTTGTAGAGGAAGCTGAAACTCAAATAATGGTCACGGCGGCCGAGAAGTCGTTGTCGCCGCATAAGTACGGAAAGAAAAACATTCCGTTTTGTCGTTTATCAAAACGCTTCGTATAAAAAGATTCCTTTTGAATAAACGTAAAAGTCAAAGGGGTTTATACACCGTATAAAAGAAAGTTGTGTATAAAACCAAATATGCCTCAATGAAAGGGGATTGAGACGAATCCTTAAAAAGATCATTTTTTAAATAATGTACATCTCTAATGTGTATTCACTATAAGTACACATAAATAATGTAAAAATACAAGATAGGACATAATAATATCATGACATAATTTGAAAGTAGTAGATTAACCCAAAGAATGGAAATCGGGTTAAGAAGTTCCCTTACCTCGTGTCTGACTTGACTCAACCGTTCTTTAAACTCCTGAATAATAAACTAGAGTTAATATATACCTTATTAAGAACCATTTTCAATTTCATTATCCCTATTATATCACTTATTACAATGATATGAACATTATGTAATTATTTAAGTTAATAACGGTCGTTTTGTCGATCTTTGGTACTTGAGTCAACAATAAACTTCTTATAATTACAAGTTGTTTATGTGGTAGAATATTCATTATCTCCAGAATTATATTCATGATTTATATGTCATATATATCTTATATATCCAGTATATACATTCATTAATAATATTACATAACATTTAGAGGTAGGAAATGAAATGCACCGTTCATGGAGACGGTAAGCCATATGTACGCATGAACGCTACTTTCGTTTCAATTTCATATTTAATGGAACGAAATCATAATGATATAAATGTATAATATAATTCCAGTATAATATAGTGTATAATACCATTTACTCCATCCTTTATACATCCCACATATGGCATTAACGATTCAAATCACTTTGAGGGGGCGGTAGTCCGCACTTCCTAAAATGAAATTATCGCGTTTTACCCATAATGGAAATCATAAAGTATGCCATAAATGAGATATACAGAAGCATAAGTAAAACATAAACACATTATATATCATATATAAAGATAGTGAAATCTTAATGGCCACCTATGAAGGTGTTATATGAGTGTTGAACAATCATCATTTCGTGATGCAGAAATTCGCCATCCACAGAAACCGTATGTTCCTTAACCATTAGATGTAGGTGTGTGTAAGTGTAGATCGAATCCTTATTATAACAACATCCTAGTATATTGAGGATACTAATGTTGTTACAAAAGAAATGAATAAAAAGAGTTTAGGGGGTTGGAGAAGAAAAATAAAAAAAAACAACATTAGAGAAGACATTACCTCAAAATCGGGTAACTCTTTTTGATTTGAGCCAAAGGCTTCTTTGAGAAGAGTTCTGCCCAATGTGAGGCTTCTAGGAGTAATATGGGGAAGTTGGGAGAGTATTTGGGCAGAGTTTGGCCAAGCCAAATTGCTTGACGGTGTGAATAAGATGGGAGAGGTGGGGGCCTTTTATAAGAGGAGATGAGGGTCTCTTTTAGAAAGATTGAAATGTTACATTATTATACAATGATTTTAGGATTCTAAAGGTCCCACACTTATATAATTCGTAGATAAGGTGATAAGGGTTCGAAATCTCCTCATCCAATAGGCTTTGGACAAGTGTAAGACTTGGATTTTTCATTATCTTCTCATTTTATTTAAATCGTTAAATAATGAGGTCATCGCTGCATCATAATGATGTCATATATAATTTAATTTATTTAATGTCTAAAAATTATAAAAAAAATACTATGATGTAGTAAATCTTTTTAGATTTCTAATGAATATTTATAGTCAAAATTTGGACTTGTGTAACCCCACTTAAAAACTTTTTTAGTAAAACAACTCATGTTTGTGTAAATTTAATTTTAACATTAAATAAATATATATTAAAGTCATTTTCCAACTAAAGTGGCTCCATGGGGTCCCCAAGTTGACCCATGGGTTGTCTTGGTCGGCCATGACTCATCCAATAGGAGTAGGACAAGTGTCAAGCTCATCTCATATTATTAAAACGTTATTTTTACCTTAAACTACACTAATTACCTCTAATCGCGATTAAGAACTTAAAAGTTACTATTCACCAAAAATTATTTCAATCTCATTCAACCACATTTTACTTCTTAATGAAAACCATGTATGTCGTATTTTTGAAAATCAAACCACAGAAGTGGTAATATTTCATTTAAACGAAAAATCAGTTATTTAACTTCCACTTAGTGGTTTCACTATTCATCAAAAATTAAAGTTTTTCAGAACAATGCCAAAATTTCACCCTAAGCTATAATTGATATTCCGAATTAAAAAATGATTTCTATTATAAAAAATTCCAAACATATAAGTTGCATTCATTAATTTTATAATCAATTCCCGCTATCACAACAAATAGCGTGTTTTAATCAAACAATTTATATCAAAAGATTGGCAATTGTTTATGTCCAATTTCAATGTTAAATTAATTCTAATGACCACCATTGGATAAAATGGTAAAAATATATTCTAATTATACTTTAAAACCACTAAATAGTATAATTTATCACAATAAATTATTTTTCTTAAAAAAGATGTTTTAAGTATTTATCACTATTCATAAAAAATTGGATGTTCTCAGAAAGTTACAAAAAATTAAACTTAGGATAATTTCGATATTACGAATACAAAAATGAAGACCATTTTCAAATATAAAATTTATATAATTTTAAAAAGTGGTTATTACTATTCATAACGGCTACATTGATTAGTCACGGTGTTTTAGAACTCGATGTTGCGTATAATGCAAGATATTGCATTATTGAATGTGAAGCATATCGTGGAAGCTCGGGGTGTTACATTCTCCCCTCCTTCAATAAATTGCGTCCTCGCAATTTGAAATTTTTCTTTGAAAATAAAAGGTTGAAAAGAGAAAATACCTTTGAGGAAAACCCACATCGGAAATAAGATTAATAAAATTTAGCCTTAATAAGAGGGAAAGGGAAATGAAAAAGTCACCACCCAATTATGATCTGGATTAGGAGAACATTGGTGGCAATTAGAGACAAATAATTGGAGGGAAAACGTAAATATTTGTAGGGAGTGATTGAGGTAATCAATCACAATCAACTGTCAAATTGAGGGCCTCAAAGCCTTCAATCTATGTTGATTTAAAATATCATCAGTTCAACAAGACATAAGGTATTAGGGTAACACATTTTTTGTTTTAATATCCCTTTACTAATGTTTAAGAATTAATTTATTCATTAAAAAAGAGATAGGTATATATATATTTATGCTTGACAATTAGAGTTTCAGCCTTCAACTCGTCTTTCACTCAAAAAGATAATAGAACTCAAAAATATTATACTTATACTAATTGTATAAGGTTCCAAATATTAACACATACCATTTAGATTAGTAAAACTATTTTGTAATAACCAGGGACTTCCTGTAGGCTAGTGGTAGGAAATAAAGGCCTGTCACACTATGGTTGTGGGTTCGATTCCTGCAGCTTTGTCCGACGCGAAGGGTTATTCCCCACCCTGCAGGTTGTCCTTTTCCTAAAACTATAGTATTATAATATTCCAAAAATAATCTTCAAAAATGATTTAACCTTAAACAATACTATCCAATGATCAACTTTATCCATTCCAAACTTTATAGTTATCCAAAATACTTCTGTCCAACTCACAGTCCAAATTTTATAAGGAAGGTAAACATAATGAAGATCCTTTTTCCCACGTAACAACATGTGAACACTTTCATCATGTATTCTTTTTAAACATACTGAATTACCATGATCCCTTATTCTTTATATAATACTTGATATACTCCTTCTATCCAAAAATGTATACAAGACATCAATCAGTTTCAAGGAATTTAAGTATATCCAATATAATTTATCCAAATCAATCACGTCTTCTTCCAAAATCACAATCTCAGTATCAGAACCATATTATGGTTTATCTTTCTCTCAACCATATATTTTCGAAAAATTTAACCTACTGTGGAGTCACTTTTCTTGGTTCCACACAATCTCAAGTCCTTGTTGAAATAGTACTGCAGTACAATCCTTATATACTCCATAATTATTATAACCAGTACATCATTGATACAACACTCAAATTACAAAATTCTTTAACAAAAACATAAGAACTCTAATCATTACTCCTCATCTGTGGTAGTATCATAACTTGATTATTATCCAATAACATCATTTGGGGCATTCTATGATGATTTGGACATTGGTTTGCGTAGTGTCCCCAATCCTTGCAGAAGAAGCATTGTACATTTGAAACCATTTTCTTACCCTTGAAGTCACACACTTTGTGTCCTTTTTCTATACACTTATAACAAACTCACATTCCCTTTAGGCAAGTTCCATGATGTTTCTTCCCACAATTACCACATATTGGAAAATTCTTCTTTCCCCTGATCCCTTTATCCATCATTCCCTCTTCCAACCCTTTCGTCTCTTGCTTCACTTCAAATCCATAGGACTCATAGAATTATTTACTTATCTTATTAACACATGATACTATTTCTTCATATGTTGAGAACAAATGGGAGACTATTTCCCTTCGAAATGTTGTCTTAAAACCGTTATAGATATGATCCTTCCTACTCTTTGGATCATACGTACTGCTGGAGTTCACATTCCTTCTACTGGGCGCCATTTCTATACAATGGCATAAACTAGATTAGTTTATGAATCAAAATACATAATTCCATACTTGTAAAATACTTAACATAAATTGAACTATTGATGGATATAATCCATAATCATAAAAAGGTTTTATTTGAGGAAGTATATACTCATAAAGCCTTCATAATGATTTGTAAAGAAAATTAGAGTTATCCTAAGCATATCCCCCGTGAGTGTCGTAACCAAGAGTGCAGAAAGGCCCGTTGTCGTGCACCAGTTCCCGTTCGAGTCTATCTCAAAGCGGTGTTTTCGAGTTTTACCCCTAGGTACATCTGTGCCAGAGCCGCCTCTACGTGCTCGTATCAAGACATGGATGTATTTCTCGGAAAACTCACAAAATCTCTACAATTACAAAATTCTAGGAAGTTCTTCTATACTAATCCTCAAAGTCTATCTTCGGGCTATGTGCTCTAATCAGAGTTTATCTAAATCTAGCTTCCAAGGTTAGTACTAAACTGCCTCTGATACCAACTGTAACGCCCCGACCCCAGCTACCCAGAGTCGGTACATTACTTCGTAACATTGGAATGATCACAAAAGATCAAGTCTCGAAAGAAAGATTAGTTTAGTAGCCTTGGAAACCCTGGATACCTTCGTAAATGTTACATTACATCATAAAGTGAAAAACTACAATAACAAAGACTCCATAGTCCACACTCATATCCTCTTCTGACTATCCCTGCAGGTCATTCATAAAATAATTCTTCACATCCTGGAAAATATTAAAACATTGAAAGGGGTGAGCTCAGATGCTCAGTAAGGATAACAATAATGCGGAAGCTTTCATAAATAAACATTAACATTTAAGGCAATGTATAACTAAAACAAAAGCATTTTAAACATGAACTTCAACATAATATGGCAAAAGTAAAATGAGATAATGCCATTTACTTATTCACATGGATATTCTACGGGTTGAATAATCACATGCAATATCAATAACCACTTTCGTAATGATGGAATGCATAATGCCAGACTATCATAACCACGTAGTCAAGGCCTCGTGCCAAGACCACAAATAAGATTTTGTCAAGGCCTCGTGCCAAGACACTAGTTTGTCTCATGAGACCTGCCGATGCATCGAGGAGGTATAGCGGGCTCCACCCGTTACTTATTAAGTCCAATGCATTCCTCATATGAATAGTTTTAAACATATCATAAACCATAACATAATCATATCACATACAACATGCATAAAGGAAACATAACATTTCCACATTTCAATCACAAGATATCAATAAAACACATTGATATAATAAAAACTCTTTAAAAACCATTTTCAATACCAAAATAAAATAAAGTTAAAACTTTGTATTTATTTTTCATTAAAAAAATGATTGCTTGTAGAGGAAGACGAAACTCAAATAATGGTCACGGTGGCGGAGAAGTCGTTGTCACCGCATAAGTACGGAAAGAAAAACATTCCCTTTTGTCGTTTATCAAAACTCTTCGTATAAAAAGATTCATTTTGAATAAACGTAAAAGTCAAAGGGGTTTATACACCGTATAAAAGAAAGTTGTGTATAAAACCAAATATGCCTCAATGAAAGGGGATTGAGACGAATCCTTAAAAAGATCATTTTTTTAAATAATGTACATCTATAATGTGTATTCACTATATGTACACATAAATAATGTAAAAATACAAGATAGGACATAATAATATCATGACATAATTTGAAAGTATGAGATTAACCCAAAGAATGAAAATCGGGTTAAGAAGTTCCCTTACCTCATGTCTGACTTGACTCAACCGTTCTTTATCCTCCTGAATAATAAACTAGAGTTAATATATACCTTATTAAGAACCATTTTCAACTTCATTATCCCTATTATATCACTTATTACAATGATATGAACATTATGTAATTATTTAAGTTAATAACGGTTGTTTTGTCGATCTTTGGTACTTGAGTCAACAATAAACTTCTTATAATTACAAGTTTTTTATCTGGAAGAATATCCATTATCTCCAGAATTATATTCATGATTTAGATTTCATATATATCTTATATATCCAGTATATACATTCATTTATAATATTACATAACATTTAGAGGTAGGAAATGAAATGCACCGTTCATCGAGACGATAAGCTGTACGTACGCATGAACGCTACTTTCATTTCAATTTCATATTTAATGGAACGAAATCATAATGATATAAATGTATAATATAATTCAAGTATAATATAGTGTATAATACCATTTACTCCATCCTTTATACATCCCACATATGGCATTAACGATTCAAATCACTTTGAGGGGGCGGTAGTCCGCACTTCCTAAATTGAAATTATCGCGTTTTACCCATAATGGAAATCATAAAGTATGCCATAAATGAGAAATACAGAATCATAAGTAAAACATAAACACATTATATATCATATATAAAGATAGTGACATCTTAATGTCCACCTTTGAAGGTGTTATATGAGTGTTGAACAATCATCATTTCGTGAGGCAGAAATTGGCCATCCACAGAAACCGTATGTTCCTTAACCATTAGAAGTAGGTGTGTGTAATTGTCGCTCGAATAATTATCATAACAACATCCTAGTATATTGAGGATACTGTTGTTGTTACAAAAGAAATGAATAAAAAGAGTTTAGGGGGTTGGAGAAGAAAAATAAAACAAAACAACATTAGAGAAGACATTACCTCAAAATCGGGTAACTCTTTTTGATTTGAGCCAAAGGCTTCTTTGAGAAGAGTTCTGCCCAAACTGAGGCTTCTAGGAGTAAGAGGGGGAAGTTGGGAGAGTATTTGGGAAGAGGTTGGCCGAGCCAAATGGCTTGAAGGAGTGAATAAGGTGGGAGAGGTGGGGGCCTTTTATAAGAGGAGAGGAGGGGCTCTTTTGGAAAGATTGAAATGTTACATTATTATACAATGATTTTCGGATTCTAAAGGTCCCACACTTATATAATTCGTAGATAAGGTGATAAGGGTTCTAAATATCCTCATCCTATAGGCTTTGGACAAGTGTAAGCCTAGTATTTTTCATTATCTTCTCATTTTATTTAAATCGTTAAATAATGAGGTCATCGTTGCATCATAATGATGTCATAAATAATTTAATTTATTTAATGTCTAAAAATTATAAAAAAAAATACTATGATGTAGGAAATCTTTTTAGATTTCTAATGAATATTTATAGTCAAAATTTGGACTTGTGTAACCCCACTTAAAAACTTTTTTAGTAAAACAACTCATGTTTGTGTAAATTTAATTTTAACATTAAATAAATATATATTAATGTCATTTACCAACTAAAGTGGCTCCATGGGGTCCCCAAGTTGACCCATGGGTTGTCTTGGTCGGCCATGACTCATCCGATAGGAGTAGGACAAGTGTCAAGCTCATCTCATATTATTAAAACATTATTTTTACCTTAAACTACACTAATTACCTCTAATCGCGATTAAGAACTTAAAAGTTACTATTCACCAAAAATTATTTTAATCTCATTGAACCACATTTTACTTCTTAATGAAAACCATGTATGTCGGATTTTTGAATATCAAACCACAGAAGTGGTAATATTTCATTTAAATGAAAAATAAGTTATTTAACTTCCACTTAGTGGTTTCACTATTCATGAAAAATTGAAGTTTTTCAGAACAATGCAAAAATTTCACCCTAAGCAATAATTGATACTCCGAATTCAAAAATGATGTCTATTTTACAAAATTCCGAACATATAAGTTTCATTCATTAATTTTATAATCAATTCCCGTTGTCACAACAAATAGCGTGTTTTTAAGAAACAATTTATATCAAAAGATTGGCAATTGTTTATGTCCAATTTCAATGTTAAATTAATTATAATGACCACCATTGGATAAAATGGTAAAAATATATTCTAATTATACTTTAAAACCACTAAATAGTATAATTTATCACAATAAATTATTTTGATTAAAAAAGATGTTTTAAGTATTTATCACTATTCATAAAAAATTGGAAGTTCTCAGAAAGTTACAAAAAATTAAACTTAGGATAATTTCGATATTACGAATACAAAAATGAAGTCCATTTTCAAATATAAAATTTATATAATTTTAAAAAGTGGTTATTACTATTCATAACGGCTACTTTGATTAGTCGTAGTGTTTTAGAACTCGAAGTTGCGTATAATGCAAGCTATTGCATTATTGAATGAGAAGCGTATCGTGGAAGCTCAGGGTGTTTCAACAAACATGAAACGAAGATCTGGGTTCATACAATCATCCCCCGTTAAAAAAAATATGTCATCAAATTTCTCTATTGAGGAGTAGAAGACGTACCCCCGAGCAGCTCCGGCCACTACGATCGTACATTGAACCCCCTCTCTCGGGTCTCATCCTGTACTCGCTCGGGATTTCGTAGAACCCGTACCAAAGGACCAGACCGAACATAGAGAAACTTCGTACGGCATTCAACAATCCAGATAGGATTCTCCTCAAATGATGCATCCACTTTGAGCTCAACCTCCTAGAGTTGAAATACAAGAGATAGGTCTGAAAAGTAACATCTGAGCTGAGAAATCTGGAAGATTTCGTGCATAGCCCAGTACCTCTGAGATAACTACAACCGATCGGACACCGACCCAACTCTCTCCAACATCTCAAATGGCTTGACATACAGTGGTGAATGTGTACCCTGTCTCCGAATCCTCTTATGTCCCCGCCTCGGTGCAACATGCCGGAAAACCTTATCCCCATCCTCAAACTCGAGAGGTCGTCTATGCTGATAAACATAAGTATTCTGTCGATATTGTGCCATATCCATCCTCTTCTGAATAATCTCTATCTTCTCTGAGGTCCCCTTAACAAGACAAGGTCACAGCAAGGTTGCCTCTCCTCCCTCAATCCAGCACAAAGGTGATCAGCATGGCCTACCGTACAATGCCTCGTAAGGATCCATCTGAATAGTCGCCTGAACACTATTCTTATAGGAAGACTCCACAAGAGGAATATGCTTCTCCCAAGAACCTCAAAAGTCTAGAATGAAATCTCTGAGCATATCCTCAATCACTTGTATCATACACTCGGACTGGACATCAGTTTGGGGATGGTACACTGTACTCAAAAGTACCTGTATACCCAAAGACTTCTGAAGCCCCTGCCAGAACCAAGAATTAAAACACACATCCCTTTCTGAAACAATGGAGTGTGGAACTACATGAAAATGTATAGTCTCTTGAATTTACAATTGTCCCACATCATCAAAACTGAAGATCTCTTTTATCGGCAAGAAATGAACAACATTCGTAATCTTGTTGATGATAACCCAAACAACATTACTCCCTCGAGGTGACCTCGGTAACCCAGTCACGACGTCCATCGTGACATCATTCCACTTCCACTTGGTAATGGTTAACTACTATAAAATCCATGCTGGTCGCTGTTGCTCTGCTTTCACATACAGACAAGTACAACATCACATAACAAAACCAGCAACATGCTTCTTCATACCTGGCCACCAATACTGGAGATGAAGATTCTGATACGTCTTGGTGACACCAGTATGAACTGCACAAACAAAGGAATGAAAATCATTCATAAGCTCCTCGTGTATGTCTACTGGTTCCCATACGCATCCTTGGAAATTAAAGATATCATCCTCTCCCACTGTCCGTCCAGGAGGAGGGTCTTATCCTAACACAGTCTCCCACAGGACTAGGCCTTCTGAGTCTGATTTCTTCTTCATCCATACTCGATCAAGAAGGGTAGAGGTAACAATTAAAGAAGATAGAAAATACATTCCTTGTCTGTTATGCACCTCTAGATGCATCTCAGAGATAAGAGCCATAAGCTTCCACTCACTGATGGCCTCCTAGACTGCCTGAATCTTAGTTCTCCTGATCAACGTATCAACCAATGTGTTGCCCTTTCCCGGTGTATAGGCAACCTCATAGTCGAAGGACTGATGATACTCGACCCAACTATGCAATCTCAAATTCAGATCATGCTGAGTGAAGATGTACTTGAAACTATTGTGGTTGGTGAAAACTACAAAGTTCCCACCCAGAAGATAGTGTCTCCTACAGCGTAAGCCATGAACAACAGCTGCTAACTCCAGATCGTGCTTCGGGTAATTCATCTCATGTGGCCTCAACTGCCAAGACCCCTATGAAACTACTCCACCTCCCTGTATAAGTATTGCTCACAATAAGACACCTGAATCATCATAGTAGACTTTATACCTCTTGGATTGCTCTGGAAAGACTAGTATCAGTGCTGACATCAACCTCCCTTTCAGCTCTTAAAAGGTTGTATCACAAGAATCTAACCATAATTACTTCATCCCTTTCTTGGTTAGACCTGTCAGCGGTGATACTAGGCATGAAAAGTCCTGTATGAAACACTTGTAATATCCAGTAAGCCCTATAAATCTCTGAAAATCAATGACATTCTTCGGCTGCTCCCATGAAAACTACAGCTCTCACCTTCTCTAGGTCTACTGATAATCCTGTCTCTGAGATAACGTGAACCAAGAAGTAAATCTGGTCCATCCCAAAGTGGAATTTTATGATCATAACATATAATTTATGCTCTCTCAGTGTACTCATAATGATTTCAAGATGGGTAGCATGGTCATGTAGAGTGTGATAGTACACCAAGATGTCATCCACGAAATCCACCACGATGGTATCCAAGTACGGATGGAACACTAGGTTCATCATTTCCATAAAAACTGTTTGAGAATTTGTAAGACCGAATGGAATGACCGTATAATCCTATAGACCATACCTACTACTGAATGTTGTAAGTGGAATATCTGATGGTCTAAAGGGAAAGTGATGATAGCTTGATCTGAAGTCAATCTTCGAGAACACTCGGGCTCCTCGAAGCTGATCGAAGATGTCATTGATTCCCGGCAAGGGATATTTGTTCTTGAACATCAACTTGTTCAACTTCCGATAATCCGTGCCAAGCCTAAGGGTTTTGTGTTCCTTCTTCATAAAAAAGACAGGTGAACCCCAAAGAGAAGTAATGGGTCAGTGAAACCCTTTTCCTACAAATCATTTAACTACTTCTTGAGATCCTGCAACTTATGTGTAGCCATCCTATAATGAGAAATGGACACCAGTGCCGCTCCTGGCATTAGATTAATATAAAATTATACCTCATCCTCTTGAGGAAAACCTAATATTTCCTCTAGAAATACATCACTGAAATGATCCACTTCTGGAGGAAAGTCTAACTGTGAGGTCCTATGGTCATCCAGATAATGACTGGAAATCTGGGCTATAAATCATCATATCCCATGATGCTCTGGTCCAGCTCTACCCACCTGGACATCTCACTCGCCTATATGGAGAAAAGACCCACCCTCTGGAGATACGAAACTCACCATGTGGCGATAGCAATCGAAAACTGCCTGTAAGGGGACTAACCAATCCATACCGTGAATGAAATCATATCTTGTTATCTCTAGGACATAGAGGTCCCATAATAAGGGACACACCGCAACCTCAAGAGGTAACTCTCTGCACTGACGTACTCTAGAAGTCCACGTTCCCAATGGTGTATCATGAAAAAACATGTTAGTAGTTGAAAAGATACAGATCCTAAGGATCTCTACAACATTAATGGATATAAAGAAATTCAAAGAACTAGTATCGAACAGATAATAAGATAACACATAGGATAATAATATCATACCTCGAACTGTAGAAGTTCCTAGATCCTACTCCTAAAGGGTCAGCTCCAGAGCGAATGTATGGCATGTCCTGCAGCCCTGCACCCCGGGCAGACAACTCTGAGCTGAACCACTCTGAAGTCACTAGTATCCTAGTGACTGACCACCATGGCCAAGACCTCCACCTTGGCACAAATGGTTGGAAGTACTCTAGTTCCATGACTGGTGAGACACTGGAGATATATCTCTAGTACGCGGGGTCATAGAAGAAACCCTACCACAAGCTGTTGGTGAGATGATATGACAAAAAATGCTGAAGATGGCCCATCTTTCCGCAAGATCGGCACTCCATTGGGTCTCTCTAACACTGAGGCCAAGTATTCCCACTCCAACCACACTGGTAGCATATAACTTGGTTACCAGAAAATGCACTCCGCCGAATCTAATCTTCTCGAGAAAGCTCCTTGCGGCGCTTCCTGCTATCAGAAGGAGGAACACTAGTTCTTGAGGTTGAACCAACCTGGCTCACTACTCCAGAATCTCTCATATTGTGCTCCCTTATCATCGTCTGGTTCACGATCGAGGATATTGAAGTCAACCTGATGATATTCACCTGGGAATGGATATCCTGCATGAGACCATCCTCAAAATACCTAGCAAGGAACAGCTCGTCACCTGCTGAAATATGCGTGAAGCGATGCAGCTCGGTAAAACCAGACGAGTACTCCATAACAGAAAGAGTACCCTACTCGAGACTCATAAACTCCAAGGCTCGATCGGCCCTCAATGTCTCTAGATAGAAGTAATCATCGAAGATGTTCCAAAACTCATCCCAAGTCATCCAATGCTGGAGTCCTGACTGCGAGATCACCTCCCACCACATCTTGGCGGTGTCTCAGAGCAAATAAGAATCAATATTTACCCTTCTCTCCGGAGGTATCTATAGATGCTCAAAGATCATTAGTGTGGCCTCTATACATGACTCTGCAGCCTGGGGTCCCCCATCGCCTAAGAAAGTAGGAGGATGCTGCTGCTGGAAAACCCACGTCAACTCATCCATCGACGGGGCAGGAGACGGAGCCTCTTGAAAGGTCTGAATCATTCTCAAGAAGTCATCCCTGAACTACGAATTAGCTCCTGTAATGGGTATAACATCTAGTTACAAGGCTCAAACAGCAAGAGGATCTGCAGGTGGTTCCTGATCTTCCATATCCGGTGTCTGATCACCGTCTGGCAGCTGACGTATAACCAGAATACATCTCGGATGCATAACTCTGAAAGATCAAAATCACACCTTTGATCAAGATTTTCAAGGACATAGAAAACGTGAGTACAAAACAGGAACATTAGGAAGAAACTATCTAGTTTACAAAACATGACTACACATCATGTATAAAGATACATGGAGTGTTCTCTTAATCCATTCACATGGGTGTGTACCTCTGCCACCTTTGGTCGTGTAACACCCCAGACTACACAGAGTGTTGTCCCCACACACGACGTGTACTCCATCTCAATCCCTTTCCCAAGTATCTTTACATGGCTAACTCACACTGTCCTCTTAATCATAGACTACACAACCTGTTCACTAAGGACACGACATATAATAGACAAGGTTCCGGCGACACTTGTTGTTAGTTACAAGGTCGGCTATATGACTGACCATACACGGCATGTTCCGAACAAACACGACGTGTATAGGAGGGATAACACCATCCCATGTTGTTCATGAAATGGTCGGGTACCGAGGAAAAGACTACATAGTTTGTGTTTCCCCAACACGACGTGTGCTACACGGGCTTCCCCGACCCATGTTGTTAGTGACACGTCCGGGTACATGGCTCCCTACTACATGACGTGTAAACACTGTACACAACGTGTTTCGAAAAACATTTCCACAACCATGTGTTTCTTCCCACACAGTCAACGACACGATTAGAAACTAGATGTTGTGTAGTCAAGTACATGCCATGTATTCTGGGTTTTTCCGGGAAGTAGCTCAAAAACTGAACTAAATTCATGAAAACAACAAAAAACCTGAAGTTCCAAATTCCGATCTGTGAGGGCCCATACTCCCCATGAATCAAATCCTGGAAGCTCTTACATAACGTATACAAGGGAAAAAATAAATGATCTACCAATTTCCAATTCATGAGGGCCCATAACACCTCAAGAACCCAAATATTCCATTCATTTATGAAAGGTACAATACAACCAATTTCTCTATCAAACTGTATGGATTCTATCAAGAATTTATCACAACATCATGAATATTCTACACAATGTAAATCACAACAACATGAAATCTCTAATTCACCCTAGATGTCTTGGAAAGAATGCATGGAATGTGATTTCTAACAATTTCTTATATATTTCATGAGAAGTCATACCCTCATCTCATCGGGTTTTGACAGAAATAGAACCGCACTAGAACAACAATAAAAACACAAGGCATGTGAATCACTCAAAGTGAAATCATATCAACCGTAAAATATCAAATCAGAATACTGCAAAAGAAAGGTAGATTGGATTTTCACTGTAGGGGATAGCTACTCCCGGGAACAGCTTATTACCAAGTACCGAATCCTTCCAATCCATGGATAAAGGAACCAAACAGAAAATCAAGAGAAAAGAAATCTTCTGATACCACTTTGTAATTCCTGGGTTCCGGAAGCCACCCAAAGGCACCCCGTACCTGGTTGGTCACATGGACTCAAATGCATTTACACAAATGCCAGAGGCTGCCAACTAGCAGCTAGGGCCTTGGGTGTGATAGTGAGGAAACTATTCCCTTATTGGCAGAGTACACAACATAAGTAAACAAAATGTGCAACAACAGAAGAAGTAAATATCCAACAATAACTCATAAGAAAAAATCGGAAGACTAAAACAATAAACCACTAGAGCACATATGTATATATAAAATGATTCATGATACATATCTCGGAAAATATCCAAATAGGTCCCAATGCTGGAAATACAAACAGTACCAAAAAAAAGTACAAAAGAAAAGATAAACAGGTCCTTAGCATCGCAAGCCTACGGTTGGCCCCATGCTCTCCTACTCCAAAGAAATCATGATCCCGAAGTTGAAGGGTGCTTTCCCTTGTTTATACCTGCAATGAAATAGTCTTTTTGGGCCCAAAAGCATGACCCAAACATGGTGTGAGACTATATTCTAGCAAGAAACGACTCTAATATCTGTGCCTAACAGTCAGTGAGTACATGGAAGGTAAAGTACAGTAATTGTAGACAACAACAGTAATCAGTAAGGAGTAACATGATGATATATAATAGTAATAAATCCACAGAACAATAAGCACCAGTAAAGCAAACATCTAACCACAAGTGGAACCCCTATGGGATGTACTCGCAGCCAACCCCTCTGGTCCTATCCAAGAAGTTCTGACAACCCTCTGGGCAGTGCACTCTGCCTAACCCCTATGGTTTGGTCATAAAAATTTATAAGACTCTCTGTGAATGATCACTCTGTCATTTCCCATTATAGTCTAGGGTATTCAGGGACTCTCTAAAGAATATATTTTGGTCTAACACTCTTATAGACCCAAGGTCTATAAACTCTATGAGAAAGATCACTTATTTAATTTCTCCTATAGTCCCAGGTCTACCAAATACTCCCTAAGGAAGCTCACTCAGTCAATTCCTTCCCTATACTGGAAAGGATTTAAGGAAATTCATACAAGTAATGACTCTTTGACGAAGCTCACTCAATCTACCATCATATAGTCTATAATATCCAAGACTCTATAAGGATCTCACTCGGTCTATCCCTTGTAGTCTATAATAACCAAGACTCTATGAGGAATTTCACCCGGTCTACACTCCAATAGTCTAAAATATTCAAGACTCTCTGGGAATCTCACTCGGTCTATCCCTTATAGTCTATAGCATCACTTTTTCACGGTCCCATGCCAGTCAATGAATAATAATGATATAAGGCCAAAGTATACCTAATGAGCTACTTGGATAACCATTCTACATAACATCAAGCATGTCATGAATATCATTCCATCCTACAGTCATAGGGCATAGAAATGGGTATATTGGCAAAAGAATAACAAAAACTAAATTCATAACAAAAACAAGGCATTGGAAATAAATCCAAGCATAGCAATTATCCTCAAATGTGATCAAATTACCTCTACAAAAGAATACAAGAATGGCAGGAAAACAATAGGGGAAAAATAGTAAACACGCAATACCATGTTCACGGGTATTGGTGGAAATTTGAACATAAAATTCAAAGACATAGAAAGGTAAGGCACAAACCACCTACCTTGTTTCTAGGAGATCAATATACTTTAACCACTATGCTTGATTCTCCTTAAAATGGCATAGATCTAAGAAA
Organism: Viscum album; assembly: GCA_963277665.1. Taxonomy (NCBI): domain Eukaryota; kingdom Viridiplantae; phylum Streptophyta; class Magnoliopsida; order Santalales; family Viscaceae; genus Viscum; species Viscum album. Next base: position 262,185,000 of record OY728122.1, on the reverse strand, counting down.
TTACAAAAAACATTCAACCCATGATATCTTTAGAAAGAGGTAAAATCCATTAATGAAACTCAAGGAGAAATAAGAGCTCACCACTGTGGTTAAAATGCAATGGATGACAGTTGATTCAGAAAATAGGATGAGGCTCAAAGGCATGGAGGATGTTCAGGTCCGTTCGGGGTGCTCCTGGTCGAAGAACCTAAAGAAGAAGTTGTTTTCTTCCATTAGGTGCGACCCTAGTCTGTTTAATGAAAAAAATATAGTACACGTCGTGCAATTCGCCTTTCCATAATCTGCTTTAAACAGCCTCCATATCGCCATTACACACCGTGTGTATGGCCCGGACACGACCAACACATGAACTGGCATGACATCATAGTACAATGCCTGTACTCATAATATACATAGAGTGTACTATGAAAATTTCTAGATTTTCCTCTTTTTCTCAAAAAAGACCAGAAAAGGAAAAACATACCTGAAACGAAGATCTGCGCTCATACAGTATATCTTCTTATTGTCAAGTTATTTAAATGTATTTTTTGTTTAGTTGTTTATAAAAATATTTGGATTACATAACATCTTATTATTATAGTATTGATATTTATTAACAAAATGTATCATCGGATATTTTTCATTCCTTGTTGATTATTCTTATAGATTCACAATACATTACTATTTACAAAACCTTTATAGTGCATTTGATAACACCCATATTTTGTTTCCTTATTAATAGATCCATAATGATTATAATTATTCAAATTAATGATATTATAATAGGAACAAATATAGTCTGGAATGAAAATTATGTTGTAACCTGTAGATATATATGTAATGTTATACTCATGTTTGTATCATGTTTCCATGATGGATAAACTATTCAAAACATCATGATGTGATTACTTTTATATTATGAAAAGGTAATAATGTAGACACAACCTTCGAGATACCATGGTCAGGTACCTTATAAAAACTATAAATAGTCAGAAAATACCGGACGAATGAATACGTGAAAAATAAACAATGTACTACAAGAAACACAATTTTAAAAAATTATCCAACAAATCTGAATAATTAAAGGTCATATGTAAAACATATATAGTTTTATATAGATGAAAATGGATTTTAAATTAATTTATAATAAACATATATTTGTTATATATGAAGATCGAATGTGTTTGAATAGATTCACTAAATGAGGTAAAATATTTCAATCTCATTATTATTTCATTAAGAGACATGTTATATTTACCATTTTATTCTACTCTATGGTTTATATAATATACATGATTTTATTTAATGAATCTTATCCTAAAAATTATTGGAAATAAATATCCAATTGAGGTTATTTATTTCAGGTGGATTTTGATTCAAATATTTCAAATGTGTTATCGTATATATGATACAGTTTCATTATTTGATAAGATTGTTTACTATTATGATTTCACTGATTATATAATTTGATCTATTTCTAAAGAAACTCATGAAATTTTTTATCCTCTATTTATTTCAATGGAATAAATATAATAAATCATTTTTATTTTATTTATTAAAATATTATATTAAAATAATTTTTTCCTGAAATATTAAATTCTTCTCTCATGTCAATCAAATTTCCTCTTTCATTCAAGTTCATTTTAAATATAACTATTTAAAATATTATTTATATTATTATCTAATCATAGTTTCAAAATAATTCTAACCATGTTTGAGATTTTTAAAAAACTTCTTAAAATAAAAATCTATTCATTTTCCAAGGAAATAAGTTTTTTATTTTACCAATATTTTTAAATGAATAATTTTTTTAATATGTATTAAATAAAAAAAATTTCATAGATGCCCAATAATTTAATGATTCCATTACACTTTCTAACAGTAATTTCTATGAATATATTTTTATTAATATTGGAGATGTATTTATATTTTTAATAAGAGATTTCTTATTTAAAATTATACACTACAAAGGAAATGGCTTCTACCAATTGAAATTTTTTAATAGATAATATATCATATGATAAAAATGAGAAATTCACAATGATATTTTGTTTTACTGGTATTAATTTTCTATAAAAACAATTACCGAGAAAAAAATATAATTCTGTTGCCATTGATCTTTTGAAACCCACATATCATTTTTCCAGCAATTGAATCTATTTCTTAATCATAAAAATAAAAAAAAAATCACTGAGACGTGAATCTATTATTAAAACCACCATTACAAACAAATTTTTCCCATTCAATAAAAATTGCTACAGTAAACCACTTAGTAACAAAAAAAAGAACTTATAAATAAACAAACAAGAGAAAGATAATTTATATATATATATTATTTTTAATGACTAATGAAAATATTTATTTAACATAAATTAATGAAAAACAATTGATAATTGATTTTAATATTAAATTTTCTTTATAAATTTAATATTTAAATATTTTTCTATATTGACTATTCAATTTTTTCAAAATATAATCTATATTTATATATTTTAATATAACTTATTTAATAACAATTAAAATAATTTTTTTATATAACATAACACCCATAAAACCATTATTGATTTTCTCTTCAACATTTAAATTGTTCCCCCATGTCTTGTATTCTACCTTACCTCCTACTACCCCACCTCTCATACTTCTCTCTCACTTCATATCCATACATTCCCAACTCCATCCTCAAATCCCATCACGACAACTCACTGCCCACACCACTATTTTTTTACATCAATAGTGTGACCTGCAACTTTACAGGATCATTCATCATGTATGGGTTTCCCTACTGACATCGCATGAATCACTTTACTTTTGTTGACTGAAATCCTTCAATGAACCCACCTTCTTCACCATCATAGAACCTCCGCATCCCCCCCATAACCCATCCATCTACATTTCTCCAAAACCCCCATCCATGGAATCGCTTTGAAACCCTGCCACAACACACCTTTCACAGTCTCCCTATCCCTAGTCTATGTCACCTATCATTTCCATAACATCGTACCCTAGATTCCACACCACCCACCATTATCAATCTTCAGCCACCAAGTGAGGTCGTTGCACAAGCTCTTACTTTATATCCATTTATGTCAACCCTCTATCATCTCCTGTGTGGCTTAAATAATGTTCCAACAGACTATAAAATTTTTTGAGAAAGGGTGAATTATTGTATGGAATTATTTTGAATCTGGGAAAATTTTGATAACATATATGTTGAGATTCGGCAGTTATTCAGAATCTATAAAACCAAAATTAAGAACCTTTTTATTAAGATGAAAAAAGGCCTAAGGATAAGATATCTCAATAATAACTAACTCAAATCATCAGTTTATATGTACAGGTGGAATGATGATATATTTTTTAGATTAGTTTCAATAAAGGTTCAGGATGTTGTTACAACACATGTCCATCATTTTGGTGGAATGATATTGTTATACACGGATTGTTGTATGATTACTTTTGCTTGTGGGTTTTCATTGAAAATATTATATTGTGATCTGGATGGAATGAAACAACCATTACTTCATTTATTCACTATTATTTTATTAAAAAGTGATATTATTTGGATATATTGTATAAAATTTTACCTATTAACTGATTTTCTTGTTTCGTTTTGATATTCATTGACTTTATAGGTTTTTAGATGTTATTTTTGTTTTTATTATTAGTGCAATCTTTGTTGGTATATGATTTTCATGAATTTGACTCAAGGAATACTTGAAAAAAATTAAGATGGATTTAATTCTATGATGTTATTATGTTACATGTATTGGAGAAAACTATTGATATATTAATTATGGATTTTTTTTTTGAGGAAATTCTTGGTACTGCTCAGGTGTGTCATTGATCTAGAAGAAGGTGTTGATCTTATATGATATAGAGATGTTTTTTTTATTTATTCATTAATTTATATTTTTTATGCTAGACATGGTTTATTAAGATGATTACATTTGTTAATAACTATGAAACAGAATTAAATGATAGAGATTCCTGGTGCAATGTAAAATAATATGACTATAATGTTATAATATTTAATGGTAGATATTTACTAGATTCAATCTACCCTGGAAGTCATTATGTTCACTCATTTGATATAATATTTATTTGATATACTAAATTTGGATTAAAATAATTATTGTAATTACAAAAACTATAGAAATTATTCTATGTTTCTACATGAATATATACATATTAATTCCATAATAAAATATTGTATTTTAATATTAATGTGGATCATTATATGCCTCAATTAGATTCCTGAAACATCACTAACATTATTAACATTCATTAAAAATGCATATTGATGTTATTTAATGGAGTTCAATGATATATTCTAATCCTTACATCACTATATTTATAATATAAAACTAATTGGATTATAATTTTTTTTATGGAGAAATTTATTACAGATATCAAACATGATTCAGATTATATAATATAAAAAATTCATATAATTATTCAGTTAGAGAAAAAATCCATATTTTGGCACATTGAATTTACATATAGTTTCAACATGCATTAAATCTATATGATTCTTTATACCATACATTAAAAAAAATTATTATACATTTGGTTATATATTATATTGAAGGTATTGTTTCTGATACAACTTTGAAATTTCAATAACACTGCAATATGTTAGTTCAATAAGTACATTCAATTTGACTACTATGATATGTAATGCATTCAATAGCCTTTGTACCATAATGATTCTATATTCATACATATAACTATAATTCTTTACAATGCATTACTATGTGGTTATTTATAATATACTGTCATGACCCGTCCTCGAGGCCCGTGACATGACTACCCCAAGCCCGCCATCAATAGGCCAGGGGTTGCAACTAGCACCAAAGTTGTAAATCCTAATAACTCGGAAGCCATTTCCTTTATAAAAGTAAACAAAACACCACAGAGTACAAGAAGAAGTAAAACACTAAGTACAAAGAGATGTGATGAAAGGTAAATCGACCAGAATACAAACCCAAATGAAAGTACAACTACAACTTAACAAAGTACAACAGAAAAAGACAATTGCTGGAAGAACAGAAGCGGCTCTTGGTCGTCCTCCTCAGATCCTACCTGAGGGGTAGGTACAGATGGCGCAGCTTCTGGATCGTCCACCACGGATCCTACTAGAAGGGTAGGTACAGATAGCCTCCACAACGCTCTTTCCCATCATCCTACTTCGTGTGTCGTCTCACCGTGAAGTCCACCTCCAGATACTGACTCGTCATGTAGTCCACCTCCGGGTACCTTCCAGTCCTCGAACACTCGGCCTCCGTCAGCACTTCCCGTCGTCTGCAACCAACACAATGAGGTGCGATCATATCCCGTGCAGGGGTGAGTATAAAGATACATAGTAGGGACCCCGAGACACTCATGGTCTAACTAAAACCAACAAGGATACCCACAAGGAAGATCTAAATAGATAACCTATACTTAGGAATATGCCCATTCATATACCTATGTTATCAAGAAACCCAACTCAATCATGAGGAAACACAAAGATTGTGAAATCAACGAATAACCACTACCCAGGTATATGCCCATACATATACCTAAGTTATCAAGTGACCCATCTCAATCATGAGATAAACACAAGGTCATACACTCAGCTCAAACCAGGGTTTTCATTATTGAAATTGTAACTGCTGAAGAGCCTCGTCTCAGGAGTGTACAGTGGTCCTATCACGACTCTGAGTTACTGCTCACTATCCTAAGACTGCTGAGGTACTCCTGTCGAGTACCGCAGGTCAGCCACCCAAACATAGTAGTGCTTCCCGCCGGGGTATGCCACCCAAACACAGTAGTGCACACCCCCTAGTATCCTGCAGAGGTACTCTCCGGACAAGTACCGCTGGTCTGTACTGTCACATAGGTAGTGCTCTGTCTGCCTTGGGTCTGCAGCCAAAAAAAGTAGTGCTCCATCCACTGGGCTAGTCGACTCACTCGAAGTCGAGTCGGTCAAGCAGTCGTCAGGTCTTAATTGGCTACACGGTCTCCGTACTCCGCACACTCGTCAGTGGGAGGGTCTTCTCCATGAGCTACAGGTCTATACTCCAAGTATCTCAAATTACCACTAAGAAGTATCTCAAAGGACCGCCTCGTCATAGGGGTCTCAACGCAACAAACGGCGCGTCAATCGGACGCCCGGTCTGTGAGTTATTAGCCTTTTCGTCCCAGGGTCCCGGTTGGTTTCGTGTACGAACCAACCCAGCCGTATCTCAACTGTACCCCGAACTCTCATACGGTATGCTCATAGGGACTGTTTCACAACGTGATCACCAACGCCGCTGACGGTTCGTTAAACGAACGTCCGGTCTGAAAGATATCAGCATTTCCGTTCCAAGGGCCCGGTGGGATTTTGGATACAATCCAACCCAGCCACTATCCAACAGCAACCAAAACTCAGGAGAAGTATGCCAAAAGTTCCTTCTCATCAAGAGGAATTCAATGAGACAGATGGCGCGTCAATCGGACGCCTAGTCTGTGAGTTATTGTCTTTTGCGTTCTAGGGGCCCTATTGGTTTCATGAGCGAACCAACCCAATTGCACTACGACGGCATCGGAACCTCATGCGGGGTAAGACAAAAGATCCACCTCACTTAGAGGAATCCATAAAAGTCGACGGAACGTCAATAGGACGTCCGGAGCTCAAGATATGAGCGTTTCCACTCCGAGGGCCAGGTTGGTTTCAAGTTCAAACCAACCCGGCCGAACCTAAGTATTCTGAAACCTTGAGTACGATATACTGAAACGACTGTATCGATCCAAGGATCGCATCGCCGCTAACAGTGCATCGATCGGAGGTCTACAAATCAAGATATGGGTGAAAGACCGTGAGGGGTCCAAAAACGGGGGGTGTGGGCCCGAGACGACCCGACCCAAAACCCCCTCCCCCCCCCTGAGTCGACCCGACCCGGGTCCAGGTCTGACTCGGACGGCGCGACCCGGCCCGGCCGGGGTGGCCCGGCCCCGCCTGGGCGCGACCCGGCCGGCCGGTGGGTCGGCTCGGCTGGTTACGGCCGAGCGGAGCAGAGCGGGGCGCTTCCCCCGCATGAAGATCTGCGGCCCTGCGTGGGGCCGCCCGTGCCAGTGGATGCGGCCGCCGGCAGTGTCCTGCCACCCCCCTCCGGTCCCGGGCAGTCGCGGGACCGCGCTCCACCGCCGCGGCTTCATCCGTGGTGGCTTCAACCGGCGGCGCGCCGGGCGCCGCCGCCATTCGTCGCCGGCGCCACCGTGCCTGCGAGGCGTGCCGGCGGGCTGTTCTGCGGACAACCGGATGGGTTCCGGTGGTCGGAAATTCATGCTGACTTCGCCAATGGCCCTGCCGGAACCCATCCTTCCCTACGAGGATCCCACAATGCCTGTGCGGATTCATTTTTCGTTTTCCGGCGCGGCGCGACGGCGCCGTGGCTTGTTCAACTTCATCGGCGCAGCGTGACAACCCTGCACTTCTTAGCCCTTCCTCATAATTTCCGCACAGTTCAACGACACCATGCCGCCTTTCACTTGCCGCTAAAAATTCAAACAACAAGGGGGGTGGAGTTCGGTCGTGTTCGTGCGGTCTGACCTCCTCCCGTTATAATGATAGTAAGCGGCCATCTAATAGAAGTCGACGTACGACAAAGAAATAATTCACAGACAAAAACAATAATCATCAACATCAATCCGCATGAACGAATGATCCGCAGATCATCCTGGAATTGGTTGGTCCGCGCTCATTGTTATTTTCTCCAAATAAAAGAGAACACCAAATAAATTCCCCTACATTGATATTTGACGTCGCACGTCGGGTGTCACGGAGAATGGCGTCGCGGGGTCGGACGTAGATTCCGTGGACGACGGGGTGCGTCCGAGGAGGAAACAATGTCTCCTCACATGTTTTTATGATAAAGAAGGAAGGTATGTTGTCATTGGTGATGATCACAGCGGTCGGTGACTTCTCCCTTGTTGTTGAGGAAGATGAAGATGGAAGAATCCGGGTCGCCGAGTCTTCTAAGTCGAAGTGTCGGTATTCTTCATCGAAGAAGAACCGTTCTTCACATTCTTCAATGTGGAATATGATGTTCTTCAATGTATAGAACTCTCCCTCTCACAATTTTCCACAACAAAAACCAAACTTAAATAAAATAAGGCTTTGCCTTATTTTATTTACTTATGAAAACATTTTAAAAAACTCAAAATTCAAAACACATAACTCAATTAATTATGTTAATGTGTTGGCTTTGAATTAAAGTGGGGAGAGGGAAAGTCACCCTAATAAATGGTGAGTTTATAAGGGTTACACACTTAAGAGGTAGTTTTAAGAATTTGAAGGGGTGGGGCTCGTGTGGGCCCCACCTCACAAATATCCTAACAAGAGAAGTTAGGATTTAGTGGGTCCCACCCCAACTCCCTCACAAGGAAGTTAAACCACTTAAGAGAGAGAAATAAAGTTGTGACACAACTTTATTTCACTTAACACTTAAACATCTTAATAAAGAAATAAAATAAAATTGTATAACAATTATTTTTATTCCTCACATGTTTAACAACTCCTCCCGAGTAAACGCTCCTTTGGAAAAGGTGCTCCTAAGCAATTACCGGCGCTGCGGTTTCATCGGTGCCCTCAGAATTCGATTCCGAGCACCGGTTCAAAAGTTAGGAAAACCTGCTCCTTCGTTCACTGATCGTACCTAAGTCAAACATCGGAAAATGATTCTAGGCATACCGGGCCTCAGAATCAGGCGCTGTCAGAAAACTGCGTTCTTGTAAAAGTCCAAAGAAAATTAAGAAAATATTTTCCATGAAATTTCCAGGTCTTTACATTACTCCCACCTCAGGGCTTTACATCCCCGTAAACCTTCAACACAAACTAGGGTCACAAAAGCAGTATTGAGCACGCATCGGAGCCTTTCGCTCCCATGTGCTTACCTGGAGATTCACGTACTGCCAATGAAAGCGCACCCGAGGAATCGACCGTCCTCATAGGATCCGCTCATGTCGATCCTCAATCCCCAATAGAACCTCCATGGACGTAACCCCATCGCCATCGTCCTGCTCCTCCTGGTCGATGATATGTGAAGGGTCGAGCACGTATCTCCTCAGTTGAGATACCTGGAAAACGTCATGCACCTGGTGCAACTGAGGTGGATGAGTCAAGTAGTAAACCACCTCACCTACCCAGCTGAGGACCTAGAAAGGTCCGTTGAACCTCATAGATAACCTGCCTCCTTGGCCACATCTCCGTAAACCTCGTCGAGGTGAGACCCGTATAAGGACGTGATCGCCATCCTCGAACTCTAGAGGTCTCCAATTCCTGTTAGAACTAAAACATAAATGACTGCTGCCACGAGGGTAAGGTTGACCGACTCAAGAGTGATCGGTCGCACCCTCATGTGCAAGAGTTTATCCTGTGCTACCTGGGGTTTCCTTTTAACCGACCAAGGAAAACCCATCCCGACATTTGCATAAAACCATCAATTTGAGTATGAACAGTTATTTCCCATTCCATACTCAAACTAACACCGTAAGGCCTCGACACTGCCACCATGAGATTCCAACCGAAACTCTCTCCTCGAGGTTCTAACCACACCGTCAGCGTATGTGTGACTATCGAATCTCCTCCCAAGGTATATTCAGACGTGAGGGTCAAGTCCATGGCTTACCGGAAACTCTAGGTCTGGAACAAGATTTGTGAATGTAAGGAATGATTCATATCGACGTCTGTTACTATAGCAGCTAGTAGTGGACACAGACTGTCCCTTGAATCATTTTTAGAGCTATTGAGTCACACTCCTTGACCCCATGCAGCCGCACTCTTCTTCCGCCCTTCAGCTCCCTGAGCCTAGTGGGGATAACTAATGCAGGTGGTTGAAGCATGTTAATATGTACACCACCTCATACTGCTCTCCTAGCTCTGCCTCCACGTCTGCTGCTTCGCAGACTCATCTCTCCTTAAATCTTTTTCTTCTTAAAACATTTAACACACTCGAGTCTCTATGACTGGTGCCGGATTTCTGTTTCTTACAGCACTGTGTAGTCTTCATCTGCTCCTGGATGATCTGAACCTTCTTTGCCTACGATCTGAAAGAGCTGCTAAAATTTCTCCTTTGCCGAAAAGAGAAACTCCATCTCATCCCCTGGATGAACCATGCCCATTGCCTAATATATTCAATCCTGACATGAATGAATTATTCATTCCATGGATGACGCCGTAAGGCCTCGACGTAACTACCAAGTGATCTAACCGTCACTCTTGCCTCCAAGGGTCGAGTCACGCTGTCGGCATCAGTGTGAGATCACTGGGTCTCCTCTAGTAAAAATCTCGAAAGTGAGGGTCAAGTCAATAGTTTTAATCGGGACCTCTCAGAATCAACCAAACAAAGGGACAGGAAAGCAAACATCACAAAGATAAGTGTCTTTTTATTATTGAAACTCATAGTACAAAGACACGAATACAACAACAATATGGTACTAGAAGTACAAGGGACATATCCACTTGTTCTGATCCTGTCCACCTGCACCCGGAGCTCTACTGCCTTGTCCACTGCTCGGCTGTTGCTCAAGCTCTTCTCGCGGCTTCTACCTCGGTGGCTCCTCCAACGCTAGAGGGTCGACTGTGCAGAGGTCGGACAGTCACGTGCCAGGTGACCCTTCCTGCCGCATGAGTAACACTATCTGTTTCTGGCACACCTAGCTCTGTCCCCACCCCGGGTGAGCCGCACCACCGATCCTAAAACCCGAGATCACCCAACTACTGGTCTGGTCTTCCTGGACCTCTACATCATCGATCTACTGCCCACAGATGACTCGTCTACTGATCGAAAAACACCCGGAAAAGGCAGAACCTCCTCAACACGCTCGAGGTGTAGAGTTAATGGCACAAACTCCACCCTGAAGAAGGTCTCAATGTGTTCCCATGCGGAGGTCATCCCGTCACAAAACTGGAACAAGTGGCTGCACCACCTTCCTGTTGCTGCCTGAAGAAGGCTTGCAGAAAAGATCACCATGAAGTCTGTCGGCGTCCCCACTAGCCTGAAGACTCTCACTATAGCCTCTAGCCAATCCTCAGCCTCCTGCGGGTCCATCTCTCCCCGGAACCTGGGTGGCCTCTGGCGCTGGAACTCGTGTAGTGCGCTCAAGTGGCGTGCATCGCCTACTGCTGGGGCTGGTGGCATCGGTGGCCCATCGTATGGTAGTACCGCTGGTGCCTCCGATGGTGCCTCAACTGCAAGAGGGCCCTGTACCGAAGCCTCGTCGCTCGGTAGGATATCAGTACAAACATCCCTATGTGCTCTATCCGGTCATCTATGAAAAGGAATCCTAAAATAAATAACATGACATGGTCAAACGATTATACCTTGTGAGCTGACTTGGTTTGAGCTGACATTAAAATACTTCTGGAAACACACATGCAATCAGTGTTTTCGTGCACAAAGTCGGAAATCAGTTGTCATGGAACTGGTGTAAGGATACATCGGCCGCCTGCACCAACACTGGACTCCCTGAACTGAAAACCACACTCGGTACTCTTAACACTGTTGCTTCACAGAAAGAAAAAAAATATTAGAGTTATAAGTTATGCGGTAAAACTGACTCCTCTGATACCAATTTGTCATGACCGGTCCTCGAGGCCCATTCCGTGACTACCCCACGCCCGCCTTCCAGAGGCCAGGGGCTGGAGACTAGCACCAAAGGCATAAATCCCGATAATTGGGAAGGCATTGCCTTTATAAAAGTAAACAAAACACCACAGAGTACAAGAGGAAGTAAAACACTAAGTACAAAGAGAAGTGTTGAAAGGTAAATGGTCCAGAATACAAACCCAAATTAAAGTACTACTACAACTGAACAAAGTACAACAGAAAAAGACAACAGCTCGAAGAACGGAAGCGGCTCCTGGGTCGTCCTCCTCGAATCCTACCTGAAGGGTAGGTACAGATGGCGCAACTCCTGGATCGTCCACCATGAATCCTACCTGAAGGGTAGGTACAAATAGCCTCCACAACGCTCTCTCCCGTCAACCTCCTCCATGTGTCATCTCGCCATGAAGTCCACATCCGGATAATGACTCTTCGTGTAGTCCACCTCCTTGTACCATCCAGTCCTCGAACACTCGGCCTCTGTCAGCACTGCCCATTTTCTGCAACCAACACAACGAGTTGCGGGCATAGCCCATGCAGGGGTGAGTATAACGATACTCAGTAGGGACCCCGAGACCCTCAAGGTCTCACTAAAACCAACAAGGATAACCACAAGGAAGATCTCAACAGATAACCTCTGCTTAGGTATATGCCCATACATATACCTAAGTTATCAAGTAACCCATCTCAATCAAGAGGAAACACAAAGATTATGAAATCAACAGATAACCACTACCCAGGTATATGCCCATACATATATATATGTTATCAAGTGTCCCATCTCAATCATGAGTTAAACACAAGGTCATAGACTCATCTCAAACCAGGATTTTCATTATCGAAACCGTAACTGCTGAAGAACCCCATCTCAGGAGTGTACAGTGGTCCTGTCACGATTCCGAGCTACTGCTAACTAACCTAAGACTGCTGAGGTACTCCTCCTGTCGAGTACCGCGGGTCAGCCACCCAAACACAGTAGTGCTTCCCGCCGGGGTATGCCACCCAAACACAACAGTGCACACCCCGTGGTAGCTTGCATACGTACTCTCCGGATGAGTACGGAGGGTCTGCACTGCCACACAGGTAGTGGTCCGTCCTCCATGGGTCTGAACCCAAAGAAATTAGTGTTCCATCCACTGGTCTAGTCGACTCACTCTAAGTCGAGTCGGTCAAGCAGTCTTCAGGTCTCAGTCGGCTACACGGTCTCCATACTCCGCATGCTCATCTCTGGGAGGGTCCTCTCCACGAGCTACAGGTCGATACTCCAAGTATCTCAGAGTCCCGAAAAGAAGTATTTCAAAGGACCGCCTCGTCATAGGGGTCTCAACGCGACAGACGGCGCGTCAATCAGACGCCTGGTCTATGAGTTATTAGCATTCTTTCCCAGGGGCCCAGTTTGTTTCGTGTAAAAACCAACCTTGCTGTATCTCAATTGTACCCCAAACTATCACATGGTTTGCTCATAGGGACCGTTTTTCAATGTGATCTCCAACGCCACTGACGGTTCGTCAAACGAACGTCTGGTCTGAAAGATATCAGCTTTTCCGTTCCAAGGGCCCGGTTGGATTTCGGGTACAATCCAACCCGACCACTATCCAACAACAACCAAAACTCAGGCGAAGTATGCCAAAAGTTCTGTATCATCATGAGGAATTCTACGAGACAGACGGCGCATCAATCGGACACCCGGTCTGTGAGTTATTGGCTTTTTCATTCTAGGGGCCCGATTGGTTTCGTGAGCGAACCAACCGGACCGCACTCCGACGGCACTCAAACCTCAAGCAGGGTAAGCCAAAAGATCTGTCTCACTTATAGGAATCCATCAAAGTTAATGGCACATCAATCAGATGTACGAAGCTCAAGATATGAGCGTTTCCGCTCCGAGGGCCTGGTTCGCTTCGTGTACGAACCAACCCGGCCAAACCTAGGTATTCTAAAACCTTGAGTGCGATATACCGAAACGACTGTCTCGATCCAAGGATCACATTTCCGTTGACGGTGCGTTGATCGGAGGTCTACAACTCATGATATGGGTGAAAGACCATGAGGGGTCCGAAAATAGGGGGTCTAGGCCAAGACCGACCCGACCCAACCACCCACCACCCCTGGGTTGGCCAGAACCGGGTCCGACCCGGATAGCGTGACCCGGCCTGGCCGGTGGGTCAGCTCGGCCGGTTACGGCCGAGCGGAGCATAGCGGGGCGTTGCCCCCGAGTGAAGAACTGTGGCCCCGATTGGGGCTGCCCGTGCTAGCGGACGCGGCAGCCGGCCGCGTCCCGCCGCACCCCTCTGGTCCCGCGCGGTCGCGGGACTGCGCTCTGCCGCTGCCGCTTCAGCCACGGTGGCTTCTTCAGGTGGCGCGCCGGGCGCAGCCGCCACCCGCCGCCGTGCCGTCGAGGTGCGCCGGCGGGCTGTTCCACGTACCACTGGACGGGTTCCAGTGGTCGTAAATTCATGATGACTTCGCCAATGGCCCTCCCAGTACCCGTCCTTCTCGGCGAGGATCCCACAACACCCGTGCGGCTTCTTTTGTCATTTTCCGGCATGGCGCGACGGCGCCGTGGCTTGTTCAAATTCATCGGCGCGGCACGACGGTGTTGTGCTTCTTAGCCCTTCCTCATAATTTCCGCACGGTGTAACGGCACTGTGCCGCCTTTCACTTTCTGCTACAAATTCAAACAACAAGGGGAGAGGGGGGCCAGTCGTGTTCGTGCGTTCTGACCTCCTCCCATTATAATGATAGCAAGTGACCATCTAATAGAAGTCGACGTACGACAAAGAAATAATTCATGGACAAAAACAATAATCCTCAACAATAATCCGCATGAACGAACGATCTATGGATCAACCTGGAATTGTTTTGTCCGCCCTTGTTTTTCTTTTCTCAAAAGATAAGAGAACACCAAATAAATTCCCCTACATGGATATTTGACGTTGCACATTGGGTGTCGCGGAGAACGGCGTCATGGGGCCGGACAAAGATTCTGTGGACGTCGAGGTGCATCCGAGGAGGAAACGACATCTCCTCACTTGTTTATATGATAAATAAGGAAGGTACATTGTCATTGGGGATGATCACCGCGGTCGGTGACTTCACCCTTATCGTTGAGGAAGATAAAGACGAAAGAATCTGGGTCGCCGAGTCTTCTAAGTGGAAGGGTCGATGTTCTTCGTCGGAGATGAACCGTTCTTCAAATTCTTCAACGTGGAAGATGAATTTCTTCAAAGTATAGAACTCTCCCTCTCACAATTTTCCACAGGAAAAACCAAACTGAAATAAATTAAGGCTTTGCATTATTTTATTTACTTATGCAAACATTTTCAAAAACTCAAAATTCAAAACACATGACTCACTTAATTATGTTAATATGTTGGCTTTGAATTAAAGTGGGGAGAGAGAAAGTCACCCTAATCAATGGTGAGTTTTTAAGGGTTACACACTTAAGAGAGAGTTTTAAGAATTTGAAGGGGTGGGGCTCGTGTGGGCCCCACCTCACTAATATCCTAACAAGAGAAGTTAGGATTTAGTGGGTCCCACCCCAACTCCCTCAAATGGAAGTTAAACCACTTAGAAGAGAGAAATAAAGTTGTGACACAACTTTATTTCACTTAACACATAATCCTATTAGTAACGAAATAAAATAAAATTGTAAAACAATTATTTTTATTCCTCACATTTTTAACAACTCCTCCAGAGTAAACGCACCTTCGGAAAAGGTGATCCTAAGCAATTACCGGCGCTGCGGTTTCATCGGTTCCCTTGGAATTCAATTCCGAGCACTAGTTCAAAAGTTATAAAAACCCGCTCCTTCGTTCACTGATCGTACCAGAGCCAAACTTCGGAAAATGATTCCGAGCACACCGGGCCTCAGAATCAGGCGTCGTTAGAAACTTCTTTCTTGTAAAATCCCAAAGAAAATTAAGAATAAAATTTCATTGAAATTTCCGGGTCTTTACATATACATTTAAAAATTTATCAATAAGTGATATTAAATAATTGATGAAATGTAAAATTAGGAGTATTATCTACCTAATTGATTTATTAATTTTATTCAATGGATGTAAATTAGTATCATTGTCTTCATTTGAGTTTATCATTATTTTTTGTCTTATATACCTTGGGAACATGGTCTCATATATTAATGCCCTTTTTATTTTGATGTTTATGCATGTTATTCTACCTTTTGTAAACCACAATCATCATCATTAGTTGAATATTTATTATCCTCCGTTTTGGTTCCAAATGGTTTTTTATATAATTCATAATTCAAATTTTATTTGAGTCATCAGTAATATGATATATTCCCATGGTTCATTAATCATTAATTTTTCTCCCACTATTATAATGTTTGTCTAATGAATATGGCTTGTTAAGATCCAAGTACATTTATTCATTGTCATTTTACATAAATTCACAAGGGTTGATTCAAATTATAGAATAAAAGTCTAATGAGGAATAATTTTATGATGATATGAATGTTTTTAAGAATCTCATAAAGGATGTGGAAAACATCCTATATTACAAAGTGAGTTTAAATTATTATTACCCTTGAGTTTTATAATACTATTATGTTGTCTTTTTTGTTATTAATATAGACTACTAGAATGTTTTTATCATTTAATGTTTTATTTTGTATAAAATAAGAGGATTATAAAGGGTTTGAAGGATTTTCAAACTAAATTATTTTCTTCAAAACCCATTTTACATTTTAATAATTAACGATTTTCATGAAATCAAAATATTTATATTCATATCACTATTCTAAAATTAGATTAATGAAATTATTAATTAATATATATCTAATTAAAAACTATATGTTTGTAGTAGAGAAATTTTATTTGATTACTTATGAAAAAATTTATATAAAATGTTATTATTGTTATAGGTTTTACATCTAAAACCTCGAAATGCAATGGAAATATAAATCAACATAGAATAGATTGAAACATTACTAAAATGATGACTAAAAATAAAGATTTGATATATTATAAAAATGAATTATCATCTCCACACTTTATATCCACTCTCTTCTACAAAAATATACAATTAGGTAACTAAAATTGTTCTATAATGATTTATTTGTTATTATATCACTCACCTTCACTTATTTTCTATTTTTATTTATTATATTTTGGTATCAATTTATGTATATATTTTACAAGGATTTGTGGGTATTATCAATGGATGTGTGTAGTGTAGATAATGGAGCTAAAAGTTGTGGCATAGAATCATCTTAAGGTTCATCTCTAGAACTAGAGGTAAATTTATTTGATTAGATTTCAATTGAGATTATGATTGAAAAATTCCCATTCTATAGATGTAAATTTTTTATATTTCCATTTATTTTTATTTTGGATTTAATTTAAGTATATATTTTTCACTAATCATTGGATATTCTCATTGGTTGTGTGTGGTGTAGATCGTGGAGATGATGTCAATGGAATAATATCATATTGTGTTTCTTAACTAGTAATAGAGGTTAATTGATTTGTTGACATGTCATTAGAGATGATGAATGAAAAATTTCCATCTTATGTTGATTAATTTTTTGTACATTAGTCTCTTTTTTTTAATTCTAATTAATATTTTCACTGATTTATGGGTATGATTTTTTGATGTATGAGGTGTAGATCACGAAGCTAAGGGGTGTGTAAAAACATGAACTTGAGGGTTATCACTAGAACCCTAGATCACATTTCTTCATTTAAGGACCAATTTGGGGGTGATGAATGATATTTGGGATGTAGTTACAATTTTAATATCGTGATGGGTGCTGGATGATAACAATAAATAGACTACATGACCATATTACTCTTGCAGGGTGCATCTGTAGTGGCATCATATATGGGCATAGATGGATCCAATGTTATTTTGTATGGAATTTAGGTATCAATGAACATTTACTATGTATTGATACATTTTTATTCAATTTCATTTTAAATATAACTAATATATTACAATGTATGAACATCTCTACAAATTGTCTTCAATTTTATAACAAAATAGGTGTATTATATATTATAATTTAATAAATATAATTTGAAATTATACGATCATTAAAATTATTAATATTTATATAAATGTAATTTATAAACTGATATTATATGTTGGTAATATTACTACCAACATATATATTTTCCATATTAGTATGTTTCAACACACTTGGAAGAACATATATATTCTATGTTGATATTATTATATTTGTAAAATAATTATTTTATATTTCACAATAAGAATTCATGACAATGATTTTACCAAATATTTTCTGACTTTGTGATTTCTATTGGTAAGACATTTTACCAATATAATATTCACTTTTACCAATATATATACCCACTATTGAAAATTATAATTTCTTTCGTGACATTTTCTAAAATAAATGTCCAAATTAATTTTTAACGTGATTTTCTATCAATGGTAACATAATATGATGTTACATCTTATTAAATGGGTATATGATCCAAAAACACAAAACAATTTGTTTCTTTATATGATTTATGATTATTCTATAGAGATGTATATGAATCCCATTACCTTTCAATGGGATATTCTGCAATGAATTGATATGACGATAACATCCCAAATTTCATTTCATTGGTTTTGATAGAATTTATGAATTATAATCTTGTGGCACGAAAAATAATGGATTATGTTATGGGTGGAAATAATACCTCCCACAAATGAATTTTTTATGTTTGAAAAACTCATGATTTAATTAGGTTTTTTTAACACGATTTCAAGCTAAAAATTTCATTCATTTTACAGGTTTTCATGTCAATAAGATTTGGTTAGGAAGTATAATTCAAGCCCAAATGATTATATGTTAACCTAGTTCTCATTCCCATATATTTATGTCAAGAAATAATTTAATGTACATAAACTAATGTGTGATCGTTTATCTATTTATACATGTTCAAAATTTTAAGAGAACATTATTTTTCCTCCATCCTATAATGAAATTATGGTATCATGGTAGAATTTCATAGATTTCCATTTTGATCCAAGTCTTATGTATGTACAATATGAATAACATTACTCAATTTTATATTGTTCAAAATGTAGGGTATGGTTTTTTACATATTATTATAAGGATCTGATGCCTTTATGGTTCCATTATGATTATATATCCCTTTAGTAACTTACATATCATTTGAGATCATGAATTCTTCTTTTTTTCCCTTATAATAGTGAAATGTTTTATGTAGGGCACGACAAAGATTAGTATAATATGGGAACATAATTTTTTTGAGATTTATACCTCCTTTCACGAAATAATTTGATTATGATGATGGAATCCAATGACACTAAACATCTATTCTTATCAGTTATCATTTTGTTAAATTATATTCATATAACAATTTTTGGAGAAAATATATATGTATGAAAACCCTAAAGATCTATAGATGTATCAATGGAATGTATTTGTTAACCTATGTAAACTATGTCGAGAAGAAAATTATGATATCCCTAGTTATATGTATAAGGATATATAAAAAGATATTTTTTGGACATGTTTATATATATGTATGATTACATTTTTATGAATACGTCTATGAATTTCAATAGGGGTATGTCAAATTATTGGAAAATATCATTTAATTTTGGTGAATGACGGAGTTAGTGGTTTTTATAAAATTACATCCCTATATGGATATTAAAAGTTGATGTGGGTATAACACATCTATGATTGGGTTTAATTAATCTGAATGGGGTGAATTTAGAATTTACTATATTGTAACCTATTACATGATAATGTGCCTTGACTCACACATTTTTGACACTCCATGGGGAGATGTTTTTAGAATTCATGAACACGATATGAACCATCTTAAAAGATTTTAATAAAGTATGATGATGAATGAGTTTTGAAACACAAAGGTATTGCTGATTTATACATAAAATAGATGATTTTGTGTGATTAGATGGATTCTCATACTAGGATTTGTGATTTTAGTCAATGGATTAAACTAAAAGTTGTCAAGGTAACAATAAACTTGATTGAAAATTTTTTATTATTAGTAATGAAAATGATGATTAATATAGGGAATCAAATTTTGATTATTTGTAATTAGATAAAATGATATATGTCTAATAACTTGAAAATTAGTTAGATTTATAATGTGAAAAATAAATGGAAATTTAATTTTATGAATTTTTATGTGGTAATAAACATAAATTAATAATGATTTATCTTCATAAATGTTAAAAAGGTGGTAATAAGAACCTTTTATAATATCTCAAATAGGGTTTCGATGGTTTATAGGGGTAAATTATGGTCATGGAGAGATTAATTTATATGTAATTTGATGTATTATATGTGTATAAAATGGGAAATCTCTATTTCAATTCCGTAAACTATGTGGTAGGATATTATTCAAAGAATGAAATATATTATACCAAATAATTGTAATAAAATGGATGATGTATTTGGGAATTTATATTCATGAATTATACTATACATGAATTTTTTAAAAAGTTATTTTCCTTTAATAACCATGAAATAGCTAATAGTTGTCTTAATTTTTTATAAATATATTTCCACTTATATAATAAACCTAAGAGTTATGGATACCATAATGGGTTTTTGAGTTTAATATTGACCATGATATTAAAGTCTTATTCGCACATTTATTCTATGATATAATAATTTAATATTATTGATGACATGCTAGGATAAAATTTGTTATAAAAAGGGTTATAAGACTCTTTGGATTAACATGAAGTATTATGTAATGTGGAATAACATTTCATGAATTTAACGACATTAATAAATATCTGTGATTATGTAACAACAAATTTTTTAACAAATCTTCAATGATTATATTGAAAATATTTTAATATAGATTAATTAAAATAGAGGACCAGTAAAATTATGCAAGGACACATTCCTAGATCCAACAACTGAAGGGTGATACGTGTGAATCACTTACCCCTATCCTATGATATTTCTTTGCTAATGTTTCATTTTATATATTATGATAGACATAATGATTTAGTAGATTTTGGGAACAATTGTTTTCTCATAGTTACAAACCTAGGATTAAAATTTTACATTGTGATAGTTTATCCCTCAATACAATTGATGTGTCATGAGTAAAATTACCCACCTCATGATTTGGAAATTATTCAACTAATATTTACAATAATTATTTGGTGTCTTTATAATTATGGAGAATTGTGTGATATATATATTGATCATTACAATTTCTATTATATATTCACACTGAATGATTTTAGCATTCACTGGAGAATATGGTTAACATGGATTATAGATTAAGGATGGTTGATAAATTACCACTATAGGAAAGAGAACAATGTGAAAAAATATATTATTTAAAAGATCATTATAGGATATCATAGATTAGGGTCCCAAATGTTCGAAAATTAATGAAATTTTTATGGGTCATGTTTAAATTTAGAAGGAATGATTGAAAACTTATCATTCCCCAATGTCATTTCGAACATATATTAATGTTATGATTAATTTAGTATAGATATATGATATATAAATTTATTGGAATGTGAAAATTGTTTTTATATTTAACTCTAATTTTGATTTACTGATAAGGTTTTTGTACCATGTATGTTCTTATTATTTTTTACATTTAAAGGACTTACTAGGGTGTGATCATTGTTATTCATTGAATATACATATATTATGTAATGTCATTTATATGGATCAGAAATAGTATTTTAGCTGGGATTGAATTAAAATGTATATTTTAGGTTTTTGGTCTTAGTACCAATTAAGTAATCATGTTATGGATATGTAAAAAATGTTTGTGTATTTTTCATTAATTGACAATATATAATTAAAAATGTGAAATAATATCCAGGTATTTTTACGTTGGACTCCCAAAAAATCTAAAGGGAAAAATGATATATATGATATAGTTAGTCACCTTAATAATCAAAAACAATTCATAGATATCATGAAATATTAAGCTATGGATCATAATTTAGGGACATACATCTGGGAAACGGTAAATATTCATGAAGAACCACATTATATTTTATATGATTAGGATATGAGGTTTACCATGATGTTCAATGGAATTTTTCAAAAAGGTCTTGATATATTATTGAGATTCTTAATTTTGTATCATCATAAAATAGGTGGTCATTAATGGGATAAAATTCAAATAAAATATGATATTTGTTTCTTCTTCAACAAATTTAAAAAAAATTTGGCATTAAAGACCTCCTTTAATTGATTTTCCATACAATAGTAGCATCTAATAAAGCATTATTTTGGTCCTTATGAAACCTGATATTGAATGATTTATAGTACTATAATATGGTTGGATGAAATTTTGGATAGAATTCAATTCATACACCATATAGATGAAGAAATCAAAATAAACGATAGAGGAAGTACATAACCAAACATTTTGTCTATTTCAATATTTTTGATCATTTATGAATGGTTTAATTTACCATGGTGCTTCCATAGAACCTCTCTCAGGTCAATGATGTGTTCTAGATGTCCCACATGAAGAAGTACATACCCAAACCTTCACATTTTGTACACTGAGAGGTCTCGTTACATCAATTATTTTATTTTTTGGTATCACAATTTTTGTTCTTATATTTATCCCTAGAATTTCCATAGTTCTTTTATTAAAAATGGTTTCGTGGACCCGAAACCATAGGGAACATTGTTATATCATACTTATTTGAAAATGTGATCCTCACCATAATAGACCACTCACCCTGGATTATGTCATTATCGAGGCCTCTAGGCCCATCACATAGGCATGAACGCTCCCCTTGAAAAATATGATGTTAGTGTCCTCTTAGAAAGAGGTGATTGGAAATATTTCACATAGATTAAAATATTGTCTAACCTAACAATGCAGGAAATATAGACCATTAAAAATAATGAATTTACCTTTCTACCCTCCCTTGATTTTTACCAAATTCCTCCCCCATTTTTCATCACTATGAATAGTTATGAATATTCTCTTCCTCCCCAGCCCCTCTATAATCCCTGGAAATTGAATTTTTTGGATTATATGGCCTTGGATCTTCAAAAAGTCATTATATTAGTGTCTTATCTTTTAATTTCGAATTTTTTATTATTCTCCCATATTATATGGTTTCTTCTCTCTCTAAAGGGCTGGTTTCCATAGAATGAGTTAGACTATGGTTCGTTGGGTTAATTCTTGGTTTTTTTGGATTTATCATGGATTTATATGTTTCTAGTGAGGTGAAATTTTTATTATCCTTTATATTTAAGAAGTATTAAATCTTGAGGTATATGATTCAATTATTTATCATTATTACATTATTTTTTTAATTCATTCCATGAATCATAATTGATTTATTTGATATATGGGTGTTGTTTGAAGCATATATTCAATGGTTTTTTGTGTTCATTTTGATTGAAAAATGATTTTCCAATTGGAAATGTTTTTATTACATGGGAATTTCAATGGGGGACATGAGTATGTTGGGAAAGGGGTTTGAAAAATGGTTTACAACTAAAAATGCTTATTTTCGGCGGTGATTCCACTGCAGGATATTTTTTTATAAAATACGTGGTTAATTTTTTTTATTTTTATTGTTCACTGTTTTAATGTTTTTGTGGATGTTCACCTAAAATTAAAAGAGGAATTTGAGAAAAAAAATCTGTTTCATAGGTATCTAGGTGGACCAAAAATGGAATAGTATTCATGTCAAATCTGTAGAAATGAGATTCAGTTAACACTATGAAGACTTATTTTAAAAAAAATCTAAAGTATTATGATGACTGGATACCACTAGACCACGGGATGTGTTCCCCTCTAGTGGCTCTTGAATGATGAATCTATGTGTTATGGTTTATATACGATGTTTCACATAGGTGTGGGGACCCTACGGTCACACTAGTGCTAGAACCTAGGGAATACCCATAGTGATCTTTTGATGCTATTCTTACCCACATCATACAGTGGAACATGATTTAATTTTATCATCAGGGAAATCTTTTCATGATTTTTTTGACATAATTTTTTTTAATTGTTCCAAAACTATTTTACAAAACTGGATAGGTTAATATGTATTATAATGTTTTGAAAATGAGTATCATAGGTGTGGTATACTATAGGGCATTGTATGGAACCCTACATACACCTGATTGTGTTCTTAGGCCTTGATATGATTGACCCTAGTAATTAAATCATGATGTACAGTTGTGATGAGGGAACTGGTTGCAAGTGGTTCCACTTCTTATAGTTTTTGGGGGTTGTGGAATGAGGGTGAGAAACATTTTTTCATTGATTTTGTGTTGTGTAGAAGGTTCCCCACCCTATTACAGTATTTTGGTTTTCTTTTTAATGTTGTAGACTGTTATCTTGTGATATTTTTTCCTCTTTTTGTTTTGTTAATGGTTCATTATGTCATTTTAAATAATTTTGAATTTTTAATGGTAAATAATTATTTGTCAAATCATCTCCAATAGAGTGATGGTGATACCCATGATCTTGTTTCCACCATACGAGGATTGGGAATTCCCTTCAAGACATGTATTTGGACATTTTGATTTTTGGATTGATGAAAACCCAAACATATTCAAAAAAATTGTATCATATGAGGATTCTCTATATATTTGGGTCACATAATTTCATAGATTAATTATTGATTGGGGAAACGGATTGTAGGGTTTGAGGTTCTGGTTGTGGGTGGGGTGTCTATCGATAACACCTAATGACAGAACTTAAGTCACCATGGAATGTTGGATGTTTTGTTTAAGTATACTTTCGAGTGAGTTATAGATATTGTAGACCATTCATAGACAATGGGTGGGGGTGAATTTATTTTACTAATTATCGAGTTTTATATGGGTTTTTTATATATGTATTTTTTTAACTTTTTTTGTGAACATTTTATGAATGTCTTATTGATGATGGTCAGGACGGTTGATGTGAGTTTATCGATTGATGTATTGAGCCCACACCCCCAAGTCATCCTTTGAAACCATCAAAATATGATGGATTTAGTTATCACTCAACATTTTATCAATGACAAGGGGAATAAGACATTCAGCGTTTCCATTCATTGTTTTTGGGAGTGGGCCCATGTCTCTCTTAGGTTAGAGAAGCCAAACTAGGGCCATGAAATGAAACTGATCAATTGTTAAGAATAAGACTCATTCATTCTGAGGTTACATGGATAACATGGAATCAAAATAAAAGATTTATATGATAAAGAGGATTTTTGGGTTTCAGGACACTATTTAGGTAGTTTAGGTAAAATATTATTCACTATTTTAAGAGGGTCCCACTCAGAGATGGCAGGAATAAATTTTCAAAGATGAATATTCTGATATATTGGGTTTTAATGTATTGATGGACGTATTAAATGATAAATTTTTCCAATAGATTATTCAATTTGACAAAATCATGTATTTTTTATCTCCATCATGGATATCAGACCATGACTGACTATTCCAATAGCTTCACTGAGTTAGTTTGGTTAGCACAGAAAGAGTTATCCAATGTGTAGTTAATGAATAAACAGTTTGGAATGGGGTTATTGCAAAATATGTATTCCAACTTCCTCTTATTGAAGATGTATATTTATAATTATATATTCCATATTTCATTCATGGTAGGGATTTATCAGAGTAGTATGAATGGTTTTTATGGGGAGTCTTCATTAGTTTTCCACGGTAGTTGTTGTTTTTCATAGATTAAGAATATGTAGGATGAGTAGGAGAAGAGGGGAGGTGGATGTTTAGTCCATCATTAGTAATAAATTTCCTATTTATATTTTGATATATGATCTTTATAATGAAATTAGTGTGGGAATGCGAGGAATATAAATTTTACATGTTTATCTCCACCTAGACCCTTCCATTTATATGGATCCATGGGACACTTGACGTGGGTTTTCAAAGTAAAATTCACATATTATGGTGGTGCATGTTGAAAAGTCCCCAGGAGAATGATATCCCTACATGTTCCATCTTAGAAAATGGAATCTCAGTTTTTTGGTGGTGGTAGTAGGGTTGAGTCTTCTTTTGGTCAGAGGCAGCTTAAGGAACATCCATACATCAGTGGCCCTTCTACTAATTCGAAAAACTTGTTATCATCATGCAATGGATCATTAACTAGTATAACTATATGATGGACCTACCATAGTTCAATATTTTACCATTCTTACTTGATCAATATATGTTGTTATATTTTACAGAAGTTACTATTTCTTTTATTTTTTATCCTCATTTGGATGGGTTGAAATGGAAAATTGAGATCATTATTTATTTAATGGACTTGGTGAAAGCACATGGAATGATGTGGGGAAATGGTTTTTTGTGTCAAAAATGTTATCTCACCATGTCAGGGGTCGACCTCGAATGGGAATTCTAGTTCTAGAAATGGACCTCATTGAA
Source organism: Viscum album (assembly GCA_963277665.1). NCBI lineage: Eukaryota > Viridiplantae > Streptophyta > Magnoliopsida > Santalales > Viscaceae > Viscum > Viscum album. The sequence goes on along the minus strand of OY728122.1, from coordinate 262,159,017 downwards.
GTGATCATCATTTAATATTGGATTTTTTTGGGTGAACATCGGTTGCTACCGACGATGAAAGAATTTTGATGCACGTTATTCGACTATCACATTTTTTCAGGGTGAATGGGGGCCTCGATTGGAATGTCATGTACCTCCACTACTGGAATCGGGATTTTTTTTTTCAAATACCATCTATCATGTTGTAGTACTTTGATATTTGTCCTAATAGTTGATTACCTCCTACGTAGAATAATCTTCTATTGGTTTTCCCATTTTTTATGGATTAATCTTTTGTAGTATATATAGCTACCCATTGACTTATATATGAGGAAACATTCAATATCCCTTCCCTAATACCATATTTCCCCCATCAATTTGATGGAAATAACGATATATATAATATATTAGGAAGACCAATGGTTCATTTGTCCAAGAAAATATGATGGTCTAACCCCAATCTTATTGTAAGATAAATATGATAAATTCCACTAATTATAAAATTATTTATGAAACATGAATAAGGTGTTGATCATTAATAAATATCTTTTTTAAAAAATTGATGAATGGTTTTATCATCATAATGGTAAATGTGATTCTACATGATTTATTCATGTTCTGGGTATCACCAGGTCAGAGTAAGATAGACTAATGTTCCGTAAACAGCTTTCTGAAATAAGTATGTCCATTTTGAGTATTTTTTTCATGAACTTTGTATTATAAAATACACTTCTAGTATTTATGGATATCATTAATATTTTATTAAATTGGTAGCTCAACTCATTAATCATTGTGTTTGTGGATAACATCCTGGTTCACTCTAAAACCAAGGAGGAGTATGAGAAACAATTGAGGACTATGTTGGTCAGTATTGGAGATTTCTCATATATTCTATGTTCACCATGTGAGCATTTAGTATAATATTAGTAATGTATCTATATCATTTGATCTTAGAATGATTTTTTCCAGAGGACAATGAGAAGATAAATGTTTTCATTTAATTGGATAAACCATGTATTGTTTTTGAAATCATGTTCGTTTGGGTCTGGAAAAGTATTACAAGTAGTTTTTGTATAGATTTCTCCTAGATCACATTACCCATGACTGATCTTACCAAGAATGGGGTAATTATTTAATGGTTTCATGAATGTCATTAATCCATTGAGAATCTTAATAAGAGGTTTACTATGGCCCCGTTTTTGATCCTACCAGAATTTAGAAGGGGATACATGGTCTACAATGACGCCCCTACTATGGGTCTTGGGTGTATATTGACACTGGATGATAATGGGGTGGCACATGTTCCAAGAAATCTCATAACACAAGAAAAATAATTATCCATCCCATAATTTGGATTTGGTAGTAGTGATTCTTTCTCAGAATACAATGTTTCATTACCTATTTATGGATACATTTGTTGTTTATTCAGATCAAGTCGAATTTAGATAAATTTTATTGTAGAAGTTTCTCAATTTAAAGCATCATTTAAAGGTAAATTACTTTTAGGAGTTCAATTTTTGATATCATTTTCACCCTAGGTAAAGATATATTACTTTAGGAGTTCATGAGGGTGAACTGACATGAAGTGGTCAGGACCAATGTGCGATGTGCATGAACCTCAAGGTGGCTTCCTACGTACCTTTCTTGGGTAGGGAAAGGATCAAAATCCATGTATTTAAGGATGGGGGGATGGGGACTACACACTAAGGTAGTCCATAGTGTATTCCTTGGTCAATTCTTACTCAAAGACCTAGTGATTCGTGCTCTGTTTGAGAATTAAAATACAATAAGGACCTAAATATGATGTCATGAGTGGTGCATCTATGAGGATTTGAGTGGGGATGATGCATGGGTAGTGGCCTAAGGAGATGGATATTGGGACATAATTTAGTATGGAGGCCCAATGGTGATAAATTACAGAGGGATAAGGATGGGTTATTGAAGGTGACTTTTCCCATATCACCGATGGATTTTGTGTATAGAAGAAGAGAGGAGAAGAAAGGGTGCTACCACCGACATGAAAGTAAAGGGGATTAAACCAAGATGGTTTACCTCCACCGTGGACATGTTTCATCCCATTAATGGAGTATATCATTCAATTTTAAGATTATTTATCTTTTATGGAGACTTCTAGGTGTGGGATATGTTTGAGATGGGGAACCCCATGTATATTTTTTATTGAGAGGCAATATTATAAGGTCGTGTGCTAGTGATGATGGTGTTTAAAAGTTTAATGTCCTATAGCTCAGATGATGAGGATTCTTTCCCCACCACTATGACTTACAATACTGGTGTTCATTAACCCTTGGTGAAGGGAAGGCACCCACAATGCCATGTGGAGACGGGGTTGTAGAGTCATCAATTGAGCGGGTCCCATTATTGTATCTATGTGATGATGAAAAAGTTGTTATCATGCATATTCAAATATACATTAGGCTATGAAAAGAAATATGAAGCTCTACCCAAGAGACCTTGAAATATCTTCGTAGAGTCTTAGAGGAAAGTATGGGAGAAGTTTGTTCATGATAGGGGTGTCATGCGTTAGAGGGGCTTAGACATGGTGCCTTAGGGTATGCATGACACATGGAGTGAACAATAAGGGGAACACACAAGATTAATGGGCCATGTGAAAAATGAGAGGTCTCACGCATGATATGGGCTGGAATGCTGGATCAGGCGTTTATGGGTAAAATGATTGGCCACATGCAAGATTTATACGATATAAGTGTAAAATTACATTCTTATCTAATTGTTTCTATGCTGATTCCTTTAGAGTAAATGGAAATGGAGGAGGATAAAGCAAAAGTGGGCCCAACCAAATGAGGACCTTTGGGAGACTAGTTGAACAAGATCCAATACCTTGAGCTCATTGTGTTTTTTGTATGGTCAAGGAAGTGGTGTCTTTTTCATTGAAGTTCATCAGTTAATATTCTGTAATTGTCCCTTGTTGAATGTGTGTTACACATCAATTTATACAGAAAAGCTTCGGCGATTACACATAAGAGAATATATGAACATTTTTTCATTTAATGTTTCATTGGGTTATCAAGGGTTTTGAGGCATATGGGAATCATACACGCTAGTCAATATTCAATCTCTTCATTACCAAGGTTGATTTTTTAGATAGTCGTCGAAGAAGGGTCCCATTGATGTCGCATTATGTGTGCTTGGGTTTTTATTCATACAAGAATATTGTGTGAACCACATTAATGTACTGAAAAACTCCCTTAGGCGTCGTAGAATATTCTTTGGATTCCTAATACGCTTTAGGTTTCCTCGATAGTTCTTATTCATGGCCTTATCCAAAATTCAGAATCAACATTGTGTTTGGATACCTAATTGCATGATCATAATAATGATTCCATGGTATATTAGTATGTGTCTATCATATTTTTATCATAATACTGATAACTCATATGGGGTTTCATGTTTTAAATTATAATGTTTTTTTATCCTATCATTTCTTTTTATTTAAATGTGTGGTTGTACGTCTCTTTAACATGTTGTGTGATTTCCACAAGAGGGGTTGGATGATGTTCTTCATAGGAATCCCCCATTTAATAAAATCATTATCGATACAAAAATATGGGTTTTATGTGCTATTTATTAGAATTTGACCCCATTTCATCACATAGTTATTGAGGTACAACTATGAAATATTGGAGAAATTGATCGATCAGGTGAGTTCTTGAACAATAAGCCTCCATCTTTTAATGTAATGAAAGAAAATCTTGTGGATGAAGATTGATATGAATATATTGATCATATATTTTACATCATAGATACACTTGAAAGTATCAATTTGAAATGGGAAATTTTTAGATATGATTATGCATGAAATCATTGGTTGGATTTTATGTTATAAGTGGATAGGAATGCTGGTGTGACTTTGAGGATTTCAATACACTATCCATCCCAAAAAATTAATGACTTTTAAATGATTGAGAGTCCACTATAGTTCAAATATTTTAAACAATGATATAATTTTGTGCTTTTACACACTAATCGGTTAGTGGATCTATTTCATATTGCGACATTGGTTATGAATAATGATGGGAAAATTAACAGAAGTAATGGGAGGTTTTGTTACTCGATATCAAAATCTATGTATTTTTGTTGATGAATATAATTTAGGTGAAAAATGTGGGAAATGATAGGATGGAAGAAATTAATAGTGATGTAATGGGTGGATATTATATGCCTTCTCATCCTACTAGTATTTTCATTACTGGAATGATTGGAAAAAATAGGATGTTGAAATATCATTACAGGAGTGGTGGGGTGGTTCTCAACATCATGCCTCTTTTACAACTATAGTTGCATGTAGTGGAGTTCCTATGGATTTATATTAGTGTTGAAAGGTCATAAGAAAATTTATTTATTTTCCTTCACATGAAATTATGTGTAGCTATTGTACACATTATGTTAATCTGTAGTATTTCTAATAGTCTTTGTATGCAACTCAATATAGTAATGGGTTGTTGGATAAAAGTCTAATACAGAATAGTCATATGCTTCAATTAATACTGGTCTACATCCACATTCCTCAACAGTGAAACACCATCAATTAGTAGTTGATTTTCTAGAAGCGATAGATGTGGGTCAATGATAGTGAGAGGTAGTATATTTTTTACATCTTTGTTAATGGTTTCTTTATTTGATATCAGTTTATCCCCTCATCTATATCTGGATACTTTTTTTTAATATTCTGTAAAATCATGTAGAAATAATTTCCATTGTTATTGAGTTAGCGACACCTCTTGGGAATAGGAAAGGGTAGGTGTTTCTATTCTCTTTTGTTCTATTTATAGCTGATGAAATGGATGTTATTGATTCTCCCATTTTCAACATGGATTTCAATAACATCATCATTAGGATGGATTTTATTTTTAGTCACCAAAATAAGGTTTTTTCATCATTAATGTGTCACATTTATTGTTGTAGATGGAAGATCATGGTTGTCTTAGGGAGAGTGGGATTTGAGGTCTTATTGTACAGGACCTTCCCACCCAGATCTCAGGAGATTTTTGTCTAATGTTAATGTTATTCAGGATTAAATTTTCTATATTATTTTTCATCCCACTATATTTAAGGTTTTTCATAATGTCTTTTTAGATGATTTCATTGGTCTTCATTTAGAAAGAGTTATAGTGTTTACAATTCCCCAGTATTTATATACACAGTCGATTTAGATACAATAATATTATAAGGCACCACTAATGATTAATGATTCAATATTTTATTGGACTACCTAATAAAATAAGGTTTAGTTCCACCTAGTGTTTGAAACAATGCAATTTCGGCTTGCTTTGCCGATAAGGTAGATGTTTAACTCTGATCTTTCATGGACTATCCGAAGTTGAAATTATTGATGGTTGATAAAAAGTATCATTTTTCTCATTTTGATGATCTTTGTGTCTGTTAAATGGGTAAAAGTGGTTTTTAAATATTGGAATTCAATCACATTTTTAGCAGCTCAAGGTTCAAGAGTGTGATATTCCAAAGAAAATTTTTGAGGAGAAGGTATATCCATTATGAATATCATGGGATTCTAGATGGTCATACAATCTATTCTATAGATTTTATGAATTGCATGAATATAATATTATATCATTATGTGGAAAAAAATTAGAGTTGAAAGATGATATTTCTATTTATTCAAGAAATTATTGTGAGAATGAAAACAATATAGGATTGGTGTTGGAAATTCTGAGTAGTCACCCTTTTTATAGAATGATTTCGAAATGAATTTTCTGGAATAAATATTTAAAATAAATTGGGATACTGTTTTTTGAAAATATATTTTAAGATGATAATGAATAGAATAATTATGACTTTACATGGGAAAATCCAAATAATTTATTTGATATTTAGAGCATCATTGGTCATATTGGATACTATCTATGGTTCAATAAGGATTTATAAAAGAGAGTATCACATTTTATTGAACATATCAGGAAAGGGGAGAAATTCACATGCGATTAAAATTTTATTTCTTGTTTTGAAGAGTTTAGTGGACATTTGATATATACTCATATTCTGATCATACCTAGCCCTGGTAAATGATATGTGGTTTTCTATGATTATTCTATTATTGTATTGAGTTGTGTTCTTAAAAAAGATGTCCATATGGGTTCTTATATATATATTCATCTTCAACCACGTGAAAAAATTACACCACTCAAGATTTAGAGTGTAAAACAGTTATGTATGAGCTTATCTGTCAGTCGAATTAACATTGGTGGAAAGGATCCCAACCTTTTCTAACCACTATATTTTTAGATAAATTTTTTTTCAGATTAAAATGAATAATTTATTGAGGTAGAAGGTTTAACAAAATAATAATTTGGACATCGATATCACCTACACCCCAAGGAAGGGGAATGTTGTATTAAGGGAATTTATCAATAATGTAACATCACAATTTGTTTTCGAATCATGTGAGAAATTGAAACATATAAAGATTTATCTTTGGTTGAATATAGACTCTTAGGGGTGATGTATTAGTTATGGTACAAGATAGTGTTTAGTTATCCTTATATCTTTTTGAGTCTATTATATAGATTCTGAAAAAATATGATGAATTATGAGGAAGATGAGACCCCATATATGATGGGATGACTATTAAATTTATTCACACTATACAGATGGTACTCTTATTTTTGGGAACCTATTTTTCATTAAACCATATGTGAGGATATATATTTTTTTCAGTTCATTGTGGTTCATTTATCTATGAACTATGAAGATGTATTATTACCTGTGATGATGATTCTATTGGGTGAAAAGGAACCATGACATTGTTAATTATGTGTTATGTAGTTAATCCTTCAAATAGATTAATGAAGATAGTTTTAATTGTTCATTGTTACTTTATCATCTCTGAGTTCTGGTTTTGAAATGGGATTAAATGAAAAAGGATTATTTTAGAACTATTGAATCCCCCTGTAGGGAATGGTTTCTAGGTCATGATTGATCTATTAAAAATTAATCTCATTTCATCCCAATCATAGAAACTAAATAGATAATAATCAGGGTAAACTGTATGTATAACAAAGCATTGGGTTACACAGGTATCCATCATACATTGAATCAAAAAGGGTTCCCATATTAACATTGTGATTTTGAAGGAGAATATCTGAGGAAATCTAGACGCATTTCTTATGATATAAAATTTATCATCCCAATAAAAATTGTAAAAAAGGATGTAATTCATAACCTATTGGATATACACCATGCCTATATATTTCATTTTGGTGGATCACGGGATATCCGTCTTGGGATGGATGAGATTTCGTTTAACAAAAACTATTAGTTTTCTATTAGATTATACCAAATTAATGGAATTGTATGGTATCCCATGTATATCATCTCACTGTCGGGAATATATGGACAAAGCATATTTTATGGGACTATGTTTCATTTTTGAGTTGGATTATTAGATTTTTAAAACACAATTTAATCTAGTTATATAACATAGTAAAATATATATTATGTGGATCAGTGGAATTGTCCTATTGAATTTTTTGTTTGAGAATAGGCTTTCATGAATGTTTCTCCTCAGTTGGGTCACCATCAATTTGGAAAATAGAGAAAGTTGTATTCATGATATTTTTTCCCATTTCAGGTCATTGATCTTCTTGGAAGGAATGCTTATTGGTGTCAGTTTCTAGCTGAGGTGATTGGAAAACATAATGTTTTCCACACATCACAAATCTGTAAGTACCATCAATATCCCTTTTATGTACACATTTGGGGAGATATTGAGTCAAGGATAGATGTTTCTATTATTGAGAAGCAAGTTGAGATCTATGAATCTCTATTGAATTTTTTTCTATGTTAATTATATAATGTTGTTTGTAGTGTAATGTGGCATGGGCTGGGATTTCATTAGATATTGGAGAATGATTCAATGATGAGATTTCATTGGACTTACTTCGTTACTAGACATAATTTTTTCTCAAGACTTATGAGGGACCAAAATTCATATAGTTCGGAGTTTCTAACATCCCATTTCCAAAATTCAGGATTATCCCGTCTCATTAACAGTTCTCCTTTTGAATGGGGGTCATCATGGGACCTAAGAGGAAGAAGAACATTTCCTGAGAAATAAGACCTATTTAATTGGAACATGTGTTTTTTATTCGAATTAATGAAGTACATGCATAGATAAGTTGATGGATTTGTGGGTTCATCAAGATTTTGAAGAAAACGTGATTTTGATATTGGATTTCAATGATAATCATGATGTTTTGTAGACTACATGGGAAAAAATATTTTGTATTAGGGGTACATGATGTTTAAATTCTGTATGGTTGGTTTCATGATCCATATACACTGATGAAATGTAGTACACACCTTATAATGTATAAAATCCATTTAATTTTAAAGAATTATTTTTTATTTTTAAAGGGATGATGTTTTCAACATATATATGTAGGGAGAATTAAATTTTTTTAAAGGGTAAAAATTTCATTTAAATGTGCTATGGAGGGATTTAATTATGCGACATCAATTGATTGTTATTAAATTCTTCACTATCTTTCATCCCAATTTACATAGAACTCCAATTCAATGATTTTGGGAGCCCTCTTATGATCTAGATTGATCCATTTGGTGATTTGTCACTACATTTTTGGTTTTCATATCTATACGTGTGTTTTCCATTTTCATTCATCATTTCTATAATTGTGGTAGGACCATCATGTTGTGTTATCTGATCTATTGACTATGGTGATGTTTCATTTTATTTATATATAGATTGATGAAGTTATGTGGCTATGGGGGCCATTTCCTTTAGCAATTGTCATACGATAGGTGTGTTATCTTACTGTATGTGTTGTTTCATCTTCTCCACTAACCCGTCAGTAAATTGAATATTAATGATATGTTTTCACTTGTTCTAGGGACTCCATGATCTTTGTTGGATTCAATTATATGCAGGATTCAGTTCTGGGTATTTTATAACAGTGTATTGAGGTATTATATTGGCTTTTCAAGACTTTTTTTGTGAACTGATTTTCATTATTCCTTGATAAATTGATTTATTAAATTAAATTGCATAATATTAAAAGTTATTGTGTATATATTGAACTAGTTATTGAAAAAAGATTGATTTACTTCAGCATTTTTAAATGGAAAAGGATTTTCAAATCATTATCAAATGGACTTCAGATAATGGTCTGATACAAACTATTTTTCAAATAGAGCACATGGGATGACATTAGTGATTATGTGTAATGTTTAGTAATATGTCTTATCCACTATTGGGGGGATTACTCCACAAGAATTTTCCCTACCCTATAGGATTGTTTTTTATGGGATTGTAAGATATACTGGGGGGTTATTTTTTGTAGTGTTCCTATAATCTCTTAACTCGATTCATATCTCTAGCATCTTTATGTTTCTGTTATTTTTTTTTGTTAGAATTGCATTTCATAACTATCCTAACAAAGTGTGATCCCGGGTGTGCTTCTATGGGTGCCTCCAATTTTGGATTGTGTTATTTTATTGTAATACCTTGTATTCGATATGATATTTGATGTATGATTTATTTTGACATTACATATCTACATAGGTATAAGGATTTTAAAATTTATAAAACAAATTAACCTGTTTAATTTAAAAATAAAGAAAAATAAAAATGTAAACTATTTTCCTTGAATTTGATTTAATAAATTTTAAACTATTATTCTAATATATTTTAATTAATGTTGAGCCTAATGGGATTATTGATCAGAGGAGTGATATGGAACAAATGGTTTAGAAAAAATTGAACATATTTACACACACAATATATATACCCCGTCAGTTTTGCATAGACAGAGTAATTTCATTACATACATGGAATATATGGAACATGCCTTAAAATATTACATAATCTTGAATTAAATGAATAATTCTGATTGAGTATATTTGCATGTTTAGTGGATTAGAGTATTATGACATAAATATTAAATATCAACTTGAAAATTTCAAGTAGGCACTACTACTCGGTATCCATTTTTTCATAAAATAAAAACACATAAAAATAAACATGTCTAGTTACAAATTTTAGATAGCATGACTTTACCTTGATCACATCCTTGATCCTATTCATCTTTATGTTCTGTGGAAACTTTTCAATGAAATTGGGATGTTCATAAAAATCATAGTAAGGGTTGTAAAATAAGGAAAGGAAACATTAACCCAATAATAAATATAAATCAATGAAACCATATATTTGGATCATAACATACCTCAAGAAATCAGAAGATTTATATATAACACATAAAAATCATATATAATAAAGGTAACTTGTGGTATCCATATCATACGTACATTGTAGCTCTCACAGCTGTGTAGGGATTTACGTTGGAATACCTATCATAGTATATTCCCTATATATATTAGGAGAAATAATAATGTTTACCTCTGTCATGTTACCTAATGCATTCGAGAGCTATCTCGGGCTCACCCACCCTAGGTTTATCATGGAACCACCTGTATACGTTATACAAATCCCATGAACCCTAACACATTCATAACACATAAAACAATCATAAAGTAAATATTACATTCCAAAATTTTAATCACAATATATAATTTCAGGATATTGAAAAAATCAATGTTTTCAAAAACCATTTTCGAACACATTTAAAACATTTAATAATGTGATTTTTGAATCAAAGTGTCCCATACCACATTAATACATTTAAATGAATAATCATTTGAAATAACTAATGTCCATTAAATAAATCCATATAACCATTTTTAAATCATGGACATTAATGGGAAATAATTAGAAGAAGAAATCTTTATAACATTATATTTTTCTTAAAGGGGTTTTAACAAAATGAGAGATGCATGAATAGAAAACATTGAGGAATAACATTTAATAAGAACATTATAATATCCTGAAATGAAAGGTATTCATCTTATAATATTATAAAAGATACCATATACCCCATATAAAAATGAATTGGTTCATTAGAACAATGATGTCTCAATGAGATGTAAACTAAAATGAAATCCCTTTTAAAAACTATATCTTCAGATTAAGGATAAATCAATTAAATAATAATGTGTGACACATTAAAATACACTCAATATGATTTTATATTTAGTGTAAATAAATTATATAACATTAACACATATTTTTTAAAAAACCACACCAATGACATGGATGTTTAACTCAACTAATGGAAATTGATTTGAAATTATTCTTATCAAGTTCATATCAATGACTTGAGAATTTATCAACGGAGTGATTATGTCTAAAAAATTTATACACACACACAAAGGGGAGTCTAAATTAAAACATAAATAAATAAATAGTGATTCCACTCATAATAATTTCACGACATAATAAATAATTATATGATTAACCCCAGGAATGAAAATTGGGTTAAAAAGTCCCATTACTGATTTTGTATTATACAAAACATACACCACATGAAATAATTATCAAAAAAAGAAGATGTAAATAACCATAAATTAAATTATATTAAATATAAAATAAAATAATGGTAATTACATAAACCACACCAAAGGGAATCGTGGAAAACAAAACATGAATCTCATGGGAATATCTAGTGAGATGAAAACCCCTTACCACATTGTAATCAATCAAGTCATATGACCCAATGTTAATAACGTCAAAATGAATCCCATAATTCCATGAATATAAATATAATCAAGATAATATATATCATATGGAAGTACAAAATTTACATTATTCAATAAATAAGTGGTGTACAATGAAAATCTCACAGAATTAAATGTGAGATAAGGAATACCCCTTACCTCGTGTCTGTCTTGACCTATTCATTATTTAATCTCATAAATACAAATATAGTATTAATTTATTATTCCTTAAGAAACATATTAAAGTTTATTATTCCTTTTATATCACTTATTACCAGGTTATAAACATTATACAAGCATTAAATTTAATAATGGTCGTTTTTTTCGATATTTAGTGACTGAGTCAAAAATGAACTTCTTATATTTACAAGTTGATCGTGCAGTCAAATGTACACTATCGCTTAAATATTATTCAAGATTTAGATATCATATATATCTTATATATAATGTATAGGTAGGTATTTATAATATTCCATAAAATTTAGAGATTATAAATGAAATGCACCATTCATGGAGATAGTAAGCCGTACTTACACATGAACACTACTTCTATTTATATTACATATTCAATGGAATAAAAAAATAATGATAAATAGGTATTTTATAATTATATTATAATATCATATGATATATATTTTACATAATTTCATTAAATCCATCCTTTATACATTCCATGTTTTTCATGAATGAGTCATATCTCTTAGATGGGGCGGTAGTCCGCACTTCCTTGAATGAAATTATTATTTTTACACATATTGGAAAGAATAATGGTATGTTTGTAAATAATAAAATAAATAATATTAAAGAAATCATAAACATTATATATATAATTTATAAATATTCTTCCATTATATTGGGCTCCAGGAGAGGTGGTAAGAGAATATTGAACAGCCATCATTTCATGAGGCATTAGTTCAACGTCCAAAAAAACTGTAGGTTCATTACCAATTAGATAGAGGTGTCTGTAAGTGTAGTTCAAATAAATCTCATAAAAATAACCTTCTATATTTAGGGAATTTTTATTTTCATAAAATAATGTAATAAATTGGGTTTATGGGGATGGATAAGTTAAATAAAACAAAAGAACATAAGAAAATATGTTACCTTTAAATATGGTATCTCCCTTTGGTTTGAATCAAATGGTTTACTTGAATATCCATTTTCCAAAGGGTAAGGCTTATTAAAGGAGGATAGGGATGTAGGTAGATTACTTCGATAGAGGTTGGTTGTTTCATGGGGCTTGAAAAATGTGAAGAATGAGATTAAAGTGTGGGAATTTTATAAGGGACTGGATGGGTTCTTTAAGAATGTTTAAAAATATTATTTTATTTTATAATTATATTTGGTTTCAAAACGTAATATAATATTAAATTTGAAGATAAGAAAACTCATGTTTGAAATAAAATCATCCAATAATAATTGGACATGTTTTTTGTTTTGTTTTAATATTAATAATCTTTTTTATTTAAATCAGTCAGTAATGAGTTAAACACTACATCATTATCGTGTCATAAAGTATTTTTTTTCTATCTAAAAATTTTAAAAAATTCAATCACGTAGGAAATATTATTAGATTTAAAATTAATATTTGTATTTATTGATATAACTTATATTACCCTATGTAAAAATTTATTTACTAAAAGATATATGTTTATGTCATTTTTGTCTTTGTTTTAAAATAATTTATATAAAGTGTCATTATCACTCTTATGTGGTTCCATGGGGTAAAAAATTGACAGCTAGATGACCATGGTTAGAAATGTATTAACAAATTGGACTAGGAATCAATTTAGGGTAATTTTATATTATTATAACAACCATTTTTACCCTTATTTACCATATTTACCCTTTAATCATAATAAATATAATTTCAGTGAAGTAGATATTCAAATTTTCTAAAAATTAATGGTTTCTATTTAAACAATTTGGACCTCCTAATTAAAAATATGGAATCTATTTTTACTAATTCAAACAGAGAAGTGGAAAACTATAATTTAAAATTAATTCCGTTTGTCAAAACAACAAACTTGTTTTTAAGAAATAAAAACTATGAAAATATTGACACTTATTTATGTCCAATTACAATGTGAAATTACTTCCAAAGAAAAAAATTGGATTAAATGGAAAAATAATAATTTAATTACACATTAAAACCAATTAAAATATAATATAAATTAAAAATATATTATTTTAAAAGTCAGTTTTTAATTAAAATACAGTATTTTTCACAATTCTTTAAAAATGAATTTTATCAGAAAAATACAAAAAATTAACCCAAAGTAAATTTTGAGGTCCCATTACTAAATATGAGTTTTACTAATTAAATGTGAACATATAAATGTTACCAAAACTATATTTATAGAGGGCTTTCCATCCAAAGGTAACCTTTTAATAAATATTGTAATATTTATGCTTAAAATTAAATTAATTCACATTTTAAGCCTCTATATTTTATCAGATAAATTTAAACGGATTTAATAAACATATATAATCATATTTTAGTATGTTTTATTCATTATCTCAAATAAAATGTCTATGTGTTAACTACCATTTAAAATAGTAATATTAATATAATATTTTTTAGTATAACTCAATGTTGCATGCAACGTATGCTTTTATTGATTCTCGTTGATGTGTATCAGGTACGCCATCGAACACAGGTACCCAATAAAGTAAAATTAATATTAAATTTACATATATTAATAAATATGAATATTTTATATTCTTCATTTACCTAGGATGTAATATCATTCCCCCCTTTTGAGAAATGGGTCCTCGCAATTTTAAAATTGGGTATCGAAACTACATTGAATGTCCCACAACTGAAAAAGAGTCAACAAAATTATCAAATTAAAATAAAGTAATAGAATTACAATGGTCACATGAGACAAAAAATACTAGGATTCCATGAAAACATGGATTTAGAAGAGAAAATGACTCTCATAGATTAATATAGAGTGATAGAGAATTTGATCATGGAACATTTACCACCAGAATAACATAAAATTTTTGTTGGGTAAAAGTTAGATGATAAAAGATATCATATAACATTTTTTCTTCATTATCATTTTCATATAGTAGATTATTTTTCTTAATAAATAGACTAAGATCGAATGGAAATAAAATTAATTGTCATGTATAGTTTCATCCTTTAATAAAAATCTACAACAATATCATCTTATCTCCAAATGGTAAGTATTAGATATGACTTGGTAACACCTAAAGGTCTAGACTAAACTTCTAGAGTATCACATAATATGAAAAAGATGAAAAATTTGTTTACCCTATCATTGGACATCAACCAAATCCAAAATTGGTAAGTACAAGATCCGATTAACCCCAAAATGATAATCCTTTATAAAAATAAATACTGCTCTTAATCTCCAAATTTAAACAAAAGAACCCAAATTTCCAGAAAGACCATTCCTTATACAATTTTCATGAAAGTTATTCAAAATAATATGAACAGATATTGACTCCCAAAACACAGAAAGATTTACTCACATAGTCTTCTATTGTAAATCTTAACATTTTTCTCCAAAAACCTCGACGACTCATAATGTCTCATGCCAAAGTGTAATTAACCTATAAACACATTCTCTATGTTAGATTAACAATTTCCATAAATAACCCAAATCACCTTTATTTCAACAATAAAACATAGATTCTTCCAAAATAATATTTCAAACATTTCATCAAAATTTAAATCCCTTATTAATTTTTCCCTTAAGAATATAGTATTCCCAAAAGAGAGAATGTCTTGAAAAATTACATTTTCTACATAATCACCGATTCATTTTCCTATACTAAGGATTTCCATTTGGTAAAATATATGATCCCAAATAAACTTATTATTCATTAATAAAATAATTTAACTAAAAATAATTAGTCATACTAACGATGTAGTTACCGTAGTGAAGAGGTAGGAGATAAATGAAAATCTCACTTTGGTTATGGGTTTGATTCCTAGATATTTTTCTGACGCGATGGGTTCTCACACGGTCTACGTGTAGTCCTTTTTCAAAAACTATAAAATTTCATTACAATTCAAAAAAATAGAGACAAATTCAAAAAAAATAAATATAACATAATTTATATTAAAATATTATCAAATACCGTTCAATTTTCACACCAAAATGTAATTACCATTTATCACCTACAAAATACGTATGAATTTTTATAGTATTCTAATAATTATAGTTATGCCACTTATGCTTAAATAACACCCTATCCCTTAAATTTTTCTAAATCAATATATGGAACAAACTATAAGGACTCAGACATAAAACATTGCATAATATTGAATTAAATGAATAATTCAAATTGAGGATATTATCAGGATTAGAGTTTTAGAGAATTTGGTCATAAATATTACATATCAATGTGAAAATTACATGTATACACTACTACTCAGTATTGACTTTTTTCATAAAATATAAACTCATAAAAATAATCATGACTTCTTCCATGTTTTAGACAACATGACTTTTCTATGATCCCATCCTTCAATCAATTCATCTATATTTATTAGGGAAAACATTTGAAGAATATAAGGTATGAGAATAAAAATATCAGAAAGGGTTATAAAATAACTAAATGACAAATTAACACATCAATAAATACAATACAATGAAACCATACATTTCAATCATAATATACCTCATGAAATTATAAGATATATGAATACACATAGAAATAATAAATCATAAAGGTAACATGTGGAATGCATGTCATATATACATAGTATCTATCGCAGCTATGTAGGGAGTTATATTGAAATAAAGATCATAGTATATTTCTTAAACATCCTAGAAGAATCACTAACGTTTACCTCTGTCATGTTACCCAATGCATTGAAGATATATCTCAGGCTCACCCTCCCTAGGATTATCACAGAACCAACTGTTTATGTAAATAAACCCATGAAACATAATCGTTTCAGAACAAATTACACATGAATAACAAAAGTATAACATATCGACATTGCAATCACAACATATCACTTCATGATATTGAAAAACCAATGCTTTATCAAACCATTTTAAAACCCATTAAATAAATTTAATAATGAGATTTTTGAATCAAACTGTCCCATAAAACTTTGAGGCATTTAGTGAATAATCATTTGTAACAATTAATTTTCTTATAAATAAATCCAAAAAACCATTTTTAAAACATGGACATATTTGAGAAATATTTAGAAGAATAAATCATTAAAACATTTTAGAAGATATTTCAATTAAAGTGTTGTTAACAAAATTAGGGATGAATGAATACAAATAATTGAGAAATAACATTTAATCATAAGGTTATAATATCATTAATATAAAGGGATTCATGATATAATATTCTAAAGGATATTATATACACTATATAAGAGTGAATAGGTGCATAACAACAATGAAGTATAATTGGAATGTAAATTGAGATGAAATCCCTTATAAAATCTATATCAATAGATTAAGGATATAGAAATTACATAATAATATGTGAAAAATATAAATAAACTTAAAATTATTGGATATTCAGTGTAAATAAATCAGATAATATTCAAACATATTTTTGTGAAAACAACACAAATGAATTGGATGTTTAACTCAATGAATGATGATTATGTTAAAATTAATCTTATCATATTCATATCGATGACATGAGAATTTATCAATGGGGTGATTAAGTGTACTAAGATTATATCCAAACAAAGGGGATTGTAAATTAAAACATATGTAAATAAACAGTGATTTCACACATAATCTTAGCATGACATAATTAACAATTGAATGATTAACCCAAGGAATGAAAATTGGGTTAAAAGGTTCCCTTACTAAATTGGTATTTTATGAATCATACCCCACATGAGAGAAGGATCATATAATGAAGATGTAAATACCCATAAATGAATTTATATTAAAGTATGAATACAATAATGGGATGTACATACACCACACAGAAAGGAATTGGGGGAAACACATCAGGATTCTCACAAGAAAAAAAATAGAGATGAAAACCCCTTACCATGTTATAATCAATGGAGTTGTCCGACCAAATGTTAATAACCACATAATTATTCACAAAATAAAATGAATATAAATATAATAATGATAATATATATCAAATGAGTGTACAAAATACACTATACGCAATAAATAATGGGTGAAAATGTAAATCTCATGGAATTAAAATTAGATATGAAAACCCCTTACCTCGTGTCTGACTTGAACTGTTCATTTTTTAATCTCATGAATAATAATATAAAGATAATTTATACTTTATTAATAGCCTTTTAATTTTTTATTATTTATTTTATATCACTTATTACCATGTTATAATCATTATTCAATTATTTATGTTAGTAATGGTCATTTTGTCGATTTTTTGTACCTGATCGAAAAATGAACTTCTTACAATTAAAAGTTGTTCATGTAGCCCAAATTCCATTAAATCATGAATATATATATCTAGTTTAAGTTCTTTTTTATAATATTATATAACATTTCGATATAATAAATAAAATGCACTGTTCATAGAAATGGTAATCCGTACAAACGAATGAACGCTACTTTCATTTCTATTTCATATTTAATGGAATGAAATGATCATGATATATAGGTATATTATAATTGTATTATAATATAATATGACATATTTGTTTTATAGGATCATTAATTCCATCCTTTAAATGTACCATGTATGTAATGAAAGATTCATATCACCTTGATGGGCTAGTAGTGTTCACTTCCTCAAATAAATTATCGTATTTACACTTATTGAAAAAATAAATGTATATTTGTAAATAATAATTACATAAGAATAGATAAAACATAAACATAATATATATCATATATAAATACAGTTCCATCATAATGTCCACCATGAGAGGATGTTAGAGATGATTGAACAATCATCGTTTTGTACGGCAGTAGTTCGTTTTACATAGAAACAATTTGTTCTTTACCCATTAGTCGGAGGTATGTTTATGTTTAGTTCTAATAAAGATCCTAAAAACAACATAATTTATTGATTATTCTGGTGTTGTCATAAAAGAAAGTTATAAAAAGTTTTTATGTAGTTGGGTAAGTAAAAAAAAAAACTTTTGAGAAGACGTTACCTTTAAATTGGGTATCTATCATTGGGTTGATCCCAATGGATTACACGAATTTCCTTATTCCTCAAGGAAGGATTCAGGGAGGAGTATAGGGATGTAGAGAGATTAATTGGTTAGAGGATGGATGAGCCAAGGGGATTGATAAGTGTGAGGAAATTATTAGAAGTGTGGGTTTTTATACGTGGTAGAAGGGGCATTTATAGAATGTTTAAAAATATTATTTTATTATATAATTATTTTCAGTCTAAAGGTCGAGAGCATATTATTGTCAAAGATAAGATGACTAAATTTCGAAAAAATATCATCCAATAATATATGGACAGGTCTTTAATAATGTTTTAATCTTTATAATTTTATTTATTTAAATTATTCATTAATGAGGTAAACCCTACAACCCTATTGCGTCATAAATAATTTTAAATATATGATGTATAAAAATTATAAAAAAATACCATGATGTAGATAATCTCTTTATATTTCAAACTAATATTTAAATTCTAGGATATAACTAACATAACCCTATGTAAATATTGATTTACTAAAATATGTATGATTTTTTCATTTTTTGTCTTTACATTAAATTAATTAATATAAAGTGTCGTTATCACTGTTAAGTGGCTCCATGGGGTCCAAATATCTACACAGGGATACCCATTGTCGTAAATGTATTACCCAATAGGATTAGGATACATGTTAGGGTAATTTTATATTATTATAATATTATTTTTTACCCTTATTTACCAGATTTACACATAAACCATGGAAAATATAATTTTTAATGAACTAAATATTCATATTCTCTAAAATTTAAATTAATCTATTTTCACAATTTGGATCTCTAGATTCAAAATAAAGAATCCATTTTTAAAAATTCAAAACATAGAAGTGGAAAAAATTAATTTAACAATAATTCCCACACTCAAAACAAAAAACCTGTTTTTATGAAATAATAACTATCAATAGATTGACACTTAATTATGTCCAATTTCAATGTGAAATTACATCCAATGATGAAAATTGGATTAAATGATAAAAAATTAATATAATTACACTTAAAAAAAATTATAAATATAATATATCATTATAAATATATTATATTAAATTGATGTTTTGAATTAAAATACATTATTTTTCACTATTCATTAAAAATGACCTTTATCCGAAAAATACCAAAAATTTATACAAAGAAAATTTTGATGTTTGGATTGTAAAGAATAATTTAATTTTTTGAAATATAACATATAAAAATGACCAAAACTATTTGTAAATAGGGTTCCCCAATAAAAGGTGGTAAATCAACCTTTTAAAGAATATTAAATCATTATTGAATATAATTAGATTTATTCCAATTTTAAGCCACTAGTATTTATTGGATAAGTGTAAAAACATTAAACAAACATTTATAACCATATTTTAGTTAGTTCTGTTCATTCCCTCTAATACAATGGCTATGTGTTATCTACAATTTAAAAAAATAAAAATATTATATTAATTTATAGAATAACTCAATACTTTGTTCAATATATAATTTTAAAAGAACCTTCTTGTTGTGTATCTTGTGCACCATCGAACATAGAATCCCCATTAAAGTAAAAATAATTTTTAATTCAGAAATGTTAATAAATATGAAAATTTTATAATCATTATTTACCTAGGATGTTACATGGAAAGTCATGATGTCATAATGACGTGATAGGGTTTTTTATGCCAGTTGGGATTTTGGATGCTTTTGGAGAGATGTTGGTAGGTTTAAAAAGTTATCAAATGGTGTTTATCGAGTAAATTGTTGGTATTTAGTCATTTTTTTAGACTTGTAACATGGATATTGTTATCTATAATTTCTTTTTTTAACGTTTCGGTTGTTCTTTATCTATTATAAAATATATTTTTATATTATGTTTCTTATTTATTATATATATATATATATATATATATTTGGTTTTTCTTCATCATGTATGGTAGAAAAAATTCCATCTATTTCTTATTTTATGTCTATTTTCTAGTCATCATCCCGTTAGGCTCGGGAACCCCCTTCTAGTATGTGAAAATTCAGGTCAGGCATCAGTTTGAGAGGGTTTCTCAGTTTGGTTTGTTACATATCTTATTTTTTATGATATTATACATGTTGATCAAACATATTTGTGATTATATAATAAAATAAACTTTTTATCCAAGGTACTATAGTTTGGGTTTTTATAGTTGGTCTAAATTGAAAATTTGATAGAAACCATAATAACTATATTTAAAAGGTAATGGATAGAAAAAAAACATGCAGAAAACCCATAGGATGATATATAAATATACTAATTAATGGAAATAATTATGATTCATATTTTATAATTGATTACACAACATTTTTTAGAAATATACCATATTTTATGGAACAACAATGTCATCACCCAAAATCAATGTAGGGATTTTCTCAAGATCATATCAAAAAGACCAGTATTGAATCAAGGTAGATTATAACTATATAATTTCAGTTAATATAATTATGACTAGAACTATTGATATAATTGTTTCTCTATGTCATAATTCAAAAATTTCAGTCCACTTCACATGGAAATATTTTCCATCTTTCGATGAGACACAAGTCCATTATTATCTGAATAAAGGGTCAAGAACATAGTGGAATAACTTATTTATTTTCGATGAATAGTATAGGATAATGTTTTTATAGAAGTATATAACCTATTTGGATATGGTTAGAATTTAATGAAATTTATTTTGAACACCATGACATTTGAATAGATAAACGTTGTGTATGATAATAGTTTTGATGAAATATTATTAGAAAAGGGTTTCTCTCGTGAAATGGGTGTTGACCTATAATAAAAGCTACTAAAAATAAGTATATTTTTTTAAATTTGTGTCTATATATGAAAATATAATTACATTTTTATCGTTTCGTGTTGCTGAATATGTTCACAAGTCAAAGTGAAATATATATTGAATCATTGATATGTCAAAA
The DNA here is from genome assembly GCA_963277665.1 of Viscum album. Classification (NCBI taxonomy): domain Eukaryota; kingdom Viridiplantae; phylum Streptophyta; class Magnoliopsida; order Santalales; family Viscaceae; genus Viscum; species Viscum album. Next base: position 262,137,337 of record OY728122.1, on the reverse strand, counting down.
CCGAACATTCAATGAGAACTATTATCCTAAAAAAATTCCTCATCTGAATAAATTTTTACTAGTTCTATCAAAACCAATAGGGAATTCTCCATGTCTCCAATATTCATAGGGATTATAGATAATATGAGTATTTTTTTCACAATGCTGGTAGAAATTATTAAATATAATATCAATAAAGTATTTAATTATACCATGAAATTAATTTTCTAATAAGAACCATGGTACACTCTTGAAGGGAATTGATGGCTTTTATATTTGTGGATATAATATCCACAATGCTCAATAATGAATACTTATGACGTAAGAGAACAATTTCTAGTGATTATATTTCAATAATATAGGACATTATTTTAATCATATCATCATTTGTTATTTTAGTCTTCTAAAATTTTATGAGGTATCAAGTACTTGATTATGTGAATAATACTAAAAATTTAGAATTCTATAATGATGTAGTGGTAGGTGCATCATTGTTAATATCAATATTAGAAAAATATCTATTTGATTATTGATGTCTCACTCTATTATAACATCCATTAAGGACAATAAAAATATATATTTATATATAAACATTAAAAGGGTTTTTTCAATATTAACATCCTATGGATATTAAATTTTTATAATTATAGGATAAGGAAAACCCATTTTTATGCAAGAACATACAATATTTTTATAATTATTTATTATAGCTTTGGAATATTGTGACATAATACATGTGATGCATTTTATTTCAATGTATAATAAAACAATTAATTGTCGATAAAATAATATTACAACATATGAGGGTGGTATATAGACCGATGAAACTAGTGGATAGACATAATTGGTCGAGAATTATTTGGAATGATATCCCAGGTAAAATATTAATGAAATACTAATTATTGATTTAATAAATTAAAACTATTTATTAGGCCTAGAGGATGTATATACATTTACGGTAATTTTTTTGTATTCCTATAGGATCTACCAAGTAACACTTTATAGGGTGAATGTGAATTGACTATTGATATTATCTATGATTAAAACCGCAAATATAAGACTCCCAAGAAAATTGATCTAGTGGTGTTAGTTGAGAATAAGTAAAAATTAAAAGATTTATATAAAAGGGGTTTGTATGCCCTAGTGTTTCACCATAGAGATCACCATTTTTTTTATAAAAGAGTAGGATATGTCTGCCATATTCTATATTAACAATATGGGAAATCAATTCTCATACAATTAATAAGAAGTATAATTTACCATGAAAAGATGATCTATATGATCAACATTATGTCCCTAAAAATTTATTTATTATTCATCTCTTTTATGGTCATAATGAATTGAGAGTAAAGATGGATAATATATCATAGATGATACGTCACACAAGGTATAGATATTAAACGGTCATTTTAATTCCTTTTTGTATAATCTAATTCAAATTTATTGTATAAGGTTATAATGAATATGAAATTGAAATATCATCTTAATAAATAAAATTATTCGTCAGTGACTTCTTCAAAAACTCAAATTCATACGATGTGTGTAAGGATATTTTAAGAATCACCCATGATACACATTTGGAGAAGAAATATTTTTCTGAATATGGTATGGGTGACTTTTGGATTAAAAAAGTATATATTCGTGGCCTTATTACTCCCAAAAAATGGTATATCATATGACCCCACTACAGAAAAATTTCACAATCAATGTCTGACACTGACGAATATAATCGAGATATGTAGTTTCCTTGGCCTACATGGTTTCAATATAGAATATGTTGAAAATTAATCAAAAGTATATAATCCATTAACCAAAATGATATCTATATTAGTTAAATAAACATTTTCTATGTAATGTGATGTAATAGTTGGGGATTATTTTTTATATCCATTATGTGGCTAGAATACAATCTTATATTCAGTGAGTATAATAATTTAGATATGAAAAATTATATGGATGATGAGTCTTCAGTATTTTTATAAACAACATTACCTAAATATTTTCAAAATGAATTAATCAATAATTTTTAAGATGAAAATGTTATTAATATGAAATTATTATCTGTATAAGATTCGAAATTTGATTTGTTCACCTATGATGATTGTGTGTTATAATTTGGTGGATGATTTTGTGTCCCATTAGTAAGTATTATATAAAGATAGTTTAAATATGATACTCATTGATCAAATGACTATATTAACCATGAATGTAAAAATAATTATAAGGATATAAAATATCACTTTTGGTGGAATGACATGATGTAGAATACTTCTTATTATGTTTCTAGATGATTGATATGAAGACAAGATAATGTAGAGAGGGAATTACCACAGGGTTCCATAAATACTATACCTATTACTATGTGGAATTTGGACCGTATCACAATGGACATTTTCAAGGGGATACCTATATCATCCAAATGAAATGATTTTTTATGGGTCATTATAGATTCCTTAACATAAAATGAATTTTTTATAAAATAGGAGATGATATACCACATCAAACTGGTTTCATGACATTATATCAACGAGGTTGTATTAAATAATTATACTTCATTACCAATTTTTAATAATATTGATTCTAACATCAATTCAAGTTATTGGACGATTTATAAAAATTAATTTCACACCGAAATATTTTTTAGCACTACATATCATCTACAAAGAGATGGAAAATTGAAATGTATTATCCCTTGAATAGATGATATGTTGAGGTCATGTTCAAATGGATTTAAAGGATTGTGGGACCAATGAATATCATTAGTCAAATTCCCTATACTAATTGAGTTTATTTGTGAATATAGATAGGACTATAAGAATTATTTTATGTGAAAATATATTGTACACCAACCTGTTAGAATGTGGTTGGAGAAAGGATTATAGTCAGTCTAAAACATGTTGAGGAGACAACATATTAGTTGAGAGTAATCTAATGTGATATCAATGTGACTAGGATTAGAAATAAATGAAATTATGATAACTAGTTAAAGGACTTGTAATTCCAAGTAGGTAATCACATCATCATTAATGTATCATATGTAAATGGGTTATATAGTTTAAGAAAAAGGGAATTATACCACCAATGTAAAATGGGACTATTGGGATCATAATATGAGTAAGATTTATATATTATCATTTATCTTTTCTACCAAAACTCTACAAGGATAATATTTTTTTAAATCTAGGTTATAAATAAAGGCAAATATAGACCAAAAAATTGTACTCCTCATATATAGGAAAGATATCAACGTGGTTTTTCTTAAATTGAATAGAATGTTAATATAATTACAACTGCATTGAATGTATTGATGAACAAGATGACTCCCCCCATTAATGTGTTATGGAAAAATCATATGTTTTCAGAGAAATCATAGGATTCCAATGAAATATTAATGGGGAAGATGGATTTTTTCACTATGTGCTATGAAACATTATTTCAAATATGGATTTTCATAATAGGAAAAGAAGGTGAAATCCTAGGTCATTAAAATTTATTTTAATTATTTTATTTTAAGGAATTTTATAAATTATATACATAAGACTATATTAATTATTTAATATTTTTAATGTAAATGTTTTTTATTTTATTATATAATAAATAATTTATTTGGTTCCCCTTTGTATTCAATTTTTAAAAATAATTCATATCCATTAATAAAACAATTTTTTTAAAAAAATACAATTAAATAAGAATAGTTTAGGGAATTGAAATGTAATAATATAGAAATATTATATTCATGACTATTTGTCTTCCATTCCATGTATTTTCTCTCTCAAAAAATTTCATATTATTTTTCGTTGTTTAGAAGGAGTTATGGAACAATGATTAGAAAAAATAGATATTTTCAAACATACTAACCATATTTTAAATACTAAATATAAAATATTTCTTACATAACATAATAGAAGAAATTTTTTTTCCCAGGAAAATATCCTCTATATATTTAACATTGAAAATTTGAATACTCTTATACTCTGTGTTGAAGGAGTTATGGTCGACTCATTAATGAAAACATTTCCACGAAGGGAAATTCATTAAATCTCATTGTGTTCACATCACTCACACAATTGTAGATGATAGTTTTTCAACAAAATCAACCATCTATTAGATTAAATGTTAAAAATATGACCATATAACATCTATAAAATTTTAGGCTAATCTCTGAAGGGAGAAAATATTTTCATTGAATTTCAATGGTGGGACCTATATGAATAAATTCACATCATCATTTAGTTCATATAAATTTATCCCTAATAATTATATGGATCCCATATTAATTAATGTATTTAAATTTTTTTATATATTACTATACAATCCTCATGTAGATTAAAATAAATTAATATTAATATTTTAAAATAAAAATAAAAATTGTTATTTAATATTGAATTGAATATAATTCCATAGAAATATTCAAATTTATTAATCATTACTCTTTATAAATAAATATTAATAAAACAATAAATAATTAAATGGGTGAATGATGTATTATATGACATTAAAAATATATTAAAACATTAGTTTTTTACCAAAACTAATGCAATTAAGGCAACCCAAAATCAGTTTTTCTTAAGGAAAAATTATCTTCCATTAAACCATTAACCCCACAACTCCTTAAGTATAAATACCCATAAATTGTCTCCCCTATCACAAAAAATTCAAATATCACAAATTATATCCCATCTAAGAAGTCTCTTCGATTTAATTTCCATAAATCATGATGTTTTTTGTTGATCAAGTGGTTTCTCACAAATCTAAGAAGCTCATGAGTGTTACGGTTTCCCCTAGTCATTCAATTTAATATTTAGTTAAATTAATTTGATATAATATGTTTTAGGATTCCTTGTTCATTATATAAATACATAATATATCATGTTATTACCATCAAATTTAATATTCCAAATGATAAATTAGATATTTCATCGCATTGTATCTTTTTTCAATGTCAATTAAATGCTAAAACTATCCTAAACCCGTAAAATAGTAAAAAAAATTAGGAATTAATGTGGGTGTGGTAAAACATGAAAGTAAATTAATTTATGAATTATTGGATTTTGTGTCCATTTGAAACATTTATACCTTGGTGTAATAACCCAAATATGGGTGCACTGGGATTTTACTCAATCATCACCTTGTGCACGATGATAGGCCTAGATACATTCCAATATTGAAACACTAGGGTAAAATGATTGGATGGTCTAAATAATACATACAAACCATTATAATGTATTTATCTATAATTTAGTTGGACTACAATCTTGTAAAATTCACCTATCATTTTTTATTCTCTAATAAGGGAAAATAATTTCTTGCCATATAACTTTTTCTACTATATAGAAAAATCTTGTATGATATTCCTAGTTATAAAATTTTTAATATTATGCCTAATGTTATTTATTTTATCATTAATACATGTAATTTTTTGATTTTGGATTCAATTGTTAGAAAAAAATGTGATGTGTGGTGACTGTATATAAATAACCCCTCGTTGTAATAACATGTCTCAGGAGATAACTATAATATGGTAATGGGAGCTCACATAACCTTTATGAAATATGCCATAACCTTTTTATTAAGATACATGAAATATGTATTCCCATCACTATATGATCAATTACTGTTATCCCAACATTCCTTTAATATTATGTTTTCCATAGGTTTATTTATGCTAGAAGTTTTATTTTATATCACATGACTTAATATATTTATGCATTACATAAAATCATCTTCATAATTGATTCCCATGTATACTACACCATACTGAGATATTTGGCTCAACACTTTATACTCATTTACATTCCCAATGATCCATGTAGATCACTTTGTATGGCAAAAGGTTAAAATCTATAATAAATATTCTTCATAGTTTCAAGTAATGTAAAATTATTTATTGAATATAATATGAAATTTATTATGATTCTAGTTTTATTCAGGAAGATAATCATTGGGATCCACTATATTTGTACCAATGTTATATGACATTAATCAACTATATGGTACTCGATCTCAGGCTTTTATAGTTTCAGCATTCTATGGGAGGAGAAATAAATGAGATGGTAAGGGGTTTTGTAACTCAATTTATATTAAATGGATTATTATAATTCTTTATTTTTATCTTATATGAAAAAAATATTTGTCTAATAGGAAATTACTACATTATTTTGTATTTTTATTTATATGTTGACTTACATTTGTTATACATAATCAATTCATTGATATATTATCAATATTATCCTGATAATTATTTATTAACTCAATATTAATTTATTGGGTTGTGTAATGTAATCATTGACATTATTATTCCAAGATAATGTATAAAATGAAAATTCATTCATTAATGGAATATCTCAACTCGATAAAAATATATTTTCATTTGACACAAATAATCACACAATTGATTATTTTGAACTCAATGATACAATCATTATAAGTATATTTTAATCTAAATTTTATTTTGATGAGTTATATTACATATTGACAAATATATTCCTTCATTCTATGTATATAATACACCTTGTAAATAGTATAATAATATTCCAATTATATTGCTGTCATTAAAAGTTTGATTTGATGATATCTCATTAAATGGAGTTATAAATCATAAATTACAAAATCTATTAGGGTTTATTTCATAATTTCATTATTATTCACATTTATTATTATTTATGCTGATATTGATGAAAATATTTTATATTACAATAATAAACACAATATATTTTCTCGTCATGAATTTAATTTTTAATATTATTAATTTTAATTTCGTTACCGTTTTTTATCTAATTGAAATATTAAAAAAACATTTAAAAAATTGGAATTATTTTCCATTTAGTTGGGAACATTTTTTTGCATTTCCATGTTTTATTATAAAAGAATATTATCTTTTACATATTCATATATTTTTATTTATAGACATATTAACCAATTATTGAATAAATTGAAAACTGATAAAAATAGATATTCATATAATTTTCTAAATGAGTTACATATTGAATTTTAACTAAAAAGGAAAAAAATAGTTTTTATCATACTCTTCATGATAATAATTTCCTACCATTATGAATATTATATGAATCATTCATTCTTTATTCATTTCTATGATCCATATTAGTTATTTTTTAGATTATATTTATTAATGTATTATTTTATGAAAGCAACTTTCAATATAAAATGTTAATTTTCCTCATGAATATATTATTGAATTTATTGTGGTATTTTTATTAATTAATTTCAATACACATTATAATATACAAAAATAAATTTTTATAATGATATAATCTATATAATTTCATGTACTGTTTCTAGAATGTTTAAATGGGCAGTGTATTGAAATTTTTATTTTAGGCTCATCTGATATAGATGGATTTGGAATAAAGTTAGTGGAAATTGTAGTATTATTTATATATATTTGGAATGAAATTGACTAATTAAATTAAAGGGGGTAAAAATTATATTTCCCATATATTAATTGGTATGTATCGTGAGGAAAACAAGTTTTGATATGTAGGTTATGGGCGATGCAGAAGTGCGTTGGTGGGTTTACCCAACTTTAATTTTAACGTTAATCAACCGTCAATCCGAGATCCATCACAATGTAAAATGCTGAATCATCAGAATAGAACGAGGAATGAATAAATTAAAATATAATCCAAGAACCATAGATATTGGATCATCATATGTTGGTTATAATTAATTTTATTAATTAACAGGAACTACCTTGGTGGAATTCATTCTTTGTTGATGTCTCCAGTCACGATCCTTTGATCCATCTTGGCATTGTAGTATCCATGTGTAGGATTCCTCTAGTGGTGATCCACATGTGTGCCAGATATCTCCAGATGTTATCGAAGGGATCTTTGAGTTCTAGTGTGGAAGAACCTTCGCTTGCGATGTCCGCCTTTGATCGCCTTGGTCACTCGGTCTTGAGAGCGTTCTTGGAGGAAGGAGTTCTTTTGGCCTTGAAAGAATTCTCCAGAATTGTTGTGCACAATGATTGAGGAAAACTGTTGTGATTGTGGGGATATTTATAATCGGGTTTGAGGTTATAGAGTACTGACAATAAATAAATTCATTACATGTTTTATTTTTTTCATTAACTCTTATTGAGAACCCCCATGTCGAATTATTAATTCCATGAAAAGAGCCCACGCTGATTATAATAAATATAATTTAATAAAGCAATATTATATCCTCAAAACCCCGACTGGAAAAAATACACAAGGAGTAATTATTAATACACGGTGTGTACTTTTTTTCCAAAAAACTACACGGCATGTATATTTAATATACACGGCGTGTACTTTTATTTTCCACTTTCGTTTATTTCATCCACCACATTTATTAGTCCTTGAGTAATGGCTATTTATTTCTTAAATAAATGTTACTACATTATAGGCTAATAAATGTATTATTTTTCCCACAATATATTCCCTCGAATAACTAGTAACGAAATAAATTCAATCAGACATACTTAAATAATTATTAATCCATAGTCAGGAATAATATTTATTTAACTTGATAAATTAATATTTAACTGAGATACATGGACACACTTAGTGTGAGACCCTCTAGGCCTCTTTCTTAGTGGAATTAGGCGATGCATGCTTAATGTCCAAGGTTAGCGTCTAGCAACACGCCAAGGCACCCATAGAGAATGAATTTAAAGTCATAATGATGTGTCACCTCATACGAATGGTTACCATGTAATATAATCCCTTTTCCTCGTTATCTCTAATCAAGAAGGTTGAATGCTAGTTCCATCAACCCATGTGCTCGATTATTCATTCATTGACATTCCATAATTGAACTCGACCATACTTTACCATGGACATGGATTTATTTAGTCTATTTCAATTCCATCAAAGGGCCTGAGATATCTACATCTGTTATGGGACAGAAGGGAAGTATCCTTTCTTGCATTATCTATTAATGTAGTATTACTCGTGAAGCAGCCTACGTATCCTACCTCGATGCGAACAATGTTTCATCACAGTTTTCGTCGATACATCTATGTGTGTGAGTTTTAATACCCATTAATAATAATCTTAAAGTCTAAGGATCAATACACACGTCCGTAGATAGGAACATCCAATGACACTATGAAATGTGGATTTCCTATTGGCGGGTCTAATTATCATAATATCCTCCTAGATATTACCAAGGGAGCACTCCATGAGAAGGTTCCACAGAGTTTTATGACTCCTCACCCCTAATGGACTATATTATTTTTGTCCCTCAAATAACATCATCCGGCCATATAACATATAATCAAGAAAAGTGTTATGGAAAATCCGGGTTCTCATTATAGTAGGGATCCACTATGACCCATTAATGCAAACAATGTCCTTAGGACATTATCACATGCATTGTCACAAAAAAAGAACAATCAAGATGTGATAAGTCTTTTATTAATGAATAAAGAACAATGTATTTTGTTCTAGGCCACCAACTCCAACAGACTCTCACTTGGACAAGAGCCAACTGCTTACAACTTTTAACCCACTAGCTGTCACATGATATTCATGCTTCTGCTGAGATAGGCCTTTAGTCAGGGGGTCCACCACTTTCTCTTCCTTGGACACTCTTCTCACTGCAACTTCACCCCTTTGATAGAAATCCCTCAAGAGGTGATACTTCTATAGTATGTGCTTTTTCCATTGATGTGACCATGGTTCTTTTTCAAGACCCATCGCTGCAGTATTATCACAATACAATGTAATGGGATCTTTACTGCTAATCACCACATCAAGCTCCTTGACAATGTTTCGAATCTATACGGCTTCCTTGGATGCATGAGAAGATGATATATATTGAGACACCACTGTGGAATCGGTGAAAACTAGCAGCTTTGAACTCTTCCAGCTCACAACTACTCTATTGGGATAGAAAACATAGCCATAATGTGACATCAGATCATTCTAATCTATCTGAAAACCAACATCAACATACCCTCTGATGAAAAGCTCATTGTCTTTCAAAACACCAGGAACATTTCATTATTTCTTCTTAGATAATTAAGGATAGTCTTAACAGTAGTCAAATGTTGTTCTCCTAGATCTTCTTTATATCTACCTATGATGCTCAGTGCATAGGAAACATGAATCCTGGTACATAACATGGAATACATGATAGATCCTATTTCCGAAGTGTATGAGATATTAATCATTCTATCTTTCTCTTGTTATGTTTGAGGACACCATTTCATAGAAAGATGTAGGCCATGAGACACTGGAACCAATCCCCACTTGGATAGATCTATACTAAATCACATTAGTATCTGGTCAATATATGTACCCTGACTTAGTCCATGAAGCCTCTTGGATCTATCACGACTGATCTTGATCGCAATAATTTAGGCTACTTCACCCATGTCCTTCATGGAGAAACACTTGTTCAACCAGTCCTTAACTGACAGTAAGGCTGGTATGTCATTTCAAATAAGAAATACATCATCAACATATTTTACTAGGTCAACAACCAAATTCCCATTAAACCTCTTATAACTACATGGATCACATTCATTTTTAATGAACCTTAATTCCTTTATTGCTTCATCAACATGAATGTTCCTTGACCTGGATGCTTTCTTTAATCCATAAATGGATTTCTGCAAATTGAAAAATCATTTGGCTTCACCTGGTGTCACAAACCCTTCTGGTTATGTCATGTAGACATCTACCTGAAGGATCCCATTAAGGAATGTTTTTTTACATCGATTTTCCAAATCTCATAGTCATGGTAAGCTGCTATGGAAAGTATGATTCTTATGGATTTAAACATGGAAACTGGCGATAAGGTTTAATCATAGTCAATTACTTGACACTTTCTGAATCGTTTATCCACTAGCCATGCTTCATAGGTGCTAACATGACCTTCCATGTCCATCTTTCTGTAGAATACCCATTTTCATCCATCAGACTTCACATCAACTGGCTCATCGAACAGAACCCAAACATTGTTCTGATACATGGAATCCATCTCTGAATTCAAAGCTTCTAGACATCTTGATGCTTCTGAGCTTTCTACTGCTTCCTTGTATGAGAGAGTTTCATCATTTTCCAACAATAATGATTCACCATCCTCGGTGACTAAGAAACCATAACTCTCACGTTCCCTTACCTCTCTTGAGCTCCTACGTAGTACTTGTGTTTATGGATCCTCTTTTAAGAGGACCTATGGAAATTTTTCCTATACCAACTCCTGTCTATCTTGAGCATGAAATTTATCAAATTCAATATTTCTCCCACAGTCCTTTTTGAGGATGTGCCCCCTCACATGAAAGAAAGCTTGTTTGGAAATAGTCACTTTCTTTTATTGAGGGTTATCTTTGTAATATCCTTTAGTTTCCTTGGGATATCCTATATAGATACACTTCGTGCCCTGGGGTGCTAGTTTTTCTCCTGAGAAGGCCTTAACAAATTCCTCACATCCATATACACATTTTTGTGAAAAAATGGGTTTCTTTACATTCCCTAACTTTGAAGAAATTCCATTTGCCTCCTTAGTTGGTACTCAGATTAATGTGTATGCCACAATTTTTAATTCATATCCCCAAAAGGATAATGGATGATCCGCCTGACTCATCATCGACGTCACCATGTCCAACAAGGTGCGGTTCCTCCTTTCACTAACACCATTCCACAGTAGTGTATAAGGTGGAGTGATCTTATATAGAATCCCAGACACCCATATAAGATCGATGAACTATTGGTGTAGATATTATCCACCTCGATCTGATCCACGATTCTTTATCTTCTTTCCAAGCTGATTTTCTACTTCATTCTTGAATTCCATAAATTTCTATAAGGACCCTAACTTATACCTCATTATGTAGACATATCCATAATTACTCAAATCCTCAGTAAAAGTAATGAATTAGGAATATCCACCTCTAGATTCTATTGGAAATGGTCGACACACATCTGTGTGTACCAATCCTAGAAGCTCTATGTCCCTTTCACCCTATCCACCAAAAGGTATCTTGGTCATTAATCCTTGTAAAAAAGCATGACATCTATCATGTGGTTTATCTCAGTAGAGTCTAAATAGCCATCTTGGTAGTTCTTTGTCAAGCGCTTCTCGTTCATAAGACTGAGACGGTGATGCCACAACTGGGTGATGTATGAGTCATGTCATGTTGTTTCGTTATCGATTACCAAGACTTGGTTTTTGTAATTTAATACATACAAACCATTATTTAAATGTTCCATACAATAACATGTGTTGTTATTATAAAACAGAGAACCCTTATTTCCAAATTTGAAAAATAATCCATCCATATCCAAACAAGATATAGAAATTATGTTCTTGGTAACACTAGACACATAATAACAGTTATGTAAAACCAAAATCATCCCAGCCAGTAGTGAGAGATGGTAATCACCAATAGCCAATACAGCCAGCCTTATGCCCTTGGAAGCTCGAAGATCCACCTCCTTTCTGGCAATCATTCTAAATCTACTTGGTTCCTTCATTTGATTACATATGTGACACCACAAGCTGTATCTAATAGCCAATGTGTAGAAATAGAAAGATTAAACTTGATAATGAACACACCTTTAGCATCACCATGCTTCTGGGAGATGTTCCTCTTCCATTGGAACGGATTGACACCTGCAAAACACACCGCCCCCCATTCCTTGCCCTGCCTCTGGATCTTCCCCTTCTGGCAGGGACGGTGCTCAGGGGCTTCAGACCATTTATTAGTCTTTGGACCCTTTTCACTGTCCTTCCTTTTCTTGTTCACCATAAGGATTGTGAGTTTCTTATGCCCCATGTCCATGTCTACCTAGGAAATCAAGGTCAGAAGCTCTGATAAACTATTCTCATTGTCACTCATGTTATAATTGACAATGGAGCTAGAGAATGTCTTGGGAACTGATGATAATATTAGATCTGTACACAACTCATCCGATAATTTAATCCCTAATATGTCCAGGATTTCAATGTGGCCAATAAGCTTGACTATATGAGTAACATCTAGTGAAAACTCTCCAAGAATTGTTGTAAACAAACCATTTGAGATCTAATACCTCTCCTGTCTCACCTTCTCATGGTAGATATCCTTACGGTGAGACATCATGCTATACGCATCCATGTTATCATGATGCTTCAAGAGCTGATTGGACATAGCCGATAGAATGAAACAATAAACATATGTGGCATCATCCAGGTTATTCATATAGAGAGATAATTCCTTATCACTGGCCTATTTCCTAGGTGCAGCAAGAATAGGCTCTTGCAGAACAAACTATTTCCTTTCGTGGAAATGGATGACGCGTAATCACCTCTGCCACTCTTGGAAATTAGTGTCGGTTAGAAGGTTTTCCTTCTCGATTATGGTGCGCAATTATATGTTTGAAGTAATTTTCTTTCCATTTGAAAAAAATAATATGATAAATGATATAATACTTTATTACAAAGTGATTCAAATAAATAAATTAATACATATTAGTCTCCCACTATTTTATTGAAATCCAGTAGCCCTCACCATTGACTTCAGAATATTCTGTTACCTGAATATTCTAGTGACAAGGATCCATATTTCCCTTCGCATTACCCCAACTATGGTTGGTCAAGCAACTTGAAGGGTTTTAAGGAGGAATTTCAAATGCCAACTGCATTAACTTGAAACTCCTTGATCCGCTGAGGGGATTCCCCAATCCTGAAATCCTTTTAATTTGGATTTCCTCAACCTTTGCCTCATCGTCACACCAAGTCCTACTGTGGTAGTCAACCCTTGATGCTAACCAAGTCATGTCAACCCAAAATCTGGAATTATAATTCCCTGATAATTTAAATCATCCCATCTAGGGCTGGTCAAGCACTTTGAACTATGTTTTGATTCAAACCAATATTATGGAAGGCTATACCGACTTCATATTTATTTTGAGGGATTTTATCCTTATATATAAATTTCCATTTTATTATCTTTGATTACATGCTTTTTATTATTAAGTGGGACATACTTATGTGATTAACCATGTCGAAGATAATATTTACACATAAGTCGGTTTTTATTTTAGTTCCATCTTACAACCAGTTTAATTGATTAATTGTGTGATCATGACAACACACCCAAAATAAATAAACCATGAAACTAACAGAAATAAAATAACTGGTATGATCATGAGCTTTTCTATTGGTTATTTTATATAGCGGTTGATAAACTATGGAAAGACCTAGGGGAGAAACACCTTGAACCTTGCGGGTTCGTGTCTACATGTTTCCACCTAACCACCTTTAGATCTCCTTGCATAGGATTCTCCTTGGGTCCTTACTTGAGCTGTATCCACCAGCTTTGGAGCTCCAACTATTACATATGCACTTATCTCACACATAGGTGAGGGGTAAAAAGGGGTATTTATATACATGAATACTTGGGCACACATGCCCTACATATTAATGAGGATATGGATTGTAGGACAACAAATTTATTTTAAATAAATTAATTAAAATAAACCATTCCCATACAAAGGTCTCGGTATATCTCATGATTATCCATACATGATACTACATTTACCGAAAAATAAAACTAGCATTAAATTATTTAGTTGTTATTGTTTATGATAAATCACGCAAGAATCAATTAATTATCTTTAATTAATCAATCTTTTTATCTTAAACCCTTTTTCTGAACTTCCATGAGATTCTTATCCATTATAATTTTAAACAAATAAGTTCATTTAAAATTATCCTTATACGTAACTTATATCTTGACGGAAACTTGGTGAATTCCCATTTATTACGCAGATGTTAAATTAAACACATATATAGTAAACACCTATCACGTGTCGTGCCTCAGCTTTACACCTGCACTATGGTACACATCTCAAGGGTTTGTATAATATAATAAAAAAATTTAATAAATATTCGTAATTTGGGTGAGTACAGGGCGTGTAGTTCTGACTAGACAACGTGTACATTTGTTCACCATTGATCCGAAGTACATTCCTGGGGATAGGGCGTGTTAATGTAATTCAAATTTTTTTGGAGTAAACGGCATGTACGGTGGGACACACGCCGTGTAGTTTCCATGTTTCACGATTTCCAGCCGGGAAATCCATGTACAGGTTACACGGTCCACATGAACCCGAAGAGACTACACGCCGTGATCAGTTGGACCACACTATGTGTAATCTGGAAACTGTGTTCCACTTGTTCCTGGTCAACACACGGTTTGATAAATTACAGTGGTATACTCAAATACACGGCCTGATTTAGCAGATCAGTCATTGCATTGAACCTAGTCTACACTACGTGTAATTCCAAATACACGTTGTGTATTCTGGTGTTGTACATCCAGAAACATTTGGCTCCTCCGGATGAGTTACTCTATTTTATTTTTAATCAAAATTAAAAAAAAATCATTTTTGTGCGGTGAATGAGAAACGAGGGAGGAGGAACTGATCTCGAGATTCATATTTCTAGAACAACAAAACTGGAATTGAAACAACTAAATTATTTATTGCCTAGATGACCAACGAAAAACTAAATAATTATAATCAATGATATGACTGTTCTGATACCACTTGTAGGTTTCGGGCACAGAGGAATTGTGTTGGTGGGTTTGCCCAAATTTAATTTTAATGTTAAAGAATGTTCAATCCGAGAACATTCACGATGTAAAACTTTTATTCTTTAGAATAGAATGTTGAATGAAAAATAGAAGAGGAAATCTAGGAACCATAGAGATAGGATCATCATATATTGGTTATAACTAATTTAATTAATTCACAAGAATTACCTTAGTGGAATTATTTCTCCGTTGATGTCTCCGGACTTCATCATGTGATATGTCATTGTGTCATAGAATGAATGTGTAGAATTCCTCTAGCGGTGATCCACACGTGTTCCATGTATCTCCGAACGTCGTTGAAGGGATCTTCGGGTGCTCACATAGAAGAACCTTCGCTTGTGATGTCCACCTTTAATCACCTTGGTCTCTCGGTCTTGAGAGCGTTCTAGGAGGAAGGAGTTCTTTCAGCCTTGAAAGAATTCTCCAGAATTTTTGTGCACAATGATTGAGGAAAAGTTTTGAGTTTGTGAGTGTATTTATAATCGGGTTTGGGGTTAAATATTTATGACAATAAAAAAACGCCTTACACGTTTTATTTATTTCATTAACTCTTATTGAATACCCCCATGTCGAATTATTAATTCCTTGACATGTACCCATGCTGATTGTAATAAATATCATTTAATAAAAAAATATTATATCCTCAAAATCCTGACCGGAAAAACTACACAGTGTGTAATCATTAATACATGGTGTGTACTCCTTTTCCATAAAACTGAACAGCGTGTATATTTAATATACACGACTTGTACTTTTATTTTCCACATTCCTTTATTTCCTCCACCACATTTATTAGTCCTTGAGTAATGAATATTTATTCCCTAAATAAATGTAACTACATTACTCGCTAATAAATGAATTATTTCTCCCACAATATATTCTCTCGAATAACTAGTGTCGAAATAAATGAAATCAGGAACCCTTAAAAAATTATTAAACCACAGTCGGGAGTAGTATTTATTTAACTTTTTAAATTATTATTTAACTGAGATACATGGACACACTTAGTGTGTGACCCTCTAGACCTCTTTCTCAGTGGAATTAGGTGGAGCCTGCCTAAATTCCAAGCATAGTGTATAGCAAAACGCCAAGGCACCCATATAGACATAAGTTAACGTCACAATGATGTGTCACCTCAAATGAACACTTACCGTGTAATATAATCCCTTTTCCTTGATATCTCTAATCAAGCGGGTTGCATGCTAGTTCCATAATCCCATGTTCTCGACTATTCTTTCATTTACATTCCGGAATTAAACTCACCCATACTTTACCGTGGACATGCATTTATATAGGCTATATCAATCCCATCAAAGGTCCTACGATATCTACTTCATTTATGGAATAGATGGGATAATTTCATTCTTACATTATCTATTAATATAGTATTACTCATGGTGCACCCAAAGTATCCTACCTCGCAACGAACAGTGTGTGATCACATTTTTCATCAAAACATCTAAGTGCGAGAGTTGTAATACCCATTAATAATAATCTTAATGTCTAAGGATTAATACACACGTCCGCGAATAGGAACATCCAATGACACTATGAAATACGGATTTCCTACTGGTGGGTATCATTCTCATAATATCCTCCTAGATATTACCAAGGTCGCACACCATGGGAAGGTGCCTCAAAGTTTTATGAGTCCTCACCCACAATGGCATATATTATTTGAGTCCCTCAAATCACATCATCCCTCCATAGAAAATATATTCAAGAATAGTGTTATGGCACTTATGGGTTCTCATCATAGCAGGGATCTGCTATGACCCATTAATGCAATAGTTGTCCTTAGTAAATTAGCACATGCATTGTCACGCATAAGAACAATCAAGATGTGATAAGGCTTTTAGTAATGAATACAGTACAAATTAGTTGGTTCTAGGCCACCAAATCCAACACTATATTTGGATGTGGAATTACCCAGATATCTATGATTCTTAGAAATATATGTTACCAATTATTTTATCAAGGTCGACATTATGAATTCCTTTATTATATGATATTTTATTTATTTTATTGTGATTATTTCAATCTTTTTGATATAGAGTAAAATATTCATTTTTATTTAATTTTTTATATTGAATTATTTATCATCAATTATTCTCTCCATATTATTATTTTCGCTTATGTTATTTATTAAATGTAATGAGTTTGTGTTATTTACCATGCCATGTTAATTATATATATTTTTATTAATGATATATTACATTGTACATATCCCTTAATGAGAATATGAGTACAACAATACATTGTTTCTTTTATCTAGGATAAGAAGAAGGATTAAATGAATGATTAATGAGATGCATGATTTTTAAACATTCACTATATTCTAAATATTATTTCCCACATAAAAATGGGAGTCATATGTATATATAGTTATTCAATAATAAAAATATATTCCTTCCATTGGGATGCGATAACTTTTATCTTAATCAAATGAAATTATTTGGAAATCGAAACAAGACAACTATGTTTAGGGAATTTATATTTGATATTAGAGAATGTATAGTAAAAATCATTGGAACTAGATTTAGATTAACATTTAATAAGGAACATAATCATATCACATACATTGAGGATATTTCAAAGAAATTACTATGTTAATGATCTATATATGCACAGTTTATAATATCTAAGAAAACAATTTTTTATTAATTATACATTTTATTGTATGTTTATTGTTATGAAGAAAATGTCTGATATTATAATGATGTTAAATTTATTGCTGACATATAATATGTTTTAATAGATGTTTGATAAATATGTAACCATGATGAAATTTTTTTATTAGGGAAATGGTTATTTAATAAATAATTCACTTATATTTTTTTCAAATATGTGTATTTTAAATGATTAAAATTATGGTAAAAATGATTATTTATTTTAAGGTGATCATAATGAATTGTTTTTTTACAATATGAAAAATATATTCTCATGAAGACATTAGTAGTCATAAAAAGTGATTGGCTAAAGATGACATTTTTTTATGTTCATTGGATTTTTGATAATGTTTTAGGATTTATATAAATATAGTTTTATGAAAACTAAAATCAATTTTCAAGTGAAAAAATGTAACATTTTTCAAGGTCATGGTACTATAACTCACAACTGAAGGTTTATTATTGTTCAACTCAAACCAATGGCCTAAATGATTTCCGGGTAAGTATGATTTCTATTTATATAAATTATATGAGGTAAAATTATTAACATGATATTGGAATGAATAATAGATGATCAAATACTTTAGAATGTTTAGGATTTTTATGTTATTTATTGTAATGTACGAGATTTTTATTGGGATGAGTCAAATATAACCTTTAGAATTATTATAATGGATTATTTGGGAAGAATGTTATTATGTTCTTGAAATTTAAGAATAAGTTAAGAGATAACATGATGGGTTATAACATCTATTAATGATAAGGTTATCAATTACATTAAGTATATAGTTATATATATTTATGTAATGATGTTTGATAAATTATATCTATTGATATTTAATTTTTTAGAATACTTTTTTTGTTAATTTTTTATTTCTTTTTTGTATTATCTTTTATTTTGATAAAAACTATTGTTTTATAATTTATTATAGTAGTGATTTATTTTTATATTTTTTAAATTTTTTATTATTACAACGTGATTTAGTAAAATTATGAATAAAACTTTATTCATTAATACTCATCATTTTGATAGAAAGATTGTGTTTTTGTTTAAATTTATTAAATCTTGAAATTTCATATTCTATATTAGTATATTCCTATATTTTCATACTTTAGGTGAAAAAATAATTAATCCACCCTGGTTAAGGGGACTTGAAAATAGAATTATTTCCTTTTAAATTCATTTATAATGAATTATTAACCTTTTCACCCATTATTGATTTATGATTTTGTGTCTGTAAATTTTTTCATGGTCATCTTCAATGCCAATATCTATTCATCCCTGAAATTTAATCATCTCATTGATTAATATATTTTAAACTCCCACCAATATTATCATTATCCAATACCCCAAACATGTAATATTTCATGTAGCTATTCTATTTCCCTCATTCCATTTTCAAATTATGTGTTATTTTCCCATAGTACAATGTGTGTTTTCAACAATGGATAAACAATTTTTGACCCGGAAAAAATTTAGAGGGATCAATTTATTTCATTGTTATCAAATTTTACACCAACTATTATTATAATATAAACATATCTATTATAAGGGGCTGGCCATTATACAGTACATTTTTACAACCCATCTTCGGGGCCCATTTCGTGACTACCCTAAGCCCGCCTTCCATAGGTCAGGGGCTGGCGACTAGCACCAATGGAGTAAATCCCGATTTAAGGGAAGGCATTGCCTTAATGTAAGAAAAAAACACCACAAAGTATGCATGCTGATGTAAACACTATGTAAACTGAGTACAAAAGTAATTTTTTTAATGTAAATGGGCTAGAATACAAACCCAACTAATAGTAAAGTAATACTAAAGTGAAAGTACAACAACTAGATGTAAAGAAACAAGTCTGAGTCATCCTCTGGAAATCCCACCTGAAGGGAGGGTAAAAATAGTCTCCTCTACTCCTCGGCTTTAGCCACACGCTCCGAGAACGTCTCGTCCAGTGATCCACCTCCAGGTACCGTCCAGCTCCACAATCTCCTACCTCGGTCAGCGCTGTCTGTCATCTGCCACCAACACAACATAGTGCAGGCATATCCCGTGCAAGGGTGAGTATACGCTACTCAGTAGGGACCCTGAGACCCACAATGGTCTCCCAGAATCCATGAAGGATAAACCACAATGGAAAGTTACAATCACGAAGTAACAATAAAACTCTACTTAGGTATATGCCCATACATATACCTAAGTCATAAATTACAGTTCGACTCCAATATTGGAGCCCAAGTTTGATCTAGTCCTCACAGGAATGTACAACTCAATCCACACAGGAAAGAACAACCCAATCCACACAGGAAAGAAAGACAATAATATCGAAGTTAATGATTGAAAGTCAAGACTCAGCTCACACAAGTATACACTTCATAAGGAGATAGAGATGATCAGATGTACCCACATATTCATCTAAGCTGTCAGACCCACATAGGATACAAGACCAGCTAAGCTGTCAGACCCACAATGGATACAAGACCAACTACTCTGCTAGACCCATGTAGGATACAAGTAAAAAGTCAAATACTGTCGGACCCACATAGGATACAAGAACAGTAGTCAAGTACTTCCAGACCCACATATGATACAAAAACAATAGTCATCATCGTCGAACCCACGAAGGATTCCAGTATGGTCGTCGTCATTGCCGAACCCACGGAGGATCCCATTACAGTCGTCATCGTCGTCGCAGTCGCAGCCAGCTCTAGGGTTCCCGCACACAGCATGCTCGATTCCAGGAGGGTCTACTCCACAAGATAAGGGGGTTTGATAAATCAACTAACACGAAATCTGGATTTTATGTATCATAATTTTCCATCTCGTCAATAGGAACTCAACGCGACAGACGGCGCATCAATCGGACACCCGGTCTGAGAGTTTTTGGATTTTTTGTTCCAGGGGCCCGGTTGGTTTTAAAGCTAAAACCAACTCGACCATACTGTAGCGGCATCCAAACCTCAACCAGAGTAATCCAAAATAACTGTTTCACTAAGAGGAAACTAACAATGTTGACGGCATGTCAATCGGATGTCCGGAGCTCAAGTTATAAGCGTTTTCGCTCTGAGGGCCCGGTTAGTTTCGTGTTCGAACAAACCCGACCATACCTAATGTTCTCCGAACCCTTGAGTGTAATATACAGAAACGACCGCCTCGATCCAAGGATTGCTACACAAATAATTTTGTGTTGATCATAGGTATGTATCCCATGTTAAAGGTGTTTGAACGAATCTGTCCAGAAATCAGGGTGTTCGGGCCCGGTCCGACCCCGACCCGATACCCCAGGGTCGGAACGAACCGGGTCGACCCGACCTACGTCCAGGTCCGGACCATTGCGGCGTGGCCCGGCCCAGCCCCGTGCGGGCGGCCCGGCACGACAGGTTCGGCCTGGTGCGGGAGCCCATGTGCTGAGCGGACGCAGAAGGGGGGTGCTGCCTCCCTTGTTTTGAAACGACGACCCCCACTTGGGGGAACACCCTTGACACCTATCGGGGGTTATGGCCCCCGGTCTTCTGTGATTCCTCTGGCCATATTGGTCGGCCTATGTGTCTCCGTGGGACCCCCACATGTTCTGCTTTCCGAAGCGTCGGCGGCTGGCAGATCCGACCACCCTTTTCTGCACCACTTTGGCCCTTGTCTGACTAGCGCGGCGCGACGGCGCACCGCCCCTCTGCAGTGGCCCGACTCTGGCTTCGGCGTCTTTCAGTCTCAATGGCGTGGTGCGACGGCGTGACGGCGCCGCGCTCCTTCTCCGCGGCCCGCACCGTCCGCGATTCCCTCATTCCCACGCGGTGTCGTTGCACCACGCCGCCTCTGTTCCAAACCACAATGAAGTCCTACAACAAAGGGGGAGGAGGGCCATCCGTGTTCGTGCAGTCCGACCTCCTCCCGTTATATTAATAACAAGAATCCAGGAAATAACAAAGAATGTCAAATAATAATTCTGGAACAATGAACAAACCCTACCTGAGTGTAGTTCGTAGAAGAAAGAATCGCAGAGAATGGCGTCGCGGGCTGTGGTTCCGTATACGTTGGTGGAGATTGTCTGAGGAGGAAGCGACGTCTCCCTTTCTTTGACGTGGAGAGAAGATCGAACGAAGTGTTGGCATTTTTCATGTTCTTCAAGGAGGAAGATGAAGTTCGTCAAAGTGTAGAACTCTCCCTATCTCAACAAAACGAAGCAACCAAAATAAAATAAGGCATTTTCATTATTTTATTACCTTTTCCAACATTTTAAAATTCAAAAACCTAAACTCACTTAATTAATTATAATTTAATTGTCTAAATTTATGGTGAGTTTATTCCGCATGAATTAATGTGGAAGAGGGTAGCCACAACATTTAATACATGGGAGGTTTAGAGGGGTTAGAGAATTTGAATAGGCGGGGGCTCATGTGGGCCCCACCTCACTAATATCCTACCAAGAGTTAGGATTTCAGTGGGTCCCACCCCAACTCCCACACATTGGATTTAACCTCTTGTAAGTGGAAAATTGTAACACAACTTCTTTCACTTAATTCTTATTCCACAATTTTTAACAACTCTTCACGAGAAAACGCAACTCCTGAAAAGGTTTTCATAAGCAATTACCGGTGCTGCGGTTTCATTGGTGCCCTCAGATTTCGATTCCGAGCACTGGTATAAAAGTTAGAAAAGCTCGCTCGTTCGTTCACTGATTGTACCCAATCTAATCTTCAGAAATTGATTTCGGGCACACCGGGACTCGGAATCAGGTGCCGTCAAAAACTATGTACTCATCAAAAACAATTAATTTAAAAAAAATTCCCTTGAAATTTACGGGTCTTTACATCACTCCCACCTGATGGCTTTACATCCCCGTAAAGATACATCAAAAACTAGGGAAACAAATGAGGGTACTGAGCAGGAATCTGAGCCTCCTGCTCCCATGTGATCTCTTGTAGGTTTCTGTGCGACAGTACTTGACTACAATTCTTGTATCCTATGTGGGTCCAGCCACATTTGACTCTGTACTTGTATCCTACGAGGGTCCGGTAGAGTAGCTGGGCTTGTATCCTTTGTGGTTCTGACAGCTTAGCTGGTCTTGTATCCTATGTGGGTCCGACATCTTAGATAAATCAGTGGCTAAATCTGATCATCTCTATCACCTTATGATGAGTATACCTGTGTGAGCTGAGTCTTGAATTTAAATCATTGTCTTCGATATGATTGTCTTGCTTTCCTATGTGGATTGGTTTGTGCATTCCTGTGTGGATTGGGTTGTACATTCCTGTGTCTAGTAGATCGAACTTGGGCACCGATGTTGGAGCCGAATTGGAATTGATGACTTAGGTATTTGTATGGGAATATACCTTAGTAGAGTTTGGTTGTTAATTCATCATTGTTACATTCCTTTGTGGTTTATCCTTCATGGATTCTGGGAGATCTTCGGGGGTCTCAGGGTCCCTACTGGGTAGTGTATTCTCACCACTGCCCGGGCTATGCCCGCACTACGTTGTGTTGGTTGCAGACGGCAGACAGCGCTGACCAAGGTAGGAGCTCATGGAGCTGGACGGTACCTAGAGGTGGATCACAGTATGGGACGTGCTTGGAGAAGACGGATGGAGCAGAGGAGTAGAGAAGAATATTTGTACTCACCCTTCATGTGGGATTTCCATAGGACGACTCGGGCTTGCAACTTTACTTCCAGTTGATGTACTTTCATTTCAGTTGTACATTACTATCAGTTGGGTTTGTATTCTAGCCCATATACTTTACAACACATACATTTGTACTCAGTTTACTTAGTGTTTACTTCAGCTTGCATACTCTGTGGTGTTTTTTTCTTACATAAAGGCAATTCCTTCCCTTAAATCTAGATTTACGCCTTGGGTGCTAGTCGACAGCCCATGGCCTATGGATGGCAGGCATGGGTTAGTCACGACATGGGCCTTGAAGACGGGTCGTGACAAATTGGTATTAGAGGGGTTAGAGAATTTTAAAAGGTGGGAGATCGTGTGGGCCCGCCTCAAAAATATCATACCATGATTTAGGATTTTAGTGGGTCCCACCCCAACTCCCACACATGGGATTTAACCTCTTATAATTGAAAAATTGTAACACAACTTATTTCACTTAATTCTTAATCCACATTTTTTAACAACTCTTCCCGAGGAAATGCAACTCTAGAAAAGATCTTCTTAAGAAATTATCGGCATTGCGGATTCATTGGTGCCCTCAGATTTTGATTCCAAGCACCGGTTTAAAAGTAAGAAAAGCCCGCTCATTCGTTCACTGAACATACCCAAGCTAAACTTCGGACATTGATTCTGGGAACACAGGGTCTTGGAATCTGGTTCCGTCAAAAACTGTGTAGTCATAAAAACCAAAAGAATGTAAGAAAAAAATTTCTTTGACATTTACAGGTCTTTACATACATAATATTGAATTAAATGAATAATTCACAGTGAGGATCTTTTCCGGATTATTGTTTTAGAGAATTATGCCATAACTATTACATAACAACATGAATATTACATGTAGACACTACTACTCATTATTCATTTTTTATAAAATAAAAACTCTTAAAAAGAAACATGTCTAGTTCTATGTTTTAGAATGCATGACTTTTCCTTGATCCCATTATTGACCCTATTTATCTTTTATTCTTGTGGAAAACATTTCAAAAACATGGGATGAGCCTAAAAAGATGGGTAAGGGTTATAAAATAAGGAAGTAAAACATTAGCCCATCAATAAATACAAATCAATGAAACCATACTTTTCAATTATAACATACCTTATGAAATCATAAGATTTATGAATAACACACACAAATCATAAATCATAAATGTTACTTAAATAATCCATATCAAACATAAATTGTAGTTATCACAACTACGTAGGGAGTAACACTTGGAATTCCCATCACAGTATATTCCATAAATCTCTTAGTAGAAACATCATGTTTTTCTCCATCATGTTACCCAATGCATTAGAGAGATATATCGGGCTCACCCTCCCTAGGATTATCACGGAACCTCCCATATACATAAACAATTACCAATAACTATAACATAATCAAAAACTATAACACATGCATAATGGAAAGTTAACTTTTCCGCATTCAAATATATCAAATAAAGATATTGAAAAAAAAATGCATTATGAAGTCATTTTCAAAACCATTTAAAAAGATATTTTTGAATCAAAGTGCCCCATACCACATTGAAACATTTAAATGAACTGTCATTTGAAAATAGTAAATTCCATATAAAAAATTCCTTAAACCCATTTTGAAAACATGGACATTACTGAGAAATATTGAAAATAATAAATATTTAAAACATTTCAAATGATATTTTAGTTAAAGAGTTTTTTTTAACAAAAATAGATACTCTTGAATACAAATAATTTTGGAATAACATTTAATAAGAACATTATAATATAATGAGAGTAAATGTATTTGTGATATTATATGTAAAAGGACAGTATATACACCCTATTAGATTAAATTGGAGCATTACTACAATGATGTCTCAGTGGAAATGTTAATTGAGATGAAATCCCTTATAATTATCGAATCCTTAATTTAATGATAAATAAATCACATAATTATGTGTGAAAAATATAAATACACCCATTATAAGTGGATATTAATTGTAAAAAAATTAGAGGTCATTCAAACATAATTCATTGGATGACTTATTCATGAATTACAAGTTGAGCCCAATGAATTGAAAATGGTTTAAGAAGTTCCCTTGTAGAAATTTGACAGCCTAATAGAGACACATTAAAATTCAGAAAATTAGTTCATTTGATAAAAATGGAATCTCAACACTTGGACATAAATATTACATCAATAAGGATATATAAGAAAATATCCCAACATAAGAAGATGTAAATTAAAACACATAATAAGAAGAAGTCTTTTAAAAAGAGGTGGTTGAAAGGTTCCCTTACCGATTTGGTAACATACAAAACATACACCACATGAAATAAGGATCATACTATGAAGATATATATACTGATAAATGAGATTATTTTACACAAACAGTACAATCATGGTGTGTATATACACCACAAAAAGGAAATAGTGGAAAATATAGCATGAATCTCACGGGAATAAAAAGGAATATGAAACCATTTACCACTTTGTAATCAACTGAGTTATATGACCAAAATTTAATAACCACCAAATAAATCGGAAAATAAAATGAATATTATGAGAATCAAGATAGAATATATCAATTTTTTTACACAATACACCACATGCAATTAATAAGTGGCGAACAATGGAAATCTAACGGAATTTACAGTGAGATATGAAATACCTTACCAAGTTTTAATCAATCGAGTCGTATGACCAAACGATAATAACCAACAAATGATTCAAAAAATAAAATTAATATAGAGATAATAATGATAATATATATCGAATTTCAATATCCAATAAACCACATGCAATAAATAAGATGTGAATAATGGAAATCTCGCGGAATTGAAAGTTATATAAGAAATCTCTTACCTCATGTCTGACATGGCTTGTTTGTTCCTTATTCTTCCTGAATAATAAACTAAAGTTAGTTTCTAATATCTTACGTACATTTTTCAATTTTGATTCCCTTTTTATATCACTTGTTTCCATGGTATAAACATTATGCAATCATTTATGTTTAAAATAGTCGTTTGGTCGATATTTGGTACTTGAGTAAAAATGAACACCTTATAATTACAAGTCGTCCATGTAGTCAATAGTCCATTATCTCCAGAATGATAATAATTATTTATATATCATATAAATCATATATATATATTATATATTTGTATTTTCAATAGTATATAACATTTTGGAAACAAGAAATGAATGGCACCGTTCATTGAGACGGTAAGCCGTAGTACGAATGAACGCTACTTTCATTTCAATTTCATATTTTAATTGAATTTAAAAATAATGATAAATAGATATATTATAATTCCAGTATAATTTCATATATAATATCATTAACTCTATTTTTTATACATCCCACATATGGCATTAACGTTTCATATCACTTTGAGGGGGCGGTAATCCACACTTCCTCAATGAAATTACTGCGTTTACCTATTATGGAAACCATAAATGTTATTAATAAACATAAAATACATAAGCATAAGGAAAATATAAACATAATATATATCATATATAAATAAATTTCCATCTTAATGGCCATCATTTGAGGCGGTAGGAGTTAATCGAACTATCATCGTTTCGTGAGGTGTTAGTTTACCATCCATAGAAACAATAAGTTCTTCACCGATTAGATAGAGGTGCGTGTAAGTGTAGTTAAAATCATTCTCATAACAACATCCTAGTATATTTAGGACAACTATGTTGTTCTAATATAAAGGAACTCAAAGATAGTTTATGGGTAGGAGAAGTGAAATAATATAAAATAAGTTAAAAGGAATTGTTACAATTAATTTGGGTAACTTCCTTTGGTTTGACCCAAAACTACTTCTTGAAGGGCATTAGCCTAAGTTAAGTCATATAGAAGTAGAAAATGGATGTAGGGAGCTTAATTTTATAGAGTTTGGATGAGAAAAAAAGGCTTGAGTGGTCTGATGAATTGGTTAAATGTGACGACTTTTTATATGGGGAGGAGGGGCTCTTTAGGAATGTATAAAAATATTATTTTTATTTATTAAATATATTCGGTTTCTAAAGGTCCAAAAATAATTAATATAAATGATAAGATGACTCATAGTCAAAATAAATTAATCCAATAAAAATTGGACAGGTTTAGGATGTTATTTTAATATTTATAATCTTATTTATTTAAATCATTTATTAATGACTTAAATACTACATCATTATTGTGTCATAAATAATTTAATTTTTTTTATCTAAAAATTATAAAAAAACTACCATGATGTAGGATATAATTTTATCTTTCCAATTAATATTTTCATGAAAATGATAACTTATATAACCCTATGTAAAAATTAATTTACAAACATATATTTTTTTTTGTGTCATTTTCTCGTTTACATTAAATTAATTAATCTAAAGTGTCATTATCACTCTTAATTGGCTCCATGGGGTCCCAAAATAGTCCCAATGATGTCTATGGTCCGAAATTAAAAATCCAATAATATTAGGACATGTTTTAAGGTAATTTTGTATTATTATGATATTATGTTTACCTTAAGTTACCCTATTTACCTTTAACTGCAGTAAATAAAAGTCAAAATATACTATTCACAAAAAATTATTTTCATCCTATTGAAACAAATTTTATGTACTAATAACATCCATGTATGTCGTATTTTTGAATTTCAACTCACATAAGTGGTAATTTTTAAATTAAATGAAAAATTTTGTTCTTAACTACTACTAAGTGGTTTCATTATTCATAAAAAAATGTTGTTTTTTAGAAAAATATCATAAATTCATCCTATGTTATATTTGATATTTTGGATTCCACAATTATGAAAATTTTACCAAATTCAAAACATAGAAGTCTCATTAATTAATTATAAATTAATTCTCATTGTCAAAACAGACATTGTGTTTTTAAGAAATAATAACTATCGAAAGACTGATACTTGTTTATGTCCAATTTTAAAGTAAAATTAATTACAATGAAAAAAATGGATTAAAGGGTAAAAATATATTCTAATTACTTTTTAAAAACAATTAAAAAGATAATATATCAATATTAAAAAAATTATATTAAAAGTAAACTTTGAATTAAAATTTATTATTTTTCACCATTCATCAAAAATTGATCTTTATTAGAAAAATACCAAAAATTTACCCAAAGTAAATTTTGATGACCTGAATCTAAAGATGAATTTTATTGTGTCAAATAGAACATAAAAAAAATGAAAAAATCTATATTTAGAGAGGTTTCACCATTAAAAGGCGGTAAATCGACCTTGTACTAAATATTACCGTATTCACGCTTAAAATTAGATTTATTCATATTATAAGCCCATAATATTAATTGGATAATATTAAAAACATTTAAAAAAATATATATTCTTATTTTTTTTAGTTCTATTAATTTCCACCAATATAATAGCTAGGAATTAACTACTATTTAAAATTAAAATATTACATTATTAGTGTGTAATGTAAGATTTCAATGTAACTCGTTGTTGCGTATCAGGTATGCCATCGAACATAGTGTCCCCTTTAATGTAAAATTAATATTTAATTAAGAAATATTAATAAATATGAAAAGTTTATTATTCCTTATTTATCCAGGATGTTATATCATTCCCCCCTTTTGGGAATTATGTCCTCTTAATTTTCGAACTGGGCTTCGAAACATCATTAAAAGTCCCACATTGTAAAATAATCAGTAAAAACTGTCACTTTAAAAGATAGAAAGAGAAGTAAAAAGGTCACCTGAGTTAACCCATACTATGATTCCATATATGAAAACATAGACATGGAATAGAGATAAAATGGTCAAATTATGATGGAGAGTCATAGAAAACATGATTTGGATAATGTTAACCACAAAAAATCACAAACATATGATTTGTTAAACGGTCATTGATTACTTAGTATGAAATTTAAACCAACAATGTTATTTTTTACGTTCATTTTCATAATTTTGAGGAATTCATTTACTATAGAGAATATGAAAATATGGAAATATACTTACCCTCATGTAGTGTTTCATCATCCAATATGTTTTTTACCAAAAACTAATCATCTCACCAAGAAATGAGCATTCAAAAAGACTTGGTCACATTAATATAACAAGAATCTTTTTCTAAAGAATCAAATAATCAACAAAATAAGATCTATATATTTATCTTGTATTTAGTCATCAACCAAAACCAAAATGGTTAGTGAGAGATTACATAATACTCATAGAGGACAACCATTTACAAGAAGAAAAGCTACTCTTAATCTCCAAATGTTTTCAAACAAAACCCAATGATCAACAATGACTATTCAATAAACAAATGTACCTAAAATTCATCAAATGTAATCCAAAATGAGATTGAAACCCAAATCTCCAAAGGATTTAATTACATAGACTTCCAATATATGTCTTAACATTTATCTCAAAATAACTCTAGTTAACTGTAAAGTCTCATATTGAAATATAATTAACCTAATCACGTATTTTCCAGGATTGGTTAATCATTTTAAAAAAATAAATCATATCATCATATGTCTATAAAAATAACATACATTCCTCCAAGATAAAATTTCTACCATTATTCCACAATTGAAATCACATAGTTTTCAGTCTTCCATAGGTATATAGTGTTTCCTAGATGGAGAGAAAATATTCCACAACAACCATTATCACTTAATCCCTAAATCAATTTTCTATACTAATTTTATCCATATTAGAAGAAATATGTTCCCGAAAGTAACATATAATTGTTCCATAAAATCATTTTACTAAAATAATAAATCATACTAACCAGGGACTTCATATAGGCTAGTGTTAGGCGATGCGCCCTTATCGCCCTTCAGTTCTGGGTATGATTCTTTCTTCCTTTTCTGATGTGATCAGTTGTCCCCCATCCTATGGATTTTCCTTTTTATAAAACTGAAAAATAACCCTACCATGTTTTAACCTCAATGGTTTCCTTATACCTCTAATTTTCATCCCAATTCATTATAATCTCAACATCTCAATTCATGAATTTTTATATATATTGTCATTTTTTTTATTTCGGCACAATATGATAAAATAAAACGATCCCTAAAATAAATAACATCATTCCTTCATCGTGGTGTCCAATTGGTTTCATCGTCATTTTGTTCATGTTGGTAGAAGGTCCATGCATTGAAAAAATTATTTAGAGATCCTTAAAATTCAATTTCTTCCTTCATCCAAATACCCCTTGTATATCATGGGTCATATGGGTGTTCATGGAAGAATAGTTTTTGGAAATAATTATGTATGACATATAAATTCAAAACATCTAATAAAACATGATTTCATTAAAATAGTCAGACTGAATTTGTGTTGAAATATTCAATTAATGGACCTTTTAAAATACTATAGG
The DNA here is from genome assembly GCA_963277665.1 of Viscum album. Lineage (NCBI taxonomy): Eukaryota > Viridiplantae > Streptophyta > Magnoliopsida > Santalales > Viscaceae > Viscum > Viscum album. Next base: position 262,106,136 of record OY728122.1, on the reverse strand, counting down.
TATGCGCTGAGAGACAATATTTTAAAATAAAATATAAATATGTTGGACATGTATTTCATTATATACAACCCATGCTCCACGATGATAACTAGGTATAATGGAGGTGTTTGATATCTCAAAAAACTTCATGCAAGTTAGTTGTATGCTAGATAATGATTCCCAATCATCTGAATAGGACTTTGAAATAATTATTATAAGCAAGTCATCAGGAAGAGATAGGAATGCCATTTGAGATCATCCTCCATCCATTTTTACTAAAATTCCTTGATCTAAAAAAGTTATAAAACAAGTATTTAACTAAAATAATATACATATTTACTAACAATGTGTCTAATGAAAACTCTTAATCCCAAAAGTTTTCCAAACTAACCTCAGATACCAACTATAAGGACCCGACCTTAAAATATTAAATGATATTGAATTAAATGAACAATTCACATTTAGGATATTTTCAGGTTAATATTTTTAGAGAATTAGGACATAACTATTTCATAACAACTTGGATATTACATGTATACACTTCTTCTCGGTATCAATTTTTTTTATAAAATAAAAACTTTAATAAAGAAACATGTCTAGTTCCATGTTTTAGACAGCATGAATTTTCCTTTATCCCATCCTTGACCTTATTCATCTTATGTCCTATGGAAAAAATTTCAAAATCATGGGATGGGCAAAAAATTAAATGTATGGGTTATAAAATAAGGATGGAAAACATTAGCCCATCAATAAATACAAATCAATGAAACCATATTTTTCAATCATAACATACCTTACGCAATCTTAAGATTTATGAATAGAATAAAGAAATCATAAACCAAAAAGGTTACTTATGGAATCCATATCAATCATATATTTTTTCTATAATAGGTACATAGGGAGTTACACATGGAATACCCATCTTAGTATATTCTCTAAATCACTTATGAGAAACATAACATTTACCGATGTCTCGTTACCCAATCCATTGGAGAGCTATCTCGGTCTCACTCCCTAGTTTTATCACAGAACCAACCATATACGTAAAAAATACCCAATAACCATAATATAATTATAACACATAACACAAGTATAAAGGAAAGATATGATTTCAACATTTTTATATATCAAATCACGATATTTAAATAAACAATGCTTTATCAAATGATTTTCAAAAACATTTAAAAATAGATTATTGAATAACTGTGTCCCATACCACTTTGAGTCTTTTAAATGATTTAGCATTTGAAAAAATTAATGTCCATATAAATTAATCCTAAAAAACATTTTGAAAACATGGAAGTTAATGAGATATATTTAGAAGACTAAATATTTAAAACATTTAAAATGATATTTTAGGTAAAGTTTTTTTTAACAAAAAGAGAGATGCTTGAATACAAAAAAATGAGGAATAAAATTTAATCAAAACATTATAATATAATGAAAATAAATGAATTCATGATATAATATGTCAAATGATAGTATATAAACCATGTAAGAGTGTATTGGTTTATAACTACAATAAATTCTCTAAGGAAATGTAAATTGATATGAAATACATTATAAAGATGGTATCCTTAAATTAAGGATAAATAAATCACATAATTATGTGTGAAAAATATAAATACACCCAATATAAGTGGATATTATGTTTAAAAAAGTCATAGTTCATTCACCCATTATTCATAGGATGAAAAATTCAAGAATTACAAGTTGAACCAAAATAATTGAAATGGGGTTAAGAAGTTCCCTTGTGAAAATTCGACACCCTAACAACATCAATTTAAAAATTATAAATTTAGTTGATCAGATAAAAAGGGTATCTCATCACTTTTACATAAAATTTATACCAATAAGTATATATAAGAACATATACCAAAAAAATTAGTTTTAAATTAAAAGACATAACAAGAAAAAGTATTTTATAAAGAGAAGGGTGAATGGTTCCCTTACCGATTTGGTAACATACAAAAAATATTCCACATGAAAGTAGTATCATACAATTAATATTTAAATACTCATAAAAGAAATTATATTACACAAAGAGTACAATCATGGGACGTACATACACCAAACAAATGGAAATAGTGGAAAATATAGCATGAATCTCACGGGAATAAATAGTGAGATGAAACCCTTTACCATGTTGTAATTAACTTAGTCATATGGCCCAAAGTTAATAACCACAAAGTGAATCACATAATACCATGAATATAATATGAATCAAAATAATATATATCAAATGTAATTACAAAATACACCACATTCAATGAATAAGTGGTGAACAATGGAAATCTCATGAAATTGAAAGTTAGATAAGAAATCCCTTACCACGTTGTAATCAATTGAGTCATATGAAAAATGGTTAATAACCACAAAATAATTCCCAGATAACATGAATATAAATAGAATCAAGATAATAGATATCAACTATCAGTACACAATACACCACATTCAATAAATAAGTGGAGATCAATGGAAATCTCACGGAATTGAAAGTGAGATATGAAATCTCTTACCTCTATGTCGGACTTGACTCATTTGTTCCATGTTCTTCCTAAATATTAATCTAAAGTTAATTTATACTTGAATAAGATCATTTATAAGTTTATTATATATTTTATATCACTTATTACCATGTTATAAACATTATACAATCATTTATGTTAATAATGGCCATTTGGTCGATATTCGGTACTTGAGTCAAAAATGAACACCTTATAATTACAAGTTGTCCATGTGGTCAATAGTTCATTATATCCAGAATGATATTCATGATTTAGATATTATATAAATTATATATATCCATTATATTTATGTATTTGTAACAATACATAATATTTTGGAGATAAGAAATGAAATGCAGCATTCATGAAGATAGTTAGTCGTACGTACGCCTAAACTCTACTCTCCTTTATATTTCGTATTTTAATGGAATTAAAAAATAATTATACATAGGTATATTATAATTACAGTATAATATAATATATAATATCATTAACACTATCCTTTATACATCCCACATATGGCGTTAACGAGTCATGTCACTTTTAGGGGGCTGTAATCCACACTTACTCAAATAAAATTATCGAGTTAATCAATTATGGAAAAATAAAGGTTGGATATAAACGTAAAATACTAAAGCATAAAGAAAATATAAATATAATATATATCATATATAAATACAGTTTCATCTTAATGTCCACCATGAGAGGTGGTACGAGATAATCGAACTATCTTTATTTCGTGGGGCGTTATATTGTCGTCCAGAGAAACAATATGTTCTTCACATATGAGATAGCGGTGTGTGAAAGTGTGGTTAAAATACATATCAGATCATCAAAAAAGTATATTTATAATACTTGTTTCTTAATTAAATAAAGTAATAAAAATAGTTAATGGGCTGGATAATTAAATTAAATGAAAAAAAGTTAAAAGGGACCATTATCTATAAATTGGGTAATTTCCTTTTGTTTGAACCAAAATGACTTCTTGTAGTGCCTTATGACTAAAGTAAGGATTCTAAGAGTTGTAGAGGGATTTAGGGAGCTTAATTTGGATGAGTTTTGATAATCCAAAAGGCTTTAAGGGAGTTAGGAATTGGTTAGACGTGGGGTCTTTTTATAATGGGGGGGGGGCTCTTTAGGAAAGTTTGAAAATATTATTTTATTACAGAAATTTATTCGGTTTGAAAATAACCAAATATTATTAAAGTCGAAGATAAGATTCCTAATTTTCAAAATAAATTCATAAAATAATAATTGGAAAGGTTTGATTGCTATTTTAATATTTATAATCTTATTTATTTAAATTATTTATTAATGAGGTAAATATTACATCATTATTGTGTCATAAATAATTTAATTTATATTATGTTTAAAAAATATAAAAAAACATTTATGATGTATGAAATCATTTGATATTTTTAATGAATAATTTTTTTTGAAATGATAACATATATAACCCTATGTAAAAATTAGTTTACTAAAAGATATTGGTTTGTGTCATTTTTGCCTTTACATTAAAATAATTTTTCTATAGTGTATCTATCTATCTTAGTTGGCTTCAGGGGGTCCCAAAATCGTTCAAAAGATGCCCATGGTTGTCCATGACTCTTCAAATAAGGTTAGGACAATTGTTAAGGTAATTGTGTATTATTATGATATTATTTGTTACCTTGAATTACCATATTTATCTTTAACCGTAGTACATAAAAATCCAAAGTTACTATTCACCAAATATTATGTTAATCTTATTCAACCACATTTTAATAAATAATAAAAAACATGTATGTTGGATTCTTTAAATTCATTTCACAAAAGATGTAAATTTTCAATTAAATGAAAAAGTCATATTTTTAACTACTACTAAGTGGTTTCACTATTCAAAAAAAACTGTAGTTTTTCATAAAAATACCCAAAATTCAACCTAAACTATATTAGATATTCCTAATTCAAAAATATAGTTCTATTGTACCATATTAAAAACATATAAGTAACACTAATTAATTTAAAATTAATTCCCACTGTCAAAACAAATTTCATTTTTTAAGCAATAATAACTATCAAAAGAATGGTACATTTTTTGTCCAATTTCAATGTGAAATTTATTACAATGACCAACATTGGATTAAATTGTAAAAATATATTTTAATTACACATTAAAAAAAATTAAAAATATAATATAACTATATAAATAAATTACATTAAAATGCACTTTGGAATTAAAATACAGTATTTTTTACTATTCCTCAAAAACTGAACTTTATCCGAAAAATTAAAAAAATTACCCAAAGTAAATTTTGATGTTACAAATCTATAGAAGAATTTTGTTTTGTAAAATAGAACATATAAAAATTACCAAACTATATTTAAATAGGGTTCTCTATCAAATTCGGTAAATCGACCTTTTACTGAATATTAGAGTATTCGTGCTTAAAATTAGATTCATTCATATTTTAAGCCGTTAAATTTTATTACATAGTTTCCAAAACATTTGAAAAACATATATAATCTTATTTAAGTTATATATATTCATTAATACCAATAAAATGTCTATGAATTAACTACCATTTAAAATAATAATATTATATTATTAGTGTGCAACGTAAGATTTGAAAGAAACATGTTGTGGTGTATCGGGTATGCCACTGAACATAGTATCCCATTTAATGTAAAATTAATATTTAACTCACAAATATTAATAATTATTTAAATTTCCTTATTCGTTATTTATCTGGGATGTTACATCTATAAATAAATTAAATTTATTTGACAACTTGCATCACACGTAATACTATGATTAAATATACCTCTTGATGTCGTTAAAATATTTATATTTAAACAACACCATTATAAATTAGCCATTAAAATTTTCAGTATGAATATTAATTACAATAATATGAAAAGTTTTTATATATTATTTATATAATAAATAATTATATATTAATTCATAATAAATATATACTCAATATTTTTAAATACATTTTATTTTTAAAAATATTTTTTCCTCAAAAATGTTTTTATTTTATTTTGTGAAACAATAAAATAATTTAATTATATCACATTTAAAAATATATTTTATAAAAATTAAATTAATTGGAACATTAATATAAAATTTTAATTTATTTCAATTTTTAAATATTTTTGAAAATATTGTTATTTAGTTGAATAATTGATAAATATAGATTTTTTAAACTACTATTTGAATTAGTTAAATAATGTCATTTAGTGGTCTTGTTGTTTTTTTAATTTATTTATATAGTTAAATATGATCCCTTGTATTTTAAAAAAGAAGAATTATTTTTAAATTCATAATTTTTTAGTATTTTTTTAAAAATAAATTCTTCTAATTAAAAACTCATTACCCATAAAGTAGATTTTAAATGAATTTTTTTTCTATTTTAATTAATTATAATAATCCCTAATGGGATATAATTTAAATGGTGTTTATAGATTAAATATGTATTCAAATTATTTTTAATTGATTAAATTAGTATTTCTAGACATGGATTTATTATAATATAGTATATTTCTAGTGCTATAAATTTTATTAAAAACACACATTTCATTGTTCTTTATAAGTTTTATTTTAAAATAAATTATCATCTAATGTAACAATCTAATATTTATAAAATTGGAAAATCATGATCAGTGGACTTTATGAAATAAAAATCCAATAATAGAAGAAAATATAACATCTTATGATTTTACCATAAATTTATTTTTTATATATATTGATACTCATTGATAGCATGTGACACACACAAAAACCTCATAAAAAAACATGATACTCGAATAAAATATTAATAATTAATCATGAATAATATAAGTTTTCCATTATGATGGTGGGTATAAATATTAATAACTAAAACATGAATATTATATGTTTCACAAAAGTATAAGATAAATTAATTCATTATATAATTAAAATTAATAAAATAAGAAGAATTTAATACCTAAAGAATGGTTTTTTTGAAAAAAATATTATTTGTTTTCTAAAAGATGGTATTGTCTCTCATAATTGATATAATTTAAAATTAAATTTAACCACAATTATAAAATAAGATTCAAAAATAATACTTCATTTTTAAAAATCTACTATAAAAATTATCTTTATGTGATGTATCGATAGTTTTTGGAAAAGATAAATTTATTAGTGAAAAGAAAAAAATACTTGTTTTAATTACGAATACCCATTACATTTGAAGATGTTAAAATAATTAATATTTATTTAATAGTAAAATTATTTTATTATATGTGAATAAACACAATTTTTTTATTTTTGATAAATTTAATACTGAATTTTAATATAAAAACATTGTTATGTTTTTAAAATTTTATGTTCAACAAAGCATTTTTTTCATCACATTTTTATGGTAAATATTAAATTATATTCGGTCCAAGCTATAAATGGAATTTGAAAAAATGTATTCAATATTTTTTATAGTCACAATTAATATTATTTCATATGTAACATAATACTTTCTAACATAATAATTAATAAAATAATGTACACATTATTTATCATGTATAATGTAAAAATGGTATTTTCGAGGGTAATTCTCCAAAGATAGAAGCTAAAAATGAACCAAAACTATTGAAATACCCATTGGACAGTTATGCTATGACCATATATCTTAAATTATAAATAATGGACCATTTCAAATCCTGTGTCATGTTAAAAACATGGTTACACCTTCCTATTTTAAAAAATTACTAGTGTTCTAATAACCTCACAATTTAAAGGCCCCCTATTAAATTCTCTTCATAATACGAAAAAAGATATTTTGGAAAAAAATTATAAATAACATAATTTAATCGATTTTATATTCATATATGTGTTATTATAATCATAAATAATCTCTAATAGAGAATTTGGGTAGTGGAAATGAAGTTGTACGAATAAGTGGTGACATCCATAACCAAACCATTTCTTTTATTTATCCCTCTAACTCCATCAATTATAATTAAACCATTCATATATAATATCTGATGTTAAATAAATATAATTTTTATATGTCATGTTTTTTACATTACCAATATCCATCTCCTCTTCAATAAAATAGGGATAAAAGAATTAGTAGTGTGTATGGTGGACTACCTTGTCATGAACTGAAGTTGTTTATTATCCAAAACCATGATTTTCTGATAGATATAACAATTATTTTACTAAAATTATTTTAATTATATGTTATTATTATAATTATTTAATTTTAATATCAAATATAACTTTTAATGTTCATTTCAATTTCATATATTATTACATTGTTCGTGAGTATGACATATTAATTCCTCATGAAGTGATGCAATTAGTTTTTCCATTAATATTTATATATAATGTAATATTGATAAAATTAATGAATATATATGATAAATTTTATATTAAATTTTTTCAATAAAATTAATAAATCACCCAATTCCATAACCTTTTACTTATTAACAAAATTATATCGTCACACGTGCGTACATATGGCCTATCAGCTCTCTAAAATGATTCAGTTTATTATCAACATCCATTATTCATAAATTGATAAAAATGTATGTAATGAGTATATTTTATATTAATAACACTATTATCATTTTTTATTATATATATATATATCATATGAATTATAATTGGATCATTCATAGAAAACATGTATCTGAAAAAAACGAAATTAAAAACCAAAAATTGAAAATAATAAAATATTAATAACAATTGGTGGTATAATGTTATAAAAGGATCATATTAATCAAATCATCATATATCTAAAATAAAAACATAGATTCTTCCAAAAAAAAAATTCAACCATTATTCCACAATTTAAATCCATTTGTTTTCTATCTTCCATAGGCATATAGGTTTTCCTAAAAAGTGAGAACATATTCCATAACAACATTTATCACATAGTCACTAAATCATTTTTCTATAATATGTCTTTCCATTTGATAATAAATAAGATCCCAAAATCAACATATTCTTGTTCCATAAAATCATTTAACTAAAATAATAAGTCATACTAACCAGGGACTTCAAGTATACTAGTGGTAAGAGATGTTCCATTTTCTCCCTTTGGTTGTGGTTTCGATTCTTGCTGCCATGCCGGATGTAACAGTTTGTCACTCATCCTACGAGTTGTCCTTTTTAAAAAACTCAAAAATAACCCTAACATGGTTTAACCTCGATTGTTACCTTATACCTCTCGTTTTCATCCCAATTCATTATGATCTCAAAATCTTAATTCATGAAGTCTTATATATATTGTCAATTTTTTAATTTCACCACCATATGAAAACATAAAACAATCCCTAAAATAAATAACATCATTCATTGATCATGGTTTCCACATGGGTTCATCATCATTTTGTTCATGTAGGTAGATAGTCCATGCATTGAAAAAATTATTTAGAGATCTTTAAAAATAATTTTCTTCATTCATCCAAATACACCATGTATAAGATAGGTTATATGGGTGTTCATAGAAGAATAGTTTTGGTAAATAATCATGTATGACATATAATTTCAAAATATCTGATAAAACGTGATTTCTTTAAAATAGTCCGACATAATTTGAGGTGAAACATTCAGTTAATGGTAATTTTAAAAAAACCATAAGTATCTTCTAAGAGAATATATTATAAAATAAAATATAAATAGGTTGGAAACAGGTCTCTTTCATCAACACCTTTATTTAAAATCATAATATGCTCCAAAATCATATGATAAGGTAAATTATTTGAAAATTCCTTGGTAATATTTAACATTATTGAAAATATGATAATATTGTGAAAATAGGATTTATTTATATAGAACCCACGATCCTTGATGATAACCAGATAGAGTGGAGGTGTTTGATATCTCAAACAACTGCCTGCAAGTGAGTTGTATGCTAGAATTTCTTTTCTATTCATCCAAACATGACATTGCAATAATTATTGCAAGCAAGTCATCAGGTAGAGATAGGAATGTCGTTCGATATCTTCCTCCTTCCATTTTTAACTAACATTTCTTGATCAAAAAAATTTATTAAACAAGGATTTAACTAAAATAATATACATAGGTATTAACAATGTGTCTAACTAAAACTCATAATCCCTATAGTGGTCAAAACCAACCTTTGATACCAACTATAATGACCCGACCTTAAAACATTACATAATATTGAATTAAATGAATAATTCACATGGAGGATCTTTTCAGGTTTAGAGTATTAGAGAACTAGGCCATAGTAATTTCATAAAAAAATGAATATTACATGTAGACAAGACTAATCATTATCCATATTTTTATAAAATTAAATTTTTTAAAAAGGAACATGTCTATTTCTATGTTTTAGACAACCTGACTTTTACTTCATCCCATCCATGACCTTATTCATCTTAAGTCCTGTGGAAAACATTTCAAAAAAATTGGATGAGCATAAAAATCTCAGTAAGTGTTATAAAATAAAGAAGGAAAATATTATCCCTTCAATAAATGCAAATCAATGAAACCATACTTTTCAATCATAACATACCTTACGAAATCAGAAGATTTATGAATAACACACACAAATCATAAATCATAATGGTTACATAGGGCATCAATATAAAACATAAATTTTTTCTATTACAACTACAATTATAGTTACACTTGGAATAACCATCATAGTATATTCCCTAAATCTATTATGAGAAACATCACATTTACCTCTGTCATGTTACCCAATTCATTGGAGTGCTATCTCGGGCTCACCCAAAGTTGTTTCACAGAACCACCCATATTCATAAACAATGACCAATAAACATAACATAATAATAACACATAACACAATTATAAATGAAAGATAAAATTTCCAGATTCAAATATATCAAAACAAGATATTGAAATAAACAATGCTTTATCATATCATTTTCAAAACCATTTAAATAGATATTTTTGAATCAAACTGTCCCATATCACATTGAAACTTTTAAATGAAATATCATTTGAAAAAATTAATTTCCATATAAATTAATCCTAAAATACATTTTTAAAACATGGATATTAATGAGAAATATTTATAATATTAAATAGTTAAAACATTTAAAATGATGTATTAGTTAATGAGTTTTTTTATCAAAAATATAGAAGCTTGAATACAAATAAATGAAGAATTTTATGTAATAAGATATTTATAATATAATTATAATAAAGGGATTCATGATATAATATTTCAAAGGATTTTATATACCCCATATATGAGTGAATTGGTTCATAAAAACAATGAAGTTTCCTTGGAAATTTAAATTTAGATGAAATCCCTTATAAAGATGTAATCCTTAAATTAAGGATAAATAAATCACATATTTATAAGTGAAAAATAAAAATAAACCAAATATATGTGGATATTAAGTGTAAAAAATTCAGATTTCATTCACTCATTATTCATAGGATGAAAAATTCAAGAAGTACAAGGTGAACACAAAGAATTGAAATTGGGTAATGAAGTTCCCTTGTAAAAATTCGACAGCCTAAGGGCGTCACATTAAAAATTAGAAAATGAGTTGATGAGATAAAAATGGTATCTCATCACTTGGAAATAACATTTATATAAAAAGGATATATAAGAACATATCCCAACAAAATAAGATGTAAATTAAAATTCATAACATGAATAAGACTTTTAAAAAGATAAGGGATAAAGGTTACCTTACCGATTTGGTAACATATAAAACACACACCACATGAAAGAAGAATCATACAATAAATATGTAAAGAGTCATAAATTAAATTATATTACAAAAAAACGAACAATAATGGGTAGTACATACACCACACAAAAGGAAATAGTGGAAAATATTGCATCAATCTCACAGGAATAAAACGTGAGATGAAACCATTTACCACATTGTAATCAACTGAGTCATATGTCCAAAAGTTAATAACCACCAATGAATCACAGAATACCATTTATATTACAAAAATCAATATAATATTTATCAAATGGTAGTACATAATACTCCACATGCATTGAATAAGTGGCGAACAAGGGAAATATCACTGAATGGAAAGTGATATAAGAAATCCCATACCACGTTGTAATCAATCGAGTCATAAGAACAAAGGTTAATGACCAACAAATGATTACCAGAATAAAATGAACTTCTCATGTTAATATATATCAAATTTCAGTACACAATACATCACATCCAATAAATAAGTGGTGAACAATGGAAATCTCACGGAATTGGATGTGAGATAAGAAATCCCTTACCTCATGTCCGACTTGACTCGTTTTTTCCTTGTTATTACTAAAAAATAAATTAAAGTTAATTTATAATTTTCTAAGATCCCTTTTCAGGTTTATTATCCTTTTTATATCATGTATTACAATTTTATAGAAATTATGAAGTCATTTATGTTAATAATGGTAGTTTGGTCAATATTTGGTACTTGAGTAAAAAGTGAACACCTTATAATTACACGTTATCCATGTGGTCAATAGTCTGTTATCTCCAGAATGATATTCATGATTTAGATATACTATAAATTATATATATCCAGTATATATATTTATTTATAAAATTAAATAACATTTAGAAGATAAGAAATTAAATCACTGTTCCTGGAGGCGACAAGTCGTACGTACGCATGAATGCTACTCTTCTATATATTTTCTATTTTAATGGAATTAAAACACAATTATAAATAGGTAAATTTAATTATATTATAATATAACATATAATATCATAAAATATATCCTTTATAAATCCCACATTTGGCATTGATGAGTCATATCACTTTTTGGGGGCGGTAGTCTGCACTTCCTCAAATTAAAATATTGAGTTCATACATTATTGAAACCATAAAGGTAGGCTATAAATATAAAATAAAAAAGCATAAATAAATTACAAAAATAATATATATCATATATAAATACAGTTCCATCTTAATTTCCATCATGAGAGGTGTTAGGAGATAATCGAACTATCATGGTTTTGTGAGGTGTTAGTTTATCATCTAGAGAAACAGTATGTTTTTCAGAAATTAGATAGTGGTGTGTGTAAGTATAGTTAAAATAAATCTCATAACATAATACTAGTATATTTATTATAGTGGTCTTGTTATAAAATATTTTAATAAAAAGTTTTTAGGGTTTGGAGATATAATGTAAAAGAAAAAAAGTTAAAATGAAACATTACCTATAATTTGGGTAACTTCTTTTTGTTCGAACCAAAAGAACTTCTTGTAGTGCCTTCTGCCTAAGGTATGGCTTCTAGGAGTTTTAGGGGGATATACAGATCTTAATTGGGAAGAGTTTGGAAGATAAAAAAGGCTTTAGAGGATTTAGGAATTGGTTAGATGTGAGTCCTCTTTGTAAGGGGGAGGAGGGGCTCTTTAGGAAAGTGTGAAAATATTATTTTATTGTATAAAGATATTCGGATTCTAAAGGTCCAAAACTAATTAAAGTATATGATATGATGCCTCATAGTAGAAATAAATTCTTCCAATAAGAATATGATAGGTTTTGGATGTTATTTTAATATTTATAATCTTATTATTTTAAATCATTTATTAATGATGAAAATACGACATTATTATTGTGTCATAAATAATTTAATTTATATGATGTCTAAAATTTTTTAAAAAAATACCATGATGTAGGAAATATTTTTAAATTTACATTGAATAATTATATTCTAAATTATAACATATATAACCCAATTCAAAAATTAATTTAGTAAATGATATTGGTTTGTGTTATTGTTTCCGTTACATTAAATTAATTAATCTATTGTGTCATTATCACTCTTAATTGGCTCTATGGGGTCGCAAAATCATACCAAGGATTCCAATGGTAGTCCATGACCTATAAATTAACGTTTGGAGAACTGTTAAGGTAATTTATTATTATTATTATATTCTTTTACCTTGAATTACCCTATTTATCTTCAACTATGGTAAATAAAAGTCAAAAGATACTATTCACAAAAAATTATTTTCATCTAATTGAACAAAATTTTACTTAATAATAACAACCATGTATGTTTGATTTTATAAATTCAATTCACATAAGTGGTAAATTTCCATTTAAATGAAAAAGTTAGTTTCTTAACTACTACTATGTGGTTTCACTATTCATCAAAAATTGAAGTTTTTCAGAAAAATTACATAAATTCAGCCTAAACTATATTTGATATTCCGAATTCAAAAATTAAGTCTATTGTACAAAACTCAAAAAATAGAAGTAGAATTAATTATTTTAATTTTTATTCCCGTTGTCAAAACAAATAGCTTTTTTAATAAACAATAACTATCAAATGTTTGGTACTTGTTTTTGTCCAATTTCAATGTGAATTTAATTAAAATGGACAACATTGGAATAAATGGTAAAAATATATTTTAATTACACATTATAAACATATAAATAAATTAGATTAAAAGGAACTTTTGAATTAAAATACAGAATTTTTCACTATTCCTCAAAAAATGAACTTTATCAAAAAAATTCTAAAAATTTTCCCAAAATAAATTTTGATGTAAAAAATCTAAAGAATAATTTAATTATGTCAAATAGAACATATAAAAATGGAAAAAATTGTATTCAAAGAAGGTTACCCATAAAAAGTTGGTAAATCGACATTTTACTGAATATTAGAGTATTCATGCTTAAATTTATATTCAATCATATTTTAGGCCCTTAAATTTTATTAGATAATTGTGAAAATATTTTACAATCATTTATATTAATATTTTATTTAGATCTAGTCGTTCCTCCCAATAAAATAGTTAGGCATTAACAATCATTTAAAATAATAATATTATATTATTAGTGTGCAACGTCAGATTTCAAAAAACCAGTTGTGGCGTATCGAGTACGCCATCTAACTTAGTGTTCCCTTTAATATAAAATTAATATTTAAATCAAAAATATTAATAAATATGGAATGTTTCCTAATAATTATTTTTCCGGGATGTTATATCTATAAATAAATTAAATTTATTTGACACTTTGCATCACACGTAATACTATGATTAAACAAACCACATGATGTCATTAATATATTCATATTTAAAAATCACCATTATAACGTAGACATTAACATTTTCAGTATGAATATAAAGTACTAAATTATGAAAAGTTTTTATAAATTATTTATATAATAAAAATTTATATATTAATTCATAATAAATAAGTACTCAATTATTTGTATATTTTTTTTATTTTTAAAAATATTTTTTCCTCAAAAATGTTTTTTTAATTTTTTTTTGTGATCATATAAAATGATTTCATTCTATCACATATAAAAATATGTTTTATAAAAAGAATATTAACTTTAACTTTAAAATAAAATTTACTTATAATGAATTTTTTTTAATATTTTAGAAAATATTGTTATTTGGATGAATATTTAAAAATAAATAAATTTGTTTCAACCACTATTTAAAATATTTAAATCATGCCATTTAATGGTCACATTGTTTTTTTATTTAGTTTTATAGTTAAATATGATACCTTTTAATTTAAAATATTATTATCTATTAAAATCATAATTTTTTTAGGATTTTTTTTTAAAATAAATTCTTCTAATTAAAAACTCATTAACCCTAATGTAGCTTTGAAATGAAAAATGTATCTCCATTTTAATTAAATATAATAATCCCTAATGAGAATTAATTTATATGGTGCTTATGGATTATATGTGTATTTATATGAATTTTAATTGATAAAATTTATATTTCTAGACACAGAGTTAATATAATATAGTATATTCCTAATGATATGAATTTTCTTAAAAACACTCTTTTCATTATTCTTTTTGAGTTTTATTTTAAAAACATTTTTCAACTTATGTAACACTCTAAATAAATTAAAATAAGAAAATCATGATCAGTGGACTATATGAAATAAAAATCCAATATTAGAATGAAATATAACATCATATGATTTTACAACAAATTTATTTTTTATATATATTGAAACTCATTGATTGGATGTGACACACACAACAACTAGATAAAAAACATGATACTCGAATAAAATATTAATATTTAATCACAAACATTATAACATAGTCATTAAGCTGGTGGGTATAAATATTAATAACTAATACATTAATATTATATGTTTTTCAAAACTATAAAATAAATTCATTCTTTATCTAATTAACATTAATAAAATAAGAACAATTTAAAATAAAAAGAAATGTTTTTTTGAAAAAATTATATTTCATTCTAAAAGATGGTATTTTCACTCAATAATGATATAATTTGAAATTAAATTTAACCACAATTATAAAATAAAATAAAAAAATAACTCCATTTTTAAAATCTAATATAATTTTTTGTAAAGTATTTAGTTTTTTTTGTAAAAGATAAATTCATTAGTAAAAATAAAAAAATACTTATTTTTATTAATAATTTCCATTACATTTAATAATATTAAAATAATTAATATTGATTTAGTAGTAAAATTAGTTGAATTATATGTCAATAAAACCATTTTCGTTCTTTTTGATAAATTTAATACTGAATTTTAACATAAAAACATTGTTACGTTTTGAACATTTTATATTCAAAAACACATTTTGTCCTCACATTTTTGAGGAAAATATTAAAATAAATTTTCTCCCAACAATAAATGGAATTAGAAAAAATGTATTCAATATTTTTAATAGTCATAATTAATATTATTTCATATGTTAAATAATATTTTCTAACATAATAACTTATAAAAAATGTACATATTATTTATCTTGTTAAATGTGAAAATTGTATTTTCAAGGGTTATTCTCTAAAGATATCAGCTAAAAATGACCCAAAAAAATTTAATTACCCATTGGATAGTCAAATTGTGACATTAAATCTTAAATTGTAAATAATGGACCATTTTCTATTCTGTATCATGTTAGAAACATATGTACACCTTTTTATTTTAAAAAATTACAACTGTTCTAATCACCTCAAAATTAAAAGGCCCCCCTCTCCTCTTCTCATCACAATACCAAAAATTATTAGTTTGGAAAAAAAATATAAATAATGTCATTAAATCCATTGTATCTTCTTAAATATGTTTTTATACTCATAACTAAACACTAATAAGGATTTTGGGTAGTGAAAATGAAGTTGTACGAATAAGTGGTGACATCCATTACCATGTGATTTCATTTATTTCTCCCTATAACTCCATCATTTTTTATTAAATAATTCATATATTATATCTGATGTGGTATAAATATTATTATGTTTTATTATGTTTTTAACATTACCAATATCCGCCTCCTCTTCCATAAAATAGGGATAAAATAATTTGTAGTGTGTATGGTGGACTACCTTATCACGAACTGAAGGCATTTATTTTCTAAAACCACGATTTTAGGATAGATATAACAATTCTACTAAAAAAATTATTTTAATTATATGTTATTATTTTAATTATTTAATTTTTATATCACATGTAACTTTTATATTTCAATTTAATTTCATATATTATTACTTTGTTCTTGAGTATGACA
Source organism: Viscum album (assembly GCA_963277665.1). NCBI lineage: Eukaryota > Viridiplantae > Streptophyta > Magnoliopsida > Santalales > Viscaceae > Viscum > Viscum album. The sequence continues at coordinate 262,089,199 of OY728122.1, read as the reverse complement.
TATTAATTCCTTGTGAAGTGATGCAAATAGATTTCCACTTAAGATTTACATAAAATGTAATATTGATAAAATTAAAGAATATATATGATAAATTATATGTTAAATTATTTTTATAAAATTAATAAATCACCCAATTCCTTATCCTTTAACTTGTTAACAAAATTATTTCGTCACACGTGCGTACATATTGCATATTGTCACTATGAAATGGTGCATTTTATTTTCAATATCAATTATTCATAAATGGTTAAAAAATGTATGTAATAAATATATTTTATATTCATAACACTATTATCATTATATATATATATATATATATATCATGTGAAATATAATTGGATATTTAATGGAAAATATGTGTGTGAAAACAATGAAATTAAAACCCAAAAAATGTAAATAATAAAATATTAAAAACATTTTGTGGTATAATGTTATAAAAGTATAATATATGGTACTATAAATTTGATTATTTTTCATTTATATTTAAATAACAATCTTATTACCACCATAAACATGGTTTTGATACATATGATGTAATTCTGTCATGTGATCGGGTTTCTCTCTAACAATTACTTCGGTGTGAAATATGTCATATTACCTAATTATATACTTTTTGTGGTATTTATAATCCCTCATTTATATGAGATGTATTTATTATATATATATTCATTGTATATAATTTTACATTTTATTTAACTTAATTTATGGGTCTTATGATTAAAAATATATGAATTTATTAAGGGTATCTCTTAATTTTTACTTTTGTCAGTCAAATGACATATTCACCACATGGTTCCTTTTTTGGTATATATTATTATACAATGAAACATTATATCATATATCATTATATGTTAATTATATTTTATGTTTCATTTTATTTCATTTATTTTATGTGGCTTATTATTCATACATTACAAAATCTTTATTTGTTTACTTCAAATTCTCATCATTATTTAGGATTGTTTATCTTTACGTCCCCCTTGGGAGAATTATTTGATATTTATATATTAAAATTAACTAATATTCCTTCCCAATGTTTATTAATTATATTTTTCATTATTATCGTAATTTTTTTGATCTTTTTTTTATAATATAAATGGTGATTTTTCTGGAAAATCATACATTGTTTCCCTATGCAATTAGAAATCCTTTTTCAACCAAATCCATGTTTTATTTAAATATTATAAGATATACTTGTCACCATTTTATATGAATTATTGTTTATTTTTTTACCATTTTATACATTTTGAAAACTTCATCACTGTAATATTCAATTTGGCTTCAATTCATTTCCCATTTATATTTTACCAAAAATTAGAAAAGATTATTGGTTTCAACATGTCCGAAAAAACCGAATAATCCACCACCTTTAGAGATTGTTGTTTTAATTCATATTTTACAAAATTTAAATTTTCATTTTAAATAAAAACTAATTACAATTTTTTTAATATCTTGTTCTTAATGTTAATTGTAATTATACAAATTTTATTTTTCTTGAAAATATTTTGAAAAATATTTTTATGGTATTTTTATTCATCAAATACAGCAACCCAAAGTATAAAAATGATAAAATACTCATTTTTTGTATTTTTAAAGATAAAATATTTATTACATGGTAACCTAATACTGATGCCTATATTAACAGATCCCAAAGGGAATTTCTGATCCCCACTGTTTGGCGATAAGCACCTGGAATCATCTAGGATAAAATATGGAATGTATTTTCCTCAAAAGTATAATATAATGAAAAAATTAATATGATAAAATACCTACGACCAAACAGATATTAAAAAAATAGTAAAAAATTGATGCACTTCAAAATAATTAAGATGTACTCAAATTTCATATGGATTCATCACTACATGAACAATGGATCAAGTACATACACATCCTCTATGATGCTTTTACACTTTTCTCCGACTTGGTAGAAGTAAAACCACAAATGACTAAAAGAAAAGTATATTTTTGAGACAACAATCCATTAAAGTCACATCATGTATAATAAATAACATTCAATAGTAATAAAAAATTATTATTTTTCAATATAAATAAAAAAGACATCATAACACATTTTCATATTTAAAAAAACAAGAATGAATTTCATAATGACAGAAGAAATTTAAAAAATGGATTAAATTTAAATTATAATAAAAAATAGATTATAAAATTCACTAGGCAAATGTAAACCAATTTCATTAGAAAAATATCATATATCAAGATAATCACAACAAGTAACACATATATCTTCCCTATGGAAAAATAGTTTCAGTTTATAAGATCATCAAATATCTCATAATTAGTGATCATAAAAACAAGTGTACACATGTCCCTCGAGCTAATGTTAAATAAAACTGATAAACAATCCATTAGTGATATAATCTACCTAACTAGGTTTTTTTGATGTTTCATCATCAATAGGATTCTATGAAATGATCATCCTAACGTGATTACCCCAAATAAAAAACTAAATACACAATCTCCAATATTAATAATCAATTAATTTAAAAACTGAAAATAATTTTATTTCAGATTATTCATCATTCAAAATTCAATCTCCAACTTTATATTGTCAAAATTACAACTCTCTTTAAAAACCAATACAAAGTTTTGGGTTGATTTTATACATTTTCAATAAAAACACAATCAATGGGTTTAATTGTTCAAATTTAATCCAATTGTGTCAAGAAAAAAAAATTTCAAATCATTTCATAAATTTCTTCAATTATAATATATTCCCCAACTATGAATTCAAATCGAAATGGGTGGTTTTCACCAAAATTACATTAACATTCAAATAATGAAATTAAAATATACAAATAATGGTGTTCATAAATTACATGAATTCTATTTAAATCAATTAAGAAAATCTCGAATTAATAACATATCCAATATTAAACCAAATGATCATTAATTAATCCTAAAATAAAATATCAACACCTAGAGTAGGATACTTCAATGTAGAACAACAGGGAAAAATATAATAAAATCAAACCAGTATTCAATATTCAATTAAATAAAATTTTAGATAACAGATCAACATTATGATAAAGCACTCTATAAAGAAGAGACAAATAGGGAGAGAGAGAAGACACCCAAGAGGAGACACACTTACATAGAAGATATCAAATGAAAAATTCTACATGTATTTGTTCCGCGGAATGGTTTTTAGTAGTCAAAATTTACCCTTCACAGAATCTAAATGCTTGGAATCCATGTTAGGTTGAATTGGGGTCGACCAATATCATAAACTATTGTTCATGAAATTTTTAATAATTCATCTTGGAAAAAATATACCACACACATGATTTATCATAGGGAATTACGTTGACTAAAAAATTATATACCCTACATTTCTGCACCCTCAGGTCTCATAATTTATGGCTTGTAGTTTCAACTTGGTGGGTGTAATGTTTTCCAAACCATTACCCAACGACTCAAACCCTCACTATCAAAAATCCCTCTAACCAATGATGGTGAAATGATGGACGAGACATAATGACCACTGATTACCACATCTTGTAGTTCCTGACCAAGTGACTAGCAGCATTAGGAAAAAATTTAAAAATATTACAGTCACTAAAAAATAAAAATGAATTGGATCAAGAGATTGGATAATGAATGAAAAACAATCTCTAGTTGATAAAATAATCATAAGACAAACACCATCCCAAAATTATTGAATAAAATAAAAATGATACATGTAAAAGTCTTGAAACTAATTACCAAAACTACAAGTCTATATACCTGACTGAAAAATAACTTCATCCTAGAGAGAAATGTTCACTCATATCTCCAATATCCTTCTAGAAATTGGAAAATAAATAGTATAATAATGGTGATCATAATTGGTATACTCAGAAGGGACATAAAAACGGCCACATGTGAATATGTAAAAAAATAAAAATAATCAACATGTGATCAAATAGTAGAACCAACAAGCCCCTATATAGGTAACCAAACGAAACCCATCCTCAAAATGGATCACTAAACCAATCAAACATACAGTATAGTAATATAATATTCAGATTATGAAAAATAAATGCACAACTTTTCCTCTTCCCCAACTAATTTTCTAATCTTATTCCCCAGCATCGAAGGTCCTATATTCCCATCACATAAAAACATATCACATAATATCCCACATGTACACACCCTTGAAACATGTGGAATCAAATCATATCACCCACACAATCCTTACCAACAAAACAAATCACACAATTCATATGCAATGACAACTACAATTGGACATCTAATATCATCCTGGAGACACATGGCAGCTCACATCACACTTTATCCCATAGACCAATGTGAAAACACATTAGATATCACTAGAAAACACCTTGGCCACATATCACATCCCACCCAAATAATCATAGTCCTATATAGAATTTTTGATGGAGGGCAAAAGGATAGGGGTAATTATTACTACCTTCCATGGTGTCTAGGAAAACACTTGGATCCTAGAACCTCAATGTGTTGGATAGGTTATACAACTCGGGTGAGGCGTGTATAAAATTATCACTAAAATGCATTATATAAAGATATAAAACAATTCCCAACATAAGTTTTCATATCAACTACCCTAAATAAAACCACACGACACCCACGTACGTTAACTCATTATATAATGGATGATGCCACCAGTAAATGAAACAAACCACACAACTGCCACAAAATCCACACAAAATTTTTAACATTCAGCTAACGGATTCCACCACTATAATTCAATTTCCTTGTCATTTAAAATTAAAAAAAATTAAATTTATTCAATGAAATTGAATCTAGTAATAAAATTTCAATTTCCACATAATTATATATAATTTGAAACTCATTAATTTATTCATTTTATTCGACATCATTAATTATTCCACTTCTACCCAATAAAATAACATAACCAAGAAATATAAAAACTACCAAACACAACACATCCACTATTTTCATCATGCCACATCAATCAATACACATTACCACACAAAACCATGTCTCTTATCTATCATGCAACTACAACTTCCACATACCAAAACCACTCCTACACAACTTTTCAATGGCATCCATTGTGCTATAACCACCGAACGATAAACATTGCACCACATTCACTACAATAAAACACTATTCCATGTCACACAACTACGCACATGTAATGAACCAATTATCCTCATGTGACTAGTTTGAGAAAATATAGTTCTCAGGGAGTTCATAGGGGAGGAATTGGATTCAAGTGGGAGTTTTTCAAAAATCAAGTTTCACTAAAAAGATGGCACACAGAAATGGTGGAACTGTAACGGTTTCACCATAATGGAGAAACCGTAATGGTGGCACACTGAAATGGTGGAACAATAACATTGTAACCATATTGGTGGCATCGTGACATCGGCACATAGGAATTTTGACTCACCCTATTCCAAATCTCTAGTTTTATATGTTTTATCCAAATTCCGCTCCTTTTAAATTTAATTTGACGTAAACCATGTGTAAACATATTATCTGGTAATCAATAAGGGTGTTTCAAATCGTATTACGTATATATTTAATATCTTCATGTTTCATAGATATTGATATATTCATGCTATGTGATCTTGACCACATTCCCATATAAAAGACTTTTGATACAATTCTTCCATTCATATAGGGTCTAGATTTTCAAAGCCAATGATCATACCTTCCCATGTGTTTCCATTCCATCACAATGTGCATAAACCCCTACTCTGTAGATGACTAATGTGCATGTCCTACAGGCCACTCAAGATCTATTTTCATGGTTTCTCCTAATAATCCCCAGATCACATATTTAGGTCAAAAGAGAGTATAGGCCGCTTAATCTTTCATATATAGATTCATCTGCATCTCATTAATTGTGTATAATGAGGGTCTGATGTAGTAGTCTATCATTGTGAGAATGGATAAATCCAAATGAAAAAATATAATTAGAATTAATAAATGGGGGTTATGATAGATGTTGATGTTGTGCTGTTTTATTATTATTAATTTTCTTGAGGATGTGTCCTAGTATGGGTTGTAAGGCCTTCTGAAAATCATGGTCATTGGTTTTATTTTCATTCCCACCAGTGCAGTTATATATTTGTTAGTGATTCTTTCTTAAATTTATGGAACACTAAATCTTCTTGATAACATATATATGTTAAAATAAACTGATTTCCCATGATCAAACTTATTCTGTGATCAGCCCAATTATTTAATGTGGAATTAAATTACCCCTTTTGATAAATAACAATAATATTGGATTAAAGGTGTGGTTGTTTACATTGTTTGATTTGGTTTTGTGAATTGGAGGGTTTTGTAAATTTTTTGTTGGTAAACTTTTTATGGGTACCTTGGTGGATAGAGGGAACGGTCATGTGAATGGGTAAGGGTATGTTTGTGTAGCGGGGATTCTATTTGGCGGTGTTATGTTGTGAGATTTTTTTATGAGGTGGTACAGTAGGAGTGACCATATATTTGTATGAGTAATTGAGTGATTGTGGACTAGATGGAATCTTTATGCAGTTTGACCACTTCTAGGAAGTTGTTGGATAGCAGGGTTGTAAGACTAGGTTGTTTCATGGGTTCATGTTTATATCTTTTTCGGTTGTGGTGTTGTTGTGAAGTGGGGCTACAGGTTTGGTTGTGAGATCATGATGGAGGGGTATAACCATGAATAATGGTAGTTGGTAGTGGTTGAAAAAGTATCTAGGAAGAATGGGGTATGAAGTGGGACAATAGGTTAGTTGTTCTCTATTTTATTATGAATGTGTATTAAAATTTATTTCATTACCTTGGTCCTTACATCCACGATTCCATGGATGTGTTTTTTGTCCTTTAGTCATCTAAAAATGTTTAAGGTTGTTGTTCTAGTTATTTTCACCCGGATGTGCTAGGATAAAATTACATGAACTAGTAAATTAAAGAATTTAAAATGGTTAAATGAAAATAAGTTAGGCTTGTGTTTAATTTAGGTTTTTTGTGTGGTTTTGCAGATGGGGTTAGTAGAAAATGTAGTTCTGGTTTGAGTAGCAGTTTTTCTGAAACTGTGGGATGCGATGAGTGTTTACTTAAATATTTGTACAAAGTTTTATTCCTTTAGTGTTCTACACACACCACACACTTGTTGAGAACAATGTGTTGAAGACCCTAATTTCATGTGGGAGGTGACTTTTTACAACATACTTGAATAGGGAGGATGGTTGGTTATTAACATTCTTCCCCGCACCCTCTTCTGGGTGCTTACCTCTCGAGTGTATCTGAGTAGTTTGTAATGTCTTGAAGATTACCACATCCCAAGATCATTCATATTGGTTGTGGTGTGGGTGGGAGGCCTAGGTGTTTGTGGTCAAGGATTTTTTCACATGTGTCTTGGGGATGAGTCCCATCTATTTTCTAGTGAGAGGTGTGGTCATTGTGGGCTAGGTGACTATGGGTGGGAAGTGTGGTGAGGTTATGGCCTAGGTGTCTACGAGATGAATTTCAATGTGGTTTGAGTCCCATGTGTATGCGGAATGGTTGGGGAAATGAGAATTCATTTTGTAAGTGGTGTATAATTAAGAAGTTATCCATATGGAATGAGTAGATAACCCATGGGAAAGTGGTACGCGGCACCCAAATGTCATTTTTCAATTCATACTACATTTCCCAACATGTGTTACTGGGTGAGTGTGCCTTGGTAAGGCTGGGATGGTTAGTACACCATGTTACGTTCAATAATCATTTAATATTTTTCATAAGAGAATTCGTATGTTACCCCACTTGTGGATGGTTGGATTTAGTTTTCCTTTATAGTATAGTTGTATGATCACCCTATAACATTTATATATTTTTAGGATTGCAGGGGGTCATGGAGGACTTTGTGGGACATTACTAACATCGGATTGTGATAATTGATTTTCTGCAATTTAGTCTCTTTCATTTCATCCTTCCATTGGTTCATTTGTTTTACCTTTTTCGTAGTTTTCATTTTAAATCAGTCATGGGATATAATTTTATTTTCATTATATAAATTTTTGTCATTTTTTGGAATTTTTACCATCATATATTCAGAACCTATTTTTATTAATAATTGAAATTCTGTACATGTTGCGAGAGATTCTAAACCCTTGGTGGTAGTCACCACTCCAGGTCCTATTAAAGGTGGGACACTGTAGTTATGATCTAACCTTCATCATGTACAATGAAGGGCATGTCACATTGTTCTCCCTTCCTTCATCAGGATGACGTTGGGAAATGAATAAATGCTATCAGAGAAGATGGTTGAGAGATAAGATGGAGAGTGGGGATAGGAACACTGATAATTACATGGGATGGTATAGAAACTGTGTTTGGAAATCATTGTGTGTGAGATAGGCCAGAGAACACCTGTTATAACCATGTATTTTAGGTACCCACTATCGTCTGATGCATGGACTTTGTGCCAATTGAATGACCATGTTTGGATACACTATCTGTGGGGTATAACCCCTATGAATGTTACATGAATAATAGTGACTTCGTTTGTTGTGTGTATTTTTTTATTATAATTTAATATAAATAATGTGTTAAAATGGATTTAAAGGAAAATTTTCATACTATCCTGGCATAACATTTCCTTCATTAAAATTATCAGTGATGACAATTGGATGTCTCCCACAAGGGGAATGAGTAGTTATGGAGCAAAATGCGGACATGGTTTATCAGTGGAAGGAAGATCAAGAGGAGGAAAATGACTTATGGAAAATGACTCTTGTGTTAACTAGTAGTAGGACCTAGGGAAGTCTGATGGAAGACTTTCGAAAATATTTGAGGTATGTCTTCAGGAGATGAAAATCACCTTTACCGTGATCCATTCATTAAGGGAGTACTCGGATCCTCTCACAGTGAGCCAAATTTGAGGAGTGGCATTTCAATTTTGAAAGATTTACATCAGAGAGAGAAAGGATGCCAATTTTTAATGAGAATAAATTGAGAGGGGATCCCACAAAAGTTTTCTTTCCCACGATGATTAAGGATAAAAATACACAAGAGCTACTCTCCCTCTAGTAGGACAGTATTATAGTCAGTAATATGAGGATCATGTTCTAGGATCTCCTACACATTGCTCAGGATATCTTTCCGAATGAGGAGTCTTGGGTGAGAAGCTTCTAGGTGGAACTACATCCTTATCTTCTGTATGTATTCACTAGCATTACCCTATAAAATTACATATAAGTTCAGAATAAGATAAATGTGTTAGAGAGGAAAATATTTTTGAGAGGTGTAGTGTGAGAGGGGAGAAAACTGAGATCATCAATGTTTAACGTTGTTAGCAGAACATTTATGGTTTTGATCTTCTTGTCCACAACCATTACCCATGGGCTCTGGACATATGTATTTTGTCGATGAAGGTCATGGATAGACTCAGAGATAGAGTCTAGATTGAGCATTGTATGGTGGGGGTGGTTAGGTTCAGCTACTGCCTCAGTAGTATATGTTATCGATCAGACATTTCAAGCAGTAGGGGCAGTGGGCTGCCACTTCATCGAAGCTAAATGTTGCATGAGGATAATGACGTCGGTTTTCTATTCAGGGACCTCAACTAGGGAATGGTCAACGTGGTTTTTGAAAGTATATGGATATTAGAATGGATCTTAGGATGTTTTACACCTCCTTGGTAGTAGTTCTAGTGGGGCTAGATGGTATTCGAGGTACGATCAGTCTGTTTAGTACTACTGCATGTGCTTTTTTTTGATTAAGGAGATTCTCACTTCATTGTTGCACCCATTCAAGCACATAACATTGTAATATATGTACAGATAAATTCCATTCCAATACTATTTAGAACACCAATTCGAGGTCAGACTAGTTTGTTTGATGTTTTCCCGACATGTCAATAGATGTTGGGGCCACATTAGTTCAGGGAGGATCTTCTTCAGCTTCAAATATGGAAATATGATGTCATCCTAGGTATTAGCATGATTTTTTGGTGAATGATTTTATCAAATCCTTCTGAAGAAGTGTTTTGTTATCCAGTGTGAATGGAAAACATGTAGTTTTTTGGTTAGCGGAGCTATCAAGTGGGATGTCAGTGCATGCAACCCCTTTTAACCTTATCAGTCGAGGTATTAGTGCGATAAACAGACATAGAGATGGTGGATGTTTCAAGAGTTGATAGGGAGTTCCATGATATTTTAAATGAATGGGTTGTTACTCTACCCCCTCTTTGTGGAGTTTATTTTTGAATAGACATTCAATCTAGTGCCCATCAGATTTCGATGGATACCAATTTCATATTGGCTTTTTTGTTTCAAATTTTACAGATACATGTTGTTGACCTGATGAAAATGGTTTTTATCTGGTTGTGATTGTAATCATGAGGTGATCCAGTATTGTTTGCGAAGAAGTAAGATGGTGGCCTAAGGCTATTCATAGACTATTAGAGATTGAATCAGGTAATGGTTAATAACAATTACCCTCTCCAAATAATAGATGATATTTTCAACCTATTTAGGGAATCATGTTGGTTCTAAATGATCGATCTGCGATTTGAATATCACTAGTTGAGGGTTATGGAGGGTGACATCCTAAAGACTACCTTCATGTGTAGGTACGGGAACATTGAGTTCATGGTTATGACCTACAACATTATTATTCCACCAGTTGTATTTATGGATCTTATGAACCTTGTATTATTCATATTCCTAGAACAGTTTTGTGTGTGTTCATTGAAGATATTCTAATTTTCCCAAATTCATAGGAGGATCAGGCTGTGCACCTCATCATAGTCTTGGTGGTCCTCTAGCACCACCATCTCTATTTGAAGTTATCCAAGTGCATGTTCTGGATGCGAGAGGCTCACATTCTTTCACATGTCATGTCTCAACATGGGATTGTAGTGTACCCATCAAATATGGATGTGGTTGTTATTTGTTCACTATCCAATAATGTGGAAGAAGATTGTAGCATCATGCGTCTAGAAAGATATTACCAGAAGTTTATACATGAATTATCTCATGTTACAACTCCATTGATATCTATAACAAGAAAATAATATGCCTTACTATAGAGAGAGTAGTTTCTAGAAGCATTCAACTACCCATAAGAGAAACTAGTCAACGCTCTAATGCATAGGTATCTAGATGAAGAGGTAACGATTGAGGTGTTTATTAAATCTTTTGTTCTAGGTTTTGGATGTGTGCTGAGGCAGTAATGGGGAGTGATCTTTTATGGGTCTAGGAATTTACATTTAAATGAACATAAATATTCAACCCTTTATCAGGAGCCTATAGTGGGCCTATTCGCACTGAATATGAGGTGAAATTACCTCATTAGAGAATTCATTTATGTTATCATGAGATTCAAGATAATGAGGTATATAATCTCTCAACAAGACCATAACCAGTTTAAATGAAGGTGGGAGGAGTTTCTCCAGGAATATGATATAGAGATCTCTTAAATCTCAAGAATAGGGAATGTGTTGAACGATTCCTTATGAAGGAAGTCATAGAATAATGTAGATTGGGAATTACCAAATGCTTGGAAGGAAATGGATATGTTGGCCTCTTTACATAATTCTATGATACTGGATGATGTCATAAGATTTCTTTTTCATATGAAATTATTGTCTTCCATGATGTGGCAGGTGGAGGGGTGTCAGTGGGGAGACATAGAAACTGATGTGATGTGTGATCACACATTCTAGGGTGATACTCTATAGGAATGGTGGGAGAATAGTGAAAACATGATATTTTTCCATGGGAAGCTCTTGGTCCCAATGGAAATTTTTGATGTTTTTCTCGGTGAGTTCCATAGCTCATCCAAGGTAGTGTATCCAGGTGTTTCTAAAATGTATTGAGGATTAAGTTAATAGTTGTTGTGGAATAAGGTGAAGCTAGTGGTGGTGGAGATTGTGGACGGGTGCCTAGTGTGTTCATTGATGAACGTTGAGAAATGTTTTCCTGGTGGACTTGTATATCCCTTAGATGTTCCCGGGTGGAATTATGATTCCATATCGATGGATCTCTTTAAAGGATTTCCCATGAAACGTGAAGATGAGATACTCATTTGGTATTACCGGATCAAATGAAGAAATTAGATAACTCATTATTGATCAATGAGTCGAGCGGAATGGTTTCCTTAGTACAGGCAGATGTTGATGTGGTGGTGCACCTTCATGGAGTTAGAAGATACATTTTCTCAGATCAGGAATCACATTTTACATCATGAGTCAATACGGGATTCTATCATGCCTTTGGCAATCAGTTACACCTCTACACAAATTTCCTCCCTTAGATAGATGGACTGATAGAGAGGACCATCCATATGTTGGAGGAAATGTTACAGGTATGTGTTCTAGAGTTTAGTGGGTATTGGGTGCGACCTTTTTTCTTTGTAGAGATTGGATACACTGATTTCTATCTCTATTTAACTTAAATGAATCCATTCGAATATCTATAAGTGAGGCAGTTTAATTATACATTATGGTGGATGGATTTTGGGGAGGAGGATATCCTTTGTCCTTATGTTGTGAAAAGTATATTGGAGATTGTGATGCGTGTAACTGAGAGGATGAATTTAGAACATGACTGAAAGAAGTCATTTTCCAATCATAAGAGGAGGAATTTAGAGTTTGAGGTTGGGGACCATATTTTAATTAGGATATTCTCTCTACATGGGAATCAGAGCTTTGGATGATGGATAAATATTTATACCATGTTTATTGGACCTTTCATGGTGTCGAGACAAGTTGGTGAGGTGGCATATTAGTTTGCATTACCACAACAGTTGGAGAGGATCCACTACGTCTTCCATGTCTCTTTGCTTCATTGGTATCTACACAATTACCCTTTCATCATTTAAATGGGTGAGTTGGATATTGATAATGACGTGAAATTTGTTGTGTGAACAGTACGAATCGAGGATCGTGAGGAAAAGGTGCTTCGTCGATCAATCATTCAATTGGTTCGTGTGTAATGTAGGAATGGTGGAATCCATGACAATACTAGTGAGCGAAAGACAAATATGTTTTCCCAGTTCCCAGAGTTGTTAATATTTTTGTTTATGTATTTTAGTTAGTGCATTTCTTTTTTGATGTACTACTTGAAAAGGTTTTTTATCAGACGCGTTGTTTCCTTTTTATCAGTTTCGGGTGATATGTACTGACATGTGGAGATGGGAGGACCAAATTCTTAATCGAGACACATTAATGTAGATTCGATTAAATCCTTGTGGGTGAATCTGTGCCTCCTAGAGGTGATAGTGTAATGACATGGAGTAAGGGATTCACAGTTCTATATGTCTGAGTAGTGGGATCTTAGTGTTTGTAAAGATATTCGGGAGATAGATTACATTGAGGTGTTTCTAGGTGTATGGGTTTTCACTAATGTTTTTGAATAAGACAAGGTATTTGGTCCCGTAATGGTACCATACAGGGTGGTGGTTTTCACCACTCTTTTTTTGTTTGGTTATAAATTATTAGTTATGAGAATATATTGAGCGTTATTTGATGTAATGGCCTATATTTCTGATAACCTTTACTTGGTGAATATCAAGTTCTTTTGGTGCTCTTTGGGTTGCAGTTGATTATTTCAGGAGTTTTCCAAAAAAATCAAATTTCACCAAATGGTTTCACCGAAACAGTGGCACTGTAATAGTAGTGAACTAAAATAATGGCACACTGAAATGATGGAATGGTAACTGTGGATCTGTTATGATCGTACAACAAAACAATGTCACTATAAAGGTGTTACCATGTTTCTCCTTAAACATTCTTATATTCATGTTGTATGATCATGACCATCATCCCATGTCAATTAATTTTTATCCCATTCATCCTTTATTATAGGATATGGATGTTTAGTTATTGGTATCATCCCTCTATAGTGTGTTTGCATTCCATCTTGGTGTGCCTAAATCCTTTCACACTAGACGAGTTGTGCACCTATTCCAGAGCCCCATCATAATCATTTTTCATGGAGTTTCCTACTACTCATGTTATCCCTTATATTTTCACATAGTGTTTTTGTTTCCTATTGTTTCATGTAAGGATTATTAATCCTTTCATTATTTGTGTATCATGTGAATTGGAAGTAGTAATTTTTCTTTTTGAGAATGGATAAATCCAAATTTATCAAATATAATTATAATTAATAAATATGATAAGGGGGATCTGTTGATGATGTATTGTCTATTTTGATCATTATCTTGGATGAGGATGTGATCTTTTGAGGAATGTGGGGAAGTATGAAAATCATAGTCATAGGTTCTATTTTCTTGGGGAACTGGTGGTGTCATTTATTTTTTATAATGATTTGATAATTTGTTGTAACATAAAGTATTTTTAATCGTGTATACTTGGTTAAAAATATGGATTCCCCAGGATAAAATATATTTTGTGATCACCCATATTATTTAATTTGTAATTATAGAACCCCACAGGCTACATCTGAAAACGAATGGTTTTATGGTGTTTTTGAGTGTTGTGTTTTTTGTCTTTTTGTGTTTTTAACTTCACGGGGGTTTTCTAATGTTTCTATTTGTAAACATTATATATGTACAAGGGGTGGATAGAGGTAAGAGACCTATGTATGTAGAAGGTATGTTTTTTCAACAGGGTTACTATTTGGTGGTTTTTTGTTGTGGGGTTTTGTAGTGGCGGTATAGGAATCGTGATAGAATATTAGGTTGAGAGATTGACTGATTGTGGAATGGATGGACTTGTTCTGCATTGGGATTAATTCTGTCTAGTGGTTTGGAAGTAGTATTGCAGGAGTAGTTTGTTTCATCACTTTATGCTTATAGGTGTGGTGGGTGTGTTTTGTGTGTAGTGGGACTATCAGGTTTGGTTTCATGGGCATGATTAAGTGGCATAACATTTTAGAATGATAGTTGGTATTGGTTGAATGGGTATATGTAAAGATGTTGGTGTGCAGTGGTATTGTAGATTTTTTTCTCTATTATTTTTATGAATGGGGTGTTAAAATGGATTTCCAAACATCGGTCCCAAATTCCTTGTTTCCTTTTGTAGTGTTTAATGGACATTAGCCTTCTAAAACTGGTTGTACATGTTGTTCGTGATAGTTACCCTGGGTAGTATGGTAATAAATTAATGACAACCCATTCATTAATGAATGGAAGGTGGTTAATTTAAAATGGGATAGTCTTGTGTTGCATTATGGCTATTTTTGTGGTTGTCCATATAGGTTTGATGGGAAATGTGGTTTTGTATGGGCTAATTTTTTGTTTGAAATATCAAATGGGGTTGAGTTTTAACTCTTACTTTTGTATAAATTATTGTTCCATGTGATTTCTATATGAAACCCACCATTGATGAGCACCATGTGCTGAGCACCCCCATTTCATGGTGGAGGGTGTATTTCCAAACATCCTAATGGGAGGATGGATTGATGTTCTGTGAATTTCTTCCTCGAATCCTCTTCCAGGTTCTTACTACTAGTTCATATTCTGGAAAACTATAATGACATGAAGTTTACTATATCCAACAATCATTTGGATAGGTTGGGGTGTGGGTGAGAGGGATACATGTTTGAGGGCTGGGATTGTTTCCCTAATGTATTTAGGATGATGCCTCGTTTTTTTCATGTGACTGGTTTTGTTGTTGTAGCCTAGGTGTACATTTTTTGTAATGTGTGTAGTGGTTGTGGGCCAGGTGTCTATGGGTTGGATTTTTGAGTGGTATGTGGCCCAGGTGTGTAGGGAAATTTTCTGGAAATGGGACTTTTTTTGGACGTTTGGTAGCACTAAGCCATTAGACATTAGTAATAATCAGATTACTAGTGGGAAATTAGTGTAGAGTACCCAAATGTTAATGTGAATATACTACTACATTACAAGACTTACTTTATTTGGTGACTGTGACATGATTAGGGTGGGATGGTTATTACTAGATGGTATTTAACCTGGAGTTCTACTATTCCCCTAAAAGTTCATTAGTATGTTCTCTCACGTGTTCATGACTGGATTTTTTTCCTACTAAGTATAATTCTTTGCTCATCTAATGATATAAAACAGTTTTGTGGTTTCAAGGAGGTCTTGGAGGACCGTGCTGGACATTAATTACTCGGGCGTTGGGATAGTTTTGGTGTACTTGTTTAGTCTCTTTCGTTTGGTTCATTCTTTGGTGCTATGGTTATAATTGAGTCATCGTTTACATCTAATTAATACATGGGTTGGATTTTGGATTCCTTTATATAAGGCTTTTGTGTGGTTTTGGATTTTTACCATATTATCATCCTTTCATATTTTCATTCAAAAGAGTAATTCCTTCCATTTTGGAAGAGGTTCTATACCATTGGTTCTAGTCGCCACTCAATAGCATATTGAAGGTGGGACACAGAGGGTCATTATCTCTCCATCAACTAGAAGAAGGAAGGGCATTGAACTTTATTGTACCTTCCCTCATCTTGATGAAGGTGGGACCTGATACCACATCACATCCATGCCAACAAACAATGACATCACTATCCAACATGTTGTATAACCTAACTATTTACAAACATCATTTCAATAGAATCACACACAATCCGTTTTTTTATTTTATTGAATATTCACATTGACGGTAAGTGATAACCTATAAACTAGTCCTAATTCTTCAAGTCACACTCTCAAAACCAACATTACAAAATTCAAATATCAAAATGATAAAACAGAACAAAATCATCATACCAAGACCATCATCATTCACCTGTTTCAAAATTCAAAGCATCATCACTTCATATCACGCGAGCGGATTGAGAAAACTGCATTGACTGCAACTGTCTACACTGCGTCTCCATCATCCCATCCACCATGAAAAGCCGCAACAAACACCAAAAAACTTGATAAATACATCACGTCATCAAGTACTACATCCTCCATGCCTCGACACCGCCTTACGAAGACCATGAGCAATGTATTACTGTAGATTCAAACTTCAACCTCTCCATCATCCAATCAGGAAATCACCTTCGAATCGGATGGAAATCCAAAAACGTGAAAATACTTCAGAATCAAGCCATATGAACAAACAACAGGCACACAAAAAAATAAAAACCAAACCATCGAGAGAACCCTCTAATTCCATTACCAACATAGACACATCATCCTTTAAAAAATTGACCATCAAGCATACCAATGAAGAACAAACCCAATCCATTGATATGAACTACAAAAAATATATTGCTACAGAAAACATCGATGATGATGAAGGACACACCTCCTATAAAGTCATCGACCGAAAAAGAATCACATCCATAAACCTCTTGAATCCACTACTGGACACCGAAAGGGAGATCGGTGAGGGAGAAATAAGCCACAACAGAGCTTGTAGAAGAAGAGTCCCCACGAATATTTTTTTCCTCGCACGGAACCACCAACCCCGACTGTCGAATCCACCATGAACATGGTCGAGCTCCTGGGACACTGACACGATTCAACCTACACATCCCAAACCTCCCCGAGAAAACTAGGGCACCTAATCAAAGTGGGGTTGGAAATGCGGTAACCGGAAGGGAAGAGAAGAGGAAAACCGATGGGGCCTCAACAAGGAGACAAGAATGCATACTGAGGAGTGAGAGATCATAGGGAAGAAAGGAATTAAAGAAGATAAATGATGACTTGAAAATCAAACCCGAGAAATAGGGGAAAGAGCCCTAGATCGAGAAAGGATTTTCAGGGAGAGGAATAAAACCATCGACATATCTGAATCCAGATGCGAAATATATGCACTAGATCATACCCCTTGGTCGCTACACAAACAAGGGAAGAAGACACACTCCGAAGAGGGAACACTGAGAGACAAGATGTCAGAAAGAGAGGCCACAACTCCAAGATATGCAACAATCAAGAGGTAGCATCAGAATGAACATGAATAGGAGGAAGCCAACTAGGAGGAATATAGCGAGAAGGATGCCGCTACATCATGGGGGAAGAAACCCTAAAAGGAGAGGAACTGTGCTCGAGAGAGAGAACCAGGAGAGAAAGGATACATATCTTCCCATCCATCCATTTTAGAAGAATCACAATCCATAGAAAACATCAAAAAAGGCACATCCACACTCAACAATAAAACATCCCATTATCACATTTGTTTAAGAAATTTTTTATGTTACTTCTTTATAATTACATGTCTATTATCACTCAAACCACATTCCATGATAAAAAAATTATTATCCAAATATATATTAATTAATATTTTTTTTCAGGGTGTGAGCACAAAACAACAAAACAATGGTCAAAAAATCATAAAAACTATATCACAAGAAAGTCTTCCAATAACCACTATATTATAAATTAGAATCATGAATGTGTGAACATATAATGAAGATGTAACCAAACTACAAAACAAAAGATAACTCTCTATACCCTTCATTTTTGACATCGCAATTAATTATATGATTATGATGACCCTTAATATCCACCAAATGGTAATAAAATACATGAAATTCCCACACATAGTATGTAAAAAGTTTGATAATGAGGATACCTTATCTCAATGAAGATTTCAAATTATGATACTTAAAAGAAGGTAGATGATAAAACCACCTATGAAAAACCACTACATTGTGATTAATTTTTATGGGAACTCATAGAACACTTTGTTTATATGTCCATATAAAATCACTTAAGATTTCATATCACTGAATGAAATAAACCAAAACATAATTTTCATTTACCTAAATCTAAACGATTTGTTTTGAATAACCCCAAATTACACCGACAACTAGTGATATCCATAATGAAAATATATCATTATGATCCAACTAACTCATCTCAACCATTAAAATATTTAATTGATCCCTGTATTAGGGTAAGGATTCAGGAAAATTACATGATTCATGCTATGTCTACCAATAAACAATCTCGATCATTAGTCTACTGTTGTGTAGTGCAACACATGATAAACCCTACAATAATATACTGGGCAAGATGAAATCCCTCAACCTCAGGACATCCACTTGTATCCTTATCTCACAAAAATCCTTGGGCTCCACCCGATATAAAGACATTGAAATCAATGACAAACTATTATGTAACTCTACCACAAACATGTCATCGAATCGATGAGATAATGTAATAAACTCCAATAGAAAACTATTTAAGAACTCTAAAAAACCTATAGAACCCCCTATCATTAGATTTTACATAAATATCTACCAAATTATAAAAAAAAACGCTTAACATTCCTACCAAAAAATCAATAACCTATATCCCCAATAAATTCTACTCATTGGACATCCATGTCTGAAAACACAACTCATCTCTAAGAGAGTTTGATGGCACTATAAATATAATAGATAAAATTCATTCAAGTATAATACCATAAGGAAGTGACTTCAATTACAACAAACCTCCCACTAATTGGTGTCACCCCATCACCAGTCTACATTCGTAGAACACATTAAATAATGAATCCTAGCCTCAAACCAACATTGATAATACCAAGGGCACTAGAATCCTCTCAACATCTGGTCCTATCATTTGAAGCAAAGACGGAGAAACATAAGTGTGAGTGTTTAGAATAAAATCAAGGCATAAACAATTATACTCAACACATTGATCATACTTAAAAAACTCCTACATATACTAGCATGCTTTCTATAATCCATGCGTCATTCAATTCCCATACCCTATACCTCTATTTTTTTATCCGCCACAGATGTGGTAAATCGTGGTTCCCTATTGATTGATTCAACAATGAGTATTACCTCTACTAACACTACCTTTTTTCAGATACCAAAATCTTGCATGTCCTCCCATCTAAAATGCCCTCCACCTTATGTAGTCAGTCACTCATCCTGGAGGTGACCCTATATCCTTTATATTTTTCATGAAAATGGAAAACACTCAAATGCTCCTCAGAACCCACTTTTCCATAATGGTCAGGATGGAAATGGTCAAGGTTGTTTTACCCACATAATGACAAACTGACTACATGAACACATGTACCCACTACAAAAATCCATGTTCCTTTGAAAACTCAGATGTATACACCATTGGGGATCAACTCTAAAAGAATATATCATCATGATGAAAACATCATTTTAAAAAAACCAGAGATATTTAAGGAGTGTCAATGGTGTGAACTATACCTAATTACAGGACGAGAAGACTATTTTATATGTCAATCACTCATGACATCATCTAGAAAAACATCATGGGTAATGATAAGGAGAACCTTCAACATAAAACCATTTTCCAACATGCCCAGAATCACCCGCTGAGGGAACTAAGCTCTTGAATATTGGATGAAATCATCATCAACAACAGAAAATCACCCAAAAATACATTTGATAGTTGGTTCAGAACTAATTTCCACCTAATGGTCTTCATGAAAGAGTATCCACCACTAACTCACATCTTCATACATCTGACTAGCTTCTAGCTGAATCCAACACTTATATCTTACTCAGATTTGACTTAAAAAGATCATGATCTGATCTATACTGATCATTATCTCCAAATATGAGGCAAACCATTCATAGTAATCCAAAACCTATCCTTGAAAGACATTTAATGCCTACAACCATGCATCATCCTCATATACCAGGTTTATCCATGAACAATCTAATAGATTATCCAACTAAACCAAAACTACCTAAGAAACTCATAGGAGATGAATGTGTTCCATTATAGAATTTATGTAATCATATTATTCCCATTACAATGGAATTTTATCATGGATTATTTAAATTTTATTGATTTTATTTTCCCAAAACACCAAATTAAAATATGAAGTCAATTCAACATGATTCCTCAACCACTCCAAGGACAATACACTACCGATAGTTACACCTCACATGGTCTTTCAATAATATCAGAG
Organism: Viscum album; assembly: GCA_963277665.1. Taxonomy (NCBI): domain Eukaryota; kingdom Viridiplantae; phylum Streptophyta; class Magnoliopsida; order Santalales; family Viscaceae; genus Viscum; species Viscum album. The sequence continues at coordinate 262,068,438 of OY728122.1, read as the reverse complement.
CATGTGCACTTGATTATGTGGGGCCTAAAAATCTCATGTTCTAGCTAGTCTTACTTACCCACATCACACAAAATTATCAATTAACAGTGATTCCATAAAAACCATGTAATCCTCATTGTGACAAAATAAAAACACCATCATATCCATCAACCATACCCTTATGAAATAAATACATGGTGACCCCATCCCACTAAGGTAGACACAATGAATGAAGAGATATAATTACACCATTATCCCACATCTAATTGGCCCTAGGTTGGTGACCACCACTAAGGGTATAATAATCTCACCATATGAGAGGAATTACTCTATATAAATGAAAAATATTTTGAGATATTGAAAACAAACACCAACCAAATCCAATTGAATATTTAAAGGAAATCCAAAAATCTTCACAAAATATATGATGAAAATAAAATTCATACTTATAAATGTATCAAAATTTAATATCAAAAGGACATGTCTCTATTAACGACTCAATAGAAACTCTAATCTGGATTGAAATATCCAGGTTGGTCTAAATATTCCACCTAGAATCCTGAAAAATGTATATTTACATATCGTGATAACAACAATTCTACTCAGTAGGGACATAACCAAGGCCTCAAGTACACATGTTAAAATAGGATACTAATTCACTAGTTATCAAACCATAAAACCAAAAACTATTTACATAGGTAATTAAATGAAACCTTACATCACAATGGCTCACTCCCCAATTAAATTATCCAACGTAATAATATAATATCTAGAATGAATTAAAATTGGGAACCTCTTTACCTCATCCACACTAACATTATTCTCTCATTCCGTAATGTCATAAGTATTATAATACCTTTCCATACACACATATCCCATCACATCCCACCAACACAAAAATGGGACTCACATCACATCACACCATATCACAGCCGCACACACCTGGGCCACAAAACACAATCGACACATTACAACCACAAGACACTTTGGATCACATATCACAATTAATCCTAAAGATAATAGGGACCACACATCCTAGCTAACCCTAAAGGCACATGGGACCACAAGTCACATATAGACAAAAAAATATATGTGCCCCATATAACATTCCCCAAAATGACTCCTTGTCAAACACATGACTTCTAATGGATGTGTGGGGGAGTGGGAGTAGCTATCCATCAATATTAGTACCTTTTTTGCACTCTAGAAAACACTTGGAAAAAATATAAGGGAATTGGTAAGGGTATCCAACTATGGAGGGGTGTATAAAAATTACATATACAAATCATATATAGACATAACACAAATTACCCATCATATAGTTTAATATCAACAACACTATAACAAACTGTATCACCCCTAGTACCATAAGTCACCCTAAAAAACTGATGCAACTATTACATAAAACACATCACACAACCAACACAAATGCTACGCAACATTTTCCACTATTAGCTTAAAATTTCCACCAATTTTATTCATTATCCTTTTTATTTGACATTATATAACATAATAAATTTATTCAGTTAAATTTAATCCATTATTAACATTTCAATTAACACCACATTATATTTAATTACAAACTCAATCATTTATTCATTTCATTTTGAATTGTAAATCATTCTACTACATCCCATGAAACAAATATAACGACACCTCACAACTATCACCATAGTTGTACACATCCACCATCATCATAATGTCAAATCAACCAAACCATATAGCCACTAAACCACCACATATCTCATCCAACATAAATCCAAAAAAACCAAAATCCAACCCACTATATCCCAGAAAATATTCCACTGCATTATTTCCATGTCTACTATGATATAACCTCTTCTGCAAAACCATTTTCCACAACTATTGTTCCATAACATCTGCACCACATCTCACAACTTGCTACATCACATCAATGAAAACCAAACACTTCATCACTTACCTAAACACCACATATCCCATTAAATCACAAAAATCAGTGCACAATAGCCACATGATACAAAAAACATCACGATAAGAAAAACCACAAACAATAAAAACAAATCCCAATTTCACATTTAATCATTAAATTTATCACATTAATTATTTATAAAAGAATGTGTATTATCACAGAAACCATAATTTTGGGGAAACCATCTATTATCGAAATATACATTAATTAATGTTTTATCTAGGTTTAATAACACAACAACATAGTATGGGTCATCAGATCATGAAGGATACAATACAAGAAAATCATCCAATAGACTCTATTTTCAAAATTGTAAAATTGGAATCCATGAAAACATTAATAAAATATAAAACGAGAAAACCATGAAATAATAACCAATACTTATCTATTTTACAAATATCGATTAATTTTCTACTAATATAAAACCTTACTCTCACCCCAACGGTAGGAAAAATAATTTAAATCCCACATGTAGCATGTAAATTTGGTGAGAACAACGATCCCCTACATCAATTAATGATTATGATCTCACATCACACCCAGGGTGAATAAGAAACCACCCAAAAAACATCAATAAAAAAGATATTGTATTGTCTTCCAGCATTGAACCCTAAGATCATAAAAAATATACCCAAATAAGTAATACACACCATACCAAACCACCCCAAGGATCTCTAAAGAAGAACAGAAATTGAACAGATGAGAACAGAGAGTGAAATAACCATAGATTGATGAAGGGAATCAGGGGATCAAATATAGGATTCCCAGGATCAATCCTTATTGATGGAATCCCAATACACCACAAGTGAACAATGTTGGTTTCCTGGAATGAGAGAGAGTTCATAAGGGCCCAAATGATTAATGAATCACTAAATAAGGGAATTACATGATGTAAAATCCCCTTTCATAACATGTGCTGATTGGGGTTCAATTTTTCTAAAACAATATCACATTTTTATTATTTATCCCATAAAATCTCAATATCATTAACCATCCCTACACTAGTCATGATACACTTTTTATCATATTGAAAATTTTACATAGGGTATATTCCATCTACTATAATATTTTAAACAGCCAACAACTCTAAGGCCACTATATGCGTCCTCCAAAAACCACCAATACCCAAAAAAATTAAATGTAATAGATCAAGAAGGCATGGAAAATTACAGTCACTATCCAAGGATCCACTAGTTTCATTCATGGGGAACGCAGTTTGGTCAAACCATGTTCCAAATATTTACCAGCCAAAAAACTAGAAAAAATTTCCAATGCAACCTAAATAAACAAAAGAAAAGACCCACCCAATGCCTGATTAAAATAATTATCAGTGATTACCCAATCAAAAGTAACATTATTTTACAACCTCTATACTATAGAATATTTCTATCCCTAAAATTACAAAAAAAAATAATTCTTATTGATAGGATGAGGCCACTACTCTCATCATTTCCTCATGATGAAATGTCTTTTGTGGATCAGAATTATTCTTCCATACCACAAGAGAACAAGGTATCATCCCCTGTAGCAGAATAATTATCATATAGTCAACAATACTTAATGGATTATATATCACAGATAAATCATGTTCAACATCAAGATCCACTCATCTAATGAAATGATATTGGTTAGAAAGATATTTTCGTAACTATGATACATGATACATGTTACATATCTACAACAATAATAATGGAATATATAAATTTTATGCCACATTTCTCACCTTCTAAAAAACCACTAATAATCATAAAAAATGATTTTAATATTTCCATTACCTCATAATCCATCAATAAAAAATAAGTCGATTCTTTAAAATACCAAAAAACCAATTATAAACACAAATGATCGATGATGATGATTAAAATAATATTTGTACCTGATTTTTTAGGTCAAAATTTTTTAACTAATCAAAACAATATATGAATATGAATTATAAAAAAATATTTATCCACATAATATGTTTTACATGTATCCACCAAAAAAAAAAGACTTTCTTTTATGGAAAACATGTCCTCAAAAGGAGCCATTATGACTGAGGTCTAGTAACTGCTTTTATAAGGGTGATCAAGAAGTCCCAAATTGTCCTGAAAATGCCCATAAAAATGTAGGATATAAGCATGAATCATATCATGATGAATATATATACCCCCTCATTCATAATATAAATTTTTATATAAAATTACATACTAAAAAAAACATCATATCTCATTTCCTCTTAGAGATATCTCCAATATAGAAAAGTAAAGAGATGATCTACATAAGAGACTATAGCATATTGAACTCCATGAAAATAAATGTCATTATCATGGTTTTATAATATTAAAGTAGATCATGAGATAAATGTCGTAGAAACACCTTTTGAGGATTAATGATCAGAAATATTATGGTTACTGAGGGTATTTTTGGAGACATTCCCCTTTGAGAAAATTATGGGTTATTTGTTTTATGATTCCTATTGTGAGGTATGAAATAAAAATTGAGGTTAAAACATGTTATGGTTACTTTTGAGGATTTTATTTCATTTTTTCAATGTTATTAAAATAGTAAATGTTTTGAAATGGGGAAAAACAGACCATGTGACAACTCGTCACGTCGCACAATGTTACGAGAATCAAAACCACAACCAAATAGAGATAAGGGAACATGGCCCACCACTGGCCTATATGATGACCAGAGTTATTATAACTTATTAATTTTAACTAATTAAATATATGTATTACAAATAAATTATTTTTTGGAACATTTGTTTTATTAAATGGATCTCTTTTGTATAGGAATATTATTTGGTGACTAAGTGATAAATGTAAATTTGGAAAAAGTTCACTCTTTTGGGAAAAAAATATCCCTATGGAAAATAGAATACTATTGGATTTTATTTGAGACTTAATGATTTAGTTTTGTAGTGGAAGAATATATAAATTTAATTGTGGACTTATAGGCATTAGTTTATTTATGTAAATGATTAACCTTTCATGGAGAATATCTGATCAGTTTAATTATATTTTAGTATGAGACATTAACTGTGATCTAATTTATTTGGAGATACATGTAAAAAAATTAGCTTGTAATACTTTGTTATCAAATTAATCATGGTCTTTTGTTTCAATCATAGTCTGGATTTTCATGAAGAATTTTAAAGACATTTGTTTGTTGAATGGACTTTTGCATATTCTTTATCGAATTTTGGAGATTATGTGTCATATCTATTTTATAGGGGACTATTATTTTTGAGTATTATCTGATTTTGTACTATTAATTTTGGTTTTTCATTACAATTATAGAAATGATGAAAAGATAGTTAATATTTTTTGGATAATGGGATTCTCCATAAGATTATTCTAGAGCTTCAATGGTGACAATATCATATTGAATACTAATAGTATAATGAATATATGTGTTTGTGGTTGAAATTTATTAAACAATGGAACTCTATTTGACAAGTAACTATGATTCCTTATATTATTATTCAATATCATAAATTTTTTTCAACATTATGAAAAGGACCATAAAAAAATTTGTTTATTTTTCTATCTGTGGAATTAAATACCATTTATTCCCTCACCAATTTGTGTTTTTGAGATTGTTAACTTTCTTCTGTTCCTGATTTCTATCACTCTCCATCGTTTCTATATTGTTAATTTTTAATCTATATTCATGATTTCATACATGGAATCCTAGTGTGTGTTATATCAGGTGACCTTTTAACTCTCTTTTTTTCTATTAATGTGATATTTTTTTGGCTGTTTTTCTAATGGGAAATTTTAAATAAAAATTTTGAGCTATATTTTGAAATTGCGAGGAAGGAATTTCCAAAAGTGGGGAATGGTGTAATGACCAATGTATTTATAAAAAACATATTCTCATATATATTAATATTTATGAAGAAGAAATTAATAATACCATAAAGAGTAACCTTTGTCTGATAGCATACTTGATACACAACCACATATGTCTCCAAAATATTATGTTGCACACAATTTGGAGTTATAGTGTAAAATAATACAATATAAAAATATTATTTTGAAAGGAATTTAATGCCTAAATGTGGTATTAGTGGGAATGAATGGTATTAACTATATTATTATTTAAATATTTTTTAAATTTTAATTTAATTTATCCTATGAATTTTAGGGAAATTAAATGAGAAAGTATCCAATTTTAATCATAAAATACTCTAATATTTTAGAAAAGAATATGTTACTGCATTTGATGGTAAACCCATTTAAAAATAATTCTATCACTCTTATATGTTAAATTTGAAATAAAAATTTATTTTAGAATATGGAAATGAAAAATTACATTGGTTAAAATTTTGGTATATATTTCTGATTAAATACATTTTTTAATGATTAGTGAAAAATATTTCATTTTAATTCAGAACTCCCTTTTCGTATAATTTATTTATATATATAGATTAACTTTTTAATTTGTGGAAAAGTGAAATTGGATTATATTTCAACAGTTTTACCCAATTTTGTTTCCTTAAAGGTATATTCAAATTTAAATTGGATATAAAAAGATATCAATATTTTTATTGTTTTTACTTCTTAAAAACCCGCTCTCTAGTTATGCCAATGATAAAAAATTTAAAATTGATTTATGAAACTTTATTGTTTTTTATTATTAAAAATTTCTTACATATATTCAGTAATATATTTTAATTTATCTAAATAGATACCTTTTAATTTGGACATTTTGAATTGTAACTTTGGTAATATATATTTACGATAGTTAAAGGTAAATCAGGTAAATTAGGGTAACAGTTAATATTATAAGGTTTATAAATTTACATTAACCCGAATGAAAATCAAGTTGTATGAATAAATATCGACCCATATCACTTATTCATTGGAATTTATGAAATTAATGGACTTTATTTCATTAATGTGATGTGATTTTTATTATAACAAAACAAAGTGACAACATGTCACACTCTTATCTCTAATAAGTATAATAATTTTAATGTAGATATATAATCGACAAAACATAAAAAAAATGGTCTATAGAAATCCTAAAATTTTATAAACATAAAAAAATTATCTATAATTTGTAGAGATAAATAACATCCATAAATATAGACACAACAGTGATATAATAATTATTTCATTAAAATAAATATCAAAAAATGAAATTATAAATATTAAAATAAATATTATATGACATAATTAATCTCATCCCCAATTTTTTTAGATGACTATTACATGTTATTATTGTGTAAATGTATTTTGTCTTATTAATCGTGTTTTTTTTAATTTTAAAAAAGTAAATTATAAATATTAACAAAATATACATAATTCGTAACAAAAAATATAAAAAAGTTTATTAAATTTTTTATAATTATTAAATATATAAGACTTAGTAAAATTTATATGATAAGTCCCAATATTTCATATATGGAACTTTTTTGTGTCTTGTAAAATGTAATGATAATTAAATTAACCTAATAAGTGTAAATTATAAAATATCATGGTATGATTAAAAAGTGTAAAATAACGGTTAAACAAATATCATAAGGGTTAAAAAATATTCAAAACTTATCAAATTTTAGTTAAATTCTAGATATTCTACCCATTATGAACTTATATTTAAAATAAATTATATTGGGACCATTATAAATAGAAAATATATTTATAATAAAATAATATTTCAAGACTATAATAATGTGCCCCTCTTCCCTCTTATAAAAGGAAACTAGCTCTAACCACGTACTCACACCTCTCATGCCACCTATCTCATAAGAATTATACAAATATAATATCAAAGAAACCATTCCTTCTTCATATAAAACTAAACTTGTGAAAAAGTTAATTGAAGGATGCCTTTTTGCTAAAATTAACTGGTGTAACCCGATTTAGAGGTAGTGACTTCTTAATGTTAAACTCTGTTGTTTTCAATCATTACACTCTATTATCTTCTTATTCAATGATTACATAACAGAACTAGTATTCAAAATATAGTTTGGTGTTTCTTGTAGAAATATTATAATGAAATATATTGAATCCTCTATCTAATGTATAAGAACATACTGTTTTTGGGTACGACAAACTACTGCCTCAAGAAACAATGATTGTTCAATTTTCTCCTACCAGCTCTCATGGATTCCATTATGATGAAACTGTATATATATATTATATATATTATATAAATTATTTCTTCATTATTGGGTAATTTATATTGATAACTTACCATTATATGTTTTTCTTATGGAAATATAGTAATTTCATTTGAGAATGTGTGGACTACCACCCCTTCAAAGTGATGTTACTCATTTATATGATACAAGGAATTTTTAAAGGATGTAATAAATGTAATTATTTATCATATATAACCTAAGTATTATACATTATTTTTATATACCCATGTATCATTTAGAATTAATTTCATTAATATGACAACGAAATGTAAGTAGTGTTTATGCGTATTTACAGCCTACCATTTGAATGAATAGTGCATTTAATTTTGTATCTATAAATGTTATTGAATATTATAAATAATTTTATTCTGGATATATAGGCTATTAACGTCTTGAATAATATTCTAATGATATTTTTATTATGACCACATAGATAATATTTATCAAAATAATTTCATTTCTGAGGGAAGTAACAAAGATCGAAAAAAACATAAGATTTGAACTAAAAAAATAACTAATTGCAATTATATGGTAATCAGTTATATAAAATGAAAAATAAACCTGAAATAATTATAAATAAAGTCTAAATAAACATAATATTATTATTTAGTAAAGTAATGGATGAAAAGGACAAGTCAGAATTAAGGTAAGGGTGCTTCTTAATCTTATTTCCATTCTTTGGGTTAATCTTTCCATTCATGATTATTTCATTCCATAATTATGTGAGAAATATCATTTCATAACAAATCATATAATTATACATTATTTATGTGTATTCATGTTATGTTTAGATATTTGATCTCTTTAATTAACAAAATTATCTGTATATGGGAATTTCAAAACTCAATTTATACTTATTGTGTTTTACACATACTTCATTGAATATATTATGCCAAGATTGTGTCTGGAATCACAGTTTATTTATTTATGTTATAATATTCATTTTTTTTTGTGAAAATACTGTTTCTACACATAATAACCCCTTTGATAAATTGTTGAATCAATTATAAATACATTGTAAGGGAAATCTTAACTGCATATAATTTAATTAATTTAAATATCAACATCATTGGTTTTGTTTTTCCAAGAATATGTGTGAATGAACTATGATTGTTTTACAATAGATATCCATCTATGATGGGCGTATTAATTTTTTTACAAGTAATTATTTGATTTATTAATCTTTAACATAAGGATATGATATTTATAATATATTTCATTTCAACTTATATTCCAAGGAGACTAATTTTTGTATACACCAATTCACATTAATATTTTGTATACACATCCCATTTACATATTATATAGTGAATCTCACTATTTTAAGGATACTATTTGTTTTTTTAATGTTACTAATTAATTATTATTTTTATTCATGTATTTTATTATGTGTTGAGGAACTCTATATTTTAAACATCATTTTAAATGTTTTGATGATTTATTCTTTTAAATCATCCTCCTTCATATCCATATTCTCAAAATTATTTTCAAGACTTATTTAGAAGGACATGTATGTTTTTATGTGTAAATTCCTTTAAAATATTCAATTTCCTAATGGATACTTTGATTCAAAAACAATTTTTTAAAATTTTTTAAACATGTTTTAAAATTGGATTAATTATACAAATTACCTTGAATGTTTTTCTATACTCATCATGAAAATAATTTCTCTCATTTATTTATCTATTATTTATTTATGTTTACAATAAAAATTTACCATATTATATTAATATAATATTTTTTAATTTATGATTTGCGTATTGTAATGAAGAAATGTGATTTCAAGTGGAAATTTTATTTTTACATTTATGGGTTGCTTATGTGTTATGATTAGGTTTGGGTTCTTGTTCATTGCTCAAGTATACAGATGGTTACCTAATAAACCAAGGGTGGGTTTTTAACACCCCGAGCTTCCACGATACGCTTCTCATTCAATAATGCAATAGCTTGAATTATATGCAACTTTGAGTTCTAAAACACCGCGACTAATCAAAGTAGCCGTTATGAATAGTAATAACCACTTTTTAAAACTATATAAATTTTATATTTGAAAATGGACTTCATTTTTGTATTCGTAATATCGAAATTATCCTAAGTTTAATTTTTTGTAACTTTCTGAGAACTTCCAATTTTTTTATGAATAGTGATAAATACTTAAAACAACTTTTTTAATCAAAATAATTTATTGTGATAAATTATACTATTTAGTGGTTTTAAAGTATAATTAGAATATATTTTTACCATTTTATCCAATGGTGGTCATTATAATTAATTTAACATTGAAATTGGACATAAACAATTGCCAATCTTTTGATATAAATTGTTTCTTAAAAACACGCTATTTGTTGTGACAGCGGGAATTGATTATAAAATTAATGAATGAAACTTATATGTTTGGAATTTTGTAAAATATACATCATTTTTGAATTCGGAATATCAATTATAGCTTAGGGTGAAATTTTGGCATTGTTCTGAAAAACTTAAATTTTTGATGAATAGTGAAACCACTAAGTGGAAGTTAAATAACTGATTTTTCGTTTAAATGAAATATGACCACTTCTGTGGTTTTATTTTCAAAAATCCGACATAAATGGTTTTCATTAAGAAGTAAAATGTGGTTCAATGAGATTAAAATAATTTTTGGTGAATAGTAACTTTTAAGTTCTTAATCGCGATTAGAGGTAATTAATGTAGTTTAAGGTAAAAATAATGTTTTAATAATATGAGATGAGCTTGACACTTGTCCTACTCCTATTGTATGAGTCATGGCCGACCAATAAAACCCATGGGTCAACATGGGGTCCCCATGGAGACACTTTAGTTGGAAAATGACATTAATATATATTTATTTAATGTTAAAATTAAATTTACACAAACATGAGTTGTTTTACTAAAAAAGTTTTTAAGTGGGGTTACACAAGTCCAAATTTTGACTATAAATATTCATTAGAAAGCTAAAAATATTTCATACATCATAGTATTTTTTTTATAATTTTTAGACATTAAATAAATTAAATTATTTATGACATCATTATGATGCAGCGATGACCTCATTATTTAACGATTTAAATAAAATGAGAAGATAATGCAAAATACAAGGCTTACACTTGTCCAGAGCCTATTGGATGAGGATATTTCTAACCCTTATCACCTTATATACGAATTATATAAGTGTGAAACCTTTATAATCCGAAAAGCATTGTATAATAATGTAACATTTCAATCTTTCCAAAAGAGCCCCTCCTCTCCTCTTATAAAAGGCCCCCACCTCTCCCACCTTATTCACACCTTCAAGCCATTTGTCTCGGCCAACCTCTGCCCCAATACTCTCCCAACTTCCCCCTCTTACTCCTAGAAGCCTCACTTTGGGCAGAACTCTTCTCAAAGAAGCCTTTGGCTCAAATCAAAAAGAGTTACCCGATTTTGAGGTAATGTCTTCTCTAATGTTGTTTTGTTTTATTTTTCATCTCCAACCCCCTAAAATCTTTTTATTAATTTATTTTGTAACAACACCAGTATCCTCAATATACTAGGATGTTTTTATAAGAAGGATTCGAGCTACACTTACACACACCTACATCTAATGGTTAAGGAACATACGGTTTCTGTGGATGGAGAATTTCTGCCTCACGAAATGATGATTGTTCAACACTCATATACCACCTTCAAAGGTGGCCATTAAGATGTCACTATCTTTATATATGATATATAATGTGTTTATGTTTTACTTATGCTTTTGTATTTCTCATTTATGGAATAATTTATGATTTCCATTATTGGTAAAACGCGATAATTTCATTTTAGGAATTGCGGACTACCGCCCCCTCAAAGTGATTTGAATCGTTAATGCCATGTGTGGGATGTATAAAGGATGGAGTAAATGGTATTATACACTATATTATACTGGAATTATATTATACATTTATATAATTATGATTTCGTTCCATTAAATATGAAATTGAGATGAAAGTAGCGTTCATTCGTACGTACGGCTTACCGTCTCCATGAACGGTGCATTTCATTTCCTACCTCTAAATGTTATGTAATATTATAAATGAATGTATATACTGGATATATAAGATATATATGAAATCTAAATCATGAATATAATTCTGGAGATAATGGATATTCTACCACATAAACAACTTGTAATTATAAGAAGTTTATTGTTGACTCAAGTACCAAAGATCGACAAAACGACCCTTATTAACTTAAATAATTACATAATGTCCATATCATTGTAATAAGTGATATAATAGGGATAATGAAATTGAAAATGGTTCTTAATAAGGTATATATTAACTCTAGTTTATTATTCATGAGGTTAAATAACGGTTGAGTCAAGTCAGACATGAGGTAAGGGAACTTCTTAACCTGATTTCCATTCTTTGTGTTAATCACCTACTTTCAAATTATGTCATGATATTATTATGTCCTATCTTGTATTTTTACATTATTTATGTGTAATTATAGTGAATACACATTATAGATGTACATTATTTTAAAAAATGCTCTTTTTAAGGATTCGTCTCAATCCCCTTTCATTGAGGAATATTTGGTTTTATACACAACTTTCTTTTATACGGTGTATAAACCCTTTTGACTTTTACGTTTAATCAAATGGAATCTTTTTATACGAAGCGTTTTGATAAACGACAAAAGGGAATGTTTTTCTTTCCGTACTTATGCGGTGACAACGACTTCTCCGCCGCTGTGACCATTATTTGAGTTTCGGCTTCCTCTACAAGCCATCATTTTTTTAATGAAAAATAAATACAAAGTTTTAACTTTATTTTAGTTTGGTATTGAAAATGGTTTTTAAAGAGGTTTTATTATATCAATTTGTTTTATTGATATCTTGTGATTGAAATGTGGAAATGTTATGTTTCCTTTATGCATGTTTTATGTGATACGATTATGTTATGGTTTATGATATGTTTAAAAATATTCATATGAGGAATGCATTGGACTTAATAAGTGACGGGTGGAGCCCGCTATAGCTCCTCGATGAATCGGAAGGTCTCATGAGACAAACTAGTGTCTTGGCACGAGGCCTTCACAAAATCTTATTTGTGGTCTTGGCACGAGGCCTTGACTACGTGGTTATGATAGTCTGGCATTATGAATTCCATCATTATGAAAGTGGTTATTGATATTTCATGTGATTATTCAACCAGTAGAATATCCATGTGAATAAGTAAATGGCATTATCTCATTTTACTTTTTCAATATTATGTTGAAGTTCATGTTTAAAAGGCTTTTTTTAGTTATACATTGCCTTAAATGTTAATGTTTATTTATGAAAGCTCCCGCATTATTGTTATCCTTACTGAGCATCTGAGCTCACCCCTTTCAATGTTTTAATATTTTCCAGGATGTGAAGAAGTATTTTATGAATGACATGCAGGGATAGTCAGAAGAGGATATGAGTGTGGACTATGGAGACTTTGTTATTGTAGTTTTTCAATTTATGATGTAATGTAACGTTTACGAATGTATCTAGTGTTTCCAAGGCTACTAAACTAATCATTCTTTCGAGACTTGATCTTTTGTGATCATTCCAATGTTACGAAGTAATGCACCGACTCTGGGTAGCTGGGGTCGGGGCATTACAGTTGGTATCAGAGGCAGTTTAGTACTAACCTTGGAAGCTAGATTTTGATAAACTCTGATTAGAGCACATATCCCGAAGATAGACTTTGAGGATTAGTATAGAAGAACTTCCTAGAATTTTGTTATTGTGGAGATTTTGTGAGTTTTCCAAGAAATACATCCCTGTCTGGATACGAGCACGTAGAGGCAGCTCTGGAACAGATGTACCTAGGGGTAAAACTCGAAAACACCGCTTTGAGCTAGACTCGAACGGGAACTGGTGCACGACAACGGGCCTTGATGCACTCTTTGTTACGACACTCCCGAGGGATATGCTTAGGATAACTCTCATTTTCTTTCCAAATCATTATGAATGGTTTATGAGTATATACTTCCTCAAATAAAACCTTTTTATGATTATGGATTATATCCATAAATAGTTCAATTTATGTTAAGTATTTTACAAGTATGGAATTATGTATTTTGATTCATAAACTAATCTAGTTTATGCCATTGTATAGAAATGGCGCCCAGTAGAAGGAATGTGAACTCCAACATTACGTATGATCCAAAGAGTAAGAAGGATCGTATCTTTAACGGTTTTAAGACAACATTTCGAAGGGAAATAGTCTCCCATGCGTTCTCAACATATGAAGAAATAGTATCATGTGTTAATAAGATAAGTAATGAATTCTCTGAGTCCTATGGCTTTGAAGCGAAGCAAGAGACGAAACGGATGGAAGAGAGAATGATGGATAAAGGGATGAGGGGAAAGAAGAATTTTCCAATATGTGGTAATTGTGGGAAGAAACATCATGGAACTTGCCTAAAGGGAATGGGAGTTTGTTATAAGTGTAGAGAAAAAGGACACAAAGTGCGTGACTGCAAGGGTAAGAAAATGGTTTCAAATGTACAATGCTTCTTCTGCAAGGATTGGGGACACTACACAAACCAATGTCCAAATCATCAGAGTATGCCCCAAATGATGTTATTGGATAATAATCAAGTTATGATACTACCACATATGAGGAGTAATGATTAGAGTTCTTATGTTGTTATTTAAGAATTTTGTAATTTGAGTGTTGTATCAATGATGTACTGGTTATAATAATTATGGAGTATATAAGGATTGTACTACAGTACTATTTCATCAAGGACTTGAGATTGTGTGGAACCAAGAAAAGTGACTCCCCAGTAGGTTAAATTTTTGGAAAATATATGGTTGAGAGAAAGATAAACCATAATATGGTTCTGATACTGAGATTGTGATTTCGGAATAAGACGTGATTGATTTGGATAAATTATATTGGATATACTTAACTTCCTTGAAACTGATTGATGTCTTGTATACATTTTTGGATAGAAGGAGTATATCTAGTATTCTATAAGGAATAAGGGATCATGGTAATTCAGTATGTTTAAAAAGAATACATGATGAAGGTGTTCACATGTTGTTACGTGGGAAAAAAGATCTTCATTATGTTTATCTTCCTTATAAAATTTGGACTGTGAGTTGGACAGAAGTATTTTGGATAACTATAAAGTTTGGAATGGATTAAGTTGATCTTTGGATAGTATTGTTTAAGGTTAAAGCATTTTTGAAGATTATTTTTGGAATATTATAATATTATAGTTTTAGGAAAAGGATAACCAGCAGGGTGGGGAATAACCCGTCGCGTCGGACAAAGCTGCAGGAATCGAACCCACAACCATAGTGCGACAGGCCTTTATTTCCTACCACTAGCCTACAGGAAGTCCCTGGTTATTAAAAAATAGTTTTACTAATCTAAATGGTATTTGTTAATATTTGGAACCTTATACAATTAGTATAAGTATAATATTTTTGAGTTCTATTATCTTTTTGAGTGAAAGATGAGTTGAAGTTTGAAACTCTAATTGTCAAGCATAAATATATATATACCTATCTCTTATTCAATGAATAAATTAATTCTTAAACTTTAGTAAAGGGATATTAAAATAAAAAATGTGTTATCCTAATACCTTATGTCTTGTTGAACTGATGATATTTTAAATCAACATAGATTGAAGGCTTTGAGGCCCTCAATTTGACAGTTGATTGTGATTGATGACCTCAATCACTCCCTACAAATATTTACGTTTTCCCTCCAATTATTTGTCTCTAATTGCCACCAATGTTCTCTTAATCGAGATCATAATTGGGTGGTGACTTTTTCATTTCCCTTTCCCTCTTATTAAGGCTAAATTTTATTAATCTTATTTCCGATGTGGGTTTTCCTCAAAGGTATTTTGTCTTTTTAACCTTTTATTTTCAAAGAAAAATTTCAAATTGCGAGGAAGAAATTTATTGAAGGAGGGGAGAATGTAACACCCCGAGCTACCACGATACGCTTCTCATTCAATAATGCAATAGCTTGCATTATACGCAACATCGAGTTCTAAAACACCGCGAATAATCAAAGTAGCCGTTATGAATAGTAATAACCACTTTTTAAAATTATAGAAATTTTATATTTGAAAATGGACTTCATTTTTGTATTCGTAATATCGAAAATTATCCTAAGTTTAATTTTTTGCAACTTTCTGAGAACATCCAATTTTTTATGAATAGTGATAAATACTTAAAACAACTTTTTTAATCAAAATAATTTATTGTGATAAATCATAATATTTAGTGGTTTTAAAGTATAATTAGAATATATTTTTACCATTTTATCCAATGGTGGTCATTAGAATTAATTTAACATTGAAATTAGACATAAACAATTGCCAATTTTTTGATATAAATTGTTTCTTAAAAACACGCTATTTATTGTGACAGTGGGAATTGATTATAAAATTAATGAATGAAACTTATATGTTTGGAATTTTGTAAAATAGAAATCATTTTTGAATTCGGAATATCAATTATAGCTTAGGGTGAAATTTTGGCATTGTTCTGAAAAACTTAAATTTTTTATGAATAGTGAAACCACTAAGTGGAAGTTAAATAACTGATTTTTCGTTTAAATGAAATATTACCACTTCTGTGGTTTGATTTTCAAAAATCCGACATACATGGTTTTCATTAATAAGTAAAATGTGGTTCAATGAGATTAAAATAATTTTTGGTGAATAGTAACTTTTAAGTTCTTAATCGCGATTGGAGGTAATTAGTGTAGTTTAAGGTAAAAATAATGTTTTAATAATATGAGATGAGCTTGACACTTGTCCTACTCCTATTGGATGAGTCATGGCCGACCAAGACAACCCATGGGTCAACTTGGGGACCCCATGGAGCCACTTTAGTTGGAAAATGACATTAATATATATTTATTTAATGTTAAAATTAAATTTACACAAACATGAGTTGTTTTACTAAAAAAGTTTTTAAGTGGGGTTACAGAAGTCCAAATTTTGACTATAAATATTCATTAGAAATATAAAAATATTTCCTACATCATAGTATTTTTTTTATAATTTTTAGACATTAAATAAATTAAATTATTTATGACATCATTATGATGCAGCGATGACCTCATTATTTAACAATTTAAATAAAATGAGAAGATAATGAAAAATCCAAGGCTTACACTCGTCCAAAGCCTATTGGATGAGGCGATTTATAACCCTTATCACCTTATCTACGAATTATATAAGTTTGGGACCTTTAGAATCCGAAAATCATTGTATAATAATGTAACATTTCAATCTTTCCAAAAGAGCCCCTCCTCTCCTCTTATAAAAGGCCCCCACCTCTCCCACCTTATTCACACCTTCAAGCCATTTGACTTGGCCAACCTCTGCCCAGATACTCTCCCAACTTCCCCCTATTACTCCTAGAAGCCTCACATTGGGCATAACACTTCTCAAAGAAGCCTTTGGCTCAAATCAAAAAGAGTTACCCGATTTTCAGGTAATGTCTTCTCTAATATTGTTTTGTTTTATTTTTCTTCTCCAACCCCCTAAACTCTTTTTATTCATTTCTTTTGTAACAACACCAGTATCCTCAATATACTAGGATGTTGTTATAAAAAGTATTCGAGCTACACTTACACACACCTAAATCTAATGGTTAAGGAACATACGGTTTCTGTGGATGGCGAATTTCTGCCTCACGAAATGATGATTGTTCAACACTCATATAACACCTTCAATGGTTGCCATTAAGATGTAACTATCTTTATATATGATATATAATGTGTTTATGTTTTACTTATGCTTCTGTATTTCTCATTTATGGCATACTTTATGATTTCCATTATGGGTAAAACGCGATAATTTCATTTTAGGAAGTGCGGACTACCGCCCCCTCAAAGTGATTTGAATCGTTAATGCCATATGTGGGATGTATAAAGGATGGAGTAAATGGTATTATACACTATATTATACTGGAATTATATTATACATTTATATCATTATGATTTCGTTCCATTAAATATGAAATTGAAATGAAAGTAGCGTTCATGCGTACGTACGGCTTACCGTCTCAATGAACGGTGCATTTCATTTCCTACCTCTAAATGTTATGTAATATTATAAATGAATGTATATACTGGATATATAAGATATATATGAAATCTAAATCATGAATATAATTCTGGAGATAATTGATATTCTACCACATAAACAACTTGTAATTATAAGAAGTTTATTGTTGACTCAAGTACCAAAGATCGACAAAATGACCGTTATTAACTTAAATAATTACATAATGTTCATATCATTGTAATAAGTGATATAATAGGGATAATGAAATTGAAAATGGTTCTTAATAAGGTATATATTAACTCTAGTTTATTATTCAGGAGGTTAAAGAACGGTTGAGTCAAGTCAGACACGAGGTAAGGGAACTTCTTAACCCGATTTCCATTCTTTGGGTTAATCTCCTACTTTCAAATTATGTCATGATATTATTATGTCCTATCTTGTATTTTTACATTATTTATGTGTACTTATAGTGAATACACATTATAGATGTACATTATATAAAGAAATGATCTTTTTAAGGATTCGTCTCAATCCCCTTTCATTGAGGCATATTTGGTTTTATACACAACTTTATTTTATACGGTGTATAAACCCCTTTGACTTTTACATTTATTCAAAAAGAATCTTTTTATACGAAGCGTTTTGATAAACGAAAAAAGGGAATGTTTTTCTTTCCGTACTTATGTGGCGACAACGAATTCTCCGCCGCCGTGACCATTATTTGAGTTTCGGCTTCCTCTACAAGCCATCATTTTTTTTAATGAAAAATAAATACAAAGTTTTAACTTTATTTTATTTTGGTATTGAAAATGGTTTTTAAAGAGTTTTTATTATATAAATGTGTTTTATTGATATCTTGTGATTGAAATGTGGAAATGTTATGTTTCCTTTATGCATGTTTTATGTGATACGATTATGTTATGGTTTATGATATTTTTAAAACTATTCATATGAGGAATGCATTGGACTTAATAAGTGACGGGTGGAGCCCGCTATAGCTCCTCGATGCATCGGCAGGTCTCATGAGACAAACTAGTGTCTTGGCACGAGGCCTTGACAAAATATTATTTGTGGTCTTGGCACGAGGCCTTGACTACATGGTTATGATAGTCTGGCATTATGCATTCCATCATTATGAAAGTGGTTATTGATATTGCATGTGATTATTCAACCAGTAGAATATCCATGTGAATAAGTAAATGGAATTATCTCATTTTACTTTTGCCATATTATGTTGAAGTTCATGTTTAAAAGGCTTTTGTTTTAGTTATACATTGCCTTAAATGTTAATGTTTATTTATGAAATCTTCCGCATTATTGTTATCCTTACTGAGCATCTGAGCTCACCCCTTTCAATGTTTTAATATTTTCCAGGATGTGAAGAAGTATTTTATGAATGACCTGCAGGGATAGTCAGAAGAGGATATGAGTGTGGACTATGGAGACTTTGTTATTGTAGTTTTTCACTTTATGATGTAATGTAACGTTTACGAATGTATCTATTGTTTCCAAGGATACTAAACTAATCGGTCTTTCGAGACTTGATCTTTTGTGATCATGCCAATGTTACGAAGTAATGCACTGACTCTGGGTAGCTGGGGTCTGGGCGTTATAGGGTGAGCCTATGATAGCTCTCAAATGTAATATGTAATGCGATGGAGATAATCATAATGGTTTCTCTTAATAGATTTAAGGAATACACGGTTATGGGTATTCCAAACGTAACCATGACAGTTACTACCTATATAGCTGTGAAACCAACAATGTAATTATGATATTGATACAACAAGTTACCAATATAATTTATGTTTTATAATTTCTGATGTAAAAGAAACTTTTAAGGAATCATAGGATTTCATAATGTTGGTTTAAGTTTTTATGTTATAAGGGTGAAAAGTTTGATTTTATGAAAATGTTTTCATTGGGTTTAAAATATTCATGGGATAATGTTTTGTTTTCTTTATTTTATATCCCTTAGTGAAAATGTTTGGCTCATTCCATGTTTTGGAAATGTTTTCAATAGGTTATAAAGAAGGGTAAGAGGAGATAATAAATCAAGATGAATGTTAGGAATATTTTTATCAAGGAAATATTTACTTTTTATTTTAAATTATATATTTTTTGAATGAATGGATTGTGAATAAAATTTACTACATTGTAATTTTTTTAGTTATTGTGTTATAATTATTACCTAATTCTCAATAACACTAAAGCTGAAAAGAAAATCCTCAATGTGAATTCATGGCAGAGCACAAGATAACTTACTATTTCATGTTGGTGCCTTATAACTAGTGCATCATGTGATTCACAATAGAATGTTTGCAATGGGATGTTTATACTCTAGGTTTGGGTTCTTTAGAATCGTGGTAAATATGAGCATGAGGGATTGGAGTATAAATATTGGGCAGAGTAGTAGTACCCATTTTTTATCACTTATTAGAAATCGAGATGACATTATATGGGTGGATTGTATTCATTATGGGAAAAATCATCCCATTTTTAATTTTCTTTTTAGGTATTATTTTTCTTCATTTTTGTTGGTATATTTATCCCTTCTATTTTCTAGGGTTTTTCATGAAAATGGTGTTTTTGGAGGATACACAGTGTGGAACATTGTTGGAACATGGTCCTTATAAACCATGAACTATCCTATATGAGACTGTCCACCCTTAAAATCGGTATTGTTTCTTCCAGACAACATGTTTCATAGGCGTTCTCCCTCCTAAGGAAAACTATGCAGCTCGTTGCCTCTTGGATAAAATAGACTGAGCAATTTACTATGAGTATTTTAGACTTTGAGGCCTAGTCATATGACATAATGAATTCTATAATATTTATTATTTTACCATTATACATTCCCTATAATCATAATTATGAATAATGTTTTTTGTGAATTTGGCCTTAAATAATCTATGATTAAACATGTAAGTCTCTTTTACACTCATTTCAATCATTTTATAGGTTCATCATCTTTCATATATTGATTTTCCTCTATGCATCAGGGTGGATTATCATGAATGTGTTGAAGTAAGGATAATTTTATTTATTCATGGTGTATATGGCATTATCATTAATTTATAGGGTACTATTTAGATTCTTTTGTGATTTCCTAGAAATTTTGGATGTTTTAAATATTGACATGGGTGAATCAATGGTTTAGCATTATTATATGTTTTTTTATTCATTCCTTGTTTCTTATATTTATTCTATTATTTACTTGTGTAATGTAAAATAATTTTTTAGGAATTTTATGGGTTTTTACGATTCGTAGATTGTTTTAGAAAAAGAAATAGTTTTTTCATGGTTATTTAATTGAGAAACATGTGTATGTGTGAAAATGGATTTTGAATATGGGTATAATATTGAAAATAGATGATTTTCATACATTCCTAAAATGTAGAAACAATATATATATATGTGTGTGTGTGGTAGATTTTTTTTATATTTTTTATGTTGTTGATTGGGTGAATGATTATGTTGTGTTTAATGTGACATGAAAAGTAAAACTAGTGCACAAATAGTGAATCCATGTATCTAAGAGGGAATTCTATGACAAGTACATTAGTCTGATTAGTTGGGTCGTTGCAAGATTCCCACTAAAAAAATTTATGCATCCACCAAAATAAAGAATGATGATGATTGTTGGACACTAGAAATTGGTAGGGGTTCCACTCTAGTAGAAAATGAATGCTGAAACTGTAGGTTATGATTTCTATTCCATTTTTCACTAGGATATTTTTTTCATAGGATATCACTATGTCAAAAGCCTTTATTAATTACTCGCGGGTCACTTATGATGTTTTACTGCCATTGTAATATGGTGGTCCTTACATTCATTATATCTTCAGGGATTTATTTTCCTGAAATTTTGTTCCATAGAATGTTTTCAATGAAATTTTCATAGTTTTGTTCAAAAAAATCATTTTATTTTGACATATAATGTAATGGAATGGAATGTATTTTGTGTGGATTATTATTGGTAATTATCTCACACCATAAAAACACACTTACATGTATGCAGGGCTTGATTTTTTTTACATAGATAAAATAAAAATCATTCCATGATTGTGATGGTGGATCTGGATTATAGTGGTTCTTCTTCATATATGTGTTGGTGGAGGGGGAATGACGGTGATATCCCTAATATTTCATAGTATTTTGGTTCTGTAGTTGGTTCCCAAAAAAATTTAGATATTTTAGTTATCTATTTAATAATATACACTATTAACATGGGAAACTTATACCTCTTTTTATTATTCTCATGGTTAATGATGTGATGTTTGACTCTTGTGAAATTTTTAAGGTAATTATTTATGGGTGAAAGAATTCCCAATGTATAATGTTGATACCCATTAAAATATTAGAAACCTATGGGGAGTGGGAAATCTTTATGTGATATGTCCTGACCTAGTTCGGGAGTCTGATCAGATAGAAACCTATGCTGGTTCGTGATTGCTTATACCACCGAAGTATGTTATTTCTTATGAGTAATAAATATTGATGATTCAATATTGTTGACAAAAGTATATTTGAATCAAGACCACACAAAATGTCTTTATTTTTTGTAATAATACCAATTTAATGATGCTACATTGGAATACGAGGGTTTTATGGGGAAAATATTTCCTATATCATTTTTTTACTGAGATAATTTTTTTGTGTGATATTATTTTTAATTCTGGGAATAAGGTAACAGCCCGATTTTTTTGATATTTTTAAATTTATTAATGTTATTGATTACATTTGTTCTATAAAACACCTTGTATTAATTATGCTTGATATACTATTAATATTATTATATAAATATGAAAATTATAAAAAATCCTTTAAATTAAATATCATGATTTAAAATATTTATTAATTTCATTATATGCATTTAAAATTTTTTTATCGACAAGAATATATTGATTTGTTTTTGTGAAAAAATAATCAAAATTTGGGAACATTTATAAAATTAATTCTACCAAATAAAATTCAAATTTTGAATCAATATATAAAAATTTTCATATTTAAAATATTATAGATTTTTTTTGAAAAGATTAAATTTTTAGTGAATATAAGAAAATACTGATTTTCATTAATATATTCCATATTTAAAGATTTTGTCAAGAAATATATTAGGTAAAAATGATTTAAAATTATAATTTTTGAAGTTATTTTATAATTAAACTGATTTTTTTAATTAGAATCTAATTCATACTAAATTTTATATTTAAATATTTAATAAAAATAAAAAATTTCACTTTAGAAAATTGTTTTTAAATATCATATATGGGATTAATTTTAAATTATATTTCTCCACTTATGTAGATGGAATTTAGAAAAAATATATTATATATCTAGAATAAATGTAATAAATATTTTATAACAAGGTGAAATTAATTTTTAGCCAAAATTATTAGTAAAAACTGAAATAAATTAATTAATGTGGATATAAAAAAACGGGATAACCTGGGGTTAAAATAAAATAATAAGGAATAAAATGAAATAAAAATTGTCACGACTTGTTTTGATTCCTTATATTTTTTAAATCCCAACAACGGTATGATATTTATCCATTTTTTACACTTTATCAATTTTTTAATTCGATAACACATTTTTATTTTCAAGAACACTAACAGAATCCTCTCCCCCAAGTATAAAATGGAATCACACCTAACTCAACATTAAAATTACTAAGCCTTTTGGATTTTAAAATACTAGAAAAAATCTAATCCTTACTCCCCTACTAACTTCATAGAGGCCTTATATTATTTGTAAACCCACTTAACAAATATTTATTTGTAAACCGACAGATGTTATGAAAAGAAGTCGTATCATTCATAAAGGAGCTTTATTTAATAAGTAATTCAACCATTTATTTCATTTATTATTAAAATATTATTAAATAATAACAATATTTTACCCCAAATAATGATATTAAATAATGTTAATTTCAAAACACACATCCATGACACCTTCCATGAAATGGGAAATGAAACTATTAATTATGTGTATGGTGGACTACCTCCTCACAACCCTATGTTGATAATTTCCCATCACCACCAGTCATAGTTATATATAATTACTAATACAAAGTACATATATTAAATATACTAAATAATCATACTTCTATAATTATTCTTACATATCTAAGTACATAAAATCCAATTATTTAAAAAATAAAAACATCTCTTTTGTGTATGGGTGTACTGCCGCCTCACTAAAGAAATGTGATTTGTTATATATTTTATTTTTACAATGGAGGTGATAAGTTATGTTTTAATTATGATTAATTATATATTATATATGTGTTTCTATAATGGAGATAATTCATTTACTTTTATTTCATTACATCTATCATGAAAATAGTAACTATGTTAATTTTTATATATGACCTACCATCTCTATGAATTGTGGTATTGTTTTTCTATATTTATCATTTATGGATAAATATATGTACATATATAATGAATAAATATGTTATTTATATAATACTAAATATTCTGGAGTTAATGAATCCCTGATCATTTTAAATGGCCATAAAATTCGAAACCACAATGGATCTATAAAATAGAGCAATGATTACCTAAAACATGATTTTAACAAGTATTTATAACAATTGAATAACAAATGGTTCTCTGTATATATAAATGATATGATTTATATGATTATTTTGATTTAATGGTTGTAGTGTATAACCTCATTTATTACATATGAGTTTTCAATATTGATGAATAATATCATGACAAGTGTAAGAGTTTTTTTTCTCACTTTTATTTACATGGACCTTATTCAATATTTACCACTTCTTTCTTCAATGTCATTTATATTATAATAATTCATTTATTTTATGATTAATTTAATGAAAATTATGATATATATTTATTCAATTGAGGATATATTTTTTATGAGGCTTTTGATTCAATAGTTTCTAATGTGATATTTTTCTAATAGAATATAATTGTTTATCATGTTTGTTAATGAATAATATTTTTATGATGAAATATTTTAATCTATTACAAATGAATAAAATGAATTATTTTTCATCATGTAATTTTTTTACAAAAACAATTCCACCAATTTCCCGTTCTTTGAGAACTAAATATATGAAATATTATTTTAAATAATTAACATTATTTCTCTCTTCTATGAAAAAAACATGTCCATAGATCTCCATTATGTAAAAAAATTCTTTAAAGATATTTTATACTATTAAATAATTAATATTTATAGAATTTTATATCCATGGAATAATTTTTCCAAAACAAATTAAAATGAATTTTCATACTATTTTATAAATAATTTCATTGGGTGTTTGATCAAAATGTGAAATGAATCATTAGTTTTACATGTATATCATCAATAGGTAACTAAAAAAAGATGAAAAATCCTTTATTTAATGATTAATTTAACAATTTACATGGTTATTTTAATATTTAAGGCTTTAAAAATTAAATATATATATATTTGAATCTTTCTTAAGGTATTTCAATTTATGAAGGATATTTTCATCATTAAATATTTCATGGGATTTTTCAGAATAATTATCTTTATAATATGACATATGTTAATGTTACATAATATTTTATGGGGATAAGATCCTATGATACCATACATAGTATTTCCCTTGATATATTTTTATTATGTTAACTAGATATTTGTCAATCACATTCATTTTCTACATGTTATTCTCTAATGAATTGATATGATTAAAATGAAACCCATTTATTTTTATGGATTCTTTTATGATGAATTTTTTATTATACAACACATATATATGGAATATATTATTGATGTGGCATATATATATCCCTACAATTAATTGGGTTATGATGGATAAATAATGAGTTAATTATGTTATGAGTGAACCTAATTTCATGTTCACAATTTCATTAATTAACCTAGTTTTCATGTCTATAAGAATTTGAAAAGTCATTGTTATCATGGTCATAATATAACATGTGCACATTTTTATTAGTTATATATGTTTATGGATGGTATTGATATCATGACAAAAAAATATTGATCCCTTATATATTTATAATTTCTCATAGAGATACGAGTTTATGTTATTTCCATATACTGATTATTTGGTTATTCTCTCATGGCCAACATTTATTTATTTATTTTATTATTCAAATCATATTAACATACTATATTTATTCCATGACCTGTGTTTATGATATATGATATTTAGGATATGGTTTAATATGTAATTCCTGGTTAATAATATCTTTTCTTATGTCATTCCAATGTTACAGTACATTCCTTCATTACAACACCTATGCCCGAATTTATATAGAGACGTATTGGTTATTGTTTCTATGGTGGGTCTTAAGAAAAATTCCAAATCACACATTATGTGGATGTTAAACTCTATTGTTTTCTTTTATGTATTTCACAACCACATCACCATTTTTTGGGTTACCCCAAATTAACCAATAAATATTTATAAAATAACACTTTAATTGTATTTTCTATATAAAAAATAAATGGAAAACTCATATAAATTTATTTTATGTATGAAATATATTTCTATTCAAATATTTTTCTTTATTAAACTATTAATTTTTTGTGTTATAATATTTTGATAATTTGTATGATAAAATGAAAGGAGAAAATCAACAATAAAAATAATAAATTCTATATATTAATTTTCTTGAGGAACACATTTCTTGTATTCATGAAACTATAGATTTTGAAAATTTACATTATTATTATTTGATAATAAATAAATTTGAGATAGTTTTACAATAATTTTAGTTTTTTTCTCAAATTTTTTTTGAAATGATTTTTATAAATTAATTAATGTCTATTCGAAATTCAACAATTATTGATGTCAGAATAAGTTTATATAATTTCTTTTTTCAACCCCCTCACACATGAATAATCTCATAATAGTATTAATTTAACCTTTAATGATAATGGATTCACCTTCTTAATAGAAAATATATTGGGTTTCTATGACCTACAAAATCTAAATTGGGGAGAAATGTTGAATTAATTATTATTTGAAAGAAAAATATTTATTTTCCAATATAATAATTTATTTATATTATTAAGTTTTATAATTAGGATAATCTTGATTAGTATCATGATGAATATAATTCATGTGTCTTTGATTAATTTAAAATTACAAAATCCTCAATGATATGGAAATACATGTTTATTTTATCATTTTATTCCTCTATTTAGTTATATATAATTTGGTGTATCTTTAATTGAAAATTAAATTATTAACTAATTTATAATATTTGTTTACAAGATAAAATATTTACTAAATAATTTACTGGTTATTATTAATACCTAATTTAATTGTGGGATAAAATAGTTTCTTTTTATTATTATTTCTTGAATTTGTTAAGTGATATTTTGTAATAAAATTGAAAGTTTATATTTTTCATAAATGAATAGTTATTAAATAAATATTCTAATATAATATAAACTTAAAAAAATTGATTACAATTTTTTACTACTTATATAGAAAATATTCTCCATTAATATTTATGATGATATTTTAAATATTTTATTTAACTTTTAATAGAAATTATTTTACATTTCAAACTATATTCACAGTTTCTCCCACCAAGATAGTAAATATTAGTAGTATTATTTGTTTTTATTTATATTATAGGAGTATATATTTTTTAATAAACTATATTTTATATTGTACAGAAAAAAAATTTCATTATAATTTTTTATATTGATGATGTTTTACATTCAATTTATATACTTAGTTGTAGAAATGTGTTTTTAATTAATATTATTGTTTTTCAAAATTATAGGGGTTTATCATTTATATTAATATAATGGTTTAATTCTATAACATCCTTTTATAATTATTGGTATAATAATTTTTTTTAATAAATTCAATTAAATTTGGATTTATTAACCGTAATCTAAACTAATATACATTATATTCAAAAGTATTGAAAATACACCCATAATATTAGTGGTTATTATTAAAAAATTTATAGAACAATTGGATTTTTAGTTATCTCATTATGTCAATATTTAAATATACCAACCCATCAATTGTGTTGAATTGTGATGTAAAAAAAATTGACTCATCATTTTCTATGAATAAATATAAAGGTTTTTATATTCATTCGATGAAAAATTAATTTCTCTCAAAATCCTTTTAAAATAATCAAATTGAATTAAATTTATCTTGTGGGGGGAATTTTTTACAATACATACTTCTTTTGATATTTTACAGAAATGTTATTATTTCGTAAAATCAATATGAGAATCATGAAGGTACAGAACATCTGGATATATCTGTCTATCCAGACTCACTCTCAAGTATTTTGTGCCCAGAAATGATTCTATAAATATTTCCATTTATACCAACTATAGATAACTTGATATAACCATCAATAGTTATACGAAATAAAAAATACATTTCATTAAATAATTTTAGATTAAATTTAATGTAAAATTATTAATTTATTTTTTAAAAATAAATAAATAAAAAAACCTATAATCAAGGAATCAAATGAAAAACCCCACACTGTATGCGAAACATATTAATTAATATTAGGCCTTCAATATATCCAAAAAATTCACTGCACAACATATAATCTATAACTTATAATAATACTTTATTTTAATTTTAACATGGGGAAATAGATACTTAATAAGGGGTTGCAACAAATCCTCAATTTGGAAAAATATATTACCAATGTTCCCATGGAATAAAATAAGTATAAATTTTATTTTATGAATATGAAATCAATAATACTCCTTAATCAATTATACATGATAGAATAATGAATTCATAGAAATAAATTATTTTTAATATATCATTTGGATAATATTAACTAAATATTTATTTATTGATTTCATAACATTTTTTATCTTTATTATACCATCTATGAAATATTGAATGAAACATTCTTTTAATATGATTACTAATGAAGACATCATTTATTGATTAAGAATGGAATCAAATGATCTCAATAAATTAGTTATACATTCACTAAAAAACCAAAAATGTTTTTCTCATTATACCTACCAATTCATTGAGATGATAAATAATGATGGGATATTAATCGTTACTTAATATTACCAATGAATTTATACTATGAGAAAATTTGTTACAAATTCAAAATAAATATACCCAATAATCAACCATATTATAATAAAATAATATATAAACCTATTCTTTTACCCATGTCTATAATATTAATTACATAAATACAACCCATTTATAGGAAGAATGTGGCTGGTTAAAAATAATTTCTTCAATCATAAGAAATTAAAAAACATTTGTAACAATATAAAAACAATTATTTTTAAATAGTTTCAAAATAAAATAATTATTTATTTGTATAAATTCATGAATATAAAACTATATTTTTTAATATTATATGGATTAGTATAATATTTGACCAAAAAAGGAGGTATACCATCTATGTGAATAATCATAAATAGAAGTAATGGAAAACCTGGTATTCAAAATGAAAATTCTTTTGGAAATTGAAATACATATTAACTATAGATTGATACACAAGAGAAAGGATTTTTGCATCATATCATTGATTGAATATAAAATTATATAAGGGATATTGGTAATTTTTTTTAAATATCTCAAAAAAATATCATTAAAAATATTAATTGTATCCCTTTAGGATGTCCACTTAGTTGAAAAATATTCTTACAAAAAATTATATTAACGGTATCAATGTAGAATGAATGAAGGATAGATTTTTTATGCCTCATTATCAGTCTATTGAATTATATGTATAGAATAATTATAAGATAAATCTTGTAATACAAATTAAATGAGTAAAACATATAACTGTATTAATAATTTCTTTTTAAAATTGATGTAAAATAAAAACATCCATGTCACATTCATTGTTATCAGTTGAAATATTCAATTGAGATATTCTGAAAACATTCAAATAAAAAAAATTATAATATAATGTCTAATATTAAATTATTTTTCTATAGTAAATTTAAATCTAACGATAAAAATTTGTGTAATGAACAAAACCATTTTAATAATTTTGAATTAGGTATTTTGTTTTGGATAACCTACATTTTTAAATGACTATTAATAAATTTTATTTAATAAATTTTATTTTTCTGAAATAGGATCATTAAAAAACAAAATTATAAATTATGTTTACAGAACCCTTGAATGGAAGAATAAATTTCATGATACAATCTTCTATCCATTATTATCCCATACAGGTAACAAAACCCATATTGAAAATTTTAAACGACATAGAATCTGTTTGATGGATATTATATCTATTTTAAAATTGACTGGATACGAAATAGAAAATTCAACTATTGAATATAAAAAACATATAAGAAATGTTTTCTTTGATGTGATCTTAAGGCAATGAATAATGGTTGATTTAAAAAATTTATTACTACTAGGGTAAAATTGGAATCAAAAGATATCTTAACAGAAGAATATGATTATTATTATTATAACCCATCAATAAAATAATATTATGAAACAATTAAATCTATTTTTAAAAAACACCATATTATTTAAAAATCCTTTACAAAATATCATATGTCTTAGTTAATAAAAATTTAGATCGTGGAATCCGTTTACATTTTCGGGCTTATCTAAAATATGCACTATATTCCACTATAAAATGTCTAAAAATGTAAATAAACAATTATATAAAGAATTTAAAATTTATACCATTTTTAAATAGAAATTTTAGTTATTATCTACAGGTAAATTAGTTAATAATAATCAATTTTTCATATCGAGTGTCAATATTCACGGCTCTTATCTATAGTTTTTTTTTGAAATGGTGATGGTATTCCTTATTATTATAATGATAATAACATAATGATCTCATAAGATACTATAATATATAATCCATTATATTCAAAACATTATAACTTCATTCCATGTTTACCTATGTCACACACTAAGATAATAAAAATAATGATGAAAATGATTCAATGATTTTAAACATATAAATAGTGTTAAATTAATTAATCATTTGGATTATATTTCTAATATAAAAAATGAAATATATAATTATATAAATATATATGCCATATTTTTTCATTAATTTGTTCCCATACTAATCTTTGAAAATATTTCTTTTCTTTGTAATGGTTGGTGGTTAAATCTATACAATCCGAAACCAAAATTGATTCACATAGGTTTTTTTATTGTTTAGCTGATATATAAATATAATATTTTTATAATTCTATAATTATATTTTTATTAGGATGATATATCATTATTAGGTATATTTACATTAATATTTAATGGATATTATAAAATTGAAAAATTAGAATTTCCTCTGACAATGCTATTTATAAATAATTGAATTGAAGATGATCATTGGATTTTAATATCACTTATTTTATATCTAATTTTTATATAATATAATAATTATGACTTCATAGATATCATATTTTTCCCTCAATACTGTCTTCATGATCTTCCTGGTAATATGGAAAAGAAATGTGAAAATATAAATCAATCCTTACATGATGGTAGTACTCCACACATACACATGGTTAGTAATTTCATTTTCAATAAAATATGAGAATTTTATAATATATTTTTCACTTGTGATTCTATAAAATGTTATAAATATAATTATTATTTATAAAATTAAAAAAAAATGTTCATTTGTGTATCTAAATTATGTAAAATGATAAACTATGCATTCTGGAAGCAATGATTTGTACACATGGATGAATGGAATTTTTATTTTTCTAATGGAAAATGAGAAAATGTTGTTAATTATAATTATATTAAATGAATATATTAAAAATTATTAATTTATTTATTTCATAATATATGTTGTAGAAAATTAAAATTGAATATATATGATATAAAGGAATTAATATAAAGAAAATTTATTAATTACAATGATAAAATTTTGTTTTGTTTGGAAAACTACTTATAAATTTATAGATTATGATAATACACTAACACCAAAGACACTATACATATAAATATTATTATAAGGAATATAAAAATCGTAGGGTGTTATGTGTGTAATATATTTTATTGGTGGTATTAAAGGGGAGGTGATATGTAACTTTTATTAGTTTGAGGGAATGCAATTTTTTTAAATAAAATGATTTTTGAAACACTTTGTCATCAGAATTTGATAATGTGAATCCATAATTGAAAAATAATAGAGTGAGGATGATATAATATTGTAAAATGCATCACATATAAAATAGACTAAATTTTGGATTTATGATTCCATATTTTTAATAATTATTATTTTAAAAATTCATTCTAAAATTAATTGAAATTATTTACAAAAAATATTCAATATGTCACGGTATTTGAAATAGCCACATATTTGTCTATTCATCAAAAATTCTTTATTTTCAAGAAAAATATATAAAATTAATCTTTAGAAAATATTTCAAGTAATAATAGAAAAATATTGTTATATTTTTTTAAATCAAAATAAATTATTTAGAAAAAAAATTAAACTAAATTATAAAATATTATAAATAAATAAATTTTATTCAGAAAATGTAACATTAGATATTTAATAATTCATCTAATTATATCAAATAATTACTAATTATTGTCAATTATATATTTAAATAAATATTTATTACAATAAATTGATCAAAAAATTATTCTATTAAATGAAGAAGTCACATAAATGGTAGTGTTTTAGAATAATAAAAAATTAATATTACATTTTACATTCTAGTTATTTTATTTATAACAATTTAATTTCACACATACAAAAATAATAAAATATTATATTTCAAAAAATATATAATAATTTTTTTACTCTTATTCATTCAAAATAAATTAATGGTATAGAATTAATTTTATGCATAAATATTTATTATTTATATTAATATATCAAATATTTTTTGTTCAGTGTTTTATTGTTATAAATATTTCATACAAAATTTTATTATCAATATTGTACATATTTTAAAATCATAGAGTTATTCAATCCCCATACACTGTAAATAAGTTGTTTCCCCAAAATTTGACTCAACATATCAATTTAATTTCTTTATAGAAATAAAATTAAATAATAAAGTACTAGATAATAATATGTTTATTAATGATGTAGAGTGGATTAATATGTATATACAATTCTAATAATTCCATTATAAATGATGATAAATAGCTCATAATATAACACATAATTCTATTATGGGGAACGAGGTTGCTTATATAATCAGTTTATTCACATAAACCACAAAAATAAATTGATAATAATCTCACCAAAATGTTTTTTACTATTTTAAATTAATATATAATATATGGTGAGAATATTCAATATAAAATATATCATAAAAATTATATTGATTCTCTCTATATTCTAGAGTTGTAGTGGTTTCAAATGATTTTTACTATTTTCATGTTTTTATTAAATAAATCATTCATTTTCTTATTATTTATAAAAAAATTATTATAATGATTAAATCCATATAAATTGAAGCTGTATATTTCTATAACCTATATATTTCTCATAAATAATAGATTTTTATGGTCCTAATCCCAACACATATGGAATATATCTATCAATTTAAGGAAATGTTTGAAATTATTTATGTATATTATTTATGTGAGGGAAATTAAATTTTCTTCCCTTACACATTATTTAAAATCTAAAATTATTTGATACTCAATCCTCCAGTTGTTTGGATTGGTCAAGATTCCATATATGAATACATGAATAATCATATATTATAATAGTTTTTACGAAAAATAACTAAACCCCATAGTCTGAACACATTTAGTAGGGATGTTGTTTTAGACACTCACAACAATTCCCTTAATCAAATTATGAACTCGATTAATTCTTAGATCCATCAATTAGTAAAACCAAAATGGGATAACATTAGTGATGAAAAATTATAATCAAAAAATAATTATGAAATTTTATCCTCATGGTATTTTATAATTTTAGAATATCATATTATCCATGATTTAATAAAGTTAAAGCCTAGATCATTGATAGTGAAAGCTATATAATTTTTAAATCAACCTATATGGTTTTATGTTCGATATATGTTACTATATTTTTTTTATATAAACAATTAACAAATACATTAATGTTACTAGGAAATAATTATTTCTTTTTTTACATAAATATTTTATAATCATCCAAATCATATCACAATGGTTTTTCAAATTATGTTTGTAAACATGGTACCATTCACTATGAACTACAGTGAAAATAATGTCAATGATCAAAATGTTATTTTAATGGTGATTACCCATACATATATTTGTTCTAAAACTTCATCCACTATACAGTATAACCAAATAGTTGTAATTCCTTACTAAACAAAATAATAAATACATTAAAAAACATTAAGATCTAATATTAATATTATTTCCAATGACTCTCACTAATTGTCCCTTTTTCAAATACAAAAATAAAATTTTTCATTGCACCATAAAATTCATTCATATAACATTCCAAATGGTTATATATATGTTTTATAATCTATTCAATCATAAAATATTAACAATTAACTTATATCCAAAAAAAATCAAAATTTACAATGCTATCTAAAAAATGTAATATACCCAATATTGATCCCTATATAAATAATCTGTTATCATGTCCCGAAAACAAATAACATATATACTGGTTACAATACCAATTATTTATTTTTAAAATTACTATTTGATATTTAAAATAAATCCAAAAAATATTTCATTTAAAACATTCCAATTAACATTTAGGATTATATAATTATTTATTTAATTAAAAAATGACAGAAAATCTTATTTTCATTGTATCAAATATCCATTTTTTACACTTTATGAGAAAATACATAATCAATAATGATTAATAAATATGTCTTGAATATTAGCCACACAACATTTCATGTTTTTGATCTTAGGGGTAACATTATTGACACAAACTTGGGAATCAACTTGATAACAATGGGTGATCTTAGACGCTAATTAAGGGAAATAATTGAATTATGGAAATAACATCATAAACATGTATTAAATTTTAATTCAAAAATAATTAATAATTATAAACATATAATAAACTAAAATTGAGTGTATATGTTATAGATTTACAGTAATAAAAACAAACTCACAACTAGGATAAAAATAAGTTATTTATGGTTGTGAAATTAATACATCCAAAAATCTTGAACGTAAAATCACATCTTAGATGACACAAAATGACTCCCATAATTTATCTATCACAGAAACAATTCATTCAATAAATAATTATGTTAAGTTGTCTTGTATAATTCGGCATTAATACACAACATAAATGAACTCATTTTTCTTATAAAACATACAGATTGATAATTGGTCTATATTTTAAAATCACAACACCTGAAAACATTAGATGATGTTTAAATTAATACAATGGTATGTGATACATATAATATCACCATGTAGAATAGATTAGTTTCAACATTGGTAATCTAGATACATACAAGTTTCCCATTTTACATTGTATATATATAACTGTTACATAACAATCATTCTCACATCATATAAATCATTCTTAATATCCTTATACAAATCCTTGGGAATGGAATATAAAAAATAAGTGTATGATTATATTCCATATAAGGGTTATGTATAACCAAATATAATATGATTATAAAAAGAATAATCTATATAGTATTGTGGATAATCAAAATATATGTCATTTAATAATGAACATGAGTTTAACAAACATATGTGGAAAATATCCACATAGATATGACTGGGATAAAAAACGTGATTCTTTACTGATTAAATGAATTATTATATACATTCATGTTAATTTCCTCTCATAAAATAATACATTAATAACAACATTATGTCCCCTCAAACAGGGCACCATTCATATAAATGGGTAGTTAAAAAATATAAACAAATTTAATATAGAATTCCTAAAATTTTTAATTAGGATACATGTTGATATATCAAACATCTTTCGAAAATATTTCTATAGACATATATTGAACATCCTATGTAGTCCCAATTTTTTTAATGATAAATAAAATTATTTATCAAAAATCATTATAATTAAACAATCATCTATATTGAATCATGAATACAAGATTTTAATATTATCCTATGATATAAAATAAAATACACTGTAAGATTCATCAAATAAATAACCTATAACTAAATGGAATATTTTTTATGCATCCCTAAT
The DNA here is from genome assembly GCA_963277665.1 of Viscum album. Classification (NCBI taxonomy): domain Eukaryota; kingdom Viridiplantae; phylum Streptophyta; class Magnoliopsida; order Santalales; family Viscaceae; genus Viscum; species Viscum album. The sequence continues at coordinate 262,032,236 of OY728122.1, read as the reverse complement.
GTAATAGAAATTTTTCTAAATTCATCCATGATATTATAAATATTTTTATAATGGAGAATAATGAAACGAAATTAATAATGACGATTGATAAAAAAAAGTTATCAAAACAATGTGAATTAATCTAAATTAAAGAATAATCTAGTATCATCAAAATTTTATTTAAGACCCTAAATTCATATAAATTGATGATTTTTCAATAAAATTCTATTTATAATGAAAATAAGTGCATTAAATTAAAAGATTAATACATATAACATCATGTAAAAATTTAGTTGTAAATGAATATTCAATACTCTAACCTTTCCGTTCAGAACATTTCATAATTTTCATCTTATATAATATTTAATAAAAATTACTGAAATATTTTGGTAATTTTTTTTGAATATAACCATTAAATATTTTAGTGAATGAAAATGAAAAAAATATTCATGGCCACTAGAATTATTTTACTTTTAGTTTATAGTAAAATAATTATTTAGTTTATGTAATATGTAAAAAATACCACTTCAAAAAACGATCATTATATTCAAATAAAAGTTTGCAATAAATATAATAGATTCACAATTTTATGAAGTATTTATATAATATAAAAAATTTATTTTGATCCATTTTAAGATAATATGGACATTTATGAATGGGATATATATTGAAAAAATCAAAACAAATAAATTAAAATAATTTTTCCTAATATAAGACATGTTTATTCTTGATTGAAAAATCGATGAAATGGAATTTCATATTGTAAAAAAGAACATTCATAGTAAATAAAAATATATATGGTTTAAAATAGTGGCATCATATTACTTTCACTTTGTAAATCAAAACATAAAATGTCTCGAATTCAAATATGATTTTAATATAAATCTCAAACATTAGTTCTTCTCTTTGTCACACATTTTATTATCACTTATTATAATGAATTTTAATTTTTTAATTTATATCATTTATAACAATTTATATATTTTTTTAAAATTTTAAGGACATCGTAAAATTATATTAAATCTAATCTTCATTTTCTTTTTACTTGCATTTACCACATAAAGATGATCACTTAAATAATTCAATTTTTTTCTTGAATGCCATTCATGTTTATAACTCCCATGAAATTGTTATATAATTTCCAAAATATTAATAATGATATAAAATTAATGTACATTGAATTTATATATATATATATATATATATATATAATTCAAATCATCCATCAATGACTTACATGAAAAATAATTCCCATTGCCTTGTGGATGTGGTAGTCAATATATACAGATGTCCGATGATAAAACTTGTTAATGGGAGGAAGGGTAAAAAGGTAAATGTAATATTATATTTCATGAATAAAAATTATGTGAAAAAAATTAATCTTTAATTACATTCCCCGTTAAATTCTTATATTTAAAATGGTGTTGAAAATTGAATTATATCACAACATAGAGACTTTATTCCATGCATAGTATTGATGACATAATTACTTATATTTTTTAAGGCATAAAGATTTATTTTTAACAATATCACAAAAAATGTCTTTGTATATTTCTTATAATAAAATATTATTATTAAATCGATAAAAAATATTTATATGAATAAAAAAATAATTAATCATTAAATTATTTGGATAAGATAAATACCAGTTCATTGAGATATGGCATTTTGATTACACATCAATCCTCTATATAATTGAATTATTAAAATAACATATCCTCTATGAATATTTTATTTATATATAGAATTTTTTTTGGTATTTATTGGATGATATAAGAAAATATTTATGTGTTAATATCAATGGATATGTGGTGTCCTTTTATTAGTATGGGAGATGAAATAGTCAGAATGTTTCAAAACAATAAAATTTACTAATGACTTACACAATGAAAATTGAACTAAAATAAATCATGTTGGAATGTGAGAATATTATTTTGGAAATATATCATTAATATAGAATTTAGTAATGTTTTTAGGCCACTTTTACCCTTTTCATTTTAGAATAAACATTTTTACTAGTTTTTGACTCTTATATTATTATTTGATTAATTTAACAAAGATAAATTTGGTAATGACCAAAAACGAAAGTATAATCATTATAAAACATATTCATTACTATTAAAAACAATTAGTTATTTTAATCTAATTTTATTTTCATTAGTGGTATGTATTACTTTAAAAATCATCAATGAAAAACATATGGGAAAAGTTTTCCCCAAAAGAAGTCTTTTTTATTTAGGACATTTATTTTATAGAAAAATAATGAATGGTGTATATTATAATGTAAATATATGGATTATTTTATATAAAGGGTAACCTATTTTTCATTTATTAAATTTAATATAAAATGTATTCATATTAATAATTCATTATAATATAATAAGTAAAAAAGATTTATTATTTTAATTAATAGGTTACATATAATATAAAAATATTTATGATATATTTAAAAAAAATTATATTATTATATGAATTATATAAATTATTAAAAATAGAATTTGTATAAAAGTTTTATTTTTAATATTTAATACTATTTCAATATAACTAATATAACATTAAATTTATTGTTTTGGTAAAATATTTATTTCTCTATATACCCCAAAATACCGTATATTTATGAGAATTATAAATTTCATGAAAAGATAATTTTAACATGTTGAATTAAAATAGAATATATTTACTTAATATTTTTAATCATTTTTAACTATGTCTAACAATCATGGATAAAATTAACACTTATCATAATAACTAGTTTTTACATTGTTCCTTAATACATTACACATAAAAATAAAATAGTCCTCCTTACATTTGAAAATTAAACTAAATCCAAAATTTATATTAATATTTATGTATGAAATTATAAATTTTATAAAAATTATTTTTAAAAAAGTTAATGTATATCTTTTTAGACACATTTTTTATAAATACATTACTTAAAAACTAAATTATTAGATGTAGATAATTATTCTAGAATAAAAATTATTATATTTATGATTATAAATATAATATATATATTTTTTATTAAATGGTTTCCAGAATTCATTGATCCAAATTACAAACAAAATGTCACTATGTCTTGGTATTAGTAAAATAAATATATTTCTCCACAGTTTATAAAATAATTATTTTCTAATAAAATTAATAATTCATATTTAAAAAAATTATTTTTGTCAATTAAAAAATATTAATCTTTTTTAATTGAAGAAGTTTTATTATGTTGAAATTAAAATAAAATATTTTACAAATAAATAGTTTTAATACGGAAAATTACCCTCTAAATAGTTAAATAATCATTTTCATATATCAAATAATTTTCTAATAATTTTTAATAATGCATTATTTGAAATATAAATTAAGAAATCACATAAATTTTAGTGTTTTAGAAGAAAACAACATTAATATTAAATTCAACTTATTAGTGATATTAGCTATACAAATTAAATATCCATCATTAAAAATGTATCATATATTGTATTTCTACAAATATTTACTAAATGGTTTTCTCTTATTCATTCATTATAAATAAATGGATATGACAAAATGGTTATTGATAAATATTTATTATTTGTATCAAGATATCATAGTTTTATTATATTTAGTGTTGCATTATCAGAAATCTATGAAACACATTTTCATATTTATAAGTATTTATATGTTAAAATCATACAATGTTTCATTCCTCATCTACCATAAAATAAGTAGATTCCCCCAAATTTGAGCCTTAATATTGCTTCAATTTCTCTATTAAACTACAAATTTACCATACACTACTAGATAAAAAAATTCCTATTTACGATGTGGGATGAGATTAAAATATACATAAAATTAAAATAATCCCATTATAAATGGGAATAACAAAATCAACATTTAGTATGTAATTATAGTATGGGAAGATGAGTTATAAATATAATTACAATATTCACAAAAATTATGAAAATGATTTAATAAAAATCATACCACTATGTGTTTTACTTTTTAACATCTTATACAATAGTAGGATAAAAAAATCAGGAAAAAATTATCATAAAATATATTTTTTAACTCATAGTCATATTTAATAGAATTATTTTGAAATTAATATGGTTAATTTTATGTTTGTTGGTGAAGTTTTCATTCATTTTCATACTTTTTAATACATTATATCTAATTATTTGCAACTCCATTGACATTGAAAATAAATAATTTTCTTAAATTTATCATTCTCATAAATAGGATATTTCGATTTGTATAATACCCATACATATTCAATCTATCAATAAATTTAAGGAAATTACAATAATGATTTTTCTACACAATTAAGACTAGAGAAATTGAATATTCTTGCCTTAAACATTCTTTATCTACTGAACATCCTTTACAATCATTCCTCATGTTCTATAAATAGTTCATTATTTCATCAATGAATATATTGATATTCATATTTCATAAAGATTTGTTCTGTATAATAACTATATTCCATAGTCATATTTGATTTTTTAGTGGGTCGTTGTGGAGAATGACATTGAAGTTCCCTCAACAAATTCATAACACGATTACTTCAAAATACATCTATTAGATAAAGAAATTTTTTTTAACATTTGTGAGGAATTGTTAAAATCTCATGAGAATTATGTAATTTATTCTCATGATATCGTAAATTTTTAGAATATCATATTATCCTAGATTTATTCTTGTCCAACCAATATTAGTCATAGTGAAACCTAAAGCATCTAACAATTATCCTATACCATTTTATGATCGACATAGGATTCTATATGTTTTGATTTTCATATAAACCATGAACAAATCCCTTAATGTATCTAGGAAATAATTCATTTTTATTTTTTCAAAATGAATATATGATAGAAAAAATAACATCACTATGGTTTTTAAATATAGGATTGTAAACATGGTCCAATTCTCCATGAACTATTGTGAAAAAAGACAATGATAAATATTGTAGTTAATACTTAAAAACCATGAAGATTTCAAATAATATTTAGACTACTTTCAAGTATTCTTACTAATGATCCCTTGTGTTAATAAAAATAATAACATATCTAATCACCATAAGATAAATTAATATATAATATTGGTGTTTTATCTATTTGAGGGAAATTATGGTCATTTGTAACATATCAAAACATAAATTATTCACAATGAATATCATGATTTTCATTGTTATCAAAACACATTTTTGGTTCCCAATATGGATCCTTGAACAAATAATCCTGGATTGTTTTCATAAAATCAAACATTACACACATGCTTGAATACTTATTGATCATTATTCGAATTATTAATTAGATACATAAATTAAATGATAAAAATATTTCTGTAAAAATATTCCCAGGACCATTTATGTTTATAGATACATTGAAATAAAAAATTTCAAAAAACCTATGTATTAATTGTATAAAATGGTTATTTTTACAGTATATGTGAAACTACAGATACCAAAATGAGTCTTAAATATGTAAAAAAATTATCCACATGACATACCTTGTTAGTGATATCAAAAGTAACACTATTCATCATAAACTGTATAAATAAACAGATAACAAGGGGTGAGATCAGCTCATAGTAAGGGAAATCATACAACTATGGTAATAATTTCATATATATGGAATGAGATTATGGGAGGAGTAATTAATTATTATAATTCCATAATAAACTATAATAGAATGGATAATATATCTTTTTATATTATTTATAATAAATTGATCATTTGGATAAAAATATGTTAATTATGGTGGTCTAATTTATAATTCTAGAAATCAAGAACATAAAATAACATTCTATGATAATACAAAATGCATCTAATAAATTCTATATTTGTGAAAACATTCATTAAAAATAGAATAATGTTACTATTTATTGCATAATTTGGAATGAATTCACAACATATCCATACCTATTTTCCTCATGATTCATACTGATCGATCATTGGTCTATATTTTAATTTTACAACAACGTAAAACATGATATGTTTTTTAGATTATAACATATGTTTTGGGATATATGGAATCTAACCGCATATAATTCTTCAATTTTTATATCACAAGAAAATAGATACATAAATATTTCATATATTACATTGTATATATAAAACCACTACATGTACGGAACCAACGACAGTTTCATAGAGTCGGTGCCTTATATGATTAAATATGAATTATTACAAGAAATTCATATCCCAAACTAATGAATAATTTAGAATATTTGGAAAACCATATATATTCATTAGTTCAACATTACAACATGAAATGAAAAATAATATATCACATTCTTTCAAGCCACACATAATCTCCCAGATTATCCTTTCAAGTTATTCATTATATACTTCTTCATAACACATGGAAAAGAAAACATTTGAAAGGGGTGAGATCAGATTATTATTAAGGGTAAATAATATAGAGTAAAAAATATAAACAGTAGTCATGATGAATAACTATAATGTGTTCCTTTGAAAATAAACTTGGGCATAATACATTTGAAAAATATATTATTAAATAATGACAAAAAACATAACTATCGATATTCAACAAGTCAAATAATCACATGGACTGTAAATATCTAGTTTCATAGTGAGATAATTCATAATTTCGGACATCATAATAACAATTTCAATTCCTCATCCCAAGACCATAATAACCATTCTTTCAGGGCTTTATATCAAGACATTAGTGTATCTCCTAAGACCTACTGATAAATCGAGAGGATATCGTGGGCCCCACCTATCATTTAATTTGTCCAATTTATTACTCATAGGAAGGGGGATAAACATAATATATAGATAAATTAATATCAAAACTATCATATGAAATGTGAATATATTTCCCTTATCATTATACATAAACACAAACCGTTCAATGTAATTTGGTGAATGACATCATGATAGCACATCCACCGTCAAACTAATCCTTAACCTTATAATTAAATATGGTAGATGATATAATTAAATATTAATCCCATAATAATAGATATGGGTTCTTAAATACTTGATAATACATATATAAAATCATCATTTAATTCTTGTGATAAATACTCTTCAAATTTGAAATAATAGTTCATTTGGATAATTTTTTTATAAAACTAGAAATGAATTAAGGTATTTTTTCATAATAAAAACCCTGACTTTATAAAAAAATACAATAAAAATATTATACAATTCCATACATAATTGGTTTGATTTCTAGAAATTCCCTTGAAATGGTCTAGTTTATTAGGAAGAATTTTTAAAATATCCTATTACAAAATTGTAACTCCTCATAAAAGTATTACAGATTATAATAACCCAATATATTATTAAATAAAATTACACTTGATATAATTAAACACCTTATTATGTAAAATTGTTATATAATACATATACACTACCTTGTTTTTATGTTCTTAGTTTTTAAAATATAATTAATTTTTTTTATTTCTAATATAGTAATTGAAAACTGATAACATGATTCGTATAAATATTGGGCTTTAACAAATCCATGCTACTCTAACAAAGTAATCAAAGGCCACATCAAGTTGAATTTCTCCACATGAAGGCCATTTTTCGGAACGTGGAATTGGGGGAGTGTCTTTGGCCTTCACTTGTGACCAATACCAAACTGAGCTTCAACATTTTAAGATTAAACGGAGCCGCCTATGGGATAAGTGAATCTTAATAGAGATTACCACCTAAGTCATTTAATCTGAGCTGCCCCAAGAGTTTGTGACCATCGAACTCCTTAGCCAATGTCTTATTCGTGTGTTATAAGGGGTTATGTAACAATAAATGATGAATAAGATTATTAACATTATTTCTATATGTAGAATATACATTCATTTTATTATTGTTACTTTTTTAAGGGATTTTAAAGAAAAAAATAGTATTTTTACTTAATATTCAATTATGTAATCAATTTTAATAAATTAAAGTATATTTTAATTAAATAATATTTTATTAATATATTATTATTAAATTAAATTTTATTAAATATAAAACATCTTATAATTTTTATGAATAAAATTTAAATTTTTACAATGCTTTGAAAACTGTTTTTGTTAAACCCCCTGAATTTTCAATAAATGTCAGTTTTTATTTTCAAATTTGAAAAATCACATATCTAGAAAATAATACAGATAAAATTGTTAATATTTTTAGTATGAGGATGTCAACATTATCTAATATTGAATTATTTATAATTTTTTAAGACAGTCGAATTTTTGGTAATAATTAAACACTGTTTTAAAATATAATGTGTTTTATGACATAATAATGACCGAATAGTGATGTAATAAACTACTATTATAAGTATTTTCGTCAAATATATGATTTATATTTAATATAATGTGATTTTATATTTTTTTATTAATTTAATGGTGCCTTAGTGGACCCTCCAAGACTTATAAAATACTTTCATATTTTAAAATTATTTCTTTGAATGTGTGACTCACGTCCACATAAGCATGCATAATATTTTAATAAGTTCATCCATTGGAATTATTAAATAATTTTATCTACTCTAATTTTGGAATAAATCATGGGATAACCCGGGGATGGTTTCTAGTTTTGATTAGTTTAATATGTAGTGTCCTAGAAGGGTGTCTGAGCATGGTGGGTTTTTGCGAGACAACCTTAACCTAGGTGTATCTAATTACAGATTGAAAATAATTAATACAGGGAAGGAATATGATTCTGGTGTGGATTCATAGTGTTGTATTGGACATAGGGATCATTGAGCAGATGAGGGGATGACCTTCAAGATTGTCTGGGAATGATCTACGGGGTGACTGGAGGAACATGAGATGGATCCTGATGAGGATTATCAGGAAACATCAGTGGATTTGGTGAGTATTATGGATCCCTCTTTACATAATCGATGGAATCTACCATTTTTATATGGTATTGATTGTCAATGTTCCCCATAGGAAACTTGTTGGGGGGAGGTGTACCTACCCCTGCTACCCCGATCAATGATTACCATAGTTTAGTCATTATTCCACAACATACTCAATGAGAAAGTCATAAATCGTCATGTCATGTTCCGAAGGTTGTTGACACAACACATGCTTTGCAGGGTCATCTTCTTTCTTCAACAATGAGCTAGATGGGTTAATGGGATTGACTTCCCCAAAATGTTCTTTTATCTTATTGGTATTCTAATCGAGGGTAATGACATAGAAGGTTGAGGAAGTCCAAGTTAATTTCATTGTTGGAGAGTGAACCATCATAAACAAACCAATATATGAGGCACCACCACTGAGGTACGTTCTCTTCATGTAGATCTAACCAAGTCTCTTCTTTAGATAGGTGGACTATGTTGACTATGACTATACTTGAAGGCATATACTTGGTATCACATGACAGGTTAGGATTGCACTAGATAGTACTGGAATGAAGGGGTGTATACAACCCCCAACAAGTATCTGAACATGGGAGAAGCCTCATTAAAAAAAATTATGGCCACTTTAAAGTGTTGTATGCATCATTTTGGGAGGGTCCTATGGCAACTGGGTGACTAAGGCATTGATCCATGGAGATTGCAACCATGTCGAACATGTTTCATTGTTGTCCAATATCATCAAAGTGTTCCCACCTCTTAGCGTAAGCAATAGGCTCATTATGGAGATGGATGTGTGTTGCCCAGAGAGTGAAGTGTAAGAACATGACCTCCTCCTGGGCAAGAGATTATGGTGTACTAATATTCGTGGTTTCAATAGGACCAAATATCTCTAGGAACTGGTCCGCTACAAGGATGTCACAAAATCTCCTTGGCATAGTCTTGGGATATAGCCCTTGTTTTCCCCACTCACTAACTTGGGTGGTTAAGGAACCGTTATCAACTATTAATTTGATCGTTAAAATGATTTACTCGTTGGTGTAGAATACGATTAGTGACTTTATAAGACGAGGCATCTTGGTCTATCATCCAAAGAATACAATGCCAACTCCACTATATATGGGTAAACGGAATAGCGACCACAGATTCCCGCGACAGGGCTGCGGTTGCTGATGGTGGTTCATGATATTTCTAGTCATCTATTTTTCAATATAACAATTCCGCGTGATCTCTAGTTAAGGTATAAAATGTTATTTTTGACGATATTGTGTATTTCATGGCCAGACCCCTGAATGAGGAAAAATTATTCCCTTCCATGATAAATCATCTGAAGAAGGAGGGGATATAGTGCACCTTAGTTTCTATAAGGATGAGGCTAATATTCCTTTTTTCCTTCCTCATCCACCAACCTAGTGGATTGTGGTGAGAATTCTATTACCGAATTTCACTCTGAATAGAAATATTAGAAAAATATGGTTTGAAGCGCAGACTCCAAATTCTCAGAATTATTTATTTGGAAGCGTTGACCTGCCCTCCTTCATTGGGATGGCTCTTCCAGATAGGGATGATTTTTAACACAAGTAGAACCTTTGGGAAAACTGGTGCTGGTGTAGAGAAGGTGTCCACCATGGTGAGCATGGAAGTGGGGTGCACCCGAATAAATATCAAATGAAAGATGAGGAGGTAATATGTGTCCACTGGCTAGAGTGTGGGGGAGAACTCCAAGGGAAGTGTTATAGTGGTTTGGACCTCCATTGGAGTTTGAGATAGCATGGTATGTACATCTTTATCTGTTTCCATTATCAGTTACGGGGCATGGGGTTCGTCGTACCAGTCAAACTGAACACGAGGAAGACCACTGTGATGGATTCCCATCAAAATAGGTAGAGCAATGCTTCTCTGATTTCTGAGATGAGGAGTACCCTCACCATTTTCGATAAGAACATGGGGAAGACCACCACGCTTCTGGTTGACTCGGTGAGGTGGATCATCACATAGGCGACCATGCGACAGGATTAACGACTCCATACCTAGGATCACAGGTGTGAAAGAAACCTCTATGTTGGATGTATGTGCAGTGTGGAAGGACTTTTCCCACACTAATGGTAGATTTGGGAGAAAATCCACATATTTCTATGAATTATCAAGGAACTACACTCTAATTTATGGGGGTATGTGGAGGACCTCCATGCTAGATTTGATCACCATGGGAAGACCTTCGAAGGGTACTACCACTTCTGGAGACTAAGAGTGTCTCCCAACCAGCTTGTGGGGTAGTTGGGGACTCTATCCAGTTCAAGAATATATGTTCCCCTATTTAGAATAAATAGGTAATCGATAGTATGTGATTGCGGTGGTACCAACCACTATAGGTATTAATGATGACACCCCTTAATGGGTGTCCTCATCTTGAACACAAATTTGGCATCATGTTAACCGGACAACGGGCGGTGGTGTAGGTGTGTAACTCACCTTCTCCACAGCCAGTGGGACAAGGTTGTGGTTATGACGAGGCTTATTGGGAGCCCTCCATAGAAGACCCTAGGATGGGATCATATCCAGGATATCCCAGACATCCAATACCACATTAGTGTAAGGGAGCGAGTGGTCAAATAGTTCAGGTGAGATTCTCCCGAAATAGTTGTAGGTCAGAGTGGGGAGCAGTGCCTCCCGACGCTGACATTGGGAGAGGCGGCGACAACGAGGCACCGATGGATCAAGGACTTGACATTCCATACCCCGGTTTGGGATAATCCCTTATTCCTCATACTGTTTTACGAGGTCATTGATCACCCTTCTCTGAATAGGTTTAGATGGCGAGATAGGGCATGGGATCCAATCATCCATGGACATGGGGTCCATTGTAGAAAAGATGGGGCTATGTGGGATTTCCACATTGGGGTCTCCATGTACCCTGCATCATTGAGAGGGTGGTGATCGATGTCCTGACATAGTAGGTGGGTCCTACAATACAAGATGATTTAAGAATTAGCACTGAAAAGAAGAAAGTGACGTCCAATTCCCCATCATTGTTTCGTCTCCCATGAATGATAATAAGGATCCATGCTGGCAAAATTGTAGATAGGGATTCCCAATGTTCCACTGCCCTAATCTCTAGGGAGTTTAATGCCTGACCCACTATTTTTTGGTATGACCTAGTACCAGATAGCTTGGTTGGGTGACATGTGTATCCACAGATTTCTCTAATTATTCTAATCACTACATTGAGGAGAACAAAATATTGTCGGGTTCACCATTTATATTTCTAGAACATCTTCTCGGGCACAAATCTGTCTGCGGGGACGCACTGTGCTATTTCCTAAAATTTATTCTTTCCAATGTTGGGTGAAATCCATCACTTATTCTAGGAATTTCTACACATTGATTTAAAATGTATGATGGGATGTCAGCCTCTCCCTCTATGGGTTCCCCCTTAGAATTTTCCTCCTAGTCTAGGTCTCCCTTAATGATTACGATGTTACTCATGAAACTCTTCCATGCTGCCGCTTCTTCATAAATACTGGGTAATTACACTACTTCTATTAGGAACTTCAAAGGGGTCATGTTAGGGAAGAAATATTTATTCAGGGAGTAGTCATGGTAGACATTTCTAGAATGTCTGGATGTCAAAACCGAGATGCATCATGGTTTCTTCCACTTTTGATAGGGATTCACGATGGAACGAATGCCCAAGGCATCCCACATCGAGTGTAGAGAATTATATAACATAGGAATGTCCCTAAGGTTTTCCTCATCTTCCCTTGTATAACACATGGTATGCCACAAATTTAATGACTAGAAATGACTTTTCTGGCCAATCAGAACATAGAATGTAGTGTATCATATGGGAACATCTCAGAGAGGGAGCACCTAATGGGATTACTAGATGAGTGGATCCAAACAACCAATGAAGACAGATCTAAGGATGTGTGGGACACTATAAAGGGGACTCCATGGTGTACCATTGGCTGTAATTAATCCATAAAATGTTTTCATTCTTAACCTTCCTATGATATTGTGATAAAAATCGACATAGTTTTAACGAGTGTAAATTGGGGTGCGGTCCAATGATTGGAAAGGGATTACAAAAGGATAGCATCCCATAAAAATAGGGGAACTCTTGGTTGGATGGATATGGATTTTTGGGGAGCTTTTTCATGATGATATTCCTAGGTGGATTCCATGATTATACTAGGATGTGGAAGACTGGGTAGGAATCAAGATGGTTCATGGATGGTTGAATGAATTCGAATGGGAAAAATGGGATGGACCGACATGAAGATGATGGTGATGTTGGTGTTGATCCTTAGAGAGGATGACTATGTAACACGATGGATTTGAATCAAAATCCCAGAAAGTTCAGTGGGATGATGGGACACCTAGGGAGGTGGCCCATGAGAATAGATGTATGGATGGGACCTAGAGCAAGTAGATACTCTGGTTAGGTTCATGACCATCCTGAAACACAAAGGATCATGGGAGAGACTAGGAAGAGTCATGAGTGATGGGATTGACCCTCACAGAGTCTTCCTACGTATCCCCATGGTAGGGAATCAAAGACCACGTAGTTCTGGATGGGACACATAATTAGGGTGAATGCAAGAGAAAGAGACCCGAGAGTTGGTCTAATGCTTATAAGGGCTAGAATAAGGATGTGGGTCCCATTAAGGGGAAACAAATGTTTACTAGTGTTTAGGGTAGAACCTCATGGAGTATTCATGTGTACCCTACCTTGAAGATAGGTATCAAAACCCACATATGTCAAATGTGTTTACCATTGTTTGGGGTTAAACCTTATGGATGATTCATATGTACCATGTCTTGGATACATGGATCAAAACCAACAAAGATTGAATGTAATCAGTTTAACGTCATATGAAATAAAAGAGGGAATATAGTTTATCATCATGTGGGAGGAGGGTGAAATGTCATTAATTGGTGGGACATATGGGTGATGGTCCTGAACCAGATAAAGGATTCCTATGTTTCCATCTAGTAGTGAATAATAGTCCACATACTTCAGGATGGGGCTCAAAATCTAGGTTTACGCTAATGTCTATTACCCAAGAGTTGCTCTGATGCCACTAAGGGATGTTCTAAGGATGCGGGTCCTAGAAAGGTGGACATAAATATTTTCCAGTGTCTGGGGTTGAACCTCAGGGAGGATTCTAGCATAACCTGCCTCGAAGATAGGGATAAAATCCCACATAGTTCGAATGGGTTCTTAAATGATTGGGTTTAATCCTCATGAAGTCTTATAACATACTCTATTAAAGAGACATGGATTAAAACCTTTATAGTTAAAATGTAAATACTTTAATGTCATTTAAGATTAAAGGGGGAATAGAGTTTACCATCATGTTAGATGGGGGTGAACTGACATGATGTGGTCAGGATCGATGTTTGATGGTCTTGATCCTCATGGAGGATTCAAACGTACCTTTCGTGGGAATGGAATGGATCAACATCCACATACATTAGGATAGGGGATGGGGTATACACACTAATGTAGTATATAATGGATTCCATGTTTGATGTCTACTCTATGACCTTATGATTCATGCTTGGTGTGAGAAACATGAGACAATAAAGACCTGAATATCGTGCCATGAATGGTGCATCTGCAAGTATTTGAGCCAGGATTAAGGATGGGTAGTGGCCTAGGGAGATGGATATTGAGAAATAATCTAGTATGGAGGCCTAATTGTGAAAAATTATAGAGGGAGAGGTGTGGGGTATCGAATGTCACTTTTCCCAATACTGCTTTTGATTTTGAGCATATAAGAAGTGTAGAAGATCAAGGGTGGTATATCACAAAATAATGTATAGGGGCTTAAACCAAGTTGGTTTCCCTCCCCCATGGACATGTTCCATTCAATGAAACGAGGATCTCATTCAATTTGAGTACAATCAAACTCATATGGAGACTACTTGGTGTGGGATATGTCCAATATGGGGTACCCCGTTTATATTTCATGGGGAGGTGGTCATGTTTATCATTTTTTCGGGGGATGATTGTGTTTGGTAGTTTAACATCTTCTATATCGGATTATGAAGATTCGCTCCCCACAACAATGACATAAATAACAGGTGTTCTTTAACCCATTATGAAGGGAAGGCACCTAAAATGCTCTCTGGATATGTGGCTTTGAATTCCTCCATTGAGGGGCTCCCATTAGTGTAGCTATGTGATGAAGAAATATCTGTTAGACTACCTATGCGATGATGCATTAGGCTACAAAATTCAATACAAATCATCACCAATGTGCCCAGGAAATAAATTCGTACAATCCAAGAGGGAAGTATGGGAGATGTATTTTCACAATAGGGGTGTCGTGTGTTATAGGGTATCAGACATAGTGACTCATGATAAGGATGACACATGGAGTGAAAAAAAGGGAAACACACAAGATTGAAGGGCCTCATGCAAGAAGAGAGGTCACATGAAAGATGAGGGTCTGCATGCCAGATCATGAGGTTTTGTGTAAAATGAGTGGCCACACACAATATTGATACGATATAAGGAAAAATTTTAATTCAAGAGTAAATATTTTTCCATTGATGCCTTAAGAGTAAAAGGAAATGGACGAGGATCAAGAACAAATGGGCCCACCAAAATGAGGACCCATGGGAGACCAGTCGCACAAGATCCAATACCTTTAGGTCATGGTTTTTTTCATATGTTCACAGAAGTGGTTTCTTTTTCATAGTCGAGCATTAGTTAATATTCGGTAATTGACCATTGATAGGAGCGGGTTAAAGTTCTATTTATAAACAAAATAATTGATGATGACATGTAAGACAATCAGTGGACAAGGGGTCATTTAATGTCGCATTGGGCACTCAATGGATTTCACGCATATGGTAATCTTGTACGCTTGTCAATATTTATTCTCTCCATTACCTGTGGTGGTTTTGTGGATGGTCATCAAAGAAGTATCCCTTGAACATGGAATTGTGTGTGCATTGGTTTGTGCGCATATTGGAATATTGTGTGTTTCCCTTAAATCTATTGAAATCTCCCTTAATAATTGGGTAAATTTTTGTGGATTCCCAAGATTCCTTTGTTTTATTCGATAGTGTCGTTCATGGCCTTATCCAAAATTCAACCTCAACATTATTGTGTGATTGCTCATTACCTGATCAGACTAATGATTCCATGGGATATTGGGATGTGTGTATCATGTTTTTTTCAGGATGATAATCTTGATAATTCATATTTGGTTTCATGTTTTAATTGAGATTGTTTTGTTCTCCTATCATTTTTTTATTTCAAGGGGTGGTTCAACGTCTCTGTGACTTATTCTCGGAGTTCCACAAGAGGGTGTGGATGATGTTCTTTATGGTAATCCACCATTGAATAAAATTATTATCAATACAACCGTACGTGTAATATGTTCTATTGACTAGAATATTCCACCATTTCATCACACAGTTATTTGAGACAACTAGGATATATTGGAGAAATAGATCAATCAAGTGAGTGCTTGAACAAGAAGCTGAAATCCATTAATGTTATTTAAAAAACTCTTGCTTATGTAGTTTGATATGAAAATATTTATCATATATTTTACTTCATAGATACACTTGAGAGTACCAATGTGAAATATGGAATGTTCAGAGTTGATTATGCATGAAATCATTGGTTGGATTCTATGTTATATGTGGATCAGAAAGCTGGATTGAATTTGAATGATTCCAATACACTATCAATTGAAAAAGAAATAAAGAGTTGTAAATGATTGAGAAGCCACTATAGTTCAATTATTCTCAACCCTGAGAGAATTTTGTGTTTTTATACATTAACCAATTAGTGGATCTATTTAATTGCGGACCATTGGTTTTGGATAATGAACAGGAAAACTGTAGAAGTAATAGGTGGTATTGTGACTCGATATCAAAGTATTTTTATTTATGTTGATGAATTTAATTTATGTGTAGAATGTGGGAAATGATAATATTGAATAAATTTAATTTGTAGTAATTGGTTGATATTATACGCCAATTCATCCTTATAGTTTTTTAATTACAAGAATGATTGGAAAAAATATGATTTGAAAAGATCATTATAGGAGTGGTGGAAGTGCCCTTGACTTCATGCATCTTTTACACCTGTTGTTTTATGCTGTGTGGTTACTATGGATTTATATTAGTTTTGAAAGGTCATAATCACATGTATTTATTTTCCTTCACAAGAAATGATGTGTAATTTTTGTACACATTATAGTTGTCTATAGTATTTCTAATATGAAATGTATACAACTCATTATAGTAATGGTTTGTCAGATTAAAAGTCTACTTCAACACAGTCAGATACTTCAATGAATACTGGTCTATATCCACATTCCTTAGGATTGAAAAACCATCAAGTAGATGATGATTTTATAGATGTAGTAGATGTGTGTCAATGATAGTGAGAGGTAGTATATTTATTTCATCTCCATTAATGGCTGTTGTATTTGATAGCAGTTCATCCACATATCTATATCTACATATTATTTTTAATATTATAAACTATTATGAAGTGATAATTTCCATTGTTATGGAGTTTGTGACGCCTCTTATGAAGAAGAAAGGGTATGTGATCTAGTTTTCTAGTGTTCCATTGATAACTCATGCAACAGTAGTATTTGATTCTCCCATTCTCATCCTGGATTTGAATAACAACAATATCAGGTTGGATTTTATTTTTTGTCATCAATATGAGGTTCATTCTTATAATTTGTGTGTCACATTTAATGTGTGGGATGGAAGATCACGATAGTCTTAGGGAGAATGGGATATGATGTCTTATTATACATGACCTTCCCCCCTGATAGCAAGATTTTTTTTCAATTGTAAATGTTATTCATGATAAAATTTCTTCTATTATTTATCTTCCATATATATTTAAGGTATTCCATGATGTTTTCTAAGACGATTTCTTTCGTCCTCAATTGGTGATAGAGGTTGTGTTTACAATTGACTAGTATTTAGATACACAATCGTTTTACATACCATTATATTATAAACCCCATTAGGGATTAATGATCTCAATATTCTATTGGACTATATAATAGAATATGGTTTCGTTTACCATAGTGTTTGAACCAAAGAAATTTCTGCTCACTTTCCCAATAATGTAGATGTTTAACTCTGATTTTTCATGGACTACAAGAAGTTAAACTCAATGATGGTTAATAAAAAATATCATTTTACACATTTGGATGATTTTTGGGTTAGTTAAATGCAGAAAATGGGTTTTGGAATATTGATATTCGATCACATTTTTAGCAGATCATAGTTTGAGAGAGTGATATAACAAAGACAATTTTGAGGACAATGTATATCCATTATGAATATCTTGTGATATTATATGGTCTAAATTACTCTCCTCTAGATTTTATTGTTTTCTGGAATATAATATTATATCAATATGTAAAAAAATTATAGTGTTCAATGATGATATTTTGGTTTATTTATGAAACGTGTGTGAGCATGAAAACTATCTAGGTTTCTTTGGAAATTATTAGGAGTCATTATTCTTACATAATGATTTCTAAATGAAAATTTTGGATTCAATAAATAAAATAATTTTTTAATTTTTTTTAAAAATATTATAAGACAATAATGATTAAGAGAAGGGTGACATTCCATGGGAACATCTACATAATTCCGTTGATATTTGGAGCATCATTGGTCTTATTGGATACTATCAATGGTTCATTATGTACTTATAAAAGTTAGTATCACATTAGACTAATCGTATCATGATATGAGATAAATTCCAATGTTATTAAAATTTTAATTCTTATTTTGAAGAGTTTAAAGGAATTTTGACATATACTCATATTATGATCTTACCTGGCCCTGGTAAATGTTATTTGGTTTTCTATGAATCATCCAGTGTTTTTTTGAGTTGTGATCTTATGAAAGATGTCCATATTGTTTCATATATATATATTCAGCTTTAAACACATGCGAAAAATTACACACTCATGATCTAGAGTGTGCAACACTTATGTATGTTCTTAAGTGTCTATTGAATTAATTTTGGTGGAAAGGATCGCATTCTTTTCTAACCACTACAGTTTTAGTTAAATGTTTTCTCAGATTGAAATGAATAATTTATAGAATTGGTGGGATTAAAAACATTATAATTTGGAAATCAATATCACCTACAACCCCTGGATGTGAAATGTTTTTTTAGAGGAACTTATTCATAATGTAACATCCCAATATGTTTTGGAATCAAATAAAAATGGGAGATTATAGATATTTCTCAATGGTTGAATATATATTCTTAGGGGCGATGTTTTAGGTATTTTTAAACATAGTGTTTAGTTAACCTTATATCGCATTGAGTATATTCTATAGATTCAACAATAGGATGATGAATTAAGGGGAAAATGAGAAACCCTATATGATGGGTAGACTATTTCATTTTCTTCACACTATAATGATGGTACTCTAATTTTTGGGGACCTATTTTTCATTCTAGCATCTTTGAGGGGATAATTTTATTTATTTTTATAGTTCATTGTGGTTCATTTATCTAGGAACTATGAGGATATAGTATTATATGTGACGATTATTCTAGTGGATGAGTATGAACCAAAGAATTGTAAATTATGTGTTATAAAGTCAAAAAATCAAAGAGACTAATGTATAGATTTTTATGGTTCGTGGTTACTTCATCATCTTTGAGTTCTAGTTTTGAAATGGGATGATATGACCATAGATTTTTTTGAGTACCATTGAATCCCATAGAAAGGAAGGATTTCTAGGTCACGATTTATCAGTTAAAAATTCATCACATTTCAACCCAATCAGAGAAACCAAAACATTTATAATCTTGGTAAACTCTGTGTATAATAATGTATAAGGATACAAGGTTATCCTTCATCCATTGACTAAAAAAGGGTTCCTATAGTCACTATGAGATTTTGAAGGAGACTCTTGGAGGAAATAAATACTCATTTCTTAATATATACAATATATCATCACAAAACACATTTCAAAAAGGGATGTAATTCATAACCTATTGGATATACCCCATGTAAATGTATTTCAATTTTGGGGATAATTGGATATCTATATAGGGATGGATGATATTTTTTTTAACAGAAACTATTATTCTTCAATTATAGTGGACACAAATGAAGGATTTGTATGGTATCCCATGTATATAACCTCACTGTCAGGAATATAGGGATGAAACATATTTTTTGGTACTATGTTTCGTTATAGAGATGGCATGGAATATTTTTTAAATACACAATAATATAGTTATAGAACATAGTCATAAAAATATAATGTGGATCAATGGAATTTTCCTATGGTATTTTTTATGAGAATAGGATTTCATGAATGTTTCTCCTCAGTTAAGTCACCGTCTACTTAGAAGATACGGAAAATTGTATTCAAGATATGTTTTCCCATTTTAGATCATTGATCTTTTTGGAAGGGATTCTTATTGGTGTGTATTACCAGCTGGGGTGATAGGAACTCATAATGTTATCCACATATCACAACTCTAGAAGTACCCTCCTAGTCCCTATTATGTTTTTATTTGGGAAGATATGGAGTTAAGGATACATGTTTCTATTGTTGAGAAGAATGTGGAGATCTATGAATCTCAATTGAATTGTTTCTACGGTAATTCTATAATGTTGATCATTGTGTAATGTGGCATGGGTAGGACACTCATGGGATATTGGAGCATTATTTTTTGATGTGGTATTATTTACCTTACTTCATTAATAGACATCATTTGTTCACATGAAATCTGAGGGACCAAAATTCGTGTTGTGGGGAGTTTTTAACGTCCCATTTCCTACATTCATAAATATCCCATCTCATTAATAGTTCTACTTTTTAATGGGTTCTATCATGGGACCTATGAAGAAGGGGAAATATTTCTGAGAAACATGACCTAAGGATTAGGGACATTTGTTTTTTATTTTAATTAATAATATATAGGTATACATAAGTTAATGGATTTGTGGGTCTAACATATTTTCGAGAAAACCTGATATAGATATTGGATTCTGATGATAATTATGATGTTTTGTAGACTACATGAGAACAATTGTTTTGTATTAGGGGTACATGATGTTTAGGTTCGGTAAGATTTATTCCATGAACCTTGTACAGTGATAAAAGGTAGTACATGCCCAATAAAGTAAAAAATTCATTTAATGTGAATGGATTAGTTGTTATTGCAAGATTGATGGGGGTTTCAAAATATTTACGTAGGGGGTATTAATTTTTTTAAATGGATTATATGTCATTTAAATTTGATATGTAGGGATTTTATTGTGCAATATCAGTTGATTGTTATTAAATTCATCTATATCATTCTCCCCGATTTACATAGAACTATAATTATATGATTATGGGAGCCTCCATTTGATCTAGATTGATTCATTTGGAGATATACCACTATTTTGTTGGGGTTTTATCTCTATACATGTGTATTCCATTTTCATTCATCATTTCATAGATTGTGGTGGAACCATCATGTTTTGTTAGATGATCTGTTGAATGTGGTAATATTTCATTCTATTTCTATCTAGATTGATGACGTTATCTTGTTATGGGGTCATTACCTTTATCAGTTGTCATAAGACATGTATGTTCTCTTAATGTATGTGTTGTTTCAACTTTTCCATTAATCATTCGGTTAATTGAATCTATTGTGACATGTCTTCATTTGTTATAGGGACTCCATGTTAATTCTTGGATTCTTTCATCGGCCAGATTCAGTTCTGGGAATGTCATACATGAGTATTGATGAATTAGGATTGTTTCTATAGCCTGTGTTTGCGAACTAAATTTTTCTATTTTTGATAAATTGTTTTATTAAATTAAATGGCATGATATTACACGTTTTTATGTGTATTGAACTAATTTTTCAAAAAATATGAATTTACATCGGCCTTTGCAAATGGAAAAGGATTATCAAATCATTTGGAAATGGATTTCAGATAATTTTCTGATAGAAACAGTTTACAAATAGAACACATGGGAAGACATTGGGGATTATGTATAATGTTTAGTAATAGGTCTCATCTACTATTGGTGGGATTTCTCCTAGGAAATTCTCTTACACTATAGGTTTGTTGTTGTAGGGAATTGTAAGATCTATTGGGGGTTAAATTTTGGATTGTTCAAATGCTCTATGAACTCGATGCATATCCCTAGAGTCTTGATGTGTATGTTATTTTCTATGTTAGAAATGAGTATCATAGATATCCTCACTTAGTGTGATCTCTGGTGTGCTTTTATGTGTGCCTCTAATTTTGTTGTGTGTTATTTTTTTGTACTACATTTTATTCGATTTGATATGGGATGTATGTTTTTCTTACATGACATATCTACTTTCGTATAAGTATAAAAAAATATTAAAAAAAGTACCTATTTAATATGAAAATAACAAAAAAAGAAAAGTAAACTATTTTCCCTGATTTTGATATAAAAATTATTAAATTCTTATCCTAACATATATTAATTAATGATGTGTATGGTGGAATTATTGTTCAGAGACAAGATATGGAACACATGGTTTAGAACATATTAAACCTATTTACAAAAAAAATTATACCCCTTCAGTAGTGCATAAACGTAGTTTTGTCTTCTGGTACATGGAATATAAGGACTTGTCCTTAGAGCATAAAATAATCATGAATTAAATGAAAAAATCACATTGAGGATCTTTTCATGATTAGAGTTTTATAGAATTTGTACCTAACTATTACATATCAATACAAAAATTCCATGTACACACTACTAATCAGTATCCATTTTTTCATAAAATAATTACTCTTAAAAAATAACATGCCTAGTTACAAATTTTAGACAGCATGACTTATCTTTGATCCCATCCATGAACCTATTAATCTTTATGTTCTGTAGAAAACATTTCAAAAAACATGGGATGAGAATAAAAATATTTATGTTCTGTAGAAAGCAGTTCAAAAAACATGGGATAAGCATAAAATTATTAGTAAGGGATATAAAATAAGTAAATGAAACATTGATCCAATAATAAATACAAATCAATGAAACCATACATTTCGATCATAACATACCTCATGAAATCATATGATTTAGGAATAACACCTAGAAATCATAAATCATAAAGTAAAAAAGGGGAATTCGTATCATACTTGTGTTATAGCTATCACAGCTATGTAGGGAGATATGTTGGATAACCAATTATAATATATTTCCAAAATCTCTTAGAAGAAACATTAATGTTTACCTCTATCATGTTACCCAATGCATTACAGAGCTATCTCGGGCTCACCCTCCCTAGGTTTGTCATGGAACCACCTGTATAAATAATCAAAACCCATGAACCATAACTAATTCATAACACATAAAACAATAATAAAGGAAAGATACTATTTCCACATTGCAATCACAATATATAATTACATGATATTGACAAAATCAATTCATTATCAATCCATTTTCAAAACCATTTAAAACATTTAATAAAGAGATTTTTTAATATAATTTTCCCATACAAACATGAAATATTTAAATGAAACATCATTTCAAAAAATTAATTTCTATTAAAAAAATCCAAAAAAACTTTATTAAAACATGGACATTAATGAGAAATATTTAGAAGAATAAATCTTTAAAACATTTTTACTGATGTTTTTGTTAAAGTGATTTTAACAAAATGAGAAACAGTTGAATATAAATAATTGAGGTTGAACATTGAATCCTAATATTATAATATCTTGAAAATAAAGTGATTAATGACATAATATTCTAAAAGTCGGCTTATACACCAAATAAGAGTGAATTTAGGCATAAGAACAATGATGTCTCAATGTACAGTAAATTGATGCGAAATCCTTTATAAAAACTGTAACCATAGATTAAGGAAAAATAAATTACATTATAATGTGTGAAAAATATAAATACAGTAATTAGGATTTGAAATTCATTGTAAATCATTCAGAGAACATTAACACATGTTTTTAAAAAAAACAACACCAAGGACTAGCAAGTTTAACTCAATGAATGGAAATTGAGTTAAAATTACTCTTATCAAGTTCATATCGATGACTTGAGAATTCATCAACAGAGTGATTAGGTGTATCAAAAGTATATCCATACAAAGGGTATTTTAAATTACAAAATACATAAATAAATAAGTATTCCAAATATAATAACATCATGAAATAATTATGATTTAGATTATTAACCCAACGAATAGAAATTGGGTTGAAAAGCCCCCTTACCGAGTTAGTATCTTACAAAACATACACCACATGAAAGAAGGATTCTAAAAAAAGATTTAAATACCTATAAAAATTATATTAAATATATAATACAGTCATGGCCAATACAGACATCACAGAAAGGTAATTGTGTCAAACATAACAGGATTCTCATGGGAATTAAAAGTGAGATGAAAACCCCTTACCACGTTGTAATAAATCGAGTCGTATGAGAAAAAGTTAATAACCACAAAATGAATAATATATTTCCACGAATATTAATATAATAATGATAATATATATCAAATTCAAGTACACGACACACCTTATTCAAAAAATAAGTCTTGAACAATGGAAATCTCACGGAATTAAATTTGAGATAAGAAAAACCCCTACCACATGTCTGTCTTGACATGTTCATACTTTATTCTCATGAATAAAAAGATAAATTAATTTCTACGTTATTAATAAACTTTTTCATGTTTAATAACCATTTTATATCACTTATTGTAATTTTTTAACAATTATACAATCATTAGATTTAATAATGGTTGTTTTGATGATATTTGGTGACTGAGTCAAAAATGAACTTCTTATAATTACATGTTATTCTTGTGGTCAAAAGTCCAATATATCCAGAATTTTATTCCTGATTTAGATATCATATATATTATATATATCCAGTATATTTATGCATTTTTAACAATACAAAACATTTGGATTTGAGAAATGAAATTCACTATTCATGGAGACGGTAATGCGTACGTACACATGAACGCCACTTTCATTTATTTTTTCTTATTCAATGGAATAAATACATAATGATAAATATTTATTTTAAAATTTCATTATAATATGATATGATATATATTTTACATAACTTCATTTATTCCATCCTTTATATGTTCCATGTTTTTCATGAACAAATCATATCACCGAAAAGGGGCAGGTAGTACGTACTTCCCCAAATGAAATGATTATATTTACACATATTAGAAAGATAAAATGTGTGATTCTAAAAAAAATACATAATAATAGAGAAAAAATAAACATTATATATATCATATATTAATACTGTTCCATTTTAATGGCCATTATGAGAGGTTGTAGGAGAACATTGAACAATAGTCGTTTCGTGAGACAGTAGTTCACCATCCATAGAAATTGTATGTTCTTTACAGATTAGATTAAGCTGTCTGTATGTGTAGTTAAAATGTTTCTCACAAAAAAACCAAGTATAATTTAGATAATGGTGTTTTTATAAAATAAAGGAATAAAAATCGTTTTTGGGGCTTGAGAAGTAAAATAAAACAAAATAACTTAAGAGAAGATGTTACCTTTAAATTGGGTACCTCCCTTTGGTTTTTACCAAATGGTTTACTTGAATTTCCTTTGGACTAGGTTATGGTTTCTTGGAGAAGGAGAGTAATGTTGGGAGATTAATTGGGTAGAGTATGGATGAACCAAGGGGTTTTCAAAGTGTGAGGAATGGGTTATAAGTGAGTGAATTTTATAATAGCACAGATGGGATCTTTAGGAATATTTTTTAAATATTATTTTATGATATAATTATTTTCATGGTTATAAAGTAAAAAACTTATTAAAGTCTAAGACAATATAACCCATGTTTGAAATAAAATCATCCAATATGAATTTGACAGGTTTTGGATTTTTTTTTTCATATTTATAATCTTATTTATTTAAATCAATCATTAATGAGGTAAACACTACATCATTATTGTGTCATAAATAATTTTATTTATTTTGTCTCTAAAAATTATAAAACAAATAACATAATATATTAAATATTTTTGTCTTTCATGTTAATACTTATAGTTGAAGATATATGTTATATTCATATGAAAAAATTGAATTTCTAAAAGAAATAGGTTAATGTCATTTTTCTCTTTACTTTAAATTAATTAATATAAACTGTCATTATCAAACATAAGGGGATCTATAGTGTCACAATATCCATCCAAGGAAGACCATGGTCGGAAATGTATTTTCCAACAAGATTAGGACACACATTAGGTTAATTTTATATTATTATAATAGCATTTTGTTACCCTTATTTACATGATTTACCCTATAACCATGGTAAATAAAATGTTACTGGAGTAAATATTCATATTGTTGAAATATAAAACACACCTATTTGAACAATTTGGACATCCTAAATCCAAATATGGTATATATTTATTAAAATTCAAAACATAGAAGATGTAGAAATTAATTTAAAAATAAATCCCGCTAACAAAACAAAAAGGGTATTTTTAAGAAATAATAATTATGAAATGATTGACACTTATTTATGTCCAATTTTTCAAAGTGAAATAACATCCAATGACCAACATTGGATTAAATGGTAAAAAAACATAATTATAATTTAAAACGAATTAAAAATATAATATATCATTGTAAATATAGTGTATAAAAAGGCGGAATGGAATTAAAATATAGTATTTTACACTATTCATTATAAAATAATTTTATAAGAAAAATAACAAAAAATTACCCACAGTAAATTTTGATGTCTCGATTCTAAAGATGAATTTTATTCATTAAAATATAACATATCAATTTAACCCAATCTATTTTTATTGATTTTTTTCTATCATAAGGCAGTAAATTGACCTTATAATAAATATTAGAGTATTTATGTTGAAAAATAGACTCATTCACATTTTAAGACTATAAATTTTATCAAATAGATGTAAAAACATTTAACAAACATATATAACCATATTTTAGTTAGTTTAATTCATTCCCACCAATACAAATACTATTTGTTAATAACCATTTAAAATAAAAATTTTATTATATTATTTTTCAGTATAACTCAACGTTTTGTGCAACACAAGATTTATAAGAAAACCATTGATGTGTATAGGGTATTCAATCGAAAATAGCTCCCATATAAAGTAAAATTAATATTTAATTCAAAAATTTTAATAAATATGAAGGTTTTATATTATTTATTTACCTAGGATGTTACATCCTTCACCCCTATTGGGAATTGTGTCCTCACAATTTTTAAATTGGGCTAGGAAACTTCATTTAAAGTCCCACATTGGAAAAAGTGTCATTAAAAATATCACGTTAAAATAAATGAAGATATGTAAAAAAGAAAGCTGAGGCAATAGATACTAGGATACTATTAAAACAAGTATATTGAAGAGATACTAACTCTTATAGATTAATATAGTCTGAAAGAGAATTGGATCATTGAAAGTTAACCACCACAATACAATAAATGTGCCATTTGGTAAAATTCTGGTCATAAAAGAGAGATTATAAAATTTTTTATTCCAAATAATTCTCATATAGTTGAATAGTTTTATTAATAACAAGGCTAGGATCATAAGGTAATATG
Source organism: Viscum album (assembly GCA_963277665.1). Taxonomy (NCBI): domain Eukaryota; kingdom Viridiplantae; phylum Streptophyta; class Magnoliopsida; order Santalales; family Viscaceae; genus Viscum; species Viscum album. The sequence goes on along the minus strand of OY728122.1, from coordinate 262,004,856 downwards.
CCTACTTTCCATATAGTGTGTCATCCTTTAATAATATTATACAAAAAACTTTTCTTTTCTCCAAAAAGATAGTATTCAAGAATACTTGGTTTCACTCAAAGGGATCGACTAAACTTCATGATTATCACATAATATTCAAAAGATGAACAATATATTTACCTTGTATTTAGACATCAGCCAAATCCAAAATTGGTTAGGAAAATATTATATAATCCCCAAAAGGGTAATCCTTTTAAAAAAATAAATACTACTATTAATCTCCAATATTCTACAAAAGAACCCAACGTTCAAGAAAGACCATTCAATATACATTTTTCCATAAAATTAGTCAAAATAATCCAAACAAATATTGAATCCCAAAACACATAAGGATTTAATCACTTATTCTTCCATAGTAAATCATAACATTTATCTCCAAAAACATTGACTACTCTTAATGTATCATACTGATGTGTAATTATCCAAAACACATATTATCTTTGATATATTAATAATTTACATTAATAAACCAAATCACCTTTATGTACACAATAAAAACATAGATTATTCTAAAATTATATTTCATTCATTTCTCCACAAATTAAATTCCATATTATTTAGTTTCATAAAGCATATGGTGTTCCCAAAAGAGAGAATGTCCTATAAAATAACCATTATTTATTAATCACCAAATCATTCTCCTATACTAAGAATATCCATTTGACAAAACCTAAGATCCCAAAGAAAAACTTATTAATGATCCATAAATTCATTTAACAAAAAAATAATTAGTCATACTAACCAAGGACATCACATAGTTCAGTGGTAGGTGATATATAACAATCTCACAGTGGTTGTGGGTTTGATTCCCAAAGCATTGTCTGATGAGATTGGTTGTCATACAGTGTGCGTGTCGTTCTTTTTCAAAAACTATGCAATTTCATAACATTCCAAAAAAAACAAATTCTTCTAAAATAAGCATATCATAATTATTCCTGAAGGATTATCTAATACCTTTCATTTTCATACCAAAATGTCACAACCATTTATCACCTCTAAAATAACTATGACTCTTTATAATATTTTAATCATTATCATTATGTATCTTCTTCTTAAATAACACACTAAACCTAAAAGATATCTAAACTGACCTTGTGAACAAACTATAAGGACCTGGACTTTAAACATTACGTAATCTAGAATTAAATGACTAATTCTCATGGACTAACTTTTCAGTTTTAGTGTTTTATAGAATTAGGTCATTAATATTACTTATCAACTTGATAATAACATTTATGCACTACTACTTAGTATCCATTTTTTCCAAAAGAAATAAAAACAATGAAAAAGAATCATGTCTACTTCAATTTTTAGACAACATGAATTTTCTTTGATCCCATATTGACTCTATTCATATTTATGTTCTAGGGAGAAAATTTTAAAAAACATGGAATGAGAATAAAAATCTCAATAAGGGTTATAAAATATGAAAAATAAAAATTATCCCATCAATAAATACAAAACAATGAAACCATACATTTCGATCATAACATATCTCATGAAATCAAATGATTTATGGATAATACATTAAACTAATAAATCATCCAGGTAACTTGTATCACCCTTATCATACATAAATTTTATCTATCATAGCTACATAAAGTGTAATGATGAAATACTGATCATAGTACATTCCCTAAAACTCATATAAAAAATATTAATGTTTACCTATGTCATGTTACCCAATGCATTGAAGAGCTATCTCGGGCTCACCAGCCCTAGGATTTTCACGGAACCACCTGTATATATATATAAATCCCAAGAACCATAACATTTTTGTAACACATAACACAATCATAAAGGAATGATAATATTTCCACATTGCAATCACAATATACCACATTAAGATATTGACTAAATTAATCATTTGTCAAACAATTTAAAAACCATTAAAAACAGTTAATAAAGAGATTTTTGACACAATGTTTTTGATACCACTTTGAAACATTTAAATGAATCATAATTTGTAAAAAATAACATCCATATAAATAAATCCTAAAAAAACATTTTTAAAACATGAACATTAATGATAAATATTATTGAGAATAAATCAATTAATCATTTTAACTGATATTTTTGTTAATGGTTTTTTTAAAAAGAGGGATGATTGAATACAAATAATTGAGGAATAAAATTTAATCAGAACATTATATATCATATAAATAATGGGATTCATGATATAATATTCCAAAGGACAATATATATACCATATAATAGTGAATTGGTTCATAAAAACAATGATGTCTAAATGGAATGTAAATTGAGATGAAATCCCTTATAAAAAATTGAAGCCTTTGATTAAGAATAAATCAATTACATAATAATATGTGAAAAATATAAATACAATAAATATGATTGGATATTTATTTTAAATAAATCAAAGAACATTCAGACATATTTTTTTAAAAACAACACAAATGGCTTTTATGTTTAACTCAATGAATGGAAGTTGTGTTAAAATTAATCGTATCAAGTTCATATCGATGACATGTGAAAAAATCCATGGAGTGATTATGTGTATGAAAAGAATATACACAGAAAGCAGATTTTAAATAAAAAAATATTTAAATTAATAGTGGTTCCAAAAATTATCATAGCACAACATAATTAAGAATTAGATGATTATCCCATGGAATGGAAATTGGGTTAAAAGGTTCCTTTACCGAATATGTAACATACGAAACATACACCACAAGAAAGAAGGATCAAAAAATGAAGATGTATATACCCATAAATTAAAGTATATTAAATATATAATACAATCATGGGGTTTTCAAATGCCACACAAAAGGGAATAGTGGAAAACATAGCATGAATCTCACATGAATTAAAATTGAGATGAAAACCCCTTACCACATTGTAATCAATCATGTTGTCTAACACAAAGTTAATAAACACAAAATGAATCACTGAATTCAATGAATATAAATATAATAATGATAATATATATCAAATGGATGTAAACAATACACCACATTCAATTAAAAATTGGTTTAAATGGAAATCTCATGGAATTAAATGTGAGATAAGAAAAACCCTTTACCTCGTGTCCGGCTTGACCCGTCCATTCTTTAATATCAAGAATAATAATATAAAGATAATTTATACATTCTTAATATATGTTTACATTTTTATTATTCCTTTTATATCAAATATTATTATGTTATAAACATTATGCAATCATTTATGTTAATAATGGTAATTTTGTCGATATTTGGTAATTGATTCAAAAATGAACTTCTTATAATTACATGTTGTTCATGGGGTCCAAAGTACACTATCACATGAATTATATTAATTTTTTAGATATCAAATATATAAAATATATACATTATATGGTTTATTTTATAATATTACCTAACATTTGGAGATAGTTACTATAACGGACCGTTCATGAGGACAGTAAGACGTATGTACGCATGAACGCTACTTTCATCTCTATTTCATATTTAATGGAATGAAAACATCACGATAAATATGTATATTATAATTAATGTATAATATAATATTATATTTATGTGACATAATTGTAGTAATTCCATCCTTTAAATATTCCATTTATGTCATTAACGAATCTTATCGCCTGAAGGGGGTGGTAGTCCGCACCTCCCCAAATGAAATTGTCATATTTACACATATTGGAAAACCTAAAGGATGTTAGTAAATAAAAATTATCAAAGAATAAATAAATGATAAACATAATATATACAATATATAAATATAGTTCCATTATTATTTCCACCATGAGAGGTGGTAGGAGAAGATTGAATAATCATCATTTCGTGAGGCACCAGTTCAATGTCCACAGAAACAGTATGTTCATTACCCATTAGATGGATAAATGTTTTAGTGTAGTTTGAATCATTATCACAGAAACAACCTAGAATATTGATTATACTAGTGTTGTCATAAAATAATTTTATAAAATGATTTTATGTAGTTGGAGAAGTAAAATAATACAAAATAACTTAAGAGAAGACATTACCTTTAAATTGGGTATCTACCTTTGGTTTGATCCCAAATGTTTACATTAATTTCCTTCTACCTATGGGATGGATTTTTTGTGGTGGATAAGGATGTGTAAGATTAATTTTTTAGAGTATGGATGAGCCACGGAGCCTAAGAAGTGTAAGGAATTGGTTAAAAGTGTGGTCTTTTTATATGGGGGAGGAGGGGCTCTTTAGGAATGTTTAAAAATATTATTTTATTATTTTATTATTATTGGTTTGAAAAGGTCAAAAAAATAGTAAAGTAGAAGATATTATGACTAGTGTTTGAAATAAAATCCTCCAATAATATTTGGATAGGTCTTTGATATTATGTTAATCATTATAATTTTAATTATTTAAATCATTCATTAATGCGGTAAACACTACAACATTAATTTTTAATAGTTAATATTATTTATTTGAGGTATATAAATTATCAAAACAACACCATAATGTAGAAAATAAATTTAGATTCCAAATTAATATTTATAGTCAAAGTACTAACACATATAACCATATGTAAAAATTGATTTTCAAAAAGATATATGTTTATGTCATTTTTGTATTTACATTAAATTTATTAATATAAAGTCTCATTATCACTCTTATGTGGCTTCATGGGGTCCCAAAATCGACGCATGGATTCCCATGGTTATAAATGTATTAAACAATTGGATTAAGATACATGTTAGGGTAATTTTATATTATTATAATAATATTTTGAAACCCTTATTTACCATATTTACCCTTAAACCATTAAAAATATAAATTTTACTAAAGTTAATATTCATATTCTCTAAAAATAAAAGTTACCTTTTTAACAATATGGACCTACTGATTCTGAATATGTAATCCATTTTTAGAAACTCCAAAATCAGAAGAGGCAGAAAGTAAATTAAAATAAATTCTCGATGTCAAAACAAAAAGTGTGTTTTTAAGATATAATAAGTATCAAAAGATTAACACTTATTTATTTCAGATTTCAAAGTGAAATAACATTCAATGACCAACATTGGATAAAATGGTAAAAAATTAATATAATTACACATTAATACCAATTTTAAATAAAATCTATCATTACAAATATATTATATTAAAAATCATTTTTTATTTAAAATAAATTATTTTCACCATTTATTAAAAATGAATTTAGTCAAAAAAATCCAAAAATTTACACCAGAAAAATATTGATGTCTTTATTCTAAAAAAAATTTAATTTTTCCAAAAATAAAATATAAAAATAACCAAAACAATATTTATAATGTTTTCTCCATCAAAAGGCGGTAAATCAACCTTTTAATGAATATTATGGAGTTTATGCTTAAAATTATATTCATTAACAATTTTTGACTCAAACATTTATTGGATAAATTATAAACATTTAAAAATTATTTCTAATCAAATTTTTGTTAGTTCTATTCATTCCCACTAATACAATGGATATGTGTTTACTACCATTTAAAATAATAATACCATTATATTATTTTTCAGTATAACTCAATGTTGTGTGAAACGTAAGATTTCAAAGAATAATATTTCTGTGTATTAGGTACGCCATCGAACATAGCATCACCCTTAAATTAAATTTATCATTTAATTCACAAATATTAACCAAAATTAAAATTTTATATTTATTATTTACCTGGAATGTTACATGAAAAGTCATGATGTCATAGTTACGCAAAATGGTTTTTTATGACAGTTGGGTTTTTAGATGCATATGGGGAGATGGTTGTAGGTTATCAATGTTATCACATGGTGTTTATTGAGAAACCACTAGGTATTTAGTCATTTTTAATTATAATTGTCACTTGGAGATTGTTTTCTATCATTTCATGGTTTAGCATTTCTGTTGTTCTTCATCTATAATATAATATATTGCTATCTGTTGTTTCTTTTTATTATATATATATATATTCTGTTTTTTTTCTTCTTTTAGTTTTAGAAATAATTCCATCTAGTTCTTTTTTAATGTCTTTGTTATAGACATCATCCCGTTAGGTTCGAGAACCCCCTTTTAGTATGTGGAAATTCAGGTCGGGCTCCAGTTTGATAGGGTTTCTGGGATTGGTTTGTTAAATATATTTTTTAATGATATTATACTTTTGGATCAAAAATATTTGTTATTATATATTAGAATAAACTCAATATACAAGGTACTAGATTTGGTGTTTTTATAGTTGGTATAAATGGACAGTTTGATAAAAACAATATGATTTATATATAAAAGATTGTGGTTAGACAAAAAAGGACCATATAAAAACCCCAGAGGATAATATATAATTATACCTATAAATGGAAATAATTTAGTTTCATATGTTATAATTGAGTGCATACCATTTCCTAGAAATGAAGAATATTTTATGGAACAACCATTTTTTCACATAAAATAATAGTTGGGATTTTTCTCAAGATGATATCAACAATACTAATATTGAATCAAGGTAGATTATACCTCTATTATTTTAGTTAATAAATTTATGACCAGAACTATTGATATAATTATTTCTCCATGTCATGGTACATCAATTTTGGACCGCTTCACATGGAAACCTCTTCCATCATTCAATGGGACTCAAATCAATTAGTATCTATATAAAGGGTTAAGAACATAGAGAAATAATTTGTTTTCATTGGATGAATAGTGTACGATATGGTTTTTATAGAGGTATATAACCTATTGGGACATGGTGAGAAGTTGATGACATTTATTTGGAACACCATGAATTTAGAATAAATAAATGAAATGGATGATAAGAGTTTTGATGACATATTTTTAGAAAAGTATTTCTCACTCTAATAACAAGTTTGCATGGAATATAAACTACTAAAAATAAATATATATTTTTCAAATTTGTGGCTGACTATGAACATATAATTACATATTTATCATTTTGAGTTGTTGAATTAGTTAAAAAAATCAAAGAAAAATATATATTTGTTCTTTGATATGTAAAAATAGAATATTCAATGATAACTATTATCCGATAAAATTTCATCATGGGGAGAAATTGTTTCTAGTTCTATCAAAACCGAATGGGAATTGTTCATGTCTCCTATTTTCATTGGGATTCTAGATATGATGAATATTTTTGAGTACAATTCTCATATATATTATAAAATATAAAACAAAGTATGCAATTTATACCAATAAATTAATGTTTTATGATGAAGTGTGGAACATTATTGACAGGAATTGATGTCTTCTAAATCTTGAGAATATAATATCCATAAAGCACAATAATGAATGTCTAAGAGGTCAGATAACAATTTATAGTGCTTATATCACATTGATATTGGACATTATTATAATAAAATCACCATTTTTTAATGTAATGCTATAAAAATGGATGTGGAATCAAGTACAGTCTTATGTGAATAATACTACAAATATAGAATTTCATAATGATGTATTAGTTGGTGCATCAAAATTAATATGAAAATTATCTTAATATCTATTCGATTTATTATGTATCACTTTTTTATAGAATCTATTTAGAAAAATAATAATATATATTTCTATATAAACATAAAAATGGGTTTTCCAAAATTAACACCCTATAGAAAAAAAATTCCTATAATTTTTGGTTAATAAATTCCCATTTACATGCAAGAACATAATATATTTCAGTAATTATTTATCATAAATATGGTATATTGTGACATAATAAATGTGATGTATTAGATTTTAATGTATAATGATACTATTAATTGTTGATAAAATAATATTACAACATATGAGAATGGTATTGAGACCCATGAAACTAGTGTATAGATACCATTGCTTAAGTATTATTTGGAATGATATCCTTGGGAAATCTTAACTAAATACCCAGTATTAATTTGTTAAATGAAATGTATTTATTAAGGAAAGAGGATGTATCTACTTTTTTGGGTAATTTTTTGGTATTCCTATAAGGTATACCAAGTCACACTCTATAGGGTGAATTATAATTCACTATTGATCTTATTCCAAATTAAATCCACAAATGTAGGACTCCCAATATGATTGATCTAGTGGAGTTAGTTGAGAATAAGAAAAAAAGTACAACAATTAAATGAAAGGGGTTCTTATTCCCTAGTGTTTCACCTTATGGAGCACCGTTTTTGTTTTAAAAGGATTAAGATGGATCCATGATATTTTGTGTTAATAATATGGGTGATAAATTCCATCACTATTAAAAATAAGTATACATTACCTTGAATTGGTGATCTATATGATCAACATTAGGTTTGTCACTAATTATTAAAAATTCATCTCCTTTATGGTCATAATTAATTTATATTCAAGATGGATAATATACCATAAACACGACAACACATGATGAATATAAATTATGAGGTCATGTTAATTCCTTCATGTATAGACTAATTCAATTTTTTTGTTTATGGTTCAAATGAAAATAAAATTGAAATATCTTATTGATAAATAAAATTACTCCTCGATGAAATATTTAAAAACTAATATTCCTATGATGTGGGTAAGTAAAATTTATGAATCAACCACGATACAATTTTGGAGAAGATATATATTTATGAATTTAGTATGGGATCATTTTGATTAAACAAGTATATATTCATGGAATTATTAATCCCCAAAAATGGTATATTAGATTACCCCACTTTGACAAAATTTCTCAATGAATTTCCAACACTGACGAATATAATTGAGATATGCAGTATCCTTGTCCTAGATGTTTACTATATGGAATTTGTTAAAAATTTTGTAAATTATATAATCCATTAAACAAAATGGTAGTTATATTAGTTAAATAAAAATTTTATATCTAAAGTGTGGTAATAGTGGGGGAATATTTTTTATATCCATGGTGGGAATAGAATAAAATATTATATTCAATGTGTATATTAAGATGGATATGGAAAATTATATTGATGGTAATTCATTAGTAGTTTTATAAATAATTTCACATCAATATTAACATAATTAAATAATCAAGTATCTTCATGATTAAAATGTTATTAATAAGAAAATATAATCATTAAAATTCTGGAAATTGGATTGGCTGACCGATGAAGACTGTGTGTTATAATTTGGTGGATAATTTTATGTCCCATTAGTAAATATTATATATAGAAAGTTTCTATTTGATACTCATTGAAAAAATGATTCTATGAACCATGAATGTAAAAATAATTATAGGGATATAATATATCACTTTTGGTGGAATAACATGATGTTGAAAATTTCTGATTATGGGTCTAGATATTTGATATGAATATATAATATCACAAACAAGAGGGAATTCCCATAGGGTTAAAAAATCCTATACCTATTCCTAAGTGGAATTTGGAAAATATAACATTATAAATTTTCATGGGGATACCAAAATCATAAAAAATATATGATTTTATATGTTCCATTATTCATTCAATAAAATATCATAATTCTTTTAGAAAATAAGAGAGGATATACACCATCAAACTTATTTATTTACATTATATCAATGAGGTTGTAATAAATAATGTTACATCATTAATAACTTTCTATGATATTTATTCTAACATTAAATCAAGACATTTTAAGATTCATAAAAATTAATTTCATAGCTAAATATTTTTTAGCACTGCATATCATCTAAAAGAGATTGAAAGTCCAAATGTATTATCCATTGAATAGTGGATATGTTGTGGTCAATTTCAAATGTCTTTCAAGGATTATGGGACCAATGTATACCATTAATGAAATTTCCCTATAATAATTGAATCTACTCAAGAATATAGATAGAACTATAAGAATTATTTTATGTGAAATGATTTTGTACACCAACTTGTAAGAATGTTGTTGGACAGAGGATACTTGTCAGTCCAAAACATGTCGAGGAGACAACAGATTAGATTAGAGTAATCTAAATATATATCAATGTTTCTTGTACTAGAAATAAATTAAATTATGATAACTATTTAAAGGACTGGTAATTACAAGTAGTTTATCACATCTTCATTAATATAACATATGTAAAGGGTTTATATAGTTTAAGAAAAAGTGAATGATTTCTCCAATGTGCAACAATAAAATTGGGATATTAATGTGAGTAGTAGTTATATATTATCATTTATCTTTTCCAAAAAAAATTTATGTTTCATATAGTTTTCTATATCTCTATTATATTAAAATACAATATAGACCAAAAAATTACACTCCCAACATTTGGGATAGATATCAAATTTGTTTTTTATAAATTGAGTATAATGTTGATATTATTACATCTACATTGAATTTATTGATTAACAAGATGACTCTCCTTGTGATATTTTTATGGGAAAATCTTATGTTTTTAGATGATACATTGGATTCCAATTATATAATAATGGGGAAGTAGGGTTTTTTCAACTTGTGGTAAAAAAATAATTTCAAATATGGAAATACATAATAAGGGAAGAAGGTGATATCCTAGGTCCTTACAATTTATTTTAATTATTTTAATTTAAGAAAATTAATAAATTATATACATAAAAAATTGTTAATTAATTTAATTATATATATTGTAAATGTGTTTTATTTTATTATATAATAAATAATTTATTCGGATACCTTGTGTATTGCATTTTTAAAAATAAATCATATCCATTAATAAAATTGTATTTTTCTAACAATTACACAGAAATAGGAATAGTTTCACTAAAATGAAATGGATGAATATAGAAGTATTATATTCATTCCAATTTATTTTCCATTCCATATATTTTCTCTCCCTAAAATTTTCATATTATTTTTTCATGTTTCGAAGGAGTTGTGGCCAAATGATTATAAAAAATAGTTTTTTCAGACATACTTTCCAAATTTCATATACTAAATGTAAAATATTTAAGATGTACCATAATGGAAGAATTATTTTTTCTCAGAAAAAAAATCCCCTATCCATTTAACATCAAAACAAATTATTTCTCTTATACTCCATGTTGAATGAGTTATGATCGACCCAATTATAAAAATATTTCCACCCAGGAAAATTCATTAAATTTTGATGCATTGGAATCACACACACAATGGTAAATGATATTTTTTCAACCATTTCAACATATTGTTAGATAAAATGATCCAAACATGTTCATATAACATCTATAAAATTTTAGGCCAATCCATGAAGGGATAAAATATTTTCATTGCATTACTATGGTGGGACCTATACGAACATATTCACATCATCATTGACTTCATTGAATCTTATCTCTAATAATAGTATAGATCTGATGTTAATTATGGAATTGTATTTTTTATTATTTGTGTATAATTAACATGTAGTTTAAATTAAATTAATAATAATATTTTAAAAAACATTGAAATTTAAAGTTGAATAGACTATAATTCCAAAGAAATTTTCAAATTTATTAATCATTAATATTTTAAAAAAATAGTAATGAAACAATAAAAAATTAAAAGGGTCAATTATGTATTATATGGAAATAAGAATCTATGAAAACATTAGTTTTTGTCCAAAACTAATGGAATTATGGCCACCAAAAATCTGTTTTTCTTAATGAAAATTTTTTCATCATTTAAAATATTAACCCCACACATCCTCAAGAATAAATACATTTAATATCATGTTTTTAAAATGATATTTAATATTCTATATGATAAATTAAAAATTCTATCGCATTGTATCTTTATGTTATTTTAATAAAATGATAAAACTATCCTAATCATGTAAAACAATCAAATAATTTTTGAAGTAATGTGGTTTTGGTAAAACATGAAAATAAATAAATGTCTATATACTTTGTTTTTGTTTCCATTTGACAAATTTATTCCTATGTGTAATAACCCTGAAATGGGTGTATTGGTATATTAATCAATCATCACCTTATGCATGATGAGAGGCCTAGCTACAAACAATGTTTGAAACACTAAGGGAAAACTATTGGATGGAATGAATAATAAATAAAAACCATTTTAACATATTTATATATATTTTAGTTGGACTATTAACTTGTAAAATTCACATGTCATTACTTTTCTTTTCTTAGGGAAAATAATTTATTACCTTATAAATTTTTCGACTATATGCTAAAATCTTGTACGATATTCCTCTTTATGAAATTTGGAAGAGTATGCATAATTTTATTTATTTAATCATTAATACATATAATATTTTGATTGTTGATTGAATTCAGTAAAAAAATGTGATGTGTGGTGCTTTTATATATATATACCCTCATTGTAATAGCAGGTTTCATGTGATAACTATAATAGAGTAATGGGAGCTCACATAACCTTTATGAAATATGCAACAATGGTTTCATAAAATTTTATGAAATATGTATTCCCATCACTATATGAATAATTATTGTTATCCTAACATTCCATTATTATTATGTTTTTATAAGTTTATTTAAGCTAGATTTTTCATTTAATATGAAATTACATAATATATTTATACATTACATAATATCATATTTATAATTGATTCCCTTGTAAGCTAATCCATATCCCGAATCTAGTCCCACCTCTTTATGATAATTTGAATTCCCTGAGATCCATGTAGAGAACTATGTATGATAATAGGTTCAAAACTTACTAATTTTTTTTCATGGGTTCATATAATGTAATATTATTTAATGAATATAATATTAACTCTATTATGTGACTAGTTTTAATCAAGAAGTTAATCATTGTGATCCACTATATTTGTACCAACGTTTTATTATATCCATCCTCTTTATGGTACTCAATTTGTGGTTTTTGTAGTTTAATAATTCAATGGTAGGAGAAACAAATGAGATGGTAAGGGGTTTCATAACTCAAATTATTTTAGTTGGGTTAATTTAATATTTTATTTTTTTTATGCTAAAATTATTTGTGTAACAGAAAATGAATATATTATTTTTTATTTTTATTTTTATATTGTTTTACCTTTGTTATAAACAATAAATTCATTGATAATTATCAATATGATCTTCATAATTATTTATTAACTCAATATTATATTATTGGGGTTTATAATGTAATCATTGACTGTATTATTACATGATAATGTATAAAATGAAATTTAATTCATTTATGCTATATCACAACTAGATTAAAATGGATTTTCATTTGACACAGAAAATACAACAATGGATTATTTAAAACTCAATGATATAATCATTATAAAGTTATTTTGACATCAATTTTGTTTTGATGAGTTATATTCCATATTTAAAAATTTATTCCTTTAATATATTTATATAATAAACCGTATACATATTATAATAATATTTTTATTTTATTGTTGTTGGTAAAATATTTATTTGATGATATCTCATTAATCAGAGTTATAACTCATATATTACAATAGCTACAAGGGATTATTTCATAATCTCATTATATTTCACTATTATTTTTATATAAGAATATATTGAAGTAATTATATTTTATTTCAATAATAAACCCATTATATTTTCACATCACATAGTATATTATTAAAATTATAAAATTTTATTTCATTTTCCTATTTTATTAAATCCAAATAATTAAACAATTCATTTAAAATTATGAATTATTTTCCCTTTAGTTTGGGATTTTTTTCCATTTCCATGTTTTCTTATAAAAATAAATTTTATTTCATATATTTATACATGATTTTTTAAAGACATTTTGATCATTTATTGAATAAATAGAAAACTGATTAAAACAGATATTATAATAACATTCTAAATGATATACTTCTTGAATTTTAACTAAAAAAGAAAACATAAGAGTTGTTTTATCGTACTATTCATTATAATAATTACCTACACTTATGACTATTATATATCTCTTTTAATTATTTATTTGTTTCTATTATTCATTTTAATGATTGTTTTTAGATTAAATTTCTTGAATTATTATTTTATAAAAGTGAATTTCAATATAAAATGATAATTTTAAACATGAATATATTGTGGAATTTATTGTGTAATTTATATTAACCATTGTCAATACACATTATATTATCCACATATGATATGTTATAATAATAGAATCAATATAATTTCTTGTATTTTTGGTGGATCGTTTGAATGTCCACTATATTGAATTTTTTTATCAGTTCATCCGATAAAGATTGTTTTTGAATATGGTTAGTTGAATTTGTTGTATTACTTATTGATATTTTGAATGAAATGGAATTATTAAATTACAGGGGGTAAAAATTATATATTCCATACAATAACTGGTTGGTCTCATGGGGAAAACATGTTTGGATATTCGGATGTATAATTACACACTTATCTATTATGTTAGGAAATGGATGTTACCAATTAATTTATCATGGTCATCTTTATGAAATCCATGATTTTAGGATATTTTATTTATTTTTATGTGATTATTTTAATAGTTTTGATATCGTGGTAAATGTTCATTATTATTTCCTTTTTTATATGGAATTATTTATCATCATTTATTCCTTCCATATAATTATTTATACTTATTTTATATATTAAATTTAATGATTTTAATTATTTACCATACCATATTAATTAAAGATTATTTAGTTAAGATAGATTACATTGTGCATATCCCTTACTAAGAATATGTCTACAACAATACATTGATTCATTTCCCTAGGATAACACGAAGGATTAAATGAATTATTTAAAAGATGCATGATTTTTTTTAATTTCACTATATTATTTATTATATATCCCACATTTAATTTAGTGTCATATGTATATCTGGTTATTCACGAATAAAAATATATTTCTTCCATTAGGATTCAATAACATCTATATTAATTAATTTTAATAATTTGGCAGTCGAAATAAGGAAACTATATCCAGGGAACTGTTTTTTGATTTTAGAGAATGAATAGTAAAAATAATAGGAACTAGATTTTGATTAACATTTAATAGGGAACATAATCATATAAAAAACATTGAAGGTATTTTCAAAAGGCACTTAGTTAAAGATCTATATGTGGACAATTTATTTTTTAGGAAAATAATGTTTTAATAAGTATATGATTGAATGTATGATTATTATAATAAATAAGAATCATAATGATTTAATTTTATTAAATTTCACTAGTGACATTTACTATGTTTTAATAGATGTTTGAAAAATATGTAACCATGATGAGTTTTCTTAATTTTTGATATGGTTATCTAAATAATAATTCCCTTATAATTTTTTTTCATATATGTGTAATATAAATGTAAAAAATTATGGTTAAAATGATTATTTATTTTATGGTAATTATAATGAATTTTTATTATTTTACTTTATGAAATATATATTCTCCTAAAGACATTAGTGGTAAAAAAAGTGATTTCTAAAAACGAAATTTTTTGGATGATCATCGAATTTTTGAGAATGTTATGGGATTTATATAAATATAACTTTATGAAAATTTAAATTCCTTTTCCAATTAAAAAAATGTTCCATTTTTCATGGTCTTGGTATATGAACTTACAACCGATTGGTGACTATGTTGAACTCCAACCAATAGTCTAAAAGATATCTGGGTAAGTATGATTTCTATTTATATAAATTTTATGAGGGAAAATTAATAACATGATGTTGTAATGAATAATATAAGATCAAATAAATATGAATGTTTTGGATTCTTTTATGATTCATTGTAATTTATGATGATTTTATTGGGTTGAGTCAAACATAACTTTAAGATTATTATAATGGATTATTTGTGAATAATGTTATTATGTTCTGTAGAAGTAAGAATATGATATGAGATGACTTTTTAGGTCATAAAATCTAGTAATGTTGAGGTTATTAATGATATTAAAGATGTAGGGATATTTATTTCTGTAATTATCAATGATAAATTATTTTTTTAAATATTTAATTTTTTAGATTAATGTTTTTTTATTAAATATTTATTTATTCTTTTTTTGTATTATCTTATATTTTGATAAAACCAATTGTTTTATAATTTTTTTTAGATGTGATATTTTATATATTTTTAATATTTTAAATTGTTAAAACTAGATTTAAAAACATTAGGACTGATATAATATTCATGAATATGGAACATTTTGATGAAAATATTTTGTTTTAGTTGAAAATGATTAGGTCGTGAAATTTCTTATTCTATGTCAGTATATTCCTATATTTTCATATTGTAGTTGGAATTATAATTAATCAAATCCTGTTAAAGGGTATTGAAATTATAATTGTATCTTTTTACTTTCATTTATGATGAATAGTTTTCCTTTTCATCCATCATTGATTTACAGTTATCTATTTGTCGAATTTTTTCATGGCCATCTAAAATGTCACTATCTATTCATCCCTGAAAATTAATCATCTCATTGACTAATATATTTTATATTTCCACCAAAATTATCCTTATCCAAGAATCCAAACCTGTAATATTTCAGGTAACCATTGGGTTTCCATTATTTCATTGTCAAATTATGTCTTATTGTCCCACAGTAAAATGTTTTTATTCAACAAATGAAAAAACACTTCTGACAAAGAAAAAATTCAAAGAGATCAATTTATTTCATTGGTATCGAATTTTACACCCTCTATTTTTAGAATATCAACATATTTAAAAATTATTTAAATTTATTTGACACCTTACATCACACGTAATACTATAATTAAACAACCCTCTTGATGTCATTAAAATATTTATATTTTAACATCACCACTATTACAGAGAATTTAAAATGTTCCGTAAGAATATAAATTACAATTTTATGAATAGTGTGTAAAAATTATTTATATAATAAAAAATTATATATTATTTCATAATAAATATGTACTCAATTTTTATTAAAGACATTTTATTTTAAAAATTATTTTTTCCACAAAAATGTTTTTTATTTTATTTTTTGAATGTATAATATTTTTTATTTCTATCACATTTACAAATATAATATATAAAGAATATATTAATCAGAACAATAAAATAAAATTTAGTAATATATTTTATTTTATTATTTTTGAAAATATTGTTATTTTGCTGAATATTTGAATAATGTATATTTTTTGAAACTAAAATATCTATTAGTTAAATCAGGTCATTTATTGGTCTTGTTATTTTTTAACTAGGTTATATAGTTAAACATGATCAATTTTATTTAAATAATAATAATTATGTTTTAAAATAATATTTTTTAAGTACTTTTTTATAAGTAAATTCTTCTAATTAAAAACTCGTTTCCCATAAAGAAGTTATTAAATGAAAAATGTATTAGCATTTTGATTAATTATAGTAAACCCTAATGTGATCTAATTTAAATGTTAGTTATGGATTATATATGTATATAGATGAATTTTAATTAATAAAATAAATATTTCTAAATATGGAGTTAAAATAATTTAGTATATTCCTTGAGATATTAATTTTCCTAAAAACAATTTTTTCATTGTTCATTATGTGTTTTATTTTAAACATAATTTTCAACTTTTGTAATACTCTAAAATTTATAAAATAGAAAAATCTTGATCAGTGGACAGAATGAAATAAAAAACCAATATTAGAATTAAATATAACATCCTATGATTTTAATATATATTTTATTTTTATATAAATTGAAACTCATTGATATCATGTGACACACACGACATCCGGATAAAAAACATGATACTCAAATAAAATATTAATATTTAAACCTGAAAATTATATCATAACCATTAAATTGATGGGTATGAGTATTAATAACTGAAATATGAATATTATATGGTTTAAAAAAGTATAAAATAAATTCATTCTTTATCTAAATAACATTAATATAATAATATGCATTTAGAAGAAAAAAGAAATGTTTTTTAAAACTATTTTTTCCTAAAATATTGTATTGTCATTCGCCCGCCTGAATTGCCCGAAGGCCTTCGTTTTTATTGATTTTTGATAAGCCCCCTTTTAAGGGATGAGGGGGAACCCTTACAAGGCCCTTTAGGCTCAAAGATACAAGTCCCGTAGTCTTATGAGATTACAAGATCTGAAGGTATTTTGGGAATTAAACAAGACTATCTACAAGAAACTGCACCTCCCCTACATCTGTGTCATTATAGTAGCCATCCACCATTGCATGGTCGTCTGGCTAGGCTTCTCGTGCAACAATAGCCTGGTACCAATTCCATAGCCATACCCTCTCATACTGAAAATATTTTTGGCTTTAATCTGGTGAGTGCACCTGCTATGAATCCTCTTCTGGGGTAACTCCTTTTTTTGCAGTGTGTTTGGGGAAACTGCATGTGGCCCTATGTCATTGAGGTGGCCTGAGGGCCTTAAAGGTGGTCCGAATTCCCTACTGAACTGAAGGTCTGGGTGTCCTGAAAGCCTTATGGAATCCAAGCCCAAACTGGTAGCCCAGGATCAATATTTCAATCTACTACAGTACCGAACAGTACTTGCTACAGTAACTACTACATTGCCTGCTATAGTACCCGCACATTGTACAGTTCTGCTACAGAACCTTTAAAGTGTACAATTCTGCTATAGTACTTGCACAGTGTACAGTACCTGCTACATTACCGGCACAATGTACATTACCTCCAGCAGTACCTGCTACATTATTGCTACAGTACCCCAGGATATATGCTTCTTTCTCGTTTTGACCCTGGGTCTTGTGGTTGCACTTAAGGAGACCTCACCAAATGGGTGGAGAATCATGTGAAAAATGTGGGTTTCTAACACCGACTCCCAATGGGGGGCCCCGACCAAGCCCAGGTGCACTCCACGCTCCCTATCTAAGAAATGGATTTAAATCTCCCTGTGCAAAATACACACAATGTCCGAGACTAGTGGGACTCGAGCCTAAACCAGTTCCCAAAGAGAGTGAGGGGTATAACCAGCAGGTACCACTCAGCTATCACCCAATGGGAAAAATGTGGTTTGCAAACACAGACTCCCAGTGGGGGGCCTTGACCAAGTCCAGGTGTGCTCCACACTCCTCAGCTAAGCAATGGATTTGAATCACCCTATGCATAATACACACAATGTTTTAGTCTGGCGGGACTCGAGCCTGCGCCAGTTCCCATGGAGAGTGAGGGGTACAACTAGTGGGTACCACTCAGCTAACAGACAATTGGGCCTCATTAATGATATAATTTAAAATTAAATTTAACCACAATTATTAATCAAAATTCAAAAATTATACTTCATTTTTAAAATATACATTAAAAAAATTATCTTTATGCGACGTATTTAATGTTTTTTGGAAATATAAATTGATTAGTGAAAAGTGAAAAATTGTTTTTATTATGAATTTCCATTACATTTAATGATATTAAAACAATTATTATCGATTTAATAGTAAAATTAGTTGAAATATATGTCAATAAACACACTTTTTTAATTTTTAATAAATATAATAATTAATTTTGACATAAAAACATTTGTATTATTTGAACATTTTATGTTCAATAATGCATTTTTTCGTCGCATTTTTGGGGTAAATATTAAATTAAATTTGTACCAACTATAAATGGAATTGAAAAAAATGTATTCATTTTTTTTATTAATAATAATATATATTATTAAATATGATAAATATTATTTTCTAAAATAATTATTAATAAAAAAATTTATACAAAATTTATCTTGTTTAATGTGAAAATGGGATTTTCAGGGGTTATTCTCGAACGAGATAACCTATATATGACCCAAAATTATTGAAATATCCATTTATTTGTTAAATTGTGACTATATACCATATATAATAAATAATAGACCATGTTATATTGTGTATCATGTTTGAAACATTGGTACACATTTTTATTTTAAAAAAATACACGTGTTCGAATCACCTAAATATTAAAAGGCCACCCCTCTCCTCTTTTCATCAGACTACCAAGAACTATTATTTTGGGTAAAAAGCTATAAATAACATTATAAAATCAATATTATTTTCATATATGTTTTATTATATTCATATATAAATCCTAATAATGATATGTTGTAGTGGAAATGAAGTTGTACTAATAAGTAGTGACATCCATAACCAAGCGATTTCTTTTTATTTCTCCCTCTAACTCCCTCAATTATTATTAATACATCAATATATAATATCTGATGTGGAATAAATATAATTAGATTGTATTATGTTATTATCACTACCTATATCCGACACATCTTTCATAAAATAAGAATACAATCATATGTAGTGTGAATGGTGGACTACCTTTTCGCGAACTGAAGTAGTTTATTTTCCAAAACCATGATTTTAGGATTGATATAACAATGGTTTTTCCAAAATTATTTTAATTAAAAGTTATTTTTATAATTATTTAACTTCAATATCTCATATAACATTTAATGTTCAATTCATTTTCAAATATTATAACTTTTTTCATGTGTATTATATACTAATACCTTGTGATGTGATGCAATTAGTTTTTCCCTTAAGATTTACATGGAATGTAATATTGATAAATCTATAGAAAATATACGATAAATTATGATATGAAATTATTTCAAAAAAATTAATAAATCAACCAATTCATTAATAGTTTGATTTTTGAAAAAATGTTATCATCATACATGCATTCATATAGACTATCATCTCGATGAAATGATGCAGTTTATTTTCAATATCCATTATTCAAAAATGGTTATAAAATGAATGTAAAGAGTACATTTTATATTCCTATAACCGTTATCATTATTTATTATATTTATATATATATCATATGAAAAATAATTTGATATTTCATGCATGACATGTCTCTTAAAACATATAAATTAAAACCTGAAACAATAAAAATAATAAAAATATTAATAAAAGATAGTGGCAGAATGTTATAAAGGGATAAAATATAATATTATAAATGTTAGTATTGTTCTTTTATATTTAAATAATATTATTATTACCACTATAAAAATTCTTCAAACACATATGATGAAATTTAGTCGTGTGATGAGGGTTTCTCATCTAAAAATTACTTCGATGATACATATGTCATATATAGAAATTATATGCTTTGTGTGGTATGTATAATCACCCTTATATATGATATATCTTTAATATATTTCTTATTAGGGTATATAAAGATCCATTTTATTTCACTCAATTTATGGTTCATTGGATTAAAATTTTATTAATGTAGTAAGGGTATCTCGTAACTTTCAGTTCTGTGAGTTAAATGACATATTCGACACTTATTAACTTTTTTGGCGTTTATTCATCCAAAATTAAAAGTTATATCATATCTCATTATATATTAATTATATTTTATTTTTCATTTTATTTCATTTATTTTATGAGAATATGATTCATAAGTTACAAAATCATTAATTGTTTACTTAATAATATCATCATTATTTAGCATTGTTTATCTTCAGATCCTCCTTTGGAGAATTATTTGAAATTTCTATATTGAAATTAATCATTGTTCAAAACCAATGGTTATTGATTATATTTTTTAAAATTATTACCATTTTTAACACTTTGGTTTATAATATAAATGGAATTTTTTCATGAAAATGATACATTTTTCCATTCTTCAATGTGAAATCCTTTTTCAGAAAAACCACTATTTTATTTTAATTTTATAAAATATATTTTTCAAATTTTAATATGATTTATTGATGAAATTTTTACCAATTTATTCTTTTTTATAATTTCCTAACAGTTATATTTATGTCGTTTTCGAATCTCTTCCAATTTAGATTTTAACAAAAAATTGAAAAATGTTATTCATTTCAAAATGTATTAAATGAATAGAATAGTACATCCTATTAACAAAATATTGTTTTAATTATTATTTTACAAAATTTAAATGTATATTTTCAATAAAAACAAATAATTTTTTTAAACTCTTGTTTCAGAAGTTATGTTTAAATATAAAAATTTTATTTTCCATATAAATATTTTTAAAAATATTTTTATTGTGTTTTTATTCATTGAAAACAACAACAAAAAAGTATATTAATGATATAATATTCATATGGTGTGTTTTTAAAGAAACAATAGTTATTCCATGGTATCCTAATACCCAATCCTATATTAATAGTTCCCAAAGGGTATTTTCGATCCCCACAAGTTGGTGATAATCACCTGGAATTTTCTTTTCTAAAATATGGAAATTATTTTCATCAAAAGTATAATATAAAGAAAAAATTTAGTATGAAAAACACTAAAAATGGATAAAATACCTTAAAAACATATATTAAAAAAATAGTACAAAATCACATTTTATTGGAAATAATTAAGATAAACTCAAATTTCATGAAGGATTCATCACTCCATGTCCTAATGATTAAGAACATACACCTCCTCTATGATGATTTTACACTTTTCTCTGACCTGGTAGAAGTAAATCTACATATAGATAAAAGAAAGGAATTTTTATCAGAAATAAGTCCATTAAGGACACACCATGTATAATTAAAAAAATTATATAATAATAAACAATTAATTTTTATCAATATAAATAAAAAAGTCATCTGAATACTTTTTCATATTTAAAAAAACATGAATTGATTTCATAATGATACAAAACATTTCAAACATGGATTAAACAAACGAATTTATAAAAACTAGTTTATATAGATCACTTGGACAATGTAACACAATTTCATTAACAATGTATCATATATCAAGATAATCACAAAATTTACCACATATATATACCGTAAAGAAAACTTATTTTAATTAATTAGATCCACAAACATCACATTTTAGTGATCATAAAAACAAGTTTACACTTTTCCCCCATGCTCATGAAAAATAGGGCTCAAAAACATCCCCTGTGTGATAAGATCTACCTAACTAGGTTTTTATTGAGTTTTCTTCATCAATAGGATACTAGGGAATGATAATCCTAACATGTTTTTCCCAGATGAACAACTATATACACATTCTCAAATATTAATAATAAATTAATTTAAAAACTAAAAATCATTTTATTTTAAATAATTCATCATTCAAAATTCAATATCCCACTCATCATTGTTAAAATTACAACTCTCTTTGAAAACCAATACATGTATTTTTCTGTAATTTTATATATTTTCAATAAAAAACCAATCATAAGTTTTAAATTTTCCAATTTAATTCATTTTTCTCAAGAAAACAATTTCATATCAATTCCTCAACTCTTTCAATTACAATGTGTTCCCCCAATATTAATTCCAATGGGATTGGTTGTTTTCTATAGAAATTACATGAAAATTCAAATATTGAAATTAAATTAGACAAATACGGATGTACATAAATTACTTGAATTCTATTTAATCAATTAAGAAAATCTATGTTTAATTACATATCAAATTGTAAACTGAAGCATCAACAATTAATCTTAGAATCAAATATCAACTCCTAGAGTAGGATCCTACAATGTAGAACAACAACTATAAATATCATAAAATCAAAACTGGATTCAATATTCAATTAAACAAATATTAGATAATGGAACGACATTACGATATAATACTCTATAAGGAAGAGATAAATATGGAGAGGGAAAAGACACCAAATAAGATACTCACATACATATATGATATCAAATGGAAAATTCAATATGTAGTTGTTCCATGGATTGGTTTTTTAGTATTAAACATTAACCCCTGATAGAATCTAAATGCCTGGAATCCATGTTAGGTTTAATTGTGTTTGATTGGGAATATAATCTAATTTTCATGAAATTTCTAATAATTCATTAGGGAAAAAATATACCAACAATGTTATGACCCAGAAATCCTGTGGAAATATTTTTTTTAAATATGTGGGAATTTTAAGAATCTGCAAAATCTGACAATGGTGATTCCATGTCCCGGTGTGCCCGAAATCAACTTCTGAAGTTTTGTTCTGGTACGTTCAGTAAACGTATGAGATAGATTTTATAACATTTGAACCAGTGATCAAAATTGAAATATGAGGGATCCATTGAACTCGCAGCACCGGTATATGCTTAATAAGATTTTTATCTTGACGGCAGTTGGTCGAGAATAAAAGTTATATTTTTTTTTAATGGAAAATAATAAATTATAGTGTGCATCACTTTATTTTATTTAAGCTTCCATGTGGGTGACTGCTAGTTAAAACCACCACATGGGAGTTGGAGGTGGGACCAACAAACCTTAACCTACCATGAGAGGTTATGGTGGTGGGGCCCACCTGAACATAACTGTCACGACCCGTCCTCGGGGCCCGTGCCGTGACTACCCCAAGCCCGCCTTCCATAGGCCAGGGGCTGGCGACTAGCACCAAAGGCGTAAAATCCCGATAACTGGGAAGGCATTGCCTTTATAAAGAAAACAAGCACCACAGAGTACAAGTGGAAGTAAAACACTAAGTACAAAAAGAAGAGCTGAAAAGTAAAAAGGGGCCGGAAATACATGCCCAACTGTAAAGTACAACTCGAAAGGGAAAACAACGACTGAAAAGTAAAGCTGCTACGCTGAGATGTCCACTGGAAATCCCACCTGAAGGGTGGGTACAGATAGCTCCTCTGCTCCTCGGGTCCCGCCATCCGCTCCGAGTATGTCCCGCCCAGTGGTCCACCTCCGGGTACCGCCTCGTCGTATAGTCCACCTCCAGGTACCGTCCAGTCCTCAAACCTTCGGCTTCTGTCAGCACTGTCCGTCGTCTGCAACCAACACAACGAGGTGCGGGCATAGCCCGTGCAGGGGTGAGTATAACGATACTCAGTAGGGACCCCGAGACCCTCAAGGTCTCACTAAAACCAACAAGGATAAACACAAGAAGATCTCAACAGATAAACTCTACTTAGGTATATGCCCATACATATACCTAAGTTATCAAGTAACCCATCTCAAGCATGAGGAAACACAAGGATTGTGAAAACGACGGATAACCACTACCCGGGTATATGCCCAAACATATACCAAAGTTAGCAGGTGACCCATCTCAATCATGAGGTAAACACAAGGTCAAAAGTCTCAGCTCAAACCAGGATTTTCATTATCGAAACCGTAACTGCTGAAGAGCTCCGTCTCTAGAGTGTACAGTGGTCCTGTCACGACTCCGAGGCCGCCGCTCACTAACCTAAGACTGCTGAAGTACTCCTCCTGTCGAGTACTGTGGGCCAGCCACCCAAACACAGTAGTGCTTCCCGCCGAGGTATGTCACCCAAACATCGTAGTGCACACCCCCTAGTAGCCTGCTGAGGTACTCTCCGGACGAGCACCGCGGGTCTGCACTGTCACACAGGTAGTGCTCCGTCCGCCATGGGTCTGCACCTCAGAAAGTAGTGCTCCGTCCACTGGGCTAGTCGACTCACTCCAAGTCGAGTCGGTCAAGCAGTCGTCAGGTCTCAGCCAGCTACACGGTCTCCGTACTTCGCACGCTCGTCATTGGGAGGGTCCGCTCCACGAGCTACAGGTCGATACTCCAAGTATCTCAAAGTCCCACGAAGAAGTGTCTCAAAGGTCCGTCTCGTCACAGGGGTCTCAACGCAACAGACGGCGCGTCGATCGGACGCCCGGTCTGTGAGTTATTAGCCTATTCGTCCCAGGGGCCCGGTTGGTTTCGTGAGCGAAACCAATCCTGGCCGTATCTCAACTGTACCCCGAACTCCCATAGGGTAAACTCAAAGGGACTGTTACTCAACGTAACCACCAACGCCGCTGACGGTTCGTCAAGCGGACGTCCTGTCTGAAAGATATTTGCTTTCCCGTTCCAGGGGCCCGGTTGGATTTCGAGTACAATCCAACCCGGCCATACTCCGACTGTATCCAAAACTCGGGCGGAGTATGTCAAAAGTTCCGTCTCATCAAGAGGAAGTCAACGAAACAGACGGCGCGTCAATCAGACGCCCGGTCTGTGAGTTATTGGCATTTTCGTCTCCGGGGCCCGGTTGGTTTTTAAGGCAAAACCAACCCGACCGTACTCCACCTGCGTCCAAACCTCGGGCGGAGTATGCCAAAAGATCCGTCTCTCTAAGAAGAACACAACGCGGCTGATGGCACGTCAATCGGACGTCCGTAGCTCAAGATATGAGCGTTTCCGCTCCGAAGGCCCGGTTGGTTTCGTGAACGAACCAACCCGGCCGAACTCAAAGTAATCCGAAACCTTGAGTGCAATATACCGAAACGACCGTCTCGATCCAAGGATCGCGCTGCCGCTGACGGTTCGTCGATCGGAGGTCCGAGGCTCAAGTTATGGGCCAAAAACCAATTCTTGTTCGAAACGGGGGGGTCCGGGTCCGGGCCGACCCGTCCCGACCCCTCCGCCCCCCCCGGGGGCGGCGCGGCGGCCGGCGGCGACGGGCGGCGGTGCGGCGGCGGCGGCGGGCGGCGGCGGCGGCGGTGGCGGCGGGCGGCGGCGCGGCGGCGCGGGGTGCCGCATGCGGGTGTCACGCGGGGGCTAAGCCCCCGCTTCTTTGGAGCGGCGCGGCCTTGTGCCGCGCCTTTTTCAACAAACGGCCCCCACGTGGGGGCCGGTTTGATTCAAAGGAACCGGGGGGCTGCTGCCCCCCTTTCATGGAACCGCCCCCCTCATTAAGAGGGGGGTTTTGCTGAACGGTCCGGGGGATTTATTCCCCCGGTTTTCAGTCATCCGGCCGGCCAGCTGGCCGGCCGGTTTTTACCAACGGGACCGGAAATTCTGGTCCCGCCTTCGACTTCCGACGCCGGCGGCCCGGCCGCCAGCCTTCTCTTCCGCCGCGGCCCGGAACCGGCCGCGGTCTTCTCGTCCCGCTGCGGTCCGGAACCGGCCGCGGTCTCCTCGTCCCGCCGCGGCCCGGAACCGGCCGCGGTGTTCGTCGTCTGGCGCGGTGCGACGGCACCGCGCCCCTTTCGCCGTGCCATGATATTCATTCAACGCGGCGTGACGGCGTCGCGTTCTTGTTGTTTCTTCCAAGGTGCGTGCGACGGCATCGCGTAAGATAAACGTACAATTATCCGCGTGGTGCGACGGCACCACGCCACCTTGCTTCCGCCCGCAAGAATAATCAACACGAACGATGGAGGGGGTTCGGCCGTGTTCATGCGGTCCGCCCCCCCCCCCCCCCCCCTCACGTTAAATAATAACGCAACTTTAAAATAATCAAGTGTCTCACGTTAGACGTGCTAGATCAACGATCAAGAACAAAATAAATAAATATTGAAACAACAACCCCTACCTTGGTATAAGGTTCGAAGATTTGTCTACGTTCCGCGGAAGACGACGTCGCGGAGGTCGGGCGTCGCGGTCGCCGTTCGTCAAATTCAACGACGAAGAGGCGCGTCCGAAGAGGCACGTCGTTGGCGAATCCTTGTACGCCGACGAAGGTTGTCCGAGGAAGGTGTGGTGTTCTCTCTCGTTGACACCGAAGACGAAGAAGAGCGGAGCGGCGTTCTTCATCGGAACTTGAGCGTTCTACGTCAAGTCTTGAGGAAAGTCAAATAATAAAGGAAACAATGAACTCAAGAACCCCTACCTCGTTAGTCGCATGTTGACGGAGTCGTGGAATATCGGTGTCGATTCCTTTGACGTCGGAGGAAGAGTCGTTGTCGATGGCGTTCGTCGCGGAAAACCGTCGCGGAAGAGATGACGTAGAAGAAGTACGTCGCGTCGCGGATGGATCGTGTTCTTCGGCGGAGATGTTCTTCGTTGAAGAACGACGTTCTTCGCGTTCTTCGTTGAGTTTGAAGAAGAAGAAGAGGCTCTCCAAAAGCTCTTAAGGAGACAAAACAAACAACCCAAAATAAAATAAGACAACTTCTTATTTTATTATTACAATACACATTAGAATTTCAAAAGTTTGAAATTCAAAAAGGGTTAAACTCCCATAATTAATTAAGTAACTCAAGTTGACAACATTAAATGAAAAGAGTTAAAGGGGAGGTTTTGAGAGAATTTGAGGAGTTGGGGTTCGTGTGGACCCCACCTCACTTAATCCTCCCAAGGGAGGTTAAGTGGATGTGGGTCCCACTCCCAACTCCCTTTGGTAGGACTTAACTAGTAAAAAATAAAATTTGTTCCTCACAAATTTTATTTAACTTAAACTAAAAACCCAAAAACTAACTTTCAACCCGCAACAAACGCAACTCCCGAAAAGGACTCTTTAAGCGAATATCGGCGCTGCAAGTTCATCGGTGCCCTCGGATTTCAATTCCGAGCACCGGATCAAATGTTAGGAATTCCCGCTCGTTCGTTCACTGAACGTACTTGAGCCAAACTTCGGAAATTAATTCCGGGCACTCCGGGCCTCGGAATCAGGTGCCGTCTGAAACCGCGCTCTTGTAAAATTCTAAAGAAAATTAAGAAAAAATTTTTCCTTGAATTTTACGGGTCTTTACATTACTCCCACCTCAGGGATTTACGTCCCCGTAAAGCTACATCAAAAACTAGGGAAACAAAAGAGGGTACTGAGCACGCATCTGAGCCTCCCGCTCCCATGTGATCTCCTGGAGATTCCTGTGCCGCCATCTGTTGCGCAACAAGAGGAATCGATCGCCCATGTAGGACCCACTCCTGTCGATCCTCTATCTCCACCGGGACCTCCGTAAAAGTCACCCCATCGTCAACGTCAAGCTCCCCATGGTCAAAGATGTGCGTCGGGTCGTGCACGTATCTCCTTAACTGAGACACGTGGAAGACGTCGAGGTGAGACCCGCAAGAAGACGTGGTCACCATCCTCTAACTCTAGTGGCCTCCGCCTCCTGTCAGCGTATGACTTCTGCCGGCTCTGTGTTGTCCTCATCCGCTCCTGGATGACATGGACCTCCTCCGATGTGGCCCGGACAATCTCTGGTCCCACAAGTGCTGCAAGATTTCTTCTTTGACGATAAGAGAAACCTGGTCTCATCCCCTGGATGAACCACATTCTTTGCCTAAAACAGTCAATCCTAACATGGATGATACTAATCCATACCAAGGATGACGTCGTAAGGCCTCGACGCTACTACTAAGAGATCCAACCGTTACTCTCGCCTCCAAGGGTTGAGTCACACTGTCAGCATCAGTGTGTGGTAACTGGTCTCCTCCAGTATATGTCTCACAAGTGAGGGTCAAGTCAACAGTCAACTGGAACCTCTTAGTAACATCACAAAAGAGGACAGGAATTAAAACATCACAAAGGATGTGTCTTTTATTATTGCAGCTCATAATACAAGACGCTACACAAAAGCAACATCAACATGGAACTAGAAGTACAAGAGACGTATCCACTAGTTCCGCTTCTGTCTACCTGCTTTACTGTTGTTGAAGCATTTTTCGCTGCCTCAACCTCGGTGGCTCCCTCCAAGCCTGCGGATCGAGGAGTCGGACAGTCACGTGCCATGTGACCCTTTCCGCGGCATGAGTAACACAACCTGCTCCTTGCACGGCTAGCTCTGTTCCCACTCCGGTTTCCCTGCACCACTGGTCCTAAAACCCGAGATCGCCCAACTGCTGGTCTGGTCCTCCTGGGCCTCTGCATCATCTGTCTACTGCCCACAGATGACTCGGCTTCTGATCGAAAAACACGCGGTAAAGGCAGAATCTCCTGTACACGCTCGGGGTGTAGAGATACTGGCACAAACTCCACCCTGAAGAAGGTCTCGAAGTCTTCCCATGCGAAGTTCATCTCATCGCAAAACTGAAACAAGTGGCTCCACCACCTACCTGCTGCTGCGTGTAGTAGGCTCGCAGCGAGGATCACCATGAGGTCTGCTGGTGTCCTCACTAGCCTAAACACTCGTACCACTGCCTCCAGCCAGTCCTCTGCAGCCTGGGGATCCGTCTCCCCGCGAAACCTGGGCGGTCGCTGGCGCTGTAACTCATGCAGTGCGCTGTGGTGACGTGCATCGTCAGCGGCTGCTGCTGGAAGCATCGGGGGCTCGGCGGGTAGAGCTACTGCCGGTGCCACTGCTGACAAAGGGCCCTGCACCGAGGCCTCGTCGCTCGGTGGGCTGTTGTCACGTTTGATTCTCGGAACCCTAGCTGGCTGCCGTCGTGGGGCCATCCTGAAAGAAACAACGTAACACGATCAAACGATTATACCTGGTGAGCTGACCTGGTTTGAGCTGTTTTAAGGGGAAAAACCTTTGAAAACACACACGCAATCAGTGTTTTCGTGCACAAAGTCGGAAATCAGTTGTCAGGGTCCTGGTGTATGGATACGCCGGCCGCCCGCACCAACACTGGACTCCCTGAACTGAAAACCACACTCGGTACCCTTAACACTATTGCTTCACAGAAAGAAAGATCAGAGTCTGCGGTAGAACCGACCAGCTCTGATACCAATTTGTCACGACCCGTCCTCGGGGCCCGTGCCGTGACTACCCCAAGCCCGCCTTCCATAGGCCAGGGGCTGGCGACTAGCACCAAAGGCGTAAAATCCCGATAACTGGGAAGGCATTGCCTTTATAAAGAAAACAAGCACCACAGAGTACAAGCGGAAGTAAAACACTAAGTACAAAAAGAAGATCTGAAAAGTAAAAAGGGGCCGGAAATACATGCCCAACTGTAAAGTACAACTCGAAAGGGAAAACAGCGACTGAAAAGTAAAGCTGCTACGCTGAGATGTCCACTGGAAATCACACTTGAAGGGTGGGTACAGAAAGCTCCTCTGCTCATCGGGTCCCGCCATCCGCTCCGAGTATGTCCCGCCCAGTGGTCCACCTCCGGGTACCGCCTCGTCGTATAGTCCACCTCCAGGTACCGTCCAGTCCTCGAACCTTCGGCTTCTGTCAGCACTGTCCGTCGTCTGCAACCAACACAACGAGGTGCGGGCATAGCCCGTGCAGGGGTGAGTATAACGATACTCAGTAGGGACCCCGAGACCCTCAAGGTCTCACTAAAACCAACAAGGATAAACACAAGAAGATCTCAACAGATAAACTCTACTTAGGTATATGCCCATACATATACCTAAGTTATCAAGTAACCCATCTCAAGCATGAGGAAACACAAGGATTGTGAAAACGACGGATAACCACTACCCGGGTATATGCCCATACATATACCAAAGTTAGCAGGTGACCCATCTCAATCATGTGGTAAACACAAGGTCAAAAGTCTCAGCTCAAACCAGGATTTTCATTATCGAAACCGTAACTGCTGAAGAGCTCCGTCTCTAGAGTGTACAATGGTCCTGTCACGACTCCGAGGCCGCCGCTCACTAACCTAAGACTGCTGAAGTACTCCTCCTGTCGAGTACTGCGGGCCAGCCACCCAAACACAGTAGTGCTTCCCGCCGAGGTATGTCACCCAAACATCGTAGTGCACACCCCCTAGTAGCCTGCTGAGGTACTCTCCGGACGAGCACCGTGGGTCTGCACTGTCACACAGGTAGTGCTCCGTCCGCCATGGGTCTGCACCTCAGAAAGTAGTGCTCCGTCCACTGGGCTAGTCGACTCACTCCAAGTCGAGTCGGTCAAGCAGTCGTCAGGTCTCAGCCAGCTACACGGTCTCCGTACTTCGCACGCTCGTCACTGGGAGGGTCCGCTCCACGAGCTACAGGTCGATACTCCAAGTATCTCAAAGTCCCACGAAGAAGTTTCTCAAAGGTCCGTCTCGTCACAGGGGTCTCAACGCAACAGACGGCGCGTCGATCGGACGCCCGGTCTGTGAGTTATTAGCCTATTCGTCCCAGGGGCCCGGTTGGTTTCGTGAGCGAAACCAATCCCGGCCGTATCTCAACTGTACCCCGAACTCCCATAGGGTAAACTCAAAGGGACCGTTACTCAACGTAACCACCAACGCCGCTGACGATTCGTCAATCGGACGTCCTGTCTGAAAGATATTAGCTTTCCCGTTCCAGGGGCCCGGTTGGATTTCGAGTACAATCCAACCCGGCCATACTCCGACTGTATCCAAAACTCAGGCGGAGTATGTCAAAAGTTCCGTCTCATCAAGAGGAAGTCAACGAAACAGACGGCGCGTCAATCGGACGCCCGGTCTGTGAGTTATTGGCATTTTCGTCTCCGGGGCCCGGTTGGTTTTTAAGGCAAAACCAACCCGACCGTACTCCACCTGCGTCCAAACCTCGGGCGTAGTATGCCAAAAGATCCGTCTCTCTAAGAGGAACACAACGCGGCTGACGGCACGTCAATCGGACGTCCGTAGCTCAAGATATGAGCGTTTCCGCTCCGAAGGCCCGGTTGGTTTCGTGAACGAACCAACCCGGCCGAACTCAAAGTATTCCGAAACCTTGAGTACGATATACCGAAACGACCGTCTCGATCCAAGGATCGCGCTTCCGCTGACGGTTCGTCGATCGGAGGTCCGAGGCTCAAGTTATGGGCCAAAAACCAATTCTGGTTCGAAACGGGGGGGTCCGGGTCCGGGCCGACCCGGCCCGACCCCCCCCCCCCCCCCCCCCCCCCGGGGGCGGCGCGGCGGCGGCGGCGGGCGGCGGCGCGGCGGCGGCGGCGCGGGGTGCCGCAGCGGCTCGGGGTGCCGCGAGGAGCCGCACGCTGGTGTCACGCGGGGGCTAAGCCCCCGCTTCTTTGGAGCGGCGCGGCCTTGGGCCGCGCCTTTTTCAACAAACGGCCCCCACGTGGGGGCCGGTTTGATTCAAAGGAATCGGGTGGCTGCTGCCCCCCTTTCATGGAACCGCCCCCCTCATTAAGAGGGGGGTTTTGCTGAACGGTCCTGGGGATTTATTCCCCCGGTTTTCAGTCATCCGGCAGGCCAGCTGGCCGGCCGGTTTTTACCAACGGGACCGGAAATTCCGGTCCCGCCTTCGACTTCCGACGCCGGCGGCCCGGCCGCCGGCCTTCTCTTCCGCCGCGGCCCGGAACCGGCCGCGGTCTTCTCGTCCCACTGCGGTCCGGAACCGGCCGCGGTCTCCTCGTCCCGCCGCGGCCCGGAACCGGCCGCGGTGTTCGTCGTCTGGCGCGGTGCGACGGCACCGCGCCCCTTTCTCCGTGCCATGATATTCATTCAACGCGGCGCGACGGCGTCGCGTTCTTGTTGTTTCTTCCAAGGTGCGTGCGACGGCATCGCGTAAGATAAACGTACAATTACCCGCGTGGTGCGACGGCACCACGCCACCTTGCTTCCGCCCGCAAGAATAATCAACACGAACGATGGAGGGGGTTCGGCCGTGTTCATGCGGTCCGCCCCCCCCCCCCCCCCCTCACGTTATATAATTACGCAACTTTAAAATAATCAAGTGTCTCACGTTAGACGTGCTAGATCCACGATCAAGAACGAAATAAATAAATATTGAAACAATAACCCCTACCTTGGTATAAGGTTCGAAGATTTGTCTACGTTCCTCGGAAGACGACGTCGCGGAGGTCGGGCGTCGCGGTCGTCGTTCGTCAAATTCAACGACGAAGAGGCGCGTCCGAAGAGGCACGTCGTTGGCGAATCCTTGTACGCCGACGAAGGTTGTCCGAGGAAGGTGCGGTGTTCTCTCTCGTTGACACCGAAGACGAAGAAGAGCGGAGTGGCGTTCTTCGTCGGAACTTGAGTGTTCTACGTCAAGTCTTGAGGAAAGTCAAATAATAAAGGAAACAACGAACTCAAGAACCCCTACCTCATTAGTCGCACGTTGACGGAGTCGTGGAATATCGGTGTCGATTCCTTTGACGTCGGAGGAAGAGTCGTTGTCGATGGCGTTCGTCGCGGAAAACCGTCGCGGAAGAGATGACGTAGAAGAAGTACGTCGCGTCGCGGATGGATCGTGTTCTTCGGCGGAGAAGTTCTTCGTTGAAGAACGACGTTCTTCGCGTTCTTCGTTGAGTTTGAAGAAGAAGAAGAGGCTCTCCAAAAGCTCTTAAGGAGACAAAACAAACAACCCAAAATAAAATAAGACAACTTCTTATTTTATTATTACAATACACATTAGAATTTCAAAAGTTTGAAATTCAAAAAGGGTTAAACTCCCATAATTAATTAAGTAACTCAAGTTGACAGCATTAAATGAAAAGAGTTAAAGGGGAGGTTTTGAGAGAATTTGAGGAGTTGGGGTTCGTGTGAACCCCACCTCACTTAATCCTCCCAAGGGAGGTTAAGTGGATGTGGGTCCCACTCCCAACTCCCTTTGGTAGGACTTAACTAGTTAAAAATAAAATTTGTTCCTCACAAATTTTATTTAACTTAAACTAAAAACCCAAAAACTAACTTTCAACCCGCAACAAACGCAACTCCCGAAAAGGACTCTTTAAGCGAATATCGGCTCTGCGAGTTCATCGGTGCCCTCGGATTTCAATTCCGAGCACCGGATCAAAAGTTAGGAATTCCCGCTCGTTCGTTCATTGAACGTACCCAAGCCAAACTTCGGAAATTAATTCTGGGAACTCCGGGCCTCGGAATCAGGTGCCGTCTGAAACCGCGCTCTTGTAAAATTCTAAAGAAAATTAAGAAAAAAAATTTCCTTGAATTTTACGGGTCTTTACAATAACCTCCCGTGAGATGTTACCGTGCGGGGACCACACAAGGTCTTAACTCCCTATTGATGGAAGGGAGTAAAAACTGTCGAATCTCCCTCATTAATGAGGGATAGCCTCTTGAACATTCATTAATTAAATTGTACCAATATCCCTTAATTAATTATTTCCAACACATGTGAATTAATGAGGTGGAGCCTTTTAATTTAATTCACCCTTTTGAACTTGTGCCAACAAAATAATATATAAACTAATCTATTATTTGGCACAAAGATTTCACATTGTTGATTGAAGAGAATGTTGTCGACGAGGAACCTCAACATCCCAAAAATAATGCATTCTTCTTCCAACGATGAACACCGGAATCGGTCCCCTTCAATAATCTTCACCGGAAAACTATTGACATTGAAACAATTCTACAACGGTCGTGCGAATTCAATAGTGGAAGAGTGCGGCAGACGCAACAAGCGACAACTCTGTCTTCTTCCACGACTCTGTCAATGAACGACGAACGAAGAGTCAAAGGTAGGGGGTTTAATTTGAGTAATATTCTTTTTCTTTTACTCATCTTATTTTAAAAGTAATCTGTGAAATGTATTGAAAATAATTGATGTTCATCATACTCCTTTGATGAACCAATTGCTATCACCCCTAAATGCGGAAGGTGTAGCACAAACTATCATGGCCCCACACCCTCTTCCAATCTCTTTGTGATGTTTCTTTGGAATGGCGATGTAACTATGATGAGGCGAGGAAGGAGGTGTTGAAAAAGGCCACGCTACCAGTGGCCTTCACTAATCACACCGCCCTTGTGGCACTCTGGTACTCCCAGCCGAATATCAAAAACCCTCACCAGCCCAGCCATCCGGCCTTCTGGCCTCCAGGCCTCTCGGGTACATGGCCTCCACACGTGCACCTCTTTCAACCCTTAATAGGCCTCCTTGATGTGTGCCTCCTGGCTAACGGCCTTTCGGGCTTCCTTCCTGGACACCCCCCGATTGGTCTACCCGCTCCACGGCCACCCTACCATCCACTGATCCCACCACCCCAAACCAACCACCCTTCAGCCTCCGCGTGTGCTACCTTGAACCGACCGCCTTCCAACCACCAACTCCATTGTGGCCTCCTGGCCGAGCCGGCTTTCCAGGCCGAACCTACCCCGAGCCCAAGCCAAACCGCCCTCGCGGCCGGTTGGGCTGGGCCCTGTGTGCTTGGACAAACCTAACAGTCTGGGCCGCCCAATGGGTGGGGTAAGACCCAAATGGTATGCTCAGGTCAACCCCAACCATGTTGGCCCAGACTAAGGCGGGCCGAGTCGGTCCGACTGGGTCAGACAGGACCCAAGCCCACTACAAGCCTTTACTTTCTTTTGGCCATATCTTTGACACTGGTCAACCATTTGATGATATGTTAGTGACGCTAGTAATAATGGAATGTAGCGGTCCCATGGAGTATATCCCACTAGAGTTTGGGGTAATGTTGAGATACGATCAGGTTGATTCGTACATGAATCCAACCGGGCCCCGAGGACTAATGGTATAATAACTCACAGACCTGGCGTCTGATTGCCATGTCATTTATTGTGTCGAGGCCCATATGATGAGGAGGACCATTGATATACTTCTATGTGGGACTTCCTGAAAGTTGATGTATCAACCATTATCTTGTGGATTGGATCTTCTAGAGACGAGCAGACATTTGTGCGGGAACATAGTTGTTGGCTGAGATGTGACGACTGCTAATCGAGCGACTCATAGTGACTCGTATGGCATAGTGTGGAGCACCAGGTTATTGTGGAAGAACCACAGAAGGGGAACACCTGGTTGTGGTGTCAGATCCAAGGGAGAGCGCCTCTGTGTGAGTGCAGCAGACCCACGATGGGGAGCACCTCTGTGTGAGCGCTACAGACCCACAATAATAGACAGGAGGAGTAGCTCAACTGTCCATGTTAGTGGGTAATGCCTCTGTGTGAAGCAGCAGGCCCACTGTAATCGATAGAGGAGGAGTTCTCTAGCAGCTGAGGGTTCATATTTATATGATCCCTAGAATAAAATCATGGTTGAGCTGAGTCAGAAACTTTTATGTTTAGCTCATTACTGCAACGGATTACATGATAACGTAGGTATATGTATAGGCATATACCTATGTAAAGTTATCTGTTGATTTCATACTTTGGGGTTTATCTTGTTTTATTTTTTGATACCTTAAGGGTATCATGGTCCCTATTGAGTATCGTTATACTCACCCTGGCACGGTCTATGCACCCACCTCATTGTGTTGGTTAAAGACGACAGACAACGTTGACTGAGGATCAGAGCAGCAGGACTGGATGGTACCCGGAGGTGTACCGTATGACGAGTCGGTACACAGAGGAGACTGACAAACATGGAGCATTGAGGATGCGATCAGTACCTACCCCTCACATAGGAATCCCTGGAGTATGAACTAGTAGCTTCTTTACCTTTTCTTCAGTTGTACTTGTTTTCAGTTGTATTTGTACATTACAGTTGGGATTGTATTTTTGACCCCTTTACATTTCAAAACAAATTTTGTATACAGTTTTACTTAGAGTTTTGTATCCATAATATACTTTGTTGTGTGGGTTATTATTTTCAATGTCAATGCCTTCCCAATTTTAGGCATTTACGTCTTTGGTGCTAGTCGCCAGCCTCTGGCCTATGGAAGGCTGGTTTGGGGTAGTGACGGAACCGTCCCCGGGGGATGGGTCGCGACAAATTGGGATCAGGGGAGTCGGTTCTACCATAGAATATAGAACTCTGATCATTCTTTTTTTGTGAAGCAATAGTGTTAGGGGTACTGAGTCTGGTTCTCAGTTCAGGGAGTCCAGTGTTGGTGTAGTGGACTATGAATCTATACACCAGGATGATGACTACTGATTTAGGGCTCAGTGCAAAAAAACCATGATTGTGTGAGTGATTTAAAAAGATTTATTTATGTTGGCTCCACCAAGTCAGCTCACTGGGTATAACTGGTGACCATGTCGCATCTGTTTAGGATGCCTCCATGTAGATATCCAGTTTGAGTTCTGAGAGAGTACACGATGACGACCCACTGAGAAACGAGGCTCCAGTGTAGGGCTCGATTACTATTTTGGCACCTTCGGGTGGTGAACCATTAGCACCACCACCCATTGGACAGCTGATGACACCTACTGCACTAGCTGACTGTGTACGCTGACTGGGTAAATTGCACGTGTTCCAGTGGTAGAGGCCTCTGAGGCAACGAGGTCATCCCAACTCACAGGCGGCTGAGGACTGGCCTGAGGAGGTTGCTGAGACTTCTCTAGATCTTGTACAACCTCGTCAGGATGACATGTTGGTAGCTGAAAATTCATCAAGGCTTACCGATAGTTCCCTGTACTCGAGGAATACATTACGATCAGTGCATTGGGGCTCATACTACCAAGCGAGGTGTGTTTTAGGACATCCGATCCAGCACCTTTTCTCTAGATTCTAGAGAGAACCTTTGTGGTTTAATTCTCTTTGTCTGTGCAGATAGAGCAAGTGAATGTTAAAAGTGGGAAATCATGAAACTGCCGCCATTCTCAGATACCTGAGCGTGTAAAAAAAAATTTCGATAACAGGAAGTGTTAATGATAGATGAATCTGCAGGGCCGCTGAAGTGGAAGTGGATCTAGGAGAGCAGCCTGAGGTGGTGTGCATTTCTTCATGATACAACAACCCACCTTGTAATCCCCGCTTGGCTCAAGGGGCTAGAGGGAATGGGAAGAGTGTAGCTGCATGCGGTCAAGGAGTGTGACTCAAGGGCTCTAGGAATGATTCGAGTTATGGTCTGTGTCTACTACAAGTTGTTTTATCAATAGACATTGGTACCTATAACTGCTACCTTCCATGAAAAGATAGTTTGGGTATGGACTAGACAACCATAGTTTATACACATATTGATTGTATTAGGAAAAAAGGTTGTGGTTTATCTACAACATTGGGTTGAGGTTTTCCTTTGTTGGAGAAAATGGAAGCCCAGGTACCACAGTTTGAACTCATGCATAGGAGGGACCATCCGATCACTCTTGAGTCGGCCTACCTTACCCTTTGTGCAAGTAGGTGTTCTGAGTTTTCAGTTCCAAACATGTGTGATAGAATGTGGGGAAATAATATAAAAAGATGTTTCCAGGATTACCCCCTCTCCCCAAAGGTGGAGGGGTATCTGCATTGGCTGGATACTACCTGAGGTTCATTCCAAACATCTCCAGAGTTGCAGCTCCACTATCATCCATGAAAAAGAAGGTGAAACCATTCTTGTGGTCAGAGAGATGCCAATAGAGCTTTCATTAGGTGAGGCAGAGGCTGACTATTTCCCCCATATTGAGGCTTCAAGAGGAAGGTTTATGGTATGTAGTCTACTATGACACATCAGGGACCTGACTTGGGTGTTTCCTAATGTAGTAGTGAGCAGTGATCACATATGGTTCTTAGTAGCTGGACCGTATGAGCAAGAACTATGCTACCCATGTCCAAGAGATAGAAGCAGCGGTCTTCGGCTTGAAGATGTGGTGACACTATCTGATGGAAAAACATTTTATTGTGTACTATGATCCCAAGAGTCTCTGGTATATCTTTTCTCAGATGTACCTAAACCTGAGACAACATTGTTGGCTTGAGTTCCTCTAGAAAAATGAGTTTGAGATCGTCTATACTCTTGGGAAGTGGAATGTTGTTGGAGATGCACTCAGCAGGTGATCTGGTATACAACTACTAGGTGAGGCGATAGAGCACCTATATTTTTACTGATATCCTTTGTGGATAGAGATGGAGCAGCCCATCTACAGTCTCTTACAGTCAATCCCCTATTTTTTAGTGAGTCAGGGAAGGAATAGCACGAGGACGCTAATTGTGAGACATGATATGATCAGATATCCACAGGGAAGGCACCTAATGGATTTTTTGAAGGTGGGGAGCACGTTATCCTTTTCAGAGGATGTACTATGGTTCCAGTGTCACTTCATAAGGAAGTGTTGAGGGGGTTTCACACATTCCATTTTGATGTACATCCATGAGTGGCGGAGATATACCAGGACCATTGACGACCGCATTGGTGGCCAAGAATGAAGAAGGGAGTAGTGGAGTTTGTCTCACGATGCCTCACTTGTCCAAAAATGAAGGTGGAGCATCATTTACCAGTAGGCGTGGTTCAGCATTTAGAGGTCCTAGAGTGGAAGTGGGATGGGATGTCCCTAAACATCGTGATGTGTCTTCCATGTATGTATAGGGGACATGACTCTATCTGGGTGATCATCGACTAACTCACCATGTCAGTCGACTTCCAACCGATCACATAGAATAGGTTATTATAGAGCTTGGGATGATTCTACAGGAAGGGGATTGGGAGGCTACATGGATTACATTCTTCGATTGTCTCCAATCATGACACCCAAATTATTTTTTAGCTATCGAAGTGGTTTTAGCAGGATTCCGGGACGTATCTTCATTTGAGAACCACCTTTTATCCACAGAGGGATGGTCAGAACGAGAAGACATGATTCAGACTTGTTTCCTCAACTTTGGTCGCATATGGGAGGATTAATTACCTTTGGTGGTGTTTTCCTACAACAACAGCTATCAGTCCACCATTGGGATGGCACCTTCTGTGGCGTTGTATGGGTGACCTTACAGATCATCTTTGTGATATACTGACCCTGGGGAGTCAGCACTCGTGGGACCAGTGATGGTACAAGCTACCACAATGAAGGTACAGATCATCCGGGATCAGATGAAGACTACACATAGTAGGAAGAAGTCGAAAGCTGACGAGATAAAAAGACCTCTGGAGTTTGAGGATTGCGACCACGTCTTTCTACGGGTCTCACCTCAATGAGTTCTACCGAGTTTTGGCCTAGGATTGAAGTTATCTCTGATATTAATCAGACCATTCTAGATCATTAGCATAGTAGGTGAGGTGGCTTACCATTTAGCTCTTCCACCTCTGTTGCACCGAGTGAACGACTTCTTCCACATATCCCAGTTGAGGAGATACTGCATGACCCTTCTCATATCATCGACCATGGAGAGATTGACTTTGATGATGGGGAAACATTCACGGAGGTTCCAGTAGTGATTGAGGATCAAAAAGAGCGTGAACTAAGTGGACGATCGATAATTCTATTGCGAGTACACTGGCTCCACGAGAACCTCCAGGAGAGCACTTTGGAGAGGGAGGCTCGGATGCGTGCTCAATACCACCATTTGTTCGCATAGTTTTAGTTGTTGTTTATAGGGATGTAAATTTTTGAGGTGGGTAGAATGTAATGACTCGAAATTCCCGTGGATTTTTTAAATACATGGAAATTTTACAAGTCCGTGAAATCTAACGCCGCGTGATTCCGAGGTCCGGTGTACCCAAAATCAATTTCTGTAGTTCTGTTCAGGTATGTTCAGTAGACATATAAGAAGGATTTTATAACATTTTAACTGGTGCTCGGAATAGAAATATGAGGTTACCGTTGATCTCAAATCGCCAGAATTAGCTTAATAATACTTTCATCATGACGATAGTTGGTCGGGAATAAAAGTTAGATTTTGGGGGTTCATGGAAAATAATAAAATTAAGTGTGTGTCACTTTATTTTATTTAAGATGTCATGTGGGTGACTGGTAGTTAAAACCTCCTCATGGGAGTTGGAGGTGGGACCAACAAACATTAACCTCCCAGAAGAGGTTATGATGGTGGGGCCCACCCGAACATAACCTCCTGTGAGAGGTTACTGCGTGGTGACCACACGATGTCTTAACCCCACTATTGATTGAATGGAATAAAACCCCTCAAATCTCCCTCATTAATTAAGGAGAGCCTCTTGACCTTTCATTAATTAAATTTTTCCAATCTCCCCTAATTAACTCATTCCAACACACATGAATTAATGAGGTGTAGATTTTTAATATAATTCCCCATTTTGAATTTGTGCCAACGAAATAGTAGATAACCTAATATATTATTTTGCACAACGATTTCAATTGGGTGATTGAAGAGATTTCAATCAATGTGGAACCTCACCTCCCAATGAAGAACGTGTTCTTCTTCTAACGAATAATACTGGTTTCGGTCCCATTCGATCATCATCCACAGAAACCTACAGACGTGGAACCACTTGAACAACTTTTGTACGAATTCGGGAGTGGAAGAGTGTGGTGGACACGAAGAGAGACAACTCCGCCTTCTTCCACGACTTCGTCAATGACCGACGAACAATGAATCAGAGGTAGGGGGTCAATTTGAGAAATATTCCTTTTCTTTTTCTCATCATCGTTCGAAAGGAATAGATGTGATGTATTGAAAATAATTGATTTTCATTGTACTCCTTTGATGAACCAATTTCTATCACCCCTAAACATGGAAGGTGCAAGCCATACTAACAAGCCCCAACACCCTCCGTCGATCTCATTATGATGTTACATCAGC
Organism: Viscum album; assembly: GCA_963277665.1. NCBI lineage: Eukaryota > Viridiplantae > Streptophyta > Magnoliopsida > Santalales > Viscaceae > Viscum > Viscum album. The sequence goes on along the minus strand of OY728122.1, from coordinate 261,963,228 downwards.
ATGGCGATGTAACAACGAAAAGGAGACGAAGTCGGAGATGACAAAGGTCGCGCTTCCCTAGGCCTCTCCATATCGTGCCTCCCCCGCGGCGTTCCGTTGCTCCCAGTCGAATACTGCCGGCCCGACCTTCCGACCCTCCGGCCTCTAGGCCTCTCGGTTACCCGACCTCAATGCGTGCCCCACTGGACCCCCGAACCTGCTGCTGGGACATGCTTTGCCTGGCTGACAACACTTCTGGCCACCCGCCTGGAAGCCCACCTAGCCACCAGCTAGGCCACCCGCCTGGCCGCGCCCCTCTTGGCCCCACCCCACCTGGTTGTGCCCTTCTGGCCAAGCCGCTCCCTGGCCGCCCTACTGGCCTCCGCGCACACCACCCCAAACCGACCTCATACTGTCCTCCATGCGTGCCACCCCAAACCGGCCGCCTTGGCAGTCTCCGCGCGCACCACCCATAAATGGCCGCCCTACCGGCCTCCACGCGCGCCACCCCGAATTGGCTGTGTTCCGGCCCCGGCTCCATTGTGGCCTCCCGACCGAGCTGGAATCCCGGCCCCCTCCGGGCACCCCGGCCAATCCGGCCCGGCCCTGCCCTTTAGGCTGAGCTGCAATGGGTCGCGCACTCGCAATGATCCGGAATGAACCGGCCCCGATCCTAGGAAGAATGGCCCTCGCGGCCGGCTAGACTGGTACCAACAGGTCGTGCCGAACCAAACAAGCTAGCCTACCCAATGGGTCTGGCCAGACCTAATTGTTTTGACCAGGTCGGCCCAGACTATAAAGGGCCGAGTCGGTCCTACCGGGTCATACATGACACAAGCCCACTACCAGCCATTAATTTCTTTTTTCCATATCATTGGCACCGGTCGACCGTTTGATTAACATTCAGTGGCACTGGTAATCATGAAACATAGTGGTCCCTTTGAGTATATCCAACTGGAGTTTGGGGTAATGTTGAGATACGGTCAGGTTGGATCTTACAAGAATCCAATTGGTCCCCTAGGACTAAAAATCTAATAACTAACAGGCCTGATGTCCGATTGATGCGCCGTCTATTGCGTTGATACTCCGATGATGATTCAGTACATTGAGATTATTCTACGTGGGACTTCATGATAGTTGGAGTATCAACCAGTAGCTTTTGGAGATGATCTTCCAAATATGAGCAGACATATGTGTGGGAAAATAGTAGCTGTATGAGACTTAATGACTGCTGATTGGGTGACTCTGGGTGACTCGTATGGCATAGTTGGGAGTGACTGGTTATGGCGGCAGACTCGTGGCAGAGGAGCGGCTGGTTGTGGCGGCAGCCCCGCGGTACTCGATTGTAGGAGTACCTCTGTAGGATATGAGTGGGAGCTCTTCGTTGTAGCGGAAAACCCGAGTGGGAGTACCTCAATGTGAGCACAGCAGACCCACTGTTGGGAGTGCCTCTGTGTGAGCGATGTAGACCCATGGTACGTGATAAGAGGAGTACCTCAACACTCCAAGTTAGTGGGAAGTGCCTCTTTGGGACGCGGCAGGCCCACTATACTAAATAGAGGAGGACTTTCCCAATAGCCGAGGGTTCATATTTATATTATCCCATGAATAAAATTCTGGTTAAGATGATTCATTATCCTTTGTGTTTACCTCATGATTGAGATGGATTACTTGATAACTTAGGTATATGTATGGAAATATACATATGTAATGTTATTTTTTGATTTCAAACATTATGGTTTATTCTTGTTGGATTTTGTGAGACCATGAGGGCCTTAGGATCCCTGCTTAGTATCGTTATACTCTACCCTATATGGGTTATGCCCACACCTCGTTCTATTGGTTGAATACGAAAAACAGTGCTGACTAAGGATAGAAGTAGCAGGACTGGACGACACCCGAAGCTGGACCTTATAACGAGTCTGTACACTGAGGAGACAGACCGACGTGGAGTGTTGAGGAGTCGACCAGTACCTAACCATCATTTAGGAATCCCCGTAGGGAAAACCAGTAGCTACATAACCATTTATTCAGTTGTACTTATTTTTAGTTGTATTTTTACTTTATAGTTGGGATTGTAATTCTGACACCTTTACCATTCAACACTTCATTTGTATAAAGTTTTACATAGTGTTTTTCTTCCATCTTATACTCTGTGGTTTGGGTTATAATTTTTAATGGCAATAACTTCTTAGATTTAGGGATTTACGCCTTTGGTTCTAGTCGCCATCCCCTGGCCTATAGATGGTGGGATTGGGGTATTCACAACACATGCCCTGGGGGGCGGGTCGTGACAACCCACAAAATTTACTATAGATCATCACATGGATAGAAAAATTATCTACCCTAATTGTGTGAACCCTCTAGGATCATAAATTATGGTTCATAGTTTCAACAATTTTGGTGAATTCTTTTCCAAACCATGCCCCAGTGACACAAAACCTCACAATTACAAGTCCCTCTAACCAATGATGCTGAAATGATGGGAGAGAAATAATGACCCCTAATTCCCACATCTTTTATTCCCTAATTGGCGACTATCACCAATGAAATAAAAATTACAAAATATTAGCCATTACCCAATAAATATGAATTGGATTGGGAGATAATATAATGAATGACCAAAAAACTATATGGGATAATAAAATGGCAAACCAAAAACTATCCCAAAATTCATGAATAAAATAAAAATGATACATATAAAATTCATGAACATAATTACCTAACCAAAATTTCTATGTATCCAACTGAAAAATAACTTCATTCTAGATAGAAATGTCTATATATGTCCCCAATATCATCCTAGACACATGAAAATAGTTAATATACCAATGGTGATCATAATAGGTATACTTAGAAGGGACATAAAAATGGGCACATGTGAACACGTAAAAAACAATTAATCAACTATTTAACAAACAGTAGATCCAACCAGATCCTATATAGGTAATCTAACTAAAACCTACCTCAAAATGGATTAATAAACAAATAATACCTCCAATATAATAATATAATTTTCATATTATGAAAGAGAAATGAACAACTCTTCATTTTCCCAAACTAACGTTCTTGTCTCATTCCCCAGCTTCGAAGGTCCTATATTCCCATCACTTCAACCCATATCACTTAATATCCCACATGTACACACCCTTGAAACACGTGAAATCAAATCATATTCCCCACACAGTCCTTACCAAGAAACAAAATCACACACATCGCATCCTAGAAAAACTAGGACTACATAACAGATATCATCTCGGAGACACATGGGAGCACAAATCACACATTATCCCGAAGACTCCGGGGACCACAAGTAACATATCACCAAAAAACCCCTCAGCCAAAAATCACCTCCCACCCAAAGAATCGTAGAATAATACAACATTGATGAAGGAGGGGTTGGGGATAGGGTTACTTATTGAAACTTTTCTTAATGTATGGGAAAACACAAAGAACCTAGAACCACAGAGTTTTATTAAGGTAATATAACTCGAGTGACCCGGGAATAAAAATATCACTAACAAACATGATATAGAGAGAAAACAATATACCCAACATATGTTATCATATCAACAACAGTAAAACAAAACACATGACCACCATGTACCATACCTCTTCTTTCGTGGCTGATGCCACCAGTAAATGAAACCCACCACACTAATGACACAAAAGAAACACAAAATTTTTAACTTTCAGCTTACTCATTCCACCACCGTTACTAAATTTATTTGTCATTTATTATTACAAAAAAAATTAAATTTATTCAATGAAATTTAATCCAATATTCAAATTTCAATTTCCACATATTTATAGTGATTTCCAGCTCATTAATTTATTCATTTCATTCATCATCATTGATAATTACACTTCAACCTAAGAACATAACACAACCACACCACAGTTCAACTGCCATTACCCCACACATCTACTATTTTCATCATGACACATCATTAAATACATATTTACCCAAAAAAACCTTGTCTCTGGTCCATCATGCAACTATATCTTCAACATACGCCATCCACTCCTCTACATATTTTTCACAATATCCATTGTGCAACAACCTCCACATGATAAACATTGCACCACATTCACTACACCATATGAATGTTACAAATCCCAAAAAAACCCACATGTAATTACCCATATTTCCTCATTCCATTCCTTTGAGAAAATTCATTTCTATGGATGTTCTTGGGGGAGGAAGTTTATTCATTTGGGAGTTTTCCAAAAATATAGTTTCACCAAATAGTTCACCAAATCGGTTGCACACAGAAATGGTAGAACTGTAATGGATGCACTATAAAGTTGGAACCATGATGGATGCACACCACAGTGGTGGAACTTTAATGGTGGAACTATAATGGTTTCATTGTGACATTGGAACACATAAATAGTGACTCACCATTTTTGAAATCTATAGTTTCCTATGTTTTATCCTAATTTCCCTCCTCATACATTTTATTTTATGTAAACCATGTTTAAACATATTTTTGGGTTGTTTTTAAGGGTGTTTCAAATGATATTATGTACAAATTTAATATCATATTGCCTCAAGTATGTTGATATTTTCCATCCATGTGATCATGACCACAATCCATGGTAAATGACTTTTGAACCCTTTCTTCATTAACAATATGATTTAGTTCTTCAATGCCTATAATATTAACTTACCATGAGTTCTCATTCCATCATGGTGAACCTAAATCCTTCCTCTCTAGATGAGTCATGTTCATATGCTACAAACTACTCTAGATCTATTTTTGGGGTGTTTCATACTGCTTTAATGATCATCTGTTTTCGTGAAAATATAGTATTGGTCACCTGTTTTTTCATGTATGGATTCATATGCCTCCCATTATTTGTTTATCATGAGGGTAGGGTATATTACTCTATCATTGTGATAATGGATAAATCCATATTAATAAAATATATTGCAAATTAATAAATTGGGGGAATATGAGATATTGATGATGTGTTGTTTGTTTTAATCATTATCTATTTTGAGGATGTGTTCTATTATGGGATGTAAGGCCTTCATAAAATCTAGTTCTTTGATTTTATTTTCTTTCACACTGATGGTTCTATATATTTTCTAATGATTCTTTCATAAATGGATGTAACATTACATCTTTTTCATCACATATACCAGGTTAAATAAATCGATTCCCCATGAAAAACATTATTCTATGATAACCCATGTTATATAATGTGGAATTAAATAACCCCTTTTGTTAAATCATAAATTGGTTGGATTAATGGTGTGTCTTTGAGTAGCGTTTGATTTGGTTTTTTACATTGGGGGGTTTTGTTAATTTGTTGTTGGTAAAATTGTTGTGGGTACTTGGGTGGATAGAGGGAATGGTCATGATAATGGGGAAGGGTGTTTTTGTGTAGCGGGGATTCTATTTGGTGGTGTTTTATTGTGAGCATAGTGTATGGTGATTTACAAGGGGAGTGATAGGACAATAGGGTTTTAGAACTAGGTTGTTTCATGAGTTCATGTTTATAGGTTTTTCTGGTGTGGCATTGTTGTGAAGGGGGGATACATGTTTGGTGGTGATATCACGATGGAGGAGGATAAGATTGCATAATGGTACTTGTCAGTGGCTGAATGAGTATCTAAGAAGAAGGGGGTGTGATGTGGGCATGCATGTTTTTTTTTCTCATATTTTTTATGAATGGTTATTCAAATTTATTTCCTTAAATTGGTCTTTACATCCTTTTTTCCATGGAAGTGTTTGTAGTCCTTTAGACTTCTATAAACGTTTAAAGATGTTGTACTAGTTAGCTTCCCTAGGATGAGCAAGTATAAATTTACGTGAAACTTTAAATTAATGAATATAATGTGGTGAAATGAAAAAGGGTTAGTCTTGTCTTTTATTAAGTCTATTTTTGTGGTTATTCATATGGGGTTAGTATAAAATGTTGTTCTATCTTGGCTAGTTGTTTTTTTAAAACCATAGGATGGGATGAGTATTTACATACCTATATATATAAATTGGTCTTGATTTTGATTCATACACACACCCCACACTTGTTGAGCACCATGTGTTGAATACCCCCATTTCATGGGGGAGGTTATCTTTACCAACATCCTTCATTAAGGATGGATTGTTGGGTAATAACTTTTTTCATCGCACCAACTTATTTGTTCATAACTCTCGAGTGTATCTGAGCATGTTGTAATGTCATCAGGATTACCATATCCCAAGATCATTCATGTAGATTGTGGTGTTGGTGAGAGGCCTATGTGTTTAGGGCTAGGATATTTTCACAGATATCTCCAGGATGTGTCCAAGCATTTTCAAGTGAGAGGTGTGTTTATTGTGATATATGTGTTTACGAGCGGTATGTGTGGAATGGTTGTTGCCCAGGTGTCTACGAGTGGGATTCCTGTGTGGTTTGAGTCCCACATGTTTGCAGAATGGTTGGGGAAATGGGAATATATTTTGTAAGAAGTGTAGAATTAAGAAGTTATCCATTAGGAATGAGTAGATAACAAGTCGAAAAGTGGTATGTGGTACCCAAAATTCATTGTTCATATACTACTTCTTTACAAGAAATGCTTCATTTGGTGAGTGTGCCTTGGAGAGGATGGAATGGTTAGTACTCCTTGGAATGTTCCTTTACCTTTTACTATTCTATCGTACATCAATTGTTCATTCCCCCACTTGCGGATGGTTGTATTTAGTTTTCCTTATGAGTATATTTGTATGCTCACCCTATAATATAAAACTGTTTTCAGGTTTCTAGGAGGACGTGGAAGACTGTTCAGAACTTTACAATCTAGGGAATTATGAAATTTTATTTTCTGCTACTTAGTCTCTTTCTTTGGGTCCTTTCATTTGATCATTGATTTTACTTTTTTTGAATTTTACTTTTAAATCATTAATGGGATTGAATTTTAATTCCTTTATATAAATGTTTGGTGTATTTTGTTATTTTTACCATCATATCTTTTGAAAATATTTTTTTAATAATAATAATTCCGTCCATGTTGTGACAGATTCTAAACCCTTGGTGTTAGTCACCACTTCGGGGACTATTGAAGGTGAGACTAAGTGGTTATGATCTCTCCTTCATCTTGAAGAACAAATTTCAAGGCACATTGTAGTATATTCCCTCATCATAAATAAATAATATCACGAATGATTGCTATCAAAGTATTTTTTTGAGAGATATCCTAAAGTTTGTGTTTTGGAACAATGAGGATTACATGGGATGGTAGGAAACCAATGTTAGGAAATCATGGTTTGTGAGATATGCTAAGGAACACATGATATGACATAGGATTTTAGGACCCCTTATTGTCTGATATAAGGACACTAAACCTACTGAATGACCAACTGATTATGCACTATTTATAGGGTAGAATCCCTATGAAATTAACATGAATAATAATGACTTTTGTTCATGTGTGTCTTTTTTTTTGTAATTTAAAATAAATAAAGTGTTAAAATGAATTTAATGGAAAATTTATATACTACCCAAGCATAAGTGTTCCCTATTTAAAATATTCAGTGATGTCAGATGGAAGTCGCCTACATGGGGTATGAGTAATTGAGGCCCAAAAGGCTGACTTGGTTGATCAGCGGATGGATGATCAAGAGGAGGAAGATGACATCTAGAAAAAGACACTTGTGTTATCTAGTTCCAGACCCTAGGGAATTACGAAAGAAGCATTTTGAAATTATTTGAGGTTTTACTTGATGAGATGGAAATCACATTTACCTTGATCCAATCGTTATGGGAGTACTGGGTTCCTCTTGCAGTAAGCTAGATTTGAGGAGTGGAATTTGAATGGTGGATTATTTACCTCAGATGAAGAAAGGAGACCAATTTCTAACACGAAGATGTTGAGAGGGGGTTTTAGGTAGTGTTTCCTTCCATGATGATGAAGACTAAGATTTTGGAGGAGCTTCTCTCCCTATAGTAGGTTCTTTTTCTAGTGAGGCATCCAAGTATAATGTTCTAGGATCTCTTACACTTTTCTCAGGATCTACTTATGGATGAGGATTCTTGAGTGAGAAGCTTCGAGGAGAAACTTTGTTCTTCTATTTAGTATGTCTTCACTCCCACTACCCTTGAAACATACATAGAAGTTCATTAAATGTCTTATGTAGTAGAGATGGTTCACTTGTAGGGAGGTGTATCATGAGAGGGGAGACAAATAAAGTCATCAATGTTTAATGTAATCTGCAGAACATTTCCTATTTAGATCATATAGTCATCAAACATTCCCCAGGGGCTCTGGACTGAGGTTATTTTTCTATGAAGTCCATGTATAGATTTAGATACATTTTCTAGTTTGAGAATAGTATGGTAGAGGTGGGTATGTTCAAATCACACCACAGTAGTAATTATTACATATCATACCATTCTAGCTATAGGGGCAGCGAGATACCTCTTCATCAAGGCTAGATGCTGCATTAGGAGGACGAACATAGTGTTCTCCTTAAGGAACTCAACCAGATAATGGTTGGGGATGTTTTCAACATTAGATAGGTATAATAATTGGGTGTGGGAAATTTTACACCTCCAAAGTAGCAGTTCCTGTGGGGCCAGAGGTTATTTGAGGTACGATCAGTCTGTTTAGAACTCGTCCATGTGGTTTTTTTGATTCAAGAGATTATAAATCCTTTCTTTCACCTATTATATGACAAAACATTGGACTATATGTATAGATACATTCCATTCCCATAATATAGATAAAACCATTTAGAAGATAGACTAGTTAGTTTAATGTTTTCTCGATATTTCAACTGATGTTGGTGCCACAATAGTCGAGGGATGATCTTCCTATACTACAAATGTGGCTATTCGATGTCATCCCAGGAATAATAAAAATTATTTTTATGAATTATTTTATTGAATCCTTCAAAATAAGAGTTCTGTTATTAGGTTTGAATAGAATACATGTAGTTTTTTGGGTCAGCAGAGCTATCAAATTGGAAGTCTATGTGTGAAACCACTGTTAACATTGTCAATTGAGCAATCAGTGGGATCCGAAGACATAGAGATGGTGGAGGTTTTAGGAGTTGATATAGAGTTCCTAGATATTTTCAACGAATAGGTTATTACTCTACCCCCTATATGGGACTTTCCATCAAGCACACATCTGATTTCTATGGATCCCTATCGCATATTGGCTTCTGAGTTGCAAGATTTACGGATTGAAGTTGATGTCCTGATGAAAAAAACCACCATAAATGTATCTGATACTCATTGAATACCATGTTTATACAAGTTTTAATGAATATATTAAAATGTGTTAGAGTATATTTCATGAAACTATTCCCATAATGGTCATAAATGATCTAGATGGTAGTTTTCTAAATATCATATTCTTTTATTTTTAGCTTGTAGTTTCTAGATCAAAGATCATATTCCAGAACAACTTCAACCATTTCAGCTAGTCATATAGATCATCAATCCATAGAAATAGATACTTTTTATTTACCATAACATGGTTGAGTTTTTTGAAATAATTAAATTGGTTATATTTTCAATTATATTGTTTATCAAAGAGAAAACGAACCACCCATGTTCACACATATGGGAATATAAATCCTTTCACTAATAGATCATCCAACATAGTCTTCAGATATCACATTTAGATTGTTCCATATTATTAGAATGTATAGATAATGGATGATTAATATTAACTAAATCATCAAAAAACATTAACTCACATAATAGTGGTAAACCAAATAATATAGAAAGAAAAAATTTGGGAAACTAAACAAAGAGTGAAGGGATGTTATATTTTCAAAATATCCACCCAAGATAAAAATCATACATTGATATTAATTTTATCAAATCATGATAATAATTTTCATTTTTACTCATCCTGAGGTCTCATTCTACCTAAATGGCATAACACACCCCTTAAAGAGAAATAATGGAGACTTGTCAAAGATAACTACCTATACATGCCTTATTAGGTATAATCCAATATACCCCATAACTAAAACAAAGATGATTCCTATTAAGGACCATGAAATCCCCAGTAAGATAAATACTTGATAATGGAAAGAAAAAACTAGGACAATATAGACCTTGATCTCTCTTAATTCTGAGGGGAATTGGAATAGCCATCACATTAAATAGAAGCCCTGTATCAATATTTTACAGTTTCATAATACAATTTGATAAAAAATATATTCTAATGTTTAAAATAAACCATTCAATATGGATGAGGATACAATTAGGGTATATATCACAATGACTAGACTCATATCTCCATCCTCAAAAGACTTTTCCACTCTATAAAGAAGCATTATTTTGAATAAAAATGGCTCAAACCACTTAGATCATAGTGAATCTAAATTAACTACAATACCTTTTGTTGATGATGATCTTATTAATCTATGTTAGAAGTTGTAGAAATAATATAACATCACAATGTGACTATATAATCCACTAGAAGTGAAGTTATTAGGTTCCCCAATGAAAACCCATTGTCAATACCTGAGCATGACATACTAGAATAATGTAGAAGGCCCACTTACAAGAACTACAAGAGGAAATGAAGATCCATAACATCAATATCAACCAAGAGACTCATCGCAAATTCTAATTACATTAATGTATCTCATTGAAATTCTACAATGATAAACAGGAACTATTATCCAAATTAACACACAAGCTAGATCAATCTCATCCATTAACTCCCTTTCAAGAAAGATATAAGGTCAAGATACATTCAGTAAGAAAAACTGAGAAATAATATTTTATTAAAGAACAAATTGAACAGTTGATTCTTTATCTTCTCATTTGATGCAATCTCAGGTGGAAACTGAATAGGCTATTAAGATTAGTTTTCACACTCCTTCATTTTCATATAATTATGCTCAAGTTTTAAAAACACCACATCCTTAGACATAACTATAGTGTCTTAATAGATGCGTCCAGTGAACTATTCAGCATGATTTTGATATTAATCCCTCTAAGGTACAATTTGTTTGATCTGAAATTGAATCTAGTGTAGGATCCAATCCTGGAGATTACACTTGAAAAATGATAATCTAAATGAGATTATATCCCACCAATTGATTTTAAATCTTATTCTCAATATTATCTTCCTCATTAGGACAATTAACCTGTATTCTAATAGAAATTAAAATAAAAATACTATAGAAAAAATCAAATAAATCACAATTTTACATAGGAAAATAACTCAAATAAGAGAAACTAGAAAATTAATCCCATTATATAAGAAAACATTATATGGATTTCAACTTATCCCTATCAACAATATAGAATAAGATTTACCATTATTTAATTACCCCTCTAGGATCCTTTAAAAACCACTTATTTTGTCTTAAGGCATGTAACAATTAGTATTGGCTAGGAACTCTCTCAAAACAACCTCATATTTCCCAAATATACATCCAAAATGCATTATGACACTGGGGAATGACCATAAACCTACACCATTGATACAAATTTATCATGAACCATCCAGGATACCCTGGTACCCAAATACTAGAGAAGACACTAACATACATTGAAGGGTATTCATTATCCCCATGGTTTGGTGACTAGAACCTGTAAATAAAAACTCTTATTTACATATTTTTTGGATAATATTTTTTTAAAATTTTGCTAATTTAGCAACGATTCCTGCAAAATGTCCAAAATTTATCATCGTGTACTGAAAATGTTAGACATTTAGAGAATATTCTTAAAAACCAAGAAAATTCAGTGATGTTTCCGAAAAACCTCACAAATTTTGGATTGATTAAAAAATAACTAATTTTACAATGCTTCTGAAAAAATATCGTCAATTTATTGGCTTTTCTTTCTAATTTTTTTTTTATTTTAGAGAAGTTTCCCAGATACATCACTAATTTACCAATATTTCAAGGAAATGGCCCTAATTATATTGATGTTTCCAAGAAAGAATTAATAATATAATTGGTTTTCATTGAAAATGATTATAATTTATCATCTTTTAATGCAAAACCACCGTAACATAGAGAAATTTCTATTCAAACGTAGAAAATATAGTGTTGTTTCATGAAACAAATTGCTATAAATTTTTAAATTCATATAGCTTATTTTCCCAAATTGACGTCAATATATATATAATTCATATATATATATACAAATAAAATCACACACACAGACATATATATATTAAATAAATATTTATATGCTCATATATTTATATATACATGCACGTTTCAATTTAAAATTTAATCACATTTTTGTAAAAACATGACTACTTTAGTTACATATTTAACAGCGTTTGAAAAAATGTCTAATTATATATATAGATGTATACATAAACATATATATTAATACAAACAAACACAAACATATATATATATATGCATACAAACATACATATATATAAACAAATATGTATATATATAGATAATATTAATATATATATATATATATAAGCATATGATACATATGAAATATAAAAATGAGATATATATATATAATAAACATATATATATAATATAAACATATATATATACTTAAAATATTAACATAAAATAAAAAAATAAAATAAAATCATTTAGATATATGAACATTAAATATAAACATACATATATAATATAAAATATAAACATTTATGAAAAATATAAAGATATATATTTGATGAAAATATAATTATAAGAAATATATTTATATTTATATATTAAAATATAAACACATATATATAAACATAAAATATAATATGTAATCTAACATCCAAGGTATTTATAGAATAATACATTTTCAAATATAATAATATTTATGAATAAGATATAAATATTATTTTAGAGGGAAAAATTGGTTGATATCATACCTGACATGCAATAATGGGATTCTCTGAAATCTTACGATGCTCACAACAGAGTGTTATACTGAAAAATAATACAAAAATAATATTAATATGTTAAATGTTAGTCAATGTATAGCCATTGTATTGATGGGAATTATCAAAATAACTAAAATATGATTACACCTATTGGTTATATGTTTTTAAACTTATCCTATAAATTTTTTAAGCTTAAAATTATAATGAATCCAATTTTAATCCTAAAATACTATTATATTTTTAAAATGTCTTATTACGACCTTTTAAGGGGGATCCATTTCTTAAATTTTTTTTATCACATTTATATGTTCTATTAAAAATAATTATTATTTATATTTAGGATATCCCAATTTACCTTGGCTGAAAGTTTGGTATTTTTCTAAAAAATACATATTTTTATGAATAGTGAAAAATACTATAGATTAATTCAAAACTGTAATTCCATCTAATTAATTTACATTGTTATATTTTACTTATGATTAAATTTAAATTTAAATTTGATTTGGTATTTATCATTTAATCCAATGTTGATAATTGGATGTAATTTCAAATTTAAATTTGGCATTAACACTTGTCAATCTTTTGATAGTATTTTCTTCCAAAAACCCAGTTTTCTAGTTTTGATATTTGGAATTAATTATAAATTAATTTCATCCAAATCTGTGCTATGAATTGGGAAAATTGGATTCCATATTTGGAATCATAAGTTATAAATTAAGTAAATAGTTACCTTTTATTTTTTACATTCTGATTAGTAACATTGTAAATATTTGTAGTTTCAATGGTTAAATGGTAACTCAGGTAAATAATGGTAAAAATAATATTATATTTATAAAAATTAGCCAAACTCGTGTTATAATCTCATTTAATGACATATTTCTAAAAATGAGCATCATTTGTTAGAATTTATGACCCAATGGAGCTACTGGGGGGAGACAATGACATTTTATAATACTTATTTTAATGAAAAGGGAAATATAACAGAAAAATTTATCTCTTAAATAAATAAATAGTAATTTGGTTTATATAAATTATATCTTTAACTATAAATAGTAATTTTAAAGAAAAATAATATTTCCTACATCATGTTATATTATTAATAATTTTGATACATTAAATAAATAAATTTATTTATGACACAATGATGTAGCAGCGATTAAATTATTAATGAAGGATTCAATGAAATGTTATTATAAATATAAAAATATATGTAAAATGAAAATTTTTATTTCATCCACTAACTACATGGGTGAAATTAGATGTTTAGGTATGAATAAATTCCATTATATAAGTAATAATATTTTTCTGACATCAATGAAAACTGTTTGCTTAATAGTGTCAAAATTAACATAAATGAGTTTTTAAATAGATAATATTTTATTAAAGGATATAATAGTCTTAAAAATCCAAGATTCTGTCAAATTTCTTATATAATGTGTGTAATTTCATTAATTATCCACTTTTTGTTCTATTGTAATTGTATTGAAACTAATGTAACCGTATATTATGAAAATAAAACAATACATGGTAAGAGTAAATGTTTTTATGTATGGGTTGATGCTAAAAGTTAAGGTTAAATTTGTGACCTAAACTTGAATAAAATCAATTTTATGAGTGTATCTCGACCAATACACATATTTTCATATAAATATATTACATTTTCACTATTATAATTAAAAAATCAATCTATAATAAGATTATATTTCAAGAATTTTCTTTTGTGGCTCTCCTCCCTCTTATAAAATTCCACATCCTATAAAAGCTTACTCACACATCTCAAACCCTTGGATCATGATAATTATATTCACAAAAGCCCTCAAAATCCATCCAATACTCTTATAATCATTTAATTGGGCTGAAGGAAATTTAATAAATCCTTTTGGCACAAATTTATAGTTGTTACCAGATTTAGAGGAAATATCTTCTCTCAAGAATTTTCCATTTATTTTCCTTATCCACACCTACACTCTTATTATTACCTTAAATTATAAAAAAAAAGTATAATAGATTTACTAGTATTTAGTTATGTTATTATTTTGATGTTCACTTATAGACACCTCCATCAAATGGAAGGAGAAAATGTTATTTCTTCCTACGGCGAACTATTTCCTCACAAAACGTTGTTTGTTCAATTTTCATCACTAACATCTCTTTGTGGCCATTATTATGGAATTTAATTTTTTATATAATATATATTACACTTATAGTTTCTCCATTATTCTATAATTTTTAATTACAACATACCTTTATGATATTCATATTGTCTAAATACGATAATTACACTTGAGGAAGTGTCGATCACCGCCCCCTCAATGTGATAAGACTCATTCATTCGATACAAGGAATTTATAAAGGATGAAATAAATTAACATATTAAACATGGATATTATACATTAATTTTAATATAAATATGTATTTTTTCCGTTAATATGACAAGGAAATGAATGTAGGGTTCATTTGTACGCACGACCTACCATCTACCTAATCGGGGAATTTCATTTCATATATCTAAATTTAATAGACTATTCTAAATATTTATTAAATGAATATATATGATATTTAAATCTTGGATAATATTATAATGTTAATGTACTTTTGACTACATGGATTATTTTCATCAAAACATGTTCATTTTTTAATCAAGTACCCAATATCGATAAAACATCTAATATGAACATAAATATATTTATATCTTGATTCTTTATAAAATGGGAATAATTTATTTAAAAAATACAATTATCTTCTAAAGGGTTATTAATAAATTAATAAATAACCATTTTTTTATTATTCAGGGAAATGAATACTAAAGATGTCAAGTCGGACTTGAGGTAAGAGAAATCTTAACTCAATCACATTTCATTATGTAAAATATCCATGTAATTGGATTTGATTTTCCATGAATTTGTGTGAATGAAATTTCACTGTTATACACTGAATACCCACATATATTGGGTGTATGTTTAATTTTCACACTTAATTATTTCAATTATTTATCTTTAATCTAATGATTTTATCTCTGTAATGGACTTCATCTCAATCTCTTTTCATTGAGGAAATTTTTGATTTATATAACACATTCATTTATACGGTTTATAATCAACACATTTTTCTTTTAATTTCAATCACACATTTTCAAAAGGAATATTTTTTTACAGAAAGTTTTACTAAATGAAAAATGGAATGTTTCTTTTTAACTTATGTGGTGACAATGACCTTTCTACTACAACAAGAATTATTTGATATTTGGATTCCTCAACAAGTGATAAATTTTTTAAAAATAAAATTTAATACCATTTTCCTTTGTAGGTATTTTGTTATTGAAAATTGTTTTGGGAATGAATTGATTATATCAATATGTTGATATGATTTCCTATGATTGTAATGTGGAAATTTTATTTTTTTATTTTATGGTTGATCGTATGTTGTAATTATGTTATGGTTCTTGGGAGTTGTAATTGTATACATCTTGTTTTGTGATAAACTAATGGTGGATAAGCCTGTGATCAGACTATAATTCCTTGGGTTACATGACAGAGTTACACTTTATGGTTTATCCTATGAAATTTATGGAATATACTGTGATGGGTATTCCAAATGTAACCCTGAAGGGTATTCCCTGTGTAGCTGTGAAAGTTTCAATATAAGTATGACATGGATTACACTTGTTACTTTTATGATTTATGTTTTATGTTCTATAATTAATATGAATTTTTTCTGGAATATTATGATTTCATAATGTATGTTTTAGAGTTTATTTTCTATGTGTGAAGAGTATGATTTTCTAAAAATGTTTTCAACAAGTTTAAAATATTCATGGGTTAATGATTTCATTCCTTATTTTATATCCCTTACGTATAATGTTGTGGTCATACCATTATTTTGAAACTTTTTCCACATTGAATAAGGATTTGTATGAGGAAGGAAGATATCAATATGAATGATATAAAGATTTGTATTATGAAAATAAGATATTTTTTATTATAACAGTTTAATTTTGTAAAAATAATGGTTTGGGATTAGAAATTGATACTTTGTAATTTCATGCGTTATTGTGTAAATGTCACCAAATAATTCTATATAACATTAAACCTGAAAATATCCTCAATGTGAATTCATGACATAGCTCAATATTATTTAATATTTATGGTTGGGGCCTTACAGTAGACATTAAAGATCAGTTTAAACAATTTCAAATATAAATATGTTTTTTAAGGGTTAGAGATATCATCATGGGTTTATAATTTTAACGTTATTACTATTTACAATGTATTATAAACCTTTTTTGAGGCTTAGGTTATGAAATTTCATGTCAATTAACTGTATTGTTGGTGACATTTATTTTTGAGATAGTTATTGGTTCTTACTTTTTGAGATGAAAAACGAATGGTTTAGAGAAAAAATTGTGGAAAATTTATTTGGTTATTATGTTATAAATGTAATTTATGAATAACTTTTCAATTTTTAGAACAATATATGCCAATGGAAAATAGTATACTATAGTATTTCATTTTAGGATTAGTGGTTGAATTTTATTTTGTAATAATCATTGTTCATATAATTTACATATACTGATTTGGGTTATTTTTTGAAATGATAAACCTATCATATAAAATATGTTTTTAAGTTAATTAGTTTTATGTATGATTCATTATGAGTAGTCAATTTTATTTGGAGAGTAATGTTATGATTTATCTTAGAAGAATATGTGATAAAATTGATCTTAATTTTGTGTTTCATTGATTTTATGGATCATTTTGCGAAATTTTAAGGAACATTATTTATTAAATGGTCTTTGTTGAATTTTGGGGGTTGTATGTTGAAGTTTTTATATTAATAGTATTAATTTTTATAAAGTATTATTCATTTGGTTGATTTTATGATCTTCTACTAATAATTTTGTTATAGGTTAATGTCTAATGATATGGGAAATATATAGTTCAAATTTTTTGGATTATGTGATTCTCAATAAGTTGATTCTAGTGATTCCACTATGGAAAAGTCATCTTCAATACTCATAATTTGTATAACATATGAGTTTGTGGTATATATTTATTAATGGATTAAGATCTACTTAAAACATAAGTATGATTCCTTCTGTTCTTAGTCAGGCTCATTAAAAAATTCATCACCTTTTTTAAAATGATATTAAAAAAAATTGTCTTTCATTTAATTTTCTTACTAGAAAATAAAATACCATTTAACCCATCATAATTTTATGGTTTTTTGGTTGTTAAATTTCTCATAATATTTTTTTCTATCACACTCCATCAGAACATGATGGTGACTTTTCTCTTCCTTATCCATTTTTCCTACATGAACCACAGATTTCGTTATCTTGGGTGACCGTTTTACTTGAATTTCTATTTTTTATACAGGATGTTCTATTATCCTTTTTTTGATGTGTTATTTTCAATCATGTTATCGATCCAAATTTGAAAATTGTGAGGACGCAACTTCCAAAATGGGGAAATGAGGTAACATTCAAGGTATTTATAGATATTTTATATATAATAATATTTATAATTATGATATAAATTTTAGAATAAATGTGGAATTTTTCTGATAGTGTACCCGACACACATAATGGTTTTTTATGAAAACTTATGTTGCACACAATAATGTGTTATACCAAAAAATAATACAACAATATTATTATTATCATAAATGGTAGCTGACATGTATTCATTGTTTTGGCGGGAACAAACATACCAAACTACAATATAACTACTCAGGTTCGCTTAATGAGTTTACATTATTCCAATAAATTATACATGCTTAAAATGATAATGAATATAGTATTAAACAAAAAAATACACGAATATTTTGAAAAGGTTGTTTTTCCTCCTGTTGATGGAGAACAATTTTTTAAATTAATTTTTATCACTTTTATTCCTTATATTAGATAATTAAAAATATTTTTTATTATCATGACATCAAAGTTTATCTTGGTTGAAATTTTGGAATTTTAATGATAAAAAATATATTTTTATGAATAGTGAATAATAATGCATTTTATTTCAAAACTGCCTTTTCATATAATTTATTTATATTGTTAGATTTTCTTCTTAATTGTTTTTAATTTTTAATTGGATAATTTATTAATAATTTAATATAAATTTTTTTATTAAAAGTAATTTCATTTTTAAATTTAACATAAACACATGTCAGTCTTTTGATAGTTTTTACTTCTTGAAAAATAATTTTAAGGTTTTGATCATTATAATTAATTATAATTAAATTTAATCTAGTTTTGGGATTTGAATTTGGAAAATTTGATTCCATATTTGGAATCAGATGTTCCAAATTATGTAAAATGGTATCTTTTTTTTTGTACATTATGAATTGTAACTTCAATAATTATTTTTATTTTATATGGTAAAAGGAACATCAGGTAAGGAAGGGTTGTAAAATATATTAATAAAAAAATCACCCTAACACACGTGTTTATCCTATTAGAATAGATATTTACGACTATGATCATTCTTGGGTCAAATTTAGGACCCTAAAAAGACACAGGGATCTGATAATAACCTTTTATAATATTTATTTTAAAGAAAAAGAAAATGTTACATAAACAAGTAACTCCTAACTATTTTTTTAATTCATCTTATTCAAGTGATATCGTAGAAGATGAATTTTCATTAGAACTATAAAAATATTTCCTATATCATGGTATTTTATTTATCATTTTTATACATTTAATAAATAATTTCTTATGACATAATAATGATATGGTGATAATCTTATTAATCAATGATTCAAAATAATGATATTATAAATATTAAAATAAATGAAATTGGAACATTTTTATTTCACCATCAATTTTTTTGGATTACATTGACATATTATAGATTAATTATTGACTTTTTTAAGAATTACATTTTTTGACTACAGAAAAAATCAATTACAAATTGGTATTAAAATTTACAGATATGAGTTTTTAAAACAAATACTATATTATTAAATTATAAAATATTATTAAAAATATACTATTTACCCAACTAAATTATATAATGATAAAAATTTTATTAATGGTCCACTTGTGTTTATCTTTTCAATTTATATTTATTATAGTAACCATATATTTTAGAAATACAAGAAGTCATGTGAAGAGTTAATGGTTTTAAAAAATGGTTAATGTTTAATGAAAAGGTTAATTTTTTAACCCAAACTTGAATAAAACTTATTTTTTCATATGATTTTGACCCATACTCATATAATAATCCATGTTCATCTATTTTTAAATATTATAACTCGGAAATTATTTTCTAATAAAATAATATTTCGTCACTTTCTTAAAATGCCCCACATCCCTCTCATAAATGTCTTAAACCTCTACCCACCTACACACCCCTCTAAAGACACTAGAAACGTCCAAATTATTGTAAAATAATATCCCAACATCCCTCCATTACTCCTAGATTACATTCTCTTAGAATAATTCAATTCAAAAAATCCTTTTGTCTAAAATAAATAAGCATTTCCGATTTAGATATATTGTCTTTTCTGCACATGAGCCTCAGCCCAGTTGATGAGGTATCATTAAGTGCATCCGGAAGACCAAGGTTCAAAATCTGGTAGGGGCATTTTTCCATGTACTGTAGCATAAAGTTAGCAGGTACTATAGAAGGTTCTATAGAAGTACTGTGTAGTATTGTACACTCTGTGGTACAATAGTAGAACTGTACACTGTACAAGTATTATAGAAAACTATACACTATGCTTGTACTGTAGCAGTACTATGGCTGTTACTATAGTAGGTAGTATTTAGTACTGTAGTATCCAGAACTATTCATTGTGGGAAACCAGTTTGGGTTTGGAGTCCTTAAGGATTTCGGGCCACCCATGACTTTGGGTCAGTAGGACTTCCGGGCCACCTATAAGGCCTTCAGGCCACCTCAAGGCCTTCTGGCCACACGCAGTTCCCCCAGACACACTACAAAAAAGGACCAGCCCCTGAATAGGATTTAGAGTAGATATACTTACCAGAGCATATTCAAATTGATTTTTCAGAATGAGAGGGTATGGCTATGCCATCGGGACTTGCCTATTCTTGTTGGGGAAACCTAGCCAGGTGGTCATGCAAAGGTGGAGAGCTACAATCATGACATAGATGCTGGGGTGGGGAAATTCCTTATATATCGTATTGTTGAATTTCCTAAGACCTTCGGGTCATGTAATCTCTGAAGCCTACGGGTCTTGTAATCAATTATCCTAAAGGGCCTTGTAATGGTTCCCCCTCGTCCCATGAAATGGGGGTTATCAAAAATCAATAAAAAATGAAGTCCTTCAGGCCATTTTAATAATGTCTTCTCTCAAGTTTATGTCATTTATATTTATTTTCCACCGCAATGCTATTTTTATTCATATAGTTTATAAGAAAACCACTATACTCAACATTATATGATTTTTTAATGATAATTTTTTGAAGTACACTTATAAAAACCTCTATCTAATGGATATTGATCATACTGGTTCTGTGTACAATGAACTACCGCCTCATGAAATCATTACCCTTAAATTTTCACCAAGAACCACTTATTGCGGACATTATAATGGAACTATATTTATATATACGATATATATATATATATTGTCTAGATTCATTTGTAATTTTTATTTACAACATTCTTTTATACATTCCATAGTCTCTAAATATGATAATTTTATTTGAGGATGTGTGTACCACCAACCCCTAAAAGTTGTATGTCTAATTCATTCCGTACATAGAATTTTAAAAGTATGGTTTACTGAACATATGAAACTTATATATCTTATATTTTAAACTATAATTTTAATATTCCTATGTATATTTTATTTTTTATTCCATTAATATGACAAAGAAATGAATATAGTGTGCATGGGTACGTATAGCCTACCATCTCTAGGAATGGTGCATTTCGTTTTTTTATCCAAATGGTATATATTATTATAAATATATATATTATAGATATATATTATATTTAAACCACGACTAATATTTTGGACCTAATGGACTTACGACCACATGGTTAATTTTCATCAAAACAAGTATAGTTTTTACTCAAGTACACAATATCAACAAAACGTAAGATATGAACTTAAATAGATATTTAATTTTCATAACATGGTAATAAGTGATATAGAAGAAATAATAAACTTGATAATCGATTGTAAGAAACTATAAATTATCCTATGATTATTATTAATGAATATAAAGAACGAATGAGACAAGTCAGACTTGAGGAAATGGAAGTCATAACTCATTCTAATTTCATTCAGTTAAATATCCATGTCAGTGGTTTAGTTTTTCCAAGAATACGTGTGAATGAACTATTGTTATCTTACACTAAATATAAACTTATATTTAGTGTATTAATATTTTTCACAAATAATTGTTTCATTAATTTTTCATATATCATAGGATATGATATTTGCAAGGGACTCCATCTCAATCTCCTTTCATTGAGGCGAATTTGGATTAAAAAAACCTTCTCTTATATGGTGTATAATAAAACCCATTGACATTTAATATCATTAAATTTTTTTCCAAATGAATCTTTTGTATAAAGATGAGTTTTAAAAAATTACAAAAGGAATGTTTCATTTTAATGTACATAGTGAAAACACCCTATCCACTGTTGTGAACATTATTTGATATTTGGCCTCCTCTACAGGTGATAATTTGATTACAAATAAAATTAAATACCAATTTCTTTTTTAGGTATTTTTCTATTAAAAATTATATTTAGAATTGATTTGTTATATCAATATCTTGATATTATGTCATATGATTTCTATGTGGAAATGTAATATTCTCTTTATACTTGTTCATATGTTATGATTATGTTATGGTTTGTGGGCATTGAATATGTATATGGGTGGTTCTATGATAAACTGAGGGTGGGTGAGCCTGAGATAGCTCCCTACTGCATTAAGAAATCCGACACTGGTATATGATATGGTTTCTCCTAAATTATTTAGAGAATATACTATGAATGATATTTCTAAGGTAACCATGAAGGTTACACCCTTGTTAGCTATAAAAGCTAAAATGTATTTATGATATGGATGCCAGAAGATACCCTTATAATTTTTTTTGATCTGTGAGTATAAAAACGTTTTTCCAGAAGATTGTAATTTCATAAGGTATGTATAAGAGATTACATTATAATGGTGATAATTATGATTTTCTGAAAAAGTATTCATTGTGTTTAAATTATTCATGGGATAACATTTTTGTTCCTTATTTTATATCCCATACTAAACTTTTTGTGCAAATCCCAAGTATTTGAAATGTTTTCCCTAGGGTATAAGGATGGGTAATAGGAAGGTTGAAATCCCGAGGAATGTTATGATGATTCTTAACAAGAAAATAAATCATGGATTATTTCAAACAGTTTCATTTTGTAACAAATTTATTGTTTTTAAAAGTGACTACATTGTATTTTTTTAGTTATTGTGAAATAGTGATGGCCTAATTATCTAAAACTCTGATCCTAAAAAGATCTTCAATGTGAATTCTTGATATTGCTCAATATTATTAAATTTTTAAGGATGGGGCCTTACATATAATATATATATATATATATTTAATATATATATATATATATATATTAGTATATTAATATTAATATAATAAATTATATATGTATATATATAATTTAGTTTTTTAAATACTTACACACACTCTCAAATATATATAAACATAAACACATATATTTAGATATATATATATATATATTAATATATATGAACACATACACAAATATAAACTTATATGTAAATATATATATATATTTACACACACACACAATATATATATATATATATATATATATTATAATTAGTCATGTTTTGAAGAAAACATTGTTATTTTAGTGTAATTTTTACCAATCATTTAAAATGTTTCTAATTATACATATGTTACATACAAACGTATATTTGAACAGACTGACATATGAATAATAAATATATATATATATGTATGTATGTATGTATCGAAAACATATATATATATATAAACTAACTTATATATATATAAATTAAATAAATAAATATATATATATATATATAATAATACAGGAACATATATAGAATGATAATGATATATGTATATATATATTATAAAATAAAATCGTATTTGTAAAATATTTAATATATAATATAAACTTATATATAAATATTGACATAAAATATTAAAAATTGACACATATATTTATATATTAATATATATATAAACAGAGACATATATATATAAACATATATCTTGACACACACACACACACACATATATATATATATATATACTCATATATATTTTTAATTTAATCACATTTTAAAAAAATGTGATTATGTTAGTTATATTTTTACAGGTGTTTTAAAACATGGCTATATATATACATATATATTTATACACTCACACATAAATAATCATGTATATATATATATATATATATCACACATACACGGAAAGATATTTATATATGTAATATAGACATAAAAAATAAATATAAATATATAAAAAACATAAAACATAATCACATATATATATATATATATATATATATATAATGTAAACAAATATATATACGTAAACACAAACATATATATATATATATATATATATTATAAACATATACATATTATTATATAACAATATATATTTAAAATATAAACATATCTACATATAATATTATATAACCATATATATATTTTCAACATATATAAACATAAATTATAAAGTATGAAATAAAAAACATATATATATATATTAATATATGTATATTAATAAATATCATTGTATAAATTATAACATTTAAAATACTACAATCTATTGATATATACACAATAATATTGTTCAATATTTTAAATTTATGCACGTTAGTAAGAATTCATGACTACATTAGTATCATATTTAATAATACTTTAAAATGGGACTAATTATATATATATATATATAAACATATAATATACACACAGACACATATAGATATATATTATATTATAAACACAAATAGATATATATTTATAAATAAAAAGAATATGTAAAATATAAGATATAAATATGTATATGTTGATTCATATAAATATACATATATATATATAATATTTATTTTTTAAATGATGAAAATTATTCATATAAATATATATAAATATTACATAATATAATATAATAATCAATATTTTGATAGGTTAGTTTGTGGGATATTTGTCATGGAATCCTTTAGTTTACGGAATGAATCCATATGGTTTCATATTTTCAAGGCCACACATAGATTACATGTTGTGACGTGTGGTCCACCTGAGCTCTAGATACCGAGGTAATTTTATAGTGTGCGAGTACCTAGAACTTTTGGGGAATCCCTTATGTGCATGGGAGGAGGTTGAGGTATAATTTATTATGATCTAGTGTATGGCCTGGAAGAGTTCAAGGTACTGGTTGGGGATACCACTAGGTAGTGTAGTTTTTTATGTTATTTATCTTGCAATAAAATAATTTATAAATTCCTATAACATAGAAATTTTAAAACACAAATTAAAAAAAATTATAAATATTTCAATTATTTTTAAAAAACACATTACTGATGTTTCAAAAAAAATTCTATAAATTAGGTATTATATTTAGCGATGAATATTTACTAACAGTTGGGAAAAAGGATGGTAATTGTGGTGACACAAAATAGTAATGTTTATAAATGAAGCTAATTTAATGATGATTATTTATCAATGTTTTTGGAAAATGACTATAAATGTGGTTTCTCTAATTAAAAATGTTGAGAAACCTCAAAAATTAGTAATGTTTAGGAAAACTTTAAATTAATGATGTTTATAAATTATAATTATTTAGAAACACCTCATTTGATGATTTTTTTAGCAACATCAATTATTAAATTATCAATATCTATAAACGTCTCTAATTGGGATTTTTTGTCATTTGGAATCATATATGATAAAATAGGAAACAAATATTACACATAACATAAGATTATAATGAAACTTGTCTATATTCCAAACATTCTAATATAGTGAAATTAACATAAATAAAACTACTATAAAACCTCCAAAATAGCACATCATCGTAGTACAAAAAAAACTAGAAAGATAAATCAAACATTCCAAAGGAGATATCACTCAATTTCCAATGATCATTAACATAATACTCCTCCATGAGTCTATTTCAGTTTTCTCAGTCCTAGAAGAAGGAAATCTACAAACGCTCAAAGGAAATGGTAGGGTGCGAGATAAAAAGCCTAGTACGTTCCCACAAAATATATGATAAAAATTTTACATAATAAAATTAAATTTAATTATTTCATTTATAAAAAAATAGTTCAGGGGAATAAATATGACTATTTACAAAAAAACATGTATTCATTTCAAAATAGAAGAATACATGTCAAACTTGTTTAAATAAACATTCCTATAAAATAAATAATTTTAAATCACAAGTAATGAGAAAAAATATTATAAACAATGGAACATATATCAAAACAATCACATCTAGAACCATGTTCATTTGCCCAGTTGAGAGATAGATTCCTATTATAGGAACCTCATAAATCCCATATCATTGATCATGGAATTATGTGTGCACAATTACTTCAATATAAGGCCTAATTAGACTCCTTAAAATACAACCCTGATTAGGTCTACCTTACTAGTTTTTTTTAATATTTTTCATCCTCAATAAATTTTTATTGAATAATATGAAGGTTCTGGGTGTAACCTAAGTGTGGTTGGGACTGCACCCAACTTTGATTTTTACAATGATCAGTGATTATACCGAGATTAATATGAAAATGAACTCTAGTATCAATGGAATATAATCAATGATTTAGATAAATTAGAATGACTTTGAAAACCAAAAAGAGGATCTTGCACATAAGGCTTATAAATAATTTAATTAATTTTATAATGAAAAAATATTAATACCTAGATCATTGGTATTTTTCTTCATTGATTGTGATGATTTTCTGGAATGACCCTTCCGGATTATCTCGATGTGCTAGTAAGGATCCAAACAAGAATCCCACTTGCGGTAATCCACACATGCTCTGATGTCCTATGATCGACCCAACTCATTTTTCATTTTCTACCTCGGTGAAGCGAGTGTCTTTTTCGGTTGTTCTTGAACATTTATTCATTATCCTTGAAGAATGTCTCTTGTTCTGTAGAGGGGTGAGAAGAGGAATCGAGAGAGAAACTGATTGTTTTAATAATTCTAGAATCACTAGTTGTGTGTTATGGTCTATAACACTATTGGTCTATATGTCTATTTATTTAAATGCAAATAATTAATTCCATAGAAACAATTAAATAAATTCATTAACATAGAGAAAATCCATGCATTTAATAAAAATACCGTGTTTTTATGTTGCGCCAACTTGCGCAAAACAAAATTATAAATTCCACATCACAAAATAATAGCAGCATTATTTTAATTTGTGCCAACTAGTTAAATAATCATTTACCATCTTGTAAATAATTATTTTACTAGTATACTGGCCTTAGTCCGCTTCAACTACACTTCCATTTATTGAAAACACCATTTAATAAACAAATAATTTATTATCTTAAATAAGTATTTTATTTACAATCTAGTAATTAAATATTTATTAAATAAACTAAATAAATATATATTACATAATTTATATTAACATTTAAAACTGAAAATAATTATTCCATGGTCATGAGAATAATATTAATTTCATTAACTAATGTAAAATAGAATTTAACCGAGACCACCAAAAACACTAAATGTGTGACCCTCTAGGATTTTTTCTCATTAGAATTATGCGGGATTACCCAATGTTCAAGAGTACTATCGAGAAAAGGGTCATGGAACCCTTGATAATGAACATAATGTTGTAACAACGACATCCACATATGAACTCTCACTATTTTATATATTCCCTTTATCACAATATCTCATCAACTAGGTTTCATGATTCTTTCATCATCATTTTTACACGATACATCGTTCTATAAATACCATAAATAAACTCATCATTACACCATGTCCATGGAATTATGTGCGACGTTTCTATTTCAATCAACCGGCCATGATATCTACTTCCATAAATGGAAGAGAAAAATCATTCCTTTACTTATCCATTAATAACATGCCACTCGTGATGCACCCAACATGCCCTACTTCCCGTCAACTTCCTGCAAGATAAATTTAATCAGTAAGTCAATGTTTATAAGTCGTGAAATGTATTAATGGTAATATTAAAGTATAAGTATCATTACACACACTCACTGATAGAAATATTTGATGACATAAAAACATAAAAAATTTATACTAGCTGGTTTGTTATAATAATCACTTATCTATGAGATTACCAAGGGCAATCCCCCTAGGAGGATGTCTAATCTTCTTACGAGTACTCACACCTGACAGTCTACATGCTATGTGTCTCATCATACCATGTCATCCAACAAAAAAACTATATTTAAGTATAATTTTAGATCATTCCAAGGTTCACATCATAGCGGGAAACTGCCATCACCATATCAATTCAAAAAATACTCTACGATATTTTTTACATAATAGTCATGAATAACAATGAACAATAAGTAATAATAAATTAAATATCCATGTAATAAAACCAAACCCAATTGGTTATAGGACACCAACTCTTACATAATAAACCAATAATTCTTGTCCAAAATAAGCCACTTGCTTCCCCGGATCACATGCTCTTAATTAATCAATATAATATTTTTGAATCCTTTCATTTTAAAACAATCATCATTAACAATTATATGTCACACATTTCATTTTCAAATTGGTAATTATATTTGAAAACCAAAACACATGGTTTCATTATTTAATAGATTTTAAATAATTGTCCAATTTTAGGTTTTACTCATTTCAAATAAAGAAATGTTTCTAAAAAATCTATAATCACACCATATATTCGGTTGATTTCAAATTACACCCCTTATTCCAATTCCATTGGAATTAAGGTGTTTTCCTAAAAATTAAATTATATATAAAATCACTACGCTATATTATATCAATTCCATTTTTAAATAATTAATTGAATTATATTTATAGAAAACATGAAATTGTTGGTTTGATCAAATTGATAATATCAAATGGAACTACAAACATTTTATCAAGGATTCAAATAACAGCACCCTCAATGGGATCTTCCAATGATTAAGACACCAAGAGTGACTAAAAAATGATACAGAAATTCAACATTCAATTACGAAAATTTATATCCTCAAACAAGGTGATGATATAAAACTCTATAAGGAGGATAAAAAGAGAGAAAGGGATATGATATATAAGCATAGATTCATTTACACAGATGAGATCAAATAAGATATTCCAAACTATAATCCTCCAAGGAACGGGTTTTGATTATCAGAAATCACTCCAAGAGTTCTTCACAAGCCATAGAATCTGAGATAGGTTGATTTAATATCAAGGGGGAACATAAATTGCGAATTTGGATTTTTTTAAATAAATAGAATAACATTATTACATTCATGCAGTTTATTATAGAGGGTTGCACTATTATAATACCTATGAACCATAAATGTGGAACCTCACTATATTCACTATCCAACATACATGGTTTTGACTAGGAAGGAATTTTGTATACAAATGTTGAACATATCAAGTAATTTCTCCATGTCCAAAGTTTAGTGGTATTCCCTGAAGGGTTTCATTTTTTGTTCACACCACCACCCATCCATGTGACGTCCCGAAAACAATAAAAATCAAAATTTCACCCAAAATAAGTTGAGCCAATCCTAAACTAGAGCAAGTTCAACACATGGGTTGAGATATAAATGAAAACAATTAACATGATGTTCAATTATTAATACTATACTCTTTGTTTAATAGGATTATTTATTATCAGTTTCAGAAGGGATTTACAATATTATTATCATTCACCATTTAAATCAAACTATTTTATGAATATGGTAATTTTTTGGGTAACTGTTATAATTTTTTTATAGTTTTCCATAGAAATGTTTTCTTAGGTTATATATCATCCCTTTAATATGATGAATGAATTGAAAATAGTTTACAATGTTCGGTGAAAAGTACATCGCTTATATGCACTGATAGGTCTTAGAATAAAAACTAAATTTTTCTTTCACCAAGTCCATTCCCTTTTTTTAGATGACTGGGGAGAAGGAAATGAATTTATGTTTTAAATATACATAATTATGTATTTCATTATTATGAATTATGTTATAAATATTCCTTGAGATTTTTCAATTTTCTAGAATATACATTGTTATTTTTTCATTATAATGTTCATATTTTTACAGAATTACATTATAATAAATTATTCCATCCATATTATAGTCATGATATTGATTAAATGGAATGTGTTTAAATTATTTCAGTTTCAATATATTCTATCCATTATTTAACCATATCTTACAATGTATGCATACCCTTACAAAGCATTTTTTTCACCCCTTTGTTATGTTTTATTTACCTAGGATGGGATAATATGTCTTGTTATAGATATACATGGATACAATATGTTGAATAGTGGAGTTCACAAAGAACATAATATTTTATTTCTTATATTAAATTGTAATAATTATTTTATAAATGAATATAGTTTATGGAGATTATTAAACCATTCATCCCATTGGGTTTAGATTTTTCATGTCATATGAAAACATAATTATGTAGATACATAGTCAATGATACTGGGGTTGGGGTTATTAATATTTCTATCAAATTTTTTCTGTAGAAAAAATGGGAATTATATTAATAAAACATATATTTGGGATTACAACTCTATTATTGACATTAAGGGTTTATATATAAGGGAGTGATAATTTTTTTGTAAGGAAAATAATTCATGGTTATTTGTCAAAAATATATCTCAACCTGGATAAAAAATTTGGATGTGGTTATGGCATAGATTAATCTAGGAGTAATAACTATGAAAAAGGAACATTTCACATGACCTGATTATCCCCAACTATATAAAAATTAGCATTACATTGCTAATTAATTCAATATTCTAAGGGATATGGTTATGGTAAATATCATTTTTCTCTAAACCTTTATAAGGGATTTTAAATTAACGATATCCCTATAGAATCTATCTAAATAAATTTGAGCTTTTTTATGAATTTTATTTTCAATTTTTGTTATGTTTTATAATTATTTTTGGCTCTATACATTATGTTTCAAATTTTTATAATCCATTTTTGTGAAATCCATTGATTAGAAATGAATACTATTTAATGGAATGTGAACTTTATCAATAAACATAATCCAAAGTGTTTTAATGTTCATATCAATAGATGGGTTAATCAAATCATTTAATGAGAACTCACTATATCAACCCAAGATTTTATAAGATATATTATTTTTAATTTCATACATATCTTATGTTGTACGCTATACCAAGATTATCTTTCACTATACGCAACACCATATTATCTTGCAGTTTAAGCAACACTAATCATGGATCGTGTTACACACAATTTCAAGTTTGTTTGATAGTTGTTATTGTACGCAACGTTTAGTATATATATATATTCAATGTATTGAAGAAATATGGTTGGATTTTTTTATACACAACAACAAAGGAGTCATGGACTACACACAACCCTGACATGGCTTGCATTACACGCAATCACGACCTTCCTTGATTGCGTGTGTTGTGAGCAATACCAGGTTTTACTAAACAACGATATATTATTATAATATTATTATGAACTAGCCGTTATGAATAATATTAACTATATTTTGAATTTTATAACATTATTATTCATCGTACACATTTTCAAGAACATGGTATAAGAACAAAATAAATTTTTCGGGTTAAATAAGTACTTTTCAAAAAAATGCAGTTTTGTCGCATTTTGATAGCGGAGCCACATTAAATCTAGTTTTTGACATGTTTATAAGTTAAATTTTACAAAATAAACTACTTCTTTTCAATCAGGATATAAAAATTTACATTGGATAATGTTTTGATATTTTTCTGATAACTTTCATATTTAAATGAATAGTAAAAACATGCTATATTTTAATTAAAAACAACTTTTTTCATTGTAATAATTTATATGGTTAAATCATAATAATTAATGGTTCTAAAGTATAAATAGAATATATTTTTACCATTTAATATAATTTATGTAATTATAATTGACTTTACTTTGAATTCATAGTTTAAATAAATTTAGTCTTTTGCAATGTTTTAAACGAGAACCTATTTTCTTTCAACAACTGGAATAATTTTAATTTACTTTATGCAACTTTTTTGTATTGAATTAGGAAAAATGGATTCCATATTTGTAATCAGTGGTTCCATATTATGTTAAGAATCTACTTTTATTTTTGGGCATTATGAATAGTAACAACGGTAAATATTATTTACCCTAGTTAAAGGTAAATCGGGTAATTAAGGGTAAATATAAGATTATAAAATTACCCTAACACCTGCCAAAATTCTATTAGATGACTAAAAGACAAACAATATCACCTAAGGGTCGGATTATATTCATTTAATAAACTTTTTTCCATGAAAGTAATATAATTATTATTAAAACCAAAGAAAGTTACAACATGTCACTTTCTTAAATCTTATAAGTATAATAATTTTAGTTTAGTGATAAACTTCATAAAACTTCAAAAATGAATAGTATACATAAATATAATACAATTATCTACTTCATATAAATTTATTTAAAATTTTTAGGGATTAAATAATTATCACTAATTATGACACAATAGTGATATTGAAGTTATTTATTAATTAAAATATCCATTAAATGGTTTTAAAAATATTAAAATAAATAATATATGAACTATTTAATGTTCTCCACTAATTTTATAGATACATATGACATTTTATGAATCTATTAAAGCTTTTATTTTTAACATAACTTTTGTATATATTTTATTTAAATTCAAATAAAGGAATAGTGTCAAAATTGACACTATTGTTATTTTATAAAAATAACATATTATAATTTTTTTTTATAAATCACAAAAATATTTCAAAATTATAAATTAAAATTTATATGGTCAAAGATTTCATATAGTGTCCAATTATGGAAAATTCACAACACATATGTAATTATTTATTATAATTTAAAAATTAGAATATTATTACCACAAATAAAAATAAATTGATAAATAAGGATAAATCAAGTTGATAATGTTTAAAATAAATTCCTAACATGTATAAATTTTATTGGTTGATGATATTACAACCCTATATCATATAATAATCGGATATGAGTCATTTTGGAAGTTTTTGAGAGGGGTTGGGATTTAATATAAACTAATATTTCTTATATTTCCAAAGGTGCCCCTCTCTTCCCTTATAAAAGGGAACCCCCCCCCTCCTCCTCACACCAATTTGAGATTTCAATCTCGACCAAACCCTTACCATTTCACATACCCACATCCCTAGAAACATCCTAGAGGTCCTTGTCTTCTTCAAAGACCAATTTCGTGCCTTAAGAGGAGGTCTCAAATAGGTGCTTCAAAGAAGAGGTAATGTCTGTTACCGATTCATTCAACTTTATTTATTCTTCTACATCTTCTTCTTTAGTTGATTAATTATGAATTAATAACATCTATATCACTAATATACTGATATATTACTATAAATATGAAGAAACCCCATTTCACCTTCTATCCATCCTACGGAAAATGAAATCTCCGTGTGTGCATACGTATGGAATACCGTCCACGCCGTGGTGTAATATGTTTTTCCACCAACACCATACATGGATGGGAATAATGGTGTAAATAATAACTATATATGGTTATTATAACATCATAATGATTCTGATATATTATACCATCCACCCCAATTTATTCAATAATTATGGGAACGATATCATCGCCCGTGCGTACGTACAGATTCTCGTCTCCACGATGCGGTGAGATTCATTCTACAAGTTAACCATACATGAATGGTTATAAAGTTTATATAATGAATAATAATTAAATATAAGGCATAATAATTCTATTGGATTTATGTATATATATATATATATTTATGTCATCGATTTAGTTTCATTCAATTCAATAAGGAAACAAAAACAGCGTTCATGCGTACGTACGACCTATCGTCTCCATGAACTGTGTATTTCATTCCTTTTATCGATCTATAATATATATATATTATGAATATATATTATACATAAATAATGTTTTATATTCTGTAATTATGTAAATCATGATATATGTAAAAATATCAAGAACGACAAGTCAAAACACATACGATAAATGAAATGATTTTACCCAAAACGCTGCTTTGACATGGAGTTTACAAAAGAAAGGGTAATATAAAGTCATAAGTGAAACATATGTGATATCATAACAATTATTATAATTATGTAATAAGTAAATGACATTATTTAATTCATTATGCAGTAGGATCATATCCACACGAAGCATATCGAACCTAAGGTAAGGGATAACTTTTCCAAACTCGTTCTTACCCGAGATTGTTTATTCATAAGTATTTACGGGGGTTATTGTTCTTATGTGTGTCCATGTTTCCTAAAAATGGTTTCATGTATTTTTAATGTCATTTTTACCCATTTTTTACTTTTACTACATTATATGTATGGAATCATTCTTTTACAGGGTACTTTTTGAATTTCCAGAAAAAGTATGAGATTAATGTTTTTTTATCTTATACGGGACGAAATTTTTTTACTGTTTTATAAAGCATTATTTTCATGAATCTTCCTCCAAAATATTTCATGACTATGTTCAAAAAAATCTTTTTATTTTAAAATTGAAGGATTTTTTTTGAAAAGAAATTGATTTTGAAGAAGAAAGGATATTTTCCTCAAAAATTCATTTCAAGTGTTTTATCAAAACCATTTTCCATCTAAGATGACATTATTTCATATGTGGATGTTTCAAGTATAAAGTCACAATGATTTACATGGTTTCAATTTTCTTATTTTGAAATTATATCCATTTATTTTATATGTATTATGTGATGATGGGAAGATTTTTATGAAACCCATTTTATTCGTTGGGTTATTATGAATGATGTACGTTTATTTTGTGGCACAAGTAAGAATGATTTCATTATGAAATGCGTGGGACCTATATCTCCCTCCAATGAATTAGGTAAAGATTTATATCTCATGAGATAGACATGGTTATAATGGTAAGTTAATCTGGTTCAGTGTTACAGAACTGAAATGAGGAGTAAACTCTATTCAGAATGGGACTTTGTCCACTAAGATGGTCTTGGCAGCAATGCCTTGGCTACAATGGAAATTAAAATATGTGCTGAAAGGTTTCCACAATTACATGTTTTATTCCCATTATATTTTATCATGGTTGATGTTCCATTCTAATATATGCCCTACATACTTCCATGATTTATGTCTTTTCTCATGATTTTGATGTTTATATTTCTTGTTCATGTTTTTTCTTTCAAATGTTTATGGATTATTTTATGTTCTCTATGTTTTACCTTACTGAGAATTTGAGCTCACCCTTTTTATGTTTTATTTTCCCCAGGAAATAACGAATGGTTTTATGTAAGGAAACAAAAAGGGGAAGATCATTACGGGAGTTTTTGAAGATCTTTCAACATGATTAGATGTTTATATTCCATGTTTCCAACGACACTAAACTTTTACAATCCATGATTTTAGGTTTTTTTGTTGTTATGTATTAAGTATTCTGCAAATGTAATGTATTGTCCATGTACATAAAGCTCTGGGTCTCTACATTTGGTATTAGAGGAAAGGATTAGTCATCCTTTGGAAACTAGGATGCGAAAACGTTAGTGAGATCCCTAGAGATATTTCTAAGGTATTTCTAGGGATGTCCCTAAAGATAAGTATATGTATACGATATAGTCCTAGAACTACAGTAACAAGCTCAGAATTTAACCTAATATTTTAGATATTGAGGGTACTCCCCCTTTACTATGTTGTTTTCCCTAGCATGATTTTTCCCTCTCACGCTATTCTTTTTGGGTCTTAGAAAATTTCTAGAAACAAGAAGATTCACGATAATGGAGAATATGATGGACAATGGAATGATATTCTTCATGATCAACCAAATGAAATGGGATTTGGAAGTCAACACACCTTTATTATTCCTAATCAGAAATCTCTTAATATGATCTATAATCTCAACTTTGGTATGCTTCCCAACTCAGCTAATAAAAGAATGATGGAGCTTCGTGATGATCATAGAGTAAAGAATGTTAAATTTCCCTCATTTAAGTCATGTGGGAAGAGGAATCAAGGATAATGTTTCAAAAAAACTGGAAGATGATTTGGGTGTGGAAAAGGACACAAAGCCAGCAAGTGCAAAGGAAAAGGTTCAGATAACACCATGGACAAGGATAATGGTATTTCTACGACATCAAAAATGATTAGATGATTTAAATGTGGAATGTATGGGCATTATGAATACCAATGCCCTAAGGGAAAATCTCATGAAGAGAATAAGCATGGTCATATGAGTAGTATTTAGGTGGATGATTATGAAGAGACTACAAATGAAATATGAGATGAATGAAATGATGAAGCTCATTCAGTGGTTTAAGTAGTTAGTGGAATGATTGTATGTTTATAAAGAATAATGTATGGTACAATGAAATAAAGAATCATATATGGATTTTTACACTATTGTTTTTACTAAATTATTTGAAAGTATATGTTGAATGGTACAGGTGACCATGGAAAGTGATTGAGATAATTTTGGAAAGAAGATGATATGCGCATAATTAAGGGATGAAGGGAAAATGAAATATTTGACAGTATTCATGATCGCCAGAATGATATAAGGAAATAGTTATATCATGGTTTTAGTATATAGAATTATGGGTTTTTGGTATGTGGAAAGAGTTAACTTTTGACATCACTCACGTTTTCACTAAGGTTCAATGGGTATTCATTTTTCAAGAGAATAAATGATTAAGTTATTCACATATTTTTAATTTAACCAACAAGATATATCATATGATATGTGGAGGATAAATGATGGTATTCATGTGCTCGGTAGATGAAATTTCTAGTAATTGTTTTCTTTATACTATGAACATAGACAAAAGTATTTTAGATAAGCATAATGATTGGAATGAATTATGTTGGACACAAGTTACTATTGTTTAAGGATAAAACTTTTTTCGATATTATTGATGGAATGTTGTAATAGAGTAGTTTAAGAAAAGGGACAACATGCAGAACGAGCGACAACCCATCGCTTCAGACATGGCTGGGGGAATCAAACCCACAACCGATGTGCAACAGGCCTTTATCACCTACCACTGGCCTACAGGAAGTACCTGGTTAGTAGAAACTAGTTTTATTTTTTTAAGCAGTATGATATATGAAGTATAAGTCCATTTTAGGAACCATATACGACTACTCTCACTATAGATGGACTTATGTATATTTAATAACTTTTACTATCCTTTTGTTTTAGACAGATGGAATGACCTATCATTCTATCGCAAGATCTTCTAACACTTCACGGATGAAAAATTCAAATTCATTTGTTTAAGATATGATGGGGAAATTTTTCAAGGAATAAAAAAAAGTAAGATTGTACCAAATTCAACAAAGTATTTCTATTAATTAAAAACTTATTCAAATTTAGGGAAATAATCTTGAAACCAAATTTTTTTTTGTCCTAGTGTCATTATATCAGATGAATCAGATGGTACCTTAAAGCATCACAAATTTATGGCTTTGTGATTGTTGGGTTTTTCATAGCCATGTTCTCTACCACTCTACATCAGAACATGATCGTTATATTTTTATTCCATATCCATATTTTCACATATATTCTCATATATGGAAACCCAGTGATTATTTAATTTGGGAAATTGTTACATTTCATACTTTAGTTTTTAAAATTATGTTTTAGTATTCCTTTTTACGATGTGGGTTTCTATGAATATTAAACCATTTATAGCCCAGACATATTTCGAGGGAGAAATTCATTTTAAGGGGGTAGAATGTAACAACCCGATATTTTATAAGATATATTCCTTTTAATTTCTTTCATATCGTCTGTTGTACGCTACACCAAGATTATATTGTGTTATACGCAACACCATATTAGCCTGCAGTATACGCAACACTAATCTTGGATCGTGTTGAACAAAAATTCTTGTTTGTTTGATAATAGATATTCTACGCAACATTGAGTATATATATTTATATTTAATGTATTAATGAAATATGGTTTGATTTTTTAGGGGATGTATTGAAATTTATGTTGATTAGTTATTCTAAATTAAGGGTATGGTGCATTATTCATATAATTTCCCAAAATTTTATGGGAATACAACACAAACTGAGATATAAAATCATAGTGAATCTTATTCTGTTAAAATAAATGATGGGGAATTAATAATTATATTGTGTTTGGATTCAATAATTATGTAATAGTTGTATTTTATCAATTGTATTATGTTATTAAGAATCAATAAAGGTATATGGATTGTAAAAAAATACAATTTATTATTTGATTTGATAACATATATTCAATTGTATTGGTTCCCCAGTAAAGTGATCTAGGGACTTGTGGAACGACATGGAATACACGTGATTGAGGGAGGATACCACTAATTTTTTTCTAAATGTTGAGATGATAATGATATTTTAGGGGATAGTGTTAGTGACCATGAAATGTTTTAGAGGATTTATTTATTTTGTCATATTTCATATTGTTTACTACATTTATTTACTTATGGAATATGTTAAACAACTATATATTTTATATTTGGAATCATGATTCTTTCACTAAATTTTTATTGATATCAGGGTATAAACATACTCTAAATGTTATATTAAGATCCATTTTAAATTTTTTATGGAATAAAATGAATATTAGGTGACATTTATTCAATATTTATTGACATTGATTTGGGACAGACAAATTTTGGATGATTCTTAGTGTAAACTACATATTAATTATCATGTGATGATCTTTGGGTGTTTCTAGATAACATTTACTAAAAATGTATCGCATGGTAAATATCTAAATTTATGATTAATGAATTTTCATTCTTTTATAGAGTTAATTAGTGGTTGTTTTTTATTTTAGGGATTTAGGAAATAAAATTAATGTTCATTTCGTGATGTTATATATGATGTAGGATTTGATCGAACAACACAAAGAAAATGAAAATTTTCATATATAATAATTTTCAGCCACATTATTAACATATGTTCCCATAAAAAATGGTAATGGAATTATTCTACACTAGGAAATGGAATTTTTTTAAAAAATATTAATTATCATAATGCCTGCATATATGAGGAAACAATGGTCTTTTCACAGTTTCAAAATTTATGGTTTTTTTGTAACCTTTTCTTGATTACCCAGTTTCTTGTGATCTATAATCTCAAACTACTAGTATATATTTTTACGATTTTCATCCATGTCTATCTTCCCACATCTCATCAATGTTTTCCCAATTAGAAAAATTTTATGCGATTATTGATGATAACCATCATACATCACATTTTATCATATGAATAGGATGTTTTTGTACCCCTTCCCATTATTTGGGACATCAAATATGGTATTTTAAATTTTCAACCCCCTGATTTTGCATATCATGATTAAATGGTAAGGATTGAATTTATTTATGTGGGCAGAATGTAAGACCTTTATATTTTTAAAACATGAGAATCATGTTTGATAGTAGGTGTGAAGTGAAAAAAAATATTAGAATACAATTAAAAAACATGGCACATTATGATAAATGTATTTTTAAATATACGTATTACCGTTTATATATTTTCATGCTCGCACCACCATGAATAAAGGAAACATGATTAAATATTAAATTCTTTACCTCCTAAACATGAATATTATAGCCTTGTATATAAGTGGTTTTGTTAGAATATTAATAAATAAATAGTGAAAATTATATGTATTACACATGTACAAAATATATTCAAAGTTAATATATTGATTTTATATAATATAAGATAAATTTGTAGAAAAATATATATTTTCTGAAAAACAATTTTATCTCTAAAAATTTGTCTACTGGTATTTTTCACAATATATTTAAAATATTTTTTACCAATATTAAAAAAAATTCAGAAATAAAAATTCAATATTTAAATCCAATTTTCCAATTTATAATAGGGTGAATTTTTTTATTTTCAAAAATAATAATTTTTTCAGAGATTAGTGAAAAAAATTGTTTTCTATTTATAATTTTCATTACATCCAAATACTTTAAAATTATAAAAAATATTTAGTATAGGTTTATATTTTAAGATTTTTCAATTTTAATTCTATTAATTCAATTATTGTAATTATAGAAAATCATATTGAAAATGGATATTAATTTTGTTATTCTTTTGAATGTTTTATCCTTGAAACCCCACATTCTTATCATATTTGTATGATTCATAAAAAATTTAAATGTTCCACATTTTTAAACTGAATTTTTTAAAATGAGTTATATATTTTGAATGATATTTATATATATTATTTAATAGTGTAAAATTTAAATTATAATATAATTTATCATAAAACAAAAAAAAACTTATTTACCTTTATTAAAGAAAATTTGTGTTTTCCAGCTGATTATATAAAATGATAAGGTCTAAAACATACCTAAAACCATTCTAAAACAATTATAATGGAAATAGATATCCCTTATCACTAATATTGATGATAATGTACCATTTTGGATATTATTGGAATGTGAAAAACATGTGTGAACATTATTGTTTTGAAAACGTACAGGTGAAAAACTCACAACACTTATAAAAGGACACATACTATACTTATAATCATATATTAAAAACATATAATATCATAAAATAATTTTAAAAATAACTTAATGAGACCACTCATGAAATCCTATAAGACTAATTATTGACATAAATCCATCCACTGAGGTATTTTCAAGGAAACCAAACGATGTTTTCTGGGGAAGAGGTGACATCTCAAACAATGATTTATATATTAACTTTTCCACCTCACCCTTAAATAATTTTTAAGTCATTATGATATCATAACATCGATATATTACATATAAATTTTTTTCGTTATGTTAAGTGAATTATATCATCACTTTTTCATACCTACATACTTCAGTCTCTACAAAGTGGTTCAATTCAATTTCATTATCCAACATTCATAAATGGTTCTAAAAATGTATATAATGCATAAATAATAATATTATTTTATTATTTTCATTATAGTGGTTTATATATGTGTAAATTTCATATTTACCAGAACTAAATCATTCAGTATAAAAAGAACATGAAAAAACAATGATATTGACACCTAAAATTACAAAATTATTAAAATATTATTAACAAATCATTGTAAAATTGATATAAGACTTAAATGATATTATTAATATATCTATGTTTATATTATCAATAAATATAA
Source organism: Viscum album (assembly GCA_963277665.1). Lineage (NCBI taxonomy): Eukaryota > Viridiplantae > Streptophyta > Magnoliopsida > Santalales > Viscaceae > Viscum > Viscum album. Next base: position 261,922,072 of record OY728122.1, on the reverse strand, counting down.
TTATTTAAACTATTATACATTAGTTATAGGAACATAAAAATGATGTTGAATATGTGTTAATGGTTTCACACCTCACTTCTTCTTCCATGAGACATTCCTTAATCAACACATATTAAAAAAAAATTATATATAATTAGATATTGATATTACTTATAAATAATATATTTATCTTCATTTTATATAATTTTATATTTGATTTCTTTTTGGGGGAGGTTTTGATTCAAAAGATTAAAAATTGGCAACGATTTATATTCTAACATTAACTTCTGTGAGGAATATACCATATTCACCACATATCTCTTTTGTGTGGTGTATATAGTTCTTTATTTATATGTTATATAATTAAAAAAATTACCATTACGGTTTTTTATGATTAAATTTATGTCATTTAATATTTTGGGCATATGATTTATATGATAATAAAGTTGTTGGATATTGTTTGACAGTATCATCAGTGTTGGGGATTGTTTATGTTTACATCTCAAATGGTAGAATTATGGGTTATTTATCTCATAAAAAAAAATTATTTTCCTAAAAAAAAATTACGGATGTCCTTTTTCAAGAAATATTACCATTTATTAACACTTTGGCACTTAAAATCATATAGAAAATTATGATATGAAAACCCAACATCATTTCAATCATCAGTAGGATATCTATTTTCATCAAAACCCATGTTTTATAAAATAAATTTTAGAATATTTTAAAAAAATTAAAAATTATTTTTTAAAATATATATAATCCATTTATACATTTTAATAAATTTATTTATATGAATATCTATGTATTTTTCAATACAATATCCATTTCCCATTTACTAATAATATGAACGTAATTATTGATTTAACATCCACGACATGAGTGTATTTTTTAAAAATTGATTTTATAGTTCGTTTCAAGTTATTGAAATTTAAAAATGAAATTAAACATTTTTATTAATTTTGATCAATTGAGGAAATTTTTTATTGATACCATCCTTATTAAATATCTTAATGGTTTATGATCAGATAGATTATATTCGAACAATTTTATAATAATTTAAAATTTTATTCTTTATAGGTTATTATTTCGTTATTATGTAATAACATGTGTCTTTCAATCAGGGTAGAGTGTGTCCTATTACATTTTTATTAGGTCAAAAGCTATGTGGCCCATTAACAAGTCCCAAATCCCAGTGCAGTGTCATGCATTAATCATTTGGCTTGTTTCATTGTGTGCATGTTTCATGCTTGTGTCACCTCGTATAACCTAAATACCGATGGGGATTCCCATGATTCATCTATTTAAGACTATTATGAATTTTAATTTGTGTGTTATAGTTGGTTACCACTATATAAAATCGTTGCATGAATTTGTATCATGAGATAATCTATATTGGGGTTTGTTCAAGGATTTATCCACTCATTTAAATGACTTCTCACAAGACCTCGATAATATGTTTTAAATACACTACATTATACGTTCTAAAATAATGTATCATGTTATTGATATTCCATGTAAATATTCCATTAGTTAGAATATCCATTATTATGTTTTCTACCACATATGATTATTTATGTGGAATTATATGCTCATTATTTATTCCTGATAGGTTATTCTCAAATTATTATCTAAATCTAGTGTGTTTCCTTTATTTTCGATTATATATTGATTATTTCTTATTTATTCATATATTTTATTTTACTCATTCCCCTACATAGCATCTGATCTCACCAATTTTTTATGTCTAATTTCCTTCAGGATTTCCTGATATTTTTGGGATTGTTATGAATGGATATTCTATGAGGAATAATAGTGTTCTCAGTGAAAAAAAATCATTTATTTTATTATTTATATTTCAATAAAAATTCTTATTATGTATTTTTTTAAAATACTAGAAAATCATTCCATTATTTTATATGTGATGAATTTTATCATACCCCAAAAAAAATACAGTAGACAAGATCATTGAGCTATTAGGACCAGGGCCACTAAATCCTCTATGAAGTTTTCCTTGAAAAATTTATTCGTTTTTTAGTAAGGCGGATCCAATTAAGAAAATTTTTCAAATTTACTTTCTATTCATAATATTAATCGTCTTAAAACATATCACCATATTAAGGGTAAAACAAATAAAACTAGTTTAATAATATGTTAGAAAACCACAATGGATCCAAAAACAATAACTAATCATATTGGATGGGTGTTTTTCATAAATGCATGTTTTTTCATAAAAATTATCACATCCTGATTCTCTTTTTAATTGATTTTAAATTAAATATTGATTCATTAAATTTTAAATAAATGACACTTTTTTTGATTTGATTAATATTAATAGTCTATCACATGTATTGAAAGAAGATATGAATGATAAAAAAGTATTAAATTTTTTAAGATGAAATAAAATTTATTATAGTAATTTATTTTTAATTTATATTAATGATTATGTTTTCAAGAATTCTTACTCTTAATTGATTGTGTACTTGTATAAAAAAATAAAAAAAATAAATGTCAAATGAAATAAATATATTAAATTATTTTTTATTGGATTATTTTTGTTTTTTATTTATTATAATGGATTAGAATTATATTTAATTTATTCCAAAAAAATTAATAATAAAATTAATTTACATTTCTTGGAGTTTTAAATGACAAATGTCTTGCGATAGAATAAAAATAATGTTGTTATATGATAAGTTGTATATTATTATATTTTCATGGAATAAATGTGAAATATAAATTTGTGGAACTTATTTAAAGAATAATATTTTATAATTTAATAAAACTACCATTCAAAAAAATTATTACAAATAAATTATAAATTATTTCATGATAAATATTAAAATCATTTCTAGAGCTAAAAATGTGCTTGCACATCACTGAAAAAGTCATTATTGGTGTCCTTATAATAATAATTGTGAAGTGCATAGTGTAAAATATAATTTTTTATTCAATATTTTGTACAAATGAGTATTTTATGTGATAGTTCTTATGTCATGAGTTTTACAAGAAGAATCCTATCTAAATTATTGAGCAGTGCGTCAAAAATTTTCCAAAAGAGAAAAAAATATATTAAATATGTTTTCATGATATGACGGTGAGTAGATATTTTTTATGAATTGAAATAAATGATAAAGAAGAATTATATTTATCTATAACATTAATATTTTTTTATAATATTAAAAACATATTATATTTTTCAATAATGCATACACAATGATGGCATGAGGTATTTCAAAATAGTAAATAAATTGCGTAAATACTTATATCTATAATAAAATGATAATATTTATAGGATTAAGAGTATATCATGAAATTATTTAATATTTTGTAATGATATGTGATTATATAAATCCTGATATTCATATTTGGTACCAATATTGATTTTATAAATTCATGTATTTTGAGTACATAAGGAAACACCCATATATATAATTAAATGTGTTAAAAGTATTTTTAGTCATTAGTAATTAATATAATAATACCATCACTTTTTTTAGATTTTAAATTTTCATTAACATTATCTATATTCCATATACATTTCTCTTATAATTTTAATAATTACATTATTTAGTATTATGATCGAAAAATATCATAAGCCCCATTTATTTTTACATGAAAAAAGTGACTCACTTGAAGAAAAAAAATCACACCACTCAAATAATAGTTTTAACTCAATAGTTATCCCACATTCCTCTCAAATCATCCAATACATTTTCCTTATCCATTTGGATGATCATTATCCTCTCAAGAATTTTCCTTACGAGTAATAAATCGGATGAAACATAATAGAAAATGTAAGAGGATAAAAAACTCAATTCAATTTCATTAGGTTATATTACATAACAATTGTATATGATATGGTTTGATTATAAATGTAATTATATTAGATTATATTGTTTTATATATAAATATTATTTATTTTCATTATCATATTTTATTCACAACCACAACATTGATTAAATCTCATTATGAAATTTTTAAATATATATTAACTCATTCTATTTTTATTCGATAATATCACATCTTAGTTGATTATATTATTCCAATATTATTTTTTTAAAAAAATAGATTTATTTGTGAAATATTTATAATCAAATTTGTTTTTTATATCTACTACACATAATATATCCACTGAAAAATTATAATCTAAATGACATGTTCTTTGTATGTGTTCTTCCATCTCATTTTTTTTCTTGACATTTTATATTTTCACAACATTTTTCTTCATTGTGGTTGTATATATAGCACAATTGAAGTATTATTTTATGATTTTATTAATACTCATTGATTTTTAGGATTCCATTAATGTAATCATTTTAATAGTAGTTGTTATTTGATATTTATCATAGCGGTGAGGCTCTATTTAACAATCTCATCATTATTCTGAACTATTTATTTTTAGGCCATCGATGACGTAATTATAAGATGATTATATCCTTATAAATATATAAATTACTCTCTAATATTTTCCTCTAAAAAGTATAATTTTACATTCTTTTCCTTGTGATCATCATTTAATTTTTTATTCTTAAAATGATGGACACAACCACAACATGGTCATGGCCATAGGGATGGCTAGAGGATACCAATCATAGAAAGTCCAAAAGTAATATAATCTAATTTTATAACCTCTAATTAGGCTAACCCGCTCCAGTTCCATCTGTTGTGATCATGAAAATCATGTGGCATGGGAAAATTGATCTTCCCCAACAATGAATTCAAGATGAACCAACACCTTATTACCCCCACCCCATATTTAGAAAACCTGAATGTTGTTGTTTTTGATGGTGTATTTAGATTTCCGGATGATATATTCTACTTTCCATGGATTGGAATCTTTCCAATTCAACGAATCATGAATTGACATTGATTTTATTTCAACCTAATTAATTGAAAAATTCTTGTATGTTTATAGGGTGATCCCCTTGTATATTTCCTTGGGGAAAACCTATATAGAGATCCTACTCCCATGTTAGGTAGTAATGGATAGGTGGAAACTACCCCTTTAGTCTAGAATGACCCCTCCACCACAAATGACACTTGAAATGCATGAACCCTCAAAATTGTTTATGAAACACATGGATGGCGATAACCAGCACACATATTATCTTCTCATCCTAGAAATATGTTTTTATCTACAAGAATTTTCACCTATTTATTTCTCAAGATGGGGAATCACCCTAGTTTTTGAACTCACTAACCATATCAATATGGATTATTTTTTTTATCATGATAACAAACCTTCCCCTGGGCATAAAACCTTTAAAAAAATCCTTGTTCTCGGTTTCAATATACACAAAAACCCCCCACACAAAGAATAATCGATCATTCCATTTTTTCTAGGCATGTAACATTAGATCCATGGACCTTATTTTCCAATTATTTAGTCAAAATAAAAATATTTGTATGTAAAATAGCCATTATTTCCTATTTACTCAAGGATATTTCTTTACATGCCCATTTTTCCTTAAATTAAATTACGAAATTTTATTAATATTTCCTTATGATGATGGATTCATTGAGTGATTTCAATGTTTCATTATATTTGTTTTTACACTATTTAATATATTATTTTAAACACTAAAATTCGAATCATGTATTTGTATAGTTCTTCTACAGAACTAAACTCTTAAATATATCTGGATCTGATAACATGTGTATTATGAGAGTGAAATTAATAAAAACATTGGATATGGGATATTGTGATATATTTGTATATATATCCAAAAGTAAACACCTAAGTTTATTGAAAAATAGTAATTTACTTCAAAAAAATATGTAACATTATTGAGGATATGAGATGAGATACACTATAAACGTCATTAATGTGATCAATTAATATTATGTTATATACGTCACAATAAAAATTATATCCTAAATTTAGATATGGGCCTATTTGTTTATATTAATATAATGTGTTATCGGATCCAATACATTGGTATTCCATTTTGAATTATCAAATGTGATATTTTATTATCATGAATATCTTCATATTCCTGGCCTTGTAATATAATTTAGAATCATTCATGGATGATCATTCAATGTTTTTAGGGAATAAAATGCTTTTACATTCCATTTGAATCTAGAAATCACATTAAAAAATCCTTTTTTATTATCACGGATAATACGAGAGAGGTTATAAAGACCATTGTATTATGTTTTACAAATGATATAATTTTTGTACCCTAGTAACCAAAATAAATAATTTTAAAATTTTTATATATAAAATCTTACTTAAATTACATTAGGGGTTCTGAGATGAAAATATTTATAGAATGAATGTCTAAAAAATTCTGAACAATCCCTTAAAATATATATATCTATAAATTATAATGATTTAATTTTCTGATGGTGAAAAATATGATGAATGGAAGGGAGGATTGAAAATAAAAACAGGGTATTTCACTGAGACTCAAACATATACAAATAGTGTTACAAGCGATAGATGATTGTAAAAAAGAATATTTAATATGGTATGTACAGGAATGCCTAGCCGAACAGCCATGCGGAGGTGAAGAGGTGATTTCAAAGACGAAGACGTTGGGGAGGAGCAAGTTCCATGTTGTTTGTCTAGGTTGTATGGTATGCTTGTGCCTACGGGAATTGGTTCCTAAAAATGGCATACGGGCATGTAATAGGGTTCCACCTAATCCCTTGAAAGGTGGATTATCAATCAATAAAAAAAGAAGGCCTTCGGTCCATTGGAGGAGGAAGAGTAGTTAATATAATATTAAGTAATTATAATGTCGTATTTGGAAGTTTTCTATGTTTATTTAGTCAACTAATGTCATCCTACCATAAATAGTGTTATTAGGGATAATGAAAATTATAAGAATTAAATAATTTCGAGAGATATAACATCATGAATGTGTTATTAGTTTCATTTCTATATTCATGTGTTAATTTTTAGACCCACCTTTTCATGGTGGAAATACATTTTCTCCTCATCCATTTTGGTAGGGATCATTAATGTTACTTTGCTAGAGGTAGTAGAAAATACCACATCTAGATGATATTATATGATAGTTTATCATCCTTCATGTAGGAATGAATAAAATTAACAATTATTTTTATTCCTGGAAGATACCATAATAGATTTTCCCACAAACCCAAATGATTTCTAATTTGATACATTTAGTTTTAATGCAATAAAATGATAATTTCATATATATTTTTAGATTCCATTTTTGGAAATAAAAAATTATTGAACATAGATGATATATAGTAAAGACATTCAATTATGGGAGTATATGTGTGTATATATTATTGTCTATGATCATAGGGATTTCCACTTACATAGTGATTAGTATAGGACATCTATAGTTCTATTTTAAATGTGTCAATATTATTCCGATTGGAAGAAATTATACACTAAATTTTTTCTGGAAAATATGAAAATGTTGTATTTGAATATTTTATCTATTATATAATGCGATTGAAATTTATTTTCATATTAAATATTATAAATATGTTTTTTTCTATATATTAATTTAAATCATCATGATTATATTTTTTTAACAATAATTTAATTTTCTCACTTCCAGTTAATTATTTATATTAGAATTATTAAATATTATTAACACAATGGTAGTATAATTGTTCAATAAAAAAATAATTATGTAATAATAAAAATAATATTTAATTAATATAATTTTAAATATTTATTATAATAAATCATTTTATGTAATTAATATTATATTATTCCCCTATTATTTATGTTAATTATCATAGAATTAATTTTTTATTAAATGTTTCTCTATATTAATAAACATATCGAATAAATTTACCAACCAAGAAACTTTTTTCCCATTACATAACAACCACGAGGACGCTTTTCATTATTCCATCTTTTTAGGTTACACAATGTGAAGTGATATTTTCCTAGCAAGTCATATCCCTATGTTTATAAAATTGAATGTATTTTTATGTTTTTGATGAGAAACATATGGGGATTATATTTTAAACTATCTAGTCACCATGAATGGGTGATTTTCCTATTATCTTTAAATTACACCACATTATATTGACCACATTATATCATTATTCATTGTGGGATTCTGGTTATTCCAAGGAAATTCTTGCTTCCCGAATACTCATGGATAATTTTTAAATAAACCATATCGTTCATATATTTTATACAGTAAATTTAATGTCACATATTCATCCCTCTATATAAAAAATTGAAAATGTTTCATCAAATTAATCCGAGAAGCTATATTGTATGGTATTTCGGTGTTTGTTTGGATTTTATTTTTGAAATTGTTGTGTTTTAAGATTACATTTGGACTTCTATTTTTGTTTTGTTTTTAGATATCATTCTATCCAAAATATTATTTTGACAAAAATTAATAAATCATCCTTTCATTAATGGTATTTTATTTACCTCCCTTTTATGTGGAAACATGTGGTTATTATAATTATTCATTTAGTTGGTTGAGTTGTATATATTTTCCATGAAATGAAATTAAATGATGTAATGAAACTGAAATGGAATATTAGGATATTCACATGGATATCTAATATCATAACTATAAATTTTTATTTTTATTGTTCATTTTATTTTATTGATATGAAATTATTCAATGAAGAGAGGAAATTTTTTGGAATATCATCTGAGTAATGAAACACATATTATCAATAAATGAAAAATATATATTGCTTATACTTCTTTTATTAGTAATTTTTTATATACATCTTGGTGGATATGGTAGTATGATTATTTTTTCAGTTTCTGGTAAATAGAATGGTGTCCTTTGGTGGTTGTGTCTTGGAACCCTTGGTTTCAATTCAGTGGCTTGGCATTGGGTTTACATTGATGAAGTTTTATATCCATTCAATTACAAAATTTGTGTATATAGATGTTTTTATATGTAGATAAATCATAATTTAATATTATATATAATAACTAATGGTATAAATCATGTTGCATGAATTACTAAATAAGTAAAAGAAAATAAAATTTGGTTTGGGTTGTTTATATAAAATATGGATTGGTTTTTCTACATTAGAGGAATTTAATAGTGTCATGATTTTTATTAACGTATTGATAGTGGGTTTGGATTTGATAATACTGTGGACTCATGGTTGTAGGATTTTATGACACTATTATATACCTATAATATATCTCTCTTTTTTACAGACTACAACTGAGTCACTTTTCTTGACCAAAACCCTAATACTATATTATTGTATTTCCCAAACATAAAATATGGAGAGGATATTGATGGATGAATTACCAATCCCCCAAATATCCAATTCGAAGATGATTAATGTGATACTTTTGGTAGATGAAGAGATATGTAGTTTTGGTCATTCATTTAATGAGAGGGGATTAGATTGATTTCCATTGAATTTAAGAAAGCATACTATGATAGTTTCATGATACGTGTTATTTCTTCCTTAATATGATGTTAAATGATGGTTAAATAATATATAATACATTTGAGGATAATACATATGTGTTGTAAAGACCCAAAAATCCAGTGATTTTTTTAAATACATGGGAATTTTATGAGTCCTTAAAATTTTACGGCGCTTGATTCTGAGGCCCAGTGTGCCCGGAATCAATTTATGTTGTTTTGTTCAGGTACATTTAGTAAATTAATGAGCTTGTTTTTATAAATTTTGAGCCGGTGCTCGGAATTGAAATCTGAGGCCACCGTTGAACATGCAGTACCAGTATTCACTTAAGAAGATATGGTGGCACTATTGGATGGGAAAGCATTTTACTGTGTAATCTGATCCCAATAGTCTCATGTATATCTTCATTCATAAGGACCTGAACCTGAGACAGCGACATTGGCTTGAGTTCCTCCAGGACTATGACTTCGAGATAGTCTATACTCCTTGGATGGGGAACATTGTTGTGAATGAACTCAGTATGAGATCTGGTAGACAGCTTCTAGGAGAGAAGATAGAGCAGATGGATACTTTACAGATATCCTGTGTGGAATGAAATGGAGCAGCATTCATACAGTCTCATATAATCACTCCCCAACATCTTCTACGAGTGAGGGAGGAACAACATGGTGACAGTGACTGCGAGACATGACGTGCTCAGATATCCATAGGGAATGCACCTGATGGCTTTTCTAAAGGTGGGGAGCACATCTTCCTCTACATAGGACGTACCCTGGTACCAGTGGCACTTCAGGAGGAAGTGTTATGGGATTTCCACACATACCCTCTACCAGTACATCTAACAGTCTCAAAGATATACCATGACCTTCAATTATATCAATGGTGACCAGGTATGAAAAAGGTTGTAGCGGAGTTTGTCTCACGGTGACTCACTTGTCAGCAAGTGAAGGCATAGCACCATGTACCAGCAGTATTGGTTCAGCTATTAGAGGTTCGAGAGTGGAAGTGGGATGGGATATCCATGGACATTATGATGGGTCTTCCACATACATCCAAGGGTCATGACTCGATTTGGGTGATCTTCGACCGACTTACCAAGTCGGACCACATCCAACCGATCAGAGAGTAGGGTTCAGTAGAGAGATTAGGACGCCTCTATGTACAAGAGATTGTTCATTTACATGGAGTACCTTCTCTATTTTCTCCAACTGTGACGCTTGATTTACTTCCCAGTTTTGGAAGGGGATGCAGGAAGCTTTTTGGACATAGCTTCGCTTGAGAACTGCCTTCCATCCTCAGACGGATGGTCAGACAGAGAGGACCATTCGGACCCTCGAGGAAATGCTCCGTGCATCTGTCCTCGACATTGGTCGTAGCTGGGAGGATAAATTACCTCTGGTAGAGTTTTCTTACAACAACAGGTATCACTCAACCATAGGGATGGAATCTTTTGAGGCGTTGTACGGGCGACCATGCCGAGTTTTTCTACACCCTCCACCATTATGATGGTATCAATCAGCACATAAAGAAGTAATAAGATGATTTTAAATTGTTATTTTGAATCTCTACAACGTTTCCATTTCATCATATAGTGAGAAAAAGAAAAAGGATAATACTTGAAGTAAACCCCCTACCTTTTATTCCTCGATCGACATTCGTCATTCGTTGACGGTGTTGCGGAAAGAAGACAATGAAGTTTGTTGTTCGCCGCGTTGGTCATAAAATCCCAATCCCAAGCTGTGTCAGTCGTGGAAGATAATCCACATAGGTAAGATCCAAGGGAGGAAGTCGAAGAAGGTTTTTGGTGTTCTGTGATCTCCATTTTAAAATGAGGTTCCTCGTTCATTATTGGGAGCTTTTCTCCTTAGTTATCCTTGTCCTCCGTTCTGCAAAAATGAATCGTGCCAACAAGAATAATAGATTGGTTATCTATTATTACGTTGTCATATAATTCTAAAAGGGAGAATAATTTAAGGGGATCCACCTAATTATTTCATGAGTTTTACATGGATTAATTAGGGGAGGTCAAGGGGGTGTCTACCCACTTAATTGGGGAGTTGAGGAATCAATAGGCTCTCCCTCATTAATGTGGGAGAGCATAGAGGTTTTATCCTCCACCATCAATTGGGGTCGGGTGTTCCCCACCCAAATTATGTATAATAGAGGTTATGCGGTCTCGGGTGGTCCCCACATCGTAACCTCTCACGCGAAGTTATGTACGGGTGGGCCCCACCACCAAAACCTCTCATGGGAGGTTAGGGTGTGGTTGTCCCACCTACAACTCCCAAATGGAGGTTTTATCCAACAACCACTCTCATGGTATCATTAAATAAAATAATTTGTTTTACAGTTTTATTATTATTTTTTATAAAAACCCAAAATATATCTTTTATTTTCGACCATCTGTCATCGAAGTGAATGTCTTCTTAAGAAAATACCAGCAGTACGAGTTCAACGGTGCCCTCCAATTTCAATTCCGAGCACTAGTTCAAAAGTTATAAAAACCCACTCCTACCTTTACTGAACGTAGTGAAAAAACATCAGAAATTGATTCTGGGCACACTGGTCTTCGAAATCAAGTGCAGTAAAAATTATCAAACTCGTTAATTTCGTATGTATTTAAAATAAAATTCCATGTCATTTTCAGGTCTTTACAGGTGTAATTTCAATTGATGGGGAAATTGGTGTCTTCTAATTGGGAGAGGGTGGAGAAAATATTGGAAGGATGTTATAGTATGACTTATCTACATTAATATAACACATTTCATTACAGCAAATAGATGTGTAATTTAGAGAGACTTCCATTGTAGGGACATGGAACCAGTTGAGTTTTTTATTTTGTAGTTTTTTATTTTATTTTTTCATTGGGTTTTCAGTATTCAATTTTCTATTTTTAAATGATATCAGGGATATGATCCTAATGTGTACACAACTTATTCCCAATTTTTTATATTTAATATTTTGTTCTATGGCTCCATGAGGGCTTTGAAATCTATTGGAATAGTTATAGATCAAATCTTGGGTTATTTTTGTTTATGCTATGTGAGTTTGTTTTGGTATTGTTTTATAATTGGATATGTTTTCATAAATTTTATATTCATTAATATGGGATATTTATTATAATGTATTTTGATATATTTAATTTATATAATGGTTCAATGGTTATTAGGTCATGTTATTATCGTAACATGTTAATGCTCTATCCTATTATTTGAGTGTTTTATACACTTGGATCTAGTTGAAAACCTAGGTCTTAGTTTCTGGAGTCGGGGATCTTTGTTCACACCATCACTTCACATCCAACACAAAAATGTATAAATTGAGTGATGGTCGTCATGTCTTGGAATCAATGGTGTTTGATAAGTGATATGATTTAGGTTTTGGTTAGGAACATTTGTGGATTGCCTGAGTTGGTACGGAATCTCTGTTATTCGAAAATAGAATGCGAAGAATGTTTGAGAGGTCACCTCTGAAACATGAGTCCCTCATGATATAATACAATTATTTTATGATTTATGATTATATAATGTAATTTAATGCTTCATTCATGTTGTTCAACAGTGGGATGATCTTGAATTACAAATAAACTAGTAATGTTTAGAATGGTGTTGTTATGGGAATTATTAAATTAATGAATTATAATAATCCATTACTAATTGAAATAGTTATTTCTCTATTAAATATAATGATATTGTTTATTTGTTTAATTTATTTGATATATCAATGTGAGGAAAAATTGGATGACCATATTGATCATCATAGGGTCGATCAAACTCTAGAGTATAGAATGTGGTTTTAGAAATTGTGATACTTTTATTATTAGATCATGGTGATGAGTGAGTTTTGTATCTCAAATTTAGAGGCAATGTAGTAGATATAGGGTTTGGAAATCTCATACTCCTTATTCAATCCTGATATGAGTATTGTGTTCCCCTAGTTGTAAGCTATATGATTAGAGAAGTGTCTTTTTTTCTGGATAAAATATCACTGGGTGGAGAAAGAGATTATTATATTAGTAAAAAAAAATATATTAAGGCTCTAGGGTATAGTTCATATAATGATGTATATTTTTTTAAAATATGATGGTGTTTCAAACTATTAAGTATTTTATTATTGTAATTTTTGTGATGCAGATTAATTTCAACAATTTTATGCGATTTTTATATAATGAATTTTCTTATAATAGGTCATGATCGTTATCCGTTTATAAAAAATGATTCCATTCCAATTACTTTATCGATGTACCATTTTCATTATTAATGTATAAGGAAATTTATAATAATGATTTGTCTTTAGATGTGGTGACTGGGTTGGATGGAATACCCTTTGTTGACAGTTGACATGGACATCCATGGAGTATAATGTCTGGAGTATGTCTGTAGATAATCTTCCTGTTTATGAAATAATTAATATTGATACCACAAAAATATTTAACATTTAGTTTTTAAAGGCTATGTATAAGGACCCAACCTTAAATGTTACATAATATTGTGAAAATTCAATGAGTCACATTTTGGTTCTTTTATGTTAAATGGTTTTAGATAATTAGTCCATAACTATTACATAACAAAAGCATAGAAATACAATATGGACACTTCAAACAGTATACATTTTCCCAATTATGTAAAATCATCTAAAAACAAACTATCTTTAATTTCATTTTTAGACTCCATGGATTTATCATCATCCCTTCCTTTATTAAAATCTTATTTAAGTCCTATAAGAATAATTTTTAACATGGGATGAGCATAAAAACTCAATAAGTGATAAACAAAGAAGAAAAAATATTATTCATGGGAAAACATAAAATCCATGAATACTTTATCATAAATTAATTATTTTTACCTCTAAAAAGTGGTAAATATACATCACTGAATATAAACTCATTTCGTAAACTTTTTTTAAGAAAAATACTAAAATAATTCCCAAAGAAAGTAACATATAAAATATATTGTTATCATGGGACAAAAAAACCTTAATAGAATAATGATATGATAGACATCCACACATATCTCTAAATGTTATATCCATATGACCAACTTCCATACCCAATGAATTTGAGGTTATAACAAAACCACCCATCTATGGATTATCACAAAACCCAACATCATTGGATTTTCATGTAACCACCTAACTTTGGCTTCTCACATAACCACTAGTCTTTAGTTCATCAAATAACCACCTATAAAATGTCCAAGTACCATTATATAATCATAAAACATAAATTATTGTAATTATCAACCTTTCACACATAAAGTTTCATTTACAATCACATTAAATCATTTAAAGGAATTAAAATAATAAATGAACATTCAAAACTATTTTAAAAACAAATCACACAAATAGAGAATAAGAGTTTTATTTCCCTTTTAAAAAACATTATGGATTATAGTGAAATAAAAATATTAAATAATTGTTATGGCAGAGGATGATTCATTGTATCTGCATACGTTAAAATCATTTTTTTGTTGTTTAATAAAATGATTTGTAGAAACAATATTCCATTTGAATTAAATCAAAATCCAAATGGTTGATTATACACTGTGAAAAATATGGAGGTTGAAAATTAGAAAGAGACGATATCATTTACCTCGAGTCCATGTTGTCACGTATGATTGTTATGTTCCTGGAAAATTAAAATTAGTAGATTTGTTATTTATAGAGAAGTTTTTTCATGTTTATTATTACTTTTATATAAATTATTACAATTTTATTAAATTTTTTATAATTATTTATGTTCATATTGGTCCTATTGACGATATTTGATACATGAGTCGAAAATGAACTTCTTTGATGTAAATTGTCTTTGTGGTCAAAATTCCATATTCTCCAGAATAATATTAATGATTCAATTTTCTAATATATACATCATATATTTATTTATAATAGACAACCAAACTTCTAAATAAAAAATAAAATTCATCGTTCATGGAGGTGGTAGGTCATACGTATGCGTGAACACTACTTTTATTTCATTGTCAAATTAAGGGAATCAAAACAAAATGATACAAATGTATATTATAATTACAGTATAAAATATACATTATATATTCTACATAAGTTCATTAAATCCATAATTTTTATGTTAAATTTATGTTATGGTCGAGTCATATAACATTTAGTGGTGCTAGTCTACCCTTCCTCAAATAAAATTTTCATATTTACACATTATTGAAATCAGAAAGGTATGTTTTAAATTAACATTACTGAATCATAAAGTAAATATAAATATAATAAATATCCTATTTATTTATTCGATTCATTTATATATTCATGGTTTAATTAATATCATCTAGAATTAATCATATGATATTGTGGAGACGGTAAGTTGTTTGTATGCATGAGTGACGATATCAACCACTTAATGGTTAAACAATATTGAAATAGATGGTATATCAGTTAAAATGAATAATTATATTTCTATATTAATTATTTAAATCCATTAAACTCATAATTATACCTATCAAAATTATTTATTGTTGAATAACAAATTACACAATGACTTGGAGACAATATGTCGTATGTACGAACACATGGTGACATTGTTATTCGTAAGTTGGATAATATGAGGTACATGGTTGTAACATAACAATAATCACATATTGTAATGTAGAAGATAATATATTTACTACATTAGTGAGAAAACTACATATGATAGTGATGTAGAAGAAGAAAATTGTTCTAAAGGGTGATAAATCAAATACCTCTTTTTCGAGTATCTCTTTCTGATTTTCACAACATGTATAAATTAGACAGATTTATTCATAATTCTAGCCTCTATATGGATTTTAGGTTTGTTGGGAGCTTGTTTTAGAATAATTATTAATTGAAAATGGGAATTATATGTGTGAGTAATTTGGTAGAGGTGGTGGCTTTTTGTAAGAGGGAAGATGGGAACTTTAGGAAAGTCTTGAAATGTTATTTTACTATAAATATTTTTTAATTATAAAAGATAAATATTTATATATTTAGAGTATAAGATGATTACGGGTCAAATTTATCTTTACCAATGGTTTTTAGACACGATTAGGTCACAAAATTAACATTATCTTTTAGATTTAACACTTAGTTTAAAATATTATTTCATAGAATTTCTTCTTATATATTAATAATAAATTGTTACTATAGTTATAATAAAATTACAATAGAACCAAAAATTGATAATTAATGAATTTTTTAAAGTTATATAAGTCATTTTGATGAATATTATATTACTTGGACTGTTATATCATTTAATTAAATACTATTTGTTTTAAAAACTCATTTATGTCAATTATGACACTATTTAGTAATAGATTTTTGATGAAATGATTAAAAAATGATTTCATAAAACCACAACAATTAAATAAAACCACACATTTCAATTACACCCAAAAAATTCTATTAGGTCATCAACATTTTCAAATTACATTTATTTTAATATTTATTATATCATTTATTTGAATATTTTATTTATAAGGTAATCATAGATCATCATTGTGTAATAACTAAATTTATTTATTTAATTAATAAAAATTATAAACAAATTATTATGATTTATGAAATATTTTTATCTTTCTGGTTACTATTTATAGTCAACTATATAATTTATATTAACAAAATTAGTATTTTTTCGTCATGAGATACATGATTATGGTATATTTCACTTTACATTAAAATAAATATTATAAATGGTCATTATCAAACACAAGTGGTTCCGTCGGATCCTAAAATAAATCAATGGTTCCCATTTTCATAAATATCTCATTCAATATGATTTATACATGTTTTAGTTTTGGTTTACAAAATTATTATAATTTTTTAACATAATTTACCTAATTTACCCTTTTCCATGGTAAATAAAAATAATTACTACTTTTAATATTCATATTGTCAAAAAATAAGTGGTACCTATTTAATAAATTGGGAAATTGTTATTAAAAATATGGAATACAATTTTTCCATAATTAAATCAAACAAATAGTAGTAATTAATTTAAAATTAATTCCCATTGTCAAAACTAAACAGCAGAGTTTAAACAAGTAAAGAATATAAAAAAATTGCCATATGTTTATGTCAAATTTAAAAGTTAAATAAATTAAAATGACTATAATTGTATTAAATGTCACAAACATAATTCAATTAATCATTAATGACAATTAACAGTACAATATTATTAAATAATAAAATAGATGAAAATTATGCTTTGAATTAAAATGTAGTATTTTCCAATAGTAAGAAAAATGAGGATTTTATCAAAAAATTACCTATATTTACATATAGGTAAATTTTAATATCTATATTCAAAATAAGAAGATTATTATATCAAATATAACATATAATAGTGAAAAATAATAAATTTAAAAAATGTTATCCAATAAATGCCGAAAAAATTTCATGAAAAAATGATAGAGTTTTTTATGCTTTAAATTTGATTCATTCTCATTTTAAGCCTCTAAAATTTGTTGTATAAATGAAAAACATTTATCAATAATGAGTAATCAAATTTTTTTATGTTATTTTAATTTCCTCCAATATAAATACAAGATGTTAACCAACATTTATAATAACTATATTATTATTGAATTTTTATTTTCTATAATTCAACATTGTGTTCAACATAATATTTCGTAGAAACCCATTATTGTGTGTTGAGTATGATAGCGGAAAAAGTATCCATTTTATCATAAAATTTATATATTCATTCATTTATTTTATTATATATAAAAATTTCTTAATCAATAAATACCTTAGATATTATATCATCCCCCTATTAAAAATTAAATCCTCTCAATTTTAAAATTATGCTCGGTAACTTCAATAAAAATACCACCTCAAAAAATGATTAATAAAACATCCACTTTAAAAGATAGTGTGTGAAGTACAAATTTCACAAGATATAACATAAACTATAATTATATATAAGAAAAATATAGATATGTAGGAGTAAAAAAACTATCATTTTCTAATTGAGAGTGACAGAAAACATGATACAGAAAAATTTAACAACAAGAAAACCATAAAATTATGATTGGATAAACTGTATTTGATTTACTAGTATGAATAGTAAAAAAATTTATTTTTTTAATATCCTTTTTTTTAATTTTGAGGAATTTCTCTATGAACTTGAATAAAAAAATGATGAAATAAATTTACTTGTCAAGTAGAATTTCATCCTTAAATAAATATCTACCTCAAACTCATATTTTTACCAAACAATGAGTAATAAAGATAACATAGTCACACTTAAAGCACTCGAATAAATATCTAGAGGACCACATAATCCATAAAAATATGAACTATATATTTCCCTTTTCTTTTATAGATTATCCAAAACCAAAATATTTAGCATAAGATCAGATAATACCCTCAAAAAAATAATCCTTTATAATGGGAAGGACTACTTTTAACACCCAAAATTAAACAGTAATACCCATGTTTTACATAGACCATTCAACAATCAAATGTTCTTAAAAATTTTCAAAATAATTTAAACTATGATTGAAACACATAATTTTGATGGATATTGTCGCATATTCTTGAATAATAATACATATCATTTATCTCAAAATAATATGGACTATTCGTAAATGTTCATACATAAATGTAACTAACATTATCACATGTTATCCATGAGAGGTTAATAATGTCCATAAATAAACCAAATCTCTATATGTCTATAATAAAAACATAGATTCCTCCAAAATAAAATTTTAAAATTACTCCTCAAATGAAAGATTAGTGTATTCTATTTTCCTTAAGTATATAGTCATCCCAAAATAAAAAACATATTCCAAAATAACATTTATCCCTTATTCAAAAAATAATTTTCATATACTAATTATATAAATTTTATAAAACATATTTTTCAAAAATAAAATTATTCTAGATCCATAAAATTATATATCTCTAATGAATAAGTCATACTAACCAGGGACATCATGTAGTCTAGTGGTAAGTGATAAATTCCAGTCGCACTTCGGTTGTGGTTCGATTCCCGCAGCTTTTCCTAACATGATAGGTTGTCACACGGTCATTGTGTTGTCCATTTTAAAAAAATATATAATTTTATTACATTCCTAAAGATGATATAAATTCATCAAAAATAATGATAACATATTTTAACCTTAATTGTTTTCTTATACCACACATTATGTTTCCTAGAAATTAATAACTCATAATTTCCACAATGGAGAATGTATTCAAAAATACCATTTTTCACCTTAATATTCTAGATCATAAATACCAAAAAGGGTTTTATAGGACGTTGAACTTATGATATACCTCAAAATTATAATACCATGTTCAAATCCATAACTATGAATAAAACATAATAATCTTCAATGTTGTGTAAACCATCCTCTAATATCAATTATATGTTCCCATACTAAAACGTTACAAAATATTGATTTATTTTAATAATTTACATTGATGATCTTTTTGGATTTAGAGTTTTATAGAATTTGTCCATAACTATTACATAACAGAAACATACAAATGAAAAGAGGATACTTCCAACAGTATATATTTCTTCCTTACCATAATAAATTCTAAAATGAATCAGGGGATTTTTTCTTGGATAAAATCCTAACCTTCCCATGGCCCCATCCTTTACTATATTCTTCTTTAATTCTCTTGAAAATAATTTTAAACTTGGGATGAGCATAAAAATTTCCGTAATGGATACACAAAGAAGAAAAAATGCTAGTCTTGGGAAAACATGAAAACCATGAATTCATTATCATAAAGTAATACTTTTCACCTTTAACAAGTGGTAAATATTTTCATTGATTATAATATCAATGATTACAATTTTTTGTATCCAAAAAATTACAAAAATTTTCATAGAATGAAATATATAAATATAAAGGAAACATGAGAAAGAAACATTCATGAATATAATAACCATACTGTCGACTTACACACATATCACTAAATGCAATATCCATATGGTTGAGTTCCATACCCAATTCATTGGATGTTATAATGTAACTACCCTACAATTGTTTATCATGGATCCACACATCTTTCGATTATCACATAACCACCCATCTTTGGATTATCACGTAACCACCCATTCAATGTCCATGTACAATTATATTGTTATAAAACCTAAATGATTTTAATTATCAACATTTCACTCCTAAAATTTCATTTCTAATTAAATGAAATAATTTCAAGATATTGAAAGAGTAAATACACATTCAAAACCATTTTCAATACCAAAACACCAAAGATAATAATTTATATATTTTCCATTTAAATCAATATGTCTTATAGAGAAAGCCTGATATCAAATAATGGTTATAGTGGTGGAGGATTCATTATCATTGATAATTTTAAAAACATTAATTTTATTCATTTTTTAAAAATATAAATAGAAAAGGGATTCCTTTTAATGATATTGAAATTAAATGGGTTCATAATACATCGTATAAAAGGAGGAGTATATTATCCAAATATACCTTAATTAACGTATATTGAGATGAAGTCTCTTACCTTGAGTATAAATCATCACGTACAATTGTTATGTTCCTAAACAGTAAACATAGTTTACTTTCTACTTGATTGACAACCTTTTTCAGGTTTATTATTATTTTTATATCACTTATTACCATTTTATAAAAATTACATAATTATTTATGTTCATATTCGTCATTTTGTAAATATTCTATACTTCAGTAAAATATGAACTTATTTGATTTAAATTGTATATGTGGTCAAAATTCCATCATATATTGAATATTACTCATGATTTAAATTTCATATATCTCCAGAATATATTTATTTAGAATATTCCATAACATTTGTACATATGAACTGAAATGAACTATTCAAGGATACAGTATGTCGTACGTACTACTGAACACTACATTCATTTCATGGTAATATTAATGGAGTTAAAAATAAATGATACATAGGAATATTATAATTCTAGTATAATATCTATGTTATATAGGTTACATATGATCATTAATGCCATCTGTTCTATATTCCATGTATTTAACGAACAAGTCATATCACTTTAAGGGGGTAGTAGTGCATATTTTCACATATGAAATTGTCATATTTACATATTATGAAAATAATAATGGTATTTTGTAAAAAAATTACAGAGCATAAAGTCAATACAAATATAATATATATCATATTTATTTATTCCATTTATTTATATAATGGTCGTTTTATGGAGATCATGTAGAATGAATCGCATCACATCGTGGGAATGGTAAGTAATACGTATGGACGAGAGATGATATCATTCACTTAATGGTTAAACGATATAAAGTTTTATTTTGTATTAATTATAGAAAACAATTATCAGGTAATTATAAATATTTACATCAATTATACCCATTATTATACCAATTAAAATTATGTATTGATAAATAAAAAATTACTCCACATTGTGGAGATAGTAAGTCATAAGTTCATCCTCATAGTGATATTGTCATTATTTGGAAGAATAAAACAAGGTATAAGGATTTACCATAATAATAATTTCATATTAGAATGTATAAGATAGAGGATTTATTACTTTTGTATGGATGTGACATAGTAACAGGATATTCATGAAGAAAATACTTTTCAATGAGGTGATAAAACAAATAACTATTTTCAAGTGTCTCCTGTTTATTTTCACAAAATGTCTCCCTCGGATTTATTTATGCCCATTGTGTGTTCTCTAGTAAGAATTGAGGGATGTAGGGAGCTTATTTTAGAAGATTTTTTATGAACTAGTGCGATTTGGAGGTGTTATTATGTGGGTAGAGGTGGTGGCCTTTTATAAGATGGAGGAGGGGAAATTTTTGGATGTATTGAAAAAGAATTTATTATAAAATTATTTTAGAATTAAAATTTCTCTAACGTGAAAAAATTCAAGTAGAATTGGAGTATGAGAAGATTTAATATCACCCAATATATTTACACAAGTTTATGTCAAAAATTTTCTTTATCATTTAGCCTTAACTATTAGTTAAAAACATTAAATCTTATCAAGTCTACTTGTATTATCATAATATATGGTTCTTGTTGTTACTATATAATGAAAATATGACCAAAGGGGGTACATTAATTAATTTTGAAACATTATATTAGTCATTTGGTCAAGTATTATATTTTTAAGTATATTAAATCTTCTAACAAAATATTATTTGTTTCAAAAACTCATTTATGTCAATATTGACAGTATTTATTAATAGATTTTTGTTGCTGACATTAAAAGTGGATTCCTTTGAAAATTGTCATTAACTAATCCCTCACATTTCAATGGAATCCAAAATGTATTGTATGACATAAAAATTTTTAAATTATATTTATTTTATTATTTATAAAATCATTTATTTGAATCATTAATTAATAAGGTAATCACTGCTTCACCATTATATCACAAGTAAATTTATGTATTTCATGTCTAAAAATAATAAATAAAATAACTGGTTGTTGGGAATATGTCTATATTTTTAATTACTATTTATTGTTGAATATAAAATTTTTATAAACCAAATTGATGTAATTTTAGTTAGGAGATACATGTTTATGTAATATTTCGCTTTTCTTTAAAATAAATATTATAAAATGTCATTATCACAACCAAGTAGCTTCACGGGGTCCTAATATCTAACCATGGATTCCCATGGTCGTCCATATATCATGAAATTTTATTATGTCATGTGGGATTGTAGTTTTATATTATTATAATTTTAATTTTCCCCCTATTTACCTAATTTTCCCTTTAATCATGAAAAATTAAAATAATTACTCACGTTATTATTCATAATGTATAAAAATAAAAGGTACCTATTTAAACAATTTGGATCTTATGATTCTTAATATGGAATAAATTTTAAAAAATTAAATACACATAAATTATAATAATTAATATAAAATTAATTCCCAATGTCAAAACAAGATAACAGGTTTTTAAGAAATTAAACTATCAAAATATTGACATGGGGTTATGTAAAATTTAAATGTAAAATTACATCCAATTACATTTATTGTTTTAAATGATAAAAAAATACTTCTATTATTCATAAAAACAAACTAACATAATAATCTAACTATATAAATAAATTAGATGAAATGGTAATTTTGAATTGAACTGCATTATTTTCACAATTCATAAAAATATAGATTTTATCAAAATCATTCAAAAATTTCTAGAAGACTAATTTAATATGTCCCTATTCTAAATAAAAAGTTTATTATATCAAATATTAATTATTTAAATTAATAAATTTAGTTTTATTATGGTTATTCTATCAAAAGGTGGAAAAATTACATTTCAAAATTCTTAGTGTATTTTAGGATTAAAATAAATTAATTATACATTTAGGCCATTAAATTTTACTGGATAAATTTAAAAAATCTAACCAAAATTTTTATTAATATTTTAGTTATTTATGTTCATTTCATACAATAAAATATCTAGTCATTAACTACCATTTAAAATAATAATAATATTATTTTATTATTTTTCAGTATAACTCAACATTTTGTGCACCATAATATTTTAGAGAAACCCATTGTTGTGTATATTATAATCTATTAGAAAATGCCTACCATTTAACATAAAATTAAAAATATATTCATAAATATTATTATATAGGAAAATGTATTATTCTATACTTACATGTGACTTTACACTTTGAGTTCATAGTCATATAAAGGTAAATCCCATGTATATTAAGTTATCAATGGATGTTATGGTCAATACTAGATTTGTTGACATTCAACCCAAAAGGATTAGTATTTATAATGTTGTTATTAAACATTTTAGAAAGAAAAATATTAACATGTTTGTAACATTCAGTAGTCGGTCTTATAAGAATATGGTAAGTAGAATATTCTACCATAATACGGTCAAATTAGAATTTGTAGAGTTTGAAATTGGAATATATAGGCTTTCCCTAACCAAAAATTAACCTAGGATAGACGACATATGTGGATTCCATCTACATTGAGCAAGATGATTTGAATGAGACCACATATATTAGAATGATTGATCTTTATCAGGATGGCCAGAGGTTATTCCATGTATGATTAGTTTAATATCGATTATGTTATTTTTCATGATATTTTTATTCCATTTCATCACATACCATGGCCAACATAGTGGGATTTTATGTTTATAGGATTTCTTTATGCCTATTATTATCCACCCCATTATGAGGAAATTTTTTTCCTTCTAACGTATTATATGAATAAAGAGTAATAGTAGGGAAAAATCAATAATTGTGTGATTTTATTATTTAATATATTAAATTGTATAATTACATTATATACATGGATTATTTATATCATATTCACATTATGGTACCCTTTTTTGATTAGAGATTTTAGTTTTCTTATATGTAATTGTGGTGTATGTGTTTTCCTCTGAGTGGACCTCCCAAATTGTAGTAGGATTGGAAATCCACTAAATTCAATCATATATATTTCATCATCTAGGCATATGAAATATCTGGTGGTCGGGACACTGGTAATTGATATCGAGATTCATGATTCTTTCATTAAGGAGTTTGTGACTATACCCCTTGGTATGATGTTGAGTTTAGAATATTGTAACTTTTGTATGGAACATTGATTTGTATGGATCTTTATTAGATGTAAAACATAATGATTATAGAGATGAGTATACAATCAAATGATATGAATTTTAATGTATTTATGGAGTCATTTTTGTGTCTAGGAATATATCCTATTTTTACAATGTAGGAGGATAATGGATTGAGGTTATTCATTGAGAACCAAGGGTGGGATTTTGTGAAGATCAAGATTTATTTATAGTCCTCAAAGAATAGATGATATCATTGACCAACTGAGGGGTGTAATCCCATATTATGTGGTTGATATAAATTTTAGATATAATTATCTTAATTTTATGTGGTTAGATATCCCAAATATAGCCTCCTAGTTCATATATGAGAAACTTTGATTTCGTAGTCATCGTGGGTGGTGTTAAAAACACACCATATGTGTCATATGGACTAGAAAACCAAGATATTTCATCAGTTTAACTAAAATTTCATTTTCATGATCATCATTGGAATCATCATATACTTGATTTTTCATAAGAATTATGTCAATCACCTAGGGATCATCTAACATCCACTTCGACGCCACTAGTTTTATGGGATAATTTAAACTTTTATGTTATGGATAAGGGAAATGAATTTACATTGAAATGTGGAATCTCAACAAGGATGGTATATGGATTTAATACTATTTTTGGATGTTATTTTGCGGTTGAAAAACATGAACTTGGTTATTTTTAATATAATTATTATTCCCAATAATTATAATATGGGGATTGATTCTGATTTTTGTTTACTCGAAACCACATTGAAAAACATTAATAAAAAGGAAATAAAATTTATTTTGAATTATTAGTATAATGAAGAATTAGGAAGACATATATAGTTGTAGTTTAGTGCCTATGTTATTTAAATTTATGGATGGTGTAATAGAAGTGGTGTTCTGTGACACCACATTCTTTGGTTTACGATGATTCTTGGTGTATTAATGTGGATTAATATCCTATGGGTCAAGTATATTACACCGTAATGAGGGATAATATGCCTCAAGTGACATATATTTGAAAAAAATGCGGGTTTTGTGATGATGTGGAAACATTTCTTTATTAGGGAACACTTTTCGATCTTTAATGAACATAGATTCCTATGATATATGTTTTACCTACATGTACTAAATGTAAAAAATATCAATGGATGGAGTTTAAATGGGACTATATTTTTTGACCCCAGTATTTAGTGTAGATGAATTATCATGGTAGGATCCATGATTATATATTTTTTACGAGGCATTCAAAAATCAGTCGATTCATATGTGGGAGAGGAGGAGTTTTCATATTTTAAAAATGATATAGTTTTGGTTTATGGAGATTAATAACTATTATTTTTAATGATATGTCCATAATTGTTATAGTAGTTATTGGAAGCTCAGTTGGGAGATATTGATATTGATTTTATGTGTTACAAAAGCATCCAATGGGATGTACCTATGAAATTGTGAGAATTTAGCCAATATTTGTTCTTGTTAAATGGAATAATGTGTATTCAATTGATGATATTTGAGTGAGTATATTGGCTATTTGATAGATCTACCCTTCTAGTTCAGACATATGGTCTTATGATATATCATGGTTTTATGAGGTAGTATTTTGGGAAAAACATGAAGTAGTTTTTAAAATAGATTGTGGAATGATTCAGATGCATATAATTGATAATGGAAGAACATTATTTCCTTAATGTTTTTCCACAACCTATAGATAACACCATGTTTATTATGGTGGATATATTGAAAGATTTTATTAATGTATTCCAATAGTCATAATATTGATGTGATTCATTCTATGTGATCATGGACTAAATGATAATTTTTGTCACATTCTATCAAACATTTTATAATTTATCATTGATTATATGGATATATGATATATAGGTGATGTGGTGAGACTTCATTGGGAAAGGAGGAACATTATCTCCAAACAAGACCCCATGAATTTCTATGAATTTATTATTCTTATTTTAGTATGCATCTTGTAGTAACTAACTTCTTATAACTGTATTCCTCCACTTGATAGAAGTGATGTTATAGAGAATTTTCTCTTTATATGAAGATATGATCTTATTAGGGTTCATGAATTTTAGTGAGTCGTGTTTATAACACAAGCCATGGTTTATATTTTTTTATTCTAACATCTACAAATAATCCATATTTAAAACCTACATAGTGGTGGTTGAGGATGTTTGTGTAAATCCATAGTGAGATAGACTACCATTGGAGAGGCATATGTTCTTGGTCACCATGTACTGAAAATAAAAATAGAGAAGAACATAGTGATCTATGAGTAGATAAAGGGGTTTATCAAATTTAGAATTATTATGTTTTGTAGAAATGGTTTTCATTGGTTTTTATATAACATAAAATGGTTTACTATATATTACTCCTCTACATGGGTATTGAAGGTTTGGTTACTGGATAAATCACTCACCCATGTTTTTAGACTATTCTAGGTATTCGTGTACATGGGGAAGAAGAGTTATTTGTTATTTATTACATTTTCGATATAGGGATTTCATAATTTCTTCTATATGTACCATCACCTCTAGTATCATAGTAGTGATACCCCTATTATTGATTGTGATGAGATGGTTATCATGGGTTACATTACAATAACGAAATTAATGACTATTATTCAAGTATTATAAGTACTTTAGGTGTAATGGAATACCATACCATTGGTTTGAGTTGTATAGAGGCATTTTAGTATGGAGGAGAGTAGTTTGGACCAATATTTATAGATCCATGCCAAGTCCCATAAGATTTTTTAGGTTAATTATTTTATGTGTTTAATTATTTAATATTTTTATATTTTTCAATCATCATATGGTTTATATTTGTTATATAATTTAATCATTGGATGACTAGTATCTTCTTCGGTGTGTTTGGTTGTTTTTGGAATTTGTTGTTCACTTTTTGGGAGGATTTCATTATCATGGGGGTGAATAATTTAACAAGTTACTATGATAGTTGACCAATCACATTTATAATTTTACATGATGATTTTTTGTTCTTTCATTCCTTGAGATTTAGTTAATGAAGGGAGATGATTACATTAGGTATAATTTACACTGATATTTGTAGATAGATATCCAGAAATAGTGTTTCACAACATGTAATGTCTCTATGGGTGGTTCATCATTTGATTTCAGAGTTTATTCAATGTCTATAAAACCACATTTAATATTGACCATGTTTTTAATATTAATTATGTAGTTTTTGGTTGTTTGTCCACAAAAGGATTAAAAAAGTGGAATTATGTAATTTTATTAGGTGAATTATCTCTAGGTTTCTTAATGATATTTTTATTCATAATAGGATATAAAACCATGATTTTCACAATTTGAAAATACCATTCACAACATAATTTATAATATTTACATGTTACCGATAAATTTTGTCCTGCCACAGATTTCTTTATTTCTAATATCATTCCCTTAAATATTCTGGTAAATCGTTGGATGTTTTCAAATTCCTAATAGACTATGATCATTAACATTCACCATTTTATTTTTGAAATTATATACTAGTTAATCCATGTGGGATCCTTTTACAATTATATCTATGTTCATCATGGATTAAATAGAGGATTCACATCTAATGTGATTGGTGTTTGGAAGGTTTTTTAGAAATCATTTTGATGAATCATTTTTTTTTCACTGTCATTCAAAAATTAATACTCTAATTATGTCCCAATGATCATAATCTAATTATTTATATATACATAATGTATCATAAATCTTGGATTGAGGAAGTGGATTCAAGTTTAATACATTTATTTTAATATTTTTTCATTATATTGAATTTTTCATTTTTTATTTGTAAAGTGGTACAAATTTCCATAACAATGATATTAAAAATGAAATTTTAAATTTAATGGGAATGGTTTAATACACATGTGGTTACCATCATTTTTTAATATTTATTTATAATTATTATTAGTGGTGATTTTTTTTTTAATTTTTTTAGGTAATTGTGAATTGAAATGTTGGAATGATTTTAGAAAAACATAAAGTTGGTTAAATTTAAAATAAAAGTTAATTAAAAACAATGTTAAACAGTACAATTTGAATCTAGATTTTTTATTTTCAAATTTTTAATCATGGAAATATAATATTTGGTGTCCATATTGTCCATGGATCTGTTTTTACTTGGTGGTGTGGTAGTTTCTTGGAAGTGGTTTGGTTGAAGATAAATGTTAATAATTAAAAATATTAATTTAGTGGTGGATGAAGAATATTATCTTGTAAATTTTAACTCGTAAATAATTCAATAAAGCTTTGTGGCTATGTTGTTAGTTAAAAATTGTATGTGGAATGTGGGTTTTGGACCATATGTGATGCACATGGGTTAGTTATTCTACATTATACATAACAATTTCTAACACTATGTTTTGTAAGGATATATTGGAGGTTTTAGTAGTATTGGTTTTTTAGACACATATTTGCATCTTTCTATGAGATTGTTATTTTTTTATTTATTTATTTATATTTTCTTATTCACCAAATTCATTTCATGTAAAATTTCTATCTCAGGAATAACCATGTTGTATTTTCTATATATCCACTATCTGACGGATACAAATGTATGATGAACCAATCTCCCCTTCTCTGTATTCACCAATATCATTAGGTGTTAATGATTTTGGATGTTGAGATATATGGTTGGGGTCATTCATGGTAGGGTGAGGGCCCAAGAATAATTTCCTATGATTTTTTGACACTCTACATCCCATGTTACATGATGTGAGATGTTTGGTTAGTTCCAAAAAAATACTATGTGTCGTTGTTGTCCTATAATTTGATATATGGGTTTTGTTTTATTTTTGGATATGTAATGGATGGAATAAAATGATGAGATCTTATTTGATAAGAGACTATTATTAGTGGGAGTGTGGTTTTAGGGAACCTAATATACATTGTTATGATATTAATTTCAAATTTTTGTATGTATTCCATGGGGGAATGGATAAATAAAGAATCTTGGGAGGATGTTGACCTATGTATGTTATACATAGTTCGGTTATTTTCCTAGTATACCAATTTAAAAATTTACTCAGCGATCTTGTGTATATTTCAACCTCATATTTATGATACTATCACCAAAATTTTATATTTTTATTTATTCATCCATACATTAAGTCTATGGTAATTTACATAGAAGATTCCAGCTCGGTGTATGGAATAGTTTAGTTGATACTAAAATATTTTCCTTTTATATTGTTTTATCATAGGAGTCAACATTTTAAATTTTACATTCATTAAAATTGTGTATTTCTTATATTTTATTTTGAAAAAATTATTTTATAACACGGTGGATTTTTTTCTTATTTTATTTTATTTTCCATATATATTAAGTGAAATGTGTCCCTCTAGAGTGAATTATACCCTGAGGGATTGTCTATAACTATGTGTTTACAATATTTCAATCTTGTGGGACATCCGTATTCTTCTTTATCAATCTAGGGGGTACCTTTGGATGGGGGGAGGGGTTTGGGACAATAAAAATATATCATATAACTATTTATCCAATGTTAATTGGTATGAGAACTATATTTCTTAAAAACATATATATAATTGTTATCCGAATTTATAAATATTTATTTACATATACCTCAAAATGTATTCACAATATTATCTATTTCCCTATTAATGGTGTTTTTAACACATATAATGTTTTTTATTCAAACTATAGTTTAAATTGATATTTTAATCTAAATATATTATCATGATAATGAAAATATTATCCTTTTAATAATTAAAATTATATGTGTTTTCCTTATAGTTTATTTTTAAAAATTTCTATTCATTTAATATTATTTTGATTTTTATGATTTTTTTACATTTTCTACAATAATTAAATAATTCATTTCATAATTGTTAGGTTTTATCTATATCATACTCTATATATCATTGTATTTATTTAAATTTAAATAAATTCTGATTCAATGGATGCTAAATTTTTCACAATAAAAAAAATTTCAAAAAAATAATTTCATTATATTAATGACAATATTGGAGGATAATTTTCCCTCATTTCATTTTTGAGTTCTTATATAGCTTCCAAAAATTGATATTCCTCTTAAATATATTTCCTAGATGAGTGGTCTTCTTTGAAATATATTAACACTATAATATAATATTTCTAATGTTCATTACTCATAAGAGTTAACATATTCCCATTGTAGTAACTTATATTTCAACAAATGTGAAGGGTCATGTGTGCTCTACATCCAGATTGATACCTGTAATAGATCATTCATTTAATATAGTTTTATTGGTAATGAATAAGGATAACAATACATCAAAATATAATTGATTAATTTCAATGGTGAAAGTATATATTGTAATAATATTTTTTATCAAGAATTTGATAATATTATTCTAGGTTTAAAATGATAATAATATCATGTCATAGGCATGAATATCAGCATCCATTTGATGAATATCAATATTGATCATGATTTGGAATTATATTGTTTTCATATTTGACTTAATATATTTTATAGTATTTATCATTTCATTTGGGAATCCAATACTAGAAGTTTCTTTTCTCGATCTTCACCATAAAATAAAAGAGTTATTCACTATTACTATAACAATGATATTATTTCCCATACATACAATATAATGGAAACTTTTTTATGTTAGATTTTATAGGTGAATGTGTGGGTCACATTACCTGATAAATTTCATATATAAATATATCAATATATATTCATATGTCTATATGGTCGTATCATATTTTCCATTAGTATATACTATAATTTTTTTGATAAATCTCACCATCATATAAAATAATTTTGGAATACATATTTATAACATCAATGATTCCCACAACTCATGTCTATATTCAATTCTGAGTAAAATTCCACACCACTATACTATATCTATAATGTATATTTTAGAAATATGGTCTAGATATAAATCTACTAAAATAGAAATGAAATGATATATCATATTATGGTGACACACTCCCCATAAAATTGAATATTATATATGATAATTATTTTTTGCAGTAATAAAATTCATATTCCTGTTCTCTAAAAATTATACTTGAATGGATAATGGTTTCACAACTCCATCAGAAATTTTCAATTTTGACATAATAGAATTTCTAACAATACTCGAGATATTTACATGATAATCTATCTCAGGCATTTTCCAATAAAATATTATAATTAATATCAATATTTTTTATTGGGTTTCGAGGATTAAATGATAATGATGAGAACATTGTATCATCCTAGTGCCGTCCCCAAATCTGGAAACGAATATATATTTATTTATCCTTAACCATATAATTTCATAACACTCAATTGTAAAAATTGTAATAATCTTTAAAATAGTATTTTCTTTAATAAGAATGTTTTATACCTCCTTGGGATCTATAATGATAGTTGGATTATCATTTATTACATAATTTTATGACTTTTCCTCTTCCATATTTATTTCGTATTCCATCATAGCCAAATCCTGAGTATTTTTATTATTCAAAAACTCATCTTTGGTATAAATTCATGAACCTACATTATAATAGTATCAACCACCATTTATCAATGTAATTGTTGATAATATAATGAGGAGTGATAGTATTTTATCCTCTCCATTGATGTCTTTTGGAACATTTCAAACTCCACCAGGGTTAATATATATAATAATATCATATCATTAAAATAAATATATAAATTTTTCTATTGGGATATAGCCTATTAATAATAAATAATATCCATTTGATATATATAATTAAATATAGAATAATTTCCTACAACAAATATTAATAAAAATACACATCCATATCGCTTCTTTAATGGATCATTTTATATCAAATATATTTCACTACAATAGTGAAATGAGACTAAATGTATAGTAATTAGATATCATTTTTTTAATAAATTTTTAAACTCATTAATTATTCCATGGAAACATAAATCCCTTATTTTTAACACAATAATTTGATTTTTAATTCATGTGGAACATCTCCTATTGAGTGGAAAGTATTCATGTTTTCAATTACTGTTATAGATCCCTATTATAGTGGTTTTTCTATTACATTATTATTATAGAACTATCATTAAAGAAAGAATATATATAAAATAAATTATTATTACGTTGATAATAAATGATAATTTCTATAGAGATAAATCAATACACTTAAATTTAATACACAATTTATCATTTTACAAAGTCACCACTGATATCCCCAATTGTTCTTCTTGAATATTCATGATAATATATTATACAATAATATTATATTTGTTGAATTCCTTATTTACATAGATGAAATACATTTAAATTATTTACCATTCATTCAGGATATTATTCAGGGACTTTTATTTCTAAATGTTCTCGTAATTATATCTAAAGTTATTTTCTTATTTCGAAGATCGTGTTATGGGAATCCTTTTACTTCACCATTAATAGAAGATAACATGGTCTATTATTGATCATTGTGTTCAATTTAATCCTTTTAAACTAGTATAATAGGTTATTATAAATGGTGATAAGAAACTTGTGGTTTACCAAAACCTTATCATACTGAATATAATCAATTTTGTGACACATTGACCGTTATATTTTTATATAACTGATATCTATTAGATTGAGATTTGATCCCAATAGAATAGTAAACAATTATTTTGAATCAAATTATATATAAAAAAATTTAATCATATTTAATAATAAAACATCTATATGGACCATTTTTTGGGGAATATGACCATGTATGAGATAGTTTGAAAAATCAATATCTCATTATATGTGATGACTATGGTATTTTCATGGAAAATTTTAATGAATTCCTTCAAAATAAAAATTTACAAATAAATGATTATCATTCAATATATTTGATTTAAAAAACTCAGTATTTATTATTATCATTGATATGATTGATATTATTTAAATAGGGTTATCATTGTCATTCATGATCCATTTAATGATCATATATTGGTTTGGAATTGAAATTTTATTTCACTATCCTAAAATTTAATATGGTGTCTATTTATATATAGCTTATCTATTAAAAAAAATTAAAAAAATAATGTATTTAATATAAAAATACATTATTTTATGAAATAATAATCCCCCAAACATCTGTAATAGGTGATTAAAAATCACATTATGTGATCATCATACTACTATAGTATTTAACAACAAAATAATATCTATTTATTATGGTGGAGATTAATTTACCATTGATAAAATGTTATATGTAATGGAGTTTATAAAACTAGGATAAAATAAAACATATTATATTATTCATAGGAATGTGATTTCACCCATAATTAAAATTTTCATGGACCATATGATAGTTTTTTTATTGCATCATATTCCTCAGTCTATATTTTCTTTAATAGATGTTGTTGTCGCGATTAATCAATTACCATATTTTTAGTTCACTAATGGAGGTAATTTATTTTCTCCCTAATAAAATGAATATATTTGTATGGTTGGTGAATTTGGTTGATAATTTTTTAGATCCATTTCATTTAATGGCCACAATCAATTCCATAAACAAATTTGTTCTTTATGAACTTTTCCTCCACACATGAGATGCATACAAGTTCCTTTTATCTAATTCCATTGACTATGTAAAAATAATTGTTGGTAAATAAGAATTTTAAGATTAATTAATTTATAGGATTTATCACATGTGAATTTCTGAGTCAAATATTCATCCTCCTGACTCCAAAACCACATTAAAAACAACGCTATACAATTTCAATTTCCTATATGAATAGAAATCCTTCAAAAAAAATTATAGCTTATGATTTCCTTTAATGCATTATATTTCAAATGATATTCATCTAATACATTAAATAAATTGTAAAACACCAATATGATATGATATATATGTCTTTAAATAATTTTTATTCCTCTGATAGATTTATTTACAAGAACCAAAAAGTTCAAATGCAGTTAGAGATATAATTAAATTAATAATTTTAAATGTGATATATATTCTGAGGACATTGCATTGATTGGTATGAATAGTATGTGCTAAATAATTATAATTATTTTTCTACACATGTATAAAATTGATTCATTAGTTACCAATCAGTTAGAAATTAAAATAATGATAATGGAATGTAAAAAAGACATATATTTCCAAATAAATGTGTTTATGTGGGTAATATATTTATATAAGAATAAAAGAGATTAATGAAAATTGATAATTGATTTTAATTAATATTATATATAATATATTCCATAAATTATCAAAATAATCCAATATTGTTTTGTTATGATTTTCAATTGGATTTAATTGTTTTTTCATATGTCTAATAAAATTATCTAAATTGGGTTTTATTGAATTATTATCATTTATTGAAATATGAATTTCTCTATATTATAGAAATTCTATCTGAAAAAAATATTTCATTATTTCGAATAATCATTTCTATATTTTTTATATAGGAAAAATTTAATTTTTTATCAGTAGGAATTTAAACACTGTTAAGATTTAAATTCTATGGTATAGGTAAAGGGGATGAAAAGGGCAAATACTAATGTTATAATTATTAAACTTTCCTGAAAATATTTTTAAAATTTATTAATTTTCTGGATTTCATCCCAACTAGATCATCACTTTGATTCTGGGTTTTGTGGGATCCACATGAGCATAAATTGGAATTTATGATATATAATAATGTTTTTTGTATTGATAATATTGTCACTCCCCACACATATAAATGGGATAGTCCTCTATGATCTTCTACACATCACATGATCTATTTTTTCTCACTGAATCCCTACCCAATTAATATCCAAAAATTCAAAAACATGAACTACAGAAGTTTGTCTTCTAGTGATATCCATCCATTAATCATTACAGTTCTTTTTAGAGGTAGATACCAGAAAAGGAGATATATTTTATTGTAAACATATTTCATATATAATTCTTCATAAAACTCTTATATATGATCAATTACAATATTTTATTGTTTGATTCCATATTTATACTATGATTAAATATATTAATGTTTAATTTATAACATGTTTTTTTCTATTTTATTTCATTTGAAATGTAATAATGATTCTCATGCATACATGTTGACCACCACACCCATATAGTACTAATATTAATTTTTTATTTAATATTTACATGGATTTTTATAAGGGGAATTTTAATTAATACATTTGATATATATAAATTAATATTAATTATTTTAAATGTAATTATTATTTATATTTAATTTATTTCATCAATCAAAATGAGAAATCATTAATTATGTATACGTATTAATTATCAGGTCCATTTTAAAATTTAATACCTTTATAATTATATCTTTAAATGAAATTTAAACATAATTTTTTTATAATGAAAAAATATGATACCTTTGAAAATATTAAGAAATTGGAGTTGATTGACATGACCTATCCCGACTAACCACAAAGACAATCATCAGACCGGTGGGTCACCTGGCCTCAACCATGCCTTCCTATATTCTAGAGGATATTTAATAACAACAATGGTATATAGAGGTGGTAATGAGGAGAATATATACTCATATTATAGTAGCACATCTGTGTATCTAGAAATATATTAAATAAAATCATGGATTGTGTAAAAAAAGTGAATTGAATTAATAATAAATACTATATAAAAGGGATATTCAATGATAATATTCAAAAGATACATTCATTTCATGATGAAGATACATAAAAACATGGAAGTCATATAGAAGGATGGGATATAATACGTTAAAATAAAAATGAAAGAATTGGGTGAAACCTCCTAAGGGTGATATCTATGAGAATCACAGATCCAGATCAGTCTTGTGCTCCTAACTCACATGTTCCAGCTAAAAACACCTGAAATCTACCATAGTCAAGAATATATAAGGTCTACTTAGGTACCCACGTGAAATGGATGGCCGAGAAGGTTTTGAGATGTAAATCATAGTTGGTTCTCTCCCATTGAGTATAAAAATGAATCTAGTCCATGTATAAAGTAAAACAGTGGAGGTGATATTAATAAATTAGAAGTACATAAATATAAAATCCCAATCCTTCAAGTTCCAAAAGAACACCTCGTTGATGTAACTTATTTTAACCTTGGGAGGAATAAAATTATGATTATATATATATATATATTCATTATAAATATATTGTTTTGTAATTTTTTACATACACATATATGAACCAAGCGTGTGGGGACACCTAACGTCTATATTGCTTGAATACTAACATTTTCCTAGCACTATGAAAAAATCAGGAGTACACAACAAGTTTTAAAAATATATTGTAAACCAATATCGAACAATCCCTCCATCCCAATAGAGTTACAGATATCAGGATACAACACTCAGTATAGTAAGTGTTCAACTATGGAAACACAATAATCCTAGTACGTGGATACACATCCATAAAAATTTATAGTATCACTGGTCTGAGAGGTCAGGCCCTGCGCCTGATGTATTAGAGTGTGATTCCTCCAAACCTTATAGACCCCTAACCATAATTCCATATCCTATGTATATCCGTATCATTTAGCCTGAAAATTATTTTTTTTAATAAGGCCACTTTAAGGAAGGAAGTGGGAAACCAAAAGTACATCAGACCCAAACAGCAACAAAAAAAGCAGGAATCACCTCATCCAAGAAAAAACAACGCCGCTCACTCCAAGGGAGAGCCACTCAGCGACCCCATGCAAGCATGGTCCCTCCCGATGGCAATCCATCCCTCCAATCAGCCACCTCTCAAGTGACCTGCCAAGGAAGGAGCATCATGTTCTAACCCATCCAAGCCGATCTGTTCCTCCGACCTTCCACAGACAACAAGAACAGCAACTTGACAATGCATTAGGAAGAGAGAATATAAACAGATTCATTGAAAACAAGTCGGAATCCACCAGAGGTCGTGTCCCTAAACAATTTCAAGGATAAGTCATAGACCTACAACAGGGGGTCCCCCCTTATCAAGGCCTCAAAGGAAGTGGTCAATATATTCCAAACCTGCATGTACTCCACAAGACTGATCAACCCCTTATTAAATCCTCCAACTAGGATCGAATCCTGCTTATCAACCCAAACATACTGCTCTTCATTCAGCTCCGCTTCAAGGTTCCGTCCCATCATTTTGGCTGCATCCTCTTTCGATGCGTTAAGATATAACACCTGATCTGACACCACATCCTCCGAGCTTAACACCAAGTCCGAGGAGATTTCCTGCTGTCCAGGAGAGCTAAGATGACACATGATCTCCCTGTCCAGCGCCTCGACCGTTGGTTTTTTAGTTGACCGGGTCCTCATAAGAGGAGGTAAGGAGGAGTAATCCTTCCTACCTTTCCTCCTCCTCTTCCTCCTGTAACTCCTTCCCTCGGTTTCGGCTTCAGAAAAACTTCTACATGTCCCATCAAGTCCTGCTTCCCCTCCACCATCAACACACTCCAAGAGAGCATGCCCCCTTATCTGACTTTCCAACCTGAGGTCATCAGTGTTCCTCTTGTAGTCTTTAACATCCACAACCAGAGCAGAAGATTCTACTCTGGAATCCTCCTCACCTAGTTCAGAAAATCGGTTGCTCAAAACAACTGGAATCCGGGCTGGAGCTACACTCTCTGGCAGGATGCTAGAACCCGAAACCTCTGGGTCTCCAATGTTAATATGAGTCTGCACCTCCTCCCCATTTCCATTCAGCTGACCAGGGGTGTTACCCAAGGCAGGGCCAGCCCCTTTTCCCCCTTCCTTCTCCCTGAAACAAGCTTCCCCAACCCCAGACCCATCCTGTAGAGCTGGTTTCTCAAAACCCCTTCCCATATACTGCATCTGAGAATTCTGAACCTCCCAGACCCTAAATTCACCTGGTGGCAGAGAGATCCCCGCCAAGGCCTCATCTGCCTGAATCGTACACTCCTTCCCCGTGCTACTGGCCATCTGGACTACACCTATGTCCTTCCTGAGGCGATCAAACACAGCCTTCACCTGGGGCCCCGAGTCCCTGACAGTCTCCTTCAAGATAGAACCAGCAAATCTCTCCCTCCCCGAGCCAGAAGGATCCACCATCGAATCGCTGGCCACACAGTGCAACCCCACCCCCGTTTGGCAAGGAGGCCCTTGCTCTTGATCCCCCTGAGGAGTCTCGACAGACCTCAGGTTGCACACAGCAGGTTCAGAACCATGGCCGGATCCTGACCCATCTCCTTCGACATTCACTGAGACACCCGTATCCACTGCAGAAGTATCAACCACCACAGCTGAAGCCCTTTTGCAGCATTCCTCCAGACGGTGGCCTTGTCGGTGGGAGAAAGTGAAAAACAAAGACCAAGATTTGTAAAACACACTTTGAACGTACCTGTTTTGCCCCTCGATCACAATCCACACCTTGTCGGGTGGAGGACGAGAGAGCTCTACTTCCACACAGATTCTCGCAACAATCGGGTGCACCATTGCATCCGTTTTCCAATCCGCACAGAGGAAGCGACCCAGGGAGTTACCTATTGAGCGGAGGAGGGCTGGATTCTGAAAAGGGAGTGGCAACCCTGGAAGTTGAATCCAATTCGCCGCAGAGGAAGAGTCCTGATTCATGTTCAAATCAAACGTCCATCGATTAAGATGGAACGGTAATCCTCTAAAGGACCTGCTAGCTCGAGACTAGGCCAGCGCCATGTCGTCTTCATCAGCAAGGCAAACAAGGATTTTTCGCGGCCCGAGAAGACCGACAACCGCCCGACGACCTAAACCCCAATCCTGATTCACGTACCTCTCGAAAACCTCCACCGGAGGCCTACGGTGGGTGAACTTTGCAACCAAGGCTGTGGAAAGAAGTGATGAAGCATCCGAAAATTCCTTAGACGAGACCGTGATCACAGGTTGACCATTACACACTCCAGGCACCTTCGGAGCGACCTCAATGTCAGGAAAGAAAGGGTGCCGCCTAAGAGCAGCATCTCTAGAAGAAGAACCCAGCCCCTCCCCCGGACGGGGAGGGGCCGTCGCCGCCGCCATGGAAGCTAGGGCATCCAATCGCCCGTCGCCCGTCGCCCGTCGCCCGTCCCTTATATCCGTATCATTTAGAATATATGGAATTTGGAAAAACCTCTCATCAAACTAATTTATCAATTTCGTATAACGCATCATCATATATATAATTAAAGAATTGATACAATACCTTTCATTATTTTTATTGTAATATCCCATTATAATCGAGGACATCACAATTATATCAATACATATAATTATTATTTATTTATTTATCAATGGGAATGGTAGTAACTCCCTATTAAATTCAATTTCAATTAACCCACTTTATACAATCAATTAGAGAAATAAATAATGAAAAATATATTCAAATTAAATATTCCATTTTTTCTATAAAAATGAGGAATTATAATTTATAATTTATAAATGAACTTATAATGTTCAATGAAAAAATGCTCTTTTACATATTTGGGGAAATCCAATTATAAGTCCATACATTCCCTTAGAATATGCTTGGATAAATAGTCATTTTTTGTAGAAAAAAGTCCAACCCAAGAACATTGAAGGTGAAATGGTTGTATAAATATTTATTAAGGAAAATTACAATATAAAATGAAATTAAATACATTCAAAAAACATTCCATGCATCAGAAAATAAAAAAAAGAAAAATAAAAAACAAAATCAACAACCCAAGGATGGTGTTAATAAATAATCATTAAATTTTCATTTATAAGACATCTCACCTAATTTGGGGGGTTCTTTTATAAAAAAGTTTTTTTCAGATATAATTATTTTAACACAATTTTTAAATTCATTATAGAGCCATAAATGAATTAATAAATTATGCATTTTCATAGAACTACTACACAATTAATTTTATTTATAAATCACAACATGTTACATTGGATGTTATATTATCAATTTAAAAAATGGATAAATGTGGATATTTCTTCTTTCAACATAGCTGAATTCAAATCATAAATTCGAGGAATTTTAAAATTTTAATTATATATGGGAATTCACATAGAAACCCCAAAAGGGTGTCCATGTTTAGGTGAATAATACCCTAAATTATTAAATAAGAATATTATGAGGTATATCCTGGTGCAATGTTTAATTTGATATAATGGAACTAATTATAAATCAATACATGAAAAAGGCTACTGTGAGGAACAACGAAAGTATTTGAAAAATTATTGAAACATGAAAGAATTGCATAGACAACAGAAATTTATATTAGGATGTACCATTCATCAAATATCAAGATTTGATATTATCAAGATTTGAAGAAATCTATGAAATATACCATCACCCGAAAAATTGAAGAAAACATCTTTCACCTTAATAACTAAATTGAGAGATGATGAAACAATCAATTATTAAAAATAAATAGATATAATACTGATGTGGTTCCAAGGATACCGATGGTGATTTATTTGAATGAAACTCATAGGATTTTTCAGCATTCATAGAACATGATAAGAGGAGAAGAAACACATGGGTCAAATAAAGCCTTATGTAGCTGGAGGAGAGGAATAAAGAACAAAAATAAATAAATAGAAAAAAATGTTACATTAATTGAATACGGAAATATCCCCCCAAAACCTATGGAACATCATTTGGTAGCATGGTTTGTCAAAATGGGGCAATAACTGTGTGACCCCCCTACTTAATAACCCTCCTATAATGGATTGTCCAACACATTTGGTATATACCATGTGCCAATAGTGTGGTGAAATGTTCAAAGGTACTACAAATGTGGAATTACCTGTGCAGGCTAGGTGCACTATTTTGTAAAACCATTCACAACCCATGAAAGTATCTTCTCCCATTCTATAGCTTCATGTATTTTTACTGAGGATCACATGGTATCAAAAAAATTAAGCACCCTATTCAGAAGACCACTATAATGATTTTATATCCCTAGTTATTTTGAAACATTACCAGTCACCCAAGGGACCACTCTAGCCTTCACCAAATTATAATAATAAATCAATTATGGGTTCCAAATCTTGGAATTATATAGCAATGCTCACCCATAAGAAAATATTAGTCGATAAACACAATGTCAAATTCCATGAAAATTTTCATCAATAGAAACATGAGTCCTTAGAACTTCCCCACCTTAGATCTTCTAGTACTAGAGAATTCATCTAGAACATCAAATACCTCACCTAAAATAAAAGGGTCATGAATATTGGTTCAAACTGTCACGTCGAGTTTCGAACTCCCAATGCACCTTCAATAATCACATAAACAAATGAATCATATGCCATTAAAACCTGTTCTGACAATCATCTTATGAATGAATCTCTAAAATGGAACTTACTAAATGTTGTTTAGGTATAGAAACATTAACGAAGTTCTCTCATCAAATTTTTGGCCATATTTTATTCCAACTATTGGATTAAATATATTATGGATCCAATTTAGATCCCCATTACCTCCACCACCAGAATTTCCTGACAAAGCAAACCCATTCGAATTATAAATTAACTCTAAACATGATTTTTAATGGTTTAAATGGTCAATTACCAATTAAAATCCCTTGAAAATGTTGGTAATTATTTTCATTGAATTCATTGTCACACACCTACAACACTTGTATACAACAAATAATATACTTTTCAATGGTTCTTTACAAATCGTACACAATAAATAAGAAGGAAAACATGTAGATCCACCTCTGACTCACAATTTCCATGCCTCTCATCTTTGAAATCCATCATATATTAAAATTAAATGTAACACCTTCCCCCAAGATATATTTTCATGAAATCATACACACTCACCAAATCCCATTCATGAATTCTAGAGATGTTCCTTGGTAAAAATTTCATTTGTTAATTCTAAATGTTCAAGTCTCATAAAAGTTAATGTTGTGATCAATATCTTGACCACTAGAATAATCACCCTATTCCAAAAACACATTTGAGACTGAAAATAATTATGGAGAAAAGTCCAAATAATAACATTGGAGATTAACGAAATAACTAAATGCATTAAAACAATATATATACAAGATAGATATTGGAACAAGTCCAACACATCTATATATGATCGTTGACTGAGCCCAGAGTGATATCTACCTTGTGGTCATGTCTAATGTAATGGTTAGTGTCCAAGAGTCCTACCACGGATTTTATACATAAGAAACCATGTCTAAATTTGGACTAATCATGTCATTATTGAAACCACACATCATATTTGAAACAATGATAGAGATCATAGATCATGAAAAATGGATTCAATTAAGTAGTGTGGAATAATTACAATGCAATATTATATCATTATGGATAATGTCATGATAGGTTACATGTTCATATATTTCTGAAGAGTTCACTAAAAGAAGTTATAAATTTACTAATAAGATAATTTAAACCAATCCTAGTCTATTTCCATTGAAAAAACCTTGGCTTCACCTACATAGGCATCCAAAAAAAGCCAAAATTCCTTAATTGATTGAGGAAGACAATTGTTGTTCTTTTTTTGACCACCAATATCCATCAAAATCCAATTTTGTTAAATGGGTAGTCATTCAAAACTTAACAAATCAATGTTATGATACCTAGAAATCACATACATGATTTGAAACTGGTAATCATTAAAGGAATTAAAACAGGGTAATTCATTTCAAAATGTACCTATTTCTTTTGTTTCCTTAAACTAATAAAATCAAACAATATGATAACTTGAATGATTTTCTATATAATAGAATGGTTAAAGTAATCTAATGAATAAAGGGTCCAATATCTCATAATAATTTATGTTTAATATCATCTTAATAATAGGTGTGTAACTCCTTCATGTCTTGATCATCATGTAAATTCATCTAGAAAAAAACCAAATCCTATCGGTCCAGTCTTTCAGAGAACTAAATCCTCTAAATTTCATCTTTAGAATTGGTAGAAATTTGATTCCATTTAACAGACAGGTCACTTTAAAATAATGAAACCGTAAAAATTACTCAATTGGCCAGGTCTTAATGATTCCACAAAATTAATCTTTATTTATATATAATTTAGAAACATAATGGATACATCATATCTCAATGAATACTACCTTGTGGTATATAATATTGAAGGAACAACCACGATTCTATCTATAAGATCCTAACCTATAAAATCTTGTATTGGATTTCCATTTTAAAAAATGGGATAAATGTCATTTTATATAATAAGACATAAAAACATATTGATGACCACCTTATTCACCAAAGGAAAAGATAAACAAGGAAGCTAGACATATGAAGCGACTGACCGTTCCCATGGAATGCCTAACCTACAAAAAATGAGCATTACATCATACTCACAACCTTAACAAAGGACAAGGATACCATGATCACCCATCCATATAAGAGTTTAATTTAGAAGCTACGAGTCCTATTTGGGACAACAACACTCAAGAATCACCATACGTCATAACTCAAATCTATTAGAAATGAATTTGAAAAAAATAGTGCTAATTTCCAATGTAATACCGTTATTAATAATAATTGTTTATCCAGTCAAAGGTTCACACAAAATAAAA
The DNA here is from genome assembly GCA_963277665.1 of Viscum album. Lineage (NCBI taxonomy): Eukaryota > Viridiplantae > Streptophyta > Magnoliopsida > Santalales > Viscaceae > Viscum > Viscum album. The sequence continues at coordinate 261,877,712 of OY728122.1, read as the reverse complement.
TGTCACTAGGCTCATGATCGTACCATTTATTCCATTTTAAAAAAGAGTATAGGGCTCCATAAAATGATCATGTTTACTATCTATGGAAAATAAATGATAAATATTAAACTACCCTTACACAGGTGTTTTAGATGAAGGAAACCACCTAGGGTAACATTTACAATGTCACCACATTGATTTACATTGAACCGTTAAACAATTACTATTATTTTATGAAAATAAAATTTCCATGACATGCATTTCTTGCAAAAAAAAAATTCTGAATCATTAAATATTTATTTATATTCGACCATTATTGGGAAATAAATCAAAAAAAATTACTTTTTAACAGTTATAGTGACCTATGATTATCCCAATAACCAACCTGGGTTCATTAGAATGAAACAAAATAGTAGTTTCGTAATTTTTAGAATTTTAAAACACCCATAAAGGGTTTTCTCCTAAGAAACGTTTTCCAATAAACCTACTTTGTTCTAGTTGTCCTTGTAAAATTATAATTTGAAAACTCTGTGTTAAATGAAAAATACTATTACATTTACAACCATTTCAAAATATATATGAAATGCTCAAATATTATGGTTCAGTTACATGGGTGGTCATCTACCAATCCAAAGATCTCTTATGCACTTTCATTAATGGAATATGACTCCCATTAATTAACAAAAATTCACATTAATATCAAAACATTATCAAAATTTTATATTTTGAAAATAGAATCAATATGTATATACATGTTCAAATGATTTTTGAATATAAATGATTTTTATTCATAATTATATGGTTCCCATAAAACATTAAATTAAAAATAATTCTCATTTAATCACAAACATAACATTTTTCACATGTAAACATTTATTTTTATCAAACAAAAAAATGCCATTAATAAATAAAAACATAGATGTATTCTAATATGAACATATCAAAATATAAGGAATGAAATGATAAACATGATTTCAATATGGAACATTATCAATAAATTATGTTATATAATCATGCATGCTAAATAAAATAAATCACAGATAATCACTCATGAAATGAAATCAAATCCAAATGAAGCACTAAAAATGAAACTAAATGTCATGGAATGTGCATGAAATTTGAATTCAATTGTGACATTAATTATGCATGCAATGCTTTGTCCTCGTTGTACTAGGTAATGGTAAAATTAAATAAATTCATAATTATAAAATTTGTGATATGTAAACATTCTACTAATGGTGGAATAAAAATAATCAATGATGGAAAACCTTAGGAAAATCAATCTCATTCCTCCCCACTTGTAATTTTCCCTAGGGGCAGGGTTATCAGTCCCAGTCATGGCTATTTTCCAAGATCCAAAGTATTACTAATATGTTGTCTACCTACCCAATAATATAATACAATGGAAATGAAAAAAATCTATGATACCACATTGTAATGTCCTGACCTAGATCCACATTAACTTGGTTGTTAGTCCAGTGGGTCACATGGCCCCATATGCACATCTCGGTATTCTAAAGGTTTCTGAAAAATTTCGAGGATCAATGGAGATTATAGTGGGGATACATGTGACATCATTTCATAGAATCACATAAGTGAATTAAAAAATTAACTATAAACAATATTGGAATAAGTAATAAATAAATGACATGTAAGTGTAATATTAATACAACACCAAATAAAAATAACATATTATTTAAATATACAACATATTCATGAATGTCATGATGATTTTTTATAAAATAAAATGAAATTTATATAGTAGGAAGTGATACATTACATTTTAGATACAAAGGAAGGAACGAAAATAAAATCATCAGGGTCAATATCGATGAGAATCCCTAGCCCCAGCTCATTCCTAAACACCATACTCCTATGGATAATCCAAACATAACTTGCAATCAACCATGGCCCTAAAAATATAAGGCCTACATAGATACCCTAATGCAACGGTATCCTGAGTAGTGTTTGTGACTTAAATCCTAATAGGTTCCCACCCCAAAAGTATATAACTAGATGTAGTAATTTTACATGGTAAGAGAGTATATGTAATATTTAAAAATAAATATTATTGAAATAATCAACAAATCATTATCTATGTTTCCTAATGTACACATAGAGGATCTACTTTATTTGGACCATAGCCATAATTAATATCTTATCAAGAACTATATATATAGTAATAATTATATATACATTAGTTATATATTGAATCCATATATAGGTGAAATGAAATTTTTTATTTCAAATGGCCATATACATTGAACAATGCCTTCTGTCTAGATTGGGGTGTAACTCAGTCATCTGTAACAAATATAAATGAACCAATAAGGTTATTTAATAGGTTACATTCCCTATATCTCAATGGATTAAGGTATATAATGATAATTCGTTCTATATGGAGATTAAGCCTGAATAGAAACACTATGATCATGGTACATGGTGCCTCATCCCATCACTCATATAGTACCAGTAGTTTGGGACATTATACTCAACACCTAACGTTTTTGAGCATGAAGTCACAAAGCTCAATAGAACCCTTAATGTCATTCCTCAATCAATATCAATTCCTATAATCTATAATATTGGAAATGAATAAAAACCACTCATGTAACTCATTTATCATTCCTATATAAATGTATCATCATATTTTAAATAAAATCCATGAGGAAATAAATACTATGCATTGAATTTACATAACCCATTATAATAAAAGACATTACAATTTGTACATTTAATATAATATTTTCATATATAATTATAAATCAGTGTGGTTATGCCACCATAATCAATTCAATTTCAATTAACCAATTTAATACAATTAATGGTAGAAAGACATAATGAACTAGCTATTCAAATTCAACTAGACATTAAGGTTATGACAACACGGAAATACAAATTAATGGGACAAACAGGACTTAAAATGATCAATTATAAATAAGAATTTACCTACATGGAAAAAAAATGGGATAGTCAAGAGATTCCCATATTAGGAAAATAGTAAAATATTCAATTATGTTTTCAATGGTCCAAACCAAAGACATAGAATGTGGAATGGTTTTATAAATCATTTAAAAAGGGCAACCCCATTTTCAAATACCAAAAACGTCCATGAAAAAATCATTCAAAGAATATAACAATACAAATTCAGAAGAAAACATGAAATAAAAAACCCAATCATTGTATAACAAAATAATCATTACCATTTTAGTTTAGAAGACAACCAAACTAATTCCAGGGGGTTTATTATAAAGACCAGAATCATTTTTTAAAATGATTTATTTGAAACTATTATTCATTTCAATTAGGAGCCACAGACAATTCTATAAATTAATCATTTTTCAGAACTACTACACAAGGAAATATAATTATAAATAAAAACATGGTACTTGGGAGGTTCCATTACCAATTGATCAAACAGAAACATGGGGAAATTAAATATATCAACCAAGACGAATTCATAGAATGTTTTTTAAGAATTTTAATCAATTAATTATAAATGGAATTTCAAATTATCACACCCAAGGGGTGTCCATAGTAAATGTAATAATGCTATAATTTAATAAAAAGGATAAAGGAGATATTTAATAGTGCAATTTTAAATTTTCTATGAAGGAAATAAATATAAATAAATACATGATAATGGCTGTTGATCGACATAATAAAACTTTTTGAAAAATGAATTAATATTGATGAAAAATTGAAAAAACATATTATTTTTTATTAGGATGTATTAGTCATCTAAAATTAAGCATTGACTTGATCAGGTTTGTATGAAATCTAAGAAACCGAATTTCTCCTTCAAAAAAGTGCAAAATATCTTCAACCTCGATAGATCAATATATAGATGAAAATTTATGAAAGGTTATAATAGGAATAAATATCATACTGATGTATATCGATAGAGAATGACAACGTTTGATTTGGATGATGGATGGAAGTGTTATCAACATGGGTAGAATATTAATAGAGGAAAAGAAACCTAAGGCTCAATGGGTGTCTCATGCAGTTGGAGGAGAGGAAAAAATAATGAAAAGTATGACTAGAAAACAGAAGGATTCATTAAGGAGGAATCTTAATTTCACCCAAAAAAATGCTAATAAGGTTTTAATAAACTGTTTTCCAACCGTGCAGCCCCCTACTTAAGAAAATGCCCATAACATTTTATCCCAAACTATTAACCCAAATTTCTCTCTAAAAATGTGTTGAATAGTGAATATGTACTTCCTATTTGGAACATCCTACATAGGATAGGAACATTTTTTGGTAAAACAATGTGAATCCCAGAATGATCACTTCACCTCCAATCCTACATTTTCATGGTTTTTTGTTGTGGGTCGCATGGTTTAATACCTAATAGGCACCCTATTCAGAGCACCAAACCTTTGATTTCTTATACTTGGTTCTCCTAAAACATAATGAGACACCTAAGGTCTCTCTTAGGTCATTACTAAGTGTTTAATCAATTCATTGATGTCTTCCAACTCTTGGAATTATGGTCAAATGCATAGTTCTAAAAAATTAGTTTTCTAGTAAACATAAAAATTCAAATTCCCATGAAATTTATGTTTTCTATAAACAAAAATAATTACTGTGATGGAACCACAATGATGGTGTAATAGTTTTATACAACCAATTAATACGTTTAAAAAAATAGTACAATTTTTTTAACTATTAATATTAATGATGCAGTGTTAATTAATGAATAAATGAAAATTATAATAAATTGATAAAAAATATGTTTTTATTGAATATTGTAATATAAAATATTTATAGTAAAAATATATTAATTATATAGTATTTTTGAAAATTTTTAATACATTATATTGCCTTATGTAAATGTTTATATTTAAATCTCATTTATTATCATGAGTATCATTTAATAATTTCATTGAGGTTAATATTATTATTCATATATTTTGTTAAACATAAAATATTTTATCGAAAATGTTATCATTTAATTTAATATAGAAGTACATTTTTCTTCTCATTGTTACTTTTAAATATTAAAAAAATAATTTTGTTGAAATAATGACCTTATTACAACTTATTTTGATAAAATTTTTACCAAATTTCAAGGTTCTGTAAAATGATTTTTGAAATAATATATTATATATTTAAATAATAATTAAAGAATAGTTTTCAAAAATATTTTTATTTCCCTACAATTTTATCCAAAACAAATCCCTATCATGGTATTTTTGGCATTTTTACATAAATATTTAAATGAATATTTTTTGTTACTTTTACCACAGAAATTGATTTTATTCCCATCATGACCTATTTGTGATTTCATCATTGCATTTCTTGATTCCATGGTAATTAAAAATTATAATCATTTTCTAAATATTCCATATTTTTTTAATATTTTATTCTATAGAATCAAAGTCATATTTTCTCTATTTTCAATAAAATTTTAAAATTAATTTTTAATGGTTTATTTACCAATTCATTGAAGACTTTTATGATACATAGGAGATATATTCATGTGTTATCATCCAAAATATTTTTATTGATATATTTTGTTGATGATAATTTATGTATTATTCAATGAGACCTATTTCTTTTCAATTATTAATTAGTGATTAGGAAATCATTATGGAGGACATTTCATTTTGTTATTTTATTCTAGGATTAAATAATTAAATTATTATAAAAAAATTTATATTGCAGATGATATAATAAAATCAAATTGACAATTATTTTATGATCGAGTGTGACACAAATTGATATATATCCCTCCAGTGCAATGTATAAATCATTATAAATCAAGTGATAACATAGACTTGAATAGGGTTTTAACATAGTTCTGATACGGGAAATTTCTTTTACGGTAGTATTGATAGTGAACTTTAATTGTGTTAATGACATATTAGGGAGTGAACCCAATCCAACATGAAAGTGATGGCAGTGAACAAAGAATAACGGAAAAAGATTACATGTATTTCTATTCTATAAAAAAATTTCTTTTTGTTATGATGTTTTTTCATGGATAATGATTGATTATTGATGATTTGGATCTCTTTAACTAGAATTGATTATGGTAATTTATTATTAAATGATTCATTAAACACAATATTTGATTTGAATAGTATACAATTCAAATTTTATGAGTGTGTTATGATTATAAAATGGTCATGTAGTGTCAAGGATTTATATCTTATATTGTATATCCATAATGAGTATCTATCCTCATCTATTCTTATGATTAATTAATTAAGGTTATATAGAAAGTGATTATGTTGGTTTAGTCTAGGATTTTTGTAATGTGAGAATAAAATTTTTGGGGATATTGATGAATTTCACTAAATAATATTAGTATTAATCTAGTATCTATATATAGTAAACTTCAATATTTTGGTGTTATTTTTCATCATCATAATTAATTAATATATCTCTAAAATTTCAAAATAATTTTGTATATTATGCATTTTTCCCCTAGGATGTTTTTAGATCATGTATTTTTTATATTTATTTTTAGTTACTAGATAGATTTAGTGAAAGAACTCGTTATATGTATATGAATATGATAAAATAATGATGTTACTGTAAATTATTGATTATTTGGTGTCTAAAAAAATACATCCATGTTGTGATATTGGCATATGGCTATGTTGGTTTCACATACCTAGAAAGGTGTAATAACCATTAAAAATGATGGTTAATTATAACTCAATATACATTTATTACATTATGTGTGGTCCAATCACTAAAAAATGGATAAACACACCCAGGGGCTGTAATATAGATAATTAATATTCTATTTTTGTAAAATAATGTTCGATGAGAGTATAAAATAAGTGATATTCTATGATATGTTGTATTGATATGAGATAAAAACATGTTTATTGGGATAAAATAATATTTCATAATTAATGATTTTCAAATTATAATAATAATAATCATACAATTTTTAATGTGATTATATATGTTTGACACACACAGACTCTATAATTGTTATTTTTAGTTATAGGATGGAACTAGAAAAAATATTTTGTTAAAAAAATATGGCATCCAATGAAACAACAACACTCATTAGAAACATAATGAAATTAGATAGAGAATGATAATCCTTGTTATTATTCATATTAATATATCTCAAATTTTCACTAAAAAACTGTGAAATTTTGGTTTAAAAAAGACACCAAATATTAGAAAAACATATTCTATGTAATGTTGACGTGAAAAGGGAAATGTAGGGATGAAGATTCATCTTTTTGAATGAAATAATGTTCAAATAGGCACAAAGGGAAATTTATCAAGGGAATATGAAGATGATTTATATATTAAATTGTGGGGAAAATTATTGTTTCATGGAAATATAAACATTTTATATGAAAAAAATATTGTTCATCCCAATTTATTTATAATAGTTATATGTCTACTATGTTGGGAACTCTGAGAATTATCTGAGTATACGCCATATTTCATTGGTGAACTCTTAAAACCATGTTTTGGTCAATGAAATGGTAAACACTAAAGTAGATCATGATGATTAATTAACAGTTATCATGTAGTATAGAATTTGGTATTTCATGATAATGTTTCAATAAAAGGTCTGTATTAAAATATTATTATAATCATTTATGAAAATTTTATGTTATTTTGAGCAATTATTTTATCTCATTATATGAATCCCATATCATTTTAAAAGTAAGTCTGGTTTCATATAATATTCTAAATAAACAACTTATTATCACCATAAAATAAATATATTTCTTCAAATAAGAAAATATATTTTGGTAAAAGTGAATTTCCTATTATTAAATCATTGGAATGAAATGTTGTCTTCTCACTATATTTTCATTAAAAAAATATCTATAAATATTATAGAGATAAATAAAATTTAACTATTAAAATTATAATAATAATAATAATATATCTTTTATTTTTAATGTATAAATATATGTTTTTATAAATAATTTTTTTAAAAAAATATCATTACAAAAATTTAAATTTATTTTTTAATTATTGTCATCATAATTTAAATATCAATTCAGTGTACAAAATCCAGTCAAATAATATCTATTTTTAATTTATTTAAAACAATATAATTATTTTTAACAACCCATGTAATTATATAATGAATCAATTTAATATTTATTAATATGAATTTGGTTTTTATCTTCGTTATGAAATATTAAGTTACTTTTTAATGAAAAGCTAAGTAGGTTTGTCTAAAATATTTAATTTCAAGGATTTATACAAAATATTAATAAATAATATTTTTAATTTGAATTTGAAAATATGAATAAAATGTTTTAATTAATAATTTCATAATTTAATATTGTTTATATTTGGGTGTTTTCGGGAAAATAATGATTTTTCAATGAATGGTTAAAATTATTGATTTTTATAAAAAAGAAATTCCAAATTAATTAATTTATTATTTAAAAGTAATGTAATTATATTATAATATTTAATGTAACGTAACTATTATTTATTCATACTTAGTCTAGTTAATTTCTTTTGAATCAAAATTTTATTATTTTTTTAATATATGTTTTTTCTTTTGTTTAAAAATGGGGTTTTCTAAAAACGGTTTTGTAATGAATAACATTTATAAATTTTATTTCCTTGATAAAATACATTATATATAATTTTTTGAATTACATTATAAGATTAAATATCAATAAATATTAATTTATATTAATAAAATTAATCTTATTTGTCTTAGATTTAATATAAAATCATCATTATCATGAAAAATACATATATTGAAAACCCACCTTTTGATCGCATCTCTAGGTTTTATATTAAATGAATATTTTCCACTTATATGAATTTAATTTTTTAAAATGGATTTTATAATTTTTTGTAACAATTTAATTTATCTAATATATAATACATAATTTCCGACAAAAAAGAATAATGAATATAACAAAAAATAATTAATGCGGTTAATTTAAAGATAGATTCACTAGGTGGATTAAAAAATGTAATTGGTTAAAAAACTAAATATTATTATAAAATAAATTTTATGGTCTTATTTAGTCAATATATTGTTTAATAATCATGAATAATCTATTTTGGATTCTTTTGACATATGAAAAATTTGGTTATATGAAATAAAATACCAAAATTAACAGTGTTCCACTCACCTCACTTATTGACGACCACCCACTCCTACACTCTTCACAAAATAAAATCAATACTTTCCATTCACTTACATATTTCTATACAATAATCCTTGAATCGTTATTTGTTTTATATTTTTGACCATGAAATCATTTTTGTAAAAACCAAAAGATGTTACCCAAAGAAGATTTAATGTTCTTCATTGATTGTTTTTATTTTATTTCATCCACCACCCCATTCTATTATTAAAAATTCACATTAATCCATGTTATCTTCTATATAATGAGATTTTATTATTATAATTTTATAAACTAAATCCTCATCCAAAAAATCAATAGGTGTGAAAATTCATCATCGGTGTATACGTTGGACTACTGCCTCAGAAACTGATGTCATTATTTTTTATATTACCAACTCCCATGGTTGGGTATGATGACTGTTTTGAATTATATACATGATATTTATAACCTATTTATACTTCTCTATTAATTATGTAATAAAATTATTTTTTCATTCAATTAAATAGGGGAGATTATATCATCTCTTGTGCGTAATGTGGACTAATGCCCCCTGATGCAATGTGATTATATTTTCTCTAAAAGTTTAAATTTATTTAAATAGTGGTATATATATTAAATATATATGACATTTTTGGAATATTTATGATATTTTGAAATAACTTATTAGTATAAAAATATTATATATCATTTTCTATATAACCTTTACCGAAACTGAATAATGATAACATTTTAAGTTAACATGTGGACTACCGCCTTCATTATGAAATGTGACTCTCTTTTCATAATAAAATCTAATTTATGGACTATGAATTTATATTTAATGGACTAATATTTTATATATTATATTATTATCATTTCAAAAATATATAATATTTCTTACCTCCATTCAATAATGATTTTAAAAAATTTCTATGCCACTCGGGTGTATGTAAAACCTATATTCTTCATCATTGTAGCGTATTTAATTTCTAAAAACAATATTTAATCATTGGTGATAAAATTATAATTAATATATTCAATTGTAAATAATTTTATTATTCTAATCTATGTATTTTTAAATAACAATCTCCATGACCATTGTAATCCTACTAATGTATTTTTTGAGACATGATCCAAATACCCTCAAAATATCTGACGTAAAAACAATTGATTATGTAATCATATATAAATTAATAATACATTAAATCAAAGTAATATTAATATTGAAAATGGATCTTAATAAATTAAATAATTATCATGTTTTTATTATTCAAGATGATGAAGAATTTAGGTGATGTTTTGGACTCAAGGTAAGAGACCTCATTTAAATTTCCTTTCATTGATGTGTATTTTTATGTTAAGAAACAATGTTCTATTACAAGATAAATATACAACCATGCTGATAATTTATATCATTTATTTATCTATTAATATTGTATTTAATGTTTTTTAAATATTATTCCTTCATGAGGATTCTGATTCAAATATTTTCATGTTTATAAGGCATTATTCCTTAAAATATTCATCTTTTAATTTTTTCTATCCCAATATTCATTTTCCATTTCAATGTTGCTAAATAAATTTTATTAATATTATTATATGGACATAAGTAATTTATCAATTACATTTTACTTCTGTTTTTATATTATTTTAATATGATATCAAAATACATATTTTTAGGTATTAATATGCACCCTTTTAAAAATTGAAAAATTAAATGTTGTGTTTTAATCATACACTGTGAAATTCAATTTATTCACCACTAAAATGGTTATTGGTGTTTCAGAATCCCTAGAAATCATTTTTTTGTCCATGAAAAGTCAATTTTCATTTTTTTACATTTTGGGATATAAAATGAGTTCTTATATGAATTGTGTATTTTCATATATGAATGTGAATTTTATTATAGTTGAAATGTGTATTCAATTTTGTTTGATGAAAAAGTGAAGGAATAAATTTTATTATTTATGTTGTGTTTCTTATACATTATATACATTGGGTGATACCATATATCACTAGGTGATCCTGTTTTAGATTATAAAATATTTTCACCCATAAAGAACACTAGTTTATTGTTCAATGATTATGATCTTTAGAAATTATAATGGATGATGTCCATAAGGTTGTTCCAATTTATAAGTGTTTTTATGGGTTCTATGGGATGATGTCCAAAGGTATCTGTATGAATATTATGTAAATGATAATTTTTTGTCGAGGACATAAATTGTATTAAAAAAAATTAATCCAACTTTTTAAATGAATAATAACTCACTTTATAGGTAAAATGTTAGGATTTCATGAAATTGTTTTTCATAAGAAAAAATTTTATTCACTAGATAATGGGTTTCTTAGTTTTCTTCCCTTAATTATCATTTTATTCTCATCACCCATTTTTTAAAAAAATCATCAAATTTTGTTATGGTCATGGGAATTAAAGAGGTTTAGATGAAATTTATGGAGAGTTTTTAGGAAAAGAAATCATGCTTTTTAAAAAAGTTAAATATGGTAGGAAAAAATGGGTACATAGCAGATATTTCCAAATTATATTTTATGGTTTAATTATTTATTTGATTTGGCCTAATAATCTAATTATATAATCCTATAATCGTCCTAAAATATAAATTAATAATTTATATTCATAAAAATCAATAATATGTAATGTTATGGTATTATACACATAATTTTTATCGGTCGATATATTTAATTACATCAGTGGTTGTGATAATGTTAATACTATTTCCTTGAATGATATTAACTTATGGAAAAGTTCAGTAGATATGTAATTTTATTATTTCCATGTTTCTACATATATACTATGTCAGTTAAAAATGATTTTCTATAGAATAAATTGTGATATTTTAGTGGGAAGTTATGAATAAGAAATTAAACTTCCAATTCATCATCCCGAGATGATTTTAATAATATCCAAATAGTTTTTTGTAGCGATTTAATATTTTTCCATTACTATTAATGATGGTTAGATAAATTTTATAGAGGAAATAGATAATAATGAAAGATTATTTTTATTATGTAGAACATCATGAGGCAAAATTCCCTATTATTTATTAGATTACCTTACCCTATGGTATCCAACAGATGGATCAATGATTTGAAGAATATATTTTTTCATTTTATATTCCATGCATAAAAAGGAACCTATTTTAATTTATCATTTTTATATTGAAGTTTATTTATGGTTTTATTTTGTTAATAAATCTATATAGAGTGATCATCATGATTCCATGGAATAGAAAACATTTATTGATCTTTTCGTTGAGAAAATTTAACGCTTTATATTTTTACTCTGGATGGAAAAATCCCAAACATTATAAAAAATTTATAATAATTATGCTGAATTGTATAAGAAAAATATACAAGAATTATTATGTACAAAGAATATATTAATTGAGAAATTAATAGTAAAATTAATCTATTTTACATAGGATTTAATTGAAGTCAATGAAAATTTATGGCTGAATGAGAATTCAAATTCATTGAGGAATTTATTCATTTTTTAGAAAAAGTAGAAATTTATTTTTGTAACACTATTTTCCATTATGGTGATCAATGTAGGTAGAAATCATAATTTTAGATGATATGGAAATATTCAACAAAATAATATAGACATATAAAATTGTTATTCGCATCATGTATTAATGAAGTTAAAAATACCCTGGATAATTTCTTATGAAATCTTGGTAGTGTTACAAATGTTTACAGTTCATCCATATTTCATGTGATGGTATAGAAAAGTTTCCAAAATAATAATGGAATGGAGTAACTGATATCATTCCAATATTGAGGTATTTTAGTTTTGATGAGTTTGGATATTATGCTAACACGTGCTGGAAGACAATAAATCTAGTTGGAAAATATCAATATCAAAGACAAAGGGAAATAGAAAATCATTTTATACTATCACGGTTGATGTTGGGTCATCAAAGGATATGGTGAAAGTATTTGGACATGTGTATCTAAATTATTCGGACACACTTTTGAGTATATATCGTCAAATTCATCTATTTTTTTAAATTTTTATTTTAATTGGGAATATCACATCAAAAATATATGATATTTTTTGGTGAAAACACATGTTGATGTATTAAAACAAAAAAAAAATTAGAGAAATTGTCGGACTTATATCTGTTGGACGTTCCTTCCTATGAATCATGTTGAATTTTCCATAGTATACTTTGATGTCATTTTGTGTATGGAATAAATTTCAATTAATCATTATAATATTGATTAATGTTAAAATGTAATATTATTAATTCATTTAATTAAATTGGTAACATACGAAGAATCATTGAAATTGTTTTGAGATGGAAATGAGTGATACCTAGATGATATTATTTAAATGAAATAAACTATTTAATATATAGATGTGGAAGTATATATTCATTACCTAGATATTTTTTAGCTTATTTTTTATATGTATTTCCAATTGAAGGGTTATGTTTATTGTTTAATTAGTTCTTGATGTTATGCCAATTATGAGACCCTAGTATCGAATGGATCAACTGGATATTTTAGAATTGAAAATACATTTGTAGGATTAGTTAGATAATATTTTTATTTTACCATGATCATCACCATAGGGTTCTTGTATTTTATGTTAAAAATATATATGGTTTAATGAGACTTTTAATATACCCTATAGCATTGAATAACATCACTACATAGATAATATATACATTTAATCAATTAAATGATCAGTTTGATACACTCCATGGAGAGTAATATTTTACAACTATAGAACTTAGGTACGAGTACCATTTGCTAATGGAGAAGGAATATGGAATTATGAACACTATATTTCACACAAGATATGTGAAATTTTAGTATTCAGAAATGATTTTTGGATTTTATAATGAAAAAACTATATTTATATTCCATATGATATGTTTTTCTAATGAGTTCTTAGGGAATATTGTGGGTGTGTTTATTGATAAAATTTTGGTATATTATCAACTTTCACAATAAAAAATAATTACACCACATTATTGTTTTTCTAACCATAAATGAAAATAAAATATATGTGAAATTTAGTAAGTGTCAATTTTTTGAATAAGGTTATTTTCTTGGATATATATATTCTAAATATGGAATAACAATTTAAACTATGAAAAAGTTATTGTTGGAGAATGGCCCTGAATCACAAATATCCCAGATACCATTAGTTTTCATAGACTATCATATTACTGTTGATGCTTTTCTAAAAACATCTCTAATATTTTTAGCCATCACACTATGATAACTCAAAAATAATTATAATTTATCAATAATAATTATTATGATAATTTTTTAGGAACTAAATCAATATTGGTAAAAGCGATAGTTTTGACCCTATCTTAAATAAATGGATGATTTTTCATAAAAAATATACATTTTTGAAAGTACATGGTTTTATAATAATGCTGGATGATCACGTAATTTCATATATATCATATAAATTATGTCATAACAATCAAAATTAAAATACACATGACTCGGTAACTTATGTTATGGTTTTTTAAAAAATAGATGATTATCTATTTTTATTAATGTATGGTATATATAATAACTAAAAAATATTGAATTATATGGTTAAAAGAAAGATATAAACAATATTTAGTGAAGATGGATGGAATTAATAATGGATTATGATTACATGAATCATTATTATTGTGAAATATAATAGAAATTGGTCATTTCATTGAGTCAAAGAGATCATACATTAATAATTTTCCCTTTGTAAAATGACCATTGGATTATTTATTCTGATAAAATTGTTCAATTAATTTATAGATACATGGGTTCCCTTTGTTTGGGTTTGGGATTTAGTGTAGTAAGCATTCTCATAATGAATTCAGGAGGATCAAAATAAAAATTAATATTTTTTGGAAATTGAAAAATTAATTAATTATGGTAAGTTTCTAGATTTATATTTAAATGAATTAGTTGTTTCATGATATGTAAAACGAATATGATTTCTATTTGATTCATAATTTTGAAAATAGTGTTTGTGTAAAGATCATAGTTTTCAATTTTCAATTAATCAGGGAAAAATTAATATGTATAAATTCCTTCCGGGGGTATTAATGGAGAAATTTAATGAAAAGGGATATTTTAGAATTCAACATGAAGTATGTTACAAATAAATATATTATATTCTTATGGAATTTATTTAAGTAATGCTTCATATTGTTCAAGATTCAAAATGGATATTGGAAAATATATCAGTAGATCTCCTTATAAGATTTCCAGAGTCTTATAGATGTATAAGTTCAATTTCGGTTATTATTGATCGATTCAATAAATAAGAACATTTGTTCTTATTATATACACTTTATCTTTAATGAATATTTATCAAATATATGAAATGGAGATTGTAATGATAGAAGTATTTCCACTCCCCCTTGTATCATACCATGATACAAGGTTCATCAATATTTTTTGAAATCCCATCGAATATATTTGGGTACTAAAACAAACATTACTACAATTTTTCATCCCCTATATAATTAAAAGTCTAAGTAAAAAATTTCATCCATGGTAGATATTATTTATCCTAGTTGAACATTTTACCAAGGAATATTATATATAAATATTATTTTGGTTTAGTTTTGTTATTAAAATAGTTTTCATTATAGTATCCAGCTGAAACTATTTAATTAATCATATGGAATGTAGTTTAAGGTGCTAGTTTTTCATGATTATATTAGGTAAATGATGTTTTTGAGATTAGATTTTGTATAGGAAGTGTCTGATAATGTTCATTTTATTCTGCAAACATATGAGGATAGCCTAAGTGGGTAGAAAATATATATCAATAACCATGGGAATGATCTTGTTTTCACGGGATTGGATCATACCATTCACAATATATCTCAACAAAGAGGTGATATGATATTTGGTAAAATGGAAATGTATGTTTGTATATAATTGAACTGAATGAAATCCTATAGAAATTTGGATCTATTTATAACATAGTGGGTTTTCCTCTGAGTTATTATCTAGTACATAGTGTATTTCCTAATTCAATTTTATGAAAATATGTTCTTGATTCATCTCATGTTTGGAGCGTCAAAGGTTTTTAGGTATAATGTAATAATTCACTTATGGAAAATAGTATCGATATTATAAACTATAAAGAGATTTTGTTAAAAATAAAGTGATTCATCTCACTAAGGTTTTATTGATAACCCATATTTTTAGGATGAAAAAGATGAATCTGAATTTTTTATAAGGGAATGATATCCTCCATTGATTAATTATTGAATTAAATTGTGAGGAATAAATTTCATAAAGTGGGGAAATTTTTTTGAAATAATGCAATTATAGTTTAATTTTTTTTCAAATATATGATTATGAATTAGATATTTATATTTGTTATAAAAATAATATGTAATTTTTCAAAGAAAAGGGAAATAATTTTAACTATAGTGTTTTTTATTAGCTTGTATTTAATTGATTAATATATAATTTTTTGGTATTTAATTATAAAATGATAACATAATTTTTAATATCATAATAAAAAATAAATAATTAGTATGGAATTTTTGGCTTTTTATAAAAATATTGATTTTTAATAGATAGTGAAATAAATTGATATTTTAAAAACAAAATAATTTAATTTCAATAATTTATGTATTATAAATGTACCAATAAGATTTGAATATGATTTCATGTAACATAATTGTTAATATTTAATATTTATTCCGCATAAATTATAATTAACTAACTTTATATTGGCTTTTAGTATGAATTCTATTTTTCGGTGAATGAACGTACATCTAAAAAAACATTTTTCAAATGAATATTCTTTCTATAGGTTAATTAATTATGATAATAAATAATTATTAAAATTTTACATTAAATTGTTAGATTATATATAAGTAAATAATAATTTATTTTCATTAAATTGTTATTATTTTTAAAATGATGAATATAAAATGAAAGTGATCATTAACAATAAACTTTATTAAAAGTATCCATTTCATCATGTTTGTGGGTTTTGATTAAAAATAAATATTTAAATATATTTAAAATTAATTTTTTTAATTATATTATATATTCCTAAGAAAAATATTTTATATATTCATATTCTATAAACATTGTTTTTGAAAATAAACTAATAGTGAAAACAATAAAATTAATTATTGTGGTCAAGGTAAAAGTGGATTTATCTGGGGTAAAACTATACAGATAAGGGTCAAAATAACTAAAATAATATTTCATAAATATAATTTCATGGAATAGTTTTCCTAAAAATGTAAATCACTCCATTTATTTCCATTTTCATTTTTAAAAATTGGGTACGCATATTCTATTTTTAAAAATTACATGTATTCCACTCACATAAATTAAAAATGGGAATCCCAATTTAACTCTTTTAAAAACATTTAATATAATTTGGTATAACTAATAATGGAAAAAATTATCATTTTTTTATTATCATCCTTAGAGCCTTATTTTTTCAGAATGATGTAATTTTGATAATTTTTTTAAATGAAAAGATGTCACCTGAAGAAGAGGTAACGTTACTCAATGAGTGTTTTTTTTGTTTTTTTGTTCCCCCACCCCATCAATTATTATTAAACCATGATTTAAAAAAATATCAAAAATATATTCTATAACACAAAGTTTATTTAGGATAACTTTATAACCTAATTCATTATCCACATACATAAAATGTGTTTTCAAATCATCATTCATATGTATGTAAGACTACCTCCTCACGATCTGATTTCATTGGTTTTTCGATTTCCACCTAATATGGTTGGTTATGATTATGTATCTAATGTATGCATAAGACATTTATAACATGTTCATACCAATTTATTAATTATATCATATATTTTTATACATTCTATTTCATATGGGATATGATAATGCCGATCAGGAGTTTGGAATACCATATCCTTGCAAAGAGACATGATTTATGTTTCACTAATGCGTTATGTGGAAAGTAATATGGGTAAATATAATTAATATATATGAAATAAATGTCATTATCATGATATTAATGAAATATTTATCATTCTTAAAATATAATATGTCATTTTCAATCATCCCTTACCACTCACTAAAAAGCGACAACATCATTCATGAACCTGGGGACTACCACATTCTAGATGTGATGTGACTCTCTTTTCAGCACCATGCCCAAGGATGATATATATATATTATAAGGCCCTGGCCTTACAACTTACTTAATATTGAATTATATGAATAATTCACATTGAGGATATTTTCAGGTTTATAGTTTTAGAGAATTAGGACATAACTATTACATCTCAAAAGATTACAAAGTAGACACTTCTACTAAGTTTCCAAAAAATAAAAACTCTTAAAAAAACATATCTAGTTCCATGTTTTAGATATCATGAGTTTTCCTTGATCCCATCCTTGAACCTATTCCACTTTATGTCCTCTGAAAAACATTTCAAAAACATGGGGTGAGCATAAAAAGCTCAGTAAGGGAAACACAAAGAATTAAAACTGTTAGTTTATCAAAAAAATAAGTAATCCATGTATACTTTATCAAAGTAATACTTTTCACCATTTTGAAGTATTAAAAAAACTTAACTGAAATAAAAGGTCATTACTTACCCTTTTGTAACCAAAATATTACCATAAAACCCATATAAAGATCACATAACATATATAGGTAACTTGGGACATAAACATACTTAAGTGGAATAACCATACGGTCGACTTCCACACATATCACTTAATGGAATAACCATATGGCCGACTTCCATACCCAATGCATTTGAGGTTATAACATAACCACCCATCCTGGTATTCACGGCACCACCTGTCACATGGTTTATCATGTAACCACCCGTCAAATGTCCAAGTACCATTATAAAATCATGAGACATAAAAAAAATATAATGGAAAGAAAACATTTCCACACTTTGATCACAATATATCACTTAAATATATTTACATAACAATTCCATTATAAAAACCATTTTCAATACCAAAATACATAAAATAGTATATGGTATTTATTTCATTTTAAAAACATTACGGCTTGTTGAGGAAGCCAAATACCAAATAATACTCGCGGCGGCGGAAAAGGTCATTGTCACCGCGTATGTTAAAAGAAACATTCCTTTTTTCGTTTAGTAAAATGCTTCGTATAAAAAAAATCTTTTTGAATAAAATTAAATGTCAAAGGGGTTTATACACCGTATAAATGAAAGTTGTGTATAAAAAAAATATGCCTCAATGAAAGGAGATTGAGACGAAGTCCCTTAAAAAGATCATTTTTTAAAATAAAATAGATCTATTATGTGTATTCACTATAAGTACACATTAATAAAGTAAAAATACAATATAGGACATAATAATATCATGACATAATTTGAAAGTAGGAGATTAACCCAAGTAATGGAAATTGGGTTAAGAAGTTCCCTTACCTCGGGTCCGACATGACTCGATCATTCATTAACGTCCTGAATAATAATCATGAGTTAATTTATACTTTCTTAAGAACCTTTTTCAACTTCATTATTACATTTATATCACTTATTACCATGTTATAAACATTATTTAATCATTTAAGTTAATAATGTTTTATTTTTCTATATTTGGTTCTTAAGTCAAAAGTGGACTTCTTACAATTACATGTTGTTCGTGTGGTCAAAGGTTCATTATATCCAAGATGATATTCCTGATTTTAATATCATATATATCATATATATCCATCATATACATGTATTTATAATATTACATAATCATTTATAGGTAAGAAATTTAATGCACCGTTCATGGAGATGGTAAGCCATACGTATGTGTGAACGCTACTTTCATTTCTAGGTCATATTAATGGAATTTAAACTAAATGAGAGATGTTTATATTTTAATTCCAGAATTATATTCATCATTTAGATGTAACATACATCATTTATATACATTATATATATGTAATTATAATAGTACATTACATTTGGGGATAAGAAATGAAATGCACCGTTCATGGAGACGGTAAGTCGTACGTACGCATAAACGCATCTTTTATTTCTATCTCATACTTTAATGGAAATAAATTACAATAATATAAAGGTATATTATAATTCCAGTATAAAATCATATATAATAACTTTAAAAACATCCTTTATACGTCCCACATATGGCATTAACGAATCAAAACAATTTGAGGGGGTGGTAGTCCCCACTTCCTAAAATGGAGATATCGTGTATACCAATAATAGAAGCCATAATGGTATGACATAAATGAAAAATACATAATCTTAAGGAAAACATAAACATATTATATATCATATATAAATATAGTGACATCTTCATGGCCACCTTTGAAGGAGTTAGATGAATATTGAACAATCATCGTTTCGTGAGGCAAAAAATTCGCCATCCACAGAAACAGTATGTTATTTAACCATTAGATGTAGGTGTGTGTATGTGTAGCTATAATTATTCTTAAAACAAATTCCTAGTATATTTAAGATACTGTATTTGTTACAAAAGAAGTTAATAAAAAGAATTTATGGGGTTGGAGAAGCAAAATAAAACAAAAGAACCCAAGGGAAAACACTACCTTTAAATCGGGTAACTCTTTTTGATTTGAGCTCAAAGGATTCCTTGGGAAGACTTCTGCCCAAAGTGAGGCATCAATTAGTAAGAGAGGTATGTGGAGAGACAAAATTGGCAGGGGTTGGCCGAGCCACAGGCTTTGGAAGTGTGGGTAAGGTGGTAGAGGTGGGGGCCTTTTATAAGAGGAGAGGAGGGGCACTCTTGGAAAGTAATGAAATGTTACTTTATTTTAAAATTCGTTTCGGATTTAAAAGGTCCCACATTGATATAATTCTAGGATAAAGTGATAAGGGTTCTAAATATACCCATCCAATATGTTTTTGACAAGTGTAGGTCTTAGATTTTACATTATCTTTTCATTTTATTTAAATCGTTAAATAATGAAGTAATCGTTGCATCATCATGGTGTCATAAATATTTTAATTTATCTAATGTCGAAAAATTATAGACAAATTTCATGATGTATGAAATCTTATTTTATTTCTAATTAATATTTATAGTCAAAAAAATGACTTGTATAACCCCACTTAAAAATTGGATTAGTAAAACTACTCATGTTTGTGACATTTTTACTTTAACATTAAATAAAAAGATATTAATGTCATTTTCCTTCCAAAGTGGCTTCATGGGGTCCCCAAGTTTACCCATGAATTGTCTTGGTCGGCCATGACACATCCAATAATGGTAGGACAAGTTTCATGTTCATTTCATATTATTAAAACATTATTCTTACCTTAAATTACACTAATTGCCTCTAATCGCGATTAAAAACATAAAAGTTACTATTGACCAAAATATTATTTTAATCCCATTGAACCACATTTTACTTCTTAATGACAACCATGTATGTCAGATTTTTGAAATTCAAACACAGAGGTGGTAAAATTTCATTTAAACGAAAAATCAGTTTTTTAAGTACCACTTAGTTGTTTCACTATTCATCAAAAATTGATGTTTTCCAGAAAATTACCAAAACGTCGTCCTAAGTTATATTTGAGATTACGAATTCAAAAATGAAGTCTATTTTACAAAATTCGTAACATATAAGTTGCATTAATTAATTTAATAATTAATTCCCGCTATCAGAGCAAATAGCGTGTTTTTATGAAACAATAAGTATCAAAAGATTGACACTAGTTTTACTCCGATTTCAAAGTGAAATTAATTCCAACGACCACTATTAGATTAAATGGTAAAAATATATTCTAATTGGAAATTAAAACCAATTAAAATGATAATCTAATCATATAAATAAATTATATTAAAAAGATGTTTTGAGTTAAAATACAACATTTTACACTATTTATTAAAAAATGAACTTTATCAGAAAAATACCAAAAATTTACACAAAGTAAATTTTGATGTCCTGATTCTAAAGAAGATTTTTATTTGGTCCACAATAATGTATAAGAGTGACCAAAACTATATTTCAATAGGGTTATCCATCAAAAGTCGATAGTTCGACCTTTTAGTGAATATTAGAGTATTTATGCCTAAAATTGAATTCCTTTCTTATTCTAAGCATTTATCCTTTATTGGATAAACGTAAAAAAAATTAAAAAACATATATAATCATATATTAGTTATTTCTATTCATTCCTTCCGATACAACGGATACGTATTAACAACCATTTAAAATAATATTATTTTATTACTAGTGTACAATGTAAGATTTCAAAGAAACTCTTTTTTGCGTATCGGGTACACTATCGAACATAGAAACCCATTTAAAGTAAAATTAAAATTTAATTCACAAATATTAATAAATATGAAAATGATTTATTCATTATTTACCTGGGATGTTACATCCTTCCCTCCATTTGGGAATTGCGTCCAATCAATTTTATTCACATATCAAAATAAGTGGGGCAATTTATCCATCATAGCATTTTCAGATTACCACGTTGCCTCTTCAACCATATGGTTTTTCCACAAAAAATTTACCTGGTGAATTACCTTATTTCGCAACACTTGCTCTCTTCAGTCAAGAATCTGGACTGGTTGTTCTTCATGAGAGAGATTCTCTTCCAACCGAACTACCTTTGGGCTCAAAACATGAGATGGATCTGAAATATAATTTCTCAACATCGAAACATGAAAAACATTGTGTACCAGAGATAAAAATGGAGGTAATGCCACTTGGTATGCAACTGACCCAACTCGCTCCAGAATTTCATATGGTCCAATGAACCTTGGACTCATCTTTCCTTTCGTACCAAATTGCATCACACTTTTCCATGGTGAATCTTTGAGAAAAACATGATCACCTACCTCGAATGATAGATCCTTCCTCCGGTTATCCGCATAACTTTTCTGCCTGCTCTGAGCTATTATCATGTGTTTCTGAATCAACTAAACTTTTTCTGCCAAATATTCTATCAATTCTGGTCTAATCAACTTCCCTATACCCACTTCATCCCAGAAAGCTGGAGTTTGACACCACTTCCCATATAATGCCTCAAACGGTGCCATATGTATACTAGAATGAAAACTGTTATTATATGAAAACCCATCCAATGAAAGATGTTGGTCCCAACATCCCTGATAATCCATAGAACAAGATCATAGCATATCCTCCAAGGTCTGAGTAGTTCATTCTAACTGCCCATCTGATTGCAGATGAAAAGCTGTACTAAAATTTAATTCAGTACACAATGACTTCTGAAGGCCTTTCCAAAAGTTATTAGTAATCTTGGGATCACGATCAGACACAATAGAGAGGGGAACTCCATGTAACCTGACTATCTCTTTACGATACAATCGAGAAAGTTATTCTAGAGAGAATGTATCTCGAATAGGAAGGAAATGAGCAGATTTAGTCAAGCGATCAACAACAACCCAGATTGCATTATTACCTTGAGATGTCTTCGGTAATCCCACAACGAAGTCCAAGGATATATTCTCCCATTTCCACTCTAGTACTGGTAATTGTTGAAGTATCCATTTCTGTAACTGCCACTCTGCTTTAACCTGCTGATAATTAAAACACTTCACAGTAAAATCAGCAATATCTCTTTTCATTCCATCCCACCAGTAATACTCCCGGAGATCTCTGTACATCTTAGTACTGCCGGGATGAACTGAAAACAGGGAACTATGAGCCTCACATAACAACTCACCTTTAAACTGTGAATCACCAGGCACACACAATCTCTTCCCAAATCTCAAAACACAATCATTATAAATTTTGAATTCATGCAACTTACCCTTCTGAACCAGCTCAAACTTTTTCTTCAACTCATTCTCTTCCTTCTGTGCTTGCATAATTCTATCTGATAGAGAAGATTTCACTGATACCTGAAACAAAACAGAAGGAAATCCTGCACCAACAACTTCTTTTCCAATGTTCATCAAATCCTTAACCAGAGGATCACGTTCCAAACACAACATTTTTAATTAAGCATTACTTTTTCGACTCAGAGAATCAGCTACTTTAATTTCTTTTCCTGGATGGTAATGAATTGTACAATCATAATCCTTGATTAATTCTATCCATCTCCTCTGTCTCATGTACAATACATTCGGAGTGAATATATACTTTAAACTTTTGTGATCAGTATATATTTCACATTTTACTCCAAACAAATGATGCCTCCAAATTTTTAGAGCAAAAACTACAGCAGCTAATTCCAAATCATGTGTACGGTAATTTCCTCATGAGTTTTCAACTGACGTGAAGCATAAGAAATTACATGATCATTCTGCATAAGGACACAACCAAGTCCATTCAATGAAGCATCACTGTAGATAACAAACTCACCATTCCTGGAAGGAAGTGTCAAAACTGGAGAATTCACCAATCTTCTTTTCAACTCCTGAAAACAATCATCGCATTCTTTTGTCCAGATAAACATAACACCCTTCCGAGTTAGCTTAGTCATTGGAATAGATTACCGTGAAAAATTTCTAACAAAACTTCGGTAATATCCTGGAAAACCAAGGAAACTATGAATCTCAGTTACATTTGTGGGTCTTGTCCATTCTTCAACAACATTTGTTTAGCAGGATCAAAAGTTATGACGTCATGTGACCAAGGAAAGAAATTTGTTGCAACCAAAACTCACACTTTCTGAATTTTCCATACAATTTATTTTCTTTTTAGGTTTGATAAATAACCCTTAAATGACTTTCATGCTCCTCATTACTTTTAGAAAACACCAAAATATCATCAGTAAACACAACCACGATTTATCACCTGAGTCAAACAAGCCATCACTGCAACAAACTATTCAATTCTGATTCTGACCATCTCAGGATGCCAATTTAGAAGTTCATTTCGATCTGTATACCTTACTAGCACAACTTCCATGTTTCCTCTTCAAAAAACCATTCTAAACACATAGCAATCTTAGTATAAGCAACATGGTAATCTGTAAATTCTATACCAATTAAATTTGACCATAAAAAAGTATTTTTGGATAAACATTTAATATTATTCTAACTCCTAATGTTATCTAAACCGACCTCTGATACCAACTATAAGGCCCCGGCCTTAAACCTTAATTAATATTGAATTATATGAATAATTCACATTGAGTATTTTTTCAGGTTTATAGTTTTAGAGAATTAGCACATAACTATTACATCTCAAAATATTACATAGTAGAAAATTCTACTAAGTTTCCAAAAAATAAAAACTCTTAAAAAGAAACATGTCTAGTTTAATGTTTTCGATAGCATGACTTTTCCTTGATCCCAACCTTGACCCTATTCCAGTTTATGTCCTGTGAAAAACATTTCAAAAACATGGGGTGAGAATAAAAAGCTCAGTATGGGAAACACAAACAATGAAAACTGTTAGTTTTTCAAAACAATATGCAATCCATGTATACTTTATCAAAGTAATACTTTACACCTTTATGAAGTAGTAAAAACTCTTCAATGAAATAAAAGATCATTACTTTCCCTTTTGTAACCAAATGATTACCATAAAACCCATATAAAGATCACATATCATATATGGGTAACTTGGGACATAAACATACTTAGGTGGAATAATCATACTTTCGACTTCCACACATATCACTTAATGGAATAGCGATACGGCAGACTTCCATACCCAATGAGTTGGAGGTTATAACGTAACCACCTTTCCTGGTAATCACGGCACCACCCATCATATGGTTTATCACGTAACCACCCGTCAAATTTCCATGTACCATTATAAAATCATAAGACATAAAAAAATATAATGGAACGAAAACATTTCCACACATTGATCACAATATATCACTTAAATATATTTACATAACAAATCCATTATAAAAACCATTTTCAATACCAAAATACATAAAATAGTATATGGTATTTATTTCATTTTAAAAAAATTACGGCTTGTTGAGGAATCTAAAGACCAAATAATACTCGCGGCAGCGGAAAAGGTCATTGTCACCGCGTACGTCAAAAGAAACATTCCTTTTTTTTGTTTAGTAAAATGCTTCTTATAAAAAGATTCCTTCTGGATAAAATTAAAAGTCAATGGGGTTTATACATCATATAAAAGAAAGTTGTGTATTAAACAAAATATGCCTCAATGAAAGGATATTGAGACGAAGTCCCATACAAAGATCATTTTTTAAAATAAAATAGATATATTATGGGTATTCACTATAAGTAAACATAAAGAAAGTAAAAATACAAGATAGGACATAATAATATCATGAAATAATTTTAATGTAGGAGATTAACCCAAATAATGGAAATTGGGTTAAGAAGTTCCCTTACCTCGGTTCCGACATGACTTGATCATTCTTTAACGTCCTGATTAATAATCTTGAGTTAATTTATAATTTCTTAAGAACCTTTTTCAAGTTCATTATTACATTTATATCACTTATTACCATGTTATAAAAATTATTTAATCATTTATGTTAATAAGGTTTTTTTTGTCGATATTTGGTTCTTAAGTCAAAAGTGGACTTCTAACAATTACATGTTGTTCGTGTGGTCAAATGATCATTATATCTAGAATGATATTCATGATTTGGATATCATATATATAATATATATCCAGAATATAAATGTATTTATAATATTACATAATCATTTAGAGGTATGAAATGAAATGCATCGTTCATGCAGACGGTAAGCCATACGTATCAGTAAACGCTACTTTCATTTCTATGTAATATTAATGGAATTAAAACTAACTGAGAGATATATATACTTTAATTCCATAATTATATTCATCATTTAGATGTAACATAAATCATATATATCCATTATATATATGTACTTATAATAGTACATTACATTTCGGGATAAGAAATGAAATGCACTGTTCATGGAGACGGTAAGTCGTACGTACGCATGAACGCTACTTTCATTTCAATATCATAATTTAATGGAAAGAAATAACAATGATATAAATTTATATTATAATTACAGTATAACATCATATATAATAACTTTAAATCCATACTTTATACGTCTCACATATGGCATTAACGAATCAAATCACTTTGAGGGGGCGGTAGTCCGCACTTCCTAAAATGAAGATATCGCAGATACCCATAATGGAAGCCATAAATGTCTGCCATAAATGAAAAATACATAATCTTAAGTAAAACATAAAAATACTATATATAATATATAAATATAGTGACATATTAATGGACACCATTGAAGGTGTTAGAAGAATATTGAACAATCATCGTTTCGTGGGGCAAAAATTCGCCATCCACAGAAACAGTATGTTCTTTAACCATTAGATGTAGTTGAGTGTATTTTTAGCTCGAATTTTTCTTATAAAAACATCCTAGTATATTAAAGATACTGTATTTGTTACAAAATAAATTAATAAAAAGAGTTTAGGGGGTTGGAAAAGCAAAATAAAACAAAAAACACAAGAGAAAACACTACCTTTAAATCGGGTAACTCTTTTCAATTTGAGCTCAAAGGCTTCCTTGGGAAGACTTCTGCGCAAAGTGAGGTTTCAAGGAGTAAAAGAGTGATGTGGAGGGACAAAATGGGAAGGTGTTGGCCGAGTCAAAGGCTTTCGATGTGTGGGTAAGGTGGTAGAGGTGGGGGCCTTTTATAAGAGGAGAAGTGTGGCACTCTAGGAATGTAAAGAAGTTTTACTTTATTTTAAAATGAGTTTCAGATTTAAAAGGTCCCACATTGATATAATTAGAGGATATGGTGATAAGGGTTCGACATATACCCATACAATTTGTTTTTAACAAGTGTAGGTCTTAGATTTTACAATATCTTTTCATTTTTTTTAAATCGTTAAATAATGAGGTAATCACTGCATCATCATGGTGTCATAAATAATTTAATTTATTTAATGTCTAAAAATTATAAAACAAATATAATGATGTATAAAATCGTTTTATCTTTCTGATTAATATTTATAGTAAAAAATATGACTTGTATAACCCCACTTACAAATTGTTTTAGTAAAACAACTCATGTTTGTGACATTTTTACTTTAACATTAAATAAAAAGATATTAATGTCATTTTCCTTCCAAAGTGGCTCCATGGGGTCCCCAATTTGACCCATGGATTGTATTGGTCGGCAATTACACATTAAATAAGGGTAGGACATGTGTCAAGTTCATTTCATATTTATAAAACAGTATTCTTACCTTAAATTACACTAATTACCTCTAATCGCGATTAAAAACAAAAAAGTTATTATTCACCAAAAAATTGTTTTAATCCCATTGAACCACATTTTACTTCTTAATGACAACCATGTATGTCGGATTTTTGAAATTCGAAACACAGAGGTGGTAAAATATGATTTGAACAAAAAATCAGTTTTTTAAATACCACTTAGTGGTTTCACTATTCATCAAAAATTGATGTTTTTCAGAAAATTACCAAAACATCACCCTAATCTATATCTGATATTCTGAATTCAAAAATGAATTCTATTTTACAAAATTCAAAACATATAAGCTTCATTAATTAATTTAATAATTAATTCTCGTTGTCAGAGCAAATAGCGTGTTTTTATGAAACAATAAGTATCAAAAGATTGACACTAGTTTAAGTCCGATTTCAAAGTGAAATTAATTCCAACAACCACTATTGGATTAAATGGTAAAAATATATTCTAATTGGACATTAAAACCAATTAAAATGATAATATAATCATATAAATAAATTATATTAAAAAGATGTTTTCAATTAAAATATATCATTTTTCACTATTCACTAAAAAATGTACTTTATCGAAAAAATACAAAAAATTTATACAAATTAAATTTTGATGTCCCGATTCTAAAGAAGAGTTTTATTTGGTCCAAAAGAATATATAAGAGGGACCAAAACTATATTTATATAGGTTTCACCATCAAAAGGTGATAGTTTGACCTTTTAGTGAATATTAGAGTACCTATGCCTAAAATTGAATTCTTATCTTATTTTAAGCCATTATCATTTATTGGATAAACGTAAAAACATTTAAAAAACATATATAATTATATTTTAGTTATTTATATTCATTTTTTCCAATAAAATGGATACGTGTTAACTACCATTTAAAATAATATTATTTCATTACTAGTGTGCAACGTAAGATTTCAAAAAAACTCTTTGTTGCGTATTGGGCATGCTATCGAACATAGAAACCCCTTTAAAGTAAAATTAAAATTAAATTCAAAAATATTAATAAATATGAAAATGATTTATTCTTTATTTACCTGGGATGTTACATATATATAATTATATATATGATATTATTAAATTCTATCATGATAAAATATTACATACCTTCTTTCTATGATGATCATTGAATAATGAAAACATTACCCATGCATACGTATGAAACCCCATATCTATAATTGTAATATAATTCATTCCCCAAAACAGTATTCATTATTGGTGCTAAATTTATTATTTATGTATAAATATTATTAGTATTTCATTATTAATTTATTGGATATGTTGAAATATTCAATTCATTGACCATATTATTCTTACAAGATACATTTTTGAAACATATTATAAATATTTTTAAAACATATAACTTAAACATAATTGATTAATTAATCATATACCATATCATAGTTGGTGAAATAAAAAAGGAAAATAAACACTTAAGTTTTTAATAATCGAAAAATAATTTTCCCATATGAATATTTTTATTAGGATAATTAACATATGTGACAATTTTTACACTATGTAAGGGACTCCATCTAAATTTCCATTCAAATAGACATATTTTTAATCTATGCACTTATATTTTTTTAAATATTTTATATAAATCCCCCTTGAAATTTGATATCACGAATTAATAAATTCTCCTGGTATTTAATGGTTTTTTTCATAATTCATTCAGGGGATTTATAATTCAAATACTTCCATCTTTCTAAAATAATTTTATTTTTAAAACATTATATTTTAATTTTTTCCCTTCAAAATCAACATTTTATGTGACCATGTTATTAAAATTATTTTTTGAATATATTTATAATGAAAAAAATGTATTACAATTTAAATATTATTTATATTATTACCTTATTTTCAATGGTCAGAAAAAGGTATATTTTTACATGATTTATAAATAACATTTTCAAAAATGAAAAAAAGGAATGTTGTATTTTTAACATAAAATATGACACTACCTTTTTCAACCCCATGGATATTATTTGATTTAAATTATCCTTTACAAGATTCAATATTTTCATCAAATAAAAACCAACATTTCCTTATGTCTATATTGTTTTATTGATGGGGTATTATTAAATGTATTTTTTATTTGGATATCCTAATGTGATTTTTATATAATCATAGAAGTGTTTTTCAAATTGTTTATAGTGAAAAATATAAAGAGTATTATTTTACTCATGATTTGGTTCATTGAAATTATATAAAATGGGTCTTCCTAGATAGCGTTGGGTGAGCCTATTAAATCTTATATGTTTGGTTTTCTCAAGTACAACATCAATTCATTTGGGAATGATTAATTTCGTTAAATTTTTATATAGGATATCTGCCATGTGGTTATTCTCAATTGAAATTATTTTGTAACTGTACTATAAGGGTTTTATGGAAAGATATATAAAGGATACAATATGATATTTTTTTTTATTTCTAATGAGTTTTTTTGTGAAACATTTTTGTCAAAATTATATAAATGTTATATTAAAAAAGTAATGAAAATAACGTTTATGGGTAATATTTTTTTTTTTTTATTAAAAAATCATATAATTTCATGTTTTCTCTGAAATAGTGGTTTTATTTATTATTTTTTCCCTTACTTGGATTTTTGTTCTCATACAAAATTTTTTAAATATTTTTCATTGGATTTAATAATGGGTGACATAAATTAAGACGTCAAGTTTATTATCAATAATAGTTTTAATTCTTCAATATCATGAAATATGTTCTGAATTAAAACTCAATATTATATAATATATAAGTTCAGTTCCTTATATTTATACTTTTATATATGTATATAAATATAAATTATATATATAACAATATAAATAATAATAATAAATAACAAAATGGAGAAAAATTTTGGAAAATAAATTTCATTAAATTCGTAATATATTACAATAATCCATTATACTCATGGATCATTGTTTAAAAAACATTAAAATAAAATATTATTTCACATTATTATATATAATATTTGGAAATAAGAAAACAACCAAAATTACATCAATAAATTGTATTTTTTAAAAGAAGTTGTTTTTTTCCCATTAATAAAGATGATAACAACTTTGAACTATAGAACAATAATTAAAACATTTAGAGTTTTTCCTTGGGGTTTCCAATATAATATATTCACATCAACTCTCCTTATAATTTTCCATATCTATAATCATTAAAATAATTTTTCAATCCTTGAAAAAAATATAGTCATCAAAACATCCATATAAAACTCATCTTTATCAATAATTTATTTTTTATTTGCTGTTGACCCCAAAATATACTTGTTGTTGTTATTAGGGTTTCATCACCACCTAGCTAAAACAATTTTAAAATTAGAATCCATTTACTCAATTCCCTCATCTAGATGAAATTATTGATAAAAAAATTGTATTATATAGTTCTTCACAATCTATTCTGTGAGAGTTCGTCAATGTAATCAATCATGTGCAATGATAAATAAAATATTCTCAAAAAAAATATGAAGTAAAATAAATCTAAATAAAAAAATATTAAATATCGATTAAAATAATAAAATATATGAAAACTCACATAAGAAAAAATATTATTAATCATTTTTATAGTATTTTATAATTAAATAGTACATGTTACTAATGTATTTATTATTAGCATTAGAATATATTAATAAGAGGTCATATATGTTGGTTAAAAATTTATAACATCCAATTCATAATACTGTAACATTGAATTATTTCATTCACATTGATGGATGGTTGAATAAAATGATAAACTAACTTTTAAAGATGAAAATTATTATTATATTTTCTCATATACATATAATAGGATTTTATTTCAATGATTTTATAATAATTTTTATTTCATGTTAGAAAATATTATATCATTGTATAACATGCATCAAAAAGGAAATAATTTTTTTAAAAATGTGTAACACCCACTGTTAAAATTGATGATACATAATAATTGATTATTTATGTCATGACCCATCCCTCGGGGCATGTGCCGTGACTACCCCAAGCCCGCCTTCTATAGGCCCGTGGATGGAGACTATCACCAAATGCATAAATCCCTAAACTAGAATGGCATTGCCTTTAAAACTTGAAAATGTACACAACAGAGTACGAGATAGAAGAAAAAAACTGTGTAAAACTATATAAAAGGGTGATGAAAGTAGAGGGTCCGGAATACAAGCCCAATAGGAAACTACAAGTACAACAGCAAACAAGTACAACTGAAAAGGACAAAACAACTAAAAGGTGAAGAGAAATTCCTGGATCGTCCACCAAGGATCCTACCTAAATGATAGGTACAGATAGCCTCCTAAGCAATCCATGTCAATTGGTTTCCTCCATGTGCCGACACATCCTATGGGCCACATCCAAGTACCATCCATTCCAGGTACTCTCAGCCTCAGTCAGTGCTTTCTGTCGTCTGCAAACAATACAATGAGGTGTGATAAAAGTCCATGCAGGGGTGAGTATAATGATACACAGTAAGGAACCTGAGACCCTCATGGTCTCACTAAATCAACAAGGTTAAACCACAAAGTATGAAATCAACAGATAACCCCACTTAGGTATATTCCCATACATATACCTAAGTTATCATGTAATCCATCTCAATCAGGAGGTAAATACAAAAAGTTACTCACTCAGCTCAACCATGATTTTATTCTATGGATAGTATCAAATAACATCCCCAATCACATTGTCGAAACATCCACTACTGGAGTACTCATCCTCTATCATGTACAGTGGGCCTACTGTACATCCATGGGTCACGCTTCGATATTCCCGGGGAAAAGTCACTGACTAGACACACAGAAAGGGACGAGTCCGAAGAAGTTGTCGGATAACCCACTACCCAACCCAGATGAAGAGTATACCCTTAGTGGTCGTCGGGTAACCCACTCCCTGCCCAGATGGAGGATAAAACATAAGATTTCGTTGGGTAACCCACTGCTCAGCCCAGTTGAAGGGTAAACCCTAAGGTGAACAGGTAACCCATTGCCTAGTCCAGCTGTAGGGTAAAACCTAAGAGGTTGTCGGGTAACCCAATTCTCAGCCCTGCTGGAGGGTAAACCCTAACAGTAAATGGGTAATCCACTACCCAACCTAGCTGGAGGGTAAACCCTTAGATCAATGGGTAACCCACTACCCAGCCCTGTTGGAGGGTAAACTCGGAACTAGTATGATATCTCTGCACTATGCTCGGACGTCTCCGGGAGGATCCACTCCACGAGCTACATGTCGATACTACAACTATCAAAACATCCCAAATAGTTATGTCTCAATGTTCCACCACATCATAGAGGTATCAATGCAATAGAGGGCGCATCAATCAGACGCATGGTCTATGAGTTATTAGCCTTTTAGTCCCAGTGGCCCAGTTGGATTTTTGTACGATCCAACCTGACTATATCTCAACTTTACCCTGAACTCTAGTGGGGTATACTCAAAGGGACAGTCGCACTACAAGAAAACCAGTTCCACTAACAAGTCACTAAACGGTCGCCTGGTGCCAATGATATGGCCAAAAAAGTAAAGGGTCAGTAGCGGGCCCGGGTCCTAGCTGACCCGGTTAGACCGACGTGGCCGAACCTAGTTTGGGCTGACCCAGTCTGGGTCACCCCAGCCTGAACCATTGGGTCTATCCCGACCCATTGTGTGGGCCAGCCTGTTAGGTTCTGCTCGGCCCACTGGGCCCAGCCCAGCGGGCCGCATGGACGGTTCAGGAGGCCTACTCGGCCAAGGTGCTACGAGGGACGATGCGGGCTGGATCAAGAGGTCGACGCAACCAGGGCACCAGGCTAGCCCATAGGCGGCCGCATAGGTGAATAGGTGGGACATCGGGTGGTTGGGCAGGCTGGAAGGTGTCTGGGTAGGCCAGCATGCGGGCCGGCGGGCAGCTGGGAGGCAGTTCGGCCAGCGCATGCCAGTAAGTCAGGCCGCGGCGCACGAGAGTTGTGGGCGTCCGGGAGGCCGGGAGGTCAGGACGGCTGGGATCAGCGCTGCTCGGGCAAGCGCGGGCCGGAAGGGGTGCGACTGGGGTGGCTCGACCGAATCGGCCGGCGGACGGTGTGGCCAGGTTGGATCAGCCGGAGGGCCACGATTCAGCCCGGAGCACCGAAGCGTTGTGGGGGCGGCGCTTTTTGAGAAGGTCATGGGTAACGCGGTTTTTTTCATTTCCGCCTTCGTCATTATGTCGCCTCATCACCATGCTGAATATCATCACAATCAAGAACGACTGAGGGGTCGGTCCATGTTTTTTTGGAGCTCACCCTCCACGTTTATTGTGGTACTAATTACCTCATCAATAAGTAAGAACATTGAAAAAACTTACATGCAAAAAATTTTTTTTTAACCATTAAATATTATTCAAGGAAAGAATTAACATGTAAATACCCCCTAACTTTTATTGTCAGACATCAACGTTGATGTCATGAGATGAAGACGAAGGAGTTTGTCATTCGTCGCGTCTGACATGCACTTCCAATCCTGCGTTGCATCGGCTCATTGACGAAGATGCAGAAGTCAGTCATCGAAGACATCTCATGACAGATGAATCTTTTAAGAAGAAATCATGGAATGTCGTCATTCTTTATTCTTCATTCGTTGTTGGGAGATGAGGTTCTTCACTGGGAGATTTCTCCCATAACCCCCTCTCCATGTTGCCAACAAAATCAATATACCAACAAAATAATATATGGTAATATCCTATTAATTTTTTGGTATAATATTAAAATTGGTCTAATTAATTAGGTATGCTCCCCTTAATTAATTCAAGTGGTTGGTCCAAGGAATAAATTAGGGGTGGTGAGGAGGCTCTCCCTTATTAATGAGGGAGAGTATATAGGTTTTTCTCTCCTCCCATTAATAGGGGAGTTTAACCCAGTGTGGTCCCCGTGTTATAACCCTTGCGGGAGGTTAGGTTCGAGTGGGCCCCACAACCATAACCTCTCAATGTAGGTTAAGGTGTGGTGGTTACACCTCCAACTTCCATGAAAATATTTTAACCATCGAATAAAAATAAATCCACCCACTTTTTTTTATTTAATTTGAACTCTAAAAACACAAAAACTATCTTTTATTCTCGACTCACTATCGTCTATGTGAAGGTCTCTTTAAACGAATATTGGAACTAGCAGTTCAACAGTTACCTCAGATCTCAATTCTGATCACCAGTTCAAAAGTTAAAAAACGCCACTCACGCATTCATTGTGCATACCCGAAAACATGTTCGGAAAATTATTATCAGTCACCC
Source organism: Viscum album (assembly GCA_963277665.1). Taxonomy (NCBI): domain Eukaryota; kingdom Viridiplantae; phylum Streptophyta; class Magnoliopsida; order Santalales; family Viscaceae; genus Viscum; species Viscum album. The sequence continues at coordinate 261,842,257 of OY728122.1, read as the reverse complement.
TCGACCCATGCCGGTCGAGGTTAGGCTCTGCCTAGGTGAAACACAACCCAACAAACACAACATTACTCCTTGATTTTTAATCCGAGTTACTGTTTATAATTTATGTATTTTTACAATAAAATAATTTTCACTTAATTATTTTATTTCTGGGAAAAAACTGACTTTTTCAAGTGGTCGGCACTGGCAAAAGTTAGTATCTGCATAAATAAATCATGCCCTCATGAATTCAGCGATGGTCTCTTATTTTTATTTCCGAGTTACCATTTTTGAGTTTTAAGCCTTTGAAAAATAAAATAATTTATTTAATTATTTTATTTACGATTATTCCATTTTTGGGTTTTCTCATAGGAGACCTGTGCCGACTAATCATAAGTCATGCCTACGGTAAACCATCCATCCACAGCACAACAGGGCCCTTGGATTTTGAATCCGAGTAACTGTTTAATAGTTATTTCACTTTTTCAGGAATAATGGTTACACGCGTTATCATAATCTTAACAAAACTTCGACGGATCATTCCGGGAAAACGGGACCTTGGAATCGCATGTCGTCAGATTTCGTGTAACACCCCAAGAATTCATAGTGTGTTATTTCTTCAAAATAATTCAATAACTTGCACTACACGCAACACCGAGTTCAATTGCACCATGACTTACCAAAAATCCATTCAAAAGAGGTTATGAATAGTATTAACTAAATTTTAATCTCTATATAATCCTTATAATTTTAGAATCCATATTATGAGTATCTTAGACATAATGCAAGAACAAATTCATTTTCAGTATTGCACTTTTATCAACTTTTAACAGTGAACCCTTTTTAAATACAATATTTTAAACTTTTTAGACTAAATGGGGACATTAAAAATTAAAAATGAAACATCCCAAGCTTCCACGATACACTTTCTTAGAATAATACAGTAGCGTGTGTTGTACGCATTTTCGAGTTTTAACACACACCACAACCAATCAAACTAGCCGTTATGAATAGTAATACCTACTTTTTGAAATTATATATATTTTATATTCCAAAATTGACTTCATTTTTGGATTCGGAATATCGAATTTAGCATAAGGTGAAATTTTGGTACTTTTCGAATAACTTTCATATTGTGATGAATAGTGAAAATTACTAAATTTTAATTAAAAAAAACTTTTTTAAATCAAATAATTAATAGTGATAAATTATGAATTTGAGTGGTTTTAATGTATATTTAGAGTATATTTATACCATTTAATATAAGTTTGGTCATTGGACATAATTTTACAATTAAACCGAACATAAACAAGTGTCAATCTTTTGATAGTTATTATCTCTTAAAAACACGCTTTTTGTTTTGACAGCGGAAATTAATTTTAAATTAATTTCTTTCACTTCTGTGATTTGAATTTATAAAAATGGATTCCATATTTGGAATCAGGATTTTCAAATTGTGTAAATAGGTAACTTTTATTTTTAGACATTTTGAATAATTACTGCGGTAAATATTTTATTTACCATGGTTAAGGGTAAATCTGGTAAAAAAGGGTTAAAAAATAATATTATAATAATACTAAATTACCCAAAAACGTGTCCTAGACTTATTGGTTGATACATGTTAGACCATAGGCATATTTGGGTCGATTTTGGGACCCCATGGTTCCACTTGTAGGTGATAGGGACACTTTATTTTAGTTAAGTTAAAATGAATAAAAAAATGACACAAGCATATATCTTTTAGTAAAACATTTTTTACATAGGGTTATATATGATGGATTTTAGATTATAAATATTAATTAGAAATATATAAAGATTTCCTACATAATTATATTTTATTTATAATTTTTAGACATTAAATAATTTAATTTATTTATGACACAATGATGATGAATTAATTACTATAATAGTGAACAATTAAAATAATTGATATTATAAATACCCAAATAAATATAATATGAAACTTTTAATGAATTAAACTAATTTTCTAGGATAATATGATATATTAGGATTGATTTAATTAACTTTTTTCTAAGTAATCATTCTTTTATGAATTTCAAAAAAATCAACTATTGAATAGTGTCAAAATTTACATAAAAGAGTTTTTAAACCAAATATTATATTATTAATTGATATTAAATTCCAAAAAATCTAATGTTCGTCCAAGAGACTTATATCATGATATTTGTACCATTAATGGACCACATGGGTGTCTCTTGGATGTATATGTTATGTTTATTAACCGTATAATATAAAAATACAAAGAGACATTGTAAAAGTGAATCTAATTAACTTAGAGTTAATACTTAAATATAAGGTTAATATAAGTACCCAAACCTGTCTAAATTCTATTGGTTGAGTTTTTTTCTACCTATAACCACCTTAATCTTTGAATAATAAACTTTGGAGCCATTAGAAACAGAATATGAATTTAATGTAAACTAATATTTCTAGCTTTTCCAAAGGTGCCCCTCACCCCTCTTAAAAAAGGGCACTCGTCCTTCTCATTTTTTCAAACCTTCAAAACCTTTTGGTTCGGCAAAACTCTGCCCAAATACTCTCCCAACTTCCCTCACTACAACCTAGAGGCCTTAGTTTGATCATAAATCCAACCTAAGGATCCCTTTTGATCAAATCAAAAGGAAGAACCCGAAGATGAGGTAATGATTTCACCACCCTTTTCCAAGTTCCTTTCTTCTTGCACTTCTTCTTCCTTTGTTATTACCATTATAAAATAATAAATCCAGTATCATATATATACTATGATGTTATTATAAATATGGTACAACCATATTCATTATTCTATCCACCCTTTGAATAACATGTCACCATACGTGCGTACGTACGGCTTACCGTCTCCACGTCGTGATGTAATTGTTATTCAATATATTATTATTTGGATAGGTATAATAATAATATGTAACTCATGTAAATAGTAAATATAACATGTTAGTTATTCTGTATATATGATATAACAACCATTTATATATTATTTCAAAAGAATGATATTGTCGCTCGTGCGTACGTACGGACTACCGTCTCCACGAACGCGATGAGATTCATTCTCCATCATATCCATTCAAGTATAATTATCATTTTATGATTTAAAAATGATGTTTAAGGACTTGATATCATTATGGATATGAATAATATACAACCTATCCATTACAAACATGGCTTACAAAACAAAACATATAAAAGAAAACAAGTAAGTTAACACCCGAAACAACGATAATACTAAGATATTATTATCAAATCAATATTAAAAGATCATATATAATATCATATTAATGTATATGATTCTTGTATAATTTAATAACAATTATTTCACCATTATACCGGATGTTAACCTACCCCAACCAAGGAAAAGTACAAGGTAATGTTTTTTCATCTCACTCCTTATTCCCGTGAGATTCATGTCATATTGCCACCATCACCTTTTGTGTGGTGTATGTACTGACCATAATTATATTCTTTGTGTAATACAATCTAATTTATGTGTATTTACATATTCATTGTATGATACCTCTTTAATGGGTTGTATGTTTCATAAGTTACCAAATTGGTAAGGGTTATTTCACAATATCTTCATTATCCGAGGTTGTTTATACGTAATAATCTACTGGGATCTCTTTATCATCCACATCCATGTTTCTTAAAAATGTATTTTAAAACATTTTTACTATTTAAAAGAATATGGGTTAAAGTCATTTATACCCTTGTTTGACTTTTTATAAGTGGTTTATAAAGGAATCTTTCCGTCGTTTTCCAAACAAGGTGCTTTTTAACCTTTTCGACAGAATTAAGGTAAGAATGTTTTTTTAACTTATACGGCGGGTGCGGTTATTTTCCGCCATTATAAAATCGTCGAAGCTTCCCTTACAGGATTATAAAAATATTTTCAAATTTAATGTATTATTTTATAATTATGTTACATTTAAAATGATTTCAAAAAAAGAGATATTTCTCTAAAATAGTTTTGATTTCATCTATGTCAACATCCTTTGATGGCTTTAAAGCTTATTTGAAGTTGATTTATTATGATACAAAACATCCATATTTTATTGAAGTTTTTGTGATATTTTTGATTGTGGATAAGCTATTCTTATGTCACTCATGGTTTTTGTTTAAAGTATTGACATTTCATAAGTTATTTTTAATCTGAATGTTTATGTTAAATTTCAACCTTTCATTCAGATGAATGTGTTAGACAAGTATGTTCCGGGTTGGGTACCGGTAAAAGTAAGCCCTCCGGTTTGGTCTCCGGTTATTAGAGGAACTCCAGTTTGGTCTCCGGTTATTAGAGGAACTCCGGTTTGGTCTCCGATTATTAGAGGCACTCCAGGTTGGTGTCCGGTTATTAGAGGCACTCCGGGTTGGGTTCCAGTTACAGTTACCCCCAAGGTCATGGGACAAGGCCTTGACAAAGAAATTAAAGTTCAGTATTATGTATTCCATCATTATGAAAATGGTTATTGATTTTGCATGTGATTATTCGATTAGTAGAATATCCATGTGAATAAGTAAATGGGATTATTTCATTTTATTTATGCCATACTATGTAGAATGTTCAAGTTTTAAAGGCTTTTGTTTTAGTTATACATTGCCTTAAATTTTTATTCTTATTTATGAAAGTTTCAGCTATATTGTTATCCTTACTGGGCATTTGATCTCACCACTTTTCTATGTTTTATTTTTCCCAGGAAGTGAAGAAGTAAATTATGAATGACCTACAGGGATATTATGTGGGGATATGAGTGTGGATTATGGAGACAATATGTTGTTGAAGTAGTTTTTCATTTTATGATGTAATGTAAGACATATGAATATATCTAGTGTTTCCAAGGCTACTAAACCAATCGGTCTTTCGAGATTTGATCTTTCTTGTGATCATGCCAATGTTATGTAATAATGCACCGACTCTGGGCAACTAGGGTTGGGGCGTTACAGTTGGTATCAGAGGAAGTTTAGTGAAAACCTTGGAAGCTAGATTTAGATAAACTCTGATTAGAGAACATAGATTTAAGATGAATTTTGAGGATTAATATAGAAGTACTTCCTAGAATTTTGGTATTGTAGAGATTTTGTGAGTTTTCAAGCAATACATCCCTGTCTGGATACGAGCAGGTAGAGGCGGCTCTGGAACAGATGTACCTAGGTGTAAAACCCGAAAACACAGCATTAAGCTGGACTCGAACGAGAACTGGTGCACGACAACGGGCCTTGTTGCACTCTTGGTTACGACACTCCTGGGGGATATGCTTAGGATAACTCTCATTTTCATTACAAATCATTATGAAGGGATTATGAGTATATACTTCCTCAATAGAGACATTTTTATTATTATGGATTATATCCATAAACTATTTAATTTATGTTATATGTGTCATAAGTTTGGGATTAGGTATTGTTATTAATAAACTAATCTAGTGTATGCCATTGTTTAGAAATGATGCCTAGTCGAAGGAATGAGAACTCCAGCAATGCACATGATACAAAGAGAAAGAAGGATCATATATTTCATGGTCTTAAGCCGGAATTTATAATATAAATAGTCTCGCATGTATTATCATCATATGAAAAAATAATATCATGTGTTGATAAGATATGTAAAGAGTTCAGTAAGTCATATGGCTTTGATGTGAAGCAAGAGAAGAAAAGGATGTAAGAGAGAAAGATGGATAAAGGGAAGAGGGAAAATAAGAATTTTCCCATATGTGATAACTGTGGAAAGAAACACCCTGGAACTTGCCTCAAATGAATGGGAGTTTGTTATATGTGTGGAGGAAAATGGCACAAAGTACGTGACTGCAAGGGTAAGAAAATGGTTTCAAATGTACAATTCTTCATTTGAAAGGAGTTTGGACACTACGCGAACCTATGTCCCAGTCATCATACAATGTCGCAAATGATGCTATTGGATAATAATCATGTTATGATACTACCACAGATGAAGAGGAATGATTAGAGTTATTATGTTGAGTATGTCATTTTAGTGTTGTATCAACAATGTACTTGTTATAATAATTATGGAGTATATAAGGATTGTACTGCAGTACTATTTCATTAAGGACTAGAGATTGCGTGGAACAAAGAAAAGTGACTCAATAGCAGGATAAATTTTTGGAAAATTTTTGGTTGAGAGAAATATAAACCATAATATGGTTCTGATACTCAGGTAGTGATTTTAGAATAATACATGATTGATTTGGATAAATTATATTGGATATTCTTGACTACCTTGAAGCTGATTAATGATTTGTATATTCCATCATCATTGGGGTTTAAAACATTTTTGGATTGATGAAGTATATCCAGCATTCTATATGGAATAAGGGAGCATGAATGTAATCAATAAGGAATATGGTAATTCCGGATTTTCATTATATTAAAAGAATACATGATGAAGGTATTTATATGCTATTATGGGGTAAAAAGGATCTACATTATGTTTACCTTCCTTATAAATGATGGACTGTGAGTTTGGACAAATGTATTTTGGATAGTTCTTGTTTGGATTATTTTGGATTGTCATAAAAGGACAACCCGGAGGTCAGGCGACAACCCGTCGCGTCCGGAAAGGCCGCGAGACTTGAACCCGCAACCGAAGGGCGACAAGGGTGTATCACCTACCACTGGCCCATGAGATGTCCAGGATTAAATAATGTAGTTTTTATTAAAAGATCTTGTAGATGAATTATAAATTCGTTTATTTTGTAACCCTATACGAATAGTGTAAATAGAATTTTTTTACGTTCTATTATCTTTTAGAGTGAAAGATGAGTTTGTGGTAGAAATTTATTGATGGATAAAACTCTAATTATAATGTAAGTATATCTCCTTATGATCTTATCCAATCTCGTAAATAAATTCCTCAATATTAAGAAAAGGAACTTAGAACAAAATTTTTTTCCTAGATGGTACCTTAAATCATCACTAATTTATGGCTTTGGTATTGTTGGCCTTTTCATAGCCATCTTCTCTACCACTCTCCATCAGATAATTGATGGTTAGATTTTTCTTCCATATCCATATTTTCCTACATGGAACCCTAGTATGTGTTATTTTCGGTAATCTTCATTCTTTATACTCTTTATTTTAAATAGAGGCCTCATTAATTCATTTTTTGATGTGGGAGTTCAAATAAGATATTTTGAAACATAAAAAATGTGTTATCCTAATACCCTATGTTTTTTTGAACCGATGGTATTTCAAATCATCATAGATTGATGAATTTAAGGACCTCAATTTTACACTTGTTTGTGATTGATGACCTCAATCACTACATATAAATATTTACATTTTCCCTCCAATTATATGTCTCTAATTGCCACCAATGTTCTCCTAATCGAGATCATAATTTGTTGGTGACCCTTTGATTTCTCTTTTCCTCATATTAAGACTAAATTTTAGTAACCCAATTTCTGATGTTGGTTTTACCACAAATATATTTTCTATTTTCAACCATTTATTTTCGAAGAACAATTTCAAATTGCGAGGACGAAATTTATTGAAGGAGGGGAGAATGTTACCCCCCAAGAATTCATAGTGTGTTATTTCTTCAAAATAATTCAATAAATTGCACTACACGCAACACCGAGTTCAATTGCCCCATTACATACCAAAAATCCATTCAAAAGATGTTATGAATAGTATTAACTAAATTTTAAACTTTATATAATCCTTATAATTTTAGAATCCATATTATGAGTATCTTAGACATAATGCAAGAACAAATTCATTTTCAGTATTGCACTTTTATCAACTTTTAATAGTGAAACCTTTTTAAATAAAATATTTTAAACTTTTTGGAAAAAATGGGGACATTAAAATTTTAAAATGAAACATCTCAAGCTTCTATGGTACACTTTCTTTGAATAATACAGTAGCGTGTGTTGTACGCAACTTCGAGTTTTAACACACACCACAACCAATGAAACTAGCCGTTATGAATAGTAATACCTACTTTTTAAAATTATATATATTTTATATTTCAAAATGGACTTTATTTTTGGATTCGGAATATCGAATTTAGCCTAAGGTGAAATTTTGGTACTTTTCGAATAACTTTCATATTGTGATGAATAGTGAAAATTACTAAATTTTAATTAAAAACAACTTTTTTAATCAAATAATTAATAGTGATAAATTATGAATTTTATTGGTTTTAAAGTATATTTAGAATATATTTTTACCATTTAATATAATGTTGGTCATTGGACATAATTTTACAATTAAACCGAACATAAACAAGTGTGAATCTTTTGATAGTTATTATCTCTTAAAAACACGCTTTTTGTTTGGACAGCGGGAATTATTTTTAAATTAATTTCTTCCACTTCTGTGTTTTGAATTCATAAAAATGGATTCCATATTTGGAATCAGGATGTCCAAATTGTGTAAATAGGTAACTTTTATTTTTAGTCATTTTGAATAATTACTGCGGTAAATATTTTATTTACCATGGTTAATGGTAAATCCGGTAAATAAGGGTTAAAAAATAATATTATAATAATACTAAATTACACTAAAACGTATCCTAGCCTTATTGGTTGATACATGTTCGGCCATAGGAATCGTTGGGTCGATTTTGGGACCCCATGGTGCCACTTGTAGGTGATAGGGACACATTATTTTAATTAAGTTAAAATGAATACAAAAATGACACAATCATATATCTTTTAGAAAGACAATTTTTACATAGGGTTATATATGTTGTATTTTAGATTATAAATATTTATTATAAAGATAAAAATATTTCCTACATAATTTTATTTTATTTATAATTTTTAGACATTAAATAGTTTAATTTATTTATGACACAATGATGATGAATTAATTACTATAATAGTGAAAAATTAAAATAATTGATATTATAAATACCAAAATAAAAATAATATGAAACTTTTAATGAATTAAACTAATTTTCTAGGATAATATTTTATATTAGAATTTATTTAATTAACTTTTTTAGAAGTAATCATTCTTTTATTAGTTTCAAAAAAAATCAACTATTGAATAGTGTCAAAATTGACAAAAAAGAGTTTTTAAAACAAATATTATATTATTAATTGATATTAAATTCCTAAAAATCTATGGATCGGAAAAGAGGCTTATATCATGATAGGAGTATCATTAATGGACCACTTGGGGGTCTCTTGGATGTATATGGTATGTTTATTAACCATATAATATAAAAATACAAAGAGACATTGTAAAAGTGAAACTAATTAACTTAGAGTTAATACTTAATGATAAGGTTAATATAAGTACCCAAACCTGTCTAAATTCAATTGGTTGAGTTGTTTTCAACCTATCCCCACCTTAATCGTTGAATAATCAACTTTGGAGCCATTAGAAACCGAATATGAATTTAATATAAACTAATATTTCTAGCTTTTCCAAAGGTGCCCCTCACCCCTCTTATAAAAGGGCACTCCTCCTTCTCATTTCTTCACACCTTCAAAACCTTTTGGTTCGGCAAAAATCTGCCAAAATACTCTCCCAAATTCCCTCAATACAACCTAGAGGCCTTAGTTTGATCAGAAATGCAACCTAAGGAGCCCTTTTGATCAAATCAAAAGGAAGAACCCGAAGAAGAGGTAATGATTTCACCACCCTTTTCCAAGTTCCTTTCTTCTTCCACTTCGTCTTCATTTGTTATTACCATTCTAAAATAATAACTCCAGTATCATATATACACTGTGATGTTATTATAAATATGGTACAACCATATTGATTATTCTATCCACCCTCTAAATAACATGTCACCATACGTGCGTACATACGGCTTACCGTCTCCACGTCGTGGTGTAATTGTTATTCAATATATTATTATTTGGATGGGTATAATAATGATATGTAACTCATATAAATAATAAATATAACATGTTAATTATTCTGTATATATGATATAATAACCATTTATATATTATTTCAAAAGAATGATATTGTCACTCGTGCGTACGTACGGACTACCGTCTCCACGAACGCGATGAGATTCATTCTACATCATATAAATTCAAGTATATAGTTATCATTTGATGATTTAAAAATGATGTTTAAGGACATGATATCATTCTGGATATGAATAATATACAACCTATCCATTACAAACATGTCTTACGTAACAAAACATATAAAAGAAAACAAGTAAGTTAACACCCGAAACAACTATAATACTAAGATATTATTATCAAATCAATATTAAAAGATCATATATGACATCATATTAATGTATATGATTCTTGTATAATTTAATAAAAATTATTTCACCATTATACAGGAGGTTAACCTACCCCAACCAAGGAAAAGTACAAGGTAAGGGGTTTTCATCTCACCCCTTATTCCCGTGAGATTCATGCCATATTGCCACCATCACCGTTTGTGTGGTTTATGTACTACCCATAATTATATTCTTTGTGTAATACACTATAATTTATGTGTATTTACATATTCATTGTATGATACCTCTTTCATGGGTTGTATGTTTCATAAGTTACCATATTGGTTAGGGTTATTTCACAATATCTTCATTATCCGAGGTTGTTTATACGTAATAATCTACTGGGATCTCTTTATCATCCACATCCATGTTTCTTCAAAATTTATTTTAAAACATTTTTACTATTTACAAGAATATGGTTTAAAGTCATTTATACCCTTGTTTGAATTTTTATAAGTGGTTTATAAAGGAATCATTCCGTCGTTTTCCAAACAAAGTGCTTTTTAACCTTTTCGACAGAATTAAGGTAAGAATGGTTTTTTAACTTACACAGCAGGTGCTGTTATTTTCCGCCATTATAAAATCTTCGAAGCTTCCCTTACAAGATTATAAGAATATTTTCAAATTGAATGTATTATTTTATAATTATGTTACTTTTAAAATGATTTCAAAAAAAGAGATATTTCTCTAAAATAGTTTTGATTTCATCTATATCGACATCCTTTGGTGGCTTTTAAGATTATTTGAATTTGATTTATTATGATACAAAACATCCATATTTTATTGAAGGTTTTGTGATATTTTTGACTGTGAATAAGCTGTTCTTATGTCACTCATGGTTTTTGTTTAAATTATTGAAATTTCATAAGTTATTTTTAATCCGAATGTTTATGTTAAATTTCAACCTTTCATTCAGATGAATGTGTTAGAAAAGTATGTTCCGGGTTGGGGACCGGTAAAAGTAAGCCCTACGGTTTGGTCTCCGGTTATTAGAGGAACTCCAGTTTGGTCTCCGGTTATTAGAGGAACTCGGGTTTGGTCTCCAGTTATTTGAGGCACTCCGGGTTGGTGTCCGGTTATTAGAGGCACTCCGGGTTGGGTTATGGTTACAGTTAGCCCCAAGGTCTTGGGACGAGGCCTTGACAATGAAATTAAAGTTCAGCATTATGAATTCCATCATTATGAAAATGGTTATTGATTTTGCATGTGATTATTCGATTATTAGAATATCCATGTGAATAAGTAAATGGAATTATTTCATTTTATTTATTCCATACTATGTTGAAAGTTAAAGTTTGAAAGTCTTTTGTTTTAGTTATACATTGCCTTAAATGTTTATTCTTATTTATGAAATTTTCTGCTATATTGTTGTCCTTACTGGGCATTTGAGCTCACCCCTTTTCTAAGTTTTATTTTTCCCAGGAAGTGAAGAAGTAAATTTTGAATGACCTGCTGGGATATTATGTGGGGATATGAGTGTGGATTATGGAGACAATATATTGTTGTAGTAGTTTTTCATTTTATGATGTAATGTAAGACTTAAGAATATATCTAGTGTTTCCAAGGCTACTAAACCAATCGGTCTTTCGAGATTTGATCTTTCTTTTGATCATGCCAAGGTTATTTAATAATGCACTGACTCTGGGTAACTAGGGTCGAGGCGTTACATTTTGAGGACTCGTAAAATTCCCATATATTTAAAGAAAATACATCAAAATTTTGGACGTTTACATTATCCCCACCTAAGGGATATACATCCACATAATCCATAGCTCAATATAAGGAAACCAATGGGGGTACTGTGAACGCATTTGAGCCTCCCGCTCCCATGTTCTCTCATGGAGGTTCTTGTGTTGTCGACGAACAAGTATCAGAGGTATCAACCTTAAAAAATGGACCTTATCATGTCAATCATAAATCTATACTAGAACTTCTGAAAAATTCTCCCCATTGTCGGCAACCATCTCTCTGTGGTCGATGATGTGTGAAGGGGCGTGCACGTATCTCCTCAGCTGGGATATGTGGAAGATGTTGTGCACCTTCTAAAACTGAGGTGGATGATATAATTGGTATGCCACCTCTCCAACTCTTCTGAGGACCTGGAGAGGTCTAATGAACTTCCGAGATAACTTGCAACCTCATCCAAAAAACCACAAACATCATCAATGTGTGACACATAGAATGATGTGGTCACAATCGTCGAACTCCAGAGGTCTCCGTATTTTGTCAGCTTATGAATTCTTCCTACTCTATATAGTCTTCATTGCCTCCTGGATGATCTGTACTTTCTTTGTGTTATCCTGTACCATCTCTGGTCCCACGAGTGCAGACTCCCCAGGGTTAGTCTAGCACAAATGTGATCATAAATGTTGCTCGTACATTTCCTCAAAAGTTTAAATCCTGATGGTGGAGTGACATATGTTGTTTTTTGCAAACTCTAACAAGGGTAAGTGATCCTCCCAGCTATGAAGGAAGTCGAGGACACAATCACTCTACATTTCCTTGAGGGTCTCAATGGTCTGCTCAATCTTACCATCCGTCTGAGGATGGAAGGTTGTGCTCAAATGAAGTTGTGTTTCGAAAGTCTCCTACAACCCATTCCATAGCTGGGAAGTAAATCGTGTGTCACGGTTGGAGACAATCGAGGAAGGTAATCCATGTAAATTCTAAACCACTTTCACATAGAGGAGTCCCAAGCTCTATAATGAACCATTCTCTTTGATTAGTAGGATGTGTGCAGACTTGGTGAGTCGGTCGACGATCACCCAAATCGAGTCGTGACCCCTAGATGTACATGGAATACCCATCACGATGTCCAATGATATCCCATCCCACTTCTACTCTAGAACCTCTAAAGTCTGAACCAATCCTGTTGGTACCTAGTGCTCTTCCTTCACATGCTAACAAGTGAGGCACCGTGAGACAAACTCTACTACTGCCTTCTTCATACCTGACAACCAGTGATGTGGTTGATGGTCCTAGTACATCTTTGCCACTCATGGATGTACCGCTAGAGGGTATTTGTTGAACTCCCTCAACACATCATCCTCAAGTTTCACTGGTACCATGGTACATCCTCTGATGAGGATGACGTTCTCCCCACCTTTATAAAATCCATCAGGTGCATTTCCTTTTTCTCTAACCAGGGAAAACCCCATCCCAATGCTGTAGATAATCCACAACCTCTTTTCCTAATATAGTTATTCTGAGTGTGAACTGTGGATGTCATTTCCAAACCCAAACAAACATCATAAGGCCTCGATGATGCCACCAATAGATTACAACTAAAACACTCTTCTGGTGGGTCATATCACACCATCGACGTAAGTGGGATTATCAAGTCTCCTCCCAATGGTATCTCCAGATGTGATGGTCAAGTCAATGGGTTTGTCACGACCCGTCCTCGGGGCCCGTGTCGTGACTACCCCAAGCCCGCCTTCCATAGGCCAGGGGCTGGCGACTAGCACCAAGGCGTAAATCCCAATAAAAAGGGAAGGCATTGCCTTTGTAAAGTAAACAATCACACAGAGTACAAGCGGAAGAAGTAAACACTAAGTAAAAACTGAGTACAACAGTAAGTACAGAAAGTAAAAAGGGGCCGGAAATACAAGCCCAACTGTAAAGTACAACTCGAAAGAGAAAACAGAAACTGAAAAGTAAAGCTTCTACGCCGAGCTGTCCACTGGAAATCCCACCAGAAGGGAGGGTACAGATAGCTCCTCTGCTCCTCGGGTCCCGCCGTCCGCTCCGAGTATGTCCCGCCCAGTGGTCCACCTCCGGGTACCGCCTCATCGTCACGTCCACCTCTGGGTACCGTCTCGTCGTGAGGTCCTCCTCCAGGTACCATCTCGTCGTATAGTCCACCTCCAGGTACCGTCCAGTCCTCGAACACTCGGCCTCCGTCAGCACTGCCCGTCGTCTGCAACCAACACAACGAGGTGCGGGGATAGCCCGTGCAGGGGTGAGTATAACGATACTCAGTAGGGACCCCGAGACCCTCGAGGTCTCACTAAACCAACAAGGATAACCACAAAGAAGATCTCAACAGATAACCTCTACTTAGGTATATGCCCATACATATACCTAAGTTATCAAGTAACCCATCTCAATCATGAGAAAACACAAGGATTGTGAAATCAATGGATAACCACTACCCGGGTATATGCCCATACATATACCAAAGTTAGCAAGTGACTCATCTCAATCATGATGTAAACACAAGGTCAAAAGTCTCAGCTCAAACCAGGATTTTCATTATCGAAACCGTAACTACTGAAGAGATCCGTCTCTAGAGTGTACAGTGGTCCTGTCACGACTCCGTGGTACTTCTCACTAACCTAAGACTGATGAGGTACTCCTCCTGTCGAGTACCGCGGGTCTGCGGCCAAGTAACGGGCGCTCCGTCCGCTGTGGATCTGTCGCCAAATACCGGGCGCTCCCCCCAATAGTCTACAGAGGTACTCCTCCTGTCGAGTACCGTGGGTTTGCGGCCAACTACCGGGCGCTCCGTCCGCCGTGGGTCTGTCGCCAAATACCGGGCGCTCCGTCCACTGGGCTAGTCGACCTACTCCAAGTCGAGTCGGTCAAGCAGTCGTCAGGTCTCAGCAGGCTACACGATCTCCGTACTCCGCACGCTCGTCTCCGGGAGGGTCCGCTCCACGACCTACTGGTCGATACTCCAAGTATCTCAAGGTCCCACGAAGAAGTATCTCAAAGGACCGCCTCGTCATAGGGGTCTCAACGCAATAGACGGCGCGTCGATCGGATGCCCGGTCTGTGAGTTATTAGTCTTTTCGTCCCAGGGGCCCGGTTGGTTTCGTGAGCGAACCAAACCCAGCTGTATCTCAACTGTACCCCGAACTCCCATAGGGTATACTCATAGGGACTGTTACTCAACATAATCACCAACGCCGCTGACAGTTCGTCAAACAGACGTCTGGTTTGCAAGATATCAGCTTTTCCGTTCCAGGGGCCCTGTTGGATTTCGGTGCGATCCAACCCGGCCACTATCCATCTGCATACAATTCTCAGGCAGAGGATTCCAAAAGTTCCGTATCGACAACAGGAACTCAACGTCGCAGACGGCGCGTCAATCGGACGCCCGGTCTGAGAGTTATTGGCTTTTTCGTCCTATGGGCCCAGTTGTTTTTTAAGGCAAAACCAACCCGACCGTACTCCACCTGCGTCCAAACCTCGGGCGGAGTATTCCAAAAGATCTTTCTCACTTAGAGGAATTCAGCGAAACAAACGGCGCGTTAATCGGACGCCCGTTCTGTTAGTTATTGGCCTTTCCGTCTCACACCCACCCTGGGAAACTTCCCAGGAGGTCACCCATCCTGATCACTACTCTAGGCCAAGCACGCTTAACTACGGAGTTTTAACTACGTAGGCTCCCGAAAAGAATGGTGCACCTTGAGTATAGTATACTGAAACGACCGTCTCGATCCAAGGATCGCGTTGCCACTGACGGCGCGTCGTTCGAAGGCTCGTAGCTCAAGTTACGGGCGTTTGAACGAAAACCGTCCGAAGACGGGGGGTCCGGGCCTGGGCCGACCCGGCCCGACCCCCCCTGGGAGTTGGCCGCACCGGTTCGACCCGAACCGGGTCAACCCGACCCGGTCCGACCCGGTCCGGTCCGGCCAGGGCGCGGCCCGGCCGGTCGGACCGGCCTGGCCCAGTTCGTCCGAGCGGCCGAACGGCCAAGGCGCCGCGGGGCACCGCCCCCGTGGCCTGGTGGGGCCGCGCCTCCCCGTGGGGCCGCGCTGAGTCGGGACGCAGCTTCAGCTGCGTCCGAGGGCACCGGTCCCGCGCGGCCGCGGGTCCGCGGGTGCCGTCGCCGCCGCGCTGAGTCGCGGCGGCCTGTCCGGCGGCGCGCCGGGGCGCCGCCGCTCCTGGCTCCCGGCGCCGCCGGCGAGTTCCGCGGGCCACCGGGATCGCTCTGGTGGTCCGATTTTGTTCCCGCCAGCACCGCTGCTCCTCCCGGGACTCGTCCTTCACTGCGGAATCATCAAACACCCGTTGCGGCACGTTCCGTCGTCGCCCGCCAAATCCACAAAACACGAAGAACGACGGAGGGTTCCCGGGCTGTGTTCGTTTGACCCGCACCCTCCGCGTTAGATAAAAACAACGGGAGAAATAATGTTCAACACATGAACGCATATCCGAAACAATTTTTTAATGAAATAAAATTGTTTCATTAACGGGTTCCTCATTTGAACGAAAAAAAACAATTTTAATAAATTTTAAAATTGTTCACAAATCCAATTCTTTACTTTTTAAAGAAACAATTACGGGAATATAAAAAGAAAAGAGGTAATTCCCAAAATAAATCCCTACCTCGTCGTCGCTATCGGATGCGAGGTCGTCGCGGAATTGACCGTCGCAGAAGGAGGTGATCGTCACACCGCGGAAGGGCGTCACGTCGACGATCTCTGAGGACCAAGAACATACGGATTTAATTAATAATAATTAAATCCATGTTGTTGTTGAAATCCAAAAAGAAAATAAAAAGAAGCGCAACCCCCTACCTTGGTTGTTGTCGATCGAAGGCTGTCGCAGGGTTGGATCATCGCGGAAGAAGCGTCGCGAAGGGAGATCCGTTGGCGTCGCGGTACAAGGCTTCACGTCGTCGATCTCCGCAGGTTTGGCGTTTTTCACGTTCTTCGCGTTCTTCGCATTCTTCGCCGAAGAAGAATGATTTCCTCCAAATCCTCTCCACGCCACAAGTTTCAACCCAAAATAAAATAAGCTTAAGCCTTATTTTATTTACACAACTAATCATTTGAATTTCAAAAGATAAGAAACGAACCATTAATTCGTAGAATTAATTCAACGAAAGAAACAGCTCATTTAATTTACTAAAGAAACATCCCAATTAAATGGTCTGTTAATATTTTAAGAAATGCGTCAGTTGACTTTCATTAAGACGGGTTTTCAAGAGTGCGTTTCTTAGCGGAAAGAAGCGGCGGGGCTCGTGCGGGCCCCACCTCACAAATATCCTACCAATGGGTAGGATATTTCTGGATAGCATCCTATCCAGTTCAACTCAGTTCAAGCCGCCTTTAAGTGGCTTCAAGTGGCTTCCAAGTGGCTTAAGCGAAATAAAATAATGTTGTAGCAAAATTATTTTATTTCTTAACTTTAAGCCCGAAAATTAAAAACCACACTCGAGCAAACGCAACTCCGGAAGAGGAATTTCTAAGAGAATATCGGCACTGCGATTTCATCGGAGCCCTCAGAATTCGATTCCGGGCTCCGGTTCAAATGTTAGAAAAACCCGCTCGTCCGTTCACTGAACGTACCCGAGCCAAAATTTGGAAATTGATTCCGGGCACACCGGGCTTCGGAATCAGGCGCCGTCAGAAACTGAGTTCTTGTTGAATTCCAAAGAAAATTAAGAAAAATATTTCCTTGAAATTTACGGGTCTTTACATTACTCCCACCACAGGGTTTTACGTCCCCGTAAAGCTTCACCACAAACATAGGGAAACAAAGCGGTACTGAGCACGCATCTGAACCTCCCGCTCCCATGTGCTCACCTGGAGGTTCCCGTGCTGCCAAAGAAAGTGCACAAGAGGAATCGACCATCCTCCTAGGATCTGCTCCTGTCGATCCTCGATCTCCACAGGAACCTCCGTATAAGACACTCATCGCCACCGTCTAGCTCCTCATGGTCGATGATATGCGAAGGGGTCGAGCACGTATCTCCGCAGTTGGGATACTTGGAAAACATCGTGCACCTAGTGCAACTGAAGTGGATGGGACAAGCGGTAAACCACCTCGCCTACCCAGCTGAGGACCTAGAAAGGTCCGTTGAACCTTGGAGATAACTTGCCTCCCAGGCCACATCTCCGTAAACATCGTCGAGGTGAGACCCGTAAGAAGACGTGGTCGTCATCCTCGAACTCCAGAGGTCTCCATTTCTGTTAGAACTGAAACTCAAAACGACTGCTGCTATGAGGGTAACGTTGACCGACTCAAGAGTGATCGGTCGCACCCTCCTGTGCAAGAGTTACCCTGCACTACCTGGGGTTTCCTGTTCCGCCGACCAAGGAAAACTCATCCCAACGTTTTCCTAAAACCGTCAATTTTAGTATAAACAGTTATTGCCCATTCCATACTCAAACTAACGTCGTAAGGCCTCGACGCTGCCACCAAGAGATTCCAACCAGAACTCTCGCCTCGAGGGTCTGACCACACCGTCGGCGTAAGTGTGATTATCGAGTATCCTCCCAAGGTATCTCTAGATGTAAGGGTCAAGTCCACGGCTTACTGGAAACTCTAGGTCTGGAACAAGATTTGTGGAAGCGATGAATGATTCATATCGACGTCTGTTACTACAGCAGCTAGTAGTGGACATAAACTGTCCCTTGAATCATTTCTAGAGCCATTGGGTCACACTCCTGTAGGAATTTCGAAAGTGATGGTCAAGTCAACAGTCTTAACCAGGACCACATAGTAACATCACAAAAGAGGACAGGAAAGCAAACATCACAAGATAAGTGTCTTTATTTTATTGCAGCTCATGGTACAAAGACACAAAAACAACATCAATCATGGAACTAGAATTACAAGAGACGTATCCACTAGTTCCGCTCCTGTCCATCTGCTCCAGGAGCTCTACTTCCTTGTCCACTGCTCTACTGTCGCTCAAGCATTCATCATTGCCTCTGCCTCGGTGGCTCCTCAAAAGCCTATGGGTCAACTGTACGAGGAGTCGGACAGTCACGTGCTAGGTGCCCCTTTCCACCACACGAGTAACACAGTCTGCTTCTGGCACGCCTGGATCTGACCCCACCCCGGGTGCCCCGCACCACCGGTCCTAAAACTCGAGATCGCCCAACTGCTGGTCTGGTCCTCCCGGACCTCTGCATCATCTGTCTACTGCCCACAGATGACTCGGCTTCTGATCGAAAAACACGCGGCAAAGGCAGCATCTCCTGAACACGCTCGGGGTGTAGAGCTACTGGCACAATCTCCACCCTGAAGAAGGTCTCGAAGTCTTCCCATGTGAAAGCCATCCCATCACAAAACTGGAACAAGTGGCTCCACCACCTGCCTGCTGCTTCCTGAAGAAGGATGGCAGCAAAGGTCACCATGAAGTCTGATGGCGTCCCCACTAGCCTGAATACTCCCACCACAGCTTCCAGCCAATCCTCAGCCGCCTTCGGGTCTGTCTCTCCCCCAAACCTGGGTGGCCTCTGGCGTTGGAACTCATGCAGTGTGCTCAAGTAGCGGGCATCGCCTACTGCTGGGGCTGGTGGCATCGGTGGCCCAACGTATGGTAGTACCGCTGGCGCCTCCGCTGGTGCCTTAACTGCAAGTGGGACCTGTACCGAAGCCTCGTTACTTGACAGGCTGTCAGCACGCACATCCCTCTGGGCTCTAGTTGGTCGTCCGAGAAAAGGCATACTGAAGGAAACAACGTAACATGGTCAAATGATTATACCTAGTGAGCTGACCTGGATTGAGCTGGTTTAAGGGGGGAAACCTTTGAAAACACACTCGCAATCAGTGTTTTCGTGCACAAAGTTGGAAATCAGTTGCCAGGGTCCTGGTGTATGGATACATCGGCCGCCCGCACAAATACTAGACTCCCTGAACTGAAAACCACACTCGGTACCCTTAACACTATTGCTTCACAGAAAGAAAGATCATAGTTTGCGGTAGAACCGACCACCTCTGATACCAATTTGTCACAACCCGTCCTCGGGGCTCGTGCCGTGACTACCCCAAGCCCGCCTTCCATAGTCCAGGGGCTGGCGACTATCACCAAGGCGTAAATCCCGATAAAAAGGGAAGGCATTGCCTTTGTAAAGTAAACAATCACACAGAGTACAAGCGGAAGAAGTAAACACTAAGTAAAAACTGAGTACAACAGTAAGTGCGGAAAGTAAAAAGTGGCTGGAAATACAAGCCCAACTGTAATGTACAACTCGAAAGAGAAAACAGCAACTAAAAAGTAAAGCTTCTACGCTGAGCTGTCCACTGGAAATCCCACCAGAAGGGTGGGTACAGATAGCTCCTCTGCTCCTCGGGTCCCGCCGTCCGTTCCGAGTATGTCCCGCCCAGTGGTCCACCTCCGGGTACCGCCTCATCGTCACGTCCACCTCTGGGTACCGTCTCATCGTGAGGTCCTCCTCCGGGTACCATCTCGTCGTATAGTCCACCTCCAAGTACCGTCCAGTCCTCGAACACTCGGCCTCCGTCAGCACTGCCCGTCGTCTGCAACCAACACAACGAGGTGCGGGCATAGCCCTTGCAGGGGTGAGTATAACGATACTCAGTAGGGACCCCGAGACCCTCAAGGTCTCACTATACCAACAAGGATAACCACAAAGAAGATCTCAATAGATAACCTCTACTTAGGTATATGCCCATACATATTCCTAAGTTATCAAGTAACCCATCTCAATCATGAGGAAACACAAGGATTGTGAAATCAACGGATAACAACTACCCGGGTATATGCCCATACATATACCTAAGTTAGCAAGTGACCCATCTCAATCATGATGTAAACACAAGGTCAAAAGTCTCAGCTCAAACCAGGATTTTCATTATCGAAACTGTAACTACTGAAGAGCTCCGTCTCTAGAGTGTACAGTGGTCCTGTCACGAATCCGTGGTACTGCTCACTAACCTAAGACTGCTGAGGTACTCCTCCTGTCGAGTACCGCGGGTCTGCGGCCAACTACCGGGCGCTCCGTCCGCTGTGGGTCTGTCGCCAAATACCGGGCGCTCCCCCCAATAGCCTACAGAGGTACTCCTCCTGTCGAGTACCACGGGTTTGCGGCCAACTACCGGGCGCTCCATCCGCCGTGGGTCTGTCGCCAAATACTGGGCGCTCCGCCACTGGGCTAGTCGACCTACTCCAAGTCGAGTCGGTCAAGCAGTCGTCAGGTCTCAGTAGGCTACACGATCTCCGTACTCCGCACGCTCGTCTCCGGGAGGGTCCACTCCACGAGCTACTGGTCGATACTCCAAGTATCTCAAGGTCCCACGAAGAAGTATCTCAAAGGACCGCCTCTTCATAGGGGTCTCAACGCAATAGACGGCGCTTCGATCGGACGCCCGGTCTATGAGTTATTAGTCTTTTCGTCCCAGGGGCCCGGTTGGTTTCGTGAGCGAACCAAACCCAGTCGTATCTCAACTGTACCCCGAACTCCAATAGGGTATACTCATAGGGACCGTTACTCGACATAATCAACAACGCCGCTGAAAGTTCGTCAAACGGACGTCTGGTTTGAAAGATATTAGCTTTTCCGTTTCAGGGGCCCGGTTGGATTTCGGTGCGATCCAACCCGGCCACTATCCATCTGCATACAATTCTCAGGCAGAGGATGCCAAAAGTTCCGTATCGACAACAGGAACTCAACGTCGCAGACGGCGCGTCAATCGGACGCCCAGTCTGAGAGTTATTGGCTTATTCGTCATAGGGGCCCGGTTGGTTTTTAAGGCAAAACCAACCCGACCGTACTCCACCTGCGTCCAAACCTCGGGCAGAGTATTCCAAAAGATCCTTCTCACTTAGAGGAATTCAACGAAACAGACGGCGCGTTAATCCGACGCCCGGTCTGTTAGTTATTGGCCTTTCCGTCTCACACCCACCCTGGGAAACTTCCCAGGAGGTCACCCATCCTGATCACTACTCTAGGCCAAGCACGCTTAACTACGGAGTTTTAACTACGTAGGCTCCCGAAAAGAAAGGTGCACCTTGAGTATAGTATACCGAAACGACCGTCTCGATCCAAGGATCGCGTTGCCACTGACGGCGCGTCGTTCGGAGGCCCGTAGCTCAAGTTACGGGCGTTTGAACGAAAACTGTCCGAAGACGGGGGTCCGGGCCTGGGCCGACCCGGCCCGACCCCCCCTGGGAGTTCGCCGCACCGGGTCGACCCGAACCGGGTCAACCCGACCCAGTCCGACCCGGTCCGGTCCGGCCAGGGCGCGGCCCGGCCGGTCGGACCGACCTGGCCCAGTTCGTCTGAGCGGCCGAACGGCCAAGGCGCCGCGGGGCACCGCCCCCGCGGCCTGGTGGTGTCGCGGCCCCCCATGGGGCCGCGCTGAGGCGGGACGCGGCTTCAGCCGCGTCCGAGGGCACCGGTCCAGCGCGGCCGCGCGTCCGCGGGTGCCGCCGCCGCCGCGCGGCGTCGCGTCGGCCTATCCGGCGGCGCGCCAGGGCGCCGCCGTTCCCGGCTGCCGGCGCCGCCGCGCCGGCGACCCGCGCCGCCGGCGAGTTCCGCGGGCCACCGGGATCCCTCCGGTGGTCCGATTTTGTTCCCGCCAGCGCCGCTGCTCCTCCCGGGACTCGTCCTTCACTGCGGAATCATCAAACACCCGTTGCGGCACGTTCCGTCGTCGCCCGCCAAATCCGCAAAACACGAAGAACGACGGAGGGTTCCCGGGCCGTGTTCGTTTGACCCGCACCCTCCGCGTTAGATAAAAACAACGGGAGAAAAATAATGTTCAACACATGAACGCATATCCGAAACAATTTTTAATGAAATAAAATTGTTTCATTAACGGGTTCCTCATTTGAACGAAAAAAAAACAATTTTAATAAATTTTAAAATTGTTCACAAAGCCAATTCTTTACTTTTTAAAGAAACAATTACGGGAATATAAAAAAAAAGAGGTAATTCCCAAAATAAATCCCTACCTCGTCGTCGCTATCGGATGCGAGGTCGCCGCGGAATTGACAGTCGCGGAAGGAGGTGATCGTCACACCGCAGAAGGGCGTCGCGTCGACGATCTCCGAGGACCAAGAATATACAGATTTAATTAATAAAAATTAAATCCATGTTGTTGTTGAAATCCAAAAAGAAAATAAAAAGAAGCGCAACCCCCTACCTTGGTTGTTGTCGATCGAAGGCTGTCGCGGGGTTGGATCATCGCGGAAGAAGCGTCGCGAAGGGAGATACGTTGGCGTCGCGGTACAAGGCTTCACGTCGTCGATCTCCGCAGGTTTGGCGTTCTTCGCGTTTTTCGCGTTCTTCGCGTTCTTCGCGTTCTTCGCGTTCTTCGCCGAAGAAGAATGCTTTCCTCCAAATCCTCTCCACGCCACAAGTTTCAACCCAAAATAAAATAAGCTTAAGCCTTATTTTATTTACACAACTAATCATTTGAATTTCAAAAGATAAGAAACGAACCATTAATTCGTAGAATTAATTCAACGAAAGAAACAACTCATTTAATTTACGAAAGAAACATCCCAATTAAATGGTCTGTTAATATTTTAAGAAATGCGTCAGTTGACTTTCATTAAGACGGGTTTTCACGGGTGCGTTTCTTAGCGGAAAGAAACGGCGGTGCTCGTGCGGGCCCCACCTCACAAATATCCTACCAATGGGTAGGATATTTCTGGATAGCATCCTATCCAGTTCAACTCAGTTCAAGCCGCCTTTAAGTGGCTTCAAGTGGCTTCCAAGTGGTTTAAGCGAAATAAAATAAAGTTGTAGCAAAATTATTTTATTTCTTAACTTTAAGCCCGAAAATTAAAAACCACACCCGAGCAAACGCAACTCCGGAAGAGGCGTTTCTAAGAGAATACCGGCGCTGCGATATCATCGGAGCCCTCAGAATTCGATTCCGGGCTCCGGTTCAAAAGTTAGAAAATCCCGCTCGTCCGTTCATTGAACGTACCCGAGCCAAAATTCGGAAATTGATTCCGGGCACACCGGGACTCGGAATCAGGCGCCGTCAGAAACTGAGTTCTTGTTAAATTCCAAAGGAAATTAAGAAAAAAAATTTCCTTGAAATTTACGGGTCTTTACAGGGTTAACTGGAAACTATAGGTCCTGGACAAGATTCGTGGAAGGAAGGAATGATTGGTACCTATGTCTATTGAAATGGTAGTCATTAGTAGACATAGACCGTACCTAGAATCATTCCTAGAGCCTTTGGGTCGCATTCCTTGATCACATGAAACAACTCTCTTTCCATGTCCTCTTGGTCCCTATGTATTGTGGGGCCCACAAAAAGGGGGTGGTTGTAACATATCAAAAAGTACACCACCACATACCGCTCTCCTAGCTCTGCTTCAACATCTTCTGCCATGCAGATTCAACTGTTCCTAACACATTTTTCATGCCCAAGTCTCTAAGATTGGCACCATTTCTCTACTTTCCCACTTCTAACATTCACTGGTTGTATCCGTTCAGCAAAAGAACATTCAACCACAAAGGTTCTCTCTAGTACCCTATCATAAGTAGTAATTCATAATGGAATGGTGTCGGCTCAGATGTCATTTAAACACATATCTCTCCGAAGTTCGATCCCTGATTCACTGACCGTTTCATATTCATCGAGTACCAGAAACGATCGGTACACCTCGATAAGTACTCAGCTACCGACATGTCATTATAGAGAAGCTTTAGATGTTCTAGAGAACTCTCAACCACCTCCAAGAGCCAGTCTTCAGCTGCCTATGAGTCTGGCTCGCCTCAGAACCTGAGGGGTATCTGATGCCGAAACACGTGTAAGGCACTAATCCTACTTGTGTCCTCTACTGGTACAGCCAGTTGTAACTATTGACCAACAGGTTGTGAGTTAGCTAGAACACTAACCGAAGGTACTATCTCGGGCAACGTTCCACATACCGAAGACTCATCACTAAGATGAACATCATCATGGTCACACTATGAAAAAAATAGAATTTAAAATCACAGTCTACTTTGCTAGTTTCTTAACTAGGCGAGACACTCTAGAAACCACCTCCTGCCAGCCCTCAACTGCGTGAGAAACTGTCCCGCCTCAAAACCTCAGAGGCCTCTCCAGCTAGAAATCATGAAATGCGATCAGTTGGCCTACATCATCCACTTGAGTGGCTGGTGGTATCATCTTCCCAATGGGTGGTGGTGCTACTGGTACACCACCCAAAGGTGCCAACATAGTAAGATGGTCGTGCACCGGAACCTCGTCGCTCGGTGGGCTACCAGTGCGAACAACTCTTAGAACTATCACTGGAAGTCTTCATGGAGATATAAAAAATTAAACAGATGTGACATGGTAAATGATTAAACCTGATGATCTGACCTGGTGGATCTAACATAAAGAAATTTTTTGAAAACCATCATGCTATCAGTGTTTTTGTGCTCTAAGTCGAAAATTAGTAGTCAGAGTCCTACTGTATGGATACGTTGGCCAACGCACCAACAATGGAATCCCATATCTGAAAACCACACTCAGTACCCTTAACATTATTCCTTCACATAATAGAAAGATTAGAGTCATACATTCTGCGGTAGAACTGACATCCATTGATACCGATTTTCCAAGACCCATCCAACGGGGCCCACGCCGTGACTACCCTGATCCTGTCTTCTATAGGATAGGTGTTGGCGACTAGCACCAAAGGCATAAATCCCTAAAACAGGATTGAATTGCCTTTAAAACTGGAAAACGTACAAAACATAGTATGAGCTGGAAGCATACCACTAAGTAAAACTTTATACAAGAGTGCTAAATGTAGAGGGGTCAGAATACATGCCCAAAAGGAACAAACAAGTACAACTGAAAACATCTACAACTGAAAAGGACAAAACAGCTGAAAGGTTATGATCATCTCTTGGTTCGTCCCCCAAGGATCCTACCTAAAGGGTATGTACAAATATCCTCTTCATCACTCCACATCTGTCAGTGTCCTCCACGTACCGAAACATAGTCTGAGCCACCTCTAGGTACCGTCCACTCCAGATACTCTCAGCCTTAGTTAGCGTTGTCTGTCATCTGCAACCAACACAATGAGGTGCAAGCAATGCCTATGTAGGGGTGAGTATAAAGATACTCATTATAGACCCCAAGACCCTCATGTTCTCACTAAATCCAACAAAGATAAACCAAAAAATATGAAATCATCATATAATCCCACATAGGTATATTCGCATATATATACCATGTTATCAAGTAATCCATCTCAATCATGAGGTAAATGAAATATGTTACTAACTCAGCTCAACCAACATTTTATTCTATGGATTGTATCAAATAACATCCCCATTCACATTGTCAAAACCTCAGATACTGTAGAATGACTCCTATATCAAGTATAGTGGGCCTACCGTATCACCAAGGGTCACACTCCAGTATTAACAGAGAAAGGTCACTGACTAGCCACATAGAAAGGGTTGAGTCTGAAGAAGTCATTAGGTAACCCAGTTCCCATCGCAGTAGGAGGGTAAACCCTAAGAGGTCATTGGGTAACCCACTGCCCAGTCCAGCTGGAGGGTAAACCCTAAGAGGTCATCAGGTAACCCACTACCTAGCCCAGCTGGAGGGTAAAGCCTAAGGTCAACGGGTAACCCACTGCCTAGCCCAGCTGGAGGGAAAACCTTAAAAGGACGTTGGGTAACCCACTGCCCTGCCCAGTAGGAGGGTAAACCCTAAAGGTCAATAGGTAACCCAGTTCCTAGACCAAATGGAGGGTAAATCCTAAGATCAATGGGCAACCCACTTCCCAGCCCTGGTGGAGGGTAAACCCGGAACTGGTCTGATATCTACACACTATGCTCGCTCGTCTCCGGGAGGATCCACTTCATGAGCTACAAGTTGATAATACAACATTCATGAAGTCCCACATTGACTTATCTCAATGTTCTTCCATGTCATAGAGGTCTCAACGCAACAGACGACGTGGAAATCAGATGACCGGTCTCTGAGTTTTTAGCATTTTAGCCTCGGGGGCTCGGTTGGATTCGTGTACGATCCGAACTGACAATATCTCAACCTTACCCAGAACTCCAGTGGGGTATACTCAAAGGGATTATCTCACTCCAAGAAAACCAGTGTCATAGGAGGGTCACCAAACCGTCACCCAGTGCTAAAGATATCGCCAAAGAATGTAAAGAGTCAGTTGCGGGCCCGGGACCAATCCTACCTCGTCGGACCGACCCGGTCCCACCCAGTCTGGCCCGACCTCGTTTGGGTCTCCCCATTCCATTTGGCAGGCTAGCCTGCAAGGTTTGGGCTGGCCCACTGGGCCCCACCCTGTGGGACGCGTGGGCGGTTCGTCCTGGGATTTGGGTCGGTTCGGCCTGAAGCGTCGCGAGGGTGCCGCTCGACGTGGATCGACCCGGAGGAACCCGTCGGGCCAGTTCAGATAGGGAACTATGATGGAGACCACGGTCCGTATTAGGAGGCTAGCACAGCCAGGGTGCCGGGCAGAAAGATATGCGGCCAAGTGGGCTGGAAGGAAAGCTAGTGGGTGGCCAGGCGGGCTGGCATGCGGCTGAGCCAGCCATCAGGCGGGCCGGCGGGAAGCAGGGTGGTGGCTCGGCCAGTGCAGGCCGGCGGGTTCTTCCGGGGCGTCCGAAAGTCCGGGAGGCTGGGCCAGCACGGTTTAGCGCAGTGAGGGCCGGCGTGGGCCGGTGGGGTTGTGGCCTTGGTGGTTCGGCCGATTCAGCTAGCGGATGGCGCAGCCAGGGCGATTCGGCTAGATGGCCGCGGTTTGTCCCGGAGCATTGGCGCGTGGAGGGGCCAGTGCATATGGCATAGACCGTGGGTAGAGCAGCCTTCTTATTTTCTCCCTTATTCGTTCTGTCGCCTCATCACCATGCCGATGATCGACACAAACAAAAATGGAATAGGGGTCAGGCCATGATGGTTTGGCCCGCACCCTCCGCATTTAGGGTGGTATCAGTTGGCTCATCAAGAAGTAAGAATATGAACAACAACTCACCCGCAAAAAATTCCATTACAAAAGTTGAAGAAGATACATGGAAAACATCATCATGTAAAAACCCCTTACCATTGATTGTCATTCATCGACGTTGAAGTCACGGGAAGAAGACGAAAGAGTTCATCATTCATCACGTTCGCCAAACACTTCCAATCTCGAGCTGCATCATCTTCTTGACAATGATGTGGAAGACAGTCGTTGAAGATAATCTCATGATGGATGTAGATTTGAGGAATAAGTCGAATAAGGTTGGTGTTCATCATTCTTCGTTCATCATTGGGAGATGGGGTTCTTTGTTGGGATCTTTCTCCCAAATCCACTTCTCCAAGCTGCCACCAAAATGAATATTCCAACTAAATAATAGATTGTAATATTCTATTAATTTGTAGGAACAATATTCAAATTGGTATTATTAATTAGGTAAGCTCCTCTTAATTAATTCAAGGGGTTGGCACAGGTAATTAATTAGGGGAGGTGAACAGGCTCTCCCTCATTAATGAGGGAGTGTTGAGAGGTATTCCTCTCCTCCCATTAATAGGGGAGATTAGCCCTGTGTGGTCCCCATATCATAACCCCTTGAGGGAGGTTAGGTTCGGGTGGGCCCCACCACCATAAACTCTCATAAAAGGTTAAGGTGTGGTGGTTCCACCTCCAACTTCCATGAGGAGATTTTAGCAGTCAAATAAAAGTAAAGCCACACACATTATTTTTATTTAATTCAAACTCTAAAAACCCCAAAAACTGTCTTTTATTTTCGACTCACTGTCATCAAAGTGAATGTCTCCTTATGTGAATATTGGCGATGCGAGTTCATCAGTGCCCTCAGATTTCAATTCCGAGAACCGGTAAAAATTTTACCAAATTCCACTCGGGCGTTTACTGAACGTACCAGAAAAAAAGTTCAGAATGTTATTATCAGTTACCCTTGACCTGCTTCTATCAAGGTTAGGATCTTCCTAGGTGAAAAACACACCAAATAACACAACAGTACTCTTGGATTTTTAATTCATGTTGCCTTTTAGAAGTTATGAATTTTTACAATACAATAATTGTCACTTAATTATTTTATTTGCGGGGAAAAAAATAACTTTTTCAAGTGGCCCGCACCGGCCAAATTTAGTATATTCTTAAATAATGCATGCACTCACGAGTTCAGTAGTGGAATTTTATTTTTAATATGATTTACCCTTTCTGAGTTATAAAAATTTGAAAAATTAAATAATTTATTTAATTATTTTATTTACGATTGTGCCATATTTTTTGTTTTTTCACAGGTGGCCCACGCCAACAAATCTTAAGTCGTGCCTAGAGTAAACCTTCCATCCTGAGTGTAATGGTGCCCTCAGATTTCTGATCTAAGTAACCATTTAATAGTTATTCCACTTTTTCTGAAACACTGCTTCGACACGTTAACATAAGCCGAACTAAACTTCGACGGATCAATCAGGGAACTCTGGGCCTCAGAATCACACGCCGTCAGATTTCACAGAGTCGTAAAATACCCATATATTTTAAAGAAATACATGGATGTTACGGTTCTTTACTATTTGAATATATAATTTATGAAATAATCTACTTCAATGATCATATTTTTACATGTAGTGTAAAACATAATTAAATATTTTACTCATTTATTTAGAAAACCTTAGGAAACTCACTTTTTTAAAGAATTATCTATAGTAAAATTTGAATGATATGGAAAAATCCTAAAGGAAAATAAATATAATTTTATGTCCAGATTAGATAGAAAAATATTATTTTTAATATTTTTAAATTTGAGAAGTCAAACCACTATTATTTTTTCAATTGGAATGTAAAATTCTACACATGTGATTTTATATAACAATTATAGGATAAAATAAAGAATTGTAATTTAGTTAAAAATTAATGGTTGCACATTGATATTAAATTCAAAAAATACAATTAATGTTAAACTATTCAATATTTTATTAAAATACATTAAATAAACATGATGAAGAATAATCAATCACACAATAACTAAATAAAACTGATGAACATGAAAAAAACAACCCATAACATGGGGTTGCATACCGTACATTGGTGATTAAAATGTGAATGTGGGGATCATAACAATATCTATGAACTATAGTCTATATGGAAGGATAAACAAGTTTATATCATGTAGGATATGATTCTTGTCCCAAATGATAATGATTTTTATTATATGTCTCTAATGTTGTCTTGGTAAGCCATATACATGGCCTTGTAGGAGAAGAATATTTATATGAGGGAATATAAAAAATTCATATTGAACGAATAAAATAGTTAACGGAAAATATGTAGAAGAGATTAATTATGTATGAAATTTAAATTATAACACTATTTTAAAAGAAATATTCTACTTTTCATAAAGGCTAAGTGTATCATCATTGCAAAATCATAGATCTATATGAACTCCTAATACAATACATTCTCTTATTTCAAAAAATGCCTAAAAAAGATTCTTCAAGTGAGAAATAATTGAGGGTAATGATTTCATAGATTCCATATATTACACATATTTCATATGTTGAATTTTACAGATTTCACACATAATACATAAATTCTAGATTTAACATATTGAGAATCATGTATTCCTTATAGTTAGAATCACAAAAAAATATAATTTATTTTCACAAATGGATGCTTCATAAATATATGTTAATAAGAACACTAAAAAATTATATTTTATAATCCATATTTTGATAACATGATGGATGTGAGATATATTTTATGGATAGGATTAAATAAAATTTGAGGAATCTATTTATTACAATAATCAAAAGTCACTATAATGACACTACAATACACACTACATATTTTAATGACTATATACTATTATTATCAGTATTTAATTAAAAAAATATTTTATATATATACTTCTAGAGAATTAGTTCAAAATTGTTACATAAAAATCCTATAAATTTCATGGTGAACACTTCAAATTTTTACCAATTATCCAACAATTTAAAAAATTTAAAATGAAAAATCATTGTTTTCACGAAACATACTCATTACATTCAAATTGACATCATCATTGTTCAAACCTTCCAGTGAAACCTGTGCTATTTATTTAAACATATGATGTGAACAAAAAACACATTAACCTACATATAAAATAAAAAATTAAAACCCTTAGAATATGGATACTCATAAAATGATTCCTTTATATAAATAAACAATAGGTATAGACTAAATATTTTTTTCCAAGGAAATTTATTTCATTGAAAAAAAATTATATTTAACTATTTAACAATAAATGTTAATGGAATAATATGAAACATTATGGTTTTTTTAAAGTAATAAATTCAGGAAAAAAATTTAACATTGTTAGACATTTCGTACATAAGATGTAGAAAAAAGTATCATTACTTAAAAACGTCTTTTACACAAATTAGAAGTCATTAGATTCCCTAAACAACAATATAAATAAATAATAAATAATTTATTTTACACTAGGATTCATTTTCATAAAATTAGAACATATAGAAATTATATTATGACTACAAATAGAATTATAATCCTTGTAACATATGGGAAAAAAATTCATGTTTAATCCAGGAAAATACATCATGGTTATGTTTGGAATAAATATAATTCTCAACATACAACATAAATAATACCCAAAACATATTATGATAAAATCATAACATTTTCACCAAAAGACATCATAGATGTTTTATCTGATAAAACCATAAAATTCAAGATATGGTGATGGATTTAAGGGAATAACTATAATATCATAGGATAACTAAATGAAATTGGATCAATGATTAGAAGATGATAATTGGATTCATTTTATTAGTAGAGAGACACACTTATGTAAATAATTACAGTATTATGTTGATATAAATTAATTTTCACATCAATCTACATTCAAATATATTTATATAGAATATCAGTATAATATGGATTTACAATCTCTCATAAAATTAAATATGGAAAATTTTAGGTATTTTTTATATCTTGAACATTTTAATCCCTTTTAACTATTTTGATGATTTCCACTTTAACAAAAAAATTATAACTAACGTGTAAACATAGCTACCATAAAAGATAAAAAACCCCAAAACCAGATCGTGACTGATTTAATAAATAATATCATATTTCCATGGATGATGTTATTATTTTGTATAATTTTAAATAATTTAATAATCAATAATTTACATAATGTATCTGTACTATTATTTTTAACAATAATCATATAATTTTAAAATAAAAACATCTAGAAAATTAAATAATTTTAATATAATTATTTTACAAAACTAATTATGTTATACATATCAAATAAATTAGAAAATATGTCTTAGTAAATTAATATTGTTTGTGTATTTTTGTAATCAATTTAATTTTTTTCCCAGAGTAGCATTATATTGTCGTTTGATAAAAAATTTAAGTTATATTTTCATAAATAACAATTAAACATAAATTTCCAAGATAAAAATCAAATATAATTCAAATTACAAATTTTAAATTAAAATATCAGTTATATCATCAATTTTCAATAATTTTTAGATAATTAATCCATTAAAATGGCATTATGACACATCATTATAATAAATATTATGAATGAAAAAATCATCACTTAATGGAATACATGTCTTATATATATTTCATTTTGATGTTTATAGATGATATATACCCATAAAAAATTATGATATTTTTTATTTTAATTTAATATTCCTTTTAATATTATTTTATTCCAAATTTACTTAATTGACTAGTACCAAGGTGGGATATGTTTATAATGTCAGTATTCATCTTAACGAAAAATAAAAGCGACCAATTTTAAAAAATTTAACATGTCGATTCCAAATATGGAATCCATTTTTCAAGATTCATATAACTTATGTGATTAATTTTAATTTAATATTAAATATGAAAAAAGCGATGAAATCAGATTAAAAATATGCATTTTATGTTAAAAAATTCTTGTATAGAAAATTCAACAATAAGATTCAACTCAAATGCCATAATTATTTTATTTTTAATATAAATGAACTAATTTAATTTTAATAAATAATAAAAAATGTATATTCAAATTATAAATACTTAAAAATATAATAGATTATTTAATATAAATCATTATTTTTTACTATTTATTGAAAAATAAAAATTTTCTGAAACTTCCCAAAATATCAGCTTACAAAATTTTTGAAATGATTATTTAAAAATTTATATCTTTTAGATGAATAAAATATAAAATAGTATATAAATGTAATTATAATACGCACTGATATAATTAAATATATACTAATTTTGAATAATAAGTATTTTTGAAAAATAAAATGTGTTTTCTATAAATTGAGTGCTTATTTTCGAATAATTATTCATGAAATTTGTATTAATTAGGATAATTATATATTTTCCATAATATGTTTATTCAAATTTATGACTTAAAATGAAATTTTTATTTTATAACACTCATAATTTATTAATAATATTTTCTAATCTATTTTTTCTCATTGTTTTTTATTTTTCAGAAAACATAACTTATTGATTATTTTTTTTAAATGTGGCATCACATTATCAAAAATAATAATTTTTCCTAAAAATTAATAATTGATATAAAAATGTATTTTTAATCCATTTTAAAATAAAAAATTTGTTATCCCTCATCGTAAAAAGGTATAATGAAATATCTCCATGTATAGAGGGAAGGGAAAATATATTGTTCACCTTGAATAACATGCAACTAGATTTCCTTACAGGAAATCAATTTTATGAAGTGACACTATAGAAATATATTAATATTATAACTTTGAAATAATAATTGAGGGTGATGAAACAAATTCCGCCCATGAATGAAAAAGGTCATTAGAATTTCAAAGAGAAGAAACATTAAAACAAAGAGGTGTAAAAAAATTATTAGTTCAACATAAAAGAAAATATTATAAAAGAATTTATACTCATAGATATTTTTCATAGAGTTAATGAATTAATATCACATATACACTAGAAAAATATTTAAATTTTTGTACCTGATATGTATATTTTAATCCGTTAATCTATCTTCACCACAATTTTTTATGTTTATCCAAACAATCAGAAATCATGATAAATTATTTAAGCCTAAAACACTAAAATAATTTTGAAAAAAATTATATTCTAAAAAATTAAAACAATATATTTTTCATATATTTATAAAATAGTAAAAAAAATATTATAAACATATATGATAATTCGCAAAATGAATAAACCATCATATGATTAAATAATGCATTCATCTTGAAAATTCACTAGTATTATCCAATATTCAAAATGAATCATGCTGTAAATTATTATATATAATATTAGACAATATATTCATGAATAGGACTTCATCCCCACGATAAACATTATTTTATCACATATTATACGTAGATAAATTTAACATATATTTATAATTAACAATGATCACTATTAATTTCACATAACCAACATATATATGGTATAGTTATATAATATCCAAAATATGATAATCATTTCAACAAACTACCCTACAAAATAAGAAGATATCGTAAAATCCTATATAGTCCCAAAACATTATTAAACAATTAATCATAAAATAAAATCATGTAATATTTTTTTTCTTTAATTGTATCACATTTCATAAAAAACTAACCTTCTACAAAA
Organism: Viscum album; assembly: GCA_963277665.1. Classification (NCBI taxonomy): domain Eukaryota; kingdom Viridiplantae; phylum Streptophyta; class Magnoliopsida; order Santalales; family Viscaceae; genus Viscum; species Viscum album. The sequence goes on along the minus strand of OY728122.1, from coordinate 261,807,764 downwards.
ATAAAATTAATTAATTAATCACAAAATCTATTTTAAATCACACTATTATTTTTATGAAAACGTGTAAACTAGAAAAATCAACTAAATAATATATATATATATATATATATTCATTTTTGTTAAATAAAAATATTTACTAACGATGAAATCATGAAATCTAGTGGTATGAATTTTACCATTGTCTAAATTTGGATCTGGGTTCGATCCCCACATTCTTTTCTGATGTGATAGGTTGTCAGCTGGTCAATCTAATTCTTTTTTAAAAACTACAACAATATAATTCATAAAATATTCCCATAAATATGATTAACATCCTCAAAAATAAACATAATAATAAAATAACATACAGTCCCTATGGTTTATCAATACTATTCAACATATGAAAATATCATTCTTAATATAATATACATCATATTGATCATAATGTTTACACAGAGCTCAACACAATAAAATAACACCCTATATTAAATTAAAAACATTATTTTCCCATTATATAAAATTTACAGTGGGATGCCTTTGACATTGAACATATAATCAAACATAATCCCATAAACCCATTAATAAATCAATATCTCTTAAGATAACATCACATGAAAACTTCATAATCATTAACTATGTAATAAAATTTATATAGTACAAACTATAATGATCCATTCATAAAAATAACTTATTATAGTGATTGTATAATAGAATAAAATTTCATATAAAACCAATTATTTGTTCTGCTTAGTGATTTATATAATTAGTCCATAACTCTTATATAAAAACCCATATAATATAATACTGACACATCCAATTATTATACATTTTATATTTTTATAAAGAAAATAAAATGAAACATTATATTTATTCATGGCTATCTTCGTGATATTCATCATGAGATTTTAGTTGTTCCTACCAATCTATAAATCATATAAAAACATTCTAAATAATGTGTCCCACACCGAAATAACTAAACGTTAAATTATATTTAAATAAATTAAATTATTAAATTATTAATAATCATAAACAAATAATTTCTAAATTATTATTAGGCACAAAAGAAACATTTTGTTACACCTGAATTCAAATTCTAAGAACAAATATTTACATAAAACTCATTATAAGAAGTCATAATGGAAAAATAAAATTCAAACTATTATCTATAAAATCATGAAAAAATAAATGAAAATATTATTACAGTGTTATGTTTTTCATCATTTTGAAATAAAAAAATTGATTTTGATTATAAACTCTTTATATTGTCTTGTTAATTCATTTGATTTAGGTGATGAAAATAAAAAGAATAAGTGAAACATTTAGGTAAATATAGGAATCATTTCTATATCACTCTTACATTTTGTGTGGCCACCATGGTTAAAAATATAATAAAACCCTTGGTTACACATAAAATAACCTTCATTATAACACTTGGAATAACCATCACATTTTCACTTTTAATAACTTACATGGTCGACTTATAACATAATTCATACCCAATGCATAGGAATAAAATCAATAAACCCATAAATTGGTTTATAATTGACCCACCATTCATCAAAAGAAATTCATTTCATGAATATATTAATTATATCACATAAAATCATTCAGTTTTTAAAAAAATATCTCTTACCATTTGAAAATATATCTAAATGCAATATATTTATTCCATTGAAAAATCTTATTTAAAAATAACCATAATATAAGGAGGGAGGGATTGACTTTAGGACATAATTTAATACAATAAAAAAAATATCAAATAACAGATATAGTGGCATGAAAAATCATTGTCTGTATATACAATAAAATATATTTTACTTATTATTGTCTCTAAAAAAAGACATGTTTTCCTTATAAATTATGAAAAATATTATTGATTAAAACCATATATAATATTTAAAAACATTTACAAAATATCGCTTATAATTAATTTTTTCATAAAAATATATTATTAAAATAATTATGAAAATATGGAAAACGAAAAAAATATTTTAATGGGAATCATTACTATAGTAATTTTTTAAAAGAAACCAGAAAACCGCAGCATTATTCATCATGAATATTAATTATAATCAGAAATAATAAATATATTGATAAATATTATCTTTAAAAATAACCACTTAGAGTTCTTTTTTTAAACCATGTAATATAAAATTCCATTTTAAATTATGTTCACCAAAATTTTTTTTACTATATCCAGCTCACATGTCCAAAATAAATACCATTTTTTGACTACGGTCAAAAATAGAATTACTACATCATAAAAGATAAATAGGAAATATTTTTCAATTTTATAAAGTAATTATAATTTTAAAACAATTCTTGGAAAATTTTCATAAAAAATTAACTACAACACAATCATGTGACGGGTAGACCATGTGTACGCATGAGTAACATTTTCATTTCTCAATTATCAATATCGAAGGAATATTTTTATTATATTAAAATTATAAAATTATAATCATATAATATATAATAAAATATTTATTTATAATTTATTATATATTTAGTCCATTTTTAATGTAAGTAATGTCCAATCACATCACATCATTAAGGCGGTAGTCGACATGTATTCACATACGACCTCATCCTTTTTATGTTAATAGAAAATAATAAAATTGAATGAAATATTTTCCTTCGAAAATTATAATTATTTCCTAAATAACATATATATACATTGAATCCTTAATTATAACCTCGTTGAATGTATAGGGGAAGGGGAAAAAATTGGTGTGAATGGCGGTAATCTGCACTACTCATGAATGATGATTTTATTTCCCATTTAATGTAATAATAGATTCATATATTTTATAAAATTATTATAATAAATAATTAGTATATTGTAGTTATTAGTTTTATAATATCATTATGGTTGAAAAATATTAGATAATGTGATAAAAAGAAACACAATGAAAAAAACAATGTTAATAATTCTGCCTCTTCATCATAAAACCACCTTAGGTTTACACTAATATATTTTTTAAATATGTTTTATAAAAAAACAGGGCCTCTATGATGTGGTAAGGGAATTTTGTAAGATATTTTGATTGTAATTGGATAAATTAAAATTATTATTATGATTTATGAAAAATGAGAGGACGTACACATTTATATGTGCGGGGAGGGGCACTCTGGAAATCAAATAATTTTTTCAATTAATAAAAATTAATTTTAATGTCTAAATGGATTAGAGCAGATTTATTCCATTATTATCCTATGTATCATTCCAAATAATCTGAAAAAAATAATTTTTTATCAATTATTTATTTGTTATAAATATTTTACCCCTATTATCCATTAAGATTATTACCGCTACAACAAAACAACTTAAATCATTTGAGGTTAATACTTTAACTAAAAATGCTAAAGAACCCCATAAATTCACAGTTGCTAAATTCATAAATCACATAACATTAAAATGTCTTAATATATGATTTTATTGAATGTTAAAATATTTAATATAACATTATTTGACATAAATTACAATTATTGTTATTTATAAAATTATTCAGTTAATTTTACTATAAAAAATTGAAAGATGAAAATGGTATTAAAATATAAAATTTTAACAAAAAAATTATTTTATTTATTTATTAAACAATTTATTGGACATTATAATAAAATAAAATAATAATATTTTTATAGTTTTAAAAATCATTTTATTATTATTTTATTTCTTGGACCATCACTATGTTAGTGTTTCAAAATACATGAATATAATCTTTTCATCAAATAAATTAGAAATAAATGTTCATGATGAAAAAATACATTAAACATAATATTTATAAAAAAAATATTTTATGTCCATCCATATTTCAAAATATAGAGTCAATTAAATAGTGAAAATGATATTATTCATATTAAGTCATAAAAATAATATAATTGTAAAAATTATTATCAAATGGAAAATATTCCATATATTTGTAAATTGGACATTTAGAAATGATATAAACAATTTAAATAATATTAATATAACTATTAAGTTAAAATTTTAAATCATAAAATATTATTTTTAAACATAAATTACCTGATATACCCGTAAGGAGAAAACAATTATGAATGTTAATATAAAAAATCACCAAAACAAGATAAATAGTAACTAAATTGTACATCCAAAGTAAAAAATATAGAATCCATTATTAAAATTAAATACACAGTAGTGACAGATTATAATTAAAATTGAATCCAAAAAATGAAGTAAAAAGGATTCAATAAAATTATATTTTTCAGTATAAAAATGATTTCATAAAAAATCATGTGTATAGTTAATTTGAAATATATAATTATATTATAATTAATAACAATGAACTACTAATTTTTTTAAAATGTTACCAAATAAAATATAACACTTTTAATACGTTAAATGAAAATTCTGTTTTTAATAAAAATATGTACATCTCTGTATTCATGTAATACAAATTCAAAAAAAAAATATTTCACTATAATCTAATTTTTATTGTAAAATTTCAAAAATGATATAATTTTTATCGAATTAAATCACTATAATATTTATAAATTATTTATAACATGAATTCACCAAAATCTATAAATACCCTTTTTGAAGAAAACATATTTTAAAAAAAATATATATCCTTTTTAAAATTAAGTTCCTATTCCCTAAAAATTATTAGTTAATATGTATTGATTAGGATCCTTATATATATTACATAATGATGTTAATATAATTAAAACAATCCAATAATATAGCTAGATTAAAACTATCATATTTAAATGATAATATTTTGTAGTTATTTTAAGCTTAGTGTTGAGTGGCATTTGTGATATCAAACAAAACATATTTTTTAAAATATCACTGTAAAATAGTCTTAACATCTAAAATCACTCAATTATCAATATTTGGTAAAGATATAACTTATGTATCGTTATCATACACATGTTTAAGTCCCAATGGAATACTCCGTGTCTTTTTTAACATCATTGATAATGTTCTTCATATCATCCACAAAAGTTAAGAGGGTCTTCATTAAAAAACTAAAAACATCACAATCCATGTACTACTATTATCATCACTAGACATATTGATATTTTTTTTAATAACACCATTAATTTTTAGATTAAAACTTATTTATTTTTAACATTTTTTATTAAATAGGGATCTGAATTCTAATTGTCCCTCCCCTTTGTTTTTTTTGGTGTGTACATACAATGGAATTATTAGAGATATCAATCAATTTGTAGATTTAAAAAAATGTGTATAAGATGTCTACTATATTTTTCTCTTCACACATTTGGTATTTGGTTTCTAATAAAACACACTATGAGGGAGATCGATTATATGTACATAGATGAATAAATGGGAAACAAAATGTCATATCTATAACCTATAAGACTTATCCCTAAAATGATCAAAAGTATCAACAAGAATTTTTTTATAGTCTAGAAATCTTTTTTCAATTCCTATTATATCAATGAGGTCTTAAATAAAAGCACTCAGTTGTTTACCTACAATCCATGATTGTTTTAAAACGCTGAGTTCGAGGTTGATTTAGTATACCAGAAGATATACATGTTGTTGAGGACATAATTGATGAGAATGTGTTGGACCAGAAGATAGAAAAATATGAGATTATTTAATATAAATAAATGTTTAAGAAGATGTTACTATATTCGATTTTCCAAAAGAAGTTGTGTCACATTGATATTACACTGAATTTTAATTAATATATATCATTATGTAGCATAAGTATAAATGTTTATAAAAACTAATTATAAATCATTCAAGGATACATTAAATATCTTGTATTATTAAATTTCAATAAAATAACAACTTAAGACCAATATGAATAATGAAAAACATTTCATTCACTAAATTTCATTAGAATATTAAATTAATATTTTAAATTATATATGGTAAGTTAAATCCACAAATTCAATTAATGGAACATGATAATATATAGATTTTAAAACATAATCTTGTATAGTTATGGGAAAATTTCTCAACATGGAGGTGCCTACAGAGACCAAAATTCAACCCTTATTCATGAATGAATATATTGGAAATATATCTAATGAATGAAATTGTTTTTACTAAATTGATGATTTGAGATTCATGTCATATAGGTGTTGTAGTCTTTAACTTCTAGTGGAAGAAGATAATTATGGCTATATTAATCCCTAAAACAAAATTGAATAAAAAAATATTTCAATTTACCAAAATTAAATTCACATATGGACAATGTCTTATTTCTATGTAACAAAAATAAATTCAAATTAAAATATAGAGAAAAATATAGTAATAACGAATTAATCTGAAGGCATGGTATAGCATGTTGAATTTATCCACAACTACATTATAAGATTATGAATTTGAAAATATAACTATTTTAATGGAATAAATTATGTTTTTAACATAAAAAATTATAACTATAAAGTGATTATACAAAATAATGAAAAAATGTTGTTCATACCATATTGATAGAAAATGTGAAAAATAGACATTGTTGTTTGAGAGGATAATTGTGACTAACTTGATACATAAATTTCAGAATTCCAAAATCTAAAGATGACTAGTAATTTTTAAAAAAATGTAGAATTTAATATCATATAACATTTAAATTTTAATTATTTAAGTTTGTAATAGTTGAACATATAAATCCATAAAATTTATTTTCCCAATGTCAATAAAAAAATAAAATCCTAAAATATGGTTCAAATGAGTCATGTCAATATGGCTTTAAAAATATGGACAATGGTTCTTACAAATACCAACTTCCAAAAGTCATTCTATAGATAGATTATAATAAATTTTTAATCCTGATATGAATATATATTAAAAACAAAATATTATTTAAATATACAATTATAAGCACAAAACAAATTTGTGACACCAAAATTTATTCATTCACAATTGAGATGAAAATAATCCTGGTTAAAATGATAAAAATTACACCAAGACATTAACATGATCCATAGTGATATTTTTTAATTATTATTTAAGAATCATATTTACATTGAAATACATAAAAATGCAATATATTTAATAAATATTATTATTATTAGATAATTTATATTTTATAAAATTAAATTTTCATTACCAATAACTTCTATTAGAAATTAACACTCAAAAATAGTAATGACTCGCCTATTATCATTGTCTTGAGTGTAAAATTAGCCATTACTAGGCCTTAAGCGACATCTCCAAGACGCACTAGGTTGGTAATAAATGCCGAAGGGTTTCAAATACCAGTGGGGGAAGATTTACCCTTTATGAAATGAACAATTAAACATACCAACCATAACCTAACATTCACTATATAATGCATGAACAAATGGAAGCCATCTAAACCAATTCTAGTATCTCAGAACGACATCAAAGTAAGAAATAACAGAAGAATACCCACAAATCAAAGTACACAGTAGATAAACCACACAAGAAAATCCAAAGACCTAAAAACTTCATGCTCCACAAGATCCATGCTCCAAAATCTATGAACAGCCCCTAAATCAAGGGGTAGTGCCAAACACCTCTGAAACATTACCTTTTCCTTTGTGCCCGAAGATATCATATGCAAAAGAACCAAAGTGCCAAAGTTGGGGTGAGTATAAAACTTAGTAGGTTTTCCCCCAATGACTTCCCTACTCAAGCCACAAGTATAGAAGAGTTAAAAACCATTATATAAAATATAATATATAAAACCTATTTTTAAAAATAATATATATCTAAATATAAAAAAGATTCCAAAACCATTCCTTACAAAAATCATACAAGTGAAATTGAAACCAATTTTTCCAGTAAGATATTTTTCATGAAAAATAAATAAACAATATTTATAACAATTTCACAATATACTTTTATCAGCATACCCAACCATAGATCAATCCCATGATACATACCATGCATTCTACAATATGACAGTTTCAAAAGGTAATTGTTTCTCATGTTCCATTAACCCTTAGGTACTGAGAACAATGTCATTTTTCGACCAAACATCGTGTATGGAATTCCCCTGTTCCATTAAACCTTTGGCACTGATTAAAATGTCATATTTTAACCATACCCCTTATATATAACATGAACACACACCAAATATTCCAGAATATCATGCCAAAAAATGCTTTCAAGAAAAACACCTTATTATTGAAACCATTTCCATCAAAACCATTTCAATTCCAAGTCATTTCAATTCCAAAACATTTCAAAAAAATGATTTTTTATTGAAAACCATATCTATTTAAAACACTTTTTCATCAACAATTTATCAATTCCAACACATCCATATTTTAAAATCATCAATTTAAATTCATGAAACTAAACCTCCTTTTCACAACTATTCACCAAGATCACGCAATTTCTAAAAAACCATAAATCATAGATAATGAATAATTTTCAATGATTTTCCGAATAAATGATCCAATTTTAATCTATGATAATTAATTCTAGAAAGTGGAGATGAGATTGAAGCCACTTACCTCGACCGTTTTGATGCAAATTCGACAACATATGAAGAACACATAAGAAATTGGGTCAATACTCCATGAACAGCCTTAGTTATCTCATCCAAGCTATATCACAACTCAAAAATGAATTATTTGGCATCCAAAAACGTTGATATACCCACTATAAGGTCATATCTTAGAAATTATAGATATCAGAGAAGTATATCCAAGCAGATCTAAGAAAACATGACAAATCTGTTAATAATGGTGACATAGATCAAGAATTGGACTCAAAATCACAAAGGTAAGGCACTGGGATGGCTAAAAATTAGGTGGGGAGGGTTCTCCAGACTTATATGGAGAGTAATCTCGAAATAGGGTCATTTTGAAGACAAATTGAAATATATATAGAAACAATGAGTAAGATCCATGAAAATATGATCTAGATTTGACTTTTGTGCAAGGTTTGACGACACGGTTTGGGCTAACCGTGTATGGATCATGTGACCTTACTTCTTGTCCAAACACTCTTTATAAACCCCCCAAAATCTTCTATAATTTACCATTTCCATTTTTAAGAAGACAAGTTTTTTATGGAAACATCCCTCTTTATGAAAACACCCCACTTTATGGAAACAACCCACATTATAGTAAAACCCCACTTTATGGATACACCCCAATTTAATGAAACAGGGAACATTATGGAATCAACCAACTTAATGGAATCTCTATATATTATGGAAACTCTATATTTTATGGAAACTCTCTATTTTATACACACCAGATTAAAAAAATGCGGGGAAAGGGGTTTTGTACCTGAAGTTAGGGGTACTACATTCTCCCCACCATGGGTCATTCTATCCTCGGAAAGTAGAAAACCCTCACTGGCCAGAAAGAATTTCGGCCACTGCTCTGTTATTTCCTTCTCATGTTCCCAAGTCTGTTCTTGAATCTGACCATGTTTCCATAAAACCCGCAGTAGGCCGATGCTTTTCCCATGCAAGACATTATCTTATCTATCCATGGTCCGCATCGGGATATGCATCAGTGATGCATCTGGTTCTAGATCATCATGATCCAATCTGATCACATGGTTAGGATCAGGGGATACATTTTCAACTGGGATACATATTACACATTATTCACCGATCTAAACCATGCTGGAAATTCCAATATATATGCCACCTCTCCAACAAATTATATTATCTCAAAAGGGACAATGTATCTAGGAAATAACTTACCCTACATCCCGAAGTGAAAATGTTCAATCCTTGGAGAGATACATAAGAAGAAATGATCACCAATAGAAAATGACATTGGTCTTCAACAGTGTTCTTCATATGATTTTTGTCAACTCTCGGCCATCTCCATTTTCCTTCTAATCTATTGGATCATCCCTATTGTTTCATGGACAAAGCCTGGCCCCGACTAGTGATGTTTCAACCATTTCAACCCAGCATAGTATAGAACGAAATGTATGACCATAAAATGCTTTGAAAAGAGCCTTGAGTATCGAGGCTTGATAGCTATTATTCTATGAGAACTCCACTAAGGGTATATGCTCCTCCCATGAGACACCATAATCCATTACAAAATCCCACAACATGTCTTCATACATTTGTATCATCCTCTTAGCTTGTACATCCGTCTTAGGATGTTACGTCGTGCTCATAGTCATATGAGTCCCTTGGTCATGCTATAAAGGTTTTAAAAAATGATACATGAAACACAAATCTCTATCTGAGTCTATTGACATAGGTACACCATGCCTCTTTACCACTTCTCAGATATATATTTTTCAAAGATCCTCCACCATATGAATTTCACGAATAGGGACGAAATGGGCCGACAAGGCTAGATGATCCACTATCATCCAAATGGAATAGTGTTTCTGGACCGTTCATAGAAGACCTTTTACGAAATCTATTGATATCTGATCCCATTACCACACTGGGATGGGCAGAGATTGTGACATACCGACTGGTATTTGATTCTCTAATTTATTCTGATGACAAGTTAAGCACCGTTAGACGAACTCAACAACCTTCATTTTTGTGCCACTCCACAAAAACTACACCTTCAATGCCTTATACATCTCTCATGTACCTGGATGTACATCCTAAATTTAATAGTGGTAAGAATGATGGGTTTTTTATTGGAAAAACACTGGTACAACTATCCAATCTCTAAAACAGAAAACTGAAACCTAATCAAGTTTAAGCCCTCAATGGCCACCCCATTTTTGAGTTTTGATCTTATTACCCAACATTGTGAATTATATGTTTCTGCCTCTTTGGTCATTTTTACTAAATCGAGAACAATCGTAGCTAAAAATAAAAATGCAACATCAAATCGATCTTCACATTCCACATTATTATTGGCTAAGACCGACATCAATAGCCATTTATCTGATAATTCTTTCTCCAACTAAGCATATGACTTTATACTAAATGCATCATCCACTAAATATCATTTCCATGGACTGAACATTAAGTAAAAGTCAAACATTTTTAGATACTCCATCCATATCCTTTGCCTTGGATTTGAATCTCTCTATGAGAAAATGTGTTTCATTATTTTTTGATCAGTAAATAAAGAAAATTTATCTCCAATGACATAATGTCTCCATGTTTTTAAATCATTGATGACTCCAGCTAACTCCAAATGATGTGTTGGGTAATTTTTCTCATTCACCCTCAATTTCATTGAACCATAAGCAACCACATGATCTCTTTGCAAGAAAATGCAACCCAACCCTAATCATAATGTTTCACAATACACTACATACCCCAATCCGGATTATGGAATGATCGTAATAGGTGACAATGAAATCCCAACATTCAGTTCTTGGAAAGACTTATTTCATTCTTCTCTCCATTATAATGGAGAATTATTCTTCGCCAGGGATTTCCTTAGTAAAGATAATCATGAGAAATCACGCACAAAGAATCAGTGGTAACCATCTAGACCAAGAATACATCATATCTCAATAACAGTCTTTGGTGGTTTCCAAGAGATAACAACTTCTCTCTTTTCAGAATCATCAGAAACACCTTTCCAAGAAATGACATGTCCAGGAAAATGTACTTCTTGTATAAAATAATTACACTTTGATAATTTTTCATACAAATTATGATCTTTCCATATTTGTAACACTATTCCCTAAAGCACCTCAGGATCAGCCCTTGTATTTGAATATACAAAATTTCATCGACAAACCCCCAAAAAAAAAATCCAGATTTTATTGATATATCCATATTTATCAATTCCATGAAGACTTATAGTTAATTCACTAGACCGAATTGGATTCCTGTATATTCATAGTGGCCATATCTACTTCTGAAAGTTGTCATTGGAATATCGAATTTCTGAAAACTGAATTGGTGAAATGCTAATGGAAAGAAAATCATAAAGAACCATTTATCTCCCCTTAATTGAAAAAAAGATCATCAATGTGTGGATGTGGATATCAGTTCATTATCGTAACTTGTTTATGCTTATGATAATCAAAACATTGATGAAAAGTTCCATCTGCCTTCTTCACGAACAAAATCAGTGCTGCCCAAGGAGACATACTTGGCTGAATGAAACCCTTGAATTCTAGCTCCATTAACTAAACATTCAATTCATTTAATTATGTTTGTGTTATCTAATAATACAAAATAGAAAAAGGACTGGTCCCTGGATGGAGATCAATCGTAAACTCCAATTTCCTTAGAGGTGGTATCCCTGAGATGTTCTTGGAAAATACATCCAAAAATTCGATCCACAACAGTTGGAAAAATATTTTCCTCAATATCTTCAATTGATTCCATCTTCAATGCAACTAATTAGTAATAGATCGTTCCTACCATTGGTGCCAACAAGCTATTTTCACCCTTCATTACAATCCTCTCTCCTCTAAAGAGATTCTCGATTACGTCCTCAGTTACGAAACTAATTGTTCTCATATAACACTCAATTTTAGCCTTGAACATTTTCACCCAATTCATACCTTGGATTACATCGTTTTCATCCATATTCAACATCAGGATGTCCGATTTTAGCTCAGCTCCATCAATAGTTATAGCACATGCTCTACAAACAAAGGTCTGAAATTCCCTTTCACAGAGAAGAGTTTTCAGTTTCAAAATAGAAGGAAACATTTCCCATTTTAAACATAGCAAGTCGAAAACACGAGAAGCATTGAAGGAATGTGATGTGCCAGTATCAAGCAACACTTTTGCAAAGGTATAATTTAAAATAATTGTACCTCTCACTGTAGATGGTTCATCTTGATCATCAACTATCATCTGCTTATCTCCATACAGTTGTTTCTTTAATACATTGTTTTCCTTGTTTCCTTGCTATGGTTTCCATGGTTGAGGAGTCAAGGTATTTCTATAATCAGCATTTCCAGCTCTACTCTTCTGATGAAAATGTTTTTTCTATCCTCATTCAGTCAAATCATACACTGTATGCAACACCTAAGAAGTGTCCCAAACACCTGAACATGGAGCACTATGACAATAGCACATAAGATGTCCCTTATTGTTGAAAATATGGCATGCTCTAGGTTGTACCATACAATCCCACTTTATGTGGTCATGAGAACCACATTAAAAATAACATGATTTTCTCTGGGGTCGTGGAAGAAGGATTACTGATCTAGCTGTCTGGTTATGATTTGCACTTGCAGCATTGAAATTTGTGTCCCTTTTCTACTTGTTCCCAGTAGTTGAGTTCTCCCCATTTCGTGTTGCTTTCATCATTTCTCCTTCCATAGATCCTGATATATCACGTCCATCCACAGTTTCTTTGTACACCAACTCTTTATAATCTATAATACAATTTTTTGAAATAATTGATCTAATATCATTTCCTAATGCTGATTCATTGATGAGTGCCTTCAAAGAGGCACTTGATGCAACTTCTGTTGAAAAGAAAACTATGTTCATGAACTTATCTGCATACACTATGACAGAGAGACTCTCTACATTCAGGATAAAGAAGTCTGTTGTTTTCGGGAGCATGAATGTGTGAGGATAGAATTGGGTTTTTTTGAACAATTCCTCAAAATCCTCCGATGTAATTCCTTCATCCAATTTAGCCTACACCACTGAATCCCACCACTGACATGCACGATACTTGAGAATATACATCACCCATTAGACCTTTACCTCTACCGGTGTGCAGATGAAGTCGAAGAAATGATTCATCCTACATATCCATACCTCCGCCTTCTCAGGATCGCAATCACGCCAGAAATTAGGTGGATTCAACTTAATGAAATGGATTGCAGGATCCAGAAGTCATGGCTCATTTATCCGATTCCCTGTGTCCATAGCTTGAAAAACATGGACAATACATGGAACTAGCTCTCGATTCACACATGGTTCAGGTGAAACCACATTCTCCGCAGCTTCTTCGGCTTGGTTTCAATGATGCCTACTTGGTGCCATTTTCTAAGCCTAACAATATACTCTGTTAGTCACACTCTTTAGCAACTATTGGCTTATCATTTCAAATTATATCACATCAAGAATCACAACATTGTTTTCCAAAACAACTTTTTTCCCATGTTCATTCATTTTTTGAAACCACTTCACACACTTTTGAAAATTATACAATTTTCAAAATATGATAAGCATTATATTTTTCAACATATTTCAATTGAAAACCAATTCCAATATTTTTCAAAATTGAACACTTTTTTCACAACATGAATCATTCCACGAAATGATGTATGAACTCCTAGTGAGAATTCATTCCTCTACAATTCATGTAATGCTCATTTCATTGGCTAAACCGATTATAATGAGAGTTTAAAATTCTAGAAGTGTCTCCAAACACTTATTTACCCAACAACTTGGTATCATGAAGTTCAGCATAAAAGGGTTAGCTGTGTACTTTTATGCTATACATTTCACGTTCCGATAATACTACTCCTTTCCAATATTCCCACCCAAGGAATAGACAAGAAAGGATTTCATCTCCAAAACTAGAATCATCGATGACTTCTTGTTAGGAAATGACCGTACAAGTTGATACCATTTGTAATGACCTACCAATTTTAATTGTCTTGAGAGTACAATGAGTTAATACATGGCCTTAAGTGACATCCCCAAGACCCCAAGGATAGCAAATAAATACCGAATGTTTTCAAATACATGTGTGGGATGATATACCCTATATGAAATAAACAATAAACCAACCAACCTTAACAAAACATTTACTATAGGATGCATGAAAAAATGGAAGAAAACTCAACACCTTTATGTATCTCACATCCAAATCAATGTAATAAGCAACATAAGAATAACAATGAATTGAACTAAAGAGAAGATAAACCACATAGGACTCTCAAAAGACCTTAAGACTCCATGCTCCACAAGAACCAAGCTCCAAAATCTCTGAACATCCCATACATCACGAAGTAGTTCTAAACATGTGTGAATCATTACCTTTTCCCTTGTCCAGGAAGATAGCATCTGCAAAATCACCAATCTTCCAAAGCAGTTGATAGTATAAAAATCAATAGGTTTTCCCCAATGAATTCCCAAATCAAGCCACTAGGTTATAAGAGTTAACAACAATTATATAATAAAATTTATTTTTAAAACATCTCAAAAATAGTTTATAACAAAATATAAACAATTTCTCAAATCCATTCAGTACCAAAATCTATCAACATCAATCGAAACCAATTTTCCCAACAAGATATTTTTCCTGAAAAAAAACTAAACAATAATTAGAACAGTTTCAAAATATCCATTTATCAAAATACCCATCCATTCTTCAAACCCATGAAACCAACCATTCATGCTAAATAATGATAGATCCATACTCATGAGAATTTTCTCATCGATCCCCAAGTCATAACAAGGTAATTTTTTTCCCATTTTCTATTAACTATTTGGCACCTAACAAAAGTCACATTTCAATCAATCCCCATGTATGAAATTACCATGTGCCATTTAAAAATTTAGAACTATGCACAAGGTCATATTTCACCTAAGCCCCATATATGCAACATGAACACACACCACATATTCCAAGATATTATTCCAAAACAAACCTTTTAGAAAACACCTTTTCATTGAAATCCATTTCCTTCAAAAACATTTAAATTCCTAACCATTTCAATTCCAAACTATTTCAACAAAACGCTATTTTTATTAAAAATAACTTCTATTGAAAACCCCTTTTTCTTAAAAAATATATCAATTCAAGAAAATACTTAATTTAAAATCACATTTTTATATTCATGAAACAAAACCCCCTTTCCCCAACTATTCACCAAGATCGCGCAATTTCACAAAAATAATAAATCATCAATAATGAATATTTTCTCATGAATTTAACAATAAATAAACCATGTTTAATCCAATATATTTAATTATAGAAAGTGTACTTGAGAGTAAAGCCACATAATTCAATGGTTTGGATGAAACTTTGAAAAAAATGAAGGAAGCACAAAAAAACAGCTCGATTCTCTAAGAACAGCTGTAGTTATCTTAAACTAGCAAGATCATGACTCAATATTGAATTACTTTGGCATCCAAAAACACATATCTAACCACTATAGGTTCAAATCAGAGTAAGAATAGATGTCAGAGAAGTAGATCTAAGCATATCTTTGATAAAATGACAAATACAGATTGAACGATGACATACCTCAAGAATCAGACTTCAAATAAACAAGGGAAGGCTCTAGGATGGTTCCAAATAAATTGAGGATAGTTCTCCCGCCTTCTAGGGAGTGTTATATCTAAATAGGGTCGTTTTTAAGATGAATAAAAATATATAGAGAAAAAACAAGTATGCTCTTAGAAAATAGGATCTAGATTTGACCTCTACACAAGGTTTTACAACACAGTTTGGGCCAATCGTGTATGGATCGTGTGACCTTACTTCATGTCCCAACACTATTTATAAAACCCACAAACACCCCCATCCTTCACCTTTACCATTTTTATGGAAACATGTTTTTTATGGAAACATCTCACTTTATGGAAACACCCCACATTATAGAAACAACCCACTTAATGGAAACACCCCACATTATGGAAACACCCCAATTTATGGAAAACCTACATAATGGAAACACCCAACATAATGGGAACTCCCTATATTATATAAACACTCTATTTTATGGAACCTCTATTTTTTATACACAATAAATTAAAAAACATGAGGAAAGGGGTAATGTACCTGAAATCAGGGGTACTACAAAAATGATCAGTTAATAAAACCCATCATTTTTGAATTATGATAGTTGAATTGGAATAATCATTCAAAATAATAATCAATTTCATCTATATATTAGTTTTCAAAAAAAAATTTCTCAATTTATTTATTATTGTAATACAAGATAAGATAATGATATTTACTATAGTTTTTTGAGTTGAAAAAAATCCACCTCCACCATTAAATATTTGAATTTTATAAATTAATATTAAACCATATTCACTCTTCATAAAGTTTTTAACATAATAAAAAACATAAAAATAACAACACTATCTGAATTCCATTATAGAAATTGAACACTATGCTTTTAAGATACTCAACATGAAAACAAATGGTCACATAATCAAATATAATCAAATGTCGATTAATTTCCAGATTTATTTAAAATTAAAAATAATTTATCTTTTTTAAGAATGTTACTATGAATTTAAATAATTAAAATAAATGGGTAATAAACAAGAAAAAAACAAAAATAATGTTGGAAAAATTTATACATAGTTATAAATATGAAGAATTTAAGATAAAAAACATGTCTTAATGTTGATTATTAGAATAAAAATATTAATATTTTATGTAAATGTAATCACTAATTAAATATACAGAATTTTAATATGACTAATCCACATGAATTATTTAACCTACTATAACTTATATTTAAGGCGAAGATATATTTATTGATAAAATATTTATAAGAGTAATAATTTTTTCATATTCTAGTAAAAAAAAATTTCAATTGAATAGAAAAAAAAGAACATTAATGTAAATATATATAGTTTCCTTGTTTTGGGAAGTTCATATATCAAGTAAATAAAAATTAAAAATAATAATGACATATTCATAAAGTAATCTTATCCAATAATGTGTGGTTATTGTTTATGTGTTGAAAGTGTTTCACTCCAAAATGATCTAAAGAACATGATAAATGGGAAAATGGTGGATATGTAATAAAAAACAGTCAAAATATATAAATATAATTATTAATAAATAATTAATTTTAAAAAGGTTTATAAATTAATAAAATATCATTTATTTATATATAAGTATAACTAACTAAATTTCAAGATAATTAGTGGAATTGGGAAATAGAATGGTATAAAAGTATAATGTGAACATATAGGAGATACCTTAGGTAATAAGTGATGGGGTTTTAGTTGTTATTCATATAGGAATATGTCATATCCACTTATGGTAATTCAAAATTTATGGACGTGGTGATATTATTATTATACTAACACTGATTATAATTCCTTACTAATAATAAAAATATAATAATGTAATTTTATGACTCTGTAAATATGTGGGGAAATTCCAAAAGATGTTAAATATAATCTTGAATTAATAGAGATTATAGAATCATTATGTATTCTTTGAATATCCTAGAAAATGGGGGTTTAAATTTCCTTTGAGAAATCTGAGATTTATAGTGACAAAATTATAATATTAAAATGCCAAACTACACATAATTAGAGTATAATCATCAATATATTGAAAAATATTTTCTCAAAAAATATGAGATTATATTGTAGTAGATATTTTTTCCATTTTTTCATATTTTTTGTGCAACTCCATTAATGTTTTCAATTTTATGCCATTACATATGTATAAGGACATATAATTTTTTTAATTTATTATTATATATGATATTTCTAAAATCATCTTCTATCTAAATGTTTTGTAGATACTTCAATAAAATTTTATTAAAAGAGAAGATGTTTAGAGATTTGAAACATGTTTATGATTATTAAATAAATTAGGAATTTCTCATCAATAAGTAATCTAGTTTTTTTTACATTTAATTTATCAATAATGAAAATTATTTATAAATATTTTTTAATTTTACCATAATTTTTTTATATTCGATCATCCTATTCCACTATTTTATAACTATTTATAATGGATATATTTTATTAACTTTTTTCAAACTATCTAGAACAGAACCTAAAGAAATTTATTCTTTTATATGGTTTTATACTTATCTAATATTGATTTACTCAATTAAACCCCTTTTTATTATACTTTTCTAAGAAATTTTTTTTTGAGAGAGACCTTATATTTTTATTATACACATGTATATTTCATAAAATGATATATGGATGAAAATATAGTTTCATGAACTTTTAATTGTATTAATCAGATTCATCCATGGGGTTTCAATGATATATATTATGATAATTTCATAGTTAATATTTCATTTTATGTTATCTACACTAATGAAAATAATTAATCATATTTAAATATTAAATATAGACTTCTAGAGATAGCTCTTTCAAAATTTATACCTAATTTGATATCTTATATTTTTTTGAGTTACATGGTTTTGAATAAATTATTATATTTAATTATAAAAATGAAATATTTTTTAGAATCATTAATAACTGCTAATGAGTTATTTATAATCTTTTAGAATTTTATTTTCTGTTTAACTAATTTTTTGTAAACCAAATTATCTATGTGTTGAATATCAGGGATTTGACTTTTTTTAGAAGAAAATGTTACATAATTTTATCAAGGGTTAATAATTCCTTGAATTGGTTTATATTAGTTATAGGAGAATTATATAAAATAAAATAAAATGGTTCAAAAAATTATATATAATCATCCAATAGAATATCATTTTGTTATAAAATATTTTCATGAAAGAATATATGTGAAAAATTTAATTATTTCTTATTTTATTATAATATATATGAAATATAAAATTTTATTCAAAAAATTTGAATATGAGGATAATAATTTAATTAAATGGGTTTCATTTTTACTACTTTTATAAAGGATTTATATGAATTTGATGTTGAGCATAGTGAAGATGAATTTACACATGATGAAAGGATTGAATAATATATTATTTTATAAATACATGAATACATGGTATGTTAAAAATATAATTTCAATTTATGATAATAAAAAAGTACACATGATTATAAAATATTTATAAATGAATGAATTTTTTGAAGGATGTTGATAATTTGAGTTCTATTGATATTACTTTTGAATACAGTGTGGATATTGATGATTGTAGAATGATATATTGGTTGATTACAAATACATATCTAGAATATTAAAACCATCATAACAGTATGGAATAATCTACATAATTCTAGTGATTAATAAATAGCACAAAATCCATTATATTTAGTTGAGTTTTACACCCCATGGGGACCTTATTTTCAATAAAATTTTATAATTATAGTAGTAGAATCCGTTTATATATTTTTTAAATCAATGGACATCGATTAAACTTATTATCCTTTTTAAAGACACCATATTACCGTAGAAAGACGGATTAATTAATTTCCATTACAGGAATATATGACATGAAAAATATTAAATGATATGATACATATACACATTAACCCACTTTTTGTGAAATTGAATTTGAATAGAGGGATTTCATATAAATCAATAAATTCTATATAAAAATATCAAAGGAGGGAATCATTATCCTTGTAATTGAAAATAATAATATGTTGTAACGATAATAAAATTAAACGTCAAAGACTGTCAATCATAGTAATGTGGCTATTTTTTCAAATCAGTGGTTATAATATTATATTGACAATCATTGTTTATAAAAAATTAAAATTATGTATAATCTATAAACATAATAAAAATACTCGAAGCGATATAATTTCATATTTTCAAGATGTGATGATTGTTTCCCTAAAAAATAGAGTATTATTTTCATTGTCACATGATTAAAGGGTCCCATAGTCACTTTGTGAAAAATAAATAAATATTTAACTAGGAATTTGAAACAAAAAAATATAAATAAATATATATTACAATTAACTGATATTTTTTTGAAGTTAAAATTGGGTTTGAGTTGAAAAAACATTGGGAGACGGTGAATGGATCATTAAAAATTAGCTCTGTAAGAAAAATGATGTTCTGGACAGAATGATAAAAACCTGGATGAGATAGAATCGAAGTGGTTATAATGAATATGTGAAGAATAATAGAGAGTTGAGGAAGCCAATATTTGCTAATGATGAATTGAATAGAGAAAAAAATCAATAGTCCATACTAGTAGTGAATGAATATGATGAGATACGACAAATATCGATTTATATTATATTTTATGGGTTTTGGGTATCATATTATGGGAAGGAATTGAACAGTAATCCAAATTTGGGGAAGGGGAAATGTTCACATGAATGACAATGATATAATTGAAAATTAATGAAAATTGATAAATGAAATAAATAATTTAAATCAACATAAATGTATTTAAATCAATAAAATACCCTATAATTTTTATACTGTATTTCTTTTCTGTCTCGAAATTTAGATTTTATATGATTCTTAAATCACTAATCTATAAAAAATATATTTTTTTTATTATCTATAATTTTAATAAATTATTATTAACATAATTCATTGTATAATTTAATATTTTAATTTTAAAAAATATGTGTTATGTGAGAAAATTATTAGATATATATATAATTATTAGTGAAATATTTATTTCTGTTTCATAATTTATTAAATAATATATTTTATTATTAATTATGTTTTTCTTGGATTATTCATAATGATAGTTTTATTTAGAGTTAAAAATATTTTTTTTATTAACACAAAAAAAAAATATATATAATTATTGGTAAAATAATTTGTTGGAAAAGAATAGTTACTATCAACTGATATATATAGAAATAAAATAATAATACCTAAAAATAATAGTAAAAATAATAATATTTGTTGTAATTACGTATTTTTACAATCGGTTATAAAATATCTCATTAAATATAATTTGGTAAATATATTTTTTTTAGTGTTTCTTCCATTTTTGAGTATTAATATATATGTCAAAAGGAAATTCATTCAATTGTATTGTCCTTACTAAATATTAATGAGGGATATATATCTAAATTAATTTGGGAGAATAGAACATTGATTGTATTCTAGTTTTTCAATAAATTGAAAATGTATTTAGTATGGACATTACAAATCTTTCTCAGTATCATGTTTTTTAGTTTCCAATAGAACTCCTTCAACATGATTTAGATATTTCAAAAAAACTATACAAAAATACTATCAATGAGTTGAATGAATTAAATAATAAATAGTAGGAGAATCATTATAATTGATTCATATTTGTTATTTAATGTCCATGATCTGGGTTCCACACCACAGGTGCCCCGAACCTGTTTAGTCACATGACCCTAAGTGCATTTCACCAAATTCCAAAGGTTGCTGACTTGTAGTGAGGGCTTATGTCGAATAATGGGGGAACTATGCCCCCATTACTCAAAGTGTAGCGCAATAGAGATATATAAACATACAAAAAATGGAAACAATAATCAATATAAAGCTGAAATGGACAATAGTACTGAAATAAAAGATGATAAATAGTCATATATATGATGATGCAATATTTCCATAATTCTATGAAAGAAGCCAGAATAGGATACACCGTAATCTAAAACAATACAGTACAAGGTACAAGTACATCAATGGAAAACAAAATAGTGCAGTTGGAACTTAGCAGCCTCGCAAGACTAAGCTCGATCCCATACTATCCCACTTCTCTAAAATAATAAAGTACCTGTAGAGGTACACTTTCTCTAATCAACACCTAAAAAATATAATTTATTTTGGCCCAAGACATGACCCAAACTTGGTGTGAGAAATAAATCCAACTAGGCAACCACTAATGGATTGTGCCCATCTATAAGTGAAAATGTGAAAGAACAGTGTGCAATAACGAAATATTGTAAACTAGGATGTACTCAAAATCAGCTACTCCTACCAGTTCCATTACCATTTATTTATTATTTAACAATTCAATATAATTGAATTATATTTTTCCGAGACCCAGCCTCGACCAAAAATCTCATATACAGTGCCGTAGAAAAAACCAAAACAAGTAATCAAATTAGTAGAAAGTAAAAAAATACCAATCCTGTGCTTTAGCATGGCATGTATGACATATGAAATCACCACAGTGAATATTCAAAGTAAATAGTGTCCTCTGACATGAATATCCTTAACATCAGGTAATCAGAATCGAAACCCTCAGGTGATTGCTCTCAGGCATAATGAATATTTCCCTTAGGCATACAAGATATTTCCATTGTGAATGGAAGCTACTGCCCACTGGTATATGAAATGTTACCCTCACGATAAACAAACTATTCCCTTAGGCTAAAAAACCTTGCCCTCAGGCTAAATAAACCATGCTCTCAGGATAAAAAAACCATGCCCTACGGCTAAAAAAACCATTCCCTCAGGATAAACAATCCTTATGCAAGTAACCAAGCTGAGCCCAAATCACATGAAATCATTTAACATATTTTTCCTCGCACGAAAACAAAATGAATTTTATAATCACGACATACCATCGGGTATCCTGGCCAAACAACAAAACAGTGGAAATACACCCATGGGGTGGCCCTGGATCAAGGAAATGATCCCAAACAACAATTTAAACTTTTTTATTAAATTACCTATACAATTATATGTACCTTAATAGTAATGCAATCAGATATACAACACCCCAAACATGGTCATGTAGCACAATGTTACACAAAAACAAGTTGATAGTTGGAAATAAATACAAGCCCACAATCCTCGATCGACTCTGATTGATATACACGAACGACGCCACCCGAATCAATTGACAATGACATAGATATGGGGTAAACAATTACGTGTTCAAATCCAAATAACTTCCCTTAGGGAAATAATTGGAAGGAGAGGTTCAATAAGAGATAAGTTCTCACCCATGATGTTCAAACGTGACTGACGGTGAAGGAATCGTAGTCCTGGTGTACGGTCGTGAGCTCCTCCAAATTCCATCATTCTCTCTCGCGACTCTTGTTCATTCTATGCTTCCTCTGCTGAAAGAGGAGGCTACTACCTATTTTTAACAAAAAAACTACATGTTGTCTAATCTCAAGTACACAATGTGTGAATTCCATTTTTTAATTGTTCCACTACCACCTCACTATTCATCTACTGACTTGGTTACAAGTCATGCATTTCTATGTGTACACGGTGTGTACTGTCGTTCCACTGGCAGCTACTCCCACCGCCATACCGTTCACCTACCAACTTACTACACGATGTGTATATACTATGTACATGGAGTGTATTTATAAGTACACGACATGTATTGTCCTTCTACTGGCGGCTACTCCCACTACCTTACTGTTCACCTACGAACAGATTACACGGAGAGTTTATACTTAGTACATGGAGTGTATGCAGTTTTTACACTATTCATCACCAACAGGCCTACACGCCCTATATACTCATCCGACATGGACAAAGTACACAGCGTGTGGAAAAGTATATGGAATGTACACACAAATTTTGGATTTTGTCTCCATTTTCCTTATTTTCTCAAAAACATTAAAGGAAAAAGGAAGAGAAGAAACCTGTAACTCAAGGATAAAAACCAGGTTCTTACAAAAATCCCCCCTTAAATCAATTCATCCACGAATTTCCCTTCCTAGGGTGGTGAGGATAATGGTTAGAAAAACTCTGGCCACTGAGCACGTACGTCGGACTCCTGCTCCCAGTTTTCGTCCAACACTCGGCCATGCTGCCATAGCACCCGTACGAGAGGAACTGACTAGCCTCGGAGAACCTTTGGGCTCCTATGAACAATATTCATTTGATGCTCCTCAAAGGATGCATCGACCTGAAGTTCAACATCCTCAGGCTGAAAAATGTGAGATGGGTCTGAGTGATAACGGTGGTGCGGAGATACGTGTAAGACATCATGCATAGGTCGATACTTATGTGGTAACTGAAACTAATAGGCAACTGAACCGACTCTATAAAGAATATAAAATGGCCCCACATGCCTCAATGAAAGTTTTCCCTATATCCTGATCCGCATGTATCCCATCCTCAGTGAAATATGCAAGAAAACATGATCCCAGACCACGAACTCCAATGGTCTTCTGTGGCGATCAGAATCTGATTTCTGAAAAGACTGTTTTGTAGGCATACTTTTCTGAATCAACTTGACCTGCTCTGAAATCTCCTGCATGAGTCATGGTCCCAGTAATCGTGCCTCACCTACCACCAACCAACACAAGGGTGATTGGCTGGGCCTACCATATAAAGCCCCATGTGGTTCCATCACAAAAGTTTCCTGAAAACTATTATTTCCGGAAAACTCGTCCAGGGGTATGTGCTTCTCCCAAGAGCCCCCATAGTCCAAGATGCATGCACACAACATGGCCTCAAGCACCTATATCCTATGGTTTGACTGTCCATCGGTCTGTGGATGATAAGCTATGCTCAGAACCAATTGTGTACCCAGTTCCCTATAAAAACTCTTCCAGAAACGAGGTATAAAATGTGTGTCCCTATCTAAAATGATGGAACGAGGGACCCCATGAATATGTACTACCTCTCAGATAGACAACTTCTGGAGAACATCAACACTGAAGGTCTTCTTGATCGGAAAAATATGAGATACCTACGTATGTCTGTCCACAATAACCCATACGACATCATTGCCTCGAGGTTACCTCGGAAACCCAGTCACGAAGTCCATAGAGACATAATTCCATTTCCACTTAGGAATATGTAACTGTTGTAATAATCTGGCTGGCTTCTAATTCTCCGCCTTCACCTGCAAACAAGTGGAACATCTCGTAAAAAACCAGCTACTCTACTTTTCATACCCGGCCACCAATACTGTCATCTCAAGTCACTGTACATTTTGGTAACTTCGGGATACACTGCCCAAGCTGAAACATAAAACTACCACATCAACTCATCACATATATCCTCTTGAACCCACAATCATCCATGGATACATAACACCTCATCTTTTCCCATCTTCCAACCAGGAGGAGGGTCCTCACTTGCCACCAACTCCCATAGAACTAGGCCTTCGGAATTCGATCGATGTTTCATCCTCACTCTATCTAGGAGGGTAGAATTCAAAGGTAAGGATAAAATGTAGGCTCATCCCTAACTATCATGCACCTCCAAATACATCTCACAAACAAAGCCATCAGTTGCCACACACCACTGGCCTCATGCGCTGCATGTATCTGAGTCCTCCTACTCAGTGCATCAACTACTGTATTACCCTTACCTGGTGTATAGGCAAGCTCAATGTCGAAGGACTGAAGGTATTCCACCCACCTTCGATGTCTCATATTCCGGTCACGCTGGATAAAGATGTATTTGTGACATTTGTATTCCGTAAACACCAAAAAAATGTTCCCCCTAGAGATAATGTCTCCAACAACATAACGCATGAACAACTGCATCTAGCTCGAGATCATTCATCAGTTAATTCATCTCATGTGGCCTCAACTACCGAGACATGTACGCAACTACTCGATCGCCCTGCATCAGCACTGCTCCCAACCCAATACCTGATGCATCACAGTAATCTGTATTGCTCTTCATTTTCTCTGGAAGTATCAGGAGAGGTGCTGATGTCAACCTTACCTTCAGCTTATTACCAAATGAACATCATACTCTTCTTAGTCAAACCCATCAATAGTGCTTCTATGTGTCAGAAGTTATTTATAATGTTCCTGTAGTAACCAAACAGCCCATGAAACTCTATATTTCAAACATGATCATAGGTTTCTCCCAGGAAACTACTGCTCTCAGTTTCTCTGAGTCTACCGCAACTCCAGCCTCTAAGATAATAGGACCCAAGATGTGTATTTGGTCCATCCAAAAGTTGAACATTGAGATCATATCATATAAATGATTCTCTCTCAGTGTACTCAATTAGATCTCAAGATGGGTAGCATGGTCGTGTCGAGTGTGAGAGTACACCAAGATATAATCCATGAAGACTACTACAAAAGAATCTAGATATGGTTGGATCACACAATTCTTCAAAGACATGAAAACTTCTGGCATGTTAGTGAGTCCGAAATTTATGACCCAGTACTCGTGTAGACCATATTTTCTCTGAAAGGCTGTAAGTGGTATGTATGATGGTCTAACATGTAACTGATTATATCCAGATCTCAATTCAATCTTCGATAAAAATCCTGATCCTTGAATTAGTTCAAAAATATCATCAATCCTTGGTTAGGGATATCGGTTCCTTACCATCAACTGGTTTATCTTCCGATAATCCACACAATGTATGAGTGTACTACCCAGCTTCTTTGTAAACAAGACAGGCGACCACCTTGGAGAAGTACTAGGTCGGATGAAACCCTTTTTTTGAAACTCATCCACTGTATCTTGAGCACCTCACATTATTGTGTAACCATCTTGTAAGGATTAATGGACACTTGTGCCACTCCTAGAACAAGGTCAATAGAGAAACACACCTATCGCTCCGGAGGTAGACCTGAGACGTTGTCAAGGATGAAATCACTGAAATGATTAACCACTGGAGGGAAATACTTCTTACAAGTTCCTTGGTCATCCAGATATAAAATTGAAATCTGGGTTGTCATAACAACTCACCAAAGATGCATGGGTCCAGCTCAGCTCGCTGGGAAATCCCATTCACCCTTGTATAGAAACTCTCTACCCTCTAGTGTCATTAAACTCACCCTACGACGATAGAAATATAAAAAGGCTCGATAGGTTACCAACCAGTCCATACCAAGAATGAAATCATATCTCGTCATCTCTAAGACATAGAGGTCCCATAAAAAGTGACACCCACCAACCTCTAGGGGCACTCTATGCACTGACGCACAACTATCGTTCTAGTTCCCAATAGAGTTTCTAGATCCCTAATATCAGAAGAAGAAGAAGAAACACTGAGCCCAAGGCTCTCTATAATGGACACAAATATAAAGCTATGTGTAGCACCAAATTAAAAAAGTACTGAAGACAAAACAGAAGCAACTAAAATAGTACCTCTTATAGTGGAAGGTCCTAGATCCTGCTCTGGTATGGTCTATTTCACTACATATTATGGCCTAGTGTTGGATCCTTATGACACAGCCTGGCTACACTGAACTGACCCACGCTGTAGTCTCTGAGTTCATGGTTTCTGGCTACCATGGCCACAACCACATCCTTGTCCTGAACAACCTAAATTATTCCGATTCCCTGATAGGTAAGAAGATTTTTGCCCTGCTCCTTCACGCAGAGTCTGCAAAAAACCCCTCTCACTAGCCACAAGTGGAAATTTCCTACAAAAACTATGATGATGACCCATCTTGCCGCAATCTCGACACTCCACTTGGTCATGTGGACACTGAGGTCTCTTATTCCCCTGTTTACCAAACTATTGTAACATTACCGGGACACCTGAATAATTCTTCTGGCTGGTACTACCACTGTGATAGAAATCCATCTTTCTCTACCTTTTACCAATAGAAATAATACCTGATAATAGTGCAGAACCGCCCTGGCCAGCACCACTAGCTTCCCGCAATTTCCACTCGGTAATCAGTTCCTACTTCACAATATCATGCATTGTAGGCAACATGAAAACAATCACTAGCGCTTGAATTCCATATGGAAGACCATGATCGAAGCATCTATTCCTCAACATCTCATCACCCACTAGAACAGGTGAAAAACATTGTAGCTTAGTGAGGCAGGCAGAATAGTCCATCACTAATATGGCACCCAACTGCAGATTCATGAACTCTCGAGCTCTATGCAACCTCTGCATCTCTGGAAATAAAAAGTCATTGAAGGCTGCCTGAAAATCTTCCCACGTTGTATCTTGGTGATGCTCAGTCTGTGTTATAACACCCCACCTTCACTTGGCGGAATCACACTGCATGTAAGTAGCGAGCTTGGCTCTCCTTCTAGGAGGTGTCTCAAGATGATCGAAGATCTCCTACATAGAACCCACAATTGATTCCACAGCATGTGGTACACCTTCCACAGAAAACGTAGGTGGATGCTGCTGCAAAAATATACATGTCATATCTTCCATAGATGTGGCAACTGGTGGTGCTCCCTTGAATTTTTTCATAAACCGCATGAAGCCTTCACGGAACTGTGCATCCACACTTGTGTCTGGTGTAATGGTTTGCGCCACATCTATAACTAAAGGAGTATTCATCGGTAGCCTGTGGCCAACCATCTCTGGTGTATAATCATCATCACTCTCTTGGAGAAAAACCTGTGGTCACCTCGACAGAATGACTCTACAAGGTCAGACACATGCCTCAGATCAAGATCATGATGGACTATGAACTGGAAGTGTATGAAGAGAACAATGGAAAGAAAAAATTCACGTTTTACAAATAAAACTACACAGCGTGTATAATAACTACACAACGTGTTCCCTTAATTATTTCACATGGTCATGTAATTCTACCAAAACTGGTCGTGTTTCACCCCAAACACACTGACTTTTTTCCACACACATGGTGGGTACTTGAATTTTCATCCCCTTGTCGTGTACTTCTACACGGCTTCACCACACAACTCCCTTTTGAATGACTCCACACGACGTGTATATTATCTACATGAGGTGTACTAGACGAGATTCACCGAACCATGTTTTTCGAGACACGGTCGGGTACACAGATCACATTACACTACGTGTTCCAGATGGACACGGTGTGTATGGCTTAGATTCCAACTGCCCCTATTGTAAGTTACACAGTCTGCTACTCGGCTGACACTACATGGTGTGTTACACCCGTACACGGCGTGTAGAACAATCCACCTCCCTAGCCACACGAACAAGTCTACAGGGTCTCTTACCGGTGAAGGCTTCAAGGATTGTACCGAAGGTAAACGATGTGTACTATGAGAGATTTTCCAACCCATGTTGTTAGAGACACGACCGGATTCTCAGCTCACACTACATGGCATTTTCCAGTTAGACAAGGCGTGTACTTTAAAGGATAAAACCGACCCATGTTGTTAGTCACATGAGCAGACATAGGGTCAGCCCTACATAGCATGTACAACTGGTACACGGTGTGTTCCCACAAAACATCCCCATCCTGTGTCTCTGCCCACATGGCCTATGACCCAGTTAGAGACTACACTGCATGTAGATAAGTTACACGGAATGTACATTGTATTGTTTTCATTTCTTCAAAAAAATAAGAGTAAACGGTGTGTAATCAAAAGTACATGTTGTGTATTATAGGTTTTTCCAGACAGTAAGCCTTAGAAACTACTCTGGAGTCCAAAATACCATTGAACGAAAACCAAAGTT
This sequence comes from Viscum album, assembly GCA_963277665.1. Lineage (NCBI taxonomy): Eukaryota > Viridiplantae > Streptophyta > Magnoliopsida > Santalales > Viscaceae > Viscum > Viscum album. The sequence continues at coordinate 261,778,069 of OY728122.1, read as the reverse complement.
CCAAATTCCGATCTCTGAGGGCCCATACTCCCTGCAAACAATATCTCGACATCTTATACATGTTATAACAATTTAAAAAAGTCAACAATCCCCCAAATTCCAGTTGATGAGGGTCCATACTCCTCAAGAACCAAATTTTGGCTTTCATTCACAAAACCTTACATAATAACAATACCCTATCAAATAGTAGGTATTTTATCGAGTCATCTATCTGAACATCATGAATTTTCGAACACAACATCTATCACAGCTACATTAAAATTCTAATGCACCTACATGGCATGGAAACATTGCATGGAATGTGATTCTAACATGTTCCGGAATGATACATGGGATGGAATACCCTCATCTCATCAGGTTGTGACTAAATAGAAACCATGTGTAAAAATATAAACATCACACCACAAGTGTGTCACCCAATGGTGAAAATCAAATCAATTGTAATAATCATGAACATAAAATCTCAATTTGACAAGAGGAAATCGGGCCATTTCCTATACACAAGGTATCTACTCTCGGGAATAGTTATAACTAAATCCATTAGCAATCTATTTATTTCTGTTTTCTCCAAATAATAACATAACTCAAAGAAAAGAAAATCCCTCTAATACCAATTTGTATTGTCCTGGATCTGGGTGCTACACCACGAGTGCCCCAAACCCCGTTGGTCACATGACCTCCAGCGGATTTCCCCAAATGCCAGAGGCTGCCGAATAGAAGCGTGGGCCTATGTCTGATAGTGGGGAAACTATGCGCTCATTTGTCAAAGTGTGGCACATCGAAAAAATATAATCATACCAAAAGTGGAAACAGTAATAAATATCAAGCTGAAATAGAAAAAAGTACTAATGTAAAAGAAGAGAAACAGTCATATATATGATGATGCAATATGTCCCTAATTCTCAGAAAGTAGAAAAAATAGGATACAATGCAATCTAAAACCATAAAGTACAAGGTACAAGTATAACAAATCAACACAAAACCGTGCGACATGAACTCAACAACATCGCAACCCAAAGCTCAGTCCCATGCTCTCCCACTTCTCTACAACAATAAAGTACCTATATAGGGACTATTTACCTTATCAACACCTATAACAATATAATCTGTTTGGGCCCAAGACATGACCCAAACAGGGTGTGAGAAATATATTCCAGTAGGAAACCACCAAAGGCTCGTTCCCAACTGTCAGTGAAAATATGCAACAGCGGTGTGCAATAATGAAATGATGTAAGATATGATGTACTCAATATCAGCTAATGTTACCAGTTCCATTACCATTTAATTATTATATAACAATTCTATATAATTGAATTATATGTTCCCGAGACCCGGCCTTGACCGACAATCTCTTATTCAATGCCACAGAAAAAACCACAACATGATATCTAACAAGTAGAAGGTAAAAAATAGTAATCATGTGATTTATCTTGGTAGGTATAAAATAAGAAATCACCAAAGTGAAAATACATAGTAAACAAGGTCCTTAGACATGAACATCCTTACACTCAGGTTATCAGAATCAAAACCCTCAGGTGATTGCCCTCAGGAATAACGAATATTTCCCCAGGCATACAAGATATTTCCCTCAGGCATGGTAGCTACTAACCTCAGTAATATGAAATGTTTCCCTAAAGCTAAACTTACCTTTCCCTCAGGCAAAAAAAACCTTTCCCTAATGCTAAACAAACATTTCCCTTAGGCTAAATAAACCATGCCCTCAAGCAAAGAAATCCTTACCCTCAGTCTAAAAAAAACTTATGCAAGTAATAGTTTCGAGCCCAAAGCATAAGAAATCATTTGACATATTTTTCATCTCATGAAATCTCAAATCATGTTATAATCATGGCATACCCTTAGGTATCCTACCGAAATTTTGAAACAAGTGAAACACACTGATGTGGTGGCCACAGATCAAGGAAACGATCCCAAACAGCAGATTATACTTTTTCATTGAATGACCTATGAAATTCTAAGTATCTTAACAATCAAGGGTGCATCAATAAGACAACCCAAACATGGTCGTGTAGCCCAAAAGTACATAAAATCAACTCAACAGTTTGAAATAAACACCAGACCACCTACCTCGATCCCCATTGATTGATATACATGAACGACACCTCCTGAATCAAATGAGTACAACATAAATGTGAGATAAACAATTATGCATTCAAAGAGAAATAACACCCTTTAGATAAATAACTGGAAGGAGATGTTCATGTATAGATAATATCTCACCCGCGCGGTTCAAATGAGATTTATCGCGAAGGAATCAGAGTCCTGGTGTGCGGTCGGGAGCTCCTCCATGTTATGGACTTCTCTCCCATGGATCTAGGGCGTTATATGCTTCCTCTTCCGAAATTGGAGGCCACAACCTGTTTTTAATGAAAAAAGATAACTACACAGCATGTACTATAAACTACATGGTCTATACTTTCCATTTTTTAACTATTCTTCTAAAGGGCACTTTCCACCACCTCACTGTTCATCAACCGACTTGGTTACACGACGTGTATTTCTATGTACACATCGTGTACTATCGTTCCACTGGTGGCTACTCCAAACACCATACTATTCACATTATAAATGATTACACAATGTGTATATACTATGTACATGGCATGTAGTTAGTTTTTACCCCTTTCATTGCTGACAGGCCTACACGCCCTGTATACTCATCCCACACGGCCAAAGTACGCGGCATTTGAAATATTACATGGTGTGTACCCACAAATTTTTTATTTTCCCCCATTTACCTTATTTTCTCAAAAACATTAAAGTAAAAAAAGGAAAATAATAAACTCATACCTTCAGAATAAGAACCAGGTTGTTACATGTTAATTCATAATTGGGGGATTCACTGATTTTTTTTCTTTTGTCGAATTTTTTTTAATTCACTATCGTAATTATTATCAAAAATATAAAAATATAACAATCAAGAACATATATAATTTTCCCATATTTATGATCTATTTTATAAATTCAAAATATTTAATTATTTCTAAAAGATTTATTTTTTCCAATAAATGATCAATTAATGGTTTTGAAGGGCGATACGCCCAAGGGAACCTTCCAGAATTGGTATGGTAGTTATGAATTTATATATATTCAATTTGGAAATTGAATTTTCAAAATTATCATCATTTATTTATCTAATAGAATTTTATAGATTTATTCAATCATAATGTGGTAGTTATATTGATGATATTCTTATACATTATAAGATCATGAAATAATTCGATGTTCATTTTAGGATTAAGTAGTAGGCCATAAAAAATATTATGAGAAAAAACTATTGAGTTAAAAATATGTCATCATAATTTTTAATTATTAAGTCATTAAATCCATGGAACTTCATTTCAAGGGATACCTCGGTGGTAGAATATATTATCAAAAATATCATGACCAACCATAGTGATTGAGTTCCATTATCCTCCAAGGATATATTGATAACATAGATACAAAGTGAGATAGTTTGTAGGGCATTGTTATTCTATTAATATGTTTTCAACATTGGGATCTCATATAGATTCAATATAGGATTTTTGGGAAACATTCCTGATGGAAATAAGAGTGTCGATCAGTTTACTAGTGATCACATTGACTTGTAGTTTAGAATGGTTTTGACAAATTATGACACATATACAAATTATATATGTTTTTTCTAAATTTATAATTTTTTGATGATATCAAATTCCTCACCTGTATAAAATATTCAGTATAAAATTTACCAATATCATTATTTTTAGTTGGTATTGGTAAATTTTGAATTTCAAATATAGATCTATTATCATTATAGATAAATATTTGATATATGTATATTGATCATAAAATTAAAAATTATATTATAACATATATGAGTAAATATGTGTAGAATGATATGGTTTTCTTAAATATGGACTATGAAAAACTCATACATTACAACATTGGGATGTTGAACAAGGTGGATGATTCTCTATCACTGAAATTTCAGGTAGGTTCAATAAGGTTATAAAATAAAAGATATCAAATATATATTTAATTTCTAAAGAATGATCATGAAATCATTGAAAATGGTGGAATTTAATATTATTATTAGATGAATGATAATCCATATCTCTATGTAGGGATTATAGATGAATATAATTGATATGCAGAGATATCGATTAATTTTAGGACTGTTCTTGAATCCAGCCATGATTTTTATACAATCATATAGTTTATAAACACATTATATTTCCTAATTAAAATAAAACATTATAAAAGAGTTGTTGGATGAATCCCATATACCATTTTTCTCTATTAATCCAATAATCATGATGATGTATAGTGATCAGTAAAATATTTTAGTATGGATTATTTATAAAGGACATAAAAAAATAAATATCTCGATATATGGTATGTTAGTATTTTAAGGTTATGTGGTAGATGTCTATGGGGGTTCTATAATATTCCAACATTCAATAATGAAAATGATAAAACATCACACTGGATGTCATCATAAGACTATATAATGCAATTAAATTAAAATTTTATATGGATTGTATTAAATCCTAAGACATTGTAAAAATTGGCATTGATATCATAAAAAACATTTAAATTGTTCCACCTAAGATGATATAAGTTAATGAAATGATTTATATTCATATAGTACCATATTATGATATACTTGATCATTATTAGGGGTATACCCTAATGTTTTTATAAGTCATCAATAAGATGATAAAAGTATATTTAATCGTTATTATATCATGTCATCCTGAGTCAGATGTCTTATTTTAGGGGAAATGTAAAACAGTAGAAAATAATATGATTTCATGTTATATTTATTTTAATAGATATTTGGGTGAACACCATTTTATCATTGAGTTTTAAAACAATAGTACCATTTACACATGATTTATGATGTATTCATATAATGACTTATAGAGAGTGATGTCAATGTATCTAATATATTAGGATGAAATTAGTGCAAATCCCTAATTGAACCTATTCTATAAAATTAAATGTGGTTGATGGCTCGAAACAGTAATAGTAGATAAAGGTAGAAAATTGTTAAAAGAAATGTTATGACGACATCCAACCATGATATTTAAAATTATATGTTTTTAATGTGGTATTTAAATGAATATCTCTATTTAATAATTTAATGATATTGGTATAGAAGTGAAATTTTCTCTATATATTTATTGGTCCCGTTGAAAAAAAAATTCTATGTTATATAATCGTGTAAAATTTGGCATTTCTATCAAATACCACTCGTGTTAATTGATGTGTTTCAATTATATCTCAAGAAGAATTATACACATGATCTATCACATGTAAATAACAATGGGATTATACAAAAAAGATCTTAAATTTCATTGAGGTATGTTATATTTTAAAATTTTAATTTAACATCTTATTGTTGGACAATTAGATGTTTATGAGGTGAATGAGGATGTTCAGGGGTGTTTATAGAGTTCAGTACAAAGAATAAATAGAAATTAGTCCATCAAATGCAGGTAACACAGTTGGTTCACATTTACTAGAAACCATGATCCCAAACCATTCTTACATGGAAGAATGGTTCATAGTTCGGTAAACCATGAAAATGATATAGCTAAACTGCATAGACTGGAATAGTGGCATTCCACATGGTTGGTTCTTGGATTTTCAAACTATGTGGGATCCCCAGAGAATCATGTGACTAGGACCCCTCATTGACTGAGGTTGGGGCATGGATGGCTAATGGATTGGTAAACCCTATGAAAAAATTGTTTATCCCATTAAAAACAAAGAAATAACCATTTTCTATCCCCTATATTTTATGTATTTCACTTGATTTTCATTCTAATTAGTCATACTATGGATCTATTGATTAACGTACGAATCAAAATCATCTCATGTGTTGATCAACATAGATTCTATTCTATTTGGGGTGTTGTTGGTTGTTGATCGATGATCCATGTATTATTAATTATCCTTTTACTTCTCTTTTATGTATTAATGCTTGTAGTTTCATTGAACTTATCTTGAAGCCCTAAAACTCTCAATTAATATTGGATATTAGGATGGATATTTAAATGGTTTTTAATCCAAGTCATTGGTCTACGTTAAGAGTGTTTTCGTCTTCTAAATCGAGATAGGTTTGCTACTATTTATATCCTATAGTGTGATGTTGATTTTTGATTGGGTGGTTGTGTAAATGGTTCCCTATTACTTTCCTTTTTTAAATTTAAATAGATTTTGTAAACTTTTTGTGATAATTTTGAATTTGAACTCTCATGATCCCTATGGGATGCATTGAGGATGACTAAACTGATTTAGGTCCACCAATGGGGTGTTTCTATATTCTTGAACATGGATAATTGAAATGTTGATCCTAAAGTTTTTTATTGAAATAGATCCCATGAATAATGTATTGGAATGCTAGGGTGAATAATAAAAAATAACTAATTAAAGTTGGGCCACATCACTGGATATTTTATAAGGGAATGATTGGAAAAATGTTAAAATGGTAAAATGGAATATGGTGAATAAGTCAAACCATCTATGATATTGAAATTGAAATGCACAAATTGGATAATGAATATAAATTGGTGAATTATTTGAAATGGGATAATCAATGTAAATTATTGAATAAGAAAAGTGTAGAGACCCAACACTTTACATACATGGAAATTACATTACTTTTTTGGAATACTTAATACATGACAAAAACAGATGCCCAAAGACCGTATTCGTTTAGTGTCTTTGGAAACTCAGAACGTAATGTTCTAATCATGGTGAAAGATCATCAAAATATTCCAAAAATATTCTCCACTTTTGGTTTTCTTACCTAAAACCATTCTTTATATCTTGGGGAAAAGAAAACATAAAAAGGGTGATCTCAAATGCTCAGTAAGGGTAAACATAGAGAAATAAAACAATCCATAAACATTTGAATTTAAAAACATGAACATAAAATCTAAACATCAAAATCATGAGAAAATACATAAATCTTGGATGTATGTAATGAATATATCATAAAGGAACATCAATCATGATAAAATAGCATGGGAATAAAACATGTAATTGTGCCAAACCATTAATCATGTGATATTATTGCCATAGAAGCCAAGGAATTACTTTCAATACCATCTTAGTGGACATAGTCCCTTTCTGAATCGAGTTCACTCTTCGTTCCAGTCCTGTATTACTGAACCAGATTAACTTACCATTCCAGCCATGTCTATCTCATGAGATATAAATCATTACCCAATTCATTGGAGGGAGATATATGTCCCACCCATCTCATAATGAAAACATTCTTACTTGTTCCACAAAATTAACATAAAATAGTCATCATAACCTAAAGAATAAAATGGGTTTAATAAACATCATCCCATCATAAAATAATCCATATAAAAGAAATGGATGTCATGTAATCATAAGAAAAGTGAAACCATGTAAATCATTGAGACATTATACTTGAAACATACACATATTAAATAATGTCTTCTTATATGGAAAATGGTTTTTATAAAACACTTGAAATGAATTCTTGAGGAAAATATCCTTTCTTTTTTAAAATCATTTTCTATTCACAAAATTCCATGAAATTTTAAAAGAGATGGATTTTTTTGAAAATAGTCATGAAATATTTTAGAGTATTCTTCATGAAAATAAGGCGTTATAAAACCCTAAAAATTTGTTCATGTCGTATAGGTTAAAAAAACATTCTCCTCGTACTTTTGTCATAAATGTAAAAAATACATTATATGGTAAACAAAAGAAACATTCCTTAAATACCATGTAGTAAAAGTAAAAAAATTGGAAAAAGAACTTTAAAAATACATGAAACCATTTTTTTAAAACAGCGAAATGGATAATAAATATAACCCCAGTAAATACATACGAATAACAATCTCGGATAAAAACGAGATTGGAATTGTTATCCCTTAACTTATGTCTGATATGCTTCGTATGTATCCGAACCTCCTGTATAATGATTTAAATAATGTCATTGACTTATGACACAATCATATTCATTGATATGATATCATATATGGTTTAATTATGATTTTATATTACCCGTCATTTTGTAAATTCGATGTAAAAGCAGCGATTTGGGATAAATCATTTAACTCATTGTACATGTTTTGACTTGTTGTTCTTAATATTATTTCTTATATCCATATTTACATAATTTGTGAATTTGAAACATGATTTATATATAATATAAATTCATCATATACATATATATATTATAGATCGATAAATGGAATGAAATACACCGTTCATGGAGACGGTAGGCCGTACGTATGCATGAACGCTGTTTTCGTTTCCTTATTGAATAGAATGGAATTAAGTAGATGCACACACACACACACATATATATATAAATAAATTATCATTATTATTTCATATATTTCATTATTATTCAGTATATATACTTTAAAATTATTCATGAATGGTTAACATGGAGAATGAATCTTATCGCGTCGTGGAGACGGTAGTCTGTACGTACGCATGAGCGATGATATCATTCCCATGATTGTCGAATTGTATCAAAGTGTATGTATAATATTTAAGAATAAATATCAGTTTACAATAATCATATATAGCTATTTATTTACACCATTATACCCATCCAAGTAAGGTGGTGGTCGAAAACAGATTACACCACGCCGTGGAGACGATATTCCACACGTACGCATGCGTGGTGATTTCGTTTTCCGTAGGATGGATAGAAGGTGACACAAGGTTGTTTAATATTTATAATAACATATAAGTATATAAGTAATACTGATGTTATTAATTTATAATTATACAAATAAAGAACAAGAAGTAGAAGAAGAAAGAAACTCGAGAGAATCGGAAGAAGAGATTACCTCTTCTTCGACGCACCTTCTTTAAGCTTCATCTTAAGGAAGTAGAGTTGGTCTTTTGAGAAGACCAGAACATCCATAATGTTTCCAGGGAAGTGGAGAAGAGAAATGGGCAGGTTTTGGCTGAGCTACAAGGCTCAAAAGGGTGTAAAGAGAAGAGGGAAGTTGTTCCCTTTCTATAAGGGAAAAGAGGGGAAACTTTGGAAAAACATAAAATATTATTTTATAATAAAGTCATATTCGGTTATTAATAGCTCCAAATTGATTTATTTCGAAGCTAAGGAGGTGATGGGTCGAAATACTCTCAAAAAATAGGTTTTAGACAAGTTTAGGTTACTATTTTATCCTTATAATTTAGATTTAACTCTATGTTAAATAATTTATCTTTTACCGTGTCTTTTTTTTCTTACACTATATGGTTAATAAACTTACTATAACAAGCCAAAAAAACCCCAAGTGGTTCATTTTTAATATATATATATATATATATCATTATCTAAGTCATTTGGCTGAACCGTAAATTTAGGAGTAAAAGAACAATTATTAATATAATATTTGTTTTAAAAACATTTTTATGTCAATTTTGACACTATTTGGTAATTGGTTTTTTTGAAAATCATAACAGCATGATTAGTTTTAAAAAAGTTAATTAAATCAATAATAACATGCCATTTTCACCAATAAAATTAGTGTAATTCTTAAAAAGTCTCAAATTACATTTATTTGGGTATTTATAATATCAATTATTTTAATATTTCATTGTTTAGGTAATTACCGCATCACCATTATGTCAAAAATAATTAAATTATTTAATATCAAAAAATTATAAATAAAATAAAATTAGGTAGGATATCGTTTTATATTTCTATTGAATATTTATAGTCAAATTTATCTTATGTATAACCATATATTAAAAATCTTCTAGTTATTAAACATTGATTTTAACTGTTTTAAATCTTTTTGGAATAAAATAATAATAATTGTCCTAATCTAATCCAAGTGGATCTAAATGATAATATTATATTCCTAAGTTTTATTTTGGTAGAATTATACTTATCCAATAGAATTAGGACATGTGTTAGGGTAATAATAATTTCATTTTTACCATTAATTACCCTATTTACTTTTAACTGTGGTAAATAAAAGTAAAAAAGTTACTATTCACCAAAAATTATTTTTATCTTATTGAACCACATTTTACTCCTTGATATTAACCGTGTCTCTCAGATTTTCAAAATTCCCCTCACAGAAGCGGTAAAATTATGATTTACGTAAATTTTCAAATTCTCCTAGGAGGTGGGTAAAAGACGGTGAAAAGTTCGATAAAATTTTTATATATCTAAAATTTTTATAAAATGACTCGAATGAATTAAATTGAACATATATAGGTATTATGTATTTATTTTGACCTAAAATAAATTTAAATAAAATAAATAATTATTTAAATAAAAAGTCGGTTTTTAAATAGTAACCCAATGTTTTCACTATTCATCAAAAACTGAATGTTTTCAGAAAATTACCAAAAATTCACCCTAGGATAATTTTGATATTCTGAATCTAAAAATAAATTCCATTTTGAATGTTAAAATTCATAAAATTTCAAAAAGTGGGTATTACTATTCATAACGACTAGTTTATATAATATTTTAATAACATATCGTTGTTTAGTGAAACTCGGTATTGCGTACAACACACGCTATTGTGGAAGGTTGCGATTTTGTGTAATGTAAGCCAATTCAGGGTTGCGTGTAGTGCAAGACTCATTTGTTTTTGCGTATAACAAAATCCAACAAAATTTCATTTATACATTGAATATATATATATATATACACTCAATGTTGTGTATAATAACTACTATCAAATGAACTTGAAATTGTGTGTAACACGATCCAAGAATAGTGTTTCATATACTACAAGTTAATACGGTGTTGCATATAGCGCAAGATAATCACGGTGTAGCGTAAATCAAAAGACATCAATGAAATTAAAAGGAATAAATCTCATAAAATCTCGGGTTGTTACATTCTATCCCCCTTAAAATAAATTTCTCCCTTGAAATTCGTCGGGGTTATAAATGGTTTTCTACTTGAAATTTGAATTTATTCAAACCCACATCAAAAAATGTAATATTAAAATTCACTTTAAAAACAAAAGTATGAAACGTAACAGTTATCCAAATTAACTAATCACTGGGTTTCCACATAGGAGAAAATAGGTGAAAATATTGATATGGATGAGAAATGCAACAATCATGTTCTAATGGAGAGTGGTAGAAAACATGGCTATGAAAAAGCCAAAAATCACAAAGCTATAAATTTGTGATGATCTAAGGTACCATATGATTCATCTTATATGAGAGCACTAGGACAACAATATTGGTTTTCAATATCATTTCCCTAAAATTGAAATTTTTAATTAGAATAAATACTTACTTGATTTTGGTACAATCTCAATGCTGTTTGTGCCTTGTATAATTTACACATCATCTCTTAACGAAATGATGTTGAATTTGTCTTATGTGAAGTGTTAGCAGATCATACAATAGAATGATAGGTCATTCCATTTGTCTCAAACATAAAGTTATCAAAAGATATATACATAAGTCCATCTATGGTGAGGTTAATTGTATATAAATCCAAAATTGGAATTATACTTCATCTATCATACCACTTAATAAAATAATACTAGTTTCTACTAACAAGGGACTTACTATAGTCCAGCGGTATGAAATAAAGGTTTATCACACTTTGGTTGTGGGTTCGATTCCCCCTGCCTTGTCCGACGTGATGGGTTATCACTCGTCCTATGAGTTGTCCTTTTTCTAAAACTATACTATTATAACATTACAAAAATAATATGGAAAAACAAGTTCTATCCTTAAACAATACTATATGATTTCTAACATAATCCATTACAATCATTATGCTTATCCAAAATACACCTGTCCAATTTCATAGTGTAAAGAAAACAATTACTGAAATGGTCAAATAACAATCACATGGATAACATTGTTTATCCCCCATATATCATAAGATATATCTTGTTGGTCACATTCCAAACATGTGAATACCTTAATCATGTATTCTTTTGAAACATGAATTAACATAAAACCCTAGTGAAAACGGGAGTGCTATCAAAAGTTAACTCTTTCCACATACCAAAATCTCTAAAATTATATATACTCAAACCATGATATCACTTAGTCCTTATATCAATCATGAGCACATGAATACTATCAAACAATTTATTTTCTCCTTATGCCTTCATTATGTGCATATCATCTGCTTTACAAAATATTTGAATTAATTTTCATGGTTACTGGTACCATATTCTTATAGAAAACCACAATGGACCAATACACATATATTTCAATATTCTATAAAATTACCTCAACAACATTATTATTGAATTCCAATACATAATCCCTTCAATACATCCTCTTCAATGATTGGCATGGAATAGGTCCTTACTTGATTTAGAAGTAACTTCTTAGGTCAGGGCAATGAGTTGGGAAGTGCCCATGTTCTCCGCAGATCAGACATTGGACTCCATAACAGTCTGTCAATCTATGACCTTTTTCTCCACATAGATAACATCTTCCCCTCTATTTGAGGTATTCCTCAAGTTTCTTCTTCACTTCTTTAGAAATCTCAATCTTCCTTTATCTATGATCATCACCATGTGAACATACATAAAATTCCATATTCCTCTTATTTTATGACTTAGGAATACAACTAAAGTTCACCTTATTAACCATATATCGAGATGAGTGATTCAAAATAATCACAATATCTTTCTCTCCCAGAATTACATAATTTCATTGATCATAGTCACCAATTTTTCCATTGGAATCAATGATAACTGATTTCCTTCTCGTTCCCACCATTGACTATGACCAGAAACCATAGTGTCAATATAGTTAAAATAACGAGGAACCACATAATCATAAACATAATTCTAGGACTCTAAAAAATATGTATACTTACCTATAGTGATGTCACATGACATACCATAGAAATAACTTTAGTGATTTCACTAAAGTTTTTTCATCCTAGTTTCCAAAGGCTAACTAATCCTTCGCTCTGATACCAACTGTAGAGACCAAAAGCTTGACGTACATGGACATTACATTTCTTTTGCCGAATACTTTATACTTGACAAGAACAGATTCCCAAATACCGTATTAGTTTAGTGTCTTTGGAAACTCAGAACGTAATATTCTAATCATGGTGAAAGATCTTCAACATATTCCATAATGATCTTCCCCTTTTGGTTTTCTTATCTAAAAACATTCTTTATATCCTGGGGAAAAGAAATAATTAAAAGGGTGATCTCAAATGCTTAGTAAGGGTAAACATAGAGATCATAAAACAATCCATAAACATTTGAATGTAAAAACTTGAACATAAAATCTAAACATCAAAATCTTGATAATAGACATAAATCTTGGAAGTACGTAAAGAATATAGCATAGAGGAACATCAATCATGATAAAATAGCATTGGAATAAAAAATATAATTGTGGAAAACCATTATGCACATGATATGATTTATATAGTATCCAAGGCATTGCTGCCAAGACCATCTTAGTGGACAGTGTCTCTTTCTGAATCGAGTTCACTCCTCGTTCCAGTCCCGTATTACTGAACCGGATTTACTTACCTTTCCATCCATGTATATCTCATGAGATATAAATCTTTACCTAAGGAATTGGAGGGAGATATAGGTCCCACCCATCTCATAATGAAAACATTATTACTTGTTCCTCAAAATAAAAATAAATCATTTATCATAACCCAATGAATAAAATGGGTTTCATAACCATCATCCCATCATAATAGAATCCATATAAAAGAAATGGATATCTTTTCATCATAAGAAATGTTAAACCATGTAAATCATAGATACATTAAACTTGAATCATACACATATTAAATAATTTCATCTTATATAGAATATGATTTTGATAAAACACCTGGAATGAATTCTTGAGGAAAATATCCTTTCTTTATCAAAATAATTTTCTTTTCACAAAATTCCAGGAAATTTTAGAAGACAAGTATTTTGTTGAAAATATTCAAGAAATATTGTGGAGTATGCTTCATGAAAAGAAGGCGTTATAAAACTGTAAAAATCTGTTCATGCCGTAAAAGTTAAAAAAAAACTTTCTCCTCGTACTTTTGTTGGAAATGTCAAAAAGTACCACGTATGGTAAACAAAATAAAGATTCCTTACATAACATGTAGTAAAAGTAAAAAATGGGTAAAAACGACTTTAAACATACATGAAACCATTTTTTAGAAAGTAGGGAAATTGATGATAAATATAACCCCGGTAAATACTTACGAATAACAATATCGGATAAGAACGAGATTGGAATAGGTATCCCTTACCTTATGTCCGATATACTTTATATGTATCCGAACCTCCTATATATTGATTTAAATAATGTCATTGACTTATTACAGAATAATATTCATTGTTATGATATCATATATGGTTTAATTATGAATTTATATTACCCGTTCTTTTGTAAATTCGATGTAAAAGCAGCGATTTGGATAAAATCGTTTCATTTATTGTACGTGTTTCGACTTGTTGTTCTTAATATTATTACTTATATCCCGATTTACTTAATTAAGGAATGTAAAACATGATTTATATATAATATAAATTCAGAATATACATATATATATGATAGATCGATAAATGGAATGAAATACACCGTTCATGGAGACGGTAGGCCGTACGTACGCATGAACGTTGTTTTCATTTCCTTATTGAATTGAATAGAATTAAGTAGATGACATACATACGTATATATATATATATATAAATACAGTATCATTATTATGTCATATATTTCATTATTATTCACTATATATACTTTATAATCGTTCATGAATGGTTAACATGGATAATGAATCTCATTGCGTCGTGGAGATGGTAGTCCGTACGTACGCACGAGCGATGATATCATTCCCATGATCGTGTAATTGTATCAAAGTATATTTATAATATTTAAGAATCAATATCACATTACAATAATAATATATAGTTATTTATTTACACCATTATACCCATCCAAGTACGGTGGAGGTCGAAAAAAAATTACACCACGACGTGGAGACGGTATTCCGTATATACGCACGCGCGGTGATTTCATTTTCTATAGGATGGATAGATGGTGAAATAGGGCTGTTTCATATTTATAATATCATATCAGTATATAAGTAATACTATTGTTATTACTTTATAATGATAAAACTGATGAAGAAGATGTATAAGAATAAAGAAACTCGAGAGAATCAGATGAAGAGATTACCTCTTCTTTGACGCACCTTCTTTAAGCTTCCTCTTACGGAAGTAGAGTTGGTCTTTTGAGAAGACCAGAACCTCCAGAATGTTTCCAGGGATGTGGAAAATATAAATGGGAAGGTTTTGGCCGTGCTTGAAGGCTCAAAACAGTCTGAAGAGAAGAGTGAAGGTGTGCCCTTTTTATAATGGAGGAGAGGGGCACCTTTCGAAAAACTTAAAATATAATTTTATAATAAAGTCATTATAGGTTTTTAATAGCTCCAAATTTATTTATTTCTAAGATAAGGTGGGGATGGGTCTAAATACTCTCAACCAATAGGGTTTAGACATGTTTAGGTTACTATTTTATACTTATAATTTATATTTAACTCTAAGATAAATAATTTATCATTTACCGTGTCTTTTTGTTTTCTTACACTATATAGTTAATAAATTTACTATAAAAAGACAAAAGAACCCCAAATTGTTCATTATTAATATATATATCTTTATCTATGTCATTTTTCCAATCCTTATATTTTAGGAGTAAAATAACAATTAATAATATAATATTTGTTTTAAAAACTATTTTATGTCCATTTTGACACTATTTGGTAATTGATTTTTGTGAAAATCATAACACCCTGATTAGTTCGATAAAAGTTAATTAAATCAATACTAACATGTCATATTAACCTAGAAAATTAGCAGAATTCATAAAAAGTCTCAAATTACATTTTTTGGGTATTTATAATATCAATTATTTTAAAATTTCATTATTTAGGTAATTACTGCATCACCATTATGTCATAAATAAATTAAATTATTTAATGTCTAAAAATTATAAATAAAATAAAATTAGGTATGATATCTTTTTATATTTCTAATGAATATTTTTAGTCGAATTTATCTTTTGTATAACCCCATATTAAAAAAATGTTAGTTATTAAATATTGATTTTAACTATTTTAACTCTTTTTTAAATAAATTAATAATAAATGTTCTAATCTAATCCAAGTGGAACGAAATGATAATATTATATTCCTATGGTTGTTTTTGGTAGAATTATACTCATCCAATAGAATTAGGACATCTTTTAGGGTAATAATAATATCATTTTTACCATTAATTACCCTATTTACTTTTAACCATGGTAAATAAAAGAAAAAAGTTACTATTCACCAAAAATAATTTTTTTCTTATTGAACCACATTTTACTCCTTGATATTAACCGCGTCTATTGGTTTTTCGAAAATACACTCATAGAAGCGGTAAAATTATGTTTTATGTAAATTTTCAAATTCTCATAGGAGGTGAGTAAAAGACGATGAAAAGTTCGATACAATTTTTATATATCTAAAATTATTATAAAATGACTCCAATGAATTACATTGAACTTATATAGATATTATGTATCCATTTTGACCTAAAATAAATTTAAATAAAATAAATAATTATTTTAAAAAAAAGTCGGTTTTTAAATAGTAACCCAGTGTTTTCACTATTCATCAAAAATTGAAAGTTTTCAGAAAAATACCAAAAATTCATCCTAGGATAATTTAGATATTCCGAATCTAAAAATGAAGTCCATTTTGAATGATAAAATTCAAAAAAAATTCAAAAAGTGGGTATTACTATTCATAACGGCTAGTTTATATAATATTTTAATAACATATCATTGTTTAGTGAAACTCAGTTTTGGGTACAACACACGATATCGTGAAAGGTCGTGATTGCATGTAATGTAAGCCATGTCAGGGTTGCGTGTAGTCCAAGACTCCTTTGTTGTTTCATATAATATAATGCAACAATATTTCATTTATACATTGAATATATATATATATACACTCAATGTTGTGTAGAATAACTTCTATCAAACGAACATGAAATTGTGTGTAACACGATCCAAGAATAGTGTTGCGTATATTTCAAGCTAATACAGTGTTGCGTGTAGCGCAATATAATCATGGTGTACCGTACAACAAAAGACATCAAAAAATTATAACGAATAATTCATATAAAATCTCGGGTTATTACAATAAGTGTGTTATGATATAAAAATTTAAAAGGGTTAAATGGGATATGCTCAGTAAAGGGTGAATGATAAAAATGGATCAAGCATTATGATGATTCTTATGTTTAATGAAAATTGAATTTTTAACATTATTTTCATTGATTGTTTATGATTTTTGATATGTTACATGTGTTAAATAGATTAACATACATGGTAACATGCCATGTTGTATTAGTATAATGAAATGAGGCTCCTCCAATTGGTATGGTTGGATTCAGTCTCTAACCCTGCTACTATAATTCACATTTAAGGTAGTTGAATTGAGGCTCTGGGACCCTAACAGATGCATTGGATGAGACTACCTAGACAGAGCCTCCAGTTTAGTTTTGATTTAATTTTTTAGGAAATTTTTATACCTAATGAGATTGGGATATTGTATTATCCCCATAACATTGGACAAAGTGAAAATAATGTAAATGCCTAACCTATGCAACAAATGTTGAAAATGGTTATGGTGGATATATATAAATAAAGTAATTCATGTTTTCTTAGGTTTATCAGGTCATTTATTTAGTACATTCCTGAAATATCTATTTATATAGAATATATTTTATACACCATTGGTGGTGGCCTATAGAGTTTTACTCACACCCTACTTAGGACAACATTGAATATCTGAGCAGATTTCATGGTGGCAAGTTAGGTCATGTGAAAACCCCTTATACTAGAGAGTTTAGATGGGATTGGGATATTCATGGATGAGAATATGGACATGGAGTTATATTTTTTTTTGGGGAATTATCTATTGTCTATTTTTTTTATTTCTTCACCATTGGAACTATTATTATGACATTGAATATTTATCATTGTGTTCTATGTTTTTTACCATATTTAGGAATTAAATGATAATACATGTTATATTTTATTTCTTATTTTTTCCTAATTTCATATTTCTATTTTTCATGACTTAATTTGATAAATTGGTTATATAGTATGAACATATTACCTTATACCCTCAATTTCAGTCAAAAACATCTAGAGTTTGGAGACGTGCACCTATAATCTTGTGATTGCCCTTCTCTAGAGACTGGGATATTTTCCTTTTTTAATAAGTATCTTAAAAATCAATAACAGATATGTTTTTTTTTGACTTCTTATTATTTGGGGATGATAGATGGGATATTTAGAAGTGACAGACCTTGGAAATGAGTTTATTCATTGGGGTATCTAACTTGTATATGATGGAAAACCCATGTAGCTTGGGGTAATTGTTGTTCATCATGTCCTTTTTTATGGTTGAATGATATTTCACCATTGGATGATACACATCATGGGTTATATAACTATTTCATGGTATTTTTATTATGCAGAGATTGGAATTAGCATATTTATTCTAGTGTGTTGTTAGGAACCTAGGAATATGTGTCTCATGTATCATGATAGGAACCCACAGGTTATATGTGTGGGACATGAAGGGTAGAATTAATTTAATATTTCATGTGAATTTGAGGATGTAAATGTATTATAAAGATGATGTTAATGTCCAAATAGAATAATGTGAATTATGGTTAAATTTTTTCCTAAAATGAAGGGGTGAAAATGGGTTTAAGACACGGTGGTGGTAAATTCTGATGATGTGAGTTGATATAATTAAACATGGTTTGTAGAATGTGTTGTTTATGTCTGTTGAATGGATTTCCATGTGAAATTGTAGATTCATTATGTTATGCATTCTGAAGTACGGGTTTGGCATTTTAAGGAGATTCCACCATGAAGACATGTACCTATTTTGAAATAATAGGATATGACCTCAAAATCTCCACCAATGACAGAGAAGGAAAGTACATTTGTCCAAGCTAACTAGAGAGATAAGCAGTTTATTAAAAACATCACTCATTTTATCGAGATGATGGAAATAGACCTAGGGTGGGTAATGAAGAGTATGTTTGTATAGACTAGTGGTTTTTATCTATAACACCCTCATAATTTTATAGGATATTTCATACTTGATGAAATCACATATTAGATGGTGTATATTCAAGCGATGATTAATCACATAGAGAGTCCTCCAATGAATATATTCATGTTTGAGGATTACATGCGGTGAGGTCAAGCAAAGCATTTGTATGATGTTTTAGTCCATAATCAACAAGAATATGGTATGTTATGGAATGTCTTCCACTATAATTTTATACACAATTTAAGTCCATATTCTTTGATGAATGATAAGGATACAGAGTTTATATTGATAACCAATGGCTCTACATTGTTGATGGAGTATGCAGGATACTTCACAACGTTGATACACATCATCCAAACATTGTAGGGGATAACGCAGCGACGATGAGAAATTTATAGGAAGCACATAGGAATGAGACCATGTCCTGATTAATATTACCCATTTAAAGAGGGTTAATGAAGTATTTGATCAGATAATTACGTTATAAGGGAGAATCAAAATTTATTTTGGTTGTGGGAATACAGTTCTAGGTAGGAAAAGTTTTGGTGAGTATTCTAATGGATGGAAGAACCACATCAAGAGTTTATACTAGGGAAGTGATAGAATGAGTTTTTAGAAAAGGGAACCAACCTCACATGGTTGTGATTGAATTTATTGTAATAATTGTGGTAGGATGGGTAAATGTCCATACATTCTCCCAAACAACCAATTGTGTGTAGAATGTATGGAAGGTAATTATGGGTTCTGTATGTACCCTTGAGAAAATGTGTACTGATAGAGGATCGAGGATGAGGGAGAGTTTAGTAAGGGGGTCTGTTACCCCATACTAGGTAGTCATCTAGAGTTTTACCAACCATAATAGTCAGGTTAATGGATGAGGTAATCCATGACAAGAGCGTCCATATCATTAGGGTTGTGATTCACTAGGAACTAAATCTGAAACTTGTGAACGATTTATGGGTTTCCTTCATGAAGTTTATCCTTTGTCTGATGTTTGTGAGGTTGGTCCATCAATAGTTCCTGCTATGATTAATCTATCTTCAATGTGTTAAATACTTTTTTTATATAAGTGATTAAGATTATTTTATATCTTAATAGTTTTTATTGTATTGGGAAAATCATTTAATCATTTGTGTAGGGTCATGCTGATGGATACACTATTAGTGGTTCAGGAGAAAAATATTTGGCAATTTATGGGATGTGCTATTGAAAATGATGAGTACCATTTTCTATCGGATTGGTATTTGCAATAGATTTTGAGTTTTTATCTGATATTGAGAATTTAATTCTGACAATTGTACAAATACCATATTTAATATTATCACCGTTGGTTCGAATTTATGTCCCCGGAAGGGAAATCATATTTTCACCGTGGAGAATGGGATATTCAAGCAAGTCGTGGAGGTCCAAAATGTTAGTAATTTGGTTAACTAACAATTGGAGAGGCTTTTCTTATTCTTCAAGATGGAGGATTATAGAATCCTGACTCTCCTCCTTTGGTTTGTTAGTTTTAGGATGTGCTTTTTGAAGACTTCCCTTTGTTGATGTCAGAGAGTGTTGTTTTGGGAGAAGAACAGTTTTATATTCCATTACATAACATAGTAATAAAAACTCTAGGAACATAAAACTCAATTGTTGGAACACGGAAAATGGGTTTCATTCATTCTAGTGAATCACTATAGAGTTCTCTAGTATTTTCTTCCAATAATAGTGATAGATCATTACACTTATGTGTTGAATATAGTAAGTAAAATCAGATAATAGTTAGGAATATATTCCATCTTCCTTAAATCAGATATATGTTTGACTAGTTAAGCGGTTTATCTATTTTCTCCTTGATTGATTCGATTTCAGGATGTTATCAATTGAGGTTGTGGCATTCTGGTGTACCGTGGACTACCTTACAGAGTCAGTATGGGGTGAAAGAGTATTTGGTGATTTCATTTGGGATTTACCAATGCATGAGTTTTTATTATTTCCTTATTGAACAAAATTATTCATCCTAACATAGATGAATTTGTAGTTTTCTTTTAATATAACATCATGGTGTACTCTCTGACTCATGATGATCATAAAAAAAACTGAACATCTTCCTTAGTACACTATGAGAGAAAATGATATTTACCTGATATCGAAATGTCATTTCTGTATCAATCAGTTGTATTTATTTTCTCATGTCACCATAGATGAAAGAATGTTAGTGGACCTATGGAATGTGTATCCTGTTGTGTTTTTGTAGTAGCCAAATAATATTTCTGATGTTCAATGTTATCTTGGTTTGTCTTACTACTGCCGAAGTTTTATCGTAGTAGTTTCCCATTTGGCAGAACGAATTTCTGGTTTTACGAAAAAGGGAATCATGTTTTAGTGGTGTAGGTGGTGCATAAATTATTACCTAGAGTTAAATATTTTTTTGAATACTACAAAAATAATGTAATCACCTAATCTAGGTAATCAGTATAACTTTTTTTATCTATTCAGTGTTGGTCTATAGGTATTTTTGCTGTTGGATAGTCGTGTGGTTGTGTACAGGTCAAGGCAGTTGAGGCCCCCTGAATGGAATTACCCTAATCATTATCTTGAGTTGGCCACAGTGGTATACATCATGATGTTTTGGATGAAAAACATTATGGGAAAGTGTTTTATTGTGTATAAAATTTACAAAATCCTTATGTAAATTTTCTCACACAGTGATCTAAATCTACATTAGTGAATGTGTGTATAGTAGATGCAATCATTTTATTTTGAGCTAGCGTTCACACTGGGAAAGGGAAATAGTGAAGCAGATTCCTTGAGTCTGAAGACTAAAAATCATGATGTCCTAATATCTATTTCAGAGTGGAGAATGATGTATTTGTTTGTTGAGGTGCATTTGGAGGTACAAAATGGTTATGGGAATATTATTTCCACAACCATTAAAGTGGATTCTATGATATAGATATGGATTAAGGAGATTCAGAGTGGGGATCTGAAATGTTTTCCATTAATGGAATGACATAATGGTGTGGATCTGCCATAAATTTGGACTATTGGTGATGATAGTATCATTTATGTTTCTGGTTTTATTATGGTGAAGGCATTTTTACGAGAATAATTTTTGAATGTTTTTTATAAATAAATTTTTTCTATATCATTATAAGAAAAAAAAATATCATGATCTTCCTAGGTAGTATTTGTGTCTCAGGAGGAAGATTGTAATTTTCAGTTTCATGGTACCATGCATTAATTTCTCTACAGGTAAGGAAAAGTATCAGTGGTTAGGTTGTTTGTGACCGCAATTTACCATTCTAGAATTGAAATGGAGTAATATTATGATGGATTTCATGGTGGGTCTCTAGATTATTCATTGGAATAACGAATCAATATGGGTAGTAATGTATCAGTAGACTAATGTGGCACATTTCATTCCAATTTTATTATAATTTCACCATGCATCAATATGGTGATTTCTAAGCTCTATATGTAGCTTGGATTCACGAGGTATCGAAGAACATTTTTATGAATCATGATTTTAATTTCACTTCACAAATATATAATGGATTTCATAATTGTCTTCTTATACAAGTTTTTTTTATTATGGATTTCCATTAGAAGAAAAATGGAAAATTAGAGCATAGTATTCAGGTATTAGAGGAAAGGTTTATGGAATTTGCCTTATATTTTTGTGGATTGTTAGAAAATAACATAACAGTAGTTATTTTTTTATACAAAAAATGTAAAAAATATATTATTCTATTGGAACAATTATATAAACTCTTTGTTAGTTCGTGTGTATCTCTGTTAAGTTGGATGAAGGATGGGTAATCAATGTTGTTATGTCTAAGTCTCATGTTGGAGATTTCAAAGAAGATCTAGTTGATTTATAATTTCATGGATACAGCTCAAGGTAGATAGAGGTCGTATGTGGATTAGAATCATCAACAGGTTTTTTAAGTGTGGGAGATTAGGAGTCTATTCATGTGTCACTGAGGTTGGGTCAACGACATATTTAGAAACCCGGGAAGATGGAAGCCATGTATGTTTGGTAGTTTGATATTATGGAGAGGATCTGAATAGTTTCATACTAATTGGTACTTCCAAGACAATATATTGGTATACATGATTTTTTTCACATGTCACTGCTTTAGCATTATCATGCTGATCCATCTCATATGATTGATTTTGAGGATTTTGTTCATGAGGTTGACATATCCTTTTAGAAGTATCTATTTTGTTTTGGGTATCATTGTGAGAAATTCATGTGTGGAAACACTATTCCTTCGGTTCGAAGTTGATAACCTCATTGGAATATTTAGGAAGAAACATGGGAGATATACTAAGACATTCAATATCATGTGCCAAATATATTTAACTCAGAAACATAGTATTGGTTTTAAGTGAATATAATGAAAACCCATTATAATTTGTTGAGGTTTTATGACCTTGAGATTTGTGGATTTATTTTCATTGTTTAAATATTACGTTCAATCTATTAAATATTTCAAATTATAAATTTATTTGGTTTTTAAAGAAGAAATGTGTGTTTTAGGGGTTATAAATATAATTGAGATGTAAATTAGTCCATCATGTCTACATTCTATAGTTGGGGAACTATTAGTGGAATTCATTTTCACTAACTATACTAACTATGATGAGTGATGCACAGTTAGGTAAACAGTGAAAGTGTGAAATCCAAACCATAAGGTCTTGGACAAAAAACATATACATAACTAGTGCACTTTTTAGGAATTATGTGGGCTCCCAATGTAAATATGTGTGTTGGAACCCTCTTGGGATGATTTGGGCACACGGTTGGTCCATGGTTTGGAAAAGTGGGCTACCAAAACATGCACCCCATTAAAAATATGTAATTTTTTTATTCTCCTTCTGATCTTAATTGTTCCACCCAATTAACTCCCACAATAATCATCCTCTAGACTATGTGATGAACCCAACATACCAATTCATCCCAATGGTTGATGTCCATATATTTTATGAATTATAGAGTGTCGTTTTTTGTGTATTGATGATCTTGGTATGTCTAATTCTCCTCTTACTTTTATTTTTCAGATTAGTGCATGTGGATTCATTTCTATTGAAATAGGGACCATTATATTTGTGTGGGAATGTTGGTTGAAATTATAAAAAATCTCCAATTATAGTTGTGTCATGATTTTCAAAATGGAATAATGGTTTGTTTAGAAAAACGTGAAAAATTATTAAATAGAATAAAGTGAATGGGTAAAATCACTTATGATTTTATTATTTAATTTCATAAGTGGGATAATGCATGTGAATTGATAAATTATGTTAAATTGTAAAATGGTACGGAAATTGTTGAATAGCATAAGTGGTTTAATGTATAAAAAAGGAAAATGGATAAATGGGTGATGGTAATTAAATGGTAATTGTGAAAGGTGGATAAGGCTTGACAATTTTTCATGTACTGATTGAAATTGATATTTTAAATTTTATATGTATTGTTTTCTATGATATTTCATATGTTATATGTGGTAGATGGTTAAATATGAATTTTCACTGGGATTAGTGGATTATGATAATGAACTAAGGCTCCTCCTATGGGTGAGGTTGGGCAAATGCTCTAAAAACCAACCCCTGAAATCATAGGTTAAGGAGTCGAAATAATGATCTGGCCCTTAATGGATTAATTTTTTTTAATATACATAGACATTGTTTCCAAGGTAATTTTGAAATAATTATTCATTTATTGTTTATCCCTAGTGAGATATGGATCATGGATTATCCCCTTATGCATGGCAATTGACCCGGATTATTCCATATTGTATATGATGAAGCTTCCCAACTCATGGAATAAATTATGATAATGTATAAGGTGGCTATTGTTAACTAATGGAACCCATATTATATTTTTGTGATACATTAATTTATTTAGTTCTTGAATGAACTATCTTTTATGATTTTTTTTACAATGTTGGTATTGGCCTATTGATCTGTACTCACACCCTAATCAGGCCGCCATTGGGTACTCAGGAAGATGTCATGGTTGTGGTGCAGATCCATAAAAAAGGCCAAATTCTTGGGAGTGGAGATAGGGTTTTAAAGTGCATGGATGAGAATCAATAATTGTATTTAAGATCTGTTTTAGGTATTCACCTATTGTATTATTTATATTTTTATTTTCCTTATGAACGGTTAGTGTGACATGTAATATTTATCAATTGGGTATGTTTTTTCTACCATGTTGGGGAATTTGCTCGTGATTCTTGATCTAATTATTTTAATTTTATATATTATTTTTTTTTATTATAATATATGTTAAAATTATATGATTAAGAGGGTGTAGTATATTCCCATATTACATTATACACTTACTACTAGTCTACAGGCTCTAGCATATGGGGATCCACGCCAGAGGTCATGTGATGACCGAACTCGAGGGACAAGTTTAGTGGCTTCCATGATGTCCTAATTACTATACCACTATAACATGTTCTATATTATGATGGATAATATAGTGATTTTGGGTTGAAAAGAAAATGTGATATAGAAAAAAACTAATAACATGTTAATCTTTTTTGGAGAAATATAAAATTTGATAAATCTATGTGGGAATCAAATTTTTTGATTTCGGAGAATTATCTGTCAATATTTACATTGAAATAATGAAAATCTTTGTAAAAATACATGTAAGAGGTAAAATTAAATAATGAAATACATTATGTTATGGTAATCATTAAATGTGAATTATTTCATTTATGTCATTCAAAACATGGAATAATTTGTATTAACTATTAGTGATACACATATTAATTTTTTTTTGAAATTTTATAGTTATCAGATTATCCATATATTATATGGAGTGAATAATACCATGTAAATTAAGAATAATTATTGCATAAACATTTAGAAAATGAATTCATTTGTTAAAATGTGCCTATAAATGGAAATAAAATCATCAGAATATAAAAAATGACAATTTTCTATAAATATTTTTTGTGTGAAATGTGTTTTGACATAATGAATAAAATATATCGATATCGGGGAATGATTTTAATTGGGATTTGTTAGAAAATATATAATTAGATATTATAATTGAATGAAAAATAGGATTTCCTGTATAAACACATTTTTATAATATACATATATGAAATATATTCTTTACATACATGGGGTTATAATATCTCTGAAGAAATATATGACATGACACTTTGGTTAATGTTAAAATATAATTTATATGGTCGATTGATTATTTCAAACATCCTTTGAGAGAAATTATATTATAAATATTATTTAAATAAAAATTATTTTATTATACTATAGTAATTATGATAACTTTTATATACTAGTACACTTTTATTCTATTTTTTACATAAATTCAATGCGAGAATTTTTTTCTTGAAAAAATTGACATTATTTCATCATTGGTTGATGAAGTATACCTTAAATATATATTCAAAATATTTTTTTAAATAATTTCATTATCTATGACTAAATTATTATTTAAATATTTTATTAATCATATTTAAAATTATTTTCAATGTTTTCATTGAATTCTTCATATCCATATTGGAATAATATTTTTTTTACCAAAATAGTAACAATAATCATTTTTAACTTTTACCACACACACACATTTTCCCAACATTATGAATGGTAATTTATTTAACACATCTTCCACATGTATATATGGTTATATTAAATTAATATACATTCATACATATCATATAAATTATTAATTTTATTTATTATCAGGGAAACTGATTGTTCAATAATTTTTAATGAAATTATTAAATGAACATTTAATATTATTTGTCATTTATCTCTATATACATTGAGGATTGTGTTGTTTCTCTAGGAAAATGATATTATTATTATATCCTCATTAATTTTATAAATTTATTTTAATTATTATTATATAATGAATAATGTATGAAACTCGCTTCATACCCATTGTTTTGTAATGATATCATTAGATATTTATGAATCATATTTTGTATCCATAGATTGAGTTATGATAAATATTGATTAGTTTATAAAACCCATTTCCTTTCTATTGGTTATGCTGAGAGGAAAGAGTGAATGAATTACTAATAATGTTGTATATATATATATGTGTGTATTCTTTTGAATATTTTATGGTTTTCCTCATAATTATATATCTATTAAAACAATTCTGTAATTATTGAAATCCCAAGATATAATATGGAATGAAATAGAGTGTGAACTATGTTTTTAGGGTACAATGTTCATTATGATAGTCTAGAATGTGACTATCACTATTAAATTGATGTAGTTTGCAGTGAAACAAATCTACTATGATTTGAATTGAATATAGAATTACCTAAAGAGTTGATTTTTTATTACAGGTATTCTACTAAAATATGTATTATGTTTATCATATGTTATCATGGATCATAGTGGATTATTTATGATACCACACACTTCAGACATAGGTATTTATTTGGAAAAATACTTTTTCTATACTTCATGATTAAATTTATTTCGTAAATTTTTTATGACTTTGGTACGTTATGATCATGTTATCAAACTGTTACTGATATCATAGAGTCAGTTATATTTTTTAATTTATATATCTTATGTTTATCCTTATGGATTATTTTAGTTCACCCATTCTTATATTTCCATTACAATGATTTTGAAGATATTTATATATGTATATATATATATATATAATAATTTAGATATATTTGATGACAACTATGCTATACATTTATACCGTTCTTTAAATAATATGATTATTTATCTTGTATCTGTGGAAACTATATACTGATGATTCTGTATAATGTATTATTGTAAAATTTAGAGAGTATTAATATAAAATGAAACATTTTTATGTATGTTATTCTTTTTTTTACATAGAATTTATTTTTTTCAATCACAGTTATTAATACTAATATGATCAAAACATTAAAATTTATTGAAATTTCAATAATAATTACTAATTTATTCTCTATTGTTTTGATCTGATTAACATAATTCTTAATCGATTTCTTTATGAAGAGTTCATGGGAAAATATATTTAAAAATATAATTATACTCACCTCTCATTACATAGAGTCAATTCATTCATTCCGTTTATTATTTATTTTTATTAAATATTAAATTTTTTCTACTTTCAAATGATAAATTGAAAAAAAAAACCATTCCGGGATCGATGAACTAAAAAATGAAAAATATACCATATAATCAACCTTTAAAAAATTATTTTTCTCGAATTCCATCTAGAAGAGGTTTGATATTACCACATTATATACATAATGGATATTTCATCAATCCACTATGTATTTTCATATAGAATATAGATCTGGAAATTCTCTATAGATTCTAAATATTGAGAAATCATTTTCATTAGATCATCCCCTTCACATTTGTTAAAGTTTTTTCATATTTATAGAGAATTTAACTTTATATTAAAATAAATGTTTACACTTATCCTTTTTGTTCTAGATAGTACCTAAAAAAATTATAGTTTTCTGTATAATGAAATTAAAAAACAATTAATCAATTTAATGATATGTGGAATCATTCAAAATATTACCTAAATTTTCACATCTTTGTTCAATCATATTTCCTTTTATATGTATCATTATTCAAAATGTGTTCTTCGTAATTTGTTTTATGCTATGTCCCCTAATTTAATATAATTTATTCCAAAAATTCAATATGCACCACTTTGAATCCAAAATGGATGATCCAATAATATTATATAAGGATATAAGGTAATATTATCAAATTATTCAGCAAATAACATTATAAATTCTACCATATAATCTATAGTTTTTCATTTTGTTGATTATTATTATTTTATCTTGTAATATATAAAAAATTACTCAACATTTTAATGAAACTATTAAAAATGGTAATTCGTTTAAACATGTCACACATAATACCCCTCTTCAATTCTCATTGAATGAAAAAGAACAATGGGTGACCTCAAATTC
The DNA here is from genome assembly GCA_963277665.1 of Viscum album. Taxonomy (NCBI): domain Eukaryota; kingdom Viridiplantae; phylum Streptophyta; class Magnoliopsida; order Santalales; family Viscaceae; genus Viscum; species Viscum album. The sequence continues at coordinate 261,749,044 of OY728122.1, read as the reverse complement.
ACAATAAATTTTGTTGTAAGGGATAAATTTTTAATGTAATAAATAAGTGCAAGTTGAAAAAAATTTGTGGGGTCATAATGAAGGGTCTTGAACACAAATAAGAAAATAAATAAAAATATAAGCATGATAAAAAATCATGAAATATGGATTTTTTTTAAAAAATAATCATACAAATAACTAGGGTAATTAATCATGTTTCTATATTAGTAACCCATAAACCCATATAATTTTATTAACGTATAGGATGATATATGGAATAACTATATAGAATGATTGTGATAAAAAATTGCATTATGTCACATATAATTTTAAATATCATTTTAACATATTGTGATAAATCCTTTAATAGATTATGATTACTCACCAGTAATAATATATTCAATAGATATAAATATTAATCGAATGAATGTGATTTTTAAATTAATTCAGGTCATATTCATCACAAAGTTGAATGAATTTTATCCATTGTCCCCATATAATTAGTTAATATGATTTACCAATTGCATTGGAGGACATTATGATATTGGTCCCACACATAAGATAGTGGATTTAATTTAATCATAAGTAAATTTAATTTCATGGGATATAAATAATTACAAAATTCATTGTTGAGATTTATAAAGATAGTACAACCATTTTATAATGAAAATTTATATAAATGTAATAAATATGAATATGAAAACATTCATAAAAAATTTAGGATAATAAACTCTTTATAATAAAATGATAATCATTAAAATTTTAAAATTACATAATTAAAAAACATCGACAAAATGGATATGGTTTTTATCATTGGTTATTGTTTGAAAAAACTAATAAAAAATAATTTAGTAGAAATAATTTAAACCAAATTATAAAAATCATTAGAATTATCTACATGAAATTATTAGGATATATCCTATTTTTTTATGACTATTAGTTTTTAAGAAAATTATTTATTAAAAATTAATTATTAAACTATTTTGAATATTAATAATATATATTAGGAAATCAATGAGAAAAATAAAATGTTGTTTATAAAGTAATACTGAATAAATCATTTTAATAAAGCACTCATGTTGAAGTTTTTTAAAAAATGGTTCCTTAAGACATATATTACTATGAAATATCAATAAAATATAATCCTAAAAAAATAAAAGAAAATTCCATTCAGACATTCATAAATGATATAATTATATATTTTTTATTCTATAATTTATTTGAAATTAATTGAAATTAAGATAAGTATTTTCAACCAAAAAACCAAATATATTATCCACTCAATATATAATCATTCTTTTCCCAAAATAAAATACCAATGGGATGTCAATTGTTATTATGGATTAAAAATATTAGAAATAACTATTGGGGAATAAAATTAATGTGGATTTACAAAGATATATCATTATATTTCTACCAATTAATACTTATTAAAAAAATCATGATTTATTTTTGAGATAGGCTTAAAACATTTTCCACATATTTTTTCATAGAAAAATATGATCAATATAATGGATAATAAATTTATTCATATTATAAATACAAATAATTATAATTATAATTTATTTTACGTGAAAATTTTAATAATTCTTTATTACATATATATTAGTTGTTTATTGATAAAATTAATATTACAATGTTAATTGTTTGATTATTCTGTGTCTGATTAGTTTTGATGGTTTTTTCAATACTCCATGATTTTGGGTTCATCATCTGTATAAATATATTGATATATTTATAAATAGATAAATTAATTTTTTTGGACCCATGGTCATTTAATGTAAATCTTGGTGGTTCTTCTCAAATATATCTTTAAAATATTATTTTTATGGATTATAAATATAGAAAAAATTGAAATTTAATTATGATTTTAATTTATAATTTTATCAATATTGAATTATATAAATAATAAAAATTAAAGTTTTATTTCTTAATAATAGATATTCTTTATATTTATTTAATGAAATAAATATATTACACTATTATTTTGTGTTCAAAATGTGTCCAAAATAAGAAGACATTATAACCACAGAACGAGTACGAAAATGAGACTAAATGGTTATAATATCCCATTAATAGAGGATTTATGATTTCAACATAATTTTTTTAATTGGGTAAATATTATTTAATTTATGCTCAATGAAAATCCTTCAAATTAATTAATATGACATAAATAATACTGATATCGCTATTATGGTTCATGAAAATTTGGAGGGGGTTTTTTGGAATATTTTAAAAATTGTGTTTCTTGAGGAAACTAGATGAAATATGTTCCATTATAGAGAAATATGAGGGGTCCTTTTAGAATTGATCCAGTTTAGAAATATTTTAAATTTCTTCTCTAACTGTTTTTTATATTCATTTTTTACATTGAATAAGATTCATATGATGAATAATAATAGAGATTAGAAATATATTTTTCTACAAAACCCATGTCCACATATTCAACGGTAATATGATACATTATTATATGTATGTATCCCACAATAATACTCTTTTTATATAGTTATCATTTGACATGGTAAACTAATTTATTCAAATGTAACGTATCTGAATTAAAAAATGGAATTTGGAATTTTAATTATTATTAAAATGGTGATTCCTAACATAATATCGATTATATTTCATTTATTATCTAATTGGGAAAGATAATATACTATAAAATAATAATCTAATAAAAGGAAATTAATTTGAAGAATAATTTATTTGAATGAAAAAAGTATCACCTTCTATTAGAAGAAATATTCATTAATTTTGGGGTAATTTTCTAATATATATATATATATATATTTATAAAACAATCCCTTAAAAGATAACATCAAATAAATTGGTTTCCTAAAAAATCATACCTTTTTTATTGATTTTGTTTCACGAATGTCATATAATGTTTTCCAGTTTGATTAGGGATTGGGGTCGGGATTAGAATAATTATTAATATAATTTTTTTCTATGTATATAATACATGGGATGAAAAATTTTATTGTTTTGTTTATTTTTCTATTTAACCATTTTCATGATGAGGGGATTATATGTTACCCTTAGGCATTGTTTTTAATTTATTAGCATCGTAATTTATGGGTTTTATGATTTAATATCAGTACTCAAATTAGGGAATCTATAATTTGTAACGTCCCAGTTATAGAAGCCAACCAGAGGCGCCCCGTACCGAGATGGTCACATGGCCTCAAATGCATTTCACTAAATGCCAGAGGCTGCAGACTAGTAGTGAGGGCCTTGGGTTTAATAGTGGGGAAGCATTACCTTCATTTATAGTGTAAAACAGTGGAAAAAGAAATATCAAAATAGGAAGCATGAATAATCCATACCAAAGTAAACAGCAGAAGAAAGGAAAATAATAAAATAGAGAACATATATATATATATATATATGAATGTTGCATGATACATATGACTAGGAAAGTATCCAAACAAATCACTATGACGGAATACAACATTACTAAACCCAACTACAAAAAGAATAATGTAAATAACTCATCAACATCAGAAGCCATAGCTTGGTCCCATTCTCTCTAGCTCCACAGAAAATCAAGTACATAAAGTATAAGGGTGCTTGCCCTAATCTATACCTGCAACAATATAATCTATTTGGGACCAAAAAAAAGTTCCAAACACGATTTGAGATTAAATCCTAGTATGAAAACACCATGAGATCTGTTCCTAACAGTCACTGAATATATGGCAAGCAGCAAGCAAACAAATGCAGTAAACCAGGAAGTACCCAAGGTAAACAATTCACAATTTCAATGCATTCCATATCATATATCAAGAAACTTCTAACAAAGTATGTAATCAGAAATAGGTAACCCATTTGGAAGTACTCACATCCTATCCCCTCTGGTTCTACTTAGAAACCCAGGCATCTCTCTGGGTAGTACACTCTGTCTAACCCCCATGGTTCAGCCTAAGCATAAACTCTCTGAGGAAGCTCTTACCAGCAATTCCTCATATACAATCATATCAATAACTAAAGTAACCATGTGGATGTACTAAACGTCTATTCCCCCTGTGGCCCATGTCAGGGATCTACAGACACTCTAAGGAAGAACTTACGTTAATTCCCCCTATGGTCTCGCATCATAAGTAAAACAGATACTCTGTAGAAGCCCTTATGTCCATTCCCCCTATGGTCTATACACCAGGATCTCACAGCCCTTTGTATGTCAATCATGAATAGCAGCACATATTTTCCATAGTAAACTACTAGAACATATTGGATAACTTTATACAACATAAAAACATGTAACGACACCAACACTTCATCCTACTATACTATGCATGGGATTTAAACAGCAGCCTAACATGCAACCTAAACCCAACCGTCAAAACTAGAAATCATGCATGGGAAAAACCATTATTGCATAGAAATTAACCATATTCACATTATTTATCATCAACTGAAGTATACAAGCATATACGGTGAACAATAAGGCTTAAACGGTAAAGGCACAATACCCCGTTCATGGGTAATGGTGATTTTGGAAAAATAAAACAATTTATTTTTACAGAATGGAACAAACCACCAAACTCAGTGTTGGGAGATTGATATACTAGAGGCTCAGGGATTGAATAAACATAGAATGATGAAAAGCTACAAATATGTCTAAAATGTTCAGCAGAGGATAACTTTAGAAAGAGGAGGAACTGGGAAACGAAGTTCAAGAAAAAGAGAGTGATTATCGAAGAAATCCTAAGGCAATAAACTGTGGTCGAATCGGATTTTAGATGCACAGTCGGGGGCTTGGAGGAAGTTCACGGCGGTGTGGGAGCTCTCGGTCGAACAAAACCTAGAAGAAGACCTCTCTAGAAATTAGACGCGACTTCGATACGTTTTATGAAAAAAAAAGAAAATAAACAGTGTGTAAATTTGAAGTAAAAACTGCGTAATTACATTTTCTATACTCCTCTTTAGGTGGCCTCCAGGTCACCCCTACATAGCTGTGTCGGTCGCCATCACAAAGCCAGCACACTGCCTCCTACGACGACCAATTATACGGCGTGTAATCATAAAGTACACGATGTGTACTTCCGAAATTCCCATAGATTCCCCATTTTCTCAAAAACGACTAGAAGAAAGAAAAAATACCTGAAAAGATATTTTGGGTAATTACAAAATTCCCCCCTTGATGAAATTCGTCCATGAATTTCCATAGCAAGCTGGCATAGAAGAAGAAACCTTGAATAGATCAGGACATTGTGCTCGTACATTAGCATACCTCTCAAAAGTATTGTAATATCATCACATGTGCATCCATAGCACTCGTACGAGAGGGAATGACTAGCTATAGAGAACCTTCGTACTTTGATCAATGATCCAGATAATATTCTCCCTGAACAACGCATCCACATCCAACTCAACCTCCTTGGGTTGGAAAACATGAGACAAGTTTGAGATGTAATGTGGAATATGAGAAATCTGGAAGATGTCATGCAATTCCAGGTACCCTTGAGGTAACTGCAATTGATAGAAAAGCGGCACAACTCTTTCCAACACCTCTGGTGGCTTGACGTAGCTCGGCGAAAGCTTAACTTGTCTCCTAATCCTCTTGTGTCCCAACCTCATTATGAAATGTAGAAAAACCATAACCCTAACCTAGATCTCTAGAGTCCGTCTCCGTTGATCAACATAAGACTTCTTTCTAGATTGTGTAGTAGCCATCCTCTTCTGAATCAACTCAATCTGCTCTGAGGTCTCCTGAACAAGACGAGGTCCCAGCGTAGATTCCTCTCAAGTCTCCAGCCAACATAATAGTGATTGGCATGACCTACCATACAAAGCCCCTTAGGTTCCATCTGAATAGTTGTTTTATAACTATTGTTATAGGAAAAATCCACAAGAGGTATGTGATTCTCCCAAGAACCTCCTCAATCCAATATACATACATGAATCATGTTCTCAAGCACCTGAATTGTATGCTCGTGTTGGCCATCTGTCTTGGGGTGGTAAACTATATTGAAAAGTACCAGTGTACCCAAAATTTTCAAAATCCCCTTCAAACCTAGTGACGTAAAATGTGATTCTCTGTCTAAAACAATGGAGTGTGGAACTCCATGTAAGTGAACAATCTCACTAATGTACAACTGTCCCAACTCATCAACACTGAATGTCTCCCTGAGTAGCAAAAAGTGAAAAACCTTCGTTAGTCTATCAATGACAACCCAAACTGCATCATTCCCTCAAGGTGACCTCAATAAACCTGTAATGGAATCCCTCATGACATCATTCCACTTCCACTCATGAATGGGTAACTGATGTAAATGCCCTTCTGGTTGCTGATGCTCCACCTTCACCTACTGACAAGTGTAACAACTCATGACGAATCCATAAACATCACTCTTCATACCTAGAGACCAATACAGATGGTGTAGATCATGATACATCTTGGTGACATTAGGATGGACTGCCCAAACTATGGAATGAAAGTCCTGTATCAGCATCACGCGTATGTATGATGGCACCCATACACACCCCTGGAAATGCATGATCTCATCTTTGACTATGTCCCATCCCAAAATAGGGTCATCTCCTCACACGCTCTCCCATAGGACTAGGACTTATAAATTTGAGAGATGTATCATTCAAAATCGATCAATAAGAGTATAGGTAAAAATCATAGAAGAATGAAAAGTCCTCCCATGTCAACCATGAACCTCCTAATGCATCTCATAGCACATTTCCATAAGATTCCACTCAATAAGGGCCTACTGAACATCATGTATTAGAGTCCACTGGCTCAATTCACCATCCACTGCATTGCCTTTCCATGGTGTATAGGCAAGCTCAAAGTCAAAGGTCTGAAGGTACTCAACCATCCTTCACTATATCAAATGAAAGTCACACTGAGTAAAGATATTCTTGATACTATAATGATCTGTGAAAACAAAAAAATGATTCACCGAAAGATAATGTCTACAACAGCCCAACCCATGAACAACAGTAGCCAACTGGAGATCGTGCGTCGGGTAATTCCTCTAATGTGGCCTCAATTGTCGAGACCCGTATGTGACAACTCTTTCTCCCTGCATAAGCAAATCTCCCAGCCCGATTCATGAAGAATCACTATAAACAGTGTAGCTCATTCCTGACTCTAGGAAGACTAGTATCAGTTCTGATGTCAACCACTCTTTCATCTCCTCAACGACTGACACACAAGAATCTGACCACAAGAACATCAGACCCTTCTTAATCAGACCCCTCAGTGGTGCTGCATAGTGTGAAAGGCCTGGAATTAGACATCTATAGTATCCAGTCTACCCTAGAAAACATAGTACCTCAAATATGTTCTACGGCTACACCTAGGCAACTACTGGAGTCACTTTTTCTGGATCGACTGATTCTCCTGTCTCTGAGATAACATGACCAAAAAAATGAATCTGATCCATCCAAAAATATAATTATGAGAGATTAGCATATAACTGATGCTCTCTGAGTATACTCAAAGTGATATCAAGATTTGTGGCATCGTCGTGTTGAGTGTGAGAGTACACCAAGATATCATCCACGAAACCCACCATGAAGGACTCCATGCGTTGATGGAACACTATGTTCATCCATGCCATGAAAACATCATGCGCATTTGTGAGACCAAATGGCATAACCATATAATCGTATAGACCATACCTGCTCCGGAAGGCTATGAAAGGTATATATGATTCCCTAACATGAAAATGATGGTAACCAAACCTCAAGTCAGTATTCGAGAACACCCAAGCTCTTCGAAGCAGATAAAAGTGATCATCAATCCCCGGTAATGGATAATAGTTCTTGTCCATCAACTGGTTCAACTTCCGATAATCCACAAAAATACTGAGGGTGTTGTCATCCTGCTTCACTGAAAGGATAGAGGAACCCCATAGAGATGTTCTGGGTCAGATGAAACCCTTTTCCTACAACTCCTCCAACTACCTCGTGATCTCCTGCAACTCTGGTGTGTCAATTTTATAAGGAGGAATGGACAATGGTGCTACCTCTAGAAAAATCTCAATAGAAAAGTCTACCTCATGCTTCGGAGGAAAACCTAAAAATTATTCAGGAAAGACATCTCTAAATAAATCCACTACTGGTGGAAATTCCACCTTGGAAATTCCATGGTTATCTAGATATTGAATAGAAATCAGGGCTGTAACTCCTCATAACCCATGATGCTTGGGTCCTGTTCTACTCGCCTAGAAATCCCACTCACCCTTATGAAGAAAATATCTGCCCTATAGTGATTTGAAAATCACTCTGTGATGACAGAAATTGAAAACTACCTAGAAGGGAACTATTCCATCCATTCCAAGAATGAAATCATAGCCCATAAACTCAAGGACATAGTGGTACCATAAAAAGTGAAACCCACCAACCTTTAGAGTGAAATCCTTGAACTGATGTACAATCATCGTTATAGTCCCAAATGGAGTGTCTAGTGTAATGATATCAATAGAAAAAAAAAGATTCAGAGCCCAATGCTCTCCACAACTGCTATAGATATAATGTTATGGGATGCCCGTGTTTTAAAAAGTTCAAATTCTAAAACTGAGGTCACTAAGAACGTACCTCACACTGTAGAGGGTCCGAGATCTTTCTCTTGTTGGCTCTACTCAACTGCAAAAGTCCGACATGTACCACAGCCTTGTGACCCAGTCTAGCCACCCATAGCTAGTCCACCCTGTTGTCCCTAAAAAAGGGCGAATTCCCACCACAATTATTCCCTACACCTCGGCCTAACCGGACTGAAGAACTCCAATTCCCATACTATTCAGAAACTGGTGGTGCAGCTCAAAAATGAGGAGTCAAAGAAGAACCCCTTTCACTAGCTGTTGGTGAGAAGATCTGATAGAAAAACTGATGATAACACATCTTGTGGTAAGATCAGCAATGCATTGGGTCCCTCAGGCAATATGTCCTCGTATGCCCGCTCCTCCCACACTGGTAGCATACAACCTGGCTACAAGAAGATATCTCATGCCACCTCAGACTTCTGCATGAACCTCACAAAGCCTTCCATGAACTATGCATCGGCACCTACGTCAGGTATAATAGCTGGTGCCCAGACTGGCACAAATGGAGGATCTGTGGGATGTCCTTTGTCAGTCACATACAGTTTCTGATCATCTCCTTAAAACTGGCATACTACTAGATGACATTTCAGTGTCATTACTTTTCAAGGTCAAACACACACCTTATAACAAGATTATAAAGGAAAAAAACTGAAAACATAAGAAGGGAACATGAGAAGGATTGCATTCATGTTTAAAAAAAACATGACAACACAACATCTATAATGCCTACAAGGCATGTTCCCTTCAGCCATTCATATTGTCGTGTACTCCTTCTAGAGTTGGTTGGGTACCACCAAAAACGCATGGTGTGTTGTACTTACACCCAACATGTACTTGAATTCTCATCCCCTTCCTGAGTACTTCTACATGGCTTAGCCACACGGTTCTCTATAGAACGAGATTACACATCATGTTATTCTATACACATCATTTACTAAATGAGATTCACCAACCCGTGTTGTTCGTGACACTACCGGATTCTCAGCTGACACTACACGATGTTTTCCAAATGGTCATGATGTGTACTAGAAAAGATAACAATGAACCCTGTTGTTTGTTACATTACCGGATTCCAATATTACACTAAACAATGTGTTAAGAACTGACACAATGTGTATAATCTAATATTTGTCCATCTATGATGTTATTCACACGGGAGGACAAATGGTCAACACTACATGGTGTGTACAACCAGTACATGGGATGTTCCTAAAAAACATCCCTATCCCATGTCTCTGCACACAGGGCCTATGACACAGTTGGAGACTACATGGAATGTACATATTGTACATGACATGTACTTTTGAAAAATATTTTCTTCCCAAACAGAAGAACTGATGGTGTGTAGTAAAAAATACACGGTGTCTATTCTGGGGTTTTCTAGATGGTAAGCCTCATAATCTACTCTGGAACCCCAAAAACACTGAAAAGAACACCAAGGACCCAAATTACAATCTTTTAGGGCCCATAGTCCCTGAGAATCAATTATTGGAATATTATTCATGTTATAACAATGATAAAAGGGAAATGATCCACCAAATTTATGTCAATGACGTCCCGTAGCACCTCAAGAACCAATGTATGGTGTTCATTCAATCAAAAACATACAAAAAAGATACCCTATCAAACAACATTATTTTTATCAAGGAAACTATAACAAATTCATGAATCTCCAACACAAAATCTATCAAAAAAACACGCAATCGATAATTCACCCTATATGTCATGGAAAGAAAGCAAGACTTGTGATTTCTATAAAGTGCCTAAATGATTCATGAAATGGAAAAACCTCATATGATCAGGTTTCAAAAGAAATAAAACCTTAATAACATCAACAATAACAACACAATACATGTGAGTCACCCAACGGTGAAAATCAGATCAACCGTAAACATGAAAAACCAGACAAATTTGAACAATTGAGGTAGATTAGAGATTCCCTGTACATGGGTTATCTACTCCCAGACACAGCTTATTACCATGTACTTATTCCATTTATCTCTGATTATAGGCTCTATACATATATTCAAGACGAAAAAGAACCCCTCTGATACCACTTTCTAATGTACCTGTTTCGGAATCCACCTAGAGGTGCCCCATACTTGGTTTATCACAAGGACTCAAACACACATCCAAGAAATGCCATAGGCTGCCGCCTAGTAGTGATGGACATGGCTGTGATAGTGTGGAAATAATTCCCTCATTGGATGAGTTACACAATGGAAGAAAGAAAATACAAAAGCGGAAGCATGAATAATCCATACAAACGTAAATAGCAGAGAACTGGAAAATAATAAACTAGAGAAGACATATATATATATATATATGAATGATGCATGATACATATCTCTAGGAAAGAAGAAAATAAAATAACAATGATGGATTACAATAGTACTAAACCCAAGTACAAAATAAATCAAGATAAAATCACATCAGCATCATAAGCCATAGATTGGTCCCATGTTCTCCATCTCCACAACAAATCAAGTACCTAATGTAGAAGCACACTTGCCCCTATCTATACCTGCAGCAATATATTTTTTTGGTCCCAAATAGGTTGTGAGACTAAATCCTAGTAAGAAAATACTACAATATCTGTGTCTAACAGTCAATGAATATATGGAAGGCTGCAATAAAATAAATGATGTAATCAAGGAATTGCACAAGGTAACCAATTCATAGTTTCAATGCATTCAATATCATATATCAAGAAACAGTTAACAAATAAGGTATTTGCTAATAGGTAACCCTATGGGGATTACTCACAGCCGATTCCCTCTAGTCCTATATAGCAACAGAAGAAACCAACTGGGCAATACACTCAATTTTTCCCCTCTGGTTCAGCTTAATCATAGACTTTCTAAGGAAGCACTCACTTTAAATTCCACCTATATTATCATATCAGTATCTAAAGGTTCTCTAGGGACGAAATCGACATCTATTTCTCCTATGGCCCACGTCGAGGATCTATAGACACTCTGAGGAATCACTTACATCAATTCCCCCAATGGTCTCACATCGTAAGTAAAACAGACACTATGGAGAATCCCTTACGTCCATTCTCCCTATGGTCAATACACTAGGTTCTCACGGCCCTGTGCAAGTCAAGAAAGTATAGCAGTGCATATCGGTTAATTTAAACCTCAAAAACTACTTGGATAAAATTCTACAACATAATAGCACGTAATGATACAAACACCTCATCCTATTATTCTAGGCATGAGAGGTAAATAGCAGCCTAATAGGAAACATAAACCCAATGGTCAAAACAAGAAATAATGCATGGGTAAGCACTTTCAAATCATATAAATTAAGAATATTCACATCAGTTGTCATAAAATCAAGCATACCATCATAGGAGGAAAAAAATAGGGCTAAAACGGTAAATATGAAATACCCACTTCTTGGGTATTGGTGATATTGTACATATAACTCAAAGACATATAACAGAAAGGCACAAACCACCTACATCGGCATTGGGATATTGATAAACATGAGTCTTAGGGATTGAATCACCTTATAATTTCTATGATCTATAAAAATTTCTAAAACATTCAACAGAGGATAAGATGAGAAAGATGAGGATTTGGGAAACGAAGCTCAAGAAGAAGAGGGAGTGTACCGAGGTGATCCTGACACAATCGACGGTAGTCAAATCGAAGTTCAGATGCTCTGTCGAGGGCTCGGAGGAAGATTGTGGTTGTACGAGAGCTCTTAGCCAAAAAAAACATTGAAGAAGGCCATTCTTGCGATTAGATGCGACCTAGGTACATTTAAAGAAAAACAAATGGCATGTACTTTTGAAGTACACGACATATACCTTTCTATTCTGTACTCCGCTTTAGGCGGCCTCAAGGTCACCCCCACATTTCCATGTTTCTGTCCGTTACACGATCTTCACACAACCTCGTTCATGGACCTAGTACATGGTGTGTACTCATAAAGTACATGATGTGTACTTCAGAAATTTCCAAAAGTTCCCCTTTTTCTAAAAAAATTACCAGAAGAAAGAAAACATACTTGAAAATAAGGTCTTGGTTCTTACATAATTGATTTTTTAAATAAAACAATACCATAGTGTGGCCTTTACATCAAAATATATATCATGGTAAGCTCCTATGATTACTATCTTGAAAACATATATAAATATTATAATGCCCAAATATCCATTCTATAAGTCACCATCCATATATAGTGATAAATATATCTAGACATATGTGATTTTTACCTCTAAGGTTTTGTTATTATAATTTTGATTCACCCTTATATATGACCATTCATTTAGTGATACAAAATAGTAAAATGAAATAATGGTTACGTTATTTGTCTCCTAAGGCTATATATATATATTTAATTTCAATTTTGCACTTCTGAAATATCCCTAGGTTCCATCTAGGTATCCCTTTTAACTTAAATTTCCATATTCCATCATTAAATCATCTATAACATGGATTTACTAGAAATATTAGAATCGTAAATTTAAAAGTCCAATAAATATATATTTATAATTATATTATATATTTTTTTAGATCATAAAAAATATAATATATTAATTAAAGGGAATACTAATTTATTATATGTTGTCACACTATATTATTACTTTTTCATAAAATTCCTATATTAATCAAAAATATTTCATGAATCATTTTTCATGTTCTTAGAGGGGACATATAATTATATATCAGGGGGGAATGGTTTACAATAAAAATGATATTTCCATCCAAAAAAATCAAATCAAAATTTTATGGAAATTGTTATGCATTCAACTTTTATAAATATTGTAAATATGTGAATCGGGTGATATTAATATTATCTATATAGAATGTATATTTAAATGTAGTTTGAACTATCCATTTATTTGTTAAATTGTTTTATATGAACGAAATAAATGAATTTAAATGATATTAAATATAATTAATTGATCGTTTTTATGAATGAATATTTTTTGTTTGAACTATTTATCCTTCATTTTCAATCAAAATTTCCAAATTCAGTGCTCACAAATGATACAAGGCTAGTGATTAAAATACTATATTTATAAGATACATAGAGAATAAAAAAAAATAAAATATTTTAGTATTATGATTCACCTCATTACATCTATGATTACGAGTATAGAAATTTCCTATGGATTTGTGATTTCAAAAAAAATTATTTACCATCTTCAATTATTTACAATATATAATGTCTTCAATTACTCATACCAAACTGTTTTTACCCCATGAAATCGAATATGATTCATATGACACACAATTTCATAAAAAGAGATATCATAAATATTTATCAATATATAAACAATTTAATATGATTGAAGGGAACCCTCCTAGGTTAATTCATTGATATTTTACCTTTATATTCAAAAAGATAAGATTTCTTATACCACTATAAGAAAAGTAACAATCTACCTTGCATTGACACCATAGATAAATGGATATTTAACTATCAATAAGGGATCTATTTGAATGACTAATTTTTGTAGGATGAGATATAATTTACATATGAATTTATAATTATGCACTATCCTTGGGTTCTGTGATGGATAATTCTTCAATTGTACTGGACCTTATTTCCATTTTTTATATCATGTTCATGATATGGGATCATGTCATGTTTACAGTTATCAGTAATTGAATGATCTTAATTAATTTACATCATTATTGTTCATGATTTATTATTATAGGTATGGGGTAATCCCAAATTCTTTTAATTGGTGTGATTATATTATTTAATGTAGTAAGGGAAACCATTGGAATCGAGATTCTATTAAAGATGATCGAGGTAAATTCCCCGATAAGTGTTTTACTATTATATAGATGAATTAATAAATGTTTTTCTTATAATAAATTTATAATTTCATATTCTAGTTTGTATTGAAGTTTTTGATATACTAGAAATATGGAAATGGGAAAGTAAATCAATGACATTATTTACATGAGAATTTTAAAATAAATTAAAAAAAAAGATATCATAAGAATAAATCTTCATTCAAATATAACTAGGACATATCATTAATGTGTTATCATACATGGCCAATAGTCCATAATTTTTTAATTTCCAAAAAAATCTTTTTAGGGGAAAGTGTAAACCCTAACATATTAACAACGATATGAAATAATAAACTAATATAAATCAAAAAACCCCACCTACATCATGAACCAAAAATATCTCTTGTTACAAATATTTCTAAAGACCATCATAAAATGCCATCCACATCACCTAGCCACCAAAAAACACACTTCTGACCTATCACCATCATCGATATTTTAGATACATAACTGTCACCATTATCATAAAAAAAACATTACATCATCACCATCGTGATCCATAAAATCATCCTTATCAAAAAAATGGAAACATTCTACTATGACATCTCATCTTCATCCAAAATTCAATTTCTTCATACCATTGATGATACCTATAGTAGTCGTTGGATAGAGAACCTCTACATACAAAAATCACTGAAATATTAATCATTTAATCCCCAAACCATCAAATCTCTGACGATGTTGAATAAAATATCCAGAACCCACCAAACCAGTGTGAATCAAATCTTCCTAGAAGCATGATGGTGGTCCTCAAAAATCCAACTGGCCATCCAAATAACCATTTATGTAGATATCCACATCATGCCACTAGAACCACTATGAATCATCCAAGACCAAAACACCAAAAAGAACCACAGTGTCACCCAATGTGTAAGAACCTCTAAATAGCATAACTCCCAAGGTGTGCACCAACCGAGCCACCAGGGTCTCCCTCCCCATTGAAACACACAACTTTTTGATCCATGTATCCCAATGCACCTTACCGACCTGGAAGGGAGAGGAGGTCTTGGATACTAGAGTTGTATGAGGTGAGAGACAACCAAAGAAGGCCAAAGTTGAGTAGGTAACCACAAACTCAATAAAACAAACCATCATTGAAACTTCATCATTGAACAAGGGACACTTTGATAAACACTCAAAAAAATAAATACAATAATTGATTTATGAATGATATATAGTTAACAGAAAGGAAAATATCCCGAAATCCCCATGGTCACCGATCCTAGAATCCCAAAACCTTTGAAATATCATTTCTCTATGATCGATCTTGATAATAATATTGGAACGTCAATAAAGAGAAAGTTGAGGAATTTGGGATGAAATGAATCCCAATTCAGAAGAAGGAACAAGGGAGGAACCAATATTGTGACATAACTCTAGGTATAAAAATCATGGGGATCTAAAACTTGGAGAAATGGGGAACTGTTGAGAGTAAACTTGAGGAATCAGAAATGGAGAGATCTGAAATTATTTGAAACATTATAATGGAATCCTAGAGTGTTTTTCTCGATTGTGAATATATTTCAATAATATAATAATATATTTTTCTATCCCATTCTAATTTAATTTAATTTTTTTATTTATATTATTATTATTTTTCATATATCATTGTGTATATATAGATTATTTTCTGTGAATTATCTTTAATTAATTAAAATTGTTTTCACTTATTTATATATTCTTTCTTTTTAAATGGGCTTAAATTGATTAAAAATATTACTCATGAAACAATCATAGAACATTATATACTATTATTAATATGTAATAATTTTATCATGAAATAATGTCTTTAATGATAGATAATGTTTTTTATGGATCTAGTTTACAATAAGAGTAGTCTTTGGAGGAATTTTTGTGGAGTATTTCATATTAAATTTGAAATGAATTGATAATTGGACTGAAGTATATTCTTATTAATGTTATTATGATGGGATATATGTTGTGCATGATTAAATATTTATGGATATATTTTCATTTTTTTATAGAGGGGAACCCCTGTTGTGATGTTATAAATTCTGGTGGGATGATTAGATCAGGTTGAGAGAAGGTCAATATTACTTCTCCATCATTTTCTAATTATAAAATTCGATGAAATGAATAATATGATTAATGAAGTGATGAAGTATTTTTCTATTAGATATAGAGATGTAATTTTATCCTGGCCTATTTTAATTATGATACTATTTAATTATTTTTATCAAAGTCAGTTACTATTGATGAAACTGTAAAAATATATAATTTTTTATGGTTTTATCAAATTTTTAACAACCATGTTTGAGGTATTATACAATTTTATTGGGTATTTTGATGTTTTATAGTAATTTAGTTGATCTATATATATTTATAGAATATGATTTAGTGTTTTAGAAGTGTTTAAATGGGTTCATTTTTTATAATGGTTAATAGGAACTGTGCATGTTATCCCAGAAATCTGTTATTGTGATATACTAATCAAAATTTAGTTTTATATTTTGAACATGTTTTTGATAAACCATGAATATACAAGGAGATACCATTGACTTAGGGATAGTGGATGGAGTATAGTTGGTGAAAAGTCTTCTAATACACAAGAAATTACAGTATGAATGGATGTCCTTGACATATTAGAAATGCATGGAAAGTGAATTCTTTTCCCAGCCATGTGGAATGATCATTCACCTACGTAGGTATCTTCATGTACCATTGTCATGTTTGGGGAAAATATTGAAAAAAATATGGGTATTACCAATGTGAAATTCATATGTACTTAAAAAATTAAAAGGTAAAACAAATTATGACCCTAAAATCCCATCATTCACTCCCACTATTAAGATACTAAACTCCTCTATCATACAAATAACACTTGTCATACTACTTTAGTCAAAAATAATTTGTGGTTGGATCTATGAGTGTTAAATATATATAATCTATTGTATGTCCTTTTATTCTCCCATTTTTATAAATATAATAATTTTATATTACCACATATATTATATCAATTATTTTATAGAAAGATTTATGTTTTTCAAGTGTTTCTAATTAGATCATGATGAATAAAATGATGTATATATAATTACATTATAGATCTATTACATTTTTTTGTCATTTCTCATTTTTTTTAATCTATTTGGAGGTTGGAGGACTCCCCCTCAATCTAATTATTCATGAATAGGTGGTCTCATTATATAAGATAATTATTAAGTTGTTTTTTTGAAAAATAAATCAATTTTATTACGTAATCCAATATTTTAAATGATTCTCATATGTTTTTTGGTAAAATTATTTTTGTAAAGGGGTTTAATAAGAAAATTATTATATAGTGTAATATAATATGAATTTCTAGTATATATGAAGGTGTGATGTCATTGGATGTTTGGATGGTTCATGGTGAGAAAACCCCCTATAAATAATGAATACATTAGAATGATCATATTTTGAAATGACATCATAAAATTAGTTCACCATGTGACATCTTCCTGAAATTATGGATCACTGATCATGAGAATAGTGCTGACCATTTAAAAAATTAATATTTTATTTACATGTGTATCTTATATTATGGGATGATTTTATCATGTGGAAATAAATAGTTATGAAACATTTTTATTGGGTTTCAAAAATTGGTCATATTTATATATTTGAAAATATATTTTTACAACATTGTAATCTATTTTATTATTTAATTTTATAAAATATTTGTATCAAATTTTTTTGGTATTGGTATTAGATTGGTGATTACATGATGATTTTGTACTCACCCCCTTCTTGGGAACATTTTTTTATCTTAATATATTGTATAATAAGATGAATTTAATGAAATGTTGCCACATTTTACAACTAGTGTGTTTGGATTCAACCTCCCCAATGGTGTTTAGATATTAGAGATCTCTCTTGGTTTCATTGAAGTTATTCTACAAGTGTGCTACCGAAATTTTATGACCATTTATTTTGTGTATTTTTTAGTTATTAAATTGTCACTTATACTCTAATGGTATTGTTTAATGATATTTTTCGGTTTTGTATTATTAATATTTTGATATTATTTTTTCACATTTGGATGTCATGGTTCTCATGAAAAAATAATCCACCAATATTAAATTTTGACCTTGGTTTTTATTAATTTTCTTTTTGTGTATTAGGGATATCACATATAGTTAGTGGGTCTTGATCCTCTTACTAATAAAATTGGTGATGGGTGAGATGTTACAAATTAAATTTTCCATGGTTAGTCCATCTCACATCATCATAAAATGGTAACATGTATATTAGAATTTAATAACATGAAATTTAAATCATAAAAATATTTAGTTAACCCCATTATATTTATTGTCATGTTACTACTGTGTTTTGAGTGTTAAAATTATTATGTGATACATATAATTTTTTTTCATCACCTCATCGTGGATTTTTCCAATGATTATTTAAAATAGGGAATTGAGGGGGTTAATTCAATCTAGGGTTTCATTTTATCATTTTTTGATTAATGATATATGAAAATTGATAAAAAAGTTTTTATTCAAATTATACATATAATGTTTTTCACTTATAGTACTTCAAAATTTTAAAATCATTATATTTAATTAGTGAATTTACTTAATGGTGTTTTATTCTTGTTATAGTGAATACATATAGTTAGAGTTTGTAGAAATGAAAAATAATATACCAGAGAATATAGGGTTTCGCCTTTGACAATGATTAAATACAAACATGGCCAGATAAATTCTTTGGTTTTCCATGTCATCGATCGAGTAGTTCAGATTGGTGAAACTAAAATCGTTGATCATTACATGATGTTTCAAAAATATCCACCGATCATTCAGGGTGATTACAAACATGGAAATGCATTGTTGTGTATTAATAGATAGAATCAAATCAATGATTTCCATGGAATATTGGTGGAGCCAAAGATCATGTTATAAATGAGTATACAAGATGTTATTTTATGCCAGTGGTGGGATTTAGCTATAAAATTATGATTTGTACAATGTCATATCATAGATTATTTTTAGTAATTTTCTTAAAAATACCATCACACATTCATGAAACCAAAAACAATTTATTTATACTTATTATAACAAGGGAATATATGAGTGGTTTAGAATGTAACAACATTTATGAACTATGTTTTTTTAATAGAAGAATATTCATGTCTATCATTAAATGTACACATTATTTAATTAGGATTTCAATTGGAGATTTTTTCTGAAATTGCATTGATAAATATTACCCACGAATTATAGATGGTTTATAGGTTTACAATACTAGAAATATATTTATAGTTATCCTGTAGGATGATGTTTTTTTATTTATGATAACATGTCATAACTCTATTGTAGGAGGCATGAAAAAAAAGAGACACTTAATCTTGGTAATTTGGTAAAAATAAATGTTATACTACCTTATTAGATAACATTTTTCCAACCCCAATATCCAAATTGGTAATTTTTGGTGTGTTTATTTTATTCATATGGGGAGGGATAGAAAGACCCCACCTCATAACCATTCAAAACTATTATAATATTGTACATCTTCAACATTACTATTTTATCACTTCAAACATTGGTTATAAAGACACATCTCATATATATATGACATATTATTCTTAAAATGAATAAAAATTATAGAAAAACAATGTTTCTCACAAAACTAAGTGTTCTGTGAGGAATGTTTGAACACCCCCATCAATATAGGAAATGAAATCACGTCGTTGAGATAATGAAAAATGATGATTGATTATGAAATAATATGGAACATAGAAGATAACCATGGAGGATCTATATAGTCCACTAAAGGGGGAAGATGATGATCTATTTAATTCTACTCTTATATATTCATTATGTGATATATATGAATCAGGTAATATTTGTGATCATAGTGGATTAAATGTTGTTTGGATGAATTCTTTCCTGAAACAGAAAAAAACTTTTGGAAAATGATATTTTTGTTCAATTAAGTGTACATTGTGTTCTGTAACTATCAATGGGGTGGAACTGATTTCAGTTTTCAATATTATTGAGATATAGATCTGTTACATGATAGTTTAAATGGATTTGTTTGAAATGTTAAATTACAATAGAAATTTTAATTTTTATAATGATAGTTTCAAATTATTTTATAGAACTAGGAATAATGTTTACCTAGATTAGGATATGAGTGGATATTGAGAAATGCCATTATTTTTAGTGTTTTGGACTATCCCTTATTACATGGATGTAGTTACATTGTATTTTTTTAATTTAATCTCACAAAAATATTTCCCAATTATCATTTTACAATTTTGAAATGAATTTCCCAATATTTTTTCTTGGTTTCCACCAAAATTAAAAATTTTATTTATTATTGATCTCATACCATATTAAATTAATATTTATATAATTTTTGGAATTTAATGTAATGTTTAATGGGTCAAAATGCAAAGGGTTCATTAAATCTTGTTCATATCCTTGGGAATCACAATTTCTTTTTAAAATTACTATAGATATAACTCATTATATTTGTGAGGATTAACATAAACAAATGAAAATTATGATAATGAATTAATATCATATTCCATTAATTAGTGGTCCATTTGAGAAATTAAAATTTTCCACATGGTTCTCGTTGAGTTATTTCTAATAAGGGTTTATCCAACACTAATTTTGAAAAAATTTTATTCCAAAAACTCAATTTTGGAGAGGTTTTATTAATTATTAATAAGTGGCAATCCCATTTTGTCTTATCAATGAACTAGTGATTCTTGGAAATTTTAGGGGTAAAATTTTACCTAGGTATCATGAATCTATATTGCCTTAGTTTTTTTATGATATCACATTCTATTATAGGAAAATGTTTAATTATAAAAAAACATATCCATAGTTCTGGGAATATTAGTATATTTTCTCCAATATTTTATGTATTTAAACTATTGATCTTCATAAAAATGTTATATGATTCCATGCCAACTAATATCTAAAATATTTTAATTGGATGACCCTGACATGTTATATACCACTTTATCTAGAAATCCAAAAATAATTTCTTTTATTTATCATGTTTCCGTAGAAAATAATATTATTTCCAATGATTTGATTGATATTTTTCATGGCATGCCTCACTATTGATCAAATAGACAAGTTAAGGTTTACATTTCTAAGGGATCGATTAGTTGAAGAAGAAACTCCCTGTGGGTGTGGTTTGAAATTCATTAGCACCTATCCTTATATTACCATGGTTCTTATGAGGATATGATTCATATATAAATTCATCTAGTTCTATTTTTTTATGAATTATCATATAGGGTGATCATGTTAATCATTATCACTCTATAATGTCCTGACATCATGAGTAGAGTTACCCATCACATGATTTGGAGATAGTAGCAATATTTTATTCCTTGAGAACATTGTTTTGTAACTTTGTTTGAGAAATAAATAGTTTTCAAAGATTAGAAGAGCTTGAAACACATTTTATTACAATGGAATTTGAATATGTTGAAAAAAATTTATTGTATATCTTTTGAAATAAAACCTTGTATTAAGATATTAAACATGAATATAAAATTATATAATTAATTAATTAATTATAAATTCATACATTCAATTGGAAAAATTAGATTTAATTTTATAGTAGATAATGTTGTTGATATATGATATTTATCATTATTATGATGTAAAAGGAGATGGGTTGGTTTTCATTGGAATTTGTTTCCCTCATTTTGTTCAACGTGATAATGATTGTCATATATGTGATCCTAAATGTATGTATGTAAGTTCATAACAGAATGGTGTGAAGACCATTAAGGATTAGATTATATAATGAATAATATAATTATTATTTGAAAATTATAATTAATATATGCCATCATAATAGGAATAAAATCATTATATGTACCACTATTCATGATTTTTCACGTAGGATCCCACATTTGAGACTCGGTTAGAATTTCCATTTATTTTTGTAACTTATCCATTATTGGTTAGAACGAATCTCAAATTGAAACTCATATTATAATTCTACAATTGGAGTCACATAAATATGATGATATTATATTTTTATTTGACTTTATATATGTCTCAGATTTTTAGATGAGACTCGGGAGCATCGAGATATGAAAAATCTCATTCTGGGAGAGGATGTTATGGCACATTATTAGATTAAAACTGTAAAGACCTATTTGAGGAATCATGTGGCCAGTTTTCAATAGGGTCATATCATGATGAAATAAATTATCCTATATATATATATGATTCTCTTAATATATGTATTATAGGGATATGAAAATATTTTTCTAATAGTGCATGAGGAGGAATGCAATTTTTCGAATAATTTTTAGAAATGTGGTGAGGGGAATCACATAGGAACTGCATAGTTTATCAAATAGTGTGTTGGAAATGGTAGGTGTGGGTGTTCATAGATAGTTTCACTACATAGTTGGTGAATGGTAATTAAAAATATCTATCCAAACATTCTAATCATTAATAGAATGGAAATTAATTATTCTTCATGGTTGCCTCTAACTTCTCTCTCTAATTTTTCTACCTCACTTTGGCATAATTGTTGAGATACTTGAGATCTATTTCACTCATCCCTAACATGGAAATATATCCTTTTATTGATCTCAAAATCAATATAAGATAGTATAATTATATAATTTTACTTATTTATAGATATCTATATTAAATTTTATTTCATTTCCTCTCTATATTTCGGACTATCTTGATGTGAGTAAATTCACCATATGATGGAGCAGTGTGTTAAATATTCTGGTTAATCTAGTTCCTCATCAAATAGAATATCATTAATTGTTATGTGGACCATCCTTAGCATGACATATGATTTACTGTTTCTTTTCCCTATGGTATAATTCTTTTTTAAATTATTTATATCATTCCCATGTTTGATTTAAATTTTCTTCCCCATAAATCCAATTTTCCTTAAAATATTTATTTTTATTGGTATTTAAATGTATCATTATTATATATTTTTATCTTTTTATGTCCATTATATCACCATGAGACACCCCTTGGGTTATACATGTTTATTCTAGTGGGAATATTTACACATCAACAACCAAAAAACAATGTGGTTACTTGGTTAGTCTTCCAAAAATGATTTAATTACAAAAAATGTTTGAATTCACACATCCTTTGAACCTTTGAATGTATAAATGTAAGGTTCTAACTTAAATTAATTTACATAACATGAAAAAGGTGTGAAATTTTATATGAAAAATTTCACTTTTAAATTATAATGGCTATGAAATAAAATAATTAAAGTGATTGAAATAATAAAATTATGAATGATGTATCATGTTGAACCTTGTCACTTGTAAACGGATGAGTAATGCTTAAAAAAATAAGAATCATATACTGTAAGGGTGATTTCATATAAAATAATATTTTTTTTAAAGGTTACTACTATTATTATCACTGACATTATACCTCTTTTGTAATTTCCATACATGTTCTAGAAATGGATTCCCTATGTAATTCCTTAATTACTCAATGGATGCTTCCATGATTCAAGGGGATTATTTCTAAGGGAGACACCCAATATGGATCATGGTTAATGTATTATATGGGAATGGTTGAAGATGTACCCAATGAGTCACTAGATCTATTTATTCTAGATAATAAAATTCTTTTTTACAGTCCATGTATTCATCATGATGACCTGAGTTAGATGATTCCAAGGGCTACCCACATGGGATCAAAATAATTCATATCTAATTATTACATGGGTTATGACACCTCGGACTTGGTTAAAACATTATATAGTTTAATTATAGGGATTTATCTTATAGATTTCACTCATATACATTAGAATAGACTTAATATGTTATAAATATTAGCTGGATCAGCCTTCTATGGTCATGGATGCCTCAGTTACTCCTTGGATCCATACATATCATTAAATTTATTTCATATGATATCACATATTAATAATTTAAAAATAAGGAATATTACCCTCATGTGGATTCTTGTGAACTATGACATGGTACATCAGTATTTCATGTATATCATTGTAGACATACACTATTTAATGTTTATATATACATGATGATTTATTTAGATAAATTCAATCTTAATATGATGTAGATATGGTTTTCCAAGTTTCCATGAGGAACCCTTGTTGACGTGGTTATTTTAATTTGTGGTTTTTATCAATGCATTACTTTTGATAAATCAGTACAATGATTTATGGTATATTCATAAACTTGAATACATTATATGAAGTATTTGGTGTCCCAATTAGTATATCTCATCCCAATTTTTTCCTCCATTGCACTCCGACACCTATAAGACCACATGGATGTAGGTACATGTATGCAGTTCATGCTTGTGATGTTACTCTTCTTTGAAGAATCTTATGAGCACATGACTAAGAAGGATCATATGATGCTCATAGAGATTTCATGTGGGGAGTTATTTTTTCCCATGTATATTATTTATATTTTATCAGTATATGTATCTTCATGTACGTTGTGTCATGGTCATGAATGTTTAAATATAGATATTTTATTATATGTAGTATTTTACTATGTTTCCATTATTTTTTTCAATTTATATATTTATTTCTAATACAATTGGTATAGTATTCCCATTGTACTTTCACTATACCCCCACACTTAGTCTGGATATACAGGTGTATATATAGGGGAGTTAATGGATGCGTTTCCAACTAGATCAGGGAAATGATTTAGTGGATATTTGTTTATGATAGTAAAAATGGTATGATATGATTATTTTATTTCTATCATACCATATTGCGATTGTATAGAGGATACTCTGAGTGAATTATATCTTGGTAAATATCGTATGTCATGGTTCATCATAACCACACATGGGAGAAATATCATGTTTTTAGGGATGGGTATATTTTTTGTGTTTTGTACGAGCATTGTAAATTTTTATTTCACTAAGGGTGATTTTAGTAATTATAATGGTTTTTGAATTATGATTAATGAAATTTACCCATGTCTCATTGTTTTAAGGGAGTATTTTAAAATGCATCATTATAGGTACATAGAATAAAAATTCCATGAATATGTAATTCTATGTGTTTGGAAGCATTTATTTCATGGTGGGTGATTATTTTTATACCTTATATAGTAAATTAATTAAAATTCTATCCTACATATGTTGATTTGGTTATTTTTTCACATTGATTTCTATTAATCAATTAAGTGTTTTTTATCATCATGATTATTTATATGTTATTCTTAGAAGAAATCCTATATTTGTTTCTAATTGATAGAATTCCTAGTTATAACAATGAAATATTAATAGTTAAATATTGTCATTGAACAAATCAAAATAGTGTTTTTAGCATATATTTTTTGAGTAATTCTATTAAATCATCTGATTTGGATATGATTAATCCTTGAAAATTGGTTTTTAAAGCCAAAAAAATGTTTCATTGATGAAAAAGGTCCCATATTTTCAATTTTATATTATATTGGGACATTATAAATTTGAAAATAATGAAAAATATAAAAGAACCATCTCTTGTGGCCATGTTATATTTTAACAAAATTTGATAACATTGTTTTATTGATATCTATTCCAATTAAAACTTACAATGTCTTTTATACTTCCAATATTGGAATACAAATTCTTGAAAATAAACATGATTTATATTTTTATAAAAGAAGAAATGTAAATTCAGAATATAAAATGACCTCTTTTATAAAATGGTTAAATTGAAACGTAAAGGGGATTTTACCTTTATGATTTCAGCATGATGGAAATTATAAATAGAATCCCTAGTACAAAAATATACACATTTTATTAAATTAAGACTTGTAAATTTTGAGATGTACCTTCTTAGTGTGATTAAATAAATCATGAAAAAAAATTTTGACATCACATTAGATTCCTTAATGAATTTATTAAATACTATATAAACCCCCTGAAGGTTTATTTTTTTTTAATGGAATGGTCATTTAATGTGAATGAACCGGATTATATAGTGTTATATATAATGTTATGATTGTATATTACCTGACCAGTACCCTAATTTTTTAGAATATATATTATCTTCATTTTCTATTTATTATTATAAGGGGATTGTTGTATCATATTACTTGAAATTTACATTTTCTTATCTGATAGATTTTTAAAAAACATTGAATTGAATAAATTGGTAACAATTAAATTATATACATGTTTTCCTAATTTTTTTCAAATATAATCTAAATAGTGTTCATTGTATAACTATTTCAATAACTGAAACATGAAATCCCTTTAATTATTTCCATTTATATGTGGAAATAAATCAGTTTAAAATACTCAAAATTATATTTCTTATTTATTTTTATAGCATGAAACATCAAGTATGGGATATCATTAGAATAAAAATTACTAGAAACATTAGTTTTTATAGAAGGAATCATTTGTTTTTTTACCCTGATGATTCATGTACTTTTCTAATAGGTTGTATGGCCTAGTGAATATTCAGAATGACTCTAGTTTACAAGTCGATGCCTTATCCTAAAGGAAGGGATAATCCTTCGATGTAGTTCCCTTACAAGTAGGGAATGGTTGTAATTTTTAGATGAGATTCTAGTAATGTTTGATTTTTTATTCATTATCATTTAGGGTTATGTTGGAATTATAATTGGGGAAGTGACACCCTTAGGTAAAGGTGTGATATATGCTGATTTGATACATGAGGCTGGAATTTTCCAATGTGGATTTTTCGTGATTGTTATCTCATTTTCATTGACATTAGCATTGTGTAATTTCAACGAGGACTTCCCTATTAATATTAAATGTGATGGTTAAGGCCTAGATGGTGGTGTTTTTATGGTGATGACATTACACCTGTGTTGATAGTTTTTGACCATTATAAGTCGATTCTTCTTTATCAGTTTCAATATATCCTATTTTTAAATAGTGTTTCTTTGAACACAATATATTTCTTGAAATTTGGGAGAATGTGATGTCCTTAATTTTGAAATACACCTTAATAGTTCATAGTTTATTTGTATTATGAATTTAATGAGAGATGTTTTCATGGATTTTAAGTCTTTATATAAAGGAAATGAGGTACATTTTACAAAATTTCTGAATGATTATTGACAGTTTCTCATGTTTTATGTTATATGAATATTGGTTCCACACGTGTTAAGTATGAAAATAAGGTTAATAAATAATCTTACATCTATTAATGGGTAGAAAAATTCTATGGCTTTGATGATTATACCTCTAGTCTAGGATATATAGTTAATATTTTGGAAAATACTATGTTAGATAGGTTATCATTCGATAAATCGAGGCACATGTGATGTCCCAAATTTTAAATAATGTTCTAAAGGATATCAAGATGTTTTTTAAAATATAATTCCATGTTATATGGTCATCATGACTTCATTGATGGATTATACATGGTATTGTAAGTCATGTTTTGACTATGGTGGTATCAGATATAACCCCACTACATATGGTAATTTTAGATCCTCACAATTATTTGTTGCATGTGTTTATAATTAAACATTGATGAGAGGATAATTATTGGATGAGGATGAACGATTTTAGATTTTTCTATTATGATAAATATTGTTAACTTTTTTGGGAAACTCAATGGTAGTGCTTTAGATTTGGGATAAACATGAATAGATCTAGAAACACATGATTGAGAGATAGGTTTCCAGACACTAAATAAGGAATGTAAGGCCAAGATAATATGAGCATGTATAATTGGGAGCAACCAAAACCTATAAATAAAATATCAGGGTACACCTAATTAAGAGTTGATAATACAAATTATCAGCAAATCACATTGAATATTCTAAATGAGAATCAACTATATGTCAATATAAATAATAAACTTCAAATTATGGATAATTAAATGAATTCATGGGTGTTGTTCTCATTTAGTGGTATTAGGATAACGAAAATACATATTATAACACAATTTTATGTTAAATGGTTACAAACCTCATTATAATAATGGATATTAATTCACTATAATAAACATTCTCTAGATATTTGGAGAATTTATGGATTCCCTTTTTGAAAACTATCATGATAATTGGGATCATAAGCATTACGTCTTTCACATCTATTGAAGCCATATAATGAGTTGTTGTGAGATGTTTTTTGAAATTAACATGATGAAAATAATTATCCTAATGTTGTTGGTTGGATGTTTGTATCTTAGGGTGACCCCTGGGATGGGAATTTATTAGAACATTGAGATCGACTGTTTGAAATTCATCGTATAACATGTTTTAAATTTAAAATATTTTGTATAGAATGACTGGTAACCATAATTAATTGTAGGTACGGTTTGACTTTGGATTTCGGTGAAATATAGTTGAGGGAGTTAAGCATGGAGTGCCTTATAAAGTCCCCTGGATATTGTATTAGGTAGGTGTTGTTTTTTTTGTTATATTCTTATTCTTTGAGAAATAGATATGTCAATTAAGAGACACCACAATATGTCGATTATACGATTCGATGAAGGTCATCAAAACAATCACTTTATTACGTTGTATAAGGAATCAAAATTGTTTATAGTTACTCATCGGTAGTTTATTACCATCTTTTTTTAAAATATATTATCATAGGTTGATATGAATTTCGGTTAAAGTGGTGAGGAAATTTCCTTGCTCACACCATCGTGATAAGAAAGGTGTATCATAATAGATTGATTGTGCATTTTCATGGAAAATACAGCAAAAATAGCTGAGGATCATCAACTGGAGATTGATCATTCTTAAATGATTGAATAATGAATGTGATTTACTCATGTTTAAATCTGATAAATGTGTTAATATTATCTTTATGACACTAAATACTTGTTCCATAATAAGTTATAATTCTAGGAGAAAAAATACATGAAATTGGCCTTTGAATTTCTATCATATGGCTGGAATCCCCATAAGATTTTGGATGATTGACTTAAAAACATCTTTATATATGGTTTTAGATGGTCCAGTGTATTCTCTCCCATTATGTTATAGTGTATGTTTCATGCATTCTATCTAGTAATATTATGGTTTGACGTTGTATTCTAATGTGTGTAGAGTAATGCTTGTTGGGTGTCTAGAACTAGAATGTGGCTTTTCAAGCTGAATCTCCTAACCCATTTATGTGGGTAAATGTATCATTGTTCTCAAAGACATCCCGAGGATGATATATGTAATGGTTTAAAATTTTATGATCTTGTATTTTTGGGATAGTTTGAATTTTCCTAGGTTTTTAATAAATTTTTTAATGGATGGGAAGAATATAAAATTGTTCCAAAAATTATAATAAAGATAGTTTTATAACTTAAATTTTATGATACTGATGAGTATTATGTCTCAAGAGGTGTATCATATGTTTAGATGTGTTTTGGGAGCACTGGGATAATAATATAATTCAATGAGAGACAGTCTTGGAGCAGAGATAGTTTAAAATTAAGTGGACATCTTGGAAGAACCATTTTTCCTATTTTATATGGTACTAGTTTGATGAAAATATAAATCCCCAAGATAAAATTGTCTGCCTTAGTGTAA
This sequence comes from Viscum album, assembly GCA_963277665.1. Lineage (NCBI taxonomy): Eukaryota > Viridiplantae > Streptophyta > Magnoliopsida > Santalales > Viscaceae > Viscum > Viscum album. The sequence goes on along the minus strand of OY728122.1, from coordinate 261,719,216 downwards.
GGAAGATAGGGGGTTTTCATAGTTATATCCAACCATTTTAAAGGAAGTATGATAGTATGAATGTGTTATATTGTAATTTGTAGTAAATAAACACATGAGATGTCTAGAATTGGTCCAAACCTTCTCTACCCATGACACATTGGGGTGTCCTGGGATAATGGCAGTGCACAATTGGCATTCAGATTTCAAAACAATGTATGAAAACTGTGATCAAATTTACTCTAACATATCTCCCTTTTAATCCATATCACTCATTCATAATGGGGTGGTGGTCAAATTCCATTCCTATGATCTGATTCATGGGACTATCTCCCCCCTACGATATCAGAATTATGTCCAACCAAATTTGATGGGATAATATTCATTTTATTCGATTTCTCTAGTTTCTTTTCTTTTTTTTCCCATTAAATCTATGCTGAAATCTAATGACATATAATTTTAACTATTTTCCAATAATTTTTCAAATCATATGATTTTTCCATCACGACATGAATAGTATCCTGGTAATAGATGAGTGTATAATTATTGAAAGTATAAAGGTGGCTTGGATTCTTTTTCATATGGTCTATTCTATTTACAATTAATTTTAGTTCCATTAATGACTATATTTACAATTGATGATTCCCCAGAAACAAATTTACATAAAATTGTTTTTTTAATTTAAATTCCATATTAAGACCTCTTGTTATCATTTCTATTAAATTATCTCAATTTTATCCACCCCTTGGGCATGACATGATTTTACCTACATGAATCATTACACATTTCTAATAATAATATTAGTGTGTGGGTTCAACATTATTGAATTATTTAATTACCTTAAAAGGTTTAATTGTGTACTCCTACAAAACAAGAATTTTTAAATATAATTAAATGGATTATATTAATGGATATGACATTATAAATCGTGTAGAAGCATATTTTTAGTTTTTGAATGAATAAGAGGAGATTCTACTTATATAATGTGAATTCATTCATATACATTTTGGTATGAAATATCCAACTGACCCTTTCAAATTGTTAATTAATGTGTAATGGATTAAATAAATTAAAATGATACATTGGAATTATTATTACATGGATGATACTATTTATTAAATGGAAGGATGTTATTATTACTATATTGAATATTTTTCCATTTTACTGGTGGTCATACATGATACAAACTTTGATTCTTGAGGGAATAACATGGGAAATTAGAGGATCCCATCCTAATTCATTGGACTGTTTCTAAGGGAGATACTAACCATGGTGCATGTTCATGGACTTATATGCGAATTTATCCCCATTTTATCGATGATTCGCTAGTATTATCAATTTGGGATCTTATAATTTATCTGATTCCCGCACTAGATTCTTCTTTATGAACATTTTCACATGATGCCAAGGGTTTCCACCATTGTCTCAAAATCATGCTTTTCTTGATATCACATTTTATGTGACTCCCTACACACTGGTAGAATTATTTATAGAGTAATATAACAGATAATATTAGGTATTAAACATAAATGTGTATGTCCAGTTGATATAGTTTATCGCTAAGGGTTGGATCGACCCTCTATGGTCATTGATTGATGACTTACCTAATTGGTCCCTCTTCATCATTATGTTTATATCATATAGTCTATATTAAAAAAATGTAAAAACATGGAATATGATTCTTATGTGGATTCATTGGAACTAATCAATTTTTTCACAATTGTGTGCATGTATATATATATATAATATAAGGCCCCAGCCTTAAACCCTACTTAATCTTGAGTTATTACAAGATTACACATTGAGGATCTTTTCAGGTTTAGTGTTTTAGAGAATTAGATCATGAAACTTCCATTACATTCCACATTTAAACAAAGTGGTTTCATAAAAGACAGTATTCATTCTTCCCATCAAATGAAACATATTGAAAATAAAACATTGATTCTTTCCTGACACATCCTTGACACTATCATCACATCTTGTACATTTCCCTTGACCTGTGAAAAACATTTCAAAAACTTGGGATGAGCATAAAAAGCTCAGTAAGGGTTATAAAAAATATGGAAAGGAAACATGAGTTCATATATACATAAGAATGAAATCATACTTTACCCATAAAACATAGGAACTTTAACATACCTCATCAAACCATGAATAAATCATAGAAATCATAAGACATAAAGGTAACTTGAGGCATTCATAACATTCTTACGTAGGGAGTAACCCTCTTGGTTACTTTTGGAATACCCATCACAGTATATTACCTAAATCTCTTCAGAGAAAGCTTAACGTTTCACTCCTTCACGTTACCCAATGCATTGGAGAGCTATATCGGGCTCACCCTCCCTTAGTTTATCACAGAACCACCCATCTTCATAATAATGCCCAAGAAACTCAACATAATCGTATCACATAAAACATGCATAAAGGAAACATAACATTTCCACCTTTCAATCACATGATATCAATACAACACATTGATATAAAAACATTATGAAAACCATTTTCAATACCAAAATAAAAAAAAATTAAAACATGGTATTTATTTTTCTTTTAGAAAGAAGCTATGGCTTGTAGAGGAAGCCGAAACTCAAATAACGGTCACGACGGCGTAGAAGTCGTTGTCGCCGCATACGTACAACAAAAACATTCCCTTTTTTCGTTTAGTAAATGCTTCATATAAAAAATATTCCTTTTGAATAAACTTAAAAGTCAAAAGGGTTTATACACCATATAAAAGAAGGTTGTGTATAAAACAAAATATGCGTCAATGAAAGGAGATAGAGACGAAGTCACATACAAAGACGGTATCCTTGGTTTAAGGATAAATCAATTACATAATTATGTGTGACAAATGAATACACCAAATATAAGTGGATATTAAGTGTAAAATAATCAAAGGTCATTCACACATATTCAAAGTATGACATATTCAATAACTATATGTTGACCCCAAAGAAATCGAAATTGGGCTAAGATGTTCCCTTGACAGCCTAATGGCGTCACATCAAAATGAGTTGAAGATAGATAAAAAAAGGGTATCTCATCACTGGGACATAAAATTTACATCAATAAGGATATATATGAACATATCCCAACATAACAGTATGTAAATTAAAAGACCCAACAAAAGACGTCTTTTAAAAAGAGGAGGGTGAATGGTTCCCTTACCGACATGGGTATCTTTCGAAACATACACCTCGTGAAAGAAGGACAATACAAAATTGATGTAAATACTCATAAGAGAAAGTATATTACACAGTTATTGAAATAATGGGCAGTACATACACCACTCAAAGAATATTTTTGCAAATGTAGCATAAATCTCATGGGAATAAAAGTGAGATGAAAACTCCCTTACGAAAACTCGGCAGCCTAACGGCGCCACATAAAACTTCCAAAAATGGATTGATGAGATAAAATAGGGTATCTCATCAAATTAAAATAAAATGTACAGAAATAGGAATAAAATAACATCCCCAATCATAAAAAGAGGAGCTTAAAAGAAGTGACAAAAAGGAGAGTACTTAAAAAGTAAATAGAGAGGTTAGATCTCTTACGAAAATTCGCCAGCCTAACGGCACCACTCAAAACATCCAAAATGGATTGATGAGAGAGAATAGGGTCTCTCATCACATGAACATAAAAATTACACTCAGATTAATATAAAATAACATCCCAATAATAAGAAAGATGAGCTTTAAAAGGAATGACATAAAAGAGTGTACTTAAAAAGAAAGAGTGGAGTAGGATCCCTTACCTCAAGTCCAACTTGTCTTGTTCGTTTCTTTCTATTCCTGAATAATAAACTTTGGTTAATTAATAATTTCCTAAGTAACTCCTTTAGAGATTATTATTCAGTTCATATCACATATTATAATGTTATAATAATTGTTTAATAATGTTAGTTCATATCAGGCATTTTTGCGATGTTTGGTACATGAGTCAAACATGAACTTGTTTGAAAAATGATTTTTCATGTAGTTATAAGTAAATAATATCCAGAATAGTATTAATGATTAAAATATCATATATATCAATTAAATATTCATTTCATAATATTCCATATCATTTGGAGATAAAAAATGAAAAGCACCGTTCATGGAGACGGTAGGCCATACGTACGCATGAACGCTACTTTCATTTTTTGTCATATTAATGGAATTAAAACAAAATTAGAGAGATATATATATGTTATAATTCCAAAATGATATCCATAATTTTTATGTAATATATTAAATATATATCTATTATATATATGTTCTTATAATATTACATAACATTTTGAGATAAGAAATGAAATGTACTGTTCATGGAGACGATAAGTCGTACGTACGCATGAAGGGTACTTTCATTTCTATCTCATACATTAATGGAAAGAAATAATAATTATATAGAGGTATATTATAATTCCAGTATAAAATAACATTAAATCCATCCTTTAAACTTCCCACGTATGGCATTAACGAATCACATCACTTTGAGGGGGCGGTAGTCCGCACTTCCTAAAATTAAGATATCGCGTATACCCATAATGGAAGCCATAAAGGTAAGCCACAAATGAAAAATACAGAAGATTAAATAAAACATAAACATATTATATATCATATATAAATATAGTGAAATCTTAATGGCCACCTTTGAAGGTGTTATATGACTGCTGAACAATCATCGTTTCGTGAGGCAGAAATTCGCCATCCACGGAAACAGTATGTTCTTTAACCATTAGATGTAGGTGTGTGTAAGTGTATCTCGAATAAGTATTATAAAAACATCCTAGTATATTTAAGATACTAGATTTGTTACAAAATAAATGAATAAAAATAGTTTAGGGGGTTGGAGAGGAAAAATAAAACCAAAGGACTCAAGTGAACACATTACCTTAAAATCAGGTAACTCCCTTTGGTTTGAGCTCAAAGGGTTCCTTGGGAAGACTTCTTCCCAAAGTGAGGCTTGAAGGAGTAATAGAGGGAAGTGGAGAGACAAAATGGGCAGAGTTTGTCCGAGCCAAAGGCTTTGGGAGTGTTGGTAAGGAGGTAGAGGTGGGGGCCTTTTATAAGAGGAGAGGAGGGGCACTCTTGGAAGGTAAAGAAAAGTCACTTTATTTTAAAATGGTATTCGGATTTCAGAGGTCCCACATTGAAGTGTTTCGAGGATAAGGTGATAAGGGTTCTAAATCCACCCATCTAATAAGTGTTGGACATGTGTAGGTCTTAGATATTACATTATCTTTCCATTTTATTTAAATCGTTATGTAATGAGGTCATCGCTGCATCATCATGATGTCATCAATAATTTAATTTATTTAATATCTAAAAATTATAAAAAAATAATATAATATAGGAAATCTTTTTAGAGTTACAATGAATATTTATAGTAAAAACTATGATTTGTATAACCCCATGTAAAATCTGTTTTAGTAAAACATTTCATGTTTGTCTCATTTTTACTTTAACTTTAAATAAAAAGATATTAATGTCATTTTCCAACCAAAGTGGCTTCATGGGGTCCCCAAGTTGACCCATGGGTTTACTTGGTCGTCCATGACACATCAAATGAGGTTAGTACATGTTTCAAGTTCATTTCATATTATTAAAACATTATTATTACCTCAATCTACACTAATTACATCTAATCGCGATTAAAAACTTAATAAGTTACTATTCACCGAAAAATTATTTTTATCGCATTGAACCACATTTTACTTCTTAATTACAACCATGTATGTCGGTTATTTAAAATTAAAAACACAAAGATGGAAAAATTTCATTTAAACGGAAAAATCAGTTTTTATAAGTACCACTTAGTGGTTTCACTATTCATAAAAAATTGATGTTTTTCAGAAAAATCCCAAAAATTCACCCTAAGCTATATTTGATATTCTGAATTGAAAAATAAAGTATATTTTACAAAATTCAAAACATATAATTCACATTAATTAATTTAATAATTAATTCCCACTATCAGAGCAAATAGCGTGTTTTTATGAAACAATAAGTATTAAAAGATTGGCACTAGTTTAAGTCTGATTTCAAAGTGAAATTAATTTCAATGACCACTATTAGATTTAATGGTAAAAATATATTATAATTTCACTTTAAAACCAATTCAAAATATAATCAAATCATATAAATAAATTAGATTAAAAAGAGGTTTTGAATTAAAATACAATATTTTACACTATTCATTAAAAAATGAAATTTATCAGAAAGATACCAAAAATTTACACAAAGTAAATTCTGATGTCCCAATTTTTAAGAAGAGTTTTATTTGGTACAAAAGGATGTATAATAGTGAAAAAAAATATATTTAATGACGGTTCGCCATCAAAAGGTGATAAATGAACCTTTAGTGAAAACTAGGGCATATACGCCTAAAATTGAATTATTTCTATATTTTAAGCCTTTATATTTTATTGGATAAAAGTAAAAAAATTTAAAAACATATATAATCATATTTTAGTTATTTCTATCCATTCCCGCCAATACTAAGGCTATATGTTAACTACCATTTAAAATAATATTATTTTATTATTAGAGTGCAACATAAGATTCCCAGAAAACTCGTTGTTGCGTGTTGGGTACGCCATCGAGCATAGTGTCCCCTTTAAAGTCATATTAATATTTTATTCAAAAATATGGATAAATATGAAAATGTCATATTCTTTATTCACTTGGGGTGTTACATCCTTCCCCCCTTTTGGGAATTGCGTCCTTGCAATTTTTTTTAAAAATTGATCTTCAAAACATCCTTGAAAGTACCACATCGGAACAAGAGTCAGTAAAACAATCACTTTAAAAGAATGGGAGAGAAGTACAAAGGTCACCCGAGTTAACCCATACTATGATTCCAAGTATGAAAACATGGACATGGAGGAGAAAACATAGGGTCATGTTCTGATGGAGAGTGATAGAAAACATGTTTAGGAGAAAGTTAACCACAAGAAAATCACAAACTTGTGATGGGTTAAACGGTATTAGATTCCCCAGTAGGAAAACATAATAGAAAACATTTTTTTTAAGTTGCTTTTTATTGAGGAATTTATTCATAAGTAAACATAATAACTTATCATGTTGACTTTAAACTTTTAATATATTCCTTAATCAAACTCATATTTTTTTCTAAAATACAAGTAGTTAGGGAGACTTGTCCGCATTAAGAGTACTATAATCAACTTCTAGAGAATCACCTAATCCACCAAAGAGAACTATATACATCCCATGTCTTTAGGATTTAACCAAAACCAAAACAAAAAAGGTTAGTACAAGGTCAGACAATCCAGAAAAGGATAACCCATTAAAAAGAAAATCTTTGCTTAATCTCCAAAATTTGTCCAACAAAACCCAAAACTCAAGTGAACACATTACCTTAAAATCGGGTAACTCCCTTTGGTTTGAGCTCAAAGGCTTCCTTGGGAAGACTTCTGCCCAAAGTGAGGCTTCAAGGATTAAGATAGGGATGTGGAGAGACAAAATGGGAAGATTTTGTCCGAGCCAAAGGCTTTGGGAGTGTGGGTAAGGAGGTAGAGGTGGGGGCCTTTTATAAGAGGAGAGGAGGGGCCCTCTTGGAAGGTAAAGAAAAGTCACTTTATTTTAAAATGGTATTCGGATTTAAGAGGTCCCAAATTGATGTGTTTCGAGTATAAGGTGATAAGGGTTCTAAAACCACCAATCCAATAGGTTTTTTACATGTTTAGGTCTTAGATATTACATTATCTTCCCATTTTATTTAAATCGTTAAATAATGAGGTCATCGCTACATCATCATGATGTCATCAAAAATTTAATTTATTTAATATCTAAAAATTATAACAAAAATACTATAATGTAGTAAATCCTTTTATCTTTCCAATGAATATTTATAGTAAAAAATATTATTTGTATTACCCCATGTAAAAATTGTTTTAGTAAAACATTTCATGTTTGTCTCATTTTTACTTTAACTTTAAATAAAAAGATATTAATGTCATTTTCCAACAAAAGTGGCTTCATGGGGTCCCCATGTTGACCCATGGGTTTTCTTGGTCGGACATGACACATAAAATGAGGTTAGGACATGTGTCAAGTTCATTTCATGTTATTAAAGCATTATTTTTACCTTAAACTACACTAATTACCTCTAATTGTGATTAAAAACTTAATAAGTTACTATTCACCAAAACATTATTTTTATCCCATTAAACCAAATTTTACTTCTTAATGAAAAACATGTATGTAGGATTTTTGAAATTCAAAACACAAATATTTCAAAATTTCATTTAAACGGAAAAATCAGTTTTTATAAGTACCACTTATTGGTTTCACTATTCATCAAAAATTTAAGTTTTTCAGAAAAATCCCAAAAATTCACCCTAAGATATATTTGATATTACAAATTCAAAAATAAAGTCTATACTAAAAAATTCAAAACATATAAGTCACATTAATTAATTTAATAATTAATTCCCACTGTCAGAGAAAATAGCATGTTTTTATGAAAAAATAAGTATCAAAAGATTGACACTAGTTTAAGTCTGAATTCAAAGTGAAATTAATTTCAACGACCACTATTGGATTTAATGGTAAAAATATATTATAATTTCACATTAAAACCAATTCAAAATATAATCTAAGCATATAAATAAATTATATTAAAAAGAGGTTTTGAATTAAAATACAACATTTTACACTATTCATTAAAAAAATGAACTTTATCAGAAAGATACCAAAAATTTACACAAAGTAAATTCTGATGTCCCAATTTTTAAGAAGAGTTTTATTTGGTCCAAAAGGATGTATAAGAGTGAATGAAACTATATTTAATGACGGTTCGCCATCAAAAGGCGATAAGTGAACCTTTAGTGAAAACTAGGGCATATACATCTAAAATTGAATTCTTTCCGTATTTTAAGCCTTTATATTTTATTGGATAAAAGTAAAAACATTTAAAAACATATATTATCATATTTTAGTTATTTCTATCCATTCCCGCCAATACCACGGCTACATGTTAATTACCATTTAAAATAATATTATTTTATTATTAGAGTGCAACATAAGATTCCCAAAAACTCGTTGTTGCGTGTTGGGTACGCCATCGAGCATAGCATCCCCTTTAAAGTCATATTAATATTTAATTCACAAATATGGATAAATATGAAAATTTTATATTCTTTATTTACCTGGGGTGTTACATATAATCCCTTATATACTTATATATACATGATAGAATATTATAATACACTCTAGCTTAGGCCTGAGTAGGTATTGTGGTCTAGGTGTCCATGGGGAACCTCACATTTATTATTTATTTTTATTTTATGTTTCACTTTATTGAATTGGATTTATCTTCAAACATCATTTTCTTATATTCATGGACTTGAACCCATATTATGATATATATTTTTTCCTAATAATTATATCTATCACTCTACTATTACCCCTATTTATCTTGGTTATCTAAACAGACCACATGGATACTGGTTCAATAACCCTAATCACAAATGTAATTTTATTCTTGTCTGTGGGATCATTAGGGAAATGAAATTTACTTGATATTATGATTCTAGATGATATAGTACTTTTCAATTTTTATATTTTATGATTGTTTTTCATTTTTACCTATAATACATCTACATCCTATACATTATATCTTGTTTAGGCATGGTTATTTAAACTTTTATTATTATTAGTTTCTTTTTATTCTGTTTCCTTTAATTAATAATTATTATATTTTCTATATTATTAATTTAGAGGGTATAGTCTCCATAAAAAACCTTTATTAGACCCTCACTATATGAAAATATACTCTAGCATACAATGTGGTCTACTTGAGGCAATGATGTCAATTAGCTCAGAGAACTGTTTTCCAAGATCTAGGTTAATGATGCTACTAGGGGTATCATAGGATTTTTTTCCTTTTATATTTCAGTTTTAGGATAATTTAAAGGAGAAAAATAATGTGTAATCACTTGGTAAATAGACTTTTTAAGATTCATCCTACACATACATGAGGTAACAGTGGAGTTTCAAGAGATGTGGTTGTTTTTAAAGTTGTTCTATCTAACAATTTTATATTTTCATTAACCATTGTTGATTATCGTACTTCTATTGATTATAGATTTATGATTTAAAAAAACATTCCCCATTAACATGAATCGGAATGGAGTGATATTACATACATCATTAACAGAGAATTGAATTCACATTCCATGCATATTTTATTCCATGATGGTTACATCATTGATTTCATGGTGAATGATGAATTTTTCACTACTTACATAATTATTTATCATGTGTTCTAGTTTATATTGTATGGGATATTGTTTCATAATTAATATCTTTATACCAAGATGTGTTATTTTTTATAATGTTTCTATGTAATTATTGGTTGGTTTCCTGTATTTATTAACCCTATGTATGATTCTTAGTTATAATTATGTAACATGGATGGTTATTTTTAGTGTATTCCTCAAACTAAACTTTGTTGTCCCACATATCATGATGGTGAAATTATACATAACTGTAATATTTTTTTATTTTTTCACCTTTATCAAATTATTCATTACCAAAAACGGTATTAGTTTCTTAAATGGTTTTTAAATTTTAAATTTATAATTTTTATTGTGACTTTATAAATTTGTAGATAATAAACAATATATTTGAACAATCTCTTATAGAATTATTATATTATGAAAACATCTTTTATAAACCATATGTGGTTACCTGAATGGAATTATAACATTTAATGCGATATACCATTATAATTTTGGGATTGTGATTCATCTAACTAAACCATTTTGTATATATTTCTACAAATACAGAAATTAAAATACCAATAGAAAAATGATACATTTAAAATAAAGGGTAAATTGGTATATAATGGGGTATGTACCTATATTATTTAGGTATAAACATTCATATGACAAGAATCTAAAATATTTAAATTTACCTAAGTAGGACAGTTGGGACATACTTCTTATGAGATCAACATAATAAGGGTGTTTCAAACAAATATACAATAACATGATGGGAACATAATTGGTTACTTTATTCATTTTATTCCATAGTATTGAAATCCCATGTGGGTATTTTATTTCTAATGTAATGATCATTTAATGTGGGTGAAATAGAGTATATGGTGTTATATATAAAGGTATGGAAGAATATTACATAACATGAACACAATGTTAATAAAAAACATTTTTTCAACATTTTAGAGTTATTATTAAGGGGAAACACTTAATTTAAAATTCAATTGGATCTAAATATTGGTTTCCACTATAATATAAAGTTGACATTTTTTTAACCAATACTGTTGTGAAAAAACATTATTTATATAATTTGTTTAATAAGAGATTATTTTATTATTTTCCAAAAATTGTGTGTTATGTAATTTAAATAAAGTATTTAGTACTATTATTTTTAAAATTGGTATTAAGAATATTTTTTATTTTAGATATTTAAGTGTTTAAATATATTATTTTAAATACAATAAAATGCATCATTGTTTATCTGAGTATACAATGAACCGTCATATAGGGGTCATCATTAGAGTTTCTTTGAGTGAGAACTTCGACATTCCGTATATGTATCAGTTGGATTCATCCCTAAAATTGATTCAACCAGGAGAATATGCACTAATTCTATTTAAATATTTGGTGTGACTATATATTACTTGTAAATTCCTTATCTTAAACATATGTACAATATGTGGTCATAGTTCCCATAGAGAGAAGAAATTTTTAGACTTTTGAGAAGAGTTTCTATTTACATTTATTAATCCATTATTGATCTACTCATGCCAGGTATGGAAACTAGATGATTATGTGACTCTTAAAGGTATAGGGGTGGAAATCTATTGATTTCATCCTTGAGGGGTAAATTTTCTTTGGAAGAGTCCCATTGAGTGTCATCTATATTTCTTTGATGTATGAATTTTAGCATTATTGAGCACATCCCAATTCCACTTCATAATGATGATTAGGGGTGGGTAGTTTCTTTCTTTCAATTGATCCCATTATACCTTTGTTGACAGTTTGTAAACCCTATAAGATAAATCATTAATACCTGTTTCAATTTAACCATTTCTAAAAGTGAGTTTCTCAGGATTCTTGATCTTTTGGGAAGGTTGGATCCATTGATTACATAATATTTGACATATATTCTAGTAAGTTATAGTTATGTTGTTCTAGGAAACCTCCAAGATTGGTTTCTCTAGAATTTAAATATTTTTTTGAGGCAATGAGTTATGATTTACACTTTTTTTGACGAACATTAGGTAAATTGTTTTATGATATATTGATGGTGATTCAATATATTTCAAGTAATAAGTAAATATACAAGTATAATTTATGTATCTTCAACGTGGATAACCATTTTGGTGACTGGATGAATTATCTTGTGTTGTAGAGTAGATGATTTAGGTTTTTGGAAATTCCATCATATGATTGGGGATCATTCAAAAAAGTGGGGGAAAATGGATGTTTTTATTTTGGGAGATGGGTTTAGGGGAGATCAGAACATTTTTAAAAATATCATTTTTTTTATCATGGTTATCTTGAAATCATTGATATTGACTTGGGGGAAACTGAGTCATGTTTTGAACTAGGTGGTATAAGATGTACCCTAACTATATATAGTATTTTAACCTAACACATATTATATGTTTCAAATATTTATAACAATATGTATAATATTGGTGGAGTTAGTATAGAGGATTGATGATTTCCTATGTGAATCATATAAAAATGATAACACAGATAATTTGGTAAATCAATGGATGTCCCAGTCATGAGGGATAAACATGAATAGATAGAGAAATGCATAGCTAAGAGACATAAATTCATGAATAAATAGAGGATGGGATGTACTAGTTAATATGAGTATGGATCATAGGGATAAATATATAGATATCAATGAAATATCAATATACTGTAAATTAAGAGGATATCATTCAATTAATCTTGACAACTTCTTGAATTAGACGATAGAGAATCATTTATATGATGAGATGATAGTTTGAATATCTATTATGGGTAACTAAAGAAATCCAACATATTTTCTTTAAATGGGTGCTATTTTAAAAATAAAAATAGTTTATAGTGCATCATTTGATGATTGATGGTGATGAGCCTCATTGTGATTATTTTTTGGATTTCTCCATGATAAACATTCTCTTAAAATGGAAAATGATGATGATTGATTTTTATGTTAATTATTTGGATTAGAAGGATCATATCTATGTTAATGTATATGTATAATAAAAAATGGTAATTGGATATGGTGAGAAGTTTTTGGTCATTGATAAAATGTCAATTGTGCTCCTTAGTTTGGGAGAGAGTTTTCTTTTGATGGGGGTGACCTTCAGGAGAGAAAGGTCAAGGGACCTTGAGACATGACATGTGACATTTATCTTTTCATTTTCCTGGTTTTTAATAGATGAAATGTGTTTGAATGGAATTATCAATAAAATACATGATTGATATGTTGTTTTATTATGGTGATTCCATAATACAAAGCACCATATGGTGACCCATGGGTGTTGGATGAAGATATTGTTCGTGCTGGTGTTAAAGAATTATATTTTTATAGGGAAATTTTATGACCAAGATATATCACTCCAAGTTGGGTATTATATTTAGTGATCATTATTAGAAAATCACTTTCATTCCTGGTTGTATGTCCAAGACTAAACAGTTAACATATTGAGAACCACCTCACACATAACTATAGGGGAGAGATTCCTTCCCTAAAATTATATCCAGTTCACTTTATAATAAAACCATCCATTATAGGAATCAATAAACAAAAATTTTTCCTTTTGAACCTACAAAAATTATATCAATGAAAATTGGTCTATAATTTAGAAAAAACAACCACCTTTACCAACCTCATGTATATTAATATTTATCACTGATAGATCATACATCAGTCCCAATGATTCTCCAAATTCAAGAATGGAATCACTATGTTACTTCTTACTCAGTGCTTCCACCACAACAGTACGTCGGTTATTCTATATTATTTCACAATATTAAATTTCTACTATAATATAATCCCAATTGTTGTTTCAGGATTAATCCATATTGTGAAAACATATACCCCTAGGTCGTACGATTAATAAAAACCATCAAATGGTTGGGGATGTTGTAATATATCCATAAAGCCATTTAAAAAAAGTATTGATAACACAAGATCCATAGAGACATTATTATGGTTATGGTTATGTAACATATATGACCCATATGAAATAAGTAATTTTCACTTCTTCATAACACAACCAATTCTAGGATTTGAAGCATTATAGAAAACCATTAATAGATCTCCCTCAATTGGAAAACATGAGACTTACTCACAAACCAATTTCTCTGTCAAGAACAAAACAGAATATGGATACTACTTAGTCTATAATAATGCACGATCCTTATATATAAAGGATTTTAGATGGGATGAAACCTAATAAGAATTATCTATTAACATTCAAAAATATCTGGGAAGACCATTTTTTATTTTGTACCTAAATAGAATTGTTGGGAGATTCCCATGAAAGAACTACCTCAATCCATAATGGGTCCACGTAAAATCCTTATTTGGAAATTGAATTCAACATTAAAAAATATAATAATAATATAAATCACAAATCAAAAAAATCTTTAATATATTAATATGATGGAGAACACCTAAAATGATAGACATTTTCTCTGCATGATCCCCCTCAAATATGGAGTACACAAGGAATTAATTAATCCTAACAATCACAATTTAATCGATAAAAACTTTTCATAATTACATTCATTAAAACCATGAATATGAATGGATTCTATTCTACAGAAAACAGTATCAAAATATATATATAATTCGGATGATGATAAAAAAAATGCGGTCATTAAAATATCATCACCCTTCGCCTACATATGATGATACCATAATCATAAATCTCCCTTAGAGAACCATCCTGAACCTTTCAAATGATCAAAATAATAATTCATACAAGGAAGTGGATAAAGGGTCATCACTATCACCTAGTTTATATGAGAAAAATAAATTCAATGATGCAAGATTCCATAATCCTTCTTCATAATATATCATCAAGATTTACATGCCACTCTTGATTGCTATAAGTATTCAGCCTATATAGGGAAATCGAGATATGATAATATCCATTTTGAAGAATGATCCCAAACTCAATCACCTATTGAGAGGGTAATAAGAAAAACTCTTTAGGAAAAACCTAAAAGTATAATTCTAAAACCTTATCAGAAATCATCAATTTAATCATTGATAAAGTCTACATTACATCATCCATCATGTTTGATATGGAATGAAAACAACTCTGAACTATCTAAAAATTTCACTCAAAAATGAAAATAGATTAATCACTATCATCCTCAGTGAAAAATACCTTTCTATTAATGAAATCCACAATACAATCTTATGATAATAGAAAATCCATATAAAAATTATATTGTAGGATTTTATCCCAAAAAATAGGAAGAAAACCAATGATTTTTGCTTCCCCAACACTAATACTATGATTATGTATACAGTAAATAGATAATACTGATCACCAAATGTCATTGGGAATGAAAATGGATATTGAAGACTGTACAGCTAAACTACCAATCATAGACTATGGTGGGTGATATAAAGGGGTGTGTATCTGCTGAAAAAATGTTAAAAAATTGAAATGGTTATATTCATTAAAATCGACATAAATAAGTTCTGGAAACACTAGTGCATGAAGTTAACCACATACTACTCAATGATCCTGTCATGGCCCCTCCACAAAGAGCTTATTCCATGACTACCCAAATCCACCCTTCCATATGATGGGGGATAATGACTAGCACTGCGTTGGAATAACCAACGTATGATAGGAATTTAACAATGTACATGTACACATGCACACGTCTCGATGAAAATGTTTATAAAACTAAAAGCACTATGTGAACAAATAGGCATGCCACTATCTAACAGCATAGAGTATGACACAAGAAAAATGAAAGAAAATGGGGCCCGAATACAAGCCGAACAGAAAGATTACATAAAAATTACATGTCCCTAAAACTCCTATACAAGAAAACCCTAAATAAAGGGTAGGTACAGACACAGGTGTCTAAAGCTGAACAAGAACACCTCATCTACCAGGTCTCTCTATTCACCAACAGGACATGGTCTATGAAGGAATTCTTCAAATCGTTAGGCATCTGTACAAGACATGAAACATGAAGGAAATGCACGTTCATGGTTGAGAAAAACTATACAGATCTGGAAACCCCCAATAAACAATGTAAAATATGAAAAAGAGAACATAACTTAAATATATACACTCAAATAAATATAGTTATATTCCTACAACACTTAAAACAACATCATCCAAGAATAGTAGTATAGGATTCAATGACCCGAGGCATCAACAACTACCTACTAAATTGTTCTGATCGTAGTATGATAATTCTAAGAGATCGCATTCCATAATATATATGATTGTAAGAATGTTGAACATGTATACACAAAAATAATCTGAGAGGACACCATGTCTTCATACGTCATTATTCTTCACCGAGACATTGTTCTTTAATAAGACACTAATTCTTGATATCACAACCATTAATTAGCCATATGATTCTACTCAGGACACACAAATTTCATGAGAATTCATGGAATGAAATTTGATATTATCAAATAATCTTACAAAGTGGTCCTGCTAATTTAAGCCATTCCCAAAGAGAAAAAAATGGTTAAAGACATGTTATACAGAGAGTGGATTCCTCAAAGAGGATACAGTCAACCAAAAATCTATTAATCAATGACATAGTGGATTCTTCTCAGAGAATAATGAAAACCCTTCTTATATGGATCGTAATGTGGCAGATCCTTTAATGTGGACACCAACAACCCTACCAATGTGGACCAATAAATAGATGATTGACACCATGTTCTTGGAGGTAACATTACATCGCACCAAACTCCATCATGAGTTATAGAGTATCACACCAGTCACATGGTGGGATGACACAACTCTATCTGGGAGCCAACCACTATAGGGGATTACTATCCAGTGAGGTGAACATAATTTCATATTGAACCCTTATGTAAAAAACTAAGTGGATCTCCACACCTACAATAGTCCATAATAAAACCCCACCAAGACATCTTAAAATTAACTCCTTCACATAAGTGTTCCAACACTACATACGACTCGTAAAAATGGACCTGAAATTTCAATGTTATGGAATTTTTAAAAAAGGCCCCGGTTGGGTCTGGGTCTTACATGATCATGACTGGCTCAACCCTGTCTGATTCAGCCGACCTGAACCAATTCGGATGACCCGACCCAATTCGGTTATCCTCACATGACCTAGTCCAACTTGAACAGTAAAAAACTGATCATTATATCTTCAATACTATGGCTCATTGGGTCATGTAGTCCTACAAGGCATGCGCATGTGCGATGGTTTCTTCCTACCATTCACGGCCAACCCTGACCATACCTCGTACGGCTAACGCAGTCACTGACATCTTCCCCGCCCAGTAACCCAGTGTCACGCAGTGTTTGTTCACATCCATTTGACATGTCCACCTCTACACATGCAGTCCTGGATCACGTGCCCCATCTAGCTGATGTCACACCAAACACATTACCATTTTGTACCCCCCGCGACCACTATCATCATTACCTCCCGCCATCGGTCACTGATGACTACAACATTTCCTCCCATGATCATTCCCACCATTTTTCTCCCTCCTAGACAGTATGATGTTTTCTCCACTGGCTGTTGAGCTAGTGGATGTTCTGTCGGGTTCGCTTGCTCGCCTCCCATGGCCTCATCCACAGTGGTACATCTTCCCACCGTGGTCCCACATAGACTGTGGGCTACCACTGGGTCCTGAAAATGAATCGAAGGGATATTTCTTCCAAAACACATCAATCCATAATCCACCCTCATCGTGACACCTCCCCTAGGTCATCTTGATATTGGATCTCTGATTTTCGACAGTTAGGCTAAGAATAGGACAAACAACTAATTGTTGTTCATATTCCCAAGTTGAACCTGAAGAATGTGTAAAATGATTGTGGGAGAAATGCCTAAATAAAAACCCATGGAAATAACTACAACTATTTTTTAATTCTGGTATCGATTTTTTCCATAATAATGATCAAGATAAACAACCATAACAAATCATCCTCAACCAAATTCTCTCAAAAATTCTATCCAAAAAGAACCAGGAAACCACATGTCTACCTATTCATTGGATGATCTGAATTTTTTAATTAACTCATCTAATTGATAAATGAATGAATTTAATACACAAATCTTGATAGTGGATTGGGTCGGTCACCTACGAAGAACGAATCCACATTGTTTTCATTCGTCGATTCTGGATTCAAGTTCTGACCTCCAATCTGTTGTCGTCGGTGAGAGAGTCTCCTTCCCTATACCATAGGGAAACTCCATGGATATGTTAATAACCATGGAATTATTAAAATGATTACTAATAAGGGAAACCAAAACTATGTCATCATGTAATGTTAAATTATACGTTTTTATTAATATATTTTACTGACATTCACGCCAAAAACAATCTTTCATTGGTGTCCTGCGGCAGTCGAGGTTGTTGCTCACCAAAGGAAAAAACCCCATTATAAATCCAATGGTGGTATCAGATATCCAATATGAGTTACCATTTATGAGTTAATAGGATTTTCAAAAAGATATAAATTTATTTTTTTGTTTTATTTATAATTATACCAATTTTGGGTTTTCCATGGAAGACATGAACCAACTAATGTTAAGTCGCACCTTGGGAAATGAAGTTACTTTGAGCTCAATAGTCACCTTAGATTTGTGATCCTGGAACACATTTAGATTTTGTTCCACTTTTTCTAGAAAATATCTCAGACACACTCTTATAAAAATAACATTTTTTATGAAACCATTCTAGGTACATCTGGAAATGGAATCAAACGTAGTCTTAATGTCTGATATCAGATATTACAAAAAAAATTCTAAAAATAATCCAGAATTTTTGAATTTTATATTCTCCCAACATTAAGTCTACTCATCCCAAAAATTAAAACCAATGTATATCTAAACAAATGATGGTACCAATAAAAAAATTTAGCCTCCAAAACCTATGGGTTCTCTAGAGATTGTTGTGTTCCAACAGGCATGCCGTAAAGAAATCGACAACCCATGTAGGATCCTCTCCAGTTATACCAAGACCTCCATGACCATGATGAAAAATGAGTATCCAAATTAGAAAATTTCATTTATGGGATTTCTAATAGTTGAATTATCTAATGTATGTAGATACATCCCAATCCCCCTACTAAAATCTACTCCCAACATAGCTATGAAGGGTCAAATTAGGAGAGTCATCCAATGATTACTAAGATGGTATCATTTCTTCATGATGTACGTGGTAAACCCATCACGATGTCCAGTGATATCCTTCCCACTTACTACCTGGAACCTGAAAAAATATATATTCCAACCCCTTTCAAACATAGGGGGATCGACATTTTTAGTTGATAAACTAACAAATTGATTCTAACAACCACTCATCATTCATATCAACAGGTAATCCCATCTTCAACCTGTTTCGTCTTCCTCGATGTACACCTTGACACCCACAAGCATATCCCAAAGCATTTCTCCACTCTGGGTGCCTACTATTTTCATGAGAACCATGCACACCAAGGCTACAAAGGGGAATTTATGGATCTACCTCAAAACTCCACCTCCAATTCCACATTTACAACTTAGCATCCTTTAAAAAGAACATTTTTCTCCCCATAATTCCAGTATCCATCATGGGTATTACATATGTATATCCTAGAACATGATTTATTACTGTCAATATCAATATGGTGTGTCTCCCTATCTCACTGTAAATGTGGAGGGGTAACAAACATCGACTGGAGGGAATCTTCATCATCTCTTTATATAGTGAATAATATTAACGTGGAAAACTACTCAGGTGTGTCATACAATAACTACGAACTGGATCTCATAAATAGATCATCTTCCACCATGTTCCCCATCACATTATTATATAAAATATCATTGTCATATTCTTCGAGGAACTCTAGATATCACCTTTACCTCATTACCTGGTACTCTTGAGAGAATATATACTTGAGACTCTTGAGGTTGGGGTAGATGATACCCCAATCTCCAATTATGTCTTTTCATCGCATCTTCAATGTAAAGCATATCTATTACATATCATGGTCATGTGTCACATAGTTCTTCTCATGTAGTCTCAACTAAAGTTAACCATATGTAATCTCTGATTTCCTCTACATCAAGACAAATCCATGTTTAGTCCCTGATTCATCATATAAAACTGTGTACCCGACTCCCTCTTCTATAAATCACACAATCGGGGTTCTCTTCGAGCATTTTCTCGACATATGAAATTTATTTTTGCACCTCCATGTCCACAGGAAAGGAAAACACTTTCTTTTAAAGGATGAAAAATATGATTCATGAGTACTATGAACACTACTATGGAATTATTCACACCAAATGGAAAACTAAGTACTCATTGTGACCATAGAGGAATCTCAATGTTGTTATCTTTATATCCCCATTTTGTAATCATGACTGGTTATATCTTGATAGAAGGTCAACCATTAAGAATCACTTCACCCCTTTCAACTAATCTAATTTTTCAATAATCCTTCATCTGGGGATAATCGTTATCCATGGTTACATGGTTAATAATCCAATAAACAAAACATAACATCAAACAAAGGGTTTAACAAATCCCTTCCTCTGTAAGTCCTCGAACTTCACACTTATATCAGAATGATCTGAAAAAACTATATGATATGATGATGTGATATCAGTGCCATCCCTGGGTGAAAACAATATAGAAATTGACCTCCCAGTGGAAAGGTATTCTGGGAAATAGTTTGTTGAATGAAGTCCTCGTACACTTCCCATACTC
Organism: Viscum album; assembly: GCA_963277665.1. Taxonomy (NCBI): domain Eukaryota; kingdom Viridiplantae; phylum Streptophyta; class Magnoliopsida; order Santalales; family Viscaceae; genus Viscum; species Viscum album. The sequence continues at coordinate 261,698,298 of OY728122.1, read as the reverse complement.
CTGGGAACTGAAGATTCACAACATCCAATAATCTAAGGGTATGTCTAGGAGAGTCATGAGTGATCGGATGCACCCTCTTATTCATCAGTATAAAACATGATGTTTGGGTATCCTTTAACACTGAACAAGGAATGCCCTATTACATCTTTATGGACACACCACACACTTTTTCCTAATACAGACAATATGAGCATTGGTTGTATATAGAAAATCCATACCATGAATGACTCTGTATGCCCTTGGCACAAGCACCAACATATTCCAACTATAACTCTTTCCTTAAGGGTCAAATCACACTATCGACATAAGTGTGATTATAGATTCTCCTCACATACGTATCCCTAAACATAAGGTTTAATTAAATTGATTGATCAGAAAATTTAGGTCGTGAAAAATATTCATGATGGAAAATAATTTTATGCACCTATTTCTATTAATATGTAAGGTAAGAGTAGACACATACCATACGTCAAATCATTCCAGTGGACCTTGGTTCATATTCCTCAACTGCGTGTATATGTCCCCTCCAATTTCCTCAAGCTCCCTAATCCTGGTGTAATTCACTAGGGGGTTGGGGTGGCAACATATCAAAATGTATACCACCTTTTTTTTCTCTCTATGATACTTTGAAATGCCTACCATCCTAAAGAGATATTTTTTATGGTCACTTCCCCTACATTGGTGGTCCATCCATTGATTCCCTACTAGTAGTATGACATGCTAACAAATTTGGTCTGAGTTGTCCCCAACTATCACATGTATTTAGTTGGCTCTCTCTAGGTCAATTGGACTCACCCAATGATCCATGATCTATAGATACCCTCTCTTGGGACCTCCTCTTAGAACATCTCACACATCCAGTCTCTAATATTTATTTCGTTTCATACTCATAGGGTCTCTACCGCTAATTTACTACTTCTGACATTCATTGGATGTATCCTCTCATCCAGGGGACTCTTAACCATAATGGTTTTCACTATAACCATAGATTAAGTAGGAATGAACAGATGAATAACTTTGTCCTGGGTGTCCCAAAACATGCCTTCTTAGATGGTCTGATCTCTGAATCCCTAGTCACATATTTAATTCATAGAGTACATGGAAAAATCAGCAAGCCTCAATGAATACTAAGATACTGACATGTCTTCCTTTTAGAGATGTAGAAGCCCTTGGGTATGCATAGACCATAGCATTTATGGTGAGAGATCCTTCTCTATGAAATGTTCTAAACCTCTATCTACTGAAGTTTAACCTCATCGTAACATTCGGTAAACAATCCACCACCATGACCTACTAATCCACATAGATGGATAACCACCATGACCACACACAACTCTTCTAGTTCCATAAGATAATGTAAAACATGGTTAAAAAGTAAATAAAATTCCCATCCAGTTGATGGGACTTTGACACTGAAACTCATGAAGTGCACTGAGAATGTGGATCTAATCCACCGATACTATAGGTACCATGTGATTCTCTATGGGTGGTCGTATATCTGGTACAACACCAGGATGTGTTGTCTCTATTATAAATTTTTTTACTGACATATATTCACCCTTGGGACCATCCTCAGGATCACGTGGTTGTATCCTTCTTAGCTGTCTACATGGAAACATATTGAAGTAAATCAAGATGCACTTGAGTAAATATTTTGTGACAGGTGAGATAACTAAAGAAGTACATGGAAAACTTAACTCATTCCAATATGATTAATGTACAATAATTTATCCTTTTCATCTATTGTTTTTATATATATATAGTGGAATATTATAATTTAGGGTCCTAATGTATGGATACGTTAGTCACCACACTAAAACTGGATTACCTAGCCAGAAATCCAAACTCCAAACATTAAACATTATTCCCCCAAACCAAAAAGACATAGAATCTAGATTTATCAGGTATAACCATCCTAGTCTGATACCACTCTATCATGAACCATCAAAATGGTTTTTATGTCGTGAATACCCCAATCCCACCTCCAATAGGCTAGGGTCTATCATCTAACACTGAGTCGGAATATTCCAAAAAATGGGAGTCATTTTCTTATGTACATTCACTCACGAACATGTATCAAATAAAAAAGTGATTAAGTTAAAAATTTAAGTAAAAAATAGGCATAGAACAAAAATACCAACACATATTACATCAAAATAAAATTGAATGTAAACGGGGCCAGAATATATGCCCAAAAAATAGTAAAAGAAAAAGTTCATGGAACTCCGACGTATAAAACCATACATGATGTGTAGGAACATAGATAGACATCTGAAGCTTCATAAGCACGACTCATCTATTAGGTCACACTATCAACCTCCTGGCCTTATTCCACCAATGTCTTCATCAAATTTTTGATCTTATTCACAAGACACCGCATGTGTTGGAAAAGTCTTTGCAGAGGTGACTGAAAAAATACTCAGTTAGACATCCAAAAACACAACGTAAAATATCATAATAGGAACATCATGAAGATGGTACAATAAACTCAATGAAGGCATATGTCTGCAATAGATAAAACCAGAACATCCAGGCATAACCATAATGGATTCCATGACTCAAGGTCACATCCACTACCAGTCACCTAGTTCTTCTTGTAGTATTTTAATTCACGAGGATCTCTCTTCTTCAACAATATAACAGTGACTATGTGGAATTTGTCTACAAAAAAGTATCCAAGAGAACACCTGGTTATGATACATTATGAAGATTCCCTAATACATCCATTTTCTCTACAACATGGAGTCTCAATATCACAACCAAACATCAGCCCCATGATTCTGCTCGATACAAGATAAATTTGGGAGAACACACTCCTCAATCCATGATATCACCAAAGACTCTTACACAGCGGTCTAGCTAATTTTGGATTTTCCCAAAGAGAAAACACTAGTCAATTTTATGATATTCAAATAATGGATTCATCAATGCTATTACCAATAACCCAGTCTGTATTAATCCCCAATTTAAGGGATTCTTCATAGGGAATTCTGACAACATGGTTGATGTAGATCCCAACATTGGGGATCCTTCGGTGAGGATATCAACAACACTACCGATGCAGCCCACTTGATTAAAGATTAACACTATCCACTAACAGGTCACATATATTCCCATAAGTTCCATCCGTGGATATAGAGGATCATTCAAGTACTAAACAGGGATTCTGAAACACTATCTGGCACTCGAGATCTAGATGGGAAATGTATCCAGTGATGTGGATGCAATATCTTAATAAAACCTCACAGAATGAACCAAGTGTAACTCTGCACCTAGTTTGTTCCATACTAAAAGACCTCCAAGACATCTCAAAGTAAATTACTTGGAAAAATGGTCTCAACACCATTGACGGATTTTCAAATGGGACTTCCATTTAAAAGTTACGACCCTTGTTGTGAAAATAATAGGTTCGGTCTGGCGATATCCTGAATCGACCCGGTTAAGCTGACCTAGACCAATACAGTCAGGGTGGTCCATTCCTAAATGACCCATTGGGATGCACTGTCCAACCCATTGGACAGCTGGAGTAGCCCAGTTCCTCTTACCTAGCCCGGGCATGATGGATGGTTTCCTCCTGCCAGGCGCCATCCGACCTGGCCGCACCCTATCCGATCGACACTGTTACTGACTGCATGGACGCCCGATCACCCGGCATCGTGAGGAGTCATCCCTCATCTACGTGGTGATAATCCTAGTCCATACAACTGGTCTTCCTCCTTCTGCGTGGTCTCGAACCATGTGCCTCCATATGGATGATGCGGTGCCCGTAGCATCGTCATCTAGTCATCGTCGCGGACTTCTTGGCCACAGATTACGATCATTAATATCATTTTACTGGAATACATGTCATTACCTCCCATTGATTTCCATATTATGCATCATCATACCACATTGGTCCTTACAATACTGGTAAATGTTTTCGTTGTTGGTTGTTCTCCCAACAAATGTTCTACCGTGTATGCCTGGTCACAGCACGCTGCCTCCACCACCCCGGGCCTGGAGGGTCCATCGACTATTGTTGTAGCTATAAATATGGTATAAGAGTTGCTAATCTGGAAAAATGTCAATAATTCAACTTCAATCATCATCACACAACCTCTAGGATGTCAAGATGTAGGATCACTTATTTCAGACAATTGATCCCAAAAATGAACGTGGAAAGCTTTTCCATTAATATTCCTCTGAATAACACCACGAATGATAATAACGATTGGGGGATAAATTCACAGAGGGAAACCAAGGAGCGATCTTCCGAAGTTTTCTCATTCTGAACTCAATTCATTCCATAAGAAATATCAAGGTAAACAATGAAAATAAAAATCATCCCCAACTTAATTCTCGCCAAAAAAATACCTTCTTCATGAATAAGAAAAGTACAGCTCAACATGTTCATGGGTTGATCTATAATTGCTGTTTGACTCTATGAATATGGAGAAGAAGTAATTTAAAACACATGCCCTACCTAGGGTTTTGATAGGTCACTGACAAAGAGAAAATCCACATTGTATTCATTTCTTGATGCTCGATCAAAGTTCCAACCACCAATCCAACACAGCTGGTGAGAGAGAGTCATTATCTCTGCCATAGGGAAACTCGTCAGTTATGGAAATTACACTAGATTTATACCAAGGATTTTAAATAGGGAAACTTCCACTATTTCCTAAAAAAATCAAATAATTCTTTTTAATAATTTTTCTTAATGATGTTCACTTCTAAAAACAATCATTCACAGCAGGCCTTCACCAGCTAATGTTAGGCCTCAACTAAAGAAAACACCCCCTTATAAACTTAATAGTGATCTCTGACTTCCAATCATAGTTTACATTGATGATTTATTAATATTTTAAAGATAAAGAAGAATAATAGAATTATTTAATTTATGGTTATTCCATTTTGGTTTTTCCCAGAATATCCACGATGACTAAATTTAATTTCGGCCATCTATAAAGCCACTACTATAAGCTCAACAATGCCAATAGATTTCTGAATTGGGCACCCGTTTAGATCTTATTCAACTTTATCTTGAAAATCACTCATGTGTACTAGTAAAAACCTAAAATATTTCCTTAAACCTTTCCAATAACAACATGCTTCAGAATAACATGTTGTCTCAATACATTCTCAGGTAATTTTCCTTAAAAAATTCAAAAATAATATTGGGAAAATGTGTGTTATTACCCTTCCTGATTTTCTCTATATGTATGTGAAAGATCTCAGGGATATTCACTTTCTATCACAGTCTCCATTCTCTGAATCCCCGACTATGGAATCCTAATGGTTCATCCTCGGTTGAAAAATATTCAAAGGATGAACCTGAACTGTGACACCCCAAAAAATTAATGTAATATCCTTGTATTCAATAGCATGTATGACACGTGACAACAAACACATATGGTAATATAATATCTCGATAATTTATAATATATTTATTATTTATAATAGATTTTATATATTTAAATTCATAAGACACCGGGTTACAATGCGTTACACAAATAGTGACCTTCCTCGATAGCTTTAGTTACACGCGAGAGAGGCCATCCTTGATAGTTGTTGTTACATACATGACCGAGTTTCAACAAATAACAATTTATGATTTAAATATTATTATTAAATTTAATATGATATAACCTATCAATAATGTTTTCCACAAGGAATAGAATTACATAACTTAGGATAAATATGGTTTATAATAATATAATATTAATCCTTAGGTTAGAAATGAATGTAGAACCAATTAAATATAAACGTAATGTTTTTATATAAAATGAAATTTTATGCACATGAAGATTTTTTATCCTAAAAAATTATTATAATTTAAATTATATAATTATTCTTCTGAAAAATATATGATCTATATTCTATAAAATAATTTTTTATATTCATCCATTATTTTTTATATGAATATGATAAAAACAGACACTATTTTTCACTTAAAACCCTATATTTTTGTAATGGAAATTTTACATCCTTTTAATGGAGAAACTATATTGAATATAAATTTTAAAAATTTAATTAATATAATAATTCAACATAAAAATAATATTTATAATCAAAAATAAAAATTATATTTGGATTATTTTTTGGTAATATTTTGTGATGATTCAATTTTTAATTAATAGCTTCAAATTCTAAATTTTAGTTCCAAACTAAATTTTCATAAAATTTATTTATAAGGTAAAGTTATGTTTTATATTTGTTATAAATTTTAATTAAATAATATTTTTATAAAATATTATTATTTAAGTTATTGTAATCAATTTCAATTAGAAATTGAATATAAAAACGTAGTCATCTTTATGGCATTTTACCCCAAAACCTGCATTGTCATCATGTCTGCGAGATTAATTTTAAATTTTTATTACCACATCTATGATTCTAATTTGAAAAATTGGATTAAAAACAAGGAATAATCATATGTTTTAATTTTTAATATGGTCCAAAAAAATTTTAAAAAAAATATTCATGACGTTATTAAAAATCAATTGCCACAATTATGGTTAAATTAATCAAAATAATAGAGTAACCCTTAAATTTAAGATATAATTAAACCTATAAACTAGTTCAAAAATATTTATGTCCATATTTATAGCCTATAATCAATTTGATCTAACTTGGTTCATTATTTTATCCACTTAAAACATGAAAAATGCAAGAGTAATTCTATCCTATAATATTTACAAGTGTATGACTCCTCCACCACTATAAATGGACACCACTTCTCCACATTCCCCACACCTATAAAACAAATTATGTTTAGCCAAGATATACCAAAATAGATTCCCAATGAAAATCCCATTGACATTGAATCCGACCATAGGTCATAAACCCTCCCAATTAATCCCTTTGTTATAAATAAATAGATATTACCCGATTACGAGGTAACAACTTCTCTCATGATTTTTACATTAATTTCCATTCTACATACCATGTACAATTATTATTTTAATATTAAATAAAAAACCAGTATAATAAATATACTATGATTTTTTATTTTATGGTTTCATACTACACATACATGCACCTCCATCTAATGGGTAATGAATATATTGTATCGGTGTATAGTGAACTGTTGCCTAATGTAATGATGATTGTTCAATATTCCCCTACCACCTATCATGGGACCATTATGATTGGATATTTATTTATATATGTTATATATGATATTTATTATGTCTTTATTCTTCTTTTGGTTTTAATATATAAATTCTGTACTTTCCACTTTATGATAACATCATTTGATGAAGTGTCAAATACAACCCACTCAAAGTGATTTGATTCATTCACATGGTACATGGAATGTATAAATGAATGGTATTAATTAAACATAAGTGACATAAAAACATCAATATGATAATAATGACATAATTTTATTTCTTAAAATAATATATGTATTTATATATCACCTCATTCATTACCCATTTACTCACATTAAATGTGATAATGTCATTCGTAGATGTGTGGACTACCACCTCCTCAAAATGATGTGATTCAATTTCCATCAAATAATTATATATAATTATATAATATTAAATAATATGTTATTTTTTATATAATTATCATTATGTAAGGATATTATTTACTTACCATCTTCCCACAATGATCTTTTAAAAATTGGAATGTTACACATGCATACGTACGACATACCTTCTCTGTGATTATAACGTTTGATCATTTTCTTAACCATAATTAATTATTTATTTTAAAAGAACAATTGATGTAAATATATGATACATTTTTCCTTTATATTGTTCTATAGATGTTATATAATGACCTCTTTCACCATAGTTTACAAAAAATAGTTGTTTTGACTCATAATTTAATTTGGTAAAAAATCACTCGACATAGAATTAGTTTCTTATGTAGTGAACAGAACCTAGAAATAAGTGAAATAAACGTAATTATAAATATAAAAAACATTATTAAGAAAGTATAAAATAAATTATTATATAGGAATTTAAAGAATGTTCACATGAAATAAAACACAAGGTAAAGTGAATTCATATCACTTTTAATTTCCTAGAGATACATGTTTTGTTTGCCACTCTTTCCTTTTTAGTGATGTATATAATAACATGATATTATTATATGTATCCAATAATTAAATTTAAAGGTACTAATTTATCCATGTTTTATCCTTATTTCATGAGATTCATGATTCCAATGTTACCAAATCTGTAAAATGATTTTCCTCAATTTTCTTTCTCTGAATTCATGTTTTATTATGCACATAAGATCTTTTTAGAGGTGAATAAATTTCCATTTTAAATGATATATCATGAATATAAATGTTTTCATGATATTATATTCTTTATTTAATTTTACTTCTTTACATGGATATTATGATCTCTGTTAATGAGTTATGAGAGTTTATTGTGACAATATAATCGATTTTTTGAGATTATTTGTGTTTATGCTTTATTTGAGGAAATAATATGATCCACCACTCAAGAACCCTCATGAGGTTACTTATCCTTTGTTATTTCATGATATAATCATGTATTTGTACAATATTGTACTCATTGGTACATTAGATATTTAATAATGTTTTTATACAAAAGCTCGACATTACCCTCTCATCGTTCATAAATATATTCAAAACCAATTTTCCAAAAAATGGTTTACATAAATATTATTCAATTCCCATTTAATTTTTAAAAGTCATTTGTAGTCTTTTTTCTTTTACAAATCACTTTGATGGAATCTTATTTTATCTTTCCCAATGTTGCATTTTCTATCCCTTTATCATACCAAAATAAAAATGATTTTCATCATAAAACATGTATGTATTCATCTGTAATATTTTTCTAAAGCCCTTTTAAAACGTTTAAAATGATTTTTAAAACAATTATCGTAATGGGATACTAAATAAAAAATAATTTCAGAATTTTTTTTAAAAATGAAAATGATATTTTCCTCAAGATTCTATTTTAAATATATATATTTTTTCATTAATTATAGAAACCCTCTATTTTACCCCACATGGAATATATTGTGTTGATACCATAATTATTCTACATCTGGATGGTTTATTATTGATTTGGACAAGGATTTTATTTGCATTAAATTCCTCCATTTATTTATTATTCACTATTATGAATTCAATTCCATATGATCATTGAGAATTTAATTTCTCCTAATTTTATATATCATTTATTATGGATATTAATACTGCATAAACCATATACCATTTTTCATAGAATGCCTACATTGAAATTTATTTTAATAAATGGTAATTATTGATAAATATGTATCTCACATTAAATAATGTTTTTATAAGGAAAATTATTATTAAATATGAATAATACATTGGACAGGTATTCATGGGTTGGGGATGTGTTATTGAAATACCCTTGACGAATTGATAGACCCATGAGTTCAAATAGATGGATAGCCACCTTATATTAATTTTTACCTGGTATCTAAATCGTCACGTGAAAGGTCTTGATGTTACTGGTTCCATGTACCTATGAAACATGGTGTCCAATAATTAATAATTTTTATTCATATTAGTTATTACCATTATTCATCCATGATATTATTTGTTGACATAACTATGGATACATTTCATTTTATGTTATATATATGGAATGTTGATTAAATTCCATACCCTTCCATATTTATTTTTCCTTGTCTAGTTATTTTAATGGAATCAGATTCCAATTATTAACTTGACATATTGTTTACACACTCCCATTCAGTTAATTGATTACCTATATTGTGTTTTTAGTAATTTACTATTCAATAAAGAGTATTATCATTGATTCATGATTGATTCCATTAAAATTTTCAATACTGAGCATTTGAGCTTACCCTTATTACGTATCTTAATCCAGGAATCCAAGAAGAGTACTATGATTTCAATTTATGTATTTTACTAGATGGAGAAGATTCATCCCCAACGTTATTTATTTACAAAGATGAGGAAATTTTATTTTAATCAGAGTATTCATTTGAAGTAAAATACTAGTTCATGTGTCTGGTTTAACAATACTACTAAATTCATTGGTCTATTAGAGACAAATTCCATGTAATAATGACAATTTATTTCATAGCATACACTGGATTTAGGCTGTCTGGGGCTGGGACGCTACATGAACTAGATAATTTGACACAAACTACCTTCTTAAAATTTTAATAACCCTCTCACATAATTAACTCACCCACAATAATATAATAACAAATATGAACCCTTGGAAATTGTATAAGATCTGAGATCCCTGAAAAATCATGATGTTGAGTGTTGGTACATTCCTGTAGATTCCAAAAAATATACTTCCTTTCCAATAAACTAGGAAACTCATAGAACATATATATTTCAACAAGAATTTTCATGATACCACTCTCATTATGATTTGGTTATAAATAGTATCCTATTAATAAACTTTACTCTTACCGACACCATGAGATATGTGGAATACATAATAGACATGAAATAGACCTAGATCATTAAAAAATCTCCTATGAACGACTTTCCCTAGAATCCTCCTCTACAAACATGTATAAAACATATCAATTAATTATCTTGAAATATATCCATAAACATTAATTATAGAAATCACAAGTTTATGGGTAAACAACTCCTAGGGATTGTGTGCCATCATGGTCAAAAAAAATAATATATACTCGGAACTAGTCAATGAAATTATCCAATGAGACTAGATAATTATTCAAATCCTAAAGGAACATGATCCACCCTGACCTTTATAATCCATTCAGAATTGTCTCATCTAACAAAATATAACTCTCTTTCTATGTATTGGTCAAATTGAATGTTATCTAAATACCCTCTATAAAGTAACCTATGAATGGATCTGTAATAGATCTTTAAAAAATCTATAGAAATTGGAATTGAAAACTATGAGTGGCCTCCTAAAATTAAATTACTTCTCTATGTCTACTATATATAGATCAATACCATTCCATTTTTAATATCTTCATCATAAACCTGAAAAGGACATTTATCTTTAAGAATAATACACAATGAAAATTTTATGATATCCCATAAAGCTAGAATATTGAATATTTTACATTAAAAATGTAATTATTTACATTATATTCATTTAATGTTTAATATATATAATTTTCTTCTAATGTCAATAACAAAACTAGAATTTCATGCTGGTGAATGATACAGTTCTGTGAAACAACCCCACAACCCAAATAAAATCACTTAATATGATCATTAAACATAATGTTCCACACATATGATTATAGTTGGAACAAAATAATCTTTTCTATGATGGTCTCTCATGTTTAAACTACATACTCATGTATCTTCTGGTCTCTCAGGTCTCTCTTAGTCTCTCAAGTATCTTTTGATCCTTTACAGCCCTCATACAACTCCAACTCCACACTCTATCCTATCCACAAACATGGTAATTTTTAATCACTCTATCAGGAACAACCCCCATTATTTCCAATTCGGGATAGTAATGAGGGATGGATGAAAGTGACTTCTCATGTACAACCTCTAGTGGGCCCTAGTTTCCATATTATCTCGGATGTAATATCAAAATTATTAGAAGAATCTCCCACTGAAATGTCATGTAGATGTTAAAGATATAATGAACAAAAAATAATCTCAATAACATGAAGATAAAATCTATTCAAAGTAAATATTCTCAATGATATAAAATAACTAAAAAAACAGTAATAGAAAACAAAATGTAGAAAAAAGGTATACATAGACATAACCTCGTTTCCTAAATAGATCCTAAAAACCACTAGATAATAAATTCCATCCTAATCACCAAAATATTCCAATTAACCTAAAAACAGTATAAATATATGTTGTGTGAGAAATATGGTATACTCATGGGATATTATCTAGAGCATCTTATTTTAATGATAATTAAATAATTCTATATCATTGTAAACAACAAGTAAAACTGACTCATCAACTAAAATGTTTAATATATACCAAGCCTCACCATGGCTATCTCTCACCATGTATCACATAAAATGGATAATATATTTTACTAATGAAAGTAAAATGATTTCCTTGTACAACTTCCCTAATGTTTTCTCACACTTCTTCAATGTTTTATCTCATAAACCGAATATTTCTAAAATAATACAGCTTGAAGGCAATAAGAAAAAGTAACACAACATGCATCTCACACATCACATCATCTCATCATCCCATCCAAAACCACATATAGTGAACATGTTGTTCATTTGATTTTCCAAATGATCTGTAACTTGTATCCTACATTATGTATCATACCGCAATCCATTGTATCCCATGAAATTAGTAAGGTACCTCATGACTCCAAATCCTTCATAATTAATAACTATAAAATATATTTAGCTACCATCTCTAGATTATAATTTTTTTGAAATAATCCCAAGTCATTAAAACCCTCGTCAAATTTTTATGGGAATTCAAAACAACATGTATAAAAACGTATAATAATACCAATAGAAGAGATTGGCGACAAAGGGGTTAGTAAACTATCCATATTGTTCCCACCAAGATGTTTGGGAAAACCCCCTCCAAAAGTCCACTGGGATCCACTCACGCAATATGACGTGGATGAGGTAGAATATTAAATTCTAGTGAGAAGAAAATAAAATATAGTTCACAACCTTACAATGGGTATAACCAAGTATTTGATTCGATTGTAGATAACATCATTCAAACTCCAGGTTTCCACTTCTAAAAACTAGTTATCCTATAAGAATACAATAATTATTCAATCCAATATTTATATTAGTTTATTTTTATTTTTAATATTAACTTTATGTTAAATAATTCACCAACCATTAATTATCCACGAACATTATTCAATGATAAATTTAATTAACACACAATGTAAGTTAATTCCTTCATAGAATAGTCAAATCTTGTCCATGGTCCTTATGATTAACCTCATTCATATTCAAGTTAATATTATCCTCATGATATAAAAGTTAATTTATAATTGTTATACCATCCTCAATTCCTATTAATTCAAGAAAACATATAAATATACTAATAATATATGAATACACAAGAACACATACTTTCCTCATAAAGTAGGGAATGGATTGTAGATAAACAATAACCTGACTATTTATCCATTATGTGGATTAAATAAAATTCAAGCATCTCTGCTGAAAGAAGATAATGGTTAACATCATTATTAACATGATCCATCAACTCTGGATCTATCCGTGGAATCATCATGAATATCCCCATGCAAATGTCTATAACAATAATCAACTACTACAATAACCTGTGGCCTCCCCACCCCTCATTCCTCTACTATTCCAAGACCACATCTCATCAGATGTTAAATGTGGTATACATAGAACATCAATGAAGTTAAGAAAAAAATGAAGTCAGTAGAGAATGCATGGACCTATATAAAGTTAATTAGCCATATATTTAAACAGAACTACTCATTCCGAAACATGAGGCACTCTTCCATCAAAAGAAAAAGGTCTCTCTTAGAACTAAATATTTTTTATCCAATAACTCCCAATTATTAAAAATTTAATTTACCTATTGAAATATCATTGTTTCCAAATATGGGTAACCAAGTTAATTCTGTATTAAAATCGGTTATAATTATTTAAACATTATATTATCATTTATTCTTGTATCTGTATACTAAAATAAATTTCAATCTCATTTAACATACCTTTCATTAATATTGTTATATAAATATTAAAAGATTAATTATCAATATGTAATTCCACTAAAACATGGAGTATTTAATTTAATTAAAAATTAAAACATGTAGCTACTATATTTCCATAAAATTTATAAAAAAACTCCAAATTTATTAATCATGTACAAACATTTATTATTTTCTCTATCCAAGTAATTATTATCATATTTATATTCATTAAAAATTAATCCAATTTTGATATGATAAAATAATAATTTATATATTGAAAATAATGAGTAGTATATAATAAAAAAATATCAAGAAAATCAATAGGAAAACCACTATCGTGGTGGTAAGATCATAATTCGATTTATATAAGAATAAAAATGTCATTATTTATTCCATTTTAATCTATATATGCTTTATTCCACTTCCATACAGATGGTTCAATCATATCCAATTCATGATTTTACATAATATGAATGATAATAAATGAATATCCTCTTTTAAATAATTAACATTCATCACCTGATAATAGATCTACATCTTGAATCTCTTATCCCCTCTCCCTAATTAAAACAATGATATCCCCTGGACTTCATTAAAAAATAAAATATAAAACAAAAATGAATAATCTATTGGAATGATGGAGATTATGAACCTTATAATGAGTAATTAGTTGGTGGAAAACCGGATCAAATGAAGATATACCACTATAATGATTGTAAAACTTACCATAGATTACCCCAAATCAAACCCAAGAAGCATTTTATTGAGCCCAATTGAAATTATATTCAAGGACCATCAAAAAACACCTACATACTACTAGGTTTAGAGGGAAATAAGTGTTAAAATAGTGTGGTTTTGGGCCTTGGGGGTAATTATAGGATCAATGTTTTTATTAGACCATGATCATCACATAAGACTGTGTATCAGACAACCACTATCACATCATAATTGGAAAGGATTGTCCCAAAACACATAATAAAACATTGATTAGGGATCCCCATGTGGATCCCTGGAATAGATCCTATTAACATAGGGTGTTTCGGATTTGGGTGAGGGACTATGGTTCTACCAACAACAAACATTGTAGACACCTCTAATTTGGTAGTAGCCTTATAAACTACTATGATGTTTTCATACCACTACTCAACATAGCTCTAAAAAACTGTTAAAGGGATACGCAACATCTTACCACCATTACATAGCTTTTCCTACAATGGTTTTGGACCTATTGTTCTTCTATCAAACCTCTCTACTACATAAAACATCAATCCATTGAAGGTCTCCTCAATCATCAGGAAGTGAGAAACCTTCGTGAGTCTATCAACGACAACCCATAAAACATCATTCCTTTGAGTTGACCTAGGAAAAAATGTCCCAAAGTCCATTGCTACATCATTACATTTCCACTCAAGAATGGGTAACTGTGGAAAAACCCCAACTAGTTGTTGATGCTCTGCCTTCTCCTACAGACAGGTGGAACACCTCCTCACAAAAATAGCAACATATCTCATCCTATCCGGCCACCAAGAAAGGTGGTGCAGATCTCGATACATCTTTGTGACACCAACATGAACTATACAAACCAAGAAGTGAAAGTCCCACATCAGATCCTCTCATATATATGCTGACACCCATACACGCCCACAAAAATGAAATATCTCATCCTTGCCTATGGTTTACACCAGAATTGGGTCCTCTCCTGACACACATTCCTATAGGACTAGGCATTCAGAGTCAGATACATGCCTCATTCAGAGTAGATCAAGAAGATTATATGTAATAGCTATTGAAAAATGAAAAGTATGTCCCTTCCTATCGGGAACCTCCAAAGGATTCTCAGAGTACATAGACATATGCTTCCACTCATTGATGGCCTCCTGAACTCCCTAAATATGAGTCCTCCTACTCCGCACATCAGATACTGCGATGCCTCTCCAAGGAATGTAGGAAATCTCAAAGTCAGAAGACAGAAGTTACTAGACCCACCTTCACTGTCTAAAATTCATGTCATGATGAGTGGAGATATACTTCATACATTTTTTGTCCATGAAAATCACAAAATGATCTCCCAGAAAATATTGCCTCCAACAGCGTAAGGCATGAATAATAACATCCAACTCGAGATCGTGTATCGTTTAATTCCTCTCATGTGGCCTAAACTCTCTAGACACGTATGAAATGACTCCTAAATCCCTGAATAAGAACTGCTCCCATCCTAATACCCGATGCATCACAATACATAGTGTAGTTGTAGCCTAAATCTAGAAAAACTTGTACCGGCACTGAAGTCAACCTATTGTTCAGCTCCTGAAAGGTAGAATCACAAGAAACAGACCACACAATCTTCACACCTTTATTAGTAAGACTTTTCAGTGGTGCTTCTAAGCCTGAGAAGTCCATTATGAAACGTTTGTAGTATCTAGCTAGCCCAAGAAAACTTTACACCTCAAAAATGTTGTTCGGCTGCTCCCAAGATATTATAGCTCCCACATTCTCATGGTCTACAGAAACATCTCTCTCTAAGATAACATGACCCAAGAAGTGGATTCGGTACATCCAAAAGTGGCATTTTGAGAATTTATCATACAACTGATGCTCTCTCAGTGTACTAAGAATGATCTCAAGATGTGTAGCATGGTCGTGTCAAGTGTGAGAGTACACCAAGATATCGTCCACGAAGACTACCATAAATGAATCCTATTATGGATGGAACACTCGGTTCCTCAGTTCCTGGAAGGTTGTAGGCAGATTCATGAGACTGAATACCAAAACCACAGACTCATATAGTATATACCTGCTCCGGAAAGTAGTAAGACGTATATCAGATGGTCTAACACAGAAGTGATGGTAACCAGACCTCAAGTCAATTTTCAAGAACACCCCAGATAATCATAGTGGATCGAATGGATCATCAATCCTTGTAATGGGATATCAGATCATGACCATCAACTAGTTCAACCTCTAATAATCCCCAAAATTACTAATGGTATCGTCTTCCTTCTTTGCGAACCTGACTGGCGAACCCCATGAAGTAATACTGGGTCACATGAAACCCTTTTCCTGCAACTCCTCCATCTGCTTCTTGAGATCCTACAGCACGGGTGTTTCCATCATTTAAGGAGTAATGGACACCAGTGCCTCTCCTAGCACAGGCTCGATAGAAAATTCTACCTCTCGCTCTGGAGGTAAACATGAAAATTTCTCTGGGAAGACATTCTAGAAATGATCTACAATTGGAGGAAAGTCTATATGTGATGTCCCCTGGTCATCCAGATATAGACAAGCATATCATGGCTACATATCCTCCCAACTGATGATGATCAGGTCCCGCTCTACTCTCTTGGTCTTCCCATTCTCCCTTATGAAGAAACGATCTGCCTTCTGGTGACATGAATCACACCCTTCAGTGATAGCAATAGAAAACTTCTTGGAAGGGAACTAACCAGCCCATTAAGAGACTGACATCATAACCTGTAATCTCTAGGAAATAATGGTCCCATAAGAAGTGACACCCACCAACCTCATGAGGGAACTCCTTGAACTGACGTACAATATTCATTCTTGTCCCCAACGGTGTGTCCAACGTCCATCCATCAACAGACGTAAAGATAAAAATCCCACGGTTCTCCACAATAGTAATAGATATAATTATATGTGAATCCCCTGTATCAAAAAGAGTAGAACATAAAACTGAGGCAACTAGGATCATACCTAAAACTGTATAGGGTCAAGGATCCTACTCATGTTGGGCATGCTCCACTACAAATGTCGAACCTGCACTGCGTCCCTGTGTCCCTACCAGACCACTCTGACCTGATCCACCCTATTATCGCAGAATGCCGGGTGACAAACTACCACATATGCAACCTCCACCTTGTCCCAAAGGGTAAAAAGAACTCTAGCTCCTTGACTATGGTGTAATTGGAGGTGCTCCCCCTAAACACAAACTCATAAAAGAACCCATGTCACCTACTACTAGTGAGAAGATCTGACATAAGCATTGAAGATACCCCATCTTGCCTCTAGATTAGCACTCCACTGGTTCTCTTTGGCAATGTGGCCTCATATGACCGCTCTTCCCACATTAGTAGGACACCACTTGGCTACCAAAAGATGCATCCTTCCTACTCTAATCTCCTTGTGTAGTCTCCATGAGGCACCTATTTCTATAGGTAGGAGAATCACTAACCCTGTATGCAAAACCCCCCCAACCCACAGCTCCAGAGTCGCTCAGATTACGCTTTGTGATCAGTGCCGGGTTGACTATACAGGATATCGAAGTGAATGTGATGATGTTCACCTGTTATCATATTTACTTCCTAAGACCATCCAAAAACATCTATGCAATGAACTACTCATATGCCCCTAGAATGTGTGTAAAGTTATGTGGATCAATGAAGATAGACGAATAAATCATAACTGAAAAAATACCATTCTCCAGACTCATTAGCTCTCGGGTTGGATCGTCCCTCGAGGTCTCCGGATAGAAGTAATCGTAGCAGGTGTGCTGAATCTCATCCCAAGCCATATTCTGCTGGAATCCTGCCTATGAGATCACATCACACCACCTCTTGGCGGAGTGTCAAAGAATGTAGGTATTGATCTTGACCCTCCTCTCTAGAGGCTTCCATAGATGCTTGAAGATCATCAACATAGATTCTATCCATGACTCTGTAGCCTAGGGTCCCCCATACCCTGAGAAAGTGGGAGGATGTTATTACTGAATGAATTCTATCAATTCTTCCTTCGATGGGGCAGGAGGCGGTGCTACGTGGATGGTATGCATCATCCTCAGAAATCCCTCCTGGATCTATGCATCGACACTGGTGTCTGGTATAACTGCTAGTGCCAAGACTGGAACAACTGGAGGATATGCTAGAATTCTTTGATCAACCATTTATGGTGTCCGATCGTTTCCCTATAATTGGTGGACAACTGGAGGATGTGTCGGTGTCATGAATCTACAAGGTCAAGTGCACACCTTAGATCAAGATTATCAAGGACATAAAGCTATAAGTATAAGAAGTTATCAAAATATAGAAAGCTTTTATGTTTTATAAAATACAGATACATGACGTATATGTCCACTAAACATTATGTACTTGAATCCCCTTCACCTGGAAGAGTAATTTTACATGGATAGGCCCCATGGTTCTCCTATGAAATAAACTACATGGAGTGTTCATGAAAGACACGACATATACTAGGCAGACAATACCAACCCCTGTTGTTAGCTACACAACCAGTTAGACGGCTGACTGTACACGGCGTGTTTCAAACGGACATGATGTGCACATCGAGGATTTCATCGACCCGTGTTTTTAGATACATGGCTTTATTTCAGGATCACACATCACAATATGGTAAAAAATGACACAAAATATATATCTAATGTTTTTATCCATCAGTTTCAATAGTCACACGGGCAGACACAGGGTCAACACAGCATAGCGTGTACTACTGGTACATGGTGTGTTCCCACAAAAATTTCCCTATCCCATGTCTCTAGCCACACGACATATGAAACTATTAGAGACTACATTGTGTGTACATGCAGTACACAATGTGTATATAAGGAAACTAGTTACCTCCCAAACATAAAAACACATGGCGTGTATCTAAAACATCTTGGCATGTATTCTTGGTTTTTCCAGACAGTAACTCTTAGAACCTGCTCTGGAACCCAAGAAAAAAACCAAAATAGTACCTTCTGTGCCAAATTCTAATCAGTGAGGGCCCATATTCCCTGAGAATCAAATCTTGGACTCTTATACATGTAATAAACTAGAATAACAGTGCACAAATCCACCAAATTCTGGTCCATGAGGGCCCATAACACCTCAAGAACCAATATTTGGTGCTCATTCAAAAAGAACATGCAGACAATATTATGCTCTATCAAATAGAATGTATAATAATAAGGCAGCTATCAGAACATGTTTCATACCTATTACAACACCAATCAGAACAATATACAATCGCTAATGCACCCTAAATGGCATGGCAAGAATTCATGACATGTGATTTCTATCATGTGCCTATATGATGCTTAAGATGGAATACCATCATCTCATTGGGTTGTAATAGAAATAGAACCACAAAATCATCAACAATAATATCACAACACATGTGATTCACCCAACAGTGAAATCAAATACACAGTAAAATTTTAAAACCAGAAAATTGCAATAAACAAGGTAGATTTTCTTTTCCCTGTACATGGGTCAGCTACTCCTGAGTAAAGCCTATTAAAAAGTATCATTCCATTTAATTCTAGAATATAGGCTCCAAAATATGAGTCAAAAAGGAAATAATTCATCTGATACCACTATGTAATGTCCCGGTTTCTGGACGCCACCCAAAGTCGCCCCTTACCATTTTGGTCACATGGCCTCAAGCGCGTTTCCCCGAACATGTGAGGCTACTGACTAGCTGGGAGGGCCTTGGGTTTGATAGGGGGAAACTATGCTCTCATTGGTAGAGTAACACAGTGTAAGTAAAAAAAATATACACTAGCGGAAGAAGTAATAATCCAAATAAAATTAAACTGTGGATAACTAAAAATAATAAACTGGATCACACACACACAGATATATATATATGTATATATATATGAATGATGCACGGTACATATGTTTATGAAAATATCCAAACAAATCACAATGCTGGAATACAATGTTAACAAATATATTTACAAATGAATTCAAGATAAATAACTCCTCAGCATTGCAAGGAATATCTTAGTCTCATGCTATCCTTCACCACAATAATCTAGTACCTGAAGTAGAAGGGTTCTTTCCCTTATCGATACCTGTAGCTATATAATCTTTTTATGCCGAAAAGCATGACCCAAACTGGGTGTGAGACTAATCCCAGTAGGAAACCTCCATAGGATCTGTGCCTAATAGTTAGTGAATATATATGGCATACAATAAGTAAAGGAGCAGTAAACATGGAAGTACCCAGTAGTTAACAATTTCACAGTTTCAAAGCATTCAATTTCACATATCATGTAAGTAGCTAATCAATGTATGTAACCCTCTGGGAAGTAAAGATAGCTTATCCCCTCTAGTACAATTATAATAATATAACAATGATCTCTAAGGAAGCACACATAGTCAATTCCCCTTATAGTAAAAAGTTAATAAAGACTCTCGAATAGAGCTCACATGGTCAATTCCACCTTATAGTCAAAAGTGGTTAAATACTCTTTGAGGAAGCTCACACAGACCCTTCCCCTTATAGTCAAATGTGTTTAAAGGCTCTCTAAGGAATCTCACACATTCAATTTCCCTTTTAGTCTAATACTCTTGGTTCTCACTGCCCTATGTAAGTCAAATGAGAATATCAATGCAACACAGCCCAAGTAAACCTCTAGAACTAATTTTCTATGAATTCTATAGCATATCAAGCATGTTGGATAAAATAATCAATTTATCCTACTATACTAATCATGGGAAAACATCACGGAATCCTTATGGTCTAAACAGGACCAAATGGTCAGAAACCGAACATGGATGGAAAACTCATCCAAAGCAATGAAATCCACCCAATTCACATCCAATTAACCTCTACTCACGCATTAAAGCATAGAAGGAAATTAACCCGGTTTAAATGATAAACACGCAACACCCCTTTCAAAGGTATTGGAAAAAATTGAACATATTACTCCAAGACTTTCATCGGAAATTCCCAAACCACCAACCATAGTGTTGGGAGATCACTAAACATGATAATCAAACCATGAATCATCCATGAACACCATAAATCTTCCAAAATGACAAAAATGTTCAACAGACGATATCACTTAAAAGAGAAGGAATCAGGAAACCATTCTCTTGGAGAAGGAAGTTCTTACCAAGGTGATCTCAATGCAATCGATGATAGTTGATTCGTAGAACAGATTCTCACTCAGGGGATAAGACAAAATACGCAGTTTTATGGTTTCTCTCGGATGAACTAGACCTAGAGGCAGAGTGTTCTGGAGATTATACGTGACCCAAGTACGTTTAATGAAAAAAATACACGGAGGGTACTTTTTAATTATAGGGCACATATTTTCCGTTTCCATACTCAGCTTTAGAAGGTCTCCAGGTCACCACACAACGTCGTTTGGGTGACCGTTATAGGGCCAGCACACGGCTACCCACGGTAACCGAGTACAGAGCATGTACTCATAATGTACATGGCATGTACATCCAAAAAATTTAGAACTTCCTCTTTTCCTAAAAAATGACCTGAAAAAATGATTCTTGAAAAAGAAGATTTGGGTTCTTAAAATTGGAATGAGTTAAAATATTTTACGAATAGTTTTATATTTTTATAATGTTTTTAAGTGGTTCAAATTCAATTCTTGTTTTGTAAAAACAATGAAGTATATCTAGGAAACTGAGAAGGTTGATGTTTGGATTCATTGGGAAGACCTATGGTTTGCACATGGTTTCTCTAATAAGAAGACATTACTAGAAAAACCATGTGATTTTAGATACTAGACAATGCATAGTGTATACATGGTTTGTCGATATTTAAAAGTCATCTCTGAGGGGGGTGAGGGTCCATATGAGAAAGTATATTCAAATGGTTCACCCATTGATTTCTAAATATTTTAATAACATGGTTATTTCCAATTTCATGGACACTGAAAAACCCTGTTACATGCATTAAATATCCAAATAATTGTCTCTAACTCACATTATAGCACCTAAGCTCTCATGTTTCATTGATTGTATTAGGATATAGAGATCGCGTACCTTACTAGGAACCCTTGTCACTACACTTCAATAGAGAATTGTTTTTAGATAATATATTATTTTTTTGATATTAAAAATAAAATAGCATTCCATGTTTTCTTTCATTATTCTTATTTATCCATATATTCCCTGAAACAAATCATTAAATCTATTTTATTCATGATAAATATATGAATCATGATGGTTTCTTCATGAAATATTTTTTCATATAACTATTGATAAAAGATTCCATATAATATATATATTTATTTGTTCTGTAATCTTTTTTCAAAAACCATTTTGAGGTAGGTGGATTCACTCTCACTATAAATACAGAATAAGATGTTTCCATTTCATTATAATTCCATCTTATATGATTTTTTCGATAAAATATGTTTTTTATTACATGAATCCAAGGTTTTGAAATGAATCTCAAAAGGATTATGAGAAAATTCAAAGGATACTATTCATCAAAAGAAAACATTAATATTGATTAAATTCATATGAAAACATAGCATACATGGTGGTCTTTATTATAAGGTCCCAGCCTTATACCTTACCTAATATTGGACTAAATGAATAATTCACATCGAGGATCTTTTCAGGTTTAGATTTTTATAGAATTAGAACATAACTACTACATCTCACAATATTAAAAAGTATAAACTTCTACTAAGTTTCCATAAAATAAAAACTCTTAAAAAGAAACATGTCTAGTTCCATGGTTTAGGTAGCATGACTTTCCCATGATCCCATCCTTGACCCTATTCCATTTTAAGTCATGTGGAAAACATTTCAAAAACTTGGGGTGAGAATAAAAAGCTCAGTAAGGGATACACAATGAATGAAAACTTTTAGTTTTTCAAAAAAACAAGCAAACCATGTATACTTTATCAAAGTAATAATTTTCACCATTATGAAGTAGTAAAAACTCTTCACTGAATAAAAGTTCATTACTTACCCTTTTGTAACCAGAATATTACCACAAAACCCATATAAAGATCACATAACATATAAAGGTAACTTGGCACATAAACATACTTAAATGGAATAACCATAAAACCGACTTACACACATATCACTTAATGGAATAGCCATACGGCTGACATCCATACCCAATTAATTGGAGGTAATAACGTAACCACCCATCCTGGTATTCACGACACCACCCGTCATATGTTTTATCAAATAACCACCCATCAAATGTCCAAGTACCATTATAAAAATCATGACACATAAAACAAATATAGTGGAAAGAATACATTTCCACACATTGATCACAATATATAACATAAATACATTGAAATATCAAATCCATTATAAAAACCATTTTCAATACCAAAATACATAAAAGAGTATATGGTATTTATTTCATTTTAAAAACATTATGGCTTGTTGAGGAATCCAACGACCAAATAATACTCACGGCGGCGGAAAAGGTCGTTGTCACCGCGTACATTAAAATAATCATTCCTTTTTGTCGTTTTTTAAAACGCTTCTTAGAAAAATATTCCTTTTTTATAAAAGTAAAAGTCAAAGGGGTTTATACACCGTACAAAAGAATGTTGTGTATAAAACGAAATATGCCTCAATGAAAGGAGATTGAGACGAAGTCACTTACAAAGATAATTTTTAATTAAAATATATCTATTATGTGTATTCACAATAAGTACACATAAAAAAAGTACAAATACAAGATAGGACATAATAATAACATGACATAATCTGAATGTAGGAGATTAACCCAAAGAACGAAAATTGGGTTAAGAAGTTCCCTTACCTCAGGTCCGACTTGACTCGATCGTTCTTAAACGTCCTGAATAATAAACTTGAGTTAATTTCTTCTTTCATAAGAAACTTTTTCAAGTTCATTATTACTTTTATTTCACTTATTACTATGTTATAAGCATTTTGTAATCATTTATGTTAATAATGTTTTTTTTGTCGATATCTGGTTCTTAAGTCAAAAGTGGACTTCTTACAATTACATGTTGTTCGTGTGGTCAAAGGTTCATTATATCCAGAATGATATTCATGATTTTGATATCATATATATCATATATATCCAGAATATACATGTATTTATAATATTACATAATCATTTAGAGGTATGAAATGAAATGCACCATTCATGGAGACGGTAAGCCGTACGTATGCATGAATGCTACTTTAATTTCTATGTCAAATTAATGGAATTAAAACTAAATGAGATATATGTATATTTTAATTCAATAATTATATTCATAATTTAGATCTAACATACATCATATATATAAATTATATATATGTACTTATAATAGTACATTACATTTGGGGATAAGAAATGAAATGCACCGTTCATGGAGACGGTAAGTCGTACGTACGCATAAACGCTACATTCATTTCTATCTCATACTTTAATGGAATATAATAATAATGATATAAATATATATTATTATTCCAGTATAACGTCATATATAATAACTTTAAATCCATCCTTTATACATCCCACATATGGCATTAAAGAATCATATAACTTTGAGGGGGTGGTAGTCCGCACTTCCTAAAATGAAGATATCGCGTATACCCAAAATGGAAGCCATAAAGGTATGACATAAATGAAAAATAAAGAAGCTTAAGGAAACAATAAACATATTATATATCATATATAAACATAGTGACATCTTAATGGCCACCATTGAAGGTGTTAGAAGAATATTGAACAATCATCGTTTCATGAGGCAAAAATTCTCCATCCAGAAAAACAGTATGTCCATTAACCATTTTGTGTAGGTTTGTGTAAGTGTAGCTCGAATTCTTCTTATAAAAACATCCTAGTATATTGAAGATACAATATTTGTTACAAAATAAATGAATAAAAAGAGTTTAGGGTCATAGAAGCAAAATAAAACAAAAGAACACAAGAGAAAACACTACCTTTAAATCGGGTAACTCTTTTTTATTTGAGATCAAAGGCATCCTTGAGAAGACATCTGCCCAAAGTGAGGCTTCAAGGAGTAATAGAGGGATGTGGAGAGACAAAATTGGCCGGGTTTGGATGATACAAAGGCTTTGGATGTGTGGGTAAGGTGGTAGAGGTGGGGGCCTTTTATAAGAGGAGAGGAGGGGCACTCTTGGAAAGTAAAGAAATGTTACTTTATTTTAAAATGAGTTTCGAATTTAAAAGGTCCCATATTGATATAATTCGAGGATAAGGTGATAAGGGTTCGAAATATACCCATACAATAGGTTTTTTACAAGTTTAGGTCTTAGATTTTACATTATCGTTTCATTTAATTTAAATCGTTAAATAATGAGGTAATCGCTGGATCATCATGGTGTCATAAATAATTTAATTAATTTAATGTCTAAAAATTATATAAAAAAAATATCATTATGTAGGGAATAGTATTATATTTCTAATGATTATTTATTGTAAAAAATATGACTTGTATAACCCCACTTAAAAATTGTTTTAGTAAAAGAACTCATGTTTGTGACATTTTTACTTTGACATTAAATAAAAAGATATTAATGTCATTTTCTTTCCAAAGTATCTCCATGGGGTCCCCAAGTTGACCCATGGATTTTCTTGGTCGGCCATGACACATCCAATAAGGGTAGGACATGTGTAAAGTTCATTTCATATTATTAAAACATTATTCATACCTTAAATTAAACTAATTACCTCTAATCGCGATTAAAAACTTAAATGTTACTATTCACCCAAAAAAATTATTTTATTCCCATTGAACCACATTTTACTTCTTAATGACAACCATGTATGTCGGATTTTTGAAATTCAAAACACAGAGGTGGTAAATTTTCATTTAGACGAAAAATTAGTTTTTTAAGCACCACTTAGTGGTTTCACTATTCATCAAAATTGAAGTTTTTCAGAAAATTATCAAATCATCACCTTAAGCTATATTTGATATTCCAAATTCAAAAATGAAGTGTATTTTACAAAATTAAAAACATATAAGTTGCATTAATTAATTTAATAATTAATTATTGCTGTCAGAGCAAATAGCGTGTTTTTATGAAACAATAAGTATCAAAAGATTGACACTTGTTTAAGTCCGATTTCAAAGTGAAATTAATTCCAACAACCAATATTGGATTAAATGGAAAAAATATATTCTAATTGAAGTTTAAAACAAATTAAAAAGGTAATATAATCATATAAATAAATTATATTAGAAAGAGGTTTTGAATTAAAATACAACATTTTCACTCTTCATTAAAAATGAACTTTTCGGAAAAATACCAAAAATTTACACAAAGTAAATTTTGATGTCCCGAATCTAAAGAAGAGTTTTTTTTGATCCAATAGAATTTATAAGTTTTACCAAAACTATATTTAATTACGGTACTCCATCAAATGGAGATAAGTGTACCTTTAGTGAAATTTAGAGTATATATGCCTAAAATTGAATTCTTTACATATTTTAAGACTTTATCTTTTATTGGATAAATGTAAAAACATTTAAAAAACATATATAATCATATTTTAGTTATTTATATCCATTCCGGCTAATACAAC
This sequence comes from Viscum album, assembly GCA_963277665.1. Classification (NCBI taxonomy): domain Eukaryota; kingdom Viridiplantae; phylum Streptophyta; class Magnoliopsida; order Santalales; family Viscaceae; genus Viscum; species Viscum album. Next base: position 261,671,440 of record OY728122.1, on the reverse strand, counting down.
GGCTATGTGTTAACTACCATTTAAAATAACATTATTTTATTACTAGTGTGCAACGTAAGATTTCAAAGAAACTCGTTGTTGCGTATCGGGTACACTATCGAACATAGCTACCCATTTAAAGTAAAATTAATATCCAATTCTCAAATATTAATAAATATGATAATTTATTATTCTTTATTTACCTGGGATGTTACATCCTTCCCCCATTTTGGGAATTGCATCCTCGCAATTTTATTGACTTTCAAAATAAGTGGTGGTATTTATCCCTCATAGAATTTTCAGATTCACATGTTTCCTCGTCAATCATGTGGTTTTTCCACAAAACCTTTACCTTATGAATCACCTTATTCCGTAAAACTTTCTCCATGTGGTCAAGAATCCGGACCAGTTGTTCCTCATAAGATAAGTTCTCTTCCAGTTGAACTACCTATGGAATCAAAACATGAGATGGATCTGGCATGTACCTCCTTAACATTGAATCTTGAAAAACATTATGTACCTGAGATAAACTCAGAGGTAAAGCCACTCAGTAAGAAACTGATCCAACTCTCTCCAAAATTTCATATGGTCCAATGAACCTTGTACTCAACTTTCCTTTCTTACCAAATCGCATCACACTTTTCCAAAGTGAAACTTTGAGAAAAACAAGAGCACCAACCTTGAAAGATAGATCCTTCCTCCGGTTATCCATATAACTTTTCTATCTGCTCTGATCTGTTCTCATGTGTTTCTGAATCAACTAAACTGTTTCTTCCCACTCTTCTATCAATTATGGTCCCATCAAATTCCATATACCCACTTTATCCCAGAAAGCTGGAGTTCGACACTGCTTCCCATATAATTCCGCAAACGGTTCCATCTGTATACTAGAATGAAAACTGTTATTATATGAAAACTCAACCAAAGAAAGATTTTGGTCCCAACTTCCCTGATAATCCATAGAACAAGCTCGTAGTATATCATCCAAGGTCTTAATTGTTCGTTCTAACTGCCCATCTTATTGCGGATGAAAAGCTGTACTAAAATTTAATTCAGTACCCAACGACTGCTGAAGGCCTTTCCAAAAGTTAGAAGTAAACCCGAGATCACGATCGGACACAATGGAGAGGGGACCTCCATGTAACCTGACTATCTCTTTAATATACAATCGATAAAGTTGATCTAGAGAGAAAGTACTTCGAATATGAAGGAAATGAGCTGATTTAGTCAAGAGATCAACAATAACCTAGATTGCATTATTACCTCGAGATTTCTTCAGTAATCCCACAATGAAGACCATGGATATATTCTCCAATTTCCACTCTGGTATTGCTAAAGTCTGAAGCATCCCTTTCGGTAACTTCCACTCTACTTTAACCTACTGACAATTCAAACACTTCACAGTAAAATTAGCAATATCTCTTTTCATTCCATTCCACCAGTAATACTCCCATATATCTCTGTATATCTTAGTACTTCCAGGATGAACTGAAAACGGGGAACTATGAGCCTTAAATTACAACTCACCTTTCAACTGTGAATCACAAGGCACACACAATCTCTTCCCAAACCTCAAAACACAATCATTATGAATGTTGAATTTAGGCGACTTTCCCTTCTCAACCAGCTCTACCTTTTTCTGCAACTCATTGTCTTGCTTCTGTGCTTGCTTAATTCTGTCTGATAGAGAAGATTTCACTGATACCTGAAACAAAACAGAAGGACGTCCTGCACCAACAACTTCTTTGCCAATTTTCATCAAATCCCTAACCAAAGGATCACGTTCCAAACACAACATTGTTAATGATGCATTACATTTTCGACTCAAAGCATCAACCACTTTATTTTATTTTTCTGGATGGTAATGAATTGTATAATTATAATACTTGATTAATTATATCCATCTCCTCTGTGTCATGTTCAATTCTATCTCAGTGAATATAAACTTTATACTTTTTTGATCAGTATATATTTCACACTTTACTCCATAAAAATGATACCTCCAAATTTTTAGAGCAAAAACTACAGCAGCTAATTCCAAATCATTGGGAGGGTAATTTACCTCATGAGTTTTCAACTAACGTGAAGCATAAGCAATTACCTGATCATTCTACATAAGGACGCAATCAAGTCCTTTCAATGAATCATTATTGAATATAATAAACCCACCATTCATGGAAGGAAGTTCCAAAACTGGAGAATTCACCAATCTTCTTTTCAACTCCTGAAAACAATCATCACATTCTTTTGTTCAGAGAAACTTAACACACTTCCGAGTTAGCTTAGTCATTGGACTAGATAACAGTGAAAAATTTCTAACAAACCTTCAGTAATAGCTTTCCAAACAAAAGAAACTACGAATCTCAGTTACATTTGTGGGTCTTGGCCATTCTTCAAAAACTTTTGTTTAGCATGATCAACAGTTATGCCATCTTTTGAAACAGCGTGACCAAGGAAATAAATTTGTTGCAACCAAAACTCAGACTTGCTGAATTTCACATACAATTTCTTTTCTTTTAAGGTTTGAAAAATAACCCTTAAATGACTTTCATGATCCTATTTACTTTTATAAAACACCAAAATATCGTCAGTAAACACAAACACGATTTATCACCTGAGTCAACAAAGCCATCAATGCAACAAACTGTTCAATTCTGATTCTGACCATCTGAGGATGCTAATTTAGAAGTTCATTATGATCTGTATACCTTCCTAGAAGAACTTCCATGTTTTCTCTTTGAAAACCCATTCTAAACACATAAATATATTAGGAGAAGAAACATGGTAATCTGTAAATTCTATACCAATTAAACATGACCATAACAAAAATATTTTTGGATAATCATTTAATATAATTCTAACTCCTAATGTTATCTAAACCGACCTCTAATACCAATTATAAGGCCCTAGCCTTAAACCTTACCTAATATTGGATTAAATGAATATTTCACATTGAGGATATTTTCAGGTTTAGAGTTTTAGAGAATTGGGACATAACTATTACATCTCACAAGATTACAATGTATAAACTTCTACTATGTTTCCATAAAATAAATACTCTTAAAGTGAAACATGTCTAGTTCCATGTTTTAGGTAGCATGACTTTCCCTTGATCCCATCCTTGACCCTATTCCACCTTAAGTCCAGTGGAAATCATTTCAAAACCTAGGGGTGAGCATAAAAAGCTCAGTAATGGATACACAATGAATGAAAACTGTTAGTTTTTCAAAACAACAAGTAAACCATACATACTTTATCAATGTAATACTTTTCACCTTTATAAATTAGTAAAAACGCTTTATTGAATAAAAGTTAATTACATACCATTTTTAACCAAAATATTACCATAAAACCCATATTATGATCACATAACACATAAAGGTAACTTGGGACATAAACATACTTAAATGGAATAATCCTACGGTCGACTTCCACACATATCACTTAATGGAATAGCCATACGGCCGAATTCCATATCCAATGCATTGGAGGTTATAACGTAACCACCCTTCCTGGTATTCACAGCACCACCTGTCATATGGTTTATCACGTAACCACCCGTCAAATGACCAAGTACCATTATAAAAATCATAAGACATAAAACAAATATAATGGAAAGAATACATTTCCACACTTTGATCACAATATATCACTTAAAAATATTGACATAGAAAATCCATTATAAAAAACATTTCCAATACCAAAATACATAAAAGAGTATATGGTATTTATTTCATTTTAAAAACATTACGGCTTGTTGAGGAAGCCAAAGACCAAATAATACTCGTGGCGGTGGAAATGGACATTGTCACCACGTACGTTAAAAGAAACATTCCTTTTTGTCATTTTGTAAAACGCTTCGTAGAAAAATATTCCTTTTGTATAAAAGTAAAAGTCAAAGGGGTTTATACACCGTATAAAAGAATGTTGTGTATAAAACGATATATGCCTCAATGAAAGCAGATTGAGATGAAGTCCCTTACAAAGATACTTTTTAAATAAAATAGACCTATTATGTGTATTCACTATAAGTAAACATAAATAAAGTACAAATAAAATATTGGACATAATAATATCATGACCTAATTTGAATGTAGGAGATTAACCCAATGAACGAAAATTGGGTTAAGAAGTTCCCTTACCTCGGGTCCGACTTGACTCGATCATTCTTTAACGTCCTGAATAATAAACTTGAGTTAATTTATAATTTCTTAAGAACCTTTTTCAAGTTCATTATTACTTTTATATCACTTATTACCATGTTATAAGCATTATGTAATCATTTATGTGAATAATTTTTGTTTTGTCGATATTTGGTTCTTAAGTCAAAAGTGGACTTCTTACAATTACATGTTGTTCATGTGGTCAAAGGTTCATTATATCCAGAATGATATTCAAGATTTGTATATCATATATATCATATATATCCATCATGTACATGTATTTATAATATGAAATAATCATTTAGAGGTAATAAATGAAATGCACCGTTCATGTAGACGGTAAGCCGTACGTATGCATGAACGCTACATTCATTTCTATGTCATATTAATTGAATTAAAACAAAATGAGAGATATGTATATTTTAATTCCAGTATTATATTCATTATTTATATGTAACATACATCATATATATCCATTATATATATGTACATATAATAGTACATTACATTTGGGGATAAGAAACGAAATGCACAGTTCATGGAGACGGTAAGCCATACGTACGCATGAACGCTACTTTAATTTCTATCTCATACATTAATGGAATTAAATAATAATTATATAAAGGTATATTATAATTCCTGTATAACATCATATATAATAACTTTAAATCCATCCTTTATACGTCCCACATATGGCATTAACGAATCAAATCACTTTGAGGGGGCAGTAGTCCGCAGTTCCTAAAATGAAGATATCGCGTATACCCATAATGGAATCCATAAAGGTATGCCATTAATGAAAAATACATAAGCTTTAGGACAACATAAAAATATTATATATCATATATAAATATAGTGACATCCTAATGGCCCCCTTTGAAGGTGTTAGAAAAATATTGAACAATCATCGTTTCGGGAGGCAAAAATTCGCCATCCACAGAAATAGTGTGTTCATTAACCATTAGATGTAGGTTTGTGTAAGTATAGATTGAATTATTCTTATAAGAACATCCTAGTATATTTAAGATACTGTATTTGTTACAAAAGAAATTAATAAAAAGATTTTAGGGGGTTGTAGAAGCAAAATAAAACAAAATAACACAAGCGAAAACACTACTTTTAAATCGGGTAACTCTTTCTGATTTGAGATCAAAGGCTTCCTTGGGAAGACTTATGCCCAATGTGAGGCTTCAAGGAGTAATAGAGGGATGTGGAGAGACAAAATGGGCAGGGTTTGGCCGAGCCAAATGGTTTGGAAGTGTGGAAAAGGTGGTAGAGGTGGGGGCCTTTTATAAGAGGAGTGGAGGGGCACTCTTGGAAAGTAAAGAAATGTTACTTTATTTTAAAAAGTGTTTCGGATTTAAAAGGTCCCAAATTTTTATAATTATAGGATAAGGTGATAAGGGTTATAAATATACACATCCAATAGGTTTTTGACTAGTGTACGTACCAGATTTAACATTATTCTTTCATTTTATTTAAATCGTTAAATAATGTGGTAATTACTGCATCATCATGGTGTCATAAATAATTTAATTTATTTAATGTCTAAAAATTATAAAAACAAATATCATGATGTAGGAAATACTGTTATCTTTCTAATGAATATTTATTGTAAAAAATATGACTTGTATAACCCCACTTAAAAATTGTTTTATTAAAACAACTCATTTTTGTGACATTTTTACTTTAACATTAAATAAAAAGATATTAATGTCATTTTCCTTCCAAATTGGCTCCATGGGGTCCCCAAGTTGACACATGGATTTTATGGGTCTTTCATGACACATCAAATAAGTGTAGGACATGTGTCAAGTTCATTTCATATTATTAATACATTATTCTTACCTTAAATTACACTAATTACCTCTAACCGCGATTGAAAACTTACAAGTTACTATTGACCAAAAAATAATCATAGTCCCATTGAACAAAATTTTACTTATTAATGAAAACCATGTATGTCATATTTTTTAAATTAAAAACATAGAGGTGGTAAAATTTCATTTAAACGAATAATCTATTTTTTAAGTACCACTCAGTGGTTTCACTATTCATCAACAATTGAAGTTTTTCAGAAAATTACCAAAACTTCACCCTAAGCTATATTTGATATTCTGAATTAAAAAATAGAGTCTATTTTACAAAATTCCAAACATATAAGTTGCATTAATTAATTTAATAATTAATTACCATTGTTAGAGAAAATAGCGTGTTTTTATGAAACAATAAGTATCAAAAGATTGACACTATTTTAAGTCCGATTTCGAAGTGAAATTAATTTCAACGTCCACTATTGGATTAAATGGTAAAAATATATTATAATTTAACTTTAAAACAAATTCATAATATAATCTAATCATATAAATAAATTATATCATAAAGATTTTCTGAATTAAAATACAACATTTTTTACTATTCATTAAAAATTGAACTTTTTTGGAAAAATACCAAAAATTTACACAAATAAATTTTGATGTCCCGAATTTAAATAAGAGTTTTATTTGGTCCAATATAATGTATAAGAGTGACCAAAACTATATTTAATGACGGTTCGCCATCAAAAGGCGATAAGTGGACCTTTAGTTAAAATTAGAGTATATATGCCTAAAATTGAATTTTTCCTGTATTTTAAGACTTTATATTTTATTGGATAAATGTAAAAACATTTAAAAAACATATATAATCATATTTTAGTTATTTATATCCATTATTTCCAACACAACTACTATGTGTTAACTACCATTTAAAATAATAATATTTTATTAGTAGTGTGCAACGTAAGATTTCAAAGAAACTCTTTGTTGCGTTTCCGGTACACTATCGAACATAGCAACCCCTTTAAAGTAAAATTAATATTCAATTCTAAAATATTAATAAATATGAAAATGTATTATTCTTTATTTACTTGGGATGTTACATTTATTATTGACAAATTTATAGGTATCATTGATATTTTTTCCACTATCCATAATTAAAACATAGGATGAATCATTTTTTTATGTTCCAATATCAAATTAGTTCACAGAGATTATTCGTGGTGAAGGGATTACTAACCAATCACAGGTATAGGCTGGTCCATTCTATGCATTCATATTATGTGTGTGTGTGTGCGTGTGAACATGTGAGGGTTATACAATGAGGTAAAATGGTTATGAAATATTCTAGGATTTTTTTCACAAATAGATGATATTTATGGAATTCAAATAATTTAGTTAACATCATCAATTATTTTTTATTATATAAAAAATTTACAAAATTTTGTATTATTGTAAGGTGTTGTATGGGTTTTCTTGATGATCTATTAAGACTATACACACCATATTAATTGGAAATATGGTGTGATATAACATAATAAATATCATAATCATTGTTAGATAATGTTGTTTCATTTCCCTAATAGTGCATCATCATACTTTCACGTCAATTTTGGTTAGATCATGATGATATCTCGTAGTGTTTTTGGTATGATTTAACATTTTTGACAGTGGCTTTAGATGTTCTTCAGTTTCATTTACATTTATTTAATACATTTTCACTTCATATTGGATTTTAATGTTTAATTGTGCTTTTTGAGTGATATTATTATTGTTAATCTTGCATTATTAAGTATGTTCTATTTTTTATGATTTGGTTATGTTAGTTCTCTATGAAAAATAATGACCCCAAATTCAATAAATTCCAACTTAATTCATTCAACATATTTGTACCTTTGTAATATCAAAAATGGTTATTACCTCCATCACATAATTCCATTACTATGGGAGAGTGGTGGGATGTTATAAATTTTGGTTAATTGTGTACTTTGTATTTCATTATTATGATCCTTCTCAAAATAACCATCTTTTATTTCTGTTAGAAAAACATCAACCATTGATAATTTTTTTTATCATGGATATATAATTTCCAAAAAAATATAATGATGATTGAACAAACATAAAAACAATCCATAATTTTCAATTTTGTTTTATAACATTAATTGATGGAAATTTTGAGATGATAACATCGATAATATAATTGTTGGTTTCAAGGATTTTATTGTTCATAGTTTTCTTCAATTATTTCATTATCTAAGTCATATGTTATATATTTTGGAATTTTTTTACTGTTAAATTTGATGTAATGAGTTGAGTTGATTTTTTTCTGTAATTTTCCATGGATTTGATGAGTGATATTTTACATGTTTAAATACTTAGTACATTCGATTCTAGTTTCCTATCCTAAGATTATATGTTTCATTACTCGAGGGTGAAACTCATATCTAGTGAGGATAAGCTGTGATGTGAGGATATAAATGTTTTTAGATGAGATATAGTATGGCGTTTAGAGATATTCATAACTAATTTATAGGGGTATATATAGAAATAGTTTTTTAATACTTATATTATAGTGGTTTAGCGGAACTTTATAGTAAACATATATTTTGGGCTCCTTGTGAATTATAATGGATCCCAAAATTAACAAAGATAATTTATAAAAAAGGTCTTATTTATGTTCCCCAAGTGAAACCAATAATTATCATTAATAATTTCTATATCATAATCAATACATATGAATATAAAAACAAAATACAAATAACTTATGGTTTAGTGAAATTGAGGGATAGTTACATAGGCAACTTATTTTTCAAAATATTTAATCAATTATTCAAAATTAGAACCATAGTATTCCTCCTCCATGACGTCTCAATATTTATACACCTTATCTTAAAATCCGTAAGGGAATCAGAAAAAATGGAGACCTTAGTCACTCATCATTAGAAATGTTATCTATAATATCATCAAGGGAATGGTAATCATAATTTTTCAAAATATGTGAAGGTAATTTTCATATTTATTGGAAAATGGAATGATTTTTTTCATCCATAAATAATTAATATAGGACATATAAACTCAAATGAATAATCATATACCATGGAAAAATAATATGGAATCATGTGATAATAAGCATGATCCATAGAGAATAATCATGAAAATATGCCATGGATATGTAACATGGGTATGAAATATACAATTACATTGAACTTTTTAAATATATATATATATATATATATTATAATTTGGAATAATATTATATCATATTGTGTCCCAAAAATACAAGTGAACAATTCATCCAACAAAATGTGCCAAAGACCTAATTGTGAAAAAATCTTCTCAAATTTTGTTCATAAATAAAAAAATATGAACAGAGCTTCCTACTTTACATTCATGTGGAAAGCATGTCAAAAATGTTTCTGGTTTATTGTTGACACATCAATCTTCTAAAAATAGTTATTTGATGTATGATCACCTAAAAAACATCTAAAAAATTCTTCCCCCAAAATATTTTTATGGAAATATGTTGAAAATAATTCCTTAATAAAATTCATCATTCATTTATTTATAATAAAGGATATGAAATAATAACCCATGCATTGTATCATGATTTATAATGAAAATTTTCAATCATCCATTAATATATCTTCCACATTAAATCGATCAATAATGATTTCATAAATAATCCATCAAAATGAAAATGTTATTCCAAAAATTTCGATATGGTATCTTGAAAATTCCCCTTAATAATTTAAATGTTTGATTCAAAAAATTCAGTCACATGAAACTATAATTTCACAAGAACATATATATTTTGTTTTTAAATAAATAATAACCATGTATATAACGTATTTATATATATTAATAAAAACTGAAGTGAAATGATTAATTATTTAATAGAATTTTTTTATTTTTCATAGAATAGATGAAGCCACGTTCACATTTAAGAAATAATTATCAAAAAGCTAATAAGAAAATAAATTCAAATATCACAATATTCATTAATATTATACATTTATGGAGACTTGAATAAAACATATGTATTTAAAAAAAATATGTGAAACTTTTATAAAATAAATTACTTTATGAAAATAATCATTAATAATGGATCTTTGAAAAAATATAGAGAATATTTAAATAGGTGATCGAAAAAATTATTGAATACATGAAATTTTAAAATTTTTCACCATTAAATAATCCATTAATATTTATAATTTATTTATAAAGGTAATTTTGAATAGAAGGAGAACCCCTTGATTTTATATAGACATAAAATGTTTTTAATAATTAAAAATATCTGGTATGAAATGTTACACCATAAAAAAAAGTTGCAAACATTCCATTAAAAATTAATAATTTAATATTAAGTGGTTTCATAAGTAATTAGATATTTTGATTTCAATGTAAATTGGGAAATAATTTTGAATAATATTTGACAAATAATTAGAGAATAAAACTAATTTAATTGATATGATGTATATTCTACTAAAAAAGTTACACCATTATGAAAATTAAAATAATCTAGAAACCACATTTTAATTAATAAAATTATTTTCCTCAATGAGAAAATATTCCATATATAGAAATACACATTACACTATCTAATAATTAATATGATTTATTTTCTATATTTCATAAAATACATCCCAATGAAAATTATAGATATATATTTTTAGAGAATTTGGGATCATGTTACATTATAGATTTCATATTTTCATGGTTTACATTTATCAAAAAAAATGTTATTTACAATGTCACAACATCTTCATTTAGGGAAACTCAAATAATTGGATTACTTACTTTAATACCAATCATAATGTTCCTTATTCCCATTAAAATTAATTTAAAAACGTTGTATTAGAGAAAAATCCTCATTGTGGGAAATATAAGGAATGAAATTCATTAGTATATTTATAAACAGGTAAAATCTATAAAAAAATATTCCATTTCATAATTAATATTTAACCATAATTCTCATTACACATTACAATTAAATATCATATTTTATAAATACATTTCCAAAAATATTTCAAATTAAATTATAATATATTTATAATGAAAAAAATTACTTCTATTAAAATCATAAATTTTAAGAATACATTTACTTTATGATCATTCCTTACACACTTTTTAAAAACTAATATAACTATTACAAAACAACAATTGCACATTTTATTACATTTGGTGAGGATATCCTTCTTATTAAAAATAATTGAAATTATATCATGTATGTGACATGGTAATTATTTCTTTGAATTTACCATTATAATTTAAACCTCATCACTATATAATTACAATATATCTTAAAAGTAACATATTATCTATAAATTAATTCACTTTACCTCTTGCACTGTACAGATATAATGGGTATAACCATAATAACATCTATAATGGGATGGAAATTAATTTGTATATAATTTAATGGAAAAATTTCATGATATAAACCCACATAACTTTTACAATAACCATTAAAAAACTGAATTTATATATAATCTAATAAGTAATAACACTTTTTTACCTAATAAATATGAGAATAAAACTCCATTTTCAGAGATTATTTTTTTAAGACAAAAATATTTCAGAAATTCAGAAACATATATTATAACAATATAATAATGAAATATTATAATTAATCCATTATTAAAAATAAATCCCATTATTGGGGGAAATAGGATCATTATATAATCTTTACAATAGTGATTTTTTAAAAATATTAGTAATGACTTTCATAAACAACTCATTTAGATTACATTGAAATGATTAATTTTTAAAACATTGAATGAAATTAAAATTATCTAAGAATTACATATAAATATTTTGATACATTAATATTAAAATTATTTAATATTTTTAATAGAATAATGGAATGGATGAAAATTAGTTTTATGGAAATCATTAAATGATTATTTTTTATTAATATTCATTTACCACAAGTCCCCGCCCATTTTTCATATGAATGCATTCAATAAAAATAAATATATATTTGTATTTTAATTTTTTATGAAAAATTAGGAATTTTATTTTCATTATATTTAATATTATTATTTCTTATGTTACAATGTTTTAATTAGTTACTAAAATATTTATGTTTATGTTGGGTGTTCTTTTTAAAAATCCAAAATTAATTCTCTATGATATTATGGTAATTGGGATCATTTTTCCCTGAGATATATCATTGAGATAAATATATACAAATAATCGTTAAAAATTATATACAACTTTATATCTATACAACACATATATAAAAAATTAATCATGTTTCATGGTGGTGGTTGTGGTCCTCTTATAACACCAATGACAATATAATTTTCTGACGGATAAAAATATATGAATTTTATGTTTTATAATTTCCATAATGTTCATAATTATTTCATAAATATCATATATATACATATGATAAATCATTTAAACTAAACATTTTAGGTTGTTTTGAAATATAATTTTCATAGCATTATTGATTTTTTAGTCCACACCAATGAACGATCAATGATTTTGATTCTCAAAAGAAAAAAAAATGAATGTCTATTGGTTGTACCCAAAACATGATAAATTTTTTGTATATGTATGTACATATTTCTATATATTATTATGTTAATAGATTATTTAAAATATGTGGAATAGGAAGAAATGATGAAAACGCTCAACTAAGTGTAATAACCCATCATTGTGAAACATATATTTGAATACACATTAACAGTTATAGGATGATGTTTTATTGTGAAGAAAAAATATATGAAAAGAATAGGAATGTTTGGAATGTATTTTCATTGTTAATTTTGTATCTAAATGTCGAAATATTCCTATAGAATAGAGGATAGTTATTTCCATTTTACTTGAATGGTTGGAATAAATATATTAAATAAAATAAATTTAAATATATAATACATTTATGACACATGTAAAATTGAACAATTTTTTATTATAATAGAATTTAACTAGAAAAATATCGAAATAAATTAAATAAATATAATTTCAGACTTAATTTATTACTTTTTAAACATTTCTGTAAGTTTAAGAACCTTGTTAACCCGCTATTACATTAACAGATGTCAAAAAAATTCCATTACTTATGGGTCTTGAATCTAATTAAATTAATTGAAAAGGTAAACACATTACCATTCATGTTATTATGGATGATTTATTTCCCATTTGAGATAATTCAATATTTTTATGATATCGTAGTGATTTTAATATAATTTCAGAATACTAAATACCATTTAATGCTATTTTCAAGAATATTCAGAAAAAACATTTTAACCATATCAAAAAATAAACGGGTTGTGAATTTATAAGTATTTATCATTGAATATAATTTATAAATATAAATAAATTATATAAATTTAAAAATTCATTCCTGATGTATTTCATTTAATGTTTTTAGATTAATTTTTATTTTTTATGTAGGTTTTTTGGAAGCATCACATCGATATTTATTAAGTGTTAATGTTAATTACGTTATCAGTAAAATTATAAAACTATTTAATGCATTAAAAAGTTATGTATAGTAATTTCTCTCATGTATATTATTTAAAATAACAATTTTATTTAACTCTATAATATTTGGACATAATAATTGAGGGACTGTGAAATTTATTGATTACACTGAATGTAAAATAGTATAATGATTTTAATCAAAGTAAATTATATAAAAACACATTCCATATATTTGAATATATTATGATATTTTTTGAAATTATAAGGCACAAAATGATTTAATACAATTTTTTTATCGTAATAATAAAAATAAATTAACAAGTTTAATCTTTTTCCTTAGGAATAATTTTTCCTTTGTTACCATTCAAAATAAATTGTTAATATTTATCTCATTTATAAATTGAAATTAATGACTCATTATATTAATTTTAATTTTTATGAGATAATTTCTATAATTGTATAATGCTAAATTTATTAAAATATCTATAAGTAAAACAACTTTTTTAAAGAATACTATTTTTAATAATATAAATAATTTAAATCCAAAATAAAGTATAATATTCTTTATCATAGAATTAGTTTTATTCTGAATAATGGAATTTAAATTATTTTAATTAAATAATTATGTAAAATAAATAAAATATATATTTTAATTTGACTAAAATATAATTAATTATAATATTTTTTTAAACATCAATATCTGTAATTGACAAAAATGAAATAAAATGAGAAAACCACCAATGAGTTATCGATATAAAACATTTAAATGTAGAATTAAAAAATTATTTCCATTTTTTATATTAATATACCGAACAGTTTATAAAATTAAGTAAAATACCTACAATGAAAATCAATTAATTTTATAAAATAATATATAATCTTACAATATAAAATTTATTTATTAAAATTTTAAATGTTGTATCCACAATTAGATGAATAAAAATTTATTTATTAAATATATGATCTACACAACTCATTAATAACATTCTCTATTGTGATTAAAATAATTATTCATAGATGTAACTATAATAAACAAATGAAAAAATTTTTTATGAATGTTTCACTATTTAGATATGATATTTTAAAAAATGGGTTCTTACTTCCTTGGTATTTCCAAGTAGTTTTTATTAATGAATCACCCATTCATATGTGTAATAATGTGGCTAATCTTCTTCATACAAACTATAATAATAGCTATATTATAATAGATCTACATATATAATAATATTTTAATTTTATATCATGTCTTGTTTTCGGATCAGAATTCTATGGGGTATATGCAATTAGATATACTTTAGGTTTAGAACATTATTTTTTTGTGTTACATTCTACCCTACATAAAAAATTTCTTCCCCATATTTTAAATTTTAAAAAATTAAAATAATTTTTTCATAACATAGTAAAATACAGTATATTTTTATATTCCTGCAAATTAATATATATTTCAAGATAATGAACATTATTAATTTATAAAATAATGTACCTATAAAAGAATCATACATAGAGATGAGTTTCTAAAAGCCTATATATTCAATTCAATGTTACATTATCACATCTTAGTCAAATGATTTGATAAATTATTTTAATTTAGTGAGGGATAATTTTAAAATATATAAATATATATATGAATATATTAAAAATCATAATATGAATTTCAACCTTCAGTTGTTCCTAGATCATATTTTCTTTCAATGATTTCCTTTATTCCAATAGATGAATATTGAAGATGAATTTTTCCTTCCTAGAGCACTAAAATAGACATTTAATGGATTATAAGATCCATATAAGTATAACAATTTATTTGTCCTATATGAATATATTGACCATACAAATTTATTACCATGAGTTATGATAATGGACAATATGATGATGTTCTACATTAATCACCAAATCATCAAAAATAATTACCATTGATCGCAAACGTCATTATGAAATTTAAAAAAAATTAATATCATCAATATATTTCTTAAAAAATTTTAATATGAATGATTATAATGAAATTATCATGTAATAAACAACGAAAATCTTTATACTTACCTCATAATAACTTTAAACACTCCTAACATCACAAGCCAAAAATGTATATTCCCAATTATATAATATATTAATCCTTGAAATATATTCTATTAATATCATGAATGACCAAAAAGATTTAATAAATTCATATATTCATTCACGTGTTAATTTAAATATTAATTCCCACTTTAAATCCAATTTTATCCAAAAAAAATTTACATTAAATATATTCTTATGATGTTCAATATATGGTTAACTTCCTCAAAAATTACATTAATCTGTTAATCACAAAACTGATTTTAAATTGAAATTTTTTCTATATGATAAATCATATTTAACCATAAATTCAGATTAATGTTATGATACATTGTTATAATTTCGTCGTCATGAAAGATAATATTAACAATATAGGATTTCATTAACATTCAATATATATCCCAAAAATATAAAAATAGTCATCCTCAAATTACCTTCTAACTATAACAAAATTTATAAATAATGTTTAAATATTCCATAATCATATATTAAAACTACGAAATGACTCCCAATGTACTCAGATCACTAAATTATTCAAAAGTGGTATCTCGGACATTAATAATACGGTTATCCATTTCAACACAACATGTTTTGGAAAATTAACATTTTATTATATATTTTGAATTTATATAATATTTCAGTTGGGTTTCAAATGTTTATATATGGGTTTGCAATGTCTTTGAATAGTGTGTGTAGGTATATGGGTTATGCATGATTGGGTGTAGCTTAGAATTATCTCTAATAGGCTGTATAGGATGGTATTGGGGGTCTCTATGAAGGTCCTTGGTTGGATCATGGTATGGCCACTGTTTTTTAGTTACCTGGAAAAGCAATTCAGGTTAAGAGACATTAGGGAATTTCATGTGAATTTTTGTTGGATGATTTTCCAAATGGTTAAGAACAACAATGCATACCTTATTACTATTTAAATTAGCAACACATGGTTGGTGCCAATTTATTCAAATAATGTTAAACTAATATATAACTCTCTATGTTTATTAAAATATCATGTTCATAGTTGGTATATGGTTTAACAAACTCTGTGGACTAACTATTTGGTGTTCATTAAATCTATGACAATATTCATTTACTCAGATTAATGCCTCATTTCCCTTGTGTTTTGTATCCTTAGTTATCATATTGATCAACTATTCCTCTCTATAAATTTAATGATCCCAACCTGAGATCCACAGACTGGTGCCCCAATCTTGGTGGAAACACTACCTCAAGTGTGCCTCCCCATATGCCAGAGGGAGCCTACTGGCAGGGAGGGTCTATGTAGTCACATGGAGAGACTATACACCCTTCTACTAGAGTAAGACACAATAGTAAAAATATAAATAATGTAAACACTAAAAAACAAAAAAACCCATAAATAAGACATTCCCCACTGGGTAGAACATGACCAACATTATATATGGAATTCCATGATATAGTGAAAATGAAAAAAAACCGAAATGAAGACAAACATCGAAATACCCAAAATGGTCATGACACTAAGTCCAGAACCTCAACCAAGCTCATCCTGAATCCCAACTCAATTCCTATGAACTACGCGATACACCTTTTACTGACCTACAACCATGCAATCTACCACGATACCGAATAGTGGCCTAAGAAGGGTTTGAGTACAACTTAGTAGGCCAACACCAATAGTTTCTACAAAACATTTATCCCATAGATAGGGCATGCAGTGGTAAAAAAACAAAGTAAATGAAACATATTAGAAGTCCAAGATTAATTTTCTCATTTTTAGTTAACATACCAAATAATAAATAATCATTCTATGATACATTAAATATAAATTCATCATTTATATGTGTTCAATGGATTAGGAAATATCAACATTCACAATATATGAGAATAAAACAAGAATTACCTCATTAGGAATTGTAACACAACAAATTTCATTATCCTCAGCTCGATGCCTTATAATGTGTAGATTAAACCATTAGGGGAATTGAATTATCTCCCCTTCCCTAACATGTGCATTATGTGAGTTGAGTTTGGAACCTCAGTCAAAACATGACGTGTTGGTGTAGAACCTCAATTCAAGACCCCACACTACCAAGAAATATGCACATTCATTATTTAATATTCATCACATTCAATAAAAATTAACAACTAATCCTCGAAAAGGGCATTAGATACATAAAAAAATATCAATAGATTAAAATTAACAATATACCACAATCCATTAAGACATTATTAATTTCTAACTGATAACATTAATCCCCATTTCCCATTTCCCATGCTTATCTCACTAAGCCCTGTTATGTATAAAAATAATCCCTAAGAATTTCTACTTTTATCACATAACCCCTTATTAATTAATCCAAACACCCACATAGGTCACCGTCCATCCATGGTATGTTACTAGGACTCCCATTCTCATTCTTCAATCATGATATCATATTCACCTCGGGCATTATGTTCTCACACAACGTCACTACAATTACATATCTAATCTCTATGTCCTGGAACATGGGAACACCCCATGGGTGGAGATAACATAGGTAACATCTTCCTCCATGCATCCCATGGGGATCATGATTGTTCCATTTGGTTTTTTGACACTATAAAAATCTCATCACTATAATGGAACGATGAACTCATCACAAGAGGGTAAGGATAAATACCCTACATGCCCAAATCTCCATCAAACACATGGGATATAAATTTTAGAGATCCTGCCTAGAATCTTCTAATGAACACACTCTCAACCAAGTCATTAGTTACCGATCCAAAACCCTTTTGATTCATTAACCTATATATCTCCAAAAATAGAGGGGTTTAAGATATTCAGATGGAAATCACCCAAAATACAAGACATAAACCGAATAAGAGAGAGAAGGAAGTGAGTAGACTCACCAGATCATCTATTCTCATCCAACAACACACAAAATAGTCATGAATCGAAGGAGATAAATATTTGGATGATCTTGTCCCCTTTTGGTTCATTCCATGGGTTGTAAAGGAGGAGGAGGAAAATCCTGAGTGAACATACAAAACGCTGGAGTGGAAATTTTGTAATTTTCTTAAAAGTTTCATAGTCGCACAATATTCGTACATGGTTTTCCAAACTGTGTGAAAACCATGAGGATGATAATATCCATAATCCCACCTCTAGTAGTGTTTCTTAGGATATCCACATGGTTAGCACTAACTATGCACAGAATGGGTGCCCTACCCAGATCACCCCATTTTTCTGTTTTTTTGTGTCCTGAATACTCAGATCACCCCCTAAGCATCCTTAAGGACATGGATAAGCACTTAATTAACAAAAAAATAAGGGAATAAACTGGATTTTATTTAAAACACTCCCTATGGATAAATAATGGATCTTACAATCTCCCCACCATATAATGGATCATCCTCAGGCCACTTTATCAAGAATCACTGAGATTATAAGAAATGTTTTTTGGACACTTGGCTCATATTTCCAATTCTCAAACCTATGTTTCCTCCTAAAATTTTCCATGCGGCCACTGCAACCAAACCCAAGTCACAACCGTGCCTCACATAACATTCTCACTTTGGTCTGTTACATGAACCAAATGCTCCTCGAAAGGATCATCAACATCAATCCTGTAACGTCCTCGTTCTGGAAGCCACCCAGTGGAACCCCGTACCCAGTTGTTCACATGGACTCAAGCACATTTCCCCAAATTCTAAAGGCTGCAGATTAGCAGGTAGGGCCTTGGGTGTGATAGTGGGGAACCTATTCCCTCATTGGCAGAGTACATAGTGGAAGTAAACAAAACATCAAATAATGGAAGAAGTAAATATCCAACAACAATGAACAGCAAAAGAATAATGAAATAAAAAAATAGAGAAAAAATGTATATAAGAAGTGGTGCATGATACATATATAGGAAAGCAGCCAAATAGGTAACAATGCTGGAAATACAAACATTACCAAAACATGTACAAAATAAAAGATAAATAGCTCCACAGCATCGCAAACCTATGCTTGGTCCCATGCTCTCCTGCTCAAAATCAATCAAGTACCCGAAGTCGAAGGGCGCTTTCCCTTGTCTATAATGGAAAAAACATATTCTACATGGGCCTAAAAGAATGGCCCAAATAGGGTGTGATTCTAAATCTCTGTAGGCAACCACCCGACGATCTGTGCCTAATAGTTTGTGAGCATATGGAAGGTAATAGGATAGTAAGCAGTAAACAGTAATAGTAAACAGTAGGTAGTAAACTGTAAGAAGTAACAGGATGATATGCAACAGTAATCAATCCATATATCAACAAGAAGAAGTGAAGCAAATAGATAAATACAACAGGAACCCCTCTGAGTATTACTCGCAGCCAACCCCTTTGGTCTTATCCAAGATCTACCAACAACCCTCGAGGTCGTGCACTCATCCTAACCCCTCTGGTTTGGTATTACGAAATTTTAAGACACTTTGGGTAATCTCACTCAGTCAATTCCCCTTATAGTCTAGGGTAGTCAGGGATACTCGAAGGAAGATCAAGTGGTATAACCCCCTTATATCCCCATGTTCTAGAACCTCTATGAGTAATCTCACTCGGTCAATTCCTCTTATAGTCCCAACACTATCACAGACTCTGTGAGGATGCTCGCTCGGTCAATTCCTCCTCTAGCCTAGAATGGTTTAAGGAAATACAAACAAGTAAAGACTCTCTGAGGAAGCTCACTGAGTCTACCCTCCTATAGTCTATAATATCCAAGAATCTCTGGGAAGCTCACTCAGTATATCCCCTATAGTCTATAATTTACAAGACTCTCTGAGAAGCTCACTCGGACTATCCCTTATAATCAATAATATTTGAGACTCTTTGGGAAGCTCATTCTGTCTATGACCTATAGTATATAGCACATGGTTCTCATGGTCCCGATCCAGTCAGTTCATAATAATACTATTAAACCAAATCACACCTATAGACCTACTTGGCTAACCAGTCTACAATAACTAGCATGTCATGAATATCATTCCATCCTACAGTCACAATGCAGAAAAAACAGCTGTAACGGTCAAAGCCTAACAAGGCCCAAAGTTCATAAACCGAACAAGGAATTGTAAAATATCCATGCATGACAATTATCCTCAAACATGATCAAATTACTTCTACACAAGAATACAATCATGGAGGGAAAACAATAGGGGAAAAACTGTAACCACGTAATACCCCATTCACGGGTAGTGGTGGAAATTTGCACAGAAAACTCAATGACATCGAACGAAAAGGAACAAAACAAATACCTAGATGCTAAGAGATCAATATACGTGACCCATGGGGATTGATTCTCCTTATAACAATGTAGTTATACGAAAATTCCCAAAACATTCAACCCATGATATCTCGAGAATGAAGGAAAATCATATTATGCAACTCAAGAAGAAGGAAGAGCTCACCATTGTTGTTCCAATACAATCTACGGTGGTTGATTCGGAATCTAGAAGAATGCTCGGGAGCTCGAAGGATGTTCGCGGCTGTACAGATAGTCCCGGTCGATGGACCTAGTGAAGAAGGTGTTTCTGTCGATTAAGCACGACCCCGGTCCGTTTAATGAAAAAAATAAATTACACTGCATGTACTTCTGGGGTAAACAGTGTCTTCTTGCTCTTTTCATACTCTCCTTTAATAGGCATCCACATCGGCCCTACACACCATGTGTGTGGCCCAGACATGGCCAGCACATGGTCTTACACGACATCAAAGTACATGGTGTGTACTTGGGGAAATTTTCAGATTTTTCTCTTTTCCTAAAAAATGACAAGAAAAGGAAAAACATACCTGAAATGAAGATCTAGGTTCTTAAAAACTTCCCCTCTTAATGAAATTCATCCTCGAATTTCCCTAGCGAGGTATAGATGAAGACACCCTGAATAGCTCCGGCCACTGCGATCGTACATCGGCCTCCCTCTCCCATGTCTCGTCCTGTACTCGCCAGTGCTTCCATAGAACCTATACCAGAGGAACAAAGTGGAAATTGAGAACCTTCATAATGAAATCGACAATCCAGATAAAATGCTCCTCAAACGATGCATCCGCTTCGAGATCAACCTCCTCGGGTTGAAATACATGAGACGAATCTGAAAAGTAACGTCAGAGATAAGAGATGTGGAAAATGTCGTCCATATCACGAATCCTCTGAGCTAACTGCAACCGATAGGAAATCGGAACAATTCTCTCCAATACCTCAAATGGATCGACGTACCATGGAGAAATCTTACCTTGTCTCTGAATCCTCCTGTGTCCCAAACTCAGTGTGACATGTAGGAAAACCTGATCCCCGGCCTCGAACTCCAGAGGTCGTCTCTACTGATCAGCATAAGACATCTGTCGAGACTGTGCTATATCCATCCTTTTCAGAATCAACTCTATCTACTCTGATGTATCCTGAACAAGACGATGTCCCTGCAATTCTACCTCTCCTGCCTCTAGGCATCACAAAGGTGATCGACATGGCCAACTATATAAAGCCTCATAAGGTTCCATTTGAATAGTCTCCTTAAAATTATTGTTATAGGAGAACTCCACAGGAGGAATATGCTTCTCCTAAGAACCGCCAAAGCCTAGAATGCATGCTCGGAGAATATCCTCAAGCACCTGGATCGTATGCTTGGACTGTCCATCTATTTGGGGATGGTATGCAGTACTCAAAATTACCTGTGTACCCAATGCCTTTTGAAGCATCTTCTAGAACCAAGAAGTAAAATACGCATCCCTGCTTGAAACAATGGAGTGCGGAACTAAATTCAGATGTACAATCTATCAGATGTACAACCGCCCGAGATCATCAACACTGAAGGTCTCCTTGACCGGTAAGAAGTGAGAAACCTTCGTAAGCCTTTAGAATAAAACCCAAACCAAATAATTCCCTCAAGGTGACCTTGGAAACCCGGTCACAAAGTCCATCATGACATCGTCCCACTTCCACTCGCTAATGGGTAACTACTGTAAATGACATGCCGGTTGCTAATGCTCCTATTTAACCTACTGACAAGTAGAAAATCTCATAACAAAACTAGAAAAATCCCTCTTCATACCTGGCCAACAATACTAATGGTGTATATCATGATACATCTTGGTAACACCAGGATGAACATCCCAAATTGATGAATGAAAATCCCACAACAGTTACTCGCGTATGTCTACTGGCACCCATTTGCATCATTGGAAATGCAAGATCTCATCCTCTCCCACTGTCCATCTAGGAAGTGGTTTTTCTCCTAACACACTCTCCTTCAGGACTAAGCCTTCAGGTTCTGATAGCTGCCTCATCCATACCCGATCAAGAAGGTTAGAGGTAACATCTACAGATGAAAGAAAATTCTGCACCTATTTTTCGTGCACCTCCAAATGCATCTCATGGAATAGTTCCATAATCTTCCACTCACTGCTAGCCTCCGGAACTGTCCGAATATGAGTTCTCTGGATCAACTCATCAACCACTACGTTGCACTTTCCCAGAGTATAGGAAAGCTCAATGTTGAAGGAATGAAGATACTCGACCCACCTGTGTTGTCTCAGATTCAGGTCCTACTGGGTGAAGATTTACTTAAGACTCTTGTGTTTGGTGAAAACCAAAAAGTGTTTTCCCAGATGATAATGTCTCCAACAGCATAAGGCATCAACAACAGCTGCCAACTCCAGATCGTGCATAGGGTAATTTCTCTCATGTGGCCTCAATTGACGAGACCCATACGCAACGAATCCATCTCCCTGCATAAGCCCATCTCCCAGTCTGGCACCTAAAGCAACACAGTAGACTGTATAGCTCTTTCTCAGCTCTGGAAAAACTAGTATTGGTGCTGACTTCAACCTCTCCTTCAGCTCCTGAAAGGATGACTCACAAGAATATTACCATAAGAACTTGACACCTTTTTTGGTTAGACCTGTCAGTAGTGCTGCAAGGTGTGAAATGTCCTGTAGAAAATTATTTTAGTATCCTGCCAGCGCTAGAAATCTCTGATCCTCAATGACATTCTTCGGATGCACCTAGGAAACTACAGCTCTCATGTTCTCTAGGTCTACTGATTATCCTGTCTTTGAGATGACGTGACCCATGAAGTGAATATGATCCATCTAAAAGTGGAATTTCGAGAGTTTATCATAAAGATGATGCTCTCTTATTGTACTCAGAATGATCTCAAGATGGGTAGTATGGTTGTGTTGAGTGTGAGAGTACTCCAAGATATCATCCACAAAAACCACCACGAAGGAATCCAAGTATGGATGGAATACTCGGTTCATCAGTGCCCTGAAAACATCTAGCACATTCCTGAGACCGAATGGCATGACCACATACTCGTCGAGACCATATCTTCTCCTGAAGGCTGTCAGAGGTATAACTGATTGTCTAACGCACATCTAATTATAATTAGACCTAAAATAGAGCTTCGAGAACACCTGGGCTCCTCGAAGCTCATCAAAGTGGTCATCAATCCACGAAAAAGGATATCAGTTCATGACTGTCAACTGGTTCAACTTCCAATAATCCACAAAAATCTAAATAGTACCGCTATAATTCATCACAAAAAGGACAGGTGACACCCAAGAATAAGTACTAGTTTGGATGATTCCATTTTCTTGTAACTCCTCATACTAATTATTGAGCTCCTGCAACTCATGTGTAAGCATCCTATAAGGAGGAATGGACACTGGTGTCGCTCCTGGCACGATCTCAATTGAGATTTCTACCTCATGCTCCGGAGGCAAACCTGAAAAGTCCTCTTAAAATACATGCCTGAAACTATCCACCACTGGAAAAAAGTCTAACTGAGAAGTACCCTAGTCATCCAGGTAAAGACTGGAAAACTAGGCTATAACTCTTCCTAGACCATGATACTTTGGTCCAGCTCTACCCTCCTGGGCATCCTACTAACCTCTATGAAGAAAATATTCACCGTCTGGTGATAAGAAACTCACTCTACGGTGATAGAAGTCGACGACTGCCTAAAATGAAACTAACCAGTCCATCCTAAGAATGAAATCATAGCACATCATCTATAAGACATAGAGTCCCCAAAAGAAGTGACACCCTAAAACCTCAAGAGGACATTCTCTGCACTGACGTACATAAACCGCTCTGGTCCCCAATGGTGTATCTAGAGTCAATGTACTGGTAAAGTAAAAGATACAGAGCCCAAGGCTCTCCAAAATAGAAATAAAGATAAATCTATGCATAACACTAGTATCAAAAAGAGCTGATGAAAAAAATAGGCTACTAAGATCGTACCTCAAACTGTAGATGGTCCAGAATCCTGCTCCTGATGGGTCTACTCTATAGCGAAAGTCTGGCATGTACCGCGGCCCTGCGACCTATGCTGACTACCCTGAGCTGATCCACTATGTTGTCGCTAGTAACGGAGTCACTGACATCCATGGCCATTTCCTCCAACACGTCTCGAATGGTCAGAAGAACTCTAGTTCCTAGACTGATGAAAAACTGGCGATACATCTCTTGTATGTGGGGTCATAGTGGAACCCCTACCACAAGCAGTAGGCGAGAAGATCTGACAAAAACACTGAAGATGACCCATCTTTCCGCATGATCGGCACTCCATCGGGTCTCTCTGGCACTGAGTCCTAGTATGCCAACTCCTACCACACTGGTAGCATACAACCTGGTTACCCGAACATACATTCCACCTACCCTGATCTCCTTGAGAAGACTCCATGTGGCGCTTCCTTCTATCAGTAGGAGGAACAATGACACTGGATGATGAACCACCCCAGCCCACTGCGCTAGAATCTCTCAGATTGTGCTCATTGATCAGCTCCTGGTTGAAAATAGCCGATATCGAAGTCAACCAGATGATATTCACCTGGGAACATATCTCATGCCTGAGACCATCCTCAAATGTCATAGAAATGAACAACTCATCACCTGCTGAAATCGGCATGAAGCATTGTAGCTTGGTAAAACGAGAAGAGTACTCCATAAGAGAAACAGTAACCTGCTCGAGACTCATAAAATCTTGGGCCCAGTCGGCCCTCAAGGTCTCCAGATAAATGTAATTGCAGAAGATGCACCGAAACTCATCCCATGTCATACTCTGCTGGCGCCCTGACTGTGAGATCTCCACCCACCACCTCTTGGCTGTGTCTCAGATCATATAAGTAGCAAGCTTTACCCTTTTCTATGGAGGTATCTCCCTGGGCTCAAAGATCTCCAGTGTGGCCTATAGCCACAACTCTGCAGCCTGGGGTCCTCCATACCATGATAAAGTATATAAGGATGCTGCTGTTGGAAAACTCGTGTCAACTCAGCCATCGACGGGGTTGGAGGCGGTGCTCCCTAAATGGTCTTCATCATATTCAGGAAGTCCTCCCTAAACTGCACATCGGTGCCCGTAACGGGAATAACTTCTGGGACCAAGGCTGGAACAACATGAGGATCTACAGGTGGTATCTGATCGGCCATATCTGGTGTCTGATCACCATCTAGAAACTGACGTACAACTAGAGGACATCTCGGAGGCATATCTCTGAAATATCAAAAGCACACCTTAGATCAGTATTATCAAGGATAGGGAACATAAGAGTTCAAAATGGGAACAGGATAAAGAAACACTCCAATTTACTAAACATGAATTCAAGACATGTATAAAACTACACGGTGTGTTCCTTAAGGCCATACATATGGGCGTGTACTTCTGCCACCTTTGGTCACGTAACACCCCAGAATACACGGCATGTTGTCCCCACACATGGCATGTACTTCATCTCCATTCCCCTATCCGAGTCACATTACATGTCTAACTCACATGGTCCTCTTAACCCTAGACTATACAGAATGTTCACGAATGACACGGCGTGTACTAGACAATGTTTTCGCGACTCGTGTTGTTAGATACACGGCAGGCTACCCAGATGACTGTTACACGGCGTGATATGATCAAATCATGGCGTGTATAGGAGAGATAACAATATCCAATGTTGTTCGTGACATAGTCGGGTATCTGGAAAAAGACTAAATGTCATGTTTGTACCCAACATGGCGTGTAATACATGATCTCCCCCGACCCATGTTGTTCGTGACATGGTCGGGTACACGGATCCCTACTACACGACGTGTAACTACTGTACACGGCGTGTTTCTGAAAACTTTTTCACCACCCTGTGTTTCTGCTCACATAGTCAGTGACACGGTTTAAAACTACACGGTGTGTATTCAAGTACATGCCGCGTATTCTAGGTTTTTTCAAGTAGTAACTCAGAAACTGCATCGAAGACCAGAAAACACTGAAAAACAAACATGAAATTGACAAATTCTGATCCGTGAGGGCCCATACTCCCCGTAAACCAAATCTTGGCATCTACTACATATCATATTCAATGGAAACAAGTCAATGATACAAAAAGTTAAGATTTATTATGCCTGATAACACCTCAAGAACCAAAATTTGGAATTCAATAAAGTAAGGCACAATACAAACAATTCCACTATCAAACTGCAGGGACTCTATCAAAGCATCTATCACAACAAATTTCATAATCTAAATAATTTTTATCACAACAAAATGATATCTCTAATGCACCCAAGATGGAATAGAAAGAATGGGTGGAATGTTACTTCTAACAAGTGCATATATGATGGATGAGATATCATACCCTTATCTCATCGGGTTGCGACAGAAATAGAACAACAATAGAGAAAACAATAACAACACAAATTATGTGAGTCACTCAAGGTGAAATCATATCAGGTGTAAAATATCAAAACCAGAAAACAACAATAAACGAGGTAGATTGGACTTTCCTTGTACATGGGTTAGCTACTCCCAATCCCAACTTATTACCACGTACCGAATCCGTCCAATCCCTGGCTAGAGGCTCCAAATAGTAAATCAAGAGAAAATAACACCTCTGATACCACTTTGTAACATCACAGTTCTGGAAGCCACCCAGAGGCGCCCCATACCCGGTTGGTCACATGGCCTCAAGGGAATTTCCCCAAATGCCAGAGGCTGCCGACTATCAGCGAGGGCCTTGGGTGTGATAATGGGGAAACTATGCCCTCATTGGCAGAGTACATAGCGGACATAAAAAAAACATACAATTATAGAAGAAGTAAATGTCCAAAAATAATGAACATTGGAAGACTAAAGTAATATACAACTAGAGAACAAATGTATATAAGAAGTGACTCATGATACTTATCTAGAAAGGCATCCAAATAGGTCACAATACTGGAAATAAAAACAGTACCAAAACAAGTACAAAATAAAATATAAACAACTCCACAACATCGCAAGCTTAAGCTTGGTCCGATGCTCTCCTTCTCTAAAGAAATCAAGTACCCAAAGTCTAAGGGTTCATTCCATTGTCTATAACTGCAACAAAATAGTCTTCTTGGGCCCAAAAGCATGGCCCAAACTGTTTGTGAGACTAAATACCAATAGGAAACCACCCGAATATCTGTGCCTAACAGTCAGTGAGCATATGGCAGGTAATAATATAGTAAGGAGTAAACAGTAACAGTAAATAGTAGGCAGTAAATAGTTAGTAGTAATATGATGATATGCAACAGAAATCAATCCACAAAACAACAAGCAGTAGTGAAGAAAACAACTAACTACAATAGGAACCCCTTTGGGAAGTACTCGCAGCCAACCCCTCAGGTCATATCCCAGAAGTACCAACAACCCTCTAGGAAGTGCACTCAACATAACCCCTCTGGCTTGGTAATAAGAAATTATAAGACTCTCTGGGGAAGCTCACTCCGTCAATTCCCATTATAGTCTAGGAAGTTAGGGACTCTCTAAGGAAGATCACGTGGTCTAACCCTCTTTTAGCTTCAAGGTCTTGAAACTATCTGAGGAAGCACACTTGGTCAATTCCTCCTATTATCTCAGGTCTATCACAGACTCTCTGAGGAATCTCGCTCGTTCAATTCCTCCTCTATCCTAGAATGGTTTAAGGAAATTCAAACAAGTAAAGACTCTCCGAGGAAGCTCACTTGGCCTACCCACCTGTACTCTATAATATCCAAGACTCTCTAGGAAGCTCACTCAGTCTATACCATGTAGACTATAATGTCCAAGACTCTCTGGGAAGCTCACTCTATCTATCTGTTATAGTCTATAATGTATGAGACTCTCTAGGAAGCTCACTCGGTCTATCCCTTATAGACTATAGCACTAGTTTCTCATGGTCACATTCCAGTTAGTGCATAATAATGCTATTAGGTCAAAGAAAACATACATAGCTACTTGGAAAACCAGTCTACAGAAACAAGAATGTCAAGAATATCATTCCATCCTATTGTCACAAGGTAGGGAAAACAGGTGTAATAGCCAAAGGTTAACAAGACCCAATGGTCGTAAACAGAACAAGGCATGGAAAAACATCCATTCATGGAAATTATCCTCAAACATGATCAAATTATCTATACACAAGAATACATGTAAGGTGAGAAAACAACAGGGTCAAAGCAGTAACCATGCAATACCATGTTCACGGGTATTGGTGGAAATTTTCTCACAAAACTCAAATACATCAAACATAAAGGCACAAACCACCTACCTGGATGCTAGGAGATCAATATACTATACCCAAGATAAATTATTCTCTTTATAATCACATATATCTACGAAAATACAGAAAATGATCAACCCACAAAATCTCAATAAAGAGGCAAAGTCATGGAATGAAACTCAAGAAGTAGGAAGAGCTCACCACTTCAGTTCCAATGTTATCGACGGTGGTCGATTCGGAAAATTGACGGAGGATCAGGGTCTCGTAGGATGTATGTGGCCATATAGATTCTCCCTGTCAACAAAACTTAGAGAAAAGGTGTTTATGTTGATTTGGCATGACCCCGGTCTGTTTAATGAAAAATAAATAAATTACACGGCGTGTACTTTTAGGGTACACAGCGTGTACTTGTCCTTTCCATACTCTGATTTAAGCAGCCTCCACATCGAACCTACACACCGTGTGTGTGGCCCGAACATGGACATCACATTGCAATACACAGCATCAAAGTACACGGTGTGTACTTATAAACTACACAACCTGTACTTGGGAAATTTTCAGATTTTCCTCTATTCCTCAGAAATGACCAGAAAAGGAAAAATATACCGGAATTGAAGATCCACGTTCTTACAAATCCAAACATCATCAACTTCTAAAACATGATATGGGACATGCTGATATTGTTGATGCTATGAAACAGGAAACACATGATGCATCCCATTATACCACTACGAAAGAGACAATAAGTAAACCACTAGCATGATCCTCGCTATAATAACAAATAACCCCACATACCAAGGTGGCAACATTCCCTATTTCCAAATTCGATGGTGACCTGACCTTGGTAACACCTGGAGAAACACACTATCAACCACCATTAACCATAGAGGTCCATGATGATATTCTTTGTAAGACTTATTCCTACTATGTGTAGTTTTCATATGTTTTTAAAAAAAACTAACCATCTTTGATGTCTCCCTCATGCTACTTGGTCCCAACAACTCAGATTATCCCTCCTCTAACCAATACAATGAGAATGTACACTCTAACCCATAGAGTGCCTCAAAAAGATCCATTTGAATTGTAGCATGAAAATACCTATTATTGGAAAACTCAACTAGAGGAATGTTTTTCTCCCACATGCCACCAAATACCAAAATAGAATATCTCAACATTTCTTCTATCAACTGAACCATTCGTTCAAATTTCCCGTCCATTTCTAGGTGATAAGCTGTACTAAAAAACCTCGGGGATCCATGTGCCTTTTGTAACCCCTTCTCGATGCACAAACTGTATCACATACCAAAATTTGAAAATATGGTTCTTGGTATACCATTCAACTTCACTAACTTTCATACATATACCTCACCCCTCCAATTAACCATAATGTTCTCATTGATAGGCTAAAAAAGATCTGCTTTCATTAACTGATAATGACGACCCAAATTGAATCAATATTCTTAGGTGTTTTTAGAAGGCCATCCAAGAAGTATATCATCACGTCATTACACATCCAATCTGGAATTGTCAATGACTTCAAAAATCAACCTGGACGCTGGCCTTCTACATTCACCCGTTGACAGGCATGGAACCTTTCCAAAAATCATGAAAATTTATAATTCATTCTAGGCCACCCAAACGACTTGACGAAGTCATGACACTTCATAGTAAAATGAGGATGTAGTTCCCACATTGATGCATGGAATTTGGTAGTCCACTGTTATATTACTCATATTTGTAGAGAAACATGGTCATAAACACAAGAAACTCCATTAGTGCAAAAACCCTGCTAGAAGGTGAATCCCCACCTTTAAGACATTATTTCATAGATAAAAACTCGGGATCTGAAATCCAGATCCCCTTATTCTAGATAAAAATCATATATTCAACAGCTACGGATGCCAGAGTCGTCTACCTTGGCTCATCCTATACCTCTAGGTGCATCTCAGTAAAAAAGGCCATAAATATCCACATTGATGATGATTATGGGACCACCAGATTATGAGTCTTCCAGCTTCGAGAATCTGCAACACTATTCCCATTTCTTGGGGTGTAAACCTACGAAAATTAAAAGGATTATAGGTTTTAAACCCATCAGAGTTTTTGATGATTCAAATACCACTGATAGAATATTTACTTCATTGTTTCATGGACGGTAAACACCATAATAGATTATCCCAACAAGTAACGCCTGCAACCATTCAAAGAATGATGCACTACAGCTAGTTCAAGGTCATGTGTTTGGAAATTTATATCACGTGTTATCAACAGTCTCAACCCATATGAAACAACCCTGTAATCCTACATCAACACAACACTATGTGAAACATACGAACCCTCACCAAACAAGGTATAATTCATTCCCGGATCAGGTAAAACTAGAATTGGTGTTGTAGTCAACAACTTATTAATCTCTTTTAAAGTCACATTCAAATGTTCCAAACTACTCAAAAGTCACTCCCTTCATGGTCACTCTAGATAGTGGTGATTCCAAATGATTTATGTTCTTAATTAACCTTTGATAACAATGGAAAATCCACGAAAACTCAGAACATCAGAAATAAACATTGGTTGTTCCCTAGAGTACACTGAGATATCATCAATAAAAACAACAATGAATGGGTCTAGATATTGGTGAAATATCTCGTTCGTCCTATCCACCAACACACCCTGTGTTTTGGTCAACCCTTATGGAATTACCAAAAATTCATAATAACATTACCTACTTTGGAATTCTATATTAAGTATGCTAGATGGTCTCACCCATAACTGATGGTATCCCAATCTCCAACCGATCATAAAAAACACCAAAGCATCTCTTAAAATGTAAAAAAGATCATCACTTCTATGAATAGGGTTTTTGTTCTTTACCGCCATCTGTATCACTCTCCGATAATAAACACAACGTCTAAGTGGCCCAACAACCTTTTTAGAAAATAGCACTCTTGATGCCCGATGTGATATACTAGGATGAATAAAACCCATTTCTTCCATTTCCACCAACATATCCCATAGTTCTTGGAGTTCATTCAACACCATAGGATATGGAGGAATGGGTATTGTACCTTCCCCTAGTAAAAACTCAATAGTGATCTCAATATCTCCCTTTGGTGGTATCCTCATGAATTCTTTTGGAAACACATCCAGAAACTAATCTGTGACTAGTGGGATGATTGGATGCTCCATCTCCCCATAATTTAGCAGAAGGCATGCTATCTTGGCCCTGAGATCTCCCAACTATTGGAAAAGAGGCCCAACACGGCCTGATCGATCATCCAAAAAACCATAAAGAACATCAGTGTCTTCGTAGATAGACCAAAACATTACCCAATGTTGATAACAGTCGATGGGGTATTGATACAATGCTATCCAATCCATTCCAATGATCAATTCAAAAGATGAAATGTCCAGAACAAATTGATCCCATAGAAAATGTTTACCCAAAATATCTAGAGGACAACCCTTACATTTCCTGATGTTCTCAAGTCATACTCCCAACTAAGTATCATGGGACATTACCTCACATGCATTCTCCACAGTCAAACAAAACACAACTATGAACTAAGAAGAAATGACAAAATGTGAAGAACCTGTATCAAATAGTGAACTAGAAGGCATGGAATCTACATTAATTGTACCTAGAACTATCGAAAATCCTACTTCACCACCCTTAGGTGTAGTGTGAACCAAATGGTGTTGACCCTCCCATCCACTATGGGCCACAAAATGAGTACCATGCGCTGTAGTACTATGATCGTAAAAATGGTCTCTCCATGGAGTCCTACGTCCAACACCCCTACCAGTATGACCTAAATAGATCCAACTGCTATCTTGATATAGGGTAACTAACCCGCTTCCTTCACTCAACATCTGATTCGGACTTCCACCATTTCTCGGCTATCGTGGGTTCATGAAGAACTTTTGTACATGACCGCACCGGCCACATGCCTGGAACATGACTTGTGGTAGGGGACACTGGCCATGTATGTTCCCTAACCATCCAAACAGATTGAAAAATATTTTCCCTCCCCTCAGAGTGGTTGTTCCCCCTTTTTGTCTACTCTACAAACTTCCACTCTTCTAAAAGTTTCTAAAACAACATTTCCTATCCTTGGAAGCTGCACTACTTGTCCGCCTAGCCTCCCCCAAAATATAACTAACCAAAACCCCCATTAGGTTACCCTCTAAGATAAGATCCTTATATACAACTTAAAAAACCTCTTTAGTCAGAAGATATTTACCTGAAACAAGATATTCTCTCTCAACCCATCCTAGAAATGTATAGTTATAGTTGCCTCATCTCTAGTCAAATAAGGCATGAAGAGATGCAAATCAGTGAAATGACTTGTGTAGTACATCACCAAAATCACTCCTTGTGTGAAACTCCACAAATCTACCACCATTTAGGGTCTAAAATTCTCTGTATTGTTGTTTTAATGAAAATTATCATATATGTACTTACATTGAATATCCTCAACCTGTTTTGTTTGGACCATGATGTCCCACCAACGCTTCGCATGGCATCTCAACATATAAGTTGACTACATGAATCAATTCTAAATTGGAGAATCAATGTGATCAAGAAAAGTGTGGACATTCTCAATCCATTACTCTACTACCTGATGAGAATTCTCAGCAATATCTCCCGATCTCCCTTGTAGAACACATCATCATGGTGACATTTATCTAAAATTCTAAACAAAACCATATAAAAAATCACAAAATATATCAAGAAAAGAAGGGATAACATAAGAAGGATCATCACTAGCCATAATAAAACATTTTTCATACACCATTCCACAATTCCCATCACATCCTGGACACTACCCATAGCCATTCCTTCTCAGACCATGGCCAACACAGTTAACCAACCCGCACAGTTGAAAGAATTTATTTCTTACACAATTTGAAAATTTTCCCCATCCAAAGATACTTTAACAACATTTTAACCAAATTTACAATCCTGTTTATCATGATCCTTGATTTTCACCCAAAATTTTTACTCTCATTGTTACCTATTAAAATCATCTTATTAGGAATAACTTCATCACATTTAAAAATAAATAATGTATCTTAACCTTTACACCCTGCACACTCATTAAATGTGTATGTCTACCATATTGCATGTCACTTACCTTTATAACTTCCCAGGATAGTTCACCAAAGAAAAACCTTGTGCCTTTCTAGCCATGAGTTAAATATCCAAAAATTTACTAATAACACAACAAGTGCATCACCCGATGGTGAAATGTCATCAAATGTAACAACACATAATAAGAAAAACATTTCCCAAAATAGATTACATGGGTTTTCCACCATAAATGGGATATATAATTATAAGAGCACAATCATTACCAATTTTTGACACTGCACTACCCTCCTTATATCATCCCAAAAATAGTATGAAAGAGAAATTCCTTCATCTGATACCACATTGTAACGTCCCTGAACTGGGAGCCACTAACTAGTTCCCCGAGCCTGGGGGGTACACGACCTCAAGTGAGTGTCCCAGTAGGCCAGAGGGGGAAGCCTACCATTGATTGTATAAGTAGTCACATTGGGATAATATACCCCCTTTTACTAGATTAATCCATAGTAGTAAAAATATAAGTATCATAAATACTATAAAACAAAAAACATAATGCATAAATAAACCATCCCCAACAAGGTACAGCACGAAAAACTAAAAGTATGTTTTGCCATGATACAGTTAAATTTAATCCCAAGAAATGAATAAAAATAATGGAATCACCAAAATGGTCTTCGCATTATGTCCAGAACCTCAACCACGCTCATCCCGAATCCCAACTCAATTCCCAATCATTGGGCCCTTTCTTTTCACCTGGCCTGCAACCATGAAATCTTCCTGGGTACCCAATGGTGGCCCAAGCATTCTATGAGTACAAATTAGTAGGCTACTATGAATGGTGTGTACAAAATATTCATCCCATAGATAGTGCATTAAGGGTTAATAAAAAGAATTTAAAGGAAACAAATTTAAATTCCGTGATTAATTATGTTGTTTTCAGTTAACCTACCAAATAACAAATACACATTCCAAGATAACTTAATTATCAATTCACACTTTTTATGTGTTCAATGGATTATGAAATATCAAAATTCACAAAATGAGATAATTAAACAAGTCATATATCACTAGGTATCAAAATATAAAAAATTTCATTATCCTCACCTCAAAGCCTCAGTATGGGTGGATGTAACCATTAGTGGATTGGAACCGTCCCCTTTCCGAACCAGTGAATCTAGGAAGTGGATTTTGGATCCACATTCCAAAAATGACCTGTGGGCATAGAACATCAAGTCAATAACTCACAATACCAAGATATGTGAACATTATTTATTTAATATTCATCACATTCAACCACAATTCATAACCAAGAATCTATAATGTCATTTGAAACATCACAAAAATATCAAAAAATGGTAACTAACATTATTCCACAATCCATTAACACATTATTCATTTCTAACTAACCACATTCATCCTCGTTTCCCTTTTCCCAAGTCTATCTCACTATTCCAAATAATGTATAATTCTAATCCCTTATAATTTCTCTTTATTTCCCTTAACCCTTTTTAAATCCAACCAAACACCCACATAGGTCACTACCAAACAAAGGTGTGTTACTAGGAATCCCTAAACATCACATCATAATAATGTCACAATGAACTCATCATTAGTTAGTAATAATTTGACCCCTACATGAAAAAATCTCCATCAAACATAAGGTATATAACAGGTAGACCACCTACCTAAAACCTATTGATGAACTCCATCTCAACCAAGGCCTTTGATCTCGATAAAACACCGCTTTAAAGCCTCATCATAGATCGAACCAAAAAAATGAGGTTTTAGAGCTTCGAATGGGAATTGGTAAAAATACAAGACCAAAACCAGAAAAAATAATGATGGAAAAGATTTTGCTCACCCAGATCATGGATTCACATCCAACAGCACTCAAAATGGTTAATAATCTAGGGATATAGATCCTTATAATCTCTTAGCCCCTTTGGATCATTCATAGGGTTGCAACGGAGTATGAGGAAAATCCCAAGTGAACAAAAAATCCCCAAAGTGGAAATTTAGTAATTTTTTAGTTTCTTGGACATATGGTTTTTTCATGTTTTCCACAGTCCAAAATCCCACCTCCTACACTGTTTCCCCGGTATGTCCACATGGTTATAAATTTCCATGCATAGACCCTACGACCTACCCAGAAACCACATTTTCCATATTTTCATGTCCTGAACTCTCGGAACACCCCTGATCCTTCTTAAAGAATTTCATAAGCACTTAATTAACTGAAAATAATTCCTTAAAAAGAAACCTATGTAGAAAATACCTTATAGATAAATCTAGGATTTTACAATGAATCTATAGAGATACCATTTGATTCGAACGTAACTCTTGATTGATTAACATGTGTTGTATCTCCTATGTCCACACAATGTGGTTGTTCTCGATTTTTCTCCCATTATATAACATTATCAGCTCCCTTTCATAGATATAGATCTAATAATTAAAAAATACAAATATTTTATATGATTAATATATTAATTAAATATTTATTGATATTGTTAATGGAATGTG
The DNA here is from genome assembly GCA_963277665.1 of Viscum album. NCBI lineage: Eukaryota > Viridiplantae > Streptophyta > Magnoliopsida > Santalales > Viscaceae > Viscum > Viscum album. The sequence goes on along the minus strand of OY728122.1, from coordinate 261,634,922 downwards.
GTTTCAGACTCAATCTAGAGGTATTATTGTGATGTTCCCCATATTCATAGTCTTTTGATATGTAGGTGGACTCTCTGTCATGTAAAATTATATTTAACATTAAGGATTAGCTTATATAATGATTTTTTTCTAGTATATAATTTGGAAAAATTGGATTATTTTTAAAGTGAATCCATTTTAGTTACAAATTTGAAACATGAAAACTTGGATGAATTTTATAAACAACCCCCCCTTATTTTAAAATTTCATATTTTGTGTTAAAATAATATATTTATTATAATTAAATAAAAAACATAGATTGTATATTTTAAATGGAATTATTTCTTTATGTGTAATGATTTTGAATGGAATATGGAATATTATTGTCAATGTTTTTACATTGGAAATGAGTATGTTTTGGAGGAACTACCATCAATATGGGAAAGAACATGATTTTGATGTAACACTATTAGTGTAGGACACCATGATTTTGTGTGAGTGATTTTGAGTCTGTGTACATGTGTGACTGAGAACTTAGATTTTTTATAATATATGTAATGGAATTATAATAATCATTTTACATTTTTTATCCTAGGTATTTTTTATATAGTTGTAAATTTATTTATCTAGTTCAAAAATTTATCATATAAAATGTGTTAAACAATTCGTTCCTTAGGGGAGTGTGTTGAGATTCATCTAAGGTTTGTATAGATCAGTGATAAACACACCTACTTTAGGAATAATTCAATTAATTTTATATTGTTATTCCTTGGTACGACGAGAAGTAATAGATATACTACAACTCATGGTATGTGACATTATATCATTGGAGGGGAAATAGATATGTAGTATGATGCTAGTTAATATGATGGTTATTAGTGTGTTGATTTTGTGTCATAGTGGTATGTTATCATTAATTATTTTTTAGATACAATTTCTCATTTCCATTGTTAATATCAAATTTTTGTTTTATTTGTTTTAACATTGAGATTTTTATTCTCGGTACCATATTTTTGTTTTTGGTGTCTATATAATTTAATGAAAAATGTTAAGTATATTTATGGAAAATCATCACCCAAGGTTCTCTAATACCAGGGATTCATTTCCATAATTTGGTGTTTTGGGGGTCTAGACTGCGGATATTGACACATCCACCTTTCCAAATGAATATTAGTATGGTAGGGAAGTTAAAACTACTATTAGTAATGGTAATTCACTCTCGATATTTTTTATGGTATAAAGGAGGTAGGATTTTTATCATGAAATTTATATCAGATGTAACACCCCAAGCTTCTACGGTACGTTTCCCTTCGAATAATGCGATAGTGTGTGTTGTACGCAACCTCGAGTTCTAACACACACCACAACTAATTAAACTAGACGTTGTGAATAGTAATACCTAATTTTTGAAATTATATATATTTTATATTTGAAAATGGACTTCATTTTTGGACTCAGAATATCGAATTTAGCCTAAGGTGAAATTTTGGTACTTTTCGGATAACTTTCATATTTTGATGAATAGTGAAAATTACTAAATTTTAATTAAAAACAACTTTTTTAATCAAAATAATTAGTAGTGATAAATTGTGAATTTGAGTGGTTTTAAAGTATATTTAGAATATATTTTTACCATTTAATATAATGTTGGTCATTGGACATAATTTTACAATTAAACCGAACATAAACAAGTGTCAATCTTTTGATAGTTATTATCTCTTAAAAACACGCTTTTTGTTTTGACCGCGGGAATTAATTTTAAATTAATTTCTGCCACTTCTGTGTTTTGAATTTAGGAAAATGGATTCCATATTTGGAATCAGGATGTTCAAATTGTGTAAATAGGTAAATTTTATTTTTAGACATTTTGAATAATTACTGCGGTAAATATTTTATTTACCATGGTTAAGGGTAAATCCGGTAAATAAGGGTTAAAAAAATAATATTATAATAATACTAAATTACCCTAAAACGTGTCATAACCCTATTGGTTGATACATGGTCGACCATGGGAATCTTTGGGTCTATTTTGGGACCCAATGGATCCACTTGTAAGTGATAATGACACTTTATTTTAATTAAGTTAAAATGAATACAAAAATGACACAAGCATATATTTTTTAGAAGAACAATTTTTACATAGGGTTATACATGTTGGATTTTCGATTATAAATATTCATTATAAAGATAAAAAGATTTCCTACATAATTATATTTTATTTATAATTTTTAGACATCAAATAAGTTAAATTATTAATGACACAATAATGATGCAATGTTTACCTCATTAATAAATCATTTAAATAAATAAGATTATAATGATTAAAATATTATCTAAAACCTGTCCAATTCTTATTGGTTGATGTTATTTAGAATATGAGTCATCTTATCTTCGACCTCAATGATTTTTGGACCATTATAAACCGAATACAAATATATTATAAAGTAATACTTTCACACTTTCCTAAAGAGCCCCTCCTCTCCCTTATAAAAGGAGACCACTTCTACTCATTCCTCACACCTCTCAAGCCACTTGGCTCGTCCAAACTCTGCCCAACTAAGCTCCCCACATCCCTCTCCTCCTCCTTGAAGCTTCCCCTTAGGCATAAAGCATTTCAAGAAGTCCTTTGGTTCCAACCAAAGTGAGTTACCTAAATTAAAGGTAACGATTTCTCTTAAATTATTTTCATTTATTTTGCTTCTCCAACCCCCAAACTCTTTTTATTTACCTTCTTTTGTAACAACACCAGTATCCTAAATATACTAGGATGTTGTTATAAGAAGTATTCAAACTACACATACACACAACTCCATCTAATGGATGATGAACATAATGTTTCTGTGGATGGAAAACTAACGCCTCACGAAACGATGAATGTTCAAAAACATCTTACCGCCTCTCATGGTGGCCATTATGATGGCACTGTAATTAAATATGATATTAATGATATATATTTTATATATAAGCTTCTGTAATTCCATTTTATTTCATACCATTATTCGTTTCATGTTGTATATACATACGATAATTTCATTTGAGGAAGTGCGGACTACCGCCCCCTTAAAATGATATGACTCGTTCATACCACACATGGAACGTATTAAGGATGGTGTTAATGAACTTAAGTAACATATATAAAATATTATATTATACTGGAATAGTAATATACCTATGTATCATTTGGATTCGATTCTTTTAAAATAAAAATTAAATGGAAGTAGCGTTCGTGCGTACGTACGGACTACCGTCTCCACGAACGCGATGAGATTCATTCTCCATCGTATCCATTCAAGTATAATTATCATTTAATGATTTAAAAATGATGTTTAAGGACTTTATATCATTCTGGATATGAATAAGATACAACAAACATGACTTATGTAACAAAACATATAAAAGAAAATGAGTAAGTTAACACCCGAAACGACAATAATTCTAAGATATTATTAACAAATCAATGTTAAAAGATCATATATGATATCATATTAATATATATGATTCTTGTATAATTTAATAACAATTATTTCACCATTATACAGGAGGTTAACCTACCCCAACCAAGGAAAAGTACAAGGTAAGGGTTGTTTCACAATCTCTTCATTATCCGAGGTTGTATTATACGTAATAATCTACTGGGATCTCTTTATCATCCACATCCATGTTTCTTTGAAATGTATTTCAAAACATTTTTACTATTTACAAGAATATGGGTTAAAGTCATTTATACCCTTGTTTTACTTTTTATAGGAGGTTTATAAAGGAATCTTTCCGTCGTTTTCAAAACAAGGTCCTTTTTAACCTTTCCGACTGAATTGAGGTAAGAATGTTTTTTTTAACTTATACGGTGGGTGCGGTTATTTTCCGCCGTTATAAAATCGTCGAAGCTTTCCATACAAGCTTATAAGAATATTTTCAAAGAAAATGTTTTATTTTATATGGATCCTAAATGATTTCAAAATAAAAGGAGATACTTCTTTAAAAAGAATTTTGATTTCATCTATGTCAACATCCTTTGATGGATTTTAAGATTATTTGAAGTTTATTTATTATGATACAAAACATCTATATTGTATTGAAGGTTTTGTGATATGTTTGACTGTGGATGTGCTATTTTTATACCATTTATAGTTTATGGTGAAATTATTGACATTTCGTATGCTAGTTTTAATACGAATGTTTATGTTATGTTTAAACCTTTTCATATGGGAATGCATTGGACTTAATAAGTGACGGGTGGAGCCCACTATAGCTCCTCGATGCATCGGTAGGTCTCATGAGACAAACTAGTGTCTTGGCACAAGGCCTTGACAAAATCTTATTTGTAGTCTTGGCACGAGGCCTTGGCTATGTGGTTATGATAGTCTGGCATTATGCATTCCAACATTATGAAAGTGGTTATTGATATTGCATGTGATTATTCGATTAGTAGAATATCCATGTGAACAAGTAAATGGAATTATTTCATTTTACTTTTTCCATACTATGTTGAAGTTCAATTTTAAAAGTCTTTTGTTTTAGTAATTCATTGCCTTAAATGTTTATGCTTATTTTGAATGTTCCGCTATATTGTTATCCTTACTGGGCATTTGAGCTCACCCCTTTTCTATGTTTTATTTTTCCCAGGTAGTGAAGAAGTAATTTATGAATGACTTGCAGGGATATTATGAGAGGTTAATAGTGTGGATATGAAGACTTTGTTGTTGTAGTAGTTTTTCACTTTGAAATGTAATGTAAAACTTTATGATTATATCTAGTGTTTCCAAGGCTACTAAACCAATCGGTCTTTCGGGATTTGATCTTTCTTGTGATCATGCCAATGTTATGTAATTAATGCACCGACTCTAGGTAGCTGGGGTCGGGGCGTTACAGTTGGTATCAGAGGAAGTTTAGTACAAACCTTGGAAGCTAGATTTAGATAAACTCTGATTAGAGCACGTAGACCTAAGATGAACGTTGAGGATTAGTATAGAAGAATTTCCTAGAATTTTGGTATTGTAGAGATTTTGTGAGTTTTCCGAGCAATACATCCCTGTCTGGATACGAGCAGGTAGAGGCGGCTCTGGCACAGATGTACCTAGGGGTAAAACCCGAAAACACCGCTTTGAGCTAGACTCGAACGGGAACTGGTGCACGACAACGGGCCTTGCTGCACTCTTGGTTACGACACTCCCGGGGGATATGATTAGGATAACTCTCATTTTCTTTACAAATCATTATGAAGGGTTTATGAGTATATACTTCCTCAAAGAAAACATTTTTATGATTATGGATTATATCCATAAATAGTTCAATTTATGTTAAGTGTTTTATAAGTATGGGATTATGTATTTTGATTCATAAACTGATCTAGTTTATGCCATTGTTTAGAAATGGCGCCTAGTTGAAGAAATGGAAACTGTATCAATGCGCGCACTCCATGTAGGGATTTCCCTCCTGCTCAAGATAATTATAGTGGGGCTGGTGATGCAACTGGTGCCGATCAGCTAATCACCATACTGGGACAACTTACTCAGGTTATGAATAATAACCTTACCCGTATGGAGCACCCTGATCCGCAGCGTGGAGGATCAATGTTAGATCGATTCATGAGGCAACAACCACCAACGTTCAATGGGAGTACAAATCCCTTAGTAGCTGAGCAATGGATAAATTCCCTAGAGAAAATATTTCAGTCTTTGGGGAGCAGTGAAAGGGAGAAAGTTATCATGGCAGTTTACCGCCTCACTGGAGATGCTGATCAATGGTGGTCATTGATTCAAAACATGAAGGAAGATGATGAAGTATCAAATATGGAATGGAGGGAGTTCAAAGATCTTTTTTTAGAAAAATACTTCCCTCGCGACCATCGAGCAGATATGGAATGGCAATTTCTGAGTCTGAGACAAAAGGAGGATGAGAATGTCACAAAGTATGAGGCTAACATTACAAGGTTAGCGAGGTACGCTGGTGATTATATACGCAACACAAGAAGTAAGATTGATCATTTCTTTGATGGGTTAAAACCATTTCTCCGTCGAGCATTAGTCTCACAATCCTTTTCATCGTACGAAGACATTGTCTCATGTGCCATCAAGACCGAAAAGGAATTCTCTAAGTCTTATGACTTTAAAGCAAAGCAAGAGAATAAGAGACCTACTGAACAATCTGGGAATGGAAATAAGGGGAAGAAGGGAAAGGTTGAATATCCATCCTGTGGTAAATGCGGGAAGAAACACCCTGGTACTTGCTTGAAGGGAATGGGAGTCTGTTACAAGTGTGGTGAAAAAGGCCACCAAGCTCATAATTGCAAGGGGAAGAAGGAAGCTACCAACGTTCAGTGCTACAATTGTAGGGAGATGGGGCATTATGCAAATTCATGTCCTAAGCGTCAGGAGAACTTACCTCAGAAAAGGCCAAGGGATCAAGGCCAGGCATATGCTATCAATACTGCTGAGGTAGAAGCTCCGAAAGACGTGGTGGCAGGTAATTTAATGGTTTCCTCAAGTTTAGCAAATGCATTATTTGATTCTGGATCATCGCATTGTTTCATATCTTCCCAGTTTGCTAAGAAAATTAGATATTTCCAATTTGATTTAATAAGGGAGTTGTCAGTTAAAACTCCTAAGGGAAGTATCATTGCAACAAAGTTTTGTGAATCAGTCCCCATTAGAGCACATAAATTTTCTTTATCAGCTGATCTCATCGTCATACTTATGATTGAGTTTGATATAATCCTCGGTATGGACTGGCTTTCGGACTATGATGCGAAGATTTATTGTAAGAAGAAAGAGGTTACGATTCTTGATGATAATGATAAGGAACACCTTATCTTTAGAGCAGAATCATCACCACCTAATTCTTATTTAGATCCACCCCCAGTAGCTCAACTTAATTCAATTATTGGGGAGGAAGAGAATGAAATAACTATCGGTGAGGAAAGGAATGTTCAAATAGAGGATGTACCTGTTGTGAAAGAATTTGTAGATGTATTTCCGGAAGATTTACCTGGACATCCTCCAGAACGAGAAGTTGAGTTTTCCATTGATTTGATTCCTGGATCAAGGCCTATATCGAAGACCCCTTATAGAATGGCCACTGTAGAATTAGTCGAACTAAAGAAACAACTAGAGGAATATAGTAATAAGGGATTTATTCGCCGTAGTGTTTCTCCATGGGGAGCCCCTGTTCTTTTTGTTAAAAAGAAAGATGGATCTATGAGGTTATGTATCGACCATAGGAAGATCAATGCTATAACGATAAAGAACAAGTATCCCCTACCTCGTATTGATGATTTATTTGACCAACTGCATGGAGCTCAACTCTTTTCAAAGATTGACCGTCGATCTGGATACCATCAGTTGTGTGTGAAGAAGGAAGACATTCCGAAAACAGCATTTCGAACCAGGTACGGGCATTACGAGTTTACTGTAATGCCGTTTGGATTGACTAATGCACCCTCTGTATTCATGGATCTAATGAATAGAGTTTTCAAGGAGTATCTCGATGAATTTGTGGTGGTATTTATTGATGATATCTTGGTATACTCCAAAACCTACGAAGATCATGAAAATCACTTGCGCATTATCTTGAAGACTCTGAGGAGGCATGAATTATATGGGAAGTTTAGCAAGTGTGAATTCTGGCTTCAGGAGATTTATTTTCTTGGCCATATTGTCTCTAAAGATGGAATCTCTGTTGATCCTTCTAAGACCAAGGCAATCCAAGAATGGCCAGCACCTACGAGTATAACTGAGGTACGTAGTTTTATTGGTTTGGCAGGTTATTATCGACGTTTCGTCCAGAATTTTGCCCGATTGGCTAACCCATTAACGAAGCTCACACGTAAAGGGGTTAAATTTGTTTGGACAAAAGAGTGTGAAGAATGTTTCGAAGAACTGAAGAGAAGATTAGTCAATGCTCCTATATTGACTCTACCATCGGGGAATGATGGGTTCGTTATTTATAGTGATGCATCAAAGAAGGGACTTGGCTGTGTCCTTATGCAGAATGATAGAGTTATTGCCTATGCATCACGACAGTTGAAGATTCATGAACAAAACTATCCTACTCATGATATTGAGTTAGCAGCTGTGATCTTTGCTTTGAAGATATGGAGGCACTACCTCTATGGGGAAAAATGTGAGATTTATACTGATCACAAGAGTTTGAAGTATATTTTCTCACAAAAAGAACTCAACATGAGGCAAAGGAGATGGCTTGAATTACTCAAGGATTATGATTTTACGATACACTACCACCCGGGGAAAGAAAACAAGGTGGCAGATGCTTTGAGCAGAAAAGACCATGGAGTTTTGAACATGATGAGAATTGAAAGGGATCCAATTTTCATGGATCTAGTGAAGATGGACATGGGAATAACCAGGGAAGGTGAAACATCAATGCTTTTTCAAATGGTTTCCAAACCATCTTTACTAGAAAGGATTAAGAGTTCTCAGACCGATGATGAAGAATTTCAGAAGAAGATTAAAGCTGTGAATGATGGGAGATTGAGAGACTTTGTGTATGAAGATGAGATTTTGAAATTCAGGAAGAGACTTTGTGTTCCCGATTTACCTGATCTAAAAAGGGAATTGCTGGATGATGCTCATAGTTCCAATTTCTCTATACACCCTGGGAGCACCAAAATGTATAGAGATTTGAAGGAACATTTTTGGTGGGACAACATGAAGAGGGAGATTGCTGATTTTGTGTCAAGATGTATGGTTTGTCAACAAGTGAAAGCTGGAAGGCAACAGCCTGGAGGAGTCATGCAACCTCTTCCCATACCGGAGTGGAAATGGGACAATATTACGATGGACTTTGTCATGGGGCTACCAAAGACTCCTAGAAGGAATGATGCAATATGGGTTATTGTTGATCGTCTTACCAAGTCAGCACATTTTCTTGCTATAAGAGAAGATCTACCCCTGGAACGTCTAGCAAGACTATATATTAATGAAGTTGTGAGACTTCATGGAGTACCCTTATCAATTGTTTCTGATCATGATCCCCGTTTTACTTCAAGATTCTGGAAAAGTCTTCAGAAATCCCTGGATACTGAACTTTATTTGAGCACTGCTTACCACCCTCAGACAGACGGACAATCAGAACGGACTATTCAAACCTTAGAAGACATGTTGAGATCTTGCTCACTTGACTTTCAGGGTATGTGGGATCAATATTTACCTCTGGTAGAATTTTCCTATAACAATAGCTTCCATTCGAGTATTCAGATGTCACCATATGAAGCGTTATATGGAAAGAGATGTCGTACACCAACCTGTTGGGATGATGTTGGTGAAAGAAAACTTGTAGGCCCAGAACTGGTGGAGGAAACGGTGGAAAAGGTGAAGGTAATCCAAAATCACATCAAAGCAGCTCAAAGTAGGCAGAAGAGCTATGCCGATAATCGAAGGAAGGATTTGGAATTTCAAGTCGGTGATCATGTTTTCCTGAAGGTATCTCCGTGGAATGGAGTCATACGTTTTGGTATGAAAGGTAAATTGAGTCCCAGGTACATTGGACCTTTCGAAATTCTAGAACGAATTGGGGTTGTAGCTTACCGATTGGCAATGCCGCCAAGTCTCTCCAAAGTTCACGATGTGTTCCACGTATCTCTATTGAGGAAATACATGCCTGATCCAATGCATGTACTCACCTATGAAGAATTAGAACTGGAACCCGATCTGTCTTATTGCGAAGAGCCCGTCAAGATTCTTGATACGAGAGAACAAGTGCTGAGAAACCGGACGACGCGTCTGGTAAAAGTTTTGTGGAGAAACCATAAGATGGAAGAGGCAACGTGGGAACTCGAGGAACTTATGATGAAGAACCACCCGAGTCTTTTTATGCAGTAATACCCTAGAAATTGCGAGGACGCAATTATTTGAAGGAGGGGAGAATGTAACACCCCAAGCTTCTACGGTACGTTTCCCTTCGAATAATGCGATAGCATGTGTTGTACGCAACCTCGAGTTCTAACACACACCACAACTAATTAAACTAGACGTTGTGAATAGTAATACCTAATTTTTGAAATTATATATATATTTTATATTTGAAAATGGACTTCATTTTTGGACTCAGAATATCGAATTTAGCCTAAGGTGAAATTTTGGTACTTTTCGGATAATTTTCATATTTTGATGAATAGTGAAAATTACTAAATTTTAATTAAAAACAACTTTTTTAATAAAAATAATTAATAGTGATAAATTGTGAATTTGAGTGGTTTTAAAGTATATTTAGAATATATTTTTACCATTTAATATAATGTTGGTCATTGGACATAATTTTACAATTAAACCGAACATAAACAAGTGTCAATCTTTTGATAGTTATTATCTCTTAAAAACACGCTTTTTGTTTTGACAGCGGGAATTAATTTTAAATTAATTTCTGCCACTTCTGTGTTTTGAATTTAGGAAAATGGATTCCATATTTGGAATCAGGATGTTCAAATTGTGTAAATAGGTAACTTTTATTTTTAGACATTTTGAATAATTACTGCGGTAAATATTTTATTTACCATGGTTAAGGGTAAATCCGGTAAATAAGGGTTAAAAAATAATATTATAATAATACTAAATTACCCTAAAACGTGTCTTAACCCTATTGGTTGATACATGGTCGACCAGGGGAATCTTTGGGTCTATTTTGGGACCCCATGGATCCACTTGTAAGTGATAATGACACTTTATTTTAATTAAGTTAAAATGAATACAAAGATGACACAAGCATATATTTTTTAGAAGAACAGTTTTTACATAGGGTTATACATGTTATATTTACGATTATAAATATTCATTAGAAAGCTAAACAGATTTCCTACATAGTGATATTTTATTTATAAATTTTAGACATCAAATAAGTTAAATTATTAATGACACAATAATGATGCAATGTTTACCTCATTTATAAATCATTTAAATAAATAAGATTATAATGATTAAAATATTATCTAAAACCTGTCCAATTCTTATTGGTTGATGTTATTTAGAATATGAGTCATCTTATCTTCGACCTCAATGATTTTTGGACCATTATAAACAGAATACAAATATATTATAAAGTAATACTTTCACACTTTCCTAAAGAGCCCATCCTCTCCCTTATAAAAGGAGACCACTTCTACTCATTCCTCACACCTCTCAAGCCTCTTGGATCGTCAAACTCTGCCCAACTAAGCTCCCCACATCCCTCTCCTCCTCCTTGAATCTTCCCCTTAGGCATAAAGCATTTCAAGAAGTCCTTTGGTTCCAACCAAAGTGAGTTACCTAAATTAAAGGTAAAGATTTCTATTTAATTATTTTCATTTATTTTGCTTCTCCAATCCCAAAACTCTTTTTATTTCCCTTCTTTTGTAACAACACCAGTATCCTCAATATACTAGTATTTTTTTATAAGAGGTATTCAAACTACACATACACACAACTCCATCTAATGGATGATGAACATAATGTTTCTGTGGATGGAAAACTAACGCCTCACGAAACGATGATTGTTCAAAAACATCTTACCGCCTCTCATGGTGGCCATTATGATGGCACTGTAATTAAATATGATATTAATGATATATATTTTATATATATGCTTCTGTAATTCCATTTTATTTCATACCATTATTCGTTTCATGTTGTATATACAAACGATAATTTCATTTGAGGAAGTGCGGACTACCGCCCCCTTAAAATGATATGACTCGTTCATACCACACATGGAACGTATAAAGGATGGTGTTAATGAACTTAAGTAACATATATAAAATATTATATTATACTGGAATAGTAATATACCTATGTTTCATTTGGATTCGATTCTTTTAAAATAAAAATTAAATGGAAGTAGCGTTCGTGCATACGTACGGACTACCGTCTCCACGAACGCGATGAGATTCATTCTCCATCGTATCCATTCAAGTATAATTATCATTTAATGATTTAAAAATGATGTTTAAGGACTTGATATCATTCTGGATATGAATAAGATACAACAAACATGACTTATGTAACAAAACATATAAAAGAAAATGAGTAAGTTAACACCCGAAACGACGATAATTCTAAGATATTATTAACAAATCAATGTTAAAAGATCATATATGATATCATATTAATATATATGATTCTTGTATAATTTAATAACAATTATTTCACCATTATACAGGAGGTTAACCTACCCCAACCAAGGAAAAGTACAAGGTAAGGGTTATTTCACAATCTCTTCATTATCCGGGGTTGTATTATACGTAATAATCTACTGGGATCTCTTTATCATCCACATCCATGTTTCTTTGAAATGTATTTCAAAACATTTTTACTATTTACAAGAATATGGGTTAAAGTCATTTATACCCTTTTTTGACTTTTTATAAGAGGTTTATAAAGGAATCTTTCCGTCGTTTTCAAAACAAGGTCCTTTTTAACCTTTTCGACTGAATTGAGGTAAGAATGTTTTTTTTAACTTATACGGTGGGTGCGGTTATTTTCCGCCGTTATAAAATCGTCGAAGCTTTCCATACAAGCTTATAAGAATATTTTCAAAGAAAATGTTTTATTTTATATGGATCTTAAATGATTTCAAAATAAAAGGAGATACTTCTTTAAAAAATTTTTGATTTCATCTATGTCAACATCCTTTGATGGATTTTAAGATTATTTGAAGTTGATTTATTATGATACAAAACTTCTATATTGTATTGAAGGTTTTGTGATATGTTTGACTGTGGATGTGCTATTTTTATACCATTCATAGTTTATGGTGAAATTATTGACATTTCGTATGCTAGTTTTAATACAAATGTTTATGTTATGTTTAAACCTTTTCATATGGGAATGCATTGGACTTAATAAGTGACGGGTGGAGCCCGCTATAGCTCCTCGATGCATCGGTAGGTCTCATGAGACAAACTAGTGTCTTGGCAAAAGGCCTTGACAAAATCTTATTTGTAGTCTTGGCACGAGGCCTTGGCTATGTGGTTATGATAGTCTCGCATTATGCATTCCAATATTATGAAAGTGGTTATTGATATTGCATGTGATTATTCGATTAGTAGAATATCCATGTGAAAAAGTAAATGGCATTATTTCATTTTACTTTTTCCATACTATGTTGAAGTTCAATTTTAAAAGGCTTTTGTTTTAGTAATTCATTGCCTTAAATGTTTATGCTTATTTTGAATGTTCCGCTATATTGTTATCCTTACTAGGCATTTGAGCTCACCCCTTTTCTATGTTTTATTTTTCCCAGGTAGTGAAGAAGTAATTTATGAATGACTTGCAGGGATATTATGAGGGGTTAATAGTGTGGATATGAAGACTTTGTTGTTGTAGTAGTTTTTCACTTTGAAATGTAATGTAAAACATTATGATTATATCTAGTGTTTCCAAGGCTACTAAACCAATCGGTCTTTCGGGATTTGATCTTTCTTGTGATCATGCCAATGTTATGTAATTAATGCACCGACTCTGGGTAGCTGGGGTCGGGGCGTTACATCAGAAATTTATGTTTCCAGCCTTTTTTATGCTAAAAAATATGTTATCATGGTTGTTTAGATATATTTATTTCCCTCTGTATCTTGTAGGATTTTTTTATTTCATAATCATTGTATCATATATTTAGTGTCTAACATCATGAATTTGTGAAATCTCATCACCGTGGGATAGTATTGGTCATCTTTTCATTGATTATTTATAAAAATAGTCAAAATAGTGGGGTTTTTATATGTGATATGTATTAATTTTTTATTTATTTTTGTCATTATTATATGAAATTAGTTTCCATTGAGTGACGAAAAGGTTGTGTTTTGGTTGGGTTATAGAGAATGGAACTGGGTAAATTTCATTGAATGTAGAAATAAGTGGCCAGGGAAAGTGTTTTTTCAACAGAATCATAGATGAACTAATGAAATAGATATAGAATCATTCTAGATTTTCAATATATTGATATTGGAAATTATAATTAAAACCCTAGACAAGTGGATTATTCCATAAAATTTATTTACCATAATTTACCATTAAATTTTATGGATTCAGAACCAAAAAATGAATGTTTAGATCAATATAATGAATTCAGTTTTGGATTTCCTTTTTACCGTCTCTGAAGTAAAGGATATCATAGAGGTATATATATAGAAGGATAATAAAGGGAAATAGTTAGATTTAGTTATAAAATAAAATTTCAAAAAAGGTCTTCAATGGGGTGTCTTTATATAATATTTTATTAAAAAATTTTATCCCCACACATTAAATATTTGATAAACAATTTATTTTTTATCCGCAAGAAAATGAATATATTCATGACATATTATGGATATGGAATTATGAACATATTTTTTCCCTCGGTAGCTTCCCCCATGTACATGAGGGGATGAATCATTGAGTATAGGATATTAAAATTTATTCTCTCTGAGGGTGTACTTTATTAATGATTATACAAATATAATTAATAGAGTGAAAATTGTATAGAGGAATATATTTAGAAACCCAAATAGAGGTCATATTTTTACTCCATGCGAGTATATTGAAACTATAATGCTAGAAATAACCTGATGGGGGAATCCTTATTCCATAGAGGTTGATTATCTCCAAAATAATTTATCAGATTAGTTAACATTCCACCATGACCAAAAAGTAAATATGATTTTTGTAAATATGGTTCACTCAAGAATATCAATTGAGATTTTACAACCCCACCTTGAACATTGTCAAATCCCAAATCAAATGGAATATATCTAGAAATATATTCATAGTTCTACTAAGTTATCTTTTGGAAATGAATATCATTCCTCTCAAATATATTATTTGTCAATATGGAAATATCATCAAAATAATATCCATCCTAAATAATCAGTGACCAATGATAGTACTAGGGAAAAATCTCTGTAAGTAATGTAATATCATCATTGAAATAACGATCATTGAGGTGTGGTTAAGAAAATTTATTGACCCAAAATAAGGATAATATAGGGACAATCAAGTACTACAACATTGTGGGGTTAAGGTATATTTATCTATAGATTCATGATCATTCAATTTGATTCCAAGGAGTCACAATAATTTATTTTCTCTTTGGTTCCTAATCATTGAGGGGTTTCTTAATTAAATGACTCCGTATATTAAAAAACATCACAAAACTCTCAAAAAAATAGGAGTGTGAAACCCATAAGTGTGATATTGTACAATAAATATCTATAACATTTAGTTTGTATATTATTTATATTTTCATGATAGAAATAACTATGTCTATATTTTTTGAATTGAATTTTTGACATCCCTCAAGGCCCATATCGACTATTATGTATGATAGGTTCATTTAACATCATTGTATGGTGTGAAAAATCTCTTTAATGTTTATTGGGTTGTACATGAAATTATAGAAATTACATTGGTACTATAGGAATATAGAATCATTGACATGTTTTATATATCTACATAATCACATATTGATGTAGTATAAGAATTAGATATTCAATCAATGAATATAAAACCATTTAATAATTTTTCAAGAAAATTTATTTGGCATTCCAGCAAAAATAGAAGTTTAACTTATGATTAATATCGTATAAGGTAACAACTATATTTAACATCTGTCAAATAGAATATAACTAATGAAATGAAATTAATTTTAATTTAATCTATAATATATAGAATGTAACGGGTTTATTTAAACTAGGATGTACACATAGACAAAAGAAATTGTTTTAAATAATATTTCTGGATCTCTATGACATTATGTGGGTTATATTACTTGTAAAACTATAATGATAAATAACCAATATCTGGATCCATAAGATGATTATATGTTTCATAAATTTTAGAGAGCCTATGGGTTTTATATGGTTCAATTTTAATTAAGATATAGGTAACTCTATGTTGATAACGATGAAATTTAAATGAGTATTTTTTAAGAGATGTTATGTTCTATATGAATATGTTGTTATTCCTTAATTACTGCCAAAAAATAGGTAATTTTTTTAAATTTTTGAATCATTTCATTCAAAAAAATCTGGACTCCATTATAATGGAATTCATAAACAATAATCTCATGTATACTCTAAATAAGGTTGTCATGAACAACAAATTATAATATTATTGGAGATATTTGTAGGACAACACATTTATGATAATATATCAATCTGTTTTAGCAAGATTCAATAGGTTTATTTCCTTTCCCCATCATTTTCAAAGGATTATTCATAGTATATACTAAAAGGGAAATTATTTTTTCAATTAGAAAAAACACATTACTTGTTGGAGATATGTATATTCATTTGAATAGATGTATCTTAATGATTTCATGATTTTTAATTTTCATGACCTTTCTAAAAAATGATATCAGTTTTAATGAATGGTTTTCATTTCAAGAGATCAATGACTTCCGTAAATAAAATAAATAACATATGGTTCGACATACATCATCACCAGTAAATTATAGTTTCATACTCAATACTATAAAATTTTGTGAATTATGATTCATTCAAGTCTGGATTAGGGTGTATTCTCATATAGACAGTTCATATTGTATCATATAGACAATGACTGTTACCAGTGACTAAGAATATTTATCCAAAAAATGACTTGGGGTTATCCTCTATTATTCTTTCTTTAAATAAATGGCGTCATTATATATATTATGAGTAGCTAAAAATATTGAAAGATCGTAAAATCATGAAATACCTTTCCATGAAAAGGTATTTGAATCTATTGAAATTAAGAAGGATGGAATACAATTATATGTTTGATGTCAACATTATGTGTACACAAATTCAAAGGATGGTACATTGAGTTGAAATTCATATTGGTAGTTTGATAAATAATAATTGGATCATTTAATGTTGATGACGGTTAAAGATAATATGAATCTAGATTGTGTTGAGAATTTTGATGTAGTGGTTTTAGTTCCAATTTTTATTATTCATGATTTCATCATGTATGTCAAATATTTCCAAACATTTGACCCTCAAAGTCAATCACTATGTTCAAAACACATTAATAGGGATTCAATTGAAGAGTGAATCCTATACTCTACATCTACTTTTTACTTTGTAGATTCAATTGTAGTTCCTCCAAATTATTAGGAATAGATTATTTCTACCGAAAACTTTTAAAAATTGGTTGTTTATTCCAAAATTCCACAGATGTATAAGGAAATGAGTGATCTATTTGGATGAGTAATCATGAAGTGGAATTTGTAAATGTATTTTCTGAGAACCCTCAACTACTATTGTGATTAAACTAATCACTAATTACAAGTTGGTATGTTGAATATTAAACAATATCTATTTGAAAATGGGAGTACTTTTAAATGGAGTTTTTAATTGTTCCATGATGAATAGTAAGAAACAAAATCCATATGGATGAATGTGGGTCATCATACAATGTCACATCGCATTATCCCTACACATGAATATAGTATGGGGGATGAATTTTAAATCAATATATTCATGAATTTTTCTAAATCATGGAATTTCAATTTTAATTATCTCCAACTAAGATACCTTGTTTAAATCATTATTTTTGAAATCCATAAAAATATCCCTAGGAAATTAGATTTATGTAATAATATAATTTCATCCATAAATGGACGTAAAATAAAAATATATGGTGAAAATATTATAAGAAATTAATATGTTGACGGTTATATATTTTAGGGGATTATATATAGATCATATACATTTTTTAGAGTTCTCATACAATAAAATTTATTGGGTTTTGATTCATATATCTCAATTTGATATTTATATGATTAATACAATTCATTATTTACTATTAATTATATAATCACATGACATGTAAAATTTCATTCCAATCATGTTTGATGAGAAAATATTGGTGATTCATATTATAAATAAAATAGAGGTGATTGTACAAAATATTTTTAAATCATATGTAGATTATCAATGTTAATAGTTAATGTTTAATGTGGTTTACCACGTTTCATGAGAATAAATCCAAGGCTTGTTAATAAATGATTTGATTTAAAAGTAATACTATATCCCCATTATATTATCTCTTTTGAGATATAATGGAATATCAATTACGTGTATTATTGGTTTTCATTGACATCAATATTCACATCTATATATATTATTTTAATTTTATCTAAATTGATGAATTATTAAACTATTCATGGCATGAGATTTTATGGGACACTATTGACGATTAGATGGATTCAAATTATATTCATGTTCTTATACACATTGCGGTTAGAGAGGATAATAAATTGATTGGAAATGTGTAGAAAATGTACATGTAATATGTTATCGTGTTCAAATTCTAGAATATACTTGTTCAAGTGAGATGAAAATTCATGAATAATTGAAATATATCATTATGAGTAATGAATTCTCAAAATTTTTGGAGTAGGGATATTAAAATTGTTAGGAAAATGGAGAAATCGTTTTTTCAATTACATTTCGAATTTATTATTTATTTTAGAGAAATATAATACATGGAATTTGTTCTATGGGTTTATAGATGGTTTTGGAATTTTATTGGAAACACAGCTAGTGGTTCATCATTTTAGAATTGTTAGTGGAAAAATTGAACTGTATATGGGAAACCATGTTGGATGTTTTAGGTTAAACTAGGTTGGAGATCATTTTTTCAGGGTTTGAAAAAACAATATAGGTTCCTTTGAAAAACAATGTGATTTTTCTATATTAAGTTAATTTCATTGTCGTAGTTGGAATACAGTTTCTCAAATTATGAGTCGAACCATGGGACACTATGGTTGATGAATAATTTATGTGAATAGTTTTAGTATAGTTTCCCATAATATGTTGACCAAACAAGTTTTGTTCATAAAATTCTCTAATAAATAGACTTTAACATATAAAAATGATGAAATATATAATTTTTATTATCCTATCTATTTATCTTATACTTATCTTATTCCAATAACATACTTGGTGATTATTTATTTATCAGAGTGTATCATTAAAAGTATAAATTTGTGATGTATATCTAGATTCATATGTTAGTGCATGCTCATGGTTTTTCTTTCTTGATCTACACATAATTTCTCTATATAAAACATATATCTAACATATCATAAAAAGATACATGTACTATGATTTATATGATTTTGATATCTTAGTATTTTTTAATGGAGTGTATTTTTTTCACATATCTTCATGTTAATTATTATTGGTCTTTGTTTTCATAGTCCATTGAAATATAGGTGGATTCTCTATAATTTCAACATGTTCTATGTCTCAATTATAAAAATAGGTAAAATTTTGATTATTTTATTTTAAAAATAAATTATGTTCAATTTCATGAAGGAAAACATATTTTAATGTTTTGGTAACAAGTTAATTTCAATGGATTTCTGAAAACCCCTCCTTATTTTAAATTTTAAAATAATATTTAAATACTATAATTTTTTAAATAAAGAGAAATTATTAATGATATATATTAAAAATGAATTATTTCTCATAAATCAATTCTTTAGCATGGAACTTTTAAAAATTTAGTTGGCATGTATTAATTTGGAAAGATTAAGGTTCAAAATTATCACAATTAATGTAGGATGAATTAGTCCTTGGATTAAATATAATAATTTCAGAAAATATTCATGGGTCATTGTTTGGGTGTGAGAGTATTTTGGAAAAAGGAATTATTATTTCCATTGAAAAATAATACTAATGGGATTTTTATTGTTCTCACACATATATTACATTTTTATTTTTCTACAAAAAATCTTCCTCTATCCTAATTTATGAATAAAATATATATTATCTGGTTCATTCACTTGTGGGATGTATCACGATGTTGTTGGGGGTTCCATACGAAGTGTTATACTCACTGCTTCCTAGGGAACATTGATGAAATCGAAGAGATTACATACTGTTACATAGTGATGGGAGAGATGTCTTACTTATCTAGTGTTGCATGTTGATGGCATTGATGACAATCATTATCACAACCCCCTCCCTCAAATTATACTCCTCGTAATATTTCAGTGATGATAGGGATATAATGTCCCTCGCGTCCTGCCTCTAGTCGGCCCCATTTTTTGACTAGCACCAAGGGTGTACAAATCTCACCATATATGAGGGATTACAATTTATAAGAAACAATATCGCGAGATATGATGTCTCATAGAAAAATAAAATCAAATTTTAAATTTAATGAAACCCAAAACCATCCAACATGAATGTGTATAATAGAACTGGTACAAACACACAAGTCTATTATGTAAACACCCAAAAGTAATGTTGAGCAGCGATGGAAAAACTATCTAGACCAAAGCTAGTAAGGTCAAACATGGTCCGTGAAATCCTAAAAGAAACCTAGAATGAGATTATATACTTATGGGGAGTATACAAGTATACATAGTAGAAAAACCATGGCCTCATGTAGAAATTTTAAAGAGGCATTCTAAACCCCCCTGAGAAAGTAGAAGAACCAAACTTCACCTAAGCAGGTACACTTCCCAAACCCAACCTCACAAAGGCCCGCTCACCAAAAAAATAATGTCATGTATTATAATAAAAATAAAATCGATGATACTATACCATGCACCACATTTCCACCAATTAGATACTCTCACCCCCCCCCCCAAACAAAAAACATCCTGGAGCCCTCACCTCTTCTGAATATACCACAACACATCCCACCCACACTTATACATGAACCTCATAGTACATCACATCTCATCCATACGACAATTGGGAAAGCACATCAGAACTCATCCTGAAGAAAACTAGGAAATAAACCATGTCTCCTATAAACACATGGGTTACCACAAATCACAACAGATTTATTAATGGATCTTGTGCCATCACCTCTAATAAGAAGTAGCAGATAAGGGTGTCTGTCCATCAATCCATCCTCCCACTATGATGTTTTGGAAAGACACCCTCCCTTTTATCTATGGGGGTTCTTGGAACATGGTTCTCAACTATGGTGGGGTGCATATGTAAATCACAGTTAACATAAAGTTATTTTTGTATATGATAAAAAACATGCATACCCAACTTAAGGGTTCTCAAATAGAACCCCAAGTCATTACACGTCCACATTTAATGTCATATCTATAGACACACACCACACAACATGCCACAAAGCTTAGTTCACATTATAAACCTATTTATTTAACCAAATTTATTCTTTATTAAACAATTTTTTAACCATTCCATCACTATCTATGAAAATATTAAACATATAAGAATTCAATCACAAACGGTGAAGAGAATGATATATAAATGTAGTTTCACATTAAAGACACACTATTATAGGACCTCCCTATTTAACACCCATTAATCATATATCATATAACTATCTATGGATATAAATTGATGTTTTAATCATGTTTTCAATGTTGATGAACCCATTACAACCATTTTAATAACTATTCAAATTAATCATGTCGAAACCACCATGCAATCCAAAATAATCCATAACTCACATCCACATAGAGCAACACATTAAACCAGAAAACTGATTTGCATCCTTGCTGCTCAAACATAAAACACCTAGATCCCCATATCAAAAAAACCCACTGTTTATAGTCATTACAACCACTTCCTCACTGCATGAACAAAATAAATACATACTATGATTCAACATGAAATCCATTTTTAATTCAAATTTCTTATTTTAGAGTGTTATCACAGAAATAATGTGATCATGGGAAATCCATTTATTAGAAAATTATATGTGGTCAATATTTTTTATATAGTGTGTTCAAAGATAAAAATATTCATTCCATAAACTATCATGTGTGTAAACAAGTCACCCCCAATGGCCAAAAATTTTATTTTGTAGTTTTCCCATTCAAATAACAAAATAAATAAAACAAATAACAATGAAAGATCTTGTGCCGCATTACCAACCCCCAATATTTTATTTTTTAAGTGATTCAATTATCATTATTAATCAGAAAACATTTATATACTCAAGAGTATCAAAAATATACCAATCCCAGATAATGAACAATTAATAAGGATAAAGGAATCCCTACTTAGAAGAAGAGATGATCGGTATATCCTAGTAGCAACAAAATAGGGGTACACATGTAGTTGGAAAGTCTCCTCGGAATCATGAACTAAAGGCTGCTTATCGACTACATGAATCCTATGGGAATAAAAGATCAAGCTTCCCTATTATAAGACACTGTAATAAGAAAGAAAAATTGGATGTATATCTTAGGTTTGGAAGTATCTAAATTGAGAAATGGTTTTAGATACATTTTGATTTTCCAATAAATAATATATGGTAAATTCCACATGTTTCAACCAAATAAAACATTCTCACTCCTAGGGATTTTATGTAACAATTTATGGGAATTGAATCGATATAAAATAATATAAAACAATTCAATAAAAATGATTTCTGTCAATGGAGATGTAAAAAGGGATGAACTATAATATTTTGGAAAAAGTGTTTTCGAGACACCATCGGGTGAGGCGTTACGTGACAAAGCACCTCCTGTGAGGCACTACAAGATGAATTTCCACCAGATGAGGCAATGCTGGATGAGTCACCATCAGAAGATGTATCTTTATATGTGGAACAACTATATGAGGAATCATTAGGAAATATACCACCGGAAAAGGAACTTCTAGTCAAGGAAACATCGGCTGAAATTCTTTCCACTATCATGAAGATGCCATCAAGAGAAACACAAGAATAAAATCCTACCATCTGGCCTGAGGAACGACCATGGTGTGGCCTCTAGAGAGCATATGCCATTTATTTACCACTAGTGAGTGACCATAAGGGTGAAACATAGTTGGTGAAAGATACCGTTAGAAAACATAGAATGTTGTTAATTTTTCAAATGATTGTAAATGAGTCACCATGACCTCCTAGAAAAACTCAGTTACCAATATTGTCCCAGAGTAATGGATTTTAGAGGACAAATCAATAACATTTGATACCTACCATTCTATTGTAACACTTTAGAAGTCAAAACCTACCATGAGAAAAAATATACGAAGGGTTCAAAAATCCATCCCTCGACATGTCTCTCAAGGATCTCACTACACATGAAAAAACTTTATAAACTAAACCCATCAACCTCTAACGATAAACCACCATGTTGTGTTTGAAAGAAAGAGTCGAAATCTCTACATCCAAGAATACTTCTTCAAACATATGTTAACTAGAACATAAACCCAAATGGTAACAAAATGTGCTACACAAGGAAAAACCCCACACCATCCCAAACACATGAATCTTGTAATTATATACTCAATGTCATGATACTATCCTCTATGGGTGGAATAGACTCACTGACCTAGGATAATCACATCACATTTACTGATTATCGATTAAGAATTATGTACTCTCATATTTCAAATTCCCATAATTAATCTCACAAAAAAGACACACTAAATACCAAGGATAACATCTCATTTAAAAATAAAAAAGATTGAAAAATCACATTTCATGGAAATACATGAAAATAAAAACTAAAAAAACTCTTGGTATTGGGAACAAATCTGTATATTTTACTCTAATGTACTATCCTCCAAGCCACCATGCATCTACAAAAAAATAACCAAGGCAATGGTCTACACACAACACCCTCTCTCGAAAATCATGGATCATTACGGGCTACTCTAGAAATGTTGTTCCATCCCCAATATCAGTCTATCCCTAGTAAATATCATGTGAGTCATTGTGTAGATATCTATGAAGCTATGATATGTGAATGGAATTGTGGATACTTTAATACTATGGTGGGAACACCAACCAATATTCCAGCTCACCAACTCATCCCAACACCTCAAAGTTATCGATGATCCCAGGAGAAATCTTACTCCCACATCAAAACCATAGCACCCCGTGTTGAGGGGAAACCGTCATGAACATGTAGACTCCATCCTCACAATCTAGGGGCCTCCACCTATGATCAGTATGTGACTTTATCCAATGAGTTTCTCTTTTAATCATCTCTTGAACAATATTAATCTTTTTTATCATGCTCTATAACACAGTGGGACCATAAAAAGTTGTCTAACCAACAGTTATCGAACATAAAAGTGAATGACATGGTCATACATACATGTATTTGATTGCAGTCATGCCAATGGAATAGTGATAGTTATTGTTATAAGTGAACTCCACAAAGAGTTTGTGGCATACCCCAGATTTTCCAAAGTTCAAGATGCATGTTTAGAACATATCCTCCGACATATAGATAGTGTGCTATGTCATCCCATCATTCTGATGGTGGAAAAAAATATTGAAGAGTAACTAGGTGATAAAGGAAAACTAAATTCCCCTCTAGAATAGTGAGGTAAAAAATGGTTACTAATATGGGATAATGGGCCTCATGAATCCATAAAACCACGCCACTTCTACCACATAACTCTTAGTTTGGGAATTCATTGTACCTAACTCCTTGATCACCATGAAGAGGGATAATTTTATCAACAGATCCTCTATCACCAATATAGAATCCAAACCTCCTTGACATCTAGGTAACCTTGTGAATAAATACATCGATATGTCATCCCAATTCCTCTCTGTAGCATCTAAAGGATACAAAAAATCCCAAAGAGCATGATACTCGACCATTAACTAGTTGAAAAAAAGGAACCTCGCCAAAACACTTCCACCAATCATTTTATCTCGGGCCAATAAAACGGCATCATAAAGCCATGGTACATCTTGGAAACACTGAGTTGTAACACAACGGTTTAGTTATTAAACACATTAAGGACTCCATATTGAATCTTTATAAGAACAAACAACCTTCCATAAAACAAAATCTTGTTTCGACCATCCTTTGACCATCCCTCCATTCCATCAATAAGGATAACACAATCATGATTCATTTATTCCTCTGTGTCATCCCATTGAGCCTCCACCACCTGATGCATTAGAAAATATTTTACATTTATCTAGAACAAAAAAAAACTTCCACTATTACGTCAAATTGAATGGCGGAAAACTCCTCTATTACTCTCTATGCAGTAACAGATTCGTAAAAAACCTCCTTCTATGAAATTATACTCAATAAATACACTGTGAAATTACCCTTTTATAAAGTTTATTAAATCTCAAAATCATAATCATGAAGAATATAAATCCACCTCTACTGTCATAGATTTAGTTCATGTTAGTAAAAGATATACCTCAATCACTTGTTTTCCATGAATACCACAAAGATATCCCCTATGAGATAATACATCCACAATTTCAGTGTGAAAAATATGTCTTATATCTCTAGAGCAGGGATATCATAGTCACATTCGTTGGGATACAACTACATATACCAAAAAGAGATCACATGTAACTATTGTATCATCACACATTCAAGACCAAGAAGGTAATTGTCACAAAACACATCAAATTTTACCACATGCTAAGGAAACTATAACAATTGATCAATAACCAAATTCCCATTTTGGTAACTAATTTATACCTCAAACTTATCATCCCATAAAAAATATTTCTATTTAAAAGTCAATGTTTTCAATGGGGACAGATCATGAGAGAAATCGAGTGAAGAATTTCAATAATTTCCAGTGAGTCCAAGAAAACGGTGAACCTTTGCAATTTTCTTGGATACTTTCCATTAAGAAACTACATTAAACTTTGACAGATCTACTACCACACTCTATTGAAAGACCACATGTGTGAGGAAATCAACCTCCCGCTTCCAAAACATAAAATTCAACAACTTTACATCGATTTTGTGGCTTCGAAGAACCTACATTTTTTTAAAAAAAGATGAGTTCTTGTCAAAAGAAAAGAACCCTGCAATTTATTCAAAACCGAAGTAGAATACAAATTACATGAGACAAAATAATGGAAATTTTACAGAGTCTCTAATAAAAAAAGAATCAGATCCTGAGGGAGATCATTCCTCCATGTTATCTCATGAGAGACTCCCATGTTCGTGAGACCGTCGACGATCTTGTTTGCTTCATGGAAGGTGTGTGTAACAGTGAAGTTGAGACTGTTGAGCGAGATGAGGCAGATAATCCATTGGTGGGTGAGAGGCCATGCTAGGTGAGTGAAACCTTTCCAGATGGCTTGCACAATGGTAGAAGATTCTCTCTCAATACAGATGTTTCTCTAGTTGGAATGTTTTACAAAATAGGTGGTATGGATGATACCCAACATTTCATCCTCCATAGTAGAAGCAATGTTGCCGCTACCACGGAAGCACCCAAAAATCTGATCAAGATGGTCTCTGAAAACACCTCCACATCTGAAAGGTCTCGGGTTTCCTTTTGAGGCTTCATCAACATTGAATTTAGTCTAGCAAGGAGGAGGGGCCTACAAGAAGACTTCAATAGTGTATTTCGGTTTAGGAAATATTCCACTCAATCCAATCCAACGGTGGGTTTCAAGATCAATGAAATAATTGTCACAATGATCTTTTTGGATCATGGCTTCCTCTTTGATATCAATAAGTATCCTCATTTTACCATCATTTAGATTAAATGAGATATTGTTTAAAATGAAATAATGTCTACCATACCATAGTATATGCCGAAGCTCTTCAACAGCATTGATAAAATGGATTCTAATTTGCAGTGACCTCAAAAGCTGAATCGCCCTTTTAAACTGCGAGAAAATAAAGTTATCATAAAGCCATATTCAACTAAAAAGATAAAATGTGTAATGCCAAAGAGTAGTAGCAGTCCCAAAAGATAAAAATATGAGGTTTATGTCCTCCCATTGTTGGTTTCACAAACAACATTTAGAGAAAATATTAAAACCATAAGGCTGAAGACAACTGTCGGTAGGAATTTTTTGGAGAGAAATTCTTCAAATGGGGGTAAGAAGTGAATGTTTTATCCAAGACTTATTGAAATTGGCTATCCAATAGAGATTATCATCAACATTAGAGATATGGTGATTATAATATTTTTTTGAGTCTCACAAGCCATTATTAGGAGGTTCCAAAACCAGAAAGTCAGAATTGTATGTGATGTAATAATTTTGAACAATATCTTTAATTAGATCTATAGGATGTGGGCTAGAAGAGTTGATCACATCACTGATGGAGTAGTTAGTTGGATCAGGTGTAAAATAATTAGGAATTCCAGAAATAAGAGGGGAACTAGTACAGTTATAAAACCAAAAATTTAAATTAGATTCTTCACTAACAATCCATCTAGAGTTTTCCATGTTATAAAAATAAGAAGATTTAATCGAGGGCTAGATAGAGGAAGACATGCAGTGAAAAGTACCAGATTTATGTTTATCAACAAAATGAGTTCTTGGATATTTCATGGGATGAGAGTTATTATAAATGACGGACCACATAAATTTAGCACAAAGATCCTCATCAAAGGTTTTAAGATTTTTAATTCTGATTCCATGTTATTCAATAGGTTTACAACAGGACGACCAAGAAACCATGACAAATTTTCTATCTGGGGTGGTACTGCTCCAGATGAAGTTCCTTATATCATAATTTAAGCGTTTAATAGGACCTGCAGGCCACTTGTAGACCATCATGGAGTAAACCAACATAGAAACAATGGTGTATTTCACAAGGAAAATCCTTTCTACAATTGAAAGTACTTTTCCTTTCCATGATGAAATTTGTTTATGAATTTGATCCACTATGTACTGAAAATAAGAGGATTTGGGTCGTCCCTATAAGATGGGGACACCAAGGTATGTTAAGGGAAGAGAAACTTCCTTAACCCCTAAAACTTTGGTAAAATTAGTTTTCCAATTGATGGGGAAATTTTTACCAAAATAAATAGAGGATTTATGCCAGTTAACATGCTTGCAAGACACCTCTTCATATTGAGAGTTGATGTATTTAAGGTTATTGATATTTCATTTGTCCCCCAGGAAGAATAAAATGATATCATTGGCATAAAGAAGATGTGAAGGGTCATGTAAATTCCTAGAGGCAAGAATCGTTTTGATTTTTCCTTAATCAACATTGAGGGTGAGCAATCTGCTAAGATATTCTTCTGCAATAGAAAAAATGATCGCAAAGAGAGGATCACCAAGTCTGACGCCTTTGAAGCACATAAATTATGCTCTAGGAGATCCATTGATAAAAAAAGAAATATGGGCTGAATTGAAAATGGTTTTGATTCTACTGAAAAATGTTTAACTGAAACCGAAACCATATAGCACTTTAAAAATAAATTCCCAGTCCGTCGTGTCAAAGGATTTAGTAATATGGAGTTTAAGAGAAACATTTCGACCTCTAGTGTTTCTATTCAATAAATTTGTGGATTTAGAGGCAAGAAAAATGAAATCTTGTATAGATTTCCCTTTAATGATTCCAAACGGGTTCAAAGAAACAATTCTCTTGCAAATAGTAGAGATTCTATGAGCAATAATCATAGTAATAATTTTAAAAGGAGAGTTTAAGAGGGTGATGAGTCGGAAAAGGTGAATTTCATCGGCATTTTAAATTTTGGGAATAAGTTTGAGAAATTTATAATTAATACCAAGAATAATCACACCTTTTTCAAAGAAGGTTCTAACAAAATTACAAACATCATTTTGAATGACATCCCAGTGTTTTTGGTAAAAACTGTTATTTGAAGAACCTATATGACAGTTCTGAGAATCATGTAATGTTCCCCCACTAAATTCATTTATATTAAGATATCATCAATGAATAAAAGGATGAATCAATCCAAAAAACCAAGGAACACATTTTTCGTAAGTCCCATGATCATGGATGGTGCATTCGTAACTCTAAATGGCATGACTAAAAACTCTATGTTCCCATACATGTTTCTTAAAAGTAATATTCGTGATATCTTTCTCTTTCACCCTCAAAGGGTGATATCAAGATCACATATTGACCTAAAAAAACCTAAATTGTACTATAAGGTATCCAAAAATATATTTTATCAATGGAAGTGGGTAACAGTTCATGACCTTCATTTGATTCATCCTTGGGTGGTCTATACCGAACATTAGACTGTCGTCCTCCTTCCTAGTAGACAACATGGGAGCACCCTAAGGTGACATGATATGATGGAAAAAATCCATCTTCATTAGACCATCGATCTATTTCCTCTTCTCCTGCATCATATAGGGTACCATTAGATAATCATCCATCGAAATTGCAGAAGTACCATGTGGTAAATCTATCCCGAACAAAACATCACGTCGATGGGGTACCTTCACCACCTCATCCAGTAAAATGTCCAATAACACCAAAATATAAATAGGAACATCTACTATCAAATCATCCACTGATTCCATATAAAACTCATCCAACAAATAATGAAGAGTCTCTACACACAGACTTCCCCACTCGACAACTCCTATCTCCAATGAAAACCGCACACTAGCCATCTCCAACTAAAAACACGAATCTCTATTGGAAGAATACGATAAAGGAAAGAATGGAATAAAGAAATTATTTTAGAAGGAGGAAAATTTATTGGTTAATCTATATAAATAATAGACACCTATGTGACTAATGTGGTCTCATCATCATTCTACATCCCATTCACACATCTGAAAAACTCATATGGCCTTAGACATGCCTACTAAAAACTAGTGGCATGGGAAGCCTCTATGTGTCTACTCATAAAGAAAGATATTGACTGGGTAAACAGATTTATTTTAAAATATATAATCTATCATGTCAAAAATAATTGTGTATAAATAATAATAATTCCTCTAACAATCACTGGGCCCACTGGAACAACTATTTCCACTGTATGCAACTGACCATACCCATCACCTATACCCCTCTCATAATGACACCTATAGGGATAGGATCATGTTGTAGCCTCTGAAATCATGGATAATAATGAGGTTCTCATCTACCTACATCATCCCCGTTGGAGGTGAAAAATACTTCTTCCACTAGTGTTGAAATGGTCTCACAAACTAATACTGTGAGGTTGTTACAGAGAATGTCCACATCCACCAAACTGAGCACGGGAAACCACTAGGAACTGATTCTGGAGATCTATATGAATCCCTAAGAAGAATAAAATCTGCCAAAATCCCATTGGAATGTCATATAGACTATCAGTAGTAGAATACCAAAAATGAAGCTTCATATGCCCTCTTCCTCTCAGTCCAAACCAAGAATGTCATGGGTCTTAAGATCATTCCATGAAAAACCCGCCTCTTGAGTAAATCTATTGAATTCCATCTCATGGTATACCTCCTCATTAATTAATCCAAACAATCAATGTAATGATTCATATTTTTCTTTGATTTATTTTAATGATTTCATTGGGAAAATTCCGATAACGCGTGATGAGAGAACATAGTATTCTGAGCCCTGGTGTTCCCGTAATAATATTCATTAATAAAGTATTATTTTTATATTGAAAATTATTAGTGGATAATTTTGAATTTTTATAACCCCCAAATGGGGTCCCAGATTGAAAATATGATAGAACTATTACAACTAGAATAGCGGTTTTACTATAGGTAGGGCCTATCATCGTCTTGGGTGGGTTAGATGAAAAATTTATATTTTGGACATAATCTTCATTAAAAATATTTTTTAAAAAATATTTTTTGGAAAAAATGATTCTGTTTCATTTCTATTGAACCCATGGGTATGGATCAAGGGTTATAATTTAGGACCCTAATATTTTCATGAGAGATTCGGTTAGAGGAAACAATGGGAGGAGGTTATGGAAATCAATGAACGAGGATTCAAGGATTGGGATCTCTCGACGAAAGATCAATGAATGATGAATGTGAATATTGATATATGACCGATCTGACCCATAATAAGGGGGAAATTTTGGTTCAATTTCTATTTCCACATTTTTAAATATCCATAATGAATGTGAATCAATCTACAAATGGATTGATTCATAAATATTGTGCACTATTGAAGTATGGGATTAATTTTTGGATAATCATTAGAAAATTTGGATATATGTCAAACCTTTGATTGGAATTGATTTTTGTATAGAAATAACAATTTTATAACATGAATAGATCAAGGATGATACAAAGAAAGAATGATCTCTCCACCATGGGTGTTCAGGTAAAATTATTACTCACATGTTCTTCGATTTCTTGACCTTAGTCGCCCCAACAATCCTAGTATGAATCAAAGATCACAATAGCGTGTTGAGACTATAGATAGGTTGGATGTTGTAGCAACGGAGGTGGCGCAGACTGGTTGTAGAGAATGCCTACAGTAGGAGGATTCATGCTGTGTTTGGGGCGGTGTCATGGATCGACGACCCACCAGTGCATGAGGTAGTGCACAAACTAGCAGAAGAGGCCCTTTTCTATGCCACGGGCGGCGAACAAGGGCTACCAGCAATAGTCGTCAGTGTTATTTGGTGGACACAACTAGAGACCACGGTCAAAATATATAGTGAAGGTGACCCTTGGATGATGTTTTGGTAGTTTTGAGATACACTACCCACCACATATCAGGCAGTGTATACAACACCACTCTAATGCGTCGAGTTGGACAGGTAGGAAAACATTTGGATGGTCCACTCCAGTAGGTCGTCCTGGTTCGGTGGACTCGGCTGGACAGATCTGGTTTGGGCCGGGTTGACCTGGCTGGTAGGGATGGACCCAGTGGCCTGGGTTGGGTTGGTGTTCCCACGTCAGGCTGGCGGACCCTGGCATGGTCTAGTCGGTGCCTCCAGGTCAGAGTAGGAACAAACACAACTTGTCCCTTTTAGAGAATACCCGATAAACGTCAAGTAATATCTCGAATTCATGAGTCATCTATAGTTTTGGGACCCTATCCATAGAGTGGTACTATTGAGAAGGATTTTTTGGTTTTTATAAAGGACCATTTTATCTATAGAGCTTCCCCTTGGTTCATTTTTCAAGGATTTTGTACAAAATTTCATGGTAATCCCCATAAAAGATAGAGTCCAGAATAAAGTTATAGAATATTACTTAGGACTAGAGTGATAATCTATCACAGCTTAAAGTATTATTTTGTGTGTTTTCATGACCTCATAGAATATGGTGTTAATCGCAAATATATAGAGTCTTATTGGTAGATTTTTGGGTATTATTCAGAATCCCCTATGTTATGATCCACATGTTAGGTTTCATGGTATTCTCTGAGAAAAAAAATTTGTTCGGAGGTAATAAATATTGGGTCACAGTATTCATTAATCAAAATCCCCAATTTTTATATTATGACGCTTGTCAATTTCCTTCTCTTTGGCCGGGGCCCATGTTAGAATAATCTTTTTGCAGAAGTGGTTGTGACTTATCCTTCAATTGTGTGGCTATTATTTGAGTATATATGGACATCCTTGGTATATGTATGGGTGCATACCTTTGAAGATATGACTACACATTATTTTTTGGTTATTCCATTATTATTTCACGGTGTCCTACGGGGTAATGTGTTACTCACCCTGCACAGGCTATTCCCACATGTTTCATATCTAGTGCAGATGAATGACATTTCAATGGATCCCTAGGTGGATAAAGACCCAGTACCGGACCCGATGGTGCCTTCTGAGATTAGACGTGCCCTGACATTCCTATCCTCTTCCTTGTATTGATTCAATACCCTCATTAGTAGGTCGGACAATATAGCTTTCTTTTCATTCTAGTCTTTATTCTGGACTAGTTTGTAGTATAACACTTTCCATAACAGTTTAATTCTGGATCCATTACATTGAGGTCTAGTTGTTTTCGTGCATGGTGGATGGTTTATTACCATTATTGTAGTTCGTTGGCTTGGAGATGTGTCTGTGTGTATAGGTACCTAAGATAAGGACTACCATGCATACTCAGTTCCAGTCACCCACCCCTGGCCTTTTAGAGGTGGGTTTTGGGTGGTCGTGGTATGGCCCCCCAAGGATGCATAGTGAATGGGTGGAATCAATGTGCATGTTCAGTTCATCGTTGGGACTGGGGGTCAATGAGATTGGTTTGGGAAAACCATGTTATGTTTTTGGATTTTAGTGTTCAGTCTCAGGAATCCGATGTTGGTGTATCAGCTGACAAATCCATTCACCAAGACTCTGGGAACCTGCTTTCCAAATTGGTTTATGAAAAAACTAGTTGGAATGTAATGAATTGAACTTACATCATATAGGAATGGGCTTTGTTTTTTCACTTCCTTGTTGAGTCACCTCTCCGTATATGCTCTTTTTTTATTAGTTCATATTCAACTATTTCAAGAATCCATCGTGTAGACAGCATGACAGGATACCAATGTGCGATCGTGAGGATGATCCTTTTAGCGATGAGGCATCTGTGTAAGGTCATATGAAAGTCATCATACCACATGTTGGTCTTCTTACTATAGTTACACACATTGAGAAGTATATTATAATGGAACTATCGGTAGATTATTCAAATATTATTAGTCTATTTAATGAGTTATAGAAGAAATAGCCGCCTAGTTTTTGTGGTGATACATACCCTAAAATAACTAAGGATTGGCTAGAGGTGGGCACATGTGTCTTCTTCTTTGTGAGGACATCGCCTGATCATATTGAAGTCTCAACTTTTAGCCATCTGTAGGGCTCAATAGTATTTTGGTGAAACATAGGGATACAAACACATGATGAGGAGACCCTAACTTGGATAGACATAGAGTGAATCTTCTTAGAGTATTTCTTTTAGGAAATTATATTCAATATGTGTATACTAGAGCTACTACACCAAAAGTAGGGTAACATGACAGTAGTGGGGTACTCAGCGATATTCACCATGAATTATCGCTACTCCATATACATGATGTGATAATTGTTAATCATGGATCATGGCCTTAATTAGGGACAACATTAGGATATATGTGCTTCCATGTTGTCCCTTAGCATCCCTACTCAGGTTGGATTACTAGAGAAAGCTTTTCTTATAGAGATGTTTCTGCCAGAGTAGACGCCGACTAAATGAGGTACCAAGAGGAACTGAGTAGATGATTCTTCGGTTGTGGTTAGTAAACATTAGAAAAAGTGTCCCAAGAGGGCCATTTCCATTAGAATATATCCTTAGGATTTGTGATCAGTGGTGTGTGTCTTTGAGGGCAGAGTGGGGAAACTGAAGGATAGACATTGTTTAATGTGTTGCGGTCAGGGCCACTTAGCTTGTGACTTCCCGACACACCGTGAGGACGCCCAACATGTGTTCAA
The DNA here is from genome assembly GCA_963277665.1 of Viscum album. Classification (NCBI taxonomy): domain Eukaryota; kingdom Viridiplantae; phylum Streptophyta; class Magnoliopsida; order Santalales; family Viscaceae; genus Viscum; species Viscum album. Next base: position 261,600,955 of record OY728122.1, on the reverse strand, counting down.
GTGATTTTAAAGGTTGAATTACATGTTCAATCATGGTAGTAAGTATGGATGATGACGTGGAAGGGGAGCATGTTGAGCAGATCATAATGGATGAAGGTTCGAGGTACTACCCAACCACACCAAGGTGGTCCACCATGGGCACAAGGAGCCAGTAGATAAACGAAAGGATCACTTCAGGAAATGGAGGCTTATTATCCTAGTGTTATAGATATAATTAGATGTATTCCTTGTTTCTTTACGACAATAGATGTAGTTATTATAGATACAGGTTCCCGTCACTCCTTCATTGATGCGAACCTTGTTTGGAGCTCATAGATTCTGGTGGATCTATTTTCTCTATCCTTTGGTTTAGAGACTCATATGGTAGGATAATCAATGATCACACATTGGTTATGAAAGTATTAGATAACTCTTCGAGGTGAGACATTCAGTTGAGATCTCCTAGTAGCATCATTGAGGCGTTACAACATCAATCTAGGTATGAATAGTTTATCCATAGTCAATGTACAGATTTACTATTTTATGCCTAGAGTATGTTGTGTCCATTGGAATAAGAGATGATTTTCCTTTAACAGAAAAAGGGAACACATACATCACTGGAGGGACATTATCATAGTTGGTTTCCACTGATCACTCACTTCTTTGATAGCCTCACCCTTGGTATGGTGGATATAGGAAGTCCCCAGTTTTTTGCAACGGTGAATGGGTATTATAACGTATTCCCTGAGGATGTTCTGAAATAGAATATTCATGGGTGTGTTTAATTATTAATTAACAGGTACCACATGAAAACACCGATATATACTATCGCATATTGGATGGCTCCCATGAAGCATTGCGAGTTCAGGGTAATGATGGAGGATTTGCAGAGGAAGGGCTTCATGAGGCCCAGTGTTCTTCCTTAGGCGACCCCAATTTTGTTTTCCATATACGATGATTTAGGATTTAGGATTTAGGATTTTTTTGGACTACCGGTTACTGAACCAAATTATTCTCAATAATAAATATCCACTACTGAAAATTGATTACTTCTTCGATAAACTGAAGGGGGTGATGTGGTTCTCTAAGATATACCTCAGGTCTAGTTGTCATCAGCATCATGTAGGAGATGGGGATGTACCGAAGACATCGTTTGATTGTGGCTATAGACACTATGACTATATGGTTAGTTCATTTGGTGTTACCAACACCCCATCCATGTTCATGGGACTCTTGAATGTGATCTTCTATCCATAAAATGATTGATTCATCCCGGTCTTCATTAATGACATTGTGGTGTCCTCATCATCCCTGGAGGTTCACGTGATACACTTGCTGATGGTCATGGACACTATTCAAGGGAAAAACCTTTTTTGGATGCTCTTGAAGTTTCAATTCTAGAATCAGGAGGACCACATACTCAAACATGTCATTTGAGAGTCTGGAGTTGTGGGGCATCCAACCAAGATTGATGATTTTCTTTCTTGAGATCCACACAAGAGTGTGAATGATGTAAGGAGTTATTAGGTTTAGATGAGTAATTTCATTGTTTTTTTCCAAGATTTTATTGATTAGAAGCACCCTTGATAGACAATAAATAAAAGGGACATGCCTTCATATTGAAAAAAAAATTATAGTAATGTTTCAAGGAGTTGAAATGGAGGTTGACGAGCGCTCCTATCATGAGGCTACCAGATGAGGGTGTTGGGAATGTGGTCTTCTTTAATGCATCATTGAATCGACTTTAAGGTGTCCTAATTTATAATAATGTGGTGATTTCCTATTGTTTTTTCTCACGTAGGAATCATTAGCAGAACTACATGACCTAAGATCATGAATTGGTTGCTTGGGTCATAACATTGAAAATGTAGTCTCATTACCATACATGGGAGTTGTTTTCTATAAAATCCGACCAAAATATTCCTATTTATATATTTTCTCATAGGTACATGAATTTAAGATAGAGATGGTTTCTAGATTTCCTCCACCATTACAACATTATGATTATCTATACTCTTCGTAAGGGGAATGTGGAGGTGGATGGGCTCAGCTAGAGTTATATCTTGCAGTTTATGAGTGAGGTGACAAAGAAGTTGGTTTCACTATATATTTCCTTCATAAATGATGGTGGAAAAACTTTTCATTAGTTGATGGTGGTCTCCCCACTAATCTTATAGTGATTTGGGGAGGCACTACTTGGGGGATGTCGACTACGAGAGACAACATGCACAGTTACTCTCAGGGATGGCCCCTAATGAATATCTAATAGGTGGGGATAACATCGTTCTATTAAAATGGTGCATGGTTGGGTTGATGGAGTTATGGGAGATGGTCCATATAATATTTTAACCCCCCACCCCCCCACCCCTCGTGGCGGTACATCCTGGAGTGTAAAAGATGTACCATGGCCACTGATTCCATTTATGTTGGACAAGGATGAGGAGGTAGCGGTGTACATCATTTCATTATGCCTCACTTGGTTATAAGTCAACGTAGAGAACTAGGTTCCAGAAGGAATGACTCAGCAACTTGAGGTGCCTGAGTTGATGAGTGATGGGATATCGATGGACTTCATGACGAGTTTACCATGCCCATCCAGGGGACACGATACTATCTGGGTAATCGTTGACCGACTATCTATAATGGCCATCTTCCTATCTATACAAGAGAAGTGTAAAATAGAGATCCTAGGAAACCTCTACATCCGAGATATTTTGAAAATTCACAGGGTTCCCTTTATGATAATTTCAAACCATGATACTCATTTTACTTCCTATTTATGTAAGGGTCTTTATGAGGCTTTTGGGGACCAGTTTCGGTTGAGAAAAAATTTTCACCCCTTGATGGATGGTCAAAAAAGTGGACCATTCATGTCCTAGAGGACATGATACATTCCTCCATCTTGGAATATGGTTGTAGTGGGGAGGACCACCTACCACCACACCATTTGTATTATACCATTCGAGTCTGTGTACGTTTGAACTTGCAGATCATCATTTTTATGGAATTTCTAAAGAGAGTGAGAAATTATTGGACTAGAGTTAGTGCAGGCTACCAATAAGAAGGGGAAGATCATCAAAGTGTTGATGAGGACCCCACAAAGCTAGAAGAAGACATATATTGAGTTGAGATGGAGGCTCTTGGAGTTAATGACCGGAGACCATGTCTTCCTTAGCGTCTCACCATGATGTGGTTTGTAGTGATTTGACTAGGGAGACATGTTTTCCTCAAGGTTCATCATCCCCATTCAAACTTTGAGCAGAGTCAACGAGCTTCCATAACACCTAGCTATACCCCCATAGTTGCACTGGGTTCATGATGTCTTTCATGTGTCACATCTAAGGAGGTACATGCAAGACCCATAACTCATTATCGACTAGGGAGAGCTGGTATTTGATGATGAGGAGAAATTTTTTTAGTTCTCGATCGAGTTTGAGGATCAAAATAATGGTATCCTTCATGATTGGTGGATTCCTATATTATACATTCATTGGAAAGGAAGGAACCTTCAACAAAGCATGAAGAAGAGGGAGGCTCAGATGCGTGCTCAACACCCTTATAATTTTGATGTATATCCCTTTTTTGGATTTCAAGGATGATAATACCTATGATGGGGAGAATGCAATGACTTTGATTTTTCATGAAATTATTTTGATAAATTAACTAGGAAAATAATGATACAACATGTTTAGATGACATGAGATTCTGAGACCTGGTTTTCTATAAATAAATTTTTGAATAAAGATATATTTTTAAAATAAAAACCCTCAGAGGATACCATTTAATTTTTATAACTCCCAAATTTGTGCCTAGTTCTAAAATTTAAGGGAAATTGTGTGTCTAGAACATCAACCATACATGAGGAAGGGCCTAATATATTCTGGCATAGCTGAGACAAAAAAGATAGATTTTGGCCCAAACATTCATTAAAAATATTTTAAATGTTTTTTTGGTGCAATGATGATTATGTTTTATTTTTATAAAACAAAAAGGAAGGGGTCCAGAGTTAAAATTAATAATAATGAGATTTTATTGGGATCTCGGGTGAGAAGAAACCTTTGGAGGTGGCATTTTCAAGTAATGAACTGGGATTCAAGGATCAGGGTCTCACGAAAAGGGATTGATAAGCGATGAATGTGAATGTTCTTCATCGACTGATCAAACACGAAGGTAGGTATATTGTTTGATTCAATTTCTATTTCCCTATTATGAAATTTCAATGATGAATGTGAATCAATTTATGAACATATTGATTCAAAAACCATGCATACTATTGTTCGATGTGTTTGATTTTGGGATAATCATTGGGGAATTGGATTTACGTTGAACATATGATTATAATTATTTTTTTTGCAGTAGTCCATAAATTCATACATGGATGGGTCAAGAACAACCTGATCAAGTGCTGATCCTTTCATCTTTGGTCTTCATATGAAATTATTAGTCCCCCATTCATTGATTTACAGATCTATTTCACTGCAACTATCTGGGAAGGAATCCATGATCACAATGGTGAGTAGATGGTGCGTCCAAGAAGGTAGTGGTGGTGGCAGAACAATGTCATTGTAGGAGGTCATCACAATAGAGGGTAGTGTCTCGACAACCGCATTAGTGACAGGGTCATCCCACATTGGTGGAATGATGCGGTGGTACAGGATTCACTATATAGGAGGCTGCGAGCGGCGCATGGGGGGTCTCAACGGCCGCGACAATGCGAGATTTAGCTGAATATGCCTTAGGATATTCCTTGGATGGAGGATAGGGGCCGCTGGCAACAGATGGAGGCAATATTCGATGGAAACAGTTGGAGACCACAGGTGTGGCTCACAGCCTCATCATGTAACTGGATACCACGGTCTAGCTAGACCACATAGGCAAACCACTACTAATTAAGTGATTAGTTTGGAGATGCGACACACGTCACATCTCGGGCAGAGTAGACTGTCCCTATCTAGTAGGCCAGTCTTGCCCAGAAGATTGGTCCTAGCAGGACAATGGAGAAAATTGGGCCCTGTGGGTTGGGTAAGACCCAACCGACCTTGTCAGGTCAGTGGACCCGGGTCGGGTAAGTTGGTCTGGCAGGGTCAGACCATGACCATATACCACTATCCCCTTTTTGGTTAAAAACCCCCATAACTATAAAACCGTATGTCTATTTCATGAGCCATTAGTGAAATTTGAACCCTTTTTGTAGGATCGAAATAGTTATGTAGATGCTCAATATACAAGAGGGGGGTGAATTGTATACTTTAAAAATTACTTTATAACCTTTAAAGTTAGTTAAAAATAACTATGTTTTCCTTAAGCAAAGGAAAGGGATAATTTTAAAAAAGTTAAACTAAGAAAATTCACAACACCTTTAACACCGAATGCATACTTGGAAAGAGATTCTGAAAGTAGGTTGCGGAAATATGGTTCCGGAAATTGAAACTTAAAAAAAGTTACAAAATGAGATTCCACCTTAAAGCGTATAGAATCTAAATGAAACAGAGTACAAGTAAAGAAGTATAAGAAAGTTATACTTTCCTTATAATACAAAATACAGTGGAAATAAACAAGTAGTAGAACTACAAGTAACAAGATAATAGTCTTTTATCCCAAAGATAAGTGTATCCAACAACCTTGGATAAAGGTCCCTTGATTTATACTTTCAAGAAAGTCTGTCTTACCCACACCAGGGTAAGCCCTCGATATGAAGATCGGAGTGTCTCTATCTTGCTATCCCCACAAGCCCTCAACTTCAAGGTAGTTGCCAACCTCTGTCATACTCATCAAGGAAGCCCTCGAACTTCATGGTAGTCGGCACCTCTGTCTTCCTATCCCCGGAAGTCCTCGAATGTAATCACAAACATTCGGAGTCTCACGATGCTTTGAGAGTTTATAAGTGCCTCTATCTCACTAGAAATCACTTCAAGCATGTAATCACATGAGTCGAAGATCAGTCAGCCTTTCAGCAGCACCGAGATCTTTCAAATGAGCACCTATTTAGGTAAGGACGGCCTCCTTCCCAACGGTCATATTTTCCTTAAAAATCAGAGGGACATGTATACGTGTCACTTAGCCAACGGTTAGTATTATAACAGAATAGACGACATCGTTTTATAATAAAACAAGTGTAACCAAATGTACGACACCGTTTAAAATTTAACTCAAAATATTCGGAGTGAAGGTTCGGAGTGAAAGTTCGGAGTGTAAGGAAAATAATAAAGAGTAGTCAAAATATAAAGATATAAGTAAAATGAATGTTCGGAGTGAAAAATTCGAAGTCTGAATAAATTCAGAGTGTACAAAACAGAGATTATGAGATTCTGTTTAATAGATGAATTCGGAATGAGAATTCGGAATGAGAATTCATCATCAGAATTCGTAGTGAGAATTCCTCATCAGAATTTGTAATGGAAATTCATCATCAGAATTCGTAATGAGATCTCTTCTTAAGAATTCGTAATGAGAATTCGTATCCAGAATTCGGAATGAGAATTCTTCATCAGAATTTGTAATGAGAATTCATCATCATAAATCTTAATGAAAACTCATTATCAGAATTCGTAATGAGAATTCGTCATTAGAATTCGTAATGAGAATTCCATGTCGAACTTCATAAGGATTCATATCCTGAATCTGGAATAGGACTTAGTAAGAGTTCGTAACCGGAATTCAGAATGATACTTTTTTACAGTTCTCATCTGGAATCCAGAGTGAAACTTCCTTACAAATCTTATCCAGAATTCAGACCCTAAAATAGAATACTTTATATCAAAGTTTCAAACAAATCCTAGAAAACAGAAATGAATCCGAATTTTATACTTAGGAAAAATATGGATGAAAATATGATAAGGATAATTTTTCTTACAAAAGTGAATTTCCTTATAAAAGCAATTTTCCTTATAAAAGAAATTTTCCTTATAAAATCAATTTTCCTAAAGATAAGGTGTTTGTGATTTTCAAAACAAGAAGGAATGGAAAAGTCTAAGGAATACATTATTGACTCAACAATCTCCCCCTTTTTGGAAAGAACAAACATCCTTGAAAAAGAAATAATAAGAATAAAGGAAAACATTAAGGCTTATCTCCCTTTGCTTTAAGCATATTGATGAATACGACTAACTCCCCCTTAGGATTTGAAACTCTAAGGATCGTATTCTAGATTTCCGGAGTGACATTTCATTATGAATAAGAAAGTATTCTTTAATGAAAAACTCCCCCTTAGATAAACTCTTATTAGAGTTTGTTTTCTTTGTCACCCTTTATTAGGATTCTTTTTCCCTTTCATTAGATATCTTTTCCTTCTCCCCCTTTGTGATCTTCGAAAAGAATACAAGGGAATGGAAAATATAACAAAGTACCTGAAAGATTAGTAGTAACAATGAGCAAGAAAAAGTTTTCTTTAAGATTGAAAATTTCAACAACAAAAGAGTTAAATTACAACAAAAGATCGAATCTTTCTATTTGGGATCTTTTTTCTTTTCCATGAGACCCTTTAGAATGGTCTTTATCTTCTTTATGTATTTATGATCTTCTTCAGCTTGCTTCTCTAAGACCACTATTCTTGTAGATTGAACTTCAATCTTTTCTTCCTGGGCTTGAAGCTTTTCTTCCTGAGCTTTGATATTTTCTTCCTGAGCCTTCATCTTTTCTTGAAACTCAATCCGATGATCCCTTTCAAACTTCCAGTTTTGAGAGACAGAATTTAGCTTCCCATTCAGATCTCTGACTTCCTGAATCCGAAAGTTCTTTTCATCTGTCAGCTTCTCTTCAAAGGAAGAAGTTAGCTCATTTATCTTCCTGTCCTCAGTCTCAAAAGCATCTTTATCATTGTCTTGGAATTCATCAAATAACCTCATTTCTTTCACAATCTTCCTCGACCAGTTTGTCATCCTCTTGCAAGATTTTCTATGGGCTTCGTAGCCAATAAAGAACGTTCTGAACTAAGCCTCTATTTCAACAAACTTGTCCATGACCATATAGACAGAGTCTAATTTCTGATTTAAATCAGGTTGGAGCATCTGACATCTTGAGTCAATACTTGAGAATGTCGGAATGGTTCCCACCAACTTCTTTAAAGACCAAACAACAAAGTCATGCCCCACCGAAGATGACTCCGAATCTGAGACTCTTCTTGGAGAAATTTCATCTTCAATAAGGTCAAGCTTTCTCTTTTAAGAACTACCAACTTTTTTTCTCTTCATCACTTCTGAGCTCAGAGTATCAGCAAGAATTTGATTTCCCTTGCCTTTTTTCGGAATAGAATCCGGTTCCGGAGTTTTCTTATCACTGTCAGAGACTTGGACAACATTATCTTCCTCATCAATAACTTCCTGAACACCAACCTCTACGTTTTCCATCTGAGCAATATCATGTAAAAGTTGTTCTTCTTCTCCATGATAACCTTCTTCTTCTTCTTCTTTCTCTTCTTCCATTGCTGGAGTAACTAGCTTCAAAGATTCAACTTCTGATGTTCGGAGCGATAAGTGTTCCGAAGCTGTCCCCTTATAATCATCTACTTGCTTCAACAGATCTCTGATTTCACCACTTCCTTCAGAAACATCTTCTTCTTCTTCCATTTGCTCAACTTGCTCACCTTGTTGAACTGACTTAGCCACTTCCTCTTCCGGAGCAACAAACTCTCTTCCTGGGGTCTCAGGTAGAGATTCCAATGAAAATGATCCTGGAACAGGAATGTTCGCAGAAACCATCTCATTGAATTTTAACAAAGCCTGAGCTACCTCATCCTCATACATCTTCTTCTTGAGCTTCTTTTTTTTTCTTATTTTTCAAGCTCATCCACAGTTCTTTCCTTCAAAGCCTTAGCCTCTGCAGGGTTCAAGCCAAACTTAGGCTCCCCTTGTACTCTCTTTTCTTTCATCTCCCTCCATTTAGCAACAACCTCATCTGGGTAAGATTTCTTCTTCGTTGGTTTTGGAGGTGCGGAATGAACTTCCTTAGACTTGGGATCCTCAGCTTCTACTTCCACTTCCTTCAGCTTTCTCTTTCTTACCGGCTTAGAAGATTTGGGAACAGCAGCTTTCGGAACTGATTCTTTTTGAGCAGGTAGATCAATAAACTGTCCAGAATCCTTGTCAAAGGCTACATCCATTCTTTTGAGTGTACCATCACTCACCAGCATGATCTCGCAATCTCTTGGATTTGATTTGCAATCCTCCTTGAAAGACTCAAGGCACCGAACTATCAACTTGGAGAGGATTGCTGGATACATAATAATCTGAGCTCTCAGATTTCCTTTCTTCATATTCTCAATATTAATGAGAATGTGCTTCATCAAATTAAACTTCCTCAGATTTATCAGAAAATCTAGGATGTAGATCTCACTCTTCTTCAAGCTATCTTTGTCACCTTTCCTTGGTACGATAAGACCCTGTACCCATAACTCCATAATCCAAAAATTTGTAGATAAACTTGCAATCTTTAGATCCTTTTCATCTTCCAGTCCGAGAGTTTCTAATGCTTTTTTCTTGTCGAAGCTTCCTTTAGAATCCGGCAACATATGAGAAATAAATTCAGCTTCACCTTAATTATTCAGCACTACCAAACTGGATGCCTTGGAATATGAAAGTTTATAAGTCTTACCATAAGAATTAAAGGAAAAATTCTCCTTTACATCTTCCTGAAGAAAAGAAACTGTCTCATTGAATTCAACAAGTAAGTCTGAATACACTTCATCTTGGTTCCCGGGTTTTGACACCGCAACATCTTTCCAACCATTAAGCTTGATATTCTTAAAAATAAGAGAATCATACTTGTTGAAGAAATCCGAATGAACCAGCCTCTCACTATATACTAACCACTTCGAAATCGGCTTGGAGGAAGACATGTCTTGCGAAGCTACTTCCCCAGAAATTCGAATCATAAGTCCTCTGAGAAGTTCGGTACTGAGAAAACTGAAGTTCGGAATGGCCTTAAAACAGATAGGTAGAGCTTCGGGACTTGAGAGATTGAAAACCGATGTGGGACAACTATTTGGGTCCCCTTTATATAGGAAATGAGATGACAGTTAAAATTCCACGGTTGATCGAACAGTTGTGATAAGCTGAAAACAGATCTGATGGTCAAAAACCAATTCCCCCGAATCTGATCTTTTGAGGTTTTTTATTAAAACAAAGAATTAAGAAAACTAAAAACAAAATTTAAGTAAATGCCGCAAGTAAAGTATGACTACGAAAACGTGAGTAAGGAAATTGTACCTTTTGGATTGGATTAGGAGGATTATTTGTAATTGGTAATATTCTTTCGATAACTACGAAAAAATCTTTATTTTGAAAAGACAAAATTCAGAAAACTCACTACGAAAAACAGACTCAGTACGGAAAACTCAGTACGAAAATTTCATTACAAAATTTTCAAAACGAAAAACTTATTATGGAAGATTCGGTACGAAAATCCCGTTATGAAAATATCAGTACGAAAATTTTCCATTCCGGAAGTGTTCAATATGAACACTTCCATTCCAGAAGTATTCTATACGAACATATCCATTCTGGAAATTTTAGTTCCGGAAATTCCATTCCAGAATTTTAATTATGAAAAGTTTGAAAACAGTTTTTGAAAAACATTGTTAAACTAACAATCAAATGTACTCCCCCTATGAAAAGGAGTTTATTGCTGTAAGGAGACTCTTTCAACATAAAGTTAATGAAGAATGATTACCTTATAGTTATCATTCCTAACTTCTGTTTAATGTATTCAAATCCATCAGAAGGCAATGATTTTGTGAAAATATCAGCAAGTTGATCTTGCGTTCCGATAAACTGAAGAATAATATCTCCATTAAGTGTGTTATCCCTAAGAAAGTGATGCCTAATATCTTTGTGTTTTTCACGGGAGTGATGTGTAGGGTTCTTACTAACAGCAATGGCACTAGTGTTATCACACAAAATTTTAGTTTTAGTAAAACTCAAGTCATAGTCTGTGAGTGTGTGTTGCATCCACAATAGTTGAGCACAACAACTTCCAACTGCAACATATTCAGCTTCAGCAGTGGAGAGTGCTATAGAATGTTTCTTCTTAAAGGACCAAGAAACTAATGAATCTCCTAAGAAATGATAAGTTCTGGATATACTTTTTCTATCCATTCTACATCCACTAAAGTCAGCATTAGAAAATCTTTTTAGGATAAAATCATTTCAAGAAGTATAAAATAATCGTAGATCCATGGTTCCCTTAAGGTAGCGAAAAATTCTTTTTACTTCCTTTAAGTGAGATTCCTTAGGATTGGATTGATATCTTGCACATAAGCATACTGAAAACATTATGTCTATTCGACTAGCAGTTAAGTATAGTAGACTTCCTATCATACCTCTAAAAGATGTTTGATCTACTGGTTTCCCAGCTTCATCAAGATCTAAAGAGTTTGAGGCACCAATAAGAGTACTTATACTCTTAGTATTATCATAACCATACTTTTTAAGAAGATCATTAATATACTTATTTTGAGATATGTAGGTTCCTTCTGGTTTTTGAGAAATTTGAAAACCAAGGAAAATTTTTAACTCACCCATCATACTCATTTCAAACTCATATTTCATTAGACTTGCAAAAGAGTCGGTCAAAGATTGCTGAGTTGAACCAAATATGATGTCATCAACATAAATTTGAACAATAAAAACATTTTTCTTAACTTTCTTTATAAAAAGGGTTGGATCTTCATTTCCCTTAACATAGTTATTTTGAAGCAAAAATCTAGTAAGTCTATCATACCATGCTCGTGGGGCTTGTTTAAGGCCATACAGAGCTTTGGTAAGTCTAAAAACAAAATCAGGATGTTTTGTATCATCAAAGCCATGAGGTTGTTCAACAAAAACATCCTCTTGAACATAACTGTTAAGAAAAGCACATTTCACAACCATTTGGAAATGTTTGAAATTAAAGAATGCTGCAAAGGCAAGTAGAATACAGATAGATTCAAGTCTAGCTACTGGAGCATAGGTTTCTTCCTAATCTATTCCCTCTTGCTGGATATAGACTTTAGCAAAAAGTCTAGCTTTATTTCTTACTATGACTCCATTTTCATCACAATAATTTCTGAAACCCCATTTGACTCCAATTACAGAAGTTTCCTTAGGTCTTTCAACCAAGGTCCAGACTTTATTCCTTTTGAATTCATTTAGTTCATCTTGCATGGCTTTAATCCAATCATCATCACCTAAAGCTTCATCAGTGCTTTTAGGTTCTAATTGGGAAATAAATGCTAGATTTTCTACTTCATTTCTTAAGAAACTTCTAGTCCTTATAGGTTGATTTACAACACCAATGATACTATTACTGGGATGATTCTTAAGAAACGCCTGATTTGGATTTTGAAAAGCATGTTCATCAACATAGGGTAGAAAGTATTCTAGGGTAAATGTTTCAGGTATATATTCTTGAATATTATCCTTATCAGAAGGTTCATCTATCAAAGGTTGATAATCAGTTTTTGAAAACACATATGAGGATGTAGGCTGAGGTGTTTTAAAAACAAAAGGATCTGACTCATCAAATTTTACATGTACTGTTTCTTCAACAGTACAGGTGTTTTTATTAAAAACTCTATAAGCCTTAGATGTTGTGGAATAACCTAATAAAATTCCATCCTCATATTTTGGTGAAAATTTATGTAATTTATCTTTTTTATTCAGAATGAATACTTTGCAACCAAATACCATGAAGTAGTATAGTCTCGGTTTTCTACCATTCCATAACTCATAAGGAGTTTTATTAAGAAAAGGTCTAATCAAAACACGATTTATAGTATAACAAGATGTACTTACAGCTTCATCCCAGAAATGTCTAGTTATATAATATTCACTCAACATGGTTCTAGTTATCCCTTGAAGAATTCTATTTCTTCTTTCAACTACACCATTTTGTTGAGGATTTCTAGGTGCTGAAAATTTGTGAGTAATACCTTTTTTTCTACAAAAAGCTTCAATATCAGAATTTTGAAATTCTCCTCCATGATCACTATGAATAGTTTTCAATGGAAGGTTTTTCTCATTTTTAACTTGAGCTCTAAAACTTTTGAAAAAAGAAAAAACTTCAGATTTCTTTGCTAGAAAATAAACCCAATTAAATCTAGTGTAATCATCAACTAGTACAAACACATAGTATTTGCCTCCAATACATCCAGTTTGTGTTGGACCAAAAAGATCCATGTGCACTAACTGTAATGCATCGGTTGTTGAGACTTCTCCGATTGATTTAAAACTAGATTTATGTTACTTACCATATTGATAAGGATCACAATCTTTAGAAGAATCAAATCTACACTCCGGTAGATCCTTAACTAGTTTCTTTTAGAGAGTTTACATAGGTTCCTAAGGTTACAATGACCTAGTCTTCTATGCCATAACCAGGAATGATCTTCCATTGAACTAAGGAAAGGTAAATCTTGGCTCCTGAGGTCTTCGAAATTTAACGTGTAAACATTCTCTTTCCTATTGGCTAAGAGAATAAATTCTTCCATGGAATTGTGAACTAAGAACTTATCATTCCTAAAATTCACAAGGTAACCTTCATCACATAACTGGATTATGGTAATGAGGCTATGCTTAAGACCCTTAACAAAAAGAACATTTGAAATCAAAGTTTTACCAAGAAAAACAATATTACCAACACCAACAATCTCACCCTTAGCATTATCTATGAATGTTACCTTTCCTCCTTTCGTTTTGATAATCTTTTCAAAATAGATTTTGTTACCAGTCATGTGCCGGGAACATCCACTATCCATGTACCATGTATTGTTGCTGGTACTCTATTTATTTTCCTGAAATCAAGACAAAAATTACACTTTCAGAATCTAAACTTGTTTGGATCCGAGATTTCCAGACAATAAAATTTTAGGTACCCAAATCTTCTTAGAAAAGTAAGCTTTGTGAAATCCTAGAGAATGGGTTTTGTTTAAGGAACAACTCTTTGCCCAGTGACCACCACATTGACACTTGCCACAAAATGGGGCACTCTGAGGAAAAAAATAATTGTTACTGAAAATTGGTTTTGCATGGGTATAACCAAATCCGGATTTATTTCTTAAAGGTCGTATTTGGGAATACATTTTATCAAAATTTTCCTTACCATGGGTAAAGTTTGATAAACACTTCATTAAGGAAAAAAAATCATACTTGAGTTTTACAACCAAGTTTTTATCCTCAAAATCATTAGTTTTAGAACTAGAGCTAGGCTCAAAGACATTTTTATTAGAAATTACTTTTTCTAATTATTTGGAATGTTTATTCTTCTCAGAACATACTTCCTCAATATTTTTTTTGAAATACTTTTAAAATCTGCATTTTTCTTATCAAGATCTATAGAAAGATGTGACATCTATTTTGTAAGAATAGAATTCCTAGAGTTTTCCTTATCAAGTTTTTTATTGAGTTTAGAATTCTCAATCTCAAGAAATTCAGAAAACCTAGAGATTTCTTCATAAGTAGGTAAAGTATTTTCTTCATCAGAAGAATATTCTTCATCAGAAGAGTCATAATACTTACTATCATTAGAATTTAAAGAAACATTGGTCAATGATTCAGCATTTCGTACCTTAGTCATAAGACAATGATTATCAATAGGTAATCTGGATATAAGACCAAGAATCTTCTGTCCTGAAGATTCATAATCAGAAGATTCATCTGAAGAGTCACCACCACTGGCACTCCAGGTGTCATTAGCTTTCAGAACTTTCTTAGATTTTTCGTTATAATACTTCTTTCTGTTCCTGTCTGAATATCTTTCTTTCCTTTCTTCCTTTTTGAGAATAGGGCAATCTGGTCTTATATGTTCAGCTCTCTTGCATTCATAACATGTAACTTCTCCATCATTCTTATCTTTCCTTTCCTTTTTCTTATACGTGGATTGGAAATTTCTCTGGCCAGCTATCTTGTTCATTCTTCGCGCAAGATTTGCTAATTCACTTTTTGATATTTCACTCTCACTAGAATCTGACTGAAATACCATCTTCTTAGACTTAGATCTGGTTACTCTCTCAGGATTCTTAGATTTCATATGATTTGATGTTGTTGTGAAAGCAACAGTACCATTTCCATTTTTCATTTTGATGTTGTCAGCATCTCTCTTCATTCTGGTTTCATGTTGGAGAAGAGTTCCAAAAAGCTCATCAAGAGAAATCTGAGTCACTTTCTTGTTCTCAACAATAGCAGTTCTTTTTGACTCCCACTCATTAGTCATGATATCAATTATCTTATCCACAAGAGCTTCATCATCTAAACCTTTCTCTCCCATAGTTTGTAGGCTGTTTACGATAGTCATAAATCTCTGTTGAACTTTACAGAATGGTTCTCCATAAGGAAAGTTGAATCCATGATATTCAGCTCTGAGAATAGCTCTCCTAGTCTCAATCACCGTAGAAGTTCCAAAGTGTGTAACCTATAACTTATTCCAGATACAGTTAGCCTCTTCACAAGAAGAAATTTGGCTATATATATTTCTGGTCATTGAACAAAGTAGAGTATTGTGTACCTTATAGTTGAGTTGATATTCTTGCTTTTCCTGGTTAGTAAAAGTTATAACTTCCTTTTCAGGAATTTTATAATCACCAGTAAGCATAAAAAATTGCCTACTTCAGTATTGATAACAAAAGTCTACATTCGATCTCTCGAGTACTCATAATCATTACCATCAAAGATTGGTGGTCTTGTAGGATTTAGATTATCAATTGAACCAATATTAATTCCTGCCATACTTATAATAACCTTCGACACACAGACTTGTTAGTAGAAAAAATTCTTAATGAAAAAGTTCGGAATGGAAAAGTTCGGAATGATAATGTTCGGAATGATAAAGTGAGCAAGAAAAACTTATTCGTAAGTATATGTATTTCAGATACCTCCTCTGATACCAATTGTAGGATCGAAATAGTGATGTAGATGCTCAATATACAAGAGGGGGTGAATTGTATACTTTAAAAATTCCTTTGGAACCTTTAAAGTTAGTTATAAATAACTATGTTTTCCTTATGCAAAGGAAAGGGATAAGTTTAACAAAGATAAACTAAGAAATTCACAACACATCTAACACTGAATGAAATCTTGGAAAGAGATTCCGAAAGTAGGTTTCGGAAATATGGTTCCGGAAATTGAAACTTAAAAAAAGTTACAATATGAGATTCTACCTTAAAGCGTATAGAATCTAAATGAAATAGAGTACATGTAAGGAAGTATAAGAAAGTTATAATTTCCTTATAATACAAAATACAGAGGAAATAAACATGTAGTATAACTACAAGTAACAAGATAATAGTCTTTTATCCCAAAGAGAAGGGTATCCAACAACCTTGGATAAAGGTCCCTTGATTTATACTTTCAAGAAAGTCTGTCTTACCCACACAAGGGTACGCCCTCGATACGAATATCGGAGTGTCTCTGTCTTGCTATCCCCGCAAGCCCTCAACTTCAAGGTAGTTGGCAACAGCTGTCTTCCTCAGCACGGAAGCTCTCGAACTTCAAGGTAGTCGGCACCTCTGTCTTCCTATCCCTGGAAGTCCTCGAATGTAATCACCAACATTCGGAGTCGCACGAAGCATTGAGAGTTAATAAGATCCTCTCTCTCTAGAAATCACTTCAAGCATGTAATCACATGAGTCGAAGATCAGTCAGCCTTTCAGCAGCACCGAGCTCTTTCAAATGAGCTCCTATTTAGGTAAGGTCGGCCTCCTTCCCAACGGTCATATTTTTCTTAAAAATCAGAGGGACCTGTATACGTGTCACTTAGCCAACGGTTAGTTTTATAACAGAATAGACGACATTGTTTTATAATAAAACAAGTGTAACAGAATGTACGACACGGTTTAAAATTTAACTCAAAAGATTCGGAGTGAAGGTTCGGAGTGAAAGTTTGGAGTGTAAGGAAAATAATAATGAGTAGTCAAAATATAAAGACATAAGTAAAATGAAAGTTCGGAGGGAAAAATTCAGAGTCTGAATAAATTCAGAGTGTACAAAACAGAGATGATCAGATTCTGTTTAATAGATGAATTTGGAATGAGAATTCGGAATGAGAATTCGTCATCAGAATTCGTAGTGAGAATTACTCACCAGAATTCGTAATGGAAATTCATCATCAGAATTCGTAATGAGATTTCATATTAAGAATTCGTAATGAGATTTCGTATCCAGAATTCGGAATGAGAATTCATCATCATAATTCGTAATGAGAATTCATCATCATAAATCTTAATGAAAATTCATTATCAGAATTCGTAATGAGAATTCATCATTAGAATTCGTAATGAGAATTCCATGTAGAACTTCATAAGGATTCGTATCCTGAATCTAGAATAGGACTTAGTCAGAGTTCGTAACTGGAATTCGGAATGATAATTTATTACAGTTCTCATCTGGAATCTGGAGTGAAACTTCCTTACAAATCTTATCCAGAATTCGGATCCTAAAACAGAATACTTTATATCAATGTTTCAAAAAAATCCGAGAAAACATAAATGAATCCGAATTTTATACTTAGGAAAAATATGGGTGAAAATATGATAAGGATAATTTTTCTTACAAAAGCGAATTTCCTTATAAAAGAAATTTTCCTTATAAAAGCAATTTTCTTTATAAAATCAATTTTCCTAAAGATAAGGTGTTTGTGATTTTCAAAACAAGAAGGAATGGAAAAGTCATAAGTAAAAAACCTTATTGAATCAACACTTTTGACGGGGTGGTCCTCTTGAGATAGCTTTGATGGGTTTTAGTAATGATGACTATATGTGTGGATATTACCCATGGTTATTTCCATGAGGGTTAGGTAAATCATTTCATGGAAATTCCATCAAGTGCTAGGGTCCCGTACAGTGTTATGGAATCCTCCGCTAGACCAGAATAAAACTCTATCACCCCTAATAGTGATTCATTGGGGATTGACATGTCCTTAGGGAAAAAGTATTTAATCCTCTATCTATAGGGCTATATCGGTAGGTTGGGTGGTATTCTTTAGAATCCTATACATTAGGTGTCACATTTTATGGTTCAGGGTATTCTTTTATAATACCCTACATTGCAGGGTAATACAGATTAGATTCACGGAATTATATGAGGATAATCCCCTACATGTATATTATAACACCTGATAAGCATTTTCTCTTATGGTGGGGCCCAAGTTAGCGGAATATTGTCACCTAAGTGGAAGTGACTTATCCATCTACCTTGTGGCTGGTATATGACTATAAATGGATATTCATGTTTTATGTATGGGTGTATATCTATGTATATCTGATTGTACATTCATTTATGGTTCGGGGGGTGTCCTACAGTGTATGGTGTTACTAAACCATGAATGGGAATTAACATCCCATGTCATGTCTTGTGATGATTACTGGCATTTAGACAGTGTCCTATGAGGAGCAGGACCAGGGCTAGGACCGCATGGTTCCATGTGAGATCAGATGGCACAAGGCATTCATGATAACCTTCTAATGTAATTTCAGTACCCCAATTATTATTTTGGCCTTTCTAGTTTTCTTTTTTTAGGATTGAATTCTGGACCAGTATTTAGTAGTAAACTTTACATTTTGGTTGTACTCTAGTGGTATTACTATTGTTCTTACTGGTTTTCATGCATGGTTGTTGGTTTTTTCTCTTTATTTCAACTTCCTGGTATTAGATATGTGTCTGTATATACAGGTAAATTGGCTAAGGCCTTATATTTGTGAGATATACTGACTCGACACTAGTCGACCATCCCTTGCCTATCAGAGGGGGGATTTGGGTGGTCATAGTACTGGCCCCACTAGGATGGGAAATGAAAATCACCTATACATTCTTCTGAACCTCTAGATACATTGGAAAGGTAAATTTAGTAATAACATACTGAATAAAATGATATAGTGTGTCATCATGATGCCTTGAACCAAGCTCCTCATATGGTAAAAGATTAGTGAATATTGAAGGAGATCCTTAAACTTGATCCCAGGCTCCCTCACTAACATACTCCCTTAATGGAGGGAGAGTAGTTGCTTCCTCTTCTCAGGCTTCACTATCGATTAGAAGAATTTAATCTGGATGTCCTTCTGGAATTAAACCATCAAAAAATATACAGCCATCATCTCCCCTAGATAGAGCATCCAACACTAGCATGTAGCTCCCTTCATCTGACTAACTGCCAAAGTGTCCCAGTATCCTAATAAGTCTTAGATCAAACTAAAGATGGTATAAGGATCCTCCAACATATCCTATGTATCTATATCTGAAATGTTTCCCTTGTACCTTCCCATGACTTATCACTGAAAGGTATCCAACGTCCTCTACCACTGATCGTCCTCCTCACCTGGATCAACCCTATGACGATCAATCAAATCATCCTACTAAACCTCCACTATCTGAGACACACACGAATGACCACCAGGATCTAAAGTTGAATATAAAACAAATATTTCCTATGAACAGGTAGAATGGAATTTTACTATGATTTATTTTAACTCATGTTATTAATATCAATACCCATTCGAACCATCCCAAAATAGTCCAATAAAAAAATAACAAATAAAATTATGATTCAGGTCTCTTTCATATGTCTCTATGATATATGTCGGTCCATCTCACTCTAATATTCAATAAGAACAGAGTATGTTAACTAGATCACTAGGGGAAACTACAATACTCTATACATGCTGGTATTCATATCCTATTTGATGCACCATGTTCACCAAACAACGTTCTCATAAGAACGGTTGAAATCATAATTATGTTGAACCCCAAACCCCATTATATCTCTCAAAATACACCAATAAGACCACAATATAATGATCCCCTCCCTTCATAGACACCCCTCCTAGGCTTTCTATAAAGAGAGGGAGACAATGACCCCCGATTCCCACCTCCACTGGGCCGTCAGTTGGCGATTATCACAAAGCGTGTACAAATCTCAAAATATGGGAGCCATTAACATTTTTAAGAAATTAGGTCATGGGATATGATGGATCCTAGAAAAATAAAATCCAATACATAATTTAAATAAATACAAAATAATCACATATTCCTATGTAACATTGAACTAATATAGAAACAAATGTTTCCAATGCAAATACCGAAATGTAAATCTGAGCAGTGATGTAGGAACTGTCAGGATCTATAATAGCAAGGCAAACCACATTCCAGGAAATCTTCTTAGAAACAAGAAAGTAGATTATATACATTGGGTAAACATAAAAGTATACATAGAATGAAAATCAGGGTTTTATGTGCACATATGAATGAGGCATACTAATTCAACAGTGAGAAAATAGAAGAATCCAAAAAAACCTAAGATGTTTCACTAAACAAACCCAACCACACCAAGTCCCTATCACCCTATAAAAAAGTAATATAATATAATATAATAAAATGAACATTGATGATAGGGTACCCACACACCTCATTCACACTTATTAGCTTCTCTAAAACCCTAATTTAAAACCCCATGGTGCTCCAACCGCTTCTGCATATTCCACCTCACATCCCGATCACACACACATAGGCCTCACAACACATTCTGCCAACACAACCCAGGGCCTCAAAACAGAATTCTCCGGCACAAACCTGGGACTCCCAACACATCACATCTCATCCTAAAGAATAGGGGGAAATCAAATGGAAAATCATCCTTAAAGACACCATGGATTAATTCCACCTCAAAGACAAACAATTGTGTTACCACATCACCCCACATCCAATATAAAGTAACATGGGACATTTCCACCTGAAATAAATACCACGGAGGAGTATGTGGCCATCCATTCATCCTCCCATCAGGATAACTACGAAAGACACCTTCCCCTATGGAAATGGGGGTGTTTTCGAAAGGGTTTTAAAAAAGGGTGGGTGTATATAGATATCACAAGGAACATAAAAGTATAAAAATATATGATACCAAATTCTCCTACCCAATCTATGGGTTCTCAAACAGTCCACAATGTCATAAAACATCCAACATTGTCTCTACCTCTAAATGAACACACCACACAACACGCCACAAAACCCAATTCAAATTCACAACCACATTATTTAACCACATTCATTCATTATTTAAAAAAAATTACTAATCAATCACTCTCTAGGAAACTAAAAAACCTAGAATAAGTCATTGATAATAGGTAAGATCTATATAAATAAAATAAACATCAAAATAAATAAACATCATTCCACTACCTCCCTATTTAATACCCATTTATGATATATCATATATCTATCTCTAGATATGGGGTGAAAAACAATGCATGTTGTAAATGGAGATGCACCAATAACAACCACTACCACAATTCTTCAAATCCATCCTGTTCGAACACCATGCCATCCAAATCATTCCCTCACTCCAACCCACATACAACAACACATTAAATCACAAACATAACTCAATCCCCACATCATAAACATACCATGATCATTTCACCACATTAACAACACTAACCCCATGGGAATAGTAGTTCCCACTACATCATAACCACATGAATCAAATCATGAGATATTCGGATTTAACATGAAATCCCTCATTTAATTCCACACTATTATTTCAGGGTTTTATCATGAAAACATCTTGATCTTGGGGAATCAATTTATTTTCGGAATTTATATGGTTTAAAGTTTTCATATAAAGTATCTAAAGAAAAAATAATCATTCCATAAACTACCCGTCTTGTAAACAAGGTCCCCCAACATCCACAATTTTAAGCAGGTAATTATTCCATTCAAATTAAAATATAAAAAAATAACAAAACAAGATCGTGTTTCACATTCCCAACCCACATATGTTGAATTGTAGCTGATTTCATTATCATTATTTACATTAAATGAACTATCATCCCAAGAGTAACATACCATTTCAAATTCTAAAGAACAATTAAACCCTACATGGAATAAGAGACAATTAGAACTTTATGGTTGCACAAATTCAAGGGTGCACATGCAGTTTGAAAAATTCTCGGGAATCACTAACCTAAGGTTGTAGCCCGATCACATAACACCATTTGGAGGAAATTTTTTGTGTGCCCCATACTAAGATAAATCAAGAAGGAACAACAAGGGGAAGTATATCCCATGTGAGGAAATAACTAAGATTAGCCATGAGTTTCAATGTGTTTTGAATTTTCTATAATGGGAGATCTTATGGAGACCATGCATTTTGACCCATTAAAACCTCCGCACTCATAGGGAATTTAGGATATTATTTATTAGATTTTAATTGTTTTAAAATCCTTTAAATTATTGATAAAAAAATGATTTACATATAAGGAGATGTAAAAAGGGAAGAACCATAAGAAGCTCGAAAGGCTCTTTGTGAGACATATCCGGACGAGGCTCTACTTGAAAAGATTGTGCCATTGAGGATCCAATAGAAAAAAGTCCCATAAAATGAGGAACCACAAAATGAGGCAACATTAGATGAAGTTCCATAGAAAGAGGCATCATTGGATGAGGAACTATTAGATGAAGTACCACCGATGAAGGAATTGATGTTCGAGGCACCGTCAGATGAATCGTATGCCACTGTCATTGACATACCATTGGTTGAGACACCACTAGATATCCTACTATCATTCAAAAGGCACCACCAACATCTGTCTTTTGGGGTGAAACCACCAGGGTGACACACCATTGGTGTGAGATACCAATGCAAAAAATATTAAACTATAGTTTTTTCCAAAGTGTGGAAATGAGTCACATAGACCTCCCAAAACAACTTAGATGCTAAGATTCTCACAATGTAATGAACCATATATGTGTAATCAATTACATCAGATACTAGTAAAAATATTATCACCCATGAAAATTCCAAACCAAACCATAAGGAAATGAGAGGATGGGTTCCAACGACCATCCCTCGAGATACCTCTCAAGTATCTATCTACACATAAAAACCCTCTCTCAACTAAACAACCAAATATCTATTGGAAAACTAACTTATGTTGTTATAACATCCAAGAACAACTTCTCCAAAAACTATTAACCAACTTATCAATCCAAATGATAAAAAAACATTCCATGCAGGAACAAAATCCACATTATCCTGGACCCATGAATACAATAACTCTTACATTTTAAGACATTATCCACTCTAAGAAAAGGGTAATGTTTCATTACCATCACCTGATTAAAAATATGGTATTCTAAAAAATCCTCATACCACTGTCCTCCTTCTATGAAAAAAAGACTAGTTCACCCCCATAGTGACACACTTGAGTGAATAAAAAAATCTTCATCAGATCACATTTATGAATACTCACCTCTAAAACCTATGAATGTTACATACGATATAGATTCATCGAAATTTGAGAATCTAGACACTGTAAATCAGTCCCAAAATCAACATGACATCAAGGGGGAAGCATCACAACAACATCAAGGAAAATCTAGGGACTCTAGAATTACCATGGGAACAACTAGTATTTATGAATCCACAAATTCCTATAACATCTCATCCAATGAAGAAATAAAATGCTCGGTATGATGACTACCCACCTGAAAACTCAAGTCCCCAATGAAAACTGCACAATCACCATTTTCATCTAAAAACACAACTCTATTTTGGGAAAAGTAAATAATGGAATTCACGGAATACAACCGGTCTATTCCAAGGATGAAATTATATGGTTGCGTCTATATCAAGAAGAGAACCCCCATAGGACTGATGTGCCCCCCCCCCCCCATTTGTCTACATCCCAATCACACAATATACATACTAGTATGCCCTCCGACTAGCATTATCTACACCAGGTGCACGAAAAGCCTCTCAAGGACTAGTATTAATGAATGGGATAGAGTGGATGAAACTAATGAGTGTGAATATATGGAATTTAACACGTAACAATAAATGGTTCCAAACAAACTGATCGTACAATTGATGATATTTTTCTTCGCTAGAACTGTTTCCTTTTCTACATGAAACTGACAACTCCCACCTCCTCTACATATATGTAGTTGAACACCTTCATGGGCACATTCAAGTTGAAGACCATGAACACAGGGAGAATTCTAAGGTTGACGTCTACCAACTCCATCTCCATTAGTGTAGCAAAATCCTACTCCCCATGAATTTGAAATAGTCTCACTGAAAACTCAAGTGGAGGCTGACATTGAGCAAGTCCACCATTACTAAATTGTTCTCGAGTAGCAACTAGGATGAAATTCTAACGATGGATGAAAAACCCAACAAAGAAGAAAATTTTCCACAAGAACATAGGAAAGTCACATAAACTGTCAAAACACGATGTCTTAAATGGAACATATTGAGTTTGTCTCCTCATCAGTCAAAACATCGAATGTCCTAGATCCTAAGATCTTCCATTGACAACATTTCCTCGTAAATAACACTATTGGCTCTCCTATAATGGTATTAATCCTCTTGAGTGCATCTACTTAATCACTTCCACCTTCTTCTAAACCATCAAATAACTTTCCTATTTAAAATTAAGAAAAAAATACTAGATATAAGAGAAAAATGCCTCTTCAAGACATATTGCATGAGACTCCTCATTTGTGAATCGAACTGGAATAAAAATAAGAATATCCTTGAACATGATCCCAAGTTACCACACTAATATACTCTATTACTGGAGGATGTGTAGCCTTTTCCTATTTTCAACCATCATGGTCAATAAATGTAATTCCACTGGGAAATCTATATAGAATTCAACCCACAAAATTTCTACCTCCTTCTAGACCCCCAAATAGAGCATCCATTATTGATGTGATGATCCTGGAATCGGACTGACTACCAAAGGGACCATGTATCCTTTTTGGTTCTAGAAATAACAGAAGATAACCTAAAAATCCTCCAAACACCTCTCTAAATCTATATCAAGAAGGATATCCTCACACATTCCAATGGAATTTTTCTATAAGTTACACAAATTATTCTTCTAATAATCATAATCATATGTTGGATCAACCCTACAATGTCCAATCAGACCAACCTACTAAACCTCCAATATCTAAGCCACATGCAGATGATGACCAATATTCATAGAAGTAATTGAAAGAAAAATATTTCCCATTAAAGGGTAGTAATTAATATTACTCTTATTTTTTTTAACTCATTTCAATAGTTTTATTACCAATTTTATCTTTCCTAGCACAACCTAATTCTAATAAGAACAGACGATGTTAGGATTCATGTACCTTACCTAGGTCTCTACACTATATGAATGCACATCTCACATTGAAATTCAATAAGCTATGTGTCTATGCACTAGATCATGGGGGCCCTAAATCATTTTTCCCAGCTAGACTACCTGTCCAATGTCCCAAACCATGTTCAACCGGGATTATATTCAATCCAAACCATGAAATTCTCATGAACTCCAATTTCCATCCAATCTCTCAACCATCAATTCTAATACAACTTTTCATGACCTCATCCCTCCAAATATTTCCCTCTGGGGATGTTATTGAAAAATGGTATATAATGACCTCTAAGCCCCACATCTAATAGGACATGGGTTTGCGAATAGCACCAAGGGTGAAGAAATCTCACAATATTGGTGGAATTACTCTTTTAATAAACCTGATAAGAATATATGATGGGTAATTCACAAAACAAATCAAAGACATAATGTAAATTAATCCATAACCACCCCACATTAATGAATAAAATAGAATTGTTATAAACAAAAATGTATCCATGTTATGAACCCAAAAGTAAAGCTGAGAACCGATCTAGAAACTATCATGATCTGATCTAATAAGCCTCAGCATAGTCCATGATGTCCTACTAGAAACCCTAATATAGTTTATATATGTAGAGTGATCATATATGTATACTCAGTAAGAAAACCTTGTTCTATCATGCACATGTGAATGAGCATATTACATCACCCATGAGAAAACAGTAGAACTAAACAACACCATACATGTTACACTAAACCATCCGAACCTCTCCAAGGTCTGTTCACTATGTAACTCTAGTTATGTAATATAATAAGAATAAAATTGATGATAGGTTACCCCACACCATTTTCTCACTGATTATCTACTCTAACACCCCAACATCAATCATCCGGGTTGTCCAACCTCTTTTGAATATATTGTATCACATCCTTCCAACACACACAAGGGCCTCAAAACAAATTATACATGCACACACCTAGACCTATTAGTAAATAACTCACATTCACACCTGGGCCTCAAAACACATCGCATTTCAACCCAAATACCCCTTTGGAAGGCACCTCACAACTCATACTAAATACACCTGGGAAAAAACCACCTCTCCCATAGACACCAGGGCTACCACATATCACCACATACTACCTGAAGGAACATGGGAAATCACAAAATAGATGATAGTATAGGGATGACTGTGTGGCCAGCCATTCATCCACCCATATCTATGTTTGGGAAAGACACCATCCACCATATCTATAGAGGTTTTCAGAACATGGTTCTCATCTAGGGTGGGGAAACAATAAAAATCACAAGGAATATAAAATTATATACATATGTGATACCAAATTCTCATACCCAACCTATGGGTTTTCAATCACACCACCAAGTCACAACACAACCATCATTTCCTCAACCTGTAAATGCACACCCCACACTACATCGTACAAAACATAATTCACATTTTCAACCAATATATTTATCTACTTGTTTTCTATATTTAAATAAATTTTTTATCCATTCTATATTTATCCACGAAACTATTCAAATTTGAAGTAGTCATTCAAAAAATGCAACGTTTTTGATAAACTATGGTGGAATCAAATTTAATACACATTATTCCATGACCTCTCCATTTTACAGCCATTCAGGATATATAATAGACATATCTCTAGATACTGGGTCATGATTTAAGAATGTTTTTAATGATTAATCTCCCATACCAGCCACTTCCATGATTCATCAACTTCATCCTGTCCAAACCATCTTTCCAACCAAAACAATCTCCAAATCACTTCCATAAACAGCAACACATTACCCCAAATCAGATCTGCTACCCCACTGAAAAAACATAACACACAAAGATCAACACATCAAAAAAGCTAACCCATGTCCACAATACTTTCCACCACATAATCACTCAAAAAAAATGAAATACATACTCAGATTTAACAAGACATCCTTTATTCAATTCCACATAATTATTTTATATGGTTACCAAATAAAACATTTAATCACGTGGAATGCATTTATTAGCCGAATATATGTGGTTACCAATTTTAATATATAGTGTTAATTCAAAAAAACATGCATTCCATTAAAACTCTCTTGAAAAATCATGGTCCCCCAATGACCATGTTTTTCAGTGGTCAATTATCCCATACAAGTCAAAATTTAAACCAATCAAATGACAAATAATGATCATTATCGACTTTCTTATCCCCATGTATTTTTGTTCAAATCTAATTCAATTCTTTTTACTAATATGGAAATAACAATATTCATAATAGTAACATTCATATACCCATCTCATGTAATGAAAAATTATGAACGATGGAGGAAAATATACTTGGAATTAGATAAGATAGAACCATCTTGGTTTCCCCAAAATTGGGTTCTGCATACAATGTAAAAAATTCCAGGGAATCATGAACCATTGGTTGAAGAATGACCATAAAAATCCTATTTCAATAATTCATTGGGCTATAATATACTATGATAATGAAATAAGGATAAAAAAGGGGATGGATATCTTATGTTTGGAAATATCTAAATGGAGTAACTGGAATGTATACATTCTGATTATCCACTAAAGTAGGATATAATCAAGGCCACACATTTTGACAAATTAAAAACCACTATATGCATTCGGAATTTAAGATATAAATTATTTTATTTGAATTATTCTCAAAGACATTTCAATAATTAAATAAAAAAATTCAATTCAAAGGGGATATAAATAGGTCAGAACTAGGATAAGCAAGAAAAACTGTCTGTGAGCCACAATTGGATGAGGAAACACTCAATGAGGCACCACTAGAAATGCTCTTCCAAAATATGGATTTCCAGATGAGGCACCACTAGGAGAGGTTCCATAAAATAATGTATTACCAGATGAAGAATTTCTGGATGAGGCACTATTATAAAAAGTATCACTAGAAAAGGAACCACTGGTTGAGACTCCGTCGGATTAAACGCCATCCAATGTCAGGGAGAAACCATGAGGCGACACACCATCAGAAATCCCACCATCAAGCATGATGCACCATTGAGAGAGATAATTTCAATGAGTGACCACCATCGAGAGATAGCCAGGGTGAAACAGCTAGGGTGATACCACCTGGATGATATGGCCTGGGTGACACCTCCTGAGTGACACCATAAGGGTGACAACATCAGGGTGACACACCGTTGTTTTGAGAAACCATTGAAAAATTGGAAATGTGTAATTTTTTTCAAAATGTTGAAATGAATAACCCTGATCTCCCAGAACACAACAAACACCAAGATTCTACCAATGTAATTGAATGGAGAGATACCATCCATTACAAACATGTAGGTAGAGTATAGGGCTAGAACAAGTGATTAATAGGTTACTTCACTATGGAGCCATAGTGATTGGTATCCCTTCATCATTTTCTGTTTGAGGTCTTACAATTTCATTATTACTATAATATAAATATATTTTTTACCTCTATGTTGTAATTTTTAATAATATTAGTCAAATAGTTATTTTGTTTATTATATTTTTATTTTATATGTTGTTTGTTTTAATTTGGGAAAATCATCACATGATTTTATATTAATACCTTATCAATTATTTCAATTATTTGTTGTCATGTGGGTGTCACCTATCTTTAGTCAAACCTCATCTTGACAATAAGAAAATGATTATATGGGGGAAAATTACTAAAACTTCTTAATCCATGATTGTATTGAAGAATCATAAATTATAATTATTTTATATATTCATATCATCAAAAATTATATACATCATTTTTCTAATTCCCACTATAATGAACCAAAAATTCATTTCCCATAAAAAATCATTTAGAATGTATATTTTATGATATTCATGACATGTATTTTTTATGTTTTAATATTTATTTGAATAGTTAAAAACTAGCATTATAACATGGTTATTTCTATTCTGTAGAAATGTTCACTCAAAATTTTTTTTATAAGGAATGACTTCCTTCTATCATGGGAACTCCTATTAATGAAAATTTAATTTTATTAATGATCTAACTCATCCTTATTTCTTATAAAAATGAAATTTTTGTATTAGTATACAAATTCTAAAAAATGTTAATATTATTATATAATCATAGATTCCAATTTATACTGTATAAAATCCGTAATAAATTTTATCTTAAAAAAACATAACCTCTAATATCATGTATGTTTTACATAAAAAGAATATTATTACATTATAAGATTAATACAACCACTAATTTTAAATACTAATGGAACAAATCGTCAAAATAGTTTTTCATTGAATAATAAGAAAACCCATTAATCCGATTTTATTAAAAATAATCATTATATTCATATTTTAGTGGTGTTAATGTTTCCTTAAAAATATATAGATTTACATACCTTTTGAAATAGAAATATTTCATTTAAAACCAATTATAATATATCAATACATTTAACCTATAAAATTTTCATTAAAATAATATTTAATATAAAATAAATAATATAACCCCCTAATTGGATAATTCTAATATTTCATAGCAGTACCACCTCACTTGTATGCTTTGTGATTCTACTGAATGCATTGGATAGAGATAACATGATCACCCATTGTTAGAGATATATTACTATAAACCATAATTATTATAAAATTATAAAAAATAATTACATAAATAAAAGACATATATAATACACATTATGAATAAAACATATTTTTATTGTAATTTTTAGGTAATATAGATTTCAGTTATCCCACGAATAGGTGACTATGAACCAATTTCAATTGTTTTTTTAATTTGGATATGAAAATTATTATTTTACTAAGATAAATAGAATCCTACAAAATAATCTTGTAATCATTTAATGTAATTTTCATGGGAATCAATGATTCTAATTCTAGGAAAATCCATTCATTTGATAATTTATATGATAATAGTTCATTTCAAACTATGGTAAAAAGGTAAAAAAAACATCTCATATGGAAAACATTTGTAATATTACATCTTAATTCATTATAAAGGAATGAAATGATAAATAGAAAGGATATTTTGAATTTTTATTCATAAATGAATAAATTTTTTATAACATTTATAATAAAATTTATATGGAATAGAAATATTGGGAATGTAATCATTAAAATTGTATTATTATATTAGAGTCCTCTATCTCGTGAGCCTAGTCATTACATGTGTATGTTTAACATCAAATGTCAAAAATAAATATTATTTTTATATTATTATTAGATCATTTTACCTTATCATTACAATATCATTATTCAAATTATTTTATTATTTAAATTTCTAATTTTACTACTAAAATTATAATGATCTCATTGGATATTTTATGAGATATTTTTTATAAGTAAGAGATGACTATTCATTGGTGGGTACAGTCTGTGATTAAATTATTACATCATATACATAATATTAAAAATTATATATTTATAAATTAAATACATTAAATAAAATGGTATAACTATCTATTGTATAGTGAAAAAAACCTTAATCGTATCACTTCTAGAAGTGGTTTTCCAAATTTACACATGGGAAACAATTTCATTTTCAAATAGAAGGAAATATAATATTTTTTATTAATATATTATCCTTAAATAATTATTATATCCTTATAAATATGTAATATATTAAATTTCTGATTCATTTAAAAATATATATGATTTTATTAGGAAAACTTATACACCTCACATGAATGAGGATCTAAACATAAGAACAAAAGATATGTGTTCACATTTCTGATAGGATGAAAAAGGTGATGAATATTAATTTTTCATAAACAGAATTTAATTTTAATATGTATAAATTATGTATGTTATAATAAAATTAATGATATATGTGTTTTATATGTTGTTGAAGACGAAATATTCATTAAAAAATAAGTAAATAGTTATAACCAATTAGGTGTACCCTCTTTAGTATTAAAACAAAATAATTATAGGATGTTATTTTTGGTGAAACCGAAGACACTATGTCATGGGGATAATTCTAGGAATGTATTAGGTTAGGTATTTTTTGGATAAAATTAACTATATTATTGGGGAATATAAGAGTGTAAGTTCCATTTTAGAAGTTATATAGAAAGAAATATAATTAATACATGATATATAAATAAATTATATTATTCTATGTCATGTAAAATAAATACAATTCGATTAATAAAATAATATAATAGGGATATTGTCAATATAATTCCAACCAATAATATTTCAATAAGTTTATGTTACATTTTAATCTATATATTTATCATAAATACCATCACTACCTTTATTTATACATAACCACGAGAATACTTTTTTCAAATTTTATGGGCCCTAAATGAAATATTAAATATTGAATGTGTTGGAGAGATAAACCATTAATGAAAATTGTGAACATTTTCCATATTTTTTAGTTAATATTTTATTTTTAGGAAATTATAATGAATTAAAAATACCTTTTAACCATAAATACCAAATCAAGTCATATTTTGGATTACTAAAAATATTTCAACCTTTTCATATCCGAAAATAAATATTTAGAATATAAAATCATTCACCATTACATAATATCTATTTAATCAAATTGAGAATAAAATAATTCACCATTATATTATTTTAAATCACATAATATCCATTTAATAAAATTTCTCAAGAGTGAAATTGGAATTGGGTAAACACTTAAGTTAATTAATCAACCCTTAATATTTAAAAAAACGTTAATATAGTAAATATAAATTATTCATATTTGGATTTCTGATATATATTTTTTCAAAAATATATTTCTAAAATAATTAAATATTATGAAACATATAATATATGAGGCATATAAAGAAATATTGTAATTACTAAAATATTGTAAAAAATAAAAATGTTATAAAGAATGTAATGTGTCACCCAAATTACATATTTTTGAATCTAGAATAAAATTTATTTAAATCAGGTATTAAATTAAAAATTACAAAAAAAAATTATGACATTCTCAAAATATTTTGTCCCTATATCACCTATTTATCAATTTATTTAAGTGAGATAGTTTTACCTTTCCAAATACGAATATTATTTGACATTAAAAAAACTCAAAATCCATATGGAAAATTGATATTAGATTGATTAATTTTTTTTGTAAAATCTATATTTTAGTTATTTACTAAAAAAACAATCATTATAGAAATATAATAATAGACTATAATAATTTTTATCATATAATATGATTTCAAAAATGATCAACAAATTTTTAATATTTTTCATAAATTGGAGGAAATTAATCATTATATCCCTTAACAAAAAGTTATAAAATCCATTTTTGAATAAAAAATATTTCGAACATATGAAAATATTTTATATTCATTATTTATCAAGTAAACACTATTATATGAATTAATATCTATTTTACAGCATTGGTAAATTTTAAATTTCATTAAAATCATCCATCAATACTGATTAACATATTTTCCATTGGTATAAAATGATTTGTGGGCACAAAATTTGAATCTAAAATATAAACCCATAATTTTTTATGTTATAATTTTTAAAATTGGGTTCTTATATCCTCTGAAATAGTCAATATATTTTTTTAAATGAAAAAAATAAATTTATGCTTCATAAATTGATAAGAAATGGTCATATCCAGAAAATCCAATAATATGTTATAAAAACAACATTTTAAAAATAATATTATAATGGAATATCAATTTTAATTTTATGATTAATATTGAATGTGGTACATATAATCATCCATATGATTCCGTTAAAAATATAATATTTTGTTGCTAAAAAATACAATTTGTAATAGGAAACAAAATAATTTATCAATCATATAAAAATGATTATCATTGAATTATGTTTTATATCATAGAATAAAAATTTGGATAAAAGACATCTATTATGATTTTCTATATTCATGAATCAAGAAAGATTTCAAAAATAGGTTATTATGGAAGACATCTAAACAACTAATAATGAATTATAAAATCCCACATATAAAATCATTTTTAATAATATGGCCAAATTATATAAAATTAGTTCCAATGCATCAGTCCAAACTCAATAATTTAGGATTGTATATTAAAAAAAGTGATGTTATTATAAACATCATAGGTTTACCATCAAATAATCAATAAAATTTCATGGAAGTAATTATATTAATTATAATTTAGTTATTTCAGTATTGAATACGTGATTTAAAATAAAGGATGTTGTTTAATATGAAACATGTCTCATGTATTTTAAAATGATAAAATGAAATTCTTAGCTTTTATTCTCTGGTCGATGAATGCATACTACTCTTTTGTATTTAAAATATTATCAAAATCATATATTTCAGAACCTTACACATATATAAATCGTTCTATTATTTTCAATTATAATAATTTATTATACATATCTTATAAGTACAAATTTATATTCAATACATATATTGGTGAATTTAATATATAATTAACTTTTATGAAATCTCATGTTTTATTTACATTTGAGTTTAAGTGATTTTGCTCACAAATCATACATAACACAACCTTATAATACTATAAAGAATATTTTAACATGATTTCATTTTTATAGAGTATAAAATATTTAAAATGAAACAAATTTTCATTTCATTATAAATCTTAATGGATATTAACAAGAATTATCCATTTCCCTTACACATCCTTAAAAATAATGATTTATTTTAAAAAATTCTAGATGATAAAAAAAATTAGAATGATGTCACATATTAATTCCTTTAACATGAAAAATAATATTATTTCCATAAAAGACCATGAAATAAATAGATAAATTATATATGTAATATAGTGGATAATTTTTATATCAATCTTAAAAATGAGATAGCCTTCAAGAATAAAAATATAATAACCATCATGGTTACACATATAAAATCGGCATTTTTACAATTAGAATTACCAACATATTATATTCCCATAATCACAATGGGGAAATCTAATAAGTTATATACCAATCATTGCCAATGTATTGGAGTGTAATAATGGGATCACACACCTTAGGTTTATATTGGAACTTCAATTCCGTATAATATATCCCAACAAACCATAATATATTAAATAAAAGTTTACATCCATAAATCGTTCCTTACAAAAATAAGAAAATATTTTCTAATTCTAATATTTCCCAACAATTTTTAAATACAATTAGAATATAACTAGATCACAAGGAATGATTTTATTTTTTTCTTTTAAAAATTTGTAATTCATGTAGAGGAATATAAAAATAAACTAATATTTTTGGTGGCATGAGTGGTCATTATCACTGTATACATTAATATAGAACATTCCTTTTGTCTTTTTGCTATGAATATCAGAGCATTCCATAAAAAGATTAATTCCAACTAAAATTTCATGAAATTTTAAGGAAACATAGTTTTCCATTTATAATTTACTTATATACATATAAATATATCAAAAATTTAATTTTTAATATTTGTACATTGATGAAATAGTGTGTTTTTAAGGAAACATAAAAATGGGGTTTTAAAAATAAATTCTCCTACCATGAGTCAGATTCATAAAATAAAATTATTATCATCCATAATTATAAACATAATATATTTATTTACAATATTGAAGGCATTTTTTGGATAATTATTCCTTATACATCAGTTATTAAATTCTTATGAATATTAATTAGTCATTTATGTTAATATCATATTTTTTTTATGATATTAGGTTTATATGTCAAAAATTACTATTATAGATTGGCCATTATCAAATTGGTCATTTTTCCCTAATATAATGAATAATAATGATGACATAATTATTATATTTATACTTAAATTAATCATTTAAATTCATCTTTGATATGTGATTATTTAAAATTATTTACGTTACAATCATGTAGATGTTACTCTCAACATGCAAAAGGGTAGTGTTCCCATTTCTCAATGATCTTACTGGAAATAATTTTAGCGTTATTTTATAGTTATTGAATTATAATAATATAATAAAAATCATACTAATTTATTATATATATATATATTTCATCCATTTTACGTGGTTATGATAAAAAAATCACATAACTCTAATATTGTGGTAGTCCAAACATAACCATAACGGACATTGTCCTTCTTCTATGAATTTATTTCTATGAAGGTATAACATATAATAACAATATTGTATAAAAACATTTCAAGAAAATAATATTTTTACATTATTTATATCTTTATAATCATATTTGGAGTTAATGTTTTTGAAAAATATCTTCACCATTTCAAGATGTTTTAGAACGTTTTACACATCAATGATGGTTTGTTACTGGGTTGATTGAAGATGACATTAATATATGTTTTTGGATTAACATAATAACATCTTAGTTAATGTTATTTGTGTTCCTTTATAATTTTTTAATTTCCTTCCATGGAATCTATGAAATTGATTACCTATGCCAGTTGGTCACATGGCCTCAAGTGCACCATACATACGTAAGAGGCTACAGACTAATAGTGTGGTTGTAAATATTCTATGTGGGGAGTCAATACCCTAATGAAAGCATTTCACAATGGTTATTACAGAAAATAGAAAATAGTGTATGCATAATATAACATGATTTCTAGTGGGAAAAAGTATGATAATGAAAAAGTATTGATGGCGAAATAACTAATTGATTTTAATAATGACAAAAATCATGAAAGATTAGATGTATAAAATGATTTCCAGAAATTTTTGTACACAAAAAGTGGAAACATGGAATAGAGACATTCCACATGAAATAAAAAAGATAAAAAACATCAAAATATTTCCCCTATATAACCATGTGCATTTAAATAGTCCTCTTATCTCACAATCTGTGAAACAAGTAAAATAGATTTTTCATCTATATAATTGCACATTCCATTATCCATACATAATGACATGAAGTGTTCTAGGGTACCAATGGTGGAATAAGTATACTACTTGATTAACTCAGTATGCCATGAAAAATCATGTCTTGATTAAATACATCAAGTATACATATCATGGAAGTTTTTATGTAATTGGATAATTAAAAATTATGAAAAAATAAAAATATGTTGGATCACATTCTATTAGGACACCTCGAAGACTCTCCCATTGTAACGCCCCGACCCCAGTTACCCAGATTCGGTGCATTATTACATAACATTGGCATGATCACAAGAAATTTCAAGCCTCGAAAGACTGATTAGTTTAGTAGCCTTGGAAACACTAGATACAATCATAAAGTTTTACATTACATAAAAAACATCTTGCCTTCATATCCCCTCATACTATCCCTACAGGTCATTCATAAATTACTTCTTCATAATCCTGGGAAAAATAAAACATTGAACGGGGTGAGCTCAGATGCTCAGTAAGGATAACATTATAGAAGAAGCTTTCATATATAAGCATGAACACTTAAATAAATTTATAATTAAAATAAAAACCATTTAAACATGAACTTCAGCATAATATGGCAAAGATAAAATGAAATAATTCCATTTACTTATTCACATGGATATTCTACTAGTCAAACAATCACATGCAATATCAATAACCACTTTCATAATGATGGAATTCATAATGTCAGACTATCATAACCACATAGCCAAGACCTCGTGCCAAGACTACAAATAAGATTTTGCGAAGGCCTTGTGTCAAGACACTAATTTGTCTCATGAGACCTACCGATGCATCGAGGAGCTATAGCGGGCTCCACCCGTCACTTATTAAGTCCAATGAATTCCTCATATGAACAGGTTTAAACATAACATAATCATTCGTATTAAAACTAGCATATGAAATGTCAATACTTTTACCACAAACCATGAATGGTATAAAAATAGCACATCCACAGCAAAAAATACTAATTCTATATGATATGGATGATTGTATTGTATCTAATTAACCTCAATCAAGAATAATGAAGGATGTTGACATATATGAAAATAATCATCAAAACTATTTGAGAGAAATATCCCCCTTTTCTTGAAAACATTTAAAAGTCACACTATTTATCAAGAAGCCATTTAAAAATAGATTTTTGAATCAATGTTTCCTATACCACTTTGAAACTTTTAAAAGGAGTTTTAATTTTTAAACTTTAATGTCCATATAAATAAATCCATAAAACCATTTTTAAAACATGGACATTAATGAGAAAGATTTAGAAGAATAAGTCTTTAAAACATTTAAAAATGGTAATTTAGTTAGAGATTCTAACCAAAAGAGCGAAACTTGAATACAAATAATTGAGGTAATAAAAACTTTGTAATATCATGAGAATAATGGGATTCATGATATACTATGTCAAAATAAATTATATACTCCACATAAAAGTGATTTAGTGTATAACAACAAAAAAGTCTCAATGGAATTTAAATTGAGATGAAATCTCCCATAAAGGCTGTATCCTTAGGTTAAGGATAAATCAACGACATAATTATGTGTCAAAAATATAAATACACTCAATATGATTGGATATTTAGTGTAAATCAATCAGATGACATTCACATATATTCTTGTAAAAACAACAGCAATGAATTGGATATTTAACTCAACAAATGGAGATTGAGTTAAAATTACTCTTATCATGATCATACCGATCACTTGAGAATTTATCAATGGAGTGATTATGTGTATCAAAATTATATCCACAGAAAGGGGAGTGGAAAATATGATATAAGAAAACGAATAGTAATTCCAGACATAATCTTGGAGTAAAATAATCAATGAAGTATGCATAAAGCCGAATGAGTGGAAATTGAAATATCAAATTCCCTTATCAATTTGGTAACTAATGAAACATAAAACCATGAAAGAAGTATCAAACAATTATGATGTAAATATAAATAATTAGATTATATTACACAATGAATACAATCATGGGAAGTACACACACCACATGCAATAAATAAGTGGTGAATAATGGAAATCTCACGAAATTAAAAGTGGCATTAGAAAATCCCTTACCTTGTACTTTTCCTTGGTTAGGGGTAGGTTAACCACCTGTATAATGTTGAAATAATTGTTATTAAATTATTCATGAATCATATACATTAATATGATATCATATATGATCATTTAATGTTTCTTTGTTATTAGTATCTTAGAATTATAGTAGTTTCGGGTGTTAACTTACTCGTTTTATTTTATATGTTTTGTTACATACTCAATGTTTGTTATGGATAGGTTGTATATTATTCATATGAAGAATGATATCAAGTTCTTAAACATTATTTTTAAATCATCTAATGATAATTATACTTGAATGGGTATGATAGAGAATAAATCTCATCACGTTCGTGGAGACGGTAGTCCATACGTACGCACGAGTGACAATATCATTCTTTTGATATTAAAATAATATATAATTGGATGGTATATCATATATACAGAATAATTATCATGTTATATTTATTATTTAAATGAGTTACACATCATTATTATACCCATCCAAAAAATAATATATAGAATAACAATTACACCACGACGTGGAGACGGTAAGTCGTACGTACGTACGTATGGTGACATGTTATTCAAAGGGTGGATAGAATACTGAATATGGTTGTACCATATTTATAAGAACATCAAAGTATATATATAATTCTGGATTTATTATTTTATAATGGTAATAAAAAAGAAAGAAGATGTGGAAGAAGAAAGGAACTTGAAAAGGGGTGGTGAAAACATTATCTCTTCTTCGGGTTCTTCCTTTTGATTTGATCAAAAGGGCTCCATAGGTTGGCTTTCTGATCAAACTATTTCCTCTAGGTTGTAGTGACGGACTTTTATAGAGTATTTGGTCAGGTTTTGGCCGAACTAAATGGCTTTGAAGGTGTGAAGAAATGAGAAGGAGGAGTTCCCTTTTATAAGAGGGGTGAGGGGCACCTTTGGAAAAAATAGAAATATTAATTTATAATAAATTCATATTCGGTTTCTAATGGCTCCAAAGTTTATTATTAAAATGTTAAGGTGGGGATTGGTCTAAAACCACTCAACCAATATAATTGAGACAGTTTTGGGTCATTATATAAACCTTATCTTTATGTATTAACTCTTAGTTAATTAGTTTCACTTTTACAATGTCTCTTTGTATTTTTATAATATATGGTTAATAAACATACCATATAAATCCAAGATACCCCCCAAGTGTTCCATTAATGATACACAGATCATGATATAAGTAGATTTACCAAACCTTAGATTTTTAGTAATTTAATATCAATTAATAATATAATATTTGTTTTAAAAACTCTTTTATATCAATTTTGACACTATTCAATAGTTGATTTTTGTGAAACACATAACAGAATGATTACTTCAAAAAAATTTAATTAAATAAATCCTAATATGTCATATTAACCTATAAAATTTATTTAATTCAATAAAAATCTCAAATTATATTTATTTGGGTATTTATAATATCAATTATTCTAATTTTTCACTATTATGGTAATTACTACATCACCATTGTGTCATAAATAAATTAACTTATATAATGTCTAAAAATTATAAATAAAATATCATTATTTATGAAATCGTTTTATCTTTATAATTAATATTTATAGTCTAAAATCCACCATATATAACCATATTTAAAAATTGTTTTTCTAAAAGATATATGCATGTGTCATTTTTGTAATCATTTTAACTTAATTAAAATAAAGTGTCCCTATCACCTACAAGTGGCTCCATGGGGTCCTAAAATCGACCCAAAGATGACTATGGTAGAACATGTGTCATCCAATAATGCTAGGACACGTTTTAGGGTAATTTAGTATTATTATAATATTATTTTTTAATCCTTATTTACCGGATTTACCCTTAACCATGGTAAATAAAATATTTATCGCAATAATTATTCAAAATGTCTAAAAATATAAGTTACCTATTCACCCAATATTAACATCCTGATTCCAAATATGGAATCCATTTTTCCAAATTCAAAACACAGAAGTGGCAGAAATTAATTTAAAATTAATTTCTGTTGTTAAAACAAAAAGAGTGTTTTTAAGCGATAATAACTGTCAAAACATTGGCACTTGTTTATATCTGGTTTAAATGTGAAATTATGTTCAATGAACCACATTGTATTACATGGTAAAAATATATTCTAAATATACTTTAAAACCACTCAAATTCATAATTTATCACTATTAATTATTTTGATTAAAAAAGTTGTTTTTAATTAAAATTTAGTAATTTTCATTTTTCATCAAAATATGAAAGTTATCCGAAAAGTACCAAAATATCACCCTAGGCTAATTTTGATATTTCGAATCCAAAAATGAAGTCCAAGATAGAATTTATAAAATTTCAAAAAGTAGGTTTTA
The DNA here is from genome assembly GCA_963277665.1 of Viscum album. Classification (NCBI taxonomy): domain Eukaryota; kingdom Viridiplantae; phylum Streptophyta; class Magnoliopsida; order Santalales; family Viscaceae; genus Viscum; species Viscum album. Next base: position 261,560,640 of record OY728122.1, on the reverse strand, counting down.
CTATTCATAACGTCTAGTTTGATTGGTTGTGGTTTGTTTGAATCTCAAAGTTGCGTACAATGCACGTCATTGCATTATTCAAAGGGAAACGTACCGTGGAAGCTTGGGGTGTTACATTCTCCCCTCCTTCAATAAATTGCGTCCTCACAATTTTTTTTAAAAAATTGGGCTTGATAATATAATGGAAAGTCCCACATCGGAAAAAGAGTCAATAAAACTATCACTTTAAAAGAAAGAAAGAGAGGTATAAAGGTCACCCAAGATAACCCATACTCGGATTCCATGTAGAAAAACATGGATATGGGCGAAAAAATAAGTGTCATGTTCTAATGGAGAGGGATAGAAATCATGATCAGGAGGAAGTTAACAATAAGAAAACCACAAACTTGTGTTGGGACAAACGGTCATTAGTCTCCTTGCAGGAATGTAAACATACAACATTTTTTTGTTTTAAGTTACATTACATAAGGATGAGGAATACATTTATGATGTTGACTAAGAATATAAAGATATATACATACTTTTTAAGTAGAGTTTCATTCTTTAATAAATTTCGACCACTAACTCATTTTTTTTAAAACGATGAGTATTCAAGAAGACTTGGTCACACTGGAAGAGCTAGAATAAGCTTCTATAGAATCACATGATCCATGCAGGATAGACAATATATTTACATTGTCTTTGGAGATTAATCAAAACCAAAATGGTTATTGCAAGATCTAATGTTCCCCCAAAAGGATATTCCTTGATATAAATAAACAGTAATCTTAATTTCTAAAATTATACCAACAACACCCCAAAGTTAAATAAATACCATTCAATAAAAAATTGTCCTTAAAATCCTTCAATATAATCCAAACTAATATTGAAACCCAAAACATATAAGAATGTAGTCTTCCACGTTAAATTATATCTCCAAATGAAATCATCTACTCTTAAAGTCACATACTTAACCTAATCATATATTCCTTATTATAGGTTAATCAGTTCCATAAATAACCAAAATCACAATAAATCCACAATAAAAACGTAGATAAAAATCCACCATTACTCCTCTAATGAAATCCCATAGTATTCTATTTTCCTTATGCATATAGTGTTCCCAACAAAGCGATCATCTTCCAAAATAAAATTTATCACTTAATCACCAAATCATTTTACTATACCAAGGGTATTCATTTGATAAGACATAAGTACCCAAATCAACTTATTATTGATCAATAAAATCATTTAACTAAAATTAATAGTCTCACTAACCAGGGACTTCACATAGTCCAGTGGTAGGCGATAAATCCCAATCGCACTTTGGTTATGGGTTTTATTCCCACAGCTTTGTCCAACCCGATGGGTTGTTACATGGTCTACGTGTTGTCCTATTTTAAAAACTATATTTTATAATATTACCAAAATGAGATAAATTCTCAAAATACCATAACATAACTTAACCACAAATTTTATATCATACCTTGCATTTTCATCCCAAATTATAAAAACTTATAATTCTCTAAAACCCTAATGATCATATAAAACCAAATGGTTATTTATACATATATATATAAGAGAAGATATAATTCTTCCATAAATATCATTCTCACATGGAAAACTGCAGGGTTAAAAATACAAGAGAAAATTATTCCAAAGTAATCCCATCAACATGGAGCACTAAATTTTTTTAAACATTTCTCCAACCATTTATTTCCACATAGCTTCTTCTATGACCAAGAAAATACCCTATAGAATTGGGCATTCACTCGGGTAAAGGCCAGGTCCCCTACATTTATGGAAAATGACTATAAATGGACTCTTGGGACCATTTTTATCTTCTTCCATAGTACTCTTCATTTTTCTTTGGCAATTCTTCACTTTATGTCCTTCCTTCCCACACATAAAGCATTTATTGGTCCCATTGAGACACTTTCCCAGGTGTCTCCTACCACATTTCTTGCATGATGGAAATTGAGGGTTCTTTTCTCCATGGTCTCCATTACTGGGGCTCTTATCATTCATCAGCTTTCTCTTCCTTGTTGATTCATGGCGTTGGTTAATAAATATATTGTTGATCATATATTTGGAAAATTAATTTGGCATAAAGACGATATCTTTCACTCCTATCAACATTCCATTTTGTTGCTCCTTTCCACCATCGTTCCCACCTTGTACATCATTCTCAAAGTCACTATGACTTCCTTGGAATCCAGCCATTGACTAAAACAAGAAAGCATTGTGTGAGTAACAGTAGTCATAAAATCATTTAGAGATTAACATGTCACCATATTCTCAATTTGAAACACATTAGGATTATCCAAAGTCATTTACTCTCATCATATATATATATTACTTTAAATCATTTTGTAATGAAATTGTAAATTATCATAAGCATATCCCCCAGGAGTGTCGTGACCAAGAGTTCAGCAAGCCCCATTGTCGTCCACCAGTTCCCGTTCGAGTCTAGCTCAAAGAGGTGTTTTCGGGTTTTACCCCTAGGTACATTTGTTCTAGAGCCGCCTCGACCTGCTCATATCCAGACAAGGATGTATTGCTTGGAAAACTCACAAAATCTCTACAGTACAAAAATTCTACGTAGTTATTATATACTAATCCCCAATGTTAATCTTATGTCTACGTGATCTAATCAGATTTTATCTAAATATAGCTTCCATGGTTTGTACTAAACTTCCTCCAATACCAACTGTAATGCCCCGACCCAAATTACCCAGATTCGGTGCATTATTACATAACATTGGCATGATCACAAGAAAGTTCAAGTCTCGAAAGACCAATTAGTTTATTAGCCTTGGAAACACTAGATACAATCATAAAGTTTTACATTACATAAAAAACATCTTGTCTTCATATCCCCTCATACTATCCCTGCATTTCATTCATAAATTACTTCTTCATAATCCTAGGAAAAATAAAACTTTGAAAGGGGTGAGCTCAGATGCTCAGTAAGGATAACATTATAGCAGAAGCATTCATAGATAAGCATGAACACTTAAGGAAATTTATAATTAAAACAAAAGCCTTTTAAACTTGAACTTCAGCATAATATGGAAAAGATAAAATGAAATAATGCCATTTACTTATTCACATGGATATTCTACTAGTCGAACAAACACATTTAAAATCAATAACCACTTTCATAATGATGGAATGCATAATGTCGTACTATCATAACCACATAGCCAAGGCCTCGTGCCAAGACTACAAATAAGATTTTTCCAAGGCCTTGTGCCAAGACAATAATTTGTCTCATGAGACCTACCGATGCATCAAGGAGCTATAGAGGGCTCCACCTGTCACTTATTAAATCCAATGCATTCCACATATGAACAGGTTTAAACATAACATAAACATTGCTATTAAAACTAGCATACGAAATGTCAATACTTTTACCACTAACCATGAATGGTATAAAAATAGCACATCCACAGCCAAACATACTCATCCAATATGATATGGAAGATTTTACTGTATCACATTAACCACAATCAATAATAATTAAAGATGTTGACATAGATTAAAATAATCATCACAACTATTTCAGAGAAATATCCCCCTTTTCTTGAAAACATTTAGAAGTCACATTATTTGTCAAGAAGCCATTTAAAATAGATTTTTGAATAAAAGTGTCCCATACCACTTTGAAACATTTAGAAGGAGTTTTAATTTTAAAACTTTAATGTCCATATAAATAAATCCTTAAAACCATTTTTTAAAACATGGACATTAATGAGAAAGATTTAGAAGAATAAGTCTTTAAAACATTTAAAAATGGTATCTTAGTTAGAGATTCTAACCAGAAGAGTGACACATGAATACAAATAATTGAGGTAATAAATTTTTTTAATATCATGAGAATAATGGGATTCATGATATACTATGTCAAAGTACATTATATACACCACATAAAAGTGATTTGGTGTATAACAACAAAGAAGTCCCAATGGAATTTAAATTGAGATGAAATCTCTCATAAAGGCTGTATCCTTAGGTTAAGGATAAATCAACGACATAATTATGTGTGAAAAATATTAATACAATCAATAATATTTGATATTTAGTGTAAATCAATCAGATGACATTCACACATATTCTTGTAAAAACAACAACAATGAATTGGATATTTAACTCAACAAATGGAGATTGAGTTAAAATTACTCTTATCAAGTTCATACCGATCACTTGAGAATTTCTAAATGGAGTGATTATGTGTATCAAAGGTATATCCACAGAAAGGGGAGTGGAAAATATGACATAAGAAAATGGATAGTAATTCCACACATAATCTTGGAGTAAAATAATCAATGAAGTATGCGTAAAGCCGAATGAGTGGAAATTGAAATATCAAATTCCCTTATCAATTTGGTAACTTAAGAAACATACACCCATGAAAGAAGGATCATACAATGATGATTTAAATATCCATAATTAGATTATATTTCACAATTAATACAATAATGGGCAGTACACACACCACATGCAATAAATAAGTGGTGAATAATGGAAATCTCACGAAATTAAAAGTGAGATTAGAAAATCACTTACCTTGTACTTTTCCTTGGATGGGGGTAGTTTAACCTCATGTATAATGTTGAAATAATTTTTATTAAATTATTCAAGAATCATATACATTAATATGATATCATATATGATCTTTTAACGTTGCTTTGTTATTAATATCTTAGAATTATCGTCGTTTCGGGTGTTAACTTACTGGTTTTCTTTTATATGTTTTGTTATGTAAGACATGATTGTCATGGATAGGTTGTATATTATTCATATCCAGAATGATATAAAGTTCATAAACATTATTTTTAAATCATCAAATGATAATTATACTTCAATGGGTACGATAGAGAATGAATCTCATCGCGTTCGTGGAGATGGTAGTCCGTACGTACGCACGAGCGACAATATCATTCTTTTGATATTAAAATAATATATAATTGGATGGTATGTCATATATAAATAATTATTATCATGTTATCTTTATTATTTACATGAGTTACACATCATTATTATACCCATCCAAAAAATAATATATTGAATAACAATTACACCACGACGTGGAGACGGTAAGCCGTACGTACGCACGTATGGTGACATGGTATTCAAAGGGTGGATAGAATACTGAATATGTTTTTACCATATTTATAATAACATCACATTATATATATGATACTGGATTTATTATTTTATAATGGTAATAACAAAGAAAGAAGAAGTGGAAGAAGAAAGGAACTTGAAAAGGGGTGGTGAAAACATTACCTCTTCTTCGGGTTCTTCCTTTTGATTATATCAAAAGGGCTCCTTAGGTTGTCTTTCTGATCGAACTAAGGCCTCTAGTATGTAGTGAGGGAATTTTAGAGAGTATTTGGGCAGGTTTTGGCCTTACTAAAAGGCTTTTAAGGTGTGAAGAAATGAGAAGGAAGAGTTCCCTTTTATAAGAGCGGTGAGGGGCACCTTTGGAAAAGCTAGAAATATTAATTTATAATAAATTCATATTCGGTTTATAATGGCTCCAAAGTTTATTATTCAAAGGTTAAGGTGGGTATAGGTCTAAAAACACTCAACCAATAGAATTGAGACAGGTTTGGGTCATTATATTAACCTTATCATTAAGTATTAACTCTTAGTTAATTAGTTTCACTTTTACAATGTCTCTTTGTATTTTTATATTATATGGTTAGTAAACATACCATATACATCCAAGAGACCCCCAAGTGGTCCATTAATGATACACCTATCATGATATAAGTCGTTTGTCCGAACCTTAGATTTTTAGGAATTTAATATCAATTAATAATAAAATATTTGTTTTAACAACTCTTTTATGTCAATTTTGACACTATTCAATAGTTGATTTTTGTGAAACACATAACAGAATGATTACTTAGAAAAAAGATAATTAAATAAATCCTAATATGTCATATTAACCTATAAAATTAGTTTAATTCAATAAAAGTATCATATTATATTTATTTGGGTATTTATAATATCTATTATTCTAATTTTTCACTATTATGGTAATTACTACATCACCATTGTGTCATAAATAAGTTAACTTATATAATGTCTAAAAATTATAAATAAAAAATAATTATGTAGAAAGGCTTTTTAGATTTATAATTTATATTTATAGTCTAAAATCCAACATATATAACCATATGTAAAAATTGTTTTTCTAAAAGATATATGCTTCTGTCATTTTTGTAATCATTTTAACTTAATTAAAATAAAGTGTCCCTATCACCTACAAGTAGCTCCATGGGGTCCCAAAATCGACCCAAAGATTCAAATGGTCGAACATGTATCAAAAAATAAGGCTAGGACACGTTTTAGGGTAATTTAGTATTATTATAATATTATTTGTTAACCCTTATTTACCGGATTTACCCTTAACCATGGTAAATAAAATATTTACCGCAGTAATTATTCAAAATGTCTAAAAATAAAAGTTAACTATTCACACAATATGAACATCATGATTCCATATATGGAATCCATTTTTCCAAATTCAAAACACAGAAGTGGCAGGAATTAATTTAAAATTAATTCCCGTTGTTAAAACAAAAAGCGTGTTTTTAAGAGATAATAACTATCAAAAGATTGGCACATGTATATGTCTGGTTTAAATGTGAAATTATGTTCAATGACCCACATTGTATTACATGGTAAAAATATATTATAAATATACTTTAAAACCACTCAAATTCATAATTTATCAATATTAATTATTTTGATTAAAAAAGTTGTTTTTTAATTAAAATTTAGTAATTTTCACTATTCATCAAAATATGAAAGTTATCCGAGAAGTACAAAAATTTTACCCTAGGCTAATTTCGATAATCCGAATCCATAAATGAAGTCCATTTTGAGAGATATAATTTATAAAATTTCAAAAAGTATGTATTACTATTCATAACGGCTAGTTTGATTGGTTGTGGTGTGTTAGAATCTCGAAGTTGCGTACAATGCACGCCATTGCATTATTCAAAGGGAAACGTAACATGGAAGATTGGGGTGTTACAGCCATCGTAAACATAGGCAAGATTATGTCTGATTTGAATTCCATATATATATATGTCTGTAATAATATTTATATTAATTAATATATTTAATGCATGTATATTCATAAACTATGTGGGAACATAAGTAGGAATATACATGGATACTAGGTGATACCTGGTGTTGGGGTAAAACTATGGCATCCATAAATAGTCTAATGACATGCAGGCTCAAGGGTACAAGAATTAAATCCCATGGTGAATGTGAGATGTTATTCTACTCACTCAAGATCAGTGGGGTGATTCATAATTCACTAAAAAATATAGAGGAATCTAGAGCACCAAACCAATCAACTAGACAAACAAATAATTGTGTCAGACATCATAATGAACACTTGATTTAAGGGATAGAGAAACACTATTATCACCCATTTCATTATCTTTATTCCAAAAAAATATTCACATTCTAGTAATAATAATAATAATTTGGGTCACCTATTATCAATAATATTAATCATGACCAATACTACAAAGGGCTTCACAGTTTACACAACAAACATTTAAAAATATAAAATTGGTGGTTTTTCCTTTCCACCCATTTCCAATCATTTTAATTTATACATTTAATTAATTCAGGTAATTAAAAACAATGATGATTCAACCAACAAAACATAAGATGTTGTTAGAACCATTATTATATATGAAAGATAAAAGTTGAATCCTTGAGAAAAAAATTTATAAACAATGTTGAATCCATTTATAAGAAAAAGTGGACACACATATGGTTTTTAGTAATTTAAAAAAATATGATATAACTCCAACATTTTTATAGTTGATTCCCTAGAAAAAAAAATCTATATAATTTATGATATCCTGTATTAATTATATTGAATATTAATAATATTATGATTATATCATGATTGTTATAATGTGTAACCTACAATGTGATAATTTCTTATGATTAGCTATCTCGCTAAATGGTCATAGCCATTCCCAACATATATTTGAACCCCGATGTGCTATAACAAAATTTTTAGATATATTTTCAACAGTCATGTGATATGTTTTTTAGGACCCAAATTATACAATCATTCAGAGGTGGGGAACCATAAGACTTTGAGAAGCCTTTAATGGGGTTTATCCTTGGTAATATCCATTGTAAGATATATGAGAATGATGTCGGCCAGTAGGAAATAAACATTTATATGTTTCATAGTATGTTGATATTTGAAAATGTGTGTATTGGACAATATACATTAATATTATTATAAATGAGTAGAAAGATTCATTTACCTTGAAGTATTGATTAAATTGATGATATCATATTTTTGAGGCGAGGTTTGAAATGTTGGATGCATCACAAGTAATGTTGAAATAATGAATAATGACAGAAATTATTATTTTTGTTATATTCATTAATGAACGTATATATATCATAACCATTGATAGAAATTATTTATCCAAAATAAATCTATGGTCAGGGTGTTCGGTTTACAACTTCAAATTCAAGAATGTATGAGAAAGAGGAATCGACCATATATATTAATGTCACAAGCTTGCGATCTACATGATTTCAAATATTGTGGTGAAGGTATTATATTACAATGTTTTCACCCTTTTGAAGTATTATGCCTTTTTTTCATTAACTACATTCCATATGGCAGCCTTTTCCTATTTATAGATGATAACCATTGACTAAAGGATACGTCTCCTAATTCGATCGAGATAGAGTCCAAAAGGGTCACATACTAAGTGTATATATTATCATTGTGAAAAAAGATATTATTATTTTTTATTTAATAGGTTGAATAATAATTTTTCCTACATGTTTTTTAGTAATAATTCATGTATTCTTGATAACATATATTTTGTACCCAGTTTATCAATAGAATAATATGTGAGCAGAATATTTAATAAATATGCATTTTTTTATCACTGAATATATTATTTATTAATATATTTTTGGTTAATAATATTTTAATATAGATTTATGAAAAAATTATCATTATTGAGGGCTTGATTAATATTTTGCAGGAATGGTAGACCATTTTTTAGGTCCCATGAGATATAATATATATTAAATGTAAGATGAATGAATAATAATTAATTTAATTCTCAACATAAGCATAGGATGGGGGAAAAATATTTTTATTTTTATTTTTACATGGGCTCCACAAGGGATTAATGAAACATTAAAGGGAACTTGTGAAAATATTTATTTGTAAACCCTAGTTGTATTTAAACCCAGATGCATTATTTTTATACATATTAGAATATTATTTTTTTGGTTGTGCATAATGAATTTGGAGAATCCTCTCATTCCTTAGAGAGGTCCTTTCTCTATGAAATATCATAGGATCTAAGAGAAATATTCCTCCACCTCCCAATCTGGATCTTAGAGGGATCGTGGATAATGATTTCTAAGTGGTTCTCATGATGATAGAATGATAATGATGCATGTGATATGTTTTTTAGTGATAGCACATGGAGATTCATACAAAAATTATTGGATATTTATGGAACACTTTTAGATTATAGTAAGACGGAATCTACTCTTGGTTCATACATTGAAATTACAATTCAAACAATATCTATTGTCAAATTCATCAATGAAAAATAAATTACAATAAGATATATCTTAGTTAATTAAACTAATTATACGTTATATGTGATGAAAATGTACTTGGTTGTGGTGTTACATACCTTTTATATATTATTTGATTTAATTATTTTGATCCTGGGTATAAATATTGTGTAAAATCTCGAATTATTCGTCGATCTTGAAAAAAAAATTTGTTCATGACCCATCACACAGTCACATAGTTCGTAGAAGCTACAACTATTTTCATCGATATCACATAATTATTTATAATTATTTCTGTATAATTGATTGAATTAAACAATTGTAATTTAGTTCTAAAATTCATGATTAATAATTTTTTTAATCATATTGTGAGAGGTAATTCTACCATTTTATTTTCTCATAGATCTTCAAAACCAAATTAATTTTATGAATGAAATAAACATGAATAACTCATTTAGAGGTGATGAGTATTTTGTAATACTAATGAATGATAAAACCCAATGTATCTGGGCATACATGTCATCTAATATTATTCAATGCACTAGGAATTAGTTTGGAATTAATTAAAATTGTTTTTATTGAATACACACTATGCAGATAATTTATTATAACATTTTTTGTCCATGCTATCCTGGCACATGGTCAGCCAGATTACACAGTGTGTAGCCCACCTACATATCTCGTAGTCATTTATGTCTATGTAGGGACTTGTATTTTGAAACACGACTTTCCTAACAGGGGACTATATAACTTAGAGACTATAGAACATATAGACCATAGTGAACATCAGGTACTCTATTTTTTATAGGTAGATTTTACTTGCTGATTCAATAGGCATGTGCCTCTGATAGATGTTGAGAGATGTACACATTATTTATATCACATGTACATACCATGTAGTTATACAAAATTTCATAGAATTAAAATTAATTTGTTTTATTGGGTGGATAATATCGATTAGTTCTTTCATGTGTTTATTAAATTGATAATACATTCCATCTAGTGAGTTATAATATATATATATACATATTTTTTATTAATTTAAACATAATTTTTAGATCATCATACCATGAATGATTCATATTATCGTTATTAAACTATGTGCATTGAAGGAGAAAACATAATCAGAAAATTATTTAATTTTTTTTTTCATTGAGTGGACAGTACACATCATGAAGTTATGTGAAAATCGTGTTTTCCACATTTCGCAAGAGTAAATGGTATACAGGTATAAATAATGTTGGGTATATCCAGATGAGTATTCACCATGTTACCTCAACGATTCTTTTATATGCTTAATAAATTTTAAACTAATTTATTTAAATTGTTTGAAATTAGGATGATTGATAATTGCAATGAAATTTATATGATAATTAAGATAAAATATATGATTAATTAATTAAGATAACTAGTTGATTCAAATGTTCTTTATCATAGTTAATTACAATAATTTATTGAATTCATGTTATATTAAATAAATAATCAGTGATTTTATGACAATGATCATGATCATATGACATATATTTTTATGTGAATGGTTTCATTTAATTTATTGTTAAATTAAATTGTTTCCTTCAATTCCTTCTATACTCCTATAATGTAAGGGATTGTATACCCATGTATTTTTTCTAATCCAAACATGTTTCCCCTGACCTATGTGTGAGTAAAATAATGTTTAATTGATTGATATCCAAAGCTAGTATATGTGGTTCATGGTTGGTGCTAGGGAGAATATAATCCAAAATATACACATGGGTGGATATATGAAATTTCTTAACATGATCCTTCATTAGATCAAGTGGTTTTTACCACAAGTGAATGGTTAGTTTATCACACATTAGATACACTAGTCATTAGTAAAATCTCTTGATCATACCGCATTATTATTATTCATATTTCATGTTTAATGAATATTTTTAAAACACGACTTATTTGTTGAACAATTTATCTTTAAATTTATTTTTCTTTATGAATTAAGCAGTTAAATTCATTATGTTGCGGAATTAATAATATAAATAATGTTATTGTACCAATTTATTATATAGTTATTTGTTTAAAAAATTAATAGAAACATTATAAAAGTTTTATTTGAAAAAAAAATAATTTCATTTTTTAGTTCATAATATTTAAATTATCATAGTAATAAATTTTTAGAATTTTAAGAAAAATTTTAAATTTTACTGAATTGTAAAAAATTCGTCACTTTAGTTCAATAATGATTTTTCTTCTAATTTATGTATATCATTACATAAACTATTTAATTGGGTTTAATGTAAAAAAAATTGTGTTCTAACTATTTAATCTAATTTAGGTTATTAGAATAAATTTCACATTTAAATTTGACATAAAAACATTGTGAATAGTTTAGCGTTTATACTTTGAAAACATGTTTTCTTTATCCATCAACATGAAATATTTTAATTAAATTTAACTACTTATGTGTTTTGAATTTTTAAACATTTATATAAATGGATGTAACAAGTATGATATTTATAATCTAATAAGATCGCCTTATTTTTTTTGTTTAATATGAGTAGTATGGTCGGTATTTATTTTTAACCACGGTTAATGGTAAATTATGTAATTAAGGGTAAAAATAATATTATATGCATTATAAAATTATAATAATTTTTTTATAATTTTCATTGGATGAGTATTGTTTCATTAAAATCATCCATTGGCCAATTTTAGGACCACTAGGTTCCATATTGATGAAATTAATACCTTTTTAATATTTTATTCAATGAAAAGTCAATTTAAAAAATTAATGAATTTTTATTAACATGGATATAATAAAATATAAATACTAATTGAATATAAATCATTATTTTAAACCAAATTAATTTATTGTCAATATGGTAATTTTTTTTATTTTTAAATATGAAATAATTTATATTAATGCTTATGTAACACTGATTTAGTTCTTGTTCATGCATAAGGAAAATAAATAAAATGTTATTATTAAAATTGTAAGAATTAAAAAATGATCCAATTTGTGGCTAAAACATTTTATATTCGTGTTCAGACCATTTTCATGTTTTTCTTCAAATTTAGGTTATTTTGGACCCACATGAAGCTCATTAATCATTTTATATTGGTTTATTTCATAGTAAATCAGGTTCATAAAAATATAATGTTTTGTTTGTATAATATTTATGAATTATTTTTTCTACAATATTTATTAAATCAGTTATATTCTTTATAATTATAATAAAATAATATTTTTCATGTATTTAATTTTTAATATCTTGATAATAATAACTTTCCTAATGTCATTCACAATAAAAATATATTAATAATTTAACTACTGAGTATATAAAATATCTGATATTTAAAATAATATATATATATATTTAAGATAATATACAAATTTTATAGATTATCATGATATTGACAATATATAATTAAATTTTATTCAAATTGTAATTTTTTTTGAGATTTTTAATATCAAAATTTAGGAATTGTTTGTAATTTTAAAAACACATATTTGATGAATTTAATATTTAATTAAAATATTTTAAAAATTATTAAATTATTTAATAAGGCCGAAATTGAAATGGTATGATTGAAAAAATTAAAATAGTAGGTGTTTTATCCCTTTTTAAATTATTTAAACATATATTAAGCTTAATATAATTAAATATTTTAAATATTTTTAAAATTTCACATCACCTCATTTATGAAAGGAGGCTCATTCCTTCACAAGTTTTAATCACCATGATCTTTCTTGATGGACTGTCATCTGCAAAATTTGCTTCTCCTCACCCCATTTCACACTCATGTGCATCTTCTCTCACAAAATCCCACGTCCAAGACCCTTAAGAGGTTCTCTTGGAGAAATTTTCAACGCGTAACATTCATTCTTCTCCTATTGAAAATTCTTCATCTATTCTACCTTTTTCTTCGTCGCATATAATGATTCATGAAAACCATGGTATCATAAATATACTGTAATTTTATTTTTTTCCCATGGAAAATTCATCTTTTATTCTCAAATTTTATTCATCTTTTCTTAAAACTAAAATCATCCTCCCAAGTGTGTAAATTCACGATGATTATAGATGATGAATTATCATTTATAAATACTAAAATAATGTGAATTTAAAATTCACTGATAATTATTTATATAAAATAATATATATTTTCCCTCTTTTGGAGTGTTATTTCCATTTAACAAGAAGACCCCATAACAGAACAACAATGGAACCCTTGAAAAGAACACACTAAAGCAATGTAAGTTACTAAATATTATTAATAAATGGATGTAAAATGTTATAAGAACATAATAAATATTATTTTAAAGAAAATTATAGTTCATTAATAAATCAATAATACTCTTGATACCATAATAAAATTGTTTTGAAAGTTTTTTAGTAAGACTCACCCAAGTTAAAGGGATTTCATAACCGAATTTCCCTTCTTTGGGTTGACCTTTTACTATATTGATTTTGTTGTGAAATGATTAAATATGAATTGAATATTGATTATTTTGTGTTGTATTATGTTGTTTTTATATAAACATATTAAAATAATTTGAATTATTCACCATTAAATGATATAATATTTTTATGAGAGTTTTCTTTAAAATATTAATTTAATTTCTATGTTTACAAAATGTCAAAGAATGATTTTTATAATGAAAGTATCCTTATTTCATGATAATGTTAAGGTCATCGGGAATTTCATATGTTGAAGGGTGGGACCTATATCAATCCCCAATTCACTTGTTATGGTTATGTTGGAGTTCATCTAAATGGTTACTCCTAATGTAACTATAGAGGTTACACTATAAGGTAGTAGTGAGGGTTACATTGTAAGGTATCCGTAAGGGTTACAAATAATAAAATAACCATGTGGGTTACAATATTAATTTACTACTTCCAAATGTTTCTTATATGGTTTATTTATTTCATTATATGATTTTTGGAAAATCTCAAGGGTTTAAAAGTTTGTATATGATAATTTATGGGTAAGAATTATGTCTTTGTGGAAATTATTTCATATAATTATTAGTATTTATTGACTAATGCTTTATTTCCATGTATTTATATCCCTTGAAGCAATTTTTTGAAAATAAAATGTTTTAAATTTATTTTCATGGAATTTATTTATGGGTTAGAGATATTTATAATCCATGTAGAATGTTGTGTAGATTACACATGAAAATATTTCACATTCTATGAACAAAATTTGTATTATAAATGAAATAATTACTATTTTAGTAGTACCCAATTTGTAGGATTTTATTATTATATGTATGAATTATGTCTTACTTTTCTAAAAAACTAAACTAAAAATATCATTTGTAAATTAATGATGTTAATTATAATAGAATTTACATGATTTTTTAATGTTTAATAATAGGTTCATATAGTTGGTATTAGATCATGGTTTAGATAACATTTAGGGTTAGGATTATGTTAATAGAATATAATAAATGATCCTTAACATATGTCTATATTGAAAATATATTTCATTTTTAAAATACCTAGTTTATTCATATTTCATATTTCTGTTTACAATGGGTTTTCATTGAAAAAATAGGGATACTGAATTTTTGAGCAACTGGTAGTCGAATATATTTCTGAATCTGGAACATGGGATGGTAGGGATTGTAAAAGAGTATATTTTGATATAAATGGATCATTTTATGGGTGATATAAATGTTAATTCCATCCATGAATGAGAAAAATAATCCATCAAAAAGGAACATGACGATAGTGGATCATTTTATGATGGAACATACTCCTACATTATTTTGTTCTTGTAAACTAGTGGCTGATGATAGATATATTATATCCCATTAAAAGATAATAGATGTCAAGTGGTATGTATTTTAATGAGATTAATTATATTATTTTCTTTTTAAATGGTGAAGGTTTCCCATGGTGGTCAATGTTCATGAATATCTGTGATTAAAAGTGTATTTATTCATTGGAATTGGATGAAGTTAATAATATTTTCCTTGAAAATTATTTTCCTAAGGTGGTTTGAATTTGGATGGAAAATAAATTCTGAGAATTACATCAAAAGGAAGATGATTCAATGGTCGTGTATGAAGAAAACTCCACCCGATTGGAAAGGTATGCTCCAAACCAAATTCGATATAATGATAGTAAAATCAATCATTTATACTCAAGATTGAAGCCAAATACTGAAGAGAATTAGACTCTCATGAATTCAAAAGTATTGAGAAACTAGTTTGAGGGGATGAAATGGTTGAAATTGGGTTTTCACAAGATCACATTTACTTTGAAAACAACAATAAGAATGGGACTAGATGGCAAGCAATGGGTTTGAATTAATATAATAAATATGAAGGTATAAAATTCTTTCTTCCTCATTCGGGAAAACCATCAATATTATATCCAGAAAGGTGTACTGAAATCCTCTAAGACTATGCCAGTATATGTCAATAAATCCAATAAAGTGGAATCTAGTACATTGTTTGTTCACTCAGACCTTGAGATTGTTTTTTTATATGGGTTATACAAATTCCATAATTTCAAGGAAATTTTCTACTAAATATAAAATTTCACCTCATGAAATGGGACTAAAACGTATGGTTATAATACAAGGGGAAATAATATAGAAATAAACACAATAATAATATTCTGATTGATTTATGTTGAAATACATTACCTTTAATCCTTTTTCCCTTAGTAGAGTTTGATGTTATTCTGGGTATGGATTGGATTTATTTTTCTCCAATTATGATTGATTGTAGAGATAATGTAGTGGGTTTTCAGAAATAGTATTATTTTTTATACCAAAATGAACCCAAAATATTTATAACATATCAGGAAGATTATAAACTATAAGAATATGGAAATGAAATTTATATAGCACATATTTTTGAGCACCAGGGAACTATGTAGATTAGGGAAGTGACATTGGTAAATTAAAAGATTGATTTTTTCATATAGAATTTCCAAGTATTAAACCTAAACGGGAAGTTTAATTTTCTATAGATTTTTTTCTCGATGCTATTCCAATTTCTAAACCACATTATATAATTACCTGACTTGAACTTCTTGGATTGAATAGGAATTTTTTAATGAGTTACTTGACAATGGTTTCATTATATCTAGCACTTCACCATATAGTGATCATTTTTTGTTCGATATAATTAAAGACAGTTCTATGTGACTTCTAATTGATTATAGAGGTTTTAATTACATTATTATTCAGAATATGTATCTATTAGCTCTTGCGGATGACTCATTTGATCATCTATAGGGAGCTCAATAATTTTAAAATATTGACGTGAGATCTGGGTACCATCTGCTGACAGTGAAGAATGATGACATCCTGAAACACAAATTCATACTAGATATAAGAATAATGAGTCTTTATGCTATTTGGATGGACAAATGACCCTACTATATTTTTTGATCTTATGAATAAAAACTTTTATGATTACATGGATAATTTTTTTGTGGTTTTTATTTATGATAAAGTTATATTTTAAAAAAATTATGATGATCATCAAACTCATCTATGGATTTCATTGAAAACTATACAAGAAAATAAGATATACGGGGAATTAAAACATGTGATTTTTGGTTGAAATAAGACTTTTTTCTTGTGAATATTATATATAATGATGGAATAACAATTTTTATTGTCTAAAAAGGTATTTGATGAATGTACAAGTCCTACAAATGTTAAAGAGATAGATATTTTTCATGGATTAGTTTTTTATTTATAATGTTTTCTTAAAGATATTGGACTATTATCTGGCATGAAATAAATGTTATCATAAAAGGGTTAAATTTATTTGGATATAAGAATATGATGTTTAATTTCCAGAACTGAATAATAGATTGGTGAATGCTCCAATTTTTGCCCCGCCTTCATGAAACAATGACATTGTCCACTACTTTGATTCTTCTTTGAAAGGACTTGGTTGTGTTCTAATGTAGAATGATTAGGTAATTTCTTATGCTTAATGAAAACAAGACCCTCGGGATTTAAATTATCAAAGAAATTATTTTAAATTAATAGATGTGGTTTTATCTATGAAAATTTGGAGGAATCAATTAAATAGAGCTAAATATGAAATATATACTTACCAAAAAATTCTTTGTATATATTTAGTCGATATGAATTGATCATGAGTTGGAGAATATTTCTTGAACTAATTATGGATTATGATTACATGATCAATTTAAATCCTAGAAAATAAAACATTATGATGGATTCCTTTAGTTGAAAACATCCTGATTCATTAACCATGTTATGTTTGGAATATGGCCCCTTGAATAATGTTTTAATGAATTTTGTCTTGGAAGTTGTTGGTGTAAGATATTAATTTTTTATCTTTTTCCAGTGTAGTCATCTATGTCAGAAATAATAATGCGAGCACATAATAAAGATGTCCAGTTACATAAAATATTGAATTAGAAAAAAAAATTATATTTATAGAATATAATGTTGATAAATATTGTTTTTTGAGATTTTGGAATAGAGTTTTGGGCCATGTGATTAATATTTAAAGAATGACTTATTATGTGAAGCTCATATTTCTCCCTATCTAGTACACCTCGGTATTACCAAGACATACATAGGCCTTTGGGTGTATTACCGATCAGATTTGATGAAAATATATATTGCCGATTTTATGATGAATAATTTTACTTCACAATAGAATAATGAAGAGAGATATATAGAAAACTGTATGCTTCATACATTTCTAAGATTATTGTTGAAATTACTACATATATCCATGGACATCATGGTTGGAGTACAAAATACTTCTTGACTTAACCATGTTATTTTCTTTACTGTTGATCGACTATCTAAATATTCACATTTCCTTCATGTTCATGACACTCTTTCTCTAGATATTGATTATTGATTTCATATTAAATATATTTTAAAGATGTATTTACTTCCTCTATCCATTTTATATGACCATGTTCCAAGGTTCACTTCTAAATTTTGGAATGGCCTATATAATTCATTATGTATAAAATTAAATTTCATCACAACCATTCATCCACAATCATCTGGACAGACCTATATAAAAATTAATGCATTGGAAGACATGTTTATATCGTATTTTTTGATGATATTAGGATTATATGTCAAAAATTACTATTATAGGTTGGCCATTATCAAATTGGACATTTTCACTAATCTGATGAATAATAATCATGAAATAATTATTATTATTTGTTATACATAAATTAACTATTTAAATTCATCCATGAAATGTGATTATTTAAAATTATTTACATTACAATCATGTAGATGTTAGTCTCAACATGCACAGGTGCAGTGTTCCCATTTCTCAATGATCGTACTAGAAATAATTTTGGCATTATTTTATTTTTATATAATTATAATAATATAATAAAAATCATACTAATTATTATATATATATTTCATCCATTTTATGTGGTTATGATAAATGAATCACATAACTCTAATATTGTGGTAGTCCAAACATACCCATAAAGGAAATTGTCATTTTTCTATGAATTGAATGCTATGAAGTTATAGGATATAATAACATTATTTTATAAAAATATTTCATGAATATAATATTTTAACATTAATTATATATTTATAATCATATTTGGAGTTAATTTTTTGGAAAAATATCTTCATCATTTCAAGATGTTTTAGTAGGTTTTAAACATCAATGATGGTTTGTTTCTGGGATGATTGAAGAGGATATGGATATAGGTTTTTGGATTAACATAATAACATCTTAATAAATGTTATTTGTTTTTTTTATAATTTTTTAATTTCCTTCCATGGAATCTATGAAACTGATTACCTATGCCAGTTGGTCACATGGCCTCAAGTGAACCATACATATGTAAGAGGCTACAGACTAATAGTGTGGTTGTAAATTTTCTATGTGGAGAGTCAATACCCTCATGAAAGCATGTCACAATGGTTATTAAAGATAATATAAAATAATGTATGCATAATATAACATTATTTCTAGTGGGAAAATTTATTATAATGAAAAAATACTGATGACGAAATGAGCAATTTATTTTAATAATGACAAAAATCAAGAAGGATTAGATGTATAAAATGATGTCAAGAAATTTTGGTACACAAAAAGTGGAAACATGTAATAGAAAATTTCCACATGAAATAAAAAACATAAAAAATCAAAATATTTCTCCTCTATATCCATGTGAATTTGAATAGTCCTATTATCTCACAATCTGTGAAAAAAGTAAAGTAGATTGTGCATCTATATAATTTCACACTCCATTATACATACATAATGGCATGAAGTGTTCTTGGGTACCAATGGTGGAATAAGTGGACTACTTGATTAACTCAGTATGCCATGAATAATGATGTATTTATTAAATATATCAAGTATACATATAATAGAAGTGTTTATGTAATTTGATAATAAAAAATTATGAAAAAATAAATATATGTCGAATAATGTTCTATTATGATACCTAGAAGACCCTTCCATCTTAAACGTAGGCTAGATTATGTCTGATTTTAATACCATATATATAAATATATATGTAATAATATTTATATTAAGTAATATATTTAATGCACGTATATTCATAAATAATATGGGAACATAAGTAGGCATATATATGGATACTAGGTGCTACCTAGTGTTGGGGAAAAACTGAGGCATCCATAAATAGTATAATGAGATGCAGGCTCAAGGGTACAAGACTTAAAGCCCATGGTGAATGTGAGATGTTATTCTACTCACTCAAGATAGGTGGGGTGATTCATAATTCACTAAAAAAATATATAGGAACCTAGAACACCAAACCAATCAACTAAATAAACAAATGATGGTGTGAGATATCATAATGAACACTCGATTTAAGGGAGAGTGAAACACTATGCTCACCAGTTTCATTATCCTTCTTCAAAAAAATATTAAACTTCTAGTAATAATAATAATAATTTTGGTCACCCATTATGAATAATATTAATCATGACCAATACTACCAAGGGATTCACAATTTACACAACAAACATTTAAAAATATAAAATTGGTTGTTTTTCCTTTCTACCCATTTCCAATCATTTTAATTTATCCATTTAAATAATTCATGTAATTAAAAACCATGATGATTCAACCAACACAACATAAGAGGTGGTTATAAACATTATTATATATGAAATATAAAAGTAGATTCCTTGAATTTTTTTTATAAACAATGTTGAATCCATTTCGAAGAAAAAGTAAACACATAGATGGTTTTTAGTCATTTAAAAAATATGATATAACTACAAAATTTTTATATTTGATTCCCTAGAAAAAAATATATATAATTTATGATATCCTGTATTAATTATTTTGAATATTAATAATCTTTTGATCATATCATGATTGTTCTAATGTGTAACCTAGTATGTCAAAATGTCTTATGAGTAGATGTCTAACTTAATGGTCATAGCCATTCCCAATATAGATTTGAACCCAGACGTGCTATAACACAATTTTTAGATATATTTTCAATAGTCATATGATATATTTTTATAGGACCCAAATTATACAGTCTTTGAGAGGTGTAGACCCATAAGTCTTTGAGAAACCTTTAATGGCGTTTATCCTTGGTAATATCCATTGTAAGATATATGAGAATGATGTCGGCCAGTAGGAAATCAACATTTATATGTTTCATTGTATGTTGATATTTTAAAATTTGTGTATTGGACCTTATACATTAATATTATTATAAATGAGTATTAAGATTCATTTACCTTGATGTATTGATTAAATTGATGAAATCAAATTTTTGAGGTGAGGTTTGAAATGTGGGGTGCATCAGAGGTAATGTTGAAATAATTAATAATGATAGAAATTATTTTTTTTATATTCTTTAATGAATGTATATATATCATAACCACTGACATAAATTATTTATCAAAAATAAATCCAAGGTCATGGTGTTCAGTTTGCAACATCGAATTCCAGAATTTCAGAGAAAGAGGCATCGACCATTTATGTTAATGACACAAGCATTCAGTCAACATGATTTCAAATATTGTGGAGAAGATATTATATTACATAGTTTACATACTTATGAATTATTATATCATTTTTCATTAACTAGGTTCCCTATGGGAGACTTTTTGTGTTTATAGATGATAACCTATGACTATGGGATACGTCTCCTAATTCGATCAAGATAGAGTCCAAAAGGGTCACATACTAAGTGTATATATTATCATTGTGAAAAAAGATGTTCTTAGTTTTTATTTAATAGGTTGAATAATAATTTTTCCTACATGTTTTTTAGTAATAATTCATGTATTATTGATAAAATATATTTTGTATCCAGTTTTTCAATAGAATATTATGTGATCAGAATATTAAATAAATATGCATTTTTTTGATTACTGAATATATTATTTATTAATTTATTTTTTGGTTAAAAATTTTTTAATATAGAATTATGAAATAAATATCATTATTGAAGCCTTGATTAATATTGTGTAGGAATAGTATACCATTTTTTAGGTCCAATGAGAAATAATATATATTAATTGTAATATGAAAAAATAATAATTAATGTAATTCTAAACATAAGTGTAGGATGAGGGAAAAATATTTTTTTTATTTTTACATGGGCTACACAAGGGATTAATGAAATATTAAAGGTAACTTGTGAAAATATTTATTTATAAACCCTAGTTGTATTTAAACCCAGATGCATTATTTTTATACATATTAGAATATTATTTTTTTGGTGGTGCATAATGAATTTGGAAAATCCTCTCATGCCTTACAGAGGTCATTTCTCTAAGAAATATGATAGGATCCGAGAGAAATATTCTTAAACCTCCCAATATGTATCCTAGAGGGATCGTGGATAATGATTTCTAAGTGGTTCTCATGATGGTAAAATGATAATGAGGCATGTGATATGATTTGTAGTTATAGCACATGGAGATTTATACAAAAATGCTTGGATATTTATGGAAGAAGTTTAGATCATAGTAAGAGAGAATCTACTCTTGGTTCATATATTAAATTACAATTCAAACAATATCTATTCTCAAATTTATCAATGAAAAATGAATTACCATAAGATATATCTTAGTTAATGAAATTAATTATACATTATATGCGATGAACATGTACTTGGATGTGGTGTTACATACCTTGTATATATTATTTGATTTAATTATATTTATCATGGGTTTAAAAATTGTTGAAAATCTCAAATTATTCATCGAGCATAACAAAAAAAAATATGTTCATAACCCATCACATAGTCACATAGTACCCAGAAGCTACAAGTGTTTTCATAGTTATCACATAATTATTTATAATTATTTCTGTATAATTGATTGAATTACAATATTGTTATTTAGTTCTAAAATTCAAGTTTAGTAATTTTTTTAATCATATTGTGAGAGGTAATTCTACAATTTTGTTTTCTCATAGAACATTAAAACCAAATTAATTTTATGAATGAAATAAACATGAATAACTCATTTATAGGTTCTGAGTATTTTATAATACTAATGAATTATAAAACCCCATGTATCTTGACATACATGTCATGTACTATTATTCAAAGCACTAGGAATTAGTTTGGAATTAATTAAAATTGGTTTTATTGAATACACACTATGCACATAATTTATTATAACATTTGTTGACCATGCTATCCTGGCATATGGTCAGCCAGATTACACCGTGTGTAGCCCACCTACATGTCTCATAGTAATTTATGTCTAAGTTAGGACATGTATTTTGAAACACGGCCATCCTGACATGGGACTATATAACTTTGAGACTATAGAACATATAGACCCTAGAGAACATCAGATACTCTATTTTTTATTGGTAGATTTTACTTGCTGATTCTATAGGCATGTGCCTCTCATAGATGTTGAGAGACGTACACATTATTTATATCACATGTACATACCATGTACATAAACCAAATTTCATATAATTAAAATAAATTTGTTTTATTGGGTAGATAATATCGATTAGTTCTTTCATGTGTTTATTAACTTGATAATACATTCCATCTAGTGAGTTATAATATATATATATATACATATTTTTAATTATTTTAGACATTATTTTTAGATAATCATATCATGATAGATTCATATTATATTTATTACACTACGTGCATTGAAGCCTAAAACATGATCGAAAAATCATGTAATTTTTATTGTCATTGAGTAGATAGTACACATCATGAGGTTATGTGAAAAATCATGTTTCCCACATTTCGCAAGAGTAAATGTTATACATGTATAAATAATGTTGGGTTTATTTAGATGAGTATTCACCACCTTACCTCAATGATACTTTTATATGCTTAATTAATTTTAATCTAATTTATTTAAATTTTTTAAAATTACGATGAATGATAATTTCAAAGAAAATTATATGATAATTAAGATAAAATATATGATTAATTAATTAAGATAACTAATTGATTCAACTGTTATTTATCATAGTTAATAACAATTATGTATTGAATTCATGTTATATTAATTGAATAATTAGTGACTTCATGACAATGATCATGTTCATATGACATATATTTTAATGTGAATGGTTTCGTTTAATTTATTGTTAAATTATATTGTTTCCTTCTATTCCTTCTATACTCCTACAATGTAAGGGATTGTGTACCCATGTATTTTTTCTAATCCAAACAAGTTTCTCGTCACCTATGTGTTTGTAAAAGAATTTTTAATTGATTGATATCCAAAGCTAGTATGGATGGTTCATGTTTGGTGCTAGGGAGAATCCAATCCAAAATATACACAAGGGTGGATAGCTGAATTTTTTTAAAATTATCCTTTATTGGATGAAGTGGTTTTTACCATAGGTGAATGGTTAGTTTATCACACATTAGATACACTAGTCATTGGTAAAATCTCTTGATCATATCGCATTATTATTATTTTTATTTCATGTTTAATGATTATTTTTAAAACACGACTTATTTTTTGAACAATTTATCATTAAATTTATTTTTCTTTATGAATTAAGCAGTTGAATTCATTATGTTACGGAATTAATAATATAAATAATGTTATTGTACCAATTTATTATATGGTTATTTGTATAAAAAATTAATATAAACAATTTAAAAGATTTATTTGAAAAAAAATAATTTCCTTTTTTACTTCATAATATTTAAATTATCATAGTAAGAAATTTTTAGAATTTTATGAAATTTTTTAAATTTTAATGAATTGTAAAAACTTATTCACTTTAGATCAATAATGATTTTTCTTCTAATTTATGAATATCATTACATAAACTATTTAATTGGTTTTGAAGTAAAATAAAATTGTGTTCGAATCATTTAATATAATTTATGTTATTAGAATTAATTTCTCATTTAAATTTGACGTAAAAAAATTGTGAACAATTTAGCGTTTATACTTTGAAAACATGTATTCTTTATCCATCAACATGATTTATTTTAATTAAATTTAACTACTTATGTGTTTTGAATTTTGAAACATTCATATATATGGATGCAATAAGTATGATATTTATAATCTAATAATATCGCCTTATTTTTTGTTAAATATGAGTAGTATGGTTGGTAATTATTTTTAACCACAGTTAATGGTAAATCATGTAATTATGGGTAAAAATAATATTATATGCATTATATGCGTTATAATAATTGTTTTATAATTTTCATTGGATGATTATGGTTTCATTAAAATCATTCATTAGTCAATTATAGGACCACTAGGTTCCACATTGATGAAATTAATACCTTTTTAGTATTTTATTCAATGAAAAGTCAATGTAAAAATTTAATGAATTTTTATTGACATGGATATAACAAAATATACATACTAAATGAATATAAATCATTATTTTAAACCAAATTAATTTATTGTCATGATAGTAATTTATTTTTATTTTTAAATATGAAATAATTTATATTAATTCTTATGCAACGCTGATTTAGTTCATGTGCAAGCATGAGGAAAAAAAATAAAATGATATTATTAAAATTTTAAGAATTAAAAAATGATACAATTTGTGGATAAAACATTTTATATACTCATGTACAGACCATTTTCATGTTTTTCGTCAAATTTAGGTTATTTTGGACCCACATGAAGCTCGTTAATCATTTTATATTATTTTATTTCATAGTAAATCAAGTTCTTAAAAATATAATGTTTTGTTTGTATAATATTTTTGAATTATTTTTTCCACAATATTTTTTAAATCAGTTATATTCTTTATAATTATAATAAAATTATATTTTTCAGGTATTTAATTTTTAATATCTTGACAATTAATATCTTTCCTAATGTCTTTCACAATAATAATATATTAATAATTTAATTACTGAGTAAATCAAATTTCTGATATTTAAAATAAAAAATATATTTTTTTAAGATAATATAAAAATTCTACAGATTAACATGATATTGAAAATATATTATAAAATTTTATTCAAATTTTAAATTTTTTTGATATTTTTAATGTCAAAATTTAAGAATTTTTTGTAATTTTAAAAACACATATTTGATGAATTTAATATTTAATTAAAATAATTAAAAATTATTAAATTATTGAATAATGCTGAAATTGAAATGATATGATTAAAAAACAAAAAGTGTATGTGTTTTATCCGTTTTTAAATTATTAAAACATATATTAAGCTTAATATAATTTAATATTTTAAATATTTTAAATATTTTCCCTCACCACATATATAAAAGGAGGCTCATTCCTTCACAAGTTTTAATCACCATGATCATTCTTGATGGACTATTATCTACCAAATTTCCTTCTCCTCACCCCATTACACACTCATGTGTATCTTCTCTCACAAAATCCCACGTCCAAGTCCCTTATGAGGTTCTCTTGGAGAAATTTTCAATAGGTAACATTCATTCTTCTCCTATTGTAATTTCTTCATCTATTCTACCTTTTTCTTCCTCCCATATAATGTTTCATGATAACTATGGTATCATAAATATACTATAATTTTATTTTTTTCCATGGAATATTCATCTTTTAATCTCTAATTTTATTCATCTTTTCTTAAACCTAAAATCATACTCCCAAGTGTGTCAATTCACGACGATTATAAATGATGACTTATCATATCTCTGTACTAGAATAATCTGAATTTAAAATTCACTGATAATTATTTATATATAATAATATATATTTTCTATCTTTTGGAGTGTTATTTCCATTTAACAAGAAAAACCCATAACGAAACAACCACATAACCCTGGAGAAGAACACACTAAAGTAATGTATATTAATAAATATTATTAATAAATGGATGGAAAATGCTATTAGCACATAATGTATCTTATTTTAAACAAAATTATAGTTCACTAATAAATCAATAATACTCCTTATACCATAATAAAATACTTTTGAATGTGTTTTAGTAAGACTATACCATGTTAAAGGGATTTCATAACCCAATTTCCCTTCTTTGGGTTGACCTTTTGCTATATTGATTTTGTTGTGAAATAATTAAATATGAATTGAATCTTGATTACTTTGTGTTGTATTATGTAGTTTTTTAATAAACATATTAAATTAATTTGAATTATTCTCCATTAAATGATATAATATTTTTATGAGAGTTTTCATTAAAATATTCATTTAATTTCTCTGTTTATTAAATTCCAAAGAATGATTTTTATAATGAATGTATCCTTATTTCATGATAATGTTATAGTCATGGGGAATTCCATATGTTGAAGGGTGGGACCTATATCTCTCCCAAATTCACTTGGTATGGTTATGTTGGAGTTCGTCTAAATGGTTACTCCTATTATAACTATAGAGGTTACAATATAAGGTAGTTGTGAGGGTTACATTTTAAGGTATCAGTAAGGGTTACAAATAATAAAATAACCATGAGGGTTACAATATTAATTAAATAATTCCAAATGTTTCTTATATGGTTTATTTATTTCATTATATGATTTTTGGGAAATCTAAGGGGTTTAAATGTTTGTATATGATACTTTATGGGTAAGAATTATGTCTTTGTTGAAATTATATTATATAATTATAAGTATTTATTGACTAATGGTTTCTTTCGATGTATTTATATCCCTTGATGCAATTTTTTGAAAATAAAATGTTTTAAAAAAAATTTCATTGAATTTATTTATGGGTTATAAAAATTAATAATCCAAGTATAATTTTGTGTAGATTACACCTGAAAATTTTTTGCATTCTATGAAGAATAATTATATTATAAAAGAAATATTTATTTTTTAGTAGTACCCAATTTGTAGTATTTTTTTATTATATGTATTAATTATTTTTTACATTTCTAAAAAAATAAACTAAAAATATCCTTTGTAATTTAATGATGTTAATTATAATAGAATTTACTAGATTATGTAATGTTTAATAAAACGTTTATATAGTTGGTATTAGATCATGGTTTAGATAACATTAAGGGTTATTATTATTTCAATAGAATATAATAAATGATCCTTAACTTATGTCTATATTGAAATTATATTTCATTTTTAAAATAACAAGTTTATTCGTATTTCATATTTCTTTTTACAATGGGTTTTCATTGAAAAAATAGGGATACTAAATTTTTGAGGAATTGGTAGTCGAATATATTTCTGAATCCGGAACATGGGATGGTTGGGATTGTAAAAGAGTATATTTTGATATTAATGTATCATTTTATGGATGATATAAATGTTAATTCCATCCATGAAAGAGAATAATAATCCATCAAAAAGTAACATGACGATAGTGGATAATTTTCTGAGGGAACATCCTCCTAAATTATTTTGTTCTTTTAAACTAGTGGTTGATGAAGGATATATTAAATCCCATTAAAAGATAATAGATGTCAAGTGGTCTATATATTAAAAAGATTAATTATATTATTTGATTTTTTAATGGTAAAGGTGGCCCATGGTGTTCAATGTTCATGAATATCTATGATTGAAAGGGAATTAATTTGTTTGAATTGAATTAAGTTAATAATATTTTCCTTGAATTTTTTTTCCTAAGGTGGTTTGAATTTGGATGGAAAATAAATTCCTAGAATTTCATCAGAAGGAAGACGATTCGGGGGTCATGTATGAAGAAAACTCCACCCGATTGGAAAGGTATGCTCCAAACCATATTCGATATAATGAGAGTAAAATCAATAATTTATACTTAGGATTGAATCCAAATACTGAAGGGAATTGGCCTCTCATGAATTCAAAAGTTTTGAGAAACTAGTTTGAGGGGATGAAATGGTTGAAATTGGGTTTTCACAAGATCACATTTACATTGACAACAACAATAATAATAGGACTAGATGGAAATCAATGGGTACGAATTAATATAATAAATATGAAGGTATGAAATTATTGCTTCCTATTTTGGGAAAACCATCAATAATGTATGTAGAAAGGTGTAGTGAAATCCTTTGAGACTACGTCCGTATATGTTAGTAAATCCAATAAAGTGGAATCAAGAACATTGTTTGTTCACTCAAACATTGAGATTGTTTTTTTATATTGGTTATACACATTCCATAATTTCAAGGAAATTTTCTACTAAATATAAAATTTCACCTCATGAAATTAGACTAAAACATATGGTTATAATACAATGGAAAATATTTTAGAAATAAACACAATAATAATATTTTGGTTGATGTATGTTGAAATACATTACCTTTAATCCTTTTTCTCTTAGTATAGGTTGATGTTATTCCGGGTATGGATTGGATTTATGTTTATCCAATTATGATTGATTCTAGAGATAATGTAGTGGGTTTTTAGAAATAGTTTTAGTTTGTATACCAGAATGAACCCAAAATATTTATAACATATTAAGAAGCTAATAAACTATAAGAATATGGAAATGAACTTTATATATCACATATTTTTGAACATAAGGGAACTATTTATATCAGTGATGTGATAGTGGTAAATTAATACATTGATTTATTCATATAGAATTTCCATGTATTAAACCTAAACGGAAAGTTTGATTTTCTATAGATTTATTTCTAGATGCTAATCGAATTTCAAACCCACATTATATAATTACCTGACTTGAACTTGTTGGATTCAATAGGCTTATTTTAATGAGTTACTTGACAAATGTTTCATTCGATCTAGCACATCACCATATAGTGATCATATTTTGTTCAATAAGATTAAGGACAGTTCCATTTGACTTTTAATTGATTACAGAGGTTTTAATAACATTACTATTCAGAATACGTATCTATTAGCTCATGTGGATTACTTGTTTGATCATCTCTAGGCAGCTCAATATTATTCAAATATTGACTTGAGATCTGGGTACCATCTAATGACAGTGAAGAATGATGCCATCTTGAAAAAAAAAATTACTCGATATAGAAATTATGAGTTTTTTATGCAATTTGGATGGACAAATGAACCCACTATATTTTATTATCTTATGAATAGAAAATTTTATGATTACATTGCTAATTTTTTTGTTGTATTTATTTATGATATTTTTTTATTTTCAATGATTTATGAAGATCGTTAAACACATCTATGGATTTTCTTGAAAACCCTATATGAAAATAAGATATATGGGGAATTAAAATGTTCGATTTTTTCTTGAAATATGATTCTTTTCTTGGGAATATTTTATATAAAGATGGAATAACAATTTATCCTATCTAAAAAATTAGTTGATGAATGTAAAAGACCTACAAATGTTAAAGAGATCGATATTTTTCGTGGATGAGTTTTTTATTTATAATGTTTTCTTAAAGATATTGACAGTTATCTGGCCTGAAAGCAATGATAACGGAAAAGGGATAAATTTATTTGGATATAAGAATATGATGTTTATTTTCAAGAACTGAATAATAGTTTGGTGAATGCTCCAATTTTATCCTTGCCTTATTGAAATAATGAAATTGTCCACTACATTGATTCTTCTTTGAAAGGACTTGGTTGTGTTCTAATGAAGAATGATTATGTAATTGCTTATGCTTCATGCAAACTAGACCCTCGTGATTTAAATTATCCAACAAATTATTTTCAATTAATTGATGCGGTTTTATCTATGAAAAATTGGAGGAATCATTTAAATAGTGCTAAATAAGAAATATATACTTACCAAAAGAATTCTAAGTATATATTTAGTCGATATGAATTGATCATGATGTGGAGAAGATGTCTTAAACTAATTATGGATTATGATGACATGATCAATCTCAATCCTAGAAAATAAAACATTATGATGGATTCCTTGAGTGGAAAACATCCTGATTCATTAACCATGTTACGTTTGGAATATGGCCCCTGGAATAATGTTTTGATGAATTTTGTCTTGGAAGTTGTTGGAGCAAGATAGTCATTTTCTTCTTCTTCCAGTGCAGCCATCTTTGTTAGAAATAATAATGAGAGCACATAATAAAGATGTCAAGTTACAGAAAATATAGAAATAGTAAAAAAAATTATATTTATAGAATCAAATTTGATAAATATTGTTTTTTGAGATTTTCGAATAGATTATTTGGGCCATGTGATTAACATTTAAAGAATTAATTATTATGTGAAGCTCATATTTCTTCCTATCTAGTACAACTCAGTATTACTAAGACATTCATATGCCTTTGGGAGTATTACTGATCAGATGGAATGAAAATATATATTTCCAATTTTATGATGAATAATTTATCTTCATAGTACTATAATGAAGAGAGAGATATACCAAACTATATGCTTCATACATTTCCAATATTATTGTTGAAATTAGTACATATATCCTTGGACATCATGGTGGGAGTACAAAATACATCTTGACTTAACCATGCAATTTTTTTTATTATTGATCAACTATCTAAATATTAACATTTCCTTCATATTCTTGACACTCTATCTCTAGATATTCATTATTGATTGCATATTAAATATATTTTACAGATTTATTGACTTCTTCTATCCATTTTATGTGAATTTGTTCCAAGGTCCACCTCTAAATTTTGGAATGGCCTATAGAAGTCATTAGGTATATAATTAAATTTCATCCCAATCATTCATCCACAATCATCTGGACAGACCTATATAAAAATTAAGGCATTGGAAGACATGTTACATGGTTTTTCAATGGATTACTAGGGATTTTATTATCATCGTATTTCATCAGTTGAGTTTTATTATAATAATATCTTTCATTTATGTATACAGATCTCACCTTTTGAGACATTACGTGGAAAGAGATGTTGATCTCTAGTAATTTGGGATGATTTCTTGGAATGAAGGTCGATGGGAATAAGATTATTATCGTAAGTGGATGAAAACGATATGATTATACACCAACACACGTGAACATCATGAACCAAGAAGAAATATATGTAGGGAAGAAGAGGAAAGACTTTTTTATTAGGGTAGGAGACTATTTTTTCATAAAATATCCCTGTTAAATTTTTTTATGGATTTCGGATCTAATGGAAATATAAATCCATGTTTTATTAGAGATTTTTAAATCACATAAAATTATCGACCAATTTCCTAACCTGTATATTTTTCTCTAGGTATATCATAGATGGAAATGTTTTTAATGTTTCGATATAGATAAAGTATGTGACAGATTCATCTCACGTTCAGACCGTAGAAGAAGTTCATCATGGAGAGAACCTATCATATAATGAGATTCCCATACAGATTTTGGATTGTAAAGATAAAGTATTTCAAAATATTGTAATTTACTACATTGTGGTTTAATTGAGAAACCTTTTGGTTGAATAATTAACATAGTATTCTAAAAAGGCAATGAAGGAAAGGTATCCTCACTTTTTAAAAAGTTAATATAAATGATGTGGATATATGTTTTATAAGGGGGAGAATGTAACAACACTGGTATTTAGAGATTTTTTTAATTTAATAGATATCTTGAATTAAAAATTTAAATTCATTATGTCATGTAATTCTTAAAATAAATATTTTTATTAAACCAATTTATTATATGGTAATTTAATGAAATCAATAATTTTAAAAATATAAAAATTTAATATGAAAAAATCTAATTTTATATTTAAATTCAGGTTTTATAAATTATATTAGTGTGAATTTTTGATAATTTTCATAAAATGTATAATTTTTTAATGAATAGGGAAAAATAGTACACTTCTATTCGAAGAAAAAATTTTATCTAATTAATTTCTATCAATATATTGTCATTTAATTTTTTTCCCATGTAATATTAAATCTATTTTTTCATTTAACCAAATTTAGTTCATTATTGTTAATTTTACATTGAAATTGGATATGAAAACATTGTGAACTTTTGAATGTTTTTTACCTAGAAAACTCATTTTCTCAAAGAACCAATGAAATTTTCTTTCAAATTTATTTTAACTTTTTTTTGTTTTGAATTTTGAAAAATTGAAAAGAAAGGATATAATTAGTTTATATTTACGATATAATATGATCAAATTGATTTTTAGAAAATATTAAGAGTAACATTAATAATTAATTTTTTACCACAATTATGGGTAAATTGGGTAATTTATGGTAAAAATTATATTATAGATAGTATAAGATTTCCGTAATAATTTTACTAATTTGATTGGATGACTATTTTCAATTAAAATAATCCATTGGTTGATTTTGGGACGACATTGAACAAAATGAACGACTTTAATCAATTTTCATTATTTTATTCCAAGAAAATACAATGTAATAAGATACAAAAGTTTTCATGACATGTGTATATGTAAATATTCATAATAGATTAAAATAAATTATTTTTTTTGATATAAATTATTTTATTTTAATGATGGTAAATTTTTTCTAATTTGTAAATATGAAATAGTTAACATTAAATCATGTGAAATGCTGATGCAGTGCATGTGGAATCTTTAGTAAAATAAATAAATCGTATTAAATCCAATTATAAGAATTACTAAACGAATAAAATATTGACTAAAACATTTTATATAAAAAATTCAATCATAATAATGTTTTTATTTGAATTTTATACATCATTTACATACATGATTCACTAGATTCCCTTTATAATGTTTTAGTTCAAATTAAATCATATTGTTCACTCTATAAATTTTAGTTTTTTAAATATATTTATATGAGGTTTTTGGGAGGATTTTTTACGAAAAATGGTAGTAATAAAAAATAAAATAATGTTATGTTTTTCATGTGATTTAATTTTTTAGGTATTAAATAACTATCTAATGTTATTCAAAATAATGATGTTGTAATTATTTAATAAAAAGTTATATTGATACATAAAATAATAAAAATAATAATTTTTTTTCATAATTCATGAATTCCATTTGATAATATAATATTTATAATATATATAAAAAATTGGATTCTAATTTTAAAACATTGTTTTATATTTTTAATGTCATCATTTTTTGAAAAATAACTAATTTCAAAATAAATAATTTTCCAAGAATATAATATTTATTTAAATTATTTAAAAATAAAAAAATTGGAACAATGGAAAAAGGAAACCATTTAACCTAAAATGTGATATTCTATGATTTTCATCCCTTTTCAATTATTTAACCATATATTAGAGTAAGTATGATTTAATATTTTTTGTATTTGCAAAATAATCCCTAACCTCATGTAACACCCCGAGATTTTATCATATATAATATTTTTAATTTCTTTGATTTCTTTTATTATACGCTACACCAAGATTAGCTTGTACTATACACAACACCGTATTAGCTTGCAGTATGCGCAACACTATTCTTGGCTCGTGTTACACACAATTTCAATTTCATTTTGTGAATATTATTCTACACAACATTAAGTATTGATTTTGTTTAACTTATAAATGAAATAATTTTTTATTATGTTATACACAACCCCAAATGGAGATTTCACTACATGCAGCCCTGACTTGGCTTGCATTACACGCAATCAAGACCTTCCACGATTGCGTGTGTAGTATGCAATATCTTGTTTCACTAAACAACGATTTATGGTTATAATATTATTATAAACTAGCCGTTATGAATAGTATTAACTAAATTGTGAATTTTATAACATTATTAATAATCTTACACATTTTATAGAATATGGTATGAGAACAAAATAAATTTTTCGTGTAAAATATGTATTTTTCAAAAATTGCAGTTTTCCCGCCGTTTGATGGCACGCTCACTTTAATTTTTTTTTTGACAAGTATATAAGTTCAATTTTAAAAAGTAATACTATTTATTGAATTCAGGATATAACAATTTACTTTGGATAAATTTTTCATATTATTCTGATAACATTCATATTTTAATGAATAGTAAAAACACGCTATATTTTTATTAAAAACAACTTTTTTCATTGCAATAATTTATATAGATATATTATCTTTTTATTTAGTTTCAAATATTAATTATAATATATTTTTACCCTTTAATACAGTGTTGGTCATTGTAATTAACTTCACTTTAAAATTGGATATAAACAAGTATCAATCTTTTGATAGTTATTGTTTCTTAATAACACACTATTAGTTTTGATAATGGGAATTAATTTTAAAATTAATTAATGTCACTTAGATGTTTTGAAATTAAAAAAATAGACATCAATTTTAAATTCAGAATATCAAATAAGTCATAGGCTTATTTTTTGGAATTTTTCTGAAAAACTTCAATTTTTAATGAATAGTGAAACCACTTAATGGTAGTTAAAAAAATGAATTTTTCATTTAAATTAAATTTTACCACTTCTGTGAATTGAATTTCGAAAATCCAAGAGACACGATTAATATCAAGGACTAAAATGTGGTTCAATGAGATGAAAATAATTTTTGGTTAATAGTAACGTTTTACTTTTATTTACCACGGTTAAAAGTAAATAGGATAATTATGGGTAAAAATGATATTATTATTACCCTAACACATGTCCTAATTCTATTGGATATGTGTAATTAGACCAAAAACAACCTTAGTAATATTATATTACCATTTAGGTCCAATTGTATTAGATTAGGACATTTATTATTAATTTATTTAAAGAAGGGTAAAAATAGTTAAAATCAATGTTTAATAACTAAAGAATTTTTAATATATACATAAGTTAAATTCGACTAAAAATATTCATTAGAATGATAAATAGATTTCCTAACTAATGGTAGTTTATTTATAATTTTAATACTTTTAATAATTTATGTTATTTATGACACAATGGTGATGTAGTAATTACCGAAATAATGAAATATTAAAATAATTTATGTTATAAATACCCAAATAAATGTAATTTGAGACTTTTTATGAATTAAAAAAATTTTCTAGGTTAATATGACATGTTAGTATTGAATTAATTAACTTTTTTCTAACTAATCATGATGTTATGATTTTCACAAAAATCCATTACCAAATAGTGTCAAAATTGACATAAAATAGTTTTTACAACAAACATTATATAATTAATTATAATACTAAAAATCTATGGTTTGGCCAAGATACATATATCATGACAGGTGTATCATTAATGGACCACTTGGGGGGCTCTTTTATGTATATGGTATGTTTATTAATTATATAATATAAAAATACAAAGTGACGTGGTAAATGTCAATCTAATTAACTAAGAGTTAAAACTAGAATATAAGTTTAATATAATGACCCAAACCTGTCTAAAATATATTGGATGAGATGATTTCGACCCATCCCCACCATTTCATCGAAATATATCAATTTGGAGCTATAAAAAACCGAATATGACTTTATAATAAAATAATATTTTAAGTTTTTCCAAAGGTATCCCTCTCCTCCCTTATAAAAAGGGCACCCCTTCCCTATTCTCTTCACACCCTTTTGAGCCATGAAGATCGGTCATCCCCTGACCATTTCTCTTCTACGCATCCCTAGAAACATTCTGGTGGTACTGGTCTTCTCAAAAGACCAACTCTACTTCCTTAAGGGAAGGCTTAAAGGAGGTGCGTTGAAGAAGAGGTAATCTCTTTTTCAGATTCTCTCAAGTTTCATTCTTCTTATACTTTTTCTTATTTAGTTGTCTAATTATAAATTAATAACATCAATATTACTTATATAATGGTATGTTTTTATAAATATGAAACATCCCTATTTCAGCTTCTATCCATCCTGCGGAAATCGAAATCACCGCGCGTGCGTACGTGCGGAATACCGTCTCCACGTCGTGGTGTAATCTGTTTTCGACCACCACCTTACATGGATGGGTATAATGGTGTAAATAAATAACTAAATTTGATTATTGTAAAGTTACATTTATTCTTAAATATTATACATACACTTAAATACGATTCCACGACCATGTGAATGATACCATCACTTGTGCGTACGTACGGACTACCGTCTCCACGACCCGATGAAATTCATTCTCCATGTTAACCATTAATGAATGATTATAAAGTGTATATAATAAGTAATCATGAAATATATGAAATAATAATAACATTGGATTTATATATATATATATGTATGTCATCTACTTAATTCCATTCAATTCAATAAGGAATTGAAACAACGTTCATGCGTACGTACGGCCTACCGTCACCATTAACGGTGTATTTCATTCCATTTATTGATCTATCATATATATATATATATATATGATGAATATATATTACATATAAATCATTTTTTACATTATGGAATTAAGTAAATCAGGATATATGTAATAATATCAAGAACAACAAGTCCCAACATGTACGATAAATAAAACGATTTTACCCAAAACGCTACTTTAACATGGAACATACAAAATAACGGGTAATATAAAGTCATTAGTGAACCATATATTATATCATAACAATGAATATGATCTTTTAATAAGTCAATGACATTATTAAATTATTGTATAGGAGGTTCAGATATGTACAAAGCATATCAGACCTAAGGTAGGGGATAATGTTGCAATCTCAATTGAATTCTATCCGAGATTGCTTATATGTAAGTATTTACTGGGGTTATATTTATCATCAATGTCCCTATTTTCTAAAAATGTTTTAATGTATGTTTAATGTCCTTTTTACCCATTTTTTACTTTTATTACATGGTATGTATGGAATCGTTTTTTTACCATACGAGGTAATTGTTGACTTTTCCAGAAAAAGTACGAGAAGAATGATTTTTTTAACTTATACAACATGAAATGAATTTTACGGTTTTATAAATCCTTATTTTCATGATGATTCCTACAAATTATTTCTTGACTATTTTCAAAAAAATATTTTTATTTTAAAATTACATGACCTTTTGTGAAAAGAAATTGATTTTGAAGAAGAAAGGATATTTTCCTCAAGAATTCATTTCAAGAGTTTTATCAAAACCATTTTCCATCTAAGATGACATTATTTCATATGTGTATGTTTCAAGTATAATGTATCTATGATTTACAAGGTTTCTCATTTCTTATTATGAAATGATATCCATTTCTTTTATATGGATTATGTGATGATGGGATGATGTTATGAAACCCATTTTATTCGTTGGGTTATTTTGAAAGATGTATGTTTATTTTGCGGCGCAAGTTAGAATGATTTAATTATGCGATGGGTGGGACCTATATCTCCCTCCAATTCAATGGGTAATGATTTATATCTCATGATATAGACATGGCTAGAATAGTAAGTTAATCTCGTTCAGTGATATAGGACTAGAACGAGGAGTGAACTCGATTCAGAAAGGGACTTCGTCCACTAATATAGTCTTGGCAGCAATGCCTTGGCTGCTATTGAAATCACAACAAGTGCTGAATGGTTGTCAGGATTACATGTTTTATTCCCATGAAATTTTATCAAGATTGATGTTCCATTTTGATACATTCATTACATACTTCTAATATTTATGTCTTTGCACAAGATTTTGATGTTTAAACATTATGTTATTGTTTTTAAGTTCAATTGTATATGGATTGTTTTATTTTCTCCATGCTTAACCTTACTGTGCATTTGAGCTCACCCTTTATTTTTTTTCTTTTCCCCATGATATCAAGAAAGGTTTTAGGTAAGAAAACAAAAGGGGGATATCTTGATGAGAGTTGTTGAAGATCTTTCACCCAGATTAGAAGATTATATTCTGTGTTTCCAAAGACACTAAACTATTACGATCCATGAGTTTTGGCTTTTGTTATGTATTAATTATTCCAAAAAAGTAATTCATTGTCCATATACGTCATGATTCGGGGCTTTACAGTTGGTATCATAGGAAATATTTAGTTAACCTTTGGAAACTAGGATGCAAAAACTTTAGTGAGATCCCTAGAAATATTTTTAAGGTATATCTAGGGATGTCCCCAAGGTTAAGTATAATTATTGATTATTATCCTAGAATTACAGTAACAATATTAGAATTAAACCTAATATGTTAGATATTTAAATTACTCCCACATGATTATGCTTCTTTCCTCTCACACAATTCTTTTGGGTTTTATATAATGGCTGGAAATAGGAAGATTCACGATAATAAAGGATATTATGGACAATGTAATGGTATTCTTCATGAGAAACAAAATGAAATTTCATATGGAGTTCCACAAATAATTATTATTCCAAATCAGCAATCTCATAATATGATCAATAATCTCAAATTTGGTAAGTTTTTTGACTTAGCTAATAAGATAAATATAGAGTTTAAAGATAATCATAGATGAAAGAAAGTTCAATTTCCATCATTTAAATCTTCTGGTAAGAGGCATCAAAGAGAATGTTTCAAAGGAACTGGAAGATGCTTTGGGTGTGGAATAGAAGGACACAAAGCTAGTAATTGTATAGGAAAAGGTTCAGTTAACACCATGGACAAGGATAATGTTATTTCTATTACATCAACAATGGTTAAGTGTTTTAAATGTGGAATGTGCAGGCATTATGCACACCAATTACCTAAGGGAAAATCTCATAAGGAGAATCAGTATGGTCATATAGGTAGTATTTATGTGGATGATGATGAAGAGACTAAAAATGATATATGAGAAGGAAGAAATGATGAAGCTCAGTCAGTGGCTTAAGAAGGTAGTGTAATTATTGCATGTTTATCAAGAATAATGTGTGGTACTATGGAATAAAGACACATATAAGGATTGTTACACTATTGTTTTTTCTAAAGTATTTGAAAGTATATGATGAATGGTACCAGAAACCATGAAAGATTATTCAGATATTTTTGGAAAATATATGATATGAACATAATGAAGGGATAAAGAGATAATGAGATATTTGATAGTATTAATGAGATCCTGGCTAAAATAAAGACAATGTGATATAATGGTTTGAGTATATTGAAGTTTTGGGATTTTGTTATGTGGAAAGAGTTAACTTTTGACAGAATTCATGTTTTAACTAAGGTTCAATGGGTATTCATTTTATAAGAGAATACATGATTAAGGTATTCACATGTTTGGAATGTGACCAAAAAGTTATATTTTATATGGGGGATAAATGATGGTATTCACATGCTTGTTATATGACCTTTTTAGTAATCATTCCTTTATACTATGAGTTTGGAAGGAAGTATTTTGGATAAGCCTAAGGATTAGAATGGATTATGTTGGACAAAAGTTAGTATTGTTTAAGGTTAGAACTATTTTTGATATTATTGATGGAATGTCATAATGTTGTAGTTTTAGAAAAAGGACAACCTGTGGGATGGGCGACAATCTGTCACGTTAGACAAGGCTATGGGAATAGAACCCACAACCAAAGTGCGACATGCCTTTATCTCCTACCACTGGCCTACAGGATATCCCTGGTTATTAGAAACTAGTTTCATTTTACTAAGCGGTATGATAGATGAAGTATAAGTTCATTTTTGGAATCGTATACGATTAACCTCACCATAGATGGACTTATGTATGTTTGATAACTTTTTCTAACCATTTATTTGAAATAGATGGAATGACCCATCATTCTATCACATGATCTTCTAACACTTCACGAATAACAAATTCAACTTCATTTCGTTAAGAGATGATGTGGAAATTGTTCAAGGCACGAACAATAGTGAGATGGTACCAAAATCATGTAATTATTTCTTTTAATTCATAAAATTTAGGGAAATGATCTTGAAAACCAAAAAATGTTGTCCTAGTGCGCTCCTATTTGATGAATCAGATGGTACCTTAGATCAACACAAATTTATGGCTTTGTGATTGTTGGATTTTTCATATCCATGATCTCTACCACTCTCCATCAGAATTTAATGGTTAGATTTCTCATACATATCCATATTTAAATCTATGTTTTTCTATGTGTAAACCCA
Source organism: Viscum album (assembly GCA_963277665.1). NCBI lineage: Eukaryota > Viridiplantae > Streptophyta > Magnoliopsida > Santalales > Viscaceae > Viscum > Viscum album. The sequence continues at coordinate 261,519,871 of OY728122.1, read as the reverse complement.
GTGATTAGTTAATTTCGGTAACTGTTATGTTTCATATGTTAGTTTTTAAAGATAAGTTTTGGTATTTTTCTTGATGTGGGTTTCATTGAAAGAAACTCTCAAGAAAAAAACCATTTATAACCCCAACGAATTTCGAGGGAGAAATTCATTTAAAGGGCGGTAGAATGTAACACACCAAGATTTTATGAGATATATTCTTTTTAATTTCTTTGATGTCTTCTATTATACACTACACCAAGATTAGGTTGTACTAAATGCAACATCGTATTAGCTTGCAGTATACACAACACTATTCTTGGCTCATGTTACACACAATTTCAAGTTCATTTTGTAAAAATTATTCTACGCAACATTAAGTATATATTTTGTTTAATTTATAAATGAAATAAGTTTTCATTATGTTATACGCAACATCAAACAGAGCTTTCACTACACGCATGCCTGTCTTGGCTTGCATTACATGCAATCAAGACCTTCCTCAATTGCGTGTGTAGTACACAATATCTGGTTTCACTAAACAATGATATATTATAATAATGTTATTATAAACTAGAAATTATGAATATTATTAACTAAATTTTTAATTTTATAACATTATTATTCATCTTACACATTTTCTAGAATATGGTATGAGAACAAAATAAATTTTTCGTGTGCAATATGTATTTTAAAAAATTGTAATTTTCCCGCATTTTGATGGCGCACCCACTTTAAATATTGTTTTTGACATTTCTATAAGTTCAATTTGATAATATAAAATTATTCTTTGGAATCAGGATATAAATATTTACTTTGGATAAATTTTTCATATTATTCTGATAACTTTCATATTTTAATGAATAGTAAAAACACGCATTATTTTAATTAAAAACAACTTTTTTCATTTCCATAATTTATATTGTTATATTATATTTTTAATTGGTTTTAACGTGTATTTAGAATATATTTTTACCATTTAATCCAATGTTGGTAATTGGAATTAATTTCACATTGTAATTGGATATAAACCAGCATTAATGTTTTCATAGTTATTGTTTCTTATAAACACGCTATTTGTTTTGATAACGGGAATTAATTTTAAAATTAATTAATGTCACTTCTATGAAATAAATTTTGAATTTTGAATATCAAATAATTCTTAGGCTGAATTTTTGATATTTGTTTTAAAAAACTTCAATTTTCGATGAATAGTGAAACCACATAGTGGTAGTTAAAAAGTGACTTTTTCATTTAAATGAAAATTTTCCACTTCTGTGAATTGAATTTTGAAAATCTGAGAGACACGGTTCATATGAAGGACTAAAATTGGGTTCAATGAGATGAAAATAATTTTCGGTGAATAGTATCTTTTTACTTTTATTTACCACGGTTAAAAGTAAATAGGGTAATTAAGGGTAAAAATGATATTATTATTACCCTAACACGTGTCCTAATTCTATTGGATAAGTGTAATTCGACAAAAAACAACCTTAGGAATAAAATATGACCATTTAGGTCCACTTGGATTAGATTAGGACATTTATTATTAATTTATTTAAAGAAGGGTAAAAATAGTTAAAATCAAAGTTTAATAACTAAATCATTTTTAATATATGGTTATACATAAGATAAATTCGACTATAAATATTAATTATAAATATAAGAAGATTTCCTACTTAATTGTATTTTATTTATAATTTTTAAGCCTTAAATAATTTTAGTTATTTATGGCACAATGGTGATGCAGTAATTACTGAAATAATGAAATATTAAAATAGTTGATGTTATAAATACCCAAATAAATGTAATTTGAGAAATTTTATGAATTCCAAAAATTTTATAGGTTAATATGAAATGTTAGTATTGAATTAATTAACTTTTTCGAACCAATCATGCTCTTATGATTTTCAGAAAAAATCCATTACCAAATAGTGTCAAAATTGACATAAAATATTTTTTAAATCAAATATTATATTATTAATTATATTACTAAAAATCTATGGTTCGGCCAAGATACTTATATAATGATAGGTGTATCATTAATGGACCACTTGGGGGTCTCTTGGATGTATATTGTATGCTTATTAACTATATAATATAAAAATACAAAGTGACATGGTAAATGTCAATCTAATTAACTAAGAGTTAAAACTAAAAGGTAAGGTTAAAATAATGACACAAACCTATCTAAAATCAATTGGATGAGATGATATATACCCATACCCACCGTATCTTCAAAATATATCAATTTGGAGCTATTAAAAACCGAATATGACTTTATTATAAAATAATATTATAAGTTCTCCAAAGGTTCCCCTCTCCTCCCTTATAAAAATGGCACCCCTACCCTCTTCTCTTCACACCATTTTGAGACTTGATGCTCGGAAAACCCCTACCCATTTCTCTTCTACACTTCTGTAGAAACAGCCTAGAGGTTTTGGTCTTCTCAAAAGACCAACTCTACTTTCTTAAGAGAATGCTTAAATGAGGTGTGTCGATGAAGAGGTAATCTCTTCTTCCGATTCTCTCATGTTTCTTTCATATTCTACTTATACTTATTTAGTTTTCTCATTATAATGTAATAACATCAGTATTACGTATATACTGATATGTTATTATAAATACTAAACAACCCTATTTCACCTTCTATCCATCCTATGGAAAACGAAATCCCAGCGCGTGCGTACGTACGGAATACCGTCTCCACGCCGTGGTGTAATATGTTTTCGACCACCACCATACTTGGATGGGTATAGTCTTGTAAATAAATAACTATATATGATTATTTTAAAGTGATATTGATTCTGAAATATTATACATACACTTCAATACAATTCCACGATCATGGGAATGATATCATCACTCGTACGTACGTACGGACTACCGTCTCCACGACACGATTAGATTCATTCTCCATGTTAACCATTCATGAATGATTATAAAGTATATATAATAAGTAATCATGAAATATATGACATAATAATGATACTAGATTTATTTATATATATATGTATTTCATCTACTTAATTCCATTCAATTCAACTAGTAAACGAAAACAGTGTTCATGCATACGTACAACCTACCATCTCCATGAAGTGTGTATTTCATTCCATTTATCGATCAATCATATATATATATATATATGTATATGCTTAATATATATTAAATATAAATCATCTTTTACATTTTGGAATTAAGTATATCAGGATATAAGTAATAATATCAAGAACAAAAAGTCCAAACATGTACGATACATAAAATGATTTTACCCAAAATTCTACTTTAACATGAAACTTACAAGAAAACGGGTAATATAAAGTCATATGTGAACCATATATGATATCATAACAATCAATATGATTCTTTAATAAGTCAATGAAATTATTTAAACCATTATACTCTTGAAAGTGGGTGCCCTAGACCCAACTTATATTGTACTTTGATTACTGTTACATGTATTCAGGTTGTTTTATACATGTGTTTATCATGCCATGATAGTGTAGATACTTCTGCATCCAATTTGTTCATGGCAATGTCCTTAGATTACCTGTCGCATCAAATGTTTATTACAGGTCACATGCTATAATGAGAACCTTGATATGGCATGACAGTAATCTTAAAGTAACATCCTATGGTCTAGTTACATCATTCTGAAAGAACACAGATGATTTGTGACCATCAAGTGATGGGGGCTCATCAGAATTGAGACTTCAACTCATGATGTTCGCAGTTCATGATCTCTAGCTATCGAGATCATGAGGACAGACCCACTTAATAGGAACACCACATGTTTTTGGTTTCATTGGTCATTCCTATCTACGGATATGTGTAATGGTCTCCTGTCTTGAGATCATTATCAATGAAGGCCATTTAATTACATACATTTGATATGAGGAGAAAACAATGGAGATAATTCATATTGAGGTAGTTTATATCAAGTATGTCATTAATGGCATGACATTGATTGATTGATCAAGAGAGGAGTTGTCGCTTCCGAGTTTAGGAAGACATATCTCTGGCCTGTTTGATTAGGATGGTTACACATTCATTAAATCTGTGGCCATGGTAGTAGAAGGTAAGACCATACGGACAAATCAACAAACAAAATAAATGAAATGAAAAATAATGACACTGAGTATGCATTCTTCTTTATTGAGATATCGATGATTAAGATATTAGATTACACAAACGGTGTTCGTAGGAAGGTAGTCGTTGCTTTGACTTTGCCTTATCTCTATAGGGGCCTCGATGGGTTGCTAGACCCTTCTCTAGGTCCGTTATATTATTCACTTCTATTAAGATAAGGGCCTAGAGGGTCACACACAACAGCGCTTTGAGAACCTGCCCTATTTTTACAAATAGGATTATAGGACTTGGTGAGCCTCACCACGAGTTACGGGTATTATCTACGTCCTATGGATCACCAATTAATAAATAAATTCTTTTATTATTCAGGTTTGGAAAAATTCGTTGAATTTATTTATAACATGTATTTACGAGCGATTAAGTAAATAAATAGATAAATATTAATCGGACAGATATTTATATCTTTGGATTGTTTAATATTATCATGAGTTTCGAGTCGAGTTAGACACATGTTTATGACGTAATATATATATATTTATATATATTTCAGTTCAGTGATAAATAATAAATATTATTTATGGAAAACTTTAATTTGTCATAAATAATTATTTATAATATATATAGTGAATGAATAATACACGGGAGTCGGGAACCCTTACCGTGTATTTTAGATATTCCCTATACATAGTAAGAGAGAGGCTCTCCCCTGGGTACTATTCATCCATTTGTATTGAGAGCCTCTCTCTCCTCCTGAGTTCTAGAGAGAGACTCTCTCAAACTAGCATGTTTTTCAAGTTCTGCCTTCACGGATCGAAGATGCTATTTTTGTGGTTATCATCACTGTGTCGAAGAGTATGTCGAAGATACCTGCTAGCACCTGGATCTTGACTTATGGAATGCGAGCAGAATTGTGAGGCGTGTGTGGACAATCTAGAGGGGTTCGACGCCGGAGTCTTTGAGCAACGATCGCTGGCATCCTGCACATCAATTCTGAACAAGGTAAATGTTCACGTTTAATTTTTGTACTCCTAATGAACCTTGCGAGATCCTCAGACCAATCCAGGACTAGATCACCAGAGTTGACATGGTTATGTCACTCTGTTGAAGCAGAAAAATTTTAAAATCCCGGCCCACCGGCTTCCGCTCTGCAGTCCCGGTACCCAACAATGGTATCAGAGGGAGCTCAAGGTTTTTCTGAGTCAAAAACATTAAAATTCATTAAATTTAATTGTGGGGTGTTAAAACGGTTCATTCGGATTCAATCGCACATCGTTTCGATTTCGAATGATCAAGATACGATCATTTGAAAATTTTAATCGGATCGACGTCGCATGTTTTTGTTCGTTTGATGTTAATTCTCAAATTGACATAAACATCAAAAATATATTTTATTATAAATTTTTATATTAAATATTTTATTATATTTTAAAATAAATTTTTCTATATCAAAACAATATATAAAATATTTTATTATAAAATATTTTTCCACAAAAGTGTGGAAAATTTTTAATAATAAAATAAAGGAGACCAAGACTTGGGGGTATTCCTCCTTTTAATTTATAAAGAAAAGGAGAGAAGAAAAGACCCCAAAATGGGGTCTTCTTCTTTTTATTAAAAAAAAGAGGGCTAGCCATTTTTTTCTGAGGGACAAAAATTAATAATAATAAAAGGGGAAGAAGACCCTTACAGGTCTTCTCTCCCGTGGCGTATCAAGGGAGGACAAAACACTAGGCCTCCCTCTTCCCCCTTAGCCGGTCCAGCTCCACGGCGCACCGCCGTCGGCCGGCCTCTGCCGGATCGGCTCCGTCCGTCCACCCAGACCACCTGCCGGCCTCCTCCCCTCGCGTCGCCCTCATCGCCTCCGCCTCGGGTCTGCCTTCCGTCTCGAACCCAAGCAGAGCCACCTCCGGCTGGGCGCCGGCCTCCCCTTCCCCAGACCGTCCTCGCGCCAGCCCCCCCTTCAACAGATGCGGTCTGCATCTGACCGGCTCCTGCCCACAGCCTCCTGCCATGACGGCGATCCCCCTGCGGGACCGCTTCGCACAGCCCGCCACCCTGACCCCTCGCCGGGATGCTCCTCCATGGCGTACCAGCTCCGTCCGGCCGACCCGAGCACGCGCCAGACCGGGCATCAACATCACCGGCCTGCCGGAGCATCGGACTGCTTGGATATGCAGCCGTCGCGGGAAATGTTGGATGTTGCGGTCACGCCGCGGTTCCAGGACGACATCCCGCGGTGTTACGCAGTCCCGCCGGACTCCTCTCTGGTAAAAGTTAACATGCACTGAATTAATTTTAATTAATTTAGTTCATTAAATAAAATTAATTAGAATTAATTTAGGGGTTTAAATTATTTTAATCAGAAATATTAATTTAATATATGTATAAAAATTAAATTAATAGTTTAATTTAATTTAATTTTTGAAATTAAAATTAAATTAAACAAAAGGAATCGATACAACTAAATTATTTGAATTTAATCAAATTCATTTAATTTATTAGAACACCCTCGCATAATTTAAATTTATTGCAATTTAATTTTATTGCGCTTTTACCCCGACTGGTCTTGAACTATTGACCGACCTGTGTATGTCTGGTATGTATTTATTTATTTATTTATTTATTCAATAAGTGCGATGATTGTAATATTTCATTAGATAAATGACGGTCTGCGAATCGTCCTTTATTTCAAATATGTATAAGGGAATGTGTGTCCATTGCACCACTAGTATATTTTTATTTATTCGGTGACGATCCGAGAGGCAGACCCCGCCAAGATGAGGTGGTAGTCCGGAAAGGAGTTGGACTCTTTTCACTGGGTCCAGAAGCGACATGAATCATGTATCGACTCAGGTTTGGATGCCCCGAGGTGACGATTGATCCGTTATCGATCAATCATTATAGAATTCTCATGACTGGTCGGAATGCATGATTTACTGTATGCACAGTTTATTATTTTATGTGATTGCATGATTATTGCATGATCACATAGGATAGTAAACAAGAGAAAATGCATAAAGTTGTGACGAATAAATATTCTATTGAATGTTCAGTTGTGAGCATGACAACCCTATTTGAACATAATAAAGAGAAAAAGATTGTATTCGTCAATTAATATTAAAAATCCCTCAAAGATATATTAAGTCCAAAATTCCTTCCATTTCTCACATCTAAACAAAACCGGCTGTTTGGGTTCTCATCAGCCTCAATTGAGAGTGCCTCTTACTACCGGGGCATTTCCATGTGAGAAATAGGTCGAGTTAACTAAAGTGATTAGTCAAGGATTATCCTTAGCTAACTTTCTATCTCATTAGAGGCAAGAGTTTGAGGGAATCAATTTATATTCCAAAATCTCTAACTTTAATCAACTACACAAGGAACCACCAGAACAAGTGGATGGACAGCATAGCGCCTACCTTGAAACCCTCTAAGTAGTGTCGTAGCCCAAGCTTGTAGACTATGAAGGGGGTTTCGATGATCCTTGCCACTATAATGATCAAGCAATAGAGTATTCTGAATCTAATGGTGAGGGCTATTAAGGTTCGTTAAAATAGTGGGAGACATTAAATGATATAATAATTTATTAATCATAAAATGTCAAAAAGGAAATCAAGACAAAGTACTAACTGATAAATGTTTATCTGATGTAGATTCAAAATGGCAATCACCAACACCACAAGAAATTTATCACTACGATCGATCTTGGATAAAGAAAATATCCTATCCGGCAATAAATTTCATGAGTGGCACAGGCGCTTGCGCATAGTACTACGCCAAGAAAGGAAGTTATATGTGCTACAATCCATAATTCCTGCTGAGCCTCCTCAGGGAGCAAGCAAGACGGAAAAAGATAAGTGGAAAAAGCATGTAGACGATGTGCATGATGTAAAATGCATCATGTTGTCATCCATGTCCAGGCAATTGATAAAATGCATGAGGAAGAGGACGCCTACATGATGCTTTCACATCTCCAAGAACTATATGAGGAGAGGGCTAGTCAAGAAAGGTATGAGATCACAAGTGCACTTTATAAGTGCAGGCTAGCAGAAGGGCACCGAGACGATCCTCACGTACTCAAGATGATTGGGTATATGGATAGGGTTGAAGCCCTTGGGTTCAAACTGAACCAAGAACTAGCAGTGGATCTCATTCTTGCCACCTTACCATCAAACTTCTCTAATTTCATTGTCAATTAGGATATTAATGATATGAAAAAGTTTCTCCCAGATCTTTTTCCCTTAGTTCACCAAGATGATAAGGACATCAAAAACACCAATACATTTGTCATTATGGTTAACAAGAAAGTCAAGGTCAAGGAAAAGGGGTCTAAATCCAAGTCAAGGCCAAAGACAACAATGCATCGTCCTGCCAAGAAGCCAATGATTCAGAGGCAACGTAATGAGCATAAAGCTATCTGCTTTGGATGTGACATGAAAGGCCACTGGAAGAAGAATTGCAGAGCTGGGAAGAAGAAGCATGCTGATGCTTCTGCTTTAGGAATTTTTTTCATTGAATGCAATCTATCTTTTTCTACAAGTTGGGTATTGGATACGGCATGTGTCTAACACATTTGTTTTCATATACAGGACCCAAGTAGGTTTAAGAAGATTTCAAAAGCTCAAGTGGATATCTGAGCTGGAAATGGTGCAAGACTGGCGGCCTTAGCAGTAGGAGACTATCACTGGACTTTACCAACTGGTTGGGTTCTTTTTTTAAAAAATTGATATTATGTACCATATGTTACCAGAAACATTATCTCTGTGACATGTTTATACACTTTGGGTTTTTATTTCATGTTTGGAAATAAAATTTGTCTCTTTTATAGGGATAACATATGTTATGGTATGGCACATCTTTACAATGGTTTATATATACTAGAACTAGAATACTCAGTAATGGCTATCAATGACAATAACAACCAACATGACTCAAATAACACCCGCCTATGTCACTTCAGGCTTGGTCACGTAAATGAGAAGAGATTACAAAGATTACATCAAGAATGGTATCTAGACTCGGTATAGTTAGAACCCTTAGATGTATGTCAAGTTTTTTTACAAGGAAAGATGACCAAATAACCTTTCTCAGGAAAGGGAGAAAGTGCCAATTCATTAATAAAATTAATACATACAGATTTATGTGGTCCATTTCTAGTAGAGGCAAGGTATTTTTTTCTATAGTTCATCACTTTTACCGATGATTATAGTAGGTATGTCTATATCTACTTAATTAGGTATAAGTCAGATTCCTTTTGGTTTTTATGGAAACCCAAAATGAAGTAGAAAACCAACTTGGTATGAATATAAAATCACTTTGCTCAGACCGAGGCGGAGAATATCTTAACCATGATTTCATTGATCACATGAAGGAGTGTGGGATTGTAACACCCCAGGTAAATAAATAATATGACATTTTCATATTTATCCATATTTGTGAATAAATTATTAATATGAATTTAAAGGGGACTCTATGCTCGATGGCGTACCCAACACGCAACAACGAGTTTCTTGGGAATCTTACGTTGCACTCTAATAATAAAATAATATTATTTTAAATGGAAGTTAACATGTAGCCATTATATTGGCAGGAATGGATAGAAATAACTAAAATATGATTATATATGTTTTTAAATGTTTTTAATTTTATCTTATAAAATATAAAGATTTAAAATACGGAAAGAATTCAATTTTAGGCGTATATGCCCTAGTTTTCACTAAAGGTTCACTTATCGCCATTTGATGGCGAACCGTCATTAAATATAGTTTTGTTCACTCTTATACATCCTTTTGGACCAAATAAAACTCTTCTTTATAATCGGGACATCAAAATTTAATTTGTGTAAATTTTTGGTATCTTTCCGATAAAGTTCATTTTTTAATGAATAGTGTAAAATGTTTTATTTTAATTCAAAACCTCTTTTTAATCTAATTTATTTATATTATTAGATTATATTTTGAATTGGTTTTAAAGTTAAATTAGAATATATTTTTACCATTTAATCCAATAGTGGTCGTTGGAATTAATTTCACTTTGAAATCAGACTTAAACTAGTGTCAATCTTTTGATACTTATTATTTCATAAAAACACGCTATTTGCTCTAACAGCGGGAATTAATTACTAAATTAATTAATGTGAATTATATGTTTTTAATTTTGTAAGCTATACTTCATTTTTGAATTCGGAATATCAAATATAGCTTAGGGTGAATTTTTGGTAATTTTTTGAAAAACTTCAATTTTTGATGAATAGTGAAACCACTAAGTGGTACTTATAAAAACTGATTTTCCGTTTAAATGAAATTTTGTCATAATTGTGTTTTGAATTTCAAAAATCCAACATACATGGTTGTCATTAATAAGTAAAATGTGGTTCAATGAGATTAAAATAATTTTTTGGTGAATAGTAACTTATTATGTTCTTAATCGCGATTAGTTGTAATTAGTGGTGTTTAAGGTAAAAATAATGTTTTAATAATATGAAATGAACTTGACACATGTACTAACCTCATTGGATGTGTCATGGCCAACCAATACAAGACATGGGACAACTTGGGGACCCCATGGAGCCACTTTGGTTGGAAAATGACATTAATATCTTTTGATTTAAAGTTAAAGTAAAAATGAGACAAACGTGAAATGTTTTACTAAAACAATTTTTACATGCGGTTATAAAGATCAGAATTTTGATTATAAATATTCATTGGAAAGCTAAAAATATTTCCCACATCAGGATATTTTTGTTATAATTTTTAGACATTAAATAAATTAATTTAATTATGACATCACGATGATGCAATGATGACCTCATTAATGAACAGTTTAAATAAAATGAAACGATAATATAAAATCTAAGACCTACAATTGTCCAAAAACTATTGGATGGGAATATTTATATTCCTTATCATCTTATCTTCGAAATATATCAATGTGGGACCTTTTAAATTAGAAACACTTTTGAAAATAAAATAATAGTTTCATGATTTCCAAAAGTGACCCTCCTCTCCTCTAATAAAAGGCCCCCACCTCTACCTCATTTCACACACTCCTCAAGCCTTTGGCTCGGCCATACCCTGCCCATTTAATCTATCTACATCCCTCTCCTAATCCTAGAGGATTCCTTTTGGGTATAATCCTTTCAAAGGAATCCTTTAGTCTCAAATCAAAAGGAGTTACACTTTTAAAGGACGTTAAAGAACGATCGAGTCAAGTCGGACCAGAGGTATGTGATCTTACTCCTCTCTTTCTTTTTAAGTACACTCTTTTATTTCATTCCCTATAAAGCTCATATTTCTTGTTATTGGGATGTTATTTTATATTACTCTTACTGTAATTTTTATGTTCATGTGATGAGAGACCCCATTCTCTCTCATCAATCCATTTTGGATGTTTTGAGTGGTGCCGTTAGGCTGCTGAATTTTCGTAAGAGATCTAACCTCTCTATTTCTTTTTAAGTACTCTCTTCTATGTCACTTCTTTTAAGATAATCTTTGTTATGTTGGGGATTTTCTTTTATATTCCACTTTCTATAAACTTTAAGTTAATATTATGAGATACCCTATTTGATCTCATCAATCCATTTTTGTAAGTTTTATGTGGCACCGTTAGGCTGCCGAGTTTTCGTAAGGGATTTTTCATCTCACTTTTATTCCCGTGAGATTTATGCTAAATTTGCCACAATTTCCTTTGAGTGGTGTATTTACATCCCATTATTCTACTCTTTGTGTAATATACTTTCATTTATGAGTATTTACATCAATGATTTATTGTCCTTCTTTCATGGGGTGTATGTTTTGAAAGATACCCAAGTCGGTAAGGGAACCTTTCACCCTCGTCTTTTTTAAAAGACATCTTTTGTTGGGTCTTTTAATTTACATATTTTTGTGTTGTGATATGTTCTCATATATCCTTATTGATATAAAGTTTATGTCCAAGTGATGAGATACACTTTTTATCTCTCATTAACTCAATTTTATGTGACCCCGTTAGGCTGTCAATGGAACTTCTTAACCCAATTTCGATTTCTCTGGGTTCAACATGTAGTTATTGAATATGTCATCCTTTGAATATGTGTGAATGACCTTTGATTATTTTATACTTAATATCCAATTATATTTGGTGTATTTGTTTGTCACACATAATTATGTAATTAATTTATCCTTAAACCAAGGGTACCGTCTTTGTATGGGACTTCATCTCAATATCATTTCATTGAGGCATATTTTATTTTATACACAACATTATTTTATACGGTGTATAAACCCCTTTGACTTTTATGTTTATTCAAAAGGAATATTTTTTATACGAAGCGTTGGATAAATGACAAAAGATAATGTTTTTGTCGTACGTATGTGGCGACAACGACTTCTCCGCCATCATGACCATTATTCGAGTTTCGGATTCCTCTACAAGCCATAACTTTTTTTAAAAAAGAAAAATAAATACCATGTTTTACTTTTCTTTTATTTTTGTATTGAAAATGGTTTTTCATAATGTTTTTATATCAATGTGTTGTATTGATATCTTGTGATTGAAAGGTGGGAATGTTATGTTTCCTTTATGCATGTTTTATGTGATATGATTATGTTGAGGTCCTTGGGCATTATTATGAAAACGGGTGGTTCCATGATAAACTAAGGGTGGGTGAGCCCGATATAGATCTCCAATGCATTTGGCAACGCGAAGGAGTGAAACGTTAAGGATTCTCCAAAGAGATTTAGGGAATATACTGTGATGGGTATTCCAAACGTAACCAAGAGGGTTACTCCCTATGTAAGAATGTTATGAATTCCTCAAGTTACCTTTATGTCTTATGATTTCTATGATTTATTCATAATTTTATGAGGTATGTTAAAGTGATTATGTTTTATGGATAAAGTATGATTTCATTCTTATGTATACATGTACTCATGTTTCCTTTCCATATTTTTATATCCCTTACTGAGCTTTTTATTCTCATCCCACGTTTTTGAAATGTTTTTCACAGGTCAAGGGAAGGGTACATGATGTGATGACAGTGTCAAGGATGTGTTAAGAAAGAATCCATGTTTTATTTTAAATATGTTTCCGTTGATGTGAAGAATGAATATTGTCTTTTATGTAACCACTTTGTTTAAATGTATAATGTAATGCAAGTTTCAGGATCTAATTCTCTAAAACTCTAAACCTGAAAAGATCCTCAATGTGTAATCTTGTAATAACTCAATATTAAGTAAGGTTTAAGGCTGGGGCCTTATAGTTGGTATCAAAGGTCAGTTTAGATAACTTTAGAGGTTAGGGTATTTTTTAAGCATAAGTGACTTTACCATAATGGTTAGGATTTCAAAAAGAGTCCTAGTTTTAAATAAAGTGAATGAGTAAGTATATCTTAGTGTTTAACTTCCTCATTAGTACATGATGGTCATGTTGATATACTCACACTGACCTTTTTGGTTTTAGTTAATGGCTGGATCTAGCAGGCACCAAAGTGATAATGGGTTTGAAGGAAACTATGGTGGTTCTCTGATTAAGAGACTGGATGAGATGGGGGATTCAATGAGGAATCTCATGGTTTTTCTAAAACAACTATCAAGGAGTCATGATCAACCACTTCAAACTTGGTGAGTTCTCTAATGCATCATGTACGTGATGGCCAACTCGATGTGGAAATTCAGGTAATAATTATTGAGGTAACCATTAGGGTTTATATGATCCTTACTTTTTAGGTAATTATGGGTTACTCTATGATATGATGGAAAATGAAAGTAATGAGATAAACTTGAGGTTAAAATATGTTATGATCATTTTTGATGATTTTATCTCTTTTTGGGGAATGATTTAAGAATTGTATAGTTTTGGAAAGAGGACAACACGCAGACCGTGTGACAACCCGTCGCGTCTGACAAAGCTGCAGGAATCGAACCCACAACCAAAGTGCGACTGGTATTTATCGCCTACCACTGGACAACGTGATGTCCCTGGTTAGTTTGACTTATTATTTTTAGTTATATGATTTTATTAATTAAGAGTAAGTTGATTTTGGGTTATTTATGAAAATGATTAACCTATCATGGAGGATATGTGATTAGGTTAATTACTTTTCAATACGAGACTTTAGGAGCAATTGATTTTGTTTGGAGATAAATGTTACGATTTAACTTGGAAGACTATGTGAATAAATCCTTCAAATATTTGGGTTTCAATCTTAGATTGGTTTACTTTAAAGAATTTTACGGACAAATTGTTTATCGGATGGTCCTCGTTGAACTTTGGGATTTGTTGGACAAATTTTGGAGATTAAGCATAGATTTTATTTTTAAAGGGTTGTCCTTTTCTATATTATCTGACCTTATAATAACCTTTTTGGTTTTGGTTTTGGTTATGGTCTAAAGATATGGGATGTATATAGTTCTCTTTTGTGGATTAGGTGATTCTCTAGATATTGATTATAGTACTCTTAATGCGAACAAGTCTCCCTAAATAATCGTCTTTTGGAAAAAAAAATATGAGTTTGATTAAGGAATATAGTAAAAGTTTAAAGTCAACCTGACAAGTGATTATGTTTTCTTATGAATAAATTCCTCAATCAAAATTAACTTAAATAAATGTTGTCTATTAACTTTTCCTACTGGGGAATCTAATACCGTTTAACCCATCACAAGTTTGTGATTTTCTCATTGTTAAATTTCTCCTTGACATTTGTACTATCACTCTCCATCAGAACATGACCCTTTGTTTTCTCCTCCATATCCATATTTTCATACTTGTAATCCTAGTATTGGTTAACTCGGGTGACATTTGTACTTCTCTCCCATTCTTTTAAAGTGATTGTTTTACCGACTCTTGTTCCGATGTGAGACTTTCAAGGATGTTTCCAATCTCAATTTTAAAAATTGCGAGTACGCAATTCTCAAAAGTGGAGAAGGATGTAACACCCCAGGTAAATAAAGAATATGAAATTTTAATATTTATCCATATTTGTGAATAAAATATTAATATGACTTTAAAGGGGACGCTATGCTCGATGGCGTACCCAACACGCAACAACGAGTTTCTTGGGAATCTTACGTTGCACTCTAATAATAAAATAATATTATTTTAAATGGCAGCTAACATGTAGTTGTTATATTGGCGGGAATGGATAGAAATAACTTAAATATTATTATATATGTTTTTAAATGTTTTTACTTTTATCCAATAAAAGATGAAGATTTAAAATACAGAAAGATTTCAATTTTAGGCGTATATGCCCAAGTTTTCACAAATGGTTGACTTATCGCTTTTTGATGGCGAACCATCATTAAATATATTTTTGTTCACTCATATACATCCTTTTGGACCAAATAAAACTCTTATTTAGAATCGGGACATTAAAATTTACTTTGTGTAAATTTTTGGTATCTTTCCAATAAAGTTCATTTTTAATGAATAGTGTAAAA
This sequence comes from Viscum album, assembly GCA_963277665.1. Taxonomy (NCBI): domain Eukaryota; kingdom Viridiplantae; phylum Streptophyta; class Magnoliopsida; order Santalales; family Viscaceae; genus Viscum; species Viscum album. The sequence continues at coordinate 261,504,392 of OY728122.1, read as the reverse complement.
TGTTGTATTTTAATTCAAAAACTATTTTTAATTTAATTTATTTATATGATTGGATTATCTTTTTAATTAGTTTTAAATTTAAATTAGAATATATTTTTACCATTTAATCCAATAGTGGTCGTTGGAATTAATTTCAGTTTGAAATCAGACTTAAACTAGTGTCAATCTTTTGATACTTATTGTTTCATAAAAACACGCTATTTGCTCTAACAGCGGGAATTAATTATTAAATTAATTAATGTGACTTATATTTTTTGAATTTTGTAAAATAGACTTCATTTTTGAATTTGGAATATCAAATATAGATTAGTTCGAATTTTTGGTAATTTTATGAAAAACATCAATTTTGATGAATAGTGAAACCACTATGTGGTACTTATAAAAACTGATTTTCCGTTTAAATGATATTTTTTCATCGTTGTGTTTTGATTTTCAAAAATCCGACATACATGGTTGTCATTAAGAATTAAAATGTGGTTCAATGAGATTAAAATAATTTTTTGGTGAATAGTAACTTATTAAGTTCTTTATCGCGATTGGTGGTAATTAGTGTAGTTTAAGGTAAAAATAATGTTTTAATAATATGAAATGAACTTGACACATGTCCTAACCTCATTGTATGTGTCATGGCCGACCAATACAATCCATGGGTCAACTTGGGGACCCCATGGATCCACTTTGGTTTGAAAATGAAATTAATATCTTTTTATTTAAAGTTAAAGTAAAAATGAGACATACATGAAATGTTTTACTAAAACAATTTTTACATGGGGTTATAAAGATCATATTTTTGATTATAAATATTCATTGGAAATATAAAAAGCTTTCCTACATCATGATATTTTTGTTATAATTTTTAGACATTATATAAATTAATTTAATTATGACATCATGATGATGCAACGATGACCTCATTAATGAACAGTTTAAATAAAATGAAACGATAATATAAAATCTAAGACCTACACTTGTCCAAAAACTATTGTATGGAAATATTTAGAAGCCTTATCATCTTATAGTCAACATATATCAATGTGGGACCTTATAAATTCGAAACACTTTTGAAAATAAAATAATAGTTTCATGATTTCCAAAAGTGCCCCTCCTCTCCTCTTATAAAAGGCCCCCACCTCTACCTCATTTCACACACACCTCAAGCCTTTGGCTCGGCCATACCCTGCCCATTTACTCTCTCCACATCCCTCTCCTCATCCTAGAGGATTCCCTTTGGGAATAATCCTTTCAAAGGAAGCCTTTAGGCTCAAATCAAAATGAGTTACACTTTTAAAGGACGTTAAAGAATGATCGAGTCAAGTCGGACCCGAGGTAAGGGATCTTACTCCTCTCATTCTTTTTAAGTACACTCTTTTTTTTCATTCCCTCTAAAGCTCATATTTCTTGTTATTGGGATGTTATTTTATATTACTCTTACTATAATTTTTATGTTCATGTGATTAGAGACCCTATTCTCTCTCATCAATCCATTTTGGATGATTTGAGTGGCGCTGTTAGGCTGCCAAATTTTCGTAAGAGATCTAACCTCTCTCTTTCTTTTTAAGTACTCTCTTCTATGTCACTTATTTTAAGATCCTATTTTTTATTTTGGGGATGTTCTTTTATATTCCTCTTTCTATAAAATTTATGTTAATATGATGAGATACCCTATTTGATCTCGTCAATCCATTTTTGTATGTTTTATGTGGCACCGTTAGGCTGCTGAGTTTTCGTAAGGGATTTTTCATCTCACTTTTATTCCCGTGAGATTTATGATACATTTGGCACAATTTCCTTTGAGTGGTGTATTTACTACCCATTATTCTAATCTTTGTGTAATATACTTTTGTTTATGAGTATTTACATCAATGATTTATTGTCCTTCTTTCATGGGGTGTCTGTTTTGAAAGATACCCAAGTCGGTAAGGGAACCTTTCACCCTCCTCTTTTTTAAAAGACTTCATTTGTTGGGTATTTTAATTTACATATTTTTATGTTGGGATATGTTCTCATATATCCTTATTGATGTAAATTTTATGTCCAAGTGATGAGATACACTTTTTATCTCTCATCAACTCATTTTGATGTGACGTCGTTAGGCTGTCAAGGGAACTTCTTAACCCAATTTCGATTTCTTTGGGTTCAACATGTAGTTATTGAATATGTCATCCATTTAATATGTGTGAATGACCTTTGATTATTTTACACTTAATATCCACTTATATTTGGTGTATTCGTTTGTCACACATAATTATGTAATTGATTTATCCTTAAAGCAAGGATACCGTCTTTGTATGGGACTTCGTCTCAATATCCTTTCATTGAGGAAAATTTTATTTTATACACAACTTTCTTTTATACGGTGTATAAACCCCTTTGACTTTTACATTTATTCAAAAGGAATCATTTTTATACGAAGCGTTTACTAAATGACAAAAGGGAATTTTTTTGTCGTACGTATGCGGCGACAACGACTTCTCCGCCGTCGTGACCATTATTTGAGTTTCGGCTTCCTCAACAAGCCATACCTATTTTTAAAAGAAAAATAAATACCATGTTTTACTTTTCTTTTATTTTGGTATCGAAAATGCTTTTTCATAATGTTTTTATATCAATGTGTTGTATTGATATCTTGTGATTGAAAGGTTGGAATGTTATGTTTTCTTTATGCATGTTTTATGTGATATGATTATGTTGAGGTCCTTGGGAATTATTATGAAAACGGGTGGTTCTGTGATAAACTAAGTGCGGGTGAGCCCGATATAGCTCTCCCATGCATTGGGTAACGCGAAGGAGTGAAACATTAAGGTTTCTCCGAAGAGATTTAGGAAATATACTGTGATGGGTATTCCAAATGTAACCATGAGGGTTACTCCCTACGTAATAATGTTATGAATGCCTCACGTTACCTTTATGTCTTATGATTTCTATGATTTATTCATGATTTTATGAGGTATGTTAAAGTGCTTATGTTTTATGGATAACGATTGATTTAATTCTTATGTATACATGTACTCATGTTTCCTTTCCATATTTTTATATCCCTTACTGAGCTTTTTATGCTCATCCCAAGTTTTTGAAATGTTTTTCACAGGTCAAGGGAAGGGTACATGATGTGATGATACTGTCAAGGATGTGTCAAGAAAGAATCCATGTTTTATTTTAAATATGTTTCCGTTGATGGGAAGAATGAATATTGTCTTTTATATAACCAATTTGTTTAAATGTGGAATGTAATGCAAGTTTCATGATCTAATTCTCTAAAACTCTAAACCTGAAAAGATCCTCAATGTGTAATCTTGTAATAACTCAAGATTAAGTAAGGTTTAAGGCTGGGGCCTTATAGGGATAGTATCCCAACTTACTCCTCCTTACCCACCACAATGGAATGGTGTTAGTGAAAGGAGGAATATGACCTTGATTGACATGGTCAGATTAGTGATGAGTCATAAAACTCTTCCATTATCCTTTTGGGGATACACCGTATAGACAACAGGATATACCATTAACCGAGTACCAACTAATGTTGTAGATGGAATTCCATATCAGTTATGGTATGGAAAGAAACCCAATCTGACACACATGCATGTGTGGGGGTGAGAGGCATTTGTCAATACTTTACCAAGTGACAAATCAGCATCCAGAAGCACTAAGTGCATCTTTATAGGTTATCCTAAGGAAACTAGAGGATAATACCTATATAACCCTTTAGATAGAAAAGTAATTGTGGCAAGATACGCCACATTTCTAGAAAGGGATCACATTTATACAAGAAATAGTGGGCGAAATATTGACTTCGATGATGTTAATTCTCTAGAAGCACTAGACTTGGTAGACGAAAAATCTCCACAAGAGCAAGTGGAAGAAAAAATTTTATCCTGAGACACAGATACTGTGTAGGTCTACAAGAGAGGTTAGAGAACCAGAGCATTATGGTATTCTTGTCACTGAGTCAGGTGACACAATAATCCTTGAGGATGATGAACCTCTAACCAACAAGGAAGCAGTAGAAGGCAAAGAAGCTGCTACATGGCAAAAATCCATGAATTCTGAGATGGAGTCCATGTACCAAAATTAAGTTTGGATTTTGGTAGACCCTCTAGCTGATATAAAACCCATTGTATGAAAATGGGTATTCAAGAAAAAATCTAGACATGAATTTTAAGGTTAATAAATTTAAATAAAGACTGGTTGCAAAGGGTTTCAGACAATGTCAAGGCATTGACTATGATGAAACCTTCTCATCAGTGGAAATTCTTAAATCCATCAGAATATTTCTTGTAATAACATCCATTCATGATTATGAAATTTAGAAAATGAATGTCAAATCTTCTTTTCTAAATGGGAAGTTGGTTGAAGACGTCTAAATGGCTCAAGACGAATGGTTTTTTTAGTAAAAGAATTCCAATAATTTATGCATGTTTCCGAGATCCATTTATGGATTGAAGAAGGCATCAAGATCATGGAATGTACACTTTGATGAGGCCACAGGAGATTTTGGTTTTGTCAAAAATGAAAGTGAGACTTGTGTCTATAAAAAGGTTGAAGGGAATGCTATAATTTTCCTATTTTTATATATTGATGACATATTAATCATGCGAAATGAGGTGCAAGTCTTACAGTCGGTTAGGAATTGGTTAAATTAATGATTATCCATGAAAGAATTAGGTGAAGAAGCCTACATCCTAGGGATAAAGATCTATCAAGATAGATCTCAAAGGATACTTGGCCTAAGTCAAAGTACATAAATTGACATGGTACTCAAAAGGTATAATATGGAACAATCCAAAAGAGGATTGTTACCTATGTCAAATGGTGTAAATCTCTCCAAGAAAATGTGTCCACAAACACAGGAGGAGATTGAGAGAATGAGTAGAGTCCCTTTTTCTTCGGGTCTGGGTTCTCTCATGTATTCCATGCTATGTACTAGGTTTTATGTTGCCTTTGATTTAAGCATGGTGGGTAGATATCAAGCCAATCTAGGAGAGCTGCACAGGACAGCTGTTAAATCTATACTTAAGTACTTGAGGCGTACTAAGTATATGTTCATGGTGTATGTAAGAGATGAGGAAATAGTTGTGACGGGATACACTGATGAATGTTTCCAAACAGATCATGATGATATGAAATCGCAGTCAGGCTACATCTTTTTCCTGAATGGTGGTGTAGTGAGCTGGAGAAGCCCAAAGAAAGATGTGGTTACTGATTCTACAGCTGAGTCCGAATATATTGAGGCTTCCGATGTAGCAAAGGAAGCAGTCTGGATAGGTAGCATTATCTCAGACATTGGTGTTGTTCTTAGCAGTGCACACCCTCTTCTACTATATTGTGATAATACTACTACAGTGGTTCTTTCCAAGAAGCACAGGTCTTACCAGAGGAAAAATCATCTTCTTTGGAAGATTCAGCTCTTGAGGGATTATACTCAAAGTGGTGAAGTGAAAGTTAGCAGAGTAGCCATAGAAGACAATGTGGAAGAGCCCTAACTGAAGCCATTTCTCAGCATAAGCATGATTCACATGTGAGAGCTAGCGGATTGAAACCTGTTAGCAGTTAGGTCTAGTGAATGTGGGATTGTTTAATGTGGGTGCCCTAGACCCAACTTATATTGTACCTTGATTACTGTTACATGTATTCAGCTTGTTTTATACATGTTTTTATCTTTCAATGATAGTGTAGATACTTCTACATCCACTTTATTAATGGAAATGTCTATATATTAACTGTCACATCAAATGGTTATAGTAGGTCCCAGACTATAATGAGAACCCTAAGATGCCATGAAAATATTCTTAAAGTAACATCCTATGGTCCAGTTACATCATTCTAAAAGGATACAGATGATGTGTGACCATCAGGTGCTGGGGGATCAAAATCATTGAGACTTCATCTCATGAATTTCTCACGTGACGATCTCAAGCTATAGAGATCATGTGGACAAACCCGCTAAATAGGAACACCACATGTTTCTTGTTTCATTGGTCGTTCCTATCTACAGACATGTGTAATGGTCTCCTGACTTGAGATTATTATCAATGAATGTCATTTCATTACGTACATTTGATATAAGGTGAAAACCATGGCAACAAGTCGTGGTGAGGTAGTTTATATCGGGTATGTTGTTAATGGCATGGCATTGATTGAATGATCAATAGAGGATTTGGTGCTTCCGAGTTTAGGAAGAGATATCTCGGGCCTGGTTGATTAGGATGGTGGAACCTTAATTAAATCCATTTCCATGGTAGTAGAAGGTCAGAACGTCCGGACAAATCAACAAACAAAATAAATCAAATGAAGAATTTTGACTCTGAGTATGCATTCTTCTTTATTGAGACATCGATGACGAAGAGATTAGATTACACAGACTGTGTTCGTAGGAAGGCAGTCGTTGATTTGACTTTGACTTATCTCTATAGGGGCCTCGATGGGGTGCTAGACCCCGCTCTAGGTTGGTGATATTATTCAATGCTATTGAGACAAGGGCCTATAGGGTCACAAACAACAGCGCTTTGAGAATCTACCCTATTCTGATGAATAGGATTATAGGACTTGGTGGGGCCCCCCATGGGGTCCGGGTATTATCCAAGTCCTATGGATCACAAGGTAACAAATAAATTCTTTTTTTATTCATGTTTGGAATAATTAGTTGAATTTATTTATAACATGTATTTATGAGTGATTAAGTAAATACATAGATAAATATTAATAGGACAGATATTTATATCTTGGGTTCGTTTAATATTATCAGGAGGTGCGAGTCGAGTTAGAATCATGTTTATCATGTAATATATATATTTATATTTATTGAAATTCAGTGATAAATAATAAATATTATTTTTGGCATAATTTAATTTGTCATAAATAATTATTTATAATATATATATAGTGAATGTTTAATACACGGGGGCTGAGAACCCTTACCACGTATTTTAGATATTCCCTATATATAGTAAGAGAGAGGCTCTACCCTGGGTACTATTCATCTATTGGAATTGAGAGCCTCTCTCTTCTCCTGAGTTCTAGAGAGAGACTCTCTCAAACTAGAAAGTTCTTCATGTTCCGCCTTCACAGATAGAAGACGCTAGTTTTGTGGTGATCATCACTGCGTCGAAGTGTGTGTCGAAGATCCGTGCTAGCATTGGATGATCTAGAGGGATTCGACGTCGGAGTCTTCGAGCAACGATCACCGGCGTCCTGCATTTCATTTCTGAACAAGCTAAATGTTCATGTTTAATTTTTGTGATCCTAAAGAACCTTGCGAGATCCTCAAACCATGTCGGGACTAGATGACCGAAGTTGACATGGTTATGTCACTCTGTTGAAGCAGAAAAATTTTAAAATCCCATCCCACCGGCTTCTGCTGCACAGTCCTGGTACCCAACATATATAGGAGGTTCGGATACGTACGAAACATATCAAACCTAAGGTAAGGGATAATGATTCAATCTCAATTGTTTTCTATCTGATATTGCTTATGCGCAAGTATTTACTAGGGTTATATTTATTAACCATGTCCTTATTTTCTAAAAATGGTTTCATGTATGTTTAAAGTCCTTTTTACCCATTTTTTACTTTTACTACATTGTATGTATGGAATCATTTTTTACCATACGAGGTACTTTTTGACTTTTCCAGCAAAAGTACGAGAATAATAATTTTTTAAATTATATGGCATGAAAGGATTTTTACCGTTTTATACAGCCTTATTTTCATGAAGCTTCCACCAAATCTTTTCTTGAGTACTTTCAACAAAATATTTTTCTTTTAAAATTACATGATGTTTTTTGAAAAGAAATTTATTTTTAAGAAGAAAGGATATTTTCCTCAAGAATTCATTCCATGTGTTTTATCAAAACCATTTTCCATCTATGATGAAATTATTTCTTATGTGTATGTTTCTAGTGTAATGTCTCTATGATTTACTCGGTTTCACTTTTCATATTATAAAATGATAACCATTTATTTTATATGGATTATGTGAATATGGGATGATGTTTATGAAAACCATTTTTTCTTTGGGTTATTATGAATGATGAATGTTTTTTTTCTGGCACAAGTAAGAATGATTTCATTATGAGATGGGTGGAACCAATATCTCCCTCCAATGCATTAGGTAAAGATTTATATCTCATGACATATACATGGCCAGAATGGTAAGTTAATATGGTTCAGTGATACAGGACTGGAACGATGAGTGAAATTGATTCAGAAAGGTACTTTTTCCACTATGATGGTCTTCGCAGCAATGCCTTGGCTACTATGGAAATCATAACAAGTGCTGAATGGTTTCCTGGTTTACATGTTTTATTCCCATGCTATTTTATCAAGATTGATGTTCTATTATGATACATTCCTTACATACTTCCACGATTTATGTCTTTGCACAATATTTTGATGTTTAAATATTATGTTTATGTTTTTATGTTCAACTGTATATGGTTTATTTTATTTTCTCCTTGCTTACCCTTACTGATAATTTGAGCTCACCCTTTATATGTTTTCTTTTCCCCATGATTTCAATAAAGGTTTTAGGTAAGAAAACAAAAGGGTAAGATCTTTATGAGAGTTGTTGAAGATCTTCCACCAAGATTAGACGATTATATTCTGAGTTTCCAAAGACACTAAACTATAACTATCCTTGACTTTTGGTTTTTGTTATGTATTAAGTGTTTCAGAAAAGTAATTTATTGTCCATATACGTCAAGATTCGAATCATTACACCTCAATTATAATAGGAGGCTCATTCCTTCATAATTTATTATAACAATTAGCCATCATTCAAAACTATCCTCCTACAAATTCTCTTATCCTCATCCATTTCCACATTCAAGAACTTTTAGTATTAGAAAAAGAACACTTATTTGTGTTGTAAAGAGGTTCTTAATGATAAATTTTCAAGACATAAAATTTCTTCCTATCCTAATTTAAATTCTTACTCTCTTCTAACATTTTCCATATACCCGTCTGAATGGCTGACAGACCATAAATTTTTATTAAGAATTATAATCCCCATTTTATGGGATGAAGGGGAACCCATACATATCTGATATGCTTAGTGAAAATATATATACTGTAATGTTTTATGATAACTCCAATATAATATATATAATTTAATTTTATTATTTTAAATTTTATATTAATATTTGAATGTCTCGTTTTATTCTTTTATTCTTAAAAACAAAATCATCGTATGTGGTGTGTCAATTCACCTACTTTTTGGATGATGAGTTATCATTTACTAATACAATAATAATTTAACATTTAAATTCCATAATTATTGATTAAAATGTCCTAATATATATGGTCTAACATATATAGTGTTATTTCCATTCGAATAAATGCATAATGAACTAACCACAGAAACCATGAAAATAACAAAAAAAAAAGAAATATCAAAATATTGTTAATTAATGGGTAGAAATGTTATAAGATGATATTTTATGTTATTTAAAACATAATTATAGTATTATAAAATTTCAATAACACTCTTAAAACCATTATACAAGATGTTTGAAAATTTTAAAGTAAGAAAACCCCAATATTATGAAATTATGATAATAATTTTCTATACCTTGGTTAATCTTTTACTTAATCAATTTTGTTATTATAATATTATTTTTGATGTGGATATTAATTATATTTTGTTTTATTATGTGTATTTATGTTGAATATACATATTTAATTTATTTTAATGATTCTTTCATTAATGATATGCTATTTGTAAGAGATATTACTTTAAAAATCAACTTTTACAATTTTCCTTTTACAATGTTCAAAAAAATGATTTTCATATTGAATGTATTTTGGTATTATGATTATGTTCTAGTCCATGGACAATATTTATTATTAATGGTAGGACCTATATCTCTCTCCAATACATTGGGTATGATTAAGTTGGAGATCAGCCATATTGTTACTCCATGTATAACTACGATGGTTACACCACAAGGTAGCTGTAAGGGTAACATTTTAATATAGTCATGAGGGTAAAAAATCCTTAATTATTTTAGAGGTTTATAATATTAATTATTAAATTTCCCATGTTACCTATATGATTTATTTATTTATCTCATTGTTATATGGAAATTTCATGTTCTTTACATGTATGAATGTGATAGTTTTTGGGTGGGAAGTTTTTTTATGGTGGAAATGATTTCATATGCATGTATGTATTTATGGACTAATTATTGAATTCGTTTTGTATATAAATTTATGAGATTTTTTGTTCATCCTATGTTATATAAAATTTTCATGTGGTTAAAGGATGGGTTAGATAATATAATTTGATATGTTTATTTTTCTGAAGATTATTAAACAAAATATTTTAATATTAATTAAAACCATATGTATTATGAATGAAATTTTAACTATTTTATTAGTACACACATTTTATATTTATCGGTTTAATATATGAATTATTCCCTCGTTTTCTAATCCTCTAAACTGAATAGATATATGGGAATTTACAGAAGTGAAATATTATTGAATTTTATTGATTATGTAATGTTTAAGGATGTGACCTTACATTATTTAATTATGGATGTTCTGTTGTGATTATGTGACAATATTAATTAAAATTCCTTGAAGATATAATTAAAATAAATTGTTATAGTATTTCTTTACAACAGTTAAAATCAATCCATGTATCTTCGTTCATGACCATCTAATCACTGGGTGCTTTCAATTATCATGGAATTCTAATATAATTGTTTGGGTTGAATTAACATATTTTATAACATGTTTTTACTAGAAAAGCAGGGCTAAGTGTAACTGAGTGGAAATGATTAGGGAAATTTAATTTAATGATTTCTAGATTGGGGTGTCCAAACAACAGTATAAGTAACTGTGAGTTATTTTTGTTTGATTTTATAATACATTCCTAGGAAAATTCATGTTTCATTACCAACCAATTTTTGGTTAATGACAAGGGGAATATGGATGCTTTCCACTACAATTCCCATGAAACTAGATATTCTGAAGGTGATGGTGAGAGTAATTGGTTTTCGATAAAGTATTGGTAGATAAATTAATATTATCTTTATTTATTTATTTTATATTTTATCCCCTAATGTACTAAATCTATTCTCATATTACATAGTGAAACAATAACAAAAATGACATCAAACATATAAATATGATCCATAATTTATAAGGATGAAAATCTCACAGACATAAATTTCCAATAGTGGTGAAGGCACTTATGCATTACGCTGCACCACAAAAGGATTGTTTATGTTATGTAAGAACCTATTTTAACATTCCTAGTATCGAGGTATGTGGGGAATATTTATCAATATATGGGAAGAAATTGAATGATTCCATATATTTTTAGTGTTTCATGTTTTCATCCATGTATAATAAGATTTCAAAGTAATACAGGGACATGGATATTTATATCATGATGTCTCACCATCACGATCTATATAAAAAATGGTGAGATAAGAGAAATATGATATATCCAATTATTTTTGTCAACAATTATGTGAGAGAATTTTTCATCTTAGGGACATGTTTTCAATATTATTTCCCACACTGAAAACTAATACATCCTAGGGATTGAAATATATGATTAGTTGTGTATAGATCTTATAGTTTCATCCCTACCAAAGAACTTATGATGTTTTATTATAAATTATAATATGATAAATAATAAGAAGATAATTTAGGAACTTCTTACATTGATTCTCAATGTGGATAAGGAAATTGGGTTTGATAAATCCACAGTTCTTATGGTGAATAAGAAAAAGTGAGAACAAGGAGAAGGGTCAAAATAGTTGCAACAAGTCTAAAGATTTCATGAAACAACTGTCTTAGAAGAGGTAGATCTATAGGCAGCGAAATGAAAATGGGGAAGTATTTTTTTCATGTGGTATGAAAGGCCACCGAGAAAATAAATTCACCCACGGGTAAGGGGAATCCAATATTTTTTTCATTGTCAACTATAATCTTTCAGTATCTACAGATTTGTTATTAGATACATATATTGGTTATCAAATGATTATCCAAATTTTGGAAACAAATAAATTTTGAAATATTTCTATAAGAGAGGTTGATTTTATAGATGTTAATGGTGTGAGGATAGCTACTCTAGTAATTAGTGATTACCACATTTAATTTCAATCATTAATGATTCTAGATTTAATATATTTTCATTATGTATAAACAGTTACTAAGAAAAAACTATTGGTATCATTCATATATACAAATGTGTATTTTTCATGTTTGGAAATATTTTTTAATCTTTTATTAAGACATCAAATGTTAAGGTATGGAAAACTTAAGTAAGATTCTTTATATATAAAATGAAGAAAAAAATTATTGTAAACTGATAACAAATCATGTTCACACACCTCATATAACACCTTGCTATCACATCACTATATTTTTCTTGTAAATTAGAAACAATTGAAAAATATTGTTAAATATTTTTATTTATAATCTATTGATATAAATTCACATTAAAAATTTCATTATGTTTTATAATGAAAAATAATCAAACATCCATTCAGTAGATACCGTGAATGATCCTCAGAACATCTAATAATTATACATATAGATTTGTTTATAATATTTCATGTAGAAGCTATAGGTGGTTATTATTACTTCATAACTTTTAGTTTTCCTTATATATTTATTTTTATGTCTACCAAATGAGGGATAAGTCCGTGTAAATTTATAAATTCAAGTAATTTTATACTAGATTGTAGAATCATCAAGGAAAGAGGAAAATTATTCACTGATTGAATCATGGTAGTGAATATCATAACGATGTCTTTATCGACAATAGATTAGAATTTGGTATTAAATTTCAACTCACTATACAATATACACTATAATGGAATGGTTTTAGTTAAAGGAGGAGACATATCGAGTTAGACTTGGTAATTTCAATAATGAATCATGTAGATATTAAATTATCATGTTGTGAATATGTAATAAAACTATGTAAGAAGAAAAAATTAACCATGTTCTAGCTAATGTGGAAAGTAGAAATCCCATCAATTATTTTAGGGGAAGGATACCCTTTCTTCCACAAACTCATCTATGGGGTTTCGATGCATTTTATAAGGCTTTATCTAGGAACAAACTAGCACCCTGTGGAAGAAAGTGAATCCGTATTGAGTTATGCTAAGGAAAATAAAGAAACCAACCAATAAAACTCCTTGGGAAATAAAGTCATCATTGCTAGAAAATCCACATTTCTTAAAAAGAAGAAGAACCTCAAAATATAATGTGGGATAATGATTGACTCTATTGATTTTTATGATCAAGATACACAATATTTGGTACATGAATAGTTTCCACAAGTCCTAACGGAAGAAATAGTTCATGGAACACATGTACTATGTAATACCAAAATAGAGGTAATAGAACTATATATATATTGTTTTCTATTAAATAATGATGGTGACTCGTTATTCATTGATAATGATTAACCTCTCATTTAGAAAGAGTAAAAAGAGAGATCAAAAGAAAAAAGATGAAAAAAACCATTAATTATGAAATGAATTCCAGGTATCATAACCATGTTTGGGTTCTGTTTGATGTTCCATTTGATGTACATCACGTAGGTATAAAATTGGTATTCAATAGTAATCGTAACATGTAATGTAAATTAAATACCTTTAATGAATCGCTAGTATCTGAATGTTTTGAATAGTTTCATAGAATTGAATATAATGAAACCATTTCCCCAGTTTCAATGTTAAAATACCTTAGACTTCAACTTTCTATATCATCTTACCTGAAATATGGTTTTTGTAAGATGCATATCAAAACTAAATTTTGTAATGGGAACCATACTCCATATGTCTACAAGACACAACTAAATATTTTTGTGACTCCATGTCATTCCAAAAATATTTTCTAGTCACTAATATCAATTTTTGGATTAAACAATAAACCCCGGTTATGGAACATAAAATTAGATAAAGCTACAAAATACTTCAGCTTCAATAAGAATGATTGTGAAACATTTTTTACAATAGGTTTAATGGAAATTAAGATGATTTCCGTGTAGTATATGTTTTTGAAATATTACAACTTGGAAACAGCCTACCAGTCTTACAGTCTGTTAAGGACCATTTAAACAAATATTTCTCCCTAAATGAAGTGGGTGGTGTAGAATATATTATATGGATTAATATTTTTGGTTGGAGATAATATAGGCTTCATGGAATATAGTAATGTACATATATTGAATAGATAATAAATATATATATTATGGATCAATACAAGATGAGATTGGTTCTAGTTTCACTTGGTTTACATATTTTTATGAAAATGTTCCCGCTGACACAATTTGAGGATGATATAATGAGTTAGATCACAATCTATTTGGTGATAGAATAAATCATGTATGAAATTTTATTTACTACATTTGTTGTTCCATATGCATTAATCAATGTTGGAATATATCTAGAAGATATTGGAAAACATCATTGGTATTTTCCTAAATCTATCTGCATGTTTCTGATAAGAAAAAAGGATATGCTACTAGTTTATGAAGTAGCTAATGAGTTCATCATTAGGGGATTTATTGATGTGTGTTTTCAAATATATCATAAGGATCTAAATTCTTCATCAGGATATTATTTCATTCTCAACAGTGGAGATGTGAGCATTAATAGTTCAATGAATTTAGATATCACAAATTTTATAGTAGGGTATGAGTTTATAAGGGCTTCCAATATAACCAAGGAATCAATTTGGATAATTCAAAATATTCCAAGATCTTGTAGTGGTACAAGTTGTAAATAAAATATCACATTGTGTTGTGATTATAATCTGGAGGTGGTTCTGGATAATGTTAGGTGGTCCCACCAATAGAAATATTATATAACTTGGAAGTATCACATCTTGAGGGATTTTTTTCATATGAATTATTTTTTATAAGAAGCATACCCATGAAATATAATATGATTGATCCCATGATAAATGGAATATATTTTCATAAGGATGAGTATCATGTGAGATCTAGAGGATTAAAGGTTGTTTTTTGTTTATTATAGTGGTAGTGGGGGACTATTTGAGTTAGTTCTATAGAATAAATTTATTTATTTTTGATTGAAATTCCTCATAGTTTCTAATGTTAATAAACTTCTAATCACATCATTATTATTTTTATGTGTATAATAGTATTAGATAATTTCATAAGAGCTATTTTCACAGTAAAACATCATAGATATTCCTCTGAATGATGAAATCCTAGAAGTACTATGACTGTATTCCTAAATATATGATCTATATTTTTATTTAATCATTTGAGGGGCAAAACTGATATAGTTTATTATGGTTTAAAACTCATAGAATTTTTTGGAACCCTCTCATGGTGTACTCCCTTGGTAATACCCAATGTATGATATTATGATAATAAGACCCACTAGTTAGAAATCCACATTTATAGCTATCATTGGATTTTCCAATATTCAGACTTGTATATTGATCCTTAGACTATAAGATAATTTTTAGTTTTTATTATGGGTCTCATACAATGATGTAATGAAGAAAACTATGATTACATATGTTCTTAGTGATGTTGGATATGTTGGGTTCCTCGACAGTATTATTGAGTTAATGTATATTACGAGAAATTATTTTTCTATTTTGTTTTTTAATGGATGTTGAAATCTCTGGACATTGATGTAAATGATATATCCTAAATAAATTAATTACCACAGTGTTCAATAAGAATGTCTGAATTCCATAAATTCATAGAAATAAACATTGAGTAAATATTTTCCTAGAACCATCATGAAATTTACATAATAAGATATATCTTGAAGAAATGGATAATATTATAGATTAAGAATTTGTATAATAGATTATGTCGTTGTGGAATTAATTTATTCATGTTCAGGTTCCTTAGAGTGTTTCTATATGAAACACATGGCATTTAGGATTATTCTCCAATTGGAAATGAAAAATAGGACTAGGGAGATTTTCTCCTTGGGTTTCATAGGTCGGAGTTTCCTTTACCATCTAGGTATCGGCGGCTCTGTCTCCCTTCGAACACCCCTCTTCATCTCTGCGGTTCACCGCGCCTTCTTATTCTTTGGTAATAGTGATCCATTTCCTCTATTTTGTACCGCCCCACAACCCTCTGTGGTGAGTATCATTGTTCCCAATCCCTCTTGTTCCTATCCACATGGTTCTGAACTCGAATTTGTTATGGAAGGATCTAGGATTACATTTTCATCTGCTCGAATTCTCCTTCAGGCGCAGATCCAGCCCCCCTGCCCCCGGGGCTTGAAGCTCCATCTGTCACCATCATCCCTCATCTGTTCCAGATATGGAGAGGGTGGGCGATTATATATCTCAAAACCTCAAACTCCACGTTCTTTTCAGATCCGAGCGATCATGCCTCGAGACAAACTCCAAATTTCAAGGAAAACTCAACCCTAGTCGCACATCCCCTTCCGCACTCAAATCCGTACACACAGAATCTCAATTCTCCACAAGAGTTCATTGTCTTGTTCACCTTTTTGTGCTTTTCTCCCTATTTCCCTCTTCTTGTGATGAAATGTGATGTCTTATTGGTTATTTGACATTTTCACATTCTGTGAAGCTTCTGTCGTGAAGTGGTCTGCTCCGGGAAGCATCTTCCGTTTTGAGTCAACGTGTTGTGTGACCGCAAGTGTCCATAGAGACGTCCTGTCGTGGGGTGTTTGATCCAAGTTTTTTTGGTGCATTGTGATGATGACAATGTTCTGTGGGCAGTAGCCACTCCCATGTTTCTTGTGAAGTTCCACAACGATGTGGCTGATTTGCGAAGCACCTTCCGCGAAGATCCACCACGTTGAGTGATCGTGTTGTGGCCACAATGAAGCTCTTGTTTCCGGGTTTTGATCTGCGACGATGTCGTTGGAACTGTGAAGACGGTGGTGACCTGTGGATGTTTTTCCATAACCACATTTTGGCGAAACACCTCAGAGTTTTGGATTGGTTCGAGAACACATTTCACAATGTTTTGACATTTCAGTTACCGTAAAGGGGTCGTTGTCCACGAGGGGGTTTCCAGTTCAGGAACTTATTTTGGAGGATTATGATTTTATCTATTTGGTTTTACTCTATGGATGCGGAATTGGTTAATCAATGGAAGAGGTTGTCCCTGATGGTCAAAGAAAAGGAAATGATCGAGCCACGAAGAAACGAAAACACGCTCTTGGAAAAGCGCTTATCTCTACTTGTGGTGGGAATGTTCCTGGAAGAAATATCGGTTAATCAAGGGGCACTCAAAAAAACTATTTAGAACATCTGGAATCTTGATACAGAAGAGGCCATTCGATAATCCGAGATCAATTGATTCATCTTTTAGTTCTTTAATGAGAGAGATGGAGACAAAATATTGTGTTGACGACCATGGTATTTTGATATTCAACTCCTCCTCATGGATGAATAAAAGGGGGGGGGATGATATCCAGCGAATTAATTTAACCCGCTCTCCCTTCTGGGTACGAATTAAAGGAATCCCCTTCCATGAAAGAACAAATTGAATCATGAGAGAAATTGGGGACAGTTTTGTTCAATTTCATGATTGGGATTGCTCAGACGCAATAAAATGGGGTCCTCAGCTTCTGATCAAGGTGGACAATGAAGTGTCAGAGCCACTGATGAGGGAAATGTTTCTGAAAATCGAAGATACCAACACTTGGATATCATTAGAGTTTGGGAAGATCCCAATCATCTGCTTCTTCTATAGTCTCCTTGGACACCTGGAAAGAATGTGCACCACAAAACACAAGAGTGTATCAGGTAACAATATCCTCCAATATGTCCCTTGGCTCCATGAAAAAATGACTAAAAATTCATTCATCCCTGAGACAGAAAAACAAATGGACCATGACCATCTCATGTTGGCACATACCTGTTTGGTGGAACCCATACCTGAAAAAACCCTAATGCTATGACCACTAGATTTCCCTAATGTTGGACCGCATACTCAGAGAGAAGCTGGAGGTCATCCTTATCCCCTGAAGGATAATACTTAAAAATCTTAAAAGCTGGCGACAAAGCATAAAAGAACCACCAACATGTGGTCCAAAACCAATGCTGATGCACATAGAACCACCATAGTCGGATCCTAACCCACAATCGACCACATAAGTCATTCTAATAATGGAGGTCCAAGAAAGGATGTAAACTCCAATACTGGTCCCAATTACCTGTCGAATGTGGAAAACGATTCAATGTGGAGAGAGTTTTGGTCATGCAAAAGACCCTAAACCAGGGGTCAAGAAATGACAAAAAGAAACGTGCCAATCAGGGTGGAATCCCACCAAATGATGGAAAAAAAGTGGAGAAACTAGTTCGAAGGAACCAAAGGTGACGGCGGGAGAGACCCATCCCCGCATGGAGCAATGATTTCCTTATGTTGGAACTGTCGTGGGCTTGCCAACCCTCGAACGGTTCACACGCTTCAGCATCACTTCTGATCAATGTCTCCCTGATATTGTTTTCCTGTCTGAAACCATGCTAGAAAAAAGTACACCATTGGTATTTCTCAGAAGTTCAGCTTCCAAGGCTTCTTTCCGGTGTCCATACAAGGCCACTCTGGGGGCCTCTGTCTCCTATGGAAGTACATCATTGATGTCAAAATCTTATCCTTCTCCTTGCACCATGAGGCAGCGACTATTCAAACATAATTTCACCCACCATGGACTTATGTGGGATTCTACGGCTGACCATCCCATAATGATAAGGCGAAGTCATGGGATCTTCTTTGAAAGCTGTGACATGACTTACCGAGCCCAATCCTCTACGGAGGAGATTTCAATGAGATTATGTTCCATAAGGAAAAGAGGGGTGGAACCATCTGACCCTTGGCTTCGCTTTCAAACATCAAGGACGCGGTCTCCCGGGTGGACTTGGTTGATCTGGGGTATACAGGATACCCTTTAACATGGTTCTCCGGCAATACTGAAGGCACCCGCATCGTAGAGCGTGTTGATATATTTCTAGGTTCTTCTAATTGGATTAATCATTTCAGCATGTATCATATCGTCCACATGGACCATAACTATTCGGACCACTATCCAATTCTCATTGATTGTACGCGAGGAAAATGAACTATAAAACATTGCAGACCCTTTATATTTGAGAGCTTCTGGTCGAAATATTAGGAATACGAAGAGGTGATCCGATCAAGCTGGAAAATCAATCACATGAATGTGTGCCTCAATCTCTATCAGGTCGCAATTGATATGTGGTCTTAGAGAAATTATATATTCTGTCACCCCGACAGGAATTTTGGTGTCCTCGAAAAGAGACTGAACAACCTCCTTAATCAACCCACATCCATTCACATTCTCTCTAAGATTGGAGCCACGCAATGAGAGCTGGACAGGGACCTGTTTATCAAGGAATGTTTCTGAGCTATGTGGGCGCTGGATAGCCACCTTAAATAATGGGATGGTAATACCATGTTTTTTCACCAGAATTCATCATCCAGACATCAGAAAAACTCTATTACTTGTATCTTACTACCTGAGGGAAGAAATTTTTCTAATACCAATGGTTTCCACAAGGCCTTTACTCACTATTTGAAGAACATATTCACTGGAGGATCCCCTTTCATGTCCACTAATGTGGAAGATTGTATCAAACCTATGATCACAGATGAGATCAATAGGCATCTCACCATAGATGTGACGGATGACGAGATACGTCTGGCCATGAAACATCTTCATCCCACTAAGGCCCAGGGACCGGATAGTTTCTATGCACTATTTTTTAAATAATACTGGGATATTATCGGTCCCGAAATCTGCAACATGATAAAAAGTATATGGGAAGGGAATTCTAGCATTGCTGCTATCAATAAAACTGTCCTTGTCCTCATCCCCAAAACAAAGAAACTTCAAAAAATCCCAGATTTTCGACCTATCAGCCTTTGCAATCTCTCTTACAAGTTCTTTTCAATGATCCATGAAAATTTCTTACAACTTTGGCTACCTGATATTATCTCTGAAAATTAAGGCGCCTCCATGGCCAAGAGACTGATCACTAATAATTTGATTATGGCCCATGAAGTGGTCCATTATAAGAATTCATGCTCCACCGCGAAAAGAGGAACCGTGGCCTGGAAACTGGATATGACCAAGGCCTAGGATAGAGTGGAATGGCACTTCCATCATGTCATTATGTGTAAAATGGTATTTTGCGCTAAATGGACAGATATGGTCATGGATTGAATCTCGACCATCTCCTTAAAAATCAAGGTTAATGGGTAGTTCACGAGAGGATTCACCCCATCCCGAGGCCTTCTCTAGGGAGATCCCCAATCCCCTTTTCTCTTCTTACTGGTGGCTGACATGTTTTCTAATATTATCTCTAGTGATACGTCCTCTAATTCCATTCATGGGGATATGGTCTGTCGTGTTAGCCCACAAGTGTTTCATCTTTTCTTCGCTGATGACTGCCACCTTTTTTCGATAGAAGCAGTTAATGAATTCTAGGTGATCAGTCAAGCGATCCATCAGTATAAGAGGGAATCTGGCAAGTCAATCAATCATGGAAAATATGAAATTTCTTTTAGTGCAGGGGAGAATCCTTCTAAGAGGGATGAGATATGTGCATTTGTTGGCATCCATATGGTTGTAAAACATCAGAAGTATCTTGGGGTACCCAGGTGATTGGTCGATCCAAAAAATAAATCTTCACATCTCTCGTGGAGAGGACTGAGAAAAAAATTATTGGATGATCCCCAAAAGGAATTTCTAAAGCTAGAAAAGATACCCTCATGAAAGCTACAATTCAATCCATTCCCAGCTAATTTATGTCCCTGTTTAAGATCCTGACCTTCATCATTGACTAGATCCACACAAGCAATGACAATTTCTGTTGGGGGAAGAATGATGGAAGGAATCAACCCCACTGGATGGCCTGGGAGAAACTCTACAAACCCAAATCAGAGGGAGGGATGGGAATACGGAATCTTCTTCTCTTCAATGATGCACTGCTAACCAAGTAAGGATGGTGGCTTGTTAACCATCCATCATCTCTATGTGCACAGGATCTCTGACCTAAGTACTTTCCCCACACATACTTCCTTGATTCCTCTCTTGGACCCTGGCCCAACTTCCTCTGGATAAGCATTTGAGGGTTGTAAAAAGATCTTGGAAAAAAGACTGGGCTGGAGGATTGGGACTGGCTCATCCGTCAATATCTAGACTGACCTCTGGCTCATCGATAAGGAAGGTTTTTGGGCTTCATCCCCCATCCAACTTGGTCTTGAAGACTCCAATGTCAGCCGCCTCCTTTCCGACCAGGGACAGGGGTGGTGTTTGGAAAATATCATGGATTGGTTTAATGAAAGGGACCAAAGAATTATCCTAAGCATTCCCTGGGTCCCCGACGTAAGCTCCGACTGTCTGTTCTGGATCAATGACATCTCGGGAAATCATACGGTGCATTCCGGCTACATAATGGCTCATGGAAACCACTGAAGAGGCTGAGTTGAGGGTCCTTGGATGTAGATTTGGACACTCAATGTGCCCCCTAATATTCGCCAATTTTGGTGGCAGGTTTGAACGGGTACACTCCCAAACATGATCCTTCTCGCTTAACATCATATGGCCAGCTCTGTCTTTTTCCCTTTCTGCCCAAACATCCCTGAAACTCCTTTGCATGCCATCATTAACTGCCCGGGAGATCTGAAAGTTTAGAATAAATGGGGCTCAGCTTCGGGCCAATTCTTGGACTGATGGTTGGAAAGACCACAATGGATATTTTATGCGATGTGTTACCCTCTCCTTTCCCTCTCATTGGAACCCCCCAACGAAAGGGATTATTATGATTAACGTGGATGCATATCTTTCAAAGGTTTCGCTTGTTGCCCTAGGCCTCATGGTCCGTAATCATTTGGGGCAATTCGTGGTGGAAAAATATGAACCACACCAGGCCTTCTGAGAACCGGCAGTTGCTGATCCCATGGCCAGCCTTGCCGGTATGTTGCATGTCTTGGACTATGGATGGAGTGATATTATTATCCACAATAATGGTGGTCTCCAGTCCATTTGCATCATCATCAGGAGATTTCAATCACTATCCCAATGCTTCTCTTTACGCACCTCAATTTTACAAAAGTGAAGGAAACAATGTGGCACATCAGCTTGCAACCTCAGGCCCTTCCGACTCCTACAGCTTTGGTTGGACAACATCCCACAATGGATTTTCATTTGCACTTCTACTGATATTCGTCATTACTGAATTATGTTTTCCATCAAAAAAAATTTTTGTATCCATAATATTGGATAAAAATATTTTTTTTTATTTTACAACTAGAATAAATATTATTCTTTCATTTTGTTTAATAATTATTCATGTATTCTTGATCACATATATTTCGTCACCAGTTAATCGAGAGAATATCATGTGATCAGAATACTTAATAAATATTCATTTTATATTCTGTGAATATCATATTTATTTATTTATTTATTTGAGAATAATGATGTGATATTTATTTATTAAATAAGTTTCCATTTGTCATAGCCAAATAAATATTTTGGAGAATTGGTGGAGTGTGTTTTTATATTAGTTGAGAAATAATATATATTCAATATTATTTGATTAAAAAATTTATTGTAATTTTCATGTTATTTTAATTTCGAGGAATTATTATTATTATTATTATTATTATTATTATTATTATATTGGATTCAATAAAGGACTAAATTAATAAGAAATGAACTTTTGAAAATATTTATTTCTATACCCAAGAGTATTTTACACACAATTGTTCTATTTTTCTATAGTTCTAATTAATTCGTTTGGTTTTTCATAATTAATTTGGAGAATTCTATCTGGACCTATTGTTATTCTCTCTCCATAAATGATCCTAATAATGGAGAGTGACCTTTTTTCACCGTACACTATCTTGTATTGTTATATCAAGGATAATTCTTTCGAATTGATTGTCAGGGTGATCAAAGGTGAATGATGGAAGTGATATGATCTATCATGCTATCACAAAAATATCAAAATGGAAAAAATTAGTAAAATTATGAACACATGTGGAACAATGATTGAGGTAATATACTCATGATTCGAAAATGAAAAAATGTTTCAACACATATCTATTGTTAGATCTATCGACAAAGAAATAATTCCCACTAGTTAATTATTAATTAATTAAATTACAGATAAATAATATGTCATGATCCCTCACTTGTTATCTACATTCTATCCCTTGTCTATATTATTTGATTAAATTATGTTGATCATAATGTTAAACGATGTCTAAAATCTCGAATTAATCATCGGTCTTGACACAATAGTCAAGTTGGGAATGTACCATCACATGCTTCTACTAGACCCATAACCTACAAACTTTTCATTTGGAAAACCGTAATTGCGGTAATGAAATATATTCACATCCCCAAACAATATTACATGTTTTAATGGGACTATAAAAACAATATATAATTTATTTAAAATGGAAGAACAAATTTAATGGAAAATAATCGAATTTGACCATGTGTGGAACAAATGTGAAGCTATAAACAAAATCATGGAATTTAGGGAAAAATACATGCCCACCCTCCTTATGTCCATTGATGACTCCTCGTCTAATATCATATTCGGGAATAAAGTATATTAGATGAAAATGTATGAATGGTCAAGAAACCTAAAAATATAATGAATGACCATGCGCCACAATATTTCTATAGATTGGACCAGAAACAATGATATAAGAAAATGGATTAGAGATCTTACCCCAATTTATCTAATTCATCAAACAATGATCTGTTTGGACTTTGGGTGAGGGGGATACCTTGATCACTATGTGAGGAAGAAGAAAATATATCCCATGAAATAAAATAGGGATAGTCTCTAATATAGAGGAAATGTTAGATTGGGTAGATGTTATAAATCAATTAAGGGATAAATTGGATTTTAAGATAATAAATAATACATCCCATGGTTTGGCTACATGTATGGGAAAACCGCACACCACCCACTATCTTAATAGGAACCACACACGACCTTTGAAAACGTTTTGTCTAACCCATTGAATTTGAAGATAATTAATCATGTCAAAACCCTAGGAAATCTAAAATGAGAATGTGCCACATCTCTCATAGTTTCGGACAAACCATGTGACTACCTACAGCCCACTATGTTCCTTTCATTATTACGCTACATGGATAGTACTAACCATTTTTTACCTATGAGACCCACAATACTCATCCTACTATTAGAGAAATAGACTCATAAATGAACTCAAATGATCTGGAAACCTTCTATATGATGTAGGGTACATTTACTAAGATAAAAAAATGGAGTAGGTTGAAAATAATGACATGTGACTAGGAAACAAATGTGTGTCATTACATTCTCACCCCATTAAATCCACTAATCCTTAAGTGGGACTTTAGAGGGTAAAGAAGGATATTAGTGAAATGATCAATCTACTGAAATCATATATCATAATAACTCTCCCATGCCCCACCGTGTTATTGTTTGTGCTTTGATATCCCCCATAATAATGGAACTATCCTTTGGAATAGTGTCATTAATCTTTGATCCACAATACGTAGTGGATACTCCCCAATAAATGATTATGTATCTAAAATAACTCCATTAGTTTTGAAACCATGTAAAATTTGTGAATAATAGAAAAAAATATGAGATATACCAAAATTATTGTGCATATAATGACATTTACAAGGAATAGATATATTCTATATCAAAATTATAATTCATTTTAAAATATCAATGTCTCCAACAAATCCTGGAGAAATACCCAGCCTTTGAAATCCTCAAGGTCCTAACCTAGGGGAAACTCTAAAAAATCAGTCTGTGGCCTAAATATATATAGTTCATTGATGATGATTTATGTTTTACTACTCTTTGTAATTAGATCTCAACATGTTCTTCAGGACTAATTGGACCAACTCAAAAGTCAATTGAATGGGACATGGTATTATAAAATATATATTTTCTTCCCCAAATAAGTAAATAGGTTATTAGAAAGGACATCCATTTAATGATTCATGAGGATTTGTATGGATGGTACCCTAAATGTTGTTATAATATATAAATTAAACAAGGGAGTTGAGTTTCTCCTAGGAACCACCATTGTCAAGGATAGATGAAAGGGGTATTCCCTCAAACACCAAAATCGTCTACTCAATAAATTCATCGTAATGACGGTGATAGGCCATAGTAAGAAGAACCTACATACAAAATGGATTCCACAACTCCTACCATAACCAATACATGAATAGAGAATCCATCTCAGACATAATAGATTTATGGTTTCCATAATGATGAACAACGTTGCTAAAATAAAGCCTCCTAATATAATCAACTAAAAATGTCTCTTGAGTAGGTATTATGTGTGAGACCTTCATCAAGGGATCTATGAACACCAAACTAGTATCATTAGAATGAGGTGATCTAGGTAAACCCATCATTAATCCTATTAATAAATCATCCCATTTCCACTTGTGAATGGAAAATGACTGTAAAATTACTTCTCTTCACTGATGTTCTGCCTTCACCTACTAAAGGGTGAAACAACGACAAATAAATATAACTATCTTACAGTTCATACCACCAAAAAAATACTAGCAATGTAAGTCTCAATACATCTCTATGATATCAGGATATATTTCCCAATATGATTCTTATATTTCCAATATTAACTCCTATTTAATGTATAATGATACCTAAACACACCCCTATGAGCATAAGGTTTTATCCTCATCCAAGTTAATCCTAGAAGATGAATTATCATTTGATATAAATTCCCATATAACTATAACCATGGGATTTGAATATTTTCTCATTCTCTCCTATTATAGAAGGGTATCAGTTTATAATAAAGACAAAATAATAGTCTTCCCATTATCCTCTTGAACCACAATGTGTATCTCTGAAAATAATTCTATGATCTTCCCGTCAATACGAGCCTCGTTATAATCATGTGTTTAATTCTTCTTCCTCATAGAATCAGTTATATTATTTCCATTTCTATGTTCATGGGTATGATGAAAATCAAATAATTGTATAAACTCAATCCATCTATGATTCCAATGTTTTAGATCACAGTAGGTTAAGATGTACATGTGAATTTTATGACCAGTGAACAAAAAAAAATTCCCCACATGTAAATAATCCCTCTAATGTCATAGAGTATGAATAATTGTACCTAGCATAAGTTCATTAGTTTTTTAATTCCACGTGTGAGGACTCCACTAAAGAGACCCATATGTGATGAATTAATTATCCTACATAAAAAAAGATCTCATCCTGATACCTGATTTATCACACTAAATTGTATGGGTCCTTCAGGGCTCCAAAACATTAAGGATTGTCTCCAAAGACAATCTACCCATTAACTTTTTAATGTATTATTCACAACCATTAGACCATAAAAATTTAACACTATTCTTATTCAGGAAAATAAGAGGCATTTTATGACGTGAGAATTCATGGATAAAGACTCTATAATATCCTAATATCCCAAGAAACATTCAATGTTAAATATAGTCTTGGGATTCTCCCAATAAAAATCAATGATCACATTATATAGGTAAAATTATATTTAATAATTATAGATTATATGAATCTTGAAGATAATCTGGTCAATCCATGTTTGGAATTTTCTTATATTGGTGTAAATATGGTTCTCTCTCTGTGTATTCATTATGATCACATGATGGTTTTCATGGAAATGTATAATTACATAGTACATTATAATTTCATTCATAAATACTGCCATAAATGAATCGATATATTGGGTTAAACCAAAATTCATCATATCCAAGTAAAAAAATTTATTTTTGTAAGACCAAAAAACATTATTAGGTACAAATACATATCTTACATACTCTGTAAATATGTGTGTTGTATGACTAATGACTTGAAAATCATATAATGATTTCCAGAAATTAAATCAATATTTTAAAATAACTAGTCCTAATTCGATATGATCAAAGTGGTTTTCTATTCGAAGAAGTAGATATTGGTTTTTAACGTGATCTATTTGAACCGTCGATAATCAATAAAAATCATAACGGTATCATCTTCTAACTTGGGAAAAAAACTATAGGACACCAAGAAGAAGAGGGGGTGTAAAAAAACTATAGAAAAATTTAATGTAATTATTTATTGAAAACTAAAAGCTCTATTGGTTATAATATGTATGGATTACGGTACTCTGGTTTTTCTCTTAGGACTGGATAAATGGTGAATTCTACCTCTTTCACATTAGGTAGACCATGAAATGTTTCAGAGATTAGATCCCCGAAATTAACTATTACTGGTGGGAAAATAGTGGGTTCTAATCCCTAGTCATCTAAGAAGATGTTGGACCTCATGGAATTCAATACACTTAGCCCATGATGGTGAGGTCCAGATAAACTTGAATTGAAATCCCATTCATCCTTATTGATATGTCTACAACCCTTTAGAGAAGCAGAAATCACCCTCTAGTGATAGCTGTAAATATTATTTTGATAGGGTACTAACCAATATAGACTTAATATTATATAAATCCCTATCACTTCATGGGAAAAACTCTATAAAAATATTTATATTCTAAATATAGGGTGAAAATACTTACCTTGGAGGGCACTTTATGATTAGATACTGAATGAAGTATCATTTTTTATGACTCTATATAGGTTTCATGCCTTGACTCTGAGACTCTCCATAATTTCTATAGATAAAAATTAATTATAAAAACATATGTAATATAATATAGACACTAATATAGAGGCCACTATAATAGTAACTCAAATAGTAGATGGATAAGTTCATTTCTACTCTAGAGTGGACTCCATGGAAGATATCTGGATAGTATAGTAGTTCAAAGTAAAAGTCTAACTTCCCTTATTATAACATATCTTTGAGAACCAATTATCCTGAGATTAATTACTTCTGAATCAACCCCCACATTATCCTAATAATTCAGTGGTATTTCAGATGCCTTCTATATGAGGTACTACTTACTAGGCTCTATAACATGGGGTAGGTGTAGAACACAACATACTAGGAACTGATGGAATGTTCGGATAAAATAATTGGATATTTCCCATCCTACCATAACCTATCCAATCTATTGGATCACTCAATAACAAGGGTTTTTGTGTCCCATCTACTCACACCAGTGACATGTAAGTGAGTTGTCTTTATGAGATTCCTTACCACTCTTACCCCAAAAATAATAATCAAAACCCCACTTCACCCACTATAAGAAGTAGTTCCATGTATGGGTGCGGATCCAACATATTAAACACCATCTGAATCACTCAAATTCATCTCAATAATAAAAAAATGGTTGAAAATAACATATATAGGATTCATTTGGAAAACATTGTCATGTGATGGGATTTTGAATACCATCCCATCCTAAAATCTCCAAGAAGTCAAAATTTATCCAGTCACTAGAGTTGGTGAATGAAATGGAATAGACCTTCACAATCCATTACATTGTGGAAAATCACGTGTTTGAGGTGTCTAGGGGAACTGAAGAATTTTTTGGGATATGTGAGATGTTCCAACAATGGGTAATTTTCAACAGTTTTCCTAATTCCTAGTTTTCTATTTATTTTTTCAATGGTGGCTCATCGTAATGGATCCTTGTGCTGGTGGTGTCTCTCATTGGAAGTGTGTCACTAATTATAACTCACCCAAGTGGTGGATCTAGGGAATTTTCTCACCACGGATGTTGGTAGCTAGCGGTGTCTCACCGTGGAGCTGGCTCGCTGGTGGAGCCTCACCATTGCGATGTCTCGCTAGATGTTTCTCACAAGTGGTGGATCACTGGAGGACGCTCATCTGATAGTACCTCGTATAGTGGTAGTTTATGGGAAATGCCTCATATGGCAGTGTGATATTGGTGATACTTCATCTATAGGTTCTTAATTCGTTGTTTCATCATATTGTGGTGTCTCGCTAGTGGTCCCTCATGGGCAGTGTTCCTAGGTCATCTAATTTTTCCTATTTTACATCTTCCTATGACATAAAATTGGTTTAATGCCTTATTTAAATATTTTTTAAAATGATTTATATTCCATAAATTTTATCTTTAATTCCCAATTAGTGTAGAGGATTTTAATTGTTTAAAATGTGTTTTATTGGTTAGATCATTCATTAATATAAATTCAAAATCGTTTCATATCTCATATGTTACAGATCTAATATTTCTAATTTGAGTCCCTCCCTTTAGTTCATTGTTCTCTTATCATTGTATAACAAACTCTCCAAATCCTTGTTCCTTGTATACATGATAATAGGACACTATAGTTGGCTCATGCTTCCCACGATATATTCCTCCTATAATCTCACCACTATTTTTCTGTAGCATGTCTGGGAGTACGATATTGTTGATCATCAATTTCTGGGTAGGATTTCCATTATTGAAATTTTTTTTATACCATTTTGGATGGGTATATAAATGTTTATCCATGATGAGATAGTATATTTTAAAACAATATAGATTGTCGAATTAGTTTACAAAAATATTAATGATTTGGGGAATGTGATGTAAAATCATAATATTTTATTGATTTTTTATAAATTTTTTGAATTAAATTGGGTAAAACCCCACTAAAAATTGTGGTTCTCAGGGGTCCTTGTTTGTGAACTAGTTTATGGGTTCTAGAATACATGCTTGATATGTGGATATTAATGTTACTTATTATATTATAGGTTGAAATTTTACATTTAGTTCAAATAAATGGATGTGCCAATATTATATAGTTTCTGTTATATCACCCTTAAAACAAATAAGTGAAATGGAAGAAGACCCCCCTTTGGTAAACTATAATGTGTGGTTTTGTGATATATGATGTGATGTGTGTAATTGATTAGTTTTGGGCATGTGGGACTAATTTTATGATAATTTTCAATATTTTTATGTGTTTGGGTGATGTGGATTATATGTGGTTCTATTGTGGGCTATGATGGGTGTAGTATGGTTATGAAGAAGGGTTTTGAAACATTATATAGTGGTAAAGTAGTGTGGATTTGATATTTTGGTTGTGGTGTTGTGCTTATAATGTTTGGTCAGTTCTGATATATATACCAAGTTATGAATGTATTTAATACAATATGTAAATAATTTAAAATGGGAATATTTTATGAGGAAATTGATGATGAGATATATTGATTAAATGTTTAATCATTATAGAAACTAATTTGATGGAAATATAAAATTAATTGTTCATTGTAAGTGAAATGGGATTACCAATGAATGTTGATTACAATAATAAAAGGTTTTGAAAAATATTATTTTTTTTATAAAATAGATACTTCTTAAAATTGATTGATTACTGAAATACTAATTGTGGTTTTTGTTTCCTTTCTGTGTTATTATAAATTTAGATGTGATAGTGACTGTGTGTGTTTTGTGACTTGATTAATTCTTCTTGTAAACCCATAGGATGAGATTACGTTCATTTACAATATATATATATTTGTGTGTGTGTGTGTGTGTTAGTTTAGTTGTATTTTCTATAGGCATCCCACCCTAGTTAAGCAATATGTTCTAATCAAACCCATATTCATGATGGAGGGTCTCCTACCCAACATCTATTGATGAGTACAGATTGATGGGTACCAAATCCAATCGACTCTCTCTTCGATGAATGGTAGCTATTGAATATTATGTGATTATAGGAGGACGATTAGTTCTTTAGATGGTTGTTGTGGTATACATTATGTGTTTGTGAGAGGTTTTTTGTGGCCTTGTTGCCTTCGAGGGAGATGTGATAACCCATGTTTTCACTGATGAGGTTATTTGATTCCTAGCTGTCTTTAGGATGAGATGTGATGGGAATTACATGGTGACATTGGGATGATATATGAAGTGTTGTGAGGCCTTGTTTTGTGATGTAGGTATGTTTTTTTGAGTCCCAATTGTGTATGGATAGGATATATTGTGAGGCATTGGTGTGTATGGGGAGGACATGATGTGGTATAGTGAAGGGATGGGAGCTCCATGATGCACAACATTAAAAGAGAGTGGATTACCATAGGGAATGTGTGGTAGGGTACCATGAAACTATTTTCATAATATTATATATTTTCATACATGACTTGCATTACTGGGTTGTTATGCTTAGTGATTTTGGGTTTAGTTAGTATACATGTATATGTGATTTTTTTTCTATTTTTTTCTTTTCATGGGTGAATTTGTATATTCCTTTTACATGTTCACAAGATACATTGGTTTTCCTATGGTGTATTCTTGTATTCTCACCCTACATATATAACAACAATTTTTAGGATTCTATGAGGACATTTTGGACCATGTTGTATATTTATTGGTCAGATCATTTGAGTTGTTTTTGTCTTTATACCATTGTTTTTAATATTTTGGTATTTCATTTGGATACATTTATATGTATCAGTTTTCATTTACACAACCCTGGTGTGATGATTTGGATTTTTGTTATATTATTTCCAGGATTGTTTTGTGGTTAATTCATCCTATAACTTGATGTTTTGTTATTATAAATGTTAATTCATCCCATATTGTGGTATCTTTATAACCATAGTTCTAGTCTCCAACTCGGGGCATACTAGAGGGGGGACTCAGATAGTCATTATCTAGCATTCATCATTTCTATCCTTGGAAGGGTGTATTTAGAGGGATAGGGTTAAAAAATAATGCTATCAAAGATAATGTCGGAGTGATATAATGAAGTTTGGTGTTAAATAAAGAGAGGATTTCATTTGAGGTATGTCAATAGTTATAGTTGACAATAGTTCATGACATATGCCAGGGATACTGGCTAGGTCATTGGATTTTAGTGCCCCATATGATCCTATGTATGGGATATATGCTTATCAAATAAACATGTGATATAGACCTTCTTCCAGGGTAGATTCCTAAGAGAGGTACATGCATCTTGATTATTTTTGTTCTCTTTTGAAGGGAGTGATCTTGTCAAGTTAAAATGTATAAAATGACTCATGCAATATTATGTGTGATTTTTTTTAATTTGTTGATGAAATTATATCTAATAAATTCTTATATTCTTCAAAATTAATCATTTTACCCAAATGAAAAGTGTAACATTATACTTAATATCCTAGTGTTGTTTTTTTGGATCCTTCATGTTGTTTTATTATGTTTTTTTCCTATCCTTTAATTTCATGAATCATAATGAATTGAATTTTTCATCCATTATTATAAATGTACAACTTTACATCTAGTTTTTATAATGTATGATGTTGTTATATAATAATGAATAGTGTATTTGTTTTGGATAAACTATTTGAATTTTGGAAACCCATATGAAGCATGTAACCTCAAAGTAGATTTCACACTGGCATGATAAAATAGATTATTTTCAAACCTTAATTTGAATTATTATAGCTTCAATGTGAAAGAATATGAATTATATTATAATTTACAACGATCATCTAATATTGAATTTTTAAAAACATAGTTTTATACATTTAATTTCTAAAATTCCTAAAACATTTTTCTTAACTAATTGAGAATTCCATTCAATTTGGAAACCATGAAATGAATAATTTTCTCTAAATTTTGAATGAATCTAGTAATGAATTACTAATTTTAAAATATGTTTTAATCATGTTTTGGGGTATGAATTCTTCTTAGATTAATTTTAAAACATTGGAAAATCATAATCATCCCTTGTCATAAAATATTGGTAATTAATTTTTTTTAAATGATTAAACTTATTATTTTTTTAAAACTAATAATTTTTATGTAATGAAATATCACAACCTCAAAAGTTAATTCAGGAGTATTTTTTTATGTGAAGCATGCTAATTTTTAAAACATATGTGTGGTATCTTGAGATATTATAGTATGAGAAAACTAATCATGTATCTTGTTTAATATTATATATTCAAATATAAACATATAATATTGTTATCCTTATTATATTATATAGTAATTTTATTCAATGAAATAAAATGATAAAGGAATGTTTAGTCCCAATATGATAAAGCATGGAAGTAGTAATACAACAGCTCTAGTTTTTGTTTTGTTTCCAGAAAGTATAATTCCTTTAGTAATGAAATTATTTAATAATGATTATCTTGAGAATGATAAATAATAAAATATAGTAATATAACATTTTTTGTTTTAATATTTTTTATATAAATCATTTTTCCTTGAGTAATGAGATGATTAAATAATGATTAGCATGATCATGATAAAGTATAAAATATAGTAATACATCATCTAGAGTTTTTAAGTATCTATTAAGAAAGAATGATTTCTACAGTTCTTATATTGTCTTGATTGGGTTATGGGGTTATTTAATAATAAATAATTTCTGATAAAGTAAAAATTTTAAAATAAATATTGGAACATAATTTCCTTGATAATTAGATAAACCTACAATGTCTTGTTTAGACACATTAATCCCGGTGTGTGCTAT
The DNA here is from genome assembly GCA_963277665.1 of Viscum album. Lineage (NCBI taxonomy): Eukaryota > Viridiplantae > Streptophyta > Magnoliopsida > Santalales > Viscaceae > Viscum > Viscum album. The sequence goes on along the minus strand of OY728122.1, from coordinate 261,471,021 downwards.
AACAAGTGTGTAGTTTTTTCTTTTACTGGGAGTAATGTTAGATCTATATAAATGTAGAAAATGTGTCTCACTATAAATAACCTAATAATGTTGACTTATTATTTTTTTTTCATTGTTATCATTTCATTGATGGGTTGATATGCCCTTTTAAACATTTTAGTGGTAGGAAACCATATCTGTGATGTGATTGTTGTATATTGTGATTCATTTTATATGATTAATTTTTAAATCACAACATGAATATAAATAATACTCAATTATATAAGGATAATTAAAAAAATACCAGAAACATTTAATATATTGTTAAAATAAATGTGTGAAATATTGAGATGAATTACAGTAATCCCTTAAATATTCATGGGATATAGAATGTCTTTTTGATATGTATGGTTGTTCATGTTGTTATTTCATATATAGAATGTGATTTAAAACATCAAATACATTAAGAAGTGTAAAAATAGTCCTTCATCGAGACACATTATACTTCCAAATGATTGAAACGGTACTAGTGAGTTAGTGCCACCCAAATTGGATAATATCTCGACATTGGAAAGGGGATTCAGGGATAAGTGTTCTTGGCGATTGATGTTTTTTCATAGTGGTGATTATATGTGCGGTACTGTGGAGGATTCTATGGTGAAATTAGTTATGTGAAATGAGTATTTTCTTAGGGATGGTAATGTGGTGTGGTGATGTGTTTGTCTGAAATATCTTGATTAAATTTTTGTTGGTTGGGATGTTTGGCCAATGGTTTTTCTATGTTGTGGTTTTGATGTGTGAGGGATGATCTATTTGGTTTTTATGGTGAGATGTATTTTTTGGTGATGTGTTGTGATTATATTGGTCGTATTCTTCACCTCTCATAAAAAAGTGTAATTATTTAAAATAGGTAATAAATAAATATTTTTTTTGAAATCAAGAAATTAATGGAGATGTGATTGACTCACATATGTAAATCCATTTTTTAAAGGATATAATGGGACAAAAAATATTTCCTTCTTCATGGTTTTTTATATTATAACTTGTTTTAAAGCTGTGTGGGTGTGTCATTGCCACCACAACTAGAAAATATCATAGTTTGGTAGATGGTTTTCCTTGATTCATATGCTATTGGTAGATTTTTCAATATTAATAACACTTCTAACATTGGAAGGAAAATATTATGAACAAAATTATTCATGAAAATTATCATTTTAAATAATCTTTCATTAGAAAACATGGTAAATTTTACAACAATATACAGTATATTATTCCAACATTGTTTTATTTGTTGATTACATTCCAAGTCATATATCAAATAAGAGACACATATAAAATTATTTTAAATGAAATTTTGTGGGATGAAAATACATAATAGAGAAATTATAAAAATAATAAAAAAAATATTTTTGTGAAAAATGTTCATGAGTTGAAATAATGATTTAATGTTTAATATTGACAAATGGAAAAAAGGTGTGAAATTTTTTATGATTTGACTTGGGATTGTTTTTAATTAGTGGAATGTGATTTCCAAAATAATATATTATATTTTTGTTTCATATAAATGGCATTGAATTGGGAAAATTTATTTTAATGTATTTGAAAATATTGGGAGGAAGAAAAATGTCTACAAAAAGTGATTTAATTTAAAATAATGTTGATAAAGAAAGTCATGTTGTTGTATAAAACATTGAATGATGAATTGTTTTAAAAGGAATATTTTTCTTATAATTGTATAGTATGTATTGATTATTTATTCTATTATGATCATATATTTTTCCTTGTAATATATGAGTTGTGTCTCCCAAAGTATATAGTTTTAATTATTATTTATATTTACACTTAGTTTCCCTTATGGTTGTGGTGTTCCAAATATATTGAATATCATAAGAGGTATCACATGGTTTTGTTGTTCATATGACCATTCTAATTTTCTATTGTATTTTTTTGGTTCTTGGGGAAGATACATTCCCATTATTCATGTTCTCGGGATGATTGGTGGCCCAGAAGGATGTACATAAGAGAGTGAGTCATAGATTCGATCCCAGTATTCAAATATTTTTTCAGTTTTATCTTCTCTATTTTCTTTGTGATGTGATGATCAACCCAAGGTGATATATTAAATATTTTTTCCCGGTGATGTTTTGTGTTTTATTTTATGTGTGATGATGTTGAAATAAGAGAAAAATTGATGACCTGATTTCTAATCAAGATGCAAACTACTAGGATGGGATTGGACACATGCAGAGAGTCAGTGTCACATAGAGAAGATAATATCATGAAATTGATAATGAAATTCCCTGATTCCTATGTCTCAGACAATATATACTTTTATCCGTTTTGAGTGTTTGAGTAATAATATTTTATTGGTGTTAGTGATTTTTTTGTAAATAGACTGATTATTGGTATATCAAGGTAGGGTTGTTTAGACAGTTCATATTATTCCATTTGTGTTGGTTTCAAATTCTCAAGGGCTAGAATAGTTTGAGAGGTATCTAATGTAATGGGATGGACCTTTCCAATCCATTACATTATGTGAAATCTAGTGTTTGTGGTTTCTAATGAATATAGGGTGTTTTTGTTACCAGTAAGATGTTCCAACATTGGGAAATTTTCCACAGTTTTCCGAATACCCATTTTTTCATGATTTGAAGTGGTGCCTAATACCAGTGGTGTCTCAAAAAGGAGTTGTCTTGGATTGGAGTTTTTATGATGATGGTATCACACCTGTGTGGTGTCTCTCCATTAATGTGGATCTATAGTGGTTTCTCACCCTAGCGGTTGATCACTGGCAGTGTCACACCCTATCTGTAGCTCACTAGCAGTGTCTCACCCTAGTAGGGGCTCCATGGATGTCACTTGCTTGTGGTCACTCACTGGTGGTCGATTTCTTGTGTTCACTGATCTGGTAGTGCCTAATTTAGAAGAGGATCACTAGATTTTCCTCATTTGAAGGTGGATCACTTATGGTGCCTCTTCTAGAAGTGACTCACTGGAGGGGAATTATATGGCGGCGCCTCATTTTCTGAAGTCTTGTTGGTGGTTCCCCATCAGCAATCATCCAATTTCTTCTATTTTTCCATTTTGAATTATTCATTTAGTGTAAAATGGGTTTAATATCAAAATTTAAATGATTTCAAAACTGATTAAAATATATTAAATTATATATTTAATTCCATATGTGTACGATGGGCTTCAAATGGTAAATATTTGAGGTGTGGATATATCAGGCTTTAATGGAAATTCAAAACCATTTCAAATCCTCTATTTTACAGAAATAATCCGTCTTTGATATGGGAATTATCTTTATACTTTCATCTCATTTCTTAATATTCATGCCACCCAGAATCCATGTACATTTAAGTCAAGTAACTCTGACACTAAAGTTGTTTTTTGTTTCCCTGGAAATTCTACAAGTGCACACGCACCGTTATTTTGTTGCAGCAAGTCTAAAAAAGAATTGGGTTGATCATCTTTCATCGAGGTAAGATTTTTTTCTTCTTTATTATTTCAATAACATGTGAGATGTATATATATATGTTTTTCCATATGGAGAGAGTCGACTATGAAATAATTTATATAATTGAATTGGTTTAAAATTAATAAAATGTTGTTCGGGAATGTGATGCATGATTGGACTATATTATTAATATTTTGACAGATGTAGTGATTGTAGGACAAAATATCCACCAAAAATCATGGATTTTGGGTGTCTTTGTGTAAAGAAATGGAAATTCCATATATTTTTTTTTCAAATTTATCTGGGATTATTACGAGTCAACGAAAATTTTTGTTGCATGATTTCGAGGACCGGACTCCTTGGAACTAAATTTTGAACTTTTTTAATGTACGTTAAAAAAATGTGAAAGTAACCTTTTATATCTATTGATCTGGAGATCGCATTAAAAATTGGAGGGCACTATAGAATCGACAACCCCTAGATTCTCTTAAGGGAAGTATTATTTTGTTTAGCAAGGGTCAGACAAAAAAGTAAATTTCTTGGACTTCAGAAACAAATAATAAAATAATTGAAGATTATTTTATTTATTTTATGCATTATTTGGAAAAATGGTTATGGGACCACAGTGCAACATCTGGCCATTTAATGGATTCAATCTTGTATTGTATAACTTTGATGTTGGGGAAAATTATAAGATTTTGTAACCGCATAATTGAGAGAATCGAATAGGTTCATAAATTATTCTATTTAACGAACCTCCTTAATTATTTAGTGGATTGATCCTCTCCACCCCTTTATTTAATCTATCATCTGACTTCTGTTTTGGGAGAGCTACAAGGGTGAGATATGTCATAACACTGATGACTTTACCAATAATGATGAAAAGAGTCTCAAGTGACGAATTTTGAGGAATCAATCTGTAAATGACGATCAATGATAACTTCAACGAACATGGATTATTTTCCCACAACCACAACATTTACAATGAATATGCGGTTGGAGTTTTTATTCAAACTCAAGTGCATTTGTTTCTATCTATCATTTTTTTAAAAACATGATGATTATGGATTAACCAAAAATTAATTGTTTCACAATTCGTCTGATACTAGGGGTGGATAATTTAGGAATTCTAGAATGGGTTTTTATTTATCTTTTGATGATTATTTACCGCACACATGTTAAATTTCTAATATAGAGGGAATGGGAATACCAAACAGGGCATGGACCCTACTCCACTAATGATTGGTGAGTTCTTCATGGGGGAAATTTGGAACTCGACAACAACTTCAATCTGAGAGCCATGCAGTGACGGAAGCATCCCGAGATGCCCGTAGGTTCAATCTGAAGGGAAAATGGACCAACAGACCTCACCCGAAGGCCAGAAAATATTTTGTAGGTGCGGAACTAGCCCAGAGGTCCCATTAGTAGACAATGATAAGTGATGGTAGCAGTTAGATCTCGATGACCGTGGAGGAAGACGGCACCTGAAGGCCCAGTGACGGATAGCAAGGCCAGCCAGCCTTGGGCCAACTGTGTTGGCAGCGGGCGGTGCGCCGCCCAGGGAGGTCACTACATTGTGTTGAGAAAGAGGGTTAAATTCTATCTATATTCCCTTAAGATTGAGGGGGTGGGGGAATGTGGCACTACGTTGCAAACTGTAGGGACAATTGTCCATTCGTAAAGGGAGAGTCAACCCCCGCGGTGGTCCCGCCCAGCCATGGCGGGTCGGATCGGTCCGTGGCCTAGCTCGCTCAGGACCTCCCATCCAGTTCATGCTGCCCCAGGTCAGACCTAGGTCAACCTGAACCACATTGAGTTAGCCCAGGTCGGGGTTGGTCTGATCGGTCCAACCGGATCAAATCGGATCCAGACCCTTTTCGGCCCAGTTTTGCTAAAAAGGCAATAACTCACAAACCAGACGTCTGTTAGGAGAACCATATATGGTGATGGAATCCATTAGACATGATGGTCCTTTTTATATTATCTACACTTGTTTTGGTGAAGGATAGTGTACAACATGTTTTGGTCAAACTCGAATCTAACAAGGCCTATAGTACTAAAATGCATATAACTCACAGACCAAGTGTCTGATTGTCGTGTTGTCTGTCGCATTGGGACCCTAACGACCTGGAAGCCCTTTGGGATTCTCCTTTTTGGACATTTGTGGATGTTGAGGCATGACCAATAACTTGAGGAGAAGATTCTACTGAACTATTATGCCCGGAGTGCAGGAAAACATGTGGCTGGGTTTTAATTGAATAGTGTCTGTGTGTAGATCAGCATCATAGTGACCCTTTTTGGATCAATATCATAATGACCATATATGTATTATCATTCTAGAAACCCTATGAGGATCAATAGTGTGTGACCTGACAATTTCGAGCATTAGAGAAGACGATCATAGATCAGCCACATTTGACCCAATGTGGATTGACAATGGAACAAATTCATACTTTGTGATTGAGATCATACTTTGTGTTTTTCCATTTTTTGACTTCTGAGAGAGCATTCGGGGTCTCAGGGTCCCTATTGGGTATTTTTATACTCACCCCTGAATGGTCTTCATCCACACCTTGTCATTTCTTTAGGAGATGATGAGAAGTGTAGATGATACATTAGGTAGCTGGGACCAGGCAGTACACAGAGGTGTCTAGTTGATGAAATGATCTACCGAGATGTGTTGTGTCTATTATTTATGTAGGATCCTTGGAAGACCATCTATGTATTTTTTTATTTTGTAGTTGTAACTTTTAGTTGGTCTTGAATTCTACCCCCATTACATTCAGTACACACAATTACAACTGCAGTTTTACAACATGGTTTAAACCTTGTCATGTTATTGATTTGTCTATTTGAATGCTTAATGTAAATTTCTTCCCAATTTTAGGGAAATGCCTTTCTGGTGCTATTCCCCATCCACTGGCATATGGAAGGTGGGCATATGTGTAGAGACCCTAAGCTTAACGTACATGGACATTACATTACTTTTGCGGAATACTTAGTACATAACAAAAACACACACACAAGCATCATAATAGTTTAGTGTCCTTGGAAGATCGGAATATAATCTTCTAATCGTGGTGAAAGATCTTAAACATCTCCCATAAAGATCTTCTTTTTTACCTAATACCTTTCTTTATATCTTGGGGAAAAGAAAACATAAAAGGGTGAGCTCAAATGCTCAGTAAGGGTAAACAAAATAAATATCAATCACATCATATTCATAAGAACATAACATTTTGGAAATATTAACCTGCAAAAGAGAGCATAATTTCATAACATGGGATAAATCATAGTAGTGAAATGAAATCCCAATAATCATAACTTAAAACATGAAACTTTGTTTAATACACACATAATCATAGAGAATAATTTCTTATTAGTCAAGACTCATTGCCAAGACTATCTTAGTGGACAAAGTCCATTTCTGAACCGAGTTCACTCCTCATTTCAGTCCTGTTTTACTGAACCGGTATAACCTGTCGTTCCAGCCATGTCTATCTCATGAGATATAAAATCATTACCCAATGCATTGGAGGGAGATATAGGTCCCACCCATCTCATAATGATACCATTCTTATGTGTGCCACAAAATCATAAATCATACATCATTGCATAACCCATGTAATAAAAATGGGAATCTTAAACATCATGACATCATAAAAAAATTCATATAATATAAATGAATTCATAAAAATATTTCCATCACAACATAATCATATCAATGTAATAATACGGATATTAACAGAACCCTAAATTATCTTAGATGGAAAATAATTTTGATAAAATGCTTGAACTCCATTCTTGAGGAAAGTATTCTTTCTACTTCAAAAACACTTTTCCATTCTTAACATGTCATAAAATTATAAACTAAAGGAAATTTATTAAAAATAAACATGAAAAATTGCAATGGAAGCTTCTTGGAAATAAGATTTTAAAAATCCATTCATGTCGTATAAGTTAAAAAAAACATTCCTCTCGTACTTTTGTCGGAAAAGTAAAAAAGTACCTTATACGAAAACCGACAAAAGATTCCTTTCATATCATTTACTAAAAACTCACCGAAGGGTAAAATTGGATATAAACTATTGTAGAAGGATATAAATATTACATATTTAGGAAACATGGATGTGGATGATAAAATACACCCCAGTAAAATACCAAAGTATAAACAATCTCAGATAAAAATGAGATTGTGATATTTCCCTTAACTTATGTCTGATTTGCTTCGTAAGTGTCCGAACCTCCTGTATAATGATTTAAATAATGTCATTGACTTATTCCAGAATCATAATCATTGTTATGATATCATATATGGTTCACTTATGACTTTATATTACCCGTTCTTTTGTAAATTCAATGTTAAAGAGTGTTTTGGGTAAAATTGTTTCATTTGACGTCCGTGTTTTGACTTTTAATTTTTCATATGATTACTTAGTTCATGATTACTAAATTCCAGAACATAATTCATGATTTATATATAATATATATTCATAATATACATATATATAACAAATCAGTAAATGGAATGAAATACACCGTTCATGGAGACGGTAGGCCGTACGTACGCATGAACGCTGTTTTCGTTTCCTTATTGAGTTGAATAAAATTAAGTAGATGACATAAATATATATACACATAAATCAAGTATCATTATTATGTCATATATTTCATTATTACTTATTATATATAATTTATAATCATTCCTGAATGGTTAACGTGGAGAATGAATCACATCGCGTCGTGGAGACTGTAGTCCGTACGTACGCATGAGCGATGATATCATTCTCATGATCGTGGGACTGTATTGGAGTGTATGTATACTATTTCAGAATCAATATCACTTTAAAATAATCATATATAGTTATTATTTACACCATTATACCCATCCAATAAGGTGGTGGGGGAAAATAGAATACACCACGACGTGGAGATGGTATTTCGTACGTACGCACGCGCGGTGATTTCATTTTCCGTAGGATGGTTAGATGGTGAAATAGTGTTGTTTCATAATTATAATAACATATCCTTATATTAGTGATACTGATTTATTACTTCATAATGAAACAGCTAAAGAAGAATAAGTGGAAGAAGAAATAAAGATGAAAGATTCGGTAATGGACATTACCTCTTCTTTGAAGTGCTTCTTTGAGACTTACTTTTAGGGCACTAAAATTGGTCTTTTAAGAAGACCAGGACCTATAGGATGTCTCTAGGGAATGGGAGAGGTAAAATTGGCAGGGTTTGGCCGAGCATGAAGGCTCAAATTTGTGTGAGGAGGAGAGGGAGGAGGTTCCCTTTTATAAGGGAGGAGAGGGGCTCCTTTGGAAAAACTAAAAATATTATTTTATTACAAAGTCATGTTCGGTTTTAAATAGATCCAAATTGACTTATTTCGAATATAAGGTGGGGATGGGACGCATTACTCTCATCCAATATAATTTAGACATGTTTAGGTTCCTATTTTAACATTATCATTTAGATTTAACATTAAGTTAAATAATTTTACTTTTACCGTGTCGTCTTGTGTTCTTATACTATAAGGTTAATAAACATACTACAAGAAGCCAAAAAAAACCCAAGTTGTTTATTATTAATATATATAACCTTATCTAATTCATTTTGCAGAACCTTAGATTTTTAAGAATAAAATAACAATTAATAATATAATATTAGTTTTAAAAACTATTTTATGTCAATTTTGACAATATTTATTAATTGATTTTTCTGAAAATTATAAAAGGATGCTTAGTTAGAAAAAAGTTAATTAAATAAATAATAACATTCATATTAACTTATAAAATTAGGTTAATTCATAAAAAGTATTAAATTAAATTTATTTGGGTATTTATAACATCAATTATGTCAATATTTCATTAATAAGATAATTACTCCATCATCTTTGTGTCATAATAAATGATAATTATTTAATACCTAAAAATACTAAATAAATTCCTATGATGTAAATAATTGTATTATATTTCTGGAGACTATTAATGTTTGAAATTTAATGATTTTAATCACTAAATTAAAATTATTATACTTATAAGATTTATGAAAGTGACATGTTGTCACATTCTTTGGTTTTAATAATAATTAAATTATTTTCATGGACAAAAGTCCATAAAATGAATCTAATCCTACCCTTAGGTGATATGGGTAGACTTTTAGTCATCCAATAGAATTTTGGCAGGTTTTAGGTTAATTTTATAATATTATATTTCCCGTTAATTACCCGATTTACCTTTAACTATGGTAAATAAAATTTACCGTAGTTACTATTCATAATGCCAAAAAAATAAAAAGTATCTTATTAACAAAATTTGGACCCACTAATTCCAAATATGGAATCCATTTTATCAAATTCAATACACTAAAGTTTCAGAAATTAAATTAAAATTAATCCCGTTATCGAAAGAAAACAGTTTTTCGTTTTAAACATTGCAAAAGATTGAATTGATTTATCCTACGAATTCAAGGTAGAATCAATGCTAATGACATACATTATATTAAATGGTAAAAATATATTATATTTATACTTTAAAACCATCAATATTATAATTTAAATATATAAATTATTGCGATGAAAAAAGTTGTTTTTTAATTAAAATATAGAGTGTTTTTACTATTCATCAAAATATGAAAGTTACCAGAATAATATGAAAAATTTATCCAAAGTAAATTTTCATTTCTTGATTCCAAAGAAGAATTTTATTTTGTCAAATTGAACTTCTAAACATGTCAAAAACTTGATTTAAAGTGGGAGCGCCATCAAAAGGTGGCAAAACTGCATTTTTTGAAAAATACTTATTTTACTCGAAACATTTATTTTGTTCTTATACCATGTTCTTGAAAATGTGTAAGATGAATAATAATGTTATAAAATTAAAAATTTAGTTAATAATATTCATAACGGCTAGTTCATAATAATATAATAATAATATATCATTGTTTAGTAAAAACCGGTATTGCGTACAACACACACTATCGAGGAAGGTCGTGATTGTGTGTAATGCAAGCCAAGTCAGGGTTGCATGTTGTGAAAGAATCCTTCGTTGTTTCGTATAACAGAATCCAACCATATTTCATTTATACATTGAATATATATATATATATATCTACTCAATGTTGCGTAGAATAACTATTATCAAAATTTTGTTTAACACGATCCAAGAATAGAGTTGCATATACTGCAAGCTAATACGATGTTGCGTATAGCACAAGGTAATCTTGGTGTAACACAAGAAATTAATGAAATTAAAAGAATATTTTTCACAAAATCTCGGGGTGTTACATTTTTTCCCCCTTAAAATGAATTTCTCCCTCGAAATTTGTCGGGGTTATAAATGGTTTACTACTCGAAAGTTTGTTTAATAGAAACTCACATCGTAAAAAGGAATACCAAAACATGGATTTAAAAAATAATGAATGAAATGTAACGGTTACCCAAATTAACACATCACTGGGTTTCCACGTAGGATAAAATAGGTGAAAATATGGATATGGAAGAAAAATCTAACCATCAAGTTTTGATGGAGAGTGGTAGAGAACATGGCTATGGAAAATCCAACAATCACAAAGACATAAATTTGTGACGATCTATGGTACTATCTGATTCATTAGATATAAGAGAACTAGGAAAACATTTTTGGTTTTCAAGATTATTTCCCTAAAGATGATGAAATTGGAATTAGAAGAAATACTTTCGTGATTTTGGTATAGTCCCACCATTAGTAGTTCTTTGGACAATTTACATTTCATCTCTTAAATAAATGAAGTTGAATTTGTCATTCGTGATGTGTTAGTAGATCATGTGATAGAATGAGGGGTCATTCCATCTGTCTCAAACAAAAGGTTAGAAAAGTTATCAAAAAAATATACGTAAGTCCATATATAGTGAGATTAATCATATATGGTTTCTAAAATGGACTTATACTTCTTATATTATACTTCTTAATATAATAAAACTAGTTTCCACTAAATAGGGACTTCCTGTTGGCCAGTGGTAGGCGATAAAGGCCATTCGAACTTCCGTTGTGGGTTCGATTCCCACAGCCTTGTCCAACGCGTTGTGTTGTCACCCATCCTGCAGGTTGTCCATTTTCTAAAGCTATATTACTTTAACATCCCATCAAAAATATCAAAAAAAAGTTTTATCCTTAAACAATACTAACTTATGTCCAACATAATACATTCCAATATTTAGGATTATCTAAAATACTTCGGTCCAAGCTCATAGTATAAAGAAAATGATCACGTGAATGCCATCATTTATCACCCATATATCATAAGATATATCTTGTTGGTCAAATTACAAACATGTGAATACCTTAATCATGTATTCTCTTGAATAATTAATACCCATTGAACCTTATTGAAAACATGAATGCTGTTAAAAGTTAATTCATTCGACAAACCAAAATCCTCAAAATTCTATATACTCAAACCATGATATCACTTAGTCCTTATATCAATCATGAGATCATGAATACTGTCAAATATTTCATTTTCTCATTTTCCCTTCATTATGTGCATATCATATTTTTTCCAAAAATATCTCTATCACTTTCTATGGTTATCGGTACCATGAAATTATTGAAAACCACAATAGACCAACACATACATATTCCAATATTCCATGATACTATATAAAACATTATTTTGGAATCCCATTACATAAACACTTAATCATTCCACCACATCGTTGTCATATTCAACATCTCCAATGGTGATCACATGTGACTTCCCTTTTTTCCTTTGCCTTAAGATTTTTTTTATGTCGATCATCATCAACAACCCTTGGATTAGGGCATTTATTGGCATAATGCCCCATCTCCTTGCACATGAAGCATTGAAGTGTAGTAGGTTCATTATGTGTATCCCTTCCTTTTTTTGCATCATTAGACATCTTCTTCCCATCATTGCGGCATTCAAATGCCCAATGACCTTCCTTTACACATTTGAAACATTTACTTTTCCCTTTATGACAATCTCCACCATGCTTCTTTCCACACTTTGATCATATGGAAACATTCATCTTCTTTTCACTATTATTCTGAGATCTCACCTTGAACTCCATCTTTCGTTTCTTGTCAAAACTATGAGATGGATAAGTAACACCAATATCCATTTCTACCTTGATAGCACAACGTACAATTTCTTCATAGCTACTGAAGTCTCTTATAGCTAATGCCCTTCGAAGATTTGGTTTTAAGCCACTGAAGAATCAATCAACATTACATTCTGGTTGGATGATAAATCCAGATGAATACCTTGAAAGCCTTTTAAAATTTGCTTCGTATATACCATCAGATTCATCATCTTTTTCTTTAGTTGAAGAAACTCCTTCTCCATATTTGTTCGAAGAATACGACGGAAGTACTTATTGAAAAATAATTTCTTGAACTCGTCCCATTCCATGGACTCAATTTCATCTCTTTGCCTCGTATTCTTGATAAGATTCCATCATTGATCAGCTTCACCTTCCAAACGATATACTGCTATGATGACTTTATCATGTTCAGAACATTGAAGAACTGAAAATATCTTTTTAGTGGTACTGATCCGCTGTTCAGCAACAAGTGGATCAGAAGACCCACTGAAAGAAGGTGGACGTTGCCTCATGAAGGACTCAATAGAATGTTTTTCCCTTATCTGCTCATTTGGAAGTATATAATGATTCATAGCTTTTGTAAGTATGGCACTACGATTTTGCACTCCATCTCCCATAACATTTGTTTGTTCAGGAGGAAAATCATTTCATTTCCCATTACATTGATCAACACAGTTCCTTCGGGTTCTAGCCATCATCTAAAACCCAAAAATAATAGTGTGAGAGGCAAAAATTATGCTAGGGAAAACAATATAATAAAGGGGGAGTAACGTCAATATCTAACATCTTAGATTACTGTAATTCTTGTACTATAACCTATACTTATACTTAACCTTAGGGAAATCCCTATACATACCTTAGAAATATCTATGGGGATCTCACTAAAGTTCTCACATCCTAGTTTCCAAAGGTTGACTAAACCTTTCCTATGATACCAACTGTAGAGACCCTAAGATTAACGTACATGGACATTACATTACTTTTGTGGAATACTTAGTATATAAAAAAACACACACACAAGGATCGTAATAGTTTAGTGTCTTTGGTAGCTCGGAATATAATCTTATAATCGTGGTGAAAGATCTTCAGAATATCCCATAAAGATCTTCTTTTTTTACCTAAAACCTTTCTTTATATCCTGGGGAAAAGAAAACATAAAAGGGTGAGCTCAAATGCTCAGTAATGGTAAACAAAAGAAATATCAATCACATCATATTCATAAGAACATAACATTTTGGAAATCTTAACCTGCAAAAGAAAGCATAATTTCATAACATGGGATAAATCATAGTAGTGAAATGAAATCCCAATAATCATAAAATAAAACTTGAAACTTTTTGGAATACACACATAATCATAGAGAATCATTTCTTATTAGTCAAGACCCATTTCCAAGACTATCTTAGTGGACAAAGTCCATTTCTGAACCGAGTTCACTCCTCTTTTCAGTCTGGTTTTACTGAACCGGTATAACCAGCCGTTCCATTAATGTCTATCTAATGAGATATAAAATCATTACCCAATACATTGGAGGGAGATATAGGTCCCACCCATTTCATAATGATACCATTCTTATGTGTGCCACAAAATCATAAATCATACATCATTGCATAACCCATGTAATAAAATTGGGAATCTTAAACATCATGAAATCATAAAACAATTCATATAAGATAAAGGAATTCATAAAATTATTTCCATCACAACATAATCAAATCAATGTAATAATAGGGATATAAATAGAACCCTATATTATCTTAGATGGAAAATAATTTTGATAAAATTCTTGAACTCCATTACTGAGGAAAATATTCTTTCTACTTCAAAAACACTTTTCCTTTCTTAACATGTCATAAAATTATAAACTAAAAGAAGTTGATTAAAAATAAACTTGAAAACTTGTAATGGAAGATTCTTGGAAATAATGTTTTAAAAATCCATTCATGCCGTATAAGTTAAAAAAACATTCCTCTCGTACTTTTTTCGGAAAAGTAAAAAAGTACCTCGTACGAAAAACGACAAAAGATTCCTTTCATATCTTTTAATAAAAACTCACCGAAGGGTAAAATTGGATATAAAATATTGTATTAGGATATAAATATTACATATTGTGGAAACATATATGTGGATGATAAAATACACCCAGTAAAATACCAAAGTATAAACATTCTCAGATAAAAATGAGATTGTGATATTTCCCTTACCTTAGGTCTGATTTGCTTTGTAAGTGTCCGAACCTCCAATATAATGATTTAAATAATGTCATTGACTTATTCCATAATCATACTCATTGTTATGATATCATATATTGTTCACTTATGACTTTATATTACCCATTCTTTTGTAAATTCCATGTTAAAGAGCATTTTGGGTAAAATTGTTTCATTTGTCGTCCGTGTATTGACTTGTAATTATTCATATGATTACTCAGATCATGATTACTTAATACCAGAATATAAAACATTATTTATATATAATATATATTCAGAATATACATATATATAATAAATCAGTAGATGGAAAGAAATACACCGTTCATGGAGACGGTAGGCAGTACGTACGCATGAACGCTGTTTTCATTTCCTTATTGAGTTGAATGGAATTCAGTAGATTACATAAATATATATACACATAAATCCAGTATCATTATTATGTCATATATTTCATGATTACTTATTATATATACTTTATAATCATTCCTGAATGGTTAACGTGGAGAATGAATCTTATCGCGTCGTGGAGACGGTAGTCCGTACGTACGCACGAGCGATGATATCGTTCTCATGATCGTGGGACTATATTGGAGTGTATATATACTTTTTAAGAATCAATATCACTTTAAAATAATCATATATAGATATTATTTACACCATTATACCCATCCAAGTAAGGTGGTGGTGGAAAATAGATTACACCACGACGTGGAGACGGTATTCCGTATGTACGCACGCGCGGTGATTTCATTTTTCGTAGGATGGTTAGATGGTGAAATAGTGTTGTTTCATACTTATAATAACATATCATTATATGAGTGATACTTATGTTATTACTTCATAATGAAACATCTAAATAAGAATAAGTGGAAGAAGAAATAAAGATGAAAGAATCGGTAATGGACATTACCTCTTCTTTGAAGTGCTTCTTTGAGACTTCCTTTTAGTGCACTAAAATTGGTCTTTTAAGAAGACCAGGACCGCTAGGATGTCTCTATGGAAGCGGAGAGGAGAAATTGGCAGGGCTTTTCCGAGCATGAAGACTCAAATTGGTGTGAGGAGGAGAGGGAGGAGGTTCCCTTTTATAAGGGAGGATAGGGGCTCCTTTGGAAAAACTAAAAATATTATTTTATTATAAAGCCATGTTCGGTCTTAAATAGCTCCAAATTGATTCATTTCAAATCTAAGGTGGGGATGGGTCGAAATACTCTCATCCAATAGAATTTAGACAAGTTTAGGTTCCTATTTTAACCTTATCATTTAGATTTAACATTAAGTTAAATAATTTTACTTTTACCGTGTCTTCTTGTGTTCTTATACTATAAAGTTAATAAACTTACTATAAGAATCCAAAAGAAACCCAAGTTGTTTATTATTAATATATATAACCTTATCTAAGTCATTTTTCCTAACATTATATTTTTAGGAATAAAATAACAATTAATGATATAATATTTGTTTTAAAAACCATTTTATGTCATTTTTGACACTATTTAGTAATTGATTTTTTTTAAAATCATAGAAGAATAATTAGTTCTAAAAAAGTTAATTAAATAAATAATAATATGTCATATTAACTTATAAAATTAGTTTAATTCATAAAAAGGCTTAAATTACATTTATTTGGGTATTTATAACATCAATTATGTCAATATTTCATTAATAATATAATTACTGCATCATCGTTGTGTCATAATAAATGATAATTATTTAATCCCTAAAAATTCTAAATAAATTTCTAAGATTTAGGTAATTGTATTATATTTATGGAGACTATTCATTATCTAAGTTTCATGATGTTTATCACTAAATTAAAATTATTATACTTATAATATTTAAGAAAGTGACATGTTGTCACATTCTTTGGTTTTAATAGTAATTAAATTATTTTCATGGACAAAAGTCCATTAAATGAATCTAATCCGACCCTTAGGTGACATGGGTCGACTTTTAGTCATCCAATAGGATTTTGGTAGGTGTTAGATTAATTTAATAATCTTATATTTACCCTTAATTAGCCGATTTACCTTTAACTATGGTAAATAAAATTTTCGTAGTTACTATTCATAATGCCAAAAAAATTAAAAGTAGTGTATTAACATAATTGGGACCCACTGATTCAAAATATGGAATCCATTATTCCAAATTCAATACATTAAAGTTTCAGAAATTAAATTAAAATTAATCTCGTTGTCGAAAGAAAACAGGTTTTTGTTTAAAACATTGCAGAAGATTGAATTGATTTATCCTACGAATTCAAGGTAGAATCAATGCTATTGACATAAATTATATTAAATGGTAAAAATCTATTCTATTTATAATTTAAAACCATTAAATATTATAATTTAACCATATAAATTATTACGATGAAAAAAGTTGTTTTCTAATTAAAATATACCGTGTTTTTACTATTCATCGAAATATGAAAGTTACCAGAGTAATATGAAAAATTTATCCAAAGTAAATTTTCATTTCATGATTCCAAATAAGAATTTTATTTTGTAAAATTGAACTTATAAACAAGTCAAAAACTAGATTTAAAGCGGGTGTGCCATCAAAAGGCGGCAAAACTGCATTTTTTGAAAAATACTTATTTTACCGGAAAAATTTATTTTGTTCTTATACCATGTTCTAGAAAATGTGTAAGATGAATAATAATGTTATAAAATTCAAAATTTAGTTAATACTATTCATAACGGCTAGTTCATAATAATATTATAATAATATATCATTGTTTAGTAAAACCCGGTATTCCGTACAACACACGCTATCGAGGAAGGTCGTGATTGCATGTAATGCAAGCCAAGTCAGGGTTGCGTGATGTGAAAGAATCCTTCGTTGTTTCGTATAACAGAATCCAACCATATTTCATTTATACATTGAATATATATATATATATATATACTCAATGTTGCGTAGAATAACTATTATCAAAATTGTGTGTAACACGATACCAGAATAGTGTTGCGTATACTGCAAGCTAATACGGTGTTGCGTATAGCGCAAGGTAATATTGGTGTAACACAAGAAATTAATGAAACTAAAAGAATATTTTTCATAAAATCTCGGGGTGTTACAATAGGGTTGTCACGACACATGCCTCGGGGGATGGTTTGTGAACCTTTGTGTTCCCACTAATTTATGGGTTATAGAATACGTGCACGTTATGTGGATATTGAAATCACATATTATATATTAATTTAACCTCGTAAATTCAGTTAAAATAAAAGGATTACCCATGTTTTTATGGTTTTTGTGATAACAGCATTAAATAAATAAGCGAAATTGTATAAGATACCACTTTGCTAACCATGAATGTGTTGTGTTGGGATAATTGATGTGATGTGTGGGATTCATGTCGTTTGTTTGTGTGAGACTAATAATTTCATCTATCAAATTTTTTATGTGGCTGGGGTATGTGGTTGAGATGTGGTTCTATAGTGGGGCTATGATCGGAGTTAATTGGTTATGTAGTGGTGTTGTGAAATTTTATGCAGTTGTAAGGTGATGTGGATGTGGATGTTTGGATGGGAATTTTTGCTTAAATGTGTGGTTGGTTTTTTCCAATAAACCCTAGTATTAATAGAATTAATATTTCATGTTAATAATTTAATATGGGCATGTTTGATGAGGAAATTTATGATGGGATTTTTTGATAAACTGGTAATTGGTTATATATCCTAATGGGTTCGAAATATGAAAAATGTATTCTTTCTATGTGAAATAGGTTTTCTAGGGAATTTTGATGAAACAAATAAATGTGGATGATAAAGTGGAAGATATTAAAAAAATATAATCTATAAAATATATTAATGAATAAAATATGAATTGTGTATTCCATGTTTTTTGTGTGTTTTTATCCATTTAGAGGTGGAAAAATTGTCTGGGTTTTGTGGGATAATTGTTTCTTTTTGTAATCACGAAGGATGGGAATGTGTTTTTTTACTATATATGTATATACATTGTATTTTTCTTGTGACTTCAATATGAAACCCACCCTAGTTGAGTAATATGTTCTGAACACCCCCATTGTCATTGGGGATGGATTCTTTTATAACTTCAAAAGAGAAGTACAGATAGTTGGCTACCACTGTTTTCCAAAACAAATTATGCTCATATACCACTAGTCTCAAACAATTTTTTTTGATGGATCCAAATATTAACACCACTAGACTATCCTAACAAGATCTTGGAATCCATTTTCTCATCATTCATTGAATTTATGGTTCTAGCATGAATCTCTAAGGAATCCATTGGTTCCTCAATAATCATGTCGGTCTCATGATTTAAAAACAACATAGGAATTCACGGATCATTCACATAGAGAGATACTTTATCTCAATAGTAAGTGTGTGGATAGAAAGTATCTCTTTCAAAATTAATTTATAACAACTAGAAAAGATATCCTCTCTCCAACTAAAATAGTGGGGATTCAAATACTGGTAATGTGTTCCTTGACACCAGGAAATATAAAACCCACTAAATAACTAATAAATTTATATATATTATGAACTAATTGTTTCATTCTATTTCTTTATATTTTATCCCATAAATGTAATTTTATATCAATTATAGTACATGATAGACCCAATACAATATGTCCACTCATATTTCTAGTTAATATTAAATGAAACATAAATATAAAAAAGTACTCATTTGTATATTATTTTTCCTATATTCACAACATACCATGTGACTAATTTTAATAAATAACATCAACAAAATTATTTTATAAATTAATAATAATGTATATTATTTCCTTATGTGATCATCAATACATGGATATCCATTGGACCCCATGGTAGGTGCCCCCATGTATTATTTAGTTATTCACCGTAATAGGGAAGATTCTTGGATATGGTATTTGGTGTGACCCTATAGATACCCATCACAATATTAGTTAATGGTACAAAAAAAATATGTGAAGAGTCTAAAAAACTCTTTAAGTCCTCAAAAGATATTTTCAATAATCATTATAATGTCAATTAAACTATGAACATGCACTGTGTAATATAATATATTTTATTTTTGATATGTGATAAAGTAGGATGCACACCTAGGCCACTATATTCTCTTATATTACTATTTGTTGATGTGATTGAATGTAATTAACATTAAATAAATTGTCCCATGATTTAAGAAGGTACTACAATCAAAATCAACTAGGAGTTGATATTATTTCCTTAATTTTGAAGCAAAAAATTCTATATTGACTATTCATCCAATGTCATGCCACCACTGAAACAAGAAAAAAAATATACCTCATCAAAACATGATTTCCATGGGTTTTTTCATGCATAAAATAATGTGATTAAATGGTATACATTGATAATTATGTCATTTTAGGAGACCAATACACACGTACATATATAAGAAATACCAATGACACCTAAAATAGATGGGGTTTTTATTGGTAGTTTTTTATTCATGATCTGGCCTTCTAGAGATCACTATGTATGAACTTCATGAGGGGAGGTTTAAATTATAATAAGTCCCATCACCTAATAGTTAGAAATAATCTGAGTATAGTCAGTGTGATGTATCTGGAACATTCAAAATATATTTATGATTATTGTCATGGAATCTAAAGGTTCTTATTACTTATTAGGATCCATTGTAACCTTTTATTATGAGGATTAAAATTTATATCATGGATATATAATTCTACACACTATAATGGTAATAGTTCATCATGAGGACCTCACTGTTTACATGAAATGGTAATAAAAAAGAACTATTTTGCTCATTCTAGAACACTGACTATAACAACACTCCCACTTTCATTAGATCCATGAGATGTAAACTGAAACTATATATCCTTTAATTATACTTTCATTACATATCATCTTGTATAATAGTATTAATAGAATTATCATGATTATAAAAATTTACATTGTATGTTTAATTCTAAGAATTAAAAAATATATTTTCTTTTAATAAACTAATTCTCATCTTCCTCATAAGCTGAAATATACATTATATTTAATGATATATATACCACTTTCTTATAGGATTTGTTCTCTATCATTTTCATAAATTAACTATCATATATGTTAATTTTAATCTGAAGGCATACTAGTTTTTGTGCCCGTGAAAACTAGATGATTTTACACTGTAAAAAATATGTACTTATCCTTTTAACTGTATAGAGTTCTATTGGATAGTTATGACTAATTACCACGATGTTCTCTTCGGTATTACTGATATTACCCTCCAAAATGTTATTTTTATAAAAATAATGTCTCGAAAATATTATGGGTTGTTTTATTGATCCATCTATGAATCATATGGAATTCAACACACTACTTTAATACCCTCATATTCATATACATGTCTTCTTAGAGACTTATATGACATATGAAACATGTAAAATTGTCCCTCGTGGATTTCAATATTTTATTTTTTAATTACATGATAATATATATACTATTGAATATGTCTTAAAAAAATTTCGATCTTCTATAGTATAAAATAATTTATAGAACATAGGTTTCAATAATAACTGAATAGTTGGAGTTTTACTTTCATCATGGTTTTACAAATTATAAGACCAATAATGGTGTTATATATGTTATAAAACATTTATTACATGGAAAATAATTGTGTTCCTACAAAACATTTGTAGAAACATGGGAAACATTAATTTCAAATGAATATTTTATGAACGTATTTCTTAAATTAATACAGAACTATATTTTAGTACCATACATCCCATATGGTCATTATATTAGGTAATCATCACTTTATGGATGTGTCAATTAGACACCTTCCCTGATTGGTGATCTGGAAATATAATTAAAAATAAAATTATCAAAAGATAATATAAATAATGTTAAATTCAAATGGATTTAGGACTAATGACATGATATAACCAGTCAACAATTATTGTTACCATGTTTTTACTATACATGTTTCTTTTCAAATGAATACACACAGTAGTGTTCAAAATAATAACTCACATGTTCTTTAATACATGTAACCCGTTGTTTAATTATGATTGATCTTATGAATCCTAAAAAATTTCCATATAATAATTTATACTATCACGTACTAATATCAATGACTAATTTATAACTAGCCATAGTGAATATTAAACAATCACTATAGATCCATCCTACATATGTTGTATATGTCTACGAAGCATACTCTATAAACATGTTCATGGGGAACATGTTACTATGCCAACCATTTATGTATCTATGGAATTTAATAAATCCAATCCAATCATTCTCCTAAAATCTCGAGTTCATATGTGCACACTTTTTAATGATTTCATGTCCATTTCCGGACAAGAAATTTTCAATCATGGGGGTTTACAGTAATATCCTAAGAAAATTTAGGTATATTTTTAGTGATGAACTATTTATTTTACTTTATGCCTATTCTATTGTACCATAAAATTATCTTTTCATAAAATAAAATGTTCTTTTGAAAATGGATTTCTATTTTAAAAAACAAAAATGATACGAATTATTAATTATAGTCATCATTTTTATTGGGATAATTTCATTATTTTCTATGTATGTCTAGAAAGTAATTGAAGTCCTTACATTACATATATGTCTCAACATTATTTTTAAAATACTTGAATTATGACAATGATGTGTACAAGAAATGTGAATTTAGGAATTACACTATGATACATTATATTTATTAATTTTAACATTTAACAATCTTCCTAGTTCATACTTATTTGAATCATAGTTTTGATGTAGAAATGTTAATGTGCATTTGGTAATTACACCATCATATATTACATTGATCAGTGAATGAATCGTCAATATATGCTTTATTATAACAACAAAAATAAATCAAATAACATCATAACATAAATATAGAATAATTCCATTTCACTTTCCCTATAAATAATTAATCGTATATAATAATGATTATTTAATACTAGCAAACTCTAAGAATAATTTATGCTCTCTAGTTGAACTACTTCTGAAAACCTTGTGGTCAACATTTAGTTCAAAATTTTTATTTTTTCAAAATTAATTATATAATTGTGTCAATAATACTGTTGGAATTGTCATAAAAATGTACTATAAAATTCTAGGTATACCCTTTATATTGATATTGTTTTTTCTTAAAAAAGTGTTATATTTCCATAGATATGTATATAAGTCATACAGTTTATATTCATCTAGTATTTCAAGGGATTCAAAATTTTTGAAATAATGGTCATGTATTAAACACCAAAAAAATAATTCATACTATAACTGGAATAATGTATTATTGACTCTGTAAGACGCATGAGATTAATGTTTTCAAAAAAATAATAAAAAATCAACATGAATTAATAATCACCGAATGATAGAAGTTGTGTACTTCTCATAACTAATATAGGAACAACCATTTCTCATTTACTTGTAAAACACACCATATTTTACGTAAAAATGTATTTCATCAACGGTATTTACATTCAAATAAACATATGTGATTTTAATATTGTCGTTAATAACAAAAAGTATAAAAGAAACATTACTTCTAATGATATTCACTATAGGAAATTGAGGCATTTCTGACAGGTCATTTGCGATGGGATCCCATCAGAAATATCCTTTTCTGATGGGCCTTGTCGCATGTGACCCATTTTATAAAACTACATTGAAAATAGGGTTTTTTGAGAGAGACTTTCGCAGAAAGTAAATATTTCGGACATGATGTCACAATTAGGTTCATCGTGGTTTTTAAATACCTTATTGTGACGACCCATCACAAAATACATAAATACTATTTGCGACGGACCTGTTGAAAATAGTTTAATAATAATAATAACAATAATTACTAATAATAAAGTAATCGTAACAGTAATCATAGTAAATTAAATTAAATTATATAATATGAAAATAATATCCATTTAACTGTAATAATAAATTTGAAAATATAACAATAATATTATTATAAATATTCATGATATAATAATAATAATAATATTACTAATATAATAAAAATTTATAAAATAATGTAAACCTCAATATTTGGGAAAAATATAGAAAAATAATAAAATTAAAATTAAAAAAACAATTAATAGAATAATAATAATAATAATTAGAAAATAATAAAAAATAACCACTCTTCCCAAAATGAATATATGTACATCTAAGAATGTTTTTCATAGTTATTTATGTCAGATATAGTGGAGATGCGTCATTGGGAAAAAGATCCTCTTTTTCCCACCAACCCACCTTGCAACTTTCTCCATTTTAAATATTTATGATAAATGTCTTCCAATGTAAGCATATCCATTTTCTATGCATGAGAATGGAGAGCATGAATGCCTCACCACACCATAATCCATTATCAGGCATAGGAAAATTGAAATCTGTACGCGATGATATATTTTTCCGCATGATTTTTGTGGGAGAAAAGAGTAAGAAGATAAAGTGTCGGGAAAAATTGATTCTCCAATCTGCATGAAATTATGCCAATTTATTACAATTTTTTACAGTTTATTAAAAATTCATGCCAATTATTGTTAATCGTAGATAATTATTTCTAATTATTTCTAATTATTACTAATTATTACTAATTATTACCATTTATTAAAATTTATTACAACTTATTAAAATTTATTACTAATTATTAGAATTTATTAGTAATTATTACTAATTATTGGAATTTATTACTAATTATTATAATTTATTACTAATCATTAGAATTTATTTATTACAAATTAATAGAATTTATATATTACAAAATGTTAGAATTTATAATTTAGAACTAATTATCATAATTTATAATTTAGTACTAATTATTAAAACTTAAAAAATAATTATTTTAATTTATTTATAATTATTAGAATTTATTCCTTATTATTCGAACTTATTACTAATTCTAAAATTTATTTCTAATTATTTATAATTGTTGCTAGTTATTAAAAATTCTTTCTAATTATTACCAATGATTCAAATTATTACAAATAGTTTCAATTTATTAGAGTGTTGTAATTTATTAAAAAAAATTCAATTTATTACAACCTGTTGGAATTTATTACAAATTTTTATAATTTATGAATAATTATAAGAATTTATTACAATCTATTATAGGTTATTATAGTTTATTACTAATTATTAGAATTTATTTCTAATTATTAATATTTATTACTAATTATTTCAATTTATTACTAATTATTACAGTTTATTACTAATTATTACAATTTATGACAATTTGTAACAATTAATTATGAATCATTAGACGTTATTAATAGTTATTACTAATTATTACTATTTATTACAGTTTACCACAAATTATTACAATTTATTATTAATTATTACAATATAATAGTATTTATTAAATTTTATTACTAATTATTACAATTTATGACAATTTCATACAATTTGGTAATAATTATTATAATTTATTACTAAGTATTACTAAGTATCATCATTTAATAATAATTATTACCATTTATTTTCAATTATTACAATTAATTTCTAATTTTTTAAATTTATTATAATTATTTCAAATTATTACTAAATATTACAATTTATTACTAACAATTATAATTTATTACAAATTATTTATATTTATAACAATTTATTACTAATTATTACAATTTATTACTAATTATTATTAATTATTACTAATTATTACAGTTTTTTTAATAATTATCACAATTTATTACTAATTATAATAATGTATTAAAAATTATTACTATTTATTACAAAATAATTTAAATTATTACTAAATATTTTAATGTATTACAAATTTTTAAATTTTTTTACTATGTATTAGAATTTATTATGAATTAGTACTAATTATTCATTATTATAACAATTTCTTCCTAATTCGTACAATTTATTCCCAATTATTAAAATTTACTACGAATTATTACAATTATTTATTAATTATTACAATTTATTACTAATTATTACAATTTATTCTTAATTATTCCAGTTAATTCTTCATTTTTTCAATTTATAACTAATGATTACATTTTATTATTAATTAATACACTATATTTCTAATTATTATAATAAATTATATTTTTTACTAATCATTATAATTCATTACTAATTATTACATTATATTACTTTTTATTACAATTTATTACTAATTATTTCAATTTATTACTAATTACTACAATTTATTACTATATATTAATATTCATTAATAATTGCAACAATTTATTACAAATTATTGCTAATTAATGTAAGTTGTTAAAAAGTATTTCTAATCACTACTAATTATTACAATTTATTAATAATTATTATAATTTATTACTAATTGTTAAAATTTAAAACTAATTTTTACATTTTATTACTAATTATAAAAATTTAATGCTGATTATTACTAATTATTTCTAATTAATAGAATTTACTTCTTAATATAAGAATTTATTACTAATTATTACAAATTATTACAAATTATTACAATTTATTGAAAATATTTGAATTAATTATTAATTACTTTAATTTATTATTAATTATTCAAATTTATTAGTAATTATTCGAATTTATTACCAATTGTTAAAATTTATTTCTAATTATTGCAATTTATGACTATTTGTGAAATTTATTTCTAATGTTTTGCATTTTGTAACTATTTTTGCAATTTATTACAATTTATTTCATTTTATTACTAATATTTGGAATTCAATACTTATTTTTTATATTTATTACTAATTATTGCAATTTATTAGAATTTATTACAATTAAATACTAATTATTACTATTTAATTCAAATTAATGCAATTTATTACAATTTAATAATTATTATTTCAATTTTATACTAATTACTACAATTTAAAACAAATTATTACAATTAAATAATAATTATTACAATTTGATACAAATTATTACTATTTAATACCAATTATGGAAATTTAATAATAATTATTACAATTTAATACTAATTATTACAGTTTACTACAAATGATTAATAATTAATATAATAATAATTAATTAATTTTAATTCATACTAATAACGAATATTTATTTTTAAAAATAGCCATAAAAAATTATAAATAAAACTATCTAATTCAAAATAATTTTACTACAACTAATTAACAATAATTATATCAAAAATAAAATATAATTAATTATGTAAAAAATAAAAGATATAAATAAAGTCCTTAACATTGATACTTTCTATTGATATAATCCGCGAATAATTCCCTGAACAAGTGTTTTAAACAATTAAAAATATTGAGAGAAAATTTTCCACTAGAGAGAGGGAGGAGTAGGCAATTGAGTGGAATGAGAGAAAAAATGGGTGGTGGGTAAATATAGCTTAGATTAGTAGTGATAGGTTTATTTGTGATGGTACAGCGATCACAAATATTTCCATTTGCGATGGGTCCCATCACAAATACCCTATAGTTAAAAATCCTTCTGCGACGGAGCCCGTCATGAAAGAATACATACCAACCAAGTATTTGTGACAAGATATATATCCCATCACAAATACTAAAAATGTCATTGGTTATTATTGACGGGATGTAATAGCTCGCTGAACATACCATTTCTGGAATTTAGGCACGTAATGCACCCCAATGATTTTGTGATAGAAACCATATTCTATTTGCAAAAACCATATTATACGGGACGTGTCAATGACACGTCGCAAAAGGCCGATCACAATTGCTCCATTTTCCCATAGTGTATACTTTATTTTAGTTCTTATATACTTGGAAAAGATACCTAGAAAGTAATAAATAATTTTCTCCATACGGTTTATTTTGTAATATTAAAAAACAAATTGGACTAAATTGGGGAAAATGATATGAGAAACAGATCCATTGAAATATTGTAATTCATTGTTTTATTTACACATATCACGTGATATCATTACCAAATCGAATATGTGCATATCCTTCTCCTCACAATCTTCTTGTAGATGATACTACATAGAATTTCATCCATATCCTGATTTATTATCCACAACATACATTGAATGTTGATGATATCATTATGTCATAACTGTCATATACATTATACTTGATTATCTTTTATACATTTTTACACCCACATTTCTGGTAGTGACTTAAAATGTATTGGGGATACCAACACCTCGAATTTCATATGTTATAGAACATTACATAAGCACTTGCACTACTCCTTTAAAATAAATATCAGTTTTGTCATTTTCAATATCCAAAGTTATTGTTTTTTACTTGTCACATTAAATTTCATTTTCTAAAAAATCTTATTGATTAGTACATTTATCATGATTGCTAACTTAAAAAATATAGATTAATTAATTAAATCATTAATGCATCCCACTATTTTATTAAACTCTAGAATCCCACTCTATAAGAATCACAATACTCTTTCAAATTAGAATTATCATTACAAGGATCATTGAAACATTTCCTCATAGTCTACTATCATTGGCTCCTCCACTACATTATATATTCTATGTAGGCATTTGATTAGCCAACTGCATTACCTCGGGGAGCCTTTATATTTTGAGTGAAGTCACAATTTCTAATATCGGAAAATGATTGAATCCATAATTTCCTAAAATGATGAACAAGATATCATTCGATAGTTATTTCCATTCAACATCAATAATGTTTACACATTATTCTTATAAGATCACACTACATGATGGAAGAACACTCAATGATGGCTGAAAAGAACCCCATACACATGGTGTTGATTAAATTAAAATTATTGGAGAAATTTCATAACTTAATATTTCTTTGTTGGGTGTTATATTTTTCAATGAATATAAATCATTTTCTATTAATCTATTCCATATATTTTTTTAATCACAACAAAAAATTAATATAAAAATCATTAATATTTTTTTTTAAATTTTATTATTTATTATTTTATGTGTTTCCCACTATCAATAAAATCCATTAATTTTTTAAAAAAATCATATAAGAAATAAAAATACCCCACTGGTATTGAGAATATAAAAATACATGATCCCATTAAACATAATGAATTAATAATGACCAAGTGGAATCATACCCGTGTTTTCAATTTACTCATGATGCAGCTCATCCCCATCTAGTTTTTCTATTTCTCAACTGGATTTCACCTTGATAGGGTGTTGTCTGCATCTTACAACATCCCCTTCCTTGGAAATAAAATACTCGCATTCATTTGTTGGGGAATCGTATATTAAAAATAAATATAACACAATTTTTACAGTGTTCAAAGACCCTTATAAATATTAAACAATAAAGAAATGATGACGTGTGAAATATCTTAAATAAAATACATATTATTTGAATCACACATAAGTAATAAATAAATAAAATAAAATAAAATATATAT
This sequence comes from Viscum album, assembly GCA_963277665.1. Lineage (NCBI taxonomy): Eukaryota > Viridiplantae > Streptophyta > Magnoliopsida > Santalales > Viscaceae > Viscum > Viscum album. The sequence continues at coordinate 261,442,020 of OY728122.1, read as the reverse complement.
ACATTAGTTTTGTAAATTACCCTCGACTATTCAATGTGATAAAATTAATCTACTGTTAATTTAATGTGCGAGGGAATTTAAATAAATAATATGAATTATTTAAATTTTAAATTTTTTATCAAATAAGTTATTTTGTCTTGATATTATATTAATTAAATATTTAAAAAATTAAATCAATCAATTAATTTATTATCATAAACAAATTAATCTAATTTTCTATCAGTATTAAAATAAAAAAATTTAAAAAATTAATAAAAAGTTATTTTAATTTTCTTCAAAGATTAAATAATTTTTTAAATAAATTTTTTCATGATAAAAAATTTATAGGGGCCTGAAAACCCTAAAAAAGTTCAGTGCGGATTGGGTCAACCCCATCCAGGCTCATTCAGGGCTATGAAAACAACATTATTGGGTGCTACGACAAAACCTAGCCTTCCTTGACTACTTTGTAACAAAAACCGAGGGTTCGACCTACTAGTGATGGATGCTAAGTGTATTGATGGAATTATGATCGGGTGATGTGGAGTTGGATAGTTGGAATCAGTTGGTGGTGGATGGCGTGAATGGACTTTGGTGGGGTGAGGTAGTGATAGGTGACACTATGGCAGATGGCAGTTGATTGATGTCATGTGGCGTAGCAGGGGGCTCACACACGATGTATTAGTAGTCTTGTTCATAATATGGGAAGACGATATAGGCTATATGGATTTTCTATAACAAGTATCAAATCATCAATGTGAGGAGACTCTAGATATTTCTGAGGCATCCACAGATGATGGCCGATCGGCTAGGGTGATGTGGTTGTCAGTACGTTTGGCTGGTCAGGCTGTATCCTGGCTTGCAGGTGACAATGAATGGTGTGTGGCAGCCATGCGTTCTAGACCGATAAGAAAAATAGTGATAGTAGAGAGGTGGTGGTATCTTCTGGGGAGGTATTTGGTAGTTCATTAAGTGGGAATGTGGGTGGCTAGCATGGTTTCATGTATGTGGTTGAGTGGGAAAGTGGTTGCCAATGTGTCTGACCACTCAGGACAAACTGGAGGATGATGGGGTGGGTTGTGGAAGGGTGAAATGATGAGATGGAGGCTCAAAAATAGCGGTTGATCCCTTTGGGAAATTTTTTATTTCATTACATCCCCTACCACTATTGAGACTTTTCTCCCATTTTGAATGTTAACATTAATTAACCATGTATGTCGCGCCACAAAAACATTTTTGTTTCTTGTATAGATTTATCCACAATCCACTAACCAAATTTCGATTTTCATAAGAATTAAAACATATAATTTTAATATAATAAATGTAATGATAATTATAATAAATTAATAATTTTTAATATTATAGTTAAAAAACAAAAATAAAATTGGAATATGTATCGAGCCAGAAAATACATTTCTTTCTTCGAACTAGTATAGAGTAGATTTCAATATAAAATGTCACTAACAAAAAAAAGGAAAATAACTTGCTATTTTCTTATAATTTCAATAACTAAATGTCACAAATAATTGAGATTAAAAAATTTAGATGGCCATAATATTGACGTTCAAAACTAGATTGACAAGTGATCAGTTTCATTGGGAAAAAATGTAAACCCACTATTTTATTTAATTCAAAATAATGTTTCTCTTAGCATAGAAAATTCCAGTGATTCCCTATAATACCAATTAAAGGTATCATGGCATGCATCAGAAGATGGTCAGTCAGGGATTTAATATACTTTCATCATCAGTGTGACTGCAATTTTCATATACTTCATTATGAACCCCAATATGTTTTGAGGATCTTGTGTGAATTATTTAAAGTACAAGATATTAAACTAAAGACATAGTACATCCAAAATGAATAACATTTAACTATAGTTATTCACCACTGGTTTTTTCTTCATGATTCTGGAGTTTAAACCCTTAAGATAATCCTCACACGCCTTAAGAATTTATCTTCCTATTGTTTGTCGATTTCTTGATGCTTGCATAGTGCTCTGATAAATTCTTCGACACTATAATGATCATTGTGATCTCATGCCTTTGATCTTTTGAAGGAATTCAAAGATTAGACCCTCTAATAGATACATTCTCTCTCTAGTATGTGTTAGGATAGTGGGGCTCTAAATATGAATTATCAAATAACCTATATAAATTGGTCATCTGTTTTTCTTATATAGTGTGAGTGTAAAATACCCATAAAGGGCCCACGTACCTCCATAAATAAAATAACAATGAAATAAAAAATAAGTAATATTTATGAATAATTTATTGTGTCCTGAATGGACCTTGGTTGATGTAAGTTACTATATAACATTTTTTTTCAACTATAGGTTTATTTTAAATTTATATATAATTTTAGAAAATATAATTTAATATAAAATATCATTAATGTCAATATCAAAACTATTCATTATTTTGATGTTAATAACATCATGAAAACAAACAAAATTTAATATAAATATTTATTTACATATCTAAAATTATATATACATGTATAAAATTAATGTATCTCCGTAATTATCTAATATTATAATAGTTATAATAATTTTAAAATACAATTTTTTGAATTTTCCAATTAGTTGATTAAATATTGGGTCAGTGTCGTGTTAGAATTTGTTGTAAGTATTTTTTTGTTAAAAATTAAATATATTTTTTCATGATTATCATTAATCATTTATCATTCAAATTTATAATTATAAATTAATATATCATAAGTTTAGCCTCATGTTAAAAATATTTTAGTTATTAAAAAAGTGTGATATTTTTTCTTTTCGATATATAAAAAAATTTTATCGAAGTAATCACACTCCTAATAGAAACAAAACGAATTATTTACAATACTGGAAGATTATAGACATTATAGAATGTCAAAATAAAATTAATGAATGTGTTTTGGTCACTTTATCATCCTTATCATATTATTTTTTAACCTTATTTATATGATTTTCCCATTTCCATGGAAACCAAAATTACTATGGTTATTAATCATATTGACAAAAAATAAATTTCAAATATTTATGAAATATTAACCACATATTCAAAATTTGTTATATTATTAAAAAAATTGAATATGAAGATTTAATATAATTTCATTTAAAATTAAATCCAAAAAAATGATGAAAAATGGTTTTTTATAAAACAGAATTTATAAATATAGAATGGCATTTTAAAAAAATCAAGTCCAATTTTTTTTTGAAAAAACATAATATTTACCATTTTTTATTAAAAATAAGAAATTTAATTTTAAAACATATAAATAACATATCTTAACTTTTGAAATAATCAAAAATAATTTAAATAATTGAAAAATAATATTCATATCTCATTATTTATTGAAAAATCATTTATTGTAGATTATTTTAAAATTTTCAACATTAGAAAATTTTAATATGATGATTTTAAAAGATAACATTATATAATATATTTTTAAAAATTTATTGTAATTATTTATATCATTTTCTTATAGAAATAATTAAATCCAATTTTTTAATAAGACATGTCATTGAAGAATAAAATGGCTTTACCAAATATTAAATGCTTATTTACTATGTATTAATCAATACATTTTTATTGATTATAAACCTTATATATATATATATTATTAAATCATATTCATACCACCAATTGAACATCATTTTTATGATTATAGTATTAAAATAATAATATTTTGAGGTTCGATTACAATCACTGTTGCCTATATTTTAGGCTATCGAACAAATGGTTTTCAAAAAAACACAAAAAATACATTCTTTCCCCATTAAGAAATCAGAACCCCACAATTTGAAATCGATCATAGAAATAAAATTTTGACATTAAAATACTTGTTTATAAAGCCCACATGGTATTAAGGTATCATAAAATGTACTCATGAAAATATATATTGCTACCTACGTGATAAACAAAATAGTTTTTCATATAGGAAAACATTAGTGGTTATTGAATGTATTTACATTGAAGAAAATAATAATGTGAAAAAAATGCATGTGAGTAAAAATACATTTGATCAAAAGAATGTAAATTTTCACAAGAAACTCAAAGACCGCAAAATAATAATCAATTGAATTTTGAAATGGACCATCAATGATATATAAGATAAATTAATCGGATATCATTTTCGTTTAAAGATTATTTTCTTAGTTTTTATCAATTATATACCATATAAACTAATATCCAATGTAAATTTACTTTCAAGAAAAATTTTATGTCATTGTTTAATGAATTTAAATAATAATATCATATTTTTCATAGAATAATGATTACTCATGATGAGTTTTTAAGATAAATAGATCTAAATTATAATATTATCAGATATTATACATGAATAAATGGATGAAATCACATAACTCTTATATTAATACATTAACTGATATCTTATTTATTAGGATAACATTAGATAGTTTCCAAAAAAAGTATACATCGATATGAAAAAAATATGACATTAATAACTATAGCTTCAAAAATAACCCAAAATATTCAACATACATTTATCCTAAAAATTCTAAAAAATAATTCCAAACATAATTGAAAGAAAAAAAAATCAGAAGGAATGTACCACATATTCTTCAAAAATTGAAACATTTATCTACATTTAATATTAATCAATCAAAAAATCCAAAACCCAAAAAGTTATATTCCCTAGTAAAATATTCATAATGAAATGATAATCCTTTTCATAAATGACATGAATGAACAAAAGTCCAACATATATTCATTCCCAAATAAAATTCAATATTTACCCTCAAATAAAATCCCAGAATATTATTTTTACATTTCTTTTATAAAGTTTTTTAAAAAGTGAAGATATTCAGAATTTTCATGAATCCCCAAACAACATTTATATCCCATAGTTATCCCTGAAAATATAAAATACATTCTCAAAATAAAAATAATCATTATGTATCAAACAATTTAATAAAAAACTATTTCATACTAACTAGGTTATCACATATGCTAATGGATTGTGATATACCCATATAACCCTTGGGCATTGGGTTTTATCATTGATTCACTACTGGATGTGATGGTTTGTACACCATCTTATGGGTTTTAAATTTACTAAAACTATACAAATATAATTCCTATATTATTCCCAGAATATGATGAATATCCTATAAATAACCATAATTTTCAAAGATCATATAAATCATATAGGTTGTCAGTTCTATTAAATGTATTTACCCAAGATGAAAAAACATGTCTTCCTTATGTAACATATTTACATGTTATAATTATTTCTTGAATATACCTCAAACATAAGGAAGACTCAAAAAATCACTCCCAATACATTCTCATAACATAAATCCTCAAAAGGGGTTCCTAAACCTTGGTATTTATTATCAACCTTAAATGTATAATAATATAATTAATTTGGAATCCGAATAAATGGATACCTCAATAATTAAATACTTGTCGTTAACCATGGGTCTCAATTATGTAACATAATGAATCCTTCTTATAAAAAAATTAATTATATTTGATGATTCCATAATATAAAAACATAGGCTAATATATAATTTTTACCACACTTATTATAATTGTAGTTTTATAATATTTAATAACAATGGAATTATGAATTGAAGAAAACACATCTGTGAGATTGTTAATTTTGAGTTATTGAGTTTTCTCCCTACTACATCAATTTGAATAATTTCTATACTCACAAAATTGAAAACATTCATTGGATATCGTGAGATAGACATTATTCCTATTTATGGTGTGAACATAATTATTCAATTTTCAAAGGAGTATAATTCCATATTTAACATATTTACCACATAAACAACATCATCCCATTCTAGGAATATATTTTCTATGTGTTCCCAATAGAATTATAGACACAAGTTCATTTATAATATTTAATTTTATGTTATTCAAAACATGAATATCCATAAAGAATAATCTCTCTCTAATTTATTTATTTAGACACTCACATAGGTTAAATATTCTAATAATAACTTTTTATTTATGGTTACAAATAACAACAAGTGTTTTAACTGTAGATATTATATTGTCTAAATTTGTATTTAGGAAACCACAACATTTTACCGACCAAAATAATTTTTCAGAATAACGATGTTTATTTATAGGGGTTTTTCCAAAATCCTATAAAATTTATTGTATATATTATTTAGTGGGGGTTATGCACACCACTTATTATTTGTCGAATTTAAATGTGGATTTTACTGCAACCCACCTCTAAATTTTTTTCCATTAATTTTAAATATTAAGTTCTATTTTAGAGGATGTATTGTAAAAAAACAACTAATATAATAATTAGTGGTTCTATATATATATACACATAAATTGAGGGATTTTGTATGCGACATATATATAATATGGATTATTTTAAGAAAGATGTGGGGGTTCAAAACCCCTAATAATCTCCTAAATTTGAGAGGGATCACAACACCCAATATTTTAATACATTATAGGTGGTTCAAAATGTCTTCTAATAAATGATGTAATTAGAGGTTCACAACAACCTATAATTTCTTAAATTAGAGGGGGTTCAAAATCTAATTTAATTTAAATAATTAAAATTTTCTGTAAAACCACACTATTTTAATAGTATCAAATCCATAGTATACATATATATATTTATATAATATATATAAAAATGTGTTTAAGTGTATTATATTAAACTAGTATATTAATATATATAGAATAAAAATTTTATATTATTGTATTTAATCATATAATTTTTTTTACATATATATAATTGTACAATGTTTATCTATAATAAATATTAATTTCTATAAAATGGTATTTCATATAATATTTTTTATAATATAAGAGTATAAATATGTTATATTAGTATATTAAATAAAAATATTTTTTTAAAAAAATATGTCATATAAAATCCTTGTACTTTTTATAATTTATATAATAACAATAATTGTGTAATATGAAGATAAATAGAAATGAATTCACACTAATAAACATGCATGTATTATATGAAAAATTTATTCTACTTTCTGTATATTAAATATATATATATATGTGCATATTATTTAACATAAATTCATTTATTTGTAAACAAAAATATATTTTATATTACCTACATACATATATGTACACAATTTATATTTATAAATCATGTATATATATATATAAATATATATACAATTAAATAAATAAATTATATTAATATACATATATGTATTTAAATTAATATTATATATATATATATATATTTGTATGCATAATATATATATGTATAAAAATATAGATGTATGTATTTAATGAATTATATGTGTAATATATATTTATATTCTAATATACATTAAATTGAACCTATTTGGAAATTTTATGTTATATTAGATTAATATATATATTATTATATTATATATTTGTAACAATTAAATTTAACATATATCATATTTATTTTATGTATAATAAATTAATATAATGAAAATATATTAAATTGTATATATATTAATATATAGTTTTTATATATATTAATGTATTTATAAATTAAAAAATTTATAATTTGTTCATATAAATATGTAATAAATAAATTAATAAATATATATATATATATATATATATATTATAAGTTTAAATGTGTACATATAAATAATATATATATTAATATATGTATTAATATATTTGGGTTATATTTAAATATATAAAATAAAATATAAACAATTTTATATAAATATAAATATAGTAAATAATATATATAAATATATTATATATATGTAATATATATTTTAAATTTTTAGCTTTATACATATAAATATATTTTTATATGTTAATTTGAATATATCGTATAATATATATATGGACTTTTGATATTTAAATATATTATACTATAAAAAACAAACTAAATATTAATAAATTAATGTATGTAAATTTTTTTATTGGTTATATATATATATATTTAACATTTAAAAATATTTTATTATATTATGAAAATAATATTTATTTGAATAAAAACCTAATATATAAATATATATTCATTTGTATATTATAAAATGAAAATTTCATTGGCATACTGGTTAGGGGAGGAGGCGTGAGAACTAGGTGTGACTCTTATGTGGGGATCGATTACCTAGTGATGGGATTTTTTATTAGGTAGGGGAAATTGGGGGGCGGACATGCATGTGGTGGGGAGTATGGTTAAATGGACAACATATTTGGGGACCTGAGTGTATGAAGGGGTAATAAGTGGGGGATGGTTGTTAAGGGCATGTGAGAGTGGGGATGAGAGAGATAAATTGGAGGGGATAGGGGTGGACCAGCAATAAAGGGGAATGTGAGATAATGGGGCACCGAAATGTTTAATAAAATACTGATTCAAAACATTCATATTCAATGGTGGATTCAGCCCTCTCAAAATTCTTTATGAAATGGTGGATGATGGATAATGAACCCTAAAATTAAATGTTTTTAATTATACATTTTTGAATAATTAATTGTCTAACTTGTATTATGTTCCCCCTATTGCGTTTATGCTCATGTATCCCCTATAGTTTCTCACTCCGGCCCACCACACTTCCAACCGGAATAACCTCACCCCTCACATTCTACTATCTTACCAGTGGTTGATACAAAAACTATAATTTATATATTAATTCAATTGGGATTATAACACCATATAATATATATGTTTAACTGAATGTAGTAAAAAATTATACGGGGCTTAAACCTCATCTTATATAACCACTCATAATTGTCATCCAATATTTGTGGCGGTTTATAAAAAACACTATTACCACTTTGTGCAGCCACTTTAGTGGTAGTTTTCCATTGTAATGACCCAATGTTTTATCAATGAATATTTCCCTTTTATAATAATTTAATATAGTATATATCACATTAAATCACGGAAACAACACAATAAAAACATTTTAAATGATGATTGAATGAAATAAGATCTATTTCTAGATGTTAAGGAATATATAACGAAGGAAAAGTAAGTTTACCATTGGAATAGTAACATGACCCTCATGAGTTGTAAGCCGAACAAAACAATAGAACCCTTTACATTGAATGAATTAAAAAAATTTAACCATCTTATCAGTGACAATATGATATAATTATATAATAGTACAAGTAAGTAAAAACTTTATAAATTATTAAACATATATTTGTATAGATATAAGAAATAATTATTTTAAAAAATTATGAGTACTTATATAGTATAAACTAAAATTTAATTTCATAAATTTTTTTAATAAATTTATATTTTTTCTCTTAATAAAATTAATATTATTTTATGAGACCATAAATATTTTTTCAAATTGTTATAAAAGGAGGTATAACTTTAAAATCTGTATTTTCCATGTAAATGATGATTTTAATAAAAATTAAAATTTATCATCTTTAGAAAATTGTTTTCATAAAATGGAGTTTATTTTTTAATTCTTCATGTAGAGAAATGGATATTTTTAATTTCATTAAATTTTTTGAAATACAAGCATTTTTAGAGATTAGTATAAAACCATATTATACAATAAAATCAAAATACGTTAATTATTTATTCATAGATGATGAATGGATGATGTATTCCAAATATATCTAACTATATATCATTATTTTAATATTTTTGATAATAATTATTGAACTATTCATATTATTTTTTCAAAATAAGAAACTTATTATTACAATAATGAAATAACACCCCTCTCCTCAACTATAAATACCTCCCTCCCCAGTGCTTCCCCTAACACCTATCAAGCCCTGATCCTTCTGCAATTTATTCTCAGATATAATCCTAAACATCTCTCCCACATCCTAGAGCAATTTTTCATAACCAAATATAAAAATAAATACCCTATGAATGTTCTTTAAAAGATGAAATCAAGAGGTAAAACCAGCTTCTGTTTTCATCCAATTTGATTTCAAGTTCATTTTTATCATTTTCGCTACCCACCTCCCCCAAAAAATGGATTGAAAACTTTAGAATCATTCTTATACTAGTATTTTATCAATTTATGGAATAATTATTCATAAAATATCTTCTTCTCACTCTTTTTCATTAAAAATGAAAACATGGTCTGTGAGTTGCGGATTGATCACCTTTGTGGAAAATGTGATTTCATCCTTCATTTCCATCTTTAAGGATGGTCATGAAACCATTTTTATGGTTGAACTAGATAATAATTTTTTTATTATATACTATTTAATGTTTTCAAATCAATTTTTAAACAGGATATTAATTTTTAAATCAGAATGAGTTCATTGTAATCAAAAACTGTCAAAATAAAGACAATCATTTATCAATTAATATTTATCCAATTGTTCATCTACATTACATTAAAACACATGATATATAAGGCCATTTTAACCTATATAATATCATTAATAACTTATAGTTTCAATTTTTGAATATTCCCATTAATTTATATGACCATTCATATATTTATACAAGTACATTGATTAAGAAAAACAAGGAAACCAATGCTCCTAAAAGATGGAATTAAACCGCACAAACCATCAAATAACCGTAAATGATATTAATATAGTTATAATAATTTTAATAATAATATAATTGGTTCTAAAATTATTAATTATTAATCTAATTTGGTTATGCATGACATTAATATCATGTGAATAACACGTTCATAGATAAGGTATGGTATTCTACCTGATCCTCCATTATTCCTTATGGTTATTCATTCTATATTTTTAAACAAATAACATTCTATTTTATTTTTATTCATGTCTTCTAAATTCTATTTATATGCTCCAAAATCATTTACCAATTTCCATTCAACCATATTTATTAGTGATATATTCATTTTTTAATGGGTCCCCACTCAATTCTTCTCGATAAGCAAGCCCAATTTAAGTTTATTTCCCAAATTCTTACCCATTTTCATGTTCACTCTATAATATATATTAATATACCATTTATTTTCTAAAATCACTCATTTATTTTGAAGACTTTCTTGGTTAACTTATGGTTTAATAGAAAATGGTATTCCCTTTTCTGCTTCAATTTCTCTTTAATATTTTTCATAACCAACACTAAAATGCTTTAATTATAATGTTTCTAAAATACACTTTTTACATGTTATCAAATCTGTTTGACATCACCAATCCAAATCTATAACTATATTACTTTTAAATTTTCATTATATTAATTTAATATTTTCTTTTATGTAAATATTAATGATACACTTAACATATTTTTATTTATGACAAGATTATGATACCCAATCATTCCATGAGTAGCCCTCTTATTTATGTTTTATATCTTCTGTATGATCTGTTATGTGTAAAAAAATATTCAAGAATATTTATGACGGGCTCAACCAGACAGCACCCCAATTTATTTTATAATGTTTAGTCTCATTATATGTTATGTGCAATGGTCTTGGAGTCTGGCCTTGTCTTGTGATCCTATGTGTTAACTGACCTTTTACTCATGAAAAAGTTTTGTTTTATGTTGCTTCCCCATTATTATAAAAACATGATTATATGATCCTTGGATAATATTCCTTATATTCCATCATGTACCATGTATTTTCATGTCATTATCTTATTCCTTCTAACCCATGTTCGATGCATTATTCTTATGTTTATTACCTTACGATACTTTTAGTTCATCACATTGTTTGTGTAATCCCCATGTTTTATTTTGATTATGTAAGGGATCAAAGGTTGTTTGGATATATTTATTAATATTAAATAATATATGTTCTTATTTTGTAATCATGGTGTTTAATTATTTACCTAACATCCAAGACATTATACATTATGATACTTGGCTGTCAATTTGAGGTTTAATTATTCTTAAAATAATGAAATGATATGTGTAAAGGATAGGGTAAAAAATTTTGGTGTCAGAGTAAGGTCTATTAATTTTTTTATATTGGGAATATATATCTTTATTAAGGACCTTTAGTACAAGACTATGTCTATGAAAACATCCATACCTTTTGGTAATTATAGAGTGTGTGGTTTATTAAGAAAATACATCAATTTCTAGATACTACAAGTGGAGGTGGTTCCAGAATAGATGTATGTAAGAGTAAAAACACTAATAAGGTGTTCATTTCCTTGCTCGGGGTAACCTGGTGCATGACAATATGCCATATTTCTCACATGGTAGTACACTCCTATGATATCTACTTTGGTAAATTGATGAGGACATTACAAACCATTTGTATGGGAAAAAATAAAATGAACATAATAATATATGTTAATAAATAGGACATGGCTAAACTAGATTTAAAATAGGGAATAACAATGTAGGATGATATTTTTATTAAATAGTTTATCATTTTATGTTTAATTTTTTCTTGTTATTTTTATTTGATACATCTTCAAGACCCCTAGTTGCACATTCCATTTCATAGTTGAAGGAGGGAAATAGTAAAACTCATTCCAAAAATCAATGTAAAAAAAAGATGTTTTCTTGAAGGATATGGATGATTAGATGTGAACTAGTGATCCAATCCTTATGATGGTACTATCTATACTACCAAAATTTATTAATAATAAATTGAATCTTCTGGAACACCCCCCTTATACAAGGAAGGTGTAAGTTTTCATTGAAGAATACATGCAACATAGGTCTCCAATTTTAAGTGGATATTTTGATCCCCTCCTTATAGAGTATTGGTTTTACTCTATTAAAAATATATTCTTTGTCATCCAGTTCTGAGAATAACAAAACGTTTTGTTAGAAATATATTTTTTGATGGGGAATCTGATTAGTGGTGGAAAAGGATCAAGAATATGATATCCAAGAAAGAAAGTTAGTCCATTTATTTGTTGTAAATCAAGAAAATGTTGTTCAAAAAATATTTTTTCCGGACCCTCCATCTTAAATTGGAACATGATTTCCTCATACTTATGTTGAATAAAGATGAGTCCCTCGGGGCGTATACAGAAAACATTTCAAGGATTCCAAGATATGCCTCCAGAATTTTTAGGAAACCCAAAATAAAGGTGGATGTATTATTTCAATGACTAAATATTAGTATACGAAAATCATTGGTGATTCTAGATTTTGAAATTTATGATTAGAATTTTTTTTGTGCCCTCAAGGTATAAATGTATATTGTAGACTCTCAATTTTAACATGGGATTACTGAAAAAATAATAATATGGAATCTAATATGGGTGGATTAGTAAATAAATCCCTTGCTGAAAAGAAGACTAAATATCCCACGTGTCAAAATTGTGGGGAGAAAAATCTCGGAATCTATGAAAAGGGACCAATGGAATGCATCAAATGTGGAATAATAGAGAATATATCTAATATCATCAAAAGGGACATGAAAAATTCCACCAATGTTGAAGATGAAAGTAATGCTTATTTCAACATTCATCCTATAATGATGTGTTCCAACTGTAAGGGTCATGGGATTTTTTAAAACCAATTTTCTAATCCCAAGGTCAGTGGATGTAATCAACAAAATCTCTAAGGGAATAAGGTTTAGAATATTATATCACTACTACTATGGTGGATTCGAACAATGATGTGGTTAGGAGAAATCCAGTTATTCATTCAACATTAGTAGTCAATGTATTTGATTATGGTTCTTTGAATTCTTTCATATATTTAATTTTGTGTATAAGTATTCATATACATCCTCCAAATATGGAGGTTTAGTTATTGATGTGAATAGATAGTGGGGAAATTATTTCATCCAAATCACATAACTCCTCCTGAATTAATGTTTGCATATTGAACCTCCCATAAAATATTTTCTTCCTTCCTTTAGTGTATTTTGACTAATTTTATGCATGGATTTGATATATTTATATAAAGAAAACATCAATTTTCAGGAAAGGTAGATAACTCTTCACATCATGAGGCATCCTCCAATTCATTACAATTTTAAGGAGGAAGATAAGTCTATTACATAATATTTTTATCAAGTGTATATATTATTGTCTTTTGAGAAATCATATCTCACTCAAATTATTTATACAAAATATATGATCATGCTCAAATACATGCTCATCATGATTTATTACAATGATGTTGTAATGTCTCAGACCACTCCGGCCCATTACTTTGTCAAAAAGAAGGTCACGAAGTGTTCTGGAGGGTAAAATGGACTTTTCCCGCACTTTCTAGAATTCTGAAACTACACGCCGTGTAGTTTGACTACACGCCGTGTACCCCCCTTTCTGGGTATACCCCGTGTAGCAAATCGTGTCCTCACCATGTTAAGTAAATGAGTACATGCCGTGTAGTGTAACTACACGCTGTGTACCACCTTGACGGGTATACCCCGTGTTGAAGGTCGTGTCCTTGATGTGTGGAATAATGGGTGCACGCCGTGTGTCCAGGACTACACGTCGTGTAGTCCTTCCCCGCGTACGTGTTACTAGTCAACGGTTGTGTACCACTTTAGAGCCATGTCCTTGCTGTATGCAATAAATGCGTACACGTCATGTGTCTAAACTACACGCCGTGTAGTCTTTCCCTGCATATGTGTTACCGTCAAACCGAGTGTTGACCAGTCAACGGCCGCAGAGCCGTGTTGGAAGCCGCGTGGAGGCCGTGTGAAAGAACTGAGTACACTCCATGTACCATAAAGTACATTCTGTGTACTTTTTCTTTTCTCAACTATAAAAGAAGGGGTCCCATCCTCCTTTTAAACTCACTCCTCTCCTCCCCATTCCTCTGAGCAGAGCTCTCCCAAGAGACTCGAAGGCTCCTTTTCTTCCATAACTTCTTCGTCTGAGCTCCGATTTATGATCCTTCAACGGCCACGGGAACATAACGAAGAGGCGGAACTTCCGAGCTTGGATCTATTATCTTTCCATTGGCCTTTCCTTTCTGACATCCACCAGAGGAGGTTTTTCCAGGACCCGACATAAGTGACGGACGCCGACGAACTTCTTCTATGGTTGATCCGGGAGAGCGTTGTGATCGGAACCTGTTGAGTTAGGGATCTTACCTTCGTCTCTCTAATTTGTGCATCATGCGGGGTGGGTATAATTTTTTATTTCATGAGAAAAAGTTGAGCCATTAAATAAAGATAATAATTGGTAATAGAACGGGGATGGGATGTTTGGGAATGCAGTTACATTATTTATATCCTATGATAATTATGTTGTGAATTGAATGAGCTTATACCTAGTGAAAATCACGGTCATTGGGAGCCTTTTCTTACCAAATTAAATGTTGCCCTCTCCTTCTAGATTTTCATATGGATGGAAACTTTGTGGAATGTGGAAATTAGTTAATCACGTAATGTTGGATTTTTAAAATCTGGAACCCTTGTGTGATCACCCTGGTTGAACAAAATGGAATAATGAGCATGTGGGTGTCGGCTTGGATATGTGGAATGTGATGGGGGTTTTTGTGGGTTGTTGTGGATAGGGTGAGCAACGGGGCTGCGGTTGGCTTGGTTGTGGGTTGGTGTAAATGCTATGTTGATGACGGGTAGTGGGGCTGCGATAAGAGGTTTTAAAGAGATAATGATGTACGGGTTTCAGTGCAGTTGTGGTTATGGTGGTTGTCAGCGGAGCTGCAGGGATGGGTTGAATGTGAACGAACTATGGGTTTTGAATGATAAATAAAATGATAAAGAGTTAATGAATGGTGGGGCTTGGTAACAGAACAGAATTAATAATCAATGGGGTTGGTTAGTTAATAAGAAGGACTTGGTTGGTTAATAAGAAGGACTTGGTTGTGTTTCTTATGTTTTCCTAACTAGATTTGTGGATGGCTGGGATATGTTTTATGAACGATTGATGTGGTTGGTTGTGGATAGTTTCCCGGTAGTTAAGGAACTAAATAAACTACTTCTGATGAAATGTGAAAACCTAAATTGGGTTGGGGTTGTTTGTTTTATGCATGCTTAGTAGTAGCAGTGTCGAGGCATGTGGTCAGTTTCTCTAGTTAGAATCCATAGGTTGGGATGTGTGGTTGGTATATATATATATCTGTATCTTTTGTATTTTATCGCACCCCACCCATGTTGATCACTTAGTGCCGAACACTCCCATTTCATGGGAGAGGGTGTTTTTTCCTTAGTTACTAGCTCCTTCCCGCTCCTTCTCTCCTAGGCTGTGATGGCTTGAGGTGACCTTACACCTAAGACTCTTCAGGTAGGTTTCGATTAGGGTGGCTTTAGCCCAAGACTCTTCAGGAAGGATCTACAGTTTCCCAAGAATCTTCGGGATGAGGCCCAGGTGTGTGCGGGTAGGATACGTGGTTGTGATGCCCCGGTGTGTGCGGGCGGGATACGTGGTTGTGAGTCCCAGGTGTGTGCGGGCAGGATACATGGTGGTGAGGCCCAGGTGTGTGCGAGCGGGGAGAGTGCGGCAGCGTCTGGACATTTTCCGTTAGGAAGAGAAGCTAACTAAATGGAAACAGTACGGGGTACCCAATACTCTTGTTCTTATATACTACTACCTGTTGTGATTTTGTTTTTGGTTAGTGTGGATGGTGAGGTTGGGTGGATAGAATTCCTTTCTATTTTTCTTCTTTTGTTCTCACGGGACATTAGGATGTCACCCCACTTGTGCACGAGAGCTTTAGGTTTACCTACAAGGTATACTTGTATGCTAACCCTACGTTTACTTTCTGGTATCCATGAGGACTACCTGGGCTGTGCGGGACCCTACTAGTCGTACAGTTGGAGTTGTTGTAGTTGATGTACACTTTTTTCTTTTGGTTTTGTATTTGAGCTTTCTTTTACTTGCACCTTGTTATAAAATTCTTTAAACATGCATGTGGGATTTTTTTTCGGTTTATTTTTATACACTTGTTATTTTCCTTTTTAGTGGATGACTTGTCCAATTTCCTGATCCTAAATAATAAAAAAAGGGTAATGCCTCACATATTTGTGAAAACTCATACCCTTGGTGCTAGTCGCCACCACGGGGCCTACTGGAGGCCGGACTCAGGGGTCATTATCTCCCTTTCACCATTTCCATCCCAGGAGGGGAATCTTTGGTGGGAGGGGGTCGTGACAGAATGGTATATGAGGTGATGGTTGAGAGATAGGATGGAGTCTAGAATTAGGCACAGTGGGGATTACATGGGATGGTAGGGCAACAATGTTAGTTAATCTTGGTTCATGACATAGGCCAGGGAAGACCGGCATGGACACAGGATTTTAGGGCCCCCCATGATCTGATGCAAGGACTCTGAGCCTACCGAATGACCAAGTGAGACTACATTGATTACATGGTAGAGACCCTAGGAATGTTACATGCATCATTATGATTGTGTTTTACGTGATTTGGGTGTTCTAGGATTGAAATTGAAATAAAATGATAAAATAAAACGTTGAGTTTTCCTTACTACTTGTGCTTAGGGGATCCTTGATTACCGTACAACTATGGCAGCTGGACGTCATCCCCGGCTGGCTCAGCCGGCCGAGGCCTAGCAGATTCAGGTGGTCGATCAGCTGAGAATTGACCGAGAGGAGGAAGATAGCCAGTGGCAGAAGACTCTCTATTATATCCAGCAGCAGATCCTAAAGAAGTACGAGGGTAGTACATCGGATACGGAGATGGAGGGGTGGATTGAGGAGCTAGGGATCGCTTTTACGTTTATCCATGCTCCGAGGGAGTACTGGGTTCCCCTAGAAGTCAGTCAGCTGAGAGGTGCGGCGCGATAGTGGTGAACACTCTACCTCGGAGAGAGGATAGAGGCAGAGGTTCCATGGCTGACTTTGAGAAGGAATTCCGAGAGGAATTACTTTCTTCCATGATCAAGTTGGAGAAGCGTCAGGGGTTACTGTCCCTTTAGCATGGGAGTATGTCAGTATGAGAACTGGGGATCAAGTTCAAGGACCTCCAGTGCTTTGCTCCGAATCTCTTTCCGGATGAGGAGTCTCAGGAGAGATGTTTGGAGGAGGTGCTTCGTCCTTCGATCCAGTATGTTGTCACCCCCTTCACCCTTCCGATGTACTTGGTAGTATAGAAGAAAGCATAGGTTGTAGAGAGGATGCACTCACTGGGAGGTGCACCCCAAGAGGGGAACCAGCCGGGCTCGTCCAAGGGGAAAGCAGTCAGTAGAAGGTCTCCTACGATGGGACCATCCAGGTTCAGGCCAGTGGGGAGTAGGTCCCACCAGTTCCAGTTTAGATCCTCAGGTCCTCGTCCCTTTTTCACGAAAATAGGATAGAGGTGTTTTTATTATGGAGGTTTCGGGAACGTTCAGAGTCAGTGCTCGACCCGAGATCCATACGGTGGAGGTGGGCAGGTTCAACGCCCACCTCAGCAGCACCAGTTTCCAGCAAGGACCTTCCAGCAAAAGCAGGACCATGCTCCTCCGAGGGCAGACATTGCAGGTGGAGGCCGACCTCAGGGTTCTCCTCAGGGACCTCGACCAGGTCATGGTCGGGGAGGTGGACGACATCAGAGAGGTAGAGGAGCTAGGCGTGGATAGTTGCACGGAGCAGGGTTGACAGCTCCAGCAGGACCAAAGGTGGTGTGAGATATGATTTTTTTTTGTTCTGCACTCTTGTTTCTGCTTTGTTCGATTCTGGAACTTCACACTCCTTTGTTGCACCTGGTCTAGACCATTCTTTGGGACTAGACGTAGAGAGACATTCTGTACCACTGATACTGAGTACACCAGTTGGAGGCCATACCAGCGTATCTTGTGTTTTCTGGGGATGTGGGCTGACATTGGGACCACATCGATCTAGTGGGGGCCTTCTTCTGTTACAGATGCAGCCATACAATGTCATCTTAGGCATCGACTGGTTGTTTTCTATTAGTGTCGTTATCGACTGCTTTCGGAGAAGAGTCTTGTTATCAGACGTGGATGGGCATCACGTATCTTTTGTTGGCGAGAGTTGCTATTAGGAAGGAAGCCTGTGTGTGAGGCCCCTCCTATCATTGTTAGGCGGGCTATCAGTGGTTCCACCTGATACCGAGATGATGGATTTCCTGGAGGTTGTTGGGGAGTTCCTCGATGTTTTTCCCGAGGAGGTTGTGACTCTCCCCCCCCCCCGATGTGACGTTGAGTTTGGGATTGACTTACAGCCTGGTAACCGTCCGATTTCGATGGCCCCTTATCGGATGGCACCTTCGGAGTTGCGGGAGTTGTGGATTCATATTGACGATCAGATGGAGAAGGGGTTTGTTCGACCCAGCGTATCACCATGGGGTGCTCCATTTTTGTTTGTGAAGAAGGAAGATGATGGTATCAGGCTATGCATAGACTACTGATGGTTGAACCAGGTAATTGTCAAGAACTGTTACCCCCTTCCAAGTACAGATGATCTCTTCGAACAACTAAGGGGAGTAGGTTGGTTTTCCAAGATTGATCTAAGATATGAATATCATCAGCTGAGGGTAAAGGACAGTGACATCTCGAAGACGGCTTTCAGGTGCAGGTATGGGCACTTTGATTTTGTAGTGATGCCATTTGGAGTTACGAATGCACCGACTGTTTTCATGGGACTTATGAACTTTGTCTTCCGAGAGTTTCTAGACCGGTTCATTTTTGTGTTTATCGATGACATCCTGATCTACTCAAGATCAGAGGAGGAGCACATTGAGCATCTCAGGGAAGTCTTGGATGTCCTTTGACACCACCAGCTTTATGGGAAATTGTCGAAGTGTAAGTTCTTAACACAATAAGTACACTTCCTTGGGAACATAGTGTCTTAGCACGGAGTTCATGTAGACTCGTCGAAGGTGGAGGCAGTTGTTTCTTGGGCAGAACCCAAGAGCGTGGCAGAAGTTCGTAGTTTCCTAGGGTTAGCAGGTTACTATCAGAAGTTTGTTTCGGACTTCTCTAAAGTTTTTGCTCCATTGACAGCTTTGACTAGGAAGAACCAGGTCTTCCTATGAAGCGAGCAATGCCAGAAGGCTTTTGACTACCTGAAGGAGAAGTTGGTCAATGCTCCCGTACTCAGGTTTCCAGAAGAAGGGTTGTTGTATTAGGTGTTTTTTGATGCTTCTGGCCTTGGTCTGGGGTGAGTGCTGATGTAGAAAAAGGGAGTGATCTATTATGGGTCTTGGCAGTTACACCTTCATGAGCGTAACTATGACACCCATGACCTAGAGCTTGCAGCAGTATTGTTCGCACTGAAGTTGTGAAGACATTACCTCTTTGGGAAGCATTTTTTGGTATTATGAGATCACAAGAGCCTACGTTATATCTTCTCCCAGTGTGACCTGAACCTGCGGCAGAGAAGATGGGTCGAGTTTCTCCAAGACTATGACTTTGAGATCTCTTACACTGAAGGTATGGGAAACGTTGTGGAAGATTCTCTGAGCAGGAAGTCTCATCAGGAAGTAGTTTGAGAATCCACTGATGCTTGGAAGGTTATGGGAGAGTTGGTTGCCTTGCACATGGATGCCAGGGTAGAAGGTTTTAGAGGCTGTTTGTTTCAGATGATGGTGCAGTCCTCCTTGTTGCAGCAGGTGGAAGAGTATCAGTGGGGGGACTCCGAGGTGGAATTGATGCGGGATAATGTCGATTAGGGGAACGCTCCAGAAGGATGGTCAGAGGAATGCCGACATCGGATGATTTTCTATGGAAGGTTGTTTGTTCTGGAGGCGATGCGTGAGGGAGTTCTCCGTGAGTTCCATAGCTCAGCCTTGGCGGTACATCCAAGAGTTTCAAAAATGTACCAAGGCCTGAGAGAACAGTTTTCGTGGCCTAGGGTGAAACGGGTAGTGGAAAAGTTTGTGGCTAAATGCCCAATGTGTCAGCAAGTGAAGGCTTAATACCGTGTTCCCAGTGGTTTTCTTCATCCTTTAGATGTCCCCGAGTGGAAGTGGGATGACATCTCAATGGAATTCATCACAGGACTACCCAGAGCTCAGGGGGGTTATGATGCTATCTGGGTAGTGGTGGATCGACTAACGAAATCGGATCACTTCTTAGCAATTAAGGAGTCGGGCCGAGTGAGTACCTTAGCACAGAAGTACATAGATGAGGTTGTGCGGTTGCATGGAGTCCTGAATACTATTGTCTCAGATCAGGATACTCGGGTTACCTCACGATTCTGGAGGGGGTTACAACATGCTTTTGGAACCCAGCTACGCATTAGCACATATTTCCACCCCTAGACCGACGGGAAGATAGAGCAGACTATCCAGACGTTGGAGGACATGCTGTGAGCATGCATTCTGGATTTCGGAAGATCATGGGTACGAAACATGCCTTTAGTAGAGTTCGCCTACAACAACAGCTTCCACTCTACTATTGGCATGGCACCGTCTATGGCCTTGTATGTAAGACCATGTCGTTCACCCATTTGCTGGGAAGAGTTTGGTGAGACAAGTGCTCTTGTGCCAGAGGTAGTGCAGAGCACCACAAAGAAAGTCCAACTTGTATGTGAGAGGATGAAAGTGGCTCAGGACAAACAGAAGTCTTATACTGATGTTCGGAGGAGGCCCTTGGAGTTTGAGGTGGGAGATCATGTGTTCTTGAAGGTTTCCCATCAACGGGGGCAGTGGAGGTTTGGGAATGGGAGCAAGATCTCACATAGGTTCATCGCACCTTTTGAGGTGCTGATGCGAGTCGGCGAGGTGGCATATCAGCTGGCCCTGCCACCTCAGTTGGAGAAGGTTCATGACTTCTTCCACGTCTCCCAGCTTCGTCGGTACTTACACGACGACTCCCACGTTATCGACTGGGGAGATTTAGATATGGGAGACGATGCGACCTTTGTGGAACGAACAGTCAAGATCGAGGAAAGTAAAGAGAAGGTTCTCCGTGGATGAACCATTTTGTTGGTTCGTGTGGTGTGGAGGCATGGCGGCCTCGAGGAGAGCACTTGGGAGTGGGAGACCCAGATGCACGCTCAGTACCCCGAGATGTTTTGACATATATTTTACCTTTTTCTTATGAGCATTGTGTTGGTGTTATACTATGTACCTTTTATATTTATGGAATGCTTGGCCTGTCGGTTTTGAGACCTTTTGTTTCCTTGTTCCATGGTAATGTGTAACATGTACGGATGTGTGGGAAAGGGAAAAACCTGACCCTTAATCGAGACTCATTAATGTGGATGCAATTGAACCCGTGCAGGTGATTCAGTGCCGCATTAAGCGGATAATATCTCGACATAGGAGAAGGAATTCCTAACACATATGATTAGGGTTGTTGGTTGGGTTCCAGTTATAACGAGACCCTTAGAGGTATCCTGTTGGGTTTCCAATAGGTTGGTTTTTGAATTCTCGGGGACGAGAATGTTTTAAGAGGTATCTGATGTAATGACACGGACCTCTCCGGCCCATTCCTTTGTCAAAAAGGTCACAAAGTGTTCTGGATGGTAAAATGGACTTTTCCCACACATTCCAGAATTTTGAAACTACATGCCGTGTAGTTTGAGTACACGTCGTGTACCCCCCTTTCCGGGTATACCTCGTGTCACAGACCGTGTCCTCACCATGTGAAGTAAATGAGTACACTCTGTGTAGTGTAACTACATGCCATGTACCACCCTGCCGAGTATACCCTGTGTTGAAGGTCGTGTCCTTGCTGTGTGGAATAATGGGTGCACGCTGTGTGTCCAGTACTACACGCGTTTTAGTCCTTCCCCGCGTACGCGTTATCAGTCAACGGCTGTGTACCGTGTTGGATATGTGTCCTTGCTGTATTCAATAAATGAGTACACGCCATGTGTCTAAACTACACTATGTGTAGTCTTCCCCCGCATATGCATTACCCTCAATCCGACTGTTGACCAGTCAACGGCCGCGGAGCCGTGTTGGAAGCCGCGTGGAGGCCGTGTGAAAGAACCGAGTACACGCCGTGTACCATAAAGTACACATTGTGTACTTTTTCTATTATCACCTATAAAAGGAGGGGTACCCACCTCCTTTTCAACTAACTTCTCTCCTCCCCATACCTCTGAGCAGAGCTCTCCCAAGAGACTCAAAGGCTCCTTTTCTTCCATAACTTCTTCGTCCGAGCTCCGATTTTTGATCTGTCAGCGGCCACGGGATCATAACGAAGAGCCGGAACATCCGAGCTGGGATCCGTTATCTTTCCTTCATCATTTCCTTTACGACTTCCACCCGAGGTGGTTTTTCTGGGTCCTGGCAGAAGAGACGGACGCCGACGAACGTCTTCTAAGGTTGATCCGAGGAGCGTTGCGATCGAAACCTGTTGAAGTAGGGATCTTACCTTTGTCTCTATAATTTTTTCATCTTGCGAGGTGGGTATCCGTTTTGTTTTCCTGAGAAATATTTGATCCATTAAATAAAGATAATAATTGGTAAAATGAGGGGGATGGGAAGTTTGTGAATGTAGTAACATTATTTATATTCTGTGATAATTATGTAGTCAATTTATGAGCTTCTACCTATTGAAAATCACGGTCGTTGAGGGCCTTTACATACTCAATTAAATGTTTCCCTCTCCCTCTGGATTTTCTTATGGATGGAAAAATTGTGGAATGTGGAAATTGGTTAACCATGTAAAGTTTGCTGTTTAAAATCTGGAACCCTTGTGTGATCACCCTGGTTGAACAAAATGGAATAATGAACACGTGGGTGTTGTCTTGGATACATGGCATGTGATGGGGGTGTTTTGTGGGTTGTTGTGGATAGGGTGAGTAGTGGGGCTGCAGTTGTCTTGCTTGTGGGTTGGTGTAAATGCTATGTTGATGATGGGCAGTGAGGCTGAGATAAGTGGTATTAAAGGGATAATGATGTACGGGTTTCGGTGCGGTTGTGGTTATGGTGGTTGGCAGCGGGGCTGTGGGGATGGTTTTAATGTGAATGGACTATGGGGTTTGAATGATAAATAAAATGTGAAAGAGTTAATGAATGGTGGGGCTTGGTAACGGAACAGAATTAATAATCAATGGGGTTGGTTGGATAATAAGATGGACTGGGTTGTGTTGTTTGTGTTTTCCTAACATGATTTGTGGATGGCAGGGATATGTTTTCTGAACGATTGATGTGGTTGGTTGTGGATAGTTTCCCAGTAGTTAAGGAACTAAATAAACTACTTTTACTGAAACATGAAATCCTAAATGGGGTTGGGGTTGTTTGTTGTATTCATGCTTTGTAGTAGCAGTGCCGAGGCACATGCTCAGTTTCTCTGTTCAGAATCCATAGGTTGGGCTGTGTGGTTGGTATATATATATATATATATATCTTTATCTTTTTTGTTTTATCACACCCCATCCATGTTGAGCACTTAGCACCGAACACTCCCATTTCATGGGAGAGGGTGTTTTTTCATTAGTTACTAGCTCCTTCCTGCTCCTTCTCCCCTAGGATGTGATGGCTTTAGGGAACCTTACACTTAAGACTCTTCGGGTAGGTTTCGATTAGGATGGATTTAGCCCAAGACTCTTCGGGAAGGTTCTACTATTTACCAAGAATCTTCGAGATGAGGCCCAGGTGTGTGTAGGCGGGATATGTGGTTGTGAGGCCCAGGTGTGTGTGGGCGAGATACGTGGTTCTAAGGCCCAGGTGTGTGCGGGTGGGATACATGGTGGTGAGGCCTAGGTGTGTGAGAGCAGGGAGAGTGTGGCACCGTCAGAACGTTTTCCGTTAGGAAGAGAAGCTAACTAAAGGGAAACGGTGCGGGGTACCCAATGCTCTTGTTCTTATATACTACTACCTATTGTGATTGTGTTTTTGGTGAGTGTGGCTGGTGAGGTTGGGTGGATAGAATTCCTTGCTAGGTTTCTTTTGTTGTTCTAACGAGACATTAGGATGTCTCCCCACTTGTGAACGAGAGCTTTAGGTTCCCCTGTTGATTATACTTCTATTCTCACCCTGCGTTTACTTTCAAGTTTCCAGGAGGACTACCAGGGTCGTGCGGGACCCTACTAGTCGGACAGTTGGAGTTGTTGCAGTTGTTGTACACTGGTTTCTTTTGGTATTGTACTTTGAGATTTCATGTACTTGAACCTTGTTATAAAATTGTTTAAACATGCATGTGGGCTTGGTTTGGGTTTATTTTTATATAGTTGTTATTTTCCTTTTTGGTGGTTGACTTGTCCTATTTCCTGATCCTAAATAATAATAAAAGGGTAATGCCTCCCATATTTCTGAAAACTCATACCCTTGGTGCTAGTTGTCACCTCGGGGCCTACTAGAGGCAGGAATCAGGGGTCATTATCTCCCTTTCACCATTGCCAGCTCAGTAGGGGCATCTTTGGTGGGAGGGGGTCTTGACATATGTATTCCATGAAGAAATCTCAGGCCTTCCACATGATTGGGAGATTGAGTTCTCAATTGAACTTATTCCTATATCTCTCCCTTTATCAAAGAACCATTATAAAATGGCTGTTTTTTATCGGAATGAACTTATTATGTTGTTTTAGGAGAATCTAGATAATGTTTTTAAACACCTGAGTGCTTCATAATGGGGTGCACCGGTGTTTTTTGATAAGAAGAAGGATGAATCAATGCACATTACTGTTGATTATTGGGAGCTCAATAAAATAATGACAACGAACAATTATCCCCTCCATATATATATGATAGGTTCTATCATTTATGTGGGTGTAGTTTTCCCTCTAAACTGGACGATCAGTTAGGATATCATCAATTAATGGTGAGAAAGGAAGATATTCCCAAGACTACAACTAGAAAAGGCATGGAAACTATATGTTCATAGTTATTCACTTTGGACACACCAATACTCCATCAATTTTATTTCATTTAATGAACACATTTTTTAGATATTACCACAAAAAATATCATATTCTTTATATATAAAATTTTGATATACTCCAAGTGAAAGGGGGAAGATGAGGAGAATTTGAATACTGTGTTGCATGAATTTACAAAGGGAGAAACTCAATGAATATTATAGTAAATGTGAGTTATGGATGGTGAAAGTATCATTCATGTGGCATGTCAATAGTTGAAAAGGGATATTTATGGACACTTACAATTCAAACAAAATAAAAGAGTGGCCCAGGACCCCATCTTTAAAATATATTCATAGTCTCAATTTTGTGCAGGGTATTACCGAGAATTTGTGATGAAAATATCATGATTGTAAACCCCAAGTACAATGTTGACCTGGAAGGGATTGATGTTTTTGAAAAATAAAAAATTCAAAGAAATCATTAAGGATCTCAAAAAGAGTATTATAAATGCATCAATAATCATGCTCTCAACAAGTGGTTAACTCTTTTTGGTATAAAAAGATTCATTAAATAATGGAATAGGTAGTGTTCTGGTGTAGATTGGTAAAGGGATATCTTATTCCTAAAGGTAGTTGAAAATTAATGAACAAAACAATCCTTGGCAGGATCTGGAGTTTGCGTCTATAATCATCACACTTAAAATCTCGCATAATTATCACTATGGGGAGAAGGGTGAGAAATATACTAATACAACTAGTCTCAAATCTATATTCACATAGAAGGGTCTTAACATGTGCCCGCAAATATGGTTAGATCTCTTAAAGGATTATGACTACAAAATCCACTACCATTTTGGAAAGGAAAATAAGGATGAAGATGATCTAAGTAGAAAAGATAATGAATCTTTATCAATGATGATAATCTAGATGTATATAATATTCATTGACATACAATTGTTGGATATGGGAATAATTATTGTAGGAAAATCATCAATCATTTCTCAAATTATTTCTCAACCATCCCTTACGGATAAAATACAGAACACCCAGAGAATTGATGTGGAAATTTATGAAATATTTTGAATCTATCATGAATATGAATACCACAAAATTCAATATCGATGAGGTTGGAGTCATTAGACTTGTGTCATGAAAATGTACTACATAAAATCTAGACATAAAGAATGACCTTATATATGATTCCCATAGCTCAACCATTTCTATTCACCCACGGAGCAAAATGATTTTTCAAGATATCTGTGATAACAATTGGTGGGACAATATTTATAAGGATATTCTTGAATATAATCCAACTTCCCTATTTGAATAAAATACAATGATTATTGTCTAACGAATAAATGGTTCATACAACCATTACCCATACCCACATAGAAATGGGAAAACATCATAGTTGATTATGACACTAGAATTCTAAAAACATCCAAAGGGGAAAATGTTACATGGGTTATTGTAGATCATCTTACAAAGATAGATCACTTTATAATAGTTACATAGAACTTATCACATCAGAAACTTTCTTGGATATAAATCAATGAACTGGTAAGGGTTTATGGAGTACCAATATTGGTTATTATTGATCGATATCTGATATATAACTCAAAGATATAAATAACTATCCAAATTGATATAAGCAATGAGCTGAACTTTAGTACAACCTATCATACTCAAAATAATGTCTAATATGAGTGTTCTATTCATACACTAGAATACATGTTGAGAGTATTATCTATGTATTTAAGGAGAATGGGACCAATGTATACCTCTGGTTGAGTTCCTGTACAATAATACATTCCACTCCAAGATCCAAATGGATCTATATCAAGCCCTTTATGGGAAAAGGTGAAGAACACAAAAATTCTGGGATGATGTCAGTGAATGTAAGCTGTCGGGATGTTAAATGGGTTAATAAATGGTGGAGAAGGTGAAAATCATTCAGTAACACCTCATGGAATCCCCTAGTCAACTATATAGATTTGCATACAATAGTCGACGAGACCTAGATTTTAAGGTTGGAGACATGGTTTTAATCTTCATATATTCATGGATGATAATCACGAGATATGTAAAGAAAGAGATGTTATATACCATTTACATCGGCCCTTTCATGATCCATGATCATGTTAGAGATATGGCTGATCAACTTAAACATACAAAAATCATATCTCATGTACACGATGTATTCCATGTAATCCATCTTGAGTATTCATATACGAAATCCCTCCCATGTATGAAATTCTAATGTGGTACAATTGGAGAATGATCTCTCTTATGAGTGGTAGCCAGTGAAGAACTCACATCATAGATATAATGTTATACAAAACAAGACAACTCACCTGTTCGATGTAAATGGGCGGAACCATACCTAAGAAGAGGAAAATTTGGATTCCGAGAATGTGATGAAACAGAAGTAACCAAACCTTTTATAACAATTGTAGGTTAATTGAAATTTTGAGCATAAAATTTAATAAGGGGGATGAATGTAACAACCCAAAGTTTTATCAACTCTATTATATTTCTTATAATTATGTTATATAGTATAAATACCATTAAATCACATAACTATTAAAATATAAATGATATAAATGAATAAAAAATGAAATAAGAAGTACTTCTATAATTTAAGGATCTTATACAAAAGGAATGTTTTCATGGCCTTTGCAATAGTAACATGACCTTTATGAATAGTAATCCAAAAAATTGAAAAATAACCACACTAATGTATGTTTATATAAAATTTATCAATCATTATTGTGTAAATAAGATATAATTATAAAAATAAATAAGGAAATAAATATTTTAAAAATTATTAACTAAGTATTGTTATTCTTAAATATCATAAATATTTAATTACAATTTTAAGATGGATTTAATAATTTAAAATAAAAATTATTTTTAAAAAATTTATACATTAATTAATAATTTGTTGTATTATGATTTTATGATAATTTTTTGATAACTTAATTAATTTATCAAAGTATTATTAAAGAAATTATAAATTTAAAATATTTACTTCACAAAAAAATGATGATTTATATTAAAATTTAAATAACACATATATAGGAAATTATTATCAAAAAATGGAGTTCATTTTTGAAATCTAAAAACTGAAAAATCGATAGGGAGAATTCATTGTATTTTTCCAAATAGTACAATTCTTTTTGAATAGTAAAACATGATAATTTTATATAAAAGCTAAATACATGTATTATTGAGTGATAAAATTTTTATAGCTGATGTATGACTGAAAAGCTGAATTATCGTTCTTTGTGTTAATATTTTTTATGATAAATCTCAATCTATTCGTAGTCTGGAGAAAAATAAACAAATAATGATTAAAGGAATGAGTAATCACCCCCTATCCTCCACTATAAATTCCGCCCCTCCCTACCTCTTCTCTACACACATATCAATACTAGACACCATTTCAATTAATACTCAACCTATCATTGAAAAATAAATGCCCACATCCATGAGCTTTTGGTCATAAAAAAATACCCAAACCAATACCATGCAGAGGTTCTCAAGAATAAGGACTCAAGATGTAAAATCATGTTTTTTTTCTTCTATTTCTTTTGATGTTCTTTATTTTCTTTTCATCTCCTATCCTCACCTCATCCCAATGGAATGAATATTACATTATCATTAATATAATATAATTTTTTCATTTTGATGTAATAATCTTTCTTCAAACATCTTCCTCTCTATATTTAATGAAAACATCACCCATGAGGTGCTGATTTTCCACCATCATAGATGACATGATTTAATCATTCAATTACATTTTATAGGTTGGTCCTGATACCATTTTTATTTTTAACCATTTTATAATATATGTATTGTATATTATTTAATGTTCTCAAATCCTTTTTTACACATGATATTAATTTATAAAAAAATGGGTTCGTTGTGATCGAAAACTGCCAAAACAAAACCAAAATAACATCATTAACTATTTATCTAAGCATTCATCATAATTACAACAAAATGGATATAAAATACCAGTATATAATCCTTAAAATCATTAATAACCTATATGTTCAATTCTGGATAATTTCCCCAACATTATGTGACATTTTGTACATGTATACAAATGAGTTGATCCTGAATAGCAAGTTAACCAATCATCCTAAAAGATGAAATTGAACTTCTTAACCCATAAAAAAGCCATAAATGATCTTAATAAACATATAATAAATCACAAAAATGTATTAGGGGTTATGTACAAATTAATTAATGAATCTAAATTTATTTCATAGGATATTAAAATGTAATGATTGGATCCCTATATATCACCCTAATTTTATGGGTAATTTTTTATCTCATGATACATTTTGTGGAATGGTCTGGGGGGTTATCCTTGAATATATATCCCCGTGAAACACTCTTAGTGTTTATCCAGGACATTTTATCTTCTATGTGAAATGATCCATGAATCATGCTAATGTCATGTTTTTTGGGGAAGCCACATTATTATGAATCCTTGATCATATGATCATGTGTTATTATTTCTCCTATTTAATCATGTACCGTGCATTTTTATATTACAATTTTATTCCTTATGACCCATGTGCTAATATGTTTTTATATGTTTATTAAATATGTGGGTTTTTAGCTCATCCATTTGTTTATGTTATCCCCAGGTTATCATATTCATAGGTAGGGAATCAAGGGATGTTAGGATCTTGATATTAGGATTAAATAAAAGATTATCATATTTTGGTGTCATTATTTTTAGTTATTTATCTTATCTCCTAGACACAAGACTTTATGATATTTGTATTTTTATTTGATGTTTAATTATTCTTAAAATCAAGTATTGTCGTTTCTAAAGGCTATTTTCCCTATATACATAATCACGGATAAAGGATTTAGCGGGGATTAAAACCCCCGATAATCATAAATATAACCCCATTTAATTTTATAATTTTTTTAGTAATATAACATCAATTTTTAGACAGGTTTCTTCTAGATCTGGATTTTAACTAAAACCAAAATGGTTATATCTGAGTTCATCAATAAAAAATTAATATATAGCTATAAATGATATCTTAAATTCTCTATATTTCGCCAAAAAACACATTTATTCTTAACATACAAAAGATTTTTATTATAGTGTAATTTTATATTTTGTTGAAATAAAATATCTTTCTCAAATGTTATTGAAATTGTACTCTAATAAAATATTTTATTATAATATCCATTGAATATTCTAGTGAATTTATTAATAATTAAAATTATTTTTATCATAATGTCCTTTTATAATTATATATTAAGATAATAAGTTCAAAACTCATGAAAAAAAATCCCATATATTACAATGTTTATACTTCTAATCAGTATCAATTTTTCAACAATAATAAACATTTTAAATGAATTCTATTTTCTCTGATTGAAAAATCCTTAATTATTTAATCATAAATAATGATTCTTTATTAAAAATCCTTAAACCTTTTGAAAATAATTTTCAATCACGTGGTGATTATATAATATTCAATATTGGATATTTAAAGAGTTAAATAAATCACGTCTCTATGAATAATTATTGGAAATTTAATATTTTTAAGTAAATATAGACCTCAAAAATTAAATTATTTTAAATGAAAAAATTATCCCTTATTGAGAAAAAAATCATATAGTATTCTGATAAATTCATTTATCAATGAATGAATTTCATAAACATTTTCCTTAAATCCATTAAAACTCAAAATAAAATTATAAAATATTTATACTTTTCCAACATAGGATGTTTTATATACATTACTTTTGAATGTGAAATCATAATATTTTCATAAAACCCATAGAATAAATAGATAAATAATATATCACCATTGTTTCCAAGTTATTGTCACTTTATATATGTCTTTAAAGTATTTATAATGACCGAGTTATGTTCTTTAGGTTCATTAATGGTTTGGAATGCTTTGGATGCTTTTATATATGTGAAAGGATTGAGCGCGGTTAATAAAAATGGTGCATAAAATCTAGGATGTAGTGTGGGTTATTTAATGAGGGATATTAGACCCACACAGTTTTCCCAAAATTGGTAAAAATGTGTATATCTCTAAGAGAAATAATTCAGAGTTGGATAGAGGAATAAGACATAGTGGTGCATAGTATTTCTAATAATATGAGTTAATAGTTTGAGTGGTCAGATTAAGGTAATAAAATCCCCATGGTTGGAGCATAGTCTACAAATCCATGCAATAAAATTGTTTGGTGTATAGTTTATATCGGGATTTTATGGATATAATTTGACTAATTTCATGGAAAAAAATTTGATTTTCCAATTCATCCAAAATATAAAATTCCATACATCCCAAGGATTTAGGGGAATTTCTATTTAATCTTGGAAAATGTTTTAGGAAATTCAATGCCTTGGGGAGATCCAAATTATATGGTTTGTCTATGTTCCTGTTTGTTCTTCTTCAATAAATTCTACTTTTCTTCCAAAGAATCATAGATCATATCTGTTGGGTATTGGTCCATGTTATTTGATGGATTTATATGAGATATTGATGAATCCTTGTTGGATCACTATAACGAAAGCTAGTTCATTATCCGATACATGTAAGTGTTCTACTATTCTTTGTTTTTTCCAATGTTCATTGGGTAGGTGGATACAAACTATACTCCACATAATTATAAATTTAATGATTTTATTTGAATAATTTTTAATCTTTTAATTATTGTGAAAACATCATGTGATTATTAATGTAAAAATATTAAGTGATTATTTTGAGAAATTGTTGAAATTAGATTATTTCTTAAAAAATAATCAATAATTATAATTTTAAAATGTTGATTTTATAAATATGGATTTGATTTGATACAAGGAAAATAGTTATGAATTTTTTTAAAAATATAAACATTTTATGTAATTTCTGTGGCATGGATTTTTCAAATATATGATTTTTAGGGGTTCATTTACATTAGGAGTGACCCTATAGAATGGGTGTGTGGAATTTGGAGACTTATTATTAATGGTTCCCTGATGATGACTTGGTAGACTTTTGTGAGTCAGCTGAAGAGTTTTTGAACTATCACCTATATATGAATGTTTGGATGTGTCGTTTCATTCATGTTGTGAATCATGGAATAGTTATTCTATATGGAATAAGTATTTTTTAATGTCACGCTTTATTTCTATCCATAAATAAATATATTTTATTTTATATTAACTATCTGAATGTTTCTTTTACATTTTTAATTTGTTTTATAAAAAATAGAGATAACATGTATTTTTTCATAGTTTCATGAGTTAAGAAGTCATTGTTTTTATCATTGATTCCTTTGGTTATGTCATATGGTATTCACTTGTACTGTGATATGGTTGATTGATTGCTTATGTTCTAGGATTAATTAGTTTATTCTTGCATAATATTGAGGTTGATTGATTATATTATTTTGTATTTCTTGTTTTTATTTCAAGGGTAAAATGATCAAAAAAATGATCTTTTTGTCGATGGAATTTATTTACATAAATTGATGTCTTTAGGATGCCAAGTGAGGCCTGTAAAACCCTCCACCTCTTCACTAGAAAATGGGTGATGGGTTGGAAGTCAAAAATGGAATATATTTGTTCAATACATGGGTATCATTCTTTATCATTCCTATTGTTGGAAATTGAATAGGGCCTCATAAGTGAAATTATCTCATGGTATTGTAGAAATATGTATTGTTTAATAAATTTATATCTATAGAATGAAAAATAACAGCTAACTTATTTAAATAGAACCTTATATTAACCATGAATTTGAAGAAATTAGTTTTTTAGGACCCTTCTAAGTGAGATTTCACCCTATCTTCATGGGTCGACCTGATGAGAATTTCATGACATGAATTGATAATAATAATTCCAATTAAAAATATAACTTTCATTATTGACTTATTTATTCTTAGAAATTGTACATAGAATTTTTTTTGGAAATCAAGTACAATGGTATCAAATGGTTATACATTAAAATGGATTTAAAGATTTATTCTAAAACGGGTTTGAAATGATTGTTTTTGATATAATTTATTTTGGATAATATTGAAATGGTAATTATAAATAGCTAAGATATAAGTTGATATAGTGTGATACTTAAGAGGGTTTCTATTGGTTATCATGAATAAAGATGGTTAGGAATTTCCAAAACCACATGGAATAGGATTCTAAAAATGTGGTTGCTCTTGAGAAACAGTTCCTCCAATAGTTCGTCTAATGTATTGTCCAAAATTATCATTTTGTGGATAGATGGAATTGAAAGTATGAACCCTAAAATGGTGATCATTATTTCAGTTATTGAAATATAATCCGCAAAATTATTCACTTGATTCGGATCTTGAAAATAATGAATTTTGGTTGAATAGAATGAAAAAAATCATCGATGTCTATGGCACACCAAGTACGTTGAAAATAATGTTTGGAATGAATATGTTTGAGGATCTAACATGACAGTGGTTGGATTTTGATGTTCGACCTAATTTGATCCAAGACACGACCTGGGTGGATTTTGAGGAATTTTTCACCAAAAAAATCCATCCACATCTGTTCCGAATTGGTAGAACAATATGTTTCAATTGTTTGAATCATTAGAATCTATAAATAATTGGGTAATCATTTTAATTCATGAATTTATTCCACTTTTCAGTAGATATTATGGAATGTTCATCCTTGACGGAATTAATTTATTTAGTCAATGTTGAAATAATAAATTAGATCAAATATTTGTTTCTATATATTACGTATTATATGGAATTGGTTAACAGAACGAAAGTTAGAGAAAGATCTATATATGGAAACACAGTCAATGGAAGTTTGTTTATTACTATGTCAACATATAGTGGATCAAATGCAAGATAACAATGTACGAGGGAAACCTATTGTTAAGTTGGGGTTATATTCTAGAATTAGGGAATTGGATCCGTGAAATTTAATACAAAACCAATTAGTATCCCCGGATGTTTTTAGTTCTTTTCAATTAACAAATTGTAGTGACATTGTATGCCACCAACTTTAGAATTTCAAAATTTCAACTATGTGTGGCATCATTAGATATATTTTCGCAGTACACCATTGTTGTTTTAGAGGCATATTCTTTATTCTGAGGAATTTTATTCTTCTAAAGGATGATTTTATACGAATATATCTCATTGGTAGAGCAGATAAAGACAAGATGATTCTAGAAACCCTGATTCACCCCATCCTATGAAATCTATAATAGTTAAAAAGAGATTATTTTACAGAGTAATAAATAGTATGTAAAGTGCCAAATGATCCTGTATGATCAATCCGGACACTCAATGGTGAGAGGCCGGATTCTCATGAATTCTTCCTTTATGAAATAATGGTTTGATATGGTTGTGTCAGATACCTTTATTTCTTATATTTTTTTACCGTATTTGATGACATTTCTAGACGAGCCCTAATGTTTTGAATATCTATGTACACTTGGTACAATGAGATTTTTGAGCCTTGAAATGTGTAATATTCCTAATAGAAATAAATGGTAATGAGTTGGAATGGGATTTTACATTGATATATATGGATTTCTATGACATGATCTTCAAAAGGTGTTGGATAATGATCATTGAGGACCATATTGATTTTTATGCAATGATAGTGACATTGAAATAATATGATATCTATATAAATCCCTATAAAGTATATTAGGAAGATGATTCATGGAGAGTAGGAAGCTTGGTAATAGTGGTTAAAAAATCTTCTACCCGTGGAAAATTGATTCGTAGGCATCGATAGATGAAATATGGAATAGATATTTTCTAACTAATGTGATCTAGTTTCTTGATTATTTTCATGTCATTTTCTGAGGGTTTCTATCCAAAATAAATGGTGAGTTTACAATTGATCTCTAATCATAGAACAGTCCAACATCCCTTCCCTCTCATTTGATGGAATCCCCATAATTGATAAAATGAATGTATTTGTTGCAGGAATTGGAATGTTAAGGATTCATCGAATTGAATGTCTCTATGGGAAACACCAATTCTTCTTAAGTTGAAGGATTATGAAACTCATTGTAATTTTATAGTGTTCATAATCATAACCATGTTATGACAATGAATGATATATTATTAAATTAATTGATGATATGTTCAATCAATATAGGGGTGAATGTTGGGTTACCCAAATTGAATTTCTTTCAGGATATCACTAAAAAGGGTTTCATAAAGACGTTATTATAAGTAATTTTATCATAAAAACATATGGACATTGGTATTTAATTTTCATTACTTTTTGTCTTATCAATACACCAGTCATAATTATGGGAATGTTGAGTTAGATATTTGAAGTGTATATATATTTCATTATGGTGATTTTTAGGATGACATATTAGTTTATTCTAAGAAAAAGGCGGATCCTAAAAAACCCTTTGATACAATGTTGATTATATTAAAGGAGACGAATATACATTAAAGGTTATTAATTTGTGATTTTTGAATACAAGTGTTTCGTTTCCATATAAATATAAATTATGAAAAATTAATTTTTGTATACTCTAAAAATATAGAAGATTTTATATATTAGAAACCATAGAAGAGTATCTTTGAGATTCATTGTTTTTTATGGATTAGTGTGATAATTC
Organism: Viscum album; assembly: GCA_963277665.1. Taxonomy (NCBI): domain Eukaryota; kingdom Viridiplantae; phylum Streptophyta; class Magnoliopsida; order Santalales; family Viscaceae; genus Viscum; species Viscum album. The sequence goes on along the minus strand of OY728122.1, from coordinate 261,405,970 downwards.
AGACCTATTTTAGGTGATTTTGAACATTTATTATCACTGTTGACATCTATGAATAGGATTGGTTATCCATTCCAATCGAATAAGGAATGCCAGAAATCCTTTCATGGTAAAAATTTCAAACCTACATCTCCACATATCTGTACATTTTCATAGTCTATAACGGTCTATGTAGTCTATTTTGATGCATTGATATGTCGGTTGCAATGTTCTATAATGATGGGAGATAATGTTGTTTCAAATGGTTCACATGATTTACAATTTCATGAGAATAAATACCTGGCAAATGATTTGAAAATTTATAATGTTCTAGAAGCATTGAAAACATGGGATAATTATCAATTATGTGATAAATTCATGGTTTTTATAGATCATATGAGATTGAAACAAAGTTTAGCAAATAGATTTGAACCTGGGTCATTGATGATTGATGGAATAAAATCCATTTTTTCACATATAACTAATTTATATAGTGGGTAAATGGAATTTTGTGGTGGATTCATTAAGCAATAAGTTTTATAATCATTTTAAATAATAATCTTATAATTTGTGGTAGTTGATGTCGGTTATAGTAGATATGTACCGGGATTTTAACTTCTAGGGTTACGTTGCATTTTTCTTACCAATTTCATTTGTTCTTAATATGTAACAATGATGTGAACGAGGATTAGATATATTTTCCTGAAATTTTAAAAATGTTTTAAAAAATCAATTAATGGGAGACCATTGGGGGATGTATATTGAAAGGGTGTTCAGTATTGAGGTTAATAGATCAGATCATTGTATAATTGGTTTATCAGGAACTACTTATAAATTCATTCCACAATCCAATATGGGTTGTTAATCCATGAATTCAAATGACATATATAATTGTGAAACCAAATTTTTTGTTGGTTGGCATGAAAATGGATTTGGAAATTTTTGTTTTGGGATGCCTCACAAGCTAAAAAGTCAAGGATGAATATCAACAATCAGTGGGAATGTTTCATCCATTACCAATTCCCATGAGTAAATCTGTGTTGATAGTCAGTGATTTTCTATAATTTTTTCCAAGAACGGTTAGGAAACAAGATTCTTAATGGGAAATTATGGATCTTTGTATGAAATTATCTCATTTAATCCCTATCCCTGAATCTTATATAATAAAAATAATTTCTCAAAATCTATATGAAAGTATAATGTTTCAGGGCTAGCCTATCTCAATTTTATTTGATAGATTCCCCATGTTTATGTCAAATTTTTTTCAAATCCTTATATAAATACTTTCAGAATCAGTCGACTATGAAAATGGAGGATCTTCCCCAAATGAATGGACAATATGAATTGGAGATCAAAATTTTTTCAAACATTATATGGGATTTTTTGAATTATTTTTGTGTATGTTGAGGGGAGCACATATTCCTAGTGTACTTCATGTAAAAAAATTGTTGTTCAATCTAAATATATATGAATCATTTAAAATAATTGCTTGGTTATCGTTTTCATTTTACACATTGTTGGTTGTAAACATGTGAGGCGTCACTGGTTGGACCAAGCCTAGTAAAAGTGGAAAAGAAAAAGACTCTATTTACTAGAGTGAGAGGATGATGATGGATCGTAGTCATCAAAACCGGTATGATTCATATCATCTCCAACCATTATTGTTTTGTGTAGTGAGGAATTGTTCTTGAGAATCTCTCCAAGGCTAGGAAATAATCATTTTGGTATGCATATTATGTTTTCTACTTGGTGAATATGTCTTTTTTAGATACTCAAATGAATTTGTGATGTTGAATGACAGATTGACTTTCTGCTCACGATTAGTTCTGTACATAATGTGTTTCATGTGTTGTAATTTATGATATACCAATCTTATCATTTCCATGTGATTTGATGTGATCATTTTTACCAAAAGTTGGATAATATATTGAATCAAGTTCTGGTATAGATTATGGAATGAAAATATAATGTATATAATAAAAAATTCATTGGCTTATTGTTGATTTCATCGAAACATTGTTGGATTATGGATGAAATGTTGGAGTATGAAAATTAAATGTTCTAGATGTGGTCCAAAATCACCATGGGAAGGTATATTTTTCATCCTTAAGGTTATATAATGACTAATTATGGGGATAATGTTTTATACAATATTATAGGTGTATGACTCTTGATTTATTTAATTTAAGTATATTAATGATCATGTTGTGTTTAGGGAGATCTTGAAGAGTTTTGGTAATATTTTTTTGTCTTTTCCGGAAGTTTACGGTTTGAGAGTGGTTAATATAGTCCATAAACCCCATACAATAATATATTGGGATTCTCAAAGGATGGATACTCATTATACTTGTTTGGGGCCTGGTTTTACAAATAATATGGATGTACAAGAGAAATGTTGTGTACCCTCCAATATGTAAAATAATTTTCTGTGCACTTTTTTCCTAATCATGTTAGATACCCACTTGAGGGGTTATATTATAGAAGTAATGTATGCATGATTTTTAAAAATTATTCTAAACCGTGTATCTGAAATGTGTGGCATACTATGGAAGATCCTAAATGTATGGATCTAAATTTAATTAAGTCTCATGTACCCTTATAATATACTATTATTTATAAGAAAATGTTTATTTTCACACAAATGGTTCCTAGGTGATCCCAATTGATATTGATGAATGTTTTGTGTGATTAAAAACCTTTTAGAGATCCACAATCATTGGTATGTCTCTATACAATATTTTTATTCTTCTATTAGTTCACATTCTATTTATTATTACATTATCATATCCAATGGAGATAAATATAGGATCATTGATGGGGTTTGATGATATCATGAAGAATACATTTTAGTATAGTGATGTAATGTTTCTTCTTGGTAAAATATATATAATTGTTGTTAAATTATTCATTTTCACCATCTATTGTGTGGTAGGTTGATTTTCTCTAAACAAATTGGGAATATAACCAAAATTAAATGACCAATATGGTGTTTATCATGAAATGATTATGAAACAATCTTATTATTATTTAGGGAAACCATTATAGAGATGTTTTTGAGAAATTATGGAAATTGTATTGTTTTGTGTAAAATCCCCTCTGGTGATAATTTTGAAATTACAATTTTAGAAATTTGGTTTTTATTTGTTACACAGAAAATGGTTGTAAAATTTTTTTAAATAAAAAAGGTTTTATATGAAATTGAATGGAATTGATCTTGGAATACATGGTTTAATGGTTTCGTTTTTATTTGAAGAGACCTCTATAGAATTTGTTTCCTCCATTAGGGAATATGGTCTTGGTTACCATCTGATTACATGGTAAAGTGTAATGGTACTTGTCAGGAGTACATAACTATAACCTTGGAATTCATATGTGTAAGTGTGGATTTTGGAAATAATGGATTAGGTATTCCATATGGAGTTGAAATTTTTTTTCATTAATTTTGTAATTACTTCTCCTGGAAAATTATTTTCTGATTGATAATAATTGTTTTAAAATTATTTACACTCTTTAAAATTTTTAATCTAAATGTACTAACAAGTACAGTCTAACTCAATTGAGTTTGGAGGAAATTGAGGAAATCCTACCATGGATGGACTCACCCCCGACATAGGAACTACAGGGTTTTTTTAGATGTCATCTGATGAGACATATATAATAGAAATGTATCATAGTTATTTAGTGTTGATTTATCATACCATGTTTGTAGATCATCACATCGGGGCATATAGTATGTTTGGTCTTTTAGGATGGATTTCTGTTGTGTCTTTTGGTTTTTTTCATTTATTCGCTTGGTTATAGGTAAGAACCCAATTCTTATTTTTAGGAATGGGTTTCTTCATTTCTATTTTCCTTATGTTTTTTTAGAAAATATGGAATGTCGTGAAAATCGTATTTTTTAGAAGTACACGCCGTGTACTTTATCCACATGTCATGTTATTTTGGCTATGCGGGATGAGTACACATGGCGTGTGGCTATGTCGGGGATAAAGGGTGTAGGAACCAAATATGTGCCGTGTAGTGGTCACTTACATGCCCTGTAGTCAGTCGGTATGAAAATAGTAAGGTGGTGGTTAGCTATGGGGCAGCACACGCCGTGTACTCATGAAGACACGCTGTGTAGTCATGTTGGCAGGTGAACAGTGTTGCGCTGGAGGGAAGCCGCCAGAGGAACTGTTTAAAAATGGGAAGTACATGTCGTGTAATTGGAAATACACACCGTGTACTTTGTTTTTTTCGCTTAAAATTGGCAGTAGCCTCCCCTGATCATAGGGAAGAATTAGAACCGGATGGGAGCTCGGGAGAGGACGGCCGAACCTTTGGAGATCCGCCGAGGGCACGCTGGGAATTCGTTTCTACCTCGGACGATCTCGTTGGGACTGAACGGGTAAGCCCTTCCATCTCCTTGGGTACTTATTACCAATTCTTCTCCTAACAGGAGTTATTTGGGTTTGAACGATTTATATTTTACCTCAAATATACGCCATATTTGGGCGTTTCTGGGATTGACGATCGTGTATAGTGCTCGTTGGTGTTAAAGGTAGGTGGCTTGGTGTTTTTTTTCCAACTGTCATGTGTTTAGTGTATTTTTGTGCCACGAACCAATGCTGGGGAGTCATGTGGATGAGGCCATAGCTATTTTTATGTACCTATAATTTAATATGTAATAAATTGTGATAATAAAATGCTATTTGGGATCATTCCATGGATCTAGGACCGCCCCAGCGGTGCTTTCCTCTTCTTAGACGTTTGGACAGGATACCTGAGGGTATGCCTTTAAAGTATTTATTGTATAATTTCCTTGAGAGGAATTGCTTATGAATGTTTTTTTACATGTTGGACAAGGCCCGGTTAACTGTTAGCCTGAGGATATTGTTGTGATTAGCCTGTGGGCACTGCACTATTTAGCCTGAGGGCAGTAGTTATTTCGGCCTGAGGGAAACTTCTTCCGTGCTTGAGGGTAGTTGATTTTGTGCCTATGGGTGACACTTCCTATGCCCAAGGGAAATATCTGTATTCATGTGGGAATATTATTCTGTTAGATACTATTTACATGAGGGTAGGGGTTTACGTGTATGAGGAAATTAGCTGTTTACTTAGAATATTCACTATGGTGATATTTAAAATTGACTGATTAAAAGGATATTAAAATGGAAATATAATTGGTTAAGTTAGTTACTTTTAGTACTGCTTAGTTTTATTTCTTTTTAATACTGCACCCTGTTGTTGCATGTTTTACACAATGTTGGGCATAGGCCTTTGGTGGGTGCCTACTGGGATTCATTTCTCACACCCTTTTTGGGTCATGTTTTTCGGACCAAACAGAGTACGTTGCTGTAGGTGTAGATAAGGGAAAGAGTCCCTATACAGGTGCTTGACTGCAGCTGAGGAGTATGGGAGCATGGGACCGAGCATAGGCCCACGATGCTGCAAGCTATTGTGTTTTGTTTTGCTGTACTATGTATTGCATTTTATTGTAGTGTAACTTGTTCTGGCTATTTTCTTAGCACTTGGGGAATGTGGAATCATTAATTATATACTGGTTGGTTATATCTACTGTAGTTTTTTGTTCCATTTATTTATGATTATTTTCTTCCGCTGTTGTTGTATGTTTTATTCTTTCCACTGCGCTACACTTTGACAAAGGAGGGCATTGTTTCCCCACTATCAGACCTGGTCCCTCGCTGCTAGTCGGCAGCCTCTGGCGTTTGGGTAAATGCACTGGAGGTCACGTGGAGAACCGGGTTCGGGGCACCCGTTGAGTGGCACCCGGAACTGGGATGTTACAAAGTGGTATCAGAGGGGTTCTTTTCATTGACATACTATTTGGAGCCTTAGTCAGGGATAGGAGGAGAAGGGTAGTTGGTAATTAGTTGTGCCCGAGCGTAGATAACCCATGTACATGGAAAAACCAATTTACCTTGTATGGCAAGTTTACTAATTTTGCAATTTACAGTTGATTTGTCTTCACTGTTGGGTGATGCACTTGTATTGTGCAGTTTATATTTTATCTATGGGTTAAATTTAGTTGCAACCCGATGAGATGAGGGCATGCCATCTCATGTATCATATAGGGACATGCTAGAAATCAGATTCCAGGCATAGTTCCATGCCATGTAGGTGCATTAGAAATTTTATGTTGTTGTGATAGTTGTTGTGCTAGTAAATCATGATGTTGTGATAACTGCTTGATAAAAACCTACTATGTGATAGGGTATTTTTTTAGGAGTCGGATAATATAAAGGATTCCAAACTTTGGTTTTTTGGGAGTATGGGCCCCCATTGACGGGAATTTGGTGGATCATTTCCTGTATATTTTGTTATAACATAGATGAGATGTCAAACTTTGATTCGTGGGGAGTATGGGTCCTCACAGATCGAAATTTGACACTTAGTTGTTGTTTTCCAGTATTCTCTAGGTTTCGGGGATGTTTCTGAGGAATACTATCCAGAAACCCAGTATAAATGCCGTGTATTACTATAATAACGTCGTTTAAGGACTTTTGTTCGGGAAGAAAAATGAACTTTTTGGTTACATGACGTGTACCCAATGTACACGCTGTGTAGTCTCATCCCATGTCACCAACCATGAAGGTGGAGACACGGGAAAGGGAAGAGCTTAGGGCGAACACGTCGTGTAGCTTCTGTACACGCCGTGTAGTCTCTTCCCATGTCACAAACCGTTTGGGCGATGACATGGGGTAGGGCAGGGCTTGGGTAAAACACGCCGTGTACTTGTTGTACATGCCGTGTAGTGTTGACCCAGAGTCCGGCCGTGTAACTAACAACACTGGTCGGTGAACTCTATTCTTGAACACACCATGTCAATGAAGGACACGTCGTTTAGTGTGACCTGGGGACTCAGCCATGCAACTAACAACATAGGTAGGTGTCACCTCTCCTTGAACAAGTCATGTACCTGTGGGACACGGTTTGTAATTTTGTCCGAGGACAAACCGTGTGGAGTTAGCCGAGTGGCGGTGAAACGAGGTGGTGAAAAGGCCATTTGCGGGTGTAACACGCCTTGTAGTAGCAAGCCGAGTAATCGGTCATGTCACAAGCGACACGGGAAGTTGGAAATAACATCATACACGTTGTTTGGATGATATACACACCGTGTAGTTTTGTTCAAGAGGGACTCATGTGGCTTAGCCGTGTCGAAGGACCCGGGCAGGGGAAGGGAAGTCAAGTACACATCGTGTAGTCATTATACACGCCGTGTAGTATTGTTTTGAAAATCTTGAAATTCCTTATTCCTCTTGTTCCATTTGTGGATTCTTCATTTTTAGTCCTGTTAATCGTGAATCTAAGGCTTGTTTTTGACGTTGTAGAGTCATGCTGCCTAGACGGCCGCACATTATTCGCCCGGAGAGCGGCAACGAGTATACTTTTGAGATGGAGGGCCATGGGCTACCAGTGGATCCTTTAGCAGAGCCAGATGCGGCTCTAGATATTATACCGGACACTGGCGTGAAGGCGAAGTTCCGTGAAGTCCTTCTGCAGTTCATGCAGACCTTTCAGGGAGCACTACAGGCTACCACATCTATGGCTGAGCTTACACGTATCTTTCTGCAGCAACATCCGCCTATGTTTTCAGAGGATGGCAGACCACAGGCTGTGGAGTCTTGGCTAAGATCGATGCAGACTATTTTCGAGCATCTTGAGACGCCTCCAGGGCGAAGGGTCATGCTCGCGACATATATGATGTGTGATTCTACAAAGAGGCGGTGAGACGTTACCACCTAGACAGAGAATCACCGGGACATGGAGTGGAAATATTTTCAAGCAGTCTTCTACGAATTCTTCTTCTCGGAGACACTGAGGGCAGATAGAGCTCAAGAGTTCATGAATCTACAGCAGGGCACTATGTTCCTCATGCACTATTCTGCCCGCTTAATAGAGCATTAGCATTTTTCACCCGTTCTGGTGGGCAACGAGACATTGAGAGTCATACGCTTCGAGGATGGTCTTTAGTATGACATCCGAGCACTGGTGAATGTTTTTTGGTTGCCAATTGTACATGCTATTGTGAACCAGGAAATGATTACAGAGAGGAACCTGTGGGAATCTAGTGGGGTGGGCCTGGGCGGTTCAACACCCGTTACTGGTACTATTTCTTCTGTAAAGAGGAAGATATAGATTGACTTCCCTTAGGGTGGTAGTACAATCTAGAAGAATACTTCTGGTGTCCATGTCATGTGCTACCAGTGTGTTAGAGAGGGGAACAAGAGTTCATAGTGTCCACGAGACCCAGTGGAGTGTCGAGCCTCCGACAAGATGGGCCATCTGCAGTGCTTTTATAGGGTGTTTCCACTAGTGGCTAGTGGGAGAGGTTTTGTGCACACTCCGCGTGCAAGATCAGGACCAGTAGATTCTTACCAGTCGGGGAACTAGAATACGAAAGGGTGTGCATGTATAGATGGTGGTCGTGACCGTGGTATCTAGACACGAGGATCTCAGAGGCAGCAAGGCGGGACAGTTCAGAGTAGCCAGGATGGGTCGTAGGGCCGCGGCACTGGGTAGGCATATACAGTGCAATAGACCTAACATGATCAGGATCCTGGACCTTCTACAGTCAGAGTTACTATTCAAGTAGCTTCTGTCTTGTCTTCAATACTTTTTGATATGGATGCTACGCATAGTTTTATATATGAACCCGTTGTGGAGAAACTTGGGCTCTATGTTTCTAATTCTTCTTATATCATGCCGCTAGACACTCTATTGGGGACTAGAACGGATAGTGTGCATCAGTGAAAGGAGTGGCCCTGTGAGGTTGGTGGGTGTCACTTCCTTTGGGACGTCTATGTCTTTGAGATGACCACTTATGACTTCATTCTTGGGATGTACTGGTTGGTTCCCTTTTGAGCCTTTGTATATTACTATCGTCACAGGGTGAGTTTCATGTCACTAGAGGGCAGAGAGTTTCTATACAAGGGAGAATGGGATGTTCAGGAGAGTCGAGCTGGACTAGAGCATCGTGGGTGAGGTGGTGTCACAGCATAGATTGCGAGTATATATCTGGATGATCAGGGGACTTGTCAAACCGATCTCCCTCCAGTTTTTGATCGTTTCAGGGATGTCTTCCTGGATGACTTTTCAAGACTACATCTAGAAAGAGAGGTGGATTTATATTTTGAGCTTGTGCCCGGAGCAGCACTGGTGTCCATTCTTCCTTATAGGATGGCTACGCTCGAGTTGCAGGAGCTCAAGAGGTAGTTTGAGGAGTTACATGCGAAGGTTTTTATCCAACCCAATACTTCTCCTTGGGGTTCTCATGTCCTTTTTGCGAAGAAGGCGGATGGTACCCTCAGATACTATGTGGATTATCAGAAGCTGAACCAGTTGATGGTTAAGAACCAATATCCCTTGCCATGGATTGATGATCTCTTTGATCAACTTCATGGAGCACGAGTGTTCTCGAAGATTAACATGTGATCAGGATATCATCAGCTGTGCATTAGACCATCTGATATACCTATCAAGGCTATCAGGAGGAGGTATTTTCTATACGAGTATACGGTTATGCCGTTCAGACTCATGAACGCGCCAACAATTTTCGTGGCTCTGATAAATCATGTGTTCCATCAGTATCTGGATTCTTTTTTTGTAGTATTCCTGGGCGAAATCTTGGTGTACTCTCACACTCAACAAGACCATGCCACCCATCTTGAGATCATATTGAGTACATTTAGAGAGGATCAGCTATATGCTATTCTCTCAAAGTGACACTTTTGGATGTATCAGATTCACTTCCTGGGTCATATTATCTCAGAGGCAGGAGTTTTAGTGGACGCAGAGATGGTGAGAGCAGTTATTTCTTAGGAGCAGCCTAAGAACATGTTGGAGATACAGAGTTTATTAGGGTTGGATGGTTACTATAGACGTTCCATCCAGGACTTCTCCCGCTTAGCAGCGCCATTGAAAGGGTTTGACTAAGAAGGGTGTGAAGTTTGTTTGGTCGGAAGCTTGCGAGGCATCCTTTCCGGATCTGAAAGTGATGTTGAGATCAACACTGATCATGATACTCCCAGAGTAGGGGAAGTGCAATACACTTTACTGTGATGCATCAGGTATTGGTCTAGGAGCTGTGTTGATGTAGGGCGATCGAGTTGTCGCGTATAGGTCTTGGCAGTTGAGGCCAAATGAGAGGAATTACCCGATGCATGGTCTCGAGTTGGCTGCAGTTGTTCATGTGTTACGCTATTGGAGGCATTATCTACTGGGAGAACGTTTTGTGGTTTTATCGGCCAAAAAAGCCATATGTATATATTTACTCAGAATGAATTGAATCTGAGGTAGCGAAGGTGGGTCTAATACCTACAGTCTTTTTATTTTTAGCATGCCTATACACCGGATAAAGGTAATGCAGTAGCTGATGCACTGAGCAGAAAGACTCAGGCACAAGCTGTGCAGAAGGCCAATTGTGAATGTGTAACAACCCGAGATTTTAAAAGATATATTATTTTTAATTTCTTTCATATCTTCTGTTGTATTCTACACCAGGATTATCTTGGGCTATACGCAACACCTTATTAGCTTGCATTATATGAAGCATTAATCTTGGATCGTGTTACACAAAATTTCAAGTTTGTTTGATAGTAGTTATTCTACGCAGCATTGAGTATATATTTATATATATTCAATGTATTAATGAAATATTTTAGTATTTTTTTATATGCAACAACAGATAAGTCATGCACCACACTCAGCCCTAACTTGGCTTTCATTACCCGCAATCGCGACCTTCCTCGATGGAGTTTGTTGTACGCAATACCGGGTTTTACTAAACAACAATATATTATTATAATATTATTATGAATTAGCTGTTATGAATTTTATTGACTAAATTTTTAATTTTATAACATTATTATTCATCTTACAAGTTTTCAATAACATGGTATAAGAACAAAATAAATTTTCGGGTAAAATTAGTATTTTAAAAAAAATGCAGTTTTGCCGCCTTTTGATGGCACACCAACATTAAATCTAGTTTTTGACATGTTTATAAGTTCAAATTCAAATAATAAACTTCTTATTTTCAATCAGGATATAAAAATTTACATTTGAAAATGTTTTGATACTTTTCTGATAACTTTCATATTTTAATGAATAGTAAAAACACACTATATTTTAATTAAAAACAACTTTATTTCATCATAATAATTTATAGGGATAAATTATAATAATTAATTGTTTTAAGTTATAAATAGAATATATTTTTACAATTTAATATATTTTATGTCATAAGTATTTACTTTACCTTGAATTCGTAGGTTAAATCAATTCAGTCTTTTGCAATGTTTTAAACAAAATCCCGTTTTCTTTCAACAACGGGATTAATTTTAATTAAATTTATGCAACATTTGTGTTTTAAATTTGGAAATATGGATTCCATATTTGTAATAAGTGGGTACAAATTATGTTAATAAGCTACTTTTTATTTTTGGGCATTATTAATAGTAACTACGGTAAATTTTATTTACCATAGTTAAAGGTAAATCGGGTAATTAAGGGTAAATATAAGATTATAAAATTACCATAAAACCTGCCAAAATTCCTTTCTATGACTGAAAGTCGACCAATATCACTTATGGGTCGGATTAGATTCAGTTAATGAACTTTTTTCCATGAAAATAATTTAATTATTTGTAAAACCAAAGAAAGTGACAACATGTCACTTTCTTAAATCTTATAAGTATAATAATTTTAGTTTAGAGATAAACTTCATGAAACATCGAACATGAATAGTATCCAGAAATCTAATACAATTATCTACATCATATAAATTTATTTATAATTTTTAGAGATTAAATAATTATCATTAATTATGACACAATAGTGATGTTGAAATTATTTTATTAATTAAAATATCAAATAAATAGTTTTAAAAATATTAAAATAAATATTATATGAACTATTTAATGTTCTCCACTAATTCTATAGATACATATGAATTTTTTTGAATCTATTAAAGCTTTTATTTTGAACATGTCTTTTGTATATATTTTATTTAAATTCAAATAAATGAATAGTGTCAAAATTGACACTATTGTTATTTTATAAAAATAACATTTTATAAAATTTTATAAAAATCAAAAAAATATTTAAAAATTATAAATTAAAATTTATATGGTCTGAAATGTCATAAAGTGTCATATTATGAAAAATTAATAACACATATGTAATTATTTAAAATAATTTAAAATTTAGAATATTATTACCACAAATAAAGTTAAATTGATATATAAGGATAAATCAAGTTGATAATGTTTAAAATAAATTCCTAACATGTATAAATTTTAGTTTTTGATTATATTAAAACCCTATATCATCGAATATTCTAATATGAGTCATTTTGGAAGTTTTTAATAGGGTTTGGGATTTTATATAAACTAATATTTCTTATATTTTCCAAGGTGCCTCTCTCCTCCCTTATAAAAGGGCACCTCCTCCCTCTCCTCCTCACACCAATATGAGCCTTCAAGATCGTCCATCCCCTGACCATTTCACTTCCCCACTTATCTAGAAACATCCTAGAGGTCCTGGTCTTCTTCAAAGACCAATTATAGTTCCCTAAGAGGAGGTCTCAAAGAGGCGCTTCAAAGAAAAGGTAATGTCCGTTACCGATTCATTCAACTTTATTTCTTCTTCTACTTCTTCTTCTTTAGTTGTTTCATTATGAAGTAATAACATCAATATCACTAATATTCTGACATGTTATTATAAATATGAATCAACCACATTTCACCTTCTATCCATCCTACGGAAAACGAAATCTCTGTGTGTGCGTACATACGGAATACCGTCTCCACGCCGTGGTGAAATCTGTTTTTCCACAAACACCTTAAATGGATGGGTATAATGGTGTAAAGAATAACTATATATGGTTATTATAACATCATACTGATTCTGATATATTATAATATCCACCCCAATTTTATTCAATAATTATGGGAACGATATCATCGCTCGGGCGTTCGTATGGATTACCGTCTCCACGACGCGATGATATTCATTCTCCATGTTAACCGTACATGAAGGATTATAAAGTTTATATAATGAATAATAATGAACTATATGACATAATAATGCTACTGGATTTATGTATATATATATTTTTTTCATCTATTTAGTTTCATTCAATTCATTAAGGAAACGAAAACAATGTTCATGCGTACGTACGACCTAGAATCTCCATGAATGGTGTATTTAATTCCTTTTATCGATCTATAATATATATGTATATGATGAATATATATTATATATAAATCATGTTTTACATTATGGAATTATGTAAATCAGGATATAAGTAATAATATCAATAACTAGAAGTCGAAACACATACGATAAATGAAATGATTTTACCCAAATGCTGCTTTATCATGGAATTTACAAAAGAACGGGTAATATAAAGTCATAATTGAAACATATATGATATCATAACATTGAATATGAGTATGTAATAAGTAAATGACATTATTTAAATCATCATACAGGAGGATCAGATCCATACGAAGCATATCAGACCTAAGGTAAGGGATAATTTTACAAATCTCATTTTTATCCGGGATTTCTTATTCGTAGGTATTTACTAGGGTTATTTCTATCATCCATGTACATGTTTTATAAAAGTGTATTCATGTATTTTTAAAGTCCTTTTAAATTATTTTTTAATTTTACCCGATGTTATGAAAGGAATCTTATTTTTTTACCATACGAGGTACTTTTTTACTTTTCTGACAAAAGTAAGAAGAAAAATGTTATTTTTAACTTATACGGTGTGAATGGATTTTTACGGTTTCATAAGGCCTCATTTCCATAAATATTCCTCTACAAGTTTGAATGATTATTTTCAAGAGAACCCTTTTATTTTAAAAGTGCATGATATTTATTGAAAAGAAAATGATTTTGAAGAAGAAATGATATTTTCCTCGAGAATTCATTTCAGGTGTTTTATCAAAACGATTTTCCATCTAAGATGACTTCATTTCATATGTGTATGTTTCAAGTATAATGTCTCTATGATTTACATGGTTTCAGATTTCATAGTATGAAATGATATCCATTTGTTTTATATGGATTATGTGATGATGAAATGATGATTATGAAACCGATTTTATTTATTAGGTGATTATGAATGATGTATGTTTATTTTGTGGCACAAGTAAGAATGATTTCATTATGAGATGGGTGGGACCTATATCTCCCTCCAATGCATTGGTTAAAGATTTATATCTCATGAGATAGACATGGCTGGAATGGTAAGTCAATCCGGTTCAGTGTTACAGGACTGAAACGAGGAGTGAACTCGATTCCAAAAGGGACTTTGTCCACTAAGATGGTCTTGGCAGCAACGCCTTGGATACTATGGGAATCATAACATGTGATGAATGGTTGCCACAATTACATGTTTTATTCCCATTATATTTTATCATGGTTGATGTTCCATTATGATATATGCCTTACGTATTTCCACGATTTATGTCTTTTCTCAAGATTTTAATGTTTAAATTTTATGTTCATGTTTTTGATTTCAAATGTTTATGGATTGTTTTATGTTCGCTATGTTTTCCCTTACTGAGAATTTGATCTCACCCTTTTTATGTTATATTTTCCCCAGGAAATAAATAAAGGTTTTAGGTAAGGAAACAAAAAGGTGAAGATCATTATGGGAGTTGTTGAAGATCTTTCAACATGATTAGAAGTTTATATTCCAGGTTTCCAAAGACACTAAACTATTAGGAACCTTGAGTTTTGGTTTTTTGGGTTATGTATTAAGTATTTGGAAAAAGTAATGTATTGACCATGTACGTCAAGCTTTGGGTATCTACAAGCGGCAGCTTATGGATTTGTTCTATGAGATGCATTTGGAGGTGCACGACAGTCAGGGACAGACCTATCTTTCATCTTTAGCTGTGACCTCTACCCTCTTGGATAGAGTGAGGATGAGAAAGCTATCTGATTCAGAAGGCATCATTCTACGAGAGAGATTGGCAAGTGAGGACCCTCCCCCATTGGTGGATGATAGGCGATGATGATGATCTGTGTTTCCATGTACTAGTATGGGTTCGAGGGGATATACGCGAGGAGCAGATGCTGGTGTTTCATGCTTCAGCATGGGCAGTTCATCCCGGGGTTTCCATGATATACCATGACTTGAGATGTCAGTACTGTTGGCCAGGTATAAAGAGAGATGTAGCTGGTTTTGTTACGTGGTGTTCCACCTGTCAGCAGGTGAAGGAAGAGAATTAGAGGCTAGATGGACTATTACAGCAATTACCCATTACATAGTGGAAATGGGATGATGTCACAATGGATTTAGTGTCTGGTTTTCCAAGGTCACCTCGAGGCAATGATGTCGTGTTGGTTGTTGTGGAAAAACTCACAAAGCTAGCTCAATTTTTTCCGATCAAGGAGACCTTCGGTGTTGATGATCTTGGGAAGTTGTATATCCAAGATATCATACGTCTTCATGGGGTCCCTTCTTCTATTGATTCAGATAGGGAATCCCATTTTACGTCTCGTTTCTAGCAGAGTTTTCAGAGGGCACTGGGTACACAGGTGCTTATGAGCACAACATACCACCCTCAGACCGATGGCCAGTCATAGCGTACGATACATGGGCTTGAGTACATGCTGCGAGCATGCATCCTAGAATTAGGGGGCTCTTGGGAGAAGCACATACCCCAAGTCGAATTTGAATACAATAACAGTTTTTAGGAAACTATTGAGATGGAAACTTAAGAGGCTTTATATGGTAGGTCATTCTGATCACCTTTGTGCTGGTTAGAGGCAGGTGGGGCAGCTTTACTAGGACCATGTCTCATGAAGGAGACTTTTGAGTAGGTCTAGTTGATTTAGAAGCGAATGGCTACTGCGCAGTCTCATCAGAAATCTTATGCTGATCGCCCAGAAGACCTTTGGAGTTCGTGGTCGGGGATCAGGTTTTTCTATGTCTTTCGCTGAGGCTGGGAAACAGGAGGATCAGGAGACATGGTAAACATTCACCGTGGAATGTGCGACCGTTTGAGATTATGGAGAGAGTCGGGCTGGTTGCCTACCGATTGCAGTTACCTCAGAGGTGCCGGTCCCTGCACGACATCTTCCATGTATCTCAGTTGTGCCACTATCATTCAGAACCATCACACTAGTTTCAGACATAGGAGGTTGAGCTTCAGATGGATGCATCCATTGAGGAGCATCTGATTCGCATCATTGATAGGAGCATGAAGGTTCTCTGAGGCCGACGTACATGCTCAGTGGCAGGAGTTATTCTCAACCTCATCTTCTTCACCCTTGGAAGGTTAATTCAGGGATGAATTT
This sequence comes from Viscum album, assembly GCA_963277665.1. Lineage (NCBI taxonomy): Eukaryota > Viridiplantae > Streptophyta > Magnoliopsida > Santalales > Viscaceae > Viscum > Viscum album. The sequence goes on along the minus strand of OY728122.1, from coordinate 261,389,671 downwards.
ATTTAAGTGGGGAAGTTTATAAGAACCCGGTTCTTATTTCGAGGTACGGGTTTCTTCCTTTCTCTTTTCCTTAAGTGTTATTGAGAAAATATGGAATGTGGGGAAAAAATCATAATTTTTAGAAGTACACGATGTGTTATTTTTCCACACATCGTGTACTTTTGGAAGTGTGGGATGAGTACACAGGGCCTGTGGCCATTCGACGATGAAGGGTGTAGGAACCAAATACACATCGTGTAGTGGTCCCTTGCACGCCGTTTAGTTAGTCAGTAGTCAAATAGTAATGCGGTTGCCAGCTGTGGGGAAGCACATGCTGTGTACTCGTGAAGACACGTCGTGATGTCATGTGGACAGGTGAACAGTGCCATGCTGGTGAGAAGCTACCAGAGGAACAGTTTAAAAAACAGGTAGTACACGCCATGTACTTTGAAATACACACCGTGTACTTTGTATTTTTCACTTAAAATGGCCAGTAGCCTCCCCTATTCACAGGGAAGGCTTAGAACAGGACTAGAGCATGGGAGAGGACAACAAAACCTTGGGATATCCACCGAGCGCACGCTGGGAATCTGTTTCCACCTCGGACGATCTCGTTGGGACCAAACAGGTAAGCCCTTCCATCTCATTGGGTACTACATACCAATTCTTCTCCTAACGGGAGTTATTTGGGTTTGAACGATTTATCGTTTACCTCATATATACGTCATATGTGGGCATTTCTGGGATTGAAGATCATGTATAGCATTCGTTGGTGTTAAAGGTAGGTGGCTTGGTGTTTGTTTTCTGGTTGTCGTCTGTTTTGTGTATTTTTGTGCCACAAACCCATGTTGGGGTGTCGTGTGGCTGAGGCCATAGTTATTTTTAAGTACCTTGAGTTGAATATTTAATAAATTGTGATAATAAAATGTTTCTTGGGATCATTTCATGGATCCAGTACCACCCCCAGCGTGCGTTCCTCTCCTTAGCCGTTTTTCCAGAATACCCGAGGGTATGCCTTTAAATTATGGATTAGAGAATTTCCTTTAGAGAAATTGCTTGTGAATGTTTATTTACATGTTGGGCATGGCCCGGTTACCTATTAGCCTAAGGTAATTGTTTTGATTAGCCTGTGGGAACTGAACTATTTAGCCTAAGGGCAGTAGTTATTTTGGCCTGAGGGAAACTTCTTCCGTGCTTGAGGGCAGTTGATTCTGTGCCTGTGGGAGACACTTCCTACGCCTGAGGGAAATATCCTTATTCTTGTGGGAAGATTCTTGTATTGGATACTCATTACCTGAGGGTAGGGGTTTACATGTCTGAGGACATGAGCTATTTACTTAGAATATTCACTGTGGTGATATTTTTAATTGAATGAATAAAAGGATATTAAAATGGAAATATAATTTGTTATGTTAGTTACTTTTAGTACTGCTTACTTTTATTTCATTTTACTACTGCACACTATTGATGCATGTTTTACACAAAGTTGGGAATGGGCCTTTGGTGGGTGGCTACTGGGATTCATTTCTCACACCCTGTTTGGGTCATGCTTTTCAGCCCGAACAGATTATTTTTTTGCAGGTGTAGATAGGGGCTAGAGTCCATATACAGGTACTTGATTGCTACTGAGGAGTATGGGAGCATGGGACTGAGCTTAGGCGTGCGATTCTGCCAACAGTTGTGTTTTGTTTTGTTGTATATTGTATTGCATTATATTGTATTTTAACATGTTCTGGCTGTTTTCATAGCACTTGTGGCATGTTTCATCGCCATTTATATACAGGTTGGTTATATCTACTGTAGTTTCTTATTCTAGTTATGTATTCTTATTCGCTTCCACTATTGTTGTATGTTTTATCCTTTCCGATACGCTACACTTGGACAAAGGAAGGCATAGTTTCCCCAATATCAGACCTGGGCCCTCGCTACTAGTCGGCAGCCTCTGGCATTTGGGGAAATGCGCTTGAGGTCACATAGCAAACCTGGTTCGGGGCTCCCGTTGAGTGGCACCCGGAACTGGGACGTTTCATTATATATATCAACCCTACTCATTCTTAAACTCTTAATCATGATTTATTACATAAAATTTCACTTATTAAAAACCAGAATATTGAGAGGACTAGTGTCTTTGGGTCTTAAGAACATTACATGACAACATACGACATAAAATACAACATCTTTATTTGATTCTTCTTTTACAGGATCACAAAATTCCTTCATACATATCATTTCATGTGATAAACTAAGGACAAATATAAAAAAAGGATTGATAGAAAACCCAGTATGTGAGTAAACAATGAATAATATGAAAAATATAATTGTTAAAGGCAATAGATATATCAATTGAGCATAAGGGAAACCTCAACATAAAGGAACAATATTATATGTTCAACGTAACATAGAAATGTGGAAACAATTTAAAACATTTCTTCATTAATATAAAATAATCAGGCAAACCTCTATCCCAACATGGTGAAAAAATTTCCTAAATGGAATCCCTTAAACCCCTATCCCAACATGATATATCATGATAATTGTAACACCCTGAGATTTTATGAGAGATATTTTTTTAAATTCTTTGATTTATTTTATTGTACACTACACCAAGATTATCTTTCCTTATTCGCAATACAATATTAGCTTATAGTATATGAAAACACTATTATAGGATTCTGTTGCATAGCAGAGCAACCTTCCTCAATAGCGTGTGTCGTATGCAATATCGAGTTTCACTAAACGAGGTATTATTATAATATTTTTATGAACTATCCGTTATGAATAGTAATAACCAATTTTTGAAATTTTATAAATTTTATCTTTCAAAATGGACTTCATTTTTGGATTCAGAATATCGAAATTATCCTAGGGTGAGTTTTTGGTATTTTTATGAAAACATTCAATTTTTGATGAATAGTGAAAACACTAGGTTACTATTTAAAAAATGACTTTTTATTTAAATAAATATTTTTTTATTTAAATTTATTTTTGGTAAAAATAGATACATAATATATATATAAGTTCAATTTAATTCATTGAAGTCATTTTATAATAATATAGATAAATAATATTTTTATTGAACTTTTTACCGTGTTTTACCCTCCCCTTAGGAGCATTTGCAATTGTACATAAAAAATAATTTTACTACATCTAAGAGTTTAATTTCAAAAATACGAGAGACACAGTTAGTATCAAGGTGTAAAATTTGGTTCAATAAGATAAAAATAATTTTCGGTAATTAGTAACTTTTTTACTTTCACTTACCACGGTTAAAAAAATTGGGTAATTAAGGGTAAAAATGATATTATTATTACCCTAAAACATGTCATAATTCTATTGGATAAGTATAATTCGACAAAAAACAACCATATAAATATAATATTATATTTTAGGTCCACTTGGATTAGATTAGTACATTTATTATTATTTAATTCAAAGAAGAGTTAAAAGAGTTAAAATCAATGTTTAATAACTAAAACATTTTAAATATAGGGTTATACATAAAATAAATTCGACTATAAATATTCATTATAAAGATAAAAAGATTTACTACATAATGGATGTTTATTTATAATTTTTAGACATAATATAATTTAATTTATAAATGAAACAATGATGATGCAGTAATTATATTATTAATGAAATATTAACATAATTGATGTTATAAATACCCAAATAAATGTAATTTGAGACTTTTTATTAATTCCACTAATTTTATAGTTTAATATGACATGTAGTATCTATTAAATTAACTTCTTTCGAACTAATCATGCTATTATAATTTTCACAAAGTCAATTACCAAATAGTGTCAAAATTGAAGTAAAATACTTTCTAAACCAAATATTATATTATTAATTGATATTCTATTCCGAAAAATATAAGGTTATTAAAAATGACTTATATATGGTTATATATATTAATAATGAACCACATTGGGTTTTTTTCTTGTTATTGTATGATTATTAACCATATAGAGTAAGAAAACAAGAAGACGCGGTAAAGGTTAAATTATTTAACTTAGAGTTAAATCTAAATGATAAGGATAAAATAGTAACCTAAACATGTATAAAACCTTTTGGTTGAGATTATTTCGACCCATACACACTTATGCTTCTAAATAAATCAATTTGAATCTATTATAAACCGAATATTATTTTATTATAAAATAGTATTTTATGTTTTTCCTAAGGTGTCCCTCTCCTCCCTTATATAAGGGAAACTCCTCCCTCTTCTCTTTACACAGTTTTGAGCATTCAATCTCGGCCAAACCCTTCCCATTAACCATATCAACTTCCCTAGAATAATTATATAGGTTCTGGTCTCCTCGAAAGAACAACTCTAGTCCCATTAGAGGAAGCTTAAAAGAGGTTCGTCGAAGAAGAGGTAATCTCTTCTAATTATTCTTTCATATTTATTTCTTCTTCAACATATTGTCCATTAAATGTTTCATTATAAAGTAATAAAATCAGTATCACTAATATACTGATATGTTATTATTAATATGAAACAACCCCATTTCACCTTATATTAATCCTATGGATAACAAAATCACCGTGCAACCGTACGTACGAAATACCGTCTCCACGCCGTGGTGTAATATGTTTTTCCACCACCACCTTACTTGTATTGGAATAATGTAGTAAAGAATTACTATATTTGGTTATTATAACATCATTCTGATTTTGAGATATTATATCTTCCACTAAAATTCGAGTCAACAATTATGGGAACGATATCATCGCTCATGCGTACGTACGTATTACCGTCTCTACGACCCGATGAGATTCATTCTCCATGTTAACCATTAATGAATGATTATAAAGTATATATAATGAATAATAGTGAAATATATGACATAAGAAAGCTACTGGATTTATGTATATATATATTTCATCGACTTACATCCATTCAAGTCAATAAGGAAAGAAAAACAACATTCAAGCGTACGTACGACCTACCATCTCCATGAACAGTGTATTTCATTTCATTTATCTATCTATTATATATATATACTGAATATATATGATATATAAATAATGATTTACATTCTGGAAGTATGTAAATAATGATATAAGTAAAAATAATATCAATATCAACAAATCTATACATGTACGATAAATAAAACGATTTTACCCAAAATGATGCTTTAACCTGAATTTACAAAAGAAAGGGTAATATAAAGTCATAAGTGAACCATATATGATATCATAAAAATGAATATTATTCATTAATAAGTCAATGACATTATTTAAATCATTATACAAGAGGTTCAGATACATACGAAGCATATCAAACCTAAGGTAATGGATAATTTTGAAAATCCCATTTTTATCTGAGATTGCTTATACGTAAGTATTTACTGGGGTTATATTTTTCATCCATGTCCATAAAAATGTTTTTCATAAAGTGTATAATATTTTTTCCATGATTTTTAATGTCATGTTTACCCCTCTTTGACTTTTACATTGTGATTACCAAACGAGAAACTTTTCGACTTTTCTATTAAAAGTATGAGGAGAATGTTTTTTAACTTATACGGCATGAAGGGATATTTGGGGTTTTATAACACCATATTTTCTTGAAGTTTTCACTACAAAATCTATTAAATATTTTCTAAAAAATCCTTTCCTTTTAAAATTTCTTGGCATTTTGTGAAATGAAAATGATTTTGAAGAAGAATGGATATTTTCATCAAGAATTCATTTCAAGTGTTTTATCAAAACCATTTTCCATCTAAGATGACATTATTTTATATTTTAATGTCTCAAGTATAATGCCTATATGATTTAAATGGTTTCAATTTTCTTATGATTAAATGATATCCATTTGTTTTATATAGATTATGTTATGATGGGATGATGTTTATGAAACCCATTTTATTCTTTGGGTTATGATAAATGATTTATGCTTATTTTGTGGAACACGTAATAATGATTTCATAGTGAGATGGGTGGGACCTATATATCCCTCCAATTCATTGGGTAAAGATTTATATCTCATTATATAGACATGGCTGGAATGGTATGTTAATCTGGTTCAGTGATACAGGACTTGAATGAGGAGTTAACTCGATTCAGAAAGGGACTTTGTCCACTAAGATGGTCTTGGCAGAAATGTCATGGCTACTACGGAAATCATATCATGTGCTTAATGGTTTTCCACAATTACATGTCTTATTACCATTCTTTTTTATCATGATTCATGTTCCATTATGATATATTCCTTACGTACTTCCAAGATTTATGTCTTTGCTCAAGATTTTGATGTTTAGATTTTATGATCATGTTTTTGCATTAAAATTCTTATAGATTGTTTTATGTTCTCTATTTTTATACTTACTGAGCATTTGAGCTTACCATTTTTATGTTTTCATTTCCCTAGGATATAAATAATTATTTTACGTATGAAAACAAAATGGGAAGATCATTATGGGAGATGTTGAAGATCAGTCACCATGATTAGAAGATTATGTTATGACTTTCCAAAGACACTAAACTATTATGGTCCTTTAGTGTTAGTTCTTGTTATGTATTAATAATTTCGCAAAAGTAATTTAATTTTCATGTACGTCAAGTACGGGTCTCTATAGTTGGTATTAGAGGAATGTTTTAGTTAACCTTTTGAAACTAGGATGTGAAAACTTTAGATCCCAAAAGATATTTCAAAGGTATGTCAAGGGATATCCATAAGGATAAGTATAAGTGTAGGTTATATTCCTGGAATGATGCTAAAGATCTTCGAATTTAACCTATTATGTTCAATTTTGAATGTACTCCCCCTTTATTATGTTGTTTTCCTAGCATGATTATTTCCTCTCACACTATTCTTTTTGGGTTTTAGAATATGGATGGAAATAGGATGATTCACGATAATGGAGGATATGGTGAACAATGGAACAATATTCATCAGGAGTAACCAAATGAAATTGGATCTAGAATTCCACTTATCATTATTATTCCTAATCAGAAATATCATTATATGATCAATAATATCAACTTTGGTAAGTTTACCGACTCATCTAATAAGAGAATGTTGGAGTTTCATGACGATCATAGTGGAAAGAAAGGTCAATTTACTTCATGTAAATCATGTGGGATGAGGCATCAGGGAGAATGTTTTAAAGGAACTGAAAGATGCTATGGGTGTGGAAAATAAGGACACAAATGTAGTAATTTTAAAGGAAAATGTTCAGTTAACACCACAGAAAAGGATAATGGTATTGGTATGACATCAAAAATGGTTAAATATTTTAAATGTGGAATATATGGGCATTATGAAAACCAAATCCCTAAGGGAAAATATCATGAATAGAATCAGCATGGTCATATGGGTAGTATTTATGTGGATGATGATGAAGAGACTAAAAATGATATATGTGATGTAAGAAATGATGAAGCTCAGTTAGTGGTTTAAGAAGGGGGTGGAATGATTGTTTTTTTATCATGAATAATGTTCGGTACTATGGAATAATGAAAAATCTAAGGATTGTTACACATATGACTTTCCTTGAGTTTTTGAAAGAATATGATTAATGGTATTGGTAACCATGAAAGGTTATTCAAATGTTTTTGGATGGTAGATGATATGTGTGTAATGAAAGGATAAGGAGATAATGAGATGATTGATAGTATTACTGAGCTAATGACTGGTATAAGGAAAAAGTGATATCATGGTTTGAGTATACAGAATTTTGGGATTTTAGTATGTTGAAAGAGTTAACTTTTGACAAAATTCATGTTTTCACTAAGGTTCAATGGGTACTCATGTTTCAAGAGAATACATGATTAAGTAATTCAATTTTTGAAATGTGACTGACATGATATACATATCTTATGATATACGGGCGATAAATGATTGTATTCAATGCTTGGTAGATGACCTTTCTAGTAATCATTTTATTTATACATTGAGATTGGTCATAATTATTTTGGATAAACCTAAATATTGGAATATATTAAGTTAGACATTAGATAGTATTGTTTAAGGATAGAACATTTTTTAATAATACTATAGTTTTAGAGAAAGGAGAACCAATTGGATGGGCGACAACCCATCACGTCGAACAAGGCTGAGGGAATCGAACCCATAACCATAGTGCGACATGCCTTTATCGCCTACCATCGGCTTACAAGAAGTACATGGCTAGTAGAAACTAGTTTTATTTTATTATGAAGTATGAGAGATGAAGTATAAGTATATTTTTAGAAACATATATGATTAATCTCACCATAGACGGACTTATGTATATTTAATAATTTATGTTATCCTTTTTGTGATTGAAACAGATGGAATGACCAATCATTCTATTGCATGATCTGCTAACACATCAAAAAAGACAAATTAATTTTCATTTCACTAAGAGATGAAGTGTAAATTGTTCAAGGCACAAACAACAGTTAAATTGTACCAAAATCAAGTGAGTATTTCTTTCAATTCAAAAAATATTCAACATTATGGAAATGATCTTGAAAACCAAAAATGTTGTCCTAGTGGCTTCATATCTTATTAATTAGATGGTACCTTATATTATCACAAATTTATGTGTTTGTGATTGTTTTCTTTTTCATAGCCATGTTCTCTACCACTCTTTATCCAAACATGATGGTTAGATTTCTCTTCCATATCCATATTTCACCTATGATCTCCTATGTGGAAACCGAGTGATGAGTTAATTTGGGTAACCATTATGTTTCATACTTAACTTTTTAAAATTAATATTTATTATTCCTTTTTATGATGTGGGTTTCTATGAATGAAACTTTCATGTAGTGAACGATTTATAACACCGATGAATTTTTAGGGAAAAATTCATTTTTAAGTGTGGTAAAATGTAACTCCCCGTTATTTTATAAGATATATTCTTTTTAATTTCTTTGATATCTTCTATTGTATGCTACACCAAGATTATCTTTCACTATACTTAATACTGTATTACCTTATAGTATACGCAATCACTACTCTAGGCTTGTGTTGCATTCCAGAGCAAGCTTCCTTGATAGCATGTGTTGTACGTAATTCCTAGTTTCATTAAACAAGATATTATGATAATATTATTATGAACTAGCCGTTATGGAGAGTAATACCCAATTTTTGAAATTTTTTAAATTTTATCATTCAAAATTTACTTCATTTTTGGCTTCGGAATATCAAAATTAGCATAGGGTGAAATTTTTGTATTTTTTGGAAAAATTTCAATTTTTGATGAATAGTGAAGACACTGGGTTATTATTTAAAAACCGACTCTTTATTTAAATAATTATTTATTTTATTTAAATTTATTTTAGGTAAAAATATATACATAATATATATATAAGTTCAATTTACAATATTTGATTCATTTTATAGCAATATAGATTAATAAATATTTTATTGAACTTTTTACAGCCTTTTACCCACCTCCAAGGAGCATTTGCAATTGTATATAAAACATAATATTACCGCTTCTATGAGTTGAATTTTGAAAATCCGAGAGACACAGTTAATATCCAGAAGTAAAATGTGGTTCAATAGGATAATAATAAATTTCAGTGAATAGTAACATTTTATTTTTATTTAACACGGTAAAAAGTAAATAGGGTAATTAAGGGTAAATATGATATTATTATTACCCTAACACATGTTCTAAGTCTCTTGGATAAGTATAATTCGACCAAAAACAACCTTAGGAATATAATATTACCATTTAGGTCCACTTGGATGAGATGAGGACATTTATTATTAATTAATTCCGGGAACAGTTAAAAGTGTTAAAATCAGAGTTTAATAAGTAAAAAAATTTTAATATAGGGTTACACATAATATCATATCGACTATATTTATTAATTAGAAATATAAAAATATTTCTTATATAATGGTATTTTATTTATAATTTTTATACGTTACATAATTTATGTTCTTTAATGACATAATGATGATAGAGTAATTACCTTATTAATGAAATATTTACATAATTGATGTTATTAATACCCAAATAAAAGTAATTTGAGACTTTTTATTAATTAAACTAATTTTATTGGTTAATAATACATTTTATTATATATTCAATTAACATTGTTCCAACTAATCATGCTGTTATGATTTTCACAAAAATCATTTACAAAATAGTGTCAAAATTGACATAAAATAGTTTATAAAACAAATATTATAATATTAATTGATATTCTATTCCTAAATATCTAATGTTCGAGAAAATGACTTATATAAGGTTATATATATTAATAATGAACCACTTGGGGTTGTTTTGTCTTGTTATATTAAGTTTATTAACCATATAGTGTAAGAAAACAAGAAGGCACAATAAAGGTTAAATTATTTAACTTAGAGTTATATCTAAATGATAAGGTTAAAATAGTAACCTAAACTAGTCTAAAACCTATTTGTTGAGATTATTTCGGCCCATCCCCACATTATCATCAAAATAAATCAATTTGGAGCTATTATAAACCGAATATGACTTTATTATAAAATAATATTTTTTTTCCTAAGGTGACCCTCTCCTCCCATATAAACGGGCACCTCCTTCCTCTTCTATATACAAAATTTTGAGCCTTCACGCTCAGCCAAACCCTTCCAGTTTCCATTCTCAACTTCCCTATAATCATTATACGGGTTCTAGTCTTCCATAAGAGGAATCTCAAAAGATATGTGTCGAAGAAGAGGTAATCTCTTCTGCCGATTCATTCAAGTATCTTTCTTCTTTCACATCTTCTTCATTAGTTTTTTTCATTATAAAGTAATAACATCAGTATCAATAATACTCTGATATTTTATTATAAATATGAAACAACCCTATATCAACTACTATCCATCCTATAGAAAACAAAATCACCGCGCGTGCGTACGTACGGAATACTATCTCAACGCCGTGGTGTAATCTGTTTTTCCACCACCAACTTACATGGATATGTATAATGGTGTAAAGAATAACTATATATAGTTATTATAACATCACACAGATTCTAAGATATTATATCATCCACTCCAATTACATTCAATAATTATGGGAACAATATCATCACTCGTGCGTACGTAAGGATTACCGTCATCACGACGCGATGAGATTCATTCTCCATGTTAACCATCCAAGAATGATTAAAAAGTATATATAATGAATAATAATGAAATATATGACATAATAAGGCTACTGGATTTATGTGTGTGTATATATATATATATATTCCATCTACATACTTCCATTCAAGTCAATCAGGAAAGGAAAACATCGTTCATGCGTACGTACGGCCTATCATCTCCATGAACGGTGTATTTAATTTCATTCATATATAAATTATATATATATATAATGAATATATATGATATATAAATCATTATTTACATTCTTGATGTATGAAAATAATTATATAAGTAATAATAATATCAAGAACAACAAATCCAAACACGTATGATAAATAAAACGATTTTACCAAAAACACTGCTTTAACATGAAATTTACAAAATAATTGGTAATATAAAGTCATAAGTGAACAATATATGATATCGTGACAATGAATATTATTCTGTAATAAGACAATGAAATTATTTAAATCATTATAAAGGAGGTTTGGATATGTACAAATCATATCAGACTAAAGGTAAGGGATAATTTTTCAAATCACATATTTATCTGAGATTGCTTATACGTAAGTATTTACTGGGGTTATATTTATCATCCATTTTAATAAAAATGGTTTTAATAAAGTGTTTAATATTTTTTCCATGTATGTTTAATGTCATTTTCCCCCTCTTTGACTTTTACATTGTGTTTACGATAAGAGGATATTTTTGACTTTTCCATTAAAAGTACGAGGAGAATGTTTTTATCCTATACGGCTTGAAAGGATTTTTATGGTTTTATAACACCTTATTTTCATGAATATTTCTCTAAAATATTTTTTTTCTACTTTCAAAAAAATTCTTTTCTTTTAAAATTTCTCGGAATTTTGTGAAAAGATTTTGATTATGAATAAGAAAGGATATTTTCATCAAGAATTCATTTCAAGTGTTTTATCAAAACCATTTTCCATCAAAGATAACATTATTTAATATGTGTATGTTTCAAGTATATTGTCTCTATGATTTACATGGTGTCAGTTTTCTTATGGTGAAATGATATCCATTTGTTTACATACATTATTTAATGATGGATGATGTTTATGAAACCCATTTTATTCTTTGGGTTATGATGAATGATTTATGCTTATGTTGTGGCACACGTAAGAATGATTTCATTATGAGATGGGTGGGACTTATATCTCCCTCCAATGAAATGTGTAAAGATTTATATCTCATGTTATAAACATGGTGGGAATAGTATATTAATCCAGTTCGGTGATACAGGCCTGGAACGAGGATTGAACTCGATTCAGAAAGGGACTTTTTCCACTAAGATGGTCTTGGCAGCAATTCCTTGGCTACTATGGAAATCATATCATGTTCTTAATGGTTTTAACAATTACATGTTTTATTCCCTTTCTATCTTATCATGATTGAGGTTACTTTATGATATATTCCATATGTATTTCCATGATTTATGTATTTTCTCAAGATTTGGATGTTTAGATTTAATGTTCATGTTATTTGCATTAAAATATTTAGGGATTGTTTTCTGTTATCTATTTTACCCTTACTGAGAATTTGAGCTCACCCTTTTTAATTTTTACTTTCCCCTGGATATAAAGAAAGGTTTTAGGTAAGAAATAAAAAGGGGATGATCTTTATGGGATATGTTGAAAATCTTTCACCATGATTAGAATATTATGTTCCATGTTTCCAAAGACACTAAACTATTACAGTCATTGAGTGTTGGTTCTTGTTATGTATTAATTATTCCTCAAAGGTAATGTAATGCCCATTTATGTCAAGTACGGGTCTCTGTAAAACTAAACATTACTCAATTCTTGGAGTGCTATTAGGGCACAACCTTCATAATCATTTCAATCTCATGCTTTTGTGTTCCACATGGATCATATAACATGGATTCATTCAACATCATATTTTATTCAAGATAATGTAATTTGGAATTCATACATTAATTTTTATAATAAATATTTTTATGTCCATAATGGTGAATACCCTTGATAGAGAATTGGGCCTGGTATTCACTACACAATGATTTTGGTATGAAAAATCATAGTGCAATTTCAGTAGCCTAACGACATGACATTAAAATTTATAAGAATGGTATATAATAAAAAATATGTTTATCATAATATATGCATGAATTTTAATGTAATATGTCCATATAGATTTATTTCCCAACACAAGTAATTTAGAAATACAATATGTAATATAATAATAAAACTTGAAGAAAGAGGATAAATGGAATAACACTTTCGAAACATTGGCATGTTTATAGGTGTACATGGGAGGGATTAATGATACATAAAGAGGTATACCATTATAAAAACTAATGAAATCATGGGGGTAGGTGAAAAACATACCCCAAAATTTTTAATTGAAAATAAAAGGGTGTCACAATATATGGAAACATGGATAAAAATGAGAAAGGAAGGAAACCTGTACTTGAGCGTTTGACTTTAAAAGCATAAAGAGGTGTTTTTGGGGAGATTGGGGAACCATGGAATGATTATAAAGAGGTTAAGACATATTAGGGACGTGAAATAAAGATTTTTAGAAATTATAAGTGGGATAATGGGTGGTTTTATATTGGAATTGAAGGGGAAATTCATTAATATTTCACAAACATAGATTTTTGAATGTAGGTAATTAAACATTCAAAACGACAATCCTTCCCATATGTTCTTCCAATTGTTTTTTCCAAATAGGAGTGGAAAGAATTATTTTATAAGTCCAATATCCTATAATAATAAAATATTATCCTTTCTAATGTCTAGGGGAGTCACATTGCTAAAGAAATAAATTTAAAATCATAAAATATTTAATTCATTTTGTAGGGTCACAAATTATTAATAAAATAGTTAAAACAAATATTAAATCACATTATTTTATTGTTAAAACCTATATTATTATGATAATTAATATTCTAGTAGTTATTACATCATTTTGGGCTCAATATGATCCCATAAAACACATATTTTATATATACAGTAATTAATTTTTTCCCAATAAATCGAATGTCTCAGAAAATTATTAAAAACTAACCATTGGATAATTTCGAAATACTAATTCCAAATATTAATATTAATTTTATCTATATAATTTTCTAAATATGTGAATTTTCACATTTAATATTAAAACTTTCATTTATTAAAAATTCATGGGTTTTGACAAAAACAATTTTCAAACCTTAAAAAAATCTAATTTGACTTCATATAAATTATATACACATTTATTTCTCATAAAATAATTTTGATAATAGTTTTTTATTGAAAATATAATTATCACGGAAATTATTAAATTCCTTATAGTAAATTCTTTTAAACTGCACTTTCTGTTTTATCGTATAAAAAATATAACCCTTATCAAACAGATTACATAATTATTTATAGATATGGAACTGATATAACAATCAATTATAAGAATTTTCTTATAATATTATTAATAAAAACCATAGTTTAATATAATAATGGATATATTTATCAAGAGAACCATTTTTACCCAATGATTCATTTTTTGAAATTTATCTTTTTTTTGTGAAATACTAATCACATAATGGAATTATGGAATAATAATTTTATTTATAGAAAGGTATTACACTATAAGTAACTAATAAAATTTTAAATAACCCATATAACACCCACATATGACCTAAGGGTAAGGAGTGTGATGGTTACACACTCTAGGGACGACTAGGATAACATCAATCAGATGGTAATCTCTATTATCTTGAACTTCTCACATAGGTTATTCCTTTCATGAATAAAATGTTGAAACTCATCTTGGGATTGGTCAAGATCAATGGCTAGTGATGATTCCCCCTTTCTGAGATCTGACAAATCATCTTCATATATCTTGAGTCTACTGGATGAGGCTATCCTCTCCTTCGTTTAGGTCGAAAGGGGTTTTTTAAAGCTTATATTTATATTAGTGGTGTCATCACTGTTCATATTCTATATGATCAATGTTAATAATATATAAGGTTCATTAAAATATAATAATAATAATAATAATAATAAATAGTTCATGTGTTTTATATATCAATTAGACAATAATATAATTTGAATTTTATTCCTTAATGATCGGTTCATTACAACAATCCCCCCTTAGGAAATTTCACCCTCAAAATTATCATTTCCCACATTAAAATATATGTGGGTAACTCTCCCTCATAACTTCTCCATGATTCCCTCATTACCACTTCAAATGTGTGGTTTTACCACAACACCTTTATGAGGGGCATCATTTTATTTTATAGAACTTGTTCTATACGATCTACGATCCACAACGACTTATCTTCATAAAAAAGGTCATTTTCCACTTGTACCACCACAAGATTGAGTACATGTGATGGGTCAGGTATATACATCATGAAATGTGATTCATTGAATACATGTTTTTTGAGAGATAGGTTTGGTGGGAGTTCTAGTCAATAGTATGTTTCTCCAATGTGATCAAGGATATAAACATGGATGATGTACCTTTGAATAAGCATTCCCATATTCCAAAATCTCTTAACTCTCTTCCATGGTTATGTGCGGAGGAATACCATGTATCCAAAATCAAACTCTAGGCTTCATCGATGATTTTACTCATAGAAAATTTGTCAACCCTCGGTAGCATTAATGTGATGAGGGATGGTCTTTACCAACTCCACAATTTCATCGACCATTTTTAGACCTAAAAGATTTTGTTCCCCATCTTCATCCCAACATGCCAGTGTTCTTCACCTCTTCCCATAATGGGATTCATAAGGAGCCATTTGGATTCATCAGTGGATACAATTGTAGTAAGAGAACTCTAATAGAGGAATATGTTTATCCTATCATCCTTGAAAGTCCATTTGTAATTCTATCAACATGTCGTCAAGAATTTATATATAATGTCAATATTTGCCATAATTTTTTGGATGATAATCCATACTAATGTTCGTCTTAGTATTCATGGTATTTTGGTGACTCTTCCATAACATAGAAGTGATTCATTGATCTCAATTGGATAAAATCGATAGTGGAACACCATGTAACCATACCATATAACTTATATATATTCTTTCTAGTTGATCCAAATTTAAATCCTCTGGAATTTCAATGAGGTTTTTTGTAATTGTAAGATGATACACAACCACCCAGATAGAGTTTTTTCCTTTGGATGTATGCAGAAGTCGGTTGAAAAAGACCATGGAGATTTTTTCCCATTTCCATGTTGTCATGGGAAATGGTTGTATAATCTCCTTAGTCATCTACCCATAACCTTCACATGCAGACATACCTAGCATATTAATGTATATTCGGCAATATCCTTCTTCATGGTATCCCACAAATAATATTCACGGAGATCCCAATACATAATTGTGTTTCCTGGGTGAATGGAGAAATTCAAACTATGGGAATCATCCAATAGTTAGTTATTTAACTCCAAATTTAATGAAAAATAGAGTCTTGAATGAAATCTCACAATTCGTTCTTCATTAAGATTGAACTCCAATGATTTCGCTTTTCTGATATTTTCCCCGTTCTTCTAAATTCCCACATCATCTTTTTGAGATTCCTTTAACCTCTTCAAAAAAGACTGTTCCACAATCATTTGTGAAAGGATTGATGATATTTCCTTTTTATGAATACAATGTCCGTATTCATAAAATCTAAGAGCATTGGATCCTTTTCAATTCTCATCAATGAAAAAATTTTCGGAACCTTTATTATTAGATATTCTAAAACTTAATTCTCTTTCCACAAATGGTACTGAATTGAGAAATTATAGACTTTGATCAGCACTAACCATCATTGTTGACACATATTCAACACTTTTTATTTTAATATATACATGAGGTTTTTGTGATCTGTATAAATTTCAAACCATTCCACAAAGAGGTAATGTTTCCATAATTTCAAATTTAAGATCACTACATCCAAATCCATATCATGTGTTGGATAGTTATTCTCATGAAATTTCAATTTACTTGATGCTTTGGATGAAAAATTCATTTTTCATCAACACACACCCTTGAACCTTCTTTGAAGCATTACATAATTCCATGAAAAGTTCTCCACTTGCGGGTACTGTGAGAGTAGGTATAGTGATAAGCCTCTTTGTAAAATACATGAAGCTCTTTTCACATTTGTCATTCATATAAAACACGTCTCCCTTCTGAGTAACCTGGCTAATTGGGTAGGACAATTGTGAGAAATTTCCCACAAATCCTAGATAGAATCCAGCTAACCCATGGAAGTTATGGATATCAATCATAGATGATGTCCTCGACCATCCCGCAATTAAATTTTCCTTGGAAGTATGCATAGATATACCATTTATTGTGATGATATGCCGCAAGAATGAGACTTCTATCAACTATAACTCACACTTTTTGTTCTTTTCAAAGATATTTACCCTTTTCAAGGTCTCTAGTATAAATATTAAATGCCTCTCAAGATCCACATTCTTTTTGGTGTATATTACAGTATCATCTATAGTGACTACCAAAAATTTTTCATGGTAATCCAAAAAGATTATATTCATCAAGTCCATGAATATTTCTGGATAATTATTGAGGATCAAAGTAATTACTATGAATTCATATTTCTCAAACCTTGTTTGAATAGAAGCCTTGGGGATGTCATCATTCATCCCTGTTACATGGTAATATCCAGACCGAGAATCCACCCTGGAGATATTTAGTGCTCCACATAGCTAATCAAACAATTCATGAATTCATAGAAAATGATACTTTATCTTTATTGTGGTTTTGTTGAGGTCATGATAATCAATAAAAAGATGCATTGATCTATCCTTCTTCCTGATGAAGAAGACTGGTGCACCCCTTAGTGATGCACAAGGAAGTATAAACCCTTTATCCATATTCTGCGTTAGTTGATTTTTTTTCTCATAAATCTCAACAGTAACCACTTTATATGGAGTATTTGAAATTTAAATGCCCCAGGTATAAGATCAATCAATAATTAAACATCCCTTTGAGGAGGAAGCCCAGTGAATTCCTTGAGAAACACATTAGTGAATAACCTCACAATAGGCATTTTTTCAAGGATGGTTCCTTCATTAGACTCAATCACCTGAGAAAGATATTTATGCTCATAGTGATGTAATATATATTCTTAAGAGGATTGAACTAATGAAGATTCATCCCCCTCCTTGAAATTGTTTTGAATCATGGGTTAATTCACCATAGAGATAGTGATTTCCCACTCATGAAAATTTATGTTGGCTCTATATACAGAAATCCAATCCATGACAATAATTACATAAAATTACACTAGATGGGAGTTTTACGGGGTTTTCTGCGATGTTCAATCCAAAAATTTGGACATGGGAGGAGTTATATTCTTGGGATTCATTAATTTTCTTCATATGTCATTCTCATTGAAATCTATACATCCAGGATTTGTGGTGGTGTTTGGATTATTATACTAAACTTTAGGTATATTAAAGAATGCATAGAACAAGAATAAATAAGTATGTTCTGTATTATTGCATGAATAGCTGACATGCATGTCACAACTTGGCTTTTAGTATTATATTCATTTATACTGATTGAAAAATCTCACCATTCCTGCCTTACAGGTTGATGGTTGTCTCAAAAACCCTTGGATTAGGGAACTAGTTGGAAAATTTCCCTTGCTCATTGAAGTTTTAGTAGTGAACAATGCGTTGATGTTTGAACATAGTAGTCCTCTCCTCTGTCATATTTTTGGGCCTATCATGTCAGCACTCAATGTCCATGTTCCCTTCTCTATCACACCTTAATCATTTCCTCATCCCCTTTAGACAATTTCTAAATTTCTTCTTTCTATACCTTTGGAATGCGGGGTGAGGAAATTTCATAGAACCGTTTTATTTCTCCATCAAAACACCAGAATTAAATTCCACTTTAACTTCATGTCCCTATTACACCCATATAATTTTTTATCTCTATTTTGACTTTGAAGTCAAATAGAACAATTTACACTTCACTATCGACATCAATGATCTCTAGGGAATTTTTATGCTAGGTTTTATCCCACCAAATAAGTTGTCATCCTTGAATTTGGGGGTAATGAAAATGCCTAAGGTGTATCATGCAAGCCTTGTAAAGATTACCACATATAAAATGATGTATTCATTACCTTTCTTCTTAAATTCAATGAATTTATTTTCCTTATGATGTCAAAGGGTGTGAGGAATGTATTTATCAAAAAGAATTTTCGAAAAATCCTTACATTCCAACAACTCTATCGCTTCCTTAGGATTCATATATTTGAACTATTTCCACCTTTAATCTACTTCATCATCTATATGATAAGTAGTCAGAAAAACCATCTCATGTTCTGAATATTATAAGTTGTGTAACATCTTCCCAATGGAGATTATCCATTGATTGGTAATTGAGGGACTATATGATCCATTTAAAGTATGAGGCATCTGTCTCATGAAGCTCTAGATTGTGACTTGTTCTTTCTTAGGGTGGGTTAGATGTTTCTCATGACCCATGTTTCTATTCAAAACATGAGATTAATTAGAGTGTAACAGGATAATGTATTGGATTCATGCTCTGATCATATTGGTCATCTCATTAGACCAATCATCAAATTGATCATTGCATCCATTGTTAGCCTATGTCCTCATATTGAGAAACATTAGCTAGAATTAAAGAAAAACTAGGGGTAAGTATTTTAAACTATTAAGCACATAAATGGGAATAAAATGAATAAATTGAATAACATACAAATTCCAATTATTTCCATAACTTATGAATATTTATATTTTTATCTATGTTATCCATGATATACAACCTACCATATCTTCTTAGGAGAATTTTTCAATACCATAAAAATGTTCATTACTAAAATTAAGATTTTACCAAATCATCTCCATTGGGAGTGTCGAACCAAGAGTTTATCAAGGCCCGTTGTCTTGCACCATATCCCATACTACTTAAGCTCAAGATAATGTTTCCGGGTTTATACCTAGATACATTTGTGTGAGATCCACCTCTAAATGTTCAAATCAAAAAAGGGGTATATTTAGTTAAATACCCACTTACAATATAATACCCAATATTTAGGGATTATTTTTATAAAATCATTGTTATCTCAATGGCTTTTACTAGAGTTTTATAACCCTAATCCCAAAATTAACGGAACCTACTATCTAATACCAACTATAACTAACATGATCATTACTATAGACATATACATGATTTATTACATAATTTTTCAGATAATACACAAAGTAATATTGATAGGTCTAGTGTATTTGGGGAATAGGAACATTAAATGACAACTTAAGACAAATAATGATACATCTTTATTAAAAACTAATTTTACATGACCACAACATTGCTTCATTCATATCATTTCATGTGAAAACCTAAGGACATACATAAGAAAATGGTGAGCTATAATCATTTTAAAGGATTAAATAAGGCATAATAGGAAGAATAAAATATATTTTTGGAAATATATATATTAATGGAGCATAATATAAACATGAACATAAAAGAACTATATTATATTATCATCAGAACACCGAAATATGGAAAAACATATTACATTTCATCATTAACATAAAAGAATCCAATAAACCCCTATAACAAAATGGTTGAAAAATATCATAAATGGAACCAGGTAGACACATATCCCATCATTATGTATCATGATACTAATCATTACCAAATTCATTGGGGCGCTATCATGGATCACCCATCATTATAATTTATTTCTCATGTTTAAGTGTGCCACATAGATCATATTACATGGATTCATTAAACATCATCATTTATTCCATGATAAAAGAATTTAGAATACTAAGATGAAGGTCTATAATCAATACGTTTATGTGCATACTGTTGAATACCATTTATTGGGAAATGGTTATGGTATTCACTACAAAATGATTTTGATATGGAAAATCACGGTGCAATTTCGGCAGCCAAATAGAGTGGCATAAAAAATCCAAAAAATTGTTGATGAGAGAGAAAGGGGTATCTCATAATATATTAATGAACTGTATAGTAAGGTGTACAATAGATATATTTTCCAACTTATGTAATTTTTAAATAGGTGGAACAAAATAAGGAAACCTAAAAAAAGGAGAAATGGAATAACTATTATAAAATTTCTCTATAGTAACAGGAGTAAATGGGAGTGATTATTAAGAGGGATGGAGGTGTCCCATCATAAAATCATAATATGGGATGTACCAGGGAGGTGATAAAACAAACCCAATAAATTCTAATTTAAAATAAAAGGGTGCAACAATATAAGAAAGCATGGATAAAAGGAGAAATGAAGGAAATCCGTACTTGAGTGTGAGACTTGAAAATCTTAAAAGGGGGTTATTAAGAGCTTGGGGAGCATGTGGAAGATTATAGGGATGGGAGGAAATATTAAGGGCGTTATACAAGGATTTTTTTGTGAATATATGGGGGAGAATGGGTGGGATTATATATAATATGAGATGGAAATTCATAAACATTTAACAAACATAGGTTTTGAATCTATATAATTAAATATTCAAAACCCTAAGACTTCCCATTTCTTTTTCCCATATTGTTTTCCCAAAATATGAGTGGAAAAATTAATTTATAAGGCTTGTGGATGAACGTATTAAAATATTAGCCTCACTTATGTAGAGGTGAGTAGAATTAAAAATGAAATGAATTTAAAAACATAAAATATATTATACATTTTGGAGGATTCACTAAGGTATAATGACATATGTAAAAAAACTAAAATCAAATAATTTTAGTGGGAAAACATATATTGGGCCATCTATACCGATTATAGTTTTTATTACATATTTTTGGGGTCATTATGATGTCATAAAACACATATTGTATTTATACAATATTTAATTTTTTCCCAAAAATTTGACTGTCATTGAAAATTATGAAAATTCCACCAATGGATAATTTCAATGTCCTAATTGAAAAAATAATATTCATTTTAAATAAATAATATTTTAAATATGTGATTTTTTACTTATAAAATGAAAATAGACACTTATTGAAAAATTTGCAGGTTTTGACAATATTAGTTTTCAAGCCTTAATAAAAATCACATTTGACTTCATAAAAATTATATACAAATTTATTATTCAAAAAAGTAATAAAATAATATTATTTTATTAAAATATTTATTATTACAAAAATTTTAATTTCATAAAACTAAATTCTTTAGAAATACACTTCATGTTTTATCGTATTAAAAATATAACATTTATTAAACTGATTTACTAATCATTTACCAATATGGAACAAATATAACTATAATTTTTAATAATTTTCTATAATATTATTAATATAAATCGTATTATAATATAATATAAAATATATTTGTCAAAATTTCCATTTTTACCTGAAGATACTATTTATCAAATTCATCATTTTTTAAGAAATATTATTAGCATAAAGGAATTTATTGAATCAGAAAATTATTTATAGAAAAGGATTATACAATACGTAACTATTAAAATGTTACATAACCAATTAAAACATGATAATAATACCTATTTGTAATGTGTTTGATGGTGATAGACTCTTTTGGAAGATTGGAGAACAACACTCGAGTGGTCATCTCTATTAACTGGAAATTATCACATTGGCAATTATGTTCAAGATTAACATGTGGAATCTCAGGTTGGGCTTTGTCAAGAGTGAATCCCCGTGACGCTAACTCCTTTATAAGTTCCATAAAATTTTCTTTATAAGGCCCAAGTCTACAGGATGGGTCCTTATGCTCCTTTGTGTGTGTCAAAAGAATATTTTTAAAAGAATATATATATCAATTGCATGATCACTGTTCAATGGCTATATTATAAACGGTAGTGATACATAAAGGTTATTTAAAACCAATTTTAATAATAATAATAAAATATTCCATGTGTTTTTATATCCATTATACATTATAAGAATTGTAATTTTATTCATAAATGATTGGGTTGTTACATTATGTGACTTGGTTTCCAATTTTACTCTAATATGTTTGTGGTTATGGTTATGTTTTGAGTTGTATATTTTATTGATGGATCATATAGATTTATATTGAATATATTATTGTGATTTGGATGTTTTTCATTCAAGGATAAAATGATATATAATTTTCCCTTCAGTCACTGGTAATTTTCCAGACATTTTTTTCATGGTGACAACACTTAAGGCCAATAACTCCCAAGTCATCCTACCAAGACAATGGGTGAGTGGAAGAATGTTACAAATAATGTACATTACCTCTTCCATAATTTTCATATCACTCTTAAAAACAGGATAAACATTAGGGTCACACAAATAAAACCCATCACAGTTAAACATAAAATAACCACCACATTTTCAATTAGAATAATCATCATAGTATATTCCCGTAATCTCTTAGAATTAACCTAATAGGATAACTCCACCAATTTACAAAATTCATTCGAGATCTATGATTGGTTCACCACCCCACATTTTATAATAGAACCACCCAACCTAATTAACAATTACAATGAAAAATAACTAAATGCATAAAATATTTCTTCATAAAAATGTGATATGTTCCCACAAGGAAACATTTATTGATGTTGGTATATCAATTCAATTTTAAAACCATTTCTGAAAATATATAGATCGTATAAAATTAGAAACATTTTCTTTTATGAAACCATGAGGTCTTGTAGAGTAATATATAAATAAAATAACAAATATTATAGTGGTAAAAGGCATTTAAGTTGTATAATTTATTATATAATATTCTTATTGTCATTATGTAAATAATATAAACAGATTATGAAAAATTATTACAATTTAAAATACATGAAGTAACGTATCCTTTTTAATTCATATACATCAATATAAATATAGGCATAAATTTTATTCAATATTTATATTGACAAAAAATATTATTTTATTTTAAGCATTAAAAGAGATTTTACTAAAATATAGTACCTTACATCGTGGTTGGTTAGTCATTTACAATAATCATCATCCTTAATTATTAACATATATTAATTATTTACTTTAAATCATGGAAATGTTAATATATTTATTTTATTTATCTCACTTGACACCCTGTTATTCTAGTTACATAATAAGTTATATTCACATTGAATATATTGATGATATTTAGTTCACAAGTACAAATGAAATTGGTATCAGGTAATTATTCCATTATACCCAAAACCTTAATAGTATATTTATTATAAATTATATATATAAATTATACTTTTAAATATAGTAATTAAAAATTGTTATGAAAAATAAACTATGTTGCAATCATGGAGATTGTAGGACATATGTATGCAAGAGAAATGTTTCCTTTATTCAATGATACTTACGGACATAAGGTACGTATTACCTTTTCATTAACTAATTATAATAATAAAAATAATTTCAAATTACATCATTACATAATCTTATATATTTCATCCATTTTATTTGGTCATCAAAAATGAATGTCATCGCTTAATGGAGGTGGTAATAAACACATACACCCGAATGAGATTATAACTTCTCAAAAAATTAATGGTATGAATGTAAATGATTTATTATATCTTAATTGTGTCTAGTATGTTATTGATATAAAAAATAAAAAATAAATACATCATTATATTATATCTGTGAGAATATTTTATGGAAGATTAACATTATTAGTCTGTAAGATAGTAGTCCATCGTATATATGAAGGATGCTTTAATATCACATTTGATGGAAGATCAGATGGATAATGGTTATGAAATTTATATAATGACATATTATTATACATCATATACTAGTGTAATTATTTTTTCATGCTTTAATAATATATTAACGAAGTTTAAGAGTAAATAAAACTAAAATAAGTGGTTAAAACTAAACCTCTACATTGAACATCTCTTTTTCATAACAAATTATGACCGCTAATATTGGTATAATGTAAAAAATATGCCATATAAAATGTTTTATTGGGATTATATCAATGCATTTTGTTAGATATATGATTATAAAAATGTAACTTGATGAATTAATATATTAGAAGAATTAGAGCACTTTTATAAGTGTGGGAAATGGAATTCTTGGAATTTGTTACAATATTGTATTAATATATGTTAAATTAAATGAAAAAATAAGACCAAATTGATAAAAACTGAATATAACTTGTGTATTAGTAGAATTAATATCATATAATAAAATTTATACTTTTTTTAATAAAAAATTAAATTACCTTATTTGTTTTAACCCATTGTTAAATCGTTTGAAAAATACCTTAAAAATACAAGTATAACACTGTTTAATGTTTAATAATATCATTATAAAATCTTAAATGAACCATATATAGAACATGGTTGATATAATTGACCCCAAAAATTTCATTTGAATGAGTAATTAAATTTAATGAATTTTAAGCCATTTTATAATTTTTTTTATTATATAATATCATTATTTTCATTTATAGAACTATTCATTACATTGATGTTAATAACTTCATGAAAAAAATTAAATTATAATTCTATATTTCATAAATTAATTAAAATTAATTATTAATTTAGAAAACAATTTTATCACCTTAAATATCTCAAACTATATTACATTTAATATTTTTTAATATCATTTTTCCATTAATTGAATAATTACTATGTCATCTTTTATTAATCCTTGAGTTAATTAATTCATAACTAAAAACAAAAACTAAATTTATCATGATGAAAATAAATCATTTATATTACAAATATAATTTTAATTACCATATTAACCCTTCACACTGGTAAAAAAAATTTATGGTTACAATTTTTATAGACTAAAAATAAAAATTAAATATTTATCAAAATTGTATTCCAGTAATTATATATATATATATATATTTAATTTTTATCATTTAAAAACACTTAAATTTTAGATTTTTATTTTAAATTAAATTGTAAATAAACATAAATGAACATTAGTTTTTGCGAAAAAACATCCATTTTTAATATATAATGTTCTAATACTAAATCTATTTTTAAATTTAATTTAAATATCATTATTTGATTATTTCTTATAAATATTTTGTCAAATAATTTTAAAACTAATCCAAAAAATAATTTTAAATTCTATATAGTCAAAAATAATATAAAATTTACAATAAAAATTCATTTTTTTTCAATTTATTGATAAATGAATAAATTTGGAAATTATAAAAATTTAAATAGAAGGGAATTTTTTATGTTGATTATAAATATGAAGTTAATTTTAACGAATATATATTAAATAATTTCTTAAAAAATAGTTATATCATTTTCTCATAAAAAGAAATAATCATAATTTTTTAAGAGGACAAATTTTTTATAATAATTTATATTTACTAAAAATAAAGTGATTATATATTTAGAATTAATCAGGAAATTTAAATGTATTATAATATATATATATATATGTATATATATATCAAAAATAGTCATTATTTTTTATACCATCCAATTTAACATCTAGTTTATAGGAATCATATGTAAATAATAGTATTCTGTGGTTTGATCATACTCTATTTTTCATATTTTGTAAGTTATCCAAATTCATATACTTCAAAAAATATCATGATATGACTCATATTATTATTAATGGGTTAATTTCATTATCAAATACCAGTATGTTGAAATGATTCATGTATGCTTCAGAATAGAAATATGGATAAAAAAGGAGATAACACATTAATAATAACTATATATTATAATTTATTCTAGTATATATCATTGATTTATATTGTAATATATAATATCATTACATAAGTGAATTATTAATGTTCTATGAAAATACAATTATTGTTACCTTCTTTTGGTAATTTTTTATATAGAATATAAGATTTCAATAAAAATTTAACACATAATATAACCTCTATAAAACCATAAACGAATAAAAATGAATTAACTAACTAACAAATATATTATTATATCTATTTCCATAGTAATATACGATAACTATTTCCATTATCAATCATTTGGTGGTCAAATAGACCCAAAATATAATATATGAAAACTATTTTAGAGATTATATTTAATAATGTTAATAATATATTTATAAATAAATATTAAGGATATAATATACATTTTTTAATATTTTATGAATAATATTCTATTTTTTCCCATAATTAATGACATTTGGTTGAAAAATGAAAAACATTACTACGAGGAGGATGAAATTTTTGGTATTCATGATTTATGGCATCATTGGTTAATAAATGAGATTGATTATGGTATATAATAAATATAATTTCAATACTAAAAATAAATTACACGTGTCATATTTATTTTTAAATCCTATAATTAAAATCATTGGTAAGAGGAAATGAGGAAAACATAAGAAGTTGTTTTATGTATGAGGTAGTTATCATAAACACACTTTATATGTTCTTTTGTTTTTCTATGTGGATTATAAGGAATATATAATTTTGGTTAAATTAATATAATAAAACATGAATATGATATATTCATATCATTACATTAATATTTTTAATATCATTTTTGATTTAAAAATGAATTAAAAATAATCATTTACTAATACTAATATGGGGACCTTGAACTGGATATTAAAAGACTCATTTGAATTAATTAGATAATGATAAATTATCATGGGAATTTTATATAGATCATGAAATATAAAATGAAGATTAATATATTTCCTTTGTATTTGTGGAAAATTTAATAGATAAGTAAATTTTTTGTAGGTGAATGTGATCCCATTTTATATGTAATGGAAAATTCATGTATATTAATACCTAGAAAATCTTAATAATTTCCAGACACTATGACAGGTTCAATGGCTCCAACTTTTTTATGTAATGAACTTTTAGGTGACCTAATTTAAAAAAATCACCCACCATGTATTTTCAGTAATATTTTATACAAGCTTCATGATTTTTTACCGAATCATTTTACCATTATATAATTGTTGTTTTTAATGGGTTTAATATGTATTAATCCATTGATTTATTTATTTAATAAAATATATGATAATCCATATAATAATATATACGGTTGATGAAGAAAATTGTAACCAAATACTATTATTCAATTTGTAATAAGATAAAACAATGTTTAAAATTACTTTATTTATAAATTTAGAATTTTTTTTAAAAAAACCTTCGTTCTTTTATTATATGATCTTAATCATATATTTTATTTGATAACAATTTAATAAATTATAATATAGTAACATTTAGATTCAAAAATAATGTTATCATAAAATTATAGATTATATTAATTCATATTATAATATAACATCCATTGAATATTAATAACATAATTTTTTGAAATGAATTATTTTCTATTATCATTTTAATAAAATTTTATCAGTGTAATCAACTTAAATTCCTAAAATATAAATAAAAATTAGTAAACATTGATAAAAATATGATCAAACCAATTAAATCATATTTTTTGGTTTAATTTATACACGTGATGAAAAATAAGTTTTAATATTAATAATTATAAATATTTCTAGACTATATTTGTACATCTATTTCAAAATCATTAAACATAGGATTTTTAGATGAAATGTATTATTTTATAAAATTTATATTACTTAATAAATTTATTTTTTACTGGAAAGTGGTTTCAATGATATTTAATCCAATATTTAATTATGATAATTTCCTAAAAGTGATGGTATTGAAAAATGTATACTTTTACTATTCAACAACAAATCTATTTTTTATAACAAAAATATCAATAATTTACCTAGGCTAATTTGGCATGAGGAATAAAAAATTGATGATAATTTTTAAAAATTATATTTATAATATTAATAAAATACCCTTTAAATGAAGTTAATATATATATAATGATAAAATTATTTTATCAAAAAAATACTATTTTTAAACAATTGGTGTTCTTAATAAAATATTGTATATAATTTATAACAGATTATTGCTATTTTTATGTAATAAATATTTTATTAATCCTAAAATTATTAATAAAAATTATTTTCTCACATCTAGTTGATCGGTTTAGCATGTCTGAAAAACTATTTAACAAAGTATTCTGAATATATATATATATATATATATTCAATAATATTGAGATGATATATTCTCCCCCACCCCAACAAACAAAGTTCCTCATCAAAATTTTAATTATAACTCACTGATAGAAGAATATATGGGATCTATATGAATATAGTGAAATATCATGTGACGATATATCTAACTTAATATCCTTTTTTAGACTAAAAAACTATATATCCATATATGCTTCATTAAATGTTATTAGGGACATACATATCATAGTAAAATAGTCTTGATTATTTTTAAAACCTAATACTAAAAACGAGTTTTTCCGGATAATTTCCCATCAATTCAGGTTAAATAATAATATTTATTTTAAAAAAAATTCCTATGATGTATTTTCCAAGGACACCATAATTCCAAATTATAATACATTAAATTAAACAAGGATATTTTTAATCTATAAAATAACTCATTTTCTATTTGGTTTTCTATGGTAATTAACATATTTTCATCTCTAAGATAAAACAACATGGAATTGCAATATATTTAAATCCATAATATTGGATTATAAAGGGAATGGTATTAACTATCTTATATTCCCTAGTAGTTTCCAACCTAGTGTGTTGTCTTAGGCCCATGTATCTGAAACTAGGGTTAAATATTGAATATATAAAAACTATCATTTTTATGGTGATGTCCCATGGATGAATTTTTTCCCCCATCACATTCATTGACTGATATCTAAAAAATAATATAATTTCTTTGATAACCACGTAATATGTAAAATAAAAATATATGTGTGAATTATCTAATAAATTTTTTCTTTTTTTAATATCACTAATGTTCAATGATCCTAATCATCAAAACATCTAAAATATTCAATAATTATAAATAACCCTACAAAAATACCAACTATAGAATCACATTATAGTCATATATTTTTTTAGGTAATATACATAACATTATCATTAAATCTCACACTAATTTCATAATCCATAGAAAAAAATGATTAGTTTTTTTATTTCTTGATACATAAGTAGAATATGATCTAATACTTGTGAACAATTCCCCATAAATTATTGAAAATACACACCCTTATTTATGTCTCATATGTAATACACAAATTTATTACCTTTGGAAGTGATATATAATAAATATTTTTCTATTAAATTCATATAATGTGAAATATACCATGGAAAAAAGAGTTTGGAGTCAAGGTAGAGTAGACACTATCCAAGGATCATAATCCCAGTCATATTGAATCAATATGATACATGCATTTAGAGAATTGAATAATTTGTAACTATAGTTTATACATAATTATATAAAATATTATGAACATGGAATCCCATAGGATTTTATCCAATGAAATGTATAGGAACATAATCCAACATCTTCTTAACAAAACAAATTACTAATAAAATTTTCACACACACTATTCATAGAAAAATTTGTGAACAATAATTACTATATCACCTTCACCTAACAAACATGTGAACGAAGCTTCTCATATTAGCTTTACAAAAAAATTCTAAATTAAATTCCCACATCAAATTCTTCCAACTAACATGTGATCCAATTTACATATATCATGTTCAAATAATAAACATATGTTTTAATATTCATTCATCTGGTTCATGAATGTTTTCATCAATTCATGTAATCAAAAATCATTAAAAATTATTTTGGGGGTGATATGGGTCCCCAACCATAAATAATCAATATAAATAAGTTATAATTAGAATCAATTATTCATTATATCATAATTAAAAAATGAAATAAAATTTTCATCTACAAATTATTGGAATGGGAGGACGAAAATTTAACTCATTAATGTAAACTAATGATATAAAAATATCACACAACCAAAAATTTTAATACATAGGATCATTCACATGGTGGTTCATGAAAATTTTATTTTCAATAGATCAGTCATTTAAATATAATAGATAAATTTAATTTAAATCAAAAAAAAATATTTTATAAAATATATTTATCTTAGGAAAAGGATATAATGTTAATTTACTGTTAGAAAACATATTATTGAAGAGGAAAAGAGAATTATTTTGAGAAATATTTCTTTCATTTGGAACATTAAATTTTAGATCCTTGAAACGAGAAGAATATTTCAATATAATGAATATAATTAATATATAATAAAACAAATGTTTTAATATATTCATTAATAGTGTATCCTTTAATAACATATTAATTAATCAAAATTCAAATGTAAATATATTTTTAAAAATCACACATTTAGAAATTGTATTCAATTCTATATTGATGAAAAGTAATGTGATTTATAATTGGAATATTTAGTGTGATAAGTCATTTTTATTTCTAAATGATGTAAATATATATTTATATATTGAAATATAATTCTTGAAAACCCACCTCATAAAACATGTTAGAAAAAAATCACCTTGAAGTGTGGTAAATGAATATTAAAAAGGTAAATACATAAGCACATATTGTGATATAAAAATAACTTCAAAAATTTTTGGGTAATAATAAACATGAAAATGGAGGGTATACCATAATAAAGTGATGTTATATGTTTTTTCACAAAAACGATTTTTATTTTTTATCAATAAATTTGTGGAGAAGACATAACTGAGTTAACAAACTAATTTTCCCCATATTGAAATATGTAAATATCTAATAAAATATGAAATAAATGATTTTATTATTATTAGAATAATTATGTGTATGGAATACTATTTTAACTAATATAATTTTTTTGAGTTAAAAAAATCCAATAGGGATGAAAAATTAATTAATCATGAAATTTTAAACCCTTAGATTTAGGTATATAATTCTATTAAAATGTTTTTTTGATAACTTTTGATACAAAAAACTCCATTTATAAATTAATAATAATATATAATACCATTATTTCCTATAAATTAAATTATAATTTATTAATATTAATAACTATATTATCAAAAAAATATCTAGAAATAAATTAAAATATTATCAATTTTTTGGAAAAAGAAATAAAAATATTATGATAGTAAAATAATGTTTTTTAAATCTAATATGAAACATGTTTTTATCATTAAAAATTAATCTAATCAGAGTTATTGAATTATATAATTGAAATTTTTTTATTAAATTTTCAATAATTTTTTTAAATATTTATCTAAGGTTTTATTCCAGAGAATTACAATTACTCTAATTTTACAATAATGAATAGAGTTTTTTTACAAAATAGTTTCATCATGTTTTTAATACATATTTTTATATTAGTAAGTAACACATATTGGAATTTAATTGGATATAATATATTACAAATTTTAAATTAGGTGGTTCAATTTTTATAAATATGTCCCTTATTATTTTAGTCATTAAAAATAGTAACCATGGTAAAATGTTTCCCCAAGATAAATGGTGAATCGAGTTAATCTAGATTAAAATTAATAATAATGGAAAATAATATCATTATAAAACCTATATTATTATTTTCATTAACTTTTTTAAAGGCATTGGAATCAAATTTAATCTAATATGTACCTTGTAGAAGGGTGGTGATCTTAAAAACATCCCACTTTGTAACATCTCATCCTTGAGAAACTCTCCCAATAATAAACAATTTCATAGGTAAAAATAATGGGAAACCAAGATCACATATCCACCTACATGTCCCATGATTCAAAATGATCATTTACCTAATTCCACAACACTCTTACTAAAGTATTGTTTTTACCCTAAATATTACTCTCTCTATTATCAAAATTAAAAACCCGATGATCATAAAATGATGTATCTAAATTAAGCACATAATTATTAATATCTATCACATGAGAAGGGTCAGAGTGTAAAAGATGATGTTGTGTGACTTGATTTTTTTTTCAAAATACTATAACTAGTGGATGATTCAATCGTTTTCCTACAAGTAGAATTTTATTAATAGTCTAAAATATCCCCATATTACCGGGAATCCAATTCCACTACATCTGAATTTGAATGTTACCTAATCATAGATACACCCAATGGAACATATGTTCACCCAAAATAATCAGAAGAGGTTGATGATATTGAAAAACATTTGACTTTCATCCACCTTTTGTTGTATCCATACAATATCAAAAATTTGGACTTCCTCCAATGTCACATATAGGACATTTGGTCCCAATATCTATGATTCCCCTACATCCATCCACCATATGTGATATCTAAATTTCCTACCACAAAGATCCTCATATTATTAAATCTAAATTGTCTCATGATAAACACTATTATAGGTTAACATAGTATATTATATGTGTTTCTCCCATGATCCACTAAATTATATGATAAATATCATCAACATGTCCTAAAAACAAAGATAGAACCCTCTGAATACCTATCATTCTGTAGGTGGAATGTTATACAAAAAAATTGTTGGGTACCAAGACCCATCTTAAACTATTTCAATAAACATAATGTAAAACAAGGTTCAGAATCTAAAATAGTAATCTCACCGACCACATGCAACCATACTAGAACCTAAGCATAAAAATAACCCAACTAGTCAATGGTTAATGTATCCTACATTCGCATGAAATGGGCTACATTATTTACTGATCCACTATAAGTGAAATCATTTTATTTATATATGGAATTATTGAGAGACCTACAACAAATTCCATGGTAACATTTTCCATTATTCATTTTGGAATGTGTATATGAATTTAGCCGACCAATTGGTCATTGATTCTTGGTCTTCACATAATAAAAGATGTAGCATCATTTCATAAAACCTATAATTTCATTTTTTTCATTCCTACACACAAATACTATCTTCAATGATCTCAATAAATCTTGGTCATACTAGGGTTCACCTGCTACATCGAGACACAAATATCACACATCATCTCTTCCCACATAATAATAGGAAACAAAATAAGGTGAAAGTAAGAATTAACTCATCATCATCAATAACTCAATATGAAGGTGGAAACCTACATTCTAAACTATCTCAATTTTATAAATTTTGAATCCCAAAACTTCTCCCTATATGAATTTTTAATAATAAAAGGCATATCAAACATGTAAATAACTTTCATCATCTTACGCACCTCATGAACACCTATATTAATCTAAGAAAACAAATCCCTCAATTAACAATCTTAGCTAAATACCTAAACAAGCCGAGTATTTACCTATAAAAACATTGTATCTAAAACACTATTTCCACTCCATATTGTATAATCTATGTAGATTTAAAAATAATAATTATAATATTCACATATCTACCATAATAGATTCATATAATGATTGGAAGATATGTTCTTAAAGATCTTATTTCTAGTATAAACATCAAACTTTTACACAAAAATATAATGCCACTATGATTTCATATAATAAAAAACTATGGAATACTCTATATAATGTTATGGATAATTCTATTATTGTCACCTAAAATACCATGAGCCAAATAATATGACATGATCTCCAAACATCAACACTTCCCCATGTCCAATGCATGACGAATCACCTAACAATATATAATATTTTATAGGATCAGAATATAATATTGTAACGACCCAAAGTTTCATTAATGGAAAATCCCTCTTAATCCAGTTAATTGTCTCTTTATAAAAAAAAGTTTTTATAAGATGTCAACTTCTTTGGTTTTATGATAAGATTTGTGACCATTACTTTTATATCCGTTGAATTGTTATCAGTTGATTAGTATAAATATAAGGCTTTAACGAACCCAATTTTACCCAGACAAAGGAAGCAATGGCCTCATCTAGTAGAATTTCCCCATACGAAGCCCATTTTTCGGAGCTCGGAAAAGAGGTGGCGTCTTTGGGCTTTTCCCTTGACCAAGACCAAGCTAAGCTTCATTATGTCAATCTCGAACGTGACCGTCTACGGGAAAAGTGGAAGTTGATTGAAATTACCACTCAAGCGATGTTATCCGATCCACCCCAAGAGTCTGTCACCATTGCACACCTTACCCTTAGGTCCTATGTGGTTGTTTTAAGGGGTTATTTAACAAATAAGTAGTACTATGTTCATGTACATTATTTTTTTTGAATATAATAATGAATATAATTTCTAGTCATTTTTGATACATTGTAAATAGTTTTTAAAGCACAAATGGTGTTTTTATTTATTATTTAATTAAGAAATTCATTTTATTAAATTAACGGGTTTTTTTAATTATATAATATTTTAATAAAATAATAATATTATTATTATATTAATTTTTATTAAATATAAATGATCTTATAATTTTATGGATGCAATTAAAAATTTATATTAAGGTTTGAAAGCCATTTCTGTCAAAACCCGTGAATTTTCGATAAATGTTGGTTTTTATTTTAAAAGTGAAAATTAATATATTTAGAAATTTTTTTAGATAAAATAAATGTCATTTCTGGAATCAGGATGTGGAAATTATCCAACGGTGAATGTTTCATAATTTTCTGAGACAGTCAAATTGTTTGGTACAAATTAAATACCATTTAAATATATAATGTGTCTTATGACATCACAATTACCCAATGGTGTTGTAATAAAATACCATAATCCTTATGTTCGGCCAATATATTTTTATCATTAAAATAAGGAGGTTTTGGGTTTGTTTGACTTACTTTTCAAAGCATTAATGAACCCCTCAAGACATATTCAACACTTTGCCTTTTTAAATTAATTTCCATGGGAGTGTGACTCGCCTCCACATAAGAAATCATAATATTTTAATAAGTTCGGACCTTGACCTTTTAAAATATTTTTTTCCTCTTTCCTTTTCCAGAAACCATGGGAAAAAACCATGGGATGGTTTGTGGTTTGTATTAATTTAATATAAGGGGTCCCAAACCTAAATAATAAAGAATTCTCTAACCTTTCCTATATAAACCCACCCAATCTCCCACTTCCTCCTCACTAAAATCCCTTGGAGTTCTTCCAACCTCTGCCCTACTCTCTATAGAATCCTCACAAGTTTCCCCAAGCTCCCAAGAAGCCTCTCACAAGCCTCTCTCTAGCCTTTGGAAGCACACTTCCAAGTAAGGGTTTTTTTCTTCCTTTCTCATTTTTGTCAATTTTCTTTAAGTTGTATTTCCCTTGTATTTTCAATTATAAATGTTAGGGTATGGTTTCAAACCTCCCCCACACTGCCCTCTTATTGTTTTAATGATGGGTGACCCCTTTCTCTATCATTAAATGCCTCCCATGTACACCCGTTACTATGCCGAAATTCCAAAAGGAACTTCTCTCTCTTCTTTTACATTCAAGCAATACTTTTGTATCATGAATCTAAATTCCATTTCAATTGTTGGGACATGTATCTATATGAAATCCTTACTGTCCATTACATGTAAATATGATGAGAAACCCCATTCTCTCTCATCAACCATTTTTTTATGAATTCTTATGTCACGCTGTTACGCTGCTGAAATCACACCGCTTTTCTAAGCCAATATCATTGTGTAGTGGATACCATGCCCAATTCTCCATCAAGGGTATTAACCTTTATGCACATTTACTTATTTATTGTAAAGTTTCATGTCTGAATTCCACATAACTTTATCGTGGAATAAATTATTATGTTTTATGAATCCATGTTTTATGATCCATGTGGCACACTTATGCATGAAATGAAATGTTTAAGAAGGGTGTGCACTTATAGTGCTCCAATGCATTGGGTAAAGTATAGTATCATGATACATCATGTGAAATGAGTGTTGACTCATGATAAATCAAGTGAAACGATGGTTTACTCGTGCTTCATGTGTAATGAGGGTTTACTCATGCTCCTTGTGCAATGAGCCTTGGCTCATGCTAATTCAATGTTAAGTGTTGTTGCCACATTCCCATGTTATGATTATCATGATTTATCATTCCTTTATGTTCATGTTTCTTTTATGCTCTATTGATATGCCTATTTTATAACATGTATTATACTCCTCATGTTATTCCATGTGTACTCCCTTACTGTGCTTTATAGCACAACCTTTGTTTATGCATGTCCTCAGGTTATCACATGCAATGCTATGTACGAGGGAATGTAGTGGTCATGTAAAGGATGTTTTCAATAAAGAAGTTGTATTTCATGTTTTCTGTTTTTATGTAATTATCCTAAGCCCCAAAGACACTAAAACTCTCGATCATCTTTGTTGTATCAAGTGATGTTTTATGTAATGAATCATGTTTAAGTTGTAATAAAAAGAAGGGTTGTCATAAATATTATTGGGGAAGCGGTAAAAATTTTCTTTAGTGACTGAAAAGTATTCTCATCATACATATACAACTCAAACCTTATACCCTTCTTTTCCAAGACGAATATTGGATCTTCTTTGTGCCAAATTTCACTGAAAACCATCTGTTATTAACCTGATAATCCCAAAATGATTTTAATTTTATAAATATTCAGGATTTATTACCAAGATAAAATTGTATGAACCTTATATGTGTCCACTGACATACATTACATTCATATAATACAACAAATGAAATTTGTGTTTTTGATCCAAAAATGACACTTATATAGATTTTTATATTGCAGATTCCCTTTCAGTGTTCTCAAGATGATTTTAATATATTGGACATGATCATCAAAGGTCAGGGAGTACACTGAGATGTAATCCATAGAAATAATAAAAATATAATCTATGTAAAAGATAACTTTTCAATTCCCTATAGAAATAAAAATTGATGGATCATTATTGATCCGGAATAGTATTTTGAAAAACTCATATAAATTATATCAACATCAGAAAAGTAGTATATGGTATATAATAAGGTCTTAGTCTCAACTAATTATATCCTATAATCATATCATTAATGGATATATTTATGGGACCCCTCATCTAGTCGAATATAACATCAATATGTGCATTAGGATACTTATTCATAACTATCATCTTATTAAACATCCAATAATAAACACAAAAATATTTTGTTTCATAATCACTATTAGAAAACAAAAGCAAATACCCCCAAGGTCAGATGCACTGATGAATAAATAATTTATCCTAGAAATCCTATAGCTTTGTTTTTTGGTTTTCCTAATTTTCTAGTAGCTATAAAACACGCGGATTAATATAATATGCCTCTTATCAGATAATTATCTCAATCATGACTTCAATTTTCCACTCAAGTAGTAGTCCCAAAAAAAATTAGGAATCCAATCCTGCAACAGATCCACTATTGGAGGGAAGATGTATTCCTCAACTCACACTTCATACATTAAATTATTGTATCTGCAGTTTTTATCTCTCCCAATGTTTGAATAAATGGACCTTCATAACCTTCCACGATATTTCACTCCCCACTATAGAAAAATGTTTCACCTCTCTGAGATGTGAAACTCACTCTATGACCCTAAAAATCATTATTAGTATGATATGTTACCAACCTAAACATCCCAAATATTAGGTGTAAATCTTTTATCTCAAAAAAATAAATGTCTTAAATGATCCTCTACCCGCCAAATTTGAGGGTATAATACTTACATACATGAATACAATCTTATATCACCCCTAGTAGTAGTTTTATTAACATCACGACAGACATATAATCTACTTAAAGAACCAAAATATATATAAATTGATTTTATATAAATTATTTTGAGGATATTGTTTCAAATAAATTCTTGGAAATCATATAATCTATTATAACAATACCTCAAAAAATAGATTTTTTGGAAAAGATACTAACCTGAGATAGCTGAGTAGAATGAAACTATTCTCTCTCATTCACTATGATCCTATATACATCCATTTCACTTCCCTACCATGTTAATATAGTCACTCATTTACCAAAGTACAAGGTACAAAATACTAAAATACCTATAGAATTCTAACTTCATTGGTATTATGGGTTAGTATCCCCCCATTAGGCACTCTTCATTAGTCTGGATCATCCATCACTACCCAGTTGCTAAGGGTTCCTATATAAAATTTTTACATCTTTCATCCTACCACACACTTGACACAAAATTGGAGGATGTGGAAAGGGACTATAAATTCTTCATGAACCACCAAACTAAAAAAAATCACATAATTACTACCCAGAGAGTCTGGACCACTACTATTATTTCCATATCAACCACTATAATGGAGGATTTTATCCCGAAGACACTTCATACTATTCATAGTCATACCACCATATTTCCCATCTAAAAATACCATCTTAAAACTAATTCCCTCATTTAGGTTCCCTTATGAAATTTTATCCTGGACTCATACATATGAAATTCTCAACAAATGATGTTTATTTACTTAGTACCAGATCTTGAATCTATGTAAATATTAATAATTATTATCTGTATTCTTCTCATATCATCTAAATATCATTTAAAAACACAACAACTATGTGAATAAACCACCATAATACCCCACTATTACAATTCCATGAGACATTCACATAAAGTCTACATTATTCCACTTTCATAGGATATCATGGTAAATGATATCCAGAAACATCTCCAATAGTTACATCAATTACATGGTCCCCAGATCTTTCCCAGGGCCTAAAAATCTAATAAGTTATTCACCAGTTATTGTAACATTTATTCTTCCCATATGGCTCTCTTCTCAGGAGAATTCACAATGTGTTATAGTATCATTCGGATGGACGCAATCCACAACATATCTTCCTCAAGACAACACTCTCTGGAAAACATAAGATGGTTCTATAGATAAATCAATCTTGTCAGGCCATGTAAACATTGAACTATATCACAAGATTCCTTATCAATTAAAATCATAAAATTATAATTTTTTTCATTTAACATGTCTTCCCATATATTGCAATTAATAAATTGTTGTTCTAATCACCAAACTAGTGGAGCATTATTAGTTACGCTCAATTTTCACCCAACTGATAAACATCTACTTGGGGGATTCATTAAACATTACTAAATGGGCATCTCCCTACTCATATCATAATTATTCCACAACCTAAAAAAACATCAAACATTCCATAAGAAGATCACTCTATATAGACTATTTGATTGGCTATAACAATTCATAAAAACTACCCTCAAACATCCCTATCATAGTACATAGAAATAATTGGGTAATCAAAAATCCCAATCCATCATGTAAATAGACAACATATAAACCAATTCAATTTAAAACATCCTAATTAAAAAAACCATTTCACAAACTATATTTCATGAAACCATATAATACATCCAGACATTTTTTCTCAGAACCAAAACAAAATATGATTTTCTCTAAGTGTCGAACATGATGTGTTCTACATAAATCATGAGTAAATATAATGATGGATGAATATAAATACCTAATCCCATGAAATCCAAAAATAAAAAAATATGAAAAATTAGCATCAAAGATCTTTTTAATAACTCAAGGTAATAAAATATCCAACAAATAAATAATCATAATAAATACATCCCTATGTAAATGGGGTATCCTCCACTAAAGGGTAATCTAATAACAACTAAAAGTTCATTACCAAGGCTGGAAACACCCTAATAGCATGTATAACATCCTAAATTGATATTCAATACCAATTAAATCATCATTATAGAAATTTGTGCTATCTCATCCTGAGTTTCAATAAACATTTTCCCAAAATTAATCACCACATGACTACAAGTGTAACTAACCTTATGAAAAAGTATTCTAACAAGATGTAATAATCCAATATAAAAAGTTGTGAGACT
The DNA here is from genome assembly GCA_963277665.1 of Viscum album. NCBI lineage: Eukaryota > Viridiplantae > Streptophyta > Magnoliopsida > Santalales > Viscaceae > Viscum > Viscum album. The sequence goes on along the minus strand of OY728122.1, from coordinate 261,349,065 downwards.
ATACCCACATTAGTATAGTGAACCAATAATAGTAATATAGATAAATATTGGAAATCCATAAAAACAAATACCAAAATATCATATACCACACTCTCAATCTAGGGATGTACCGAATAAAAAAATAATTAAACATTATATGTCATGATAGTCAAATATAAACAATGAAAAACAAAATTAGGTAAGAAATTAATTCCCCATATAGGGCCTGACATTAGGTCTAGTCCCTTAATCCTTGCACTTTCCTAACTCCCATATCAACCATCTGTCATAGGCCCTTTTCCATTATCGTGACCTACAACCATGATCACTTCTAGGATATTCTCAAGTGTCCCTATTAGGGTGAGTGTACCACTAAGTAGTCCACCCATAATGTCTTCTACATAAACATCTAGTCTAATAAATTTTATTTATATGTAAAATAAAGATTAAAAAAGTATTAGATAATATATGATTTTCTTTTCATATTATTTCACTTACCCACATTCATTCTCAGTTCCATGTGTGACCTATGTCCATTAAATCTTTTATGGACCATTCCAATCATATTTACTATATAAAATAGTCATCAACATTTGAAATATATGGATAATAATTCAATGTATCTTACAATGATTTGTAACTCCATGACTGAGATTCACATCCACGATATGGAACATAATATCCATGCCATTGGAATCAATAGCATCCTTAAATAATATAAATTTTTTTATTTATAGGATTAACTTGAGATTCAGGATATCATGGAGAATGTAATGGGAATTCATACAATATCCCATCAACCAATAGCCATTATCTAGGGTCAACATTACTGAATGCTTATCACCGAATATCAATAATGTTGAACCTTTTCATTTTTGCAAAATTATTTGGATCATTTTATTTATCATGTTCTCTATTATAATAGGAAACATGATTCACTACTTAATCGCATTAAAACTAATTGTCTCCCCTTTCAAGAAATTTTACTAGATGTTCATGCCTCTCTAACTATTCACCACATTTACCGATTTAAAATCCATTACTCATTTATCTCAATCTTGTTTATCCAATAAACCATTCATTATATTTTTGAATTCCAATCCATATTATCACTCGTTTAATAACATAAACTCCTAATCAATAACTTGATAACTAAATTCTGACATTTAATATAATAAAACACTCCATTGTAATTATATTCTCCATCTAAACCTCTGTCACTATTCTAATGGGATTGTGTGGTTCTAAAATATAATTTAAATACCCCATTTTTAAATTTGTTTCAATAAATATAATGAAATCAATAATGATAAAAATATAAAACAAATTCAAATAAATAAACATCCAGAATATAGGATATATCATATAGATGACTGACACCATGTTTGAAATAAATTTCCTCTCAAGATTCTATGTGGATTTGAACTCAAACAACAGTCATATCCCATCATATAATATAATGGAAATAAATTATTTATAGGAATGAGGAGGCTAAAGAACACACTATGGTTCCTATGAAAAAACATTACAAATGAGTGGTAGAGTAACCTGGAGATTCGATTCATAACCAATAGTGGTTTAACTTTATATGAATTGAAGGATAATCACCATTGGATAAGGAGGGAAATCATGATTCATCACTCATTCTTCTGGAAGTGGAAATGTGAACAACATATATATGTTTTATTAAATTAGGAATATGAAATAAATTATTTTCATTTCTATAAGCTGGCACATAGTTTAGCCGTACAGTTGGCCAAAATGTTCACTAGCTATGCAGAACCCTTTGTTAAAGAGAGGGACCTGGAGGAATGGTTTGTTTGGTACACTAGAACAGTTTGAAAACCCATGTAGTTTTTGTTTCACATCCACCTTCCTTGGGATTTAGGATGAAAAGTCTCCTATAACAAGGAACATGGATATTACTAACCATATGAAAATCAATATCCCTTAACAGAATAGAATCTATTCTACTATTCTCAATCCCTCAAACACCCTGAACATAGAAAGGCCTATTATACCCATTAGAATTATTTCATTAACAAATTTAAACAAATTTATATCAAAATATAAATAATTAGATACCTCCTTGAAGGGTCGGGATCTAACATACATTATGAATTCCATCATTATAAATCAGTTACAAATGGATATCAGTTTATTCGTATACATTATAAATCATTGAATATGAATAAACTCAATTTATTATTGATATTGAATTATTTTGTCATTATTTATTACTAAAAAAATTCATGCATTAAATTTCATGAATTTTATGAATTCCATTACTAATCATCTGAGGTCACAACTCTATTCAATTATGTTTCCTTGAGATATGATTAAATGTTTTATGATTGAAATAGATGGATTTTATAGAGAGAAATAAAATGACCCAAAAGGGTATAAAATTCCCTATTTTGTTTCTTCAAATGTAATGGGGGGTTCTTGTATGTATCATGTTTTCCATGAATACTAAATTATATTTTAATTTTTGAAATGATGGATTTTATTTTATACCGTTGTAATAATGTGACCTCTGGTTCAAGAATATTAGGTTTAGGGTATTTATTATATACATTGTTAAATATTTTTATGTTATATATATTTTAATCTCATATTATAATATAAAAAACCATATAAAGATATGAAATATTATAATGTGTCTTACTTATATGAAATTAGTCCATGGAGAAAATTCTTAATTCACTTATTGATGATGGATTATAAAAAACAACTATTTGTGGTAATGTAAGAATTTAAGGGATAATATTTTTTTAAATTTAAAAAATTATTAAATAAAAAATGTTATTTATGGGGAATTTAAATTGGTTAGTTAAAAAAATATATAGAATAAATTATGGCACATAATGTAAAAAAAGACTCGGGTATTTGAATATGACACATAAAACCCTTGAATTTTATTTGAATTTAGTTGAGCCCTCTCTAACATCATGTATAAACATCATGAAATTCAAAATCACATAGAATAGAACCATATTAGTAACAATTATATTTTATGCTCTAACATTAAAATAATTTATAATAATTGTATTACATAGTTTGGGATTCATTTCATCATTAGTTGATAGTATCTTTTTGTGTTATATGTATACTCTATTATGTAAATGTTGATACATATTCCTTGGAAACAATTTGTTGATTTATAGATAATTAATGTTTCTAGAATATATATGTAGTATTTATTTATAAATATCATATTTCATTATATATGATCTATGTTCAATGAAAACAAAATTATTATCTCCTTATTCCATAATTACAATAAATACAATATGGTATTTTATAAATAAGATAGATAAATTATATTTTCTTTACATAACAATAAAAACAATATTTGAAAATAAATTTATAATCATATTTATGTTAATATTCGCAAAGGTATCCAAGATAGTGTTTTATAACATCATTCAAGTATATGGTTTTATGTCACATGATTTTAATATGATACTTTATATATTTTGGTTTTTATTATTATGGGTTATGATTAAAAATGAATCATGGAAGTTTTAATTGGATAATTAAAACCACAAAAGTATTTAAATCAATGAGATAATGTGGTTATATCATTAATGTGAAATATGAGTTTGTGATAATCATATATTCCCTGAAAAAATAATATTTCATGTAAACATCCCATGAAATTTGATCTTGTATATACCTAACTAATAATGGAATTCCATATTGATTAAATAAAATCTTAATCACTCTAATGTAATCTTTATAATTTTTCTATATCATTAGAATATAATGATTTATAAAATAAATAATTAATTAATAGTGATAATTTTAGGCATTCTGTGTTGTCACCGGTGGAGGGGTCTGATAGGAATGTAAAAAAATGTGAATGATTCTAGGATTCATATAGAGGGAAGTTTTGTTGGTTGATTGTTTATGAAAAGATCTATAAAAAAAATTCAATTGTTTAAAATTGATAGATACTTGTTTTCTCATGTATACATGATGAATATACAATTTTTGGATTTTAAATTAATTAAATTGATGATGAATTTAATTATGAATATTTATTTTGGTGTTTTTTAATAAATAATGAGGAATAATAATTTGTATTGTTTGATTAATTTATCAAATGGAATATTTAATATATAAGAAATTTTTTCTGCTTATAATTTTATTAATTCTATATTAATAAATATATATTCATTACTATAATATTAAATTGAATATTGATTTTGATTTAATTATTGTATTATTAGATTCTTTAGGATATTTGATTTTATATTTTTATATTGGCACTCAAATTCCAACTAAAATTTCACACTGGTGATGGAACAGACAAAATGAAAATATTAAAATAAATTATGCATCATGACTTGAATATCCTATGATATTTCACCAACATTCAATTATCGTAGGATAATAGCAGTGTTAATTTTTTCAATGGAGAGTCACATAGAAATTGATGGGTATTTATGGTTTGGATGTGAGTTCTATTGTTGGTGGGAAAGAAATTTCATAAATTAAATAAACTAGTGGTGTATTTTTAATGAAATTAAATCTCTAATGTAATATATAGTAAAATAAAAATGGGGATAATTGAATATGGAAATATTATATCCTCTTGAATGGTTACAAAACATTAAATGTTTAAAAATATGTCATTCCAAATTTTGGTTGGTTTCAAATAGGATACACTATATTCCATTACAATATATATTAATATACTAATATATATATATATATATATTAAACTACGACCTTTAATGATATTATAAATAACTACATCCCTCTAAATGGTTAAAGGATATTTTGTTCCCAAATAGGAATTCTTATAAACTAGTAATTTTATTTTCAATCAAGTTTGATTATTTTTTTATAATATATAATATTATTCTTTTTTGTCAGCTATATAGATTTTTGTGAAGTGATTTAAATAGTTTAAGATTAAAATAAAATTACACAAATTTTTATAATTTTATTTTCTACAGTATATTGAAATATATATTTAGAAATTAATATTGTTCTTTAAATATATCTTTTTATGGGTTTTTTACCATAGTATATATGATCCAATTAGAGAGGCATCTCCACATATTTCATATTATTATGGATCTCAGTTTAATTCTTTTTATTATATTGGAAAAGAATTTTTGGATATGTAATTTATATGTGGGTTTTTCCTCCCAAAAACCATTCCTTTATAGCTCCTCAGATGACACACATGTGTGGGTTTTTAAAACGTGTTTACAAATTTAAGTGGGAGTTTATGATAATTGGTAAATGAATTTATTATTATGTAATTGATTGTTTTGATATATTTTTTTCGTTTATGTTGTCTTTACAAGTATTCATTAATGGGAATTTTATGATACCCATATGTGGGTTTCATAGTATTTATAGACTGTTATTTAATTATTTTGGAATATACGATTCCCTTGAACTAAATCATTGAAATAAAATCTACCCAAACCGAATCCCTAATAAATTTTTCAGCAATAATATTGTTCTATAGTAAATATATTTACCCTTACATAACTATCCACTACCCACATGTAACTATTTGTTGGAATTTTCAACCATTAAACTATATATTGTCATTTTGTAGTGATAATTAAGAACTACCTTATATGTGATTTCCCTTCATTATTGAGTATGTGAAATTTCAAGGACCCCTTACACTGTTCCCTTCCTCCAATTTTGTGTTATAGTGAAATATATTTACCATATTAAAAGACCTCAACCTGTTTTGAGTAACTATTTCCATTTTACTTTTTTTGACCTCTTCATTTTTGAATGTTATCTTTATGTCCTCATTTTCCTAGTTTCTTCCAGATCACATCAATGATATGATTGATATAGATATATTTTTCTATTAATTTAAAAATATTGTATGGTTTTTGTTATAAATACTATAATAATAATTTAATGATATTCCTAATTACAATTCATGAAATAGAAGGGAACATAGCATATTAAAAAATGGTGTATAATATAACACTATGTTTTTAAAACAACCATGATTTCATCTAGATTAGTTTTCTCACATAGTATTATTATTGTAACTAATATATTTTATTATAAATAATAAAAAATGAATGATTTAAATTATAATTTATATTTTCATCAAGTTAAGGTTTTTTAAAATATGTATTATAGAAAATTAAATATCCAGTACATTTTTCAAATAAGTGTAATTCATATTGTAGTTGACTTTCATATTGTTCATGGTATTTGAATTTTTAAATTTAATGTATGTTGTAAATTTTAATGTTTCTATATATATTATATATGAATTATATGATTAAATGTGATAATATTCATGGGTTTGGGAGATTAAAAGCGTTTTTATTTTTATCAAAAAAATCTCTCCCCCGATAATACTTTACTCTAACATCTCTAAAAATATTTCATGATTAATGATGAAAGGAGGTGAAAACTAATATCATTTTAGGATTATGTTCCTTAAAATATATAGGATTGAATATTATATCAAATCAATATATATTAATATGTTAGTGCATCATATCATTGTTGGTTATGGGTTGTAATTATTTTACATTATCCTATAGAGAAATTATATCCTTTATGCTACAAATTGGGATCATATAATTTTGTTAGAACATTGAAATCCATTCTGATTGAAAATAATATAAATTGACTGATAATAAAAATTATTAATCACATTAAATTACATTCTAAATTGTAATGGATGATGGGGAACCAATACATTTTGTAGATTGAAGACACCATGTTATATTTCGTAAGATATAAATTATTATACCACTCCAAAAAAGGTTATAATCATCCCCTGTGTAACATCAAGTATAATTGATTATTTGAATATACCATTGGGATCGGTGGGGATGATATTCATTCAAGGGGAGGGGTTTTGGAATTATATTTCATTTAATAAAATTCCTACATTGTTGGCACATTGTTGGTGACCTGGACTTCAAGGAGGAGTTGTGATTCCCTCAATATATTCTTTATCATTCACATCATTCCAAAAAAAGAGGTACATGGGATGGGTTTCATAGTTGATATTATTTCACTTATTTATATCCTATTATTTATTATTATTTGGGTCCTATGGTATTCAATGCTAAAATTCACTAATATTTTACAAGATTCCATGTGAAATAAGAATAATTCGAATGAAATTTTGAGTGATAAATATGTAATCAGAATGCTAAAATAATTGAAGAAAACTAATATATCAATTTATTTTATGTATTAATTGACTTCTAATTATGTTCCAATATTATGAGAGCTACCATGGTTTATGGGAAGTATTCTTCCTTTTTTATGGATGATAGGAATAAAATATACAAATTTTCATAAGGAATCACGTGGTACATTCCTCAACCTGCATGTGATTAATATTAAGTTGAATTTAGGTATATTTTTTTAACAAGATGAATTATATTTTCCATTTCCATTTATTATTAATAATAATGTTACCCATTAATTTTTTTTACAGGAGGTTTTAGGAATATTTAATTTCAAAATAAAAATATGGAATTAAATTTTAAAAATATATTATAAAATACTAAAAAATTTATATAGAAATGAAAACATGAAATATTCATTAAGTATCACAATGGGAGTAAACACATGGATTATATAATATTTTATATAATAAGTTTAGAATAATATGAATAGTTATTAATTCATTGAACTAAAATATGTTAATTTTAATCATGTATGGTGTTTACATTACATATTAGTGTGAGTTGATGAATAATTCCATGTCATATTCCCCTATATTTAATTAGAAATGTCTTTATAGAAAACAGATGGGTAAAAAGTATACAATTAAAATATAAAATATTATATAAAATTGATTAAACTGTTATAAAAGAACTTATAGGTAAATTGAAATTGTTTTGTTAATCTTGAATTTATATTATTTGCATATGTGATAAATTTGAGTTATGTAATTTAAATATTTATAACATTTCCTGAGAATTTTCAATTTAAATTAATTATATTGTTATTTAAATGAAACTATGTAATGAAATATTTATAGAAAAAAAATTATTAATATATTCCTTACAGAAATATTTGAAAATTGAGATGATGGAAATTATTGAAAAGGAATAAATTATGAATTATTTATGAGAATAGAACATTTATTTATAATTATACATTGCATATAAATTGTATAATAGATTTAATATTTATAGATCCTAAAAACACATCATTAATTTTTTAACTAATAATTGGATAATATCCATTTATATATCCATGGGACACTACATAATTCATATTAGTTTTGTGATTTCTGATAATTTATATATTTATTTACAGTTTAATTTAATATTTTATTATTGACTATGTGTTTTCTTAATATATCAAAGATTTAATGGATTGATATTACATTCCATGAAAATATTAAATGATTTAATGGAACATGGTTAATGTTTTAACATTTCCCGTATCTCTGATGGCTTGATGGGTAGTTTGGGTTTTCTCTAATTATGGGTAATGGTTATTAAATGATTCATGAAGTTGAGTAGTTAATTAATTTATGTAATGATGTTATGGATATGATGGGATACTCAAGTTTTATGAAATGTTGATTATTTGTATAAAATTTTATATATGGGTATCCAAATATCAGGAAGATGGTATTGCTGACACGGTCTAGGAGATCGGACCACCAGTGGAAAAATATGAAAAATATGGGATGATTGTCAAATGTTGAGTCTGTGAATTTTCGATTTTTTTCACATTCAATTATATAATATCTTGGTGGAATAGATTATATTATCCATTATATTGTAAACACTTTGTGAACCGAATGTGAGGGGGATTTTGTTCGTGAACCATTATGAATTTTTTATTATAGAACATATCACCCACTATTATTATGGAAGAAAATTTTAATCTCTAAATTAATTTTATATAACACAATTATAGTTCATATTATCTTTAGTATTATATTGTTTTTGTTTTTTACCCCCAATTTTTTCATTTATATAATATGTATACGTGCATATGAAAAATTATTTATTTCAATTAGTAATATAATTTATTAAAGGATGATCTTAATAAATAGCCATAGGTTCTTAGTAAAAAGTAATTTTCCTTGTTGTTTTATTGGAATGTTCAACTGATATTTTATGGTGTTGGAATCCATTTATCCCTTGTAAAGCCTTAGAGACTGTATTTCGTTGTTTGAAACATTGAATTCATTTACATGTTTATAATGGTGTTATATGTGAATTGGAAACTCTTAAAATTTATACATAATGTTGATTGGTTGGTTTGGAATTTTTTTTTTGGGTCTATGTAACACCCCAGGTAAATAAAGAATATGATATTTTCATATTTATCCATATTTTTCAATAAAATATTAATATTACTTTAAAGGTAATTCTATGCTCGATGGCGTACCCAATACGCAACAATGAGTTTCTTTGAAATCTTACATTACACTCTAATAATAAACTATTATTATTTTAAATGGTAGTTAATTCCTAGACGTTATAATGGCGGGAATGAATTGAACTAACTACAAAATTTTTTTATATGTTTGTAAAATATTTTTACTTTTATCCAATAAATGTTAGAGGCTTAAAATGAAAATGAATCCAATTTTAAGCATAATTCTACTAATATTCATTAAAAGGTCGATTGACTGCCTTTTGATGGACAACCCTTTTTAAATATAATTTTGACAATTTTATATGTTTTATTTGACAAAATAAAATCCTTCTTTTGAATCTGGACATCAAAATTTACTTTGTGTAAATTTTTGTTATTTTTCGGATAAAGATCATTTTTAGTGAAAATGTTGCATTTTAATTAAAAACATCATTTTTATCAGATTTATTTATATGGATATATTATATTTTTAAATGATATTAAAGTGTATTTAGAATATATTTTTACCATTTAATCCAATGTTGGTCATTGGAAATAATTTCACTTTGAAATTGGACTTAAACTATTGTCAATCTTTTAATAAATATTGTTTCTTAAAAACATGCTATTTGTTTTGAAACCGGGAATGAATTATTAAATTAATTAATGAAACTTATATATTTTTAATTTTGTAAAATGGAAATCATTTTTTAATTCAGAATATCAAATAGATCTTAGGGTTAATTTTTGGTATTTTTCTGAAAAACATTAATTTTTAATGAATAGTGAAACAACTATGTGGTAGTAAAAGAAACTGATTTTTCTTTTAAATGAAACGTTACCAATTCTATGTTTTTATATTCAAAAATCTAACATAAATGGTTTTCATTAGGAATTAAAATGTGGTTCAATGAGATTAAATTAATTTTTTGGTGAATATTTACTTTTAAGTTTTATTAATCGCGATTAAAGGTAATTGGTGTTATTTAAGGTAAAGATAATGTTATAATAATTTGAAATGACCATGACACATGTCTTACCATTATTGGATGAGTCATGGCCCACCAAGAAAATCCATGTGTCATCTTGGGGACCCCATGGAGACACATTGGTTGGAAAATTACATTAATTACTTTTTATTTAATGTTAAATTTAAATGGTCACAATCATGTATTTTTTTACTAAAACAATTTTTACCTGGGGTTATACAAGTCATATTTTTTACTATAAATATTCATTAAAAAGGTAAAACGATTTTATACATCTTTATATTTTTTTATAATTTTTAGACATTAAATAAATTATTTTATTTATGACCCTATGATGATGTAGTGATTACCTCATAAATGAACGATTTAAATAAAATGAGAAGATATGGTGAAATATAAGTCTTAAACTTGTCACAAACCTATTGTATTTGAATATTTCTAAACCTTATCACCTTATACTCGAATAATATAATTTTGGGACCTTTAATATCTGAAAATAATTTTATAATAAAGTAATATTTTATAACATTCCAAGAGTGCCCCTCCTCTTCTCTTATAAAAGCCCCCCACCTCTACCACCTTACCCACACCTCTGAAGCCATTGGCTCTGCCAAACCCAGACCATTTCATCTCTCCACATCCCTATATTCATCATTGAAAGCTCACCTTTGGAAGAATGCTCTTCAACAAACCATTTTGGTTCAAACCAAGAGAAGTTACCTGATTTAAAGGTAATGTCTTCACTTGTGTTATTTTGTTTTAATTTTCTTCTCCATACCCCTAAACTCTTCTTATTCTTTTCATTTGTAACAACACCAGTATCTTAAATATACTAGAATTTTTTTATGTGAAGTATTTGAGCTACACTTACACACACCTCTGGCTAATGTTTAAAGAACATACTGTTTCTGTGGATGGCGAATTACTACCTCACGAAACGATGATTGTTCAATCTTCTCTTAACAACATTATTGGAGTCCATTATGATGTCACTGTATTTTATATATGATATATATTGGTATTTATTTTTTCTATATTCTTCTGTATTTTATATTTAAAACATACATTTATTCTTTGCATGTTGTGAAAATGCGATAATTTCATACGAAAAAGTGTAGACTATCGCCCCTCAAGTGATGTGACTCGTTCATGAAATACATGGAATGTATAAAGAATGAAATTAATGAACTTATGTGACCTATAAAACATATATATTATACTTTAATTATAATATATTTATCTCTCAATTATTTTTAATTCCATTAATATGTCAATGAAATGAATGTAGCGTTCATGTGTACGTATGGACTGCCGTCTCCATGAATGGTGAATTTCATTTCTTTTTATTCCTAAATGTTATGGAATAGTATAAAATTAATATTTACTGGATATATATGATATTTAAATCATTAAAAATATTCTGGAGATGATTTACTCATAAATACATGGACAATCATTTTCAAACATCTTTATTTTTGACCCATGTACTAAACATTGACAAAAACGTCTGATATGAACTCAAATTATTAACCAATTTTTATAAAATTATAATATGTCATATTAAATGAATAATAATCTATATAGTAGGACATTAAGCAATTATAAATTGACCAACTATTATTATTTGGGAATATAAAGAAACGAACAATACAAGTCAGACTTAAGGTAAGGGATCCTACCTCTCTCTTTATTTTTAAGTACTCTTTTTATGTAACTTACTTTAAGCTCCTCTATCTTATGTTGGGGGATGTTATTTTATATTACTCTTGTAGTAAATTTATGTTAATATGATGAGAGACCCTATTTTATCTCATCAATCTATTTTTGGATGTTTTATGTGGTGCCGTTAGGCTGTCGAATTTTCATAAGGGGATTTTTCATCTCACTTTTTATTCCTGTGAGATTCATGCTACATTGGCCACTATTTCCTTTTGTGTGGTGCATGTACTGCCCATTATTTTACTATTTTTATAATAAATTCTTATTTATGGGTAGTTACATTTTCATTGTATGATCCTTATTTCATGGGGTGTACGTCTCGAATGTTTCCCAATTCAGTAAGGGAACCTTTCACCCTCCTCTTTTTAAAAGACTTCTTTTGTTATGTCTTTTAATTTATAAATAATTATGTTGGGATATGTTCTTATATATCCTTATAGATGTAAAATTTATTTCTATGTAATGAGATACCCTTTTTGTCTCGCCAACTCATTTTCTTAATTTTAAAGTGACGCCGTAAGGCTGTCAAATTTTACCAAGGGAACTTCATAACACAATTTCGATTTATTTTGGTTCAAAATGTAGTTATTGAATATGTAATCCTTTGAATATTTTTTAATGACCTTTTATTGTTTTAAACTTAATATCCACTTATACTGGGTGTATTTATATTTTTGACACATAATTATGAGATTGATTTATCCTTAATTTAAGGATACCTTCTTTATAAGGGATTTCATCTCATTTTACATTTCTATTGAGACATCATTGTTGTTATACACCAATTCACTCTTATATGGTGTATATATGATCCTTTGAAATATTATATCATGAATATATTTATTCTCATTACATTATAATGTTATGATTAAATGTTATTCCTCAATTATTGTATTCATGTGTCCCTCATTTTGTTAAAACCCCTTTAACTAAAAGATCATTTTAAATGTTTTAATGATTTATTCTTATAAATATTTTCATTAATATCCATGTTTTAAAAATGGTTTTAAGGATTTATTTATACGGATATTAATGGTTTTAAATATTAAAATATTCAAAGTGGTATGGGACACTTTGATTCAAAAATATCTTTATTAAATATTTTAAATGGTTTTGAAAATGGTTTTTTGAGTGGATTCATTATTTCAATATCTTAAAATTTCATATTGTTATTGCAATGTGGGAATGTTGTCTTTACATTATGCTTAAGTTATGTGATATGATTATGTTATGGTTCTTGGGAATTATTTATGAAGACGGGTGGTTCCGTGATAAACTTAGGGCGGGTGAGCCCGATATAGCTCTCCAATACATTGGGTAACGGAAAGGGGTTAAACGCTAAGGTTTCTCCGAAGAGATTTAGGGAATATACTGTGATGGGTATTCCAAACATAACCATGAGGGTTAATCCCTACATAATAATGTTATGAATTACTCAAGTTACTTTTAGGCCTTATGATTTCTATGAGTTATTCGTAAATCATATGATTTCATGAGGTATGTTAAATTACTTATGTTTTATGAGTAAAGTATGATTTCATTGATTCATATATATACATGGACTAATGTTTTATTTCCGTATTGTTATAACCCCCACTGAGTTTTTTATGCTCATACCATGTTTTTTTGAAATGTTTTTCACATGAAATAAAGTTGATTATGGTCAAAAATGGGATCAATGAAATATCAGGCTGTCTAAAACAATGAACTAGACACGAATCTTTTTTTCAAGAGTTTTTTTTTGTGAAAAAAATGGAAGCTGAGTAGATGTGTCTACTTTGGAATCATTGAGATGTAATATTTATGTACTAATTCACTAAAACTCTAAACCAGAAAAGCTCCTCAATGTGAATTATTCATTTAATTCAATAATAAGTAATGTTTAAGGTTGGGTCCTTATAGTTTTTATCAGAGGTCAGCTTAGATAACATTAGAGGTTAGGGTATTCTTTAAGCATAAGTGACATTACCATAATGGCTAGAATTTAAGAAAGTGTCATAGTATTTAGATAACGTAAATGAGTAAGTATATCTTAGTTTTTATCTTCCTCATTAGTACATAAAGATTTTTTTGATATACTCACACTGACATTTCTGGTTTTAGTAAATGAATGGATCTAGGAGGCCCTATAGTGAAAATGGGTTTGAAGGAAACTGTGTTGGTTCTCTGATTAAGAGAATGGATTAAATGGGGGATTCAATGAGAAATCTTGCTGTTATTCTAAACCAACTATCAAGAGTCATGATCAACCACTTGGACCTTGGTGAGTTCTCTAATGCATCATGTACGAGAGAACCAACTACGTGAAGTCCCTGGTTAGTTTTACTAATTTTTTTATTTAGATGATCTTGTGAATCTATAATAAGTTGATTTTGGGTTATCTATGTAAATTATTAACCTATCATGGAGGATATGTGATTAGGTTAATTACTTTTCAGTATGAGACTTTAAGAGTAACTGATGTTATTTGGAGATAAATATTAAGGTTTATATTGGAAGACTATGTGATTAAATCCTTTAGAGATTTGGGTTTCAGTCTCTGTTTTGATTGATTTGAAGAATTTTATGGATATATGTTTATTGAATGGTATTTTATTAACTTTGGGTACTGTTTGGAAAATTTTGGAGATTAAGAATAAATTTTTTTAAGAGGATTATCCTTTCTGGGTATTATCTGAACTCATACTAACCTTTTTGGTTTCATTTTTGGTTAAGGTCTAATGACATGGGAAGTATATAGTTCTATTTTTTGGATTAGGTGATACTCTAGAAGTTGATTATAGCTCTCTTAATGTGAAAAAGTAATCCTAAATACTTTTCTTTTAGAGAAAATATGAGTTCGTGTAAGAAATCATGTAAAATAGGAAAGTAAACGTGACAAGTATGTATGTGTCCTTATGTTTTAGTTAAGTTCAAAAATAAATTACTCAATTAAAAGTAACTTAAAAAAAATGTTGTCTGTTAATTTTTCCTACTGGGGAATCAAATACCATTTAACCCATCACAAGTTTGTGATTTTTTTGTGGTTAACTTTCTCTTAAACATGTTTTCTATCACTCTCCATCAAAACATGACCCTTTGTTTTCTCCTATATGTCCATTTTTTCCTACATGTAATCCTAGTATGGGTTAACTCGGGTGACCTTTGTACTTCTCTTTCTTTATTGGAAAGTGATAGTTTTACTGACTCTTGTTCCGATGAAGGATTTTCAATGATGTTTCCAAGCCCAATATTAAAATTATGAGGATGTAATTCCCAAACGGGGGGAAGAATGTGACACCCCGGGTAAATAAAGAATATGAAATTTTCATATTTATCCATATTTGTGAATAAAATATTAATATTAATTAAATGGGAATGCTATGCTCGATGGCGTACCCAATACGCAAGAACGAGTTTCTTTGAAATCGTACGTTGCACTCTAATAATAAAATATTATTATTTAAAATGGTATTTAACTCCTAGCCATTGTAATGGCAGGAATGAATGAAACTAACTAAAAAATTATTATATATGTTTGTCAAATATCTTTACTTTTATCCAATAAAAGTTAGAGGCTTAAAATGAAAATGAATCCAATTTTAAGAATAAATCTTCTAATATTCTTTAAAAGGTCGATTAACTGCCTTTTGATGGAGAACCCTTTTTAAATATAAATTTTACAATTTTATATGTTATATTTTACAAAAAAAATCCTTCTTTAGAATCAGGAAATCAAAATTTAATTTGTGTAAATTTTTATTATTTTTCCGATAAAGATCATTTTTAGTGAAAATGTTGCATTTTAATTCAAATCCTCTTTTTAATCTGATTTATTTATATGGATAGATTAAGGTTTTAATTGATATTAAAGTGTATTTAGTATATATTTTTACCATTTAATCCAATGGTGGTAATTGGAAATAATTTCACATTGAAATTGAACTTAAACTAGTGTCAATCTTTTAATAAATATTGTTTCTTAAAAACGCGCTATTTGTTTTGACACCGGTAATGAATTATTAAATTAATTAATGCAACTTATATATTTTTAATTTTGTAAAATATACATCATTTTTGAATTCGGAATATCAAAGAGTGATTAGGGTGAATTTTTGGTATTTTTCTGAAAAACTTCAATTTTTGATGAATAGTGAAACCACTAAGTTGTAGTTAATGAAACTGATTATTCGTTTAAATGAAACATTACCACTTCTGTGTTTTGATTTTCAAAAAACCGACATAAATGGTTTTCTTTAGGAAGTAAAATTGGGTTCAATGAGATTAAAATAATTTTTTGGTGAATAGTAACTTTTAAGTTTTATTAATCGCAATTAAAGTTAATTAGTGTAATTTAAGGTAAAGATAATGTTATAATAATATGAAATGACCTTGAAACATGTCCTACCATTATTTGATGAGTCATGGCCGACCAAGACAATCCATGGGTCAACTTGGGGACCCCATGGAGCCACTTTGGTTGGAAAATGACATTAATAACTTATTATTTAAAGTTAAAATTAAAATCTCACAAACATGTATTGTTTTACAAAAATAATTTTTACCTGGGGTGATACAAGTCATATTTTTTACTATAAATATTCATTAGAAATCAAAAACTATTTTCTACATATTGATATATTTTTATAATTTTTGGACATTAAATAAATTATATTATTTATGACACCGTGATGATGCAGTGATTATCTCATAAATGAACGATTTAAATAAAATGAGAAGATAGGGTGAAATATAAGTCATACACTTGTCACAAACCTATTGGATTGGTGGATTTCGAAAAATTATCTCCTTAGCATCGAAATATATCCTTTTGGGACCTTTAAAATCTGAAAATCATTTTATAATAATGTAATATATTATAACATTCCAAGAGTGCCCCTACTCTTCTATTATAAAAGGCCACCCACCTCTACAACTTTACCCACACCTCTCAAGCCTTTGTCTCTTACAAACCCTTCCCATTTTATCTATCCACATCCCTCTATTCATCATTGAAACCTCAACTTTTTTATAATTCTCTTCAAAAAACCCTTTTGGTTCAAACCAAGAGGAGTTACCCGATTTAATGGCAATGTCTTCACTTGTGTTTATTTGTTTTATTTTTCTTCTCCAGACCCCTAAAATCTTTTTATTCCTTTATTTTGTAACAAAACCAGTATCTTCAATATACTAGGATGTTTTTATGTTAATGATTTGAGCTACACATACACACACCTCCATCTAATGGTTAAATTACATAATGTTTCTGTGGATGGCGAATTACTGCCTCACGAAACGATGATTGTTCAATCTTCTCTTAACACATTTCATGTTGGAAATTATGATGTCACTGTATTTTATATATTATATATATGGTATTTATGTTCTCCACATTCTTCTGTATTTTATATCTAAAACAAACCCTTATGCTTTGCATGTTGTGCAAATTCGATAATTTCATACGAGGAAGTGTGGACTACCGCCCCCTCAAGTGATGTGACTCGTTCATGAAATACATGGAATGTATAAAGAATGAAATTAATGAACATATGTGACCTATAAAACATATATATTATACTGTAATTATAATATATATATATCTCTCAATTATTTTTAATTCCATTAATAGGTCAAAGAAATGAATGGAGCGTTCATGCGTACGTACGGCCTACCGTCTACATGAACGGTGCATTTCATTTCTATTTATCTCTAAATGTTATGGAATAGTATAAAATGAATATGTACTGGATGTATATGATATTAAAATCATTAATACTATTCTGGAGATGGTTTACTTGTAACTACATGGAAAATCATTTTCAAACAAGTTCATTTTTCACTCATGTACCAAACATAGATATACATGTCTGATATGAACTCACATTATTAACCAATTATTATAACATTATAATATGTCATTTGAACTAAATAATAATATTTAAATGAGTAACTTAAGCAATTATAAATTGACCGAAGTTTATTATTCAGGAATATAAAGAAACGAACAAGACAAGTTGGACTTGATGTAAGGGATCCTACCTCTCTCCTTATTTTTAAGTACTCTTTTTATGTAACTTACTTTGAACTTCCATTTCTTATGTAGCGGGATGTTATTTAATATTCCTCTTGCTGTAAATATTTTGTTAATATGATTAGAGACCCTATTTTATCTCATCAATCCATTTTTGGTTGTTTTATGTCGCGCCGTTAGGCTGGCGAATTTTCATAAGGGGATTTTTCATCTCACTTTTTATTCCCATGAGATTCATGGTACATTGGCCACTATTTCCTTTTGTGTGGTGCATGTACAGCCCATTATTTTACTCTTTTTTTAATATAATCTATTTTATGAGTAGTTAAATCTTTATTGTATGGCCCTTCTTTCATGGGGTGTACGTTTCGAAAGTTGCCCAAATCGGTAAGGGAACCTTTCACCCTCTTCTTTTTAAAAGACTTCTTTTGTTATGTCTTTTAATTTACAACTTATTATGTTGGGATATGTTCTTCTACATCTTTATTGTTGTAAAATTTATTTATAAGTAATTAGATACCCTTTTTGTCTCATCAACTCATTTTCTTAATTTTAATGTGATGTCATTAGGCTGTAGAATATTACCAAGGGAACTTCTTAACCCATTTTCGATTTCTTAGGGTTCAACATGTAGTTATTGAATATGTAATCCTTTGAATATGTGCGAATGAACATTGATTGTTTTAAACTTAATATCCACTTATATTGGGTGTACTTATATTTTTCACACATAATTATGAGATTTATTTATCCTTAATTTAAGGATACCTTCCTTATAAGAGATTTCATCTCATTTTACATTTCTATTGAGACTTCATTTTTATTATTCACCAATTCACTCTTATATGGTGAATATAATGTCCTTTGAAATATTATATCATTAATATCTTTATTCTCATGATATTATAATGTTATGATTAAATGTTATTCCTCAATTATTGTATTCAAGTGTCTCTCATTTTGTTAAAAACCCTTTAACTAAAATATCGTTTTAAATGTTTTCATGATTTATTCATATAAATATTTCTCATTAATATACATGTTCTCAAAATGTTTTTAATGATTTATTTATATGGATGTTAATGGTTTTAAATGTTAAAAGATTAAAAGTGGTATGGGACACTTTGATTCAAATATATCTTTACTAAATATTTTAAATGGTTTTGAAAATGGCTTTTAGAATAGATTCATTATTTCAATATCTTTAAATTTTATATTATTATTGCAATGTGGTAATGTTATCTTTCCTTTATGGTTAAGTTATGTGAAATGATTATGTTATCTTTCTTGGGAATTTTTTATGAAGACGGGTGGTTCTGTGATAAACTATGGGCGGGTGAGCCCGATATAGCTCTCCAATGCATTTGGTAATGCGAAGGGGTTAAATGCTATGGTTTCTCCGAAGAGATTTAAGGAATATAACATGATGGGTATTAAAAATGTAACCATGAGTGTTACTCTCTAAGTAATAATGTTATGAATGCCTCAAGTTACCTTTATTCCTTATGATTTCTATGAGTTATTCGTAAATCATATGATTTCATAAGGTATGTTAAATTGCTTATGTTTTATGAGTAAAGTATGATTTCATTGATCCTTATGTATACATGGACTAATGATTTCTCTCCGTATTGTTATAACCCTTACTGAGATTTTTATGATCATCACATGTTTTTTTGAAATGTTTTTCATAGGGCATAAATTGGATTAGGTTCATGGATGGGATCACGAAAAAAGTCAGGTTGTCTAAAACAAGGAACTAGACATGACTCTTTTGTTCAAGAGTTTTTTTTTTGTGAAAAAAATGGAATGTGAGTAGATGTGTCTACTTTGTAATCTTTGAGATGTAATAGTTATGTCCTAATTCTTTAATAATCTAAACCTGAAAATATCTTCAATGTGAATTATTCATTTAATTCAATAATAAGTAATTTTTATGGTCGGGTTCTTGTAGTCTAGGAGTGAAATTACTCTCATTTGAACATATTGCATACCCAAGGTTCAAATATCCATACCAGGTCCAATTGGAGATGGTCTTTGGATGTTGCAGAAAACTCCACTAGGAAAAAGTCATTAATCATTGATACAATTTTTTGAAATAAAAATACTTTATATTAGAAATAAAATTATTTAAAAATAGGTCCTTTAACAGTAACATATTTTCACATAATATCAGAATATATATTTATACTAAGTGTTAAATCTTACTAATTCATATTTTTTAAAAATTATTTCCAAAAAATGAATAATTATTTATTTTTATCAATAAAAATAATTAAATAAAAATACATATTTTAAGAAAATAATATAAAATAAATATTTCATTTTTATTCTCTGACCTATTTTTTAATTATCAAAGAATTGCAATGTAGTTATTTTTTTACTGACAATCACCCATTGTTATTCAACCGATTGGATATAATAATATTACATGACCATATATATAATTTCCATATATATTATTAATATGTATTTAATGTAATAAAATTTATATATTTTTTGGTTTATATTTATGTGTGTGTTTATGATATTATATTATTATATATTTCATTTCAGAAATCTCAAAAATCATTAAAGCCATTCAATAATCCAATTGTATAGCATTATTTTACTAAATTGAATGAGATGTAATCAATTTATATTTATTATCCACAATAAGATCTTAAAAAAGGATAATGAAGATGTGAATTTTATTTTATTAAAATTCTTATTTTCTTGTTGTTTAATTCCTTGAATATTTTTAGTAATTATGATTCATTTATTTTTCATTAAATGTATTCAATTTTATTTGAAATGTAATAACCTTAGGAAATAATACAATATCTATTTTTTGTGATATGTATATCATAATATATATCACCATAATCTTTTAAAGGGTAACATAATAACAAAAATGTGTCCTATAACACATTAATTATTGAATAATAAACATTGTTTTTGTTTTGATGAAATGATGAATATGCTTTAGCATCTAATATTTATTCTAAAATATTAAAAAGTTTTAAAATCATATAAATCAAAATAGTAAAATTATATAAAATCCAAGATTAAATTTATTTATAAAATAATTTTTATGGAACGAATATCTTGTGTCTTAATTAATATCGTAAATTTATTTATAGAAATTTATCTACATCACGTTTTATGATAAAATATATCATAATAAATGAGAATCACACCATATGACATAAGATATTATTTATATGGAATACTGTAAATACATAAATTTAAACACATTATAATGTATTTATGTTATATCAGTATATGGAAAAAAATTCTTTTAATTTTTCAAATTATACGATTAATAGAATTACTATATGAGATAAACTAATTTATGAAGACAGAAATTTCTAAAACAAATCTCTTTTTAACATTTTAGATATCAAATTTAGAATAGAATTTTATTATTATCCTATTGATAATATATCTTTTGTTGGGTTGTTACAATCATAAAATGAGATACTGGTTTTCAAATGAATCGCATGATATAATATTGTTCATATCATTGAATTTCATTTCAAGGAAATATATTGTAACTATATTTTGATATTTTGAAATGAATAAAATGACATATTAATTTATTATATGTTATAGAATGAGGAATATTTTAATATTTAATATATATATATATATTTCTTTATTGAATAACTATTTTTAAATTAGTATAATAAATTATTATAATTTTATGGAAAATTATTTAATTAATTATCTTTAATATTTGTTTTAAAATTTTGATTATATATATATCCAAAATTATAATCTAAATATAAAACATTATTTTCCAAATAAATGATTATTTTTAATTTTTAATATATTAAAAAAGGGAAAAAACAATATAATAAAATTTTAAATTCTCATTTTTTCAAAATTATTTTCAAAAGGTGAAATTAAATGTTTTTCATAACATATTATATGATAAAAATCAAAGGGTTACTTGATTATAGATATAATCAATGATTATATTATATATGTGATATTTTTATAAAATAAAATTATTACAAAATGTATAAATGGAGTTTTTTAAAATATGAAAGACATATTCTTAAATAAAATATCATATATTTATCTGTATTTTCATCTGCAATTTTATCTAATAGTTGTTTTTTAAATATATATATAAATATATTTGGATTATCTAAAATCCTTTGATTATTGATTAATATTTCATAATTACATATTTCTGACTATTCATATAATGAAATCATATGTCAAACCTAATTGTTATGGGTTGGCGACTATAACCATGGAATAAAGTTACCACCGAAGAGAATTGTTAAACCCAAATTAATTAAACAACATGGAATATATATATATATATATATATATCTGTTTTTGAATGACTATGTGAAATAGTGGATGAGATAACAAATTCCTTAAGTGAAATAATACAATGAAATTTATACAAAAAAACAGTCATAACATCCCTACATAAAAGTCTAATATCAAAGGACCACTAAAGTAGAAAATAACTACTACATTTGATAGTGTTAGAAAAACCCCACCGTCTCACTAACTGCTACCCAACAACGTCAGGTATAAAATCTCACTACATCACTATAGTTCTGTCCTATTACCAATATCACAATAAATAAATAGGTTTATAAACCACCAATGGGGTATTCATAGTTTAAACTAACAGGCACAATATGATCAAACTTTGGGGTTCCATAGCAAGCCTTTGTATGATAATATGAACATTATCAACATTAATGCAAATATGGACTTCTAAGTAGCATAAAAATTTTTATATAAAAAAGAATGAATGAAAAACATTTATTTTCACCATTTTCCATATCTCAAAAATAATCCTCATGACCAAATTTCAAACAATTTCATATTCATCAGCAGTAAAATAAAACAATGCATGTATCACATATCATACCAAATCCATTGCAGTAAAAGATAAAAATTAACAATACAGAAATAGGTAACACAACTCCATTGATCACGATAGGTGAATCTAAAGATTAATTGCACAAAAAACATTGACAAATACCTAATAAATCCATATAAGGAAAGACTAGGGAGTAGTGAATCACCAAATGATTGAATCAACCAAAAAATTAAATATCATTTACCTAGAAAAATAGGCATAGGAAATGGAGGAACACCCCATGATTGAACCCCTTGATGGTGCATAGATAATGAACAAATGAAATGAATTCCACTCAATTACCAAAGTCTAATCATTTTATCAATTTTCAAAATCATTTCATCCAAAAATTATTTCTAAAAAAATGCAGAAATAAAATTCATAATTCATTGAAATTGATTATTTTTTTCAAAAATAAGGGAACCCAATATTTTATCTGAAAACTATTCCACAAACAAATATCCAAATTTCAATAACATTATTTCATTTAAAAAAATATTTATCAAAACCATTGAAATGGAGGTCATTCCACATAGGTTAGAGACAGAACAACCTACCACATATATAGGTCGCAAAAATCTATAATGGAATACATCAATAAGGTAGAATCATATTTAAAAAAAATAGAGGCCTAAAGATTGATTCAAAAGTAATATATTCATATCCCAGAACAAAGAAGATGGTGGAAGGGGTAGATTACAAATAACCTCAAAGATCATTCACCCACTACACTACTACAGGAATTGGATTGGCCACCTAAATATATCCATAAAAATGATCTAGAAAGGATCAGGTATATTATCACCACAAATCAATGAATCTTGATTATGAAACCCAATAGTCCTAAAACTATAAAATATTAATAATAAAAATCAGGATTTCTCACTATCACAAATCCACCAAAACAATAATGAAATTAAATCAACAATATAAATGATTTAGAAGTTGTGGATATCTACAAAATTGATTGGGAGAGCTATTATGTATTGAGGGAGGAATCCTATAGCAAAATGAAATAAGTCTCATCCATATAGTTCCATAAAACCATTGAGGTTTATAAATTTTTTTTTCAATTTTTAAATCATGTAATTCATGAATCCATAATACCCCAAAAATCATCTCCCTTTAAATTAGAAATCCCAATTTTAAAATATCGTGGAGTCTAATATATATTCACGGGATGTATTCATCATTAGTAGTGATGATACATGTATTATTCTTGGCACCTAATACATGAAATGTAAAAAATATTACGTGGAATATAATCTTGTGACAATATTCAATACCATCATGCTTTAAACTTATCTCAGCAAATCATTCAAGAGGCTATTACAAAGAAGGTAAATACTTTAAATGGTTTGTGATTGACCTATATATATATATATTACATTCCACATTCTATAAAAAAACCTATAAAACTTATTGTATTCTCCGAACATAGGAAGAATCCTGAAAATTTTTATCGCATTTTTACATTGAGTCAAATAAATCAAAAATTATATACATTCATTCAAATTAGTCCATTTTTATATATAAATTTAATCCATCTGTAGAAGTCATACAATGAATAAAATTAAAGTGGTAATTAAAAGTGAATAAAAAGACATGAATGTTAGTAACATGATGTTACAAATTACCGTCCATATTAAATTCTATCCCAAATCAACTATGTAGATGAATAATGTCTAGAAAATAGTTGAGTCACTCAACACTCATCGACTACTTATAGTCCCCATGTATCACAAAAATTGTATATATGATTTTGTAAAACTATCCATAATGGAATTGAATTACCATGAAATACATTCAATAGAGATTCATCAACCTCCACTGGATTTCCCATAATAGAAATTTATATATCAAACATAATATATTTCCAACTCAAAACATGATAGAGATTTTGATGGAATTTCTTAAGATATGAAATTTTGAAAACATCATGACTTCCTATGAGTTGAACTATAAATATAATTTGATAATAAACATTCCTAATATTCCCAATTACATAAAATGATCCAAAATATCATAAATCCAATATCCCATGTTTTCCAAGATGATGGTTACCAAAACATGAAGAAATATTTAATACAACCCATTCAGTAATAGATAAATCCAATAGATGAAACTGACAATACGAAATCGAAAACAGTCAATAATGGATTTTTGGAAAATAAAATTTTCTCTAAAACATAGTATATCTTTTCAATAGATAAAGAATATGCATTTAGTCTCCACAACATAACGGAGGTCAAGAATTCCTTTAAACATTCCATCTAATATCTGACCCTGTAGAATATACTCTAGGTGGGATTATGACAATTGAACTCTAGTCAAAACCATACTAGAAACATACACCTAATATTCATGGTGAAATTAACTGAATACTCCCATAAGGTTCAACTCTCCCATCAATTATAGAACAACCTGAAATGGAACTTTCCAATTGAGAGTGGCCTCCAATAAATTCCCCGTCCATGGGGGGAAGATGATGTTGATGTCATACATCTAAAATTTTTCAACCAATCGCCTATTTATGTGATTCATATCTATCATGGAATATATATATATTAGTCTCTTATGGTAGAAAAAGGCTATGAACCTCTCCCAAAAAATATAATGTATTCAAAACGTAATTCAGTAAATTATTATGGAAATAACGAAATAATGTGCGGGGAAATTGTTCATAGGATATAAAATCTGATGAAATATATATGCCACCACATGATCATCAGGAATAAAAACAAAACCCGAACTAGTAAATGAATCATCATAGAACTCTAAAAACCCCATACTAGGATCAAGTAAGATCAGAATATGATGCAAAGTCAGAATTCATTATAATCATACAAATAGGATAAAAACTCCACATCCAATAGGAATTACCACCCATTATTAGTAAGAGTAATCAAAGGTGAATAAAATATAGAAAAAATCATTAAATAACCATCGATAATATATAGGGAGACCATGGTTGATTTGAATCTCAATTAAATCCTATCGTTCTTCCACTAAAAAAACTTCCTTTCACCATCTCAGGATAAACTGACAATCCATGTTGAGAAATCATCATCCCCATGAACACCACTCCTTTAATCAGTAAATTTCACTCTAAAATAATTCTATTCAAACAGTGACTTCTCAGGATTTATAGATCAAATCTGAAATGGTTCATATACTCATGCAAAGATCATGAATAAACCATAATATCATCGATTAACACTACAAAGAAATATGTAGACATAATGATGGAATATCTTATTCAGACAATACATGGACAATATAGGATCATTATCTAGACCCAAAGACATCACATGATATTCGTAATGGTCATTCCTGTTCTTAATAGCCTCCATACATATATCAAATTATAAAACACTAATTTGATGATAACCAGATCAAATATAAATCATTAAAAGCCACATTTCCCATTAACTAATCAATAAAATCATCTACATGTGGTAAATGATTCATATTTTTAATAGTTACAATGTTCAACATCTGATAGTCCACAAAAAGTCATAGTAAACCATATGTATAACAACCCTTTTCTTTATTACACACTAAAACATGATTTATTACATAAACATGAACATAATAAAACATTTTGGATCTAGATGTATAGTGTTGGGGAAAATTAGAAACATTAAATAACAACATAGAACATAAGACACATCATATTTATTGAAAACATCCTTTACATGACCACAACATTCCCTCATACGTAGAATTGAATGTGATAACCTAAAGACATACATGTGAAATGTAGAGACCCGAAGCCTGACGTACATGGAAATTACAATACTTTTTCGGAATACTTAGTACATAACAAAAACACACACACAAGGACCGTAATAGTTTAGTGTCTTTGGAAACTCGGAATATAATCTTCTAATCATGGTGAAAGATCTTCAACATCTCCCATAAAGATCTTATTTTTTTTCTAAACCTAAATCCTTTCTTTACGTCTTGGGGAAAAGAAAACATAAAAGGGTGAGCTCAAATTCTCAGTAAGGGTAAAAAAAATAAATATCAATCACGTCATATTCATAAGAACATATATTTTGGAAATATTAACCTGCAAAAGAGATCATAATTTCATAACATGGGATAAATAATAGTAGTGAAATGTAATCCCAATAATCATAACATAAAACATGAAACTTTGTGGCATACACACATAATCATAGAGAATCATATCTTTTTAGTCAAGACTCATTTCCAAGACTATCTTAGTGGACAAAGTCCATTTCTGAACCGAGTCACCCTCCTTTCAGTCCTATTTCACTGAACCGGTATAACCTACCGTTCCAGCCATGTCTATCTCATGAGATATAAAATCTTTACCCAATTCATTGGAGGTAGATATAGGTCCCACCCATCTCATAATGATACCATTCTTATGCGTGCCACAAAATCATAAACCATACATCATAGCAAAACCCATTTAATAAAAATGGGATTCATAAACATCATGAAATCATAAAACAATTCATATAAGATAAAGGAATTCATAAAAATAATTCCATCACAACATAATCAAATCAATGTAATAATAGGTATAAAAACAGAACCCTTTGTTATCTTAGATGAAAAATAATTTTGATAAAACACTTGAACTCCATTCTTGAGGAAAATATCCTTTCTACTTCAAAAACACTTTTCTTTTCTTAACATGTCATTGAATTATAAATTAAAGAAGTTGATTAAAAATAAACTTGAAAACTTGTAAAGGAATCTTCTTGGAAATAATGCTTTAAAAATCCATTCATGTCGTATAAGTTAAAAAAAACATTCTTCTCATACTTTTGTCGGAAAAGTCAAAAAAATACCTCGTACGAAAAACGACAAAATATTTCTTTCATATCTTTTACTAAAAACTCACCGAAGGGTAAAATTGGATTTAAAAATTTTTTGGTGGATGGAAAAAATATTAAATATTGAGGAAACATGGATGTGGATGATAAAATACACCCCAATAAATTTCAAAGTATAAACAATCTCGGATAAAAATGAGATTGCGATATTTTCCCTTACCTTAACTACGATTTGCTTCGTAAGTGTATGAACCTCCTGTATAATGATTTAAATAATGTCATTAACATATTAAAGAATCATATTCATTGTTATTATATCATATATGGTTCACATATTACATTATATTACCCGTTCTTTTGTAAATTCCATGTTAAAGAAGCGTTTTGGGTAAAATCGTTTCATTTATCGTAGGTGTTTGGACTTGTTGTTCGTGACATTATTATTACATATATCATGATTTACTTACTTCCATAATATAAAACATGATTTATATATCATATATATTCTGTATATATATATATATAATAGATAGATAAATGAAATGAAACACACCGTTCATGGAGACGGTAGTCCGTACGTACGCATGAACGCTGTTTTCCTTTCCTTATTGTCTTGAATGGAAGTAAGTAGATGACATACATATATATATATATATATATACATAAATCCATTAGATTTAACATGTCATATATTTCATTATTATTAATTATATATACTTTATAATCATTCATGAATGGTTAATGTGGAGAATGAATCTCATCGCGTCGTGGAGACGGTAGTCCGTACGTACGCACGAGCGATGATATCATTATCATTATCGTGAACTTCTGTTGAAGTGTATGAATACTATTTCAGTATCAATATTACTTTATAATAATCATATATAGTTACTCATTACACCATTATACCCATCCAATTAAGTTGGTGGTGGAAAAGAGATTACACCACGGCGTGGAGACGGTATTCCGTACGTACGCACGCGCGGTGATTTCCTTTTTCCGTAGGATGGATAGAAGGTTAATTAGAGTTGTTTCATATTTCTAATAACATATCAGGATATAATAAATTCTTATGTTATTACTTTATCATTAAACAACTAAAGAAGAAGAAGTTGAAGAAGAAAGAAATTGAAAAAGATCGGTAATGGATATTACCTCTTTTTGACGCGCCTTTTCTTAACCTCCACTTAAAGAACTAAGGATGGTCTTTGAAGAAGCCAGGACCCCTAAGATGACACTAGGGAAGTGGAGAAGAGATTTTGGCAGGTGTTGGCCGAGCTTGAATTCTCAAATTGGTGTGAGGAGGAGAGGGAGGAGGTGCCCTTTTATAAGGGAGGAGAGGGGCACCTTTGGGAAAACTAAAAATATTATTTTCTTATAATGTCATGTTCGGTTTTAAATAGCTCCAAATATATATATTTCGAAGCTAAGGTGTGTAAGGGGCGAAATCCTCTCATCCAATAGTATTTAGACAAGTTTAGGTTATTATTTTATCCTTATCAATTAGATTTAACTCTAAGTTAAATAATTTAACTTTTACCGTGTCTTTTTGTTTTCTTACACTATATGGTTAATAAAATTACTATATCAAGCCAAACGAATCCCAAGTTGTTTATTTTTAATATATATAACCTTATATAAGTCATTTGTATGAACCGTATATTTTTAGGAATAAAATAACAATTAATAATATAATATTTTTTTTTAAAACTAATTTATGTCAATTTTGACACTATTTGGTACATGATTTTTATAAAATTCATAACAGAATGATGAGTTCTATCCAAGTTACTTAAATTAACAATAACATGTCATATTAACCTAGAAAATTAGTGTAAATCATAAAAAGTCTCAAATTACATTTATTTGGGTATTTATAACATCAATTATGTCAATATTTCATTAATAAGATAATTACTGCATCATCGTTGTGTCATAAATAAAATAAATTATTTAATGTCTAAAAATTACAAATAAAATACCATTATGTATGAAATCTTTTTATGTTTCTAATTAATATTTATAGTCTAATTTATCTTATTTATAACCTCATATTAAAAATTATTTAGTTATTAAACTTTGATTTTAACTATTTTAACCCTTCTTTAAATAAATTAATAATAAATGTTCTAATATAATCCAAGTGGGCATAAATGGTCATATTTTATTCCTAAGGTTGTTTTTGTTCGAATTACACTTTTCCAATAGAATTTGGACATGTGTTAGGGTAATAATAATATCATTTTTACCCTTAATTACCCTATTTACTTTTAATCGTGGTAAAAAAAGTAAAAAGTTACTATTCACCAAAAATTATTTTCATCTTATTGAACCACATTTTACTTATTGACATCAACCGTGTCTCTCGGATTTTTGAAATTCCAATCACAGAAGTGGTAAAATTAAGTTTTATGAAAAAATTATTTTTTTAACTACCACTTAGTGGTTTCACTATTCATCAAAAAAATGAAAGTTTCCAGAAAAATACCAAATATTAGGCCTAAGCTATATTTTATATTATGAACTCAAAAATGATGTCTATATTACCAAATTCAATACATATCAGTTGCATTAATTAATTTAAAAAATAATTCTCGTCGTCAAAACAAATAGCGTGTTTTTAAGAGATAATAACTACCAAAAGATTGACACTTGTTTATGTCTGGTTTAAATGTGAAATTACATCCAATGACCAAAATTGTATTAAATTGTAAATATATATTCTAAATATAGTTTAAAACCACTCAAATTAATAATTTATCACTATTAATTATTTCGATTAAAAAGGTTGTTTTTAATTAAAATTTAGTAATTTTCACTCTTCATCAGAAAATGAAAGTTATCCGAAATGTACCAAAATTTCACCCTAAGCTAATTTTGATATTATGAATCTAGAAATGAATTCCATTTTGAAAAATAAAAATTAAAAAATTTCAAAAAGTGGTTATTACTATTCATAATGGCTAGTTTTAATAATATTTTAATAGCATATCATTGTATAGTGAAACTCGGTATTGCGTACTACACACGCTATCGAGGAAGGTCGCGATTGCGTGTAACGCAAGGCAAGTCAAGCATGCGTGTTGTGCAAGCTCATTTTGGTGTAGCGTACAACAAAAGACATTAATGATATTAAAAAGCATATTTTTCATAAAATCTCGGGGTGTTACATTCTACCCCCCTTAAAATGAATTTCTCCCTCAAAATTCGTCGGGGTTATAAATGGTTTACTATTCAAAAGTTTCTTTAATAGAAACCCACATCGTAAAAAATAATACCAAAACCAATCTTTAAAAAAAAGGATGAAATGTAACGGTTACCCAAATAAACTAATCACTGGGTTTCCACATAGGTGAAAATATGGATATGGAAGAGAAATCTAACCATCATGTTCTGATGGAGAGTGGTAGAGAACATGGCTATGGAAAAACCAGCAATCACAAAGCCATAAACTTGTGACGATCAAAGGTACCATCTGATTCATCAGATATAAGAGCACTAGGACATCATTTTGGGTTTTCAAGATCGTTTCCTTAAAGTTGATGAAATTGAAATTAGAAGAAATATTTTTGTGATTTCGGTAAAGTCTCACCGTTCGACAATTTCCACTTCATATCTTAAAGAAATGAAGTTGAATTTGTCATTCATGATGTGTTAGCAGATCATGTGAAAGAATGATGGGTCATTCCATCTGTCTGAAACAAAAAGGTTAGAAAAGTTATCAAAACCTACATAAGTCCATCTATAGTGAGATTAATCATATATGGTTCCTAAAATGGACTTATACTTCATATATCATACTTATTAATATTATAAAACTAGTTTCCTACTAAACAGGTACTTCCTGTAGGCGAGTGGTAGGCGCTAAAGGCCAGTCGCACTTTAGTTGTGGGTTCGATTCCCACAGCCTTGGCCGACACGATGGGTTGTCGCACATCCTGCAGGATGTCCTTTTTCTAAAACTACATTATTATAACATCCCATCAACAATATCAAAAATATTTTTATCCTTAAATAAAACTAACTTATGTCCAACATAATCCATTCCAATCTTTAGGCTTATCCATAATACTGCAGTCCACTCTCATAATATAGTGAAAACGATTACCAGAGATTTAATACCATCATTGATCCCAATATATCATAAGATACGACTTGTTGATCACATTACAAACATTCAAAGTCCCTAATCATGTATTCTCTTGAATACCCATTGAATCTTAGTGAAAACATGAGTGCTGTCAAAAGATAACTCTTTCCACATACCAAAATCCTCAAAATTCTATATACTTAGTCCTTATATCAATCACGAGCACATGAATACAATCAAACATCTCATTATCTTCTTGTCCCTTCATTATGCGCATATCATCTACTTTCCAAAAATATTTCAATCACTTTTTTTTCCTGGTTACCAGTATCATATAATTATTGAAAACCAATACATAGATATTCCAAAATTCTACAATACCATAAATGAGATTCCATGATACTATTTTGAAATCCCATTACATAAACACTTAATCATTCCACCACAACGTTTTCATTTTCAACATCGCCAATAGTGATCGCATGTGACTTACATTTGTCCTTTGCCTTAAGCGGTTGCTCATGTCGATCATCACTAACCCTTGGATTAGGGCATTTATTAGCATAATGCCCCATTTCCTTGCACTTTAAGCATTGAAGTGTTGGTGGTGCATTCTCTGCAGTGTTTGCTTTATTCACATCATTAGAAACCCTTTTTCCATTACTTCGACACTCAGCTGCTCAATGACCTTCTTTTCCACAATTAAAACATTTTCTACTCCCTTTAAGACAATCTCCACCATGCTTATTTCAACACTTTGAGAATAAGGAAACAATCATATTTTTTTCACCATTATTCTGAGATTTCTCCTTGAACTCCATCTTTCATTTCATGTCAAAACCATGAGATGGATATGTAACACCAACTTCCATTTAAAACATGATAGCACAACGCACAATTTCTTCATAGCTACTGAAGTCTCTTATAGCTAATTCCCTTCGAAGACTTGGTTTTAAGCCACTGAAAAATCGATCATCTTTACTTTCAGGTTGGATGATAATGCCAGATGCATACCTTTAAAGTCTTGTAAAATTTGATTCGTATATACCAACAGATTCATCATCCTTCTGCTTCAGCTCAAGAAATTCCTTTTCCATATTTGTTCGAAGAATACGAGGGAAGTAATTACTGAAAAACAAGTTCTTGAACTCGTCCCATTCCATGGACTCAATTTCATCTCTTGGACTCATATTCTTGATAAGATTCCACCATTGATCAGCTTCACCTTCCAAACGATATACTGCTAAGATGACTTTATCATGTTCAGAACATTGAAGAACTGAAAATATATTTTCAGTGGTACTGATCTGTTGTTCAGCAACAAGAGGATCGGAAGGCCCACTGAAAGATGGTGGACGTTGCCTCATGAAGGAATCAATAGAATATTTTTCCCTTCTCTTCTCATTTGGAAGTCCAGAATGATTCAGAGCTTGTGTAAGTATAGCAACAATATTTTTCACTCCATCTCCCATAACATTTGTTTGTTTAGGAGGACAATCATTGCATTGTCCAATACAGTTATCAACACAGTTCCTTCGGGTTCCAGCCATCGTCTAAAACCCAAAAAGAATAGTGTGAGAGGCAAAAATCATGCTAGGGAAAACAACATAATAAAGGGGGAGTACCCTTAATATCTAACATCTTAGGTTAAATTCTAAGATCGTTACCATAGTTCTAGGACTATATCCTATACGTATACTTATCCTTAGGGTCATCCCTAGACATACCATAGAAATATCTCTAGGGATCTCACTAACGTTTTCGCATACTAGTTTCCAAAGGTTGACTAAACCATTCCTCTGATACCAACTGTAGAGACCCAAAGCCTGACGTACATGGACATTACATTACTTTTGCGGAATACTTAGTACATAACAAAAACACACACACAAGGACCGTAATAGTTAAGTGTCTTTGGAAACTCGGAATATAATCTTCTAATCGTGGTGAAAGATCTTCAACATCTCCCATAAAGATCTTTTTTTTAAACCTAAATCCTTTCTTTATGTCCTGGGGAAAAGAAAACATAAAAGGGTGAGCTCAAATTCTCAATAAGGGTAAACAAAAGAAATATCAATCACGTCATATTCATAAGAACATATCTTTTGGAAATCCTAACCTGCAAAAGAGATCATAATTTCATAACATGGGATAAATCATAGTAGTGAAATGTAATCCCAATAATCATAACTTAAAACATAAAACTTTGTTTCATACACACATAATCATAAATAATCATATCTTACTAGTCAAGATTAATTGCCAAGACTAGCTTAGTGGACAAAGTCCATTTCTGTACCGAGTCACCCTCGTTTCAGTCCTGTTTCACTGAACCGGTATAACCTACCGTTCCAGCCATGTCTATCTCATGAGATATAAAATCATTACCCAATGCATTGGATGGAGATATAGATCCCACCCATCTCATAATGATACCATTCTTATGCATGCCACAAAATCATAAACCATTTATCATAGCATAACCCATGTAATAAAAATGGGATTCTTAAACATCATGAAATCACAAAACAATTCATATAAGATAATGGAACTCATAAAAATAATTCCATCACAACATAATCAAATCAATGTAATAATAGGTATAAAAACAGAACCCTTTATTATCTTAGATGAAAAATAATTTTGATAAAACACTTGAACCCCATTCTTGAGTAAAATATCCTTTCTAATTCAAAAACACTTTTCCTTTCTTAACATGTCATTCAATTATAAACTAAAAGAATTTGATTAAAAATAAACTTGAAAACTTGTAAAGGAAGTTTCTTGGAAATAATGTTTTAAAAATCCATTCATTTCGTATAAGTTAAAAAAACAATCTTCTCATACTTTTTTTGGAAAATTCAAAAAAATAACTCGTACGAAAAACGACAAAAGATTCCTTTCATATCATTTACTAAAAACTCACCGAAGTGTAAAATTGGATTTAAACAATTTCAGGTGGATGGAAATAATATTACATATTGAGGAAACATGGATATGGATGATAAAATACACCCCAATAAATTTCAAATTATAAACAATCTCGGATAAAAATGAGATTGTGATATTTTCCCTTACCTTAAGTCCGATTAGCTTCGTAAGTGTCCGAACCTCCTGTATAATGATTTAAATAATGTCATTAACTTATTACAGAATCATATTTATTGTTATGATATCATATATGGTTCACTTATTACTTTATATTACCCGTTCTTTTGTAAATTCCATGTTAAAGAAGCGTTTTGGGTAAAATCGTTTCATTTATCGTAGGTGTTTGGACTTGTTGTTCTTGAAATTATTATTACTTATATCATGATTTAATTACTTAAAGAATATAAAACATGATTTATATATAATATATATTCAGTATATATATATATATAATAGATAGATAAATTAAATGAAACGCACCGTTCATGGAGACGGTAGTCCGTACGTACGCATGAACGTTGTTTTCCTTTCCTTGTTGTCTTGACTGGAAGTAAGTAGACGACATAAATATATATATATATATATATAAATAAATCAAGTAGATTTAACATTTAATATATTTCATTATTATTCATTATATACACTTTATAATCATTCATTAATGGTTAATGTGGAGAATGAATCTCATCGCGTCGTGGAGACAGTAGTCCGTACGTACGCACGAGCGATGATATCGTTCTCATGATCGTGAAATTGTGTTGAAGTGTATGAATACTATTTCAGTATCAATATAACTTTATAATAATCATATATAGTTACTCATTACACCATTATACCCATCCAATTATGTTGCTGGTAGAAAATAGATTACACTATGGCGTGGAGACGGTAT
Source organism: Viscum album (assembly GCA_963277665.1). Taxonomy (NCBI): domain Eukaryota; kingdom Viridiplantae; phylum Streptophyta; class Magnoliopsida; order Santalales; family Viscaceae; genus Viscum; species Viscum album. The sequence goes on along the minus strand of OY728122.1, from coordinate 261,313,420 downwards.
TTCGTACGTATGCACGCGCTGTGATTTCATTTTTCTGTAGGATGGATAGAAGGTTAATTAGAGTTTTTTCATATTTATAATAACATATCAGTATATATAAAATACTTATGTTATTACTTTATAATGAAAAAACTAAATAAGAAGAAGTTTAAGAAGAATGAAATTGAAAAAGATCGGTAATGGATATTACCTCTTTTTGACGCGCCTTTTCTTAACCTCCACTTAAAGAACTAAGGATGGTCTTTTAAGAATACCAAGACCTCTATGATGATACTAGGGAAGTGGAGAAGAGAAGTTGTCAGGGGTTGGCCGAGCTTGAATGCTCAAATTGGTGTGAGGAGGAGAGGGAGGAGGTGCCCTTTTATAAGGGAGGAGAGGGGAACCTTTGGGAAAACTAAAAATATTATTTTATTATAAAGTCAAGTTCGGTTTTAAATAGCTCCAAATTGATATATTTAGAAGCTAAGGTGGGGATGGGTCGAAATTATCTCATATAATAGGTTTTAGAAATATTTAGGTTATTATTTTAACCTTATCAATTAGATTAAACTCTAAGTTAAATAATTTAACTTTTACCGCGTCTTTTTGTTTTCTTACACTATATGGTTAATAAATTTACTATATCAAGCCACACGAACCCAAAGTTGTTTATTATTATTATATTTAACCTTATCTAAGTCATTTGGCCGAACCTTAGATTTTTAGGAATAAAATAACAATTAATAATATAATATTTGTTTTAAAAACAAATTTATGTCAATTTTGACACTATTTGGTACACGATTTTTATGAAATTCATAACAGAATGATAAGTTCGAACCAAGTTACTTAAATAGATAATAACATGTTATATTAACCTAGAAAATTAGTTTAAGTCATAAAAAGTCTCAAATTACATTTATTTGGGTATTTATAACATCAATTATGTCAATATTTCATTAATAAGATAATTACTGCATCATCGTTGTGTCATAAATAAATTAAATTATTTAATGACTAAAAATTACAAATAAAATACCATTATGTAGGAAATCTTTTTAGATTTCTAATTAATAATTATAGTCGAATTTATCTTATGTATAACCTCATATTAAAAATGATTTAGTTATTAAACATTGATTTTAACTACTTTAACCATTCTTTAAATAAATTAATAATAAATGTTCTAATCTAATACAAGTGGGCCTAAATGGTCATATTTAATTCCTATGGTAGTTTTTGTTCGAATTACACTTGTACAATAGAATTAGGACATGTTTTAGGTTAATAATAATATCATTTTTACCCTTAATTACCCTATTTACTTTTAACCGTGGTAAAAAAAGTAAAAAGCTACTATTCACCAAAATTATTTTCATCTCATTGAACCACATATTACTTACTGACATCAACTGTGTCTCTCGGATTTTTTAAATTCCACTCACAGAAGCGGTAAAATTATGTTTTATGAAATATTCATTTTTTTAACTACCACTTAGTGGTTTCACTATTCATCAAAAAAATGAAAGTTTCCAGAAAAATACCAAAAATTAGGCCTAAGATATTTTTGATATTATGAAGTAAAAAATGATGTCTATTTTACCTAATTCAAAACATATCAGTTGCATTAATTAATTTTAAAATTAATTCCCTTCGTCAAAACAAATAGCGTGTTTTTAAGAGATAATAACTATCAAAAGATTGACACTTGTTTATGTCTGGTTTAAATGTGAAATTACATCCAATGACCAACATTGTATTAAATTGTAAAAATATATTCTAAATATACTTTAAAACCACTCAAATTAATAATTTATCACTATTAATTATTTCGATTAAAAAGGTTGTTTTTAATTAAAATTTAATAATTTTCAGTATTCATCAGAAAATGAAAGTTATCCAAAATGTACCAAAATTTCACCCTAAGCTAATTTCCATATTCAGAATCTAGAAATGAATTCCATTTTGAAAAATAAAAACTACAATATTTCAAAAAGTGGTTATTACTATTCATAACGGCTAGTTTTAATAATATTTTAATAGCATATCGTTGTTTAGTGAAACTCAGTATTGCGTACTACACACGCTATCGAGGAAGGTTGTGATTGCGTGTAATGCAAGGCAAGTCAAGGATGCGTGTTGTGCAAGATCCTTTTGGTGTAGAGTACAACAAAAGACATTAGTGAAATTAAAAAGAATATTTTTCATAAAATCTCGGGGTGTTACATGAAAAGGGTGATCTATAAAGCCCGGTAAGTGAGTAAAAAAGGCATAAAAAGAAGAATAAAATACATTTTAGTTAATAAGAATAGAAATGGATCCTAAGGGATGTATGGGGGAGGTGTGAATTCATATCTCAATATTTTTAATTGAAAATACAAGGTCATAGAAACATAAAGAAACATGGAAAAAAATTGAGAAAAGTTGAAATCACAGACAATGAAGTATGAACCCAAAGACTTCGGAGAGTATTGAGAGAGGCTTCTTGGGTTATTGGGGAACCATAGTAAGATTCTCTAAAGAATATGGAAGAAGGGGGTTGATCTCTAATTGAATTGAGTGAAGAGTGAGTGGGGTCTTGGGTGGGTTTTTATAGGAAAATAGAAGGAATTGCTTATTATTTAGGTTTTGGACACCACACATTAAACTAACCAAAACCACAAACTAGACCATGGTTTTTCCAATGGTTATTTCCAAATGGGAGTGGGAAAAAATTATTTTAGATGTCCAATGGCTGAAATTTTTTAAATAATAGAATTTTTTATGTGGAGATGAGTCATACTTTTAAGAAAATCAATTAAAAAAGTTAAAATGTTTTATAAGTGTTGGATGGTCCACTAAGACAGCATAAAATTGACCAATTAAATATGAATTCATATTATTTTATTGGTAAATATCATATTGGACAAAAAAATTAGAGTATTTTATTACATTACTAGTGGGTCATTACGATGTCATAAAACACATTATATAATTAAACAGTATTTAATATTTAACCAAAAATTTGACACTCTCAGAAAATTATGAATTATTCACCATTGGGTAATATTGAAGTTTTTATTCCAAAAATGATATTGATTTTATCTAAATAAATTTCTAAATAGGAAATTTTTAACATTTAAAATAAAAACCGATATTTATTAATAATTCATGGCTTTTGATAAAAACGACTTTCAAACAATAATAAAAATCACAATTATATTCATAATGGTTATATAATCATTTATATTTAATAAAATTTTATTTATTAAAAATATTCTATTAAAATATGATTTAATTCAAAAATTTCCATGAATTCATCAAAATAGATTTCTTAAATTGAATATTAACTAAAAATAATATTTTTTCTTTAAAAACTATTGACATGGTTATAATAATAAAATGAATGCATATTATTTTTCATATAAAAAAATAATTCACAAAAAATAGTTATAAGGTCCAATTAAATAAAAACATGTAACACTCGCATATGACCTAAGTTTATGGTGTGAAATTATGATAGACTCTTGGGGTGGCTCGGATAGCATCGCTCAGGTGGTAATCTCTATCAGCTTTCACTTCTCCCATAGGTGGTTCTGTTCAAGCTTAACATGTTGAATCTCATATTGGGATTGGTCCATAGAAACTCCTAGTGACACTACATCCTTTTCAAGCTCTTTCTAATGGTCTTCGTAAGTTTCAATTCTACTAGATTAGGTAGTCGCTTCTTTTTTCTAATAAAATTGGATTTGTTAAAGCCCTATATTTATAATAATGTAGTGATCACTATTTTATGACAATATTAAAAATGGTAATATTTCATATGTATTTTTTTAAATACAAAATAGTAAAACCAAAAAAGTGCATATTTTCTATAACAATTTTACATAATAAGACTTTTAATTAGATCACGTGGTATTTTAATTAATAAATGTTTGGGTCATTACAATCATCCCACCTTAAAAAATTTCTCCCTCAAAATTTATTTTTCCCACACTAAAAAATATTTGTGTAACTCTGCCTAATCACATCCTCTGGTTCCCACGTTTCTTCTCCAATCATTTGGTTTCACCTCAACACCTTGATGAGGGGTATTGTAAAATTTTTTAGGAAACATTCCTTATGATTTTAGATCAACAATAGATTATCTTCATAGGAGAGGTAATTATCTAATGGTTCCACCTCAAGATTGTGTAGATGTGATGGGTTAGTGATTTATATCATCAAGAGTGATACATGGAATACATCATGTACTTGAAATAGTTTTGGGGGAGTTCTAGTTGATAGGCCACCAATCCAATGCTATCAAGGGTCTAAAAAGGGACTATGTACCTTGGACTAAGATATCCCTTCTTCCCAAATATCATAAATTTCTTCCATGGAGAAATACAGAGGAATTCCATGTATCTGACGTCAATCACTATGTCTCATAAATGGTTATTAGCATAACTCTTTTGTTGACTCTGAGCTGCTTAAATGTGCTGCTGTATGGTCTTAAAATTCTCCAAAATTCATTGACCATTTCTGGATGTAGGTGTTTTTTCTCCCCAACATCAACCCAACATGCTGGTGTTCTGCACCTCTTCCCATAAAGGGATTTATAAGAAGAAATTGGGATTCTGGAGTTGAAACAGTTTTTGTAAGAGAACTCAACCAGTGGGAGATGTTGATCCCATCATCCTTTGAAGTCCATTGGAAATTTTCTCAAAAATTCCCCAAGAGTATGGATAGTCCGCTCAGATTTGCAATCAGTTTGAGGATGATAAGTCGTACTAATGTTCATCTCAGTATCTAGAGCTTTTTGAAGACTCTTCCAAAACATAGAGGGGAATCTAGGATCTATATCAGATACAATCAATATTGTTAATCCATGAATCCTTACAACATCTTGGATGTATATACTTTCCAGTTGATCCAAAGACAAATTTTCATGAATTACAATGAAGTGGAAATTCATTGTAAGATGACCCACAACAACCCAAATTGCATTGTTTCCTCTGTATGTCTTTGAATATCTGGTGACAACGTCCCTGGTGATGTTCTCCAAATTTAATCTTATTATGCGTAATGGTAGCATCACCTCCAAGAACTCATTCACTCAGCAATCACTTGTTGACATACCTGGAACTTTGATGTTTACCCAATAATTTCCTTCATCATTTTATTCCACCAATAATGCTCTTGCATATCTCGGTACATATTTTTGTTTCCAGGGTGAATGAAGAAATTTTAACTATGTGCATCATCCAAAAGTTCATTCTTTAACATTGGATTTGATGGAGCACATAGTATTGTATAAAATCACACAATCCCTTATTAATTAAAATTGAACTTTGAGGAATTCCCTATTCTGATAGTTTCCACTTACTTCTGAATTCCCACATTATAATATTTATCATCCTCTATCCTTTCCAAAAGAGATGGTTCAGGAATAATTTGTAAAATGATTGATGATGTTCACCTCATTTTGATTCCCATGTACATCTTCAGAAAATCTAAGAAGATTATATCCTTTAATATTTTCATCAATGATAGCATGTATGAGTCATTTCTACATAGAGAATCCCCCCACATTATTCGATTTCCCGAGGTGGCAATGGATTGATCATCCATATTTTTTTATTAGCTCTAACCATCTTCATTGGTGAATATTAAACTTTCTGTGTGTGAATATATACATGAATCTTTTAGAGTCCATATATATTTCACACTTCCTCCCAAAGATGTCAAGACACCAAAATTTAAAAGTTAAGATTACTGAAGCCAAATCCAGATCATTTGTGGGATAGGTATTCTCATAAACATTCAATTTCCATGAATCATAGACAATTAATTTTTCATTTTCATCAACACAAAACCCATGCGCTTCTTCAAAACATCACTAAAAACCACAAAAAATATCCACTTGTGGGTAATGTGAGCACGAGTGTAGTGATAAGAATTCTTTTCACCTCTTTGAACCTCTATTCACATTCATCACTCCAAGAATATATTACTCCCTTCTAAGTTATCTTGGTAAGAGGGTTTGAAAATCTTTATAAATTTCTCACAAATTTGCAATAATATCAATATAACCCCAGGAAGCAATAGATATTGGCCACTAATGTTGGCCTCATCCATACCTCAATTGAATATATCTTTGAGGGATCCATAGATATCCCATTTGTGGTGATGATATGACCCAAGAATGATACCTCTTTTAACCATAACTCACAATTTCTCTACTTTTCATAGTGCTCCTTCTTTCGCAATGTCTCTATAATAGTTCTTAGATACTCCTCATGCTCCTACCTGGTTTTGGTAGTATATTTGAATATCTTCTACAAATACTAAAATAAATTTGTCAAAGGAATCTATAATGACTCCATTCATCATTTCCATGACGATTTATGGAGAATTAGTGGGTCTAAAATGAAATACAATGAATTCATTTTGATCATACCTTGTATGAAATGTAGTCTTGGGGATATCCTCCTTCTTTACACTTACATGGAAATATCATAAGAAAAAATCCACCTTGGAGAATTATTGTGTTCCACGTAGCTGATTCAACATGTCATCAATTTGGGGAAGAGGATACATGTTCTTTTCTGTGATTTTTTTGAGCTCACGATAATCAATGTATAGTTGCATTGACCTATCCTTCTTCTTGACCAAGAGGACTAGTGCATCCCATAGCGATGCACATGGGAGTATAAACATTTTGTCCACATTCTATTGTAGTTATTTAATCATCTCATCATGCTCCAAAGTGGCCATTATCTACAAAGCCTTGGAAATTGTCAACATCCCATGTAGATGATTGATAGAGAATTCGACATCTCTTCTAGGAGGAAGACCCTGAAATTTATCAGTAAACACTTCAACAAATTCAATAACAATAGGCTTGTATTCTGGGATGGTTTATTCCTTAAACTCAATCATCTGAGCCAGATATGAATGCTCATTGGGTATTAATATCCATTATTGAGATGATGGTTCTAAAGAAGATTCATCCTCCACATTTCACTTGTACAAAATTGGGTGTTCGATTTTCCATATGGAGATTTATTACCGTCTCAAAAAAATTTATGATTGCTTTATAAATTGAAAGAAAATAAATGCCATTAATTGCATAAAGTTCAACCAGATGGAGTAATAATAGGTTCACCAGGAAGTTCAATCAACAAATTAGGACATGGAAGGATTTTTATTCATGGGATTCAATGATTTCCAAATTTTCTATTCTCATTGATAACATTACGTCCATGATTTTTTGTGGTTTTTGGATTGTTCTATGAAACATTTAGATTGTAAAATAATTCCTATAACAATGGAATATAACCTTACCTTTCACTTTTTGATTCTCGTTCTACTCTATCCTATATAGACATCTGGATGAGAACTCTGAAATTGTTAAACACATAAAGGGGAATCAAAGACAAAAAGTGATAACCTATAAATTATATTTATTTCCTTACCATATACATGTTATCCTTAATCTACATCCCAAAATATATTCATAGTGGTAATTTTAGTTCCCTTAGAAATGGTTCATACAATGATTGTGAATTTATGGAAGCATATCCCCCAGGAGTGTATCAACCAAGAGTGCAGCAAGACCCATTGTTTTGCACCAGTTCCCATTTGAGTCTAGATCAAAGCAGTGTTTTCGGGTTTTTCAACAACATATATCTGTTCCTAAGCCACCTCTACCTAAACATATCCATATAGGGTTGTATAATATTGATAAAATACCTACTCAATACTTAACAAAATTTATGGATGTTTTTATTATTCTTAGTATTATCCCTAGGGATTTCACTATTTTTTTATAATCCTAATCACAAATATAAATAAACCTATACTTTGATGCCAACTATAACAAGTCTACTCTTTATTACACACTTAAAAATGATTTATTATATAAACAATAACATAGGGAAACATTGAGGATAGATAGTTATAATGTCTAGGGAAATTAGTAAAAATACATAACAACTTAGTACATAAAACAAAACATCTTTGTTGAAAAATTTCTTTACATGAAAATGAAATTCCCTATTAATTAGAAATTCATTGGATAACATGGGTACATACATGTGAAATGGGTGAGCTATAAAGACCAGTAAAAAAGTAAACAAGAAATTACAAGAAGAATAAAATCAATTTTTGGTAATAATAATATCAATGGAGCCTAAGAGAAACATGATATACCATGATTATCATAACATGGAAATGGGGCATCAACATTTAAAATGATATTTGCATGATCCAAGGCTCATTGAACGTGGTCCAAGAGTAAACCCTCATTTCACGTGAATTATCATGAGTCAACCCTAATTTCAATTAATGTATCATGATAATAATCTTTAGCCAAATAATTTTAGTGCTATCAAGGTGAAACTTTCTTCATCAATTCATTTCATTCATAAGTATGCCATGTGGATCATATAACATGGATTCATAATACTTACAATTTATTACATGATAAAGAATGTGAAATTTATTCATTAAACTCTATAGTAAATAAGTAAATATTTATAAAGGTGAATACCCTTGATATAGAAATTGGCATGGAATTCATTACACAATGACTTGGGCTTATAAAATCGTGGTGCAATTTCAGCAACATAAAGGCATTACATAATAAATTAAAAAAATGGTTGATGAGAGAGAAAAGTGGTGTCTCATAATAATTACATAAAATAGACAATAATGGACTCATATAGATACATTTCCCAACATACGTAATGGAATTTATAGTTATAAAATAAAATAATTTCTTGAATGTAAATGAGGAGAGATAAATTCATTACGGAATTTTGGAATTGTTATGGGTGTACAAGGGAGGAATTAATGATATAGAAATGGGTATATAATCATTAAAAACAAAGTAGGTAAGTATGGGGGAGGTTTAAAATAATATCCTATCATTTTTAATTGAAATGTCATGGGTATTGAAACATAAAGAAAGATTGAAAAAATGATAAATGAGGAAATCTTTTATTAGGAAGTGTGATCCCAAAGGCTTCTGAGAGGCTTGAGAGAGGCTTATTGGGAGATTGGGACACCCTGGATGAATTATATATAAATAATGAAAAATTATGGTCTAACTCCAAAGGATTTGAGTGAAGAGGAAGTGGTATCTTGGGTGTGTTTACATGGGAAAAAAGATGTAATTCATTATTATTTAGGAGTGGGACACCACACATTAAACTAATCCAAACCAAAAACCAGCCCATGTTTTTTGAAAATGGGTGTTTCCAAAGGGGAGTCGAAAATATTATTTTTTATGTATTTGTCATAAATTCCAAAAATAGTAGGCCTGCTAATTTGGATGTGATTCATACATTCAAGGAAATCATTTAAAGAAGTAAAAAAAAAGTATAAGTCTTGGAGTGTCCACAATGACACCATAAAATTATCCAAACTATTCTAAATTCATGTTTTTTAATGGTAAAACGTATATTTTCCGAACAATTCATGTATAGTATTTTATTACATCACTATTGGATCATTATGATGTCATAAAACACATTAAATAACTATACAATATTTAATTTTTACCCAAAAATCTACCGTCTCGGAAAATTATGTAAAATTTACATTTGGGTAATTTCAACATCCTGATTTAAAAAATAATATTTATTTTAGGAATATTTTTTCTAAATATTTTATTAATAACTTTTTAAATATAAACGACCATTTATAAAAAATTCTTGGGTTTTGATAAAAACGGCATTCAAACCTCAATAAAAATCACAATTGTATTACTAAGCATTATACAATCATATTTATTTAATAAATATTAATTTAGTAATAGAATTTTATTAATATATTATTTAATTAAAAAATAATTCATCAAATTTGATTTCATAAATTTAATGATAACTAAAAAGAAATTTTCTTCATTAAACACTGTTCACAAAGTAACAATAAAAATGAATGTATATTCTTTATTATATAAAAAATTAATGCACATAATCATTGGGTAGAGTCTTGTTACATAACCCCTTATAACACCCACATATGACATAAGTGGAAGTTGTGGTATGATTACAGACTCTTTGGCATGCTCAGATAACATTGCTCAAGTGCTAATCTCTATCGACATCCACTTCTCCCATAGGTGGTTCTGTTCGAACATAACATGTTGAAGCATTGATTGTTATTGGTCAAGACCGAAGCCTAGTGATTCTACCTCCTTTCCAAGCAATGAAAAATGGGTTTCATAAGGTTCAATTCTAGAGGATGATTTCATCGATTCCTCTATCTATGTAAATTGGATTTTTTTAATGCCATATTTTTATACTAGTCATGTGATCATTGTTCGAGGGCTATATTAGCAACGGTAAGAATTTTTAACGATGTCTTTAAATCCAAATTAATAAAACCCACGAAGTGAATATCTTATATAACCATTTTACAAAATAAGATATTTAATTAGATCAAGTGAAATTTTCATTAATAAAAGTTTTTTTTGTTATAATATTCCTTTATGGAAAATATATTAGGGCTAACAAAGGGTATATAGTAGGGACATGAAAATTGTTCACCAACATGTCATCCCAAAAAAACATGATATCTTTAGGCTTCTGATATTCTATAAAATAAAAATGTATTGAAATTCTTTGGGTACCTAGAACCAGATCAATAAGAAAAACTTCATCCCTATCTGCAGAAATACCACACAAATCAAATTTTAAAATAATAATAAAATCCAAAATAATTGGGGGAAGATAAATAAATACTTGAATATTTTCTAGGATCAACATCTCAGGAATACAAACAACTGGTGAGCTCTAGGAGGGAAGGTCCTTCATGACCATACCTTTGATCACACAAACAATGAAATGAATATGAGTTCTCATTTCCTAGATGAAATGAGACACATATTTTGATAACTAAAATCCTCCTTATGATTCAAAATAATCCAATCCATCCTATTTAAGATTTGAAATAGATCCATATCAATAATGGGGAAATCACAGAAAAAATCGCATTAGTTATCGATTGTGTAAATGAAAGAAACCAAAACCAAAAAACAATCATATTCTCATATAAGGCCCCACCCATGAATAATTACATCATCTTTAGATAAGTCAATAATTTAACATTAATTCACATTGACGATATTTTTAGGTTTAAAGTTTTAAATAATTTTGACAATATTAATACATTACTTCTCAAAAATTATAAATAGACACACATACTCTGTCCATTTTTTTCAAAATAATCAAACTCCTATAAAAAAAATTTATCTAGGTAAAATTCTTCTTTATATATTCCTTCATCGTAAAATTCTTTATACCCTGTAAAAACATTCCAAAATTATGGGATTTGCATAAAAAGATCCCTAAGGGATATAAAATAAGGAAAGAAAACATTACTCCATGAATACATACAAATCAATAAAATCATATATTTCAAAAATGAAACATAAGATCTATATAATACCTCATGAAATGATATTATTTAGTAATAACTAATAGGATCCATAAAAAAATGGTAATTTGTGGCATTTTTAACATACTTAAATTGAAGCTTTCAAAGATACATAGAGAGAAACCTTCATTGTTACATTTGGAATACCCATCAAAGTATATTCCATAAATCTCATTACAGAAACCTTAATTTTTACCTTTGTCACATTACCCAAATCATTGGAGAACTATCACGGGCTCACCCACCCTCGGTTTATCATGGAACCAATCGCATACATATTCAATGTCTGAGAACCATAACATAATCCTAACATATGAACAAGAATAAAGGTAAAATACCATTTCCACATTTCAATCACACACACACATATATATATATTCAATCCATTATCAAAACCATTTTTAATACCCAAATACCTTATATGTAAAATGGTATTATTATTTTTTATAACATTACATCTTGTAGAAGAAGCCAAATATCAAATAATGCTCACGGTGGTGGAATGGTAATTGCTGACAAGTACATTAAAAAGAAAAATTCCTTTTGTTATTTAGTAATATCCTTTGTAAAGAATATTTATTTTTAAAAATAGATCATTGAAATATAAATTCCAAGGGTTTGATTATACACCATATAAAATAAGGTCATATATAAATCCAAATATGCGTTAATTAAAGGAGATTAAGACGAAGTCCCTTACCAAAGTCTGACTTATCTTATTCATTATGTATCATCTTGAATAATTAACATATGTTAATTTCTATTTACATTAAATCATTTTTAATATTTATTATTCCTTTTATATCACTTATCACCATTATATAAAAATTACATAATTATTTAAGATAATATCGGTCATTTTGTCTATATTCAGCAGTTGAGTCGAAAATGAACTTGTTTTGATGAAACATGTCCTTGTATTAAAAATTCCAACATCTATATAATATTAATCATGATTTTAATATAATATATATCCAGTATATATATATTCATAATATTCCATATCATTTGGAGATTTGAAATGAAATACAGTATTCATGGTGATGGTAAGTTGTACGTACGCATGAATGAAACATTCATTTCTTTGGAATATTAATTAAATGAAAACTAAATGATAAATAAGTATATTATAATAAAATTATAATATATCTATTATATAAGTTAAATATGTTTATAAACTCTATAATTTATATGTTCCATGTGTTGAATTAACGATTCGTGTCACTTTGAGGGGGTGGTAGTTTGCACTTATCATCCTTGCACATTATAGAAATCATAAAAATATATTGTAAATTAAAATTAAGAAATCATAAAGAAAATATGAATATAATATATATCATATTTGTTCATTCCATTCCTATATATAATCATAGTTTTATGATGATAATGTAGAATTAATTGCATCACATCATGGAGACAGTAGACCGTACATACGCCTGAGTGATGATGTCATTCAATTAATGGTTAAATGGTATAGAATTGGATGGTTTATTAATTATAAATAATAATTATCATGTTATATTAATTGATTGGTTATATTATACTTGTAATTATACCCATAATAATTATGTAGTGGTTAAAAACAAATTACACCACAGTGTGGAGACCGTAAGTCGTACGTACGCACCCATAGTGATATTGTTATTAATATAATGGATAAAAAGATGAATAAGTTCATACTATTACAATAATTACATCTCATAATGTAGAAGATAGTTGATTTATTAAATTTGAATGGAAATTTCATAATAACATTAATTATAATAAGAAACAATTTCGAATGATGTGATAAAATAGGTACCTCTTTTTCAAGAATCTCGTATTGATATTCACAAAATGTCCCAAAAGATGGAATTCATCAAAAAGTGTTTCCTCCAAGAGTAAGGTAGGGATGTTGGGAGAAGATGTAACATCCCAAATAAATCAAGAATAAGAAATTTTCATATTTATCAATATTTGTGAATTAAATATTAATTTTACTTTAAAGGGGTTGCTATGTTTTATAGCGTACCTGATACACAACAAAGAGTTTCATTGAAATCATATGTTGAATGCTAATAATATAATAACATTATTTTAATTGGTAGTTAACACGTGGCCATTATATTGGCGGGAATGATTATAATTAACTAAAATATTATTATATATGTTTGTTAAATGTTTTTAAATTTATCCAATAAAAGATAAAGGCTTAAAATAATAATGGAATTCAATTTTGGGCATAGATACTCTAATATTCATTAAAAGGTCGATTTGTCGCCTTTTGATGGTGACCCCTCCTTAAAAATAGTTTTGGCTAGTCTTATACATTCTATTGGACCGAATAAAATCATTCTTTACAATCACGACATCAAAATTTACTTTGTTTATGTTTTGTTATTTTTCCGATAATGTTCATTTCTAATGAATAAGTGAAAAATGTTGTATTTTAATTCAAAAACACATTTTAATAAAATTTATTTATAAGATTATATTATCATTTTAATTTTTTTTAAGTTAAATTAGAATATATTTTTACCATTTAATCCAATGGTGATCATTGGAATTAATTTCACTTTGAAATTGGACTTAAACTACTGTCAATCATTATATATATATATTATTTCTTAAAAACACGCTATTTTCTTTGAAAAAAAAAATTTATTATGAAATTAATTAATGAATATAATATGTTTTGAATTTGTTAAAATATACATCATTTTTGAATTTGGAATATCAAATATATCTTATGGTGAATTTTTGGTATTATTCTGAAAAAATTCAATTTTTGATGAAGAGTGAAACCACTAAGTGGTAGTTAAAAAACTGATTTTTCATATAAATGAAATTTTACGGCTTTTATGAATTGAATTTCAAAAATATTACATACATAGTTTTCATTAGTAAGAAAAATGTGGTTCAATGGGATGAAAATACTTTTTTGGTGAATAGTAACTTTTGTGTTTTCTTAATCGTGAATAATGGTAATTAGTGTAATTTGAGGTATAAATAATGTTATAATAATACAAAATCACCTTGACACGTGTCCTACACTTATTGGATAGTCATGGCCGACCTAGAAAATCCATGTGGCCATTTATGGGACCTGATAGAGCCACTTTGGTAAGATAATGACATTAATACCTTTTATTTAAAGTAAAAATAAAAATATCACAAACATGTATTGTTTTTATAAAAAAATTTACATGGGGTTATATAATTGATATATTTAACTATAAATATTCATTAAAGAGATAAAAATATTTCCTAAAACATGGTAATTTTTTTGTAATTTTTAGACATTAAATAAATAAAATTATTTTTGACACAACGATGATGTTGTGTTTACGTCATTAATCAATGATTTAAATAAATAAAGTGATAATGTTTAAAATAATATGCAACACATGTCAAATTCTTAATGGATGATTTTATTTCGAAAATGAGCCACCTTTTCTTCAACATTAATATTTTTTGGACCTTTAGAAACCAAGAAGCATTATATAATAAAATAATAGTTTCATGCTTTCCAAAAGAGCCCCTCCTCTCCCTTATAAAAAGACCCCACTTCCTACCCATTTCACACACATCACAAGCCATTTGTCTTGTCCAAACTCTACTAATATAAGCTCCCAATATCCCTCTCTTCATCCTAGAATCCTTAACTTAGGCATTATTCTCTTCAAGAAACCCTTTTGGTTCAAACCAAGGGGAGCTACCTGATTTAAATGAGATTAAAGAGTGGTCGAGTCAAGTCGGACACGAGGTAAGGGACTTCATCTCAATATCTTTTAATTGAAGAAAATTTTCTTCTAATACAAGAAATTTATTTATACTCTGTATAAACACCCTTGACTTTTCAAAGGGAGTCTTTTTCTATGAATCGTTTTACTAAACTACAAAAAGGAATGTTTCTTTTAATGTAAGTGGTGACACTGACCTTTTCCTCCGCCACGAGTATTTTTTGATCTTTCGCTTCTTCAATAGGTCGTAATTTTTTTAAAAGTAAATAAATACCATATAATATTTTATGTATTTTGGTATTGAAAATGGATTTTATAATGGATTTGTTATTTCAATATATATAAGTGATATATTGTGATTGAAATGTGGAAACGTTTTCTTTCCTTTATAATAGTTTTATATGTTATGATTTTATAATGGTGCATGGACATTTTACAGGTGGTTACGTGATAAACCAAATGATGGGTGGTGACGTGAATACCAGGACAGGTGGTTACGTTATAACCTCCAATGCATTGGGTATGGAAGTCAGTCGTATGGCTATTCCAATTAGTGATATGTGTGCAAGTCGACCGTATGGTTATTCCATTTATGTATGTTTATGTCCCAAGATACCTTTATATGTAATATGTTCTTTATGTGTGTTTTATATTAATATTTTGGTTAAAAAATATTAAGTAATGATATTTTATATAGTGAAGAGTATTTACTAATTCATAATGGTTAAAAGTATTTCTTTTGATAATGTATTCTTGTTTTACCTATTGTTCTGATGAAAAATAACAGTTTTCCTTTTTTGTATATCCCGTACAAAGATTTTTATGCTCACCCTATGTTTTTGAAATCATTTTCATGGGACATAATGTGGAATAGGGTCATGGATGGGATCATGGAAAAGTCATGATGTCTTAAACATGGAACTAGACATGACTCTTTTTTTCAAGAGTTCATGTTTTGTAAAAAAATGGAAACTTTGTAGAAGTGTTTACATTTTAATCTTTTGAGATATAATAGTAATTTCCTAATTCTCTAAAACTCTAAACCTAAAAAGATCCTCAATGTGAATTATTTATTTAATTCAAGATTAAATAATTTTTTAAGGATGGGTTCTTATAGTTGGTATCAAAAGTCAGTTTAGAAAACTTTAGGAGTTAGAAAACTGTTAAATTCATGTGCATAAATTAATTTATGGTTTGATTGAAATGTTATAGAATTTAAAGATTACCATGTTGTTTCAGCTAAGATATTTATGTGTTCAGAATGGTTTTCTAGAGAGGAAACAGGGCATCTATGTTGGGACGACATCAGAAGGAAGACAACCTTCCAAATTAGCAACCTGAGATGGTTGGAATCGAAACTGAATAGTTTGTTGTTGTGATGGATTAGTTGACTCAGGCAATAAATGGTGGTGGTATCCATGAATGTGATTATCCAGATCAACCGCAGAGGAACATGTCAGTGGTGGAACATTTCATGAGGAAAAATCCCCCTTCATTCAGAGTACCATCTGACCCTTTGCTAGCATAAGAGAGGATTAAAGCACTAGAGAATATTTTTGATGTCATGGGGTATTCAAGACATAAAAAATTTAGTCTCGCTGTTTACTGTCTTGAAGGTGAAGCTGATCAGTGGTGGTCGATGGGGAAAAATATTAGGGATAATGAGGTGATTGATGATCTTCACTGGGATAAATTCATAGGTATGTTTCTTGAGAAATATTTTCCTAAGGTGATTCGTCTTAGGATAGAAAAACAATTCCTAGAATTGAGGCAGTAGGATGTCCCTGTGGCTACTTATGAAGAAATGCTCACTTGACTATACAGGTATAGTCCAAATTTCATACGAGATATTGATAGTAAAAACAACAGTTTTTTCATAGGGTTAAATCCAATTTATTGAAGGGCTTTAGCTTCTCGTGAGTTCAAAAATTATGAAAAACATGTATGATGTGCAGAGAAGGTGGAAATGGAGTTTTCTGATGATCAAGTGTTCTTTGACAAACAACATATTAAGAGGTCCAATTTAAAGCGAAAGGGAAAGAATTCATCAGAGAAGCCAGGATGTAAGAAAACCAAATATCCATCCTGTGAGAAGTGTGGTAAAATGCATCCTAGATAATTTTTATCGAAGTATGGAAAGTGCTTTAGGTGTGGTAAGTCTGGTCTTATTGCTCGTACCTATAATGACGATGATCAAGAAGGCAATGAAAATCCAACGGTAAGATTTTTTAAGTGTAATGAAATGGGTCATTATGAAAATGAGTGTCTAACAAAGAACTCAACTGGGGGAAAGCATCCAGACTACAAGTAGAAAGGGGTGGTGAAATCCTTTGCAACTACTTCAGTAGATGTTGAACCATCGAATTAAGTAGTATTAGATACACTATTTGTTTGTTCAGATTATTCCAATGTGTTGTTTGATTCAGGGTCTATACATTCTTTTATTTCTGATATTTTTTCTAGAAAATGGGGAATTCCATCTCAAAATAAAATATTTGACTTATAGTAAAAACACCCAGAGGAGACTTTGAGACAAAAAGAAATTACAAGACCCTTACTATCCTTGTGTGCGGAAAGAATCTACCTGCATAACAAATTATTTTGACTCTAGAAGAGTTTGATGTTAATTCGGGCATTGATTGGATATATATTTATCATGATATGATTGACTATAGAGCTAAACTGGTTTCTTTTTAGAAATATTTTCAGTTTGTGTACATGAATTAACCCTTGAATTCAATAACATGTCAGGAAGTTGAGAAACTAGTAAATGATGGAAATGAATGTTACCTTGAACATATTGTTAAAAATAAAGGAACTGTTCAAATTAATGATGTTCCTGGGGTAAATGAGTATCTTGATGTTTTTTCTGATGAGTTTCCTGGTATTATTCAGGATCGGGATGTTGAATTTACTATTGACTTAGTTCAAAATTCTATGAAAATTTAAAAACCCCATTATAGAATGGCTCAAGTTGAACTTTTAGAGTTAAAGAACCAATTGCAGGAGTTATTAGAAAAAGGTTTCATTCGACCTAACACATCACCATGGGGTTCTCTTGTCTTGTTTGTTAAAAAGAAAGATGGTTCAATGAGACATTATTGTGATTATATAGCATTGAATAACATCACTATTAAAAAAAAGTAGCATTTTCCTCATATCGATGATTTGTTTGATCAGCTCCAGGTAGCTCATTATTTTTCAATGATTAGCTTGAGGTTGGGATACCATTAGTTGAAAGTAAAAGAAGGAGATGTTCTGAATACTGGGTTTCATAAAAGATATGGCCATTATGAATTTGTTGTTATGCCTTTTGGGTTAACAAATGCACCTGCTGTATTCATGGATTTAATGAATATAATTTTCCATGAGTTCTTGGATAAGTTTGTGGTTGTGTTCATTGATGATATTTTGGTGTTTTATAAAAGTAGATAGGAGAATGAAAGTCATTTAAGGGTTATCTTTCAAACCCTAAAAGAAAATTAACTGTATGGAAAATTTAGAAAATGTGAGTTTCGGTAACAAAAAATTTCTTTCCTTGAACACATTGTTTCAAAAAATGGCACAACTGTTGATCCTGCTAAAACATAAGTTGTTGAAGAATGTCCAAGACCCACAAATATAACCGAGATCCATAGTTTTCTTGGTTTGAAATGTTATTACCAGAGGATTGTGGAATTTTTTTCATAGTTATCTAGTCCAATGACTAAGTTAACTCTAAACAGTGTTAAGTTCTTTTGGACAAAATAATGTGATTATTTTTTTTCAAGAATTGAAAAAAGATTGGTGAATGCTCTAGTATTGTCACTTCCTTCCTGAAATGGTGAGTTTGTTATTTACAATGATTCTTCATTGAACGGACTTGGTTGTGTCTTTATTCAGAATGATCAGGTAATTTCTTATGCTTCACATGAGATGAAAACTCATGAGTTAAATTACCCTCCACAAGATATGTAATTAGCTGTTGTTGTTTTTGATCTAAAAATTTGGAGGAACCATTTGTATGGATTAAAGTGTGAAATATATACTGATCAAAAACTATTAAAGTATATATTCACTAAGAAATAATTGAACAAGAGACAGAGGAGGTGGATGGAATTAGTCAAGGATTATGATTGTATAATTCATTACCATCTGAGAAAAGAAAACAAAGTGGCTGATGCACTGAGTCGAAAATGTTATGCTTCATTAACCATGCTATGTTTGGAATGAGATCCTTTGGTTTTTGATTTGATGAAATTTGGAATAGAAGTTTTTGGTGGAGGATGTTCTTATATTTTTTTAGGTTTCAGTGAGATCATCTCTATCAGATAGAATTAAGCATGTGCAGAAGAAATATAGTGGGTTTCAGTAAAAGGTAGAGCTGGTTCAGAAGGGTCTGTTTCTAGAATTTAAAATTGATAATGATTGTGTTTTGAGGTTTGGGAAGATATTATGATTGACTTGTGATTCATAGTTGAAGAATGAGTTGTTATGTGAGGCTCATAGTTTCCAGTTTTCAGTTCATCCTGGCAGTACAAAGATGTACAAAGATCTGTGGAAGTATTACTGGTGGGATGGAATGAAAAGAGATAATACTATTTTTTCTGTGAATTGCGTGACTTGTCAGAAGGTTAAAGAAGAGTAGTAGTTACCGAAAGGGATGCTTCAGTAATTACTGGTGCTAGAGTGGAAATGGAAAAATATATCCACAGACTTCGTTGTGGGATTACCAAAGACATCTCGAGGTAATAATGCAATCTGCGTTTTTGTTGATCGATTGACTAAATCTGCTCATTTCAATCCTATTCGAGATACTTTAACTCTAGACCAACTTTCTAGATTGTATCTTAAAGAGATAGTGAGGTTACATGTATTTCCCATCTCCATTGTATCTGATCATGATCCCAGATTTACTTCTAACTTTTGTAAAAGCCTTCAGAAGTCATTGGGTACTGAATTAAATTTTAGTACAGCTTTTTATCCGCAGTCAAATGGGGAGTAATATTGAACAATTCAGACCTTGGAGGATATGTTATGAGCTAGCACTATGGATTGACAAGGATACTTGGACCACCATCTTTATATGGTTGAACTTTATTATAATAACTTTTTTCATTCCAGTATAAATATGGCTCTGTTAGAGGCATTATATGGTAAACAGTGTCGAACTCTATCATTTTGGGATTAAGAAGGGGAAACTTAGTTGATGGGAAAATAATTGGTATAAGAGATGGCAGAAAAAGTTCAGTTGATTTAAAAGCACATGATAACTGCTCAGAGCAGGTAGAAAAGTTATGTGGATAACTGGAGGAAGGATCTATCTTAAGAGTTAGGCGATCATGTTTTTCTCAAAGTTTCTCCATTGGAAAAGTGTGATGCTTTTTCGAAAGAAGGGAAAGTTGAGTCTGAGGTTCATTGGACCTTATAAAATCTTGGAGAAAGTTGGATCAGTTGAAAAAAGAGTGGGTTTACCTCCACATTTGCCCCAGGTACACAATTGTTTTTTCATGTTTTGATGTTGAGAATGTATATGCCAAATCCATTTCATGTTTTGAGCCCAGAGGTAGTTCAGTTGGAAGAGAATCTCTTTTATGAAGAACAACCAGTCCAGATTATTGACCGAAGAGAGAAAGTGTATCAAAATAATGTAATTTATCAGGTGAAGGTTTTATGGAAAAACCATATGGTTGAAGAGTCAACATGGGAATCTGAAAATGCTATGATGGATAAATACCCCAACTTATTTTGATAAGTGAATAAAATTGCGAGGATGAAATTCCCAAAAAGGGGGAAGGATGTAACATCCTAGGTAAATATACAAAAATAAATTTTCATATTTATTAATTTTTGTGAATTAAATAATAATTTTACTTTAAATGGGTTTCTATGTTCGATAGCATACCCGATACGCAACAATGAGTTTCTTTGAAAGCTTACGTTGCATGCTAATAATATAATAATATTATTTTAAATGGTAGTTAACACATAGCGGTTGTATTGGCCGGAATGAATATAAACAACAAATATAGGATTATATATGTTTGTTAAATGTTTTTTACATTTATCCAATAAAATATAAAGGCTTAAAATAAGAAAATAATTCAATTTTAGGAATAAATACTCTAATATTCACTAAAAGGTAGATTTTATCACCTTTTGATGGAGAACCCTCCTTAAAAATAGTTTTTTTCTCTCTAATACATTCTATTAGACCAATTAATATCATTCTTTAGAATTGGGACATCAAAATTTACTTTGTGTTTGTTTTGTTAGTTTTCCGATAAAGCTCATTTTTAATGAATAAGTGAAAAATGTTGTTTTTTAATTCAAAACCTCATTTTAACCTAATTTATTTATATGATTAGATTATATTTTGAATTGGTTTTATATTAAAATTAGAATATATTTTTACCATTTAATCCAATTTTGTTCATTGGAATTAATTTCACTTTGAAATTGGACATAACCTAGTGCTAATCTTTTGATATATATTGTTTCTATAAAACACACTATTTGTTTTGACAAAGGTAATTTATTATTAAATTAGTTAATGAAAATTATATTTTTTGAATTTGGTAAAATAGACATCATTTTTGAATTTGGAATATCAAATATATCTTCTGGTGAATTTTTGTTATTTTTATGAAAAACATCGTTTTTTGATGAATAGTGAAACCACTAAGTGGTAGTTAAAAAACTGATTTTTCATTTAAATAAAATTTTACCACTTTTGTGAATTGAATTTCAAAAATACAACATACAAGGCTGTCATTAGTAATTATAATTTGGTTCAATGGGATGAAAATACTTTTTTGTTAAATAGTAACTTTTGAGTTTTATTAATCGTGATTAAAGGTAATTAGTGTAATTTAAGGTAAAAATAATGTTATGATAATATGAAATTACCTTTACATGTGTCCTACACTTATTTTATTAGTCATGGCCGGCCAAGATAATCCATGGGTCAATTTATGGCACCCCATGGAGCCACTTGGGTAAGATAATGACATTAATACCTTTTATTTAAAGTAAAAATAATAATATCACAAACATGTATTGTTTTAATAAAAAAAATTTACATGTGGTTATATAATTGATATATTTGACTATAAATATTCATTAGAGAGATAATAAGATTTCACACAACATTTTAATTTTTTATTAATTTTTAGACATCAAATAAATACAATTATTAATGACACAATGATGATGCAGTGTTTACGTCATTAATGAATGATTTAAATAAATAAAAAGATAATTTAAAAAATAATATCCAACACTTGTCCAATTTTTACTGGGTGATTTTATTTAGAACATGGTCCACCATATCTTCGACTTCAATAAATTTGGACAATTAGAAACCGAAAATCATTATATAATAAAATAATAGTTTCATGCTTTCCAAAAGAGCCTCTCCTCTCCCTTATAAAATGACCCCAATTCCTACCCATTTCACAAACATCCCAAGAACATTGGATCATCCAAACTCTACTCAAATAAGCTCACAATATCTGTCTCTTCATCCTAGAAGCCTTACCTTAGGCATAATGCCCTTTGAGAAACCCTTTTGGTTCAAAACAAGGGGAGTTACCAAATTTAAAGGAGATTAAAGGGTGATCAAGTCAAGTCAGACACGAGGTAAGGGACTTCGTCTCAATTTTCTCTCATTGTGGAATATTATTTTCTAATAAAAGACATTATTTTATATTCTGTATAAACCCCCTTGACTTTTCAATGGGAATATTTTTCTATGAAGAGTTTTTCTAAATGAAAAAGAGGAATATTTCTTTTAACATCAGCGGTGACAATGACTTTTTCCACCGCCGCACGTATTATTTGATCTTTGGCTTCCTCAAAAATCCATAATGTTTTTAAATGTAAATAAATACCATATACTCTTTTATTTATTTTGATATTGAAAATGCTTTTGAAAATGGATTTCTTATGTCAATATATTTAACTGATATATTGTGAATGAAGTGGGGAAATATTTTCATTCCTTTATAATTTTTTTATGTGTTATGATTTTATAATGGTATATGGACATATGACGGGTGGTTGTGTGATAAACCAAATGATAGGTGGTTCCATGAATAACAGGATGGGTGGTTACGTTTTAACCTCAAATGCATTGGGTATGGAAGTCGGTCGTATGGCTATTCCAATTAGTGATATGTGTGGAAGTCGACTGTATGGTTATTCCATTTATGTATGTTTATGTCCCAAGTTACATATATATGTTATGTGTTATTTATATTAGTTTTATGGTAATCTTTTGGTTACAAAAGTTTATGTAATTATCTTTTATGTATTGAAGATTATTTACTACTTCATAAAGGTGAAAATTATTACTTTTGATAATGTATTCATGGTTTACAAATTGTTTTGATGAAAACTAACATTTTTCCTTCATTATGTATCCCTTACTGAGCTTTTTATGATCACCCCATGTTTTTGAAATGTTTTTCACATGATATAATGTGGAATAGGGTCAAGTATGGGATCATGGAAAAGTCATGTTTTCTTAAACATGGAACTAGACCTGACTTTTCTTTAAGAGTTCATGTTTTGTAAAAAAATGGAAACTGTATAGAAGTATATACTTTTTAATATTTTGAGATGTAATAGTTATGTCCTAATTATCTAAAACTCTAAACCTGGAATGATTCGCAATGTGAATTATTCATTTAATTCAAGATTATGTAATGTTTTAAGTCTGGGTCCTTAAAGTTGGTATCAAAGGTCGGTTTAGACAACTTTAAGAGATAGAAAATTGTTAAATTCATGTACGTAAATTAATTTATGGTTTGATTTAAATGATATAGCATTTAAAGATTACCATGTTTCTTTGCCTAATATATTTCTGTGTTCATAATGGTCTTCCATAGAGGAAATAGGGCAGCTATGTTGGGACGACATTAGGAGGAAGAAAACCTTCCAAATCAGCAACATGAGATGGTCAGAATCGGAACTGAACAGTTTGATGTAGTGATGGCATAATTTAATCAGGCTATAAATGGTGGTGGTATCCAAGCACGAGATCAGACATTTCAACTGAAGAGGAACGTGTCAGTGGTGGAACATTTCATGAGGAAACACCCCCCATCATTCAGAGGATCATCTGAACCTGTGCTAGAAGAAGGGTGTATTAAAGAACTGGAGAAGATTTTTGATGTCATGGGGTGTTCTAAACATCAAAAGGTTAGTCTCACTGTTTACTGTTTTGATGTTGAAGCTGATTAGTGGTGGTTGTTGGTGAAAAATATCAGGGATTTTGAGGATATTGATTATATTCACTAGGATGAATTCAACGGTATGTTTCTTATGAAATATTTTCCTTAGATGGTTCTTCATAGGATGGAAAAACAATTTATAGAATTGAGGAAGGAGGATGGCTCAGTGGATGCTTATGAAGAAAAGTTCACTCGAATGGAAAGGTATGCTCCAAATTTCATATGAGATCTTGATAGTAAAATCATCAATTTTTACTCAGGGTTACTGCCAAAGAATCTAACGGATTTAGCTTCTCGTGAGTTCAAAAGTAATGAAAAATTTGTTTGATGTGCGGAGAAGGTGGAAATGGAGTTTGTCGATGATCAAGTGTTCTTTGAAAAACAACATATTAAGAGGTCCAGTTGGCAAGCAAAGCGAAATAATTCATCAAATCCAAGAAGTAAGAAAACCAAATATCCATCATGTGAGAATTGTGGTAAAAGGCATCTTGGATATGTTTATCCATGTCTGGAAAGTGCTTTTGGTGTGGTAGGTCTGGTCATATTGCTCGTAACTGTAAAGAAGATGATTAGACAGACAATGAAAAGCCACCTGTAAGATGTTTTATGTGTAATGAAATGGTTCATTATGAAAATGAGTGTCTAATGAAGAACTCAGCTGAGGGAAAGAATCCATACTATAACCGTAAAGGGGTGGTGAAATCCTTTTCAACTACTTTAGCAGATGTTGGGCCATCAAATGAAGTAGTATCATATACATTGTTTGTTTGTTCATATTATTCCAATGTGTTTTTTGATTCAGTATCTACACATTCGTTCATTTATGAGAAGTTTTCTAGTAAATTGGGAATTCCATCTCAATAGATAAATCCTGGACTTATGGTAAAAACACCTAGATGAAACATTGAGACAAAAAGAAAATATTAGAACCTTCCTATCCTTGTGTGCAGAATGAATCTACCTGAAAACCATATTGTTTTGCCTCTAGTAGAGTTTAATTTTATTTTTTGCATGGATTGGCTTTCCGTTTATCATGTTAAGATTCACTTCAGTGCTAAAGGGTTTTCTTTTCAGAATGATTTTCATTTTGTGAACAGGAATGAAACCTTGTGTTTGATAACATGTGAGGAAGTTAAGAGACTAGTAAAAGATGGAAATGAATGTTACCTTGAACATATTGTTGAAAATAAAGGAACTGTTTAGATTAATGATGTGCCATGTGTAAATGAGTATCTTGATGTTTTTTCTAATGGGTTTCCGGGTATCATTCATCATCGGGATGTTTAATTTACTATTGACATAATTCCTGATTCTAATCCAATTTCAAACCCTCTTATCGAATGGGTCTAGTTGAACTTTTAGAGTTAAAGAAGCAATTGCAGGAGTTATTAGATAAAGGATTAATTTGACCTAGCACATAACCATGGGGTTATACTATCATGTTTGTTAAAAATAAAGATGGTTCAATGAGACATTGACTTGATTAAAGAGAGTTGAATAATATCAATATTAAGAACAAGTATCCTTTGCCTCGAATCGATGATTTCTTTGATCAGCTCTAGGGAGATCAGTATTTTTCGACGATTGACTTGAGGTCTGCGTACCATCATTTGAATGTAAAAGATGCAGACGTTCCGAGGACTGCGTTTCATACTAGATATGGACATTATGAATTTGTAGTTTTTCCTTTTGGGTTAACCAATGCACATTCTGTATTCATGGATCTAAGGAATAGAATTTTCCATGAGTTCTTGGATAAGTTTATGGTTGTGTTCATTGATGATATTTTGTTGTTTTATAAATGTAAAGAGGAGCATGAAAGTCATTTAAGGGTTATCTTGCAAACCATAAATGAAAATATATTGTATGGAAAATTCAGCAACTGTGAGTTTTGGTTACAACTAATTTCTATCCTTGGTCACATTGTTTCAAAAAATGTTATAACTATTGATCCTCCTAAAACAAAAGTTGTTGAAGAATGGCCAAGACCCACATATATAAATAAGATCTATAGTTCTCTTGGTTTTACAGGTTTTTACCCGAGGTTTGATGAAATGTTTTCACAGTTATCTAGCCTAATGACTATGTTAACTTGAAAAAGTGTTAAGTTCATCTGGACAAAAGAATGTGATTTTTGTTTTCAGGAATTGAAAAGAAGATTGCTGAATTCTCCAGTTTTGGTAGTTCCTTCCATAAATCGTGTGTTTGTTATCTACAGTGATTCTTCGTTGAAGGGACATGGTTGTGTCCTTATACAGAATGATCAGTTAATTGCTTCTGCTTCACGTCAGTTGAAAACTCATTAGTTAAATTACCATACACATGATTTGGAATTAGCTGCTGTTGTTTTTGCTCTAAAAATTTGGAGGCATCATTTGTATAGAGTGAAGTGTGAAATATATACCGATCATAACATTTTACAGTATATATTCACTTAGAAAGAATTTAACATGAGACAGAGGAGATTTTTGTAATTAATCAAGGATTATTATTGTAAAATTCATTACCATCCGGGAAACACAAACAAAGTGGATGATTCTTTGAGGCAAAAATGTAATGCTTCATTAACCATGCTACGTTTGGAATTACATAGTTTGTTTTTTGATTTGATGAACTTTGGCCTAAAAGTTGTTGGTGTAGGATTTTAGTCTATTTTGTTTCAGGTGTCAGTGAGATCATCTCTATCCGACAGATATAAGCAAGCGCAGAAGAAAGACAGTGGGTTGCAGAAAATGATAGAGATGGTTCAGAAGGGAATGTTGCCTAAAATTAACATTGATAATGATTTTTTTTGGTTTAGGAAGAGATTATGTGTACCTTGTGATTCATATTTTAAGAATGAGTTATTATGTGAATCTCATAGTTCCTCATTTTTAGTTCATCCTGGTAGTACTAATATGTACACAAATCTGCAGGAGTATTATAGGTGGGATGGAATAAAAAGAGATATTTAAGTTTTTACTGTGAAGTGTTTGACTTGTCAACATGTTAAAGCAGAGCGGAAGTTACCGAAAGGAATGCTTCAGTCATTACCATTGCCGGAGTGGAAGTGGAAAAATATATCCATTGACTTCGTTCTGGGATTACAAAAGACATCTCAAGGTAATAATGAAATCTAGGTTGTTGTTGATCGATTGACTAAATCTATTCATTTACTTCCGATTCGAGATACTTTATGTAAATATAAATTTTATCGATTGTATATTAAATATATAGTCAGGTTACATGGAGTTCCCATCACCATTGTATCAGATCATCATCCCAGGTTTACATCTAACTTTTGTAAAGGCTTTCAGAAGTCGTTGGGTACTGAATTAAATTTTAGTACAACTTTTCATCCACAATTGGATGGGCAGTCAGATTGATCCATTCAGACCATGGAGGATATGTTACGTGATTGCACGATGGATTACCAGGGAAGTTGGGACCAACGTCTTTCTTTGGTTGAATTTACATATAATAACATTTTTCATTCCAATATACAGATGGATCCGTTTGAGGCATTATATGGTAAACAGTGTCGAAATCCAGCTTTTTTGGATGAAGTAGGGGAAAGGAAGATGATGGTACCAAAATTGGTAAAAGATATGGCAGAAAAAGTTCAGTTGATTTAGAAGCACATGAGAATAGCTCAGAGCAGGCCGAAAAGTTATGCAGAAAACAGGCGGAAGGAACTATCTTTCAAGGTAGGTGATAATGTTTTTCTCAAAGTTTCTCCATCGAAAAGTTTGATGCGTTTTGGAAAGAAGGGAAGGTTTGAGTCTGAGGTTCATTGGACCTTCTGAAATCCTGGATAAAGTTGGATCAGTTTAATACAGAGTGGCTTTACATACATGTTTGTCCTAGGTACACAACGTTTTTCATGTTTCGATGTTGAGAAAGTATATGCCAGATCCATATCATATTTTGAGCCCAGAGGCAGTTCAGTTGGAAGGGAATATCTTTATGAAGCATAACCAGTCCAGATTTTTGACCGTAGTGTTTCAAAATAAGGTAATTTATCAAGTGAGGGTTTTATGGAAAAACTATACGGTTGAAAAGACAACTTGGGAATATGAAAATGCTATGAGGGATAAATACCCCCACTTATTTTGATAAGTGAATAAAATTGTGAGGACTCAATTCTCTAAAGGGGGGAAGGATGTAACATCCCAGATAAACAAATAATAATACATTTTCATATTTATTAATATCTAAGAATTTAATATTAACTTAACTTTAAAGGGGTTTCTATGTTCCATAGCTTACCCGATACGTAACAACGAGTTTCTTTGAAATCGTACGTTGCATGCTAATAATATAATAATATTATTTTAATTGGAAGTTAACACGTAGTCGTTGTGTTGGAGGGAATGAATATAAATTACTAAAAAATGATTATATATGTTTCTTAAATTCTTTTACATTTATCCAATAAAAGATAAAGGCTTAAAATTAGAAATGAATTCAATTTTAGGCATAGATACTCCAATATTCACTAAAAGGTCGATTTATCACCTTTTGATGGAGAACCCTCCATAAAAATAGTGTTGGTAACTCTTATAAATTCTATTAGACCAAATAAAATCCTAGTTTATAATCGAGACATAAAAATTTACATTCTGAATGTTTTGTTATTTTTTCGATAAATTCATTTTTAATTAATAAGTGAAAAATGTTGTATTTTAATTCAAAACCTCATTTTAATCTAATTTATTTATATGATTGTATTATCTTTTGAATTCATTTTAAATTGAAATTAGAATATGTTTTTACTATTTTATGAAATTATGGTCATTGGAATTAATTTCACATTGAAATTGGACTTAAACTAGTGTCAATCTTTTGATATATATTGTTTCTTAAAAAAGGCTATTTTTTTGAAAACGGGAATTAATTATGAAATTAATTGATGCAAATTATTTGTTTCAAATTTGGTAAAATAGACATCATTTTTTAATTTTGAATATCAAATATATCTTAGGGTGAATTTTTGGTATTTTTCTTAAAAACATCAATTTTTTATGAATAGTGAAATCACTAAATGATAGCTAAAAAATGGATTTTTTGTTTAAATGAAATTTTACCGCTTCTGTCAATTGAATTTCAAAAATCTGACATACATGGTTGTCATTAGTAAGTAAAATGTGGTTCAATAGGATGAAAATACTTTTTTGGTGAATTGTACGTTTTGAGTTTTATTAATCGCGATTAAAGGTAATTAGTGTAATTTAAGGTAAAAATAATGTTATGATAATATGAAATCACCTTGACACATGTCCTACAATTATTCTATGAGTCATGGCCGATCAGAGAAATCCATGGGTCAATTTATGGGACCCATGGAGCCACATTGGTATGATAATGATATTAATAACTTTTATTTAAAGTAAAAAATAAAAATATCACAAACAAGTATTGTTTTACTAAAACAATTTTTACATGGGGTTATATAATTGATATATTTGACTATAAATATTCTTTATAGAGATGAAACAGTTTCCTAAAACATAGTACTTTTTCTATAATATTTATACATAAAATAAATAAAACTATTTATGGAATAATGATAAGGCAGTGTTTACGTCATTAATGAATGATTTAAATAAATTAGAAGATAATGTTTATAATAAAATACAACACTAGTCCAATTCTTATTGGATGATTCTATTTCGAACATGGGCCACCTTATCAATGACATTAATAATTTTTGGACCTTTAGAAATAGAAAAGCATTATATAATAAAAAAATAGTTTCATGCTTTCCAAAAGAGCCCCTTCTCTCCCTTATAAAAGACCCCACTTCCTATCCATTTCACACACTTTTCATGGCCATTGTCTCATCAAAACTCTACTCAAATAAGTTCCAAATATCCTTCCATTCATCCTAGAAGCCTCAACATAGGCATAAAGCCCTTCAAAAACCCTTTTGGTTCAAACCTAGGGGAGTTACCTAATTTATAGGAGATTAAAGAACGATCGAGTCAAGATGGACACGAGGTAGGGGACTTTGTCTCAATCTCCTTTCATTGAGGAATTTTTTGTTCTAATACAAGAAATACTTCTATATGATATATAAACACCCTTGACTTTTCAAAGGGAATATTTTTCTAAGAAGTGTTTTACTAAATGACAAAAAAGGAATGTTTCTTTTAACATAAGCAGTGACAATGACCTTTTCTGCCGCCGCAAGTATTATTTTATCTTTGGCATCCTCAACAAGCCGTAATGTTTTCAAAAGTAAATAAATACCATATAATTATTTATACATTTCAGTATTGAAAATGTTTTCGATAATAGATTTGTTATGTCAATATATTTAAGTGGTATATTGTGATTGAAATGAGTAAATGTTTTCTTTCCTTTATAATTATTTTATGTGTTATGATTTTATAATGGTACATGGACATTTGACGGGTGGTTATGTGATAAACCAAATAACGGGTGGTTAAGTTATAACTTCCAATGCATTGGGTATGGAATTAGGCTATATGGCTATTCCAATTAGTGATATGTATGGAAGTCGACTGTATGGTTATTCCATTTATGTATGTTTATGTCCCAAGATACCTTAACATGTAATATGTTCTTTATATGGGTTTTGTGGTAATGTTTTTTTACCGATGAGTAAGTAATGATCTTTTATTTAGTTAAGAGTATTTACTACTTCATAAAGGTGAAAAGTATTACTTATGATAATGTATTCATTGTTTACCTATTGTTTTGATGAAAACTAATAGTTTTCCTTCCTTGTGTGTCCCTTACTGAACTTTTTATGCTCACCCCATGTTTTTGAAATGTTTTTCACATGACATAATGTGGAATAGGGTCAATGATTGGATCATGGAAAAGTCTTGCAATCTTAAACATGTAACAAGACATGACTCTTTTTTTCATGATTTCATGTTTTGTAAAATAAATGGAAACTGTGTAGAAGTGTCTACTTTGTAATCTTTTGAGATGTAATAGTTATGTCCTCATTCTCTAAAACTATAAACCTGAAAATATCCTCATTGTGAATTATTAATTTAATTCATGATTGAGTAATGTTTTAAGTTTCAGTTCTTTATAGATTATTTGAGAAAAAAAAAGGAATGTTACAAGGGGCGTTAGATGTGTAAGTATGTGGGTAATGTTGGTGTCCATTTATAATTCAGAGTGGAGGCACATTACGAAAATCATGAAATACTATTTTATTATAAAAGAATTCTCAAATTTAAACAGTTTATTAGTGACATATTTGGAGGTTAAAATTATTAGGGGTATAAATACACTCAAACAAAATTTTTATTCATGTTAAGGTAACAAAATTAAATGTACCTTTTAGCTTTAAACACTAGTTAAAACATTAACTCTTACCATGTATTTTTGTGTTTTCATAATATATGGTTACTATAGTTACTATAAAATTCCAACCTTACCACAAGGGGGTAATTAATTAAATGAGTAACATTATATAAGTCATTTTTCATAATTTTATACATTTAGGGATATTATATAAATTTTAAAAATAGTATTTAAAAAGAACCATTTATGTCAATTTTAACACTATTTAGTAATTGATTTTTATTAGTCACAATAACATGATTCCTTTAAACAAAAAGCATTAATTCAAACATAATATGTCATAATCATCAATTAAATTATTGTATTGCATTAAAATATGAAAATTATTTTTATTTTAATATTTATAATATCATTTATTTGAATCCTTCATTGACAAAGTCATCCCTCCATCATCATTGTGTCATAAATAAATTATGTGTTCAACGTATCGATATTAAAAAATAAAATACCTTGATATATGAAATAATTTTTTAATTATAATTGAAATTTATGGTCATAGATAAATTTTATAACCATATATTAATATTGTTTTACTAAAAGATATATGTTTGTGTTATATTTACCATTTCATGATATTAAATATTATAAAATGACATTTTCACACCCTAGTGGCTCCCAAATGCCAATATTCATCCTATGGATAATGATGGTTGGAAATATATCATCCATTAGGATTTATACATGGTTTAGGATAGTTTTATATTATTATAGTATTATTTTTGTTCCCTTATTGCCCTTATTTACCCATTAACCATGGAAAATAAATATAATAACTGAAATTACTTTTCTTAATGTCCTAAAATAAAGTGTACCTATTTAAAAATTGAGTACCTTCTTATTCAAAATATGGAATTCCTTTTTCCGAAATCTAAAAACATAATTATATGAAAATATTTTGTCATTAAATCCCATTTCAAAAATAAGAATTCGGGTTTTTAAAAAAAGTTAAAACATTTCAAAAGATTGAATTGTTTTTACATATGAATTTAATATTAATTTAATAACAACAACAAAAAATATAATAAACAATGAAAATATATTCCATTAAAACATACAAACCATTAAATAATATAATTTAACTATATAAATTATCTAGATGGGATAAGTTTCATTCAATTAAAATTTAGCATATTTTTACTATTCATGAAAACATGATAGTTATCAGAAAAATATGAAAATTTTCTCCAATTTAAATTATAATTTCCACATCATATATATTAAGTTAATTTTTTCAAATTAAACATATAAATGTGTCAAAACGTAAATATAAAAAGGGTTCTCCATCAAAATGATGTAAAACCATATTTTAAGAAAAATAAATCTTTTATCTGTATATTTGAATTTGTTCTTTTATCATATATAGAAAACATATTAGATTAATTTTAAACATTAAATTGAATATATAACATATATAAGTTATTAAAAAAATTATTCTCTATACAAATTTGTTCTCATAAAAAACATCATATATATTCAATAGGTTTTATGTCCATTTATAATAAATTTAGTGTCCAATGGATCATTATTCAATCATGCATAAACCATATTTTCATAATTAATTTGATATTATTTGTTCCTCCCATTCCATGGGCTAGGATATACAGGTAAAATTTAAATAATAATATTTAGTTGTTCATTTTAGAACAATGTAGTGTAACATGTATACTATTGGACATAGTTTTTCATTAATAAAATATGGGATGTTGCATCATTACCCATACTAGGAAATTGTGTCATCACATGTTTAAAATTTCACCCAGTATGTTAATTGAAAATCCAACATCAGAAAAAGAGTCAACAAAATAATCATTTAAATAGAAAGAATCATAAGTACAAAGGTCACGTGAGATAACACATACTAGGAATCCATGTCAGAAAACATGGATAGGGAAGTTAAAATAACCATCTTATTCAGATGGATTGTGATATAAAACATGATTATGAGAAAAAATAACCAGAAAACCATAAAATTGTGATGGGTTGAATGGTCTATGATATTCGAGTAGAAAATTTAATCGAAAAACATTTTTGTTTTAATATCATTTTTTTAATATTATGGAATTTATTTATGATCTTGACTATAAACATAAATAAGCATACTTACTTATGATGTATAGTTTCATCCATTAAAAAATACATACCACAAAATCATCTTTTCTCCAAATGATGTGTTCTCAATATGACATGTTCACACCTAAAGCACTATAATCAACTTCTAGAAAATCTCATAAATCAAAAAAATATGAAATGTATATTTTCCCTATATTTAGACATTACCCCAAAACCTAAATGGTTTGTAAAATATTAGATAATCCCCCAAAAATATTAATCACTTATAAATATAAATACTACTTTTGATATCAGAAATTCCACAAACAATACCAGAAGTTTTACCAAGACCATTCAATAAATAATTGTCCATAGAATCATTCAAAATAATCAAAACTATGATTTATACAAAAAATTCATAAGGATATTATAACATAGTATTCAACTATAAATATTAACATTTATCTAAAAATAACATATACTACTTATAAACTATCCTTCTTAAAAATAATTAACCAAATCACATGTTCTCCATGATAGGTTAATCATTTCAATAAATTACCCAAATATCCATATTTCCCCAATAAAAACATTTGTTCATCTGAAATAAAATTTAACCATTACTACTCAAATAAAATCCATTGGTACATTGTTTTTTATAGTTATATAGGGATCCTAATTAAGTGAAAAAATTATAATACAACATTTATCTTATAATAAACAATTCAAATTTATTATACTAAGGATATTCATTTGATAAAAAAAGGTCTTAAAATCAACTTATTCATGATCTATAAAATCATTTAACTAAAAATAATAATTCATACTTCAATTCTCATGGCCTTGTCGAACATAAAAATTGGTCACCCATCTAGCGGGTTTTTTCTTTTATAAAACTCAATATAATCTTATCATGTTCTAACCTCAATGGTTGCATTATACCTCTCATTTTCATCCCAACTCTTAATAACCTCAAAATCAAAATTCATGATGTCATATTTTTGTTGACATATTTTTATTTCACCTCAATATGATAAAATATAACTATTACCAAGGAATTAACATTATACCTTGATTAGGGTGTCCACCAAGTTTCATTTTCATCTTATTCACATATACATAAGGTACATTTGTTGAAAAAATTATGCAGAGATAATTAAAAAAAATTATTGCTTTATATAAATACATCTTATAAAACTTGTTTCATATGGGTGTTCATAGAAAATAAGTTTTGTAAAATAATCACAGGGACATATAATTTTAAAACCTCTTATAAAACGTGTTTTTTATAAAACTATCAAACTTTGTTTGAGTTGAATCATATAATAAATTTTCCTTTTTAAATAAAATAAGTCTGTTGTGAAACACTATATTTTAAAACAAAATATAAATATGTTGTGCAAGATTCTCCTTCTTTTGCACCTTTTTCAATTTCATAATATGCTTCAAAATCATGTGATAATGTATAAAATTTGAAAATGGCATGATAATATTTACTATTCATGACAATAGATGAATATTGAAAAAATAAAATTTATTTAAAAATAATCCTTGATCTATGAGGGTAATGTCGTATACTGGATGAGTTTGATATCTCAAACAACTGCTTGGAAGTGTGTTGTATGCTGGAAAATGTTTCACAATCATCTGAACATGGATTTAAAAGAATTATTGTAACATCCCAAGTAAATAAAGAATAAATAATTTTTATATTTATTAATATGTACGAATTAAATATTAATTTTAATTAAAAGGGGTTTCTACATTCGATAGCGTACTCGGTACGCAACGATAAGTTTCTTTGAAAACTTACGTTTCACACAAGTAATAAAATAATATTATTTTAAATGTTAGTTAACGAGTAGCCGTTGTAATGGCGGGAATGGATATAAATAACTAAAATATTATTATATATGTTTTAAAATGTTTTTACATTTATCCAATAAGAGATAAAGGATTAAAATACAGAAAGAATTCAATTTTAGGCGTATATGCCCTAGTTTCACTAAAGGTTCACTTATCGCCTTTTGATGGAGAACTGTCATTAAATATAGTTTTGATCACTCTTATACATTCTTATGGACCAAATAAAACTCTTCTTTAAAATCGGGACATTAAATTTTACTTTGTGTGATTTTTTGGTATTTTTTTTGATAAAGTTCTTTTTTTAATGAATATTGTAAAATGTTGTATTTTAATTCAAAATCTCTTTTTAATCTAATTTATTTATATGATTAGATTATCTTTTGAATTTGTCTTAATGTGTAATATGAATATATTTTTACCATTTAATCCAATGGTGGTCATTGGAATCAATTTCACATTGATATTGGACTTAAACTAGTGTCAATCTTTTGAAACTTATTGTTTCATAAAAACACGCTATTTGCTCTGGCAGCAGGAATTAATTATTAAATTAATTAATGTGACTTATATGTTTTGAATTTTGTAAAATAGACTTCATTTTTGAATTCTTAATAGCAAATATAGCTTAGGGTGAATTTTTGGTAATTTTCTGAAAAACATCAATTTTTGATGAATAGTGAAACCACTAAGTGGTACTTATAAAGACTGATTTTCCGTTTAAATTAAAATTTTTCCATCATTGTGTTTTTAATTTCAAAAATCCGACATACATGGTTGTAATTAAGAAGTAAAATGTGGTTTAATGAGATTATAATAATTTTTTGGTGAATAGTAATGTATTAAGTTCTTAATCGCGATTAGTGGTAATTAGTGTAGTTTAAGGTAAAAATAATGCTTTAATAAAATAAGATGAGCTTTAAACATGTCCTAACATCATTGGATGTGTGATGGCCGACCAAGAAAAGCCATGGGTCAACTTGGGGACCCCATGGAGACACTTTGGTTGGGAAATGACATAAATAACGTTTTATTTAATATAAAAGTAAAAATGACCCAAACATGATATGTTTTACTAAAACAATTTTTAAATGGTGATATAAAAGTCATATTTTTTATTATAAATATTCATTGGAAAGATAAAAATATTTCCTACATCATATTATTTTTTTTATAATTTTTTGACTTTAAATAAATTAATTTATTTATGACATCATGATGATGCAGCGATGACCTCATTATTTAATGATTTAAATAAAATGGAAAGATAATGTAAAATCTATGAACTACATATGTCCAAAACTTATTGGATGGGTGGATTTCGAACCCTTATCACCTTATCCACGAATTATATCAATGTGGGACCTTTTAAAACCGAAACACATTTTCAAATAAAGTAATATTTCTTTACATTCCAAAAGTGCCCCTCCTCCCCTCTTATTAAAGGCCCCCACCTCTACCTCATTTCACACACTCCTCAAGCCTTTGGCTCGGCCAAACCCTTCCCATTTACTCTCTACACATCCCTCTACTCATCCTAGAGGATTACCTTTGGGCAGAATCCTTTCAATTGAAGCCTTTAGGCTCAAATCAAAAGGAGTTACACTTTTAAAGGTAATTCATTCTCTCATGTTCATTTGTTTTATTTTGCTTCTCCAACCCCCTAAGCTCTTTTTATTTACTTCTTTTGTAACAACACCAGTATATGCAATATACTAGGATGTTTTTATAAGATTTATTTGAGCTACACTCTCACACAACTACATCAAATGGTTAAAGAACATACAGTTTCCGTGGATGGTGAAATTCTGCCTCCCGAAACGATGATTGTTCAATACTCATTTAACACCTTCAAAAGGTGGCCATTATGATGTCACTATTTTTATATATGATATATAATATGTTTATTTTTTTCTTTAAGCTTCTGTACTTTTCATTTTGGGCATACCTTTATGGTTTCCATTATGGGTAAACACGATATCTTCATTTTAGGAAGTGCGGACTACCGCCCCCTCAAAGTGA
Source organism: Viscum album (assembly GCA_963277665.1). NCBI lineage: Eukaryota > Viridiplantae > Streptophyta > Magnoliopsida > Santalales > Viscaceae > Viscum > Viscum album. Next base: position 261,275,838 of record OY728122.1, on the reverse strand, counting down.
TGTGATTCGTTAATGCCATATGTGGGACGTGTAAAGCATGGATTTGAAGTTATTATATATGATGTTATACTGGAATTATAATATACCTCTATATCATCATTATTTATTTCCATTAAAGTATGAGATAGAAATAAAAGTAGCGTTCATGCGTACGTACGGCTTACCGTCTCCATGAACGGTGCATTTCATTTCTTATCCCCAAATGTAATGTACTATTAAAAGTACATGTATATAATGGATATATATAATTAATTATATATCTAAATTATGAATATAATTATGGAATTAAAATATATATACCTCACATTTATTTTTAATTCCATTAATATGACAATGAAATGAAAGTAGCGTTCATGCGTACGTACGGCTTACCGTCTCCATGAACGGTGCATTTCATTTCTTACCCCTAAATGATTATGTAATATTATAAATACATGTATATTCTGGATATAAATGATACATATTATATCAAAATCGGTAATTTCATTCTGGATATAAAGAACCTTTGACCACACGAACAACATATAATTGTAAGAAGTCCACTTTCGACTTAAGAACCAAATATTGAGAAAAAAACATTATTAAATTAAATGGTTACATAATGTTTATAACATGGAAATAAGTTATATAAAAGGAATAATGAACTTTAAAAAGGTACTTAATCAATTATAAATTCACTCATGTTTATTATTCAGGACGTTAAAGAACGATCGAGTCAAGTCGGACCCGAGGTAAGGGACTTCGTCTCAATCTCCTTTCATTGAGGCATATTTCGTTTTATACACAACTTTCTTTTATACGGTGTATAAAACCCTTTGACTTTTAATTTTATACAAAAGGAATCTTTTTCTACGAAGCGTTTTACTAAATGACAAAAAGAAATGTTTTTCTTAACGTACGCTGTGACAACGACCCTTTTCCGCTGCCGCGAGTATTATTTGGTCTTTGGCTTCCTCAACAAGCCGTAGTGTTTTTAAAATAAAATAAATACCATATACTATTTTATGTATTTTGGTATTGAAAATGGTTTTGATAAAGGATTCTATTATGTCAATATATTTATGATATATTGTGATTGAAATCTGGAAATGTTATCATTCCTTTATATTGGTTTTATGTTTTATGATTTTATATTGGTACTTGGACATTTTAACAGGTGGTTACGTTATAAACCATATGACGGGTGGTGCCGTGAATACCAGGACGGGTGGTTACGTTATAACCTGCAATGCATTGGGTATGGAAGTCGACCGTATGGCTATTCCATTAAGTATGTATGTAAATTGGCCGTATGGCTATTCCACTAAGTGATATGTGTGGAAGTCGACCGTATGGTTATTCCACTTAAGTATGTTTATGTCCCAAGTTACCTTTATATATGTTATGTGTTTTTTTTATGGATTTTATGGTAATCCTTTACTTACAAAAAGGTAAGTAATGATACTTTATTCAGTGAAGAGTTTTTACTACTTCATGAAGGTGAATGTATTACTTTGGTAGAGTATATATGGTTTATTTGATGTTTGAAAAAACTAACAGTTTTCATTGTTTCTGTATCCCTTACTGAGATTTTTATGCTCACCCCATGTTTTTTTTGAAATGTTTTCACAGGACTTAATGTGGAATAAGGTCAAGGATGGGATTAAGTGAATGTCATCCTATATAAAACATGGAACTAGACACATTTCTTTTTAAGAGTTTTTTTTATTATGGAAACTTAGTAGAAGTGACTACTTTGTAATCTTTTGAGATGTAATAGTTATGTTCTAATTATCTAAAACTCTATACCTGAAAAGATCCTCAATGAGAATTATTCATTTAATTCAATATTAAGTAAGGTTTAAGGACGGGGCCTTATAGTTGGTATCAGAGGTCGTTTTAGACAACTTTAGGAGTTATAAAGGTGTTAAATTATAATATGATTGAAATGATATATCATTTACAGATTACCATGTTGCTTCGCCTAAGATATTTCTGTGTTCATAATGGTTTTCCGCAGAGGAAACAAAGCAGCTATGTTGGGACGACATCAGGAGGAAGATAACCTTCCAAATCATCAACCTGAGATGGTTGGAATCGAAACTGAACAGTTTGTTGCAGTGATGGCACAGTTGACTCAGGCTATAAATGGTGGTGGTATCCATGCACGAGATCAGCCATATCAACCGCAGAGGAACATGTCAGTGGTGGAACATTTCATGAGGCAACATCCCCCATCATTCAGAGGATCATCTTGCCCTGTGCAAGCTGAAGGGTGGATTAAAGCACTGGAGAAGATTTTTGATGTCATGGGGTGTTCAGACCATCAAAAGGTTAGTCTTGATGTTTACCATTTTGAAGGTGAAGTAGATCAGTGGTGGTTGATGGTGAAAAATATAAGGGATAGTGATGAGATTGAGGATCTTCACTAGGACGAATTCAAATGTATGTTTCTTGAGAAATATTTTCCTAAGGTGGTTCGTCTTAGGATGGAAAAACAGTTCCTAGAATTGAGGCAGGAGGATGATTCAGTGGCTGCTTATGATGAAAAGTTCACTCGATTGGAAAGGTATGCTCCAAACATCATACGAGATCTTGATAGTAAAATAAACCGTTTTTACTCAGGGTTAAAGCCAAAGTATCGATGGGCTTTAGCCTCTCGTGACTTCAAAAGTTATGAAAAACTTGTTCGATGTGGGGAGAAGGTGGAAATGGAGTTTGTCGATGACCAGGTGTTATATGACAAACAACAGAATAAGAGGTCTAGTTGGGAGGCAAAGGGGAAGAATTCATCAAAGAAGCAAGGAGGTAAGAAAGCCAAATATCCATCCTGTGAGAAGTGTGGTAAAATGCATCCTGGAGAATGTTTATCCAAGTCTGGTAAGTGCTTTCGGTGTGGTAAGTCTGATCATATTTCTCGTAACTGTAAGGAAGATGATCAGGCAGGAAATGAAAAGCCAACGGTAAGATGTTTTTAGTGTAATGAAATGGGTCATTATGCAAACGAGTGTCCAATGAAGAACTCAACTGGGGGAATGCAGCCAGACTACAAGAAGAAAGGGGTGGTGAAATCCTTTGCAACAACTTCAACAAATGTTGGGACATCGAATGAAGTGGTATCAGCTCCAGGGAGCTAAGTATTTTTCGATGATTGACTTGAGGTCGGGGTACCATCAGTTGAAAGTAAAAGAAGCAGACATTCCGAAGACTGCGTTCCGTATTAGATATGGCCATTATGAATTTGTAGTTATGCCTTTTGGGTTATCCAATGCACCTACTGTATTCATGGACCTTATAAATAAAATTTTCCATGAGTTATTGGATAAGTTTGTGTTTCTGTTTTGATGTTTGGGAAGAGGTTATGTGTGCCTTGTGATTCACAGTTGAAGAATGATTTGTTATGTGAGGCTCATAGTTCCCCGTTATCAGTTCATCCTAGCAGTACTAAGATGTACAGAGATCTGCGGGAGTATTACTGGTGGGATGGAATGAAAAGAGACATTGCTGATTTTACTGTGAAGTGTTTGACATGTCCACAGGTTAAAGCAGATTGGAAGTTACCGAAAGGGATGCTACATCTTTTACCAATGCCAGAGTGGAAATGACAAAACATATCCATGGACTTTATTGTGGGATTACCGAGGACATCTCGAGGTAATAATGCAATCTGGGTTATTGTTGATCGGTTGACCAAGTCTGCTCATTTCCGTTATATACGAGATACTTTCTCTCTAGATCAACTTTCCCGTTTGTATCTTAAAGAGATAGTCAGGTTACATGGAGTTCCTCTCTCCATTGTATCTGATCATGATCCCAGGTTCACATATAACTTTTGGAAAGGCCTTCAGAAGTCGTTGGGTACTGAATTAAATTTTAGTACATCTTTTCATCCTCAATCAGATGGGCAGTCAGAACGAACAATTCAGACCTTGGAGGATATGATACGAGCTTGTTCGATGGATTATCAGGTAAGTTGGGACCAACATCTTTCCTTGGTTGAATTTTCATAAAATAACAGTTTTCATTACAGTATACAGATGGCACCATTTGAGGCATTATATGGGAAGCGGTGTCGAACTCCAGCATTTTGGAATGAAGTGGGTGAAAGGAAGATGATGGGACCAGAATTGGTAGAAGAGATGGCAGAAAAAGTTCAGTTGATTCAGAAACACATGAGAACAGCTCAGAGCAGGCAGAATATTTATGCGGATAACCGGAGGAAGGATCTATCTTTCGAGGTAGGTGATCATGTTTTTCTCAAGGTTTCTCCTTGGAAAAGTGTGATGAGATTTGGTAAGAAAGGAAAGCTGAGTCCAAGGTTTATTAGACCATATGAAATTATGGAGAGAGTTGGATCAGTTGCATACCGAGTGGCTTTACCTCTGAGTTTATCTCAGGTACACAATTTTTTTCACGTTTCGATGTTGAGAAAGTATATGCCAGATCCATCTCATGTTTTGAGTCCAGAGGTAGTTTAGCTGGAAGAGAACCTATCTTATGAGGAACAACCGGTCCAGATTCTTGACCACAGGGACCAGGTGTTACGGAATAAGGTGATTCATCAGGTAATGGTTTTGTGTAAAAACCATGTGATTGAAGAGGCAATGTGTGAATCTGAAAATGCTATGAGGGATAAATACCCCCACTTATTTTGATATGTGAATAAAATTGTGAGGACGCAATTCCCAAAAAAGGGGAAGGATGTAACATCCCAGGTAAATAAAGAATAATGAATTTTCATATCTATTAATATTTAAGAATTAAATATTAATTTTAATCAAAAGGTGTTTCTACGTTCGATATCGTACTCGGTACGCAACGATGAGTTTCTTTGAAAACATATGTTGCACACAAATAATAAAATAATATTATTTTAAATGTTAGTTAACGAGTAGCCGTTGTACTGGCGGGAATGGATAGAAATAAATAAAATATGATTATATATGTTTTTAAATGTTTTTACATTTATCCAATAAAAGATAAAGGCTTAAAATATGGACAGAAATCAATTTTAGACGTATATGCCATAGTTTTCACTAAAGGTTCACTTATCGACTTTTGATGGCGAACTGTCATTAAATATAGTTTTGATCACTCTTATACATTCTTATAGACCAAATAAAACACTTCTTTAGAATCGGGACATTAAATTTTACTTTGTGTAAATTTTTGGTCTTTTTCTGATAAAGTTCATTTTTTAATGAATAGTGTAAAATGTTGTATTTTAATTCAAAACCTCTTTTTAATCTAATTTATTTATATGATTATATTATCTTTTGAATTGGTCTTAATGTGTAATATGAATATATTTTTACAATTTAATCCAAGGGTGGTCATTGGAATCAATTTCACTTTGAAATTGGACTTAAACTAGTGTCAATCTTTTGATACTTATTGTTTCATAAAAACACGCTATTTGCTCAGACAGCGGGAATTAATTATTAAATTAATTAATGTGACTTATATGTTTTGGATTTTGTAAAATATACTTCATTTTTGAATTCGTAATATCAAATATAGCTTAGGGTTAATTTCTTGTAATTTTCTAAAAAACTTCAATTTTTGATGAATAGTGAAACCACTAAGTGGTACTTATAAAGACTGATTTTCCGTTTAAATGAAATATTGACATCATTGTGTTTTGAATTTCATAAATCTGACATACATGGTTTTCATTAAGAAGTAAAATGTGGTTCAATGAGATTATAATAATTTTTTGGTGAATAGTGACTTATTAAGTTCTTAATCGCGATTAGTGGTAATTAGTGTAGTTTAAGGTAAAAATAATGCTTTAATAAAATAAGATGAGCTTGACACATGTCCTAACCTCATTGGATGTGTGATGAACGACCAAGAAAAGCCATGTGTCAACTTGGGGACCCCATGGAGACACTTTGGTTGGGAAATGACATAAATAACGTTTTATTTAATATAAAAGTAAACATGACACAAACATGATATGTTTTACTAAAACAATTTTTCAATGGGGTTATACAAGTCAGAGTTTTGATTATAAATAGTCATTGGAAAGATAAAAAGATTTCCTAGATAATAGTATTTGTTTTATAATTTTTAGACTTTAAATAAATTAATTTATTTATGACATCATGATGATGCAGCGATGACCTCATTATTTAACGATTTAAATAAAATGGAAAGATAATGTAATATCTATGAACTACACATGTCCAAAACTTATTGTATGGGTGGACTTCGAACCCTTATTACCTTATCCACGAATTATATCAATGTGGGACCTTTTAAAACCGAAACACATTTTCAAATAAAGTAATATTTCTTTACATTCCAAAAGTGCCCCTCCTCTCCTCTTATAAAAGGCCCCCACCTCTACCTCATTTCACACACTCCTCAAGCCATTGGCTCGGCCAACCCCTGCCCATTTACTCTCTACAAATCCCTATCCTCATCCTAGAGGATTCCCTTTGGGAAGAATCCTTTCAAAGTAATCCTTTAAGCTCAAATCAAAAGGAGTTACACTTTTAAATGTAATTCATTCTCTCATGTTCATTTGTTTTATTTTGCTCCTCCAACCCCCTAAACTCTTTTTATTTACTTCTTTTGTAACAACACCAGTATCTTAAATATAATAGGATGTTTTTATAAGATTTATTTGAGCTACACTCTCACACAACTACATCAAATGGTTAAAGAACATACGGTTTCCGTGGATGGCGAAATTCTGCATCTCGAAACGATGATTGTTCAATACTCATTTAACACCTTCAAAAGGTGGCCATTATGATGTCACTATTTTTATATATGATATATAATATGTTTATTTTTTTCTTTAAGCTTCTGTATTTTTCATTTTGGGCATACCTTTATGGTTTCCATTATGGGTAAACACGATATCTTCATTTTAGGAAGTGCGGACTACCGCCCCCTCAAAGTGATGTGATTCGTTAATGCCATATGTGGGATGTGTAAAGCATGTATTTGAAGTTATTATATATGATGTTATACTGGAATTATAATATACCTCTATATCATCATTATTTATTTCCATTAAATTATGAGATAGAAATGAAAGTAGCGTTCATGCGTACGTACGGCTTACCGTCTCCATTAATGGTGCATTTCATTTCTAATCCCCAAATGTAATGTACTATTAAAAGTACATGTATATAATGGATATATATAATTAATTATATATCTAAATGAGGAATATAATTATGGAATTAAAATATATATACCTCTCATTTATTTTTAATTCCATTAATATGACAATGAAATGAAAGTAGTGTTCATGCGTACGTACGGCTTACCGTCTCCATGAACGGTGCATTTCATTTCTTACCCCTAAATGATTATGTAATATTATAAATACATGTATATTCTGGATATAAATGATACATATTATATCAAAATCGGTAATTTCATTCTGGATATAAAGAACCTTGGACCACACGAACAACATATAATTGTAAGAAGTCCACTTTCGACTTAAGAACCAAATATTGAGAAAACAAACATTATTAAATTAAATGGTTACATAGTGTTTATAACATGGAAATAAGTGATATAAAAGGAATAATGAACTTTAAAAAGGTTCTTAATCAATTATAAATTAACTCATGTTTATTATTCAGGACGTTAAAGAACGATCGAGTCAAGTCGGACCCGAGGTAAGGGACTTCGTCTCAATCTCCTTTCATTGAGGCATATTTCGTTTTACACACAACTTTCTTTTATACGGTGTATAAACCCCTTTGACTTTTAATTTTATACAAAAGGAATCTTTTTCTACAAAGTGTTTTACTAAATGACAAAAAGGAATGTTTTTTTAACGTACGCGGTGACAACGACCCTTTTCCGCCGCCGTGAGTATTATTTGGTCTTTGGATTCCTCAACAAACCGTAATGTTTTTAAAATAAAATAAATACCATATACTCTTTTATGTATTTTGGTATTGAAAATGGTTTTGATAAAGGATTCTATTATGTCAATATATTTATGATATATTGTGATAGAAATCTGGAAATGTTATCATTCCTTTATATTGGTTTTATGTTTTATGATTTTATATTGGTACTTGGACATTTTAACGGGTGGTTACGTTATAAACCATATGACGGGTGGTGCCGTGAATACCAGGATGGGTGGTTACGTTATAACCTCCAATGCATTGGGTATGGAAGTCGGTCGTATGGCTATTCCATTAAGTATGTATGGAAATTGGCCATATGGCTATTCCATTAAGTGATATGTGTGGAAGTCGACCATATGGTTATTCCACTTAAGTATGTTTATGTCCCAAGTTACCTTTATATATGTTATGTGTTTTTTATGGATTTTATGGTAATCCTTTGGTTACAAAAAGGTAAGTAAAGATACATTATTCAGTGAATAGTTTTTACTACTTCATGAAGGTGAAGGTATTACTTTGATAGAGTATATATGGTTTATTTGATGTTTGAAAAACTAACAGTTTTCATTCTTTCTGTATCCCTTACTGAGCTTTTTATGCTCACCCCAAGTTTTTTTTAAATGTTTTCACAGGACTTAATGTGGAATAAGGTCAAGGATGGGATCAAGGGAATGTCATCCTATATAAAACATGGAACTAGACATGTTTCTTTTTAAGAGTTTTTTTATTATGGAAACTTAGTAGAAGTGAATACTTTGTAATCTTTTGAGATGTAATAGTTATGTTCTAATTCTCTAAAACTCTATACCTGAAAAGATCCTCAACGAGAATTATTCATTTAATTCAATATTAAGTAAGGTTTAAGGCCGGGGCCTTATAATTATTTCAAGAATATCATCAAGAAGATATATGAATGTTCTTTTATATACTCCTCCTTCCATTTTTAATCGATGTTCCTAGTTCTGAAAAAGTTAATTAAAAAGGATTTTATTTAAATAATATACATATAGACTTACCATGTGGTTATAAAAAAGTCCTAATCTCTAAAGATGTCCAAACTATCATCTGATACCAACTATAAGACCACATCCTTAAAATAGAACATAATATTGAGATAAGTTAAGAATTTGACATTAATTCACTATGATGATATTTTCAAATTTACTATTTTAAGGAATTAGATCATTATTGATTAATTAAATCTAAAACATTACAATGTTGGAACTTCTACTCTATCCAATATTTTCACAATTACCAAACTCTATTAAAATAAAAACAATTATTTTCTTGATAAAAATATTCATGAATTAATCCTTTATCTTACCCTTCTTAATACCCTGTGATAAACATTTCCACAACATTGGAGGAGCCTAAAAATATCATTAAGGTATATAAAATTAAGGAAGAAATCATTAGTCCATGAATACATATATATCGATGAAATCATACATTTCACTCATAAAACGTAAGATCCTTAACATACCTCAATAAATAATAATATTTATGTTTAAAAAATAGAAATAAAAAATAATAAACATATCTTGTGTAATCCATAACATACTAACATTATAGATTTATCAGCTACATACAGAGTAACATTCATGGTTAGTTTTGGAATTCCCATCATAGTATATTTTCTATATCTCATAAGAGATACCTAAATGTTTACCTCAATCACATTACCAAATCCATTGGAGATCTATCACAGGATCAACCACCCTCAGTTTAACACAGAAACACCTATATATATAAGAAATTCCCATGAACCATAACATAATCATAGAAAATGAACAAGAATAAAGGAAAAATAACATTTTCAAATTGTAATAAAGATATTGGTATAATAAATCCATTCACAAAACCTTTTTAAATATGAAAATAACTAAAAAGTACTATTGTTTTTAATTTTCATTTTAAAAACATTACTGCTTATTGAGGAATCCATATATAAAATAACTCTCGTAGCAGCGGAAAGGTCGGTGTCATCATGTTCATTTAAATGAAACCTTACTTTATTCATTTAAAAATGAAATTTAAAAAAAGATTCAATCTGATTTTTGTAATGAAATTGAAATTAAAATGGTTTTATTATTAACAGAATAAGTGAAGGATGTATATAAATGAAAATCCACCCCAATTAATGGAGATTGAGACGAAGTCCCTTACCTTCAGTATGAATTATCTTATTCATTATTTATCTTATTGTATAGTAAATTTATATTAATTTATATATTCAACAAACATTTTTCATGTTTATTATAACTTTTATATCACTTATTACTATGTTTTAAAAAATAAAAAATTATTTAATTTCATATCGGTCATTTTGCTGATATTCGGTACATGAGTCAAAAATGTTCTTTTTTATGTAACTTCTTCATGCAGTAAAAGTTTCATAATCTCTCCAGAATAATATTCATGATTTAAATATCATATATATCAAGTATATATGTATTTATTAAAGTCTATAACATTTGGAGGTAGGAAATATAATGCATCATTTGTGGAGGCGGTAGGTCATATGTATGCATAAATGCTACTTTCATTTCTTCATCATATTAATGAATTAAAACTAAATAATACATAGGAATATTGTTTGTCCAATTTAATATATATGTTATATCTGTTACATAATTTCCTTAATTCCATCCTTCAGACATTCTATGTATGTAATGAACAATTCTTATCACTTTGAGGGGGCTGTAGTCCGCACTCCCTCAAATTAAATTATCGTATTTACACATTATGGAAAGGAATAAGTAATGTTGTAAATAAATATTAAAGAATAATTAAGGAAATATAAATATAATATATAGAATATTTATCCCTTATAATCATATATATTACCATGGATTAATGAATATCATGTAGAATAAATCACATCAATCATGGATATTGTAGGTTCTATGTACTCCCTAGGGGCGATATCATTCATTTAATGGTTAAATAGTATAGAATTGGATGGTACATTAGTTATTCAGAATTATTATCATGTTATATTAATAATTTAAATCCATTTTAATCATAATTATACATGTCCAAACTATTTATCGTTGACTAAAAAATTACACAATGGGGTGGAGTCCGTAAGGAGTATGTAAGCACACATGCTGATATTTTTATTCACAGGATGAAAAAAATGTGTTATAAGTTTTTAAAATGACTATAAAAAAATATTAATTTTTATAAGATACTGTATCTATTACATTAGTATGGAAATAATTAGAATAATAAGTAGATTAAGAAAATAGTTTTGAAACATGTGATAAAACAAACACCTCTTTTTCGAGTATCCCGTTTTGATATTCACAAAAGGTATTATTACGCCTATATTAGGAAGGTATGGATTTAAGAGATTATTTTTTCATATTTTGGATGATCCAAGTGGATTTATAGGTTTTTTAAGTTGGTAGATTTGGTGACCTTTCATAAGATGGAGGAGGGGAACTTTATGAATGTTTTGAAATATTATATTATTATAAATTTATATTAAAATTATAATAGTTCCAAAGTGATATATTTCCTGTATAAGATGATTATCGGTCAAAATATTCTCAAACAATAGGTTTTAGAAAATATCTTTTAACAATATTATCCTTATATTTTATTATTAACCCTTACTTATATACATTAACCCTTAAATGTCATCTTGTATTTTCATAATATATGGTTACTATAGTTACTATAAAATGACCAAAAAACAATAAAGTGAACAATTAATGACATTTGTAACATTGTATAAATTAGTTTAATAATTATTAGTATTTTAGGACAATTATAACACTTAATAAAATAATACTTGTTTAAAAAACTCATTTATGTAAATTTTGACACTATTTTGTAATTGATTTTTGTTAAAGTCTTATAAACGTGATTACATCAAACCAAAATCATTATGTAAAATATAATATTTCATAATCACCGATAAAATTCTGTTATTTCATTAAATAGTTCAAATAACATTTATTTTCTTTTTTATAATGTCATTTATTTGAATCCTCCATTAATAATTTAATCTCTCTATCATCACTGCGTCATAATGAAATTTATTTTTTTAAGGTATAGAAATTATGAATAAAATACCATGATGTAGGAATGATTATTATATTTATAGTAAGTATTTATAGGCATAGGGAAAATTATATAACCCTATATTTAAATTGTTTTAGTAAAAGATACATGTTTATGTTATTTTTCCCTTTTCATTAAATTAAATATTATAAAAATTCATTTTCAAACCCATGTGACTCCCAAATGTCAAGCGTTTATCCTAATGATTCTCATAGTATAACATATCTCATCCAATAGTATTTTGAAACATTTTAGTGTAGTTTTATATTATTATAATATTATTTTCATCCCTTTATTTACCAAATTTACACTTTAACCAAGGTAAATAACAATAATTAGAGAAGATACTATTCAGAATGCCAAAAAATAAAAGGTACCAATTTGAAAAATTTGCACCTTCTGAATCAAAATGTTGAATCCATTATTCTAAATTCAAAACCATGAATTGGAAGAAATTAATTTTATATTAATTACCATTTTCAAAATGAGAAATCAGGGGTGGTTTGTTTTTAAAGATAAAACCTAGAAAATGATTGAAATGTTTTTAGATCTGAATTCACTATTAAATTTATACCAATAAACTAAATTATAATAATTGATAAAAATTTATTCCATTTATAGATTAAAACTATTAAATAATATTATTTAACCATATAAATTATTTTAATGGAAAAAGTTGTTTTCAATTAAAATTTATCACTTTTTTACTATTCAACAAAACATGATAGTTATCTGAAAAATGTCCAAAATGCATTCAATTTAAGTTAGGATGTCCCACTTCTAAAGAAATTTTTTTTAAAGAAAATATAAAATATAATGGTGTCAAAACTAAATTTAAAAAGGGTTCACAATCAAAAGGCGGTAAAACTTCATTTTAAGAAGAATACTTATTTTATACAAAATATTGAATATATTCATATATCATATCTATAAAACATATAATAATAATTTAGTACATTAAATTAAACATATAACATATATATTTTATAAAATAGAAATCCATTATGTGTTATATGATTTTATTAGGACAATTATTCTATTTTTAAATTGATTTTCAAAAAAACATAGTATTTTAATTCAATTGTTCTTTATTTCCATTTCAAATAAATGTTATAATGAGTGAATTATTATTTAAATATGAGTAAGACATATTGCCATAATTTAGTTGATTCTAATTATTACCATTATTCCAACTAGTAGGTTATAATGGTAACATTTACATAATAATATCTAGTATTTTGTTTAAGCTGGTGTATTGTATCATCAATTCTATTTAGCATATTGAGTTTTCTTAATACTCGGGATGTTACATACGATGTGATGTTCATAAATCCAAAATATAGTGCATGGGATCCATCAGATTATTAATCATATCCAAAAAACTACCAAATATAATTGATGATGAAGTAGTAGTAATAAATAATGCAATGGATACTAAGGATTAAATAATGATAATACATATCACTTTCAATAGACACTCATCTGACTCCACTAAAAATTCATTAATTGTATGGTGGTGATTCACTCAGGAGGCATGTGGCTATATCCTTGTAGTCATCTAATCCTTTGAATACACTATAGTATCCTTTGGAGATGACAATCCACAACCATACTGAGGTGTATACATAGACAAAAAAAGTGATATAGATAAACATAACACAATAAAATTTGGCACATATTCACAGGAACAATTCAATGACTACATATGTGTCTAATAATACCACACTAGTAATATTTTGGGGTATACTACTAGATATAAATATAGTTGTAGATGAGGCCTTCCACAGAGGACCAGCTCAACCACTCCTAGTGAAATATTCTCACATTATCTTTTTCTGATGTACAACACTAAAGGTTCCACTAGGAAGATGATAATGGGAATAATATCCATCATATCCCACCATATTCATCCATACAATGATTTATTTATTTTCCTAATCTACATAAGATAATAAATTCAACATACATACCTATGATCTAATTTCAATTTGAAACCCCTATATGTACTTCTGAGCATTAAGATGTCTTTTCTATACTACCTATGGTGAAAAATTAGCTAGATCATCAAACTTTATTTTGTACACTAACATTGAATTATCTTCATTATGAAAATGGAGGAACTAAAAAAATTTATCCAAAATGTGTGAATATGAAAATAAAAATAGATGAATATAGTTTTGAATCCCTTACATTCCTAGCCTAATACATATAACCTCAAACCATAGAAAACCACAGTCACTTATAGGGACCTAAAAATATTAAATTTCAATCACGTCACATTGAAACTATTTAGTGTATCCATAAATTCATTCATCTTGTCAATTATGTTAATATAGGCTTCTGCCTCTTGTGGATCATTGGTAACATAAAATGACTATGTATTTTCACATATGAACTCTCATGACCAATCAATTTCTAATACAACATCTATCTATACCAAGAGGACTATGTTTCAGACATGTTGTACATTATTGTCAATAGCATGAAATTCCCACATGACATCCCAAAATGACTCTTATCTAAAGGTGGATTCTATTGAGTAGAATCTGATGCACCCTCATAGGGAACTTGTAGAAGAAATTTCATTGGCAGACCACTACTCACTAAAAATATAAGAAAACACTATTTAAAATAATAATCTGAGTTCAAAAAAGGAAACCATAATAGAAAACTAATATTTTGATCAATAAATAAAAATATGATACACACATCCCAACATCTCAATGTATCTTGAAACATGTCATGCAAAAATCTAGTCAGGAACTCACCACAACATAACTCTAATGTCGATACAATTTTATCTCTCGTCTACCAAACAACCCAATATTAGGAATCTTGGGGAAAATTGTAATTTGATGTCAAAATATGGAAAACAAAAGACTTCAATTACCTCTAAAATATGTAACTCACCAAAATATATAACTATTAAATTACTTTTCTGATTCCCATGAGCTAGGGAATGGTAATCAGGCATCAAAAAAATAGGGATTGAGTTTTCCATCCTTAAAAAAAGGAATATATTTATATATTTATATATATATATATAACAGAATGTAACAACATAATAGATGTCATATTCCATAACAAAAAGAATAAAGTTGAAATGATACAACTCAAAAATAGTCCAAACATCCAAATGAACAAGCAAACCATCAAAAGAATACTAAAACAAAAACTTACTATTCCATGTGAATGAAGATAAAAAACTCCCTCCATATCAACACCTTCTACCTAGACACTACTGGTATAAATAATTATCACCTCCCTATAGTCTCTTACCATTCACAAAACACAAATACATAAAAGGATCAAGACACCCCTGAAGGAGTGTCGAGGGTGTGAGCTAATATGAATAGTATGATCATGCCTAGGTGTTCCATAAAAAATATCTATTAAATGATATTAACATACTAAAAATTAATGAAAATAAGGAAAGATAAATAGAAGAATTTTTTTTATATAAAAATATATCAATTACATTATATTTTACTATTTTTCAAAATTCTAAAATAATCAACGTAAAATAGTTTCGTATCATATAATATACATCCACATTCAAATCAATGAAAATGATGTATCATGAATCATATAAAATCCATGGATAAAAAATCTAAAATAGTTTTATCCAAATCATAGGAAAGAGCATAATAAGTATCACTGTTGGTCTAGATAATAGACAACTCATATCATAATCAATTAATAGCTCACAATCATGTCCTTAAAACACAAGTATAAGGGGAAGAGAAACACCACATTAGTTAATCCACCCACAATATCAATATTATCTCCCAAGAATAATGAGAACATAAAATAGATGAACACCATACGAGTCAACCACCCAATAAAACATAAGAGATGGACCTAATATACACCATCCACCTAAAAACCCATTGATTCCCCTATTGTCTACATTAAAAAT
Organism: Viscum album; assembly: GCA_963277665.1. Lineage (NCBI taxonomy): Eukaryota > Viridiplantae > Streptophyta > Magnoliopsida > Santalales > Viscaceae > Viscum > Viscum album. The sequence continues at coordinate 261,259,980 of OY728122.1, read as the reverse complement.
CAAAAAAAATAATGATCTGAAATACACATCAAAATTCTAATTAACTATTCTTTGAAAATCATTTTTCCATTAACAAAAATAAAGTGTAAATAATTTATCAAAAAACCATTCCACAAAAAAATCAATAAATAAATCATGAAATTTCATTAATAAAAAAACTATAATATCTATTAAAATGTAGTTCCTCCAACAAAGGCTAAATATAGAACCACTAAACACACACTCAAGTCGCATATTCCCTAAACGGAATACACCAAAAAAGATGAATGATGAAACAACAACATAGTTCTAAATACTATTTCCCAAGTCATAGGATCAAATGACATAACAAAGTAAATGTAGAAAATGGTTGATCAATACAATCCCAAAAAAAATTCACCTATCACACCATATCAATAATATGACTGACCCCGAAAATAAGATATTATAGATTATCTAGAAATGATCTAGATGATTTTCACCAGAAATGAACAGATATAACTATGAAATGCAAAATTGAAACCCTGATTAATGAAAATTGAGAAATAGTAGGGATATTCAACCAAATATATGCACTGCAACCACAACCATGACCAGTCACTAAAAATGATCGAGAAAGAGTGGAGGTATACAAAGTCACCAATGAGATATCCCTGTATAAGAGGTAATAAAACGGTGTGTGAATGAAATAAAACACAACCACGAAACACCTTAAAAACCAACCCAAGAGGATTACATGGCATGTAACCACATTTTATATTGTGTAATCCGTGAATAAAAAATAAGTTGCAATAGCAATCAACTCATGTTATAAATCCCGATTTCACTATTAAATGGAATGTAATATATATTTAGGAAGTGTAATATTAATTCTTTATATCAGTTCATGGAATCTTCACAATACCTTATTCATGACATGCAAATAGTTTACACAACGTGAAAAATACTCAAGACATGAAAGAAGATCACACAGTAAAAGAAACTCAAGACATCTATCAGGTTCCCAATACACAGTGTATAAACTCAATGAATGGAATTAATTTCTCAGATAAAGATAAAAAATACACTTTCATGGTAAAAAATCGAACAAATTTTGTTATTCTATGATTGTGGGGAGAATCCATCCAATCCATTAAAACATTTATACCTAGACTCTATTATTTATAACAAACAATCATAACATAATAGAAAGTCATTTTACCTAGAAAGTGAAATCCATCCTCAGTAGTCTAAAAAAATTAAATAGGGAAATGAAAATAATGAATATAAATATATGAATTTGGGTAATGGGGTTTTACAATTCATTTTTCAAATTATAGAATGTACATTTATTTAATATTATTAACTAATTTACTCATCCCAATAAATTTCTCATATTCTGAATTGTGATACTTAATTAATTTTATATTTTTTTAAATGCCTTCATTAAATGGCCATAGTATTATTTATGGATTTTTATGTGATTACTAAAATTAGACATTCTTTTTTTACCTTCAGACTTGTTTGATTATGAGTTATAAAAATCATTAAAAAATTTATTTCCATCTTAAATATGTTATATGTAAAATAAAAAAAATTGTATCTCTATATTATATAACTATATATATTTTCTCATTAGTTTAGAAAACTCATTAAGATAGGACCACTATTATTTAATAGAATAGTGAGAGTTAGCTATATATAAAACCATACATTCTCATGTGTGTATTACTAATTTATATTATTCTGAATATATTATAGAAATATATTTATATAATTTTTTATCTTCATAAATTCATATATGAATAAATATAGCTATATTTTCAATTTTCATAATAACACAATCAATGAGTTGTAGAAACGGTTATAAATCAATATAATTTGATAATATTGATATTGATGATGAAAATTGTTTTAAAAAATCAACCATATGTTCTAGGTATAATATTATTAGGAATGCATGAAATAGTATGGTGTTTTATTCAATAACTATATATACACAAATAGTATGATTCTCCCAATGAAAACACATTTTAAGAACTCAATCGTACATCCTGATATATTCTTCATTAATATTTTCTCATTTAATATATTTTTTACGATATGGTGGAAATGAGAACTGATAACTAATATATATTAATTTATGGTTATTAATTTTTTGTTACATTAATATGTTAAATACTAAATTTTTATAAACTAGGGAATAATATTATATATAAAATTAGGATTATTTTGGATATGTGTTTATTCAAAAACTCATGTTTTATTTTTTAGAAAAAAAATTAAACATCATAAAGTACTTGATTTAAAATAATTTTATTATATTATATATGAGGAATGAATAAAATATAACCAAAAAATGAATAATTTATAATTTATAATTTTATGACATACCGATGGTTCATGGAATTGTAAAAATATAATGATTTGAGTAATTTTTAAATATAATGGTTTGATGTTTAATGAAATTTTAGAAATATAAATATTGGAATTTGGTTAGTTTATGCATCATATTAATCAATATAACATAATTGGAAGATATGTAATGAATATATGTCTACCATATGGTTAATTAAATGAAAACGACCTATTGTATTACAAATATACATTATTTTTATGGTAAAAAACATTATATTTTTACTTATAATTAATTATATAATGCACAATAATGAAGGAAATAAAGAAACATTTATTATGAATATTTATGATCAATAGGTTTTAGTATACCAATTATTTCAATGATATATTATGATTATTGTAAATCATCACTGTGATTGTTTTTATATTGGAATATGTTGTTGATTCTTCATTGTAAATGATCTTTTTAGGCCATGTTATATGAAAAAGTATTCAAATTTTCAAATTGATCAATTTCTGGTCTCGAAGAAAAAGTCGATCATATGAATTATAGAAGAATTAAATATCTGTTTAGATTGATCGAGATGTTCTAGCATATATATATATATATATATTTATATAACAATAGTTTTCTTAAAGAAGTCACATACAAGAAGGATTACAATCTAAGCCCTCTGGAGATTAAATGGGAAACTACTCTATATATATATATTGATTTTTATTCCTCAAATCAATCCAATAGAATCCCCATTTACTTTGGGATAAAATAAATAATTATTTATATCTTTCAAGGGTTATATTTTTTTGGAAAATAAGTACTTTGCGTTTTTTAATTTCCATTATCTTAATTAAAATATATAAAATTGAAAAAATATGATATGTTTTTTTATGTGTTTATTACCTCTATGAGTAGTATGAAAAAACCTATTACTCTATTCCCACTATAATTTCATGGATTTTTTTAAAATACATTTTGGAGATTATTAATTAATAAATTGATGATATTTTTTACAGCTCGAGGAGAATAAAATTTATCGTTGTTTTTAAAATATAAATAGCTCACATCGTCAATTGTGATGTCCGTTTCCATGTGGATGATCATTGGAAATAAAAAATCATGACATACCATAATTTTTTATGAAAAAATATTATCAGTAATTGTGGGAAATTATGGAAACACATGTTCTTGATATTGTATTTGAAGATATTCATATCATAACATGTACTTATAATATTCATTGAAATTTGTTTTCTCATATTTATAAAGAAGATTGTGATGTGTCAAAGTTTCAATTTTAATTAATAAATAATATTATATATATATTCCATGGAAGTATCATAGTCATGTATCATCGGTTCATAGTACACATTGAGTTAGAAAGGATTCATATATTACACAATTTTCACAAAAAATCGTCTTGATACAATATAGGATATGTTAATTAATTTAGTCACGTGTTTTTATTTTATTCCATCTCAAAATTTCAACAAAATTCATTAAATATTTATAATAATAAAAATCTTACAGTGTTAAGATATTCAAAATTAATTATTAGAACAATAGTTTTTTATAAGTTCTAATTTACATTAAAAACAAAATGGTAGTGAAAAATGACTTCAATAGATGATATAATTTTTTAGTAAACTAAATATTGATATATTAGTGTTAACTAAAATGAAATATAATAATAAATTAAATCCTAATGTCAAAAATGAATGATAGATTACCATTATTTATTTTTCATTCAATAGAATGTCAACTTCTGGATCATTTAAGGCTAATACCTGAATATATCTCTAATAAAAACATTTAAACTCTAAAAAATAATTAAATTTCAATATTTCATAGTTTTATGAATCATTATATTGATTAGAACAATTTTTTAAATTATATTTTAATGAAAATTATACTAAATTGGAAACGAATGATTCAACGTGGCCTATTTTCTATGACTGTATATAGCCATGGCATGTTATTATTGATTTTCGTGAAATATAATTTAAAATGTTCCCAAAAATATTATATGATGAAATGTAACAAAATATTAATATACACGGATATAAAAAAATTTTGTGAACAGGATTCCAATTCATAAAGTTAAAAAAGAAATATTAATGAAAATTATATAATTCTATGCATTAGTGCTACTAATACAAAAGTATAGATGTGTTTTGGGGTGGAGTTAATGATGATGATCTTATAAATCTCTTTATGTATTTTAGAAAAATTATTAATAATATGGATTAAGTGAAAATAAATAATATTTTTAGGCATCCACAATTGGTGAAATGGAATATTATATTTATATTTTTGAAAAACTCGAGAAGGACGTATATAATTGGCATGAAAATATTATTTCTGTATTTTTTATTAGTGTTAAAAATGATGGTGATATTAAAAATAATTAAAATTAGTGATTGTGAGAGTTTAATATATTATAATATGAATTAGAATGTGTAGAATGAGAATATTGGAATTCTTTCTATGTTTGATAAATCAATGGAAAATATTAAAATCATAACTAGGGATTTAAATGTATCAATGAATTGTTAATTAATTGGATGAATATCATACTATAGATGGTCAAATGAATAATTGTTTAGGATGAAATAAATTATTCTTATATTTAAGTAAAGTTCAAAACACTATTGTCAATCTAAAATAATAAATTAAATGTTTAGTGATTTTTTTGGTTATGTAACACAATGGGTGAAATAAATTTCAATGTATTATTATAAATTATGATCATATGAAACTAAAACTAGATAGGGTATTAATACAATTGGATGATCAATATATTAGTACAAATATATTTTCCGTTTCAAGAACTTTGGTGTGCTTTTCATTGTATTAAAACACACTTTTTTAAGAACTTATCTATTAGATATGTACATTCATTTCAACCATATCAGGATTTTTATCTCCTAGACTAACATCTTATTAACAAAAAATTATAATATGTTATTCGTGTTAGATATTATCTTCAAAATTAATGATGGATCAAAATAGGACTCTTTTCATTGTTTTAAATCAAATTTCCTAAAATCATTGCACTCTAGTTGGTGGATAATAATTTTTATTGCATGATATTTAATTAAATGTCTACTGGTAGAATTTTTTCTTCTCTTGGATTTTTATATGTAGTTATTATACCTTATTTATTGATTTATTATAATCATAAATTCACTAAAATATGAGAGTGATATTATTTAATATTTTATAAATATTATAAAAAAATTACAATTGAAACTGTTCAGAATTTAAAATTCAATGTTAATATTTATCTGTTAATATATATGGAACAAAAATATTTATCTATTTTAATTCAGGGATCAATCTATTAATTGTAAAATTATATCTCTTTTTTAATGAGTTTTTTTCATGCTAATTTTCATTACATAAAGATTAATTTTAAATTTAAAATCAATTCATCGTAATGTCTAATTTTTTATTAGATATATGAAATTTAATTTCAAAATAGAATACACATATAAATATAAATATGATTTCATATGTTTTTATTGGAATTAATTTTAGCCATTGGATTATTGATGTTCTCCAATCTCAATAGATTAGTATATAATTGTATAAAAATTAAATTTTATTTAACCATTTATTATTGAATTATAGTGAAGGTATATTAAATTTTAAAAACAAATATTTATATTATGAGAGTACAATGTCATTATAATGTGAAATTTATTCTAGATATATCATTAGGGAATAATTGATTGATCTACATCTTTATCTGAAATATAATGGTTTAAAATGGATGTAATAGAATTTAAATGATGGAAATAATTAATACATCATAACATTGTTTTTGAGATATTCAATTTGCCTATTTTAAATGATATATATAAAAAAAATATCATTTTAAAATTTATATATTATAACTTTTATTTATTTTTCATTTTGGAACATAATTTTCCTTTGACTATTGAGATTTTTTCTGAGATACAAGGAATTCCAGTAAAATGTACATTCTTATTTTTTTTTATAAAAAAAAAAAATCTTATATATTTTTTATAAAAACATAAGTTGATAATAGTATGCTTTCCTTGTGGAAAAATTACATAAGAATGGATGAAATCCACTATAATTAACCATTTTTTTTCAAATGACTACATTAATTTCTCTGATTGAGGAATTAAGTTGGAGACAATACTATGATATGTGATTTATATATGTTTTATTTTTCTATAATCTACTGAAAATATAGTCTAATAATGTTTATATATACATATATCATGGATAAAAAATGTATTTGTGAATCTTTTGATTCTATTACATTCCCATATTCTAAAGGTAATATTTATGTTGTTGTTAGAATCATAGGATTTAAAAAATCAAGATCATTCTTATAAGTTAAATAATATCCAATTAATGTTGATCCATATCATGGATATAGTCACCCCAATATATTTAATGAACTACTTCTTCATAAATAATTATTTTTTTTATAGCTGGCGCTACACAAAACACCAATTTTAAATGAGAGGGATATGAAATTAAATATTATTATATAATGTGATAGTTATAAACAAGATTTTAAATTACTGTGTATGAATCATACATACTAAATATTAATATTATATAGTTTACACATGTATAAATTAAATTAATTGGTTCATATTATCTAATAAAAAAATAATAAATAATTTAATGTAAAATGAAATGATTTTCTATAGACCATTATTTATACCCACACTATAATTTTTATTATTAAATTTAATTTAATAAATATTTTTCAATTAATTTAATTAAATTTATATCTTATATATTCAATATATTGTTTTATCATTAATCTATAATTTTTATAACAATGTGTTAAGAAAAAGTTGTGTTTTATGCCTAAATACTTATCTTTTATAAAAAGAGGTTTTGTTACATATTGACACATAATTAAAAAATAAGTATGTCCAAAATTTTAAAAATATATTTGGAATAATTAACATCATTTTTTGAATAATAATTTTATAACGAAAATAGAGTTTATCATTCAGATATTACTCAATTTTTCATGAATATAGAAAAATACTAATTTTTTTAAAAAATATCCGTTTTTCTACGAATTTTACAGAGGTAAATATTATTTTTTATATTTTTTGAAAGTAAAAACTGAAAATTTTGTTATTATAAATCATTTTTAATTCATTTTAATTAATTTAATGCGGAATTTTTTTAAAAAATTATTTATACGTATAAAATGTTTCTATTGGGAAACCGAATTTCCAGCATGTGTATATGATTAACTTTTGATCAAATTTATCCCCTTATGTCATTTCAATTTTATAATATTATTTAAATATTTTTAATAAGAATAATAATTATTAGTTGATTGGCTCAAAATAATTTTTATCATATTTAATAGTAACACATTTCAATTTAATGATTAAGAAAAAGGTAACTACTTCATTCCCAGCAGTGTAATTATAATAACAGTTTTTATACAAATTATACAATTTGAAATATTTTTTTATGAAATATGTTTCAAATATTTTATAAATTCGTAGAATATATATCCATTTGGAAGCCATTTCAATGGAATGACTGTATCACTTTGTATTATTTTATGAAATTTTGACGTAGGATACCTCCCCACACACAATATGGCACCTCTCGTCCTATCCTATCTATAAACTATATCCTATTTTTTCAATCATTACCTGGAGATAACAATTCCATAAATACCTCACCAAGTACTAGAAGACTTGTATGTATTATGTGATCCTCCTATGAAGGATTTTGAATCTATCCTAAAGATATTGTCAAAATAAAAGATGTATTTCATAACCATTGTTTATATTTTAATTCTTCTTCCGAAAACATGAAATATTATGAAATATTGAACTTAAAATAAAAAAATTATCGCCAATTGATTATATGTTATTATGATAATATAATAATCTAAACCCATCTCCTCTTCCATCAATGGGAAACGAAACTGTTGATCGTGTGTGCGAACGACTCTCGACTTGCATACCCATGTAATTTGTATTCCATCAATTCCACTCTTGGAAGGATAAAATGATTGATAAAATGATTATATATTCTATTTATTATAAAATTAAACATATTTATTAATAATTACACATCTAACTTGTTACATTCCAATAAATTGTGAAATAATAACATCAGTTGTACATATGTATGGACTACCGCCTACAAAAAGCTATGATATAATTTTTTTTTCATTATTACATGGATGGTAATATGGATATATTCAAGGATTATATATATATATATATTATATTTTTTATATAAAAATTATTTTTTATTGTTGAATTTTTCACCACACTTTCAATCCATCTATCAAACAATTGAAATAGCGTTCAAGATTATATACGACCCAATATCTCCACAGTCTGAGTCATTTTTCAATCTCTTATTTTAGGGATTACTAAAAATATGTATATAATGAATATATATTATATTAATATGATGATTAATTTTTTTGATATTATGGAACCATAATCAATATAGGTGTACCAAACCTACCAATAAAAACATACATGAAAAATGAAATATTTATCACATAGAATAGTGATTTTAATTAATATTTGATAATTAGTGGGTGGTAAAAGTATTTATATAATTAATATATGATTTTATAGATATTATTATGGTTATAAAATATATTTATAAATAACCTATATTTATTATACTATAGGTTCTAACATTTTTGGAGGAAGTCAGAGATAACATAACAGATTTTCATTTGAAATTTCCTTTTATCAGACATAGGCCATATTCCCTACATTTATATTCTAGATGTCGCTTATTATACACATAAATTAATTTAATTATGTTACACATGAAAATTATATGTCTATTTATATAAATATTCGGTTATTTTTTAAAGAATAGTTAATGTTACCAAAGTGTTAATTGAGTAATGTTACAATCATAATGTTTATCGGGATGGTCCATGGATAATATCTAAGGATGAATAATTATAATTTATAATTCATTAAATGAATTATTTTTATTCACTTATTTATAGTTCTATATGAAAAAACATTCTTTTTATTTTTAGCACATTATGAACTAATGATTCCAAAAGGATGATTTTGATGAATATAGAATTTATTTCTATCTTCTGTAGAAAAACATTTTACCTCCAGGTCCATGTAATATAAAAATGATTTAATGAATATTTTTACTATTTATGAATTATTATTTCAAATAAATTTTTCTTATGTATTACTATTATTAAATTTATTTAAAATTAATCTTCTTTTATTTTTTCAAATCTGGTACTTTTGAATTTTTACCAAAAATACATAAGGAATCATTATTTTATCATCCACATTATTAATGGAATTTTAAAATGTATTTATTCATCAATAATTGGAAGACTCCCATAAATGTAATATTTTTTCTTTTCCATTATATTTTTCCCTTTCATATTCAGTAGTTTTTTATATTTTAAGAAGTTAATTATAAATTGGAAGTGGTATTTTCCTCTAGAAATTGTTGATAATATTTTATTATTATATATACTATTTCAATTACAGAAAACCATTATTATAATTACTCTATACTTAGGATAATATCTAATGATACTATTAACATTATTTCACTGGATTTTATTATTATTATTAGATATTAATTAATCTAAATAATTTTTTGACAATTTGTATCATGTTGAAATTATTTAAGGATTATGAAACCCTAATTGTTTCCAAGGATTATGCCATGTTTAAATATTTATAAAACCCATTAAATTTACATGGGATATGATATGATGAATTTTTAATGATCATTTTGAAAATATATATATGAATTTCATTATGTGATTGGTTGGATTGAAATTATATATTCCTCCAATTCATTGATTAATAATGGTTATCTCAAAGAGATAAAAATTATGGAATTGGTGATGAACTCAGTTTAATAAATGTCTTGTCCAATATGACAGTTATGGGGGTAATCCTTGTCTACTATGATGGTTTGTGGAGTGATTGTAATCCAATTTGATATTAAAAAAAATTTCCTTTAGTACTATGTAAATGATTTTATATGATTGTTTGTATTCCAAAAACCTGTGTATTATGTCAATGTAATATTCTCATGGAGCACGTTGTTTGAATCATTTATGATTCATGTCATATGATCTTTCTATACATAATCCACTACCCATATTTATTGTCATAAATATGTTTGGCCTGATATTAAAATGTTATTATCATGTTCTCATGATCTTATAGTAATTTTTTTCTTGATATCTCAAATTACCTTTATAGGGAATCTAATGCCACTATATTTTTATTATTCATTTTACCTAGGTTTTAAATAAAGATATTATGTATGATATGTATATTAAGGATGGTAGTTATGATGAACCACTTATTTATATATTTATATTTCTGATGGAATTTTACATGTTTGAATCAAGAACAGATCATTTTGTTCTGTAATTAATAATAATATATTTATTTTTAAGATATCTGTATGATAATAATAGGTCAATATAGATTTTATTGAAGTAATGTTAATGGAACCATTGGAATAAAATATGATTAATCACTAGTAAGTACATTTAACACCCCTCGTTTGCGGTTTTTAGCCTTTTTTATGCTTTTGTTATGTGTTTAATGTGAATTGGATGAGTTAGGAAGAGGTTGGGAGAGTCTGGAATGGTTTTAGATATGTTTGGAGGTGTTTCTAGGGGATCACGGTTTGATCACGGTTAGGGGAAACCGTGTGGTTTCACTAGGAAACCGTGTAGGGGAGATATTAGGCTTCGCACAGCCTGCACACGGTTTTCCAATCCATGCTAGGCAACTCTGTGGAACCTTCCTCTCGAGGTAGTAGCGTGCGCACGGTTTGTAAAACCGTGCAGGATAACCGTGCGGCTACGTAAAGTTGGGGTCATTAAGTTTATGATCCCTAGGTATTGACCTATATCAGTCCAATATTTCTCCCACTGGAGCCTCACTCGGGATTTTGGGTTCTCAGGGGTTGAGGGTGCTCTCCCATATGTTTTGGAAGCAAATCGAAGGGGTTTCAAGGCTGTTTGAAGGTGATTTCTCCCGGGTATGTCTTCTCTCATGGTTCCTTTTGGTTTTCTCTAGATACTTTCTTCTCTCTTTCTTGGTTTTCTAGAACTACACTTGTTGTGTATATATCTAGGGTTTTAGTTGCCTTGGATGATGATTTTGAGTCTTAAGGACGCTAGGGAAAGGGATCTAGAGAGGTTTCAGTGGTGCATTTCCTGGATTTGGGGTGCGGTTGCTTGTGGGTCGATTCCTCGGGAACCCTAAAGGTAGGAGGCTTCTCTCTACACTCCACATCATTAGAACTAGTGGTTATTTGTATTTTTTATAGTTTTGCTGAAATTTAATTGTGATTTGTTATGTGAAATTGGTTGGAAATCCATTTGGGGATTTTGGGGGAAAATGGGGTTACATTGTGAAATGCTATTGATGTGGATTTTAAAATAGAGATTTTAAAATGTGTTGTTTGGATATATTTGGGAAAATTGTTGGTGAAACATTGTTTCCAATAAAGATGTTTTTATTTAAATGTGGTTTGGCATGGAAAATGGTTTTCAATAAATGGATGATTTAATGAAGTGGATTGGTATGCGATGGAATTGGTTGATTTCATGTTGTTGTGACATTGGTGGGTTATGTGTTTGTTTGTGATTGGTTGAAATTTTGTGAGGAAGTGGATGTGATGTCTCACTAAAAAAGGTGATGGATAGTGGTCAGAAGAACCACAATATGATATGTGTTTGGGAAGTACCACTAGTTTTGAATGAGTGAATGGGTTGGGTAGAAGACCCACCATTTTGGTTGTTTTGTTGTGAATGGGTGAATGGGTTGGGTGGAATTCCCACCCTTTGGTTGTTTGTTGTGCATTTCATTGCATGTTGGAAATTTTTGTACTAGTATATAAATGATGAAATGGCTTGTGGCTTATTTGTTTGGAATTACCTTGGTTACATGGTTTGGGTGTGATGGCTTGGTAAGGGTATGTTTGGCTTATGGAAATGGTGGTACTTCTGATTATTTTATATAAATTGTTTTATATAAATGTTCTAACGGTTTTATCCTAGTGGTGTTTGTAGGGAAGTCATTTTGGGGAATCATACTACGTTTTATTACTAACCTCGTGCATTGGCCCATTGGTGTCTTTTCAGATGTTGTGTACCATGACGTGGGAAAAGGTAAGGCATCAACCTCCTTTAGTGGTGCATCGTGATGTCTGGGTGGATCATGGAGCATAGATCTTGGTGTGGGGCCATTGAGGGTTCCTTGGATTATTTTTGTTCTTTTTTTGAGTCTTCCACATAGCACTCTGATATGGTATTGGTTGTATTGGTTTTGGGTTTCTATTGTGGAACAACTTGGTTGTCATTTAGGAATACATTCTAGAATGTGTTGGTTGACATGCATCATATAGTGATTGATAGTGGATGGTTTGGTTGGTTTTTTCTTAATGGAAAATCATTCACCAATTTTTTCTTGAAGCCCTCGACATTTATAGTCAGCATTTGGCACCTTGGTAACGTCACTTAAGTCCAAGTAACTTTCCCCGCATCCTCATTTGTTGTGGTATATTTCTTGAGTCGGGATAGTAGAAAGACATAGGAATGTCGGAACATGGAATATATAGCAGAAAAGTCCGTAGATTACCCTTTTATGATGAAATTAATGTTACTAGGGTCTTGGTTAAATAAGTGTTTTGGTGACACATATTGGCATTGTAAATCTCATTATCGTGGGTATATCCAAATAGAAGTGCACGACATATAAGGTAGAAATGACTTCCCACTAGGATGCATATTTCATTGAGGTATAGTGATTTATGGTGTGATATGAATGTGTGAAATTATAAAGTAAATAAATTAGGTATTTTGAAAATAGTTTTCTTTTCAAAATGGTGAAACATGGAAAATGTGACCTTGTGGAATGACTTGTGTGATAACGTTTTTTAATGTGATTTGAAATAGGAATACTTGATGTCTACAAAAGTGAGACTCATGGGTGTTTGTTTTTCATTTATAGAAATGGCACTGCGTAAGCATTGTAGAGACCAACCAGAGAAGGCTGTTGAGAATGTGGTAGCACCTGAGCCTCAGGTGAATCAGCAGTTAGTGAAAATCATAGTGCATGCTTTCTAAGCTTTGGAAAGTGGAAATAAAATGGATGAACCGAGGGATGTGAATCATCCAGTCCCATTTCAAAAGTATAATCCAACCATCTTCAGGGTTGATTAAGAGCTAGAGAGGGCAGAAGCATTGTTGAATAGAATGATCAAGATCTTAGAGTTTTTGGGAACACCGATTGTTTTAAAAGTGAAGTTGGCCACATATATGTTGGAAGATCATGCCCTTCAGTGGTGGGAGTTGGTTTTCCAAGAGGGGAAGAACCAGGGTATGATGTGGGAAGGCATTGAGGACTTTTTTAATAAACAATTCTACCCACATACATTCAGAATTCAGCGCAAGACTGATTAATTCTATTTGAAGCAACAACATAAGTTTTTGACGGAGTATACAGTAAGTTTATGAACTTAGTGTGGTATTCACCTGAGGTGGCGGGTAGCACATCATTGAAGGAATATATCTTTGAAGTGGTTTTAAGGTAAGAAATCCATTCAATGATAGCAGTAATGTGTATATATGATTACACAGAGATGGTGAATAGAGCCCCAGTGGCTAAGAGGGATTTTTTGGGTGCTCCGGGTGGAGAAAGCATAGAGGTACCCATGGAAAATAGTGGGAACTATAATGCTAGGTTTAAGTATAGGAGGGACAATTATTCCCAGGGCAGGGGAATGTCACTTAATCTGATGACAGGACCGGTAAATCTTCCTCTAGAGCCCCAGAGAAAACCGGGATGTTTTTAGTGTCGTTCAACGAACCACATCAAGCGGGATTGTACTACACAACCTCGAGCATGTCATAATTATAAGAATATGGGGAATCTGCATCGTTATTGTTGGAATTCTCCATGTTTGTGTGCGTGTGACACTCCTCAGGGATGGAAAATGTCGTATGCTTCGATGGGATGGGGGCAATAGCATACCACTCGATTTCACAGTAAAGTGGGTCATGGTGATTCTCGGAATACCACGACACCTCACTAGAGAAATAAAGAGATGAGCGTGGCAAGAAAACATGTTTTTGGAGCTGAGAAGGTTGTAGTGGATGATCAGTCGGGACCATCTACGATGTGAGGTACTATTCTTTTAATTTCTACCTTGATGCAAGTGTTGTTTGATACGGGTGATTCACACTCATTTATTTGTTCATCTGTGGTTGATTTGTTGGGTTTAAGGGTAGAAGTGATGCCCTCAGTTTTAAAAATTCAAACTCCTCTAGGTCGAAGAGAGTGTCGAGCCTTCTTGTGTAGAGAATGTTGTATTATTGTGGGAAGGTGGATCTAATGTGGATTTTCCCAATGATTGAGATGGATGTGTATGATGTAATCCGGGGGAATGGATTGGCTGGTGGATTTTAAGGGCCACATCGACTGTGATGAGCGAACAATGGATTTTACGACACATGATGGTGTTAGACATCTATTTAGAGGAGAGAGGAATGAAAGGCAGGGTGTAGCGGGTTTGTTGGCACCAGCAGTGGGCACCTTATCATATCAGTTGGCGTTGTTTTCATTGGAATCGGTAGAGGGTTTTGAATAAAGTGTTCTTCCGGTTGTGGTGGATCAATTCATGGAATTTTTTACTAAATAATTATCTGGGTTACCTCCCATAAGGGAAGTGGAGTTTACGATTGATCACTTTCCGGGGACAAATCCTATCTCTCTTCCATCTTACCGGATGGCACCCACTGAATTGTGTTAAATGAAATCCCAGATGGAAGACATAGAAAATAAAGTTTTTATCCATCCGAGCACATCTCTGTGGGCAACAACGGTGTTGCTTGTGTAAAAGGTGGATGGACCATTGATGCTTTGTGTTGATTATCGAAGACTTAACCAAGTTACGATAATGAATAGATATCCACTTCCACAAAATTATGATTTGTTCAACCAGTTTAGGGGAGCCCAGTGGTTCTCCAAGATTGACCTGAGTTCGAGATATCATCAATTGTAGGTGAGGAAAGATGATATTCCTAAAACTACTTCCAGAAGTAGATATAGTCATTATGAATATGTGTTTATATCATTTGGTCTAATGAATGCTCCAACGGTATTCATGGCATTGATCAATCGTATATTTTATAGATATTTAGATCATTTTCAGTGGTGTCCGTAGATGATATTTTGGTGTATTCAAAACAAGGGTGGAGCATGAGAAGCACTTGGAGACATTGTTAGGGATCTTGAGGGATCATCGGTTGTATGCCAAATTGTCAAAGTGTGAAATTTGGATACATAATGTACATTTTCTTGGCCATGTGATTTCAGAAAGGGGTGTTCCAGTTGATCTATAAAAGATAAAGGTTGTTATCTCATAGAAACCGACAATGAATGTGTTTGAGATACAGAGTTTTCTTGGTCTATCAAGGTATTATTAGTGTTTTTTTTCATGATTTTTCATGTTTTTCTTCACCGATGACAACTTTTACAAGAAAAAATGTTCCATTCCATTGGAATGAATAGTGTCAGTTGTGTTTCGAACAGCTAAAGGGTCACCTTACATCAGCACCAATCTTGGTTTTTCCAGAACCAGGAAAGGGTATGTGGTGTATTGTGATGCATTGGGATCAGGGTTGGGGTGTTTTCTAATGCAAAGGAACCATGTGGTTGTGTATGGCTCACGGCAGTTGAGGGTGCTTGAGAAGAACTACCCAACTCATGATTTGTAATTGGTATTAGTGGTCCATGCTTTGAAAGTGTAGTGTCATTATCTCTTCGGCGAGAAGTTCATGGTATATGCAGATCATAAGAGCTTGAAACTCATTTTCTCACAAATGGATTTGAACTTGAGGCAATGGAGGTGGATGGAATGTTGACAAATTATTGATTTTGACATGATTTACACACCGTGTAAGGGAAATTTGGTGGAAGATTCATTAAGTAGAAAATAATATGCTCAGATGGTGAAACTGGAATCATACTAGTGGCAGTTTATGTTGGTTATAACTGATATGTGGCTAGAATGTGAGGACTAGGGCGATAGAGTTGTCTTCTTTCTAGTTTTGTTGATTCTTGACATTGTTGGCCTGGTTAAAGAGGCACATATATCTTATTCATAGTGTGTGACCATGGGGTCGAGACTTAATGGTGGGGAGACCATTGAGGGTTGGAAAATGAATGGAGATTCAGTTTTGTGTTTTTGGAATCAGATTTTTGTACCAGTTTCTTGTTAAAAGGATCTTCTAACTATGTATCATCATTCCAGGTGGGTTGCTAATCCTGGAATTCAGAAAATGTATAAAGTGTTGAAGGTATAGTTCTGGTGGGTTGGTGTGAAAAGAAGTGTCTCTGAGTTTTTTTCTAGATTCTTGACTTGTCAGTAGGTTAAGTTAGAGATTCAGAGGCTATAGGGAATGTTTCAGTCTTTACCAACCCATGTTTGGATGTGGGAACTAATACCAATGGATTTCGTAATAGGTCTCACAAGAACGGTTAGAAAGGATGATGCCATTTGGGTGATAGTGGATCGACTAACATAGTTTGCCCATTTCATCCTGATTCGTGAATCAGACACGTCGGAGGATCTTTCCAAAACCTATATACTGGAGGTGGTAAAGAGGCATGGTGTTCCAGTATCGAAGGTATCCAATAGAGATCTGAGGTTTACATTTTTTTTGGAAATCCATGCAGCAAACCCTTGGGACACAGTTGACTATGGGTACATCGTATCACCTTTAGACGGATGGTCAATCTTAGTGGGCGATACAAACTCTGGAGGATATGTTGCGGTCTTGTGTCATGGATTTTGGTGGAACATGCAAGGAACACTTGTCATTGGTTGAGTTCTCATACAATAACAGTTATCAGGCATCCATACATTTGGCTCTTTTTGAAGCGTTTTATGGGTGACCATGTCATTCTCCACTTTGTTGGGTGGAAATAGGTGAGTCATCGATGGTTGGATTGAGCCTTGCCTAAGAGACTACGGAGAAGATCTTGTTGATCAAGAAGATAATGGAGATGGCTTAGAGTCATCAGAAATCGTATGCGGATCATCGTCGATGGTCTTAGTCGTTCGAGGTGAGTGATCATGTTTTCTTGAGGATCTCTCCTCGACTGGAAAATCGTTGGTTTGGGAAGAAGGGAATGTTATCTCTGAGGTATATTGGACCTTTTGATATTATTTATTAGGTTGGTATGGTGGATTATAATTTATCTTTTCCACCGAGGTTCAGTGCGGTCCACAATGTCTATCATGTGTCGCAGTTGAAAAAGTATCAGCCGGATCATAACCTTGTGATTCATTGGGATCATGTTGAGCTAGAATCGGTTGCTTCATTGGTGCATGTTCCATTGTGGGTTGTGGATAATCAAAATAAAGTCTTTCCTTGTAAAATAATCGGTTTAGTTTTTTTTGTGGCAACATGGTCAGATTCAATAGGAGACTTGGGAACGAGAGAAAGAGATGGTCGAGCAGTGGCCCGGGATCTTTGGGAAAAGGGTGGGTTCACTGCTTTCTGAGGATGGAAAGTAAAATGGTGGGTAGAATGAAGCACCCCTGGTTTGAGGTCTGAATCCTTTTTTTATGATTTTGTTATGTGTTTAAAGTGCAAGGGATTAGTTGGGAAGAGGATGGGAGAGTTTGGAATGGTTTTACATAAGTTGGGATTCTTTTCTAGGGGAGCATGGTTTGAGAATGGTTAAGGGAAACTATGGGGTTCTTCTAGAAACCGTGCAGTGGAGATAGTAGGCTTCAGACGGCCTATGTATGGTTCTCCAAAGCATGCGAGGCAACCATGTGGACCCTCACACTCGAGGTAGTAGCATGCACACAGTTAGCGCACGGTTTTTCAAACCGTGCGGGATAACCGTGTGACTACTTAAAGATGGGGTTTTTAAGTATGTGCTCCCTCGGGCTAAACCTAAATCACTCCAATATTCCTCCCACTCGTTCCTCACTCAAGATTTTGGGTTCTTCGGGGTTTATAGTGCTCTCCCACACGTTTTGGAATCAAATAGAACGGTTTTCAAGGTGGTTTTAAGGTGATTTCTCCCGAGTAAGTCTTCTCTCATTGTTCCTTTTGGTTTTATCTAGATCCTTTCTTCTCTCTATCTTGGTTTTCTAGATATAAACTTGTTTTGTGTAGATCTAGGGTTGGGGTTTCCTAGGATGATGGTTTTAAGGCTTATGGATGCTAGGGAAAGGGATCTTGAGAGGTTTCTATAGTGTGTTCACTAGATTTGGGGCACGTTTGCTTGTGTATCGATACCTCGGGAACCCCAAAGGCTGGTAGCTTCTATCTCGACTCCACTTGGTTAGAACTAGTGGTTCTTTGTTACAATTAATTGTTATGATGAAAGTTAATTGTGATTTGTTGTTCGAAATTGGTTGGAAATTCACTTGCGGATTTAGGGGGAAAAGGGGTTTCATTGTGAAATGCAATTGATGTGGATTTTAAAATAGAGATTTTAAAATGGGTCGTTGAGATGGATTTGGGAAAACTGTTGATGAAAAATGGCTTTTAATAAAGATGTTTTTATTGAAATGTGGGTTGGTATGGAAAATGGTTTTCAATACATCGATGATTTATTGAAGTGGATTTGTATGCGATTGAACTGGTTGATT
The DNA here is from genome assembly GCA_963277665.1 of Viscum album. Taxonomy (NCBI): domain Eukaryota; kingdom Viridiplantae; phylum Streptophyta; class Magnoliopsida; order Santalales; family Viscaceae; genus Viscum; species Viscum album. The sequence goes on along the minus strand of OY728122.1, from coordinate 261,240,980 downwards.
ACATGTTGTTGTGACATTGGTGGGTTATGTGTTTAGTTGTGACTGGTTGAAAAGTCATGTGGAAGTGGGTGGGAAGTTGCACTATAAAAGGTTGTGGATAGTGTCCGAAAGAACAACCATATGTGTACTGGTCGGGAAGTACCGCTAGTTGTGAATGGGTGAACGGTTTGGGCGGAAGTCCCACTGTTTTGGTTATTTTGGTGTGAATGGTTGAACGGGTTGGGCAGATGTCCCTCCATTTGGTTGTATGTTGTGTATTTCTTTTCTTGTTGGAAATTGTAGTTCTAGTATGTAAATGATGAAATGGATTATCAAATGTTTGTTTGGATTTACCTTGGTTGCTTGGTTTTGGTGTGATGGCTTGGTAAGGGAATGTTTGTCTTATAGAAATGGTGGTACTTGTGATTATTATATATATATTTTTTATTTAAATGTGATAACGGTTTTATCCTAGTGGAATGTATAGGTAACTAAATTGGGGTAATCCTACTGAGTTTTTGTACTCACCCCTTACTTTTTCATGTTGGTGTCTTTGGAGATGTTGTGTACTATGATGTGGGAAAAGGTAAGGCATCACCCTCCTTTAGAGGTGCATCATGATTTCTGAGTGGAGATTGGATCATGGATATTGGTGTGGAGCCATGGAGGGTGCCTTGGCTAATTTTTGGTCTTTTATTGAGTCTTCTTCATAGCACTCTCATAATGTATTGTTTGTATTTGTTTTGGGTTGTATTTTGGATCAACTTTGTTGTCCTTTGTGAATACATGCTTGAATGTGTTGGTCTGTATTCATAATATAGTGATTGATAGTGGAGGGTTTTATTGGTTTTGTCTTAAGGGAAAATTGTTCCCCAATTTGTTCTCAAAGCCCTAGGCATTTATTTCCAGCCTTTGGTGCCTTGGGAACGTCGCTTAAGGCCATGTAACCATAACCACCTCCTCAAGACAATGTCGTAGGGGAGTGGTGTTATAGTACCCTTGGTATAAGTTTTAATAAATTTTAAAATACGAATTTATTTGTAATTACAATGAATTCCATCTTTTAAACATATACTTCCATATATTAAAGTGAAACTGTCAGGATTTAGACATATTAAGTAGGATTTTTCATTTTTAATAACTCTATTTAATGATTTGTAATGGTTATACTAACGATTTTTTTTAAAATTAATTGATGATAAAAATGATGTTGTGGTGGTGATAGGAATGGTAAAATATTGATGTTTTTTATTTGATATTAGTTTTATAAATATTCTTATATCATGTAAATATACTCTGATTGTTCATTCAAACCCCCAAAAATTACAAGAAGGAAACTTGTAAGCATACAATCTTTCCTCTATATCCAATTACATGTCTGGAATTAAACACTATTAATGTGAGACTAATCATCCTCCTAAGGGGTAAATCAGGATAGAGGTGATTCCCTTGGTCTTCATCACTATAAGAAACCATAAATGTAAATGCATATTGTCTCTCATTTTATAATTATTATTATTTTTGATTTCCTTGTAATACACGTTCCTTTTAATAAATAAATTATGATGATGTTGTCTATGATGCTTCCCCATTTAAAATTGCAGGGTTATGATTATTTTAAATATGGTTACTTTCTCTTTGGTTGAATGTGATATCATGTTTTCCTTGTATTTATTTTCGTTAAATAAATCCCATATCAAATAACAAGGATGAGATTTAAAGTTTCATATTCAAAACTATCATATGATTATCTATTACTGTGATTATAAATATTGAAATCAAATTGATATATCAGACATTATAATGGATTTAATTCCTTTACGAAAGGGACTTTTATGTCCGATAGTTGGGAAAAAACTCAGCATAAAATATATTCCTATATTTTCGTATATTGATTAATAAACTATGAAATAATAACCTAGTCATCCATAGAATCATTAATTTATGTTCTCAAAATAATTCACATGTGGTTCCACACAAATTTCAACTTAATCCCTATAGAATGTCTTTGATTTTAATGACATAATTAAAATTCAAATCTAGGAGAATCTTGATATGGGATTTATTCATCAATGTGTGACACCTAGGGGTGCACCTAATTTTTTATTTATAAAAAATTTGGATCAATGTGACACTTTGTTGATTATTAAGAACTGAAAAAAAATCAAATTAAACAACAAGTATCATCTGGTTGTGTTTTTCCTAAATTGAAGATAGATACTTTTCCTAAATTGATTATTCTTTTGGATATCTTTAGTTGTGTTTAATGATGAAGGATATACCCAAGACAACATTCAACACAATGTATCAATTATATAATTAAATATTGATTATATTTTGTCTCAATAATTCCCCTTTTATCTTAATTGAATTAATGAATATTGTTTTTTAGATTACCTTGATCAATTTGTTGTATTCATTATTGATTATATTTTTATATATTCCAAGAGAAAGAAATTTCATATAGATAACTCTAGAATTGGGAAAAAATTTCCTATTGATGTTAATGTTATATAAAAAATTTACCATGTGTAAATTTTGGCTATTATTTTATCATTTATGGGTAATATAATTTCTGTGTATGGTATTTATAGGGTTCCATATATGACTGATGTCATTAAGTATTTTCCAACACCAACCATTGTGACATAAGACTATAAAATTATTAGTATTATTGGATATTATCAATTAATTATGGATAATTTCTGATAAATATATAATACAATCACCATATTAACTATTTCATGGGTCTAAAGAGATGGTTAGTCAGAATTCATGTGCATACAATAGCCTAAAATCTATAAGTGATTATGATATATAGATAATCATTAAAGGATTTATTATGTTGTGCTCTCATTAGGAATTATATGGTCATATATTTTTCATCATGATAATTTATTGTTCATTATAACAATTACCTAACACATTATTTGGAGGTTTTAATGATATTTTTTTCATTAATAGTATGGGGGAATTATTTTTACTAAAAAATGTGTGATATATATATATATAATTGTCATTAAATTTAATGTATATTTTCACACTTGTGGATTTTAATATTCACCATATAAGAATATTGTAAATTATTATATATTGATATTTCCCAAAACATTTACTCAATGGGAGTGTAAACAATGTTTCATATTCATTGAGTCAACTATATCTTGCTTATTTATCTATAATGATGATCCAAAAATATCAAATATATATGTATTTTTGAAGGATACATCTAAAAAATTAATAGGAATTGGGAAAATATTTTTTTTCTAAAATTAGTGTTCACCCATCTATCCAGCTGAATATTAAAGGATCATTGAAGGAAGATATAGAATCTCCGATGAAGGTAAGATATGTTTTATATTTTTATATTGATTGTGATGGAATGTTAAGGTTCATTAGTCATGTACATTTTCTTTTAATATAATATTAGACGATGGTATTATGGGAAGCTCATAGTTTTTAATTCCCTTTCCATCCTGGATGTACAATGAGGTATATCATGTTTGAATCTCGGTTCTTAGTATGCAAATATGGAAATTCATAGATAAAAAATTATATTTGAATGATACACCTATTACCCATACCATAGTTGAAATGGGATAACATCACCATGAGTTTTTTATTCAGACACCGAAAAATATATAAATGTCATAATTCAATATAATTTTTAGTCAATATCCTTATAAAGTTAACACAATTCATTACCATCAGATAATACATATCCCAAAATCATTGGTCCAAGATATATATTATGGAAGTGGTAAGATTTTACAGAGTACCACATTTTATTATAAATGATTGGGATCTAATGATTACCTAAATGTGATATCTATTACTTTAGTAATCCCTTCATATAAAGTTCTATATCAAAAAATGTATCATCATCATAATTATTGTTTGTCTAATAGAACCATTCACAATATTGGGTATATTTTTTCCTATTTTATATATATTATAATTGTGTATTCGATAGGCACCTTACAGTAGTTATGTTTTTTTACAATAGTTGGTTTCACTAAATAATTCTAAGTGATAATTATGAATCCATGTAGAGAAAGAAGTGTAAAACTCTTACTTTCTTGTATGAAGTTAGGATGGAAAGCTATTAGGACCTTTTCTATCTTTTTAAATGTATGATAATTCTAGATTCAATTTTTAGAACATCAAAGAATCATGGATTTCATAAAAATGGTGTGTTAATAATCATTGTTGTGATATATAATATTATTTTAATGGGATTTTTTTCCTATAAATTTATCCATGAGAGAAATATAGGAAATTATAAGAGAATTGAAATTAGATCCCTAGTTGTATTTTCCCTTTTATATCCTCAATCATAAATGTATGGTATTTTATCACTTGGAATTTAACAACAAAATATCTCTCATGTTAATTATGTTTTCCATATTTTCCCCTTGAGGATGTGCATGCATGATCCTCTACATGTAATGAAGAAAAAAATTATACCACTAGATAAAGATAATTATTTGGATTATGAACTACTAGAGATTCAGGATCATAAATAGAAGTTTCAAAAAATTAATACCAGTCACTTAGTCTATATAATTTATTAGAGCCACATATTTGACAAAGCTATATGGGATCATGATGATATGCTTTGGTAGATGTGTCTTCAGTTATCTCTACCAGAGTAATGGAACATTGAGGGAAAATTAATTTTAATGTGGGTATAATATAACACCGTACAATTTTATGAAATATGTTTTTTCTAATAAACAATATTTTTCACAATATCATTAGTTACTCACAACACTAATTTTATGTTAATATATATATATATAATGAAAATAATTTTTTTAATGTGAAAATTCTCAGATAGAAATTATATTTGTGGGAATGAATATTAATATGTAAATAATGATACTTATATGGTATAAATAAGTATCAAAAAAATTTATAGGTTATAAATTGATTAAAAGTTATAATAAAATCATTTTATATGGAGTGAAATGTTTTTCAAAAAAATGTTTTTATGAAAAATATAGGTTTTTTATATTAAGATTTTAATTTAATAAAAATTGGAAATTTATTTTATTTAAATTTATAAAGTACATATCAAATAAAATTTTTACTCATTAATAAAATTTTATTCTATAAATTAAATAAGAATTAATTATGATTTATTCTTTAAAATGGTATTTTTTTCTAAAAAATGGATTTATCACATTTTAAAAATACATTAATTTTTTTCAATTTAATAACAATTATATTTATAAAAATATCATTTCTTATGAAAATATTTCAAAAATTTGTTAGGGTGATTTTTTAATATTTTTATTGAAAATATAACCTTTTTATGTATAGTTAATATACAATTTTTTTCTGAAATATTATTTTTTTCATTTAAATAATTTTTAAATAATAAATTTTTTTTTAAAATGATTTCAAATAAATATAATTAAAATTATATTATTATTTATCATGTTTAGGTATTTATAATCAATTTAATATTTAATTTATATATAAAATCATTCTATAAATAGCCAAACATTTTCGTTCAAAATCCAATTTATTACATTTATGTTTTAATTTAATATTAAATTATAAACATTAAGTAAATTGAATTTTGTAAAATTAATTCAATATTTTTAACCATAGTGATTAATACTTTTTAATAAGAATAACATAATTTTTTTCCAAATTAATAGTAAAAAAATTAAAAATTAATAGTCGTAGTTCATGTTAAAACTGGTTTACATGGGTTTTAAACCAAACGATATAGGTATTTTTTCTAGTTAAACAAGTATTATACCTATTTTATGAAAAAAATAGACCTTATAGTATCTAAAATTATAGTCTACAAACATTTGGAAACATTTTTTTTAGTAATGAATTTATCATTTTTAAATAATTTAGGAAATTACCATGTAGGTTCCCTCACCAATTAATAAGAAGATAGATGTTATCCCCTCTTATGCACACATAATTATCCATTTGGTTCACAAAAACCCAACTCATCCCACATCCTTAATTTATCAGTACATTTTTTCGTATTGACAATTAGAAAATAAATTAGGATGACATATTTCTTATTTAGTGTAATATTTTATCCCTATTTTTGGGCATCATGTTATATTGGAATATTTATAGTTTTGGATATATATTATGTTATTATTTATCTATTTTTTATTGGTGTTTTACACGACAAATGAGGTTATAGTCTCCCCATGAATGATATCAGACCCTAATTCCTAGTAGGAAACCTCTAGTATATGGAAAGGTGCGCTTGAGGTCATGTGACTGACCAGTTCAGGGAACTAGTGTGTGGTACCCCAGACGAAAGTTTAAAAAGGGGTATCACAATATATTTTTTATTATTTTTTATATTACTTTTTGGGAGTGGTAGATAATATTTGTGTAAGGTTCAAACCATTTTTTGAGCTCATGCATGGGAGTTACTTACCCATGTATGGTGGAGAACACATATATCAAAGGTGGGGATTTTTGTTATTGTCATTTTCTGAAATATTATAACATTACTTAACCTTGGATGATGACCTATTTTTGTAATGTGATTATGGATTCATATAATTGACGATAATTTTATCATTCCCAAGTCTAAAATGATGGTTGCGTATTCAAGCATCTGTATATGCAATTAGTATTATTTTGTGTCATGGATCATTTAGTAAAGAATGGGAAAATGAGTTAGGGTATGTTGTTGAACATGATCTATTTTCCTTACGAGTGAATTTAAAATGAAAATATATAAAAAAAAGAAAATGAAAGTAATCATAAAATTAAGAAATATGAGAATAAATGGGATTATACAAGAAAATGATGGTTTTGGGTAGTGATAGTGTCTCAGTTTTGCCTGTATGGCGAGTTTTGGTGAAAAATACATGTTGTGTCATGTTGAGTTTTTATCATACGTAAATGGGATAACATTGTATTATGTTTCCGAATATGTGTGTTTGGAATTGTAGATATATTCAACCAAAACTAATTATTAGCATAATTTAACTAGTTATGATCATGTCCCCTACCTTGACACCCCCTCATGTTAGCTATGAAATATCTGGATTTACACTTTGCTGCCTGAATTTGTTTTCATTGGATATGGTTCCCTTAATGGTTTCTCTTATGAAGTTTTATATGTTGATCTAGATAGTGGGAGTTATTTCATCGATAGTGTATAAATGAGAAACCTGTAATTATTATGTTTAAATCCTTCGGGGAATAGCCTGGTGGGACTTGGATGTGATGGATTTACAACCATTCCATGTGCTTTTTATAGAAAGATGAAGTTCCAATTTTGTTTAGTGTTCTTGTGTTTGTGGGAATTGGTGAGTTGGGGAACATTTCGAGTATATTTTTGATGTCTATATTGAGACCAATTCTTCCATTGAGATGTATCTGACATGTGTGTTAGATCATAGTTTGGATGTTTTAAATGGAAAGATCATTCTAATAGTTAAATTATTATGGAAACATGGATGGATTTATTGGGAAACATGGGGAAGAGAAGATTATAAAATATAAAACCGGACCTATTTTTTGACTCAAAATCATAAGGATGCTTGGAATTACAACTCGAGGAAGATGGTTTATAAGGTAGAGAGATGGTAAGAACTCACCCATTTATGAAGATATATGTGGAAGGTGTTCACGTACTCATTTTTATGGTTTTGAGTACCTATTTTTGTGTAATTATTTGGGTAGTTTGTAATGGCATGGACCCTCCTGGCCCATTACTTTTCCAAAGTGAGGCTCCAACAAAACAGTGGCACCGTGAGGGTGAAACCGTGATGGTGGAACCATGACGGTGACACCGTGAGGGTGGCACTGTGAGGGTGACACCGTGAGGGTGCACCGTGAGGGTGACGCCGTGAGGGTGGTACAGTGAGGGTGACACCGTGACGGAGGCACCGTGTCCCCTCGCCGAGCCTTTCGTTATTTTTCTAGTACCATAATTTTCCGCTCACGGAATGTATGTTTCGACTTAAATTAATTCTTTTACTCCTTTTAAAACCATTTAATGCCCATAATTAATTCCTAAAAATTCCAAGAGACCTCCGTGTGTAACTGCCCAACCGCGTGGTCAACCCACGACCCCCGCTCCTTACGCGGTTTTTCATTCTAATATCAACCGTCCACGGCTCTTATAAACTAAGGGTTAGTCGTGTTTTCTTCTTTCCTCAATCGTGGATTTTCATGAATAGCTTCTGGTGCATCGGGCGCGCCTCATCGTTATTCTTAGAGTTCCGCACCCGGCCTAAGCATTGATAGAAGAAGCGATTTTTGTTCTGGAGAGCCGCATCGCTATCCGTGAACATCCTCCCCCGACCTCAGCGTAGATCATTGATCCAACAGATAGGGAATTTATTCATCGCATCTCCCTTTGGTGAATCATGCGGGGTGGGCGTGCTTTTGATTCTGTATAATTGGATAAACCAGACCTAAATAAACACAATAAACTGTTTCTATAAAGAATTAAGGGGGGCTGTGATCATTGATGTTGTTTAAATTATGATCATATTTCTGAATTGTGTCAGCTTGCACCTTCTGAAAATTGTGGTCGTTGGTGGTCTTTCTATGGGCATTAATGAACCCCTAGTGATCTTTTAAATGGATTCTATATGGTTGTGAACTCCTACCGTGAAGATTAAATTGGTTAATTACGTATATTCGGCTAAGTAAATTGGAAGCACCAGGATCGACCCTTCTGTGATAACCCCTGGTTAAGACACATGGAATTGAAATCATGGAGCGTGTAAAATCTTTTAAATCTGAAAATACAGGCATGGCCCAGCTTAGTGTTGGTGGCAGTGGTTTGGTTGTTTTCTTTCATGGGCCGATTGGTGGAGATGTGGGAGGGGATGAGATCCCCTGTTTTTATACTCTCGATGTTTGTAGAATCGGGGATGGGATCCCCTGTTGTTATGGATTCTATGGTTGTGAGTATTAAGACCTGGTGGTTACTTTTTTATATCACGAATTGGGGTGGGATCCCCTGTTGATGAAAAACCTTTTGGGGAGTGGACACGGGGCAGTGTCTCGGGGTTGTCTTTGGTTCCAGTACTTCGGGGGATCTCACTTATTCCTTTTTGTTGTAACATTACAATAGAACCGAGTGTTAATGTTTAAATTGATGATTGACTAGATGTTTTCCTTGGTTATTCTTATGGTGTTAGTTTCATAGTAGTGCATGAACATATTTGAACATTATCACTAAACATTAAACAAGAATTGGATAAATGGGTTTTGTTGGCCAGAGTCGTGACTCGACCTTGAGTGCTGTTTTGATCTGTAGGTTGTCTGAAGAAAAACCTAGCTTTGGGTGAGTGCTTGTTACCTATATATATACTTTTATCTTTTTGTTTCTTATTCGCACCCCACCCAAGTTGATCACTTAGTGCCTAACACCCCCGTTTCATGGGGGAGGGTGTTTTTCCCAACACTATTCTTAGTGGCTGGTTATTAGGTCCTTTTCGGCTCCCTTTCCCGGATAGACCAAGTATCTTCAGGCAGTCTGTGATGGCCTGAGGTCCATTATTAGCCCAAGAACCTTCTGGCGGGGTAGTGTGATGGTTGACTAGGTGTGTGCAGCATGTAGTTTCCCATGTATCTTCGGGATGAGGTCCTGGTGTCTTCGTGCGTGGCAGTGGATCTTCTACCCCATGTGTCTTCGGGCATGGTGGTAGTTGTTCTGGCCTAGGTGTTTTCAGTCGTGGTTACGTGTGACAGTTGTGGCCCATGTGTTTACGGGCGGGATTCTGCAGTGGGACTGCATGTACTTGTGCCCCAGGTGTGTGCGGGCGGCAGAGGCAGTGGGACTGCGGTAACAGAATGGTGCGATTGGTTCGATGCGTAGGATGTCTCAATAACCGGTGGGAAAGTGGCACGGGGTACCCAAACATTGATGTGCTCATATTATATATATAACATGACTTTCATTATTTGTGGAGTGTGCCTTGGTGAGGCATGGGTGGCTAGTTTACCTTGATAGGTGTTTGTTTTACTCTTTTTCTCATGGGACTTTAGTATGTTTCCCCACTTGTGCATGACAGTCTTTGGTTTTTCCAACTGAGTGTAATTGTATGCTCACCCTACGTATATAAAACTGGTTTCAGGTTTCCAGGAGGACTTCGGGGATCGCGCAGGACCATACTAACTCGGACCTTTGGGGCAGTTGCAGTTTCTGTTTTTCCTTCTTTGGTACCCACCGTTGTAGTCACCTTTTGTATTTTGTGGCTCTTACTTTTGGAACATGCATGTGGGAATGGTTTACTTTTTTCTTTACTTTTCATTTACCTTGGTGTTGTTGGGTTTCATCTTCTTATCACCTGATCCTATAAATCAAAAAAAGGTAATTCCTTCCATTTGTGTGTAATTTCTATACCCTTGGTGCTAGTCGCCACTCCGGGACCTATTGAAGGCGGGTTTCGGGGGTCATTATCTCTCCTTCAACTTAAAGAAGGAAGGGCCTGGCAGTCGGCTGACCCTTCCCTCCTTTTGGTGAAGGAGGTTCGTGATAGAATGGTATCAGAGGTGATGGTTGAGAGATAGGTTGGAGTCTAGAGTTAGTCACATTGAGGATTTCATGGGATGGTAAGGCAACATTGTTGGGTGACCATGGTGCATGAATTTGGCCAGGGAAGACTGGCTAGGACACGGGATTTTAGGGACCCCCGTGATCCGATGCAAGGACTCTGGACCTACTAAATGACCAAGTGAGGCCACGCGGATTACAGGGTAGAGACCCACAAAAGGTACATGCATCATAATGACTTGCGTTCTCATGTTTCTAGGATGTCATGGTAATTAAGAATAAATTAAAATTTTAAGAAGTTTTAAGAACGATATTCTGCACTACTTGTGCTTAGGCATTCCTTGTTTACCTTGCAGCTATGGTACCTGGAAGGTGACTATGTGTGGTATAGGTGATCGAGGCCCCGAAGACTACTTTGGCCGATCGGCAGAGAGCTGGTCGACAGGAAGAGGATGACCAGTGGAAGAAGACTCTTCGGGCCTTCCAGTGACAGACCCTCGAGAAGTACGAGGGAAGCACCTATGACATGAAGACGGAAGGCTGGCTAGAGGAGCTAGTTATAGCCTTCAGCCTGATTGGGGCCCCGAACAAGTACTGGGTTCCTCTGGCCGTCAGCTAGATGCGGGGAGTGGAGCGTCAGTGGTGGACGCTTTACCTGGGGGAGAGGAGAGAGGCTGAGGTGGCATGGGCTGATTTCGAGAGGGAGTTCCGGGCGGAATTCCTCTCCTCGACGATGATGGAAGAAAAGTGACAGGAGCTACTCTCCCTCAAACAGGGGAGAATGTCTGTGATGGAGTTAGGGTTCAAGTTCAAGGACCTACTACATTTTTCATCGGATCACATTCCCGACGAGGAGTCTCGGGCATGACATTTGGAGGAGGCGCTTTGAGCCTCCCTCCAGTATACTGTTACCCCCTTTACCCTGCCGACGTACTTGGAGGTCCAGAAGAAGGCCAAAGTGGTGGAGAGGATGGATGCTCTAGGAGGAGTGTCACGAGAGGGGATCCAGCTGGGACCATCGAAGGGGAAGGCCGTCATCACCAGGCCTCCTGCGTCAGGACCCTCCAGGTTCCAACCAGTAGGGAGCAGACCGCAGTAGTTTCAGTTTCAATCCCCCGGTCCTCGCCCTTTTCCCTCGGGCCCGGGACCACGGTGCTTCGTCTGTGGGAGCCCTGGACATCTCTGGAGGCAGTGCCCGGACCGGGTGCAGTACGGCGGTGGCAGAGCACCCCAGCACCCTCCCCAGCAGCATCTTCGAGCCCGATATTTCCAGAAACAGCAGCAGGGATAGAGAGCTCCCGCTCCACCGAGGACAGACGTGGGAGGAGGGGGCCGACCACAGGGCTCTCCTCAGGGACCTCGACAAGGGTGTGGTCAGGGAGGTGTCTGATAGCCGAGGGGTAGTGGAGTCGGGCGTGGACAGCTACACGCCGCGGAGGCAGCAATTCCAGCAGGGCTGGAGGTTGTTCGAGGTACGATCAATTTGTTTATCACTCTTTCTTATGCCTTGTTCGATACCGGAGCTTCACATTTCTTTGTTGCACCCAGTCTAGCCTATGCCTTGGGTCTAGATGCCGAGAGACTTCCAGTGCCCCTGGTTTTGAGCACACCAGTTGGAGGTCAGATCGACTTGTTGTTTGTTTGTCGAGGATGTAGACTGATGATAGGGCCACATCAGTCGGTTAGAGATCTTCTTCTGGTAAAGATACTGCCATATGATGTCATCCTTGGCATCAACTGGCTATTCTATGTGTGTGCCATCATCGACTGTTTCTGGGGAAGGGTCGTGTTCTCAGACTTGGGTGGCCGACGTGGTACCTTCAACGGTGAGCGGGGCGGTCAGAAGGGCAGCGGGTGAGAGGAACCCCTCCTCTCCTTGATAGTTGAGCTGTCAGTAGAGTCAGTAAATGCTGAGATGGTGGAGGTGCCAGAGGTTGTCCATGAGTTTATGGGCATCTTTCCTGAGGAGGTGATGACTCTACCCCCTCGGCGTGGTATTGTGTTCGGGATAGACCTTCAGCCCGGAGCTCATCCGATCTTGTTGCCTCCTTACCGGATGGCACCTTCAGAGCTACGGGAGTTGCGGATCTAGATTGACGATCTAATGAAGAGGGGTTATGTTCATCCAAGTGCGTCACCGTGGGGTGATCTAGTCTTGTTCGCAAAGAAGGCAGATGGTGGTCTCAGGTTGTTCATAGACTACATGAGGCCGAATCAGGTGACGATCATGAATCGCAACCCTCTTCCGAGGATAGATGATCTTTTCGACCAACTGAAAGGGGCAGGATGGTTCTCGAAGATCGACATGTGTTCTGGGTACCACCAGCTGAGAGTGAAGGAGGGAGACATCCCGAAGAAGGCTTTCAGCTGCAGATATGGACACTTTTAGTTCGTATTCATTCCCTTCAGTGTTACGAACGCCCCGACTGTGTTCATGGGGATGATAAACTCCATATTCCGGGAGTACCTGGATCGGTTCATAGTTGTGTTCATCGAAGACATCCTGATCTATTCGAGATTATAGGAAGACCATGTGGAGCACCTGAGGACAGTTTTTGAGGTCCTCTGACAGCACCATCTCTATGGTAAGTTTTCAAATTGAATGTTCTAGACACGAGAAGTGCACTTCCTCGGGCACGTGGTGTCCGAGAAGTGGGTAGCGGTGGACCCATCAATGGTTAAGGTAGTTGATTCTTGGGCAGCACCCAAGAATGTGGCAGAAGTCTATAGTTTCCTCGGGCTGGCAGGTTACTATCAGAGGTTCCTACCCAAATTATCCCGAGTAGCATCCCCTTTGACATCCCTCACGAAGATTGAAAATGTTTTCATGTGGTGTGAGTAGCGCGAGTTAGCCTTCAGCTATCTGAAGGAGAAGTTCGTCACTTCCCCAGTGCTGAGATTTCCAGAAGAAGGGGCAGCATATGAGGTGTTCTGCGATGCTTCAGGATAGGGCATGGGATGTGTGTTGTTGCAGCAACAAGGGGTGATCTCTTATGGGTCCAGGAAACTATGCCCTCATGAGCGTAATTACGCCACCCATGACCTGGAGCTTGTAGAGGTTGTTTTTGCGCTAAAGTTATGGTGGAACTACCTCATCAGAGAACGTTTTGTGGTCTTCATGGATCACAAAATCTTGTGGTATATCTTCTACCAGTGGTACCTAAACTTGCGACAGCAGAGAGGGGTTGAGTTCCTCCAGGATTACGACTTCGAGATCTCTTATACTGAGGGAAGGGGCAATGCAGTGGTCGATACCTTGAGAAGGAGGACGCATAAGGATGTGGTTCGAGAGTCGGTGGATGCCTGGAAGGCGATGGAGGAGTTGGCTGCTTTACACCTGGATGCGAGGATGGATAGCAGTAGAGGCTGCCTATATCAGATGAAAGTTCAGTCATCTATGTTTCAGCAAATGGAGGAGTCTTAGTGGGGATACCCGGAGTGTGAAGTGATGCATGACCGAGTTGACTAAGGAAATGCTCCGGAAGGATGGAGAGAGGATGGTCAGAAAAGGATGCTTTTCCAGGGAAGGTTGTTTGTTCCAGAGGCGGTGCACGGCAAGTTTCTCAGTGTGTTCCACAAATCACCCATGGCAGTACACCCAGGAGTTTCCAAGATGTACCATGGAGTGAAGAGGCAATTTTTGTGGCCCGGAGTTAAACGAGCAGTGGAAGAGTTTGTGGCCAAGTGCTTAGTGTGTCAGCAAGTGAAGGCAGAACACCGAGAACCAGGAGGCCTACTACAGCCTCTAGATGTCCCTGAGTGGAAGTGGGATGACATCTCAATGGATTTCGTCACAGGACTACCCAGGGTCCAAGGGGGATACGATGCCATATGGGTAGTAGTGGACAGGTTGACGAAATCATCTCACTTTCTGGCGATCATGGAGTCGAGTGCAATAGATTCTTTGGAACGAAGGTATGTGGATGAGGTGGTGTTTTTGCATGGAGTTGCGAGGTCTATAGTCTTGGATAGGGATGCACGGTTTACCTCGTGAGTTTGGAGAGGATTGTAGCATGCTTTTGGAACCCAGCTACGCCTTAGCACTGCTTTCCATACCCAGACAGATGGAAAAACTGAGCACACCATCCAGACCTTGGAGGATATTCTACGGGCATGTGTTCTGGACTCAGAAGGATCATGGGTGCAATAATTTCCTATGGTAGAGTTTACTACAATAATAGCTACCACTCTACCATTGGCATGGCCCCATTTGAAGATTTGTATGGGAGGCCATGTCGTTCACCTGTGTGTTGGGCCGAAGTAGGATAGGCAGGCATCCTTGGTCCGGAAGTGGTGCAGAGCACGACAGAGAAGGTTCAACTCATACGGGAAAGGATGAAGGCGGCCCAGGACCGACAGAAGTCATATGCTGATACCAGAAGGAGGCCCTTAGAGTTTGAGTTTGGAGACCACATGTTCTTGAAGTTCTCCCCTCAGCGTGGGTAGCGAAGGTTCGGTAAGGGGAGTAACCTTTCTCCAAGGTTCATCGGACCCTTAGAAGTGTTGCAGTGGGTCGGCGAAGTGGCTTATCAGCTAGCGTTACCACCGCCGCTACTGAGTATACATGATGTCTTCCATGTGTCCCAGCTCCTTCGGTATCTGCACGACGATTCACACGTCCTTGATTGAGGTGAGCTGGACATCGAGGACGACGTGACTTTTGTGGAGAGACCAGTGATGATCGAGGATCGCAAGGAGAAGGTGCTTCGTGGGATAAACATTCTCTTGGTTCATGTGTTTTGGAGACATGGTGGGCTGGAGGAGAGTATGTGGGAGAGGGAAGCACAGATGCGTACCCAGTTCCTGGAGTTGTTTTATGTTCTGTTCCTTGTTGTACGTGTTGTGGTAGAAGGTTTTGTCTTTTGGCTATGAATTATACTGGTTTTCCTTCCTCTAATTGTGTGTGAAAAGACCTGGCTATGGGGGAGGAGAGAACCTGACCCCTAATCAAGATGCATTAAGGTGGATGCGATTAAACCCGTGCAGGAGAGTCAGTGTCGCCCAAAGCAGATAATACCTTGACATGGGGGAGGAGACTCCCCAACCCACATGCCTGGGAAGTTTGGCACGATATGTTTCTTGGTTCTTGAAAGGGAAGTGTTTTTAGTTAGCATGGGTTTACTTCTAAGAGGTATCTTTCGAGGTGGTTGTTTGGACCCTCTCTTTCCTTCTTGAGTTGTTTTGATTCTCGAGGGCGAGAATTGTTTAAGAGGTATCTAATGTAATGGCTCGGACCCTCCTGGCCCATTACTTTTCCAAAGTGAGGCTCCACCAAAACGGTGGCACCTTGAGGGTGGCACCATGACGGTGGCACCATGACGGTGGCACCATGACGGTGGCACCGTGAGGGTGCCACCGTGAGGGTGCCACCGTGAGGGTGACATCGTGAGGGTGACACCGTGACGGTGGCACCGTGTCCCCTCACCGAGCCTTTCGTTTTTTTTCAGTACCTAACATTTCCGCTCCTGAAACGTAAGTTTCGATGTAAATTAATTCTTTTACTCCTTTTAAAACCATTTAAGGTCCATAAAATATTCCAAACAATCCCGAGAGACCTCCGTGTGTAACTTCCCAACCGCGTGGTCAACCCACCACCCCCGCTCCTTACGCGGTTTGGCATTCTCATCTCAACCGTCCGCGGCTCTTATAAACTAAGGGTTAGCCGTGGATTCTTCTTTCCTCGATCGCGGATTTTCACCAAAATATTTTGGTGCATCGGGCGGGCGAGCCGCATCATTATGCATAGAGTTCCGTGCCCGGCCTAAGCATTGATAGACGGAGCGATTTTCTTTCAGGCGAGCCGCATCACTATCCGTGAACTTCCTCCCCTAGCCTCAGCGTAGATCGTTGATCCAACCGGTAGGGAATTTCTTCATCGCCTCTCCCTTTGGTGTATCATGCGGGGTGGGGGTGCTTTTGACTCTTTAGAATTGGATAAACCAGACCTAAATAAAGATAATAAACTGTTTCTATAAATAATGAAGGGGGTATGTGATCGTTGATGTTGTTTAAATAATGATCATCTTTCTAAATTGTGTCGGATTGTGCCTTCTGAAAATTGAGTCTGTTGGTGGTCTTTCTTTGTGCATTAATGAACCCCTGGTGATGTTTTGAATGGATTATTTATGGTTGTGAACTCCTACCGTGAAAAGTAAATTGGTTAATTATGTATATTCGACTAAGTAAATTGGAAGCACCAGGATCGACCCTTCTATGATAACCCCCGGTTAAGACACATGGAATTGAAATCAGGGAGAGTGTAAAATCTTTTAAATCTGAAAATACAGGCATGGCCCTGCATAGTGTTGGTGGCAGTGGTTTGGTTTTTTTCTTTCACGGGCTGATTGCTGGAGATGTGGGAGGGGATGAGATACCCTGTTTTTATACTCTAGATAGTCGGGGAATCAGGGATGGAATCCCCTGTTGTTATGGATTTGGGGGTTGTGAGTTTTAGGGCCCGATGGTTACTTGTTTATATCACGAATTGGGGTGGGATCGTCTATTTATTAAAAACCTTTTTGGGGAGGGGACACGGGGTAGTGTCTCGGGGTTGTCTTTGGTCCCAGTACTTCGGGGGAACTTTTTTATACCATGTTGTTCTAAAATTACAAGAGAACCGAGTGTGAATGCTTAAATTGAATATTGAATGGATTCTCTTCCTTGGTTATGCTTATTGTGTTAGTTTCCTAGTAGTGCATGAACTTATTTGAACATTATCACTAAACATGAAACAAGAATGGGACAAATGGGTTTTGTTGGCGAGAGTCGTGACTTGGACTTGAGTGCTGTTGTGATCTCTAGGATGTATGAAGAAAAACCTAGATTTAGGTGAGTGCTTGTTACCTATATATATAATTGTAGCTTTGTGTTTCTTATTCGCACCCCACCCAAGTTGAGAACATAGTTCCGAACACCCCCATTTCATGGGGGAGGGTGTTTTTTCCAACACTATTCTTAGTGGCTGGTTATTAGCTCCTTTTGTGCTCCCTTTCTCGGATAGCCCAAATATCATCGGGCAGGCTGTGATGGCCTGAGGACCATTATTATCCCAAGAACCTTCGGGCGGGGTAGTGTGACGGTTTTCCAGGTGTGTGCGGAAGGTAGTTTCCCATGTATCTTCGGGATGAGGCCCAGGTGTCTTCGGGCGTGGTGGTGGATCTTCTAGACCAGGTGTCTTCAGGCGTGGTGGTAGTTGTTCTGGACTAGGTGTTTGTGGGTGTGGATACATGTGACAGTTGTGGCCCAGGTGTTTGCGGGTGGGATTCGGAAGTGGGACTGTGTGTGGTTGTGGCCCAGGTGTGTGCGGGTGGGTGAGGCAGTGGGACTGCGGTGATAGAATGTCAGAATTGGTTCGATGCGTAGGATGTCTCAATAACTAGTGGGAAAGTGGCACGGGGTACAAAAACATCGATGTGCTCTTATTATATATATTAATTGACTTGCATTATTTGGGGAGTGTGCCTTGGTGAGGCTTGGGTGGATAGTTTACCTTGATAGGTGTTTGGTTTACACCTTTTCTCAAGAGACTTTAGTACTTTCCCCCACTTGTGCATAAGAGTCTTTAGTTTTCCCTTCTGAGTGTACTTGTATGCTCACCCTTCGTATATAAAACTACATTCAGGTTTCCGGGAGGACTTCGGGGATCGCGCGGGACCATACTATCTCGGACCTTTGGGGAAGTTTCAGTTGCTATTTTTCCTTCTTTGGTACTTACCTTTGAAGTCAACTTTTGTACTTTGTGGCTCTTACTTTTGGAACATGCATGTGGGAAGGGTTTACTTTTGGCATTACTTTTCTTTTACCTTGGTGTTGTTGGGTTTCATATTCTTATCTCCCGACCCTATAAAACAAAAAGGGAAATGCCTTCCATTTGAGTGTAATTTCTATACCCTTGGTGCTAGTCGCCACTCCGGGACCTATTGAAGGCGGCATTCGGGGGTCATTTTCTCTCCTTCAACATAAAGAAGGAAGGGCCTGAAAATCTGCTGACCCTTCCCTTCTTTTGGTGAAGGCGGGTCGTGAAATAGTTATTGGATGAAAATTTTCAATTTTATAAGGAAAGATAAAGTGCATGGTTTACATAGGTTTTTCCCAAACCATTCCCCGCAAAACCTTGTTTACTGTGTGAACCCAAACAGAGGGGATTTACATAGATGGTGGATGATTTTCCACATTGTGTTCCCTATTAAGAGAAACTATTCCCCCTCCCCAAAATATGAATACAATTAAATATCATAGTAATGGGAAACTATGAGGCCCTTCTATGAAAACCACGTGTGTATTTTAATAACATGGAAATTAGATTTTAATTTCATGAACCCCCAATATTAACCCTAATACAACCCAACTCAGCTGAAATCAAATTATCTCAATTTTTAGGATACTGATTGGATTCCAATCCCTCTCAACCTCTGCTATTGGTGAATAAAATCCGATTTATTATATTTTCTTCTCTTTGGGTCTACGGACACTTCCCGATTGATTTCTCCTCTCACTTCTATTCTTCTCCTCTTATTTTGGAGGTTGTAATCTACTTTTTTTTGTACATAGATCTATATTTTTTGTATCATGATCTAGGATTGTTAGATTTAGATCTATATTGATGAGATCATATTTTCTATAATTGTGGATTTAGGATTCAGATATATATATTGTGCTCTTCATCATGTACCTGATCAATCCGTTTGAACATGGGGATTATTTTTAAGTGAGTTTTCTTCAATGTTCTTGAGCGAGGTGTTCTAAAATTCATATTGAATATTTTGTATTACGATTTTGTTTTCTATATTATATAATATTTTTTTATGTGTTTAAAAATTTTCTGCATGATTAAATTAATTAATTTGGGGAATTATTAATTTAATGGTGTATTGAAATTGGGAAATTGGGATTTTATATAATGAATAATTAATTTTAAAATAATTATAACGGAATTAATATTATTCATTAGGGGATAATTTTTTTCAGTTAATTATCTAAATATTTTATTTTTTGAATGAGATAATTAATTATCAAATTATTCATAAGATATTATTATTGAATTATATATATAATTGTTGAATTTAAAATAGGTGATTAAATTTTTGGATACTAATTAATAAATTTAATAATTAATAAATGGGATTAATGTTCTTGATTGATTGGATAAATAATTAATGATATTAATTTGATAAACATATTGTCGAATTAGTGACGAGATATAGTTAGAATGATTAATTGATAAATTAGTTGGGGATATAGAATTGATTAAGTTGGAATAATTAGTTAGTGAATAAATTATAGGGTTATTGTGACTGTGGATCATGGATATATAATTTTCAAATTAAATTTGGGAATTTCTGTGTTGTTGAATATGATTAATTCATTGCAGAATTAGTTAATACAATTAACATTATCAGTAAATTTTTCTATAATTTAAGTAATTGAGTTAGATTAATTAGTTTCATAATTAATTAAGGGAAATTATTTGAACAATTAATAAGTGAATTAATTGAAGTGGTTGATTTAGATTCATTAATTATAGAATTAATTAATGGAATTTCTGTGAAAATTTATTTGGTGAATTAATTGAAGGGAATGAGTAATGTTAATTAATTGTGGGATTACTTAATGAATGATGTGCACAATTAACAGGTTGGTTATTTGAATAAATGTGTTAGATTAATTAATTGGTTAATTAATTAATATATGCTATTGTGATAGTGTAATTGAATGAGTTATATTAATTAATTGGGGAATGAATTAACGGGGATTGTTGTGTCAATGAAATTGCATGATTTAGATTAATAAATTGGTGAGTTAATTATTTGATATAGTTCTGTTAATGCAGTTCCATTAGTTAGATTAACAAAAAGGAGAATTAAATTATGGGGATTGTTGTGATATGGAAATTAAATTTGTTGGATTAATTAATAGATAAATAAAATAATGGTGTTTTTTTGGTTGATGGAATAAAATGGGTAATACAAATTAATTGGTGATTTAATTAATGGGGATTATTGTGTTGATTCAATTGAATGAGTTGGATTAATTAATTTTTGAATTAATTCACGGGGATTGTTGTGTTAATATAGTAGAAGGAGTTAGAATAATTTATTTTTAAATTAATTAATTAGGATTATTATGATCCTAAAACATAATTAATTAGATTAATTAAAATTTGATTTAATAAAAATGGATTCTTTGTATATTGAGTTGACAGAATTGGATAAATAATTATTAAATTAATTTACAAATAATGGGATTTTTTAATTGTATAATTAATTATTGATGTAATTATGAGATTTTGAGATTGTTGATTTGGATAATTAATATCTGAATTAATTATGAGATATTGAGATAGTTTATTGGAGACAATTAATTGTTGAATAAATTATGATATATTGAGATTCTTGTTTTCAATAATTAATTTTTTAATTTATTAGTGGATATTTATTCATTATTTTCTGAATAAAATAATTGGATTGACAAGATTATTTATTTTTTAACTGGTTAAGTGGAATTATAGGATAATATAATTGTAGAAAAAGTAATGAAATTGGTGTGATTAGTTATTTGTCTAATTGCCTAATAGAATTTAAGTGATTAATTAATTTAGGAATTAAAAAATTAATTTGATATGATTAATTAACTATGGAATTAATTAAAATTATTGATATGATTAGATAATTATACAATTAACTATAGTAATTAAGGAGATTAGTTTATTGATGATTTAATTAATGTTATTGATGTGATTGGATAATTTAAAAGATAACTAATGGAATTGTTCTGCTCAACTAATTTTCCAATTTGTAATGTAATTTGTGTAAATAGTTAATTTTGTAATTAATTATATGATTATTAATTTTAACAGGGTCGATCAATTGTGAGATTAGGAATGGTAACATGGTCTTTTAGTTTTGATATAATGAATGGTATCATGGTCATTAAAATGTTTGAACTCTGAATGGCAACATGGGTTTACAAGTGTGAATTAAATAATAGGATAACGGACATTCAATTGTATAATGTATGAATGGGAACATAGTCATTCAATTTTATAATGTGTGAATGAGAACATAGTTATTCTATTATGTGTAAGTAATGACAACATGGTCACTAAATTTTGTGATTTTTGAAAGCTAAAATGGGTATTTAATTATGAATTAAAAATGGAAACAATGTAATTTTATTATATGATATCACTTGTTAATACTTCGATCTCTAGTAGGATCCAAAGCATGTATTGAGATATGATATCACTTGGGAATACTTCAGGCTCCATCAGAAGACAAAGTATGTACTGAGATATGATATCACTTGGGAATAATTTGAAATCCGACATGAGAAAAAATAAGTATAGAGATATGATACTACATGAGAATAAATTGGTCTTATATAAGCGAAAAAATACATATTGAGATATAATGTCCCCAGGAAATACATCATGCTTAGACATGGCCCGAATCATGTATTCAGGTACTGATGTCTATAGGAACCTAGGGGTTCATGTGGTTAAATAAATCATAACTGATAATGTCATAATTGATTACATATTTATTGAAATTATTAATTTGTATAAGTGCATGAACAATTATTTGAATGTATTATTTTTAAATTCCATTGGAGGTGGCATATTATGTTTACTCAAACCCTACTCAATCTACATGATCAGTGCTCAAATAGATTACTTTTTTTACATGTAATCATTTTGGAAAAGGTCCTCTGTTAGAAGGATGAATTCGGGATGGATCTTGGATGAGGAAACCGTACATGGTTCAGGACCCACAAGGGAGTCATTAGTGTCTTTATTTTTTAATTTTTGTAATGAAATTTGGAACAAACATTATCATGTCATATTTCTTTTCCAATGCGATATTACATATCTAGTTTTGAACATCATTTGATATCAGCATGTTTCTGGTAATGGATATATATTCAGTTAGAGTTTATTTGTTTTCCCTTGTTTTTAACCATTAGAAAGAGAATATAGTATCCCCATGACTGATTTTAGAAAATCACTTCAATCCATTTTCCTCTAGTGTATAGTGAGTCGTTCTTTAAGTCATGCGATAGTGTAGAGACACAGTTTCTTTCCTAATAAGATATTGAGATATTTCTATGAATATTCTCATTCATGGGTGCTAAGACGTCAGGAAATTCCATGGATCGGTGTGCCCAAAATTAATTTTATAAAAACGTGAAGTGTTTTTATATTATACACGAGTGGTTAACTAAATAAAATAGGATATCTCTTAAACTATTGATCGGATCAGAATTTATAGACCACGGTTGGGTCTGAAACGCTCTGTTTACCATTGGAGCGACATAAAATAAGTCAGTGTGGAACATTTAGACCCCTCACTCAATGAATGAGTGTTAAAAGGATAAATTAAGTTATTAATTTATTAATTTAGTAGCTCAAACATTAATAACTAATGGAAGAGGGATCTAATGAAAAACATGTGGCCACTAATGAGCTTATAACATAGCCTTTACCTAAAGAAGGGGGTAACATTTGTTGGCGTTAGGTGTTAATCTTATGCGCCATCATGGGAGAATACGTAAATAATTAAATAATTGTTTATTTAATTATTTGATTAATCAATATTAACCTATTGAGATGTTATAAATTCATCTTTATGAGAACATGGCATTATAACACTTTTTTTGGATGACTCCTCCTCTCCTCTCCTATCCTTTCTATTGAAGAACGATGATGAAGCCATGGATCTAGGTGGACAGAAGGACAACAAACACAACAACTTTTTCTGGTCGTTATGTTAGTGTGATCTTCATCAATGACTATGGATCCAATCCAGGTTGGATTTGTCCTTGTGTTTCTGTACCACTGTTTAATTTTTCATAATGAATGCGAATTAAAGGGATTAATTTGCGTATCGATAAACAGTGGATTGAATCAATTTCTGATTATTTTCTATGAAATTGAAAATATTTAAGGATGATAAATATCTATTTGTTAATTCCTCTTGTTCTTGATTCTCAATGAATATGGACAAACAAACACGACCATCGATCCATGCATAAACCATGACCTTTTCTATTTCATACAATCCATGTTCTTTTTCACCAAATAATTAACCATGCTAAATACTCAATGTTTCATTGAGCATAGAATATGAACGTGGAGATCTGAACTCGTGTATCACAGATCCGCTTTTTTATTTCATTAATAGTTAAACCGATGTTGGAATGGTGCTCAAGAATGATCTCATGGCATCGGTCTGATGAGGGTTCTGGCGGTTCAAGATGGTGGATTGGTGAGGCGAGCAGGTTCCTACAGTGGGCGGGTGAGGTGGCTCTGGTGGCATCTGAGGTAGCTCCGGCAGTCAGGGTGATGAGAAAGACCGTTCTGGTGTGAGTAGTGCAGTCCGGAAGAGCGAGTTCGATAGGATTTGGTGGTCTAGTCGGCAAAACAATGTGGTGGAGTAGCGTAGTATGACATGGCTAGTGAAGGAGGTGTGCCAGCACAAGCTAGAGGTCAAGATGACGGTAGGATGGAGGCAGAAGATCTGGCGATAGAGGAACTTGCGTGAAGGGCTTTCCTCTAGGGTTTGGAGGAGAAAAAATTTTGATTGATGAAGGATATTGGGGAGGGAAATAGTTTAAGTCAAATAAATTAAAATTTAAAGAAAAGGGAAAAAATGGAGAATCCGATGAATGGGTGAAGCACAACCAATTGAGGAGGATAGATTGCGTGTGGCATATGATAATTTAAACAAATCAATTATAAATAATAATATAATAATGATATTATTATTTTTTGGTTGTAAACCCATAAATTGACTCTAACATATCCATGAGACCTCGGTTTCATGAAACGTTAGCGGTAGAGTGACCCAGACTTTTAGACGAGAATTATGTGTCCAATATTAGACGAGAATTATATGGCTATGTGACCATGTCTTTAAGATGATTAATTCAAGTCTAATGTTTAATATTAAATTTTGTCTCATCGAATGGGTCCACGAAACACCCTATATTATTATTATTATTATTCTTCTTCTTCTTGTTGTTGTTGTTGTTGTTATTATAGGATCTTGTATCCGACATATCTCCTTCATATAGTGTCAGAATGATGAACTGCCTGTGACATTGTGACCCAGAATTTAATACGGATGTTTCATGACCAATTTTAAATATTTTATGTTGAGGTCAAAGTAAGATCCTATAAGGCCCGGTTCAGGTTTGTGGCTATGAAATGCAAATTGTTCCCCGGGTATCCATTTTGGAAAAATGGGAAGTCTATCTCGTGTGTTTTTTCATGTGGATCGCAGCAGCGTGACATGTTCGGTTATCCCGTGTCGTTTCAAGTATGATCTAGTTGGTTAAATCCTGAATCCAACTAATCCATTGGTACTAAAATGCATATAACATAAAGACTGTGTGCCTGATTGATGCATCTTCTATCGTGTTGGAACCCTTATGACAGTGCGGTCCTTCAGGTTACACCATTGTGAAACATCGTGGTGGTTGATGTATGACTGATAACCTAATGAGAAGAACTATGATGTTTCTTTTAGTGAGAGTTAGGATGTAGACCCCCTTGATGACTCAAGGCATGGGTATTTCTTACTCCTCTTCTCCGATAGAGATTGTACACCCCATGTCCCGAGTGAGGGTTTTTTTTCCTCTGAGATGGTTTTCCAATCTTTGGAGTCAGTACTCCACTACACGGCCAGACTAGGATAGCTGCAAGGGTTACAAAATATACCACTTACATTGGTTGTCACGCATGGGTATAAGTCATGTACGAGAACATTGCCATCATACACAGAGTCCTCCTATGATAGAAAAACATTGCATATCACTCTCTTACATGTTGTGTAAACCTTCTTCTACATGACCAGCCTTAAAACACGGGTCATTGTACACATGCAGTACCCAGGGTCAGAAGACATGGAGTTTGACACTTCTACAAGCCATGTGCACCTCTTTACATGGTTTGATCTTCTTGTACATGTATATTGGACATGTATCGTTTGGGTTAGTTCCCCTTCTTACTGGTCCCTCGAGGTTAGGTATCCTTTCCATTCATTAGAGTATGATCCCATCAGTTGGACTCTCCGAGATAGACTTTGGTAACCCTATGAGTGGCCCAGAGTGAGATCCTATATCCATTATTAATCCACGGTAGATTCAGGTATCGACGTGACAATTCCCACAGGGTGCTGATCCTATTCCTGGCAGGTGAATCCCAGTGGGTCACGGTATCCGCAAAGGTGCTGGAAATGATCCCAATCTAGGTATCGTGATCATTCCCCACATAGAAGAGTGTTCTCCTAGAATGAGTGTATCTATCTCTTGTTACCTTTCCCGAAGATTGATACTTCCCAAATGAATGTTATCAGATCTATCACACTCATGGAGTTTGTTCTCCTAGAAGAGTTCTTTGTGGAATCTTTTGACTGGATACCTTGTGTGGGTATGCAGTAGTGTGACTTGTCCCTATACTATAAGACTGAGTTACGAGTATATCTGGATTCCCTAGTTATATGTATGTCCATATAACTGGTGTGAGCTATGATATGAAGACCCCATTACTCTCTCGTTTGGGTTTCTTTGAGCGGTCATGTCGATCTATTAGGTGGAGCTTTAGTTTTTATGTTCACTCTTATTGTTCCTTGTTCCCTCTTACTACTCCTTTATTTAGTGCCACGCTAGTTTCACAATCGAGCTATTGGGGCATCCTACTGAGTATTATTATACTCAACCTAGTTATTTCTTTTCCTGCATTGGGTGTGCCCTTGCAAACGATGGATAGGTTGATCGTGATATCAGAGGAGATTAGGTATACGGGGTGCTCGGACCACGTGTGGGGGATGTATCTTGGGATTCAATAGTGGGAATCTTACATCTATTTTAATTTTTCTCATGTTGATGGGTTGTGACACTTTTCTATTTGGGTATGTATTTTTTCTCCATTCTCTTTTAGCTTTACATTCCCTATACTTGTACTATTTTAAGTTGATGCATTTTTGTTTGGTTACATTTTTATAGAAGTGTGGTTCATGGGTTTCCATTAATTTTCACTTTTCCATTTATTTTTATATGTGTGTGTGTGAATATATGTTCTTTTGAAAAGTCCTCCTTGAGTTTTTATGCCTTCGGTGCGAGTCGGCGGCCCCTAGCCTGTGTAGGCGGGCTTGTGGTAGTTGAAACTCGATCCCCGTTATGTGTCGGGTCATAACAAAGTGGTATAAGAGGTATTTTGAGCCTTAGGACGTTTTTCGGACGTTTCCCCAAAATAGTCTTGGTTGGGATTAGGGAAATAGTGTTGAAGTGTCTCGAGAGGGTATCTCAGGCCAGGGAGTCCAACGATGAAACGGGCGGCCGACATATCTGTTCACCAGGACTGTGACTACCGGATTGTCGACTCATCACCCTAGGACACATATTTCAGGGAAAAAAGGTACATGCTTCATATACGATGGAGTCTATGAATGCCCTTCTCGAGTTATCTCCCTATCATTGGTGATATATATATATTCTCATCTGATCGTGGTACTCCTTGATAACATTAAAGATCACTCAGTGATGATAGCCATCCAATATACTAGCTACAATCCTTGGACACAACCTCCTGAGTGATGAGGCCACAATGTATGACCCATCAAGCCAGCCCCCTCTCTCTAGGTGGGCAGGTGGCAGCACCTCAACCTATTGGGAAACAAACAGCCCCTTTAGAATTTAATGAGGACGTGCACTGGTTAGGTGCACTTCACGAGTTCCAGAATCAGAGACGTGTGAGGTTATGCAGTGAGACATACTCTTAGACTGCAACGATTTGGCTAGAGTTGGTGGTCTGCCTCTTCTGGCCATAATGTACACTAGAAGATCAGATGGTGGTTTTTTCAACCTACATTTTCCTTGAAACAGTTGTACATAGGTGGAGCTAAGTTACACAAGTACACGATGAGTTGATACTATCATGGTACAACTTCCTATAGCTAATCATGAGGAATTTGATCCCTTCTACTTGTGCTATTTTTGACTTTAGGAGCTACTTCAGTTGCGGTAGGGAGGGTTGACGGTGACTGAGTATGAGACTAGGTTCATAGACCTTGCATACAACATTCTAGACATAATATGTAACAGTTACATTTGTGAACAGATGTTTTGGCAGTACTTGGTGAAAGGGAGATTTTTTCTGAAGAATTCCATACACCTGGTTCTGGCAGTCAACACAACAGCTCTTGGATGTCTTTTATATCTAGCAGATGCCAGACAACGATATTTCAACATAGAAGATCTTTTCCAAATCAATCTCAGGAACGTGGTCATATGGGTCCAAGACAGCATAGCAGAAGCATGGTGGAATAATCTCTATGACTTGTGCACTCAAGGTGCGGTTGAGTGGTAGATTCACTTAGCAGGAAGTGCGAGAAGTACCAGACTCACCTAGTGTGGGATGTTTTAGAGTATTTAAATTCTCTACAGATTACCCTAGTTGAACATGAGGGTGAAAAAAAAATTTATTCGATGGTGTTGACTCCTTCACATCACGAGCGTGTAAGAGATTCTCAGTTGTGATCCATCAACTTTGAAATCCTGTGAGACGAGATATCCTTATGTGTTTCACCAAATGGATATTCTAAAGGATGGAATCATGAGACCCTATTCTAGTGAAAAATCATTATTCTAGATCTGACATGGGATGTACAGGTTTGGTCAGGGATGTAATCTATTACAAAAGTTCTATTAGGTCGTTTGAGACTGTGCAAGGAGATGGTGAGGTTGCATACCGCCTAGCCATACCCAAAATAGTTTGTGTGGGTACATTATGCCTTACACATGTCACAACTAACAAGTTACGTGTGTGTTCCTACACTCATCATGAACTCAAAAAATCTATATGAGGGTGGACCAACCCATTGGTTGAAATCTTTGGTATCAAAGAAATGTACAATCTTCCATAGAAGCGGGAGAGATATGTGTGGGCTCGGAATCCCAAGTGGATTCCCTGGTATTACTTTTCGATGAAAAAAAATCATAAAGGAGGTAATAATGTAGAGACGTGGTTATTCCCTGATAAGACATCGAAATATTTCTATGAATATTTCCATAGCTGGGCACTGAGATGGCATGCAATTCTGAGGCCATGTGTGCCTAGAATTAATTTTATAAAAATGTAAATGTTTTTATATTTCTTAGTGGGGGTTAATTAATAAAAATAGGATATCTATAAAATGGTTTATCAGATCTGAAATCTAAGACCACAGTTTGGTCCAGAACACGATGTTTACCATATTCCCAACATAAAATAACCAGTGCAAGATGTTCGAACCCATCTCTCATTAGAGGTGTATTAAATTGATAATTTAAATTGCTGATTTATTAATTTAGTGTCTCAAACCTGAATAACTAATGGATGAAGTCTTGGATGAAAAATGGGATGCCACCGATAAGCTCAGAACGTAGGCTTTACCCTAAGAAGTGTGTAACCATTGTTGGATTCGGGTGTTCATCTTATTCACCCTTGCGGGAGAATAATTAAATAATTAAATAATTGTTTATATAATTATTTGATTAATTTATAATAAAATGATGAAAGGTTATAAATTTATTGTTATAAGATCTTGGCCTCATAACCCTTTCTTCCAATGACTCATCCTCTCCTCTTATAACCTCTCCATTGACGAATGATGATGAAGCCTTGGATCTAGACGGATCGAAGCATAAAAAACTCAACAACCTCTTCTGAACGTTTCACCATTTTGACTTTCATCGATGAATATAGATCCAATCTAGGTAATATTTATCTTTGTCGATTCCTTACCCCATTTTAATTTTTCATGACGAATGCTAATTAAATGAATTAATTCACGGATCGAAAAACAATGGATTGAATGAATATATTTTTTTCCATGAAATTGAAAATATTGAAGAATGATAAATATCTATTTGTTTAATTCCTATTGTTCATGATTCTCAATAAAGATGGTTAAATAAACAAATCCATCAATCCGCATATAAACAATAACCTTTTCTATTTCATAATTCATGTGTTCTTCATCTTTAAATAATTAATTTTCCTAAATACTCAATGTTTCGTTGAGTGCAGCATACAGATGTGGAGATCACGCCCTGAGGATCATGGATCCTCTTTTGACTCTTTTTATGAGTTAAATAGATGCTAAAAAGGTGTATAGAAGCATCCCGTAGCATGGGTTAGATGAGGGTTCTTGCGGTTCAAGGTAGTGGTTCAGTGAGGTGAGAAGGTTGCCGTGGTGGGTGGGCGAGGTGGCTTCGGTGGCATGTGAGGCAGCTCCCGCAGTTGGGGTGATGTGGATGACCGGTCCGATGAAAGTAGGGCGGTCCAGCAGAGCATGGTTGGTAGGGCCAGGCGGTCTGGTCAGCGTAACAACATAGTGGAATTGGGTGGTCTAGAGTGGATAGTGCAGGTGGTGTGGCGGCGTGAGGGGGAGGCTAGGATGGCGGTAGGCTGGAGGTGGAAGATCTGGAGGAAAAGACATCAACGTGAAGGGAAGGCCACTAGGGTTTGGAGGAGATTAAATCGTGAATGGAGAAGGTGATTAGGGAGAGAATGTGATTAAAGGTAATAAATTAAAATTTAAAGAAAAATACAAAAAGTGACAATCCAAGGAATGGGTGATGTGCACAAAATTTAGGATGATAGTTTGTGTGTTCTATATGATAATTGAAATAAATAAATTATAAATAATAATATAATAATTATATTATTATTTTTTTTGTGGTAAAAATATAATTTTTACATAACTCATCCGTGCAACCTCATTTTTACAAACTTTATGAGACAATGTTACCCTGACTTCAAGAAAACAATTATAAGTCCAATATTGGGTGTCTTTTTTCATGTTTTCGGATTGGATACTCAAAATGAATGTGAGTTAATAGATACAATATCATTATTATATCTTAGACCTGCCATAACTCTTACATGCGATGTCTGATTGACTGATTGTCAGTGGCGATTGAACCTTTATTAAAGATGGTCGATTCATGTCTAATGATTAATATTAAATTTTGGCTCATGGATCGGGTCCATGAAACACCCAATAATATTATTTTTATTATTATTATGGGATCTTGTATCTGACACATCTCCCTCATACGGTGTTGGAATGACAAATTGTATGTGGTGTTGTGAACCAGAAATTAAGATCTATGTTTCAAGACCAATTTTGGTTATTTTATGTCAAGGACGATGTGCGGGACCCATGAGGCCTGGTTCACACGTGTGGCTGTGAAATGAAAAAATTTCACCAGGTATCCGTTTTGGACAAATGGGTTGTCCATCTCTTGTGTTTCTTCATGTGGATTGCAACAGTGTGACCCTTTAGGTTATCTGGTGCAGTTTGTAGTACTATAGGGTTGGATCGAACAAGAATCTAATTGAGGCCTCGGTATTAAAATGCCTATAGCATATAGACTAGGCGTCCGATTGGCGAACTATACATCATGTGGGAACCATTTTGACATAGTTTTCCTTCGGGTTACTCCATCATGGAACATCATAGCGGTTGTGGTATGACTGATAACCTAATGAGAAGATCCAGTGTGTTTCTTTTAGTGAGAGTTAGGATGGATCCACCCTTAATGAATCAAGGCAAGGGTATTCCATACTACCCTTCTCTAGTAGATATGGGAATCCCCAAGTCATGAGTTTGGATTCGTTTTCCTCTGATAGGTTTTTTATAAATATGGAGTCATTACTCCACTACACAGCCATACCAGGTCGGCTGCATGTGATACCTTGTGTACTAGTTTCACAGGTTGTGACACAACGGTAGACTCCTTGAACGAGCACATGGCCAGCATAGATGAAGTCCTCCCCAAATAGAGAAACATGACATGTCACGCTATAACAAGTTGTGTATACATTCTTCTACATGACCAGCCTTATTTCTAGGGTCGTTGTACACAGACAGTAACAGGGGTCAAAAGACATGATGTATGTCACTTCTACACACCGTGTGCTTCTCAGTACATGGATTTAACTTCATGTACAACATATCTTGGAAATGAATAATTTTGGTTAGTTTCCCTTCTATTTGTTTCCCTAGAGGTCGTGTATTGTTTCCATTCACTGGAGTACGATCCCTTCAGCCGAACAACCCGAGATAGAGTCAGGTATCCCTCCATGGGGCACAGAGTGAGATCATCTATCTATTCTTAACCCTAGGTAGAGTTTTGTATCAATGTTATTATTCCCACAGGGCACTGATCATCTACCTAATAGAAGAATCTGGATGAGCTACTTTATCTTCCAATGAACTGGAAGGGATCCTCATATGTGTATCGTGATCTTTTTCCACTCAGAAGTGTGTTCTCCATGTATGAGTGTATCTATCTCTCCATACCTTCCCCGACGAATGATGCATCTCGAACTAACATTATTAGAGATATCAGACTAGTGGAGTGTGTTCTCCCAGATGATTAGTTCGTGGAATCTTTGAACTGGATCCCTAGCGTGGGTATGTGGTTTGTTGAATTTTCTCTAGACTATGGGTCTGAGTTACGATTATATTTGAATTCCCTGAGTATATGTATGGGTATATACATAGTATGAGATGTGAGATGGAGATCCCCTTCCACTCATGTTTGGGTTTCTATGATAGATCATTACTATCTATTGGGTGGAGATGTACTTTTTATGTTCAATCTTATTGTACCTTGTTCTCTCTTACTTCTCCCCTCGTCAGTAAATCTCTTTTTGGTCCATCGAGCCTTCATGGCATCTTATTGAGTATTCTTATACTCCCATCGTCTTGGTCTTTTCCTAAATATGGTGTGCCCTTATAGATGACTTACATGTTGATCAATATATTAGAGGAGCATGGGGATATAGGGTGCTCGAACCCCGGGTGGTGGTCGTAGCTTGGGATTCCGGAGTGGGACTCTTCCAACTGTTTTACATTACCACATGTTTCCAGGTTATGGTACTTTTCTAGTTTGGAGTGTTTCTTTTCCCCATTTTCATTCATATTTACATTCGTTGTATTTGTACTATTATAGGTTAATGTATTTTGGTTTAGTTCCCTTTTCTAAAGTAGTGTGGTACCCCTACATTCTTTTCCTCGACACTTTTGCATTGAGTTCGCTGCATGTGTGTGTATAGGTTCTTAGGAATAGGTTCCCCGAGATTGGTGTGCCTTCGGTGCTAGTATCCTACCCCTAGCCTATGGAGGCAGACATGGGGCAGTCACAGCTCTCGCCCCATTATGAGGCGAGTCATGT
Organism: Viscum album; assembly: GCA_963277665.1. Taxonomy (NCBI): domain Eukaryota; kingdom Viridiplantae; phylum Streptophyta; class Magnoliopsida; order Santalales; family Viscaceae; genus Viscum; species Viscum album. The sequence continues at coordinate 261,208,264 of OY728122.1, read as the reverse complement.
CAGACCGTTAGATTCGGGACATTGGTGTGTGGCACCCAATCTGGGACGTTATAGATTAATTGGTCTGAAATAGAGAGTGAACCCAATTCACTATGGGACATTATATAAGGACCCTAGAACTATATACAGATATATCACATCATAAAATAAGAATATTCATTTCCTAATATATATTCACTCTTTCAGACCATAATGGTTCAGTTTCATTGGAAACTACGATACGTAATCAATGAGTTCATAATTAAAATACATCTTATCCAATATGGTTATTCATAATTTTCACCATTAGAAGACATATCATATTAAATATCCTTCTACATAAGATGGAGAAAGGAATATTAATTTAGTGTGATATCAAGTTCTCAGTAAGGGTAAAAAAGGGAGATATCAATAAAACATGAGAATAGAGAAATTTGAACATGATAATAACATTTGAAAACCACATCATGCATATTATATTTCATAGATATGAGTAATTGAATAAATCATAGAATTTTATAAACATGAATCATAATTAAATAAAATAAAATATGCCATGATAACAAAATAATGAGACAATCGAATGATTTATGGAACACACATAAGTATTTAAAATCATATTTCAATGTTACCCACCCTAAAATTCTTATAATTTTTGGATTGGGATAACCACTTCTGTACCTACATTGAGTTTTTGAAAACCTTTCATTCACCCTCTTATATGGTTGAGAAATATACTTGTATACTATATTATTGTTGGCATGAGATAACCCCCCCCCCCCCTTTAAACTCTTTATTTGGTCTTGGGATAACCTAACATATACCCTCTTATTTTATTCTTCTGTTAACCACTTATGTACCCTTTGACATTATAAAGAATCAATCTTCACCGATGGAATTAGAAGGATATATTGTCCCCACAAATCACACAATACTTTCATCTGGTATATATAAGACTATAAAACATTCAATATATAATTACCCATATAAATATATAGAGAATAATAAAAGTAGTATCATAAAATTGACTAATTAAAAGAAATGGGTTTTAAATATATTTCATCACAGGATAAAAAATATAAATGAACTGGGTTTCATAATCATATCATTAATTAATCATATAAAAAACATGTAAAATGAAAGGGCTTCATAAAAATTATAAAAATTTCATGGGAAGAAATTTTATTTTAAAACATTACCATATCCTCATAAAAACATAAGAAACGAGAATTTTTGTTGTCATTGATGAATTGACATTAAATAAAAATTTCATTAGAAATATTTGTGGGAATAGAACATTTCCATTTTGAAAATAATTATTCAAAATATAATAATTTATAAAAATATATATTTCATATTATCCTTAAAATATATTAAGGGAATATATAAATCATTAAGTGTTAATTATAGGGGAAAATATCATCCATGTCGTACACATAAAAACATTGATTCATTTTAGAATTTTTTTAAAACATCCAAATATCATTTTTCATAAAATGATAATAACATTCCTTTTAATAAATGTTTTAAAATTAAAATCTGGGTGAAAATGAATATGAATAATAACATTATAATGTTGAATAATTTGTTTCATTTTTTTTTTCAAATAATGGACATTGACCAAATTGGGCTTTCGACCTAAGATAAACATAAAATTTGGTTTTCATTAAAAAATTATTTTTAAATAATAATAACATAATGAGAGAGAAATAATAATAAAATATTTATTTTAATTATATAGATATATTATATGAAACTTCTATAGTTCATTGATAGATAGATAATAAGTTCTCCTCATGTTAAGTGTAATCATAAACTCTCCTGATAAACAATGAGATCATAACATAAAACTTTTAACATGTTGAAAACATTTGAATCATTATACAAATTAAATAAATAAAAATATATGGATTTCTTTTCAATAATTTTTATGATAAGAGTCAAAATGTTATTTCATGGGATGTATATACACAACAAAAAAAGAAGCATGTAACGAACATCTCATTTTTAGCATTGAAATTAATGTGGAATGAAAATTATCTAACCATATGCCTCAAATTTCATCATAAAAACACATAAAATATATTAAAAAATACATGTTTCTTATAAATTTATTCTATAAACATAATATATAAAAAAATCATTCCATATTTGATTTACATGAGAACTTTTATTACCCATTTACTAACAATTGTTTCTTAAAATCATGTTTCAGGTAATAACATCATAGTTTTTTCATGTCTATTTTGGTTTGGTAATTGTGTTAAATTTAAATTTATCATGGTTAAATCATATACATATTTATAGTAATTACATTAATATATTAAAAAATAAATATATATTTATTTAGTGTAATTATTTACTATTAGTGTTATAAAATCCATTATGTATTTCTTATAGAAAATATGCCATATTTTCTAATGAAAGATGTTTCCATTTTGTTGATGGATGCAATAAAAGGAAGGAAAATAAAATATATCCTTTTTATATTCAATGTTATTTCTTTTATATCACATATAATCATTAATTTTATTAATATTACATTCTATTTAAATCATAAGTGAAAACTGAATCAAAATGCTTTACGAGGGTGTAGTCCTCCATACACATGTGATTGATAGGTAACTACAATATCCATTTCCACATTAATACCAATATAAGTTAATCAATTATATCTATTTAATTACCTTTTGGATAAAATAACTTTAGCTACTTTGTTTTAAGCTATTGAAAAATAGATCAACCTTACTTTACAGTCGAATGATAGTACCAGAATAATACATTGCAATTCATTTGTGGGTTTCCTAATTGTCACCAATAAATTCATTATCCTTATATTTAATCTCAAGGAATTAATTATATAGTTTCTATAAATTAATATTTTGATGTTATGTATTGAAAAATAATATATTAAACTCGACCGACAGCTTGGATCCAATGTTATCTAGTTTCCTCATATTCATGATAACATTCATACATCGATATGTTTACGAAAATTTTTTTTAGGTATACTGAATAAAGTTTTTTCTAATATAAATAGGAAATGGGGAATATATTATCAATGGAACTAATCCAATTCATTGAAATTAGTGGATCAGGAAAAAAATAGTAGAATGTTGATGTTTTCTCATGTTGGAAAAAATAAAATTTATTCTTACCATTTTTTATTTGGGAGTTGAATATGTTTTATATCCTTAAGAATATTGGGTGACCATAGTAACAATGTCCTTCATTACACCTTCCATTACGAATGATTTCTCAGGAAGAAAATAAAATTCCATTACAGTCAGCATTAACATAAATACATGATGTTCTATCGATTAAATAAATATTAAAGCGTACTATACGCCACAAAAAAGTATACATTGAAACCAGAAGATAATGAGAAAATACTTACAGGATGGCTAAATAATGAAAATTTAATTTCAATCTAGGAAAAAATAGTATTAAAATAAATTATTTGTGGTTAAAATTATTATAAATCCTGATGGGTTGTAAAGGGTTTATAAATTTCCAAATCATATCCCCCAGGATAGTCAAAACAAATGTCCATAATAGAACCTTGTTGTCTACCATGTGATGATCGAGTCAATTTATAATTTACCATTTATGTATTTATTAATAGTAGTTACATCTGTTATAGTGACACATCTAGTTTAAATATCTTGACGTGGATATAATTTCTTGGAATCCACTCACTATATCACTAAATTAAAATTCGGGAAACTTTCCAATATTGTTACTTTTATATACACACATCATTAGGATTCTAATAAATCATCACATTTCCTTGTTCTAAATTATTACTAATCATTTACATTAATAAAAAAAATTGTGACCCTAGGATTACCTATATAAGTATTATATCTTGAAATATGAATATTCATTTCATTACATAATAACAATATTATTGAATAAAATGGTTTAGTTTCTTTGGAAACTGAGATTCATAAAAAAAATTCAAAAGTGAGCTAAATACTCACCCACTAGGATAATAATAACTAGAAACCATCTTAGAAATATAGTATATATATAATTTCTTCAAATTAAAGGGATATGGTATATAATAATGTTTGATATCAAAAGATAAATAATGGAAAATGAGGAAGATATCAATATAATGTGATTATAACGGTATGAGAAGATATTAAAGACATTTAGAAACCATATACTAGGTATTATAGATCATATAATGCATTCATTTATTGAAATAGCATAGATAATGTGACATGAATCACAAAGGATTCAATGAATATCATCCATGAGAGCATAACAATTCGCATATAGAATAGATTTTTGGAATACCCATAAGCATAGAATATCCAATTTAATAGTTCCCCATGAAGACATTTATAACTTTGTATACCATGGATAACCACCCATGTGCCTATTTTTGGTAATGGTATAACCTCTATTACACCCAATTTTCGGTTTTGTATAACCACATATGTACTCTTTTGTTTCAGGCTTTAGAAAATCTATTAGGTACCATCTTGTTTCTAGTAAGGGATAACTTCCCAAAAAACCATTGAACTCACATTACATTAATCCTTATCAAATACAATAGAGTTAGAAATAGGTCTATAATATCCCATATTTCATAAATTTGTATCAACACAATCATAACAAATAAATAGAAATTACATTTTTTTGTAAACAATTCATCATAGAAGATACCAAAAAAGAAATGGGGTTCACAAGCAATTCCCAATAGAATAATCCATAGAAAAAAATGGGTTTCAAAATCATCTCATCAATTCATCATAGAAAAACACACTATAATGGAATAATTTTCATAAAACAATCCACATAATAATTATAAAACATCCCGATAAATAATAAGGATGGTAAAATGGATCATATCCATATTAAAACATAAAAAACATATATATTTGCTGGTGGTGATGAATATTATTTCAATTAAATAATCCTTAATATGATATTTTGGGTACTAACATTTCCATTTCATAAAATAATATACAAAATATAATAATTTATCTAAAATTATAGAAAAAAATTTATTTGAAAATATTCTATGAAATATTTAACTGATGATTTAAATAATTTAGAGGTTCATTGGTATAAAATTCCAATCATTTAATCTGTGTTAAAATACTCCTTCAATTGAAATTTTTGTTAAAAATTTCATAGATCCCAGTAAAAAATGACAACAAATATCATTTCATCCTATTTAGAAGAATTTAAATAGATTTAATACTTTCATCAAAAAATCATTGGACAATAGTGAAAATTTATATAAAAAATAAATAGAAAACATTTATATGAATAAAACATTATTTCATACAGAAGAGTAATATAAATTTGATTATTACTGAATATAATTTTTTTTGAATTTTTTTCTATAAAGAGAGGAAAATGATAGTACAAAAAAATAATTTCATTGTGTCACAATTTTTTTTAAAAATTAATTTATTGATAGGTACACCATATAATATCATCATTGGATGCATAATACTGAAAATCATAAAAAACAATGATAACATAACATAATATTTATTATGACATTGGAAACATTTGAATTACAATCCCCATGAAACAATGAATCTATTTTTGGATATTTGAATCAAATAATTTTCATGATATGAAAGATAAAATACATTAATTTGTGTAATTTAATCCGTACTAATGAAACAATTGGTAAAAATGGCATGTGTCCCACATAAATAACAGTAAGACAAAAAACCCTTACCTTAAGTCTAAACATCCATCCTACACAATAATACCTCTAATATAGTAAATATTTGATTATTGTAAATCTATACATATTATATATATATATATTATAGTATATATTACATTATTATGTCATTATATTTCCCATTTAATATTAATTCCATGACAAAATCACATTTACAGTAATAAATGCTTCTTTTTATATATGTTCTGGTTTTCAATTATCATTCATTTTTCTTTGAGAATGAATCAAAACAATCCCTAATTTTATCCTATACATAAATATCATTAATATAAATTATATATGTATTTATCATGGTCTTTTAATTTTATTGATATAATATGAATTTCACTGTCTAATGAGTCATTTGGTCGTACGTATACATGAATATCCTTTTGATTTTCTCGATTTATGAAAAAGGTAGTTGAAAAATGTATCACCATTAAATAGTCATTATTATGTAATATATACCTCTAATATTCATTAAATTATCAATGTTATGTTCTAAGTAATGAGTAAGTGAAGAGTGAATCACAATACTTCATGAGGAGAGAGTGTGTTATAAAAATGAGATGCATTTTTTTATTACAATAAATGGAAAGTGAGATGTTATGTTAGATATTATAGTTCCATAGTTCTAATAGTTAATTTTATATAATCAATGTAATTTAATTCCATCATTATATACACCCTTTCGTGGAATTCATTGAAAAATAATTACATCATATATGGAGAAGGTTGTATTCCACACAAATGATCGAATGTTTCATTACCGAGTTTATGGATGATGAGAGATATCCAGGTCATAAAATTATAATAACAAAATCTATGTAGTCTTTTAATTCTTATTTAATTATATAATCATATTTTATGGTGATTTTATAGCGGTATTGATAGAAATAAAATTTAACATAACGGTTATGTACTTTACCATTCTTTTGGAGAACTACTTTTTGGATTTCCCATAAATCCTTGATTGAAGGGTATCTAAATAAAAATAAGTCATAAAAAATATGGTAATTAAATTAAGTAATATATTAGGGATCTTATATTAAAACCTGATGGGTTTTGGAATATTTTAGTGGAGAGTAGGGGGATATCTTTTATTGGTTGTGGTGACGATACATTTGGATGTTTTGAAATAAAAAATGTGTACCAACATTTTTAAAATGTACAAAGGAACAAAATTGGAGAAATATAAATTCTTTTATGTTATAAGTTCTAAATATTTCCATTCAATGTCATATATAAGATATAATAGGTAATTTTACTCCTATTCTTTCTTGAATTAATATGTTAGAAAACCCATTTTATATTTAACCATATTAATTAATTATTACTAATATTAATAATAATTGTGAAAAACTAAATAGTTAACATATTATATAATATTTTTTATTCTTATTTAAAATACAGAATCTATTTTTATATGTTTTATTAATTGAATTAAAAAATCAAATATGAAATTAAACCCACAAATGTGATGAAAATAAGATTTTTTAGAGAGAATTTTTTAATTAATATAAAATCTTTTTAGATCATTTTCTAAATTTATGTTTATTACAAAGAACATATTTGAATTGATAAATATATATTGAAAAAAATTACTTTTAAAATCACATTAAAAATAAAATAAATATTTTAACATAATTAATTGAAAATGATGTTTTAAAAAAAATCATTATTTTTATCAAAAATAGAAAAATTATTATTTGAATAATATTCTCTAATATTCAATCCAATAAAAAATTGATGTAAATATTTTTTTAAAAAAATTAATATTTTTTCCAATATATTTTCTAAAATTTGTAGAAATTAATTTTTTATTTTTCTCAGAAAATGAAATAAAACCATCCTTGAGAAAATGTTATGTTCAAAACATATACAGTTTACTAAAAATTAAGTAATTTTTTTCAGTATAAGTTTTATAATATATCAATATAAATAATTCATAACATGTGGTCATTACTATTCGTACATCAATGTTAAATATATATGTTTTGAGAGAAATTTTTAAAATAGAATATTACTTTTTTGTTGTTGTGCTTTAAAATAAGGTGTTTTGTGTAACAAACACAATCGATGAAATTATATTTATTTGAAAAAAAAGTATTTCATAAAAACATGTTGTCTTACACATTTCACGTATGATATTATTATGTTATAAACATGAATATTATTATCTTTTGGGGATTTAACCTAATATATTATGATAGTTTCAGTAATGAGTCATATCTATATTGGATATGATTATCAATTATTATATGTATTCAACAAATCTATGTGTTTTTCCAGTGTTATTACCTCATGTATCATATCCTATAACTCTTTTATTATTAATATCATATGAACATTCAATCATTTTTTAGGACTCAATATTACAATCTATGATATGTCGGTTATGGGTTTTAAATGTCTTTATCATGTTCTCATACCCATATTATCGTGTGAGGTGGATGTCTCCATTGTATACCATTGCTAAGAAATTGAGCTCACCCCTTTATTATGATTACTTTTCCCCGTGTTATAATGTATTTTATTAATCATTATATGAATAAGAAGATTTATAGTAAAAAAGATAAAGTTTTTTATATATCCATGATTCTAAAAGAAAAAGACCTATATGATTATGGTATAGATTTTTATGTTATTTAATTGTTATTAGTCAATTATTATGTTATATTTATGTATGAAAGGTGTGGTTCTCTGTAGATAAGATTAATTTAGGACTACAATGTAAATTAGACTTTCGTGAGGTTATCCATAGCCACTAAAATTAATATACAATAAAAAATCATGCAACATTTAATTGGAAGTGAATTTGAATTATTACTATGATAATCATTTTTGGGATTCACCTCTAAAGATAAATTTTATTGCTGCATACAGTAATTTTAAGGAGAAATTTCATTAAAAAAAATATTTATAGAAATTTTAATATTTGTTCCACAAAAAAAATTATTTCTTATTGGTGAATGGATATATGTAATTGAATTGAAATGATGAGTGGTATATTTCTAATCAAAAATTTATCTTAGAAACCGCAATGTCGACGACAATATAAAAATATTATTATGATCTATTATCCCAAGTAAAAATGATGATAATTTATTTGATAAATGTGGGGAAATATCAAATTTCTAGAATAATCCTACAAAAATTTAGAAGTCATGATCATTTTTTGAGGCATAATTACCTAATATAATGTTTAAAATAGTTGAATAAAATCATGACTTTGTTGGTAGAATAAACAATTAATTATTACACTCTTTTAACAACTCATAAAATTTTTCAACAACCAGCTGATAATGCATAATATTTAATTCCGCCCGATGTTTGAACATCAAATTTTAGTGAAACAAAATTGGTATTAATTCAACCATTCTGTACAGATATGGATGATGAAGAAGAGATATGTAATTCATTAAAAAATGATGTAGAAAATTTCCAAAAAAATTGTGTTGTTGAAAGGGATGATAAATGTTGATTCTATGTGTGACATTTCTTCCAAAGAATCTTATGTTAATATTTAGTATATTGAAATGATATATATAAAAATAATTAATCGTATCAAATAAATATTCATTATATGTCTTTATGATACTCTCCCCAACCCTAATGGTTTAAGGGCATCAGAAACATGGAAACATATTAAACTAGGATATAAATTAAATTTAATATCTCCCAGTATGTTTTTTACAACTATCACCCATGAAAAACAATATCAACCATATAATCCCTTTTCATATCATACGAATAAAGGAAAAAAATAAAATTTTAGATTATATACTATGCATGGGTTAATATGTCTGATATCGATTAAAAATCATTAATAAGTATAACATGAGAATAGGGTTTAGGGAACATTTGTTTTAGAATATACTATCTTAAAAACCCGAAATATATAATAATAATGATTCATTGGGTAATTTTTTGATTCCCATTACTCATGTATCATAATATAACAAGAACATATAATACATGGAATCATATCATAGGAATCTAATCATTTCATATAAGAGTCGTATTTTTGGAACAATTATAATCATAATAATTTTATCTCAATTTTACACACTATGAATTTAAGAACATGATAGGATTCATCTAACCAATAGTATACAAACAATGGGATAGGAATAAAATCCATTATAAACAATTTTTTGATTGGGATAACATCTCATGAACCGAAATTTTTGATTTCAGATAAAATATTTTTACGCACTATTTATGAATTTGATCACCTCCCATGTACCCCCTATTTTTTATTAGGATAGCCTCTCATGTACACAATTTTTTATGTTTGTATAACCATGTGTATACAGTATTTTTAAGCTTGGGATAACCTCACATATACCACTTCATATCATAAACCATAAATCCAGGCCCAATATATTGGAGGTGATATAACAGACCCACCATTCATAAAATCATAATCCATTCATATGTATTCCATAATATCATGAAAAATTTTCGGATTCTATCTTAACATCATCCTTGGAAATGAAAAATTTGTATCATTAAGACCATAAATAATATAAGTATTGAATAATATTGGTATCATTGAATAATATCTATAGGTAATCCTAAGCTACTTAAATAGATATTATCATGGATGAAAAATTCATTTAACGTATCAAAAAAAATTTCTTCCTAATAAATAATCATTTCAATTTGAGATCAATTAATTTAAAAATATAATTTAAAAAAATATTAAGGGAAAATTATAATTCAAAAAATTTAATGGAAACATAAAACTATTTCATTATATAATTGAGTGGTGATGACGACGATAAATTTTATTCATTCCATGTATATTAAAATGTTGAATCCTTGAAATTTTTTTTGTAAAAAGTTACAAGTACCTCATTCAAAAAAACATTAGTTAGAACCCTTTGAAATATTTTTTTTATTTTATAATTTTATAATTTTTTTTAATAAATCAAATATTAAGGATAAAAAATTCATGTAAATATTATAGTGAAAATATAAAGATGGATAAAAATAATTTCCCACCAAATAGTCAAAATGATTATTTTACGTGAAATATTTATTTCAATCTCTTTAGTGAACAACGAGAGGAAAATGAATGTAAAAAATTTTAATATATATAAATAAATAAAGGAAAATAAATGAAATATTATTTTTAAGAAATGTAATATATAATTTTATCATAAAAACATTAAGTATTAAAAATTCTAACAAAATGAGATTGTAACAAAAAAAACGTTATCAACATTGGTGAATTGTTAATAATAACCCCCATAAATGAAATAACATGAAATGAAACATTAAATTTAATTAATATAAATAGATTATTGGTTTATAATATAAAATTGATAGTATATTCAACTCATAAATAATAATTTTTTTAAAAAATAAAACATGTCCACACAAAAAAATTGATGTAGAACCTTTTCAGCTACATTAATAATTAAATGAAATCAATATTAATGTGAAAATAGTATATGGATTTAAAAATATATATGATATCACTAAATGAATATTAAAATTCATGTGCTGTATGTAAAATTATGTACAATGGATATTATTTTTTAATGTTGAAAATGTCTCATAGAAACAAATGTGAGGATAGAAACCCTATCCTTAAGTCATACATGATTCGTAAGTTCTCTAACCTCCTCCTCTGCGAGAAATCACATTTTGAACTCATCTAAATGACACATAGGGATGTAATATTGACGAGAATAGAACTATAAGAACTAGGATAAATATTTTTAGTAGAGGTATTGGATAGGTATGATCAAGTTATGTAGCTTGAGGTGGTGTCTAGAATTGTTGAGGGTGGTGTCCATTTATAGTGATGGAAATGACACACCTCAAATTAAATAACTATATAAATATAATGAACTCTTTTTCATGAGAAAGTGGAACCAAGTGGAAGAAATTTTGAAAATGTTACTATTTAATGATGTAAACCCTTCAACAAGATAAATAATTTTATTTATTTTTGTTTTTAGTATAAACCTTTTATTTGGGTTTATCCGTATAGTTATCAAATTTTATACCTAAACATCACAAAACAATTTTCATTCATAAAATTCAATAAATTAATATCTCCAGAAATAAAATAGTCAAAATGTAAAATTGATTAAAATTAAGATCATACCTCATCTCACTTGTCATATTTCTTTTATTTTTCTATATTTTTATAATATTTAATAAAAAATAATTATATATTAAATATCATTAATGTAAATTACAAACAATTCATATATTGAAATATTAGAAACACCAAGAATATAATGGGATTAAAATATAATAACATCAAATAAAATTTATATATAACAAATAAATTAAGGTTATTCTATAATTCAACAAAAAATAAATAACTTTTCATGTCATAAAAAGTATTTTAGTTTATTTGTCTAATACATACATGAGTATTGTGTTAGTGTTGTGTTGAAATTTAAGGTAATGATATCATACCCAAAAATAAACAATAAAATAATATAAAGGACATTCAAAACATTAATGGAACCAATATTCCATATTTTAAAATATATGAATTAATTTTTTCTAGTTTAAACAACTAAATTAAAAACACAATTGTTTATGAATGAATTTTTATCATTTTTATCCCTTTTTCCCTTTACTAACGTGTTATTTATTACAATGGTTTCTATTCATAGTGAATATAAATAAAAGGAATTATTTACCATATTTTAACCAAATAATTCAAAATATGGAATCCATTTTAAAATATATTATATAAATAATCCTTGTAAATCATTTTCAATAAAAATTACTATAAATAAATTATTATGTGTTTTTCAAAAAATTAGTTTTTTAAATAAAAATAAACTTCTAACTAAATAAATATAATGTAGATTATTATAATATTATGTAGTCTATTATTAGTAAAATGAATATTATTTTACTATAATTAAGATCTAATATTGATCGTATCATTTATGTAATATGATTTAAAAAAAATAAATAACATTTTTACAAATAATGATATTTCTGACTATTCACTAAAAACATAATATATTATGAAAAATTAAAACAAAACACTCGTAAATAAAATACAAACTATTGCTTTAGAATTGTATTAATTTATATTAAATATAATTTAAAAAATTGGTTGAAATAAATTGCATCTTCCAAAAAAAATAAATTCAAAAACACTTTTTCAGAAAACATATTTTTATAACAAAAATTGACTTTATTGGAATTGATTTATTATTTTTTATGAATTAATCAATAAATTTTCATTACATATAACCATTATAGTTATATTTTATAATTATTCTAATGATATTCAAACCTCTAATTTAATAGCTACCACATAATAATAATATTTAAATAATAATAATTCAATTTTATATCATACTCTATTTAAAAACATTTTTTTCATATACAACATGTCATTAAATACATTAGTATTATCTAAAAGGAATATATATATATATATAATCATGGGGTGTTAAATTATTTGTAAATATAAATAAATTTTTCACATTAATTTTATCATGATCACATAATCTTCATTATTTCAAAATAGATTAGTTGAAAACCCACATTATAAAAAGGGATAATAAAATATTTTTTGAAAAACGATAGTAAGCAACATAATTTTTAAATTAAATAATAGAAAATAGGGAACACATATAATGATAAAAATATAGGTAATTTATAATATATCAACTTTGGTAAAAATTAATATATGTTCACTAATAGTTAGTTGTGGATGACATGTTTATGGGAATGATAATGACAAAAAAACCATTAATCAAGGTGGGGTGAGAACATCATAAAATTATAAAATTTTAAGTTAAAAATATAATATTATTCTTTAAAATAATTTTTCCAATGTTGAGTAATTTTTTTAATTTCATGATAGAAAAAAATATACTTACATGATTCGATTCCATTTCTTTATCAAAATTTCATCCATTGGTTATTCTTTATCAACATCCACATCATCTCTTACTCCACTTCACAATATCATGGTATTTAAAGTTTCGTTTTGTGTCATTTGATTTTTCATGAGTAAAATCAAGGTGTATCAATTTTCATTTCAAAAAACTATTTATTCAATTTAAAACTCCATAGGATTATCCAATGGAAACCATGAATACCAATTTCTTTAATGCATAATAATATCTCAATAAGAATATTTGAATTTATTAAAGAATTTACAATTGGTATTTCAATCCATGTTTGATGTCATTGTCATACTAATCGTGCACTATTGATGATCGATTTAATACCTATTCATCCCCAATGATAGTTGATATAACAGTTTTTATTTGTCCTATAGTCGAATCCACATGATAGTATCATTACAGAGACTTATTTTCTATAAGTACCAAAATATTTTCTTTACCATAACATTTTATTTTCATCAATATATTAGTTTATAATATGGGTTTTAGGTATTTTTTCCAAACAATGTATAAAAAAATAACTAGTCATTCATTATATAAAAACTATTCAGAAAAAATCCTTACATATGAAAATATTAAATATATTAGATTAATATTGATTATATATCATTATGATCCACATTGACACTATAATGGATTAGTGTATTTGGAAGAATCAATACACAAAAATATGTTATATAAATTATTTACCTCATTTTTCACTATATTCACCCAAACTAGATCCCTTATTATACATATCATAGTTAATATAATTAATCATATCTATGTAAATGGAAACATGAACATGGGTGAGTTCCGGTACATAGAAATGGTGAAAATGGGATAGACTTGGAATTCATCATTTAAAATCATAACATGATAATAATATAATGAGATCCTAATAATATAAATATAAAATAATACAAAAAACCCTATGGTTAGTAATCATGAGTGATGGAGTAAATAATACGAGTTAATAATACATGAAACATATTAGAATAAAAATTCATATAACACAATTGTGTATCTTATGAAAATTATATTTTCATACTGGACTTTTATAAAGAGTTTCATTATCATAATAACAAAAATGTAATTCTATGCCAAAACACATTGACATTCATATTATGTTATGCTTGGGATAACTACATGTGTACCTTCTTCGAGCATCTGATAACCTCCCAAACATCTATTAGGGGGTACTCTACCTATGTAACCACATTTTTGGATATGTATAACTTACCATTATCCCAATTTTTGGGATTCACATAAAATTAAGTGTATTATATATTTAAAATATTGATAACTTCCCATGTACTAGTTCTTTTAATCTTGGGATAATCACCCATGTACCATGTTATCAATGATGGGATAACCTCCAATGTAACCATAAATATCGTAAAATATTAATCCAAACCCAATAAATAATTTGGGAAATAATGGACTCATTGATAACATAATCATAATATATTAATATTTTTTTCAACAAGATCATGAACATATTTATTATTCAATCATTGTATAATTCATAAAATATAAGTTCTTTTTCATTTATATTTCATTATCATAACCATAAAAGATCTCAGGATAGAATAATTTGGAAATACATGTAGCATATACCAGATGAAACATAAGTAACAACAATGTATACTAATATAGACGAAAAAATATTTCATATATTAGTGGAATTTTTCATGTGGAAAATACCATTTTCATTTTGGAATCCCATATTTGAAATCTAGACGAATAAAAAATATAATGGAAAAAATATTATTGAAAAAAACAAAGAAAATATAAAATGATGCTTCAAAACACATAGTGGTTATGATTTAGAGATATTTTGTTAATTTTTTTATGTTAACATAACGATTCATTTCACATATTGAGTTAAAAGTAAAAGTACATGATTTGAAGAATGAAAAGAAGATTAATTTTAATAAATTTTTTGGAAATTAAAACATCATTAAATGTGATTTTAAATAATCTCAAGATAATATTTAAAAAAAATTAATACTTTTTAATAAAAATATAGAAATGGAAGGAAAATATTTTATACTCAATTGAAAAAAATTCAATTATCCTAGTAATTATTATTCTAGGCTCCTCAGTATATAAAAACAAAAAAAAAATGAATGGAGAAAATTTAATATCCCTAAATTAATAGAGATTATGAAAAGTAACAACCACTTATAGGGATATATAATATTACTTCATGATTAAATATTTAATCACAATAAATCTACGTAAAATTTATATTTTGATGTAAACAGCTGAACACTTTTTCATTATTTTTATCATAACCACCCTGGAGAAAATAAAATGAAATGAAAATTCAAATACCATTAAAGAATATATATCTCTGATATATCATACCCAAGGTGATGTACATTTATCTCATAATAATAAATTGATATATAACATCAAACATGTATCCATTATACAATATTGAGACAAGGTACCCATAAAGGTTTTGTAATATCTGTATTAAAACAAAATTAAAGTGATTTCCAAATATTTATTCCTAAATTAGAATAATTTTCATGAAAATTATTATTTAATAAATTAAATGGTAATAAATACACTAAATAAATGAAATATTGGTGAATCTGGAGTTTTTATTATAGAAATTAATGTGATATAATAAACCATTATCTAATGAGAAACTTGATTTGTAAAAATTATAACATCCACCCCTTTGAGAATTATCATTTAAATATATATTTAAGGTCACTAGTGAAGGTATTTTGAGGAGAAAAAAACAATTTTATCCTTGATTTGGATTTTTAGAATAAGTTTGTAAAGGTTTTATTTTTGATCTTTTTGAACGACGGTGGTATGAAGTATTGGGGAGTAGTTGGGACTGTATTTAGTAAAGGAAATAACACAAATGGAATTTCATAATAATTTTAAATATAATAAATTAATGTTCATATGGAAGTGGAAAATAAATACCAAAATTTAAAGGGGAAAATTTTTTGTTTGGAGTACCATTAAAAAATAAAATTAGTTCTAATTTACATTTCATTTTAAACACTCTTGTTTGGCTCAATCCCTTCATTAATAAATTATAACCATAATAGTGGTTCTGAAGTTTTCATTCATAAACTGTTATAAATAGACATAAAAAGTAAATTTTTTTCATAAATTGAAATATGATGAAATTTTATACAATATCCAAGCTATGTTATTAAATTTTATATCTTTTAATATAATCAAGTCATTTAATAAATATTTATTTAACATATAATTCCATTAAATCATTTTTAAGAACTATTCATATAGTTCGACTACAAATGACTCGTGACTAGAATGGAATAAAAATAATAATCATCGACAAGAAAATACATATTATTATTAACCATGAAATTCATGTTTCATAATAATTCATCAAATAAATATAACATTTTATTTTTAAAATAACAATTATATTATTATTTTTCCACATTTTTCAATTACTATATTAGTGTTCTACAAGAATTTACGGTAATTATAACCACCATAAAATTTTAAAAAAAGTAACATCAAAAAAATATAATATTTTATTCATAATAATATTTTATATTCATTTAGGTAATCTTATTAAATTTCTGGGAATATATATTATGATTTGGATGGAAGAGAGTCACATTTTAGAATTGTACATTATTTTATCTAATATAAATCTATATGTCAATGTAAAATGGAATAATTATGCCATTTTTATAATATATGAATGGTGTGGTTATATTACACTCATATAATGAAATTTAGTCAACTGTATGGATGATTTTAACCCATAATATATATTTTTACCTATTTTATCCCAGTTTATCATTTACCTAGTGGATAAATCATACCATTATATCTATTGGTGTTTACTAAAAAAGAAAGGAAAATGTATTCAAAATTTTAACCTAATGGTTCTAAAGATATAATCTATTATTAAGGATTTAATTTTTAAAAGTTGTAATAATAAATTTTAATACAAATTTGTAAAACATAACGAAAATTTGTTTTCAAATAATATTTGTTATTAATCATCAAAATTAAAATATAGGTAAATACAATATAATGGTTATATTAATCACTGTAAGATAATAATTGTAATAATATATTGCAGTTAATTAAGACTCGTTGATTCATATAATGCCAGATATCGGTGAAACTAAATTTATTTAAAAAATCAAAAAATATAATGTTTTATAAATATACCCCAATAAAATTAAATATTCTGTTGAAATTTATTCACAATGATATAAAAAATGAGGATACTACAACCTCGAAATTTCCTGAGGTTCCCTCAAATCTTCCTCAAATTGGTGGTTTCACCCCAAAACATTGAACAAGTGAGTGGTTTAGTTTTACAGAACATTCTATCTAAAATCTAGAATATCCATAGGTTGTTCCTGATTGGAATGATCATGATCCAGTGTATAAACATTGAGTCTGCCATATGTAAAAAATCAGTTATGTAAATCTTCATGAGAGACACAGGAACCACATTGTTGATGTGATAGATGATATGTGGATGAACCAAATGAAGTGTAACCATAAATAATTGATCATGAAACCAAAACGGCCCATAAACATTGATAATAGATTCCCTTTATTCTCAAATCGCCTAATATTATTCTATAGATATGTTCACAAAAAAAATCTCAAAAATAACAAATTCCAAATCTTATTGGTGATTATCAGCATCAAAATTATGTCAAATTTTTGAATCCCTTAACTGATGTTGAATTTGATTAACATTCTAGTAAACATACATAGGTATGTGAGTTCCCAATACATTTTATTCTGCAACCTCATTTAAGTACATTTGATTTATTCACTTCTTTCAATTATAGAGTTCATGAGGTTTCTTAATTTTTGATTAAATGTAATTTTTGTACGATGACTAAAATAGAGAAAGGTGTTGACACCAACCATATTTGAAAAAATAAAATGATATAAATATATCCTATATATTTAAACCCATTTTTTACTTGGATATTACTCTATATTTATAATATACAATTGACTGTTAAAATCTGGGTTCAAAATGTCTAGTGAATTGGGATAATTAGGCTTATACATATATTGTACATAATAATGGATAGAAATTTATTTAGCTTTTTTATTTATCCTTATAAATTCTAAACATATCATTTGTAGTTATAGTCATTGGAGGATATACATATAAGAGAATGGTGAGCTACACCCCCAGTATGTGTATGAATAAGAGACAATGATCAATAATACATGGTCGAGAATAATAAAAATAGTTGAATATAATACTAAAATCATCATAAAAATTAATAGGGAAACATTTAATATTGGAATGGAATGTATATATTCATAAAAACAAAACAAAATTTTATAGTGGTAAAATACCACACCTGTTTGTGAACAAATAAAGTAGCGTGATCATGCATAACATATGGGAAAAATCAAATCGTCATCACTGTGAACAAATATATATTCATTTTCAAGCATAATAGAAAAAATATTACAATATACATCACAATACCAGTATAATTGGAGGGAAATATAAATATTGTCTCGGTCAAGCTTTCATAATATTAACAGAATCTTGTATGCCATGTTGAATGTATTGAAATCAGACCACTTAAATTAAAAATGGAATGTAATGGGATTCCTAATGATTTCATATTACATACATTATTGGATAAAATGTGGGGTTACAAAATTAATATGGGAAAAATTGGTATAAAATTTCTTGTTATTTACAAATGATGAATCAACCTAAGAGGAGTCAAATACAAGATTTTTTGAAGAAAACACATTTTTTTTAAAACCGTTCTACATGGATTAAAAACAGAAGAATCGTGTATATCCATGAAAATAAAATTGAATAATTAGAAATTATATTTAAGTAAAATTAGAGAAATATCATAGAAAAGGCATCATGAAAGAGGAATAACCCAATGAAAATGAGTTGGGTTCCAGAATCCTCTTACCTTAAATTCTGATTTATATTGTCACTTTTACGCGTTCTAATTAATAAAAAAAGATTCATTAAAAAATTTCAAATTAAAAATAACTATGTTATTTTATTTCACTATTTATTTTGAATAATAAGGGGATTATATTTATCAATTTACAATGATTAGGTTATGGAATTTTTATATCATGTTTTCCTAAAAAACTCTACTATGGCTTCAATTTCTCTATTTTTTTCAATGAAATTTATTAAAAATATAAACAAATATAATATATATATATATATATATTTGTTTATAAATTTATATATATTAAATAATTTTTTATAACCATCCATAATGTAGTTAAAAATGAATAGAGTTGGAAAAATCCTCATTGGTGGTAAACCGGTCATTATTGGGAAGGTTGTACAAATAAAGAGAAAGAGATAACTAAATAGAAATGATTCGAAATATTATTTTCATATTAGGTTACTATAATTTATATAATTAAAAAAAATTAATAATTAATATTAAAATACTTTTTTCTATAGGCATATTGAAAGATATGAAGAGAAGAGGAAAACACCAAGAAGAGTTGATGAAAACATTCCCTCTTCTTAGTGTCACTTCACTTAAAAGGCACTAAAATCCATTGATTATTGTATTTTTGTTACTCTAGAATATCCCAATGGAATCTATGATGATTAAGAGAGATAATTGAATCATTTTTTTATAATTGTAAATATTTTGAGCAGTGGGTTTCCAATTGGTGTAAGGGTTTTTTAATACTTGAGGAGATGTGTATTTTTATAATGAAATATTTAATAAAAAATGTTTTTATGTTAAATGATGAAATAGTGAATTTATTACAATATAAATCATATATAAATGTAAAATAATGTTCTTTTGACATTAAAATCATTTAAACTCTAAATTATTTGACTATTGAAAAGGAATGGCGAAAAAATTGTTATTTTAGGCGAACATTTTCACATTAACCTTTGGAAAATGATTTCTAGGTTTGGAAATTGAATTTTTTTTATTTGAATAAGTAATTTATAAATTTAATTTAATTTTTTGCAAACAAAATATTTCATAAATTTTTATTTCATTATTACCTCATTAATGAATTAATTTAAGATTAAATAGCTATGATAATAACTGAATTAATACTATTCATATGAAAAATGTACTATTTTTTAAAATTACGAAAATAGAACCCTTGGAAATTTTTGAAATGATAATTTAAATAATGATATTAACATATTCAAAATAAATTTCAAAAAATGTAATTTTATTTAAAATTATAGTTTTTATGAGATCATTTAGTATACTATTTCTAAAAAACATGCTTATTCTTTTTGCAGAGTTTTTTAATCATGATTAATTTTTTTAGCATTATAGAAATAATATTTACATAAAAATACTCATGATAAATAATATTTAACATAATTTTTATTATTTTTAGTTCAAATTACTTTTCCAATGGGTTGGTTAATATTCCCAATAGTTATTATACTATTCCTGATTATTAGGTTACTATCCCAACAGTCTCTTTACTATCCCAAAAATCACAATTCATCATATAAAAACTAATTCAATACATCATAAATTATTCACAATAATTCCACTTATGGTACAATATTTCCATTTTTTATAATGATGAATGGTTTACTTTTATTTTTTCATGTAACAAGTTGGGATGTCAGTCGACCATACGCCCGACCTTGTACGTGGCAAGGGTTAAAGGGTGTTCCTAATCCACACGATCAAACATCAAGTTCCTGGGGAATAAAAATAACAACATGTAAATGATATCACATGATCACATAAACATAAAAACCATCAATATTTATAAATAATCTATAACTTTACATCAACAAACAAATTTTTCATAACAACATTTCTTATTTAATGCTTAGAACATAGAAAAAAATCCCAAAAATACTACAAAAAGGGCACTAAAACTCCATCCAAATCCTACATGTAAAGTGATGAGAAACATACCTAAGACCCTGTCACCAATATCCATAAAATATGTCTATTAGAAACTCCAACATTTGTCATCAAACCCCATTCATTTTCATATGTATATAGAATAAGTCTAAATTCACCTAATAGTGTATGTTCAATGTGATACAAATCCTAGTAGAATGAAACCCAATTAAAATAATCCCATTCCATAACATTTAAAGACAACAAAACCGAAAAATTTATGTGAATTATTTTAAAAAATTTCCAAGTACAGATTTTATGGGAAAACATTCTCAAAAGGAATGCTTTCATGGAAAACATCTTCATAAAAACATTCTATAAAAAATAATTTATAACGACACACACAAAGTCCACCGTATACCTAAATATTGCACCAATTCATATAATAATCATGTAATGGTATAGAACCTTCGGAAAATCTTTATGGTTAATCATGATCGAGTGGGGCACTTGAACCTCCTACCTCACTGTAGGGTGGTGTAGAAACCATTATCATAGTTTTCTCATGAGTGAGGCTCTAATAGGGGAAACCCGATTCGTAATAACCCAGGGCACTCTAGGACAATACATTGTAAAAAACAGTGTTTGGGGTGTTCTAGGACTATTTTTGACTCATCTCTAGAGTTTTCCAAAAAAAATCTAGATTTTCTATTAGCGAGTCATTTTGGTACTATCATTGTTGGTGAGTCGTTTTTTACTCTCAGTGTCAGCAAGTCATTTTTGTATAATCAATGTCAAAGATTAATTTTTGTACTGTTGGTGATGGTAATTCATTTCTTTATTATTAGTGTCTTCTTTTCATTTTTTACTATTGGCATTGGCGTCGGTGTCAGTGTCGGTGTCAGCATTGGAATTAGTGTCAGTGTCGGCGTTAGTATCAACATCATTGTCAGCAAAAACATCATCGACATCATTGGTGTTGGGTTTGGATCCAACATCAGAGTCGGAGTTATCATCAACATCTTCATCATTGTCAATGTCTGCATTAGTGTCGGCATCAACATCAACATCATTATTGGTGTCATTTCTAGTTTTCATGGGGTTTTTTCCAATTTCATCCCTCCTTCATGTTTTTCATCATTAAATGTGATCTTCTCAATTGTTATGCCTTTTAATTCACTTTCCACCATCTGTGAGGTGAGTAATTAAATTCCTAATGTCTATAATATCCTAAAAACCATATCGCTGCCTAGCTACAAGGTCGAACTACATTATTATTTTCATGCACATTGAATTTCTCACCCTAGTTAATAGGACCTCGCTATTTCTTAAGATGACATATCCTAATTCCATAAACTCTTTCATTCTTTATTGGTGCTCTTGGGGTCCTTATTCATCAATTATTGGTGCGACTATGCTGTTGTTCCCTCCCTGTTCGGTTTTCTTGGAGTCCCTTACTACTCACATGACCCCCTTTTTCTTAGGCCAAGGAGGAACGTTGACCGTCTGCTATTACAAATAGGGATTTTTCTATGTATCTCTTTAAATGTGTATCATATAGGGTGTGTTTATTAATTATTCTTAGTATAGAACAACTGAATTATTTCATTAACAAGATTAATAAATGAGGGGGGAATGATGATTAAAAAGATAACAACTCTTTCTATGGTAATGTGAAGGAAAATAAAGAGGGATGAATGTTGAGAACGGTTTTATTTTATTATACTTGTATTTGTGTTATAAATTGTTATGGAAGTATCGCCTTCTAAAAATCATGTTCATTGGTGTCCATTTATTGCACACTAGTGATTTTATTGTTCTTGGTGTCGATACCCTCTAAATAATCGCAAATATCAATCCATTTAATCTTGTACTCTTGGTTAAATAAATTTATTCTTCAGGATAAATCATGTTTTTGTGATCACCCCTATTATTTAAAGTGGAATTAAAGAAACCCTCTAGACAAATCTGGATATGCTGGGTTTAATGGTTTGTTTGGGTTTTTTACATCATGGGGGTTCTGTGATGTTATAATTGGTAACCTAACTATGGGTACGAGGGTGGATAGAGGGAATGACATTGTGTTTGAGGTATGTCATGTTTGGGCAGTGGGTCTACAATTTAGTGGTTTTTTTATGGGCTTTGTGTATGGGGTGGTACATGAGGTGTGATGGAATATCATGTTGATGGATTCATAGATTTTTTAATGGATGATCTTATAAGATGTGGTACTTCCTTTGTTGGTGTTGGGGCCATCGAGAAATGTTGGGCAGTGGAAATACAATGCGATTATGTGTTATTTCTGTTGTGGGTTTATAGCTTGACGTAATTTTTGGGTTTTAAATTGTTCTGGATAGTGGTTTCTAGAGTATTTCTATAATTAATTACAGTGGACTCCCTCAAAAAAAATGACATGTTTTCAAATGAAAAAGGTGTTGGTTTTATGCTCTACTTGTGGTTTTTGGGTGGTTGTTCATATAGTGGTAGCAACAAAGGTGGTTCTGTGTGGGATGGTTTTTAGTTCAAAACCCACAGGATGGTCTGAGTGCATTTTTACCTATAAGTATAAATTTAATTTCCATGTTTATTTCAGTATGCTCCTTGACCTTTTTGATCACTATTTTTCTAACACCCCCATTTAATAGGGTGGGTGTCTTTCCCAACATTTTTTATTGCGGGTGGATGGTTGGTTATTGACTTTCTTCCTCGCACCCCTTTCAGGTTCTTACCGCTCACCTGTATCCTAGAAGGCTATAATGGTTTGAGCTTCCCTGTATCAAAAGATCATTCAGGTAGGTTGTGTTGTGGATAAGGGCCCTAGGTGTTTGTGGTCTAGGATTATTTTGATGTTTTCATTGAGATGGGTCACATGTTTTTTCGGGCGACATGTGAGGTTTTTTTGACCCAGGTGTCTACAGGGGGGATATGTGTGGATTGTTTCCCTGTTTTGTGCAAGAAATTTTATTGGGGGACTGCATTTGAGGAAGGAAAGTAACATCAGACATTAGTATTTAAGAATTTGTAGTTAACCGGTGGGAAAAGTTATGTGGTGTACCCAAATCATCGATGTGCCTATATTACTACATTAAATGAATTTCGTTATTTGATGATAATTCCTTAGTGAGGTTGTGCTGGTTAGTATTTTTTATTGTTAGGTGTGGTTGGGTTAAGTAGTTTTCATACAGGATTTATTAGGCTTCTCATACTTCTTCACGAGTGACTTTTGTCTCCCTAATGAATATACTTATATGATCAACCTATTTTATAAAACTATTTTCAGGTTTCTAGGACTTTGAGGACCATGTTAGACATTACTTGCTCAGGCATCAGGATAGTTTTTATGGTGCTTCTTTGACTGGTTCTTTTGAAATTTTATTTTTTTTCTATGTTCATACTTTTATCATAGTTTACATTTAAATATTGCGTAGGATGGATTTTGGTTTTCCTTATATAAAATTTTGGTGTTGTTTAGTATTTTCTTACCTTCTTGTTTCCCAATCATGTTTTAATTAAAAAGGGTAATGTCATCGGTTTTGTGAGATTATATACCCTTTGTTCTAGTCTCCACTCTGAGGAATATTGAAGGCGGTACTCAAAGTTCATTATCCCTCTATCATATGAAATAATGAAGGGTTTGGGAATTTATTTTCCCTTCCTTCATCTTAATGAAGGCAGTTTATGATAGAATGGTATCAGTGGTTGGTTGGTAGTTGAGAGATAGGATGGAGTTCAAAGTTAGCCACCGTGAGGATTTCATTTGATGATAGGGAAATAGTGTTACGAGATCTTGGTGCATGAGAAAGGTCAGGTAAGACCATTAAGGAAATAGGATTACAGGGCCCCCCGTGATCAGATGCAAGGACTATGTGCCTACTGAATGACCATGTGAGGCTACACTGATCACAGGGTAGTGACCCTATGAAAGTTACATTCATTGTAATGACTTCTGTTCTACCGCTTCATGTTGTTTTTTTCAAGAAATTAATATAAATAAAGAGTTCAAATATAATTTTATGTGATATTCCATACTACCCATGATTGGGAGTTCCTTGTTTATTTTTCAGCTATGGATCCTGGATGTCATACACATGTGGCTCGTGTAGCCGAGGCCCAGCAGGATAACATTGTTGATTTATAGAGGGTTTATAAAAAAGTGGATGATGAATAGTGGGAGAAGACCCATTGTGAATTCCAACAGCAGACCTTATGGAAATATGAATTTATCATTTCAGACCTAGAGGAGAATGGTTGAATTGTTGAATTGGCGATCACCTTGTCATTGATCTATGCATTGAGGGCATACTAGGTTCACCTAGAAGTCATCCTTATGAGGGTAGTGGTGTGTCAGTGGTGGATGTTCTACCTTGAGGATAGAAAGGGGGCATATGTTTCAAGGAAGACCTATGTTTTTATCTGAACCACTTTCTAGATGAGGAGACTCAATCAAGATGTGTGTATGAGGCCCTTCGACCATATCTTCAGTTTTAAGTTACCCCTTCACTTAGCCGACATACATAGAGGTTTAGAATAATGACGAGGTAGTTGAAATGATGCACTCATAGGGAGTTGTACCCCATGTGGGGAGCCATCCATGTTCACCAAAGGGGATTTTAGTCAGCAACAAACCTCTTGTGTCTGGGCCTTCAAGGTTTTGTCCAATGGGGAGTAGGCCTCAGCAGCTCCAGTTCTGGTCTCCTAATCCTCACCCTTTACCCATGGTCCCAAAAACTGAGGTGAATACTATGTGTGGGATCTGTAAATATTTAGAGGAAATGGCCAGTTTGACCTCATTATGGTGGTGGTGGGAAGGTTCAATACCCATATCAGCTATAGTTGTAGGTTTAACCCTTTCAGGAGGGAAAAAGTATCTCATTCAACTAAGGGAAGACGATGTAGGTGGTGGACAATAATATGGAGATATTTAGGGACCTCAATGAGGGTATGTTTGTGTACGTGACTAATAGCGAAGGGGTTGATGAGATGGGCATGGGTAGTTGCATGTTGTACAGTAAGTAGTTTTAGTGGGGGCGGAAGTCATTCAAGGTGTGACCATCTTGTTCAACACTCTTTCATATGAACTGCATGATACATAATAATTCTACTCTATTGTTTCACCCTTGATATCCCATGATCTAGTTTCATTTTTAGAGATAATTTCCCTTATATTGCTATTTATCACTCCAGTTGTAGGTATGACCAGTTTGTTATATGTCTTTTGGGGATGTTTACTTATTTTGGGTCACATCATTCCAGTGAAGATCTTCCTATAAAAAAGATGAAACCATACGATGTAATTGTTGGAATCGATTGGGTTTTATCTATCCATGTTGTTATTGACTACTTCTAGAGGGGGGTCGTGTACTCAGAGGTGGATAGCATGTAGCTCATGTTGGGGATTAAATTTTTTAGGTGGTAGGTCAGCATGTGGAGCCCCTCCATTCAATGGTGGTCGAGATGTAACTATAATCAGCTAGTATTGAGATGGTGGTGGTTCTAGGGGTTTTAGGGGAATTCCTGGATGTTTCCATAAAGAAAGTATGCCTCTAACGCCTCAACGTGATGTCAACTTTGGGAAAGACTTATAGCATGGTGCCTATCAAATTTTAATGTATACCTAGGTGATGATACCTTATAACTTGTGGGGTCCTCTGATTTAGAATCATGATCTATGGAAAAATGGATTTATTTGGCCTAATGTGTCTACATGGGGTGTTCTATTCTTATTCATAAAGAAGTTTGATCGTGGTCTAATGCTGGGAAAAGAAAATCGAACACTCATTTAGTAGTTGGTTTAGAACTTTTACCCTACCCTGAGTATAGAGGATCCTTTCGAACAATTGAGGGGAGTAGGTAGGGTCTCTAAGATTTATTTATGTTCTTGATATCACCATATGAGGGTGAAGGATGGTGACATCCCGAATATTTTTTTAGGTGTAGGTATGGGATCATTGAGTTCGTGGTCATGTTATGCATTTTCACAAATGCACAATCCATGTTTATGGGGATCATGAACACTTTTTTACATGAGTTCCTAGATAGGTTCTTCATCTTGTTCATCGACGACATCCTGATATTCTCAATGTCAGAGGAGGAGGACATCGAGCATTTGAGGACTGTCTTATAAGTCCTCCGACTCCACCATCTCTCTAGGATATTGTCCTAGTGAATGTGTTGTACATTAGAGGTACACATCCCTATAAATTTTCTATTTTATAAAGGGATAGAAATGGACCCATTAATGGTCGAAATGGTTCTTTATTGGGAAGAACCCAAGAATGTGGTGGAGGTTCATAGCTTCTTGGGTATGTCAGGCTATTATAGAAGGTTTTTACTGGTCTTTTCATCAGTTTTTGATCCATTGATATGCTTGACCAGTAAATAATAGGTCATTCGGTGGAGCGAGTAGTGTAAGGTAGCTGTCATCTTTCTAAAGGGGAGGTGGGTCACTGCTCCACTACTCATGTTTCTGCTGAAAGGTGTGGTGTTCGAGGTGATTGGTCATGCCACTAACATAGGGATGTAGTGTTTTCTAATTTAGCAGTGAGGAGTGATATCTTTTTGATCTAGGTAGTTACCTCCCATTAAATTTAACTATTCTACCAATGATCTCGAGCATGTAGTGGCTGTGTTTTTTCTGATGTTGTGGTAGCGTTACCTCAACTGGGAGCACTTTTTTATCTTCACGGATCACAATATCTTTCGGTATATTTTCATCTAGTGAGACTTTTACTTATGGAAGTGGAGGTGCATGGAGTCTCTCCATGACTATGGCTTTTAGATCTCTTACAGCTCATGAAACAGGAACATTGTGGCTGATTCATTGAGCAGGATGCCATTGAAGGAGGAATTTTGAAAATCCATAGATTCTTTGGTAGGCAATGGGGGAGTTGGAAACGTTTCATCTATATGATAGAATGGATGTATTTTGAGGCTATATATTTCAAATTAAAGTGAAATATTCTCTGATGTGGCAGGTGGGGGAGTATTAGTGGGAATGTGCAGAGGCTAAAGTGATGTGTGATCACTTTGTCTAGGGAGATGCTCCGGAGGGATGGTCAGATTATAGTCAAAATCAAATGTTATTCCCCTGAAGTCTATTTTTTCCCACGGAGATGCATGAGGGAGTTCAATATGATTTCCATAGATACCCATAGCAGCACTCCCATGTTTTTCTCATGATGTACTAAGGCATGGGGGAATTGTTTTGGTGGCCCATGGTGAATTAGGTAGTGGTAGTGTTTGTGGTGATGCACCTAGTGTGTCAGCAGGTGAAGGTGGATCACTATGTTCCTGGTGATCTACTGGATCCCATATATTTATAGAATTGGAAGAGGGATGAAATCTTGATGGATTTCATCACCTGACTACCCAAGGCTCTAGGAGAATGTGATGTTATCTGTGTATTGGTTGTTGGGATGATGAAATCGGCTCACATCAAATAAATCGAGTATTTGAATGAAGTAGTTGCCTTGGAAAGGAGGTATATGCATGTGGTGGGGCAGATGCATGGGGTTCTAAGATCCATCATCTCATATTGGGATGCATGGTTTTCCTTGCAAGTCTAGAGGGGATTAAAGCATTCTTTTAGAACCTATCTATTCCATAGCATTTCTTTCCACCATCATAAGGATGTGTAATCATAGATGACCATCCAGACATTGG
Source organism: Viscum album (assembly GCA_963277665.1). Lineage (NCBI taxonomy): Eukaryota > Viridiplantae > Streptophyta > Magnoliopsida > Santalales > Viscaceae > Viscum > Viscum album. The sequence goes on along the minus strand of OY728122.1, from coordinate 261,179,198 downwards.
AGGATATTCATTAGGCATCTGTTTTGGACTTTGGAGAATCATGGGTATGACACTTTCCTCCAGTAGAGTTTTCCTACAATAACAGTAATCACTCTAAAATTATCATGCAATCATTTGAACCACTATACAGATGGTCGTGACTTTCACCCATTAGATGGAAATAGGTTTGGGAGGTAAGTTATCTAGGCCCCTAGGTGGTGTAGAGAAAGACTAGGAAATTTCATCCTGTGTATGATAAGAGGATAGAATCTCAGCACTATTAGAATAAATTTTTCGATCATACGATGAGGCCTCTAGATTTCAAAGTTGGGGACCATGTATTATTTATGGATTCCCCTCAAAGTGGAATTAGAGGTTCTATAAAGGAATAAATCTTTCTGCAAAGTTCAATGGGTCCTTCGAAGTGTTAGGAAGAGTTGGTGTGTTCGAATATTAGATGTAGTTTACACCGTGGTGGGAGAGGGTCCATAAGATCATTCTTGCCTCTCTGATTTGTTGACATCAACACGATGACTCCAATGTCATTTATTTGAGAGAGTTTGATATCGAAGATTACAAGATGTTCATGGAGTTTCTAGTGGAGATCTAGGAACATAGGTAGAAGGTGCTTCATGTATAGACAATTCTGTTGGTTTGTGTGTTAGGGAGGAATGGTGGCCTCAAAGTGTGTACTTTGGAGCGGGAGGAATAGATGCATGCCCAGTACCTGGAGCTGGTCTATGTTTTAATCTTGTTTTTTTCATTATGATTTTATTATTTGGTAATGTTATAACCTGTAGTTATTAAATGGGTTGTTTCCTTTTATCTGATATGTGAGAACACTCGGCATATGGGGAGGGGAGGACCTAATTCTTAATATATAAGCATTAATACATATTTGATTACACCCCTTTGGAGAGTTAGTTCCACCCAAAACAGATAATGTCTTTAAATGGAGTAAATATCTCCCTAATTTATGTGTTGGGAAAATGTGACCATTTTCGTTCGCGTGGATTTTTGGGGAGATATTTGTTTTTCTGGTGTTCTTCGAGGTCGAGGATTTAACTCTAGTTTTAGATCAATATATAGTGGTTTATCATTGAGTGGTATCATACAGTGTTGTTTTTTTGACCCCTCCTTCCTCATGTTTGGTTATGAATTCATGATGGTGAGAAGAGTTTTAGAGGTATCCAATGTAATGAAATAGACCTCTCTAGTACATTCCTTAGTGAAAATCTAGTGTATGTTGTGTTCTGGGAGGTTTCGGTGACTCATTTATAGTGTTTTCCAAAAAAATACATTTTTTTTAGTGATTCATTTTTGTATTGTGGGTTTTTGTGATTCATCTATTAATGTTGGTTTATGTGAGAAATATTTTTACCTTAAGTGTAGGTGAGTCATTTGTGCATTGTCGGTGTGAGTGAGTCATTTTTGAACTACCGGTGTTGATGAGTCATTTTGTACTTTCGGTGTCGGCATCAGCATTAGTGTCAGTGTAAGCATTGATGTCAGAGTTAAGGTCATTTTCCTCATTATCATTAGTTTTCGCATCAATGTTAGCATGAGAATAAATTTAGGCATCGGTGCAAGCATCCACATCGGTGTCGGCATCAACGTTTGTGTCGATGTCAGTGTCAGTGTCAGAATTTCTATAATCATCAGTGTTAGCATCATTTTTATCATCTATGTCATCATAAGCATTGGTGTCCACATCAGTGTTAGTGTCAGCATCCCCATCGGTATCAACATTGGTGTCAGTGTCGGTGTTAGTGTCGGCGTCAGCATCATCATTGGTGTCATTTCCAATTTTCTTGGCGTTTTCCAGTTTCACTATACTAATGTGTTTTGTATCATTAAATAAGAACCTATCAACTCTTATCCCATTTAATTCACATTACATCATCTCTGAGAAGAATAAATAAATTCTTAATATCTGTAACATCCCACAAACATTGTAAGATCCTATATGTGTGGCCAATCCGTGAACTGATTTTCATGCACATTGAAATATTATCCCTGATTATTATAATCTCACCCTTTTCTTATGTCGAGATATCCTATTTCATTAGACTCTTTCACTCTATCATGGTGTGTTTGGGGTCACTCTTCCTTATATAGTCAGTCACCTATGTTGTACCACCCACCATGTTTGGTTTTCCTAGAGTCGCATACTACTCATGTGACCACCTGTTCTTAGAACTAAGAGGAACATTGATCTTCTATTATTCTAAGTAGGTATTTACCTTCATCTCCCTTTAATATTTTTTCATGTGGGGTAGTTGTATTAATGCCTCATTGGGAGATAATGGATTAATTATTTCATTTAATAGAGAACTCAATGAGGGGGGAGATTTTTATAAAAATATAAAAGGACCAATTTTGATAACAGGAATGTAATTGAAGATGGATGAATGTTGAGCACTATTTTATTTTATTTTATTTTATTCCTTTTATAAATTGTAGGGGATTTAAGGCCTTTTAAAAATCAATTTAATTGGTGGAATATTATATCTCACTGGTGATGTTCATGTTCTTTTTGTTGACACTCTACAAATAATCACAAATATCAGATCATTTAATCAAGTAAACGTAGTTAAATAAATTGATACCCTTGGATAAAACATGTTATCTTATCACCCCTTTTATTTAATATTGAATTAATTAACCCCTCTTCATAAATCAGAAAATTCTTGGGTTATGGTGTCGTTGGTTTCGATGATTCATTGGGTTTTTTACTTTTTGGGGGTTGTTTGATGTGGTTGTTGATAGTTGTGTTATGGGTGCAAGGGTGGACATAGGGAATGATATTGTGTTTTGGGAATGGCATGTTTCTGTAACGAAGTTGTTTTTTGTTGGTGTTTTGATGTGGTCTTTGTCTATATGGTGGTATAGGACATGTGATGGAATCTCATTTTGGGAGATTGATTTATTTTTGATGGGATGTACTTGTAGGAAGTGGGACTACATTTTTTTTATGTCATCTTCAAGATTCATTGTACAGTGGAACTACAATGTGGTGGGAGTGCCTATGTTTGGGACATGGGACTGCATCTTGAATTGCTTATTGTGTTGAGAATGGTTGCGGATAGTTGTTTCCCGTGTTGTATTGGGGTTAATTATATAAAAATACTTAATAAATAATTAAATGTGATTAATCAAATAAGGGCTTGGGTTTATGCTTATGTTTTGGATGTTGTGTGTCTGTTCATCTAGGGGTAGCAACCAAGATGGTACTTTGTGGGCAGGTTGTTTGTTTGAAACCCACAGGTTATACTGAGTGCTTGTTTACATATATATATTAATGGTAGAACCTTGTTATTTCCAATACTCACCCCACCATTGTTGATCATTATGTGCTGAACACCCCAATATAATGGGAGAGGGTGTCTTTCCCAAAATCCTAGTGGGAGGATGGATGGCTAGTTACTGAATTTAATCCTTGCACCCCATTCTGTGTTCTTACTGCACAAGTGTATCTTGGAAGGCTGTAATGGCTTGAGGAATAATATATCCCAGGATCATTCACATTGGTTGTGGGGTTAATAAGGGTTCCAAGTGTCTACGATCTTGGTTTGTTTCCCATGTGCCTTCAGGATGATGTTCGGGTTTTTGGATGAGAGGTGTGGTTGTTGGGACCCATGTGAACAATATGGAAATGTGTGATTGTCACCCAGGTGTTTACAGTCAGTTCTGTAGTAGGACTACATTTTGATACTGGTGGTAGATTCTTGTCATTAGTCATTAGGAATGTGCAGTTAACCACAGTGAAAAGTGGTGTGGGGTACTCAAATCCTGATGTTCTTATATTATTACCTTAGATGACTTGAATAATTTAGTGAGTGTGCCTTGGTGAGGTTGGGTTTGCCTTTTTCCTTTGGTAGGCGTGGTTGAGTTCTTTTGTTTTCACGTGGGCATTATTATGCTTTTCTCACTTATGCACGAGTGACACTAGCCTCCCTAATGAGTATATATGTATGATCACCCTGCATTTTAAAACAATTTTTATGTTTCTAGAAAGACTTTGAGAACCGTGTTGGTCTTTATTAGCTCAGCCTTTGGGATTGGTTTTGTTTTGTTGCCAAGTGTCAATCTTTTGGTACATTATATGGTTCTTTGGTTGTACTTTTGTCGCATTTTACATTTAAATATTACATAGGTTGGTTTTTTCTTTTTTTTATATAGAAGTTTTTTATTGTTTGGGATTTTTTACCTTCTTATCTCTAGATCCTATTTTAATTTAAAAGGATAATTCCTTTCATTTTGTGTGCGATTAAATACCCTTGGTCCTAGTTTCCACTCCAGGGCCTATTAAAGGATTGAATAATGGGGGGAATTATCTATCCATCCTCTGGATAAAGGAACAATTTGACACTTTATTGTTCCTTCCATCATCATGAAGAAGTCAGTTCGTGACACCATGTGGCATGGGGTCTTCAATCATCACCATTGTTTAGTTAGTGTTGTATGCATCAATCCATCTAAGTGAAAGTAGTATTCGTCCACATCTGAATCAGTAGCGTACTAGAACAAGTCATCCCACCTAGATACCTAGGATTATATTGTGCTATATCCAATTTCAAATGTCACACGAAACACCCTTTTCACATACACATTCCAAAAACCACAAACATAATAGAAAATCACCATTTTCAATAAAATAAAACTACATTCCATTTTAAACACACTAAAAACCACATTCAAATACATTTTCCATCCCATACACAATTCATCAATACCTATTTTTCAATCATAGTAAATGAACACAACTTATCAAACAATTTCGTGGAATAATCCCCTTTCAATATCCCCATATAAATCACGATATTTTTTAAGATTTGATTTTCATCATTTAAAAATATTAAAATTCCTATTTAAGAGTTCAAAAAAATATTTCATGAAAAAGTATTAAATTTTCCATTAAAAAATACTTCCAAACTAATTTTAACAATATTTTCCTTTGAAAAAATGTTTCTTACTCATCAAACAACCCATTACATATTTCCATGAACCAACACAATAAAGAACTAATAAAAACATGAAAAATTGTCTTTATAAAATCCATTAAAATAACATAAGTTGACAAATACATTCTAAAATACATTTCACATCATGAAAATAATGGTTGAAAAAATCATTAATTAAAAAAAATCGAATCAAATCATCTAAAAATGAGAGAGGATGGAATCACATACATCATGAGTAGAAGATTCAATAAATTTTTTTAGAGAACAACTAGACAACCAAAAAATCATATAAAGTCATGATCAGACCAAAAAAATTATAATAAAACCCTAACATATAAGATCTATCCTTAAACATAACACCTTTCTAGTTGGAAAAACAAATCCCCAAAATCTAAATGGAAAGACCCTAAAAATAAGGATGAAACATGGGAGAAATCACATACTTGGAATTTCTATGATGAATACCGACAAAAATCACCCAAAAATTGTGTGTTCCATGTATGAAAATAGAGGTGGGAGATGCGCCTAGGATGGTGGTGGATGAGGGAAGACATGAAATGGGGTTTATGTCTAAAAATTGTGGAGAGTGAAAAAGGGGAAGTATAATTTTAATGATATGGATAGGTTGTACGGTTAGTCATCATGGTTGTTCAAACCACGTGGCGGCCATGAAGACCTCACTTCCTAAGAAAGTATCTACCAAAAAGTATATCCAAACAACCTGAATTACCATTTAGAAGTTTTTTGGTAGCCTTTGTCCAAAACCCACAACCAAACGCACGATTACCTCGGTAGGGTGCATGGTTTATATTTACCATATGTCAACTATGATTCACACACTATATTACCAAAAAAATATAATTTTCTAAAAAATTCAATGGGAAACACATTAAAAATCACTGGACTAAGAATAATAGAATGAATGACCTCAAAAAATTAATCTTTTCAAACCATGTTCCCAAAAAAATAACTAAGAACCATACTCAAACCAGAATAATGGGTTATATTCAAAGCCCATGTGTGAAATATTTTGTTTTGTTTATATATTTTTTACATAGGGTTTATAATTCAATTATATTGCAGAGACACAAATTTTCCAATTATACTTTTCATTATATATATATATATATTCCTAATGTAATTTTTGGAATTTTAACTGGTTTATATGATTATTAATATAACATTACTTATTAGTGAAATAATCATTTTCTAGTTTCCTTTTGTGTACATGTGAGAAGTATTATCTATTATAATCTAAAAATAATTTTATAGAAGGTAAATATAATATATAATGTTTGTATTTTGGCATTATTTCCCATTAAAAAATTCCTTCCCTAAAATTTAAAATCAAATTCATTGTTTCGAATGGGTTAGGGTACTTTTGTCATTGTTTCCTCTAGTTCACACATCTCCTCTTCATGCGTATGAATCTTCGATAACACATTGATTTTTATAGGTGTATTTTTTTATAAATTTGTCTTTTTTTACAATATAATATCTATAATATTTTTATACAAGAGGACATTCTCTATTTTTACAACCTCTAGATTGAGTACATTTTATGGACAAGGTATGTACTTCCTTGATAGTGATATGTGGAAAAAATCATGAAATTTAGATATTTTCTTCGATGTAAAAGTATTGATGCCACTTAACCTATGTGATCAAGGATCTAAAAGTGGATGATATAAATTATTCTATGATTCTACTTTATTCTATATCACTTAACATGCTTCCATGGTGATATTCAAAGGAACAAATTGTTTCTAAAATAAAACTATATGTCACCTTTGCAGTTTTTAACATAGTTATTTTTTCCACTCTAGGAATATCTTATATTCAAATGGATGGAGGGGACTGTATCATTCACTTATTTTATATGATAGGGTCCATGTTGCATTCAAGTTTATGAATTATCCCAAAAATCTAGAGTAATACATTTCTTCCATTATCGAACATCTTATGGAGCAATTTTAATACTCTAGTGGAATATGTTGTTCTATGAGAACTCAAATATTTACTAATTTTGATCCCATCATCCATTAAGTTACATTGATATTTCTCTTATTATTTAATTGAGAGATTGAATATTAATTTCAAATAGTCTATCAAACTGTGGGTGACAGGCCGTACTGAAATTCAATTTAGTTCTCAAATCATGTTGAATACATCCCTATAATTTAGATGTATACCATTGATCGTGATTAATGACTCTCTAATGTGTTACTCCATGTATTCTTATCACATACTCTATGTATGCATTTGAATTTTTAAAGACATAAAATATATTAAATGGTTATGAAGTGGGTAGAATTTCTGATCCAATGTACCAAACCCAATATCACATTATTTCCATTGGATATTTTTGAGGTTCCCATGATAAAGTCCATATTTGAATTCTCCCATTTCAAAATGAAAACATGAAATAGTTTAATAATCCCATTGGAATGCCTTCAATCTTCAATGAAATGGTGATATACCTTTCACATTGAGGTGTAATCAGTTATTTCATTCTTTATGTTGTAACACCAAATGTTATGTCACTGATTGTGATCCGTTATGGTAAATCTATGATGGGTGTAGAATGTTCATAAATGCATATTTTTTAATATCTAGTTCGTTATATCCCATGATGTAGTAGGTTAAAGTCAAATTCCAAATCAAATGACACAATCCTCCTTGATATGGAAATCATGTTTCATTCATTCCATTAATTCATTTACCAAGAGTTGAATCTCAAAATCATTCTTTTAAAACACCTTGATCTTATCAGGGATACATGTATGGGAAATAATTTGGGTAAGGTATGGTGTATTAGCTACAATTGGGACTTATAGATCCATCTATTAAATATCCATGAAGATAAGATCATTATCAATACACATCCTGGATATAGGAGAAGGGACTTTTGGATAATAAAATTAACAACATGGTTCCCTTTCCCTATACGATGTTGAATAAAGAAATCGTATGATGTGAATATCTCTAACAATCATTTCTTATGAATGTTGATCATGTTACATTGGAATATATAATTTATACACTTATGATCCTTATATATGTCACACTTTTCATTATATAGGTTGTGCGATAGAATTTTTACGGTGATAAACAGAGCTTCTACGTCCAGATTGTGCATCAAGTAGTTCATATCATGGATTATCAAATATCATAATGAATATTACATCACTTGGTCATCATTCATGAGTAAAAAATATATTATTTTCTTTAATGAATCATTGTATATCAGAAAACATTTTACAGTATTTGGAATTCTGATTAGAGGAATAGTGATTATCCTCTATAGGATAACTTTATTTCATTCCGTACAATCTTATATCTAGACATACATTACACCTTTACATGTTTTCTTAGTTTATAGTCTATAAAATAATGATGAATTTATCCAAAAATGATGGTATTACCCAAATAATTCAATAAAAGTGTGGTTTTCTATGAAACAAGTTGGTCTAGTCCATTTATCGATTTCATTATTCGTTGAAGGGCCCAAATAAATTCCCTCAATTGTGGTCATGTGACGCAATAATGTAACATTCTAAATAAAAAATTCAAACTTTTGAAACTTAGTGTACATTATTTACTTCATTAATTTCAACACCACAATCTTTAAATTATATCAATATTCACTTTTTCCCTAGGTTTAAATGTGAATATACTCAATAAACAATAAAAAAATTCATGGTCATATCTAAAGTCACTATCCACCATATTCATTTTGATTTACAGGGAATTAGTATATTCTAAGGGAATCACAACGAAATCATAGTTTCAAAATAATGTATGGAATTATTTATTTTAAATATATTCCTTCTTCATCATTGGCCTTTGATATAAAAAATTTATGATCCATATCAAATCATGTTACCCACATTTTGGTAACCCCCTTCTCTTCAATAGTTTTCCCCACAAATTGGGTGCATGTTTTGAATCTCATGGATGGAACGAATTTGTTTGAAAAATGAACTAACGTATTGGGTTGTGTCTTTTTTGTAATTAATGGAGTACAGGTATAAATTTGTTAATGGTTTTGTTGTATTCTCCTTGAGTTTAGAGTATGCCTAATTTGTTTTGGTTTTTCATGTAAGAATATACATTTTCTACAGTCTATAGGATAAATGCACACCTTGTAATCGGAGTAAATGGAAAGTATGTTTTGTATGAAGTTTTTCATGAATCTAATAATTACTGTAAATTGTGTACACATCTTTTCAATATTACATGATGTTAAAAAAATTAGTTTTAAATAAAAAGGTTACATGTTTTTTAGTGTATCAGGTCTATGCAAATTGTACAATGTGTAAGGGGATTTGATTCCATGTATATTTCAAGAGAGGGTGTTTTAGTGCACAATATGAGTGAAATTTTATTTAAATCATACATAGATACTTTTTCCCTCAACCCAGAGGTATTATACAATGATTTAGGGAATCATGGTTTGGTCCAAATGGATTAATTTGACAATTGATCATCATTTTAGTGGAATTTCATCTCTTCATGTGAGTAAGCCTTTTTTATTATTTGTTTATTTTATGGTGGTACTTCAGATGCATTGTGTTACCATATCGATTGAACAGTGGTGATGTTTATTAGTTTTCCTATAGATTTGATGTGAAATACTGTTCTTGGGGTCGTTCTTTTTTTGCATGAGGTTTTGTGAGTGTATGATCTTGAGGTAAGTCTAGATTCTAATTATCCTCGAATCCTTTTAGAAAATTAAATAATGTTTTAGCTATCTATATTTTTTATAGGTCCTCCATTGTAATGGTTTAGTGCTTTTGTGGTTTCTTAGGTTTCGTTCATGTACGACCTCAAGATTTGAGGTAGGTAGTTCCACCTCTGATTTTTTCATGAATTACATTTATATTTTAGTGGAAATTTTTTTTATTAAATAAAAAGTAATTTTATGATTGATTTGATTGATTTTTGTGGAAGTAGATTTTTATAAAATATAGTTTCCCTAGTTTTGGTAAATGGAAATGGCTTTTCATAGAATTATGAAATGGTTTCATGAAATGTTTTTGATGGATTCATTTTGAATATAGTGAACTTGGGAAACCATGGGTACTTAGGTGTACGGTATATTAATTTGCCTCATCCAAATTCAGGGGGTTTTAACATGGTTATTTCTTTTAATCCCTACACCTCTTCTTTGAGGGACATATTCAACCTATTAGGGGGTTCACTTTCTGGCGTGTTCCTATACTCTCTAGAAATGATGCATATGTCTAGTTTCATGATGTGTATAAAATATTCATCATTAGATATGTGTTTCCCACATATTACAACCTATTTTGATCCATGGAATGTTGTTACCTATGATACCTCGAATATTTGGGACTCTTATTTTCGTTTGTGTACTTCATTCAACATCTATGAGAAATGATGCATGATCTTTTGTATCACATTATATATATAATCAGATATGTGGGGGGTGGGTTGGTGGGGGTGTGTGTATGTGTGTGTCTGTGTGTTAAATGCTTCATAATTGATTTACCAACATTATTTGGAAATGTAGAAAATTGGATATTACATTTTCCCATGTTTTTTTATATATAAAAATATTAAAATTTTATCATGTCATGTTTTCTTTAATTTTGAGAATGCATAGATTATTGTTCTGAGACATGATATGGATCACTTCAGTCGTACCATGATGATCCTTTATCTCACACCCAACTCATCCCAATGGTATTGCATAGAGCATATAGTTTATTTCGATGTAGCTATATTCATGGTGTTTTGTGAGGTTTTGAGGTTTATTGTCAACTAGGATGGGTAGATGATGGTGAGATGGTGGGAGTCTTCCCATACTATCAAATGTAGTTGTTGTTTTCAATTTTTTTTCTAGTCCTTTGTGGTTTGACTTGTACATGGATATTTTTTCTTCTCTTAGGTTTTATGGTTTATGTTATTTTCATTCATGGGATATATTATCTTATCCAACATTGTTTATTTTGTGAATATATGTTGTTTTGTTACTTCAGGTTGGGTTAAATCATCCCCTCTTGAAATTTTTTATGGCTAGTTTCTTTTCTAAATCACGGGGGGATCAGGAATAACCTTAGGGTTTATGAAATATCAGGTTGGGTACTAGTTTCACATTGTATCCAGGTTAGTACATTAGAGTTTTATAATAAAGATGGTATTTCATCAAGATTCCTTATATTGGGATGTTTTATAGATGAGAAATGGGATATTTAGTACTTGAGAGGAACATTACTATGAGTGCATTCAATCTCTTTTTTTGATGAGACTAAATTTTTCTTGGGATATTGGGATTCATGTCACATGTTTTGAGTTCTAATTGTTGATCTCTATTATTTTCATATGGATTTTCTATTTCAAAAGGATTTTTTTATTCTATTTGAGTGTCTAAAATTATGCCTTAGAGATGTGTTTTGTGAGTTCCTTTGGATGGTGATATTGATGCTCTTAAAGGGGATCTTTCTATGGATCATATCCTTATCAATGTTGTTGTTTTAGAATAATGAGTTTTTATTAGAATGTTACTTAAGGATAGAACACATTTTTTGAGTTATAGTATCGATCTATATGAGAATGATATCTATTAGAGAAATTATTATGTGAAAATCAACAGTAATTTTTATGTACGAATTATCATTAAGAGTCATAGGACTAGCTTGAAAACATCGATCATATCTATGAATTTCGGGATACAACTAAGAATATCCAAGTAAAGTATGTAAAGTTTATTCATGAGTGTATTAGTACAGGTTTGTGGGATTCTATGGTACAATTAGATTGGTATGTGAGATTGTACTAGTAGGATTTTAATACACTATTCTTACATTAGTTTCATCAATATTCAATGATGATGCAAAAGTCTCTAATTTTCTTTTATTTGTAGTAGGGAGAGAGTTCAGAGTCATTGTACACAAATTATTTTTCTACAAAGGTTCATTTTTTACCAAATGATGAATATAATGAATAGTTTAAAGCCTATAAGTTACATTATGGTTTTCTAAAAGTTATAATATTTCATGTATTTGTGTTGAATCATTTTAACTATGTGGAGACATTGGAAATGTCTATGATGTAAGAGCTGAATATGGAAGTTTTTGATGGATATTCCGACATTTCTCTTAATATTATTGGTAGATAGAGTGGAACAATATTGAAAAGGATAAAGTGGAAGGATCACCACATTAGTGGTGGAGGTTTTTCCAATTATAGGCCTCATCAATATCTATAGTTCTATTTTGTGGTGTTCTTACAACATTCTATCAATGTGGAAACATTTTAAAATATGGTATTATTTTTATTCCCATAAAAATATGTGTAATAGTTTTGGACATTATATTTATCATTTTAATTTCATTAGGGATATATCTACTCCTCGGTATTGTCAAGGATCATCATCTCTAAATTTTGTTGTGGCGAAGGTAGATGATTCAATTATTACAGGGATCTGTCCATATTCCTCAATAGTGAATCACTTTAATGTTGTTGATGAGTTTATTATGGACACATATGAGGGTCCTGTGATATTGATATGTTCCATCTTTACAGCATCCTTATTAGTAACATAATTCTTTGATACTATTAGTTCCCACTAATTTTTAGTGGGATGTTTTGGTTATATGATTATACATTCAATGGAACTCAATTTCTTTTTAATGGAGTTGGGTAAATATTTATGGAAGAGAAAACAACATGGGTTTAGAAGTCCTTATTGTACACTATCAATATCTGAGGGAGAGTTAGTTTGGGATTTTCTTATTGTCAATTTGGATTTATTCGCCATCATCATTGGGAGGGATTATCTCATCATGTTTTAGTTTATTGTTATCATTGATGTGTCATCTTTCAAATATCCAATGGGAGACCATTGTTATTTTAGGTAGAGTGGTATATGAGGATAGCTCTTGTTGGGCCTTCCCACCCAGAGCTCGGGTGATTTTTGTTTTCTGTAACAATGACATTTAGTCTATTTTTTATCTTCCGGCCGTTTTTCATGATATTCTTGAATTTTTCCAATATGAATTTTTTGGCTTCCACCAAAGAGGTAGGTAGAGTTTACAATTGAATTGGTTCTAGGAATATAGATGATATTGATACATTCATATCATATGATACTATGAGAGCATAATTATCTCATGATTTTATTATAAGACACAATAAAAAAGGTTTTTTTACCCTTGTGTTTCACCTTAGGTAGCCCCAGTGCTCATATCCAATAGTAAATATTGTCTAAACTAATTTAATGTGGACTATTGGAACTTGAATTGGGTAACATTTAATAAATTGTATCTTTTTCATTTTGTAGATGATTTGTTTGATTAGTTAAAGGGGTAAAAGTGGTTTTGGAAGATTGATCGTTAGTATGGTTATCATCGACTCATATTTTGAGAGTGGGATGTACTGAAGTTGGTTTTCAGTTGATGATATAAAAATTATATATATTTTTGATTACTTTGTAACTATTTGGGTTTCTATTTTCATACATGATGGTCATGTGATAACTTACAGTTCTTATCATATTTGACCACATGAGATGAATTACCCCACTCATGATTTATGGATTTCCACATTTATTCATGTTCTAATTAATTTGAGGCATTATATTTTGGGTGAATATTCACAGTAATTTTTATCAATAATATTTTGAGTAATATATTATCCTAGAATATGTGAATCATAAATAGAGGCGGTGGGTGTAATACATTCAAGATTATGACATTTATGATTCTTATACACCAGTGAAGGTAATGTGCATGTATATGATATCAGTAAGAATGTCCCATCCCAATATGTTTATAAATTCAAAGGAAACATAGGGGTATTTTTTCATTATTGCATATAGATTCTAAGAAGGGTGTTTTGGGAATGATTCTGACCGGACTTCAGTTATCATAATCTCTCCTCAAGTCTATTCTTCAGAGTCATCCTCAAAGACATTATCTTTTGAAGAATTATAGAAATCCTATATGGTGTGGAGAATTTTTCAGGTTTTACTCTTTCTTCAGATCATATTCATAGTTTTGGAGATCCATTTTTCATCCATTCATTTTTGGGGAGCTTGGTTTTGTTTTATTTTAATATATCATCATGGGTTGTTCATTTTTAAAATTTATGGTTTATTATAACTTCCGGGGGTGATTCTAGTGGTCAAGAATGAAGCATTTCATTTATGATTATGTGTCCCACTATTAAACATGGAAACCAATTAAGGTAAAGAATATGAAACATTCTATTTTTCTTCACCCACTTATAGTGCAGGATTAGAAATGGGAATTGGTATCCATGGATTTTTTATTTAGTTACTGTAGATTATCCAATGGAAAAACACTATTTAGGTGGTTATTGATCTATTGAAAATATCAACTCATTTTATTCCAAACAAATAAAACATAAAATTAATTTCTGGGAAATCATTATATGCAATAAATTATTTCTTTATAGGGGGTTCTTTCAGATTTTTTTGTAATAGGATCTTCGGTTTGCATTAAGTTTCTTGATAATTGTCAAATGAATAATCAGGATTTTGTTCAGATTGAGTAAAACATGTCATCTAGAAACATAAGTTCAAACAGAGTGTACTATTCTGGTTGTAGATTATATGATTCATGCATGTGTCTTAGATTTTGGTGGATCATCATATAGCCGTCTTGGATGGTTTGGATTTTCTTATAGTAATATTCACCAATCCTCAATCAGAGAGGCTCATTTGGATACTATTTTTCGTCACCTATTAAGATAAAATATTTTTTAGGTAGTGGTGGGAAATTATTCATTAGTTTGATCAAGTTTGGTTCAGGTTGTGTCTGTGAGGATTCATGAAATATGTCAGCAGAAGTCTTGTGTGGATTGATGGAATATTCATTTAGTGTTTTCCATAGGTGACCATGTTTTCTTGATATTTTCTACCCTATTATGTCACCATTATATTGTAAAATAGTTACTATTTTATCTGATATATATTTGACTATTTGAGGAAATTGAGTTTCTTGGTAAGGTTTCTTAGTTGTTCGAATATCTCATTTAGCTAATAGGTATTAATGATGGTTTTCACATATGACATCTCAATAAATATCATCCACATCACTATCATGTCTGATATTGGGTATATATTGAGTTAGACTCATATGTTTTCATTTATGAGCATCCAATTGACATTATTGACTCCCAAGTGAAATTCTTTTGTGTGAAGTTGATTCTATTTCTCATAGTGTTATGGTGGAACGTATCATATTGTCATGATACTTGGGAGAACTACCCATTGATGCATGATTAGTGGACTCATCTTTTTAATATACTTCATTCTTCCACATGAATTCATGGGTACATAAAGTATTATGGTGGAGAGTTTTTAAAATAATGTTAATCTCATTTAGGTATTCCCATTCTCATCACTTCTTTTCCTCTTTTATTATGTGTGTCTTGGGAAAACTGAGGTTGCATAGAATATTCTATGAAATATAACTTAATATTTGACGGATGTATGTTTTTTTGAATTATTGGAGTCCATGTATTACTTTATAATGGTTTTTTTTGGTTATCCGTGATTTTGAATGATGGATATTTTTTTTGGGTTTTCATTAACAATATGCAGTTTTCATAGTCTACAAGAGAAATACGCACAGTGTGATTGGGGTACGATATCCGTATGTTCTGCAAGGATGATTTCATGAATCTCATACATAGATTTAACTCATTACATATTTCGTAATGAATACACTCTAAATAATAATAAAATAAATCGATTTTAAGATAACGGTGATTGGGTTTTAAGCGTATCTGAGCCCATAGTATAAAATTACATTTAAAATGTTCAAATTACAGTAATTTTTGAGTGATGGATTTTTAGTGTTTTGTATGAGTGAAAATTTATTTTATTCCTCTATAGATCCTTTTTCTCTCAACAAATAAGGCTTATCTAGTGATTTTGGGAGTCATTGTTTTGTCTAAATTTATTTTTTTCAGTAATATATCACGGTTTGGTAGGATTTTCTCTCTTCAGATGAGTAATCCATTCACATTCTCCATTGAATTAATTTTGGTAGCACTATTGTATTTTTTTTATCAAAATTTATTGACATGTGGTGATGATACCCCTTGTTTCCATAACGATCAATTGTGTGATCATGTTACGAGGTTGTTATTTAATTGGTTATTATGATGCATGCATTCATTCTGGAGGTATGTCTTGATTCTCCTTCTCCACTGATTATATTATCAACATTAATGAATTATATGATTTTTTCGGTTGGCTATAGGTCCCCCTATTGTCATTGTAAACAACTATTGTGGTAGGTTCTATTAGGTAAATGTTCCACCTTGACTTTTGAAGAAGGTGGTTATGTCTCGAGACTAAGTTGCAGAACTACAATGGTCCTTTTTTGGTTAAATTTGTTTATTTAATGAAATATAATATTATTATTTATTTATTTTCTTGCAATAACATGTCCTTTATAAAACATGGTTTCCAATTGTTTTGGTAAATATTAAATAATTTTAAAATTACTTTGATTTTTTAATGTTATTGTTGAATATTTTTTAAAATAGAACATATAAGAATCCATAGGTACATTGGTGGATGTTATAGTAATTGGACCTATCCACTGTTGGGGTGATTTCTCTTGGTAAATTACTCTATTCCCTATGTCTGCTGTTTTAGGGAATAATTAAACCTATTGGGGGTCCACTTTCGTAGGTGTTTCTCCAATCTCCAAACTCTATTCATACGTATACTGGCTAGATGAGTATGTGATTATCTATGTCAGGTAAAATGTTTCTAGCTATACTGACCTAGTTTGATCCCTGGCATGATGTTACCTATTATTCATGGATGATTTGGTCTTTGACATTTGTTTTTTTCGATTTTATAGTGCTTCCATTATCTTGATATGAGAATGGATTCATGATTTCTTTAGTTTTACATAATATATCTATTACGATGTATGGATATGAAATTATTTGATATTAGTTTAACAGATTTATTTGGAGTTATAGAAAATGGTAACTCAATTTTTTATTTCATTCTATTTTTATAAATACCATTAAAATTATTATCAAACCATGTTTTTTTAATGTTGAAAATTCTTGTATTGTTGTTCATAGAAATTATACCGAACTATTGGGTGACACCCTATGGATCCTGTTGTATCACACCCTAGGTACCCCTTTGTAGGGTCATTGACCATGTTATCTATTTTTAAGTAGGGAAATGAAAGTATATATAGTGAGGAATTAAGTTTTTCTCTTAACATAGTTGATTGGATGTTGTTTAGATGGGGGGAGTCTTCCCACGTTATCAAATGGATTAATAGTTTTTCAATATTTTGGTAGTCCTTGGTTCATGAATTTGTATATGGATATTTTTTCTTCTCAAGTGTTATTTCGTTTCGGCTATTTTTTATATCATGGAATATATTTTTATTTTATGTTTTTGTCTCTATTTTATTTATGTTTTTGTCTCTATTTTATTTATGTTCCATTTTTTTCTTTGATTTGGGTGAAAATTATTCCCTCTAGTTATTGTTTCAAGTCAGGTAAATTATTATTAACCCATTCGGACAGGAAATGCACTTTTGGTATGGACATATTGTGTTGGAAACCACATTAAGATGGTATTTGGGTTAGTTCATCACTATAAATATTTTATAAGTATTGATATCCTTATATTTGATCAAAAAAGTAGTCAATCATTCATACGGGATACTTCTTCTATATTGTGATCATGTTAAGATCCAATAACATATAAATCGGTTCATTAGTCCATCTTTCTTCTTTACAAATAGAACATTCTAACAACATGGAGATGATGTAGGGAATATGAACCAATTATCCAAATCCTCTTACAACTAATTCTTTAAAACACCAGTTCGATCAAGGACATCATGTTGGGGAATTTATATATTTTGGTGGATCTTGATATAAGTTCTGTAGATAAATATACCTCATGATCTAGGTGAATTCTTGATAACCCTTAAATAAATACATTAGTGTATACCCATATAAGTACAATTTCATCTGGTTTGAAACCTTCCTTTGACTAAAAAATTTGGGCATGGTATTCTTCTTCACAAGGTATCAAAACCGACACCATTGGGCGATTTTCAAATAGAGTTTTTTGATATTCCATGAATTTATTGACAATCATGCGATGGTTTGAAATAATTATTTATATTTATTATACCTAAAAATTGATGTATCCCCTACGTATTGATATAAAATCCACTCCTTGTATAGTATAATATTTCACAATGGAAATAATTACGTGATTCAATTGAAGAATCACTAAATATTCAATGGCTATAGGAGAGTGAAACACTTGGATTATAATGATTTCATTTTTCGGTTTTTCTATAGATATATCAACATTAATATATCAGGGATTAGATTCAACTCATCTAGAAAAAATTCATCATATAAATTAATTTTTTATCCATAATCAAGAAAACATTTTACATTCATGAGTTTATAGAAATTTTATATAGTAAAAATAATTATTTATACATCACTTTAGTTGTGTTGATGTCCTATGATTTCAATTTCTTCCCCTTATTTATTGGTTACTAATGAATATTACGCAGTAGAGACCATTATTTAAGTCACTATATTACATAGTTCCCTTACCCCAATAGTTTATACATTGAACCATATGTAGTTCATTTGTAGGTTCCTTCCTTCCACCATATTGATCATTGAATTCTTCCTATCTATTCTAAATTCATGAGATTATGGTCAATTTCTACCACAACTATATAATTTACACATTCCTTTCATTTAATTCCGCTGATGTTTCGACCAAACTATTTTAAATATAGTTTTTTATCCAATTTCTTCTATTTTTATTATACCCACCAACATAAAACTCAAGTATTCACTTACGAAATACATAATCATGGGAGCAATCACAAAAATGAATTTATAATTTGAGGAAATATAAATCTAATTATTATTAACTTCCATATTTCATAGAGAACTAATTAATTTTGATGATGTGGTTATAATTCACTAAAGTTTCAATCTATATTTCTATAATTATTATTTACAATATTTAAGGTGTATCATAAAAGTCTTGTCATGTTTTCCTCATATTTTTTGAATGATTTACATTCCTTTTTCTCATGTCTAATAATTCTCTCTCTATATTATTGGAGGATTAAGAGGGAAATTCTTGTTTAGGAATATTATTTTAATCTATTCATACTTTTTATATTTTATTTTTCCCTTATGACTTGTGTGTTTTATCAACCCCACCACTGATTTTCCTCTCCATATTAAAAATGGATTCCCATATTTACCTTCACATTCTAATAACATTGTAAAACAAAATAACACAAATTTATTAATTTAATCCACTATTAAAAAAATGGATCATTAAAACCCAAAAATATATTGTGGATATTTTGACAAAAAGCCCTAATAGTTAGTTTCTCCTTCATGGTAGAAGGTAGGCCTTCCAAATGGTTTAATTTATTATTCATATCTTATGGAAGTTGGTATGAATTAGTATAATGTTTTGAAATACACATATAAAGGTATTGAGGATGTTTTTTTTTGTACGAATATTTGATTCTCCATCACATGGGTTATTAGATTAATTTATCTTTGTTCCAACCATTTTATACACTATGAAGGGATTGAATAAAAATTAAGTTGATAAAGAATGAAAAAAAAAATTATTTCTAACTGAAAATAATGTCTAAAATAAAATCATATGGGATCAATTTCATTATAATTATTATAAAATAAAAATTTTAGTATGTTTTCATGTATATGGACATATTCATATGGGTTTTACTAAAATTTTATAATAATAATTCACAAAATAAATGAACTATGATTTGTTACTGACTATAAAAACTATAATGTTCATTACGTATCAAATAAATTATTTTTAAGATAAAAATTATAAATTTACAATCCAGGAAACTAAATTTTAGTTTTTTGGTTAATTAGGATATAAAATTTATTGTAAATAATAATAATTTTTTTAAAGATTTCTTATTTTAACATTAAAAATATCATATCCAAATTAGTTATTGTAGTCACCTAAGGATACACATAAAAGAAGTATGACAGCTAAAATCCTATTAAGTGGATGAATAAGGGACCTAATAACTAATACATTAGTGAGATTAATCAATAAAATAATATCATTAGAATAGGATAATCATGAATATCATGAGGAAAACATTTCATAAAGGAACTGAATGTGGTGATTCATTAAAATTAAGCATCATGTCTTAGATTACATGAATATATCAAATTTTTTAAATAGTATAGAATCTTGTTCACACATAACATGTGTGTATAAATAATAATATCATCATTATGAAAAAAAATATAATCATTTTCATTTATAATAAACATAAACTCATGAGTTACAACACATTAACCAATAAAGTTGAAGGCTTTATAATTCTAGTCCCACCAATCACATCATAATATTCACATAATCATGTATGCCACATAGAATGTATAAACATCATAGCCATGAAATACAAAATGAATATGAATGACTTTCTTAAAGATTACATAAATTATACATTGAAGAATAATAATTAGTGTTCAAAAATTAATAAGGGAAAACATTTTTATATAAACATCATCATTGTCATCACGACCCAACCTGAGCCTGGTCTTGTGATGCCACTACCCCAAGCCCACCTCTATAGGCCATGGGGTGCCCACATGCACGAAAAGCACTAATAAACTCCTCGATTAGTTTCTATAAGTACTTGTACACATGCTCATATTCAACACAATGAAATAGTGAATTGTGAAAGAAATTAAGGATGCCATATTTCTATAAATGAACAAAACTGGCTAGGACCACTAAACTGTATGATGTGAGATAGTTTAAAATAAAAAGAAATGGGTAAAATACATTCCCAATCAGAAATATTTCCCAACCATACAAAAAATAGACAAGTAAAACAACGGAGGGATCCCTTATCATATATCCCAAGCTAAAACCACAATAGCGGTTCAAGAACCCTGTATCCTTAAGGTCCTCCAAGGTCATGATCAACTAGTCTGCCATCTACAAAATACAGGAAACATGTTTTGAGGATACCATGTATCGGTGAATATATACCTAAACAGTAGAAAACCCCAAAATGGATTAAGTGGGAGGAGTAAGAGATACAAATGAAGAGGTTAGAGGTCGATAGAATAGGGTATAATAAAATAGTACAGCTCAACCCAGCAAGAGGATGAATGTAAACTCATCCAAACACAAGGAGCTCTAAACTTAAGATAGAAGAACTTATCTTTAGATAATCACTACCAATAGTTATAGAGTTAACTCATTCAACAATGAGAAGTTAGAAACAAAATTCATATGGCATACCACGAGTGTATTTTCCGATACTATAAAGAGATTAATCAATTCCAAAGGAGTGTGTACCAGGGAAGGATATATATATTATATTTGTTTATGTGTATGGGTGTGTATTAAATGAATATCAAACAAGATAGTAGTAGTTTCTCAATCTCAAAGAAAATCCCATGAAGAAATGTAACTAATTGATCCAAAGTAATTCCATCAATGATTCCTAGAATCACATGTGTCTATCCGGAACACATTAGTCTAAGGGAATCAATCACTACACCATGATACTATCCACTGTGTGTATCATCACCCACCTGAATAGTTTTAAGTTTCATCAAAAGGACGCAAATTGTTGGGGATTGTGTCTTTATTCCTTGGGATTAAGATTCTATATCAAATCATGTCTCTTCACTATAATTCATATTCAAGGGCCACAAATTATAGGTAAGGATCACGTGCCTGGGTATGACAGGAGGATCCAACTCTCATAGTCACTGAGGAACTCCACTACCCATCCCCACTGAATCATTATTGTCATAAATTTCATGGGGGAATGTCATAGCTCTGTCCTCCTGGTGGATATGCTCAGTGAGTCCTAAAGCATCTCCACTACCCATCCATTCAGGAGGGTTATTCCAGGAAAATTTTATTCAGGGATTCCACTAATAAGGCCTTTATGTGGGTATTCCAAGAACTGTCATTGGGAAATGGAACTTCCCCGCATAGTTGGATGGTATGCTAGAAACATTGAGGAAAACCACTTCACATCCTATATGTGTGTGTCTCTGAAAGGCCATAAAAAATGATGATGCCTAATCCTAATGTAGGGTAAGCCCAATAAGTCATTTGGGAACACACCTTCCCAATGTTTCTGGAGTATTATCCCTGGAAGATGTCATCATGGAATTACACTACCCTACCCTACTAGAGGGTATGCTCGGAAATGTAATCAAGGGACACCAATGTTCTTTCGTACTGGTTTGAAAGTCCAAAAAATAGAGGAACTAAGCTAAAAAGTCATTATATAGGTTGAGTAAAATAGGATATTTTGGGAATCCCACTACCCATTCCTACTATATGGAAAGCCATGTACTGTCATCTGAGAATGCCATTTCCCAGTCAGGTTGGTGGGTCAACCCCTAGATGCTCTGGTGATTCTGTATGACTGTCGTTGTCATTAAGAGATACATTAGTGGATTCCCAAAAAATAAATTTCACATCATGTCAAAAATCCCACTTTAAATGGAATCATCACATTCCATGTAGAAAATAATCAATCTAGTCTAGTCGTGTCTTAATAATAAATTTCAAATGCACGACAAATAGAACATTGAGGTTTCCTCAAAAAGAGGTACATGACAGGTCATGAATCCCAAAGGATTGTGGTAAAACTAATATTTATGAGAATTTCCATTATAGATCATAGATTTCTATCCATTTAGAAATAAATGAAATTTAAGGGAACTACATGATGTGCCTCAACCACAATCCTAAAAAATGTGCGAGGCTCATCATTGGTTTGAGGGTAAGATTGTAATTTCATTGATATGACACTTCGAATGTCTCCAAATGTAAAAATAGATCATATTGTTTCCAAACCCATGAAAAAGATGATTTGGATAGACTATTCACATTCCTTAATCATAGTCCTGAGAAACAAGTAGCATTTTACTACATCACGCATGAATGGTGCTTCCTGGGCCCAAGGCATGATCCCAAAAGAAATACCTAAAATTGGCCTTGAAACATCTTCATTAATTTCAGAGACACCAAATCAAATATGGTTCATTATTTTGACACATTATGACGACGATAATTTGGAACCATGATCCCACCATAGTAACAGTTTTATTATTATGGGGTGTTTCGATAACTGATGCATGAGTCCAAAAAATCTCGCCAAGATATGTCTTAAAATTTTCATCTCAATTCCAAGGTCACATTTCCACTGAAATACAATAAAAATTATTTTGTATGAAAATGTTAAAGTTGAATTATAATTTTTTACAAAAGCAACAACATTATAATTATTATTTAATCCTTTTTATTTATTTTTAGAGATCACAACCAAAAGGGGGGAACTTCATTCAGGAACTAATAATCCCCTAACCATCCCCCATAAATGTATTTTCTTATTAATTTCCCCATGTAACCCTTTATTTTATTAACGTGTTTAATAATTATGATTTATTCCTCAATCATCGTATGCCCTCCTAAACCATGCACCCAAGATTTTGATGGCTCTTCCCCATACTCCAATCAATTAGAATTAGTTTCCATAAATTATTATCATAAATAATAAAAAAGGTTAATATATTCATTATTATAAAAAATAACAACAACCCAGCATTATTATTATTTAAAATAAAAAAATAACTCAACTCCCATTTATTAATCTCATAACTATATTTCAGTGTGCTCTATCCCACCACGACGTTGTATAATCAGGACCCCATGGATTGATAATGAATAATGAAAAGAACGATGGGGGAAATACCAATAAAAAGGGTGGTAATCATTGTTCAGCTAGTATTCATCACCAAAAAATTTATTGCAGGAAAATCGTTGATAAAACATGGAATAATATGAAATAAATTCATAGAATCCATTATTTCAATATGAATACAAAATCTCCACTGAGTTCTCTATATAGGTGGATCCATCCTCGATGTGAATCTCTCCATACATAATGATTTATAGGGGTTCATGCATGTATATACTCATCTACGACTAGTGGAAGCTTTTATACACGCACTATAGCTACTATGGTAGGGAGAGACAGAAGGAAACCTTACCAACCCTCTTCACAATCTCGAACATCCCAATGAACATCACAGATAGATTGTATCCTAATCCAGGCCACTTCCTTCCTCATCGCAGGGAGACACTCAAGAAATCCTAGTATCCCTCCTCAATCTGCAAGTTTCAACAATAATGATTTGTGTATGATTTCTATTTTCTTTGGGACGTATTCATTTGCCCATGAAGGAACACTACCTTCTCTATTTTCAATTATGCCAACTCTAGGCCCAGAAGAGATAACTCACAAATCACTATCTAGAACAAGGGTGATCTCTACAGTATCACATATAGGTCTTCAAAAGTGGACATGTAGATGGTCAAGTGGTATTTGTTGTTGTTGGAAAAAAATTCCAAGGGCAGTTAGTCCTCCCAACTCTGACCAAAGTCCAGCATGTATGCCCACAGCATATCCTATGAAAAATGGATAGAGTGCTCGGTCTGGAAATCAGTACAGGGATGAATCGATGTACTCATTTATATATTGGTTTTGAATTACTTTTACAGACCTCTCCAAAATCCTGACATAAACTGAAAATCATGATCAGATATAATTATCAACGATACACCATGAAGGTGAATGATCTCACACAAATGGTGTTGTGGCCCATTGTTTTGTTCATAATTCATGTGATTAAGTCCATGTATATGTCATACAATTTCCACTTAGTATCCTCAACAGGACACTAAAAACCTATCAGAATATAATGCTCAGTATTTACCTACTGACTGGTAAGGCATCGAGAGATGAACTCAACTACTCTTTATCTCACACTGAACTACTAAAACTTACACTTAATGAATCTATAGATAATAACCACACTGGTATGTACTACATGGGGAGAAGTGTTGAACTGCCACAACACCATACCCCACATCATGACTAGAACCATTATTCACCATTGGATCATGATTACATGATTCTATCTATCATAATATCAATATTTTTCATCATATATTGAAATAAAATAATATAGGGCCCCTCAATTGATGTATCCCAGCTAAGACCCACTCACATGATAGAGGAGCAAGGGATTCTACACTATCGACTGATGAAAAGTTGTACCATCCTTCTCCATTAGGTTCTGATGTAGGGAATGATACTATTCCAAATCATCCTACACTAGGAAATCCTAAGACTTCGTTATAAGGTAATATACTAAAACCATTAAATTCCATGGATAATAGTCTATATCAATGTCATATTACTATAGGAACTCTTACTAGTGATCTTGTCTGAGGATCATGACTCTATTTGAAGTTGGTGATCAAACCTCAATGCTCAAATGTAGTCTTCCCAAATCATGTTGATAGAGTATCATGTATGTTTGGTGAACCTTTAATCAAATTATTCCACATTCATCCCTCCTTTATTCGATTTTAGAAGCTCTTAGATCTAAATTGAGTATATGAAATATTAGTAGTACTCCTCATGGAATAGTCTCTAGATGTTTTTCCATCAGATTGTCGACTCCTCATGCATCTGAGTGACCATGATACACCAATGCCAAAATTATCTATGGAAAATTATTTCTACTATAGCCATAATTTTATCGGTATTTGGTCTGGTAAGAAGGATGAGACAAACCACCGACCATATCCTATCCTCTGCTCCCTAGAAATATATCTCTCGAAGGAACCTCAGCGGTCTCTGACGATGGAACTCACAGAGTGTTCTCTGCTGGCGCACATCCTAATCATTTTCTACTATGATGATATGTTTCCTGAAATGTGGAGGTGTTTGTACCTACCCACCGGGGAGAAGGGTTCATAGGATGAATCTAGAACTACAGACTTGTTAATCATAGGCTCATAATCAAGACTGTCATTGGTGTCTTGGATGGATATCATGGTGGAGGTATTATGAATGTTATCAAGGATTACCACAATCTTATGAGAATATATATATATATGTGTGTGTGTGTGTGTGTGTGTGTATAAATATATATATCAAGAAGAATTGGGATCTGTCTCAATAAAGATAGTCAAATGAATTAAATATTATATAATGCATGTACCACTGATCCCTGTAAAAAAATGTCTCATCATTCTTAGTTGACAAGAAGGTGTTCAGGATCCTAAGGAATTGATATGTTGACTCCCCACTCCATAACTAGACACCCTATCATGAGAGCCACACTTGAGAAACCATGATAGTGTTTCCCTAATACCAGAAAATTATATTATTATGAAACACCCAAAAAACGTCCTACGGAATCAACATTATATGATACAAATTGATCATGACTTGACCTGGGTTGGAGGTCAAGCTACAACTACCCCAAGCCGGCCTCCATAGGCTAGGGGGCGGTAACATTTTCTAAAGGAACAACAAAACTTTAGTAAGACTTTTACTAAGAACTTATACACCTAATCATAGACAACACAATTCAGAAAAAATAGGGAATGAAACAAAAGTTTCAACACTACTTTAAATAAAACAATAAATCATGGGCCTCTAAACATTATGATGTACGATAGTGTAAAATAAATAGAAAAGTAGAAAAATATATCCCCAATCAAAAAAATTTAACAACCTAATTAAAAAAGGAAAATTGAAATAGTTGATAGATTCTATCTCCTTGATCCCAAGCTATGACCACTGCAAATGGTCCAAGCACCCAATATACCTAAGCTCCTATAATATCATGATTTAATTGTCCTACATCTGAAAAAAATGAAACATATTGTGTAGAGAACATGTTGGCATGAGTATATACATAATATGTAGAATTTCTAGCAAGGGGTGAAGGGGGATCATTATGAGATACAACTAAAGATGTATGTAGTATATAGAACACGGTAGAATAAAAGTGTATAGATCAACCGAACAAGAGAGTCAAAGTAAACTCATAAAATCAATAGAACTTTGAATCAGTGGGAATATGAGCTTATCATCAATTATTCTCTACCTATAGTAGTAGAGTATATTCATCCAACCATGAGAATATATTTGAAGAAATAATATGGCATACCTGACACATCTTTGTCAATCCAGGAAGGGTAGTAACTGAATCTCATGTAGTTATTTACTAAAGAAGGACATATATATACTCAGTTAAAGAATTCCAAATAAGAGATTAAGGGGATATCCATGTAATTACATCTACGATAGATTTCACCTCATGTGTCTTCTCTGAACACAAAAGTATGAGAGACTCAATCACCGCACCATGATACTATTCTCTCTCGGTGGCCCTAACTATCCCGAAAACATGAGGTCATGTATCAATGGCATGTATCAGAGTGGAGGGAATCTCACTTACTTGTGATTCTAAATCTACATTAGTATATTCCATGTCATTGTGCCACTGATTTGAGGGCCATAAATTCTTGGTGGGAATCTTCTACCCTGGTATGAATTTAGGGTCCCACTATTATATTCACCAAGGAAATCCACTACCAATTACAGTTGGAGAGTTATTCTTGGGAATGTCATTGGTAAATTCCATATCTCAGTTCTACAAGAGGATAAGCATGGTGATTCCTCATAGAAGTCAACTACATAGCCCTACTGGAGGGTTATGCCTGGAAGATGTCATTATGGATTGGCCCTGTCCATACCTGCTGGAGAGAAATCTTGGAACTGTCATTAGGGAACACCACTTCCAAGCCCTATTGGTGGGTAATCCAATAATGTCAAGGATCTCCAATATGTTGTCATACATGAGGGTAACATGGAAATTTCCTTAGGAATAGACAATTCCCAATCATGTTGGTTGGTAATCCTAATGATTCATCAAGGAACTACATTTATTGTCCCTTATAGAGGCTTATTCCTAGAATATATAATTGGGGAACACCACTACATATCTCTACTAGAGGGTATTACCAGAACTATAATTGAATAAT
Organism: Viscum album; assembly: GCA_963277665.1. Lineage (NCBI taxonomy): Eukaryota > Viridiplantae > Streptophyta > Magnoliopsida > Santalales > Viscaceae > Viscum > Viscum album. The sequence goes on along the minus strand of OY728122.1, from coordinate 261,151,277 downwards.
TCCACTACCCAGCCCTACTGGAGGAGAAGCCCAGAACGTTGAGGGTCTCTACTACCCATTCCAACTAAAGGGTAACTTAGAATGATAATTATAAAATACCACTACCCATTCATAATGGAGGGTAATTCTGGTAATATATTTGGAAAATTCCACTACCCATCCCGGATATAGGGCTACACCTGAGATGATCTGGTGATTCTATGTGACTGATGTTGTCATCGGTTGTCATCTCAGTGTGTGACAATCCCAAGATATTTGACATAATATCTCAAAATCCACTTCCAATGGAATCATCATGTTTCTAATTATAAAACGTGTGGGATAGGATACTTGCAGGCTATAATTTGAACTTATACAACGTATATATGGATCTTTGATGTTTCATCAAAAAGAGGTACAAAACATGTCAGACACCAACATGGAATGGGGTATTATTCTGGTTTCTTTTTGTGTATTCACCTAAACATGGATTTCTGACCTTGTAGCACTACATGGACTATTACGGTACTACACTACATGTCTCGTCCACAATTCGGATGAATGAAAGAGGCTCAGTGCTGATCTGAGGGTAAAAACATAATTTCACTTGTACGGCTCTTAAAATGGACATAGATGGTAAAACAGATCATACCGTTAAGATCCCTTGGGAATAAATGGTGTTAGAATATTCACATTCCTCAATGAGACCCAAAAAGAAATTTTTTTCATTTCAGTGCATCACACACAAATGGTGCTTCATGGGACCAAGCCACGAGGCCGAATTAAATAATGAATATTGGTCTTAAAATTTATTCCATAATTTTAGTATCACAACAATATAGATGGCCCATCATTATAACCTCATATGAGGGAGATATGTAAGATACAAGTTCCCATGATAGTAATAATTTTATTTTTATGGGGTGTTTCGATGACATGATTCATAAGTCCAAAATAGGTATCCAACATAAATCTTAAAAATACTATCTCAATTATATGGTCATATTGTCACTAATAGGGCATCAATATGATGTTATAGTATAAATATATGTATGAATTAGGTTTTTTCCAATTCAAATAATAATAAAATTATTATTATTAAATTATTTTTAAAAAATTAACCCTTTTTTTATTTTTCTAGATTCATACAAAAAGGGGGGAAACATCATCAAGAACTCCCCCTTCCTTCCTCCTCTATTTTCTATTTTTTTCTTAATTTCCAAATGTCTCTCAATATTTTATTGTTCTCATTAGTTTTTATTTTTTATTTATCTATAATTATGCACCCTCATAAACCATGCTCCCAAGATGTCGAAGGCACATCCTAATAATCCAATCAATTAAAATTACTTTCCTCATATTATTACCATAAATAATAAATACATCAATATTATAATTATTTTAAATAATAAAAAGAATATATATATATATATTATTAAATAGTAATAAAAATTACTCAACTTCAATTAATTACTCTCAGATCTATATTTGACCTTTCTTTAACCCGCCTTGGAAATGTATAATTGTGATCTTGTGGTTATATGATGAATAACACGAAAAACTGTGGGGAAAAACAACAATAAAAAGGACAAAAATAGTTTTTTTGTAGTGTTATTGAGAAACTATTTTATAGCATGGAAATCAGGGTGGGAAACATGGAATATCAAGAAATAAATTTGAATAATAATTTATTTCAATACACATACTCATGAAAAGGATGAAATTAATGCATATCATTGAGATAAAATTGATCATGATAAAAATTTTAATTATAATATAAAAATAACATATAATGAGTCCTACCTTTGATTTGGATCGATCACTGATGAATAACATGTTCTCAAATTATTTGGTAGGTGTTGTTTCATGTATTACATCTTGATCTGTTCGATCCTAGAGTTTCGTCAGCGTTCATCGAAGGGATTCATCAAAGGGAGGAGGAGGAATGATTCACCTATAGGAGGAGAATTATGATACAACACTACGTAATTCTCTCAGGTAGAATATTTATGGAATTTTATTAGTAATAAGATTAATTCATTAATTCATTAAATTAATTATATAATTCACTTAAATGCCCTACCAAAAAATGAAGGGTAAGAGCATTTCCATATTACTAATTTTATATCATGCCAAGGGAATTACCACATTCCAAATAGAACTATGATCATAGATTTATGATTTGATTATCCATTTTGAGATTCATCCCATTTTCATTAATTTACAACATGCGTAAAATATAAAGTATAATTAATATTTTTTATAATATTAATTCCATGCACACTCGGGCTTGATCTCTCACGTATTCTGAAAACAAAGTTCGAAATATATATTTTTAAATATTTTCAAAATCATATAGGAAAAAAATGGATCTTTATAATTATTGAGTGAATAATAAACAACTCTAGAGGTGTTAAATACATGTTTTCGAAAAAAAATCATTTTTTGAAATTATTTGGATTTGGTTTCAAAATCATTTTGAAAATATCTATAACTTTAAATAAAAAATAGGAAAATAGTGAAATGACATTTATATAATAATAATGGAGTATCACACCAAATTTATTTTTTATATAGGTATAAACCAATGAATAGGATTCAGGTTTAGGAATTCCCACGACATATGTTCAAGTCTATTACATTGCTCTTACAACTCCAAAAAATGATTCATTAAAACTATTAAATAAAAATACATTTTTATAATTTATATCAATATTTACCCATTATAATAATTGATTAATATTTCCTTTTTTTGACATTGATGAATTTTGATATTATTCATTCTAAAAAAAATCACTTCAATATCTCTATTTAGTTCATTGTAACCTTGAAAAAAGTAGACTATAATTTAGAATTATTAAATAAATGTATTTTTAAATATATATAATATATAATGGAATTTAACCATACATAACATTGGTGATAAGAGAAAAGGTTTTCGAAATCCTCATTAGCGATTAATCGACCTTTATCAGGATCATTTCCCAAAGGAGAAATTGACATATAAATTATAAATAAATATCAATATAATTTTTTTCTTGGGTTAAAAAAATTAATAAAATTTTAAATTTCTTCTTAATAAATCATATAATATTTTTTTAAGGTATAGGGGAAGATAATTAGAGAAGATGAAAACACAAAGAATTGTTGACAAAAACATGTCATTTTCTTGGTGAGTCATCTCTTGTATGGCATAACAATCCAATGTTTATTATATTTGGATTATGATAGAATATAACTATATATTATAAGATTCTATATATGGGTGATTTGAGTAGATAGTTTGGTTTTTTATGGGTTGGTGGTGTGTATTACCAAGGGGAGGGGAGGGGATATTTATACTTAATGAGTGTGGTTTTTCAGGAAAAAATATTTAATAAAATAATATATCTAGTGTAAGCCTTTTAATAGTGAATTTTTGGAAATATAAATCATATATAAATATAATAGAAATTTTTTTAGATTATATACAACTTTATAATTCGAATACATTTTATTATTAACAAGTAATGTGGGATAAAAGAGAAATTATTATTTAAAGGGAACAATTTTTACATTAGACTATGGAAAATGCATATTTGGTATCAAAATTATATTAATTTTATTTTGATGACTTATTTTTTAAATTAAATATATTTCAGATGAATAAAACTTGCTAGATATTATTTGTTCATTATTACTTAATGAATGATGTAATTTAGTAGAGGATAATTACTATAAAAAATTTATTTTTACTATTCACATTAATATTGATGTATTTCTAAAAATTACCAAAAAACCCACCCTTGATCAATTTTTATTTGGTCAATTCAAAAAAAATCCATCAAAATAAATTACTATCATTGATTATTTTAATAAACATTATTATTTTTAAAAAAATCCTTTGACATAATTTTTTAAATGTTCTTATCTTTTTTTGGACTTTTATGATCATAATTATAATTTTTTGTAATGAAAATATTTATATTTAGTTAAATTAACTGTTATAAATATTATTCAAAATAAAATTAATTAAATTGAGTTAAAATTACTATTCAATCAGTCATGATATCATTCCCTTTATTGAGGTTATTATTCCAAATAGTTATGTTACTATTGCAATGATAAAATTACTCTTCCAGTGATAAAATTCTATTTTATAAATATTAATTCCTTCCATAATTCTTCATTCAACTCTATTCTACTAAATTATCAATATTTACATTTTTTGTATTGTAGATTTTTTAATCATAATTCTTTCTTTTTTTTAGATTTGATGATCGGATGATGATTCAAAATGATTGGAAAGATCATATTTTCCCATTGTAATATTCTTAATATATATTTTCGTCCTCATTGAAATGATTAGTAGTATTATTAGGTTATTTTTTTTATAAGTGTAATAGTGTTTTTAATGAAATAATTTTACTTTAATTTCATTATGGGATGTATATATATAATACCATATAGTATAATATTAAAAAAAATTATTTCAAGAGAAAAACTCATTTCTAAACATTGGTTAGTAATACTCTAGGGTTTCAATTGTTCTCCTGAATTGACCATCTATCATAGAATGATATTTCTTTTTAATGATTTACACCATATCGAGTGACTATTGATGACTTTTCTAGAAAATTGTTGTAAATTTTGGATCCTAATCAGATATAATATAATATAGTACAACATGACACCGTAAAAAATTAATAATACATATTCTATAATTTTGGGATAAATAAATATATTCACTTTTATAAATTTATAGTTCTTGATTTTCAAGGTGATATAATACAACATATATAACATTGGAGCCTTTACATATTTTATTGTGTCCACTGGTAAAATAAAATGTGATGTTTTATACTTTGTATTATTGTAGGGTAGATGGTTTTAAAATCATATCAAAATCCAATTTCATAGTCTAAACATGATTTCATAAAGCATCGTCAATGAATCTGTGAAATATATATCTTTATATAATCCCACTAGAAATACTATTTCAAATATCGATACATATTTTTACATATATGATAAATAAAGAATAGAGAACTATGATCTTCTTAAAACTCCTCAAAATATGGTATTGATATAACCCATACATAGTTCCCAAACCATATCATTCCATTATGATAAAGGTTATAATTATGGAAATTCCTAACCATTTTATATAGATCAACAATATGCTCCTCATCCTCTATAATATTCATGTAGAATTATAGTATAACACTAATTTATGATAGAAAATATTTCACCCTTTCATTCACTGTTTACAAATAAATAATTTGAAAATGAATGAATATTTAAACATTATTATTCCTCATTATAAATAATATTATAATGTCATTTCATATGAAATCAACGTCTGTTTCATTTTCATTCCCACTAATTTAATGTATTCAGAAATCATAATATTAAAAAAAACTAAAACCATCTTATCTTGCATCTATTCAGATATTTCTATATGAATTTATATTTTATTATTTTATTATCGGTATATATATCACACCATTAGAAATAAAGATAATTCCCTCATTTGATTATTGAAAAAATTAGCACAGAAAACATTTTATCAAGAGTTGGGAAATTTTTCTAATGGACCATAAATTTTCATGAGGAAAATGTTATAACCATGTCATTAGATCCCAAGAAAAAAATCCTATTAACTTATATAAATATACATTATATATTTTTAACCCTTCTAAACATAATGGAAATATAAGAATAGGTGGACTGATTGATCTTACATTTAGTTTTATGATTTTTTTTCATCACATTAATCTCACCAAATGAATATAGATCCATTTTGAGTTAACATGGTTACTAGATTATAATATCATAATAAATAAACTATAGACAATCAATAATGTCTATAATACCTTACAAAATATCATATCTCATTCAATTTTGTTGGTACGGTCCAACGTTCAATAACATTCATCTTTGATAGATCCAGATATATACCATCTCTTAAGATTATATGACCCAAAAATGAAACCATTGTCATTAAATATTTAAAAGATGTATAATTCAAATAATTATTATCCTTTATTTGGGTATTCATTATAATTTTTTATTAATCTTCATGATACACCTTTTTCATTAAAAATAATATAATATTTTCAATAAATAATACCACCAACTGATTAAGGTAATCCATATACATTGAATCCATGAAGATTATAAGTAAATCAGTAAGACCAATTGGAATTTATATATATTCATAGTGTCCAAACCTTGTATATAAATACTTATTGGGTATGTCACCCTATTTAACCCTCATTGTTTGATATCAAAAATAAAGTTCAATAGTTATAAATTATCAATATCTGTGTAGTTTTTCATACAAATCATAACTATAGGGTTGATGATATATGTTCATGAATTTGATCTTATATAGTTCTTGATAATTAATTTATATATTCACTTATTAGTATTTCTTATTAGTAAAATTTTTAGTAATATCCCAAGGATTCACTCTTTTATTTATATATCAATTTTTATGATTTAATTTGAGTTTCTTCTTCAATCCATGATACTCTATCTGTTCTATTCTATAGGTTATCATTTCATTAAGTGTAGCACTGTGTATGAGTTCTATTAAAAACGCAACATCCTAATTAAGTGGCAGACTACGTAACTCTTATAAATATGCATCAATATACTCCCAAAAAACTAACGTATCATTTATTTTCATTTTTTACTCATCTATCTAAGATACAAAACCCATTTTAAAAGTAATCGAATCTCATTAAATGGATTTGATTTCCATTGGATGTTAATATTTATCAACACATTGATATATTATCTTAGGGATGTTTTAAATATTAAATGTGACCTTCCTTCCATTTAAATTGATTTGGGACATATGTCTGTAATTCCAAACCTTTCTAAATAGAACATAAAATTAACCCAAAGTTATTATAACAATATTTTAAGTAGGAATGTTCCTATGAACATTAATTGGGGAAAAATAGTCATTAGATGATATCAACAAAACATTTTGTGTTTCAATAGTTATTCAGCATCTAATTTTTTGTGATACCAGTTGACATTACGTGATACTTATAATAAATAAAATTCTACAATATTTTATCATACATATCCCTACCCTAAATTAATTAGTTTATCATCAATCCCATTAAAAAATGTGATCATAACCATTAAGAATCGCTATTCAGGTTGGTTAATCATTAAAATTCAATTATTGGATGTCTAAATGATAGACTATTATTTACAATATATGAAAACTTTGTTTTATCAATTCAAGTCCATTAAGAGTATTGAAAAAGTATTTTGGAACTTCCAAATCATACCCCCCATGAATGTAATTGTAGGTGTGAAATAAACCCATTGTCATGATACTATTGATGATCGATTAGAATCCCAATATACCATATTGGAGTTATTATCCAAATTAAAATCTCTTTAATATCCATCAACATAGTGGTTGGGGCCGACCAAATCCATCAACATATATTTTCCAAATAGTGATGTATTTTCTTGGAAACCACTTTCTCTATCATTCACCAAAATTATTCGAAATTTTATTATAATTTGACATATCCTTGGTGTTTTCAATACAAATTTCTCACCCATTATTCCAATATTTAACTACAACATTGCTTCAATACTGACTATAGGGATAAAAATAAATAGATGGATATTATCTCCAACGGTATTAAAATTCAGTACCTAACATATCAATCCACACCAGTATCGTTTCTGTATAGTATCCTTAAGAAAATAAACATGTATGAAACTGTATCATAGGTGAACTACATCATCTACATTATTTTTTTTAAACAAACATGTTTTATAGAAATTTCATACATAAAAACATCTATTATAACCGAGGTAATAGAAATATAATAATGGGTGACCTTAGATACACAATAAAGGAAAACAAAGGAGGTATTGATGATCATGTATTCCTCATAAGAGAATAAGTGTTTCATAAGATTAGAATAAAAATTGAATACAATGACATTCAAATTAGAGGTCATAATATTCATTCATTGAATAAATATTTGTAGTTCATAAAAAACAATCAAAATTGAATTAATGTAACTGATACATGATTATATATTATTTTCAAAAGAAAAATATGTGATTCATTCATATAGGAATATAACATTATCTACAATAATAAATATAAAAATTCTCACTCAATAATCTAAATACATATAGTTAGGCCCTCACATAAACATATGGACTTATTTTCTAAATTCATTCTTAATCTTGGAGATATGAATGCTAGGTCCATGAATAAACTTATAGACATGATTACCTGGCCCACACTCAGTCTTATTGATATGAAGAACAGGACTACATATGGAATTGTGGACATGAAATTAGGTTCATTCATAAAACATTTAAATATTTTTTATCCAACTTTATAGAAACTAATTGGAGGTTTATTTTAACAACCCAGACCCTATTAATTTGGATATGGTGTTTTCCATTTTACATTTTAATATGATAAAAGGAATCAAATCTTGACGGTATAAATTTTTATTAATATTGTTAAACTACATGCATACATGACTCGTATATCAAATTTTAATAAAAATAATTAAAACATTATCTTTTTAATAATATCAATATTAACACTAGTACATTTATGCACAATATTCTTAGTAATCTTCATTGATCCCTAGAAAAGGATAACAATAAGTGTTAGCATAAATACTCAGTAAGGGGTATGTAAAGCGATACCTATTAGGAATCAGTACTCTTAATAAACATGGAATTTTTAACAACCTAACACACATGTGATTTTAATAATTTTATTTTCATTCCTTGAGAAAGCATATTATACATGGGAACATAAATTACTAAAAATAAATGGAATTTGAATATTTTAACTATCCTGAAAAATTTATGTCATGATAAATATGGAAGGTTAAATAAATCAAAATATATTAAATTTTGTTTATATACTATGAATTGGATTAATCCAGAGATAAAATGATTTTGAGAATCTCATAGATAATATGATCCAACATAATCAATATAAAAAGATAAATTAATGAACATACCTTCAATTTAAGCAATAAACTGAGACTGAAATCTAACCAAAGATAATATCATTATAAAAATATTATGGATAATAATAATTGGATTATTAATGATGTAAATTATTAATTCTTGGATTTCATGGTCTTAAAAATCTTGATTCTTCTATGGTCATGACCGTTCATGAGACAGTTCAAAACTGAAGGGTTGGTATTCCCAAGAATCTCATAAAACTAAATCGTGAAAAATAATTCTTATCAGGATACAATAAATGTATCGGTGGATATGTATAAATGGGCCACATTGATATAATTATGTACAATACACACTTCATATACCTAATGATTGATTTAATTAATGAACAATATTCCTTATCAAAAACATTCTGTATCAGTAATGGAATATAGGTTAACAATACTATCCCTATTCAATCAAATAATATTCAATGTAAATTACTATATCGGGAAATGATATAAGTTTTAGGTAATAAGTATATAGGTAAATAATATGTATATTTATCATAAATGTAATTTAAAATCATAAAAATTATATGACTATTTCATGGTAGAGTTCATGACTTCTAAAATGAATCATGAGATTGAATATCATTAAATTTCATGGTGAAAATGATCATAAAACAACCATAAAATGAATAAGGATGATATCTATATAACAATTCAATAGTGTATAATAAGTAAAATAATGGGGTTTTGTTGTGGAACAATAAATATTACAAAACAAGTATTCAAACAACATTATTCTGGAAAATCATTTAAATTCTAAAAATCACATTTTAATAATAAATGTTCACAAAAAATTTTGAGAATAGAAATATATAAAAAAATATTATTATAATATTGTTAAATTAGCCTTAAAATATTTATTGGTAATGTCTATGGGAAATTTCTTACATGTTAAATAAATGAAATAATATCATGTTCATATTTTTAGTTGTTTATAAATGGATCTTGTGTAAAAAATGTTAAGAAGATTCCATTTTAAAAAATTTAAATTCAAAAAAGTATAAAATATTCCTTAAATATATCAGCTGTATAATTTTAAAATAATTTTTGAAAACATTTTAAAAAAAATTATTTTTGATGGAAATGGATATTTGATAAAACAGAGTAATAATTTTGTATATTATTAAAACAATCCTGATCATTTTAATTCTAAAAGAGTGGAATATATTACTATTACATTAAAATGAACGGATTTCTATATAATAATAAAATCACATTTGTTTATAATAAAATTATAAAATAATTCCCCTCAATGGATATTCTACAATAAACAATATAATTTCAAATGTGATTGTGAAATTAAACATTTCAATGATCATTCCAATAAAGTGTGAATTAATCAATCACTTATTTATGTTTAATAAATGATAATAAAAATAAAACTAGTTAAATTATAAAATAATATAATAAAACTTATATACAAACATATTCATATAATTTCATGGATAATAAATAAGTAATATAACCAAATGAAAAGAAATTGAGTTATCAAATTTCTTACCACATGGAAAATTCCATGTCAAACCCCCATATAAGAAATAATTTAAATAAAAATAAAGTGTACTATTAATTAGTAATGATTAATAATATTAATTGATAAAGAGTATGTATATACAACATATAAAATAAATTCGGTGCATAAAATTATAATATGCACCAATATAGAGATGTTGAGGTGAATTCCCTTACATAATACTAACATTTAGTTGAAAATTATTTAACCTTATGTATAATTGGTTAAGGAATTTTATTTATTTTATAAAACCATATTCATATTTAATATATGATATATCCCATTAAAACATTTTACATCCTAGTAGTAAATAATACTTTATTACTTCATTTTTTTGGTAAATGGTGTTGTTTTCTGGTGACATTTATCAATGTTCTGGGTCATATGCATATTATATAGTAACATCATCCCCATAATGAGATTATTGTTATACATATCATATTTAGTTTTTATTACCATTTTATAATCCCTCATGTTGGTTGTTTGGGGATAATGAATTGTATTCCTTCCTTGAGATGGTGGGTTATACGTACGTACAAGCGATGATAGTATTCCATTAACAAGTTAAATGGTGAAGAAGTGGGTTATATATTTATTTTCAATATTTAATATCATTTCATATATATCAAATATATAGATATCAAATATAATATTTTTACTATCTACAAAAATTATGTATGAAAAACGAATCACTTTGTTTCTTGAGATGGTAGTCTGCAGTACACATGAGCGACACAGTCATATTTTAGAGACCACAGAAGGTAACAAGGAATATGTAACAATATAATTACATGAGTATAATGATATAGAAATATATATATATATATATATTCATTAAATCCATCATTATTCATAGTATTTTTATTTTTTTATTATTAACGATTTACATCTGGTTGTGAGGTGGTAATTATCAATAAAATAATATAATATTTAATTTTCCATTAAATAGAAGAGGAGATGTATAAATATAAGCACATAAATAAATTAAAATCTCATAATATTTTATATTCATTTTTATTATATTTTTTTGGTGAAATAATTGATGGTGAAAAAAAGTAAACATAATAGCTTTGTTAAGATATTTACTTTAACATAGATAAAATTCCATTGGATATCATCTTAAGGACCGTAAGAATTAAATTTTTTGAAGAACATTAGCAATAGAATGTGGATAAGGTATTTAGGAATGTTTTTTCATTTTTTCTTCAATCCATACAAATTGATATTTTTGAAGAAGGGTAAAGGGGGTGGCCTTTTATAATTTAGGGAGAGGACACACATATATTTTTATGAAAAGAGTCAAATACAATAGAAATTTAATCATTCCAAAAGCCTCAAAAAATGTTCCATTCTTCGTCCTTAGAGTTGAAAATGACAAAATAAAAAAATAAAATTCTTTTTATTTTTTTCATTTTAACTATTATCATTATAGTTTAATACTTCATAAATCTTTTTTTATATTAATCAAATTAATAAATTTTACTAAATTATGGTCGTAAGGGTAAAAAAATTATGTTTTATATATTAAATATTAAAAATTATTTTGAAACCATATATGGAATCAATATATTCAAATTCAATTCATATAAGTTGATGAATGTAATTTAAAATTATACACGTATATGTGACGAAAAAGTGGGATTCCAAAGAGAATATTATTGTAAATGTAAAAAAATTTAAAATCAAAATTATATTGTAAAATGATTTTAAAGAAAAAAACACTATTCATGATTTAATATAATTTATCTATATTTATTTTATAATTAATTTAAATAATAATTTAATATTAATATTTATTTTTAGGAGATGGAATCTTTCAATATAAATTGGTATTTTTCCCTATTGATAATAAATTGAATACTTTCAGAAAAATATAAAAAAAACTCCCAAGATGATAATTTTGATGTGAATATTTCAAAATTAGAAATTAATAATTAAAATAAATTTTCTATAAATAAAAAAATTAATTATAAATTATGTGTTAAATACATGACTAAAATATTTTTAAGATAAATATAGTTTTCTAGAAATAATTTCAATTTATATTTAATTATTATTATCATAATCATATTAAAGATATATAAAAAATCATAATTTAGTTCATACTATTAATTCTAGCAAATTTATTTACATTGTTATAATTATATAACATAGTATTGTAAATTTAGACTCCAGGTTGTCTGTTCTACATGCTATTGATGATATTAAATTTAATAAAGTATACACTTTGGGTTTTTATGATTATTGTTAAATGTCACAGACAGTATTGAATATAATGTTAATATTTTAGAATATAATGGTTTCACATTATCCCCACTATAAAAAACTATATCATCCCAATTTTTTCTTGTGATCAAAAATTAAGAGTTGTTTATAAGAAAATTCAATTATTGAATTGCCACATTATAAAAAGTTTTAAAAAATTCCTATTAATAATATAAACTTGGTAGTAAAATAGTTTACATGTAGAAAAACATCACAATGTTTATAATTAGTATAAAATTGGTTTCATATGAATAAAAATATATTGAAAAAATAATAAATAATTATAGTTATTGGTATATATCATTGATCACAACAAATTGAATAAACAATAGAACATGAAGGACCTAAAAACAATAATTCTATAATGATCGAAAAATAAATTCTATTCATAATATAAGAATATAATATGATATTATTATTTTCAAGATATATTTTTTAAATTTTTTAAATTCTTTTACAATCTAAGTATATAAGGAAATATTCTTAATTATATCTTTCTATTATATAAGAAAAACGTAATCCTTGGGTGGTTCCTCGATCAATTTCCTATTCATATCTTACTCCATGAAATGAATATACAAAAACTAGTTTTTCATTCGGGATTAATAAAATTTACATTTACTGGATCATAGGATCTATAAAATAGTTTCATGTATTTTTATTAGTCTCTTCAATTTTCTAACACCAATATGGCCAGCACATGTTATCCAATATACATTACTCTCTAATACTACATAATAACACCCCTGGTTCAAAATTTATATTTATCTATCAATTTTAGTATGAATAAATTTTACCAAAGAATTTGAACATCACAAAAGCCAGTGGTAGGTGCAACACACTTAATTTAAAATAGATTTGGGTTAAAGCCATTCAAAATTTCTAGATGTGATGGGTTATCACCCGGTATGTGGGATTATCTATTTGAAAATCAATATTAAAATAATTAATATATTTTTCCCATGGAGTAATTACCCATAATTACTTTAACATTAGGATAATATAAACCCTAATTCATAATAATACTTTAATCATATACCCAAAAATATAAGGTAATTCATTCATTAATAACATTTTTACTAAAATATATAAATAACCAATAAGTTGTATTATGATATAATTTCTCAAAAATAACCTTAATAATTATAGTCTATGATTATATAAAACATTAAATAGTTTTTTATTACATAAAAATATTGATCAATATTAAAATCATAAACCTATAATGGTATCCATAACACAGAAGATAATTATGGCATACATCGCTCCAAAAATAACACAATCCATAGATATTTCAGGAATAAAAAAACTGAAATACCATTATTAAAAATACTTCTAAAATATAATTTTTGAATATTAATAAACTCATTATCAATTTTATTTCAATCTATGTACTTCACTTGTCACACGCTCACCATTAAAAGAGATAATTCACTCATATAATGCACAGGTTCTCCGCTTTTACGAAAATGAAATACAAATAGATCCCAATGATCAAATTTATTTCCTTTCAATATACTCTTAATTTTTACATTAAAATGTATTTCCTTATAAACATATTTTTCACACATAATACACTTTTATTTTCCATTTATATGATTTCCGTAGTGTATCATTCCACATTTATGACATAAATTATATTAATTTTTTTATCTTCTATATTCTCCCCCACTCAATATTTTAGAAAACTCTATACCTCACTTCATTACTGAGTGAGAGAGTTTGTTATTGTATAGGTTTTAAATAATATTTTTGGAAAAGTGAGTAGGAATAATCATGTTGTATTTCACTTTAGTAGTCATCCCTTTAGATTACTCATATTCCCCACATTTTCCTTTATATTCAATGTCTACATGATTCTTTCAGGTTACATCCATTGAATAAATCAAAAATGTCATAGTGAGAGAAACAATAATCATATTGGGAATTATATAATATTTTATATGATATCTAATTCATGAAACCTTATGTTCAATCTAAAAAGATTTAGGATTAACCTGGGTCATTCATTTTCATTATCTATTCAAATCCTAAAAAATGTATTTTAAGGAATATAAGAATTAAACAAATCAAATCACCACGGAGTTTCAAACCTAGTTTACAGTAAAGCCCATTTTTTATGTTCCATGTAATGCTCTAGTTTTGTATGATAACCCTTTTATAGAGTTGTTACACCTAGGTACATATCGTTTATAACCACATCCACCTATAATATCTATATATGGAATTATTTCAAGTAAAAACCAAACAATCTATTCCATACCAATAAATTATGTGGTTTTCATTTGATTATCCTCAAAATATATCATATTGTTATATTCCTAAATTTATGTTTTTCTTAATATAATTTAAAAGTTTTCTAATAAACTTCATTTCATAATAACTATAATTACCCAAACCCCAATATCCTAGAGTTGATGTCTTCTATATTAATGTTGTATAAGATACATGGAATTGCATCTTGATGAACTGAATTGTTCATTATTCTCAGTACTCTAGATAAATTACTGATTATTATATTTCAATTTTATACAAAATTAAAAAACTATTGTTTTTTCTAATAATATAAATATTCCCTCCAGTATATCATAGTACATCATTCATAGTACTGTTCTAGGATTCCTGATAAAGGAAACAAAATAATAGTTAGCTCATAGTCTCAATAGGGGTTTGGTATAATGGATGCGATCATGAATAAATAAGTATCGTCAATAGGTAATGTTAAATAATTGAACACACATATCATTTAAATAAATTTATTTTCAATATAAGATATGTAATAATCAATATGGAATGTAAAATGACACAAAAAAACATTCCATTTAAATAATTTTACTATCAAGATTATATAAGAAATAAATAATATGTGATGGTATGTAACCAAAAAAATACATTTAATCAACAACATGATAAAGAAATATAACAATAGTTAATTTAATTATAGAAATTTCATTGATTATATGACAAGGAATCAAAAATTGGAAAGGTAAATAACATAATACATGTAGTGTCTCGACCCAAATCATGAGGTCTATTCTGAAATGCAACCTTCCAACATGCACACCTCCCTATATACAAGAGGCTACCAACTAGAATTCAGGGTAAATTTACTTTAATATATAGACTATTAAAATAGTATAACATCATTATATCAATAATAAATAATGACAAAATAATATATAATCAGAGAAATCATGGGGATTATTAAATGTAATACATTTCACGAAAGTTTAATTAGATCCCAATGAGGCATGTCATTCCATAATGAATAAAAAAATATAAATAAAATATTTATGGGGGCTTCCAATGTCTATCTCAGTTCGCTTCTGTTATATTCTACACATTCTTATCCATCCACTAGAGGGCCCATTCCATTTTCCAATTTTCTCATGAAATCTTACAGTTCATTGAAATATCTATTTATGGTTTGTGTACAAGACTCTGCAGAACACCACTAATGGTTCCATAGGCTATTCTTCTCTAGTAGAAAATTTAATTCCAAAATAATAATTAATTCTTAAGTTCATAAAAATTCAACCCAAAACCGAGTGGTATTGCACTGACAAAGATGTAACACCGCCTCCATTCATACATTCTCTCTTTGGTGGAATATAATTGAATGAGTTTGAAAAAGAAAACAATCCCTTGTATGGTGTCCAAAAAACATATTGAGATGATAAACAACATCATTTATCCCTAAAGTGGACCATGCCATCTGAATACTCTAGATTATAATATATAGTACTCATAATAATTGAGTTATATCATAGTTAATGGAACATTGAAAATGATGTTCATCATAAGCCCAAAACCCACACAATGCCATGTATACCATGTACATCTACCATGTACTCTCGCACCTCATAATTATCATCATAATAAAACAACCTCTCCCAACACAAGATGAATATTTCATGATGGTTCACCAATATCAAATACATATAACAATCACAAAGGCATGGTAACAGATATACGTGGTTGGCACAAAAGTATGTATATCTTATCAACATGAGTTTTCCGAATCATACACGCCAACATGTGATCATAACAAAAAATTTATAAAATTTACTCTAATATCAATCATGGGGAGATAATGGTTATTATAGGCTATAAAAAAACCCACTTGCAATCACAATCAAGACTATTAAATTAAAATTCCAAACGAAATATAATCATTAAGTAATCAAGCGAATACATGATCCCATGATGTTAAGAGACATCCTAGCTCAATATAAATCAAAATAAAATAAATGGTTGAACCACATTTTTTCATTTGATAGATAGAGTGGAAACCTCAAAAATAAAAAACACCTCTTCACGGCCTTATTACCATAAATTTTGACATTTCAATTCATGTGGTTCAATAAGGGTTCTTAAAATATCATATATGATGATAATTTAAATTTATATATCTTATATTATGATAATTAAAATATCATATATGATGATAAATCTAAATTAAAATATCATATATGATGATAATTTATGTCACATATATAATTTTCATATTATCCTATAAATTATATCATGTGATGAAATTTTTTATCTCCTATATAATTTTAAAAATATCATCTAAATATCCACATGTGATGAAATTTTATCTACCCCATATAATTTTCTAACTAAAGCTTAAAATATATGATATTATGATATTTTATCGAACTAGGATAATTTTAATATTATCATTTGTAACGTCACATGAATTTTTATTTTATCTCTCCGGGATAATTTTGAAACTTTAGTTTTAGGTCAACGAATACTCTCATAATTAGACATGGTAATTCCGTGAAATTACCAAATTAATAATTACATATTGATAACTTATGGAAACTTTTTTTGATAACTATTTGAAAGTATAAGTGATATTTTATTTTAAAAACAAACTTCAGAGAATTTATATAAGTTATTCCCTTGAAAAAATTGTGTTCTTATCTTTAGGATATTTTACACTATATTATTCCGAAAAACATTTTAAAATTAAAAATTTGATAATTTTAGTCAATTATATGTGATAATCTGATTGAATTTATCCCATTATAATTCTCATATTATTATTATTCATTTAATCCATAATTATTTCCACAGTAGAAAAGAGTGTAGAAAAAAATAAAAAATAATAATAAAAAATTTTGAGACTAACATATGAACACACCTATAAGAGGGAACAACATAGAAGACCATGTTGAAGGAATATGAATCCAATAAATTCTCTTCACCTATAACATGATTTTTGAATCCAAAGTCAACAAAACTCATCAATACACACAACAATGAAGGAACCAAATTATTTAGGTATTTCAAAACTCTAAAAATGAATTTAATTGGTATAACCAAAATCACAATTTATTCAATGGTTTCAACCAAAATAATTAACGTGGATGGATTATTTTAACCTAATTAAGATGTTCCAATTTTTATTTGGTAATATTGTGTGTAAATAATTATTGAAACCATTGTTTCATTAGAAATTAGTTCAAGTGTGTTTTGGAGGAGGAAATAAACACTACCATTTTTGTTTAATAATTGGAATAATTAAATTAATTAAAGAAAATATTAAAAAAGTTATACTCATGTGTGATCTAGCCAAATTTCTAATTTTCCCAAATGATACACCCTTCTTTGATTAAACTCTACATCATAGACCGAATTGTGAACTCATATTTTCCATTTAAAACACCTTCTGAGATATATAAAATTATTTATATAAATATATATTGATAATATTAAATATCTTATACTCATGTGAAATCTAAAAAAACCTCTGACTCACATAAAGGTTATACATAACATTTGGTCAAAGCTATGTCTTAGAATTAACAATGCTATCAGATTTCTCATAAGATGCACTTTCACAGTTATAATAAATTATTTATGAAAAATAATTTTTATTTAAAGTAATATATTTAATATTTTTATTTCTTTTATGATTAGGCTCTATGGGCCTCTGAGTCTCACACTAAATCAGTATCTATCCCTAAAATTATTACATATAATATTTCAAAATTCTATATGGGATTTTACCATAACACAAATACTATGAAAAAAATATTTAGATATTTTTTTAATAATTATATTTTAGGAAGAAAAACATCATATAAAACATTAATAGTGACGGTTTAATTATCATTAAAAAATTTATGATATTAATATTCTACCCCTATATCATTTTTTTTCATAGCTAATATATTCAGTTGTCTTTTTCGAACAAAATAGGCCACTAAGCATGAACATGATAATTTCTCTCACATGTGTCCTCATGGATCTCTATCTTCTTCCACTAAATTCGTACTAGTGGTATTTTCCTTACTCGTATCACCTTTTCACTTCGATCTATGATTCATAATGGATTCTCCACATAATATTCCTCTGTTTTTAACTAATTTTCATTACAATAAAATACATTTGTAGGAATGGGTATGTACTTACACCGTTTTAAAACTTGGTACACATCATGCATACTATGATAGAGATAAGGTTGGTCCAAATGATAAACCAATTCCCATATCATCTTGATAACATCAATGAAACTAATAATATGTGGTGCTATATTTATTTACTTTTCTATAAATTTGTTCCCTAACTGATAAATCACTCTTAGGAAAACCTAATTTCCTAACATAGGAAACAAAAATAACAACATATAGTTTTTATAAGATCTTTTTAATCTATAGGTGGCGATCAACCTCCTGATTTTAAGCAGGACTCTCGTTGTGGTCTTCTGAACCTTATTGGTTCCAATAATCACTACATCACCCACATCATAACAATAGAACATGGACAAATATATAATTCCATAAATTTCCTCCTAAGGTGATATATGAATCAAATAATGGTAAATATTATTTTATAAACACTCAACTATTGTGATGTGATCATCTGATAGTCCACCAATATCAGATAGGTTAGATAAAAGAATATCATGTAATATATGCATAGTTCACATGGAATATCCATAGATCTGAGGATGGTACAAATTTATCATTCTCAACAGAGTCCCTAGGAACTTATTAAATCACATCCAAAAGCACGACATAAAATTTGATTCCCCGTCAAAATCAATTATCAAGTGAACAACATGTATGTGTGTTATTTATCTGACATAGATAATTCCCAACACCTTCATTTATTGAGTCTCTATGATTGGTAAGAAAATAGAAGACATCATTAGTTGATCGATAATTACCCATACTTTGTCCCAACTCCTTGGTGACTAGGGTAATACCATAAAAAATTATATCATGATGTCCTCAGACTTCCTCATATTTTTCTGATGTGGTTGAACAAAACCCACAAGGATGATGGTGCGTTGCTTTTACCCTTTAATAAGTAAGGTATTTAGAGATGAAACATTCAATTTTTCTCTTCAACCATAGCCACAAA
Organism: Viscum album; assembly: GCA_963277665.1. Taxonomy (NCBI): domain Eukaryota; kingdom Viridiplantae; phylum Streptophyta; class Magnoliopsida; order Santalales; family Viscaceae; genus Viscum; species Viscum album. The sequence goes on along the minus strand of OY728122.1, from coordinate 261,131,123 downwards.
AATTGATTCCTCTTGTAATGATAAATATTTTTCGAACCAATATTTACATCTCATATAGTGTTACGAAAATCCTTTAACCACTCCACTCTAATGGAATATTGGAATACCACTCGCTCATATACCATGAACCCAAAAAAATTACCTAATGTTAATTCAGGAAACTGGTCATCACTAACCAGCGGATACCACATCACAATACACTCATGTTCTGACTCCTGACCATTCATCACAAGTTCCATAAGATAAGAAATAGTCCTTAAGGGGGGCAATACGTAGATCCATGATCCACTAATTCATCGACCCTCCATTCAATAAATATATTCATCAAGTGACACTAATCATTTGAAGGAATCTCACCATTGTACATCCCAGATAGTGTATTATGACTAAGATCATTGACAATGACCATACCCTTCCCATGAGTGTTTTTAATATCATGGTAAAATGTTGGAAGATACATAACCCAGTGTCTCTATCTTATGCCTAGTTCTCTATATATGTGAAAATAAAAAGAAGTATCATATATCTTGTGTAAACAATAAATCACTAAATTATGAGATAGTTTCTCCAAAATTTCAGATCATGGACCATGGTTCTATAATTATCCAAAGATTCATTAATGAAAATTCATCTTGATCTAATTAAATTTATTATTATGGTTATATAAAATGTTAACATTATAGGATTTATGTTTCTGGATTTTAAAAAACTATTATGAATAGTAACCATTTCTAATATAGTGGGTTAAATATGATAACATGATTAGTAAAAATATAGGGATTTAAGAAATCCAATTTAATCATACAATGGAAGCAATGGCCTCAACCAGTAGACTTTCCCCGTACGAAGCCCATTTTTTCAGATCTCGGAAAGGAGGTGGCGTCATTTGGATTCTCTCTTGATCTTGCCCAATCCAACCATGATCATGTTAATATTGAGTGGAAATTACTACGGGATAAGTGGATGTTAATAGAGATTACCACTCGAGCGATGTTATACGAACCACCCCAATAGTCTATCATCCTCACACACGTTACCCTTCGGTCCAATGCAGTTGTTATAAGGGGTTATGTAACCAGACCATATAACTATGATTATGTGCATTATTTTTTTTATAACAATGAATATACATTCATTTTATTATTGTTACTTTGTAAATAGTTTTTAATGTGAAAATAGTGTTTTTAATAAATATTCAACTATGAAATCTCTTTTGATTAATTGATTGATTTTTGAATTAACTAATATTTTAATAAAATATTATTAATATTATTATTAAATTAATTTTATTAAATATAAATGATCATATAATTTTATTTATTCAATTGTAATTTTTATTAAGGTTAGAAAGGTGTTTTGTCAAAACCTATAAATTTTCGATAAATATCGATTTTTATTTTAAAAATAAATATTCACATATATAGAAAACTATTTAGATAAAATGAATATTATTTTTTTATTCTGGACGTTGAAATTATCCAATGGTGAAATTTTTATAATTTTCTAAGACAATCGAATTTTTGGGTAAAAATGAAATACTGTTTAAATATATAATATGTTTTATGACATCATAATGACCCAATAGTGATGTAATAAAATATGACAAACATTATTTTCATGAAATATATTTTTCAACATTAAAATAATTTGATTTTGGTTTTTTTTGATTAATTTTATAAAGCATTGGTGGACCCCTCAAGGCTTATAAAACATTTTGTCTTTTTAAATTGATTTCCTTGGGAGTGTGAATCACCTTCACAAAAGCTACCCTATTATTTAAAGATGTTAGGCCATTGGAATTATAATTTTTTTTTAAAATCTCATTTGGAAAAACCCATGGGAAAAAACTAAGGGCAGGTTTCTGGTATTGATTTGTTTAATGTTTGGTGACCCAAACCTAAATAATAACGAATTCCCTCTCTTTTCCTATAAAAACCCTTCCATGATCCCACTTACTCTTCACTAAAATCATTTTTATTTCACCCAACCTCTTTGCTCCTCTCTCTATAATCCTCCCAAAGCACCCAAATATCCCAATAAGCCTCTCTCAATCCTCTCCCATGCCTTTGGGATCACACTTCCAATAAAGGCATTTCGTCCATTCTCCTTTTTTTCAAATTTTCTTTAAGTTGTTATACCATTTTGTTTTTAATTGAAAATGCTGGGGTATGATTTTTCACGGCCCACACACTTCCCGCATTATTTTTGGATGATAGGATACCCCATTCTCCCTAAATAAAGCCTCTCATGTACACCCGTTACCATGCTAAAATTTTGTGAGGGATTCCTCTCTCCTCTATTACTTCCAAGTAATTCTTTTGTATTATGAATATAAATTCCATTGTGTTTGTTGGGAAAAGTATCTATATGACCCCCTTACTTTCCATTTCAAGTATATATGATGAGACACCCATTTCACTTTCATCAACCATTTTCATGAATCTTTATGTCACATTGTTATGCTGCCGAAATTGCACCACGTTTTTCCATGACAAGATCACTTTGTAGTGAATACCATTCCCACGTCTCTATCAAGGGTATTCACCTTTATGAAAATATACATTTTAAATGGTACATTTATTTATTTATTCCACATTACTTAATCATGGAATTACTTATTATGTTGAATGATTTCGTGTTATATGATCCATCGGGCACAGTTAGGCATGAAATGAAATGATTAAGAAAGGGTGAACCCTAATAGCACTCCAATGAATTGGATAAAGTGAAGTATCATGATACGTAATTTTCAATGGGTGTTGACTCATGCTAATTCATGTGCAATGACAGTTTACTTGTTCTTCAATTTAAATGAGGGTTTACTCATGCCCCATGTGCAATGTGTCATGTCTCATGTTAATTCCATGTTAAGTGTGGTTTCCACATTTCGTTGATTTGATTATCATGCTTTATCATGCCTTTATGTTCATGTTTCTCTAGTACTACATTAATATGCCTATTTTATAACATTTATTGAATTCCTCATGTTATTTCAGGTTTATTCCTTTACTGGGCTTTAAATATCACCCTTTTCATATGCATGTCCTTAGGTTATCCTATGCAATGCTAAGTATGAGGGAATGTAGTGGTCATGAAGAGGACGTTTTCAATAAATATGTTGTATTCCATGTCTAATGTTTTTATATAATGATCCAAATCATAAAATACACTATATATCTTGATATTCTATGTTATATCTAGTGATATTTATGTAATAAATAATGTTTTAGTGTGTAATAAAGAGCAGGGTTGTAATAGTCGGTATCAGAGGGTAGGATTAGTTATTTTTGGTATTAGGATTAGAAAAAACTAGTGAAGCATTAAAGACAAGACTATGTTTAATAAAAACATCCCTATGTTTTGGTGGGTAATGAATAAGTGGTTTATCATGAAAATACATCCCTATCTGGATACGAGCTGGTAGAGGCGGCTCAAGAACATATGTACTTTGGGGTGAAAACTCTGACAAGGAGTTTTGGGATTGACCTGGGGTATCTTGGTACATGACCACAAGCCGTGCTTCACTCATGGTTATGAAACTCCCGGAGGATATGCATTTTAAATTGAAAAGTGTATTACGAACCATTATAATGGAAATTAAAAAAAACATAACTATATATGTTGAAGCATATGGATACACGAGTTAATGAAATAAAAGTTATTTATAAGTCATCGGTTTTTCCTTGTTTTATCCTTTATGTGTTACCCCTAACTTTCCTTTAATTCTATCCAATGCTTAGTAATTGGATGACTCGAGCTAAAAACTGATGTGGAGATCACTGTGATGACTCTAGTAATGAAATGCCCAATCCTATAGGAGTGGGAATTGTGACATTTTTCATGCTTCTCTCTCGGTAAACTCAAGATTTGAATAGAATGATGTTTCTAGAGGAAAATTCAACAACACCAAAGAAAGAACAAGTCTCTATCAAGAGATTTAGGAGACAAAGGCCTCCTACTTTTAATGGATCATCTAATCCCTCAATTTCCAAACAATGGATCAACTCCATTGAAAAGATCATATTCATCCTTCAATGTTCTGAACAAGAGAATTTTCTCCTCGTTGATTATCATATCGTGGGTGAGGCTGATAAATGGGGGACATTGATTAAAAATACAAAGCCTAAGGAGGATATTGACGCATTAGAATGGAAGGATTTCTGAAGATGTTTTTTGATAAATATTTTTCATGCACCCTCTAGCTTATGATGGAAAGGGACTTCCTGACCCTCAAGAAAAATGATGAGGAATCTTTTGGAGCTTATGGGAAAAACATCACACAAGGCATGAATGATATGCCTCAAGCTTTTTTTTTACCCCTGAATTCAAGTTTAACAACTTATTTTGTGGGATGAAACCTAACGTGTGGAACGTGCTGGCGATCCGTCACTTCCACAGCAATGAAGAAATTTTCTGATGTTCCCTTAAGGTTGAAATAGCGATCATCGAATCTCAGGGGTATCATGTGGATAAGAAGATTAAGGTGTACTTCAATGCAGGTGGTCTGATGGATAAATCCAACAGTTCTAAGAAGAACAAGCACCACACATTCCAAAGGTATGGAAATAAGAACCCCGAAAATTCCCTGAAGGGTACAAGGAAATGCTTTAGGATTGGAAGAGAAGGGATCCTGGCTATGAATTTTTAGAATGAAAAAACTTGTGGCTGTGATGGAGGAAAGAAACACTCCATTCGAATCTAATTTCGGTGTCCATTTCTTCAACTGGAATGAACCAGGGCATCCTTCAAATCAGTGCCACAAGGCAAGGGTTTTCTAAGGCAACAACAACCTCCTAGACAGCAAGGGTGATCTTTTTCCATCAATAATGTCAATGTGAACCCCAACACATATGTGGTGGCAAGTATGCTAGTTATTCAATAATGAATGGTGGAAGTACTTTTTGATTCTTTTCCAATGAATTCTTTTATATCCTGAATGTTTTTTAGAACTATCCCAGCACCACCACAAATCATGTAGTAGAAAATGTCGATGAGTATGAAAAATGGGGCAATCATTGCATCACATGAATATAACACCTCCCTTATAATAATCTATGGATTGAACTTCCTGAAGAACATCATCCTACTGCCTTAGGTGGAATTTTATCCAATTATTGGCATGGATTTTATATCCTTGTATAGAGCCAACATAAATTTCCATGAGAGGGAAATCACTCTCCATGTGGAGAATCAACCCCTGATTCTATACAAGTGAAATGAGGAAGATGAATCTTCTACAGCTCTATCATCTCAAGCATGGATATTAATTACCTATGAGTATGTGTATCTGGATCATATGCTTCAGTCTAAGGAGGAAACCACACTTAAATACATGCCTATTGTGAAGGAATTTTTTGAAGTGTTTCCCAAGGAATTTCATGGTCTTCCTCCGAGAAGAGATGTTGAATTCTCAATTGATATTATACCTATGGTGTTTCCGATATCACAGAATTCATATATAATGGTTGTTGAGGAGGTTGAGGAGCAGAAAAAACAACTACTGTAGAATATGGATAAAGTATTTATACACCTAAGTGCTTCACCATGGGCTGCACCAGTATTCTTCATCCAGAAGAAGGATGGGTCAATGCGCCTATGCATCGATTATTTTGGGCTTAACAAAATCACAATAAAGGACATGTATCATCTCCCATGAATAGATTAATTTTTCAATCAGCTGCGTGGTTCACAATACATATCCAAGGTTGATTAGTGATCTAATTATTATCATGTATGGGTGAAGAAGGAAGATATCCCCAAGACTTATTTTCATACAAGATACAGACACTATGAAATCTTAGTAATGCATTAAGGACTCCTTAATTATCCAGAAATCTTCATGGATTTGATTAATCAAGTCTTTCCAGAGATTAACTCAAAAAAAATTTGTTAGTATTTATATAAGATATTCTCATATAATCCAAAACCAAATAGGATCATGAGGATCATCTAAACACTATACTAGAGACCTTGCGAATGGAGATGCTCTATGAAAAGTACAACAACTGTGAGTTCTGGTTGAAGGAGGTCTCATTCTTTGGCCATATCATCACAAGCAATGGGATATCTGGGGATCCATCTAAGACAAGTGCAATATAAGGATGGATGAGGCAAACATCGGAAATGGATATCATATGCTTCTTAGGGTAAGCGTGATAATAACGACAATTTGTGAGAAATTTTCCATGATTGTCCAACCGTCTTACATAGCAAAGATGAAAGGGAGTAATGTTTTCATGGAGTGATGAATGTGAAGAATGCTTCAAGTAGTTGAAAAAAAGGTTATCCCTACACCCATGCTCACATTACCAACATGGGGAGATCTTTTTGTGGTACTCAGTTATGCTTTGAAGAATGGATTGGGCTATGTGTTGATAATAATGACAAAGTCATTTCCTATGCTTCATGGAAACTGAATGTTCATGTGTAAAGTAATCCAACACATGATCTCGAGTTGGTTGCAGTGATCTTCACCTTAAAATTTTGGCGGAATTATCTTTTTGGGGAGATGTGTGAAATATATACAGAAAACACAAGCCTCAGGTATATATTTACACAGAAAGAGTTGAACATTCGCCAACAAAGAGGGTTAGAGATGATCAATGAGTCTGACATATCAACCAATTACCATCCTGGGAATGAACAAAATATAGAAAATACTCTAGGTAGAAAGGACCCATCTATTATATAATTTATGAGTATTGAGAAGGATCCAATATTTTTATAATTGTTGAATATGGACTTGGGAATTATAATGATGGGAACATCATAAATCCCTTCACAAATGATTTCCCAACCGTGTCTTTTGGAAAGGTTATAGGATGCTCAAAATGATGATGTAGGAATTTAAAAGAAAGTGGAATCTATCAAAAAAGATAAATCCTTAGGGTTCCATTTTAATAAAGAAGTAATTGTGAGATTTTGTAAAAGACTATTTGTTCCATCTAGTTCAGGTCTATAGAAGGAACTTTTGGATGATGCCCGTAGTTAAAATTTGTTTATTCACCATTGAAACCCAAAGATGTATCGAGATATCTGATATAATTATTAGATGGATAATATGAAGAAGGAGATCACTTAATTTTCATCAATGGTACTGGTGTGTCAGTAAGTGAATGTTTAGAGACAAAATTATAAGTGGATGATGCAATTGTTACCCATAATAGCATGAAAATAGGGTGACATCACCATGGACTTTGTCTCAAGACTTCTGAATACATCCAATGGCAACAATGTAATTTTGATTTTTGTGGATTATCTTACAAAGTCATCATACTTCATTTCAATTTAGGAGGATTTATGTTCGGATCAACTAGCACAGATATATATTAGAGAAGTGGTGAGGATTAATGGAGTAAAACTATCTATTGTATTTCGATCGAGATCCAAGATTCACCTTTATGTTTTGGAAGGGTCTTCAACATGCTGTGGATATTGAACTAAACTTCAGTATGGCCTATCAACCTCAAACATATGGCCAATCTAAGCGAACTATTCATACACTAGAGGATAAGTTAATATCATGTTATATGGACTCCAAAAGAGGGTGGGACCAATATCTTCCACTAGTTGAATTCTCCTACAATAAAAGTTTCCTCTTGAGCATCTTAATGGCTCCTTATGAAGACTTGTATGGGAAGATCTGCATAAAACAAGAATGTTGGGATGAAGTCATAGAGCATAAGCTGTTAGGACCAGAAATGGGTCAATAAATGGTGGAGGATGTGAAAACCAATCCGCAACATATAAAGGCATCCCAGAGTCGACATAAGATTTATGTTGATAACTGTCGATGAGACCTTATGTTTATAGTTGGAGACATGGTATTTCTACGCATATCTCCATGTTAGATGGTAAAGAGGGTTGGAAATAAAGGGATGTTATATCCTAAGTACATCGGCCCCTTCGAGATTGTTGATCATGTCAAGGTTGTGGCCTATCGGCTAGCACTTCCACCTTCTATGGCCAAAGTACAGGATATTTTTTTATATCCCTATATAGGAATTACATACCTGACCATTCATATTTACTCTCTTCAGAGGTGGTATAGATAGATGATAATCTTAATTATGAGGAGAAACCAGTGAAGATCTTACATCATAGAGAAAAATTTCTACAAAATAAGACAATTCCCCTCATCAAGGTGTTGTGGAAAAACCACAAGATTGAAGATACGACGTGGGAATCAGATGAACTGATGAATCATTATTACCCTCATCTTTTTTTATTGTGGTAAAATGAAATTTTTTTGGTGAAATTTCTTAAGGGGGAATATTCTAACGACCCCGAAATTCATTAATGAATTTTCCTCTCGATCTAATTAAATGTATTATAATGGTTATATAAAATCTTAACTTCATTGGTTTTATATTTCAAAATTTTAAAACACCATTATGAATTGTGATCATTTCTAAAATCTTCATTGAAAAGTGGTCACATAATTCCTATAAATATAGGGCTTTAACAAATCCAATTTACTTAGACAAAGGAAGTGATGACCTTATCCAATAGACTTGCCCCATACGAAGCCCATTTATAAAAGCTCAAAAATGAGGTGGCATCATTAGGATTCATTCCTGACCAAGCCCAATCCATGATTGAGCACGTTAAGCTTGAGCAGAACCAACCACATGAGAAGTGGATGTTAAAATAGATTAGCACCCAAGCAATGTTATCTGAGCCACCCCAAGACTATGTCACCATCGCACACCACACCCTTCGTTCTCATGCGGGTGCTATAAGGGTTTATGTAACAAGACCTTATCAATATGATTATGTGCATTATTTTGTGTATAATAATGAGTATATATAAAATTTATTATTGTTACTTCATAAATAGTTTTTAAATAGAAAATTTTATTTTTAGTTAATATTCTACTATGAAATCGATTTTGATGAATTAATTGATTTTTTAATTATATAATATTTAAATAAAATATTATTATTATTATAAAATTAATTTTTATTAAATATAAATGATCATATAATATAATGAATGAAATTGTAATTTTTATTAAGGTTTGAATGTTGTTTTGTCAAAACCCATTAATTTTCAATAAATATCTGTTTATATTTATAATTTAAAAAAATCACATATTTAAAAAACTATTTAGATGAAATGAATATTATTTTTGGAATCAAGATGTCTAAATTATCCCATGGTGAATTATTCATAATGTTCTGAAATAGTCAAATTTTTGGGTGAAACTTAAATACCGTTTAAATATATATTGTGTTTTATGACATCATAATGACCCAATAGTGATGTAATAAAATACTATAAACATTATGTCTGTCCAATGTATGTTTTACCATTAAAATAATATGATTTTGGGTTTGTTCTATTTATTTTACAAAGCTTTGGTGGACCCCTCAAGGCTAATAGAACATTTTGTCTTTTTAAATTGTTTTCCATGAGAGTGTGACTTGGATCCTCATATGCAAACCTATTATTTAAAGTAGTTAGGAAATTGGACATATAAAATATTTATTTCCACTACCATTTGGAAAAAACCATGAGAAAAAACCTTGGGACGATTTGTGTTATTGATTAGTTTATTGTGTGGTGTCCCAAACCTTAATATTAATGAATTCCCTCACTTTTCCTATATTAACCCACCCAAGCTCCCCCTTACACTTCACTCCAAGAATATTTAGTTCTTCAAACATCTTCCCTCCTCTCTCTATAATCATCCCAAGGTGCCCCAATATCCCAAGTAGCCTCTATCATGACTCTCCCAAGACATTGGGATCACACTTCCATGTAAGGGATTTCTTCCTTTCTTATTTTTGTCAAAATTTCTTTAAGTTGTTATGCCTTTTTTCACTTAAAAATGTTGGGATATGATTTCTCACCACCCCCATACTTCCCTCGTTATGTTTGGATGATGGGGGACCCCTTTATCTCTCATTAATGCCTCTCATGTACACCTTTTACCATGCAAAAATTCGGCGAGTGAATCCTCTCTCCACTTTTACATCCAAGTAATTATTTTGTATTATGCATCTAAATTCCATGACATTTTTTTTGACATGTATCTGTATGACCCCCTTTTTTCCATTTCATGTAATTATGATGAGACATTTATTTCTCTTTCATAATCCATTTTCATTAATCATTATGTCACACCGTTATGTTGCCAAAAATGCATCGTGTTTTCCAAGACAATATCATTCTGTAGTGAATAACATACCCATGTCTCTATCAAGGGTATTTACCTTTATGAACATATACATTTTTAATGGTAATTTCATTTATTTATTCCATTTTTTTTAATCATGCACTAACTTATGACGTTGATTGATTCCATGTTATATGATCCATGTGGCACACTTATGCATGAAATAAAAATTTTAAGAAAGGGGTGCCTTGATAGCGCTCCAATGCATTGGGTAAAGTATAGTATCATGATACGTCATGTGAGATTGATGTTGGCTTATGATAATTGATGTTCAATGAGGGTTTACTCGTGCTTCATGTCAAATGATGGTTTACTCATGCTCAATGTTCAATGATCATTGGCTCATGCTAATTCCATGTTAAGTGTTCTGGCCACATTTCCATGTTTTGATTACCATGATTTATCATTCTTTTATGTTCGTGTTTAACTAGTGATCCATTGATATTACTATTCTTTAACATGTACTGTATTCCTCATGTTATTTTATGTTTATTCACTTACTTGGCTTTATAGCTCACCTGTTTCTTAAGCATGCCCTCAGGTTACCCATGCAATAATATGTATGGGGGAATGTAGTGGTCATGTAAAGGATGTTTTCAAGTAATATATAGTATTTAATGTGTTAAGATATTATGTAATGATCCTAATCCCCAAATACACTGTAACTATCTATCTTGTATGTTATATCAGGTGATTTTTATGTAATAAAACATGTTTTATTGTGTACTAAAGATTAGGGTTGTCATAGGATCCATCTCTTGGTCAATTGAATGGTAGTGCATCTCATGAGGTTGTAGACGATGAGACCCATAACCATACCTTCTATATTTGTTTCATAACTACTCCCAAACCAATTTCTATAATATCATAATACATAGAAATAAAATTCAATGATAAAGGATTTTCATTATTGGAAACCCATTTGTATTCTCTTTATCTCAAGGAAGGCCTCGGAACATCTATCTGACCAGTGGAATATCACTCCCATAATTTCTATCATTTTCATTGGTGTTGATAGTAAGGAGATTCCCTAGAAAAAAAATATAAAATTTAGGGATAAATCCTTGAATCCATAAATCTAAAAATCATTCTAGGGAGTTTATTAGAACATTACTCCTTATACTATCCTCATGTATATAGATATACTAGTATCAAAAACCACATGTCCTATAATCCTCACATCCTATTTATTGATGTAACATATTGACATCTTTTCATTAGGCCCATTGACTCAAAGTGTAACCAGAACTATCTTCAGTTGCCTATAAAGATGTTATGGTTTCATTGAGTAGATAAGTATATCATTGATGATTAATGAAATTATTGATTCATGTAAGTATTTATTATCATGTTTATGATGTCCATGAACACTGTTAGTGTTTATGTTAGCCCGAAATTCATCACTGTGAACTCATATGGTCAATACATTCTCTAAAAGACACCCTCTAGATTTTCATAATCTCTTACCATCCACTGTTGAATCCCAATCAAAGATCAATCTTTGGGAACCATTAGGATCTCTATAGATGATGAAAATGTTCATCATTCCTAGGTAACATTTATCGCTTCATCAACCTAATGAGGATTAGCTTTTGAAAATAAATCACATCAAAATAAAATTATCTTCCTTCTTGGATAACTAGATAGGTGGACCAAATAGATAAGTACTAGGATTGATAAATTCCTTACCCTTTATGTCATCACTCTGTTACTCAATATCCTTTAGCAATGTTACATCGATATGATATGGGTGTCGAGAAATGGGTTGTGTACCATCTAAGATATCTTACTCAAATTCATCTCATATATTATGAGGAAGCCTTGTGATGTAATCTAGAAATACATCATGATAGAGACACCTAATTGATTGAATTTTTATGTGGGATACCCTGGGTCCTTCTAAAAGATTTAATCCTTCCGTATATGTTGTAATCATCCTGAGATGAGTCATGTGTTGTTCCACTCCTCCTACGACCAATTTTCACTCTCCTATCATCATGAAAATCCTTCCCTTTCATGAGGTTGAGGATAACAATATATAATAGTTCCCAATCATATCATATTATATGATTATCCATTCTAGGAAAATAATCATATTGAAATTTATCAAATCTAGATTCATGAATTCCCATAGATGTCCATAACCATCATGAACTAGTGGAAACTCTATGCATCGATGAAGAATAAAAAATATTATTCCCAATGGTGTATCAAATGAGGTGAACTCAAGGTATAACATTGTTTGAAATTAATATAAAGAAAAAATTATATAAATATTAAATATTAAGAATCACTAGTATCAAATAAGGTTTTAGAATGAGGGGAAGTTATCAAAACCATACCATGAATGTTTGATGTTCCTTCACCGCCATATATCAGAATCCGATCCAATATAAAACATACCCTTTTCATATTAGAACATTTATATACGATATTGTTGTATAAAAAGTCATCATCCTATGTTTAGTTCCCTTAATGGACATCTATCCCACAATTGTTTTCATTATCCCAATCCTAGCTGATGCCCATTAACAAAACTACAGGTAGTGTCATGTCCGATAACATTGTATTTTATGGCTCTATGGAGTGGTTCAAAACTGGCTGTTGGGTCTAAACATCCCCATGTTAAATGACTATGGGTCACATCTAGATTTTAACAAAGGGACGAAACTCTGCTTCACTTTTATGCCACTACTCTTCTACATGTTAATTTTTATCATATTCCATCAATCATAAGTGGTACTCACAAAATCATTGAGAGGTACACATTTTTAGTAGTTATTGGATGGAAAATATCATCTTCTCATCCATCCACCAGAATAATTTTATTGGTTTTTTCGTTCCTCAAAACCTCTAGGTAAGAATATATGTTAATTATTTGAAATTTCTATCCATGGTTGGTTCATTTTCCTATTTCAAATTTTATGGCCTTGTGGGACTCATTACAAGAAAAATGTATTTTGAAATAGAGGAGCTAGAGAAATCAGGAGTATTATGAAAAAACCATCATGAAGAACTTTTAGAGCTTCATGAACTCCTTTTCTCAATCAATTATTAAGATTTAGGGGAATAAATACCTAAAAAGTGCCTTGAACTCCTCCTTGATGAGATCATCTCACCATCCATCCTACCCTATAACTCCCTACCAATGCCTGAATATACCTTATAAAATGAAGGCTTCTGGTTTCACATTCATTTATTATGGTGTCTCTCTGACTTTAAAAAATATCACATCGATATCCATCCATCCCTAAACATCAAGTGTTCAACCCTGTCCCTTGAAGGCTGTAGGATTCTCAATATAATAATATCTTTATTAGTTAACCATGGATATTGGTGGAGGATGGTGAGTTACCACTACCTTCACCACTGGAGATATGGTAGGGACATACTCAAGAGTATCCTTCTCTTTCTGGGATCCCAATAAACATATATTTGGTCTAATCTTGTTAAATATAAAGAAAACTAGGAGCAGTCAATATCTAAATAGTCTATCAAATCAAATAATATTTTATTATGTGTCTACCCATAACACAATGTATACCACTTCTAGAATTAATCTATGTATCTATACATTCACGTTAGTCAAAATCATCATTAATATACTAACACAACACCATTCTATATTCAAATTATAAATTACAATATGGATACCTAAAAACATCATTAAAAAATATACACATCATACAATCTTATAATCTATCATGAATAGAGAGATAAAATCCATTAATTTAATAATGAACTACTGTGAAGAAAAACAAAAGGTATATACATAGAATGTGAACCTATGTTCCTAGTCATGATTCAAGAACTATCATGAAATCACATAAATCACATATCAATGTCATTTATATAAAACAAGGTGGATTTAGTCAAAGGTAACAGAAAGACTAGTATAACATAATTTATGGACACATGGAGGACCACTATACAATGATGGACAAACAGTAGCAACGTTTCCCGGGCCGAGTCCAAAATTTTCTAGATCATTTCTATCGGATCCCTTTACAATACAAAAGATATAATAGTTATTGTGTTTTTTTTCCAATAATACCATTTAATAACATCTCGACCCAAAATACCAGGATTCATCCATAATACAACAAGATTTAATGTGAGCCTCCCCATACGGTAGAGGATTCCATCATGTAGTGAGGGTCTCATTTAATTAGTGGGGATACTATACCATTAATATCATGTCATAGGATAAATAATAAATAGTTATAATATAATATAAAAATCATAGTAGTCATGCATAAAATTAAATGGAAAACATGTCATTAAAATAAAAGTAAATTTCAATGTGGAAAGGACATATAGAATAAGTAAAATAGACAATAATTAAAAGAAGTGGGTGTCCCCTAGTTTTTCTCCAAGTTTGATATAACTATATTCCCCTCTTACTAATTCATCCACAATATGGACCTTCCCCTGCTTTGGGCATATAATGAAATGTAACATCACGGTTAAATAAAGAACATGAAATTTTTCATATTAATTAATATTTGTGAATTGAATATTAATTCTACTTTAAAAGAGATGCTATGTACATTAGTGTGCCCGATACACAACAATGGGTTTCTTTGAAATCAGATGTTGCACACGAATAATATAATATTATTTTAAATGGTAGTTAACTCATAGTAATTGTATTAGTGGTAATGAACAAATCTTACTACAATTTGATTATACATGTTTGCTAAATGTATTTACATTTATCCAATAAAAGTTAAAGGCTTAAAATGTGAATGAATCTAATTTTGAACATAATTGACATTAGAAGGTCGATTTATAGCCTTTCAATGGAGATCCCTCTTTAGATATTGTTTTTTCCACTTTAATACATTCAAATTCGCCAAATAAAATCTTTCACTATAATTTGGACATCAAAATTTACTTTGTGTAAATTTTTGGAATTTTTCCAATAATGTTCATTTTTTAATGAATAGCGAAAAATATTGTATTTTAATTCAAAACTGTGTTTTAATCAAATTTATTTATATGGTTATATTATATTAGTAATTGGATTGAATTTTTAATTAGATTAAATTTTTACCATTTAATCCAATTTTGGTCATTGTACTCAATTTCACTTTGAAATTGGACATAAACTAGTATTAATCTTTTGATAGTTATTGTTTCTTAAAAACACACTATTTGTTTTGATAACAGGAATTATTTTTAAAATTAATTAATGCCACTTTTATTTTTTGAATTTGGTAAAATAGAAATAATTTTTTAATTCTTAATATCAAATTTATCTTTGGTTGAATTTTTGTTATTTTTTTGAAAAACATCAATTTTTGATGAATAGTGAAACCACATAGTAGTAGTTAAAAAAACTGACTTTTTCATTTAAAAGAAATTTTACCACTTCTGTGAATTGAATTTCGAAAATCTGACATATTTCGTTGTTATAAAGAAGTAAAATATGGTTCAATAAGATGAAAATAATTATTGTGGAATAGTATCTTTTGACTTTTATTTACCGCGGTTAAAGGTAAATTGGGTAATTCAAGGTAAAAAGAATATTGAAATAATTAAAAATTACCTTAACACAAGTTCAAACAATATTGGATAAGTAATGGCAGACCATGGACATATTTGGCTCTATTTTGGGACTCCATAGAGCCACTTATGAATGATAATGACACCTTAGATTAATTAATTTATTATAAAGCCAAAAATTACATAAACAACAATATTTTAGTAAATTAATTTTTATATGGTGTTATATAAATTATATTTTTGACTAAAAATATTAATTAGAAATATAATATGATTTCCTACATCATGATATTTTTTTATAATTTGTAGACATCACATAAATTATAATATTTATGACACAATAATGATATAGTATTTACCTCATTAATAAAATATATAAATAAGTTAGATTATAAATCTTAATATAACATCCCAAACTAGTCCACTTTTTATTGGATGATATTATTTAGACTATTAGTCATTTTATATTCTACTTTAATGATTTTTGTATCTTTATAAACTAAATATAATTATATAATAAAATAATATTATCACACATTCCAAAAGAGCCCCTCCTCTCCCTTATAAAAGAACACCACTTCTAACCAATTTCTCACACCTCTCAAAAATTTTGGCTCATCAAAACTCTACCCAATTAATCTACCTACATCTATATCCTCCTCTTATAAGCATTACCTTAGGCTGAAGGCACTCCGAGATGACCTCTGGTTCAATCGTAAGGGAGTTACCCAAATTAAAGGTAACATTTTCTCTTAAATTGTTTTCTTTTTTTCTTCTCTAACCCTTAAAATCTTTTTATTCCTCTCGTTTGTAACAATACCAGTATCCTAAATATAATAGGATGTTGTCATGATATTTATTCTAACTACACTTACACACACCTCCATCTAATGGGTGAAGAACATAATGTTTCTGTGGATGGAAAACTAATGCCTCAAGAAATGATGATTGTTCAAATATCTCCAACCACCTCTCATGGTGGCCATTATGGTGGAAATGTATTTATATATGATATATATAATGATTATGGTTTCATTATGATTCTGTATTTTTCCATTTTTATAAATACTTTATGGTTTCCATTGTAGGTAAATATGATAATCTCATTAGGGGAAGTGCGGACTACTGCCCCCTCAAAGTGATATGACTTGTTAATGCCTTATGTGGGACGTATAAAGGATGGAGTTAATAATATTTTATACTATATTATACTGGATTAATAATATAACTATGTATCACTATGTTTTTAATTCCATTAAAATAAGAAATATAAATTTAAGTAGTGTTCATGCGTACGTACGGCTTACCGTCTCAATGAACGGTGCCTTTCATTTTTTACCTATAAATGTTATGTAATATTATAAATACATTTATATAATGTATATATATGATATATATTATAACTAAATCATTAATATAATTCTGCAGATAATGGATATCTTTCCATATGAACAACTTGTAATTATAAGGTGTTCATTTTTTACTCAAATAAAAAATATCGATAAAACGACCGTTATTAACATAAATGATTACAGAGTGTTTATAACATTTTAAAAAGTAATATACAAGGAATAATAAACTGGAAAAATGTTATTAAGAAATTATAAATTAAAATTATTTTATTATTCATGAGATTAAAGAACGATCGAGTCAAGTCGGACACAAGGTAAGGGGTTTCTTATCTCACTTTTAATTCCATGATATTTCCATTGTTCGCCACTTATTAATTGCATGTCTTGTATTTTGTACTACCATTTAATATATATTATCATGATTTTAATTATATTCATGGTATTCTATTATTAATTTGGTGGTTATTAACTTTTGGTCATACGACTCAGTTGATTACAACGTGGTAAATGGTTTCATCTCACTTTTTATTCCCATGAGATTCATGCTATATTTACCACTTTTTCCTTTTGTGTGGTGTATATACTGCCCATTATTGTACTCTTTGTGTAATATAATTTCATTTCTGAGTATTTACATCTTTACAGTATGATTATTCTTTGATGTGGTGTATGTTTTCTATGTTACCAAATCGTTAAGGGAACCTTTCACCCTCCTCTTTTTAAAAGACTTATTTTTGTTATGTCATTTAATTTACATCTTATTATGTTGGGATATGTTCTTATATATCCTTATTGATATAAAAATTATGTCCAAGTGATGAGACACCCATTTTTATTTCGTCAACTCATTTTATGGATTTTAAATTGATGTCGTTAGGCTTTCGAATTGTTGCAAGGGAACTTTTTAACCCAATTTAAATTCTTTGGGTTAAACTTGTAATTCATGAATATGTTTTCCTATGAATATATTTGAATGTCTCCTAATTTATTTAAACATAATATTCACTTATATTTTGTGTATTTATATTAGTCACACATATTTATGTGATTTTTTTATACATAATTTAAGGATACCATCTTTATAAGGGATTTCATCTCAATCTACATTTCCATTGAGACTTCATTGTTGTTATGCACCAATTCACTCGTATATATTGTATATACTATCCTTTGTCAAATTATATCATGAATCCATTTAGTCACATGATATTATAATGTTCTGATTAAACGTTATTCCACAATTATTTTTATTCAAGAGTCACCCATTTTGTTAAAAATCTTTAACTAAAATATCATTTTAAATGTTTTAAAGATTTATTATTCCCAATCAAAATATTTATTATCCATATTTTAAAAATGGTTTTGAGTATTTATTTATATGGAAATTAATGTTTTAAAATTATAATTCCATTAAAAGCTTCAAAGTGGTATGGAACACTTTGATTCAAAAATCCCCTTTTAAATGATTTATGAAAATGGATTGATTATTTAAATATCTTGAAATTACGTCTTGTGTTTTCAAATGAAATTTTATTAGTGGAATGTTAATATTGGAAAAACATTTTGTTCTATTATGGTACTTCGACATTTGATTGGTGGTTACGAGATAAACCATATGACGGGTGGTGTCGTGAAAACCAGGATGGGAGGTTACGTTATAACCTCCAATGCATTGGGTAGGGAAGTCGGTCATATGGATATTCCATTTAGTGATATGTGTGGAAGTCGACCTTATGGTTATTCCATTTAAGTATGTTTATGTCCCAAGTTACCTTTATAAGATATGTGGTCTTTATATGGGTTGTATGGTAATATTTTGGTTACAAAATGGTAAGTAATGATCTTTTATTCAGTGAAGAGTATATACTACTTCATAAAGGTGAAAAGTGTTACATATGATAAAGTATTCGTGGTTTACATGATGTTTTGAAAAACTAATAGTTTTCCTTTTTGTGTATCCCTTTCTGTGATTTTTATGATCATCCCATGTTTTTGAAATGATTTCCACGTGACTTAAAGATGAATATGGTCAAGGATGGGATCAAGGAAAATTCATGGTGTCTAATATATTTAACTATACAGGTTTCTTTTTAACAGTTTTTGTTTTATGAAAAAATGGATACTGAGTATTAGTTTCTACATTTAATATTCAAGTTGTTATGTATTAGTTATGGCCTAATTTTCTAAATCTATAAACCTGAAAAGATCCTCAATGTGAATTATTAATTTAATTCAATATTGTGTAATGTTTAAGGTTGGGACCTTATAGTTGGTATCAGATCTCAGTTTAGATAACTTTAGAAGTAAGGGTATTCTTTAAGCATAACATACATTACTATAAATGTTAGGATTTCAGAAAGAGTCATAATTTTTTTAGATAAAGCGAACGATTTATAGATAACACGAATAATTATATCTTAGTATTTAACATCCCCATAAGATATTATATGATTATTTTACTGATATACTCACACTTACCATTCTGGTTTTAGTCAATGGTTGGATCAAGCATGAATCAAAGTAACAATGGATGTGAAGAAAACTATGGTGATTTTATGAATGAGTAATTGAATGAAATGGGAGATTCAATGAAAACTATTGTAGTTATTCTCAACCAACTATCTAGAGTCATGATTGAACACATGAGCCTTGGTGATTTTTATAATCAATCTTATATGCAAGAAACAAATCACCACGGAAGTTCATGTAATAATCATAAAGGTATGTATGCTCAAAAACCTATGTTCCAAGGATGTGGAAGGAAACACATCGGAAAATGATTCAAAGGGATAGGAAGATGCAATAGATGTGGAAATGAAGGTTATAAAGCAAGAAGTTTCCATGGAAAAAAGAAGCATCCAGTTGACTCTAGGAAAGGGAATTAATTTCTTTCTGAGTTATGAATTGAATGTTTTAAATGTGGTGTGCATTGTCATTATACAAACACATGTCCTATGAAAATGTTATGGGAATGGGATCCCCAGGATCGTACAAATAGTTTTTTACCAATACCTGTTTTTATTCCAATTCAGGATGAAAAAACTGACAATGAACAATGAAAGGTATGGATTATTTCTTAAACTATGTTTTGACATTACTGAATAATAGGATATGATTCATGATTTTGTTTGTCAGAAAGAAGTATTTCAGAATATGTTAGAAAGGAATGGTTAATGGATCATGGAGAACATTGAATCAGTAAGAAGTCAATATATAAAGGATTCAAGTGTTATGATAGATTTTAGGATGGTGAAATTCTTAAAAGTATTGGGGATCCTTTGATGATGGGATTAAATTAGAATAAATTTTATAGTATGTGTAACACTGATGTTTGATAAATTAAAATGTTATTCCAGGGAATAATTATCTGTTCCTTTGATGAGTAATGGTGGAATTTTATTTTGGGATAACCTATGTTTTTATTATGGAAATATGGTGATTTGGTTTTTATGGAAATGATTAACATATCAATGGGAATATGTGATTTGGTTAATTACACTTCTGTATGAGACCTTAAGAGTAGTTTATTTTTTTAAATTGGAGATAAATGTTAAGATTTACAGTGGAAGACTAGGTGAATAAATCATTCTGAGTTTTGGGAAACAATCTTAGTTTGGGTTATTTTGAAGAATTTTAAGGACAATGGTATATTGAATGGCCTTTATTGAACTTTAAGTACTTTTGGATGAATTTTGGAGATTAAGAGTAGTATTTATTTTTATAAAGGATTATCCTTTTTGGGGATTATATGATCTCGTACTAACCATTTTTTGTTTTGGATAATGTATAAATACAGGGGAAATATATAAATTTGTTTGTGAATTATGAGATACTCTAGAAGTTGATTTTAGCACTTTTAATGTGACCAAGTCAATTGGAATACTCATCGTTTGGAGAAAAGATGAGTTTTAGGTAGGAATTTAGTAAAGGATGAAAGTCTACAGGACAAGTAAGTATGTTTCCTTATGTTTGTAGTTAATCTCATAAATAAATTCCTCAAATTTATAAAAAGTAACTTAAAACAAAAAAAATTGTCCGTTAACTTTTCCTCCTAGAGTTTCAAAGACTGTCTAACCCATAACATGTTTGTGATTTTATCGTGGTTAACTTTATCCAAATAATATTTTCTACCACTCTCCATCAGAACTTGAAGGTTTATTTTCTCTTCCATATCCATGTTTTCATGAAATCCCAGTATCTATTGTCTTAGGTGAGCTTTTTTACTTCTCTTTATTTCTTTTACAGTGATAGTTTTACTGAATCTTTTCCAATGTGGGACATTTAATTTTGATTCCACGCCCTGTTTTAAAATTGTGAGGATGCAATTCCAAATAGGGGGAAGGATGTAACATCCCAGGTAAATAAATAACATGAAAATTTTCATATTTATTAATATTTGTGAATTGACTATTAATTTTAAAGGGCATTATTTGTTCAATGGCGTACCTGATACACAACAATGAGTTTCATTGAAATCTTAAGTTTCACACTAATAATATAATATTATTTTAAATGGTAGTTAAATCATAGCCATTATATTGGTGGGAGTTAACAAAACTAACTAAAATATGATTATACATGTTTTTTAAATGTATTTATATTTATCCAATAAAATTCAGAGGCCTAAAATTTGAATGAATCTGATTTTAAGCATAATTTACTTTAAAAGGTCAATTTACTGCCTTTTAATGGAGAACCCTCTTTAAATATAGTTTTGTTCACTTTAATACATTCTAATTTACCAAATAAAATCCTTCATTAGAATGGGGTCATCAAAATTTACTTTGTGTAAATTTTTTCAATTTTTTCGATAAAGTTCATTTTTTAATGAATAGCCAAAATATTGTATTTTAATTCAAAACTACATTTTAATATGAAGGCAAAAAATGAAAAAAACAAAAATATTTTATTAAATTAATGCTTAGATGGTGTTATATAAATTATATTTTCATATATAAATATTTATTAGAAAGATAAAAAGATCTCCTACATCATCGTATTTTTTTATAATTTTTAGACATCAGATAAATTATATTATTTAAGACACAATAATGATGTAGAATTTACCTCATTAATAAAATATTTAAATAAATAAGATTATAAATATTAAAATAACATCCAAAACAAGTCCAATTTTTATTGGATGATATTATTTTAACTATGAGTCATCTTATATTCTACTTTAATTATTTTTGGACTTTTATAAATAGAATATCATTATATAATAAAATAATATTATCACACTTTCCTAAGGAGCCCCTCCGCTCCCTTATAAAAGGAGACCACTTTTTACCAATTCCTCACCCCTCTCATGCCTTTTGGATCATCCAACATCAGCCCAATTAAGCTCCCTACATCCTTATCCTACTGCTAGAAGCCTTTCCTTAAGTAGAAGGCACTTCAAGAAGCCCTTTGGTTCAAACCAAATGGAGTTACACAAATTAAATGTACTAGTTTCTCTTATATGGTTTTCTTTAATTTTATTTCTCCAACCCCTAAACTCTTTTTATTCATTTTAATTGTAACAAAACCAGTATCTTAAAAATACTATGATGTTTTTATGAGAATTAGTCGAAGTACACTTACTCACACCTCCATCTAATGGGTGAAGAACATAATTTTTCTGTGGATGGAAAACAAACACCTCACGAAATGATGATTGTTCAAATATCTCAAACAGACACTCTTGGTGTCCATTTTGATGGTACATTATATATATATTATGTTTATTATGTTTATTTTTTCTTTATTATTCTGTATTTTTTCATTTATAGAAATACTTTATGGTTTCCATAGTGGGTAAATAAGATAATCTCATTTAAGAATGTGCGGACTACTGCCCCCTCAAAGTGATATGACTCGTTATTTCCTTAGGTGGGATGTATAAAGGATGGATATAATAATATTGTATATGATATTATAATGGAATTATATTATAACTATGTTTCATTATATTTTTAATACAATAAAAATAATAAATAGAAATGGAAGTATCGTTCATGCGTACGTAGGGCTTACCGACTCCATGAATGGTGTATTTCATTTCTTACCTCTAAATGTTATGTTATATTATAAATACATGTATATACTAGATATATATGATATATATGATTTTTAAATCATTAATATCATTCTAAAGATAATTTATATCTTACCGAATTAACAACTTGTAATTATAGGGTGTTCATTTTTTTACACAAGTACCAAATATCGACAAAATGACCGTTATTAACATAAATGATTACTTAATGTTTATAACATCGTAATAAGTAATATAAAATGAATAATAATCTTTAAATAGTTTCTTAGTAAAGTAAATGTTAAAATTAGTTCATTATTCAGGAGATTAAAGAACGATCGTGTCAAGTCAGACAAGAGGTAAGGAATTTCTTATCTCACTTTTAAATCTGTGAGATTTCCAATGTTCTCCACTTATTAATTTCATGTGGTTTATTGTGTACATCAATTTGATATATATTATCATGATTATAATTATATTCATGGTATTATGTGACTCATTTGGTGGATATTAACTTTTTGTCATATGACTTAGTTGATTACAATGTGGTAAAGGGTTTCATCTCACTTTTTATTCCTGTGAGACTCATGCTATTTTTTCCATTGTTTCCTTTTGTGTGGTGTATGTACTTCCCATTATTGTACTCTTTTTGTAATATAATTTCATTTATGATAATTTAAATCTTTCTTTTATGATCCTTATTTCATGTGGTGTATGTTTTTTAAGTTACCAAATCAGTAAGGGAACCTTTCACCCTCTTGTTTTTAAAATACTTCTTTTTGTTATGTCATTTAATTTACGTATTATTATGTTGGGATAGGTTATTCTATATCCTTATTGATTTAAATTTTATTTCAAAGTAATGAGATACCCTTTTTATCTCATCAAATCATTTTCTAAATTTTAATGTGACGTCGTTAGTCTATCGAATTTTTGCAAGGGAACTTCTTAACCCAATTTCAATTCTTTGGGTTAAATTTGTACTTCTAGAATATGTCATCCTATGAACATGTTTGAGTGACCTCTGATTTATTTACACTTAATATCAACTTATATTGGGTTTATTTATATTTGGCACACATAATTATGTGACAGATTTATACTAAATTTGAAGGTTGCCATCTTTATACGTGATTTCATCTCGATCTACATTTCCATTGAGACTTCATTGTTGTTATGGACCAATTCACTCTTATATGGTGTATATACTATAATTTGTCATATTATATCATGAATACCTTTATTCTCATGATATTATAAAGTTCTGATTAAATGTTATTCCTCAATTCTTTTTATTCAAGAGTCTCTCATTTGTTAAAAAACTTTAACTAAAATATCATTTTAAATGTTTTAATGATTTATTATTCTAAATCGTTATCTTTAATGTCCATGTTTTAAAAATGGTATTGAGTGTTTATTTATATGGAAATTAATGTTTTAAAATTATAATTCCATTTAAATCTTCAAATTGGTATGGGACACTTTGATTCATAAATATATTTTTAAATGGTTTATGAAAATGGATTGATTATTTAAATATCTTGAAATTAATTGTTGTGTTTTCAAATGAAATTTTATTAGTGAAATGTTTCTATTTTCAATATTTTATGTTCTATTATGGTACTTGGACATTTTAAGGGTGGTTACGTGATAAACTATATGACAGGTGGTGCCGTGAAAAATAGGACGGGTGGTTACGTTATAACATCTAATGCATTGGGTATGGAAGTCGGCCGTATGGCTATTCCATTCAGTGATATGTGTGGAAGTTGACCCTATGGTTGTTCCATTTAAGTAAGTTTATTTCCTAAGTTACCTTTATATGTTATGTGTTCTTTATATGTGTTTTATGGTAATCTTTGTTTTATAAAAGGGTAAATAATGATCTTTTCTTCAGTGAAGAGTATTTACTAATTCATAAAGGGGAAAAGTATTACTTATGAAAAAGTATTCATGTTTTACCTGATGTTTTGAAAAACTATTGGTTTTCCTTCTTTGTGTATCCCTTACTAAGCGTTTTATGCTCATCACATATTATTGAAATGTTTTCCATAGGACATAAAGATGAATAGGGTCAAGGATGGGATCAAGGAAAAGACATGCTCTCTAAAATATGGAACTATACATGTTTCTTTTTAAGAGTTTTTATTTTATGAAAACAAATGGATACTGAGTAGTAGTGTCTACATGTAATATTCAAGTTATTATGTAATAGTTATGGCCTAATTCTCTAAAATTCTAAACCTGAAAACATCCTCAATGTGAATTTTTCATGTAATTCAATATTATGTAATGTTTAAGGCCGAGTCCTTATAATTGGTATCTAAGGTTGGTTTAGATATCTTTAGAGGTAAGGGTATTCTTTAAGCATAAGTGAATTACCAAAAAGGTTAGGATTTCAGAAAGAGTCATAGTTTTTTATAGATAATTTGAATGATTTTAAGATAACATGAATAATTATATATTAGTATTTACCCTCCTCATAAGATATTATATGATTATTTTACTGATATACTCACACTTACCTTTCTGGTTTTATTTAATGGTTGGATCTAGCTGGCATCAAAGTAACAATGGATGTGAACAAAACTATGGCGGTTTTCGGAATGAGAAATTGAATGAAATGGGAGCTGCAATGAAAAATCTTTTAGTTATTCTCAACCAACTATCTAGAGTCATGATTAACCACTTGATCCTTGGTGATTTTTATAAGGCATCGTATATGCGAGAAACAAATCCCCATGGAATTTCGGGTAATAATTATAAAGGTATTTATGTTCCAAACCTAATGTGTCAAGAATGTGGATAGAAACACCTAGGAAAATGTTTCAAAGGGACAGGAAGATGCTATAGATTTGGAAATGATGGTCATAAAGCAAGAACCTACCTTAGAAAAAGGAAGCATCCAGTTGACTCTAGGAAAGGGAAAGAAGTTCTTTCCGAGGGATTAATTGAATGTTTTAAATGTGTTGTTCATGGTCATTATACAAACACATGTCCTACGAAGAAGTTTCAGGATTGTGATCACCACGATCATACAAATATTTGTTTACCAATACCTAATTCCATTCCAATTTAGGATGAAGAAACTAAAAATGACCAATGAAAGGTATGGATTATTTCATAACATATGTTTTGACATTATTGAATCTTAGGATTTGATTCCTGATTTGGTTTGTAGGAAAGAAGTATTTCAGGATAAGTTGGAATGGAATGGTTAATGGATCATAAATAATGTGGAATGAGTAAGAAGTCAATATATAAGGGATTCAAGTGTTACGATAGATTTTAGGATGGTAAAATGCTTAAAAGTATTAGGACTCTATTGATGATGGGATTACATTAGAATACTTTTTATAGTATGTGTAACCCTAAAGTTTGATATATAAAAATGTTATTCAAGGGAATAATTTTCTTTTCCTTTGATGAGTAATAGTGGAACATTATTTTGGGAAAATATATGTTTTTATTATGGACATATGGTGATTTTGTTTTTATGGAAATGTATAACCTATCATAGAGAATATGTGATTTGGTTAATTACACTTTAGTATGAGACTTTATGAGTAGTTGATTATTTTTGAAGATAAATGTTACGATTTACAATGGAAGACTATGTGACTAAATCCTTCTGATTTTTGGGTTACATTATTAGTTTGGGTTATTTTAAATAATTCTAAGGACAATGTTACATTGAATGGCCTTTATTGATCTTTGGGTACTTATTGTTGAATTTTAGAGATTAAGAGTAGTATTCCTTTTTATAAAGGATTATCCTTTTTGGAAATTATATGATCTAGTACTAACCATTTTTGGTTTTGGATAATTTATAAAGACAGGGGAAATATATACCTTTTTTATTATGTGATACTATATAAGTTGATTTTAGAACTTTTAATGTGACCAAGTCAGTTTGAAGACTCACCGTTTGCAGAAAAGTAATGTTTTTTGTAGGAATTTAGTAAAGGATGAAAGTCTACATTACGAGTAAGTTTGTTTCCTTATTTTTTTAGTTAAGCTCATAAATAAATTCCTCAAATTTATGGAATGTATCTTAAAACAAAAACTTTGTCTGTTAACTTTTCCTCCTGGGGAATCCAATACCATTTAACCCATCACATGTTTGTGATTTTCTAGTGGTTAACTTTATCTTAATCATATTTTCTACCAATATCCATCAGAACATGAAGGTTTTTTTTCTCTTCCATATCCATGTTTTCATGGAATCCTAGTATGAGTTGTCTCTAGTGACTTTTGAACTTCTATTTTTTTCTTTTAATGTGATAGTTTTACTGACTCTTTTCCGATGTGGGACTTTAAATGAAGTTTCCAAGCCCTGTTTTAAAATTGTGAGGATGCAATTTGAAAAAAGTGGAAGGATGTAACATCCAAAGTAAATAATGAACCTTATATTTTACTTATTTATTAATATTTGTGAAATGAATATTAATTCTTCTTTAAAGGGGATGTTATGTTCAATGTCATACCCGATACACAACAATGGGTTTCTTTGAAATCTTATGTTGCACACTAATAATATAATATTATTTTAAATGGTAGTCAACTTATAGCCATTGTATTGGTGGGAATGAATAAGATTAATTACAATATTATTATTAATTTTTTTTAAATGTATTTACATTTATCCAATAAAACTTAGAGGCTTAAAATGTGAATGAATCTAATTTTAAGAATAATTTACATTAGATGGTCAAATTACCTCCTTTTAATGAAGAACTCCCATTAAAAATAGTTTTGGTCACTTTAATAAATTTTAATTGACCAAATAAAATCCTTATAAAGAATTGGTACATCAAAATATACTTTGTGTAAATTTTTGGAATTTTTCCGATAAAGTTCATTTTTTTATGAATAGTGAAAATATTGTATTTTAATTCAAAACTGCGTTTAATCTAATTTATTTATATGGTCAGGTTATATTTTTAATTGGTTTTAATGTGTAATTAGAATATATTTTTACTATTTAAACCAGTGTTTTTCATTGGAATTAATTTAACTTTGAAATTGGACATAAACAAGTATCAATCTTTGGGTATTTATTGTTTCTTAAAAACACACTATTTGTTTTGAAAATGGGAATTAATTTTAAAATTTATTAATGAAACTTTTATGTTTTCAATTTGGTAATACAGACATCATTTTTTAATTCATAATATCAAATTTATCTTTAGGTGAATATTTGGTATTTTTCTAAAAAACATCAATTTTTGATGAATAGTGAAACCACTTAGTAGTAGTTAAAAAAACTGAATTTTTCATTTAAATGAAATTTTACCACTTCTGTGAATTGAATTTTGAAAATCCGACATACATGGTTGTCATAAAAAAGTAAAATATGGTTCAATAAGATGAAAGTAATTTTTGGTGAATAGTAACTTTTGACATTTATTTACCGCGGTTGAAGGTAAATAGTGTAATTGAAGGTAAAAGGAATATTTTAATAATTAAAAATTACCTTAACATGTGTAAAAACCTTATTTGATAAGTAATGGATGACCATGGGCTTCTTTGGGTCTCTTTTGGGACCCCATGGAGCCAATTATGAATGATAATAACACTTTAGATTAATTAATTTATTATAAAGGAAAAAATGACATAAACAAAAATCTTTTAGTAAATTAATTTTTATATGGTTTTATATAAATTATATTTTCGACTATAAATATTTATTGGAATGATAAAAATATTTCCTAAATGAAGGTATTTTTATTATAATTTTTAGACATTACATAAATTATATTATTTATGACACAATAATGATATATTATTTACCTCATTAATAAAAGATTAAAATAAATAAGAATATAAATTTTAAAGTAACATCCAAAACCTATCCAATATTTATTGGATGATATTATTCCTACTATTTGTCATACTATATTCGACTTTAATGATTTTTGGAGATTTTGAAACCGAATAGCATTATATATTACAATAATATTATCACACTTTTCTAAAGAGCCCTTCCTCTCCCTTATAAAAGGAGACCACTTATAACCAATTCCTCACGCCAATCAAGCCTTTTGGCTCATCCAGAATCTGACCAATTAATCTCCCTACATCCCTCTTCTCCTACTAGAATCCTTATATTAGGTAGAAGGAACTTCAATAATTCCTTTCGTTCAAACCAAATTCATTTACCCGAATTTACTGTAATAGTTTCTCTTAAATTGTTTTCTTTAATTTTGTTTCTCCAACCCCTAAACTCATTTTATTACTTTATTTTGTAAAAAAATAATTATCCTGAATATACTAGGATGTTTTTATGAGAATTATTCTAACTACACTAACACACGCCTTCATCTAATGTGTGAAGTACATAATGTTTCAGTGGTTGGAAAACTAACGCCTCACGAAACGATGATTGTTCAAATATCTCCAACCACCTCTCATGGTGGCCATTATGATGGAACTGTATTTATATATGATATATATTATGTTTATGATTTCTTTATTCTTTATTCTTCAATATTTCTTAATTTATATAATTACTTTATGGTTTCCATATTGGGTAAATAAAATAATCTCATTATAGGAAGGGCGGACTACAGTGCCCTCAAAGTGATATGAATCATCGATGCCTTATGAGGGACATATAAAGAATGGATTTAATAATATTTTATATTATATTATACTGGAATTATAATATATCTATTTATCATAATTTTTTTAATTCCATTAAAATAAGAAATATAAATGGAAGTATCGTTCATACGTATGTACCGCTTACCGTCTCTATGAACGGTGCTTTTCATTTCTTACCTCAACATGTTATGTAATATTATAAATACTTGTATATATTAGATATATATGATATATATGATATCTAAATCATTAATATAATTATGAATATAATTTATATCATACCAAATGATCAACTTGTAATTATAAGGTGTTCATTTTTTTACTCTAGTACCAAATATCGACAAAACGACCGTTATTAAATTAAATGATTACATAATGTTTATAACATGGTAATAAGTAATATAAGAGGAATAATAAACTTTAAAAAGTTTCTTAAGAAATTATAAATTATCATTAGTTTTTTATTCAAGTGATTAAAGAACGATCGACTCAAGTCGGACACGAGTTAAGGTGTTTTTTATCTCACTTTTAATTCTGTGAGATATCCAATGTTCACCACTTCTTAATTGCATGTGGTGTATTGTGTACTGCCATTTGATACATATTATCATGATTCTCATTATATTCATGGTATTATTTTATTCATTTGGTGGTTATTACCTTTTTTCATACGACTCAGCTGATTACAACGTGGTAAAGTGTTTCATCTCACTTTTTATTCCCGTGAGATTCATGCTATATTATGCACTGTTTCCTTTTTGTGGTGTATGTAATTCCCATTATTTTACGCTTTATGTAATATACATTCATTTATGAGTATTTAAATCTTCATTTTATTATCCTTCTTTCATGTGGTGTGTGTTTTGTAAGATACCAAATCGGTAAGGGAACCTTTCACCCTCCTCTTTTTAAAAGACCTCCTTTTGTTATCTCATTTAATTTACATATTTTTATGTTGGGATACGTTCTTATATATCCTTATTGATGTAAATTTTATGTTCAATTAATTAGATACACTTTTTTATCTCATCAACTCATTTTCTGAATTTTAAAGTGATGTCGTTAGGCTATCAAATTTTTCCAAGGGAACTTCTTAACCCAATTTCAATTCCTTGGGTTAAACTTGTACTTCTTGAACATGTCATCCAATGAATATATGGGAATGACCTCTTATTTATTTAAACATATTATCTACATATATTGGGTGTATTTATATTTTTCACACATAATTATGTTATTTATTTTTATTTAATTTAATGATACCATCTTTATAATGGATTTCATCTCAACCAACACTTTCATTGAGACTTCATCGTTTCTATGCATCAATTCACTCTTATATGGTGTATATACTATCCTTTTTCATATTATATCATTAATACCTTTATTCCCATGATATTATAATGTTCTGATTATATGTTATTCCCCAATTATTTGTATTTAAGAGTCTCTCATTTTGTTAAAAACTCTTTAACTAAAATCACATTTTAAATGTTTTAGAGATTTATTATTCTAAATCTTTATCTTTAATATCCATGTTTTAAAAATGGTTCTGAGTATTTATCTATATGGAAATTAATGTTTTAAAATTATAATTCCATTAAAATCTTCAATGTGGTTTGGGACACTTTGATTCAAAAATCACTTTTTAAATGGTTTAAGAAAATGGATTGACTATTTAAATATCTTTAAATTACATCTTGTGTTTTCAAGTGAAATGTTATTAGTGAAATGCATATTTTTCTAATATTTTATGTGTTATTATAGTACTTTGTCATTTGAAGGGTGGTTACGTTATAACCTCCAATTCATTAGGTATGGAATTCGGTCGTATGGCTATTCCATTTAGTGATATGTGTGGAACTCGACCGTGTGGTTATTCCATTTTAGTATGTTTATGTCCCAAGTTAACATTATATGTTTTGTGTTATTTATATGGGTTTTATGGTAATATTTTGGTTACAAAATGGTATGTAATGATCTTTTATTTAGTGAATAGTATTTACTACTTCATAAAGGACAAAAGTATTACTTATGATAAAATATTCATGGATTACATGATGTTTTGAAAAACTGATAGTTTTCCATCTTTGTGTATCCCATAATATTATTTTTATGCTCATCCCAAGTTTTTTAAATTCTTTCCACAAGACTTAAAGATGAATAGGGTCAACGATGGGTTCAAGTAGATTTCATTCTATCTAAAATATGGAACTAGACATGTTTCTTTTTAATAGTTTTTATTTTATGAAAAAAATGGACACTGGGTAGTAGTGTCTACATGTAATATTCAAGTTGTTATTTAACAGTTATATCATAATTATCTAAAACTCTAAACCTCAAAAGATCCTCAATGTGAATTATTCATTTATTTCAATATTCTGTAATGTTTAAGGCCGAGTCCTTATATGAAATATATAATTGCATCAAAATTCATGAGTAAGGTAGGGTTTCCAGACTCAGTAGGACTCTACTAGTGGGTCATTATCCGGATGTTCTCAGGTATTAAAGTGTGTGAAAAACAATGAAATGAATAAATAAATAACACTCAATTAAAAAATAGAGTGGTATGACACAGACTTGGTTTCCCCAACCATTGCTTATACCCATTTCGACTCCTTGTCGAATGATCACTAAAAGAGTCTTAAGAAGAAAACCACACCATATACAGTGTCCACACAGTGTTGTGAAGATGATACTCTATGTTATATATCAATTCAGTAATCCATGAAACGATGATCCTTTATAAAATTATATAAATCACTCACATCAAACAGGCCACCACATGGTGAATGGAACATGGATAATCAATTCAACCTCAAGAACACCCTCCACACGATACCACACTTACCTCATTCAACCACCAATTTCATAGTTCCCTCGTCACTATCATTCCAATCAAATGAACCACCCTATGATGGGATAAATATGGCATGATGATAGTCCACCTATCTCAAATACCATTATCAATAACAAAATCATAGTTAAAAAAATACAAGGCGAGCACAGAATTAGGAAATGAATATCAAAAGGAGTATAATGTATCATACACTACAATAGTTGATCATAATCATGTATGGATAAATGATACTCTAATAGAACTCATAGAGTCACATTAGGTCTTATAGGCTACACCAACACATGAGATCGTAATCAATCATGGTCAATCAAAATTCCAACAAATATAATCATCAAGGAAAATGGGAAAATACGATCCCAATAATCTAAGGAACTTCCCACCCCAAAATTTGACAACATCAAATACATGCTTAAACAAAAATATGTTATTTATTAGCTAGATATGAAACCTCGATAGTCAAGAAAACTCTTCATGGCCTTATTATCATAAACATTGACATGTAAAATATTGAGGTTCATCAATGGTTTTGAGAACCAAACCCTATTATTCTATTTAAAAAATAAATAAAAGATCACATGTGATGATACATTTTATCTTGTGTGAAATTTTAAAATTATCATTTGAAATGTCACATGCGATGCAATATTATCTCTCCTAGATAATTTATAAATTATTACTTAAAATATTACATGGAATAATATATTATTTGTCCTCTATAATTTTCAAATTATCATATAAAATATCACATGTGATGAAATTTTATATATCCATTTAATTTTGAATTTATCATTTGATATATATACATTCTCTAATATGTTATATCTCCTGGATAATTATCAAATTATTTTCTATTATATGAAATGTGATGATAGTTTATCTCTCATGTATAATTTTTATAATTATCAATTTAGGCCAACAAAATTTTCTTTCTAATTATCCTGGGTAATTTGGTGAAATTTTTATTTTAGTAATTATTTATTTATAATTCAATTAATTATATATTGATATTTATTTGAAATAATCCCTAAAAATTTCTCACCAAAAATAAGAATGGATAATATAAATATATGATTCACATAACAAGTGGCCCTAATTATCTGTGGTTAATTGTATGCATTATTGTCCCCATAAACATCACATCATTACCCCTTTGAAAATTTTAATCAATTATACATGATAATTTTATGGAATTTATCCCACTATAATTCATGTTTTATTTTTATTTTTTCAAATATAGTTTTGTATTCCAAAGAAAATATCTAAGACTAATGTTCCCCAATGGAGATCAATGTCTAATGTAGAGGACTTGCCTCTATTCTAAACCCTCAAGAACATAACATGGTAAACATACTCAAATTAAACTTTCCCAATTTTATGTTGAAATGATATACAAGACATTATTGACGAATTACATGGTGTGTATCGGTATTACATAGTTTGTACCTTTAGCACCTTTTCGTACCCGTATATTACGGCCCATGCCACTATCTGTGTCAATGTAATGTTTCCATATACACACTAAGGTACATTCAGAACGACTGGGTAAGGGTCACCTGTAGTGTGACTCCTTCCCTACACTATGATCCATTTACCTTCTCTTCTGAACACTTATACCACACAGGGTGGTCCCAGACAACAAGTATTTCTGGAATAAATTTAATGAAACATTGGGGGTTCATAGAACCCATGTGTTCGTTCTATGAGTATTCCCACATCTTTATTACCTCGAGTTCTTTCACTGATATCTTAAGGAGGTCATGGTTATGGTCTGAGTGAGATTCATCATCACAAATCCCACGAATTCGGCCACCAACACCAAGTGAAAATGGTCATCATTGGTCCTCATTAACTTTGAACAACAATTTTGCACTTGTATTATCAAATTAATCCCCAGTACATTTTTTCAATTAGTGAATCTTGCTTATTTAATATATTTAAACTCAAATCTATGGTATCTATCTATTTCTCTATTAAATGGGCGTTAAGTGGTTGATTTATAGGTATTTTGGTCAAACCAATGGCCAAACAAAACAGATGTGATAAATGAATAATGAATGGTGGGATAAAACCAAGAACAATTAAAAAGAGTAATGAACATCTACCAAGTTCATGTTGTCCATAATCCAATATCTTTAAAACAATGAATTATTATCCTTAATTATATAAACAATCTCTCCTAATAATCCATGTAAAATTAGAACACACCTGCAATATGATCGAATACGGAATCAATCATTTAGTTGATTTACGTAAATTTTTCATAGTATAAGAGAAACATGGATACAACCACATAATAAAAATTTCTTACCCAAAGTTGGATAGATCACTCATGAAGGATGAAACTAAATTGTTTTTGATAGCATTCTCCTCAAATTATGTTGGAATAGATGTTCATGGATTTTTCATCATCACTCACCGAGGATCTCTCTCTAAACCACTCTATCTGAATTCATTGGTCTATGTGGATAACCCAAAGAATTTATCATAAGAATTTTTTAATATAGATTAATCTATTCTCTTCATTATATTAAATAAAATAAATAATTTATCTATTTTATTTTAATAATTTTCTCATGACTTCAGATTATGGAAGCAACCAAATGTGAAAAAGTTTATATTACACCTAAGTTAAACCCAAACTCATATATAGGTAGTGGAATCATACCTATCATCTGAGCTTCTGATTAGGTGTTATTCCCCCTTTTGAGGAAAACTATGCACGGAATATCTTTTATGTATTTAATATATTTGAAACATTAAATCCGGGTACACCGCACCTTATTATCTCACAACATCTGAACACCTAGATCTGAAAATAATCTCTATAACATTACAATGTAATAAATGGAAATACTAAAAGTCATTATTCTCTCCCCAACTAGAGTATTTTTATCTCATAAATCCAAAACAAATCTATAAAAATAGATGTTTATACTAAGCATGCTTCTTGGTCTCCTCCTCCCACATTCCCTCCTAGAGATTCCAATTTTCTACTGGAAATCCAATTAAGGATTTTCTCACCCAATGAGGATCCTCCCTTTTTGATCCTCAATATCTAGTAGAAAATATAAATGTGTATCTCTATTCTCAATGTCATCATCCACCCAGTCAATAACATATGATGGTTGGTAACGGAACCTCCTCTTCTGAGTCACATGGAAGATGTCATGTACCTGATCATGTTGCTGTAGTGTAGCTATGTAGAATTCTTACTTTCTAGCTCAATGAATTTTTTGTAAAGGTATATTGAGTCATAAATATACCTTAAAACTCCCTCCAAACCAAAACATAACACATCGAGGAGAAACCCCCAAGAATCGATATTACCCCTCCAATAAATTCAATGGCCTCATTAATTGTTCTGCATAGGACCTGTGATTGCTTTATGTTGCCCTCATATACTCCTTGATGATATAAATGACCACAATAGTGGATCTCACGAATTTTGAGCCCATAATTTTTTACTTTTCCTGGTCTTTATAGTACAGTGTGGACCAACAATGTTTCCCATAAAATTCCATTAATAGTTTCACACCATTTTCGGAATGGTAGATTTTCATATTTGAAAACTCAACCAATGGTCTATGATACTTCCTATTATAGAAAAAGTATAACATTAAATCACACATAACGGCCCCCATTAATTCATTGGTCTACATAGTCTGTCCATCAGTCTAGGGGTGAAACCCTATGAGGAAAGGTAATTATGTCCCTAAAAACTCCTATAACCCCTTCCAGAATCACGATGTGAAGTGAGAATCCTGATAAAAATGATTTTTATGGAACCCCATGGAGACATAGAATATTTTTCACACAGAGGCATCCCAAAACCAATATCATTGTTTTCATTCTAGTATCGATGAATTGATATGCCTTAGTTACTCGGTATATGTTCACCGACAAAGAATTTTGAAGTATAGAGGTTTGGTGTGACCCAACCACAAGTTCCATGTATATCCGATCACACTTTCCCCATTGAACCAAATGGTATGGATATAATCCCACTATAATATATTTTTTATCATGAACTTGAAGAAAATTACGGTCTTCACATAAAAACTCTACAAATCCATTCTTTAACCTTGGACACCAATACTAATTTAAGAGGTCCTGGTACATCATTAGAAGACCAGGATTTACCCTTGGGTGTGATGTATGAAAGTCACTCAGATCCTCCTCCCACAACATCACATGTATCGTCATGTATCCCATGAAAAATGACATGATCCAAACCTTCAGAAAAATAACTAGGAGCAGTTCTAGTGGATATATGACTATGTTGGTCCTAACAGTCAGTATCCCCATATCATGCCTCCCTAACACACTATAATAGAGGATGGGTAATAACCATCTAGAAGAGGTAAGATTCCCCATCCCCATCCAGAAAGGATAAATAAAACTGTAAAACTTCTATGATTCCATACT
The DNA here is from genome assembly GCA_963277665.1 of Viscum album. Classification (NCBI taxonomy): domain Eukaryota; kingdom Viridiplantae; phylum Streptophyta; class Magnoliopsida; order Santalales; family Viscaceae; genus Viscum; species Viscum album. The sequence continues at coordinate 261,094,172 of OY728122.1, read as the reverse complement.
CAATGACTACAAACAATATCTCATGCTGAGAGCACCTTATATCATATTCCACATCCTCTTAGTGTTGACAATCATGATTCCATAGTCTAGGAGGAGGTCTAACCATGGACACAATCTCAAGATAAATTCATTCAAAGAAAAGATATACTAGATACTATATTTCTCATAATAAAGCGTAAATAACTCACCCAAAAGGTAGTGTCACACCATATTCAGTGAAAAGAAAACCATTTCAAAGTCAAGATTGTGGGTCAAATAGTTTTCTCTCATGTTTTTCCCAATTAACATGAACCATAGGAAATCACTAAATGTGTCTGAATTTGACCACAACAATTCTTGACCTGCAATTCATCACATAAAACAACGTAATTGGTATCCTCCTCAAAAAAGATCATGATTGGAGTTCCCATCAATATTTTCCATAACTCTTTGAAATCCTTTTATCACTTATCTGTCTATATGAATGGATTTACCTATAGGATAAAATAAATAATGTGAGATGATAATCCATAGAAATCATGTCTGAATTGATAATAGTATCCTTCCAACCCAAGGAAGCTCCTCGCCTCCTTCACACTCTATGGTGCATCACAAGCTAAAACATCCTAGAGTATTTTTGGGTCTATTACCACACCATTTGTTGATATAACATGTCCTAGTTGATGAATTCCAAAATCAAGAACTGAAACATATAATTATTCACATAAAATATGTGATTTTTAAGTACATCTATAACCATCATCAAGTGTCTCATATTTTCCTCATTAGACACTAGGTTTACATGGATATCATCGATGAAGACTACCCATGATCCTCAGTAATGGATTCTTGTTCTTAATTTTCAGTAGGATTAGGAAATGATAATATTCACACATACTCATGATTCTATCTACCTTTTTGGAAAAAAATACAAGGGTTCTAAGGGTGAAACACTTCAGAGAAAAATACCACACACTGTAGCCCTTATAACTCCACGTCACCTCGTGAATGTCATCAAAATCCATCCAGGTTTATAGAGTGGATATTAGTTTCTTCCCAACATGTATATAAATATATATTTTAATTTTTTTAGGCGGGGGGAGGGGGTGTATAACCCTAGAACATATGAATGAAATAATTCATCATACATCTCTAAAACTATAGAGAAATTAAAACTCATAGAATCCATAGCTCTAGATGGTTTTATTTTTCACCCAAAGTGTAAAATCATCTTCCATCAATGAATACAAATTATATCATCCTCCTGAAATAGTATATATAGACATGAACTATAGATAAATATCCTATAAAAAATATGACATTGTTATTCCTCATCACTACTATAAATATATCCCATATGAAATTATCTCCTCCATGAGTCATTTCACATGATTAGAAGAATTATTTGACTATTGATTCACCTCAATTAAGAGTCTCCAGAAGAAAGGGTCGAACAAAATTATCTATAAGAATCAATAATTCTTGAACAAGATAAGTTGAAATTAGGGAATGACTTAGAAATTTTTCTTTCATTACAATAGATAAGCTAAAATTTACACAGATCATACCTCATATCATCTATAGAGCCTCCAGGTCATAGTCCTTGACTGACTATATATTCAATCTCCCCTATACCGATGCTCCTTGATATTGTTATAGACCTCATGTGGGTGGTGGTGGATAGAATTAATAATTTATTCCACCTTCATCTTCTCTCCCAACATAATTTCCTTGTCCACCTCCCTATAGACCTGTCAGATAATAAAACTCCATTTTCCATGAAATCCCTACATTATCTCCCTCTTAACAGTGTGGTGGCTATGAAAATCTCATGGGAGATATACCAGACAATCACAAGAGTATCTCTGCATCTCCCTACTCTCATTAGATTTATCATGTCATACTTGATCCACATACACTCTCACTTAGGATTACCACCTAAAACATTTCTATTTACAAGGTTCATATGTCTAACATAGACTCCCTATCATTGAAGAATATAATTTTGTATTCCCACAGGCATCAAAAACTATCTTCTTCATCATAACAAAGAAAATATCAGCCACCAAATCACGATACATCACACATACATATGTATAAATAAATAGAGTTATCACTCCAACATATGTAGGAATAAATAGAGGTATCACCCAAGATGTGGATATCCCAAAACATTACAGAAGAGAAATATTTTCTAAAAATTCACTAAACCTATGAACATGATATATTCACCTCATTATATTAATTGGACACTAAGACCAACCATTATCCAATGGATCCATTGATATGGGATTCTTCTAGGCCCACATTATAGTATTTCATTATACTAAAAAGTTAGAAGACTTGTGTCCCGGAATTTAGCTAGAATTACGTCACTTGTGAGTCAGGAGACCCTCAAAAACTAAGAGGTCATATAACTGAACCTCAAGAGTTGTACTCATCCTACAAACCAAAAACTATGTTTCTACTAATACCATACGCTTGTCAAATAGGTGGTGGTAAGACTAGTACACCACATGGATGTAACACCTCCTGCAAATCTCCATGTATGGAATTCTCATCAATGATGGGTAAAAACTCATGATCTTACTACTAACTCATAGATGAAAGTTTTCATTAAATTATGTTGACATATACAAGATTTACTGTGGTAATAGAGTAAATCAATATTTTTGACATAAAAATAAATTGAAACCACATCCCATTCCTATATGATACATGTACCAATTTTTATCATTTAATTAGTTCCAACATATACAAAAATTAGAAGATGGTTATTAGATTCTGGGTGTATGGATACATCATCAATCACACCAACACTGTAGTCCCTAGCCTAAAAGAAGAACTATAAACATTTCTAATTTTACCCCCAAATGTATCAAACAGAGTCTGATACTATAGTATAACCCACCAATATAATACCACTCTATCATGACCAGTCTCAATGGTTCCCATACCGCAAGTACCCAAATCATTCCTCCAATATTCCATGCATTGGAGACCTATGTCATGTAGTTATATCACATACATAGAGAACCCAATCCTAATCTAAATGTATAAGAACACACACCTCTAAGCCTATAAAATGATAAAATGTTAGAAAGAATGGTAACCATGGAAGATTAAATATAAAACCCCACCATCAGAGTATAAAACAATTATTGTAAAAAATGGATAAATAAAATCACAAAACTATGAAAATGATAACAAGTACTACCTTAAAAGTGGGTAATACCTTCTATCAATGAAAATTTAGGAACACACCTTGGTCTTTGAAGCTCACTATGTTATTCCAAGTCCTTGTCCCTATAAAAATCCATCAATAAGATGATAACTTATGTTGACACAACACATGCTCTCAATGTCAATGAAGCTATGATCATAAAAATTTCTAGTTAGACAACCCAAAATAATTATGAATATAGTATCAATGATAATAATTAACTCATCACAGGTATATGTCAATGTCATATAATTATAATGTCTAGATAAACTCAATATAGACACACAATATAATGGTATGGTGACACACCTAAAACCAACATGGATTCTTACCAAGAGGTTACATATATCACACACCATTGAAAATACGCTCCTTATGTGAAAAAATAATTGATGGATTCTATCAACGAGTTCATGGTCACCGGGTCTCACCATAAGAATCACATTTTGGATGTCTAAAGAGAACGATACCCAAATGGGGATCACATAAAAAAATTGGTTATTCTAAAAAACTCCATATGGACCCACTAATATGAGGATCAATTCCCATATAATGTCATTCACAATGATTCCATGAACTACACCTAAGGAACATATGATGATATAAGATCTCAGTTCTGGCCCCACAAACAGATTCCAACATTACTATCTGAGGATGATGTTCCTATAAGGGGGTCCCCATCCTATATATAGGATGCGACTCTATATTAATCCATCAATAAATGTATCACATGAACAATAAATAAAAAAATTTCCAATATTACATGTAAATGATCTCCAATCCTTTTTGAGGGAGTACAGTATGTGTACTGGTAGTACATGGTGTGTCCCTCCGGCATGGGGTCCAACCCATGTATCATGGACCATGACAATGTCTATGTATGAGCACATGTAATTTATATTTCCATATAGATATTTACATATACCATGTAGCATACATTATGATCCTCCAAATATGGTTCGAGTGTCATGTAATATTTCTCTTTCCATAAAACTCTGATTCCGCATAGGGGGTCACAAACGATGTGTTATTTTGGAAAAAAACTTTTTAACATAGTATTTCCTAGAAACCATTGATACACCATATATATACCCAAAAACATCAATTGCCTCTAGTAAAACTATTGATATTAACCAAAAATAGTTGATCTAGATAGACTAGGACATTCCATCACCACTCTCCAAAATCCATCAATAAATATTTATGGGGAAATGCACGTTGTTTGTCCCCACCACTTTCACATGTTCCGATTGAACTAGGGGTATCAAATCCATACTCACTCTTCTATAACAATCATCACATCTTGTTATAATAAAAAATCCAAACCTATATCTATGGTTCTATTCTTTGGCACAAATAAATGGAAGTGAAATGACTAATTTCATGGTATTTTGGTCAAACCCTCAATGAAACAAAACACCAGTGATAAATGCATGAAGAAAAATTGGAGAAAACAAAGAGACTCACAAAAGAGAAATTAACCTCTCCCAAATTTGGGTTATCAAAAATCTATTTCTATAAGACAAAAAAATTAATATCTATAACCAAATAAATTATCTCTACCTATAATCCCCACATAATAATCCTGCATCCCCAATAAGGCTGAACTCTGAATCCATATTTTATTTTCTTGATTCCAGGTCATCGTGAAATAAAATGAATAAAAACAAATAAACATATGAAAAATTATAAATAACTGTTGAATTTTCACTAATGATGAATGAATTCATGTCATTATAATTGGTGGGATCCATTAATTTTATTTTGTAGATAGTCATTGATCTTTCAGAGTCGCTCGCTAAGGATCTTTCTCCAATTCCCCTCTAGATAATTAGCACAATTATTTGAAACCTATGAATTATTCATAATTTAATATTAATATAGAGTACTTTGGATTCGATTTCAAGTTAATTAAAATAAATAATTTTATTTATTTTATTTTAGTTATTGGTATTCGAAAACACTTTATGGAAACTCCCAACATTTATAACTCTTAGGTCATGCATAGGGAAAATCCCATGCTTATAACTCAATGAAGGCCTCTAATTTTTAATTTGATCAACCATTATATAGTTATTCAAATTTTCGAGTAAAACTAGATAGGTGTGATCTTAAACATATTTTACATATTTAAAAAATAATTTTTTTTTGCAAACGAAGCCTTAGAATATTATGTTGCCTCAAAGCCTAGCTACGAAAAAATTTATACAACATCCGGAACTAGTAAATTTATAATATAGATTAATTATATAAAATGGCTGAAAAAAATATGGATTGAAAACAATGGGGATTTAAAATTGATTTCTAGAGAATTTTGGGGTTGGAAATGAATGGTTCCACAAAAATTATGAAATTAAAATCATTACAATATTTAATAAAAATATTAAAAAGGTTTAAGTCATGTGTGATCTAACGAAACACAATATTTGAAAAAATATTATTCCCCCCTAGATTAATCCCCGCACCTCAACCCTAACTGTGGTCTAAAATGTTTCTTACAACATACATTTTTAAACATATTATATTATTTCAGAAATAAGAATATAATAAAAATATAAAACAATCCTCATGTGTGACCTGACCAAATGTTTGAGGTGGATAAAAGTTATACCCTATCAAGGGTAATCCATACACCCCATATTGAGTATCTATCTACAACTTGGTTGCACCTATATATTCATCTGAGACATATTATTGATATATCAAATGATAAATTTATTCCTTCATAATAATGACTTATTAATAAAATTTTATTTCTGGAATGTAATATTTATTAAAAAAATTCCCCAATAAATAATATATCATTCAACGAAAAATTTCATATCTTTGAATGATATTTTATTAATGTAATTAGTATATAAAAGATAAATATTACGGATATTAAGGGGAATTGTAATATCTAATGATAATAAGAAAGAGAATATTTCCATGGAATGTTAATGAATAAAAAAATGAACCATGAATGTTAATTTCAACACAAACCATGGTAAAAATGATTTCATTCTATGTATGTAATGAAAAAGGATTGTGATGAACCCAACATGAATACCCAATCACATAGGTACCTAATAAGAACCATCACATATGTTTGTGGAGTTCCAAATTCCCATGGGTTGGTGCCTAACACTCAGTTATCAACATCAACAAGATAGAATAATTTCTCCCATATTGAACTATACAACAAAATGTATATATACACTACATGAATTAGCAGTTTATGATTAATAAATAAATATATATCACATAAAAAATGAAAAATTACATGTGATAAAACTCAAAAATATAAAACCAATCTAAATGATACAAGCCCAATTGTAAAGGATAACTAAAACTGATATGGATACTCCATGTGATATCATGGGAATACACTCACCATATCACTATAATGCTCCCATACACAGATGATAAAAACACTCCATACCACTTTATATCTTTTCCATTAGTTGCATCTAAATACCAAACAAGGTTTACACACCACGGATGCAGTGTCTAGGGTTATAGTTAAACATCCTCATTAGGATCCCACCTGGGTTTTCAACATCAAGTCTCTTTACAAAAATATGAACACGTTCAACATCAATTAATACAAGGTTTAATAAATAGTTTAATATTTACCATATCAAAATCAAGTTAACACGTTTTTTTATTCACCCATAGTTTAATAAATCCAAGAAAAAATGTTTCAATTAATGTAAAATATATACAATAAATCAAACTAAAGAACCAATAATGTATTCTATAAAATAAAATAAAAATCAAAAATTGGTAACATCACTCCAAGGATCAAAATTGGTTATTTTAGCTACATATGAATCGAATATAGTGATTATAAGAATACACTAGATTGGAATACTACAAACATGTCTAACAATATCCTAGACAAATAGTCATAGGTAGTATATGAGTACCCAAATATTGAACCCCCTGATAGTATTAACAGATGAGTCATATAACTAATCCTTCCACCTAAGAAACCAAGTCATCCCACGTAAAAGAAATTCAAAATCATTTCAACAATACGATTATTTGTAAACCATTTCATTATTATATTTCAAAATGATTTTAAAACAACTTTTCTTTTACAAATGTTTTTTGAAAACAATAATTTCACAAATAACTCTTTTCCACACACAATTGTTAGAACCATGGCCTTAATATCTTGAAAATAGTCTACTTTGTGTTTATTTTTAATCTAGAGTGGATTAATCTGGGAGTATATCAAGAATGTGATATTACATTACTAGATTACTATAGTTTATATGGTTTAATACATTCTGATTATTTACAAAACAATTTTCTCAAAATACAGAGGATGGACTTAACATTGTGAAAAGTAGTGTTTTTGAATTGACTCTTCTCAAATACGGTAAAGTCTTATGTTTCGTAGGGAATAGGATCCATAAATACTGGGTTTCACAAAAGACTATGTTCCAAGAAGGTGTAGAACATTTTTAATGCGTGATGAAAAATGTATAAATTTGTTACTATATGATGTAGAGAATCCTGAATTCAGGAAGGTTTGATGGTGTTTCAATGTTACTATAAGAATGTTCATGAACTGGTTAAATTTCACAAGTGATTTTAAAATTACGGAGATTCACTAACATGAATTTGGTGGTTCACAAAAAAAATATGATGGGATCTCAAAATCATCCTAAATGACTGGACCTATAAATAAGCAGCTACACCCACATAATTTTAAATGAAAATAATTGGGGAAAATTTATAATATTACTAAATTAATTAAAGTCGAAAGATTTTTTAATCATGTAATAATTTTGATCCTAAAAATTATTAAAATACTTTCCATATCATAACCTATGCACAGTTATATCTGAAAACATATTTTATAGATGATAGTTTTTTCAATTATGACTTAGTGTTTTGTGAATGGAGTTTGATTTTGGATTTTTGTGAGCTTCATTGAAGATCTTTGTGAATGTGGTTTTTGAACGACAGTATAGAAGATTTAGTTTATGTGGGCAGTGATTTCAAGTTCCTAAACTCTAGTATTCGGTTTATGATGAGTCTCATTCTAGTTGGGGATAAATACTTAAATTACAACCATCTATAGAGACCATCCAATCATTAAATTGAGTGAGAATTCACTAAAAACACTGAGCTAGTGGGAGGATATAGAAGTGTTCTAATAGAGGCATTGTGTTATCCCTAAAATATTTTAAATGATATGTTCCTAGAATAGAGTGACTATGTATGAATATATATATTCCAATACTATTGATGATTAGTTGATTTTTTTATAAATGATACTCTCTTGGAATATGCTCCATAGACTATCCCTTAGTGGTGAAACACGTAAAACTATTGTGAATTATTAATGCAACTTAATATAATATTAGTATATTATTCCATCAGATTGGTTTAAATTGTTCCAACCACATGGGAACAATATCTATTGCTTAAAAAAATGGTGACACATTTATATAACCCTCTCATATTAAGGTTTTCTTGGGTTATAAAAACCTCATTCATTACAATTATTTTATAAAAATATATATATAACCATCTCAATATAGTTCAACCAGCATAGGCTAGAGAAAGAATGACCTACCTCAAACTCGTTCAGGACATACCGACAATAGAATCCACCAATAAAAAAATTAATGGTAAAAATGGAGGTCATATAATTAATCCTTCCATCACAAAAAAATCATTAATGTAAATAGTTAGTGGAGAGGACATATCAAAACATGCCTTAAAGAAAACTAAAACCACACAACAAAAAACATAAGAGTCTTCAACTGGAAGAAGATAATATAATTATTATTTAATTTAGTCTTAATATTATCAACACTTATAAAAGGATCCTTAAACATAGAATAATTTTGATTCAATTATCAATGGTAATAATGAAACAAAAGAATATTTATCTTGAAGAGACTCACAACAATATAAATGAAAATAAATCACCAATATAATGGTTTAGAAGGAGTGGAGTCCCCAAAATCTAATGGAAGAGCTCCTTTGTCTCGGGAGAGAAGTTCCACAAAAAATAAAAAAATAATCACTTGTTCATTTCCCTATAATGAACAAATCCTAATAATTTCATTATGTGATGAAATTTTACAATGTGAATTTATCAATTAATTAAAGACCCAAAAAAATGTTTACTCTCAAACAAACAATTCCAACATAGATAATTTCTTAATGTAAACATGATTCATAGTATGTAAAATATATTTTCTTTGAACCAATTCACAATATATTCCTAAAAAGGTTTCAAGTATTGTAAATAGTCAACTACAATGAAATCTCTAGAAGACAGAAGACTATCGAGACAATATAGAGAACCCCAAACCATCTCTATTGTTCTTCGAACTCTGTGAGAACACCACAAATCTATTGATCAATTTATAGGTGGGATCCATTAATTCCAGCAAACATACACCCCTGAACATTAGGCCAGTTTCCATGGAAGAGGATCTCTATTTTCAAGAACCCCACAACAAAAAAAGGATGAAAATGAATAGTGGGATGATTAATTACTAATATCGGGTAACAATTTTTTAATAACAAACTAGACTAATACACTCAATCCCAATTGATTCATGTTTTAGAATGTTTTTGGGAAAGATATAATCCTACTGCACCCTCACAATCTTCTCACATTCCTATGTCTCGTAAGAGTCTAATCCATGTCACCATAATTTTATGACTAACATATCCCACTTAAAAAATATGACTTATACCCATGTGTCAATGATCTCTACGTGAAACTACAGAATAAAATCATCTAATTCCAACTCAATCACTTCCCAAATCTAAACATGAGAGGGAGAAATAATTTACATCGTGAGATGAGATATAATGAGATCTTTATGAATGATAATCAACAGAATAGTATATTACAAGAGATAAGAAACATACGCAAGTCACTGAGTGGCCTAAAATAGTCTAATATATCTCAGAGCCATCATTCCTAGTTTCCCAGCCTATGGTGAGAAAATAGAGGATAACCTTTCTTGAAAACACAATCAATAGTTGAGAAATCCAAAAGATAATTATGATGATCATCATATAATTTATGTTAACTCTAGGATATTACTAGACACAGACATATATCCTTTATACTCTTCAACAACTACTGAATGATATTGATTCCTATAAGATAGGACTCACCCAACTCTTACCACAAAATAAATTTTCGCCATGGTTATCCAAATAAATCCTTGAAGGGTGCCCTTATGATTGATGAATAATAAGTGGTATCATATCCAGACACAACTAGACCTATTTGTATATCCCATGATCCACCAAAATTAATGTTTTAGGCACATGTTATATACACTATGATCTATGTATCATGATCTGTATAGCCGTCTATAAGTGGATGGTAAGTTTTACTCAACCAGATTTTATTTACCACTACAACATATTAGCTTTTCTAGAACCATGATGTAATCCTATAATCTCTATCCAAAAAATGGAAGAGGGGACCCCATGTAACATCACAACCACCTATAAAAACCTCTTACATTGATCTTAAACATTATTTTTGTCCCATATCAGAATAAATCAATCCAACATTATCAACCAATCAATAACAATCCTAATATAATTACACCCTCAAGGAATATATGTCAATCCAAAAACAGTGTCCATGTATTACTCATCCCATATCCATGGAAACATTGAAGAGGATGGTGAGTACCATGGTTTTTCACATGTTATACCTTTATTTATTTCCATGTGTAAAAATTAGAGACATAATCTACAAGTTCATGCAACATAGCAGGACACTAGAATCATCATCTCATGTCATAATACATAATTTTTGTTTTAAAACTTACTCCCCAAGAAAAACAATGACAGTGAAACAATAATGAGCTCCTCAAAAGTAATAGGACAAAAACTTATCCCAAAAATGGATAATACCATATAAAGGGAGATATAAGAACAAAATTATTTCCCCATCATATAGGGTTTTACAAATTACCCATAACTATTCATCGTGATGATTAATATTCATAATTGAATCAATATGATATTATAATAACTGATCACTAATAATAATCGTGCCAAAAACAACCTCATATACATCTAGGTTCAACTGAGGGAAGAGTCCCATATGGCTCCACTCATCCTTTAATTCCAAAAAATCATGTTTCGATACTTTCCTACATAGAGAATATACAACAACATTCCCCATCCAAAGTGTATAGGATATGTAAAATTCAAACCTCTTAAGTTATTCCACCCACTTCCTCCATCTAGGATTCAATTAATTAAGAGAATTTAATTAACATGGAATGTTATATTTAGAAAACATTGTGTACCTATCAAACAAAAAGATAATTTAACCAACATTTAATAAAGTCCTACACTATAAAGAGATCTAAATAATGATTGGGTAGTTCATATGATGTGGTAGAATATAGAGATCTATAATAAACCAAACTATTGAACTACATAACAACATAACACAAACTAGAACAAGAAGCATAAATGAAACATCCATAACACTTACCAGACATTGGTAAAATTAGAATATGATCTCATGAGAGAATACATTTCATCTCATTGATAGAAACAAGAAATTATTCATTATAAATGAATTTCACCCTTTTTCGGGTATGATTAGTCAAAGTTGATGCCTCCTATTATAAATCCATGATTAATGGTTGTTTATTTCATATAAGAAGACGAATTCATAAAATCTCAAAGTCATGTCAAGTCTCCCCTATTGAAAAGGAAACCTTCAAATTTTTTGCATCAACTAATAAGCCATAATTAAAAACCATGTGTCCCAAAAACATCATTTTTTCAATATAAAAATTTAATTTCAATACATTCTAAAAAAATGATAAATCCTTATGAATTACTGATCCAAAATGTTCCACATTAGTATTTCCAAATCATGAAGAAACCAAATTACATTCCATGAAAACTGGAAAAAAATTGAAACACATGAAATATCAGATTCATCAAATCCATAAAAAGTGTAAGTGCATCAATCAGAATAGAAGAATCACAAGGTTTTTTGTAATAAGAATATCCTTTTCTAAAAGGCATCATTAGTATATCAGACTCCAAAACTATGAGCTGATGATAACCGGAAAAACGATTCATCTTTGAAAACCATTTCCCACATTAATTGTTCAAAATAATCATCAACATGTGGAAAAGGAAAATTATTCATAACCATTACCTAGTTTAACTTTATATATTAGACAAACTTTCAGAGTGAAGTATCTACCTTTTTGTAAAATATCAAAAAGGTTTCCCTTGGTTAAAAATTAGGGTGAACAAAACCATTGACCATCAAATCATCTAAAAGAGTCACGATATCAATCATATTTGTTGGTCAAATCTATATAAGGGTATCGAAATTGGTTGTGTACCTGACACCATTTAAGTCATAAACTCTGCCTTCTTCACTAGTGTAAGGCTATAAAAATCATCTAATAAACGTCATGAAATTAACCAACAATTGTGGGAATATAAAAAATAGGGGAAATTTCAATGGGAAAAACATCTATAGTAGAAAAAAATCCATATATAAGGGAGGAAATTTCATTCCCGATATGACCTTGGATCTCACTCTCCCTCATACTTCTGAGACCTCCCTTTTGTAGTAAATAACAAAAAATGCTGATGATTACGATTATTCATGGGATGGTAATAAATAATACAATTATTCTTGAAGATGATGTTAAAAAAATAACATCAATAATGAGGAAATCCTTGGCATAATATAAATTATCTATTGACAAGAAAAGAAGAACATTGTAACTCCAAGACATTCCAGTTTATAAGAGGTGTCTCTAACTCAATGTAAAAATAAATGACCTCTATTGGATGTTCAAGAATATCAAAAAATAATGAAATAAAATTAAGGGAGGAGCATACATTAAATAATGTAGTTGTTATTAAAGATGAGATAAAGATCATACCTCTATCTACTGATAGACCCCCCATTTCAATCCAGTAGAAACTCAACCACTATGTAAAGGTGCATTGCCCCAAAGTATTGTGGTAAAAAACCATTAGTTTTAATGGAATCATACTATGTCATATAAGCCTTTGGAGTTGATTTTCCTTGACTATGATGATTTATAGATATAACATGAATGAAAAGATGAATATAAATTTAGATTCATGTATGGTTACACATATATATAGGTGTGTAATAAGAATATTGGGTGTTCCAAAACCATGCCATGATGATAGATGTTAAAAGGCATTGTACTAGCTATAACTGATGTTGCATTGGAGGTATGCTGGAGAGAACCACCTTCACTACTTCTATGATGATAATTCCACATCATCCTCCTCTCATGCACACACCGGAAGGTGACACATAGTGGAAGATAAGGTGAGAAATAACCAAACATTCTAACTATATCCATATTTTCCATTATATACCTATCCATGTCTATGAATAAGCATATTTTTTAATATTAAATACTAAATATCTAATTTCCAATTTCCAACCATATATGTATTTTTGAGCCTTTAACTATTTATTAATTAGTTATCCAAGAGAAAAATGAACTAGGTTCATAGATTTATTGGTGAATGTTTCCACCAAATGATATCCCAATTGTAAAAAGAAGAACTCCAAATAAATTAGCATAATAAGTGACATCGAAAAAACATATAGAAAATGAGGGTCCTGAAACCCTAAAAGTACAAGACCAAGTGCCAATATTTATATACCATGGAATACCACTATCTCTTACTAGGACCCTAGTGTATGAAAACATTAAATTTCAACCTCATACTCACAAGTGTATATATGAATTATATGATCTGATATGTCTTTTACATCCATATATCCACCTCTTAAAATTCATTTGTACCTTAAAAAGATTGTGGATTATCTCATAAGAACTCACTTGATTGACCAATTTCTCCACCAATTCTAGGTTATACCACCAAAACTCTTTTCTAGACATGTGGTAAATTTTGTTAAATAGAACATAATTCTAATATGATAATGTAGATATTATTCTGATCAATAGTTATATTACCTTAAAGATAATATACATCAACCTCTTGAGGAACCCATTGAATATGTCTTGGAGGCTTTCTATTACATTTAATAATATAATAAATCATTAGAAAACCTGATTATATTAGTTAAAAGTAGATAATTTTAAGTTAAAATTGATATTATTTTCATGAACTCAAACAGGAGACATAGGACCTAACATCCCATGGTATCATGAGTCTCATAATTGAAAGAGCTAGCTAGGTATTCACCATAACCTACCTATCTGGTACTATTAATCCAAACTCTAGTCATCCATGTTAAAAAAACAACCACAACCATCCTGTAATGAAAAACTATAATGAACCCAACATAAATAACCAATCAAATACCTACACAACCTAAAACAAAAAAAATACCAATGGGGTGTAATTCGCCCTCACATTTTGGATACTTGATAAATGGCATAAAAAATAGATGAAACTATTTATCCTAAAATGAATTAGAAATAATGAAAAATATATATTTATATTATATGAATATTAAACATAAGAGTAAAAGAGAAATATATTTCTTGAAAAAACGAAAAAATAGATGTGATAGAATATAAAATAAGCAAACAAATATTGATAAAATTAAAAAAGTAAATAAAAACTAAATCTTAGATGACTAATCTGGGTGAAATCATAAGAAACATCCCACCATCTCAACACCATCTACCCAAACACTTCCTGAAGATACCTCACTACCTCACTACGATGGCCTATTTTTACTTTCAATGAAAGATATAACAAGGTTCGTGAATCACTAAAATGGTTCATAGGGTGTTATGTAAGAGGATCATTTGGATCGCACAATGTTGTTCCATGTAAAGTATCTATAAAAAAATATTTAAAATCCTAAAATATAATGAAACAAAACATAATAAATAGTTTAATAGTTTCAATATAAAATTCATTGTATAAAAATTTCACCTCTTATCATATGTCAAAATAATCATGGAAAATAATTTCAAAGCATTTCACATATATCAATTAATTATTATAAAATCACATATAACATATTATTGGAAATTGCATGAAAATAATACACATTTGACATCACACCAAGGATCTCAATAGGCTAGTATATATCGAAAACTCATACCTAGACATAGACAATTAAATGTATCATGTATCAGGATGTATGAATCAATTCAATTCATCTTAGGATCACACTGTAAAGTGGTCCTCGGAAAACATTAAACATGTACCTATAAAAGGGGATTTTTTAACGCCGCGACCATAGATACCTAGAGTCGGTGCATTATTGCATAATATTGGCATGATCACAAGAAATATCAAATCTCGAAAGACCGATTGGTTTAGTAGCCTTGGAAACACTAGATATATTGATAAAGTTTTAAATTACATTATAAAGTGAAAAACTACTACAAGATCATATTGTCTCCATAGTACACACTATTAACCCCTCATAATATCCCTGCAGGTCATTCATAATTTACTTCTTCACTTCCTGGGAAAAATAAAACATAGAAATGGGGTGAGCTCAAATGCCCAGTAAGGATAACAATATAGCAGAAACTTTCATAAATAGGAATAAACATTTAATGCAATGTATAACTAAAAAAAAGCCTTTTAAACATTAACATTCAACATAGTATGGAATAAATAAAATGGAATAATTCCATTTACTTATTCACATGGATATTCTACTAATTGAATAATCACATGGAAAATCAATAACCTCTTTCATAATGATGGAATGCATAATGCCAGACTATCATAACCACATAGCCCAGGACGCGTGCCAAGACTATAAATAAGATTTTTCCAAGGCCTTATGCCAAGACACTAGTTTGTCTCATGAGACCTACCGATTCATCGAGGAGCTATAGCAGGCTCCACCCGTCACATATTAAGTCCAATGCATTCCCATATGAATAGGTTTAAACATAACGTAAACATTCGTATTAAAACTAGCATTCGAATTGTCAATACTTTCACCATAAACCGTGAATGGTATAAAAATAGCACATCCATAGTCAAACATATCACAAAACGTTCAATACAACATAGAAGTTTTGTATCATAATAAACAAACTTCACATAAGCGTAAAATCCAACAAAGGATGTTGACATAGATGAAATCAAAACTCTTTTTAGAGAAATATCACTTTTATTTTGAAATCATTTAAGATCCATATAAAATAAAACATTTTCACTGAAAATATTATTATAATATTGTAAGGGAAGCTTAGACGATTTTATAACGGCGGAAAATAGCTGCACCCGCCGCATAAGTTAAAAAAAACATTCTTACCTTAATTTTGTCGAAAAGGTTAAAAAAAACCTTCTTTGGGAAATGACGGAAATATTCCTTTATAAACCTCTTATAAAAAGTAAAACATGGGTATAAATGACTTTAACCAATATTCTTGTGAATAGTAAAAATGTTTTGAAATACATTTTTAAGAAACATGGATGTGGATGATAAAGAGATCCCAGTAGATTATTACGTATAAACAACCTCGGATAATGAATAGATTGTGAAATAACCCTTACCTTGTAATTTTCCTTGGTTGGGGTAGGTTAACCTCCTGTATAATGGTGAAATAATTGTTATTAAATTATACAAGAATCATATATATTAATATGATATCATATATGATCTTTTAACATGGATTTGTTAATAATAGCTTTGAATTATCGTCGTTTCGGGTGTTAACTTACTCGTTTTCTTTTATATGTTTTGTTACATAAGCCATGTTTTTCATGGATAGGTTGTATATTTTTCATATAAAGAATGATATCAAGTCCTTAAAGATCATTTTTAAATCATCAAATGATAATTATACTTTAATGGATACGATGGAGAATGAATCTCATCGCGTTCGTGGAGACGGTAGTCCGTACGTACGCACGAGCGACAATATCATTCTTTTGATATTAAAATAATATATAAATGGATGGTATATCATATATACAGAATCATAAACATGGTATATTTATTATTTACATGATTTACACATCATTATTATACACATCCAAAAAATAATATATTGAATAACAATTACACCACGGCGTGGAGACGGTAAGCCGTACGTACGCACGTATGGTGACATGTTATTCAAAGGGTGGATAGAATACTGAATATGGTTGTACCATATTTATAATAACATCACAGTAAATATATGATACTGGAGTTATTATTTTAGAATGGTAACAACAAAGGAAGAAGAAGTGGAAGAAGAAAGGAACTTGGAAAAGGGTGGTGAAATCATTACCTCTTCTTCGGTTTCTTCCTTTTGATTTGATCAAAAGGGCTTCTTAGGTTGGCTTTCTGATCAAACTAAGGAATCTAGGTTGTAGTGAGGGAAGTTGGGAGAGTATTTGGGCAGATTTTGGCCGAACCAAAAGGATTTGAAGGTGTGAATAATTGATAAGGAGGAGTGCCCTTTTATAAGAGGGGTGAGGGGCACATTTGGAAAAGCTAGAGATATTAGTTTATAATAAATTCATATTCGGTTTACAATGGCTCCAAAGTCGATTATTCAAATTTTATGGTGGGGATGGGTCGAAAAAAACTCATCCAATAGAATTTATACAGGTTTGGGTACTTATATTAACCTTATCATTAAGTATTAACTCTAAGTTAATTAGTTTCACTTTTACAATGTCTCTTTGTATTTTTATATAATATGGTTAATAAACATACTATATACATCCAAGAGACCCCCAAGTGGTCCAATAATGATGAAACTATAATGATATAAGTCTTTTGGCCGAATATTAGATTTTTAGGAATTTAATATCAATTAATAATATAATATTTGTTTTAAAAACTATTTTATGTCAATATTGACACTATTCAATAGATGATTTTTGTGAAACTCATAACAGATTTATTACTTCGAAAAAAGTCCATTAAATCAATACTAATATATCATATTATCCTATAAAATTAGTTTAATTCATTAAAAGTTTCATATTATATTTATTTGGGTATTTATAATATCAATTATTTTAATTTTTCACTATTATATTAATTACTTCATCATCATTGTGTCATAAATAAATTAAATTATTTAATGTCTAAAATTTATAAATAAAATATCATTATATATGAAATCATTTTATCTTTCTAATGAATATTTATAATCTAAAATACATCATTTATAACCCTATGTAAAAAGTTTTGTTCTAAAGGATATATGCTTGTGTCATTTTTGTATTCATTTTAACCTAATTAAAATAAAATATCCCTATCACCTACAAATGGCACCATGGGGTCCCAAGATCGCCCCAAAGATGCCTATGGTCGAACATTTATCAACCAATAATTCTAGGACACGTTTTAGGGTAATTTAGTAATATTATAATATTATTTGTTTAACCCTTATTTACCGGATTTACCCTTAACCATTGTAAATAAAATATTTACCGCAGTAATTATTCAAAATGTCTAAAAATAAAAGATACCTATTTACACAATTTGAACATCCTGATTCCAAATATGGAATCCATTTTTCTAAATTCAAAACAAAGAAGTGACAGAAATTAATTTAAAATTAATTCCCGCTGTCAAAACAAAAAGCGTGTTTTTAAGAGATAATAACTATCAAAAGATTGACACTTGTTTATGTTCCATTTAATTGTAAAATTGTGTCCAATGACCAACATTATATTAAATGGTAAAAATATATTCTAAATATACTTTAAAACCACTCAAATTCATAATTTATCACTATTAATTATTTTGATTAAAAAAGTTGTTTTTAATTAAAATTTAGTAATTTTCACTATTCATCAAAATATTAAAGTTATCCGAAAAGTACCAAAATTTCACCTTAGGCTAAATTAGATATTCCGAATCCAAAAATGAAGTCAATTTTGAAATATAAAATATATATAATTTCAAAAAGTATGTATTACTATTAATAACGGCTAGTTTGATTGGTTATGGTGTGTTAGAACTCGGTGTTGCGTACAACACACGCTATCACATTATTCAAAGAGAAGCATACCGTAGAAGCTTGGGGTGTTACATTCTCTCGTCCTTCAAATAATTTCATCCTCGAAATTTCTAGAATACTTATCACATGAAAAGACTCAGTTGGTTCTTCATCATAAGTTCCTCGGGTTCCCACGTTGCCTCTTCCATCTTATGGTTTCTCCACAAAACTTTTACCAGACGTGTCGTCCGGTTTCTCAGTACTTGTTCTCTCATATCAAGAATCTTGACGGGATCTTCATAATAAGACAGATCGGGTTTCAGTTCTAATTCTTCATAGGTGATTATATGCATTGGGTCAGGCATGTATTTCCTCAACAGAGATACGTGGAACACATCGTGAACTTTGGAGAGACTTGGCGGCATTGCCAATCGGTAAGCTACAACCCCAATTCGTTCTGGAATTTCAAAGGGTCTGATGTACCTGGGAATCAATTTACCTTTCTTACCAAAACGTATGACTCCCTTCCATGGAGATACCTTCAGGAAAACATGATCACCGACTTGAAATTCCAAATCCTTCCTTTGATTATCGGCATAGCTCTTCTGCCTACTTTGAGCTGCTTTGATGTGATTTTGGTTTACCTTCACCTTTTCCACCGTTTCCTCCACCAGTTCTGGGGCTACAAGTTTTCTTTCAACAACATCATCCCAATAGGTTGGTGTACGACATCTCTTTCCGTATAACTCTTCATATGGTTCCATCTAAATACTCGAATGGAAGCTATTGTTATAGGAAAATTCTACCAAAGGTAAATATTGATCCCACATACCCTGAAAGTCAAGTGAGCAAGATCTCAACATGTCTTCTAAGGTCTGAATAGTCTGTTCTGATTGTCCTTCTGTCTGAGGGTGGTAAGCAGTGCTCAAATAAAGTTCAGTATCCAGGGATTTCTGAAGACTTTTCCAAAATCTTGAAGTAAAACGGGGATCACGATCAGAAACAATCGATAGGGGTACTCCATGAAGTCTCACAACTTCATTAATATATATTATTGCTAGACATTCCAAGGGTAGATCTTCTCTTATAGAAAGAAAATGTGCTGACTTGGTAAGACGATCAACAATAACCCATATTGCATCATTCCTTCTAGGAGTCTTTGGTAGCCCCATGACAAAGTCCATCATAATATTGTCCCATTTCCACTCCGGTATGGGAAGAGGTTGGATGACTCCTCCAGGCTGTTTCCTTCCATCTTTCACTTGTTGACAAACCATACATCTTGATACAAAATTAGCAATCTCCCTCTTCATGTTGTCCCACCAAAAATGTTCCTTCAAATCTCTATACATTTTGGTGCTCCCAGGGTGTATAGAGAAATTGGAACTATGAGCATCATCCAGCAATTCCCTTTTTAGATCAGGTAAATCGGGAACACAAAATCTCTTCCCGAATTTCAGAATTCCATCTTCATACACAAAGTCTCTCAATCTCCCATCATTCACAGCTTTAATCTTCTTTTTAAATTCTTCATCATCGGTCTGAGAACTCTTAATCCTTTCTAGTAAAGATGTTTTGGCAACCATTTGAAAAATAATTGATGTTTCGCCTTCCCTGGTTATTCCCATGTCCATCTTCACTAGATCCATGAAAATTGGATCCCTTTCAATTCTCATATTGTTCTAAACTCCATGGTCTTTTCTGCTCAAAGCATCTACCACCTTGTTTGCTTTCCCCGGGTGGTAGTGTATCGTACAATCATAATCCTTGAGTAATTCAAGCCATCTCCTTTGCCTCATGCTGAGTTCTTTTTGTGAGAAAATATACTTCAAACTCTTGTGATCAGTATAAATCTCACATTTTTCACCATAGAGGTAGTTCCTCCATATATTCAAAGCAAAGATCACAGCTCCTAACTCGAGATCATGAGTAGGATATTTTTGTTCATGAATTTTCAACTGTCGTGATGCATAGGCAATAACTCTATCATTCTGCATAAGGACACAACCAAGTCCTTTCTTTGATGCATCACTATAAATAGCAGACCCATCATTCCGCGATGGTAGAGTCAATATAGGAGCGTTGACTAATCTTCTCTTCAGTTCTTCGAAACATTCTTCACACTCTTTTGTCCAAACAAATTTAACGCCTTTACGTGCGAGCTTCGTTAATGGGTTAGCCAATCGGGCAAAATTATGGACGAAACGTCGATAATAACCTGCCAAACCAATAAAACTACGTACCTCAGTTTTACTCGTAGGTTCCGGCCATTCTTGGATTTCCTTGGTCTTAGAAGGATCAATAGAGATTCCATCTTTAGAGACAATATGGCCAAGAAAAGAAATCTCATGGAGCCAGAATTCACACTTGCTAAACTTTCCATATAATTCATTCCTCCTCAGAGTCTTCAAGATAATGCGCAAATGATTTTCATGATCTTCGTAGTTTTTGGAGTATACCAAAATATCATCAATAAATACCACCACAAATTCATCGATATACTCCTTAAAAACTCTATTCATCAGATCCATGAATACAGAGGGTGCATTAGTCAATCCCAAAGGCATTACAGTAAACTCGTAATGCCCGTACCTGGTTCGAAATACTGTCTTCGGAATGTCTTCCTTCTTCACACACAACTGATGGTATCCAGATCAAAGGTAAATCTTTGAAATGTATTGAGCTCCATGCAGTTGGTCAAATAAATCATCAATACGTGGTAGGGGATACTTGTTCTTTAACGTTATAGCATTGATCTCCCTGTTGTCGATACATAACCTCATAGATCCATCTTTCTTTTTAACAAAAAGAAAAGGGGCTCCCCATGGAGAAACACTAGGGAGAATAAATCCTTTATTACTCAACTCCTCTAGTTGTTTATTTAGTTCGACATACTCTACAGTGGCCATTCTATAAGGGGTCTTCGATATAGGCCTTGATCCAGGAATTAAATCAATGGAAAAATCAACTTCTCATTCTGGAGGATGTCCAGGTAAATCTTCCGGAAATACATCATCAAATTATTTCACAATAGGTACATCCTCTATTTGAATATTCTTTTCCTTACCCACAGTCATTTCATTCTCTTCCTCCCCAATAATTGAATTAAGTTGAGCTACTGGGGGTGGATCTAAATAAGAATTAGGTGGTGACGATTCTGCTCTAAAGATAAGGTGTTCCTTATCATTATCATCAAGAATCGTAATCTCTTTCTTCTTACAATAAATCTTCGCATCATAGTCTGAAATCCAGTCCATACCGAGGATTATATCAAACTCAATCATAGGTATGACGATGAGATCAGAAGATAAAGAGCATTTATGTGCTCTAATGGGGACTAATTCACAAAACATTGTTGCAATGATACTTCCCTTAGGGGTTTTAACTGACAACTCCCTTATTAAATCAAATTGGAAATATCTAATTTTCTTAGAAAACTGTGAAGATATGAAACAATGCGATGATCAAGAATCAAATAATGCATTTGCTAAACTTGAGGAAACCATTAAATTACCTGCCACCACGTCTTTTGGAGCTTCTACCTCAGTAGTAGTGATAGCATAATCCTGGCCTTGATCCCTTGGCCTTTTCTGAGGTAAGTTCTCCTGACGCTTAGGACATTCATTTGCATAATTCCCCATCTCCCTGCAATTGTAGCAATGAACGTTGGTAGCTTCCTTCTTCCCCTTACAATCACGAGCTTGGTGGCCTTTTTCACCACACTTGTAACAGACTCCCATTCCCTTCAAGCAAGTACCAGGATGTTTCTTCCCGCATTTACCACAGGATTGATATTCAACCTTTCCCTTCTTCCCCTTATTTCCATTCCCAGATTGATCAGAGGGTCTCTTCTTCTCTTGCTTTGTTTTAAAGTCATAAGACTTAGATAATTACATTTTGGTCTTGATAGCACATGAGACAATGTCTTCATACGACGAAAAGGATTGTGAGACTAATGCTCGACGAAGAAATGGTTTTAACCCATCAAATAAATGATCAATCTTACTTCTTGGGTTACATATATAATCACCAGCATACCTTGCTAACCTTGTAAAATTAGCCTCATACTTTGCAACATTCTCATGCTCCTTCTGTCTCAGACTCAAAAATTGCCTTTCCATATATGCTCGATGGTCGCGAGGAAAGTATTTTTCTAAAAACAGATCTTTGAACTCCCTCCATTCCATATTTGATACTTCATCATCTTCCTTCATGTTTTGAATCAATGACCACCATTGATCAGCATCTCCAGTGAGGCGGTAAACTGCCATGATAACTTTTTCCCTTTCACTGCTCCCCAAAGCCTGAAATATTTTCTCTAGGGAATTTATCCATTTCTCAGCTACTATGGGATTTGTACTCCCATTGAACGTTGGTGGTTGTTGCCTCATGAAACGATCTAACATTGATCCTCCACGCTGTGGATCAGGGTGCTCCATACGGGTAAGGTTATTATTCATAACCTGAGTGAGTTGTCCCAGTATGGTGATTAGCTGATCGGCACCTGTTGCATCACCGGCTCCACTATAATTATCTTGAGTAGGAGGTAAATCCCTACATGGAGTATGTGCATTGATACGGTTTCCATTTCTTCTTCTAGGCACCATTTCTAAACAATGGCATAAACTAGATCAGTTTAAAATACATAATCCCATACTTATAAAACACATAACATAAATTGAACTATTTATGGATATAATCCATCATCATAAAAAAATTTCTTTGAGGATGTATATACTCATAAACCCTTCATAATGATTTGTAATGAAAATGAGTGTTATCCTAAGCATATCCCCCGGGAGTGTCGTAACGAAGAGTGCAGAAAGGCCCGTTGTCGTGCACCAGTTCCCGTTCGAGTCTAGCTCAAAGCAGTGTTTTCAGGGTTTACCCTTAGGTACATCTGTGCCAGAGCCGCCTCTACCAGCTTGTATTCAGAAAGGGATGTATTTCTCGTAAAACTCACAAAACTCTACAATACCAAAATTCTAGGAAGTTCTTCTATACTAATCCTCAAAGTTCATCTTAGGTCTACGTGCTCTAATCAGAGTTTATCTAAATCTAGCTTCCAAGGTTTGTACTAAACTTCCTCTGATACCAACTCTAATGCCCCAACCCTAGATACCTAGAGTCGGTGCATTATTGCATAACATTGGCATGATCACGAGAAAGATCAAATCTCGAAAGACCGATTGGTTTTGTAGCCTTGGAAACACTAGATATATTCATAAAGTTTTACATTGCATTATAAATTGAAAAACTACTACAACAACATATTGTCTCCATAGTACACACTATTAAACCGTCATAATATCCCTGCAGGTCATTCATAATTTACTTCTTCACTTCCTGGGAAAAATAAAACATAGAAAAGGGGTGAGCTCAATTGCCCAGTAAGGATAACAATATAGCGGAAACTTTCATAAATAAGAATAATCATTTAAGGAAATGTATATCTAAAACAAAAGCCTTTTAAACTTGAAATTTCAACATAGTATGGCATAAATAAAATTAAATAATTCCATTTACTTATTCACATGGATATTCTACTAATCGAATAATCACATGAAAAATCAATAACCACTTTCATAATGATGGAATGCATAATGCCAGACTATCATAACCACATAGCCCAGGCCTAGTGCCAAGACTATAAATAAGTTTTTTTCCAAGGCCTTGTGCCAAGACACTAGTTTGTCTCATGAGACCTACCGATGCATCGAGGAGCTATAGCGGGCTCCACCCGTCACATATTAAGTCCAATGCATTCCCATATGAAAAGGTTTAAACATAACATAAACATTCGTATTAAAAATAGCATACGAAATGTCAATACTTTCACCATAAACCATGAGTGGTATAAAAATAGCACATCCATAGTCAAACATATCACAAAACTTTAAATACAACATAGAAGTTTTGTATCATAATAAATAAACCCCACATAAGCGTAAAATCCAACAAAGGATGTTGACATAGATGAAATCAAAACTCTTTTTAGAGAAATATCTCTTTTATTTTGAAATCATTTAAGATCCATATAAAATAAAACATTTTCTTTGAAAATATTCTTATAAGATTGTAAGGTAAGCTTTGAGGATTTTATAATGGCGGAAAATAGCCGCACCCGCCGCATAAGTTAAAAAAACATTCTTACATTAATTTTGTCGAAAAGGTTAAAAAGCACCTTGTTTGGAAAACGACAGAAAGATTCCTTTATAAACATCTTATAAAAAGTCAAACAAGGGTATAAATGAATTTAAACCATATTCTTGTGAATTGTAAAAATTTTTTGAAATACATTTTTAAGAAACATGGATGTGGATGATAAAGAGATCCCAGTAGATTATTACGTATAAATAACCTCGGATAATGAAGAGATTGTGAAATAACCCTTACCTTGTACTTTTCCTTGGTTGGGGTTGGTTAACCTCCTGTATAATGGTGAAATAATTGTTATTAAATTATACAAGAATCATATATATTAATATGATATCAGATATGATCTTTTAACATTGATTTGTTAATAATATCTTTTAATTATCGTCGTTTCGGGTGTTAACTTACTCGTTTTCTTTTATATGTTTTGTTACATAAGCCATGTTTTTCATGGATAGGTTGTATATTTTTCATATACAAAATTATATCAATTCCTTAAAAATCATTTTTAAATCATCAAATGATAATTATACTTTAATGGATACGATGGAGAATGAATCTCATCGCGTTCGTGGAGACGGTAGTCCGTACGTACGCACGAGCGACAATATCATTCTTTTGATATTAAAATAATATATAAATGGATGGTATATCATATATAAAGAATCATTAACATTTTATATTTATTATTTACATGAGTTACACATCATTATTATACCCATCCAAATAATAATATATTGAATAACAATTACACCACGACGTGGAGAGGGTAAGTCGTACGTACGCACGTATGGTGACATGTTATTGAAAGCGTGGATAGAATACTGAATATGGTTGTACCATATTTATAATAACATCACAGTATATATATGATAGTGGAATTATTATTTGAGAATGGTAACAAAAAAGGAAGAAGAAGTGGAAGAATAAAGGAACTTGGAAAAGGGTGGTGAAATCATTACCTCTTCTTCGGTTTCATCCTTTTGATTTGATCAAAAGGGATCCTTAGGTTGGCTTTTGGATGAAACTAAGGCCTCTAGGTTGTAGTGAGGGAAGTTTGGAGAGTATTTGGGCAGAGTTTGGCCTAACCAAAAGGCTTTGATGGTGTGAATAAATGAGAAGGAGGAGTGCCCTTTTATAAGAGGGGTGAGGGGCACCTTTGGAAAAGCTAGAGATATTAGTTTATAATAAATTCATATTCAGTTTCCAATGGCTCCAAAGTTGATTATTAAAAGGTTAAGGTTGGTATTGGTCGAAAACAACTCAACAAATATAATTTATACAGGTTTGGGTACTTATATTAACCTTATCTTTAAGTATTAACTCTAAGTTAATTAGTTTCACTTTTACAATGTCTCTTTGAATTTTTATATAATATGGTTAATAAACATAATATATACATCCAAGCGACCCCCAAGTGGTCCATTAATGATGCAACTATCATGATATAAGTATCTTGGCCGAATATTATATTTTTAGGAATTTAATATTAATTAATAATATAATATTTGTTTTAAAAACTCTTTTATGTCAATTTTGACACTATTCAATAGTTGATTTTTGTGAAACTCATAACAGATTGATTACTTCGAAAAAAGTAAATTAAATAAATTCTAATATATCATATTATCCTATAAATGTAGTTTAATTCATTAAAAGTTTCATATTATATTTATTTGGGTATTTATAATATCAATTATTTTAATTTTTCACTATTATAGTAATTACTTCATCATCATTGTGTCATAAATAAATTAAATTATATAATGTCTAAAAATTATAAATAAAATATAATTATGTAGGAAATCTTTTTATATTTCTAATTAATATTTATAATCTAAAATCCAACATATATAACCCAATGTCAAAATTGTTTTTCTAAAGGATATATGCTTGTGTCATTTTTGTATTCATTTTAACAGAATTAAAATAAAATGTCCCTATCACCTACAAGTGGAACCATGGGGTCCCAAAATAGACCCAAAGATGCCTATGGTCGAAAATATATCAACCAATAATGCTAGGACACGTTTTAGGGTAATTTAGTATTATTATAATATTATTTTTTTAACCCTTATTTACCGGATTTACCCTTAACCATGGTAAATAAAATATTTACCGCAGTAATTATTCAAAATGTCTAAAAATAAAAGATACCTATTTACACAATTTGAACATCCTGATTACAAATATGGAATCCATTTTTATAAATTCAAAACACAGAAGTAGCATAAATTAATTTAAAATTAATTACCGCTGTCAAAATAAAAAACGTATTTTTAAGAGATAATAACTATCAAAAGAATGACACTTGTTTATGTTCGGTTTAATTGTAAAATTGTGTCCAATGACCAAAATTATATTAAATGGTAAATTTATATTCTAAATATACTTTAAAACCACTCAAATTCATAATTTATCAATATTAATTATTTTTATTAAAAAAAGTTGTTTTTAATTAAAATTTAGTAATTTTCACTATTCATCAAAATATTAAAGTTATCTGAAAAGTACCAAAATTTCACCTTAGGCTAAATTTGATATTCCAAATCCAAAAATGAAGTCCATTTTGAAATATAAAATATATTTAATTTCAAAAGGTAGGTATTACTATTCATAACGGGTAGTTTGATTGGTTATGGTGTGTTAGAACTCGGTGTTGCGTACAACACACGCTATCACATTATTCAAAGAGAAGCGTACCGTAGAATCTTGGGGTGTTACAGATTTTGGATAAGTGGAACACCCCATGAGTGAATTCTATGATAGTATCTATAGATTACTCCAAAGACTTCATCTTTCAAAGTACCCAAGGCTTCTAATGTGACACATTTTTCAAACAATTTCTTTAAAACCATGCGTGGAAAAATCATAATTCCATTTATGAATGATTTTAAAATACATTTTATTTTACCAAAACAAGGGTGAAACCTTTTTTTCTATAGGAACAATTTACATACACACACAATTAAAAAATATAAAATCAATTAAAAAACATATTGATCTAGTGAAATTTTAGTTTTCCAATATATTCTAGAGATGAAACCATATACCTCAGACAAGGGTCATGCACTCCCAAAATGAGATCCACTAACCTGAAAGAACACACAGATATCAACACAGGTCTTAGAATAATTCCACACTACTAAGAATCAATTAGATAATAAAAAAATCAATTGAGAGGATAAATTACAGAATAACTCAAAGAACACTCACTCCACACCACAACCAACACCAGGTTCACACATTGGAATAATATCCCATAATGAATCTAGATATGATCAAGAATAATATCGTAATATATCAATGTATCCATAAGTGTAGCACAATATTTCTACCATGATAAAAATAAATGAATAAATATAAGGATGTATAAGCCAACGAGATGCACCATAACCCAAAGGAGGATCAATCATCAAACGAATGGCCTAGAAAGACTTGATATCCAAAACATTACCTTCGTGTGGTCCTAGGTCTCGAGAGAGAACATGAACTCAAAATGAAAAATTAATAACTTGTACAAATCCTTATTAATTTCTAAGATCAAAACATTCATTAAATGAAATTGTATTGTGATGTGATTTTTTTAATTATCAATAGTCATTAAAAACACGTCCTTACTGATTAAAAATTAACATCGAATATTTCATAAAGTGACCAAAATTCGTGGAATGTAATCCTTCTATGAACTGAATAAATTTATGACATCAACAAGGAAAAGGTTTTAAATTGTGTAAATTATTCATGATGTGAAAAGATCATGAATATAACAAACAACCCTAATTATATAATAAATCTCAAACCATCATTGGTGTTCATTTGAATTTGGGAGAAACCTTCAAATACATTGACTAATTTATACCTAGACTCTATTAATTCCAACCAATGTACATCAACAAATATTTTGATAATTTCCACAGCAATGTATTTGTATTATTAGGAGCCCTAAAACACACCCAAACAAGGTTGTAAATTAATAATTAGATGATAAATAGTTGAAAGTGGGAAATGGGATGTTACAAGGATAGTATCAATACAATATATCCCTAGAGGATTCTATATAAAAGATATTTTTTTCTAATTGAAAAAATAAAATATCAAAAAAAGACTATTTAAAACATTCATGAGGAAAATATCAATTTTATTTAGATAATAACTTTTTAAAACAATATCCATACAAAACATATTTAGAAACATTTTGTAATTAATAATAAAATAAACTTATAAAATACAATTTAAAACATTGTGTCTTCATAATGATGGAAATTTTATTACATTTTATATAAGTGAAAAAAAAATATTTTTTTACATTTTTTTGTAATGTCCAAATGGGGAATTTTTGGAAAAAAAACATTAATATTCCTTTCCAAATATTCATTAAAATTTCAAAAATGTGTGTAAATTTCATCTATAGTTTATTTTGAGAATTAAAATATCATTTTTGGAAATATTTCATGAAAACATGTTTTTTGGATGAAAAAGGATTTTTTAGTGAAGAGAGAAATGATATCATATGTTATTAAATAATTTTTTTCAATAATTTTAAGTACCAAGAGAAGAATATGATGAAATTAAATAAAAAATATAAATAAAAAATTAGACGGAATTTAATTGATTTTATCAGATAATGATAAAATAATTTAATTAAATGAAAATTCAAGTACAAGCAATCCACATTCAAATGCGATATGATCTAAACCCTTTCAAAGAACATAATATTGAAGTGATCATTAATATATGAATCAATTATATTTAACAAATTTATATCCACATAAAATTTATATAATTAAAAAAATGATATATTCAAATTTATTTTTACACATTAAAATAGAATGTAAAAAAATTATAATGTAATAAACACCAATAAAAACAAATTCAGTTATGAAATTATTTACCAAATAATAATTTTCAATTAAAAAATAATTAAATAAAATAATTCAAAACAAACATAAATTAATATTTTTATGAATTATTAATGATAACAAATGAATTGTGGTTAGTATATACAATATATAAAAGATATGACATGCATTACATGACAATATTTTTAGTAAATAGAAATTGAAACGAAGTCCCTTACCTCAAACATATATTAAGATAAACATGGTTTAACCTCTTGTATAATGTATTAATGAATTTTAAAAATATATAAAAGAACTATATTCATTTTTATAATATCATATGTAATCCCCTTATAACGTTTTATCAGTGGTTTTTTAATAATATTTCCTTATTTTCATATTTATTGGGGTTAATTTCTTATTTCTCACATGCATGTTTTGTAATGAATGTAATGGGTGTTTCATATATTATATTGTTACGAAATATCAAGGAATATATTAATGTTAAATGTATCATATTTAGTCATTTTATACATTTTTAAAATATTTATTTTAGGGTGTACATGGATAATTAATCATGTCACATTGTGGAGATGGTAAGTTATACATACATGTGAGTAATGATATCATTCCACTAACAAGTGAAAGGGTCATAAAGAATGTGATATATTTATATTATAGAATAAATATTATGTAATATATAAAAATTATATTATTTAATTCATCGTTATTACTTTCTATGTAATGTGTAATTGATAAATGAATCACATCGCTTCGCGAGGCTATAGGATTTCATATACATGATGGAAATTATCAAATTTTAAAAGAACATGTTGTTTAGAAGGTATATGTGATATTATAATTAAAAAATTATAATAATATCTACATTATAATATATATATATTAAATAAATAATTATATTCAATCGTGAGACCTATTGATTGAAAGCCAATTACATCAGTTCAGGATGATGTAGTCCGCCATACCCAAGATTGACGATTGAGTTTCCAATATGGTAGAGGGGATATAGATAATAATAATTCCATAAACATAATAACATTTCAATATATTATATATATATTTCTTATTATACATGATTATTTAATGCATAAGTGATAGTGAAAAAAATAATGAAAACAAAAGTTATTATTCTAGGAAAATACCTTCTCATAGGGAAACATTCTGTGGATCACATCTTAAGAATACTAGGTATGGTATTTTGGGGAAAAACTATATAAATTATTTTAAATGAGGATGGAGGTATTTAAAAATTGTTTTGTCACTCCATGTTGATGTAGCCGTGCGAAGAAGGGGGTTTTGTGGGCGGTGTTTTATAAGTGGGGTAGAGGACTCACATGGAATTTTGAAAATAATCAATTACACCAATGTTTTTTTCAAGAAAACTCCAAAATTATCAATAATCTATATCTAATGGGTATTATATCTATATATGTCTGATAAATGGGTCTTGGTAATTTTTTATGTTATTTTTAATCATATCATTTTAGTCTATCCCCAAATATATCATATTTTACCTTAATCTAAAATATTAGTGTTTGCATATTTTAATATTTAAAATGGAATAAAATTAAATTTATCTACTGAGATAAAATAAATTATTCTAATTTAAATTATATAGTAAATTTTTATAAATTCAATTTATATATTTGGAAGAATCTGATTTAAAATTGTACCTGCAGATGTGATAAAAATGTGGGTTTCCAAAGATAAAATTCTCCTATGAATAAAATTATTTAATATAAAATATCAAAATTATATTTTTTATTTTTAAGAAAATAACTTAAATTTTAATTTATTAGGAATAATTTTAGATAAAAACAATTTTAAATTTTAATTTATCATTTTACATTATTTTAACAAAAGGCTTCTCTTAATATAAATTTGTATTTTTCACTATTCAATGAAATATGAAACATTGCAAAAAAAGAAAAAAAATTCAACATGATAATTTTGAAATAATGATATCTTAATTGAAGTTAATTTTTAAAAATCACTTTTTCTATAACTTGTATCAAATTGTTTTAAATTATATGATAAAATCATGAGTAAACTATTTTTAATACAGTTTTTTAGAAAAAAATTCCTTTTTTTACATGATTATTATTATATTTCTAATAAATATATTTCCTTAATTTTATTTCTTTAGTTAATATTATTTATATTATAAAATAAAACCTCTAGTTTAGGACAATTTATTATATTATGGTTCATTAAATTTGGAGTTTTGTGTTCCAAAAGCTATTAGAGATATTAAATTTAAATAAATATCTTAATAGATTTGTTTACACTAAATGTTTCTTGTTGAATATAATATTCAATATAATGTTATTATTTTATAATTTCATGGGGTTGCATTGATATAATTTCAACACATACCATAAATAAAATAATATATGTGTGTTCCACAAGATTATAAATCATTAATCATATTATAACCCATTAAAGTAAAATTTCATTAATAATTATTTCATCATAGAAAAACTGATTGAAAAGAATAGGTATTCCGGAAAATTTCAACATTTCATCCTATAAAAAACATAGAAACGTTATGGTAATTATAAAAAAATATAAATAAAAAATATAAATCATCTAGAGAAATAATAAAGATGGTACAATTGGGACATATCCCCAGTACTTTTTAAGTTACCTCAAAATGTGTTATCATATATGGATAATGATTCTGAATGACCATATTGAAAATTTATTCTGAAAAATATACTTTCAACCTTGAAATAAATAATTTAAAATCCAAAAATTTCCCTAATTTTTAAGAAAAGAAATTCTTTAAATAAAAAATTTTAAACAAATATAGGAATATTAAAATCATTGAGTGGTCAAGAGCCTAGAAAATATCAAGTAGGATATGAGTGTTAAAACGATGATTCCATTCACATTTCTTTATAAAACGTCAAAATTAACACATTTGGAAAATAACAATAATATTAAATTAAAAATTATTTCAAATTTGAAAATTAGTAGAAATTTATTTAAACTATACTTTTAGAATTGTAAAACAATAATACATTTATAGAAAACATGGTCAGGGTTGAAAAAGGATTTATGACAGAAGAGAGAAATGAAGTTGATTTTTTAGAAAATTATTTTGGTTATGTATGTAATGAAATTTTGGGAATATAAATTGATACATTTATTTTGCTAAAATCCCCTGATGATATTAATATTCGTGTATTTATTCATATATAAATTATAGTATTTCATTATCATAAGAATAATCATAATCAATACTAATAAATATTCAGATTATACCATAAAACAACTTACCACTATGGTAACTAATTAATAGAAAGACCCAAAAAATATATAACCCACTATAGATATTTATATCCCATAATATTCAAGAGATTAATCATAAATAAAATTAGTGTATATAACATAAACTGCTTTAATGAAACATGTGGTGAATATGACTTGTGTCCCTATAATGAAAAGTGAAGACAATATCCCTTATTTCAAGTCTCAGCATTCATCATACATGTTATAACTTACTATTTAATGATTATATGTTTAACATAAAAAAATTCCATAAAAATACTCATGTGTATCATATAATATATGATTTTCTAAAATCATATTTTCACTGTTTTATTAACAATTCCTTTTTAAAATAATTATTCTGAATGATTACTATTTCATTTTTCATTTTCGTTTCAGTTTGGTATTTTAGTTCTTGGTAAATTAATTTTGGTTCTGTAATCTATAAAATTTAAATTTTGATATAAATATCATATATATAAATTATTTATATATTTACAGTATTTTATTAAATTTGGTAATATATGAATTACATCATTCATGATGATGGTATATCATATGTAAGAATGAACATTATTCCCATTTTATCGATTGATGGAATGAAATAAAGGTATATTTAATTCAAATTATAATAATAATTTATATATCATATATATATTATATATTCATAAAATTTATCCTTACTACCTTTCATGTCAAAATAAATTGACAAAGGTGTCACATCCCTTTCTATAGGTTGTTGTCCACACATACAGATGAGCGATGTTATCGTTTTCCAACAAATTAGTTACTAATAAGGTATATGTGACATTAAAATTAAATAATATTTTTTATATCATAATGATATAATATTTACTTTAAATATATCATTATATTCACACGTGATATGTGGTTATGTAAAATTAGTTTCATCAGTTCTTGATGCATTAATATTCCTCACACATCATCAATAGTATAATTTCCAATTCAAAGCAATTTGATATTGGTACAAGTTATTTCATTAAAATATAAAATCACCAAATATGGTTGATATTAATTAAATTAAATAATGATACATCAATAATAATTTTAAGACATAGAATATGAAAAAAAAAATTAATACACCTATGGAAAGATTATACCAAATTCATCGGAGATTCGCTTTAGGTTCATTCATAAAGCATGCATAAGAGGGATTCCAATTCAAAACAATGGTCGTAGTAAACGTTTAGGGAAGTATGAAATCGATTTTCTTAGTTATGAGAAAATAAAAAAGGATCATTAGGCATGGAGTACAGTGCATTTGGGGTGTCCATTTATTTTCTAGGGTGATTCTATGAAATTAATTTGAATTTTCATAAATAGATACTAAATTAAGAAGTCATTACCAAGAACAATTCTTCAATAATTTCTATCCCTAACAGGTTAAATAACTTATGTGGGGGTGGGGATAAATCATGGTATGATATATTAAAACAAATTCCACATCATATATTATTTCATAGTTAAATAAAACATTCTTCTCACCCATTATTTTAGAGATGAATGAACTGAAATTAAATCATGCATGACACACATAGATTTAACATAGTTCTCCCTCATTAAGATACTTATAATGTGAATAAAACTATAATGTTCTAATGTACAAAATACACTAAGGATCACTACAAAAATTGTTCTTTATATGTCACTATTATGCCCAGTCTCATTCCCTTTATTGTGTTTGGAGCTCAATCATTGTCTCTCTTAAATATAACTAATCATAGTAAGCCATCCAACTAATCTATCAACTGAAGTGTTCCCACTACTCTTTTAAAATAGTAAATGTTTATCACATGAATTTTTATGTTTTAAACATCATTTACTGAATAATTACATTCTGAATTCATCAACATGATTAATACCCCTTTACCAAAAAAAAATTGGGCTACTCAGTATTGGTTCACTAATGTTTTTATTTCGAGCGACCTTGGATGTATTGGTGAAACATTACCACCTAGTCTGAAACATTTCAGTTTATTCACGTAACTCCCAACTTTTGCACAACATTTGATTTGTCATGGAAAATCCTATTTCATTCAATTTTTATAGATTTCATACACCTTCCCTTGGAATTCATAAAAAATGGTTTTCTAGGTGCAACAAAAATCGTGTACATTATATTGTGAAACTATTTTGTGGGAAGATCTTACACATTGTGCACAACTCTTTTGGGATTTAGGGCTTTGATTTTCTCTAAGGGTTGGGATACATATTAGAGGGAGTATGTAACACCCTAGGTAAATAAAAAATATTACATTTTCACATTTATCCATATTTTTGAATAAAATATTAATTTTACTTTAAAGGGGACGCTATGCTCGATGGCGTACCCAATACGCAACAAAGAGTTTCTTGGGAATCTAACGTTGTACTCTAATAATAAAATAATATTATTTTAAATGGTAGTTAACGCCTAGCCGTTATAATGGAGGGAATGAATGGAAATAACTACAAAATGATTATATATGTTTTTCAAATATTTTTACCTTTATCCGATAAATGTTAGAGGCTTAAAATGTGAATGAATCCAATTTTAAGCGTAAACAATCTAATATTCATTAAAAGGTCAATTAACCGCCTTTTGATGATGAACCTCTTTTAAATCCACTTTTTGCTAATTTTATGTGTTATATTTTACAATATAAAACTCTTCTATAGAATCAATGCATCAATTTTTACTTTGTGTAAATTTTTTGTATTTTTCGGATAAAGATCATTTTTTAATGAATAGTGAAAATGTTGTATTTTAATTCAAAAACTCATTTTAATCTAATTTATTTATATGATTAGATTATCTTTTGAAT
The DNA here is from genome assembly GCA_963277665.1 of Viscum album. NCBI lineage: Eukaryota > Viridiplantae > Streptophyta > Magnoliopsida > Santalales > Viscaceae > Viscum > Viscum album. Next base: position 261,057,946 of record OY728122.1, on the reverse strand, counting down.
TGGTTTTAAAGTGAAACTAGAATATATTTTTACCATTTAATCCAATAGTGGTTGTTGGAATTAATTGCATCTTGAAATTGGACTTAAACTAGTGTCAATCATTTAATACTTACTATTTCATACAAACATGCAATTTGCTCTGACAGCGGGAATTAATTATTAAATTAATTAATGTAACCTATATATTTTGAATTTTGTAAAATAGAAATAATTTTTGAATTTGGAATATCAAATATAGATTAGGGTGAATTTTTGGTATTTTTCTAGAAAACTTCAATTATTGATGAATAGTGAAACCACTGAGTGGTACTTAAAAAACTGATTTTTCGTTTAAAAGAAAATTTACCACACATTTGTTTTTAATTAAAAAAATCCAACATACATGGTTGTCATTAAGAAGTAAAATTTGGTTCAATGGGATTAAAATAATATTTTTGGTGAATAGAAACTTTTAAGTTTTAATCGCGATTAGAGGTAATTAGTGTAGTTTAAGGTAAAAATAATGTTTTAATAATATGAAATGACCCAGACACATGTCCTACCCTAATTTTATGAGTCATGGCCGACCAAGAAAATCCATGCGTCAACTTGGAAACCCCATGGATCCACTTTTATTGGAAAATGACATTAATAACTTTTTATTTAATGTTAAAATAAAAATGCCACAAACATGATTTGTTTTTACTAAAAAAAATTTAAATGGGGTTATAAAAGTCATATTTTTAACTATAAACATTAATTATAAAGATAAAAAGATTTAATACATCATGATATATTTTTTTATAATTTTTATATATTAAATAAATTAATTTATTTATGACACCATGATGATGCAGTGATTACCTCATAAATGAACGATTTAAATAAAATGAGAAGATAGGGTGAAATATAAGTCTTACACATGTCAAAATCGTATTTTATGGGTGGATTTAGAAACCTTATCACCTTATCCTAGAAATATATCCTTTTGGGACCTTTTAAATCCGAAAATAATTTTATAATAAAGTAATATTTTATAACTTTCCAAGAGTGCCCCTCCTCTCCTCTTATAAAAAGCCCCCACCTCTACCACCTTACACACACCTCTCAAGCCATTGGCTCAACCAAACCCTGCCCATTTCATCTCTCCAAATTCCTCTCTTCATCATTGAAACCTCACTTTGGTCATAATCCTTTCCAAGGAAGCCTTTGAGCTCAAATCAAAGAGAGTTACCCGATTTAAAGGTAATGTCTTCCCTTGTGTTCTTTTGTTTTATTTTCCTTCTCTAACCCCCTAAACTCTTTTTATTACATTTTTTTGCAACAACACCAGTATATTAAATATAATAGTATGTTTTTATAATAATTATTCAGGCTACACTTTCACAGACCTCCGTCTAGTGGTTAAAGAACATACTGTTTCTGTGGATGGAGATTTACTGCCTCACGAAACAATGATTGTTCAATATTATTTTAACACCTTCAAAGGTGGCCATTAATATGTAACTATATTTATATATGATATATAATATGTTTATGTTTTCTTTAAGCTTATGTATTTTTCATTAATGTCATACCTTAATGGTTTCTATTATGGTTAAACACAATATCTTCATTTTTAAAAGTGCGGACTACCACCCCCTCAAAGTGATTTGATTCGTTAATGCCATATGTGGGACATATAAAGGATGGAATTAATGTTATTACATATGATATACTAATGGAATTATAATATACCTTTATGTAATTATTATTTAATTCCATTGAATACTTAAAAAAAGAAATGAAAGTAGCGTTCATGCGTACGTACGGCTTATCGTCTCCATGAACAGTACATTTCATTTCTTGCATCCAAATGTTATGTACTATTATAAGTACATATATATAATGGATATATATGTAATATATTACATATAAATGATGGATATCATTCTGGAATCATAATATAAATATCTCTCATTTTTTTTAATTCCATTAATATGACAAAAAATGAAAGTAGCGTTCATGCGTACATACGGCCTACCGTCGCCATAAACGGTGCTTTTAATTTTTTTTATCTCAAAATGATATTGAATAGTATAAAATGAATATATACAGGATATATATGATATTTAAAACATGAATACTATTCTGGATATGATGTACCTATAACTACATGGAAAATTCTTTTCCAACAAGTTCGATTTTTACTCTTGTACCAAACATCGAAAAAAAACATCTGATATGAACTCACTTTATTAACAAATTATTATAACCTTATAATATTTGATATTAAATGAATAATAATCTTTAAAGTAGGTCCTTAATAAATTATAAATTGACCAAATTTTATTATTCTGGAGATTGAAGAACGATCGAGTCATGTCAGACACGAGGTAAGGGATCCTACCCCTCTCTTTCTTTTTAAGTACACTCTTTTATTTCATTCCTTTTAAGATCATATTTCTTATGATTAGGATGTTCTTTTATATTACTCCTACTGTACTTTTTATTTTCATATGATGAGAGATTCTATTTTCTCTCATCAATCCATTTTGGACGTTTTGAGTGGTGCCGTTAGGCTGCCGAATTTTCGTAAGAGATCTAACCTCTCTCTTTCTTTTTAAGTACTCACCTTTATGTCACTTCATTTAAGCTCCTCTTTGATGTGAAGGGGGATGTTATTTTATATTTCTCTTTCTGTAAAATTTATTGTAATATGATGAGATACCCAATTTGATCTCATCAATCCATTTTTGGATGTTTTAAGTGGTGTCGTTAGGCTGCCGAGTTTTTGTAAGGGATTTTTCATCTCACTTTTAGTCCCGTGAGATTTATGCTACATTTTCCACCATTTCCTTTGAGTGGTGAATGTACATCCCATTATTATACTCTTTGTGTAATATAATTTCATTTATGGGTATTTACATATTCATTTTATGACCCTTCTTCAATGGGGTGTACATTTTGAAAGTTACCCAAGTCGGTAAGGGAACCTTTCACCCTCTTCTTTTTAAAAGTCTTCTTTTGTTATGTCTTTTAATTCTCATACTATTATGTTGGGATATGTTCTTTTATATCCTTATTGATGTATATTTTATGTCCAAGTGATAAGATACCCTTTTTATCTCTCATCAACTCTTTTTCTGAATTTTGAAGTGACGCCGTTAGGCTGTTGAATTTTTTCAAGGGAACCTGTTAACCCAATTTTGATTCTTCCGGATAAACTTGTACTCCTTGAATATATCATTCTATGAATATGTGTGAATGTCATCTGATTTTTTTGCACTTAATATCCACTTATATTTGGTGTATTCATTTGTCACACATAATTATGTAATTGATTTATCCTTAATCCAAGGATACCATCTTTGTAAGGGACATCATCTCAATCTCCTTTCATTGAGGCATATTTTGTTTTATACACCAATTTCTTTTATACGGTGGACAAACCACTTTGACTTTTTGTTTATTCAAAAGGAATATTTTTATATGAAGCGTTTTACTAAACGACAAAAAGTAATGTTTTTCTTGTCGTATGTATGCAGCGACAACGACTTATCCACTGTCGTGACCACTATTTTAGTTTCAGCTTCCTCTACAAGCCATAACGTTTTTGAATGAAAAATAAATACCATGTTTTACTCTTCTTTTATTTTGGTATTGAAAATGGTTTTCATAATGTTTTTATATCAATGTGTTTTATTGATATCTTGTGATTGAAAAGTGGAAATGTTATGTTTCCTTTATACATGTTTTATGTGATACGATTATGTTATGGTTCTTGGGCATTATTATGAAGACGGGTGGTTTCGTGATAAACAAAGGGCGGGTGAGCCCGATATAGCTCTCCAATGCATTGGGTAACACGAAGGAGTTAAACGTTAAGGTTTCTCCTAAGAGATTAAGGGAATATACTGTGATGGGTATTCCAAACGTAACCAAGAGGGTTACTCCCTACGTAAGAATCTTATGAATGCCTCAAGTTACCTTTATGCCTTATGATTTTTAAGATTTATTCATGATTTGATGAGGTTTGTTAAAATTATTATTTTTTATGAGTAAATTATGTTTTCATACATGGAATAATGTTTTCTTTTCATACTTTTATATCCCTTACTGAGCTTTTTATGCTCATCCCAAGTTTTTGAAATGTTTTTCACAGGTCAAGGGAATGGTGCATGATATGATGATAGTGTCAAGGAAGTGTCAAGAAAGAATCCATGTTTTATTTTAAATATGTTTCTGTTGATGGGAAAAAACGAATACTATCTTTTATGTGACCACTTTTTTAAAATTTGGAATGTAAATCATGATTTATGATCTGATTCTCTAAAACTCTAAACCTGAAAAGATCCTCAATGTAAATTATTCATTTAATTCAATATTAAGTAAGTTTTAAGGTCGGGGCCTTATAGAGTAGCCGCCTATTTATAGACCGTACTGATACTATATGAAAAATACATAATCACATTCCAATATGGACCCATAGTTTATGAAATAATGGATCTTATCTAATTGACATAATATTTTTCACATAACTATCTTTCTCATGTGCAGACAACTATATCTATTTTTTCGTGTAAACCCATCTTTCAAGAACTCTAATAACATGATAAAAATACTTGACTTTACTAAATTTTTGTTAGATGTTTGTGAATCTTCACTTTTGTGAAACATTATGCCTCACCTACACCCCTAAGTTCAAATGTTTAATTTTATATGAAAAATATAATTTTCCAATGCACCTTAATCCATTATCTAGATTATATACCCTAAACTTTACAAAAAAACTATGAAATCATGTCACCTTATAGAAGTAATTTTTTATTTCACTTGTAATTAATCCATTGCTTTTTGTTATATATTTTTCAGAATAACATGTCATAAATATCTCTAGAACCTCATAATTGACATTGGAATCCAACTTTTCCAACAAAAACAATCAATGCCACAACACTACAATGTAGCCTCGAGGGATTCTTACCCAAAAAATGAAATTTGATTAAAATATTGGAAATGGGAAGGTATAAATATGACCATACAATAGGGTTTATTTATTCTCAATATTAAACGTTTCCCATATATTTTTTTTGAACACCCAATTACAAGGTTTTAACCTTTACAACTATAATTAATTTTTCTACATTTCACAAATAATTATGAAAAGAAAAATCAGTTGAAAATATTATTATTTTTTATTGTTATTATTTGAGATATGAAATTTATTTTACAAATTTAAATTACAATATTTGGCGTATTTTAATTTCAAACTAAACATAAAAATGAGATGAAGATGAAATTTTTCAGTAAATTAGGTTTTATATGTATAAAAATATTTTAAATAAATATTCAAGATGAAATTGATAATAATTACACAATTTAGAATAATAATAAATTTTTTGAACTATTTTAAATTTAATACATTTTAAATAATGATGGAACACATAAATACATCAAACGTGGAGGCAGTTTTTCGTAAAAATCAATATTTTTCCCTATTCATAAAAAAATTACTCTTTTTTTAGTATATCTAAAATATACTATAACATAATTTAGAAATGTCAATTCCATAAATATGGTACATTTTATAAATTAATTTTCTAAAAATATGAAAAATAATATTATTATTAATTCTTAAATATAAAAAAATCATTTTAGAGAATATGTGTATTTTTCATGAATTTAAAGTCCTTTGAATAAATTATTTACTTATTTATTGATTTATCTTACTTGTCTAAACAATTTATAAATGATTTTAAAACTCTTTGTTTATATTCATTTCATTATGTGTAACAGTTATGTTATAATGGTCATGTTTTATAATGTTATTAGTTATTTATGGTTGTTCATGAAACCTCAATGTTCCATGTTACACAAGCTATCAATGAAATTGAATTTATTTGAAAATGTTAAATTCATAAAATATAATCTTGTTACATGTTGACTGTTACAAATATTAATTTTAATCCTCTACATTGAACTCAATTTTAGTCATTAGATCTCAAAAAACACATTTTTTATAATGGAATTTTAAACATCAAATTTTGGATACCAAAGATGTGTGCTTGCCTTTAAAAATAATCTGGAATCAATGTATAGAACCCTTGAATTGAAATAAATAGAAATTTATTATTGTTCATATTAGGTTTTAAATTGAAAATTCACTTTGATATCATAGATTTTTAATTGATAACCGATAATGAAAAAGATCATAGGGAAATATAAATTTTGATATAATAGAATATGTATTTTAAAATTTATAATTGGAATAATTTGGAATGATAATAAAACTAATTAATATCATTACCAGAATAGATATCCTAGAATTAAAGAGTTTATTTGAATGTAAGGATAATTTTTTGAAATAATTTTTAATTATAATTAATTACTATATAATATGTTATATGGTACCATATTTGTTATATAGAGTGAATTTTTACGATGTATCTAGTTCATTGTTTTTTGAGTTCGGGACAAATGTTGTATTGATTCCCAAGGTAGTGATTCATGTTATTATTCACATGAGGGTGATAAAAATTTATAGATTTTTCTTATGGTCAATAAACAATATTTTCTGATGCTAGTTGGTAATGTGCAACATTACATGATGCTTTGATGGAAAGGTTCATGAATACTGGATTCATGATGGTGAGATTCTTGACTATTTTGTGTTTGGGGAATAATATGTAACACTAAGTAATGAATTATCGGGATAATTTTGGATTTTCATAATGTTCCTTTTAATTGTTTTAATAGAGGTGTTAGAATAGGGAAAACATGCATTATGTCGAGAAAGAATTGAAATGACCCCAGGATTAATCCCTGATATCGATGTTCAGTGAGTTTGGTAGATTGAAATATGTGTATTATGTAGTTTTAGAAATGGAAAATTAGATTTTTTTTTATTTACATATTCTTTAATGGGGATCCATTGTGGATATAGGATGGATCATAGGGTTCAAATTGGTGTTGGAGAATATACATTGAGTATGTGCTTTAGTTGTTTTCTTATATTACCCACACCATGAAATATAGACAACATATAATATTGTATGAATTGGTACATTAAGATAGGATTTAATTTTAATTATCATGAATAATTATAGTATATTATTAATATTTATTATTTACATTTTTTATATAGTTATAATTATTCAATAACAATGGGTTTTGTACCCCCACAATAAATATCTAAAAGAAATTACTATTCAGTATCCTATAGAGTATAGGGATTTGTGTTGTAGTCCATGTGGTTATCCATCTCACCAACATGAGGGAGAACTAGCACATGGATGTTACAAAAAATGTATGATTGAATTTCATGATCACATGAATTTGTGAAATAGTATTATTCCCTTAAGGATTCATATAATTATAATTTTTTAATGAGTTTTCCTAAGAGAATATATTTGTGGGGATTCATTTTATACTATAATTTAATTTTTTATGTTTTATATCTTTCCCATTATTTTAATTATTTATTTACAGGTCTACAAAACTGGTTCTATCATCCATTTTATGGATGTTGACCCCTAACAAATATGTTTACTATTGAGGGATTCCAATAATCATGATGAAATACAATTTTATAGTATTTTAAGACATAATGGGTCATTTATATATATATAAATAATTTATATTAGGTTATTTTATAGATTTGATAATATATTTATAGGTACACGTGATTTTTAAATCAAAACTTCTTGATTTTTAATTTAAAATTTGATAATTATTTTATGGGAAATTGATAAGATTATAACAGTTAATTTATCTACTACATTTATTATATTTTTCAGTAGATTTCAAATATGAATTATTATATTAATAAACCTTTTACATTTATGTTACTCTTACTATGGTTTTTCTATATTGAATCCTAGATTTTCTAATTTATTTTAACACTCAATGATGCTATAAGTAATTAGTTATTGCAATATTCTATTCACACCCCTAATATAAACTAATTGACATTTATATCTTGTAATGATGATAAGTATATATATTATAAACTCTCAATGAGAAATATATAATATATTTGAAATCAGTAATTTTATATATGAATTCTAGTCGACAAAAATATAAATTTAAGAAACATTATAAATAAATATTGATAGAGGCCCATAAATTAACATAATTTAATAATTTAGTTATTGTTATTTTATTCAAGGATCATTTATTTAGTTTCTTTTTCAGTGAATCTGAATTTAGAAATATTTAATGACTCAATAATCTAGGGGTTTTCTGGATGGTGTAAGTCTATGCCTCCAAAACCCAATGCCTCCCTCCCTAAGATATGGTCTCTAAAGAAGATCTGATCATTCATAACCCAAATGGGTGGAATTTTCCTAAAGTTCCTTTATACACACACCCAACCATCTCCATACATAATTCCATTGGAGTAAAAATTAAATGAGTGACATCTAGAGTAGAATCCAATAATATGATATCCTCTAAGAAATTAAAAAGATTTCAACAGAGTATTCAAAACTAAGAAGGTATAAATAAACATGCACCTAAAAAATATGTTTTAATCATAGAAGTACTATATTAATAAAAAAATATGAGAGATGGGATCCTAATCTCCATGACCTAACCACTTTATGGGGATACTAAACCATAGTATACCAAATCTCTTCAAAATTCACAATCGATCTGTCTATCATATTCATAACACACAAATCATGTTGGAAATTTCTATTTATTTGTGAGTAAATACATACCAAATTGGATGACACAAATATATAAGGGGTTTCCACCAATGAATTGATAGAAGAAGTAATCACTTCCCAAAGTAAGATGGAAACCCCAATAACATTGATATATATATATGCTCAAATAGGAACCCCTAATTAGAGAGAAGTGGGATCTTCGTCTCATTTTATTGCCTGGGTTAATAAGTAAAACCCAATCTTTATCAAGTCTCTCTCTGATACCCAACATCTCATGTGTCTGAAGAAGAATTTATATGAAGGACCCACACCTTGATACTATTTTTCATAATTGAAGTGGACCAATCTCTATGTAAAAGAACTATTCATCACTCTAGTTCTGACCATGAATTGAAATATTCCAGTGTAATATAAGAGTACACAATGTGTCCTCTAGCATTAAGTCCAAGAAATGTGTAGCAAGAATAGAAATCAGCAACCCAGGGGGGGTCACATGGTGTGTGTTTACATAGATATGGAATGTGGCTCTTTTCACCTCATAAGACCCAAGTTTCATAGCTAGGGGTATGATAAAAATTTTGTATATCAGATGTAATACCTTGTAGTTGGGGTATATAGAGAAGTAATAGTTATTAATGTTGATTCTAGATATAGAGCCACAACCATTATTACTAAAAAATCACCTGAATCCTATTTGGTTCACCTGTAGCCACTGATTTTGGCTCTTTGGTGGCCAAAAAAATATTTGAATCTCCCATTGGGGTTTTTTGCGCATCTCATATTACTCTCATCACTCATTGGTGATATAAAATCCCAGATCTATATAATCATCCCATGAAACTAGAAAAAATAATTTTCCATACAAAAATCACCATATTAATAATTATTATCTAATCATCAATGAATATGGGGGATTGATTGATCTCAAACCCACCACAAAAAGGTGAACTATGACCCCATAGGTCAATAATGGATAACACAATGAATAATGGTAGGAAAGACTAATAACAAGGGTGATTAGTATATTTGAACACATTTTCTAAGAAAATTATCTATTTTGAGGTAATCAAGAATGATATCATAGAATAATAAATAATAAATTGAATAAATACCATTTCTTTTGATTACAGGTTCATATGAAGAGTTGGAATATATATATTAAAAATTAGAGAATATGAAATTCATCATAAACCATTTAATCAAGGGTTGAAACAATAATTGATGATCCCTACCATGATTATGGATATATAATTTGTTAACAGTGGATTTTCCATCGATGTGGTTGATATTATTCATTTGATGTTTTTCGATCAATATATATATGATCATAGATTCTTATTCCATTTCTATTATCCAAAAAAATCCATTTGACATACTCATAATTATCCCATGGTTTTTTCAGCTATCCCTATATAATATTTATAATGGTGCATTTATAGAGGATTTAATTGAATCATTTATTAAAAAAATTATAAATTTATTTATATTAAATGCACCAGCCAACGTCTTCCTCAACTAGACGTTCGATGTTAACCAACATTTGGTCTCACCTAGGGTAAACCCATTCTTATGGATTCAACCATGGTCTCAAATATTAAACCAAAAATGTTTTTATCAAGTATTAAATTTATTTTGAATCATTTATATGTGATATTAATAAATTTAATATATCTATAAAATTAATTTCATGATCACCATTCCTCAGAATGTTGCACTGTCAATGAACCTAACTCTTAAAATAATTATTATTATATTTCAATGTATTACAAGGAAAAACATATTCTCTATAATACTATATTTATAAAAACATACATACTAGATAGAAACTCATCATCCAAATTTAACAGTTCATTGATATCAATATTAAAAATGGATATGACTAATGTATTAAAAATCATTGACATGTATATAAACACATGATTCAATTAATATTTTCATGTATTTTTATAAATTTTACAGAATGATATTAATTTAAAATAACTAGACGAAATGATTTAATATATATATATATATTTATTTATTTATTTTAAGGAATCTCTCGATACATACACTCTCATTTATCTCTACATGGATCCTAGTTTACATATTCAACATGATTATGTTTATTGTTAAATATCACAGATATCATGGAAGTGAATGATATATAATAGCCCATGTGTTATTGATATTGTTTATTTGCAGAATTCATTGTATATATGTTATCTAAATTAATATTAATATTATATCATATAGTTAATATGATTGGATAATTTAAGGATTTAGGTATTCTAGTGTCTAATATTTTTTAACCAGCCAATAGTAAAAATATTATAGAATTCAATTAAATTATTCGTGAATATAATTAAAAAAAATGAAATATTAATCTATTCGTGAAATTCTTACACATTACCAAGATAAGTTATAAAATTTTAAAAATAACAAAAGAGGTAAGAGAACATGTTTTTTGTTAGTTGTTCATGATGTTAAATTTTCTAATCTAAATATAAAAATGAATATTATGAGAAAAAAACAATTTTATCAATAATAAAATCAATTATTATGAATCATAATTGATTAGATATAAAGTGTATACAATGATTACTTTTTTGAAATACATATAACTAGAGGAGTAGTGGTTAAAAACACCACGATTGTCACATAAAACACTAAGGAGGGTCAACATGAAGTATTAATGTTAGAGAAATCAATTTTTCAAATTTTTTTAGTTTATATTCCTTAAAATATATTTTGTAAATATTGTAATTATATATAATACATCATAAATGTTTTCTCAATATACCTTAGTTATTAATAATTTCATTCAAAATGATGCATCAAGAGATAATGTTTCATGTTGTTGGGTTATTTGTAACACAAAAATGCTTGGATAAATTTTGACATGATTATGTATTCTATAATATCTTATCCACTAATAATCGATTTCAATTTTAAAAAATAGTTAGTTATCCCATAATAGACATGGTTACTTATAATAAAAACTTATATGATTTATTACACAGATTCAACACCATGTATTATAAAATAAGATGATGATATATGATCATCAATATAGATGAAAAGTTGAATTCAAATATATTTATAAAATTATGATGGAAATAGTTTAGGAATCGTTAAATTGTTTTAATTTTTTTAAAAATTTATTAGTTTTATAAAATATATCCATATAAATATAATTTATTAATATATATATATTTTTTTTATTAAATATACCAGAAAACAAATTAAATTTTAAATCAGAAATAAAAAGGATCATATGTTTAATATAGTAACATTTGGTGGAAATATATTTTCTAATGTATTATTATGTTATTAGTTAATATTTCAATATTCATTGTAATGAAACTAATAATAATTTTAAAATTATTATTTACTGATTGTAAATATATTAATTTTGTTATACATAGTGATTAATGAGGAAAATAGTATGAGTAATGTTTTTTTAACTACATTATATAAAATAAATGTTTGTGTGATAGATTTTAATTAAGAATTATAATGATTAATTTATAAAACAGATTGACATCGAATATATATGTCATTAACATCATAAAATTTAATTCTTTTCAATAAATTTATATAAAAAATGATCAGTGTGTTAATGATTGCAAATGTCATTCATAAAGTCACCACTATCCATTAATGAATTCTATATAGATATTGAACCTTGAAAATTTATAGTGGGATGTTTTTTAATATGTATGTTAATTATTATGAATGATTCATATAGAGATGTAGTTGTATTAACAAATCCCTACAAATATTGAAACCATAAGACCTATCTATTGGTAATTAATTTATGATTCTAGAATATTTGTACCAATATATTGGTTTGGATGTATTATTTATGATATATTATAATATAAAATTTATCATTTAATACAAGTTCTACCTCAATACATATATATAATCTTGAATTAATATTTTGATCTTATCAAATTATAAAAATTACATATCCATATCCAATGTTCATCAAATAATATTATATTATGTGATGAAATGTAATTGATAATATTATAAGGATTAAATAATTTTTACCTAAATTGAGTTTTTAGTACTAGATGAATTCTAATGTATATTGCATCTTGTACCATAACAATTTTTTTATTTAATTTTTTTTACATGTTTAATAATGAATTGCAATACATATGGCAAGAAATTGGTCCTCAAATGTGAACCTTCATTCATTGTATCAAATCTGATGTCACCACTAGGGGTAGTTATTCAAGGGGGGATAGTTTTATTGTCATCTCAAAAATTTAGGATGAATAAGAATATGATTTATCCTTTTATATGATATATATGGGATTATTATTCATGATTGAGATAGATTGAAGTAGTTTTTATCTGTACATACATTTGTATCATGTGTTTTTAATATCTATTGGATAGTGTTCATATGATATTTATTTCCCTTAATGAAAAATGAATTGAGTATTTTACCATCATTTAGTAAGTATTTACCTAGATAATTGAGTATGTATTAGTAGTTATATGGGAACGATATACTCCAGGTACTGTGGTATTTGAGTTTCTTGGAAAAATTGTAATATGATAATGAATTGTAATATATTTTATTTATTTTTTTATATGTATAATGTTACATGTATTTAATGGTCATCAGCCGAGATCTCACTATTTCCTAAGTAGTAATGATTATTTTCTGTAGGCTGCAGTTTAATTATTTGTTTAACAGTGAATTTTTTATCATTTTATAAACCAAAAACTTTTAATGTGTAAGACTTACAGTTAATGTAAGATCTTGGGTTTTTAGAAATAGGTCAAATCCTTACCCTCTTTGAATTTTTTACTGGATTTTGAGAAGTTTGGAAAATCTGGGCAGTTTCTGGAAATTTCCAGACTACACGCTGTGTACTTTATGTACACACCATGTATGTGTTGGCTAAGTACCGGCCGTGTGATCTCCGAGGACATGCCGTATACTGACCGTATTGAAGTTTCTTACTACACAGCGTGTAGTTTTAGACATGCCGAGTACCTTTAACCATGTGATTCCAAGTACATGTCGTGTGGTGCCCAGGTATTAATTTCCATCTACATGACGTGTAGTCTTCCTTGACATGTTGTGTACTCTTCGTTCCATGTAATGGCCTATCCCTAGTCGTGTGTTGACCGTGTACGCGGTCCAAGCCGTGTGTTGGACTCCACTTAAGTCGGAGTACAGAAACCCATCTACATGACGTCTACTTTGAAAATACATGTTGTGTACTTTTATTTTTATTTGATCGTCCAAGACGATGTCGCGTCTTATTTCTAGAAAAATTTCTTCTCCGTTGGACGAATCCTTCGTCTGAAAACCTCCGAAAACAGAAATCCGCATAGATCCTCCATACGACCTCCGTTCTTAGATTCGTCGGTGGCAGCATGACCTCATCGGAAAGGCTAACCCCGCGCACCCATCTTCGTCCTTGATTAATCTCCTGTTTCTCTGCAGAATCCATCCGAACGGAATTGACGGTATTTTAAAGAAACACAGACATACTCTAAGATGAGGTGGTACAACCACTCGCTAGGTAGAGGCCCCCGGTATTTTTTGTTAGGTATTTTTGGTTTGGGGGTTCTTGCCATAGGAAGCCACGTAGAACGTGAGGAACCCTCAAGAGATAGCTTTGAGGTAGTCAGGTTGGGGGCAGAGGCTCACCATGATTTGAGGGCAAACATCGTTGTCCCTCCGGTTATCTTTTGAGGATGGGTATCGTTGTTTCTCTAGATGTTGTGCCATGGGAAGTTTGAGCTTCCGAGCTGGGTTAAAATTTTTGGGTGTGCATTAGGGACGTCGGTACTTGAGACACATGGTGTTAGGTGGCACTTGGTGCCAGGTTACAACCAAAGATTCTGGCGCTAGCCGAAGCCGGTGACACTTCCTAGTGGCTGCTGAGCACCAGTGAATTTCGTGTTTACTTTTGGGCATTGTACTATTTTCTAATTTTCTTATATAATAATGTATGCCTAAGAACTTATATTAGGTACGCACCCTTGGGTGGTATCCTACTGAGACTTGTCTCACACCGTACACGGGCCCTTTAGGACGCGTGTAGACTTTATGAAATTGCGTGCATGTAAATGGTCAGCCTTAGGAGATGGACTTTTGTTCTTTTGGCATGGAGATTACTATAGACCATGAGGTCATGCCCTGCTTGATTTACTTTGTTTAGTTTTAATTTTTGTATCAGCATGCTTAATTTATTATGTAACAACTTTTGGTTAGCCATTGGCATCGTTTATATACTGATATGAATGACTTTCTTTGGATGCATGCCTTGTTTGCTTACAGTAGAAGTTGCTTGTATTCTTGAGCTTGTTGTTCTGTTTATTTTCCGCAGCTGTTTTTTATATATATGGCTTCTACTGTTAATCTATATTGATTATTCTTCTACTCTATGGGTCTGGTTCGAGTCTGATGAGTCTTTCTTTTTGTTGCATCTTTACTATTAAAATTGGACCAGTACGCTTATTATGATCCTCTGAGAGGGTATAGCCTCCCCACTATACCTAATAGACCCTCGCTACTAGTTGGCAGCCTTTGGCGTTCAGGGGAGGTGAGCCTATGGTAGTGACACCTGACCCGTTCAGCACCGTTTGGGTGGCTGGCTAGGTCCGAGGTGTTACAAAGTGGTGTCAGAGGAGTTCTTGACAGGGATTTAGTAGAAGTTTTTTCTAGCTATTAAAGAGTTTGGGACTTCTTCTTTTTTCTTTCTGCTGGTTTTACTATTTGGTATATGGTAGACTGGAGATATGTTGTGGTTGGAACTGGATATTGAACTCGTGCTTGGGTGCCTGAAACCCCATGTACGAGGGATGGATTGAGTTTACGGGGTGGGAATTGTTATTTTATTTTTTCTCAGATTACAGTTGATATGATTTCCACCTCCGTGGCTAACTTTTCATTCGATTTTATTGATTATGATATGAAATCCTTGGAAAATATGGAAATGGTTTTTTTTTGCTTTTAATAGGCACATTTTCGGGTATTTCAATTTCATAATTGCAGGTATGCTTTGTGTTGTGATAATACAATGTGAATAAAATCAATTTCCATGCTATGTGTGCTCTGAAATGTGAATAGGTGAAACTCTTGATAGAATTTCATGTTTATTGCAATGTGTATTCCATGCTCTTTATTTTGTAAAATTTCTTGTGTAGGATATTTGTGTCTGGATCTTATGAGAGCATGCAGTTACAATGGGTGAGGCAGTGTAACTATCAGGATTGGGCGAATCGGTCGTCGGGTTTGAGGCAACGTTGGTTTTCAGGACGGGCTTGGCCCGAGGTACTATTGATACTTGGCTCTGTTGAGAAAAAGTAAGGAGGTCGTGAGGTCGGGATGTTGAGGGCATGGGTTGATATAGGAGAGAGTAAGGGTAGTTGTTATGCATTTCCACTTTACTCCTTTCCTTATCTGCGTAGAATATATTGTAATATATATATATATATATATATGTTCTTTCTAACCATTTATGGTATTCAGCAGGTTAATCCTTCATGACTCGATGGAGCGTCCGGTAGGAGATGATATATTACAGAAGGATTAGGTTCAAAATCTGGTGAAAGCAGAGCATGAGCCATAGGTACAGGCTTAGGGAGAGGATCAGGTTCAGAATATGGTGCTCGCAGAGCATGAGATGTAGTTACAGGATCAGGGACATGATCTGATTCAGGATCTAGTGCAGGTTGGGTAGCAGCCGGGTTTGGAAGTGTTTGGACTGTTGCATGACGAGCATATTCGAGCTATCCTGGTATGTGTCTTTCAGGGGATTGACAAAGGCGCGTAGGGTACAGAGCCTTCTATGGCATATCTGACGCAAGTGTTCCAATCGCAGCAACTGCCACATTTTCAGGGTGAGGGTGGTGTGCAGGAAGCTGAGAATCGGATAGAGAGTATGCAGATGATATTCGATCAGCTCGAGACGCCTCCAGGACGGAGGGTCAAGCTGGTTACGTAAATGTTGAGAGGACTGGCGAAGCGTTGGTGGGACGTACAGGTTCAGGCTCGTAGGCATGAGCGACTGGCATGGAAGGACTTCGAGGACAGGTTCTTAGAGCACTTTTACCCGGCGACGCTGAGGTAAGAGAGAGCTCAGGAGTTCTTGAGTCTTCAGCAGGGAGATATGTCTGTTATAGACTATGCAGCTGCCTTCAATGAGTTGTCTCGATTTTCACCTGGTATGGTAAGTGATGACGCAGCTAGGGTAAGGAGATACGAGGATGGCATACGACACGCCATTCGAGTTCAAGTTAACATCTTCAGGCTGGTTTCCTTCTCTATGTATGTGAACCAGGCACTTATAGAAGAGGTCATCTAGAGGGATAGCCCCAAATTGGCAGGGTGGTAGCTTCAAGTGATGGTTCGGACAACAAGAAGCGAGGTAGAGATGAGTTCCAGTAGGGCGGGCAGGCCAAGGACTCAGCTAGGCCACCTCGTGGATGTTTAGTGGTGGTTTTCTTTCAGTGTGGCTAGCCGGGACATGTTCGTGCATAGTGTGATAAGCCTCTGAAGGAGTGTCGGGCCTCTGGACAGGTCGGGCCTGTGGACAGGTCGGGCATCTGGAGAGGTTTTGCGGGAAGCCTTCTCAGAGAGCCGATAGGCCAGGACCAGGATAGATTGTGGAATCATGTGTTGGTTCCGGTTCAGTACCAGGATAGGGTAGTCGTGGTTCAACGCTGCATGGAGGACGTGACAGAGATGGTGGGACCGAGCTGAGGGGTCAGTGGTTGGTGAATGGAGTAGCACCTCAGGGAGGTTAGCTGTCACACAGCCGTGCTTCATGCCAGGTGCACGCTGTGGAGATACCAGGGACTGAGCAGGCTAGAGATCCGATGATGGTGGCAGGTACACCGCGGGTGTGGTCGTGATTTTACTTTCTTTATTTTGTAATGGCCTTTGTTTAGGCATGTCTGGTTGAGTTCATGGGCTGCAAAGGGTACTTGTAGACTGACTAGATGCTAGTTAGTGGGATTGGCACCATATCGGATGCATTATATATTTTATTTATATATTTGAGATGCGCGGTATCAGGAGCATTGAGGATACAGGTTAATTGGGCTGTCGTGGGCATCAGGGCATTGTGGATGTGTGTTACTTGAGGTGCATGTCACCAGGTTTGATTTGAGCATCTATTAGATGCAGGACCTTAGGGAGGCGTACACCGATGCGGTGAGGGTTACGTTGGGTGTCGGAAGCGACACATGAGCACCGAGGAGGTGCAGGGGTGATAATGTGTCATGGGAGGACCATGGGTCCGGGAAATAGGTCTTTGGTCCTTGCTTGTTTATTTGATTTTCTTTGATCTTTGTTCGGGTTGTGACCGAGTAGGAAATTCCAAAGGTGGGGAGCCTTTTGGAATTTATCCAGGAACTTGAGTCTGGGGTAGTCCAGGTTGTTTAACCGGGATGGGTGTGAATGGTTCCATCACCTGGTTTCGTTCGGTAGCTCAGGGACCAGCTACGTTATGTTGGGGAGTTTGTAAGAACCCGGGATTTTAGAAATGGGTCAAATCCCAACCCTGTTTGAATTTTTTATTGGTTTCTGAGAAGTCTAGAAAATCTGGGCAGTTTCTAAAAATTTCAAGACTACACGTCGTGTATGTGTTTGGCGAGTACCATCCGTGTGCTCTCCGAGTACATGCCATGTACTGACCGTGTAGAAGATTCTTACTACACGACGCGTAGTTTTAGACACGACATTTACCTTTAATTGTGTGAGGACAAGTACATGTTGTGTGGTGCCCAGGTATGAATTTCCATCTACACGGCGTGTACTCTTCCTTGACATGTTGTGTACTCTTCATTCTGTGTAATGGCTGATCCTTGGCCTTGTGTTGACCGTGTACGTGGTCCAAGCCGTGTGATGGACTCCACTTAAGTCAGAGTACGGAAACCCATCTCCACGGCATGTACTTTGAAAATACACACCGTGTACATTTATTTTTATTTGATCATCTGATACGTCGTCACATATTATTTCTAGAAAACTATTTTTCTTCTCCGCTGGATGAACCCTTCATTCAAAAACCTCAAAAAATAGAAATCCTCCTAGATCCGCCATACGACCTCCATTATTCGATCCTTCGGTAGAAGCAGGACCGCATCGGAAAGGCTGACCCCACACACCCTTCTTCTTCTTTGATCCATCGCCTGTTTCTCCATAGATTTTATCTGAAAAGAATTTCTGGGATTTGACAGAAACACATATAGACTCTGAGATGAGGTGGTACAACCACTCGCTAGGGAGAGGCCCCTGGTAGAAGTGGTTATGTATTTTTGGATTGGGGGTTATTTCCATAGGAAGCCACGTTGAAGGTGACAAGCCTTCAGGAGACAGCTTTGAGGTAGTCGGGGTGGGGGTAGAGGCTCGCCGTGATTTGAGGGCAGACATAGCTGTCCCTCTGGTTATCTTTTGAGGACAGGTATCGTTGTTCCTCCGAATGATGTGCCATGTGAAGGTGGAGCTTCCAAGATGGGTTACGATTGTTGGGCATGCTTTCAGGATGTCGGTACTTGAGACACATGGTGTCAGGTGGCACGTGGTTCCGGGTTACAACAAAAGAATCCAATGCTGGTTGAAGCAGGTGACACTTCCTGGTTGCTGTTGAGAACAAGTGATGATTGTGTTAACTTCTGGGAATTATACTATATTATTTTATTTCTTATATAAGCATTTCTGCCTAAACACTTATATTAGGTATGCACCCTTGGTTGGTATCCTACTGAGAATTGTCTCACACCCTACACGGGCCCTTCGGGGCACGTGTAGACTTTATGACATTACGTGCAGGTAAATGGTCAGCCTTAGGAGTAAGACTTTAGTGTTGTTGGAATGGAGAATGGTATGGACCTTGAGGACATGCCTTTGTGGAGTAACTTTGTTTTGTTTTACTTTTTGTATCAGCATGCTTACTTTATTATGTAACTACTGTTGGTTAGCCATTGGCGCCATTTTTTTACTGATATATATGACTTGCTTTGGATGCATGCCTTGTTTTCTTACTGTAGAAGTTTCTTGTATTCTTCATCTTGTTGGTCTATTTATTTTCCTCTACTGTTGTTTATATTTATAAATTCCACTGTTTATCTATATTGATTATGCTTCCACTCTGCGGGTCTGGTTTGAGTCTGCGGAGTCTTCCTTTCCGCTAAATCTTTACTGTTATACTTGGACCAGTACCCTTATTATGATCCTCTAATAGGGTGTAGCCTCCCTACTATACCTAGCAGACCCTCGCTGCCAGTCGACAGCCTTTGGTGTTCAGGGGAGGTGCGCCTAAGGTAGTGACACTCGACCCGTTCGGCACCGTTCGAGAGGCTGGCTGGGTCCGGGGCATTACAGTTAAAATAATGTCTAACATGTTTTATGAAAAATAGATAAATTAATTAAAAAATTTAAATTTTTCATACATAAATATTTTTGGATATTTTTTAACATTTTATTGTTTATGTCATTATAAAAGGTGAAAATAATGATTTCATTTACAAAAGTGTTCTTTCGAAATGATGAAATTGAGTGTTTTAGGTGATTTAAATTTTTATTAAATGTTATAAAATATGGTGAAATTTTCGAAGTTCAATGATAATACAATGAATATTCTAGATTCATAGAGAAATTTCCAAATGTATTATATAGGAATAATTTAGTTCATCTTGATAATTTAATATATTACATTTTTCTAATGTAAAACATATATAAAATGATGTCCAATTATTTTTCTTTTTAGGTATTATTGATTACTGTGATGTGCTGATATTGAACAACTTCCTATTTTATATCATATTATTTTACACTATTTTATCATACCATAGAGTTATATTAATGATTTAAATTGAAAAATAATGTTTCCAAAATTATTTATAATCACTACGGTCACATACATATTAATTTTCATTAATTATCACTGTCTAATCAGAAAAACAATACTATATAATCATTAAAGATTCCAGTGGTTTTCACTATAAATGCAATCATTCTTTAATACTTTATATCAACTAATTAAAACACGTAAATTAATAGGGATTTTCCCTAGGGCCTTTATATTGGTGTCAAGTCTACTAGAATGTGACATATAAGTTTGATTAATTATCCTCTAATAAATATCTCATTTTATATATTGATCAGAGAAGGGAGGTAATATTCAACCATAGTTGAAAAGTGACCTCTACACAAGGGTAGTAGATTCCATAAACCAATGTTACCCTTTTATAAAGGATTAAATTTAATTTTTCTATGTTATCTTTATCAAGAATAGGATTAAATAAGAGACACAATATATATTTTCATTAATTATCATAGAAATATTGTTTTTTATGAAAGCATAATATTTATTATATACCTCAACATAATATCGATGACTGTAATTACACATCAATCAAAATAATGAAACATTTACAAATGGAAATAATTCATTATTTATCCTAAACATATTAAATTAATGTGTTCTAAATTATATCTTTTAGAAGGCCCCAAATATAATTCAATAATGATTATAATTTAAAAAAATTTAGGAATATATAATTTTGTATATTTCAATATGTATTTTCTATAACTATTATAAAAATTTAATATACATTTTTTTAAAGGTAATTATACTTGTCTCTGTAATTCAATGAAATATTTGATGTTTTAAATGAATTATTGTTTCTGTCAATTCAATATGTCTTATATGTAGAGTTTAAATACTATTTATAATATTTTTAATTAGTATAAAATTATCATTTCCTTAATAATGAAATAATTATAATAATGAAAAAATACTTCCTTCCATTAATTTTTTAAAAATATATTATAAACACATATTTTATTCATTCATCTTAAGAACATATCATTATAGTTTATTCCCTACAAAATACATATTTTTTGACATTATTGGATGTATATTGAATGATTTATATTTTAAAAAATTAATTTCATATATGAATTTTAAATCATAAAAACATTATAACCTTAATCATTATATGTTAAAAATAATTAAAAATAGTGAGACACTATGATGAAAACCTTTTTTATAGAAGGTATATTTTAAAAAATAAGGCATATGGTCAGGATACCATTCTATAATGGTACCCATGGTATGCATTATATTCAAATAATAATATCTTTAAGATGAAAATTCATAATCTCTTTGAATTCTTCATTAGGAAATGAAAATCAAGGTGTATTGTCAGGAAAACCTTTCAAAAAGAAATTCCAGATGTTTCAATGTGATATGAAATACTTATCTTCAAATCTGTGTAATGATCCACATACCTACAAACATTATTATTCCATATCATTAGTCACATTCTATAATGTATTAATAAACACTCTGATTATATATACTATTATAAAGGTCTGATGTGTTTCATTTAGTAAGAGTGATATTACATTAATGAATACATAAATATAAGATTTATTTCTTCCAATAGTTGAAGATAACAAGTCTATTCATTTAACATGAACTAAATATTCATATTATGTTTTCATAGAAATGGTATATTTATCTAATTATTTTACAATTTCAAATAATATCATATCAAGTATTTTGTCTGATGAAATGAGTATTTAAGATCCATTTTTAGATATATCGTAAGAAAGAGATGGTATTGCACTGTGAAAAGTAATTTTTTCTTATTGTTTATGAATAATTTTCTACATCCCAAATGGTTTCCTTGACTAGTTCCCAATAGTAATCATGGACATTATTCAAGACCTATGATTTCCATAATGATGGAGTTCATGAGTTTCAAATTTAAAATAAATCTATTACCATAGACAAATCATATTTAACATTACTATTTAGAATATATAATTTATTAATACTAGGGAAAAATATTTTTTGTTACACTATATATCAAAAAAGGGATTAAATATTTATGTTTGAATTAGAATATATATATGTAATAAATATTTAATAACAAAATACTAGAAGGACACTCATTTGGAATAATACTTTTGTCACATTTTTAATTTTTTTGTATATAATATTTTTTATTACATTAATATATAATTAGAATACGGATATTAAAAAATTTTAATACAGAAAAACGTGAATAAGAATATTATTTATAAATTTAATGAGTTATTCGTGGTTCAGCAGAACCCATGAAAATTGGATTTGAAATGTTATAATCCCAGTAATCAAAATTATATTTTAATATATATCATTAATTTTAGTGATAAAATACTTATATAATTATAATGATATTCATATTCACATTTCCATGATTTCAAATACATAATAACATTTTTGTTTATATTTTTGGTATAGTGAATGTAATTTTTATTATATATTTATGGTAATTTTTTTAATTATCAATATTAAAATCCTAGATTTATAAATTCCAATCCTATATCACTACGTATAGGGATTCTAAATTCTTATAGAGAGTTTATTTTCTGTAAAAGCACATTGTATTCCCATATAATTACTTCTATTGAGAATTGATCTAGGTTTGAAAAAAATAAACAAAAAATATAGGATTATATTAAAATATATAGATCATAAATTGAATCCTACACACTCTTATTATTGAGATAATAATTAAAAATATATTCCCTGAAAATGATTTGGTGTGGTCTAATCATCATATAAAAATAAAATAAAATTAAAACATTTTTTCTTCCACGTGGAATCTTATCGGCATCATTTTAAAATTATGTTCATATAGTGATTATAGAAATAAGAATATAAATTTTTATTATTTAAATAAAATTACAATAATACATAAAAATCTTTCAAATGATCAATATAAATATCATAGAAATATCTTCATATTGATTTATTATATTATTTATTGAATTATTTATATTTTAACACAAAATATTCTCACTCATGTTCTACTAAACATTAATAATATTTAAAAAAAAATATTTCTGAGTAATTTTCAAATCCACTCCCTATAATGTTAAAACATATAGCATTTCATTGAAAAAATAGAGATAATTATTCATAAATACAACCACCAATATACAACGAGTGGGAGACTAAAATTGAGGGTATATAATCCCAAACATCGATGAAATAACCCTTATGGAAATGTATTAAGAAATATTTATGATGAGAAAACCAAAAAAATCTTACTAATAATAAAGAAATTAGAAATTCAAATATGATAAATTATTTCATAAATAACATGATACCATGGAAAAGAAGAAGAAAAAGAGCTAAATCCCCAGTAATGACAAAAGATCTCCAATAGCTCCTAAATAACTCCAAGAACTATATATTTTCATTTGTCATTATAATCAACCCACAGTTGACTTAAATATGGTTCATATATTTTTCGTTTGAGTATAAAATGAAAACATTGTAGTATAATCCAAGAAAACTGTCATGAAAATATCAAATAAGGAAAAAATCCCAATGAATAATAAAATTGAACTATTTCATCACCAAAAAAAATTAATATCGATTTCTCTTCCACGCCATTGATTTCGAAAAAATTAAAACATTAAATAAAAAAAATATTATTTAGTATATATATATATATATTGAAACGGGTTCCCCATGATATTATCCACATTATTTTTCGGTTCTCTACATCCAACATTGAATGTCTAGAGCTATCAAATCTTCTATTAACAATCCTTCTCTAAAAAACATTGGAAAAATATAATATGATTCACCCTATTTATAATATAACTAAATAGACATCCTGTATATAGTAGATATAAATATTTTCTATATCCCACACCACCTACATATTATTTTCTCTACCTCAACCCAACACATCATATATAAAATAAACTTTTAATAATCTTTCTTATATTACTTGTAGAATACATGTATGTTCAATAACCTCATTCCAACATGTCTATTAAAACACATGTATGATAAAATACCTACATCAAATACCACATGTAGTATTATCACTAAAGATAGAGGTTGATAGAAGGGTATTCAGCCTTATATATCCCTTCTAATAGTAATAGTGTGGAACAAACCCCTCACACAACCACTAGTTTTCAGTTTTCCATCGGACATGGGTGGTGTGCATATGAGATAATAAGATATAGAGAATAAAAATATCTCACAAGAAAACTATAGAAAACTACCTAACCATAGAATTATCTACGGTTATAACCATATAGGATATATGGCTTCAACTTTTATTGTCTATATATTGATGATAAAAAAACACATCCTTATTTATTTGTTAAATAGTGATAAATTAAAAGGATTTTTTTATTTCAATTTTTAATACACTTGAATCTATTCCATCTACACATGGAACTATTTAGTATTCTCTTGTATTATCATGTTTTTTAACTAAATTAGTAATAATGTTTTAATAAAATATCAATTTTTCATTAATTCAACAACATTTACAAAAATATACTCTACGTCTCATCAAAATAAACCACATAAATGTTGCATATATAGTGGATAACATCAAATGAGTCTTGAAGTTTCAAAATGGTCATATAAATAACAATTTCTCATGATTACTTCATGAAATATTGTTGTAAGAAGTAATAATCAATAGAAAATACCCATATTAACACACCCTAATCTTTCTAGGATCACAAAGAAATGATCATAATATAGTATTCAATAGCTCATTTGAATATCCAAATAAATGTTACCTTGATCCCCCAATATTATAACAGATATCACTATGTTCTATTTTCATCATCATAATCAAAACCCTTTATAACCATATCCTCATTCAAATTTACCTATTACTTATCACAAGACCATCAATATTATGTTATTAATCATTCAAATTAAACATCAACATTTTGGATCTTACATGATTTTCAAATTCTATTTCTATAACTAATTTCAGTGTCATGTATAGTGAAAATAATAAGTCATTAAAGTATCTTGAAATTAAGAATGTGTTATCTCATCCCCAAAAAAATTTCTTCAAAAAATTATCCTCTAAATTTCATTTTATATTTTTATTCATTACATATATATATTATGTTACATGAAATTAATATCAGTAGCTAAAATTACCTACATAAAATATAACATGCTTAAAATATTAAATCTTAGTTTACATAATTCTAGGATGAGTAATAATTATATATGGTTAAATAAAAAAATTTTTCCTATTGAAATAATCTCAAAAATTATTTGTATGATAAAATAATCAAATATCCTTATATTCTTATATTTCAATTACTTATTAAAATAATTATCCATATGTGAAAATAACATTATATTAATTATTTAATTTCAATGATATAAAATATTATTGTGTTGAATTTTATAGCATATATAAATTTGGGTATAGATTTCATGATTCAAAAATAATTACACTTCATTCAAAAATATAATAAATGAAAATAATATTAATTCGCTACAAAAAATTATCAATTGTATTTAAATCCATAATTTTTTTTAAAATTATTATATTTAAAATTAAATTTTATATTATTCATTTATTTCATCAAATAAACTAATATAAAATTAAAACACATGTTTCAAATACCTTTATCATGTTATTTCAATATTAGAATCTGATTATTGTAAGATGTACCCATTTAGGCACAAGAAACTAATTAGTAATCCAATAAATTGTTCAATAATATAAAATTTATATTTTGAAATTAAATTCCTATTTTTGGGTCCTTAATGTTTTATTTTGATTCAATGACTGTTATGAAATCATCCCAATGATTCATCAATGATCATTTGTGTTGAAACATGCCCAGAGAAATCCAATGATAACAGGGTTTATATATTTTTAATATAAAATTGAGATCTTTTGGAGTTCTCTATGGGGAAATATGTGACTATGAAACCTAAAATAACTAGGGTCAAGAGCGATGGGTTTATTCCATTATTTGTTTCTTATTTATTGGGTTCTTATTCAAATTTTAATTCATCTATAGGTTTATTTAAATTTTTTCTAAAACTATAAAGATAAATTTTTATCGTTAAGTATATAATAATTTTAAATTAATTTTATATAACATAGAATCCCATTATTTATATTATATTAGTTTCATGTGTTATGTTGATGTTTTAATCAATATACCCTCCCTTCATCCATTAAATTTAAATAACCAGCGCACTCTCTCTACACATATTCCTTCTTTATAGTTCTATTAATTATTATCTATCAAATCATATATTATACTATTTTTAATTCTTCTCACACTAATCACAATGTTCATTACATTTCCCAACCATTAATCATATTCTTTATCTTCTTTTTTATGATAATATTTTCATCATTTTGTCTCTTCTCATTCTTTTACATGTTTTAATTTTTTCTCAAATGTCATACCCTCATCATTTTTTCCATCAAAATGTAACAGAGATTTATATATATGTGTATATATTTATATATATGTATAAAAAAAAAATCATCTAACATATATACCACCACATACACATACACACACACCAACAGACTTATATGTATACATATGATTAAATTTTAGGTCAAAAAATTTAAAAAAATTCCATGATGTTTCAAAAAATCGTAATTAAAGTTCAAAAAATCATGATTAAATTAAATTTAATATAAATCATATTTTAAAAAATATATTAATTTTATTAATTCTTTTCAAACTTCATAATAACATGAAAAATCACATATAGTTATAAGAAAAGGTGTAACTAAATCATAACCTTAATATAATAACCTTCTCAATCAATTATCATCATTGATAAATGAAACAAAATTAGACGGATAGATGAAGGATACAGAATAATTTAACCACCATGCATAATACCTCTCATGGATCTTGCTATATTATCAATAAATCAAACACAGTACATGGAAAATGAACATAACTACACAAAATCCTTAATAATATAACAAAATAATCTCTTACGGGAGATAAAACTCAAAAAGTAATTGTTCAATTAACAAAACATTTGTCCAAGAAGGTGAATCAATATAATTTATCAATTTATAATCATATAAATCATCTCAAAAAAGGAAAATATATTATAAAATTTAATATTAAGGATATATTTGTGAATCTTGTTCCCAATTATGGTAGAAAAATTATAACATATTATACACATATAACCATTTCAAAACAACTATGAAAATAATATCATCCCAAAAACATTAAAATCAACAATTTTATTGAAGGAATCAACTTCATAAAAAATAGGTTACATTTATTTAAACAAAAATTATATATACTCATCATGGAAAAAAATATTATATCTATAACATAAATACTTTCCCATTATCATTATATAAAATTTAAATATTTAAATACTTTATCATTACCTTTCATGATTGAAAATTTAATTCATAACATTAATAACATTTCAACGTATCACGTTATAAATAATGTATATTTACAAGATAGCATAATAATTTAGAAAGAATCATTTTTATTCTAATTTTATCAACTAATAATGCCATTATAGTTACAAAGTAATAAACTAAATCATTATTTTTAAATTAATACTTAATTTTTGGATAAGAATCACAAATTTAAATATAAAAATATGTTATGTTTTACAATAATGGTTAGAAAATGTTTTACCATTTCATTTTTTAATATAATATGGTATGATTTTAATCTAAAAAATTAAAAAACATTAGGATATATCTTTATAAAATGGTATTAATGAAATATTCTTTGATAAAACACTAAAAAATATTGTTCAAAAAAAACCATTCAAAATGAATTTAAGTTTCATGGTCAGAATGAAATGGTTGATTTTGGAAAACACGTTAATAGAATGAAAAAAAAAATCATGCATGTATCACTAAATATAATGCCATATATTATCACATTGAATGATTAAAACATTCATTGATAACATTTGGATGTATAATTTCACCTAAAAATAACTCATTATAATTAAAATAAATACAATGACCAATATATTTAGAAATATAATTATTAATTTAAACTCAAAATTTTATTTATCCAACCACTAATGTAATTAAAACCTATAAATTTTTCATATTTAACCATTTAATAATTTATATAAATTTTAAAAACTCTTATGATATCTAAAATTCAATATTTTACATGATTTAATTTTTAACTACAATATATAGAATTGAAAAAATCTATTATTAAAGTCATTCCATTCCACTTTCTAAGATCAATAATTGACTTTAAAAAATAAATTTTAATATACATAAATAAAAAACTAAAGAACCCAATTTACAATGTGATATAAATGACAAAAAAACAATTTTTTTTAATTATACTTTTATATTTTTTAGAAGTATCTCATTATGTTAATAAATCATTATATAACCAGAGGGAACTAATTTCAAAGAACCAGTAGATTTGAAATTCCATATGAAACTTACAATAGGTGAACAAAATTACATTCATGAATTTTAACATAACACGAAAAAATTATTTAATCAATAATAATACATACATGAACATATATAGAACTTCAACAACTATAAAAATAAAGGGAAAAGATATTACACATCATGATATTATCATATATATGAAGTAATATCTGACCCCCATGGATTCAAAACACATCATGAAATATAATTTGTCATGATAAGTGATTTTTTCGAACTCATTATACTCTTAAGTCCATAATTTTTTTTAAGTATGATAGAAATCATATCGATGTATATTAGACAAAATGTCCATTACAACATCACAAAAATTTAAAATGCACAACCAAAAATATAAAAACATTAATTCACCACATGGAGAGTAATTAAAAAAATTATAGGGAGAAAATAAATAAAATATAAACATATAATATTCTATTTCCCTAAACCTTGAGAAATATAAACTATATTGAGAGTAAAGTATATTGATAACAAAAAATGAAATGTATTCAGTATTTCTTCCCCAAACTAAATATCAACCACAATATTCATGATATGAAATTAAATGATGTATATGTTGATAGAAACCCAAAACTATGATGATGTAATAAAAATAATGAGACTGAGGATACATTTACAAAATTATATAAGTTGGTATAGATAAAAAATTTCCACAAAACATAATCTTGTCAACACCAACCTTCAAAAATTAGTGATACATACTATCCCAAAATAAAAATAGGTGTGGGTAAGAAACTAAAGGTTTATGTGGAATAAATCATATCAGATTAAATATTTTGTAGGTATGTTTCTGTCGAGTGATTGAGGAGGCTTCCCTAAACTCATTTATATCAATTCATATAGAATAATTATTATAATACTATTTATTTACATTGATGGATTAATAATTGGGTTATTTCAAGCACATCTAGGAAATTCAATGGTTTCACTACATATCATGAGAAATGATAATAAATTCAATAATAAAGAACAATATATTTGATGAGATGAATCCATAGCGGTTGAAGAAATAAAAAAACATAATTATATGACCTCAAAACATCCGTAATAAAAACTATTAATACCTTGCCGAACTCAATGTATAAAATCCAATAATATGGTTCTGACCCACATAGCATCATCAAAACCAACAAATCCCTATGCTCACATTGATGATTATTGAAATAAAATGCTATCAGAACATCCTCCAACCTTATAATATACCACAATATGAAATGAAACCATAATTATTCTCCAGACACTTGTATTAGAATAGTCATAGTTTCATCCTTTGATCAGCATCACCATTGGCCTCCACACTGTTTAATCTTCTAGAACGTCATGTATATAATATTTTGAATGAACTAATCAATAATTTCTATACAGATTGGTGCATGAAACAGAATAGTATTTATGGAAACCATCCCTAATATATATATATATATTATATGAAGAGAAATTATAAAATTCATTGTGACATTTCCCATTGTTTACCCAGTTCAAAAATAAGAACTAAAAAGAATGATAAATGATCATTCACATGGATATACAGAAAAATAAAAATCATTTCCCTTATCATTTTCATAAAACATTGTGTGTTTTCTATTAGATAATAATGGTACTTAAAACTTGTGTTGAAGTCAGTCTCCCTTATTTATAGCACATATTAATCCCAGTTTATTATGTTGCGGAACCACCCCATTAATCCCCATTGGTTATTAATTCCAAAATCCATCCTATCTCTTAACCATAATCTTGAAAATACCATAACATGGCCCCCTCTGTCAAAAGATACCCCTCATCATCCAATAATATAGGATGATATATACTGAATCTGGATGACCACCTCTAATAGGCCATGGGATGGTGAATGGAATTGATGGTTTATAATCACACACATGGGAGACATTTCTCCCTTAATTATTTTATAAGAATGATATAGGACATGAAAATCCATAGAACAGCTGTTTCACGTAACAAATAATGATGTGATCCTAATACATGAGTTAATGTAACACATCACTTGAATTATTTAAAAGGAAATTTAAAAATATATAATTCCTTAAAAATGACTAAAAACACAAAAAACACATTATTTACCTCTTGAACATTTAATACTTATCTTATTCACCAACCATTCCAATCTGACCAAAAAACCCTTTATATATATGATTAGTAAGAATATTATTTAATCATGGTTGGATACCCACTAAAATCCCTTGTAAAAATACTAATCAATAACACTATATCCTACTGAATATACAAATTAATGTATTTCATCACATAAATAAGTGTCTTAGGGGTACTTTCTAACACATAAACAAATCCATTAATCCAGCATGATTCCTATGATCAAATCCTATTCTGGGTGAATTTATGAGTCACACTATTAGTTTTTTTGGTGGTTACTATTGTGGGTAATATAGAAATTAGTGTATCTATAGGACTATTCGTTCAATTTGGTCCTATGGGACCCATCTTTAAGTCTTTGGCCCATATAGCCTTAGAGAAACAATAATCCTTCAATCCATATGGACTATAACTATATATCAATTCAATCCAATGACATTATGAACATAGGGTCATTGGGAAATGATGTAGTCAGGTCTGAAAACATGGGATTAGTCCCCAAAATATGAATTGGAGAATATATCTGGTGTCAATAAGAGATAACTACTTTTAAAAAATGATAGGGTCTTGAAACCAACAGTTATACTAGGAATCGTGAAAATCATAAAGGTTAAATGGTATATGATCAAACATTCATGGTGGGGATCATGGTTCCATCAACAAAGAAGATGTTGGGGGTTGATGTTCTACTATAGTTAAAACATTTCCTATTTTAGTTCATGTACCCTGACATGTGCCTCTAGAAAAATGTTTCATGTACGTATTTCTTCTCAACCGAGTGAATAAATGAGATTATCCAAAAATAAATAAAAAACTAAAAGTCCTTTTTGATAGAATAGTGAATACATAAATAAGTGATACTAGTTTCCCACTCCCAACATGGATTATAAAAAAATTCACAAAATTATAATAACAAAATGAAGAACAATTCATTATAAAAATCGGTATATTACCCAGTTCCCAAATATTATTTCTATCTCACCCTCCAAAATGTCACATCATTGATCCATCATCTATTTCATAAAAAATATTTCTCAAAATAACCACTGGGAAATATAATATCATTCACTCTTTGTGATACATCATTATATCCACATCATCCCCATTGTCACTAAGTATATTTCAAGATTATTTCTATTACCTATTTATTTTATGATATACCTAAACTATTTATATCCCACACAAAACATAAAAAATAAAAACTATATTGAATATTTTTTTGACGATAATTTCAAGAACTATAATTTCATTCCATCATAGACTTCATCACACATATTTTTGAAAACAAATCTCATGTTATCCAACACATATTAATAAAGTAGATAATATAGTGGGGGAGCTGAAAAAGTCACCCATATGTATCCTCTCTAGTGTGGGTATTGGGAAAAATACCCCTAAAACATTTAGTTTATTAGTTCCCTAATTTAATGCCTTGGGATTCAATAAAATAAAAATGCATTCAGAATAAATGTTTAAAAAAATAACACAAATAAAAAATATGAAGACATAGACTCATATATTTCTGTTGTTTAAAAGAATACTCGGCATCCACCACTATGGTCCATATATCAAAGAATTATAGATGCATAAAAATTATTTTGATAATTATATGATCATTAATATAATTTTAATTTTATTCAAAAATAAATAATTTTATATTCTAGGACTATTTTGGATATAATAATATATTATTCTCATGTATTCTCTTGTATGTCATAATTATAAGTAATAACAAAGAACCATCCATGTTCTTTTATTAATTAAATAACATTATTTAGACACATGGGTACTCTAGGAATAATTCTAACATTCAACTAAAAATTTTCATTCATGGGGAATAACACAAAACTCTTTCTGAGAGATATAAACTATTCATATAAATTTCAATTATCACATGGCCATTAATAAGGATTACGAAAGAAGTGGAAATTGGCGAGAATTCCCTACTCTGAGATCATCCCATCCAACCAGTGCCACACTTCATTTCACCTAATATCACATCCAACACCTTATAACAATAAATTCACATATGGAACCCCAATCCATTATCGTCTTCATAGAGATCACCTCATTCCACTATTATCATAATAAATAGCACTGTGATACCCATAATCGATGAAATATCTACCTGATACTTATCATCATCGCCAAAAAAATTTGGTAATGAATAATTATCATCGAGGATATGCGTTATATAGGTTATATACATAACAAATTTATTCCCACACACTATTTCAATGGAAACAATCGTTATAGACTTAAGGAATTCAAGAATATGGTAATCAAAAATAGATTTTTTATCCCCAATAAATTCATCATTCCCAAACAATAATTTTAAATCCCTATTAAATAAATTATTTATTTATAAATAGGTGTTTTCATTCGTAATCCTATATCTATAGATATATGTTCATAGAATTAACATTAAATTATTCCAATATTATTTCCTAGTTTAAATTAATTCATGTTGAATAATAATTATTATTCTTATTCTTAATACATTAAATTAATAATAAAATTAATCATTATATTATTTATGTATATTAATAATTCTACCATGATAGACAACAAAAATTAAATCCAAGTAGATAGAACATTATCTTATAAATATCAGGGTTCAATAATAAAATTTGCTGATCATAATGCCTAAAAATATTTGAATAATTATATCATGTGATAATAAATTATCTAAACCTATAAAAATCCCTATATAATTTATTTTAATATCTTTAATTAGATAAATAATATTTATCATGATGTTTTTAGTATTTTAACTCTATATAATGAAATCATTTTCCACTGTCGAAATTACTAACTAATATTTTAATAACATAATAAAATATATGGTAATGAATTCATTCACATATATTAATTTAAATTTTATTAAGTAATAATAACTAATTAATTAAATATTTTTTTATGATTTATTTTAATATATTATTTATTTACATCATGAAATCACCACCTAATAATTTTAGTTTGATAAAATAATCACTCTAAATGAGATTTCAGATATTGAAATATGAACACATGTAATTATTCCCATGTAGAAAACACATAAAAATAATATTATTTTCATTAAATAGTATTCATGATTAGTTGATAAAATTTATCAAATCATTATTTAGTTCCATTAATATAAAATACATAAACCAAATGAAAACATATTTTTTAGGGAATAAAATTTTAATAGTATTCATAAAATTATGCTTTTAATTAAAATCCTTCATTTTATATTTATTTTAAACAATAAATGAATATATAAAATATTATATATTTCCATTTCCTCTCCCAAACCATCAGTATTTAACACTAATTATTTTAAATAAAATTATCCTTTTATTTCCATATTGTTACCTAGTTCTGGAAAATTCGAAATAATTAGACAATTGAATCTAAAGAATAATTAAATCGCACTTGAAAAAAATATAATATAAAGATTTACTACTCCCATACTAGGTCTCAAAATATTGATATTTTTTTTGTGATACATCTGTTATAAAACAACACTATAGGGTATTTCCTTTAATATATATGTTGAAGGAAGACTAGTGAAATTGAAAGGATATATAGTTTACATATATGAAAATTAAAATTGATCAACAATAATGTTTTCCTTTGTTGAATTGTTGACGTAAAACAATATAATAAATTAAAAAAGGGGGGGGTATTATATAGCACTCTCAACCATTAGTATATCATGTGGGGTTATTCCCATAATAAATCATACATCCATATCTTTAATAATTTTACAAACCCCAAACCATCCTTCTATTATTTAGTTAATTTTTTACAATTTGTGTTCTTTTATTATATCAAATAAAATCCCATGTTATTTCTCTATAGGAATCTCATGTTTTTGGATGGTCTACTCATGATACACCCCAATCCCCCCTATAATTTCAAAAACCCACACTACAACCCTATATCTACAGAATTTATTTATATCTAAGTCCATTAATTTTTCTTCGGCTAATCACTTCATCTCTTATAATAAATATTTCCCTCTCTAATTAAAATTTTCCTTCCTATATTACATAGCTCTACCAATTCTTTTTCTTATATTATTTATGAGGTTATTTGTAAGACCCCAGGTAATTAAAGAATATGAAATTTTCATATTTATCCATATTTGTGAATAAAATATTAATATGACTTTAAAGGGGACTCTATGCTCAATGGCGTACCCAACACACAACAACGAGTTTCTTGGGAATCTTACGTTGCACTCTAATAAAAAAATAATATTATTTTAAATGGTAGTTAACATGTAGCCGTTTTATTGGCGGGAATGGATATAAATAACAAAAATATGATTATATATGTTTTTAAATGTTTTTACATTTATCCAATAAAAGATAAAGGCTTAAAATACAGAAAGAATTCAATTATAGGCGTATATTCCCTAGTTTTCACTAAAGGTTCACTTATCACCTTTTGATGGAGAACCGTCATTAAATATAGTTTTGTTCACTCTTATACATTATATTGGACCAAATAAAACTCTTCTCTAGAATCGAGACATCAAAATTTACTTTGTGTAAATTTTTGGTATCTTTCCAATAAAGTTCATTTTTTTAATGAATAGTGTAAAATGTTATATTTTAATTCAAAACCTCTTTTTAATCTAATTTATTTATATTATTAGATTATATTTTTAATTGGTTTTAAATTGAAATTAGAATATATTTTTACCATTAAATCCAATAGTGGTCTTTGGAATTAATTTCACTTTGAAATCAGACTTAAACTAGTGTCAATCTTTTGATACTTATTATTTCATAAAAACAGGCTATTTTCTCTGACAGCGGGAATTAATTATTAAATTAATTAATGTGACTTATATTTATTGAATTTTGTAAAATAGAATTAATTTTTGAATTTGGTATATCAAATATAGCTTAGGGTGAATTTTTGGGATTTTTCTGAAAAACTTCAATTTTTGATGAATAGTGAAACCACTAAGTGGTACTTATAAAAACTAATTTTTCGTTTAAATGAAATTTTACCACTTCTGTGTTTTGAATTTCACAAATCCGACATACATGGTTATCATTAAGAATTAAAATGTGGTTCAATGAGATTAAAATAATTTTTTGGTGAATAGTAACTTTTAAGTTCTTAATCGCGATTAGAAGTAATTAGTGTAATTTAAGGTAAAAATAATGTTTTAATAAAATTAAATGACCTAGAACCATGTACTACCCTCCTTTTATGTGTCATGGCCGACCAATAAAATCCATGGGTCAACTTGGGGACCCCATGGAGCCACTTTGGTTGGAAAATGACATAAATACCTTTTTATTTATTGTTAAAGTAAAAATGACACAAACATGAGATGTTTTTTTTAAAACAATTTTTACATGGGGTAGTAAAAGTCAGAATTTTTACTATAAATAGTAATTGGAAATCTAAAACGATTTCCTAAACCATAGTAGTTTTTTTATAATTTTTAGACATTAAATAAATTAAATTATTTATGACATCATGATGATGCAGCGATGACCTCATTATTTAACGTTTTAAATAAAATGGAAAGATAATGTAATATCTAAGACCTAAACATGTCCAAAACCTATTGGATGAGTGGATTTCGAAGCCTTATCACCTTATCCTCTAATTATATCAATGTGGGACCTCTTAAATCCGAATATCATTTTAAAATAAAGTGACTTTTCCTTACTTTCCAAGAGTGCCCCTCCTCTTCACATATAAAAGGCCCCCACCTATATCACCATACCCACACTCCCAAAGCCTTTTTCTCGGACAACCCCTACCCATTTTGTCTCTCCAATTCCCTCTATTACTCCTAGAATCCTCACATTGGGCAGAAGTCTTCCCAAGGAAGCCTTTGAGCTCTAACCAAAGGGAGTTACCTGATTTTAAGGTAATGTCTTCACTTGTGTCCTTTTGTTTTATTTTGCTTCTCCAATCCCCTAAACTCTTTTTATTAATTTATTTTGTAACAACTCCAGTATCTTAAATATAATAGGATGTTGTTATAATAATTATTAGAGCTACACTTACACACACCTTCGTCTAATGGTTAAAGAACATATTGTTTCTGTGGTTGGCGATTTTCTGCCTCACGAAACGATGATTGTTCAATATTCTTTTAACACATTTAAAGGTGGCCATTATGATGTCTCTGTATTTTATATATGATATATATGGTATTTATGTTTACTATATGCTTATGTATTTTATATTTAAACCATACCTATATTCTTTTCATGTTGTGTAAATGCGATACTTTCATATGAGGAAGTGTGGACTACCGCCCCCTCAAGTGATGTGACTCGTACATGCAATACATGGAACGTATAAAGAATGAAATTAATGAAAATATGTCACCTATATAAAATATATATTATACTGTAATTATAATATATATATATTATTTATTTTTTAATTCCGTTAATATGAAAAAGAAAAAATGAAAGTAGCGTTCATGCGTACGTACGGCCTACCGTCTCCATAAACAGTGCTTTTCATTTTTTATCTCCAAATGATATGGACTAGTATAAAATGAATATGTACTGGATATATATTATATTTTAATCATTAATACTATTCTGGAAATTATTTACTTATAACTACATGGACAATCATTTTTCAAAAAAAATCATTTTTGACTCATGTACCAAACATCGGCAAAAACGTCTGATATGAACTAACATTACTAAAAAATTATTATAACATTATAATATGTGATATTAACTGAATAATAATATTTAAAGGAATTCCTTAGGAAGTTATAAATTGACCAAAGTTTATTATTCAAGAATATAAAGAAACGAACAAGACAAGTTGGACTTGAGGTAAGGGATCCTACTCCACTCTTTCTTTTTATGTACACTCTTTTATGTCATTCCTTTTAAAGCTCATCTTTCTTGTTATTTGTATTTTCATTTATATTAATCATACCTTAATTTTTTTGTTCATGTGATTAGAGACCCTATTCTCTTTCATCAATCCATTTTGGATGTTTTGAGTGGCGCCGTTAGGCTGTCGAATTTTCGTAAGAGATCTAACCTCTCTCTTTCTTTTTAAGTACTCTCCTTTATGTCACTTCTTTTAAGATTCTCTTTGTTATGTTGTGGGATGTTCTTTTACATTCCTCTTTCTATAAAAGTTATTTTAATATTATGATATACCCTATTTGATCTCATCAACCCATTTTTGTAAGTTCTATGTGGCATCGTTAGGCTGCCGAGTTTTCGTAAGGGATTTTTCATCTCAATTTTATTCCAGTGAGATTTATGCTACATTTGCCACAATTTCCTTTTAGTGGTGTATTTACTGCCCATTATTTTACTCATTGTGTAATATAAATTCTTTTATGAGTATTTACATCAATTTTGTATTGTCCTTCTTTCACGAGGTGTATGTTTCGAAAGATACCCATGTCGGTAAGGGAACCTTTCACCCTCCTCTTTTTAAAAGACTTCTTTTGTTGCGTATTTTAATTTACATATTGTTATGTTGGGATATGTTCTCATATATCCTTATTGATTTAAATTTTATGTCCAAGTGATGAGATACCCTATTTATCTCGCATCAACTCATTTTGATGTGACACCGTTAGGCTGTCAAGGGAACTTCTTAACCCAATTTCGATTTCTTTGGGTTCAACATGTAGTTATTGAATATGTCAGCCTTTGAATATGTGTTAATGACCTTTGATATCCAATTATATTTGTTGTATTCGTTTTTCACACATAATTATGTAATTTATTTATCCTTAAACCAAGGATACCGTCTTTGTATGGGACTTCGTCTCAATCTCCTTTCATTGAGGCATATTTTGTTTTATACACAACCTTCTTTTATATGGTGTATAAACCCCTTTCACTTTTACTTTTATTCAAAAGGAATCTTTTTTATACGAAGCATTTACTAAACGACAAAAGGGAATGTTTTTGTTGTACGTATGCAGCGACAATGACTTCTCCGCCGCTGTGACCATTATTTGAGTTTCGGCTTCCTCTACAAGCCATACCTTTTTTTTAAAGAAAAATAAATACCATGTTTTACTTTTCTTTTATTTTAGTATTTAAATTGGTTTTCATAATGTTTTTATATGAATGTGTTGTATTGATATCTTGTGATTGAAAGGTGGAAATGTTTTGTTTTCTTTATGCATGTTTTATGTGATACGATTATGTTGAGGTTCTTGGGCATTATTATGAAGCCGGGTGGTTCCGTGATAAACTAAGGGCGGGTGAGCCCAATATAGCTCTCCAATGCATTGGGTAACGCAAAGGGGTTAAAATGGTTTTCTCCGAAGAGATTTAGGGAATATACTCTGGTGGGTATTCCAAACATTACCAAGAGGGTTACTCCCTATGTAAGAATGTTATGAATGCCTCAAGTTACCTTTTATGTCTTATGATTTCTATGATTTATTCATTATTTGATGAGGTATGCTAAAGTGCCTGTGTTTTATGGGTAAATTATGATTTTATTCTTATGTATATATGAACTCATTTTTCCTTTCCATATTTTTATAACCCTTACTGAGCTTTTTATGCTCATCCAAAGTTTTTTTTTTTGAAATTTTTTTCACAGGTCAAGGGAAAGGCACATGATATGATGATATTGACAAGGAAGTGTCACGAAAGAATCCATGTTTTATTTTAAATATGTTTCCGTTGATGTGATAAATGAATTCTATCTTTATGTAACCACTTTGTTTAAATGTGGAATGTAATGAAGGTTTTATAATCTAATTCTCTAAAACTCTAAACCTAAAAAGATCATCAATGTGTAATCTTGTAACAACTCAAGATTAAGTAAGTTTTAAGGCTGGGTCCTTATGGTTGGTATCAAAGTTCGGTTTAGATAACATTAGAGGTTAGGGCATTCTTTAAGCATAAGTGACATTACCATAATGGTTAGTATTTCAGAAAGAGTCCTAGTTTTAGATAAAGTGAATGAGTAAGTATATCTTAGTGTTTACCTTCCTCATTAGTGCATGATGGTTTTGTTGATATACTCACACTGACATTTATGTTTTTAGTGAATGGATGGATCTAGAAGGCACCAAAGAGACAACATTTTTGAAGGAAACTATGGCGGTTCTCTAATTAAGATACAAGATAAAATGGGGGATTCAATGAGGAAACTCGTGGTTGTTCTAAACCAACTAACAAGGAGTCATGATCAACCACTTGAACCTTGGTATGATCTGTAATGCATCATGTACGAGATGACCAATCTATGTGGATGTTTAGGTAATAATTATAAAGGTAACCATTAGAGTTTATTTGATCCTTACTTTTGAGGTAATTATGGGTTACTCTATGATATGATGGAAAATGAAAGGCATGAGATAAAATTGAGGTTAAAATATGTTATGATTTTTTTTGAAGATTTTATCTCCTTTTGGGGAATGTTTTAAGAGTTTTATATTTTTGGAAAAAAGACAACACGCAGACCGTGTGACAACCCGTCGCGTCGGACAAAGCTGCGGGAATCGAACCCACAACCAAAGTGCAACTGGTATTTATCGCCTACCACTGGACAACGTGAAGTCCCTGGTTAGTTTTACTGATTCTTTTTAGTTAGTTGATTTGAGGAATCAAGAGTAAGTTTATTTTGGGTTATCAATGGAAATGATTAACCTATCATGGAAGATATGTGATTAGGTTAATTACTTTTCAATATGAGAATTTAAGAGCAACTGATGTTATTTAGAGATAAAATTTAATTTGTACCTTGTAAGACTATGTGATTAAATCCTTCAAATATTTAGGTTTCAATCTTATTTCGGTTTACATTGAAGAATTTTATGGACAAATTGTTTATCAGATGGTCCTCGTTGAACTTTGGGTTTTGATGGACAAATTTTGGAGATTAAGCATAGATTTTCATTTTAAAGGGTTATCCTTTTCTGGATTATCTGATATTGTACTAACCTTTTTGGTTTTGGTTTTGGTTAAAGCCTAAAGACATGGGAATTATATAGTTCTCTTTGGTGTATTAGGTGATTCTCTAGAAGTTGATTATAGTACTTTTAATATGAACAAGTCTTCCTAAATACACGTCTTTTTGAGAAAATATGAGTTTGATTAAGGAATCTAGTAAAAGTTGAAATTCAACATGATAAGTGATTATGTTTCCTTATGAATAAATTCCTCAATAAAAAGTAACTTAAAACAAAAATGTTGTCTATTAACTTGTCCTACTGGGGAATCGAATACCGTTTAACCCATCACAATTTTGTGATTTTCTTATGGTTAACTTTCTCCTAGACATGTTTACTATCACTCTCCCTAAACAACATGACCCTTTTCTTTTTCTTCCATGTCCATGTTTTCCAACATGGAATCATATTATGGGTTAACTCGGGTGACCTCAGTACTTATCTTTCATTATTTTAAAGAGATTGTTTTACCGACTCCTGTTCCGATGTGGGACTTTCAAGGATGTTTCCAAGCTCAATTTTGAAAATTGCGAGGACGCAATTACCAAAAGGGGGGAAGGATGTAACACCCCAGGTAAATAAAGAATATGACATTTTCATATTTATCCATATTTGTGAATAAAATATTAATATGACTTTAAAGGGGACGCTATGCTCGATGGCGTACCCAACACGCAAAGCCATTTTCTCGACCAACCCCTACCCATTTTGTCTCTCCACATCCCTATATTACTCCTTGAAGCCTCACTTTGGGAATAAGTCT
Source organism: Viscum album (assembly GCA_963277665.1). Taxonomy (NCBI): domain Eukaryota; kingdom Viridiplantae; phylum Streptophyta; class Magnoliopsida; order Santalales; family Viscaceae; genus Viscum; species Viscum album. The sequence continues at coordinate 261,016,269 of OY728122.1, read as the reverse complement.
TCCCAAGGATGCCTTTGAGCTCAAACAAAAGGGAGTTACCCGATTTTAAGGTAATGTCTTCACTTGTGTCCTTTTTTTTATTTTTCTACTCCAACCCCCTAAACTCTTTTTATTCATTTCTTTTGTAACAACTCCAGTATCTTAAATATAATAGGATATTTTTATAAGATGTATTCGAGCTACACTTACACACACCTTCATCTAATGGTTAAAGAACATACTGTTTTTGTGGTTGGTGATTTTCTGCCTCACGAAACGATGATTGTTCAATATTCTTTTAACACCTTTAAAGTTGGACATTATGATGTCACTGTATTTTATATATGATATATATGGTATTTATTTTTACCATATGCTTCTGTATTTTATATTTAAACCATACCTTTATTCTTTTCATGTTGTGTAAATGCGATAATTTCATATGAGGAAGTGTGGACTACCGCCCCCTCAAGTGATGTGACTCGTACATGCAATACATGGAACGTATAAAGAATGAAATTAATGAACATATGTGACCTATATAAAATATATATTATACTGCAATTATAATATATATATATATATATATATACATATCATTTATTTTTTAATTCCGTTAATATGTCAAAGAAAAAATGAAAGTAGCGTTCATGCGTATGTACGGTCTACCGTCTCCATGAACAGTACTTTTCGTTTTTTATCTCCAAATGATATGGATTAGTATAAAATGAATATGTACTGGATATATATGATATTTTAATCATCAATACTATTCTGGAAATTATTTACTTATATCTACATAGACAATCATTTTTCAAACAAGTTCATTTTTGACTCATGTACCAAACATCGGCAAAAACATCTGATATGAACTAACATTATTAAACAATTATTATAACATTATAATATGTGATATTAACTGAATAATAATCTTTAAAGGAAGTCATTAGGCTATTATAAATTGACCAAAGTTTATTATTCAGGAATATAAAGAAACGAACAAGACAAGTTGGACTTGAGGTAAGGGATCCTACTCCACTGTTTATTTTTAAGTACACTCTTTTATGTCATTCCTTTTAAAGCTCATCTTTCTTATTATTGGGATGTTCTTTTATATTAATCTTACTGTAATTTTTATTTTCATGTGACGAGAGACCCTATTCTCTCTCATCAATCCATTTTGGATGTTTTGAGTGGCGCTGTTAGGCTGTCGAATTTTCGTAAGAGATCTAACCTCTCTCTTTATTTTTAAGTACTCTCCTTTATGTCACTTCTTTTAAGCTTATCTTTGTTATGTTCTGGGATGTTCTTTTATATTCCTCTTTCTATAAACATTATGTTAATATGATGAGATACCTATTTTATCTCATCAACCCATTTTTTATAAGTTTTATGTGGCGCCATTAGGCTTCCGAGTTTTCGTAAGGGAATTTTCATCTCACTTTTATTCCCGAGAGATTTATGCTACATTTTCCACAATTTCCTTTTAGTGGTTTATGTACTGCCAATTATTTTACTCATTGTGTAATATACTTTCTTTTATGAGTATTTACATCAATTTTGTATTGTTCTTCTTTCACGAGGTGTATGTTCTGAAAGATACCCATGTCGGTAAGGGAACCTTTCACCCTCCTCTTTTTAAAAGACTTCTTTTGTTGGGTATTTTAATTTACATATTGTTATGTTGGGATATGTTCTCATACATCCTTATTGATGTAAATTTTATTTCCAAGTGATGAGATACCCTTTTTTTATCTCTCGTCAACTCATTTTGATGTGACGCCGTTAGGCTGTCAAGGTAACATCTTAACCCAATTTCGATTTATTTGGGTTCAACATGTAGTTATGGAATATGTCATCCTTTGAATATGTGTGAATGACCATTGATATCCACTTATATTTGGTGTATTCGTTTGTCACACATAATTACGTAATTTATTTATCCTTAAACCAAGGATATCGTCTTTGTATGGGACTTTGTCTTAATCTAATTTCATTGAGGCATATTTTGTTTTATACATAACCTTCTTTTATATGGTGTATAAACCCCTCTGACTTTTACTTTTATTCAAAAGGAATATTTTTTATATGAAGAATTTACTAAACGACAAAAGGGAATGTTTTTGTTGTACATATGCGGCGACAACGACTTCTCCGCCGCCGTGACCATTTTTTGAGTTTCGGCTTCCTCTAGAAGCCATGCCTTTTTTTAAAAGAAAAAGAAATACCATGTTTTACTTTTCTTTTATTTTGGTATTTAAAATGGTTTTCATAATGTTTTTATATCAATGTGTGGTATTGATATCTTGTGATTGAAAGGTGGAAATTTTTTGTTTCCTTTATGCATGTTTGATGTGATACGATTATGTTGAGGTTCTTGGGCATTATTATGAAGATGGGTGGTTCCGTGATAAACTAAGGGCGGGTGAGCCCGATATAGCTCTCCAATGCATTAGGTAATGCAAAGGGCTTAAACGATAAGGTTTATCTGAAGAGATTTAGGGAATATACTGTGGTAGGTATTCCAAACGTAACCAAGAGGGTTACTCCCTACGTAAGAATGTTATGAATGACTCAAGTTACCTTTTATGTCATATGATTTCTATGATTTATTCATGATTTGATGAGGTATGTTAAAGTTCCTGTGTTTTATGGGTAAATTATGATTTCATTCTTATGTATATATGAACTCATGTTTCCTTTCCATATTTTTATAACCCTTACTGAGATTTTTATGCTCATCCAAAGTTTTTTTTTTGAAATGTTTTTCACAGGTCAAGGGAAAAGTACATGATATGATGATATTGACAAGGAAGTGTCAATAAAGAATCCATGTTTTATTTTAAATATGTTTCCATTGATGGGATAAATGAATACTATCTTTATATAACCACTTTGTTTAAATGTGGAATGTAATGCAAGTTTTATGATCTAATTATCTAAAACACTAAACCTGAAAAGATTCTCAATGTGTAATCTTGTAATAACTCAAGATTAAGTAAGGTTTAAGGCTAGGGCCTTATATTAATCATTTAATTTTCTTCTCTCTCTTTTTTTTAACATGTATTACCTTTAAAAAAATTTACACCCATTAATTTTCACTTTCAACACATAACATATATATATATATATATTATAAATCATCTAATATTTATATACCCTCAAACTCATATATTTATTTACACATAAAAATATATAATTTAATATTATAAAAGTTATATTTTAAAATTTATAATTATTTTAAAACATATAACATATTTCACAAAATTTAGTTATTACATTTAATTTGTTATCAAAACCATTTTAAAATAACTTTAAAAATTATTAAAAACATAACAACCCATAGGACGACTATAAAAAACAATTGTCTCACTTAAATTATTATTAAAAGAAAAACATTTTATAAATTTTAATTAATCATAATTTTCTTCTAGTTTACTTTTCAGATGTGATGCTGTATCTTAAGAGGGAATTGAAACAATTGAAATATGTTGTTCTCTAATGCATTATGTAGTAATATTTTAGTCGCCTAAATATTACTTTTTATTTAATTTATTATTTAATACATAATTATTTTATTATATTATCATTATTTTATTTTTATAGTCCATTTAGTTGATATAATTAATTAATTTTGTATTTTATGACCTTAAACAAACAAAAAATATATAATGATTTCATAGAATATCATACAATCATATTTGACATAAAATTTTATTTAGTGTAATATAGTGACACAAGCCTCATACAATTAATATCACATTATTATAAGTATATATATAAATATATAATAATCACATCCCCTGGATTAAAAGACCACGTTTTTTAGGGGTGGAGGGTACATAACCCATCAAAAATTAAACTATAATAAAAAATCCTTATTTTAAAATCACAAATATGATCTAGAAAACCATTTAGAATATAGAACTAAAATGATAATATCATTAATTCATAAAAAAATTCACATAGTTAAAATACTTGTATGGGAATAAGCATGATAAATGAGAAAAACATTATTGTAAAATGTAATATTTTGATATCATAATGAAAATACACAAACAATATTATTATGAAGAATAAAAAATACGATTGAAATATAAAATCATGTAATTATAGGAAATTGGTAAGAACATGAAACATGACATAATGATAATTATGTTCTCACTACCAAGAGAATAAGACATGTAAAATGGTGTCTGATCATGGATTTAGTTTACTCAATAATCCAATATACATTACCTTAATATATATAAACATTTTCAAATTCATTAGAACAATCTCTAGGACACCAATCAAAATGTGTATATTCATATGTATTCCTTGAACATATATCAAATATAATGCATAAACATAAGAATTACTCCAGGAATATAATAGGATTTGGAGTCATTGTCAAATAAAATTATGTGTTGGAATTTAATAATGGTTTATATAAAAATGATGTTAAAACAATTTTGGATGTTCATAGGTAAAAAAATATAAAAAATACATGGAATATGATATCCACATGAAGTGATGATGTGGAAAATATTGGGTTGGTAACCTTGGAAATGTACCAGTTCATAATGGTTATTTTGGAAAATTGAAAATAATATTTCAAGAGGTGAATGACAATATTATATTCCATAAAAGATGATAAAATTTGGATTTTTTTTATTTATTCATAACCATTGATTATTTTAGAAAATAATGGATTCATACGGAAAATTAGTTAAGAAAATAAGAAGTTCCCCTTAATCATGTTTATATAAGAAATTAAATTTATAGGGAATAATTAGAAAAAGGTATATTCCTAGAAAAAACTCATATGACTAACGTGGAATATATTTTAGAAGATCATGTATATATAATATAAATTTGATACATGGAAATAAATATATGATGATGTGAGCTATGGACTGAAACTAAATAACTCAAAATAATTGTTGGTGGTTTGGATGTTACGTTACATCATATATATATTCATATATCACTTTAACATAATCTCACAAATAATAAAAATAGATATATTTAGTGTATTTTTATGAAATATTTACTTATATATATATTATGGATTTTTGTAAATTTAGATCAATTTAATTGTCACATTTTATATGTTTCTACTCTCTTGTGGTCATTTATTTCAGGGTTTAATGGTAGATTAAATTTGGCGATAATTGTTACTGTTGTAGTAAAATGATACTAAAAACATGATAAGAAATTTTGTTATATTAATCTACATCAGTATATTTAAATTTTCAGAAATATATATATCTTTTTTGAAATAGGTATGACTCATTTAAAATAAATTTTTCTATTATATGGTTAGTTACATTAATCAATTTTATCAACCAAATTTAAATATATTATTTTAAATCAATTTATAAATTATTAATAAATTATATACAATGAAATAATTAATAAATACTTATTATCGTAATATTATTCCATTAATTTTTTAAACAACCATCCATGAAATAGATGGTGAAAAAATTATGTAAATAGTATATATAGCTTATGAATAAAACATATTTTTTATAACGATTTCATTTTTTTGATTGAAGCAGGAAGAGTTTGTATGAAGGATAGTATATTAAAATAATTTCACTTTTGTACATTTAACGTTATATATCCATTATTTAATTTTTAATCGTTTTTATTTAGAGGATGAGAAGGAATCAAAATTTTAAATCTCAGTTGAGGGTGGTATTTTTTCCTATGGATGTCTCATCTTAGGAAACCCTTACGGATCACCTGAATTTTGATTTTGGAATGATCATTACTCACATGACATGGGTAGTGATGGTAAGATAAATGGGATGATTTTTTATATCACCACATCTTATTTGTTGTGAGGGGAAGCCTTTCTGAATTTTCATATTTAAATGGTGAGGATTAGTGTGTTTTAGAATATATTATTCCAATATATGATTATTTTGGATGAATACAACTAGTATTGATGAATCATATGACTATACAAAATATTTAGTGAAATCGTGCTCCTAATAATGGTTTCATACATCTTCCATTAGTCATTATTACATGTATTTATCTTTAAATGTTAAATAGATTATTCTACTTCAAAAAATAGAAAAAGTCACCAAAACCATTTATCAATGAAGAGATTGAAAAAAGTATGATATTTTATGAAACTAATTTATGTAATGTGAAACTTTTTTTTATTAATCAAGATAATTAATTATTTGAAAAACCCAAATTTAAATATTATAAAAATATTTTTACCCTTTAAAAAACTATATCTTGTATGATAAAATAATATTATCATTTTAATAAAATATATTATTTATATAACCATTTTAAGAAAATAAAAATTATTTTAAATATTAATTATTGTTATAAACATAAAAATAAAACATAAATATTTTATTGACCTAAAAACAAATAATTTATAACTTATAAAAAATTATATGATTTTATCACGGTTATAATATGTAATATTTTCATTCTATATTATGCCTGATGATTATTTCATGCATTCATGGTTGATTATTCAATTCTAATGTCCATTTTATTATCTTCAATATTCATATTACCACTCTAGTGGTTATATTAATTTTCTTAAGGTAAAATTTTTCATATTATTTTGGGTTCTATAGATTCTATAAATACATCATATTCCATTCATTCTACATTAACTAATATTATCTCTAAATTTCATATTAATTTCAATTTAAAACAAAATTTTTCCTTATTAATAATCTATTTAATTTCATTTTTTTATAAGTGTGATTATTTTAGTGGATCAAGGAGATATAAATCATTATGTTATTGTTATCTAATATTCAATTTTTTCCCTTTGTAACACCATCAATTCACATGGATTTTTAAATTTACTATATTTAATGATAAAATTATTATAATAAAATTTCATGTTTTTATATTTTTGTATTTTTTATGTATATAATACTAAACAAATAAATTTATCCTAATTATATTTTAATAATGTAAATTTCATTTATAAAATTCTTGGTCTTCGAATTACCCCCACCCCCCCCCCCCCTAAGAAATTTGGATCTCAACGTGTCATTTTACAAAGTAAATGAAAACATCTAGGGTATTTCAACATCATTACTTCTACAATTTCTCATGTATCCTCCTAATAATTATTTTTCTACTATAATAATTTGACTAAATGATTTATCTTATTTCAATTATCATTTTTCATATGGTCTTAGATCATCACATGCTACTCTAAATAATATAATAAATTAATATATACCGCATTAAATTTTATTAAATGTGAGAAATCTTGTTTCTACATTCTCTAGAGGGAGGTATAGAACAAGTCATTTAATTGATAAATGGTTGGTGTTTTTTCTAGATGATATGTCATAAATCCAATGTGATCCTGATTCTAAAGAAGCCTAATGTATATGTGACATAGTTATCCCTTAATCCAACATATCAGGACTTTCATCCAATGAGATATATTGAGTAAAAAATTATCCCCAACCAAATATTTGAGGTCCCCTCGATAGTTATCATAATTAAACATATGTATATTATTTTCATCCAATGTTTACATCATAATTTTATTGAATTTTTCTACCATTTCTTCAACCATTTTAGGTCCCAAAAAATTTATTTCACAAATGAATCCCATAATGAATATCTTTTTTTCATTTTCTCAAAAAGGTATTCATATTGATCCATTATCATGCTTAAGTGGAAGATATTTTTGTACAAGATCTCTTCCAATGGAAGATATTGTTCCATATTCCTTCAATTGAAAATGTTCATACACACAAAATTTCATCGAATTTCCATACAATTCACTCTTATTGGAAATTTTTTTGGGTGTGACATGATACGTATAATGGTCTATGCCTTCATGGTCCATTAGTTGTCTATTTTATAGTAGTTGGATGTGTTTGTAGGATATTTTAAGAGTTTTTGTAGGAGTTGGTGCATAGTAATGTTGTTACAGGAGTTACACATTGTGTAAATATATTATACGATGTGAAACTCAATTTCATGACATGTACAAGGATATTACATTGTTTAAAATGATTTAGGGTCTAAAAAATAAATATTTATCAAAAGGAAGTGGGTTTTTTAGCAAAAGTTGAACATGGTGAATTACATGGAGAGAAACTTTATTATACGTCATGTAATACCCCATTGTTATAACATGTCTGTTGTTTCTAGCAGCATCGGTTTTCAAACCCTATGGATGTAGTAACCCTTCCTTGAACCTAGGTGACCCCTCTTAATATTTTTAAGGATTCATACACCATGGATTGATTTTTAGATTCACTTTTTTATTTATATCGATCTATATTTGATTTAATGTGTTTTCATCATTTTTTTTGTGGTTTATTCTAATATGGTCTCCTTCCCCTCTCATTTATTATTTATATGTGATGGATAATGTTCTCTTCTGGTTCTAATGGGGTTCTATTCAGTTTGATTCAGTTTTGTAGTGTCACAACATCCTCGGGTGGATGAAGATCATGTGGGAGAGGTAATCATAGTTATGTTATGTGATCTATTCTTGTGATATGATCATTGACACTCTTTTAAATAATAATTTACTCTGTATATCTCATTTTTTTCATCATGAAGGAGGGATAAAAAAAATTCACTTATAAATCATGGTTATTCTAGGATAATAAAATATAAATATTAGTTACATTAAATTTAATGGGGCAGGGGATTAATTTTTCATTCCTTTTTAGTTTTTATATTATGATTGTGAAATTGGGAATTATACTGGCTAGAATCCCCACTCAAAATCGTGGTATTTGAGAACCCTATTTTTGTACTAAATGGGATGCATGTTGTTTAATTCTTATTAATCAATTTCATATGGAAATTGGTTAAACAGTTAAACTCAACTATTCATTGTATAACCCTTGGGTTTTTTTCAGTGATAACGCCCTTATATAATGAAGTGAAATTGGATAGGAATCCCCTTTTCTAAATTTGAATCTTTGTAACTTCATAGTCTGTCATTTGATGTGTGGAATGGTTGTGGTTAAATTTGTGGGAATTGTGTAATTTAAACTATCTATGTTTTGATGTGTAATTTTGATTTGGTTTGTGTTATGGAATGTATGTGAGCATAGTTTTGTGTTGTAGGTTGGAATGGGTGGTGTTATGGATCAAATTATAAATGATACTTAAAATTGGATGTTTAATAGAATCTCTTATTTATATTTTGATTGATTATGAAATAGATGATAAGTATTGTGTAGTGGTTCTACAAGACCGGTTGTGTGGTATTGTGTTATCAGTTGGGGTTGTGAGTTGTAGGTTTTTTATGTTGGTACGTGACCTGAGGGTGATGAGTTGAATAAGGATATTATTGTTTGGTATGAATATTTCTCCCAAAGTTTCTCTATGAGTAACATAAAGAATCCTTCACCCTGTATTTTGGATATTGAAATATATACCATGAATTGGTGCCAAATTTGGAGTTCATCAATCGATGCATCATTAATGTGAGTCTACCTTCCTTTATCAGGGCTCTTCCCCTTCAAAAAATGATTTTAATAGTTTTGAGGTTTTTTTGTGGGTTGTTCTTGGTATTTTCTTGGATAGTGAGATATATAATTAAATAACTGATTAATGGATCCTATAATCAATTTATTTGGATTGGCTAATAGTATTTAAATTGTTAATTAACATTTTTTTGGAACAAGAAAAGCTTTTGTGGCATGATACGTGGTGTTGGGAATTTAGCGGTACCAACAATGTTGGTAGCGTTACGAATGGGTAGTTTTTCTTAGAATCCCTAGGTTAGTCTTTAGTTTTTTGTATCATATATGTATGTAATTTTATTTTCCATGTGATTTTAATATGAACCCCACACTAGTTGAGCACTATTTCTTGATCACGCCCATAGTCACGGGGGAGGGTTTTTTCTCAATATTAATGGTGGTAGGATGGATGGTTGGCCACACGATCTTTCCTACTCCCTCTTCCAGGTGGTGATATACCATGATTCATTAGGAAGGTTGTGGATTTTGAGTCCTAGGTGTATGTTGTAGAGTTTTTCATTCCAAAATGTCTTCGAGCTGAGAAGTGTTGTGCTTTCCCTGGTGTCTTTTGGATGAGTTGTGGCTTCTGGTTAGGGTTTCTATGGCTAGGACATGATTTGGTTTGTGTTCTGGGTGTTTGTGGGAATTATGTGATGAGGATTTTGGCCATGTTTTCTGTGGGAATGATGTATTGTGGTTTTGAGTCCAAGGTGTGTGCAGGTAGTTTGTGATGTGGTATGTTCTAAAGGGGAGGTCACATGAGGATGTTTTTCAGTAATAATGAGTGGATAATTAGTGGAAAAGCGGTGTGTGGAACCCTATCATTGGTGTGAATTATATAACATTACTAGTCTAGCGTTATTTGGTGAGCATGACTTGGTGAGGTAGGGATGGTTAATATACATGATAGTAGTTGTTTGGTTCCCTTATTTTCATATAGAAGCATTAGTCTGATTCTCTCACTTATGAAAATAAAACAATTGTTTTCCTACTAAGTATACCTATATTCTCACCGTATATATATTACATTTCATTCAAGTTTCCATGGGGATTACATGGACTACATTGGGCGTTACTAGCTTAGGCTTTGGGATAGTTGGTGAGTCGCTGTATTATCTTTCTTTTGGGAATCTTACTTTAGAATTTCATTGCATTTTCTTCAGTTCAATTTCAATAATTCATGTGGGATGGTTTTTTTGCTTTATTTTATTTAATTATTTTATTTATTTTTTCAATGATCCATCATATCTCTTGATCTCATTGAAAAAAACTATAATGCCTCCCATATTGGGAGATTTGTATACCCTTTGTGCTAGTAGCCCACCCGAGGCCTAGTGGTGGCGGGAATCGAGGTCCATTATATCCTTTTCTCTGTTTCCATCCCGTGAGGGGTATCTCTAGAGGGATGATTCGTGAATGAAAGTTATAAAAGGTTATGGTTTAGAGATAGGATGGATTTTGCTGTTATCCACACTGTGGATTGCATGTGTTTGTAGCGAATTAGTGTCAGGTGATCTTGTTTTGGGACATAAGACTGAAATAACGACATGGAAATTGAATTTTAGGGCCCCTCAATATCCTATGAAAAGACGATGAGCCTACCAAATGATAAATTGAGGCTACACTATTTATGGGTTAGATACCCTAGGATAGGTACATGCATCATAATGACTTGTGTTCTTCTTGAATTGGTTTTTTTTGGGAGAGATAAATGTGAAGAAATGAGTAAATTTAATTAAAATAAATTTTAATAAAATTCCATTATACTAGTACATAGTAAATACTAGTTTTCCATTCATATATGGAACCTAGTCATCTTCTACTAATGGATCAGGAATTTGAGGCTCAGTGGGTTAATCTGGTTGATCAAAGGAGGGTTAATCTGGTAGAGGAGGATGACTTGTGGTGGAGGAACTTGGGTTATTTCTAGTGGTAGGATTTGAGATAGTACATGGGAAATGCTTCATACATAGAGACGGAGAGTTGTATAGAAGAGATTTTGATCATCTTGAGTTTGATCTGGGCTTCAACATAGTTATGGGTTCCTTTGGTTGTTAGCTATATGCAAGGAGCCTCATGTTAGTTGTCGATGCATTATATAGAGAAAAGAAAGGAAGTGGGAATCATATGGGTCGACATTGGGAATGAATTCTGGTTAGTGATCCTTTCATCAACCATGAAGGAAGAAAATTGTTAGGATCTACTCTCCATTAAGAAGGGTAGAATGTTAATGTGGAACCTTGGGATCAATTTAAAGGACCTCCTTCATTTTTTTTCTAGATCTCTATCTGGATGATGAGTCTCATGTGAGATGCCTTGAAAATGTGATTTTTTCATTGATCCAGTATGTGGTCACTCATTTTACATTTCCAACGTACATGGAGGTCCAAAAGAATGAATAGGTGATCATGTAGATTCATTCGTGAGGGGTTCTACTGGGATATGGGAGCCATCATAGATCATCGAGGAGTAGGGTTACCAGTGGCAGGTCTCAGGAGCCAGGGCATTCAAGTTTTCAACAGGTAGGGATTCAACCCCATTATATCCTCTTTTGACCTTCTGTTCCACATGTCCTTCCTGTGGGCTTGGGGATGATGTGTTTCTTTTATGTATTTCATGACCATCTTCAGATACAGTGTCCAATATCTTCTTGATCATAGTATGGGGGTGGTGGAATGTTTCTTTGCTAGCCTTATAAGTACTTTCCGATGAGACAATTTTAGCTAAAGTGGAAGTTGGATATTTCTCTTTCGATGGGATATAGATAAGGAAGAGGTCATACATAGTATTTTCCTTGAGTTCAAGGGCCTTAACATGGGCATGGTCGAGGAGGAAATCCTCAGCAGAGAGATATAGGAGTTGGGCATGGTCAGTGGCACACAACAGAGGTCGCAGTTCCTAGAGGGCTAGATTGTAAGAGGAAAGATCATTTTGTTTGGTACCCATCCTTGTTATTTTTTTAATTCAAGAGATTATAAATATGTTGTTACACCCAATCTAACCAATTAAATGGGATATGATGTAGAGAGGATTCCAATTCCCCTACTATCAAGAACACTAGTTGGTGGCCATACCAATTTGGTTGATATCACTGGTGATGAAGACTGGTAGTGGGACCACATATATCCTGTGGTGATCTCTTATTTCTATAGATGACACCATAAAATTTAATCCTTATAATTTATTGGTTTTATTCTTTCCAATCCATTATTGACAATTTTTTAGGAGATTCATGTTTTTGGATGTGGGGGGCCAGCATGCAGTTTTCAATGGACAGTGGAGTTGTTTTGGGGTAATGGGTGCATGGAGGCACTTAGTTCCTTGATAGATGATTTGTCTGTGTAAACAGAGGACAATTTGAAGGTAGAGGTGACTAGGTTCATTTGGTAGTTCCTGGATGTTTTCCCTTGGTTGGTTTTTGACCCTACCCATCAACGTGATGTTGAGTTCAAGATACATTTGTATCCTATTGATTCAATAATTTCGATGGATTATTATCATACATAACATTTTTAACTATTGGAGTGGATGATCCATATAGTTGATTTAATTAATAAGGGTTTTATCATGCATTACCTCTGCCTCTAAGCCTCCTTACTTAGACTCCTCGAACTACTTCGTTATAGAATACATTACTACCATATAAAACAAACAACTAATACCTCCATCCAATCCTATATCTAAGATCAGTTATTCCAAATCTCTCATCCCTCACCAAGTTCATGAAGGTTTCCCCTCAATGTGGGTATTGTTGGTTTGGTAGAGGGAGTAATCTTTCCCATGTTTTGGTAGACACTTTTAGGTGTTCGGGCTATTTTCCGAAGTGGCATACCAGTTTTTATTTCCACCGCTGTTGTAGATAATCCATGATGTCTTCAATCTCTCATAGCATCATTGGGTTCTATATCATGACTCAAATGTTATTGAGTGGGAAATGATAGATATGGAGTATGACACATTTTTTTGTGGATTGTCTTATTGAAAGCCAAGATCATCAAGATAAGGAATTGTGTGTGCGGATTGTTCCATTGGTTCGTGTGTTTGGGATGCACGGTTGTCAGGAGCAGAGTACATGGGAGTGAGAAACACAGATGTGTTCCTAGTACCTAGAATTGTTCTGAGTTTTTTCATGCACTATTTTTTTTAAATGTACTAATTTGACAATGATTTATTAAACGAGTTGTTTTCCTTTGGATTGAGGTGTGTGTGGTGTGGTATGCCATAAATTCGTGACAAAATAAGAAGGGAGGACCAGATTCCAAATTGATACGCATTAATAATTATGTGAATAAACCCATGTGGGTGAGTCATTACCTCCCATAGAGGATAGTATCTTGACATGGATGACAGAATCCCCTATATTTGTGTGTTCATGATAGTGTCATTTATCGGCCGTAGAGGTTGTTGGTTTAGGATGTGTAGAGGTTGATAAGGTTACACGGTGGTTGTGTAGTAGTGTGGTTATGATAGAGGAGATGCTAGTGGTTGTGTTGGTGAGGTTGTGAAATGTGGTTGTTTTCATTTTTTTGGTTTGTTTATTCAGCGGTAGCATCTGAGGTATGAAATGATCGATATAATATGTAACATGAATGGGTGTTGAACATGGAGTTTGTGGAATGATGTGTGTTTACTAGGAAGTATCTTTAATGTATTATGTTTATTCACATTATGAAGATTGAGTTATCAATTTTTGTGTTTCTTGTTGTGGGTTATGCTTTGTATTTTTCTGGGTAGTGAATAAAATAAATAAATAATTGATTAATAGAGCCATTAATGTCATGGATTGGTTTGATAATTGGGTAGAAATTGTTAATTATCATTTATTGGGAATATAAAGTTGTTTTTTAGATTGATGTGTTGTGTGGTGAATTTATAGGTGATAGTAATGCTGGTAGTGTTGTGAGTTAGCAGTTTTTCTGAGAATCCAAAGGATTAGCTTGAGTGTTTTGTATCATATATATATATATATATACTTTTATATTCCTTGTGATTTCAATACTAACCCCAATATATTAGATAACTATGTGTCTAACACCCCCATTGTCACACAGGATGGTGTCTTTATAAAATATCATAGTTGGAGGAGGGATGGTTGTCCACCCCCTACAACCTGGTACATCTTCCAAATTGTGATATCCCATGATTCTTCGGGCAGGGTGTGGTTTGTGAGGCCTAATTGTGAGCAGTAAATTTTTTCTTTACCAAGTGTCTTTGATATGAAATGTGTTTTTATTTCATATGTGTCTTTAAGATGACGTGTGGCCTCTGGCCCATGTGTCTTTAGGGAGTAAGTGATGTGGTTTGGGCCCCAGGAGTCTTCGGGCGGGCTGTGATGTGATTTATGAACCATGTTTTTGCGGGTGGGATAAGATATGTTTTTTTGACCACCTATCTGTGGGAGGGATGTTATGTGCTTCTGAGGCCCATGTATGTGCAGGAAATATGTGACATGGTACTTCTGGGAGGGGTGTGATCATGATGATGTTTTCCATTAGGCAAGAGTGTCTAATTAGTGTGAAATTGGTGCGGGTAACCTATCATCGATGAGCATTATATCACATTTGATGACATGAATTATTTGGTGAGAATGGAATGGGGAGGTTTTGTT
Source organism: Viscum album (assembly GCA_963277665.1). Lineage (NCBI taxonomy): Eukaryota > Viridiplantae > Streptophyta > Magnoliopsida > Santalales > Viscaceae > Viscum > Viscum album. The sequence continues at coordinate 261,001,200 of OY728122.1, read as the reverse complement.
GGTTTATATAACCATTAGGTGTTGTTTGGTTATATATTGTTTCCATAGAGGCATTTTTATGCTTATCTCACTTATGCATGAGGATCCTTGGAATTCCTATAGAGTTTATTTTTATTCTCACCCTATGTATATTAAAATTATTTTAGGTTTCCAAGATAATTTTTTGGATCGTGCTCGGTATTACTAGCTCAGGATTTTGGACTGTTGCTTCATCTGTACTTTATCTTTATTTTGGGAACATTACAATGGAGTGTTACTGTATTTTCTTTAGATCTATTTAAAATATTATTGTTGGATACTTTCTGGATTTCATTTATTTTTCTCATGGAGATGTTTTGTGTATGATCCATCACATATCCAAATATTTTTCTAAATAAAGGTTAATGCCTCCCATATTGTGAGATATATATATATATCTTTTGTTCTAGTATCCAACTCGCGGCCTACTGGAAAAAGTACTCTGGGGGTCGTTATCTCTCTTTCTCTATTTCCATCCTAGTATGGGTATCTTATGAGGGAGGGGTTATGACAATACTGAAGTTCAACTATTTTTTAAAGCATGTTGGAAACTTCTTCGAAGTTTTCATATATATTGTTGATCTAAACCCTATATAATCAATAGTGGTTTTCTATTCATCCTCATCATTTACATTATATATATCATTCACTGGTTACCATGTAAGAAGTGGAATCAAAATAAAATAAATTTATTGGTATTTATATGATGATAAACTAAAAAAAATATTGAATTATTTCCTTTTAATTTATTTATAAATCAAATAACAATGTCTAAAATGTTGTTTTAAAATTTTAATGTAGATATAGATAATGGTTTCATAATTCCGTGGAATTATTCCTTTCATCCTTCACTTTGAAACATACTAGGAAATTTGATGTATATTAAATTATATCATTCTTCCTTATGTACCACCTATATTTATGTCAGATATATCGATATATCATCAAACTCCCTATGGGGATACTGATTTTTGAGTTAGATATGTTATCCAACAACACCTTCTTTATTAATGGATTTGATGGTACACAATGACAAGAAACAAATCATGTAACTCCATCACCAAAAGTTTTTACTTCTAGTGATTTCACATTTTATATGTCTTCCACCTTCATCTTTATTTCTACATTTTTTCATTCTTAACCATTTAGATGCATCAGATGGATAGTTATAAAAATCACATTATCAATGTACGATGTTTTCTACTCCTTTATGAGTTTTATGTTATTCTTTTGTTTTATAATGATTAAATCAATCAAAATTCTCATAATTATTAATGTTTCAATACCAATTATGAATTGATAAGAATTTAGATTACATTCCATCAAATAATTGTAATGTATTGAGAAATCACAGTATTTTTTCACCTCCTATAATTAATTATGTCTTATATTGAGGCCCCTCTTTGCAAATTTATTCCTGAGGATCTTATTATCCATATATATTTCAGACTTATACCCATATAAAAAATTCCATCAAATTCTCAGTGTGAATATTAATATATCCAGCATTATAACTTTAATTGTATAGTTATACTACTAAACATTTAACTCTCATAATGTGTATTCAATGACATTATGTTTTCCATCAATAAGAATCTTAATTCCTTCATTTAGTCCACATAGAATTACATGAAAAAATACAAATATGTGTGTATGGTAACTATTAGAAAATATATATTCCACTATTTGAATTCCTTGATTATAGGACCAAATGTTTCAATACTTCTATTTCATATATTTTTAGATGAATATTCATTAAATTATACAAACACACACCAAAGGACTACAATAGTTTAGTTTTTTTGGAAATCTGGAACATATTCTTCTTAATTCATAAAATATCATCAATTTATCCCATAATGATATTACCTTTTCGTAATTCAAATTAAAAACATTCTTCCTAAAATATGGAAAGGAAACATAGTAAAGGGTGATATTAGATTCTCTGTAATGGTAAATAAATGAGATATATAAGAATAACACATATATAAGGGTACTATAACATGAATATTATAATTGAAACACATACCCTATATATCAAAGATCATATTCTTGAGTCATGGAATAATTACTAGAAATTCATCATACATAAATCATAATAAAATAACATAACATAATGCATGAGAGAAAAAAATTGTCCTAAGATAATGAATTTTGACATATAGAAAAGCATATAAAATCATTTCCTCGGTATTCGTGGATTATTTCAAAATTTTATAAGCAAAATCTATTGGAGGCTACACCACCTAGGTGGGAAACACCACCATTCCTAATGGAATTATTTTCCTCGTAGTGGAATGGGTTCACTACCCAAGCCATCAAATTTTTCATGGTTTACTCCTAGCACCATAATAGTAGACAATATCCCATTATGAGTTGAGTTAACTAAACATTCTAGTATGTTTTATCTCATGGGATATGAATTTTCACCCCATGAATTAGTGGGAAATATAGGTCCCATCCATCCTTGCTTAAAACATATCCATTGTCCTTGGTTATAACATAACAGTATTCATATAATTAAAATCATACATATGTGTGTCATAAGATCAAAAACTTTCAACACATCATAACAAATGAAATGATAAGGGTTTCATAAACATTTCATCATATCATAACCTATAGAAAAGAGGTAGGTTTGATTATAATTTTATCATTTAATCAATGTAAACCCAGGAAAATTATAGGTTTTCATAAAATTTCTATCATGGTAAAACCCAATGAAGAGAAACTAGTTTCATAAATATCGTGTCATTATAAATATAAATCATTCATTTAAAGAATAATAATGGTATCCTTGGTTAATATTCCTAGTAAAGTATAAATTATATTGAAAGATTCAATATTAGACGGTGAAACATTTTAAAATATGACATGGGGATTTTTCTAATTATAATAATAATTCTTTAAAAATCACTTTATAATACATAAAACATTTTCAAAATCATTTTCATTTATAATAAATTTGAAAACTACTGAAATATGCATATAAAAAATCATTTAAATAATTTCATAATGGAAATATCCTGCACACATTGAGTAAAAAATTTATTAAAAACATGATAAAAATTTTTCTTAAAAAATATAAATGAAAAAATATATTTTAATATTCAATGAATCGATAGCTAATGACATCAGAACAATGTCCTTAGGATTAACATGCTAAGACAAATATTTCAATCATATTTTTGGTAATTGAAAAATGGGGATTTTTTGAAATTTTAAATGATTATTGACTGAAAAATATTATTTAAAATAATATAAAATGGGTAAAAAACTTTTTATATAATTGTAAAATAGTAAAAAAAAATTGAATACATGTATTTTAAAAATATGGTTGTGAAAAAAAACAGATTTCTGACTTTAGAGGGAAAAATATTCAAATTTACTTGAATACATCATCAAAATTATTTTATGAACTGAAACATGAAAAAATTTACTATTACTTGGTTATATCATCAATAACAAGAGGGTAATAAAATTTAAGGGCTTTTATAGATTTTTATCATAATATCATTTTCATCTAAATCATTTTCATAAACAATTCTAATAAATAATGTGATTATAAAATAAACTTTTTTCCACTTTGGTAATATCGGATAATAATCCCTATGAAGGATTAACATAAACTAGAACATAAAATATATTTAGCATAAATAAATTCTTGGTATTACACATTTAAAGGGATTTTTATACACCTCATGAATGAATTTTGGTGAGTACCATAACAAACATCTCAAAAAAGAAAAATTGAAACAAAAATCCCTTACAAATTTGTTATATATTTACAATAAAACCTGTGAAAGTGATATCCTCAATTGATATGTAAAATCTATTAACTTTAATTATATTCATTATAAGATAATTTCATAGAAAGTATATAGTAAACACATGAAATAAACAGATGCTGAATGCATTCCTAAATTTCTAAATATACTGGTTAAAGAGTGCGAGAGACATGGATTCTCTTTCTGCATGTGATAATGAACCCCATGAACCACAGGTGGATTAAAAATTTCTTTACATTTTTATCTCTATTTATCAGTCTCGAACCATGCTTGTACATCTGATATTCAATCCTGGATGTGCATCTGCTTCATCAGACCCCTCAATTCTGATGGTCCCTCCATGCCAACTTTCATGTCATCATATCATCTGGTTATAAAATTCAGCCCCTAATATTAAATCTCACTATGTTTTCCTCCCCCCCTCCCTCCACCCCCGACTCCTAGGAATGGATGCTTCAAAGAATCGCTTTGAAGCTCACAGATTGGTCCCTCGTGACCATTCTTCCCAGATTTACATCAAGTGGCACTAAAGGCCTTGGGCGATGGCACATGACATTCTCGACGGATTATGGAATATTCCATTAAAGAGGAAAAGTCTTGCCTAATTTGGACATTGGTGGCCCGTTATGGGGCTGTGAAACCTCCTCTTATGATTTTTTTGTGCTTCTTCCTACCCTAGGGCCTCCAAGCTCCAATACAGATCTCGATGGTACAAAAAAATTAACTCTGTCTCATCCTGGATTCCGAAGACATTTTCATTCATGTTTGGGGAAGACCCCCTTGATTTTAGCTGTAAGAGGCTCAGTTTATCATGGTTTTCTTTGGATTCTCATAAGGGAAAATAAATCTATCTCGGTAGAATTTTTCATGATATCCATAGGCTTCTTCTTCCCCTTCATAATGGAAGATTCCTAAAGTTGATAAGAGACACCCTTAGTGGATTTCTCTGTTCTGATTATAGGACCAGGTGATGTGTGGATATATCATTGGATCTCATGTGTGTGGATCACGATATATCCCTCCCCCTTCCAGAGAAGATCACCCTTTGTGTCTAAGACTCCCTTAGTTGGAGCACATAAATTTCTTATCTTGAATTACCTAGGATTTGTTCTAACTATATCCTATAGGGCCGCTCCATCCAAGTATGTTGAGGTCTCCGTCATGGGGACCGACACCATCACATAAAGAGCCCATATTCCTAATCTATGCTGAGGCCCGTACCCGGATTCTTTCCCCTAGAAGCTCCTTCAATGGAAGATCCATTGTTAGAAGAGGAGTCTGGGGTTTTCCTACCAAACTCTCTATGCTTGGTCTTAGAACAACCTCCCCTTCCAACTCTCAGAGGCACGCAGATGGTCAAGATGTTTTCCTCCATTCCAATGTTCTTGTCCATTTATCATATTTTCTTGGATTTAACTCACCTTCTCTATTCCATGTGGCCACCGGATCCCAACCAAGAGGAGTACCAAAAAAATTCCATGCCCTCCCTAGTAGGTATCTTGTATTTCCCCCTCCCCCTTCTCTCCTTCCATGAATCCACCTAGAAGGTATGGGTCTCTCACCAGAATAACCTTTGCATCTTCAGTTCACATCCAGGTGGGTTCAGCAATCTGCTACTGATCTCATGTCCCTGCACATCCCCTATAGAGGCATCCCCACCCCAAATCCTCTAGGATCCATGTCCGGTCCTTTTGCAATCTTCCAAGGAATGGAACCAGTACATCTCCTCCCCCAAAGATCCTAATACTCTCTCTTCAACATCCTCATCCAAAACATTCATTGTGTGCACCCATCCAGGATCATGGAACCATAAGGATTGTTCGTCCTAAAACATTAAGATAGCCACTTTCTCAAGATCCAGTTCCAAGGTCATTCATATCAATGATACCTATTCTAATAAAGAATGCTCGAGGTCTTGGGGCCTAGGCCAAGATGGATTTCCTCACTAAAAGTGTTTGTAAATATAATTTTTTAACTTTTTAAATCCTCAAGGATAAGAAAAGTTGTTCCAAGATCCATGATTATGCATGGAATATTATAATTAAAGGCTCCATGCATTCGACCAATCCAACTGACACATCTAGATATTCTGGTGTAACATCCTTTATTTTAACATGGTTTCGACTGGTAACTAATACATCACAAACAAGGAGACCAAAGGATACACCACCACTTACATTTCATTCATCTATAGGAGCTATGAAAATCACAAAAGAGCGGAGCTAGAGAGTGACCTCAATGACTTTGATCCAGAAGACCTTCCATGCATTCTAGGAGAGACCTGAATGTTATTTTCAAATAGGGTAAAAGGGGTAGGGGTCCCTTCCATAGGAACGAGAGTGTGGGGTTTTCTCAATTCATGGTTGGAAAAGTTCTCATCGACCTCGTACACTCAAGAGATTGCTTCACCTAGTGCAACAAACAAAGGGATATCCACCAATCATGGAGTTTTTTAGACAATAGCCTGGATAACATCCAAACAACAACCACGTTCTCTAATGTGAATGTAATCCACCTTATTTGGATCTTATCATACTATTACCCTCTTCTGATAAGCATTTCTTCCATCTAGGGTATCAGTGAGAGATTCTAGTTTCTCTAACAGTGGGCCTCAACACTAGGATGCCATGACCTGGTAAGAAATGTCTAGATTGAGCCTTCCCAGGGTCACACATGGGTTACACATGGGTCACCATTCCCCACAAACATAGATAGATTATTTATCTTTTCTATATGTGGTGGAAGGATATTATCCTCTGTGATAGTGATTTTGTGTGTGCCATGTAGTAATTTGAAACGCTAGAGAAGACGTTTTGGGAGGGTTTGAATTATCACACTTTTGAGGACCTCACCAGCAAAAAGACCTTTTGGAATAATTTATCATTAAACTAGAACATAAGTAAAGTGATAAATCATGGGTTAAGTGGGACAATGATGTATACTGGAACACCGTGTTTTTCATGCGTTCATCAAAGAGAGAAAATGTCCAACGAAGCCCAATATTAATTTAAAAAATGGCTCCTAAACATACGACAGGCACGTAGTGGGATTTCAATCCCTTTCCTTTTTCAAAGAGCTTCTCGTAGGTCCTAATTTATTGAGGAATAATGGGTATATAAAAAATGATATATGGTTTTTTAGGTGACCCCTAATGTGTTCAATACCCAGTATAATGAGGTATAATTTTCATTACCAATTAAGAGGAATTCCAAAACACCATGGTGAGACTCAAATCAGAATGTTCCCTAGGATCTGACGACCTCACGAGTTCCTTCAATAAGGCCTCATGGGAGGATTTTAAGGCCAATGTATTTGTGTCCATACATGATTTATTTTGATGGGGAAGCCTTCCATAGAAAGCTTCTTCCATCACTCTTTTTCCACTTTAAAAACTAGGAACCCAACATCTCTCTTGAACTACTGCCCAGTGAGCCAATAAAAATTCATTTATAATGTCCTGGGAAGTGTCATCAACGCCAATTTGTCTATGAATCTCACTCAGTGGGTCTCAATGAAGTATTATGAGTTTTTGAAGTGATGCTCAGTCCAAGGATCCATTTATCATGCTCAAGAGATGATCAAAGACATTAACAACAAGTCATGTGCCTCTAACGTGGCCATCATGTTTTACATGAACAATGAGTATGATCGTGTAGATTGGTGCTTCATCCACATGGTTCTTGAAGGTATGAGTCCTGAATCCTGGAACATTGATATCTTATTTAGATGCAATAGCTCCTTGTGGCTGGCGATTACATTTATTGGAAATTCTTATGGGTTATTCAAGGCCACCCAAGGACTCCCACAAATAGATTGTATTACCCCAATCCTTTTCATCCTCTCCCAAGATGTCCTTAGTAACATCATCAATAAGAGTATCAACAAATTTAACGATGATTCTTTTCATATGAGGTGTGATATCCCACCCCATTTCATACCTAATGTTCACATATGATACACTCATCTTTATGAGTTCTTGTGTAAAATCGATCAAAGTTTGTATGATGTTTCTAGAAGAATACCCCTACTATTAAAAAATAAAATGTCACGTACTAAATTTTTGACAGATGAATTCCATGATGAAACGTTGTTGTCCATCAGAACATTGACATGAATAGGGGTGATTTATCAAAAGAATATCTTTGGGTCCTCATATCCCTAGGTAAATTCTGTATCAGATATTTTTATTTCATTTCTTGTAATATCATGGAACACATCCCCAGCTAGAAGAAAAAATATCTCTATTTTTGGGGTCCACATTTCTCTCATTAGAAGTGGTGTTATTTCTACCCCATTCCATGCTCTTTATTCCATAAAAATTCTAAAAGGGGGTCACCCAAAACATTGAAAAATAAAGTAATCTTTTATCTGGGACCTTACTTTGGAAGGGAAACTCCACCAGTCTTCCTGGTGAAATGTGGTGTGGACAGTAAGGGAAGGTGCATCAATTTACACTACCATGAGGACACCATCCCCTTCAAATTTGAGAAAATTTCGTGGGATTTCCTAGAACAGTACACCGGTTTGCGTAGAACCATGAACTCCTCAAATTTTGGTGATCCTTCCTTAGTGGAAATTCAGGGCTCTCTGTCCTCGTCAATCATATCCCCCTTATTCATAGCCTTCAAACTCATTTCTGAAGGCTGGTGGGAATTAGATATTTCTCCTTCTAGCATTATAAATGGGCTAGGAAGGCCATTGGGTTCTAGGGCTACCTGCTCCTACCATTCCATTCGGGAATGCTAGTCGTTAACTTGCCTTCATTAAATATGTGAAAGAAGAAGATCAGCAGGCCACCTTTAATCTCATTGAACTAATACCATATCTATAAAAATGTGTTTTCGCTCCCACTTCCATTGGGGTCTTCTCATATTGGTACTTTTGTCGAACTCTAAGCACCCAGGAAAATTCATACAAGTGGAACGAGTCCCTTTGGACAATGTTTCATTCCTCAATGTATAACTTCTTATCATGGAGTATTAGAAATAGGGAAATCAATATGGATGATAATATTAGACGTTTTGTAATCCGTCTAGTGTTCCAATTTCCCTACTGTGAGAATGGTAAGTAGGAGAGTGTTGATCCCCTTTTCATCTGAGGAGACAGGAAAATTGTTGTGTGGAGTGTTCTCAGTGAGTTTATGGCTCCTACTAATCATAACATGGATGACCTATCATTCTTATAGAGGTTGTTCCATGGATCAGGAGATAGGGAATAAAGAAGGAGTCATGCCCCATGATCTTACATGTAGGGTTTAGAAGTATTTGGTAAGCTACCAACATGGCAAGGCTTGATGGGGTCCAATCCTCAAGTAAATACTATATCATCAGGAGCAAAAACTTACTACTGGATCTAGACCAGCTCTCCTGAAACAAGAGAAAGGCTCCCTCCCTCTACTCTATTAAATTTAGCTCCTATGATGTACATTCATATAATGGAAATTCCAATGGATAATGGGTTTGATGGACCCCCCCCCCCCCCCCTTAATGACATCAAATTAAATATAGATGGATCCTTCTACATTAAGATTCTGTAGCATGGAGGTGTTGTTCAGGACAACATGGGGTCTTTTATTCTGGCTTTCTCTACTCGCCTAGGTCGTTGATTATCCCTACTGGCTGAGGAAAAGTTTTTCTTCAAGGAAATAGCATCTACCATTAGGAAAACATTGAGTTATCGGAGGAAAAAACTAACTCTATAATTCTCTATAACATCTTAAATGTCTAATGTCCCACCCCTTGGGAAATTACATATACCTTTAGAATGTGTAGGGGAGTGCTCAGTAGCAATACCAAAGTGGTTCACTCTTGTTGAGAGGGTAACCATGTAATGGATTACCTTACTTCTAATGAGTATCTTTCTCTTGACCCTATTTTCTATTATAATTTAAGGTCTTTGAAACTATATGGGGTTGACTTTACTAGATGGGATACCCCCGGCCTTCACTATTTTCATCCTTCATGAGCCCTGGTGTGTGTGGTCCTTTTACATTGTCTCTTCTTAATAAAACATTACTCTATGATGGTGATTAATAGGCACTGAATACGAAATGTGCCTCCATGAAATTAAAAGTTTAAATTAAATCCACTACCTTAAGTCTTGAATTCCATCGTACATTTTTAGACTTCATGTATAATAAATATATGTTTATAATAAATCTTCTAGATAACAATTATTATATAATTAATAACATACATGATTTTTTTTCCTTTTATATCTCATTTCTTATCAATTCCAAGATAATGTTATGTTTTTCGCAATAACTGCTTTATTTTTCATATATGTTTTGATATTTATTCACTATTACATTGATCAAGGTTCCATCACTTTATGAATTAAAAAAATGATTTAAATATCATATTTTTTTACAATATGTGTATTTATAGTAATAAATATAATTTAGTTATAGAAAATGAAAAGAAATTTTCATGGAGATGGTTGACCTTACGTAACCATGATCATTTTTCCATATTATTATTGGATTGAAATAATGAATTTTAAATGATATATTATCAATATATATTAAATTTATATTATATATATCATGAATGTGTGTGAAACCCTTCGTCAATACCTTCGATGTATATAGTGAATGAATCACATTGGTTTGTGAGTCGATAGTCATCCGTATACACGAGCAATGAATTCATAGTCCCTAAAAAATGAAACAATGAAATTATATGTTATATAATATTTCAATAAGAATAATAATTTTATTAATATCATAAAAAATAATATATTTAACATTATTTTCAATTGTGAGAGGTGGTAATGGAAAAAAGAACAACATCGGTTCATGAGATGGTAGGCCACTACACACACCCACACACAGTGATTTGTGACCCATTTGTTGCATATAGAGATGGTTTTAGGTCCTGAAACTAACATTAAAACATGATAAAATTTGGAAGATAATTAGTTTTATATCATTATATTATAATGATTATTAATTTATTTGCTGGATAAAAAAAAATTCTGGTTGATGAACAGTTCCTCTTTTTGAGTTGTCTTCCTTAGGATTCCACAAAAATGCTTCATTGGATAAATTTATACCCTAACTAAGAATTATAGAATAAGGGGAGAAAATTTTATATTTTATTTATATAGTTCAGGTATAAACCAAATTGGTTTTAACTTGTGATGAAGAGAGGAGCGTGGGAGGCCTTTTATAAGTGGGGGAGAAGATACACTAGGTATTTCTGAAATGAATTGAGTACTGTAATCTTTTTCAAATATAAAATCGTTACCCAAAGGCCCATTATCAAAACATAGAGGTTTAATAGTAGAAATATTTTCATAAAATTCTTTATAATTTTGTTTAAATTTCATTTTTACCATTATATATTTAGTCGAATCCACAATAAATCCATATTTACCTTAATCATAGTAATTAAATATTAATGCATTCACTATTCATTTTGGTCAAAATTTCTGTTCTCCTTATTAGATAATATATATTATTTTAATTCTAAATATGGTAACCATTTTTCCAAATTCAATTCATATGTGTTGAAAATTTTAATATAATGTTAATTTGCAAGCCGTGATGAGAAAGTGCTATTTTAAAGTGAACATGTTCCAATGTTTACAATGTTTTTATATCTAAATTCAATATTAAATTGATTCCAATGAACAAAATTGGATTATTGGATGTATAATTTAACTAATAAAACTTTTATAAAATTAAAATATAATTTATCTTTATAGATATATAAAATAAAAAGGTAGCTATAATTAATATTCAATCTTTTTTTCTATTCATCAGGAAATTATATTTTTCATAAAAATAAAAAACAATTACCAACTATAATTTCAATATAAAAATTTCAAAAAAGAACTTTTATTTGTTAAACTAAATTTTATAAAAATTTTAAAAGATATTTTTACAATTTGTACACCAATGGTGAGAAAAAAAAATTTAGAAAATACTATTTTAGGTATAAAATTAGATTTTTTATTAGATTTTTTATTGAAAACACATAAGTATAATGTTAAAAAATTTATAGAATATAGAATATATATTATTAGTTTTAATAATTCACCAAATGTTGTTCTTTTAATTTTTTGATGCAAAATGTGTTTATGTACATAAATATATTTTCTCAGAAAATGAATTATTTTGTTTTCATAATGTTTTTGTTATCCTTTCTATCATTTTGGAAATGAAAAAAAATTAATTGAATCTATATATTTAAACCATATAATTTCATACTTATCTTATACATACTCATAATCTTAATTATAATATATGGGTGAAACCTATCATATAATAATATTTTAATAGTATGTCACATTTCATTTAAACTCACTGCTATGTGCACCACAAGTTAATAATATAATTATATGTAATTCATGCCATCATCAGTGTTTCATATAACATAATATATCAAAATTATAAAGAAAATTGAAAATAAATTAATTTCAAAAAACCACAAGGATTTACAATCTACATTTGAAAAATGAATTTCTCCCTCAATATTCATCTCGGTCATCAAAAGATTAACTTTTGAAAAATACTTTTGAGAATCCCACATCATCAAATGAATAATAAAAAATCCCTTAAAATTTTATTTTTAGAAATTTAAAGGATGCATAATGTAACTCATTACTAGCTTTTCACATAAGATAACATTGGTGGGAAGTGATTATTTGGGAATCAAATACAATCATGAAAATTTATAGAGGGTGATAATGATCACCGATCATAACAATGTGGGTGATATGGATAATTTTATTGACTATAAAACCATAGAACAAATTGGAAATATCATAAAATTGGTGATAATAGGAAACAATTTAATTTCTATATACTCTCTTAATTTTGAATAATTTTAATGAGAAGATAGACTTACAAGAGTTTATTCTATTTCATAAAACCAATATCACTCTTTAGTTTTCCTTGATAAATTTGGACATCATCTCTCACTCCCTGAATTGATGCTGGATTTTTTTGTGTATAAATGACAAATGGGTCAAAATATCCTTATATAGAATTTTAATTCATTGTATATATCTTTATTTTTCATCACAATAAAATAGAAATCACATAGAATCCAATATAGATAAATCATCTTATGGGGAAATAATACACTAAAATATAAAACCACATTTTGTGTTCATTATAATTCATTTAAAAATTATAACCTTATGACCCTTATGAATTATTAAAATAAAAAAAATTAGGAAGTAGGACATAAAATTTACAAATATAAACTTTTAATTAATACAACAAACAAAATGAAATAGTTCTCAATTTTCATATATGAAACATGTGATACAATCATCATGTATACTCTTGAAACCAGAATTACTATAGAACCTTAATTGAAACCCACATACTTTCTCATTATTCAAAAAAATACTATGAATTGAATATATTCCATAGAACCAAAAATGTTGTACACACCATAAATAACAACATTTTCCACAAATATATTTTCAGTTATGAGTTAATCTAGACTATTCAATTGAATTTATCCATCTCATTCATATCTTCATCTTAACTAAATAATATTTTCATTAAATTTTTAATAAATAATGGTATAGCTTTAAATAATCAAAATATCAAATTTCCATTGAATCAGTCTTCTAGTCCATATGCATCATTCAACATATAATTTAAAATCCATATTAAAAACATATCCTAAACAATAATTATATATTATATTATACATATAACATAATCATTGAATTACAATATATAAATATTTCATTCACCAATCTTCCTTAACAAACCACTAACGATGATTCATCATATCTTTCCTTAATACCTCAATCATTGAATACTTCTTTTATTAACACCTTTTCTTTAGAAATATTACCATCAGTCAAACAACATTTCATATTGTATTCACTAGCTTACCCCATAGAATAACAAGTTTCATTATTCCCATACATTCCACATTTAGATAATTAAACATTTATTGATATCTTAGGGGGACCATTATTCTCAGCCATTACATTAACCAATAATTTCATTTCCCATTTTAAATTTCACTATTTTTGCCTATCATTTGCACATTTCTGACATCTTCTCATTTCTATAAAACATCCACTTGGTTGTTCTTTACCAAATTATCAACACATAATAATCTGAATCTTATTTATTACATGGTATATTCTACTAAAAACTCAATAAAATATTAACTTGAAATATTTTCTGGGTCTAAGAGATGGTAATGGTACATATTATTAATCATGTTCATTGAAAACTGAATAGAGATAATATCAAAGTCCTTCAATCCTTCTATCATCCCATTTGGAATTTAATCAAGATATTTTTAATCACATTAAAGGTTTTCTTGGTTATTTATGGTTCCCTCCATTTAGAAAATACCAAAAATCATAGTGGGAGCAAGACTAATCCCATAAAAAACTATATAATCCAGAATAATTACTTATATTATGTCAAAATCATGTAACCATATTTTAAATATATGACATATTAAGATTTAATTTATTCACATATTACCACAATCTATTTGAATCCTTTATGATTGTTCATAGAATTTTTAAATTTCCAAAGAGTATCCCATGGTTTTTAAAACACATTAATCACCAAGGCCCATTCTCATGAATAGGGAGACAATTGAGTAGAGCTTAATAAATATTTTTTATATTTCTTACACCTAGGTACAACTTTTATTGATATATATAAAGTTGTAGTATCCATGGCAGTGTGTAATTTGATTCAAACCATTCACTCTATCCATTAAAAAAATTATAGTACATTTTCATCTATACCGACTTACCTAAGACATATCCTTAGTGAAATACCTAGATGTATCCTTAGAAACATACTTATATTTCTCACTAAACGTTACCCATCGTAGTTTATAAATTATTTTTGAACCATACCTCATAAACAATCTATATCAATTTAGGATTTTCATATATGAATGTTATATCTTTTTAGATTAGTATTAATTATATTATAAAAACACATGTCAAAAGGGTTTTAATAGTTTAGTTCCTTTATAAAATTGGAACATAATATTTCTAATTCATGGAAGATCTTCAATGTCTCATATAAAGATCATCCCATTTAGTAATAATACTTATAACAATTATTCATATTTCGTGGAATGGAAACATAAAATATGGTGATATAAGATGAAAATTAAGTGTAATCAAAAGATAAATGTATTAATAACACTAATGTAAGGGTATTAGAAAATGATCATTATAATATAAAACCATACCCTACATCTGAGAGAACATAATCCATAGTCATGCCATAAATATTGGATTATTAAAATAACTGTATAAAAAAAATAATCAAATAACATGATATATGATATCATATCATTTTCATAATATATAGAATTTTTATATACACATAATCATATAAAACCATTCCCTTTGTTGTCAAGTATTATTTCCAAAATATATAATAGAACTCTATGGGTGGATACACCTTCTATGAGGGACAAAATACCATCCTCAGTAGAATACATTTCCTTAAAGTGTAATTGGATCACTACCCAAACCATAATATTAGTCAATTATAACTCCCTTATACAACATAGTGAATTATTTCACAAACTAATAGGTAATTCACTCCACATTACATTCATTTGAATCCCCATATATATAAATAATTTTCCTAAGCATTGGAGGTGGATATACGTCCCGCCAATTTTTCTGTATAATATAACCACCATCATTGGTTATAAAATAACCATAATCGAATAATTAAATTCATACATATGTGTTCCATATGATATTAAAACATTCATCACATCATTATAAATGAAATGAAATGGGTTTCATAAACAATTCATTATATCATAACCATTGGAAATATTGATGTTTTTATAATACTTTTATCATAGAATAACCTATTGAAAGGGGAATATTTGTTAATATTCATATCATTTTATATCTCTTGGGAGAGAAACACGTTTCTAAATACCTTTTTTTCAAAACTATATACTATTCAGAGACAGAAAATTAATGTCATCCATGGTTCATATCTCTAGAAAAGAATAAACAAAATCAAAGGATGTAATATTAGATTGGGAAGGATTTTGACAGATTATTTGGATCATTTATTATGGAATGAAATTATATATAGATAAATTTTCAAAAAATAAAACATTTATAATGTAATTTAGATTGATAATAACCATGAAATAATGTAAAGGATGAATTTTAAAAAATCATTTCAGAAATTTTATGAAGAAAACACCACTTCTGCTTAAAAAATTATTTCCAACACATAATAATTTAAAATTTATTTTTTATTGAAAATAAAATTCAATACATATAAATTATTCTTAAATGAAATTTTTGGTCATGATGTCTAAAATAATTTGAGTCCGTAAAAGTTAAAAATAATATTTCTTTCCCATTTTGAGTAAAATAAAAACTATTATCTAAAAAACAAAATAAATATCTCTGTAGAAAAAAAAATTAAAATTTATACATAGTTAAAAATGTGTTACAAATGACATTGGATAATAAAAAATAATTTTTATGGCTTTTTTTACAAAGATGTTTTGGATGAAAATATATTTCCAACCGAAGGGATAAATAATGTCGTATTTCAATAAAAAAATATTCTCAATTATTTTATGATAAAATTAGATGGAAAATATTACTATTACATGAACAAATCAAGAATATGTAGAGGATAATAAATTTCAATAGTTTCATGATATTGATCGAAATATTTTATCATTGAAATAATAATCATAATCTCTCTTGATAAAGAATGAGATTGTATCATCAAATTATTACCACTTTGGTAACATCGAATCCAATTTACCAAGATGTAATAATGTAAAATGGTATATAAAATATATTGAGGATAAATAAATTAATTATATTACATGAAAAACATCATTTATATACAGTTCATGAAAAAATATAGGAGAATAGCATAACGTAATCTGTAAGGAAATAAAATTAAGATAAATCCCCTAATATAATTTTTACCTTTTGAACCATAAACCCCATAACAGAGAGATCATAAAAAAGATATTTAAACTAAAATAATTGTCAGGATACACATCATATCATAAATTATTTGGAAGTATATATAATCTATATAAAATAAATAATTTCCAAATTTGGAATGTGCCTCATTGAAGTAAAAAAGTGAGACATAAATCCCTTACATGAAGTCTTGAATCCCATAATAATCATTCAAGAAACATATAGAGAAAATATATAATTAATAAAAATATATTAAATAACAATATTTAAATATTAAATACCATATTTTACCTTCCAATGAACTTTTATTACCTCTTTATTGACAATTCCATGTTAAAGTTAAGTTTCAGTTAATAAAAACATTGTGATATATGTATGTTTTGATTTGTAATATTATTGGTCTTATTTATTTGATTATGGTATAATTTTATCCATAAGTATTACTATGATATAAAGATAATATATATTCATTATATATTATAAATACTAATCTGTAAAATTTAGTGATTGGAAATGAAATACATCGTTCCAGGATATGGAAGGTCGTACATACGCATGAATGTATTTTCCATTTTGTTTTTGGATTGAAATACGAGAAGATAAATGATATATTACCAATATATTAACATTTTAATGACATATATATCACATATGTTCATTAAATTTATCCTTAATACTTTCTTTGGAAATAATTAATTAATCTCATCGCTTCGCAAGAAAGTAGTCCTCCATACACAGAAGTGGCATTTTAGTGTTCCCTGAAAATGGACATAAAGAAGGAAGGTGTGTGATAATAATTCAAAAAATATATAAAATCTAAAATATCACATAATAAATTATAATTTAATTTCCAACCATGATATGTTGAAATGGAAAAATGAACAGTATCAGCTCATGAGGTGGTAGTCTCTCATACACAGAAATGGTGATTTTGTAAACCATCTATCAGAAGTGGAGATGGTTATAGGTCATTTCCATAACATAACAACAAATAATTATATGTAATATATTATTTTTATTATATTATCCTATTATAATAATAATTAAATGAGTATAAGGAATAAATAATAGAAAAATGGTCTTTGATGAACAATGCCTATTTTTCAGGTGTCCTCCTTAGTGTTGCACTAAAATCCCTCCTCGGTTGTATTTTTGACCAAATAATGTATTATTAGATTAATATAGGGTATTTGGGATGTTTTTTGTGAACATATTTTATGATCATAACGTTTTTTATAGTTTGAATAAGAGAGGAGTGGGGTGGGCTTCAATATGTAGTGGAGAGAATACACATGCAATTTTTTAAGGAGTTGACTACTCCAACTTTTTTCGTATTCTAAAAAGGTAAAAAATAATAAATTAACTAATAATATAGGTTTAATTGTCTAAAAATGTCCGTAAAATATTTCTTATGCATGATTAATGCATGTTTTTAAAAATATTTTTATTTTAACCCCAATGTAAACCCATTATTATGTAAATTGTGGTAATTGATTTTTAGTAAATTTACATGTAATTTTTTGTAATATAATATGTTTAAATTATTAGATAATATAAATTATTATTATTTTAATTATGGGAATCATTTTTTCAAATTAAAATAATAAATTATTCACAATTTAATTTATAATTAATCCCATAGACATGAGGAGAAAGTGAGTTTTTAAAGAGAGAATGTTCAAAATATTACAGTGATTTTATATCTAAATTAAATATGAAATAGATTACAATTAAATAAATTCGATTAGTTTATTATTATTCAACAATTTTTCTATTATAAACAATTTAATAAAAAACTAACCTTTATAAATAAATTAAATGAAAATGTTGTTTTAAATTAAAATCAATATTTTTAATATTTAAAAAAATTCTGGAAAGTCCAAAAAATTTACAATAACATAATTTTTATATTAATATATAAAAATTGTAGTTTTTATATTAAAATAAATTTTATAATTTTTTTATTAACTAATTTTAATATAAGTTCATCAAAAGAGAAAAAACTATTTTTTAGAAAATACACTAATTTGAAAAAAAAACAGGATTCATTTTTTGTCTTGTCTAGAAAATACATAAGATTAAATTTAGAAATATTATTGAATATATAATATATAACATCCATTTAAATAATTAACCAAATTTTATTATTTTAACTTTTTGAGGTAAACCATTTTTATGTGAATAAATATCATTTTCTTGAAAATGATTTCATTTATTTTACAAAGGTTTTTATTTTCATTTATATCTAAATAGTTACCAAATTATTAATTATATATTCATTATTAAACAATATATCTTCATAATTTAGTTAATCATACTCATATCCCACATTACAATGGCTAGGTGATAAATAACATATAACAATATTTTAATAGTATGTCACAATTCATTTAAACTCAGTATTTCATTTAATGAATGATAATCATAGTGTTACTTGTAAATCAAGAAGAAATAATTGTTTTGTTTTGAAAAAAGTTATAAATGATGAATTTTATTTGATATTTACAAATTTTTGAAACTTTTTGTGTGTTTCATTGTTTCTCTCTATGCATTTATTCATCAATAAAATCATCACTTCCCTTTGAATTTCATTATTAGTTGGGTGTTATATGCTTGATATATTCCTCAGAATTCATCAAAGGTACCTAGATATACCACAGAAACTATGAATTCATGTTATATATTCTGGTTTGGGTCACTCCCCTTTACAATTTATTTTAAAATTATACAAATATATATTTTTATTGTTGATGACCATACTCATGATGTATAAATTCTCTATCAAAAACTCACATTTAATTTATATTCATATTAAATTCAAAATATCTATAAAATTATCAAAGAAATAAAATAATCCAAATGTTCTTACACGCATTTTTATTATATAAAATCATCATCTAAAAATATTAACAGATAAATTTCAAGGTAATATTTCATGACACTCTTCATCATGTATATACATATTTATGTTAAAATAGTGAGTCTGAATTAAATCCTAATTAACTAATAAATTCTCCAATAAATATTAATGATGGTCATGGGAATATCATCCTTCATCACTATTATATAATTATACCCAAAATGAATTTAAACCATAGGGTGTTACATGACACTGTGATAAAGATTAATGAAGTTATCATTTCAATATAGGGTATAAATGATCTGTATCATCATCATAGTTATTTTATGATAATCATATAAGGGTAACATTGATAAAGACTAATTATAGATAAAGAAGAATGTTTTACTGCATGGTGAATCACTCTGGTGCATAAAATCATTTTCTATATTCTCTGGTATATTCTTCTTTAATAATTATAAAACCATGATGTATAATCTATTAGGGGTCTTTTATAAGATTAGAGGAACAATAATAGGCTTAATTAAGAACATAAATTTTCATTCATTAGTATTGCTATGAAACTCTTCATATAATACATTGTTGTATCCCCATATAATTGAAATTATTTTGATAATTATTTAATCATTATCTCATTAATTTAATCATTATATGCTTTCTAATAATTAAATAATTTTCATTCAGGGTTATAATTATAAAAATGATATTCCTCTTCCACATACTACATGTATATAATACAAGGAGGAATCATTATATAGATATTCATTTTTTTCTTAAGGAATTTGATATTATATTTACATAATTATAGTCATTTCATTCCATGTAAATCATCAAATTCAAATATTTTAAGTATGAAAATATTTTCTAGGATTTTCATCCCACAAACATTGACCAATGAGGTGTTATAAACATGGGTTATAATAATTTAACCATGATATGTTCTTATACATATCTCAACGACCATGATATTATTTTTTGGATAGTATTACAATACTATAATTATATAAAATAATTTTAATAAAAAATGAATTGTATAGTAACCATTCAAGAATGAATAATAGTGTACCTATCACCACATTAATTTTAGGATTCACGTATACAATAGTGATAACATAATCAGTATCATAGTTTATTTTCCTTGTATGATTTCTTCATTGATAATCATTAGGAAACCATTGACTAGGTTATATAATTGTGCTATTTCTATTTTTCATAATGTTGAAATAATGTAATATAGGTTGAGGGTTGTTCATAATAATCTTTTATTCAATCACATTACTTAATGTTTTCTTCTACTAAGAACATTAAATAGCCTTATTCAAATTATTTCCAAAAAATATATTCTTACAACCAATCATATAAAAATGTTTCTTGGATGATTCTCCTCACATATTTCGCATGTGGTTAGTTGTGTTTTCATTCTTATAAAATATTTTCCCATTAATATTATATAAAAAACAACTATTTATAACTTTTATCTTCAGCCCTATGTGACCGATATGAGTCACTGATATCTGTCATGTACTTATGGGAACAATGTAAAATATCTTAATAGATATCAAAGTCTCAAATCATTGAATAATTCATAAAATTCACATTAACCTATAAAATATGTTTTATAATTTAATTTATGTCCCAATGATAGCATAATAAGTATACGATGACAATATTAAAATGTTTTTTTTATAAAACTCAATACAATATGCCAAAAAAATTACTCCAATTTTGTCGCTATTTAAATAAAGATAATATATGAAAAATATTTGTTGATTAAATATTTCATAGAATTCATCATATTCTATGGATACTGTATACTTATGAAGATTCATGTTCTTGATCAGTGTCCATCATTGATCAGTTTCTCCCTCCAAGTGTTAAAAAACTATTACCACTTTTAGTTATTTATAATGTAGTAGGAAATTTAATATCATTTCAATATAAATTTTCCAATTTTCCATGATGAGGGGGTAAAATTATCAACAAAAATTTGGAGTCATTATTCATAAATATGATTGAAATGAAACATGATATTTATTAGGAGATGGAAGGAGTTATATATTATTTATGTTAATATTCATAACTTGAGTTACTTGATATTATATTCTCATTAAGTTCTAAACACCCACTCTATTCAATTTAGACTTATCATTAGGGTAATTGTTTATTTTCCCATCACATTGGTTATTGGAAATATTCCATATATTTATTACCATTATATAATATATAGGAAACATATTGAGTTAAGAATTCATGAAATACTATTATTATAACCTAGGAAGTATTTAATGACTGGGAATATCTATGGAAAATTCATTTTTTTCTTAAATAAATGGGAATTTAACGAGTTTGAGAAAATTTACGGCGCATGATTCTGAGGCCTGGTGTGCTCAGAATCACTTTCTGAACATTTTCTCAGGGACGTTAAGTAAACGTACAAGTGGGATTTTATAATTTTTTAACCGGTGATCAGAATTGAAATCGTAGGTCACTGTTGAACTCACAGTGCCAGTATTCGCTTAATAAGGCTTTCGCCTCAACAACAGATGGTCGAGAATTGAAGTTATTTTTTGGAGTTTTTAAGAATAAAGTTAAATAAAAATACGTGTAGGTTATTTTTTATATGTGGTGGTTAAAACCATCAAGGGGTGGTTAGTGGTGGAGACTACCACACCATAACCTCCCATGAGAGTTTATGGTGGTAGGGACCACACAAGCATAACTTCCATTGGGAGGATAATTATGGCGGGGACAACCCAACCATCTCAACTCCTTGAACACCCCACATGTGGGGGGAAACACATGAACTCCCCTTATTAAAGTTTCAGTTCACTTGAATTAATTAATGGAACATTAATTTATGAAATTTTAAATCTTTTTAATTCATGCCAAGAATTAAATAATAGACAAATCTATTATTTCTTTTTGGTTGGCATCTATTCATTTGGGGAGCCTTGGAAGAACATGGAGAATTATCCCCCAATGATGAAAGCCTCTTCCACCAATGAAGAACGAACATCAACAGGGGCAATAAAGGAAAGCGTCTCCCATGAACAACGTCGATGTCGACTTCGACTTCGTCTTCTCCAAAATCTCATTCCTCCATCAAGAATCGATAGATGAGGTAGGAGTCGTTTTTATTGATTTCGATATTTGTTCTTCGCCATTCTTGAGATTCATTAATGACATATTGCTGCCACCATAACATCGAGGGCATGGGCCGAACAAACACGACCCGACCCCCCTCTTATTTTCATCATTTGTTGATGACGGCGGTAGAGCAACGGTGGTCGACGACGGGCCGGTTGCAAAAGGAACCGGTGGCACAAGGGTCACCGAGTCGCCGGAGGAGCAAGGCGTCATCATGGCGCACGGAGCACCGAGCGACAACCAGCGCGGGTTGCGGCAGAGCAAGGTGTTCGGAAGGCTGCTGAGGGGCGCAGCGCCATCGCGCTGCGTTGGTGGAAGGGCTGTAGTGGTAGGACTGTGGGCATGGTGCCAGCGTGCCGCGGAAAGCCGTGGCTAGGCTGGCCGCGGTGGACGAAGGAGGGTGGTCAGCTGAGTCGGCCGCCTGCAGGTGCGCCACAGGTGGGACCCAAAATGTCACCTGCTTACTGGGTCGGTGCCACGTGCCGACCATTATGGGGATATAGGGGGGGGTGCGGACCTCCCCCCTTCGCTGGGTCATGGTGGGCCCCGCGAGGCACGGCCACCCGCTGGCTTCGGCTGGCGGACAACCTCCCAGCCACGTGGGCCGCGCCACCCGCGAGTTGGGCCGCCACCTGGTCCAGGCTGCCCATTGCGGCCTGGGCCAGTTTCTGGTGGGCTGGGCCAGTTTCGGCGTGCCGGGTGGGTCCGGCTGGGCCGGACCGGACCCAGACCCAATTCTGACCCATTTCTCCTTTTTTTCCCATATCTTGGGATATGGGTGTCTGATTGACGAACCGTCTATGCTGATGGGATTCTTTTAATGAGAATGTTCTGTGGGAATACCCCACTCTAGATTTGGATGCATTTGGGGTATGGTCGGGTTGAATTGAACCTAAATCGAACCTGGACCTCATAGCAAAAAACGCCAATAACTCCCAGATCGGGCGTCCGATTGACGTGTCGTCTGTTGCGTTGGGTTCTTTATGATGAGGCGGAACTTAAAAACACATAAAATCGAGACTTCGTGGTATTTTATGTATTTACACTTGGATTGATGAGTGTTCCCTCCCAGAATACAGCATGATGTGTGATGGAACCTTATGGATGGCTGCGACTGAGATGATAAGATCCTATGTGGACATTCTACTATACCAGGATCCTTCGTCGGTTCGACAGTGACGATACTGGACCTGCATCCACCGTGGATTCGATAGTGATGATACTGGACCAGGATCCTCCATCAGTTTGACGGTGACAATACTGGACTGGGATCCTCTGTGGGATCGACAGTGATGACTTCTGTACTAGGATCCTACGTGGGTTCGACAGTGATGATTACTGTTCCAGGATCCTACATGGGTTCGACAGAGGAGATGATTCAGTGGCTACATCAAATCATCTCTACCCCTCTACATGAGTTGTAAACATGTGTGAGCTATGTCTTTACTTTAAGTTGTTATCATCAAGATGATTGACTTTACTTACTTTGTGGAATGGGTTGTGCAAGGGATCGAGTGTCGGAGTCAGACTATGATTGGTAACTTAGGTATATGTATGGGTATATACCTAAGTAGGTATGTTTGTTACTTCATGTTTTTATCTTACTACTGTGGTTTATCCATAGTGGATTATGGGAGACCTTTGGGGGTCTCGGGATCCCTTACTGAGTATCGTAATACTCACCCTTGCACGGGCTTCACCCGCACCCTGTTGTGTTCTGTGAAAAAAATGTTCAGCAGTGATTGAGGCTAAGGGAGATGGATGGTAGGCTGCTCGGAGCTGTACTAGATGGTATGTACCTTAGGGATGAGTTTTTCGAGATATCTACCTACCCATTAGGTATGATTCCCCGGTGGACGATCTAGGAGCTATTTTCCCTTTTTACTAGTACTTGTACTTCTCTTGAGTTTTTATACTGACCCACTGACTTTCAGCACACTTATCTTTTCTATAATATTACTTGTTGCTTCTACTGTTTGTTTTCAAGTTGTGTGTGCTACAGGTTTAAAGGTAATTTATTCACTCTGATAAGGGTATCACCTTTGGTGCTAGTCGCTAGCCACTGGCCTATAGACGGCGGGCTTGGGGTAGTCACGGCATGGTCCCCGAGGATGGGTCATGACAAATTGGTATCATAGGAGTTGGTTCTATTGTATAACTAGGACTCTGATTCTTTTAAAAGCAATAGTGTTAAGTGTTTCGGGTGTGGTAATCAGTTTAGGGAAACTGGTGTTGGTGTGGCAGCTAACGTATCGATACACTAGGACTCTTACTTCTGATTTTTGACTCAGTGCACAAAAACACTAATTGTTTGTGTGTTTCCATTGTGAAGTTTTCTTTGTGATTACTTTGTGTCAACTCATGAGGTATATTGTTTTGACTGTGGCCCACATGTTTCTTTTCAGGATGGCCCCACGCAGGCAGCCATCTAGGGTTTCGGGATTTGTATGATATGGTAGCCCACTGAGCGATGAGGCTACGACGCAGGGTCCAATCACAGCGGACGCACTAGTGGTACCACTACCTGTTGGGCCACTGATTCTACTATCTCCAGCAGTAGAGATTGCACTCCGTCTAAGTGTGTCTCATAAGTTCCAGTGCCATAGGTGGCCTAGGTTTAGGGCAGATACAGACCCATAGGTAGTAGAGGATTGGCTGGAGGCTGTTGTGAGAGTTTTTGGATTGGTAGGGACACCAACCGACCTTATGGTGATCCATGCCATGAGTCTTCTGCAGGAAGCAGTAGGCAGATGGTGGAGCCAGATTCTCCAGGTGTATGATGATGCATCACTTCTCTAGGAAGGCATTGAGAGCCTCTTCTGGTCAGAGTTTGTTCCAGCCACCCTTCGTGCGGTGTGGATTCAGGAGTTGATTCATCTACAACAGGGCAGCATGACGGGGGCATAGTACTCAGTGAGGTTCACCAACCTCTCACGATACTCCACAAATATGGTGCAATTCCCGTTCTTCAGGGCCTGAACCTTCGAGAAGGGATTCAGGCATGATATCAAGGCTTCAATGATCTCCTTCGTCATCCCAATGCAGTCACGGATGCTGGAGCGAGCCCTTATTGTGGAGAGTTCTCTTGTTGAGCCATCACCAGCAGCATGACCCAGAACTTCGTGACACGTAGCGGAGTCTTCTACGGTGGGTAGTAGGTAGATATCGCAGAGGTCCAAGAGGACCAGTACATTAGGTGGGTGACCCCAGGATATAGGTTCAGTTGTGTGGGGCTCACAATATAGATCCAGCCATACGAGGTGAAGGTAGTGCTGTGCATGCGGCGGGCAAGGTCACATAGCTCGTGACTACCCGACCTCCCATGAATATGAGTAGAAGACAGTTCAGGGACCTCACAGGCAGAGGCAGTGGTTTGACCATGGTGTTCCGCCGGGAGCAAGAGTACGTGGTAGACGAGTGGCCGAGCAGCAGGTGGTCGACGATGTTTTGAGGTCCTATCACCACTACAACCAAGAGGTCCACCCTGACCATAGGGAGCTAGCAGACAGGGGTGGGCTTAGCTCCAGGAAGTTAAGGCCTACGACCCTGGCGCACCTGAGATGATTATAGGTACTATTTATGTCAACTCCAACCTTGCTATAACACTTATAGACATAGGTGCGAGTCATTATTTTATTTCTATTACCCTCATGAAGATATTGGAGATTCCGGTGGACCCGTAGGCTCAATCCTTACAGCTAGAGACTCCTACGGGAGAGGATTTGACAATTACACACTAGTGCCGGTAGAGTGAGATCACTCTAGGAGGTGAGATCTTCGGCTGAGATCTTCTATTAGCGGCGTTGAGGCCTTACCACGTCTTCTTGGGTATGGACTGGTTAACCACAGTTCATGCTCAGATTGACTGCATTAGGGGGAATGTGCGGTGTGTCTGCGAGGATGGGATGAGTTTTACCTTCACCGGTGAGAAGGGAGAC
The DNA here is from genome assembly GCA_963277665.1 of Viscum album. Lineage (NCBI taxonomy): Eukaryota > Viridiplantae > Streptophyta > Magnoliopsida > Santalales > Viscaceae > Viscum > Viscum album. Next base: position 260,974,510 of record OY728122.1, on the reverse strand, counting down.
TTTGCAGGGCAGGATGGACTTACCCAGAGGAGGGGGCAGCCGATCAAACATCATTTGGATATCCTCATTCTCGGAGCGGTTGATGTGTGGAGTCTGAGTTTTCTTGTTGTGGTTGATCAGTATGTGGATATCTACCCTGATGACCTTCCAGGACAACGTCCTCACAGAGAGGTAGACTTTTATAATGACTTGTACCCCGGGAAGACACTGATATCCACACTAGCATATTAGATGGCTCTCGCAGAGCTTCATGAGCAGCGGGTATAGTTGGAGGACTTGCAGGGGAAGGGATTCATCCGACCCAGTGTTTCACCCAGGGCATCACCGATTTTTTCGCCAAGAAGGCAGATGGGAGCTTGAAACAATGTGTTGATTATCATTGCCTAAACCAGGTGACCTTGAAGAACATGTACCCACATCCGAGGATTGATGAACTCTTTCATCAGCTGAAAGGAGTGTGTTGGTTCTCAACGATAAATCATCGATTGGGCTATCACTAACTTAGGGTACGGGATGAGGATGTGTAGAAGACGACCTTCACATGACTGTATGGCCACTACGAGATCTTGGTTATGCCATTCGGCGTAACAAATGCCCCAGCTGTGTTCATGGGACTCATGAACAGGATCATCCAGCCATACCTTGATCCCTATATGTTAGTCTTCATCGATGACATTATGATCTACTCATTTACCGAGGAGGAGCACACCTACCATTTGTGAGTAGTACTGGACACACTCCGAGAGCACCAGCATTATGTTAAGCTCTCAAAGTTCCAGTTCTAGATCCGAGAGGTACACTTTTGGGGACATGTCCTCTCAGAGGCTGGAGTTATAGTGGATCCAGTGAAGATCGAGGCAGTACATTCATGGGAGCCACCTAGGAGTGGGGCGGAGGTACGGAGTTTTCTAGGTCTGGCTGGGTACTATCGGAGATTTGTTCCAGAATTCTCTAACGATGAAGGACCACTATCAGCATTGACGACGAAGGGGAAACCCTTTGTGTGGTCAGAGAGATACCATTGATGTTTCCAGGAGCTGAGGAATAGGCTGACTATTGCGCCCATCTTGAGGCTACCGAAGGAATATGTTGGGTACGTAGTCTATTGCGATGCATCGAGGACTGGGCTCGGATTCATTCTGATATAGGAACGAGCAGTGAAAGCTTATGGTTCTCATCAGCTGAGATAGGATGAGCAGAACTACGCCACTCATGACCTGGAGTTAGCAGCAGTGGCCTTCTCCTTGAAGATGTGGTGTAACTATCTGATGGGAAATCATTTTACAATCTACTCTGACCACCAGAGTCTCAAGTACATCTTCTGGTAGAAATACCTGAACCTGAGACAGCGGCGTTGGCTTTAGTTCCTCCAGGACTATGACTTAGAGATTTTCCATACTCCTAGGAAGGGTATCATTGTAGTAGATTCTCTCAGCAAGAGATCAAGCATTCATCTGCAAGTAGAGGTGACAAAGCAGCTGGCCGCGTTGCAGATATCATTTGTGGATCGAGATGGAGCACCCTTTATACAATCTCTTATAGTCACAAGTCCACTTCTTTAGAGACTCATGGAGGAACAACAAGGGGATGTTAACTGTGAGGCTCGACGTGCACAGATATCCATAGTGTAGGCACCTGGTGGATTTTCTATAGGTGGAGAGCACGTCCTTCTCTTCTGGGGACGTACCGTGTTACCAGTGTCGCTTCAGGAGCATGTGTTGAAGGAGTATCACATGTCGCCTCTAGCAGTACATCCAGGTGTGGAAAAGATGTACCAGGACCTCCGACAGCAACACTGGTGGCCAGGTATGAAGAAGGAAGTAACAGAGTTTGTCTCACGTTGCATCACTTGTCAGCAAGTGAAGGCAGAGCACCAGGTTCCAGCAGGTTTAGTTCAGCCCTTAGAGGTCCCAGAGTGGAAGTGGGGCGGTATATCCATGGATTTTGTTATAGGACATCCACGTATATTCAGTGGTCACGACACTATCTGGGTGATTATTGACCGACTCACCTAGTCGGCCCAATTCCAACCAATCAGAGAGCAGGGTTCAGTTGAGATATTAGGATGCCTCTACATACAATAGATCATATAGCTTCATGGGGTGCCATCGACGATTGTCTCCGATCAATATGTTCATTTCACTTCCCGGTTATGGAAGTGGTTTCGGGTGGCTTCCGGGACATAGCTTTGCTTGAGCACCACCTTACATCCTTATACAGATGGCCAGACTGAGAGGACCATTCCGACTCTTGAGGACATGCTCTGTGCATGCGTCCTCAACTTCAGTCGCAGTTGAGAGGATCACATACCCATGGTAGAGTTCGTGTAAAAAAATTGCTACCACTCCACCATCGGGATGAAACCTTTCGAGGCATTGTACGACCGACCTTTCAGATCGCCTTTGCGCTGGAGATTCAGCACTCATGAAACAAGGGATGGTGTAGGCTACGAAAAAGAAGGTGCAGGTCATCTACGAGCGGATGGAGACGACACGGAGGAGGTAGAAGTCCTATGCTAATAGGATACAAAGACCTCTGGAGTTCAAGGATTGTTACCACGTCTTCGCATGAGTCTCACCCCGATGAGGTTTGAGGAGATTTGGTTGGGACATCAAGTTATCTCTGAGGTTCATCGGACCTTTCCAGGTCCTCAGCAGAGTAGGCGAAGTGGATTACCGCATAGCTCTTCTACCTCAGTTGCACCGGGTGCACGACATCTTCCACATATCTCAGCTGAGGAGATACGTGTATGACCCATCCCACATAATCTACCTTGGGGATCTGGACATCGATGACTTGGTGACTTTCAAAGAGGTTCAAGTGAAGATTGATGATCTATAGGAGCGGGTCCTTCATGGACGGTCGATACCTCTGGTGAGCATTCTGTGGCAGCACAGGAACCACTAGGAGAGCACATGGGAGTGGAAGGCGTTGATGCGTGCTCAGTACCCCCATTTGTTCCCTTAGTTGGAGTTCTAGGTTACTGGGATGTATAGCCCTAAGGTGGGGAGAATTTAAAGACCATGAATTTCTGAGTAAATTTTTTTTTTGTCCTAAATACATGGGAATTTTACAATTCCGCAAAAACATATGTCGCATGATTTTGAGGCCCAGTGTGCCCGGAATCAATTTCTGAATTTTTTTTCAGATAAATTTATTAAAAGTACAAGTGGGATTTTATAACTTTTGAACCCGTGCTCGGAATTGAAATTTGAGCGCACCATTGAACTTGAAACGCCGATATTCTCTTAAGAATTCTTTCGCATCGACGATAGATGATCGAGAATGGAAGTTAGTTTATGGAGTTTTTAAGAATAAAGTTAAATAAAAATATGTATAGCTTATTATTTATTTATGGTTGTTAAAACCTCCATGGGGTGGTTAGTGGTGGAGGCCACCACACCATAACCTCCCATGAGAGGTTATGGTGGTAGGGTCCACACGAGCATAACCTCCCTTGGGAGGATAATTAAAGTGGGGACCACACAACCTTATTAACTCCTTGAACTCACTATAAGTGGAGGGAAATTGTTGAACTCCCATCGTTAATGTACCACTCCACTTGAATTAATTATTGTAAAATTAATTAATTAAATTTGAATTCTTTTGAATTCATGGCAGGAATTAAATAATAGACAAATCTATTATTTCTTTTTGGTTGGCATCTATTAATTTGGGGAGACTTGAAAGAACATGGAAAATTATCCTCTCAACGAATAATGCCTCTTCCGCCAATGAAGAACAAACTTCAACTGGGGCCAGAATGGAAATCTTCGCCCATGAAGAATGCAGATGTCGTCTTCGACTTCTTTTTCTCTGAACTCTCCTTCCATGGTCAACGATCGATAGACGAGGTAGGGGTCATTTTAATTGATTTAAATCTCTGTTCTTTGTCATTCTTGATCTTCGTTAATGGATGATTGCAACCACCCTAACACAGAGGTCACATGCTGAAAAAACACGGCCCCACCCCCTCTGATTTTCATCTTTAGTTCATGACTGCGGTAGAGCAACGACAGGCGGCGATGGTCCCACCACAAAAGGAACCAGCGGTGGATGGGTCACCGGGTCGCCAAAGGAGTGCGGCGTTGTCGCGCCGCATGGAGGACCGGGCCGCGGCTAATGCGGGCTGTGGTGGAGCATGGTTTTCGGACGGCCGACGGAGGGGTGCAGGGTCGTCGCACCGCGGGAGTGAATGGGACATGACTAGGAGGGACACAGCGGTTGGATGGTGGGCGCGACTCCATCGTGTCATGCAATGACGCGGCCAGGTGATCCGTGAGGGACAGAGGAGGGCGGTTTCTTGACCAGATTGCCAGTGGGCGCACCACAGGCGGGACCCGAAGGGTCCCGCAGTTACCAGGCCAGCGCCACGCGTCAGCTATTACAGGGAGACGGGGGGTGATGCCTTCCCCCTTTTCTTGGTTTGGGTGGGCCCCATGTGGTCTAGCCACCCACTAGCATCGGCTGGCGTACCTCCTCCTAGTCATGCGGGCCGCGCACCCATGGGTCGAGCCGACGCCCAGGCTGGGCCGCCGTGGGGGTCGGGCCGCCCGTCGCGGGCTGGACCGGTTTTCGGCGGGCCGGGCTGATTTCGGTGGGCTAGGTCGGACCCGCGAACTGGGTCAGACCCAGGTCTGGATTCGGAGCCGAACCGGGTAGGGTCAGGTTGGTCCGGTCGGGTGGGACCGGACCCTGACCGAGTTCTGACCCATTTCACCTTTTTCCCCATATCTTAGGCTACAGGTGTCTGATTGGCGAACCATCTACATTGACGGGAAGCTTGTAATGAGAGGGTTCTTTTCGCATACCCCACTCGAGGTTTGAATGCAGTTGGTGTACGACCGGTTTGGATTGAACCTAAATCTAACTGTTCCCTCAGAGCGGAAAAGCCAATAACTCATACACCGAGAGTCCGATTAACGCTTCTTCTGTCGCGTTGGGTTCCTTATGATGAGACAGAACTACGGGATACATCAAATCGATACATTGTGGTAGTTGCTGTATCGACTCTTGGCTTGAGGAGCAGACCATCCCGGAATCAAGCATGCTGTGTGCGGGAACCCTATGGCCGGCTACGACTGATATGATAAGATCTTATGTGGACCTACTAATATCCCTGGATCCTTCGTGAGTTGGACAGAGATGATATTGGACCAGGATCTTCCATGTTTTCGACAGTGACAATACTGGAGCAGGATCCTTCGTGTGTCCAACAGCGATGATACTGGACCGGGATCCTCCGTGGGTTTGACAGCGATGACTTCTGTATCTCGATCCTACGTGGGTTCGATAGCGATGATTACTATTCTAGGATCCTACGTGGATTCGACAGAGGAGATTATTCAATGGCTACATCTAATCATATCTACCCCTCTACATGAGTTGTATACCTATGTGAGATGAGTCCTGGCTTTATGTTGTTATTAACGAGATGAGTGACTTTACTTCCTTTGTGGAATGGGTTGTGCATGTGTTCGAGTATTGGAGTCGGACTGTGATTGGTAACTTAGGTATATGTGTGGGAATATACCTAAGTAGGGATTTTTGTTAATTTGTGTTTGTATCTTACTACTATGGTTTATCCATGGTGGATTCTGGGAGACCATTGGGGGTCTCGGGGTCCCTTACTGAGGATCATAATACTCACCCCTACACGGGATTCACCCGCACCTTATTCTGTTCTGTGTAGACGTAGTTCACCAGTGATCGAGGTAGAGGGAGATGGATGGGAGGTTGCTCGGAGCAGGACTATACAGGACGTGCATCAGGGATGAGTAGTTTGAGATCTGTACCTACCCTTCAGGTAGTATTCCCCGGTGCATGATCCAGGAGCTGTTTTCCGTTTTTACTTGTACTTGTACATATGTTGGGTTTGTATACTGTCCCACTTACTTTCAGCACACTTCTCTTTTGATTATTAGTACTTGTTGCTTCTACTTCTTGTGTTCAGACTGTGTGTGTTACAGGTTTCAAGGCAATGCCTTCCATTTTTATCAGGGTTTCACCTTTAGTTCTAGTCGCTAGCCCCTGGCCTATGGAAGGCGGGCTTGGGGTAGTAACGGTACGGGCCCTGAGGACAGGTCGTGACAAAATAGTTATCCCAATATTAATAAAATTTAAATGACATATGTATATATATATATCATAGCACATGAGTATATTTGATTAATATTGGTTATAATTGGTGAAATTCCTATTGGGTTTTTTAATTTAAAAATATATTCATGTCATTCATGATGGTTCATAATGATTTTATGAATTTTCCATATCATATCACTCTGATTTGTCCAACCAACTATATATTAACGACACTTTTGGAGACCTTAATTACAGGTTCTGTTAATCTTAAATTATCTTTTTTGGTGGTTATTACTACTATGAATATATATTATAGATCTAAATCAACATATACTATCAAGACAAGGATTTCTATTTCTTTTAATCAACTCCCTCTATATAATTTTAAAATATTATGATGTTTTCATAGTCATATGATTATCCCTATTGTTTTTAATATTGTGTTAATGTCATTGTACCCTTTGAATAAAACTATAAGGACCCAATTATTTTAAATATTTTATACATTATTTTTCATATAAATATCCAATACACACATCTGAAGGATTGAGAGGTAAAGTGTCACTCGAAGTATATGTATATATAAATTCACCTGAATCTAATAAAAAAATAAATTTATTTCAATTTCAAAAATGATCTCCCAAATCCCTTTGATCTTATAAAAAAATATAATAACCATTAGAATACATAAATATATGGGATGACCTAAAAATCCCATCAAGGGAATAAGCATGGTAAATGATAATAATATATCATTATGATGACATAACAGGATATCATAATGAAAAGGATCATGAATTTTCATATGGTTGAAATTCAAAAATATTATAGAATCATAATATTAAGAAATTATATTAGTGTGGAAACATTTTGAAAAATTAATAATCATTTTTCAATCATCATTGAAAGAAAACGTCTCATGGTCGGTAGAGTTACATCATATATTAGGTTTACACATTAGTACCATACATAAAATCTCATGGTATTAAAATAATATCCCATACATTGGAGTGATATATGTGAACAACCAACATGACATGTAAATTATTATGTATCATACAAATATAAATCAAATGCAAAGTGTAAATATAATAATTACACAATTAATGAAATTGGTTTCATAATAGTGTCTTATAGAATTACCAAAATACATATCATAGTGGTCTAAATGAATGAAGGGAGTAAAATGTATTCTTACATTCAAAGGTTAAATATGTTAATAATACATGGAAAATAATTTCCAGTTGAACTAAAGATCTAAAAAATAGTTAATTAGTAACATTTTAAATATAACTCATTATATGTATTTAGGGGAAAGGGTAATGAGTGTTTAATATGGGAATATATAAATTTAATATCATTAAAACCATAAATAAACTAATTTTTTTCTAAAATATAATTGTAAATAATATAAACCATCTATGAATTAAAACATTTTATGTAGTCGTGCATGAAATTGTGTAAGAAACAAACATTATCAAGTTAATCGGGTATTGTTGGCCAAAAATCCCTCAAGGCATCATTGAAGCATTTTTGAGGTGGTTGTGTTTGTTGAAAAAGTGAACATCTGAGTGGTGATTGTTGACAAAGAAAAAAAATGACATACGAATTTGTTGACAAAGAGGATTTCATGTTGGAATGTAAAGTTCAAGAGCTGATTTCAACGATACATGTTTGACTCAAGAACGTTGACAAAAGGAATGGAGGATCTGGAGGTGGTACAAAAGAACAGATACAAGGTGGCACAATTTTTTTTTGTTTGCCAAATTTTTGGGCCTGAAAATTGGAAAGTGGAGAGTTATGTTTCTAGAAAAGGGTGTGGCATGGAAAAGGAAAGCAGTGCATGGAAAAATTAAGTGGAGTGCGAAAAATATGAGTGGTGCGCCAAAAATTAATGTGGCGCGCGGAAAACAGCAGGATGCGTGGAAAAACAACAGGTTGCGTGAAATAGTGGGATGAATTATTTCACGCAATAGGTGTTTCATGGTCTGATGATTGAAAATTGTCAAAGGCATGAGGTGCACGAAATCTTGGAGCAGTGCGTGCAAAATTGTGTTGCACGGAATATTTTTTTTCTCTCTCAAAGTGGATTACGCGCTCAAGGAGGGTTTTACACGCTGGTCAATTTTTCCTATAAATATGAAGTGACCCCCTCCATTCAGAAGAGTTCAAGACATAGAGAATACCCAAGATCTCATGAACGAAATTGGAGTCTACAAGGGAGTTTCCTGTAAACATGAATTTTGCGTGTAAAGTATGGTGTTGCGTGAAAATCTAAGGTTGCGCGTAAAATTGGTGTAGGCGCGGAAAAGTGGTATTGAGTGAAACGTGGATTTCACCCAAAGGAAGAAAATTGCGTGCAAGATAGTGTAGTGGTTTGCGCATAAAAGGGGGTGTTATGCGGAAAGTGGATTTCATGCAAAACAAAAGAATTGCGCACAAGGCACCGTAAGGGCTACACGTAAAAAATGGGGTTTCCCGGTACACCCGGTGCAAAGTGAGATTCATCTGTGGGTGAAAGTTGGATGTCAACAGAGCATCTATCAATAGTTAAGGATACAGATTTCATTAGTGATAATGAAGAGAACTACAGTTCAATAAACTGTGAGTCGATCCTTTCCAGAGCAGTGAGTGAAGGAAGAGGAAGAAGGTGATCCTCTCCACCAGCAGTGGGCTAGAGAGAGAGAAGCAGGGAGTGACCCTTAGGAAAGTAGTGAGCTGACACTAAACCTTGTAAAGGAAGTGAGCCTGGGACAGAGTGACTATGCCCGAACCTTTTAATTCACATCTAGTGAAGAATAGTGGATTTTGGTATGACCAGAAACTTGTCGGTGTATGCTCCTTTAACGTAGCCCTTAGCGGTGAACCAAGTAAAAATTATTGTGTCCTTTTCATGCTTTACATTCTGTTTATATTATGCAACAGGAAAGTGAGAGAAGAGTGTTTTTCTTAACAGTGAAACAAGATCAGAACGGGATTTATTTTTGAATTAGTCATAACATGATTCACCCCCCCCCCCCCTCTAAGGGTACTCAGCCTAGTGGACCTAACAATTGGTATCAGAGGGAGGTTGATATTAGTTCTTCTCTCAATAGAGGTCACCAATCATAAAGGGATTCTGATCTTCGATGGGAACAACTTTCATCTTTAAAAGAATCAGATGCAACACTACTTTCGATCTTTAGGAATGGATGTATTCACAGCTTCAATTCATGGCATAACAGCTGATATTAATAGTGGCGCATTATCAGAAGATGAACGTAGAGAGTTGGATGTAGATGCCAAAGCAATTAATCCCTTAGGGGGAGCCCTATCCAATCCTATCCATACAAAGGTGATGTCATGAAAAACGCCATGTGCCATATGGGAAAAGATATTGAATATATATGAAAGAGATACAAAGGTCAGAGAGTCAAAGCTACAAGTGTTGGGGAATAGGTATGAATATCTGAAGATGAACCTGAATGAGTCTGTTGATGCATTTTTTTCACCGGGTAAATATTGTTGTGGAAGATATGTGAGGTCTTGGTGAAGTCATTGAAGACATAAAGATTGTAAATCGCATCTTGAGGAAGCTTCCACCTCGATTCAATCCGAAAGTTTCTGTACTAGAAGATAAAGATCCCAAAGAGCTGACACTGGACAACTTGCATAGTACCTTGGTTTCATATGAGATGAGGAATGATGAAAATGACTCTGTGGAAAAGGGGAAATCCAAAGAAGTGGCAGTCAAGGCCATGAATAAGCTCACCATTTAAGATTCTCAAGAAGAAGATGAGATAGATGAGGTGATTTCATTCCATTCTTCAAATCTTCAAAGAGGAAGAGGAATGTTTAAAAGGAAACTTCGACTAGAATGCTTTCGATGTGGATGGGTCGGTCATCTTGCGGCAAGATGCCCCAAGAAGTTTCAAGAAAACGATAATGATGATGATGATGTTAAATTTCCCAAGAAGAAGACGTTAGCATTTGTGAATGGGAAGAAACAATTTAGGAGAAATTTATTCAAGAAGAAGAATATTCTTTCACAAGAACTTGAAAGATCAGATGAGTCTGAGGATGAAGAGGTTGAGGAGATAGAAAATTGCAGAGATCGTGGGGTAAATGCCTTGGTGTTGACTGTTTGTAGTTCTCAGAAAATGGAAGAAGCTGATGCTGATGAAGAAGAATAAATTGAAGGGAGAGTTGATATGGATGTTGAATTGGAAGCAGCTCTTGAGGAGATAGACGTTTGGAGATCCAAAATGAATAAATCCAATAAAGTGGTCTGTGGTGCCAAAATCTATATGCAACAACAGGATGTTGAATAGTCATATCAATTTGAAGAAATTGGAAGACTAAAACCCTCAACACCAGGGAGCTCAGAAAATTTTGTCGAGCATAAGATTAAAATTGAGGAACAAAAGAGGGAAATTGATTGATTGACTAACTTAGGAAAGGGGCAGGTCAGACGTATCAAAGAGCCTGAAGAATAAGTGGTCAGTCTGTGATGAAAAATGAAGGATCAAGAAAAACTCTTGACCCCCAATGTGATATCAGAAAAGGAGGCCATTCCGAATACAGAGAAGTTGAAAGAGGTGGATCATAGTTCAGCAGAAGTGAAGCAGCAAGAAAGCTCAAATGCTAAGGTTGATTCCGGGCGTGATAAGAAACAAAAATCTGTGGTAGTTTATGTCAGGACGAAAGCACCCATCCCGAAATTGAAGGTTGATTTGGGCACAAAACATAATCAGAATATTCAGATATCCCAAAGGGAAAATCGTAGTGCTGAAGTAACACGAAGGAATGAACCCTATATTAGATGTTATTGTTGTGGGATGATGGAAAATTCCCAATATGTGTGTTCCACATCCATGAGATATCGAAGGGAAGAGAGGTGGTAGCCAAATAGAGAATGTTTTTCCAGAATATATTTTGAAGGACACTGTTTTTGGTGTGGAGGATTTGGGCACATGGCTAGGTACTGCACTTCGGTCATTCAGAGAAATGTGCCAAAGCAGAATCAAAATGTTCACAAGCAGTAGATCAATAAACCGACAAGTGAGTTAAATGTTCAGAACAGATTTGTAGCTCTGCACGATGAAGCTGGTCCATCATACTCTGAGAATGATCATGAGTCTCAATCTATACCGAGTATGGAGACAAAAATATGGACCAAGAAGAAGAGAGCAGAGAAGGAAGTAGTTGCTGAAATTTCCCTTAAATCATCAGATCGTTCTGGTTTGTGGATTCTTGATAGTGGTTGTACGTCTCACATGACAGGAAACAAGGATCTATTTACAGGCATAAAATATGACAAAGAAGGAGTTGTAAAGTTTGTAAATGAGGAAGGCCTGAAGATAATTGGATTAGGAAAGGCTTGGTTTCGGGGTAAAGAAATCAGATGTGCTGATGTCTTGGTTGTCATGAACCAACCCAGGTCGACCCTGAACCAGTCACCCGAGCCGGCCCGTGACATGGCCCGAAGGGTGTTCCCGGTCCCCACGGGCTGGCAACTAGTGTCGGGCATCAAAAGTAAATAGGTGGGAATGATTTGGTCCAAAAGAAAAATAAATTAAGCAGCAGAAATAAATGGAAAAAATGCAAAAAAAGAAAGAGAAACCAACAACACCACTAACCTGACCACGACTAAAACTCCACGTGACCCCTTGGGTCACCTTCCAATACCACAACCAGCGTCGCTCAAGCGAACAACTGAATCTAGAACCTGCAACATAAATAAAATCAATAAAACACTCTAGGTGTGAGTATTAAAACTCAATAGGTAGGCCCGACTAATTATATTCCCAAAGCACATACTAATAAATAAAGAATTTATCAATTCCAGGTTTTAACTAAATTATATAAAATATGGTTCCCACACACTTTCATTTCTAAAACAAGTAACATACCATTTCCCTTTTTAATTTAGAACAGGTTTAATGTTGAAAGAAATAGGAGCATTTAATTTTTAAAAAATTTTCCAAACAATTTAGAAATCCATACTTTAGTTGTTAGTCAAAAGGAGAATCACACACAACACACACTAAGGGCAATGGTAAAATTGGCACACATGGGTCAGCAACTGAACTCGACCTCTCAATCGTCCGCCACACACAAATAAACACTAAAAGAAACATGGGTCGACCTTAGGAGATCGTGAACAATCTAGAACATACTATACATCTGACTCATCCTGAAGGCATGCCCTAACTCGATGACGTCATAACGCCCATACTACTACCTGTCATATATTTGCATGGCCTAACTGAGGGACCCAATCCACATAGCAGCAATTTCCCAGTATTCCCTTGCTATGGGGCCACTATCCAGTGCGTATTCTAAACTGGTGTGGCAATCGTTCTCAGAAAATTTACTCAATATACCAGGTTCCCATGTCAACTCATAGAATAAAAGAGGGGTGAATCAACAATGCCAAACAATCAGTCACGATGCACAAACATCACATACTGCTCACGCAATCACCAGACACAAAATATCACCACTGAATGGGTTTTCCATAATAATTTATTTTACTAACGTATCAAACGGGCCTTCACAACTTTTAAAGCAAAACCTCATTTTTCGAGAAATCCCAAAACACTTGTTCAGATGAAATCATTTATCTTCAAAACTAAAAGTATATTTGAAATTTCGTGAATTGTGTTTAAAGGAAAAATTGACATTCTTTCAATACTGGGTGTCCGCTCGTCAAGAAAATGTTTCAAGTGTTTGGTATAAAATTAACGGATCTTTTCACACCAAATAATCATTGAAAAATTTATTATCTTATATTATTTCTACTTCATTAAAAATTAATAAAACAACAAGCAATTAATAAATTATAAATCTAAAGGTAAGTGCAGTGGGGGACCTACCTTGTCTCGTTGTCCCAACATAATGTCACATCATGCCTCGCACAGACGCACAAACTCGCGCAAGCCGACGACCGAAGTACCGCAGGTCTTCCTCGCCGACATGCTACAACTACCACACAACTTAAACGCATAAACGCGGACTCAAAACAATTCAAACGAACCAGCACAAAGGAACTACATCGACATGTTTTTAAACCACATTGTGCACCATCTGTACTATTTAATAAACCAATTTAAAATTTATAACACAATTTCCAAAAGGTAACTCACAGCTTTACACACCCAAAACCCCCTTCAAAACCTCTTTGATGACCAACCATAGATCCCCAACATAACCAAACATAAAATACATGACTCAAAAAGTCGAATAAACTAATTACACAATTTCATGAAAAGATATTAAATAGAACAAATCTAGTTTCTAACAAAACACACCTATTTCACATAAAACAAGGCACCAAGTATCAAACACAAACTAAAATTTGCACCAAACCAAATAAATGACAAAACACATCAAAATAATTAAACGGATAAAATGATTATCCAAACAAAGGGATCGCAACAATTTCAGAATTATATAATTAATTTAACAACAAAAACACAAATCTAAAAACCCAAGGGGTGCGAACTTCAAGTAATCAATGTTTACTTAATTTAAAGACGAATAAGCAAAGAGATCCTACCTCAAGAATAACGAAACTTCTAGAATTCCGATGTGAAACTAGAAACACACAACGATCAAAGATGTTGAGATCGACCCTAATAAAAACATAGGAATCGACCATAAGAAAAGAATCCTTATAGGTATAATAACATCAAATTGAGAAAGAGAAAATAACTACTTAATGGGGATTCTCCGCCAGAAGAGATGGGCACCGGCGAGGTCACGGTCGCCAGAAATGGAGTCGTACATGCAAGGGGGGGTTTCGGGTCACACCACAGAGGTCGTCCGGAGAGAATCTGGCAAGGGGGAGGCGGTGCCCGCAGCAGGGGGAGGTCGCGGGTGAGGCGAAGCCGGATAATAGATGGTATGCGGGATGGTCGGATAGTTCTGGGTAGGATGGCACTACAAGAGGGGGAGGTCGAGGTGCCGACTGGAGAGGGAAGGGGTGGAGGTGGTGTGTGCTGTGATGAGGTTCTGGCTGAAGAGTGGTGTTGTAGGGAAAGCAGGGTAGGGGGCGCGGGAAGAGCGGTGGGCAAGACCTGGAGAGCTTGGAGGGTAGGGGTGCGGCTGGGGCGCTGGGACAGCATGATGGATTGAGGGCATGGGACAAAGGCAAACAGTAAGGCTGGGGGTCTGGTGCAGCATGGAGTGAGGGTGGCGGCCGGACGAGGAAGGTGGTACAGAGGAGCTAGCGGCAAGGGCAGGGCGAGGGTCTGTGGGGAGTTGCGCAAGAAGCATGCGGGACAAGCAAAGAGGGAGAGTGCTGAGTCCGGTGGAGCGGTTGGAGCGCGCTTGTGAGGAGGGAGTGGAGTGAGGCCGAAGGAAGGTAGAGGTCGCGCGCAAGCCTGAGGGGCAGCTGGGTGACAGAGGGAGTGGACAACGGCAGGGCGGTGGTTCGCAGTTAAGGGGAAGGGTTCACATAGTGGGGGTGCGCCGGGTAGAGGAAGAGGGTAATGTGGGGTGCGGCTTGGGTCGATCTAGGGTTTCTTTTTTTTTTTTGCAATTCAAATACAATAACAATAGTTATAATAAAAAAACTAATAATAATATTAACAAAAATATAAAGAATAATAATAATCCCAAAAATAATGATAATAAAATAATATTATTATTATTAAAAACCCTTTTTTTAACCATAATCCAATTAATTATCAAATTCTGGAAACCGGTTACCCGTGTGCTCATCGCACGACCTAAAAACGTGCACGCAAATTGTGCGCCTTTGCGCAGCCCGCTTCGGCACCCGCACAAGCACCTGGGGCGATCGTACGGCTATCGCCTATCGTGCGGTGACCGCGCACAGGCTCTAAACCTGCTAAAAAAATTAAACGACAAAAATTTTAATCCAGGATCTGGCTCGGACCTTGGTGCGAGAACCCGAAGCCAAGGATTAAATAAATAAAAATTTCTAAAAAAGTCGGGGTGTGACAATTCTCCCCCCCACAAACACTTTCTACCCCCAGAAAGTCACCCAGCCGAACAATAGACAAAACAAGAGTCCATGCCCTACTGAGACCAAAAGAAACCACAATACAAGAGAGCGGGAGAACACGATAGGGTTCCCCCCACCACAAGATCTCAACGAGTGCGTAAATATTAACACTCAATCATACTACCCCGGGAAGTGGGGTCGACAAGGGAACTCCCAATCGATCCAAACTATGTTCTAAATAATGAGCGAACAACACCTCCACTAAAACCTAGATCTCTTGACCCAGACCAAACACTCCTAAAACTAGGAGAAAAACCTCTGAGAAGTACATAACCCCAAACAGTGAACTCGAGTATAACCACAAGCCTTGACTCCTCCGCAGGCACTTATATCTCCAAACGAATGCAACCAAACCAAGACCAACATATACAAGGGTCAAACATACTTTTAAGAAAACACATGATTCAAAAAACCATAATATGACAAACAAAACTGTTGGATTACAACAGAACGTGTCTATTATAACTCCACAACGAAGCATTGAACTTACAACGACGTCAAAACATTAACAACAGAAAATAAAGGGCGAAAAGACTTTAAATGTTCCCTCGCCAACACGGAACACAAAACCTGGATCAAGGCTTCACACCCCTAGAAAATCCTAACTACGCGCGAGCTTCACCCCAAGACCTATGGCTGGGGTTCTGATGGCTGAAGCAACTTTTTCCTCACAGTCAGGCACTGGAATCTCTTAGTCACAGTGTCTTCTTCAAGCGACGCTTTCTGCAAAAATTCTCTAGATGACACAAACATCTGCAATGATGAAATGTCTTTGGAGGGATGGGACATGACAGCTTCACGTGCCCGAACCGAACACAGTGGCGGCACACCACTGAACGGTTCGATGAACTTGAAACTAGAACCACTACAGAGGACTCTTTAGAAATATATCCCTCTAACACACTCTACTCGCCAGATGGGGGACCATCACGAGCAACTGGATACGGTGGACTACCAACCATTTGCACTCCGGGGACCAACTCAGCTAAGAACACCTCATGCACCAACTTCTCAAAAGTGATGCTCCCAAAAAGGGAGGACTCGCTCCTTGATCCCTGGTTGAAGACCCCTAATGAAGGGAGAAGTCTTCCTCCAGTCTTGTGACACTACCCCCGGAAAAAGAGACACCAGATCCTTGAAATGGTCAACATACGCTTTCACCGTCTGCTGGACATGTTGAACACGCATGAGCTCTTCCATTTTCTTCGTCTTCACCTCCCCAAGTATAAAACATTGAACGAAGACAACTTTAAATAAATACCACATCATCCCAACTTGTAGTAATGGAGGGGAAAATAACTCTTACTCGTCCAGAGTTGGACCTTCAAACAAACCCAAACCAACATGCACTCTAACAGCTTCAGGAGTTCCCAATACCCTAAAGACGTGCTCGACCTCTTCAAGCCACTCCACTGTCTCTAATAGACTCTAATCACCATGAAGGATAGACAACTTCTGAGAAATACCAAAAACTAGGCATGACTCAACAAATCTCTGGGGACCTTTCTGGGTGGCATTTCTGAACAACATATATAACACCTAAGCCAAAACTGATATCAATCAAAGATACATCAAATAAAACACCCTCATCCAAAACAACCAGCTCAAAATAAACAAGAAAATACAAACACAACTCAAAAATTCTTCTCCCAAAATTCCCGTTCCATTTTAGATTCCAAAACTACCCCTTTGTTTCAAAACCGATTTCTTTCAAGACCACTTTCCAAATACCAAATCCACTATTCAAACCAAAATCACTTTCCAAAACCATTTTCCTCTTTAAAATCTAATTTATGAAGAAAGGTCTGGCCTTTAATTTCAAATATGACCAGGTAATCTCGTGAACCATTGCACATGTCTTCATCCACTTTTATTCATACGCACCAACACGCACTTTCCACGCATCCTCTCACATGTACAAACATTCATAAGAAGTACCTGAGGTTTCACCCCAAACAATTCTCAACCAATTTCCATGCAAACAACAGTTTTCCAAACCAAAGGCTTTCATTTTTAAAACCCATTTCATAAATTTAATGTCATTTAAAAGAAATCAGTCCCATTTTCAAAAACCCTTTTTTTCATTTCCAAAAACGTACTTACACCAACCTGAATGAAAATGACACTCAACTTGCATCAAACCACCGGAGTGAAGGACAAGAGGTCACACATAACCTGGCGACATGGTAGTGGCCCATGCCCCATGTAAGAGTCAATAATTAGGTGGAATTAAAACCGTGTACCCGGACTCCACATGGGTCAATACTCTATGTGAGATCAAAATGTAACATCGGTTTACCTCTGTTGTCTTCCCTCAATCCAAAACAAACCAGAATGAAAAAAACGACTCAATTCCCGAACTATCCCTGGAAACTCGTGGTGCGGAACGGGAAAGGGTTCATGACGTCCTTCCCGTACCTACCTCTCGAGTCCCGACAATCCAAATCTCCATCTACCAGACACCCAAAATAACAAGGGCCTCCTCTGATACCATTTTTTCATGAACCAACACGGGTCGACCCTGAACCGGTCACCTGAGCCGGCCCGCGACATGGCCCGAAGGGCGTTCCCGATCCCCACGGGCTGGAAACTAGTTCCAGGCATCAAAAGTAAACAGGTGGGAATGATTTGGGCCAAAAGAAAAATAAATTAAGCAGCGGAAATAAATGGAAAAAATGAAAAAAAAGAAAGAGAAACCAACAATGCCACTAACCTGACCACGACTAAAACTCCACGTGACCCCTTAAGCCACCTTCCAATTCCAAAACCAGCGTCGCTCAAGCGAACAATGGAATTTGGAACCTGCAAAAGAACTAAATACAAGAAAAAATTATAGGTGTGAGTATTAAAACTCTGTAGGTAGGCCCGACTAATTCTATTCCCAAAGCACATACCAATAAATAGAGAATTTATCAATTCCAGGTTTGAAATAGATTATATAAAATATGGTTTCCAAACAATTTCATTTCTAAAACAAGTAACATTCCATTTCCCTTTTTAATTTAGAACAAGTTTAATGGTAGCAGAAACAGGTGCATTGCATTTTTAAAACATTTTTTGAACAATTTAGAAATCCAAATATTAGATGTTAGTGAAAAGGAGAATCACACACAACACACACTAAGGGAAATGGTAAAAGTGGCACACATGGGTCAGCAATCGAACTCGACCTCTCAATCGTCTGGAACACACAAATAAACACTAAAAGAAACCTGGGTCGATCCTAGGATATCGTGAACAATCCTGAACAAACTATACATCTGACTCATCCTGAATGCATGCCCTAACTCGAGGACATCATAACGCCCATACTAATACCCGACATAGCCCTGCATGGCCTAACCGAGGGGCCTAATCCCCATAGCAGCAATAACTCAGTATTCCCCTACTATGGGGCCACTAGACAGTGCCTATTCTAAACTAGTGCAACAATTGTTCTCAGAAATTTCACTCAATATACCAGGTTCCCATGTCAACACATACAATAAAAGAGGGGTGAACCAACAATGCCAAACAATCAGTCACGATGCAAAAACATCACATACCGCTCATGCAATCAACACTGACAAAAGATCACCCCTGATTGGGTTTTCCAAAATAATTTATTTTATTAAAGTTCCAAACGGGCATTCATAACTTTTAAAGAAAACCCTCATTTTTTTAGAAATGCCAAAACACTTGTTCAGATGAAATCATTTATCCTTAAAACTAAAAGTATATTTGAAATTACATGAATTATGTTTAGAGGACAAATGGGCATTCTTTCAATATTGGGTGTCTGATCGTCATGAAAATGTTTCAAGTGTTCAGTATAAAATAAATGGCTCTTATCACACCAAATCATCATTTAAAATTTTATTATATTATATAATTTCTAATTCATTATAAATTAATAAAACAACAAGAAATTAATAAATTCTAAATCTAAAGGTAAGTGTAGTGGGTGACCTACCACGGCTCACTGTCCAAACATTATAGCACATCACGCCTCGCGCAGACGCACAAACTAGCCCAAACAGACGACCGAAGTACCACGGGTCTTCCTCGCCGACACGCTGCAACAACCACACAACTAAAACGCAAAAATGAGGACTCAAAACAATTCAAATGAACCAGCACAAAGGAACTGCCTCGACATGTTTCTAAAACACATTGTGCACCATCTGCACTATTTAATAAACCAATTAAATATTTATAACACAATTTCCATAAGGTAACTCATATCTTTACACTCCCAAAAACCCCCTTCCAAACCTCTTTGATGACCAGCCACAGATCCCCAACATAAAAGAACATAAAACACATGACTTAAAAAGTCGAACAAACTAATTACACAATTTCATGAAAATATATTAAATAGAACAAATCTGGTTTCCAAAAAAACACACCTATTTCACACAAAACAAGGCACCAATTATCAAACACAAACTAAAATTTTCACCAAACCAAATAATGACAAAACACGTCAAAACAATTAAATGGATAAAACGATTATCCAAAAAAAGGGAACCCAACAATTTCAGAATTATATAATTAATTTAACAACAAAAATGCATATCTAAAAACCCAAGGGGTGAGAACTTCAAGTAATCAATGTAAACATAATTTAAAGAGGAATAAGAAAAGAGATCCTACCTCAAGAATAATGAAACATCCGGAATTCCGATGTGAAACTACAAACACACAACGCTCAAAGATGTTAAGATCGACCTTAAGAAAAACATAGGAATCGACTATAAAAAAAGAAGCCTTAGAGGTAGAATAAAATCAAATTGAGAAGGAGAAAAAACTACCGAATGGGGATTCGCCGCCAGAAAAGATGGGCACCGGCGAGGAAACGTTCGCTGGAAATGGAGTCGTACCCGCACGGGGGGTTTTGGGTCACACCACAGAGGTCGGCCGAAGAGATTCCGGCAAGGGGGAGGCAGCGCCCACTGCAGGGGGCGGTCGCGGGTGAGGTGAATATGGATAATAGATGGTGCGCGGGAAGGTCGGATAGTTCTGGGTAGGAGGGTGCTGCAAGAGGGGGAGGTCGAGGCGCCGACTGGAGAGGCCAGGGGAGGCGGCGGTGTGTGTTGTGACGGGGTTTTGGCCGAAGAGTGGTGGTGTAGGGAAAGCATGGCAGGGGGCACGGGAAGAGCGGCTGGCAAGACCTGGAGAGCTAGGAGGGCAGGGGTGTGGCTGGGGCAATGGGCCAGCGTGACAGGTTGAGGGCGAGGGACAAAGGCAAACAATAAGCCTGGGTGTCGGGTGCAGCGTGGAGTGAGGCTGGCGGCCGGACGGGGAAGGCGGCGCGGAGGAGCTAGCAGCAAGGGCAGGGAGAGGGTCTGTGGGGAGTTGCGCAGGCAGCATGCGGGACAGGCGAAGGGGGCGAGTGCGGAGTCTGGAAGAGTAGTTGGAGCGCGCTAATGAGGAGGGAGTGGAGTGAGGCCTAAGGGAGGCAGAGGTCGCGTGCAAACCTGAGGGGCAGCGGGGTGACAGAGGGAGTGGACGAGGGCAGGGCGGCAGTTCGCAGCTAAGGGGAAGGGTTCACAGAGTGGGGGTGAGTCGCGGGTAGAGGAATAGGGGAATGTGGGGTGCATATTGGGTAGATCTAGTGTTTCTATTTTCTTTTTTTTCTTTTTTTCCCATTCTAATACAATAACAATAGTTATAATAATAAACCTAATAGTAATAATAATAACAAAAATATAAAGAATAATAATAATCAAAAAATAATAATCATAATTACATAATATTATTATTATTAAAAAACCTTTTTTAAACCATAATCCAATTAATTATCAAATTCTGAAAACCAGGTACCCATGCGCTCATCGCACGACTTAAAAAAAACGTGCACGCAAATTGCGTGCCTCAGCGCAGCCCACTTCGGCAATTGCACAAGCACCTGGGGCGATCGTGCGGCTACCGCCTATCGTGCGGTGACTGCGTACAAGCTCTAAACCTGCTAAAAAATTAAACGAGAAAAATTTTAGTCCAGGATCTTGCTCGGACCTTATAGAGAGAACCCATAGCCAAGGATTAAATAAATAAAAATTAATAAAAAATTCAGGGTGTGACATTGGTTGTAGAAGGTCTCAGTCATAATTTTCTCAGTGTCAGTCAATTGTGTCACTCAGGACATTCTATACGGTTTACCAAGAAGATCTGTACTGTAACGGGAAAATATGGGGCAGTTGTTCTGCAAGGAAAAAGGACAAAGGGAAATATTTACCTTGTAAGTGGAGACGAAGATATATGTCTTTTATCCCGAGATGAAGAAAACCAGTTGTGGCATAAGTGACTTGATCATCTATTCCAACTATCTATGGAAGATCTGGTAATGTGTGATGCTGCTAGAGACCTTCCCAAACTATCATGTGATCATGCTCATACATGTGATTCTTGTCAACAAGGGAAGATCATCAGAAAAACATACAGGCCAAAGGAACAGAAATCATCCAGAGTGCTCGAATTGGTACATACTGATGTATGTGGACCTATTTCACCACAAGCTATAAATGGGAAAAGGTAGTATGTCCTTTTCATTGATGAATTTATCAGAATGTCTTGGGTATTCATCATTACCCATAAGACAGAGGTGTGCAGTTGCATAAAGCAGTATAAGAGGGAATCAGAAAAGATTCTTGGGCAGAAAATTCTGAAGTTTCGTGCTGATAACGGTACGGAATTCACAAACAGTCAAGTTGAAAACTATCTTGAGAAACATGGGATAAGGCATCAAGTTTCATCAGTAAGAACTCCCCAACATAATGGAGTGGTTTAAAGGAGAAATCAGATCATCAACAACATGGCGAGAATGATTCTTATTGATAAAGACCTACCAGTGAAATTTTGGAAGGAAGCAGTATTGACATCGGTCTATGTTTCGAATAGGTCTTTGTTGTGTCTGAATCAAGGGAAGACTCTGTATAAACTGTGGTACGTAAAGAAGAAAACGTTGATATACTTTCGAATCCTTATAAATAATTGTTTCATTCTCAACAATGAAAATCACAGGAAGATTGAGGCACGAGGAGATGAGGGGATATTCCTTGGCTACTTAGGGAAAAGAAAAGCATATAAATTCATCAACAAGAGGATGAGAAAAAATGTTGAGAGAAATGATGTCACTATAGTAAAAAATGAACAGAATACTCAGCGACTTAGTGAACAATTTCTAGATGAAAGTGATGACTAGGTAAGCAACACAGGGGGAGTAGAAGTGGTCGAGGATGACTCAGAAGATGATATTTATGATGAGAAAGAGGAAAAAAGATCGGAATCTGCCATGAAGCCCAAGAGTTGAGCTGAAATTGATAGGCATAATATCATTGGTGGTCAGACAGCTCCAGCTCATACTCGAAGAATTAAGTCATTACAGCAAACATCATTTTTATCTCAGGTGGAGCCGAAATGTTTTTCTGATGCACCTGAAGATGAAAACTGGGTTCAGGCTATTAATGAAGATCTTGATCAGAATGAGAAGAACCAGACATGGGATATTGTTTCGAGGACAGTAGACAAGAATGTCATCGGGACTAAATGGGTCTATCCCAACAAGATGAATGAAGATGGCATAGTGATTTGGAACAAAGCGCGACTAGTGTGCAAGGGATACACCTAGATAGAGGGAATAGATGATGATGAGACATTCTCACTGGTTGCAAGGCTAGAGACAATCAGATTAATTTTTTCCATAGCAGTGCAAAGAAAGTTCAATGTGTTCCAGATGGATCTCAAATCCGCATTCCTGGATGGTGTTCTGGAAGAGGAATTTTATATTGAGTAGCCAGATGGTTTTCTCATTCATGAGGATGATAACAATGTTTGCAGGCTAAAGAAGGCATTGTATGGGCTAAAACAAGCACCAAGGGAATGGTACTCACGACTTGATCGGTACTTGAAAAAGCTTGGTTTCCAGTGTGGAGGAGTTTATTACAATCTCTATTTCAGCAATGACAGTAATCAAAGGATGATAGTGCTGGTGTATGTCGATGACATATTTTTGGTGGATTAGATAAATCTCAATGCAGACAGTTTTCTGAATTCATGAAAAATGAGATTGAAATGTCAATGATTGGAGAGCTAACATTTTTCCTTGGCTTACAGGTGACACAAGGAACTAATGGAGCTTTCATTTCTCAATCCAAATATGCCAAGGAGGTTCTGAGAAGGTTTGGAATGGATAATTCCAAGGATATGAAGACTCAGGTTGATACCCGGATGAAATTATCAAAGGATGAGGATGGGAAGGCAGTTAATATTACCGAATACAGGCAAATTATTGGGAGTTTGCTGTACTTGACCGCAACAAGGCCTGATATTGTTTTTTCCACATGCCAAGCAGTGAGATATCAGAGTGATCCAAAGGAAATTCATATGATTTCAGTGAAATGAATACTTCAGTATATCCAGGGAACAGTGTATTTCGGCTTGAAATATACTGACAAATCTCAGACAGAGTTATTGGGATATACTGATGCAGACTGGGCCGGTTCAGCAGATGATAGAAAATCAACGTTAGGTGGTGCATCATATCTTGGTGGATTTTGTATTTCTTGTCTTAGAAAGAAGCATGATTTCATTTCATTGAGAACCACGGAAGCTGAGTATATTGCAGCCACTCAAGCATGCACACAGTTATTGAGGATGAAGCAGCAACTTGAAGATATGGGAGTTGAAGTGAAGTCTATGATCGGAATCCAGTGTGATAACTCAAGTGCTATAAATCTCAGAAAAAATCCCGTCAATCACTCAAGGACAAAGCACCTTGATATAAAGTATCATATTTTCAAGGAGAAAGTTGAGCAGGGAATCGTGAAGTTGGAGTATGTGCCTACAGAGCTACAGGTTGCAGTCATTCTGACAAAGGCCATACCCAAGGAAGCTTTTGAGAGGCATCGACTGGCTCTGGGAGTTCAGTCGACTCCCCTCACTTAAAAGAGTGTGGATGTGGGACCCCCCCCCCCTCCCCGAGGTATGATGTGTTTTCCCCTAATGTGCTGATATGTGTTATCTACTCTTTTACAGACTACAAAGTAGTGACCTTTGGGTTCATTGACAAAGGGGGAGAAAATTGTGATTGTTCAAGGGATAGAAAGTCTGGCTATTTGACAAAATCATGTTTGATACGGGGATAAGCTGACAGGTGGAGTAGCCAGAAAGGGGGAGTGCAATGAGAAAAGGGGAGTGTATTAAATCTGATGATGATAGAAGTGATCAATCAAAGAATAGATATCACGACAACTGAGGATCGTGATAAAAGCAGAAGAGAAGTGTGGTGTTTGAATGTGGTATGAATATTTCCAAAAATTGGTATCAGTGTATTATCAACAATTGGTATCAATTTGTAAATTGGTATCAGTTTGGTGTCAACTGAGGGTGTGAGAATTGAATTGATTCATTGATGAACCTTTCATTTACTCTTGTTTCTCACGCCGATCATTGCTCATGTGGGCTTAGATTATGTATTGAGTAAATCATTGATTTCTATCATAATCGGAATGAGGCGAATGGTGGATGAAGATTCAGCAATGTATCATTTTATGGAAGAGTTTTCAACAAATCCAAAGGGGGAGATTGTTGGGAAAAATCCCTCAAGGTATCATTGAAGCATTTTTGAGGTGATTGTGTTTGTTGACAAAGTGAACATATGAGTGGTGATTGTTGAAAAAGAAAAACAATGACATACGAATTTTTTGAAAAATAGGATTTCATGATGGAATGTTGAGTTCAAGAGTTGAGGTCAACGATCCATGTTTGACTCAAGAATGTTGACAAAAGGAATGGAGGATCTGGAGGCGGTACAAAAGAACAGATACAAGGTGGCGCCGTTTTTCGGTGTTTGAAAAAAAATTTGGGCCCGAAAATTGGAAAATGGAGAGATATGTTTCTGGAAAAGGGTGTGGCATGGAAAAGGAAACAGGTGCGTGGAAAAATTAAGTGGAGCGCACAAAATCTGATTGGTGTGCGAAATATTAATGCGGCGTGCGAAAAACAGTGGGATGCGCGGAAAAACGTCAGGTTGCGCGAAATAGTGGGATGAAGTATTTCGCGCAAGAGGTTTTTCATGGTCTGAAGATAGAAAATTGTCAAAGGCATGAGGTGCACGAAATCTTGGAGTAGTGCGCGCAAAATTGTGTTGCACGGAAGATTTGTTTTTCGCTCTCAAAGTGGATTATGCTCTCAAGGAGGGTTTTTTGCACGGGTCGATTTTTCCTATAAATATGAAGTGACCCCCTGTATTCAGAAGAGTTCAAGACATAGAGAACACCCAATCTCTCATGTGCGAAATTGGAGTCTGCAAGGGATTTGCGCGTAAAAATGAATTTTGCGCGTAAAGTATGGTGTTGCACGCAAAGGTAAGGTTGCGCGTAAAATTGGTGTAGGCGCGGAAAAGTGGCATTGCATGAAACGTGGATTTCACGCAAAGGAATAAAATTGCATGCAAGATAGTGTAGAGGTGTGCGCGTAAAAGGGGGTGTTGCGCAAAAAGTATATTTCATGAAAAACAAAGGAATTGCGTTCAAGGCACCGTAAGCGATGCACGTAAAAATTGGGGTTTCCCAGTACACTCGGTGCAAAGTGAGATTCATCTGTGGGTGAAAGTTGGACGTCAATAGAGAATCTATCAACAGTTAAGGATACTGATTTCATTAGTGATAATGAAGAGACCTACAGGTCGATAAACTGTGAGTGGATCCTTTCCAGAGCAGTGAGTGAAGAAAGAGGAAGAAGGTGATCCTCTCCCCCGGCAGTGAGCCAGAGAGAGAGAAGCAGGGAGTGACCCTTGGAAAAGCAGTGAGATGACCCTAAACCTTGTAATGGCAGTGACCCTGGGATAGAGTGACTATGCCTGAACCTTGTAATCCACATCTAGTGAAAAATAGTGGATTTTGGTACGACCGACAACTTGTCGGCGTATGCTCCTTGGACGTAGCCCTTAGTGATGAACCAAGTAAAAATAGTTGTTTCCTTTTCATGCTTTACCTTCTGTTTATATTTTGCAACAGGAAAGTGAGAGATGAGTGTTTTTCTTAACAGTGAAACAAGATCAGAACGGGATTTATTTTTGAATTAGTCATACCCTGATTCACCCCCCTCTTAGGGTACTCATCCTAGTAGACCTAACTGGTACAATTGTTCAATAAAATTTATTGGTAATGCCAAATAACATGTACATCCCAACATATAATGGTCTGAATTTCTTGGTTAATATATCATGGGAACATATATATATATAATATTAAATAACTATTCTGTGAAAATATCTTGAATGTGGTCTTTGAAGCTATATAACACTATTTTAATAGAGGCAACCTTCCTAGAGTCACCAATTCCATGGTTTATGTTCATATACCCAACGTTAGAAAGCTCATTGGTTTTGGTAAATATAGTCATATAATTATGTGAAAATGTTTCATACAATGTACTTGCAACTATTTTAAATAATGAACATGGAAAACATTTGTCCTTTTAAATGTCATATGAACAACATGGCTTTCTTAATGAATGGTTTATACAAAGTGAATATTGATTGGAAAGGGAAATGGTCATTTACTATGACCAAAATTTTATACAATCTAATATAATAGTGAAAATTGATATATGGAAGTAATATATAAACTTAATTGGGTATTTATCCTCATGGTTTTAATAAGATGTTATTTCTTCTAACAGGCCATTGATATACTCTATTATTGATTCCCGTCACACTATTTTACCTTTCCACACCTCCGTAAATTATTTCTTTCATTATATTAGTTATAGGACATCACCAGGGGGATCCTCATTCTTTGAGTTTACTCCTTATTTCTCAAGCTTCATGGTTTAATAATCTAAGAAAACCATCACTAATGGCAGTATCCACTCCATAAGGGGGATGTCTTGTTTTTGGTGAATTTAACATTTTTTATATAAGTAAATGATCTTTCTCACTAATGGTTTTAGTGATGCAATCTACTATTTCATGATTATAATGATATATTATAGTAATATAGGTTTCCAATGAATCAAATTTAATAATAGTATCATTTACCTATATAAAATTTCATTGATTGACATGCTAGTAGAAATGAAAATAATATTATCATTTATATGAGTGAATTTCCAATAGACTACATGGGGACTCACAATCAAATTGAAGTTTTCATATTCGTCACTATTATTTTATATTCAACAAAATAATTGTACGAATTTTATGTTAAAAGTATTGTATTACTTCATTTGGAGGTAGGATCACTCTCATTATTAAATTTATCAAAACAATTCCAATTCATTTATTATCAGTGAGTTGGTATCCCATGATAGTTTTTATGGTCATGGAACATCATCATAATAATTCTGTGTGGTACTCCTGTCATAAGGGTAGGAATCATAATACCAGTTGGTCAAGATAATAATTACTCTTTGGGAAAGGGGGACTTGGTATAAGGGTATATTTAGTACATTCTGTTTCACATGTTGTCCAAACATATTGGGAAGGACTTGATGGGACACTCCCATTGGACCAGCATCATAAAATACAAATATTGGTTTCCACTATCTAGATATTAATGATATTATTCATATTTATCAGGATATTTTTGGGAACACATTGTGTATAAGGTTATATTTGTTGTCAATAGTTGTCAATGAAGATCCAGATGAAGGAGATCAAGAAGTACTGCAATGAAAAGGAATGTTGGAATGGAAATTCAGATGATTGTTGTACTGATCATATATTCAAGGAACATGTGTCAAAGGTGACACATTTTTTACAACAGTGAACAATGGAGAGATATAATCCATCTAAAGATAATTAAAGAAGAATGGGTATTTGATTAAGACCATGTAATTCTTGATGATTGAACGAGAACCATGCAAGATACTTCTTGATGAATAAAATCGTATGATTTGCATGAAGTAGAGAATGACGGTTGAAGAAGAAGACAAAGTGAAATGGATAGGAAATTTGAGATGGCCTCACACTTCACGTTGTATCAAAATATCATGATGCTAAATCTGATCTATCAAAGGATATATATCACGATAGTGGAGTTTGTGATGAAAGAGGAAGAGTTTTTGAGGATGGAAAATCACAGAAAAGAAGTTTTTTTGAGGTGATTGTGCTTGTTGTCAAAGCAAATAATGACACACAAATTTGTTGAAAAAGGGGATTTCATGGTGGAATGTTGAGTTCAAGGTCTATGGTTAACAATCCATGTTTGATTCAAGAACATTGACAAAGGAATGGATGTTCAGGAAGCACAACACAAAAAATAGATACAATGTGGCGTCGTTTTCCACTGTTTTCCATATTTTTGGGCCTAAAAATCGACAAATGAAGAAAAGTGGTTTTTGGAAAAGGGACTAGTGCGTCGTGTACTTGAAGGCTTGGAAACATGCACTCCATATGTTTTTCAATATAAGAACATTAAAATATGGAAAAGGGATAAGGGTCGCGCAGGTTTTGGGTTAGGTCGTGCAAGTGACTCGCGCGGAAAAAGGGACTTGTGTGCCATTGACTTGAAGGAGAGGAAACTTGAACGCATGTTTTTCAAGATCAGAACTTCAAAATATGGAAAAGAAAAGAGGGTTGTGAAATTATTGGTTTGGTCGCGTAAGTCAGTAGCGTGACAGAGGCTAGGGCGGTTAATGTTGTGCGCCAAAACTTGCGTGCCGAGGGGAGACTTGGGCGCCGTCGCGTAGGGTGTCCAAATGTCTATAAATAAAGCTTGACCCCTACCCAATTGAGATGAGCTCAACAGTTAGAGAAAATCAAATCTCCCATCGCGCAGGTGTGCTGGTCACAAGTTGCGTGACAGTTTTTTGTTGCACATCCAAGGTATTTTGGGCGAGAAAGGGATTGGGTCATGAAAGTTGGAAGTTGAAGGAGTGAGTGTCGTGTAAGTGGTTGAGGTGAACTTGGGCGCAGGTTTGGACCTGCGCGCCGAGACTTGTGCGCCGTCAAGAGACTTGCACGCCAGGCATGGGGAAGCACGCCAGGTATTGCTGAAGCCCACCGGTATTTTTGGATCTGCACAAAAGCCAAAAGATTGTCTGATACCTTCGGTGCAAAGTGAGATTAATGAAGAAATCTAAATGATACATGCATTATCTCATGCATACATGGAGAACTGATTCTAAAAATTCCAGGTACGCTGAGATCCATTTATTGGGCAATCACATAAGTGGTTGTGATTCATGAAAACAAAGACAAGAGGATATAGTGCATTCACTCATTTCACTAAAGAAGAAGGATTGAAATGAAAAGAACATCAACTCTGAACCCTGATGCAGGAAAAGTATCGTGCTGAACAGGAGACAAATAACTTCATGTCTATCTATTGAAGAGACCTTCATGTCTATAAACTGAGTGGGACTTCACCAAAGGCAGTGAGCCCGGGGGAGTCAACGAGAGTGACCCGAAGGACGCAGTGAGCTGTCCCTGAACTTTTGTAAAGGCAGTGAGCCTGGGACAGAGTGACTGTACTGAAACCTTTTTAATCCACAACTAGTGAAGAATAGTGGAATTTGGTATGACCAGAAACTTGTCGGCGTATTCTCCTTGAACATAGGCCTTTGCAGTGAACCAAGTAAAAATTGTTGTGACATATCTTTGCGTGTGAATGTTTCATTGCTGATTATATCCATCATACAGGTTTAACTATTTCCTACAAACGTGGGAACAAGATCCTTGTATTTAAAAGAAAAAGATGACACCCTGATTCACCCCTCCCCTCTCAGGGTGTCCCAGGGTCCTACAGATCTCATTTAAGGAGAATCCTCCAACATGAAGTGTGATCAATTCATATAAAATCTAATTGGTTCATTAGTTGGGGTTGCATTGTATTTTGGATGGATAACATAGATGGAAGTCTTATATTTTGTTTAGGTTTTTATAAAACATATATATGTTTTCTATATATTAGTGGAAATATTTAATTGATGTATTTGTTGTAGAATAATAAACATAAATCATTGTATCATATTGTTAAATGTGTGGAGCTTTTAAACATTGTGTTTTCACTCAATATCTAATGGGATCCATCATGTGTGTGGCTTTTAAAAAAATAATTAAGTCAAATTTTGAGATATATTAATGGGGATAAAATCTATTTTCTAAATATCATCCTTATAAATTAAATATCAGTATCTATTGTATTTATAATTTATTCATCACTAATGATATTCACATCTAGAAGATAGTCATTAATGAGGCCCCCCGATGTGGGTTTTGTTCCTGCCATAGTATTGAATCAGCATAGTATATATTTCTTAGTAGAAACTTGTATCATTTAAAATAGGATATAAGTTTTGGTCTTTAATTTACTGAGGATATTTTCCTATCTCTATATTTTATTTTAAGAATTCATTGTTTCAACACCATTGTTGGGCTTCAATGAAATAGGGATGTGCATCTTTCTTCCTGAATGTTTCCGGATTATTTGGGATATCTATAATGTAGTACGACCACATGATCTCAAATGAAATAGTTCCTTTTTGTATTATATGGTAATATATCAATTTCAGGAATGTAACCACTATTAATGGAGGAAATTATATAATTTTTACAAAAATATGCATGATGCACCTTCTATGGCCAGAAGTGTTGGTAGGGTAACTTTGTATTCTACTAGGAAATGGGTATGGGGATTAATAAAAATATATATGTTTCATATAATAGTGGATCATTAATGATTTTAATTTTTTCTAGGACTACTAATGATTAGGAATCTTTAAATTTTTAGGGATCTACAATGTTGGTAGTTCCATTCAATTTGAAGAAATTTATTTGGACCCCTTGATTACTCACATATCCACTTACTAAATTGTTCCCTATATTGTTGAATATTACACATATTTTTTGGTTGATAATTTTTAAGCAAAATACTGATGCCAATATAAGATTTCTATATTATCATAGTATAAAGTTTTATCCATAATCAAAAGATGGGGATCACTCAAAAAAGATGGGATGTAACAAGTTTTTGAAACCGTGTACTCTATGGGAGACCAAACACTGATTCTTTTCTCACTTTATCTGGTTCACTACATTTAGATTGTAATTTTATTATTATAGGGTAACCACTATATTTATATCAAATTCATCCTCCACGACTTCTTATTTTGTGCTATTCAGTTAATAAAATTTCCAAATTCATAGTCATATGAGAATAATAGTTTTATCATCTAAATATTATAGGGAATATGTCTTTTCCGAAATAAAGTAGGTTGTCTCTCATATTCCTTAACCATTTGTCCGGATCGATTATATAAATTCAATTAATATCCTATATAATAAATTATATTTAATAAATACATGATTGAGAATTTTACTCTATTTTATTTGAATTAATATCATATATTAATGTTATTTTTTCTTCTTTTTATTGATTTGTAAAACATCTATTTCAATTATCCCAATATTTTATGTTTCACGATTCGAACGATGGATTTATTTTATTGATAATTATTTAGGTTCTCATGAAATAAGAGTATAACTAAATAAGTGAATGGAAGGATATTAATATCTTTACAGAAATTTCAGGGGTCTGTAATATTCATTTATGATCCATCATAAGCAATATTAATTTAGTATTAATATAATCATTATATGATTAGTTCATTTAGGAATTTTTAGTTTCCATAATTAACTAGAATAATTTTATTTAATTAGATAATTATAAATATGTAACAATATATGAAATATGTTAGTATATACTTATTATCACCATATTTAACTGTTATATTATTTTTATAACTATTATCAATGGTTGGGGGGAAATAAATGTATTTCTTATAGTGGTGTTTAACCTACAATATAGTGAACTGTGATTTAATTTTATAATGAAATGAGAAGAGGTTTGATGATATATATTTCATTGGAAGAATAAAATTCCATTAATTGTATGATTTTGAATTCAATATATCATGTTTGATAGTAATTTTTTAAAGGATCGTGAGGATGAAAATGTCAAAATCTCAGTTGGGGGGAATTACCTTATCCATTAGATATATCATCAAAGGTCACCCCTTAAGGCTCAATGGAATGCTATTTTCGTATGATAAAAACTATAAGGGAATATATATGAGGTATCAGATTATAAATAAAATGAGTATTGGAAATCTCAAATTCTAATAGTGTGTGAGGATAAGGGATGTTCGTGGACGGTATTTATAATGGGAGGAGACATAATATTTTTAATAAAATATTGAATCATTTTTATTTTGGTTCAAAACTATAAATAGTAATTTATATTGTGAATACATATAGTAATTAGTGAATCTATGATTGAACTAGTGGATTCTTACATCATCAATGACTGATTAATTTATAAATTTAGCCTATAAATTTAAATACCTTATTTTACTATATTTCACAATTCATAAAAAAATTAAAATATTATTGAAAATATTAATAATTAACTCTCACCATTCTATGACAGGAATATTCCCAATATTTTCTCCATCTTGATGAATTTTTTTTACATAGTATAAATTTAATATTTAAATTATATATTTATTTATTGGAAAATTACAAATAATATTATAATTTTCTTTTCACTGACCCATTGAAAATTTAAAAATGGCCCCGTAAAATGATATTAACATTTTAATAGAAAAATTAGTATTTTATAAAACCATTTTCTTAAAATAAATTTTCAGTCAAATGAATATATTTATTATAAATATTCAAATAAAATGAATAGGTTTTTTAAATAATATGGAGTCATATTTATAATAATTATCTCATTTGTCTACATATATACTGGTATAAATATGTCATATTTTCATTTTATAAGATAGATAAATGTCATATTACATTTTCATAGGTGAGAAAACTATACTAATGGTTATGTTACAGTTCCTAAAGGTTGTATTACTATTCAAACAGTTATATTTCAAGTCAACATATGGGGTCACTACTTTTAATAAATTCATTTTTTTCATTTATTCATCATTAACATATATTTTAAATAAATTATATATAAATATATATTCATTTTTAGAATTACAATTTCATTACTAATATATTTTTTCATTTAAATGATGCTACATGAGACTGTGAATATTTTAGGGGTTAAAACATAACCAAATTTTCATATTATAGTAATCAGATTTTCATTTTTTGTTCAATTAAAACAGAATAAAACAATATGGATGTATTAATTATATAAATTTATTTTTGAAAATAATATAATTACAGGTTATTTTAGTTAAATAATATGTTTTATGTTCTTTAAATAATAATAAATTGGTAAATATCTCCAAATTAAAAAATTAGAAGGAAAAAATTCAATAATTAAATTCATTATCCTTAAATTTATTATAATGAGTGTTACCTTATTTGATTCCATTTATTCTTGATTAAAAACACATTAAAATGATAATTAATGCCATTGAATTTGTCATGTAGGGTTCATTTGGCCTCATGTAACTACACCATGTATTTAATACATGGGTGGAACATGATCACTGGGGTTGGAAAAAATTTCTATAAGATTCAGATCATGAAATGACACGTAATGCAGTGATCATGTGGTTGATGTAAGATATGTACCAAGATTTATAAATTATTTAAATATATTTACATATTTTTTTTATTGTAACATAATGGCCCATACCATTGGCCTGAGAGGGTTGAAGAATACTACATGGGCTTAAGCGACGTTCCTTGGGAACCAAAGGCTGGAAATAAATGCCATGGGCTTAAAGATTAATTGTGGAAAGACTTTCCCTTAAGATTGAATCAACCAACCTAGTATTCCATTACCAAAAAAGCTACATGATATATGTCAAAAAAATAAATTCAACCAATACATTACCACAAGACAGACAAACTAAACCATAACAATGCCATCATGCCAATGTGACAAAAATGAAAATCAAAGTACCAAGAAGAAGACTACACTGCAAGACCCAAAAGATCAAGGACCCCATCCATAACTCCACATCAAGCTCCCTACTCCATGCACCAAAACATCACCAAAGCATCATGTCGAACTGCTAAAAAATTAAATGCTTTACCCTTACCTTATTCATAGAATACAACATATGAAAAAGCACCCAAGTTCCAAAGCAACGGAGACTAAAAATACTTACTAGTATTTCTCCAAATGACTTCCCTAAACATTCTACAAGGATAATACCATTAGAACTTTTATATAGAACAATTTATATAAAATAGTAAATAGATCTGAAATTACAAAGAAGACAAACACACCATTACCAAGCCACCTTAACCAAACCATTCCACATTTTCACAAAAAAATTCACCTTGCAAATAAACACAAAACAAGGCAACAAACATGGTTGAAATTCCCATCCAAACCTGTTTACTAGGACCCAAATCAAGTGGTACTACCTTCCCACCTATCATTGATGGTGTCCCTTCCATCCACTCTCCATCCTATTTTAATAGCGGTACTCCCCGCCCACTTCTCATCATTCCAACCACAAACCTAACATGCACAATCCAAAAACAATACCATAACACACCAAGGCCACAACAACAAGCCCATAACCATGCATATAACACACCAAGGCCACAAGAACATGACAATAACCATTTCATAATAAAAAAATCTATTTGAACATAATCCATGTCATGTCACATTTTATTAAAGCATCTACCATTTTATTGAAAATAAATTCCTCAACCCATTTTCATAAAACAACCCAATTCACTGATTTTAAAATCAACATTTTAAAAACCAACCACATGAAAGTTTCACTATGAACCTCTTTTTTGCCAAAATAGATAAAACATTAGAAAAGGGATTTCTAAACAATTTATCACATCAAAATAAAAAATAATAATTCATGAAAAAAATTAATTGGAACATTCCATCTAGTTCTAACTAAGTGAGGTTGAGAGAGGGGCCACCTTGCATTAGGGTTCCAGAGAAATCGACCCACAAACAACCACACCACAAATCCACAAGAAAATATCCACCAAAACCCTTCTGGATCTCCCTACATAACACCACCAAACCCTAAAATCAACACATTCGTAAACTAAAACCCTAGATCTATATGAAACTGGTGTAAATCTAGAAAAAAAAGATAAGGAAGGGTAGATCAAGAGAAAACCACAAAATAATTAACAAAGATGACTTACATGAGATGAACCACCTTCAAACCACCTTGAATCCCATTCAAGTCCTTTCCAAAATGAGGGGGAGGTCCCTCCTAGACTTTGAGAAGATGAAATCTCACATAGGGTTCGTATGGGATAAGAAATGGGTGAGTAAGGGTATATCTTGACTAACCTCATTTCAAAAAAATCTTCTTAAATCAATCACATTGTTAGATCACACAGTTAAACAAAGCATGTGGTAACTGTCTGGATTCTACAACCTCAAAGGAATCTCACACGACCTACCCAATTGTTTAGAAAACCATACGCAAACTATGCATGACCCCACTACCTCGTGGTTCATGGTTTTCCAGGGATTCTCGTATGGTTTTCACTAGCCGTACACAAACCTTGTGCCCATATAATGGCCTCCAATCTTTCCAAAACCATTACACACTCCCCTAAACTCATCCAAACTCATCCCTAGAACTTTAAAAACATAAAAAGCATAATAAAAAGATACATACCTCAAACCAGGGGTACTACATTTTCCCCACCAATGGAGTTTCCATCTTTGGAAAGTCGAGAACCATCCCCTTTCTGAAAGAGCTTGGGAAAATGCTCAACCATCTCTTTCTTGAACTCCCAAGTCTCCACCTAAATATGATCATGCTTCCAAAAATCCCAAAATAATCCAATGATCTTACCATGAAAAACATTATCTTTTATATCCACAATTTTCATTATCACGTGCACTAAACAAGAAACTGGTTCTAGCTCCACATGATCCCCATGATCACATGGTCATGATCCGGCTAATACTTTTTCAACAGTGACACATGAAAAACATTGTGCACCACACTAAACTGTGCTGGAAATACCATCTGATAAGCCACCTCTCCAATCGTCTCAAGTATCTCAAAAGGGTTAATATACATTAGAGATAATATACCCTACTTTCAAAACTGATGATGTCCCAACCAAGGGGAGATCTTCAAAAACACATGGTCACCCATATCGAATGACAATTTTCGTCAACGATGGTATGAAAACAATTTTGAAAATATTGAGTCTTCTCCATCCTATTTTAGATCAACTTGATCTTCTCCTTAGTCTCTTAGACAAGGATTAGTCTAATCATCAAAATATTTCCTGTTTCCACCCAAAATAGTGGATAACGACACAGACGCCCATAAAATGTCTCAAACAGAACCTTCCATATTTATGCCTAATAATAGTTATTATAGGAGAACTCCACCGATGGGATGTTCTCATCCCACAACACACCAAAATCCATCCTTTAATCCCTTAGCATATCTTCCAATGTTTTTATTGTCCTCTAAGATTGGCCATCTTTCTGAGGATGATACACCATACACATCATCAACTATGTACTAGGGCTTGCTGTAAGGATTTAAAAAAACAAGATGTGAACCTCTAATCACTATCTAATACAATAAAAACTGGAACACCATTCCCTTTTTCCACATTGTATATATAGATTAGGGATATATATTCCACTGTATGAGATTCATAAATCAGGATGGAATGGTCTTACTTTGTGAGCCGATCCACAATCACCCATATGGCATCTCACTTCCTAAACGTTCAAAAGAGATTCATCACAAAATCCCTTGATATTTTCCCTCATTTCAACATTGGGATAGGTAATGACTAAAACATGCCTTCTGGACATTGATGCTCCCCCTTGACTTTCTGACAAGTCATGAATCTCTAGACAAACTCAGCCACATCCCTTTTCAAACCCTCCCACAAAAACAATTCTTTGAAGGCCTTACAAAACATCTGAATTCTAACATGAACATCCCACCTGAACTAATGATATTACATGTGATATTCCTCATGACAAGCCACTGGTACCACCATTTGATTCAAAAAACACATGATGTAATTCCCATTAAGTTCCCAACACTCAATTATCTCCCAACCATTGAGTTTCAACCTCATATCCATACATTTGGAATTAGATTCATGTACCTCTTTTACCAAACCATCTATGTTTGAAATCCAAAAAACCAGATAAAAAGACCTCTCTTCTATCCTAGTCCCCACTTTCAAACTGAATGTCATCTATGAAAAACACCAACTGCCACTGATATGATGCATGTTTCACCACCTGAGCATATGAATTTATACTTAATGCATCTTCCACCAAATTTCCCTAAAACGGTGTGTACATCAAGTCAAAATCAAACATCTGGAGGTATTACATCAATCTCCATTACCTCATGATCAAATATCTGATTGATAAAATTTTCTTTAGGATCTTGTGATTGGTAATCATGGTAAATTTACTACCAAAGAGATAATAGAGGCACATCATTAAAGAATGAACCACTACCGCCAAATCCAAATCATGTGTTGGGTAGTTCTTCTCATGAAACCTCAACATCTATGATCTATATGAAACAACATGATCCCTTTGTATGAGAACACACCCCAACCCTTATCCAGATGATTCACATTACACCACATACCCTTTCCCAATTTTAGTTAAAACCAAGATTGGTGTTGATTTAAGGTGACCATTTAGCTCTTCAAATAATTTTTTACACTTATCATCCCATAGAAAGGGGATGTTCATTCTTTTAAAAGTAGTGATTGGAGAATAAAATTATGAGAAATCCCAAACAAGTCCTCGGTAATAGCTAGCTAGACCAAGGAACCTCAGTATCTCGAAAACATTATTTGGTGGTTTCAATGAGATAACTACCTGTATCTTTTCCGGATCAACTGAAACACCTATCTCTGAATTTAAATGCCATGGGAAACAAAAATCCTCTATCCAAAAGTCACACATTGAAAATTTGGCATACAACTGATGATTCCTCAAGATCCCCAACACTATCTCTAAGTGTTGCTCATGCTCTGCCCTTGTCTTCAAATACACTTGTATATCATAAAAAATTACAACCATAAAGGAAAATAGATATCTTTAAAATATCTGATTCATTTATTCCATGAACATCATAGGTGTATTTTTTAGAATAAAGGGCATAACCACATAGTCCTAATAGCCATATCAACATTTAAATGTTATTTTGGGAATATCATCTTTCCTCTCCCTCAATTGATAAAATCTTGACCTCAATTCAATCTTGGAGAACCACTGGGCTCCCCTCAACTGTTCAAAAAAATCATCAATGTGTGGAAGTGGATATTATTTTTTTATCGTTACATAATTAAGACTATGATAATGCACACATAGTTACAAAGTTCTATCCGCCTTTTTATGAAAAAAACATGCACTCCACATAAAGATGTGCTAGGCTAGATGAACCATTTGTTCTCTAAAACCTCCTTATACACCTTTAATTCCCATAATTCTTTAAGTTCCATATGGTAAGATAGAAGTGATATTGGACTGGTCTCTGGAAGGGAATCAATTGTAAACTCCCCTTCTCTCATGGGATATATCCCTAAGAAATATTTTGGAAAGTCATCCATAAACTGATCTACAACTGCCAGAAGAATACAATCCTCAATGCATTACACTAAATAAAATGAAAACTATGATAACTAATTCAATATCATTACAATAGCTAGTTCCAAAAAATCTGTGACACCCAGTTTTCCATTCTTCTCTTCTCTAAAGAGATTTTCAATGCCATCATCCATCATAAAACTAAATGTTCGTGCATAGAAATCAATGTGGTACATAAGAATTTCTCACCAATCCATCCCAAATATTATACCATAAGAATCTATCTCAAGCACTGAGAAATCCCACATCAATTCATTGTGACACACTATTTGACCCAGAAGAGTTTAATTTTTCAAAACAGAAGGTACTATTTCCACATGTATACCCAACTAATAAAAAATGTTAGAAGTAATAAAAGAATGTGATGTACCTATATCAAATAATGCTTTCATCAACATGGAATTTAAAACAAGGGTACCTTGCACTTTGGATGGTCCGAACTGATCATCGACCACAACATGTTTAGCTCTGAACAACTACTTTCTTTCCACTCTCTTATCATTATTAATTTTCTGAGGCATCATTTTATTCAAATAATCACCATGAATCACTTTTCCCTAATAAAATTGTGTATGTTGTTGCCCCATCCTCTCGAGGCATAAGTCCCCTATGACCCCTGAGGAGTGTCCCGATCACCCGACCTTGGAGAATTACGGAAATACCACTAATGATTCCCCATACTCTTATAGTTATGACCTTCTCAAGGTTGTGTCATATAATCTCGCTTAATGTGCCCCGTATATCCACACTTAAAACATCATTGATTGCTTTGAGGCATCATAGGTAGATTCACTGATCTCTTTATCAGATTCTAAGTCAAACTACCTCCCAATTAAAATTTTTTCCTATATCGCTTGAACCCATTATTTGAGTTCCCACTATTATCCATCGGTACCAAAAAAACTTCTCCCACCTGTATCCCCCAAAATATCTTTTTCCTTCCCCATATTTCGATTCACCACATTCATGTAATAATTTGTACGTAGCACTACTATATTGGAATTAATTTCATGGTTCAGCCAAGCTACAAAAAATCATTCCTTCAATGATGTAGTACCCATAACCTCAGGTGAAAAATGCACTATATTCTTAAACGTAGCTGCATAATCTATTACCTCCATGTTCCCTTTCTTCAAGATGATGAAATCAATTGTAGGCTAAATTCTAAAAGTATGCGGGTATAATTTACTATTAAAAACACTTCAAAACCCTCCCATGACACACTTTGGTCCATCCCTACTTGGACTTCCATATCCCACCTCTAAAGGGAATGATCTTCCAACATGTACATGACTTAATTAACATTCAGCACTTCTAGTGTTCCCAAAAAGTCAAATATCCTATTCATTCTATTTATCCATGCTTCATCCCTTTCTGGCTCCAAATCTCCTCTAAACATGGGTGGTTTTTGTGATTGAAATTGATCCACATGATCCACATGCTTTGGTTCATACACATTATTCACACATTCCATAGCTTGGAAAGTTTCCACTAGCTGCTTTTTTACCTGGGGATCAGGTAAACCACAATTTCAGCAGCTTCATCGGGTTGGCCTCTATGATGCCTACCTGATTCCATTTCTATCTAGCCAAAAACAGCCATAAGTCCCACTCCCTTAACAAAAAATGGTATAAAATATTCAAATTCAGAACATTGAATCTATCACAAACCATGAATTCCACAAGTTCACATTTCCCATGTTTCACTATTTTGGAATATCCACCTTGTTTTGATAATCAACCCATTTTTAAAACCCCACAAGTTTCCATGTTTCAAATCCTTCCATTTTGAAACCCAATTCATATTTTTCCAAATCCACAAAATCATATTGCACCATAAAACATTATACCCCAATGAAATATTCATCCTAAAGAGAATTCATTACTATAATGCATGCCATTATCACC
The DNA here is from genome assembly GCA_963277665.1 of Viscum album. Taxonomy (NCBI): domain Eukaryota; kingdom Viridiplantae; phylum Streptophyta; class Magnoliopsida; order Santalales; family Viscaceae; genus Viscum; species Viscum album. Next base: position 260,933,957 of record OY728122.1, on the reverse strand, counting down.
TCATTGGCTACACCCATGATAATGACATTTCCATTTCCTATAAATGTCTCCAAAAAAATCTTTACCCAAATCCCTAGTAACATGGTGTTCAGAATAAGAGGGTTAGCTATATCATTTTATGATATTAATTTCATGTTCCGACAATCCTACATATTGCTACCATTCTGAGGTAAATAATAGGCCAAGAATGAATATAAACATCAAGAACATCATTCAATTCCAAAGGACCGAACAACTACTCTCGGTTGAAATTGAAGGACCAAACAAACCGGTACCACTTGAAACGTTTCATGCCATCCCATTGTCTTGAGAGGGCAGTGGAATAATATTTTTCCATAAGAGACGATCCTAGGGTGATAAAGGATAGAAAAAAAATGCCAAGGGCTTCATTAATCTTTGGGGAAATTTTTTCCATGAAGCTAAAACCAACCAACTAAATATTCCATTACCAACAAATCTATATGATGCATGTCAATAAAACAGTCCAACCCATACAATACCAAAATAAATCCAAACTAAACCATAATAATTCCAACATGCCAACACAAAAAAACCAAAATCAGAGTACTAAGTTGTAGACAACACCAAAATACCCCAATAAACTAGGACACCATTTGTAGCTTTACACTGATCTTTGTGCTCCAATCACCGCAACATCACCAAAGCATCATTTCAAATTACTAGAAAAAATGAGATTTTTTCCCTTTCTTGTGTCCCAAAATAAAACATCTAAAAAATCACCCATGTTCCAAATAAGGTGAGTGTAATAATACTTACTATGATTTCCCCAAATGACTTCCCTATAGACACAACTCAGATAAAATCATTATCTCATTTGTATAAAATAGTTAATAGTTCAACAATTAATAATAATAAAAACACTCCATTACCAATAAAACTTCCCCAAACCATTTCACATTTTCACAAAATATTACATCCTGAAAAGAAACACACAATAATTCAACAAACACGGTCGAAATTTGTATCTTAAACCATTTACTACTTCCCAAATCAAGTGGTACTCCCCTCATCCTTGATGGTGGGCATTCAATCCACTCTCCAACCACATTTTATAGTGGTACTCCCACCCACTTCACATCATTACAAACAAAAAATAACATGAACAAGATAGTTACTAAGCACAAAACTCACCAAGGCCACAATAACATTCCCATAACCAAGCATATAACACACCTAGGCCACAACAACAAGACCATAACAATTTCATAATCAAAAAATCCATTTAAAGCATCATCAATGTCATGTACAATTTTAATAAAGTAATCCCATTTCATTGAAAATCATTCCCTTATCCCATTTTCATAAAACAACCAAAGTCCCCAATTTTAAACAAATCATATTAAAATCCAAAAACATGAATATTTCACCTCAAACCGCCTTTCCCCAAAAATCCATAAAACATTATCAAAGGTATTTCTAACCATTTTTGAACATAAAATTCACTAATTAACTCAATAAAACCCAATTAATTTGAAAAATCAATCTAGTTCTAACAAAGTGTAGTCAATATAGAAGCCACCTACCTATAGTGTTCTGGTGAAATTGACCCACAAACAAACGCACCACAAATTTGTACAAATAATCCACCAAAACCACTCTAAATCTTCTTCCCTAACCCCATAAATCCCCAAAATAAGAACATTAGGAAACGACAACCAAGATCTATATGAAACTTATGTAGATATAGATAACCAAAATAGTGGGAAGGGTATATCTAAATAAAACCAGAAAAACCAAGAGATAAGACATGCCTGAGATGAACCACTTTAAAACCACCTTGAAACCCCTTCAAATACCTTTAAAAATGAGTGGGAGAGAACCCCTAGTGCTTGAAAATGGTAAATAATATATAAGATTTTTATGAAAGAATAAATGGGTGAGTAATGGAAAATCCTAACAATCATAATTTTAAAAAAACATCTTAAATTTGTTGCATAGTTACCTCACATGGATTAAGAAACCATATACTAATTGTGAAGATGCTACTGTCTCAATGAAATCTCGCAAGACACACCTGCGTGGTAAGAAAAATTGTGTGAAAACAATGTGGGGCCCCACTCCCTCAAGTTACACAGTTTTATTGGGATTCTCTCATGGTTTTCCCTAACCGTGCACAAACTGTGCTCCCTTAGAAAGAACACAAAACTTTTTCAAAACCCTTATAAACTCTCCCAAACACACCCAAACTCATCCCAATCACATTAAAAACATAAAAATTCATAATAAAAGGCCACATACCTCAAACTAGGGGTGGTACATTTATAGACTACCCATTGGGAAACGTTGTCCATCAGTTTTTACCGATATTATAGCTAGTGGATATAAATATAATAACCAAGATTATAATCGGTATTACATAACGTTTTCATATTTTTTTATTAATTTGGTATGTATATAATTTTAATTATTTCATGAAATCCAATCCACATGATGTGTAGACTATGTACATGCAGTAAGACGTGATTTTAAAGGACATACAATTTTTATTTAACATTAAATTATATTTTCTAACGATAGACCATGATATTGGTGTAAATAATATATACGTTACAATGGAATGTAATGTTTTGTAAAATAAATTTATTGATGTGTTCTATTTGTAAATACATGCTGAGAAAGCAACATGGCTTGACACTTGGAACTATCTGATGGGATTCAAAGGGATAGATCGTGTATATTATGTGTTTTTTAATAAATAATATATTGAATGTTCTATTTAATATAATCTATAGTTCGGGAATTTAAATGGTTTATAGCCTCTTGTACACACCATAAAAATGATAAATTAAAATAAAAAATAATAATTATATTATAATTTAATTAACAGTGGATGTGAATCACATTTAATTCTAAGAAAACATTTGTTAATTATTATGGTAAATAACTAATCAATTAATTAGTAAATTACTTATTAATTAAAGATACATTTTATTAATTAATAGATCAATTTAATATGACTGAATGAATTTATGAATGTGATGTTGTTATAATACATTCATTATCCATGGTCCTCATATAAAATGTATGTGTTGGATTTTTATTTAATTAAATATTTTCTCATGGGTTTTATAGGTGAGGCATTTACATTATACTATATTTTATTCTCTGTGAATAATTCCATCAACCAGTATTGTGTATGACCTATGTGTCTAGGGACTATATTTTACATCTGGTAACTTTAATTCCCCATATCATTATGTGAGTAAGATCGTGTAAATGTTGGAGATCCTAGAAAATGATTTTTTTTAATTGTAACATCCTAGAACCCGCATTCCCAGGTATGGTGATAAATACATAAACATTATATTTATGGAATTAATATTGATAATCGTGTCCCAATTTCAAATATGAATAATTTATGACATCAATTTAAATATTGGATGACACTAATATTGGAATACCTCTTTGGTTTATTTTTTTATATAATTATAAAAACTCTTAAATTTCATCACAAAACAAACAAATAGCATACAAAATCTATATAATCTTAAAAAATTTCTTAACACCTAGCACCATTTATACACAATTTTTAAAAACCATTCCTCATAATTCAGGGAAAGGAAAAATAAGAAAGGCTTATCATAGATTCTCAGTAACGGTAAAAAAAATATAGAAAATATATAATCACATAAGAATAACATAAGCATAATTGTGTGAGAACATGAACACCACATTTAAAATATACACCTTTTATATCATAGGTCATAATAGCATGTCATTACATATATAATTTTAATTTATAATACATAAATTATAAAAAAACATATAACATAATCTATGAGAGCATAACATTAACACAATACATGCAATTTGGATGTATGCATGAGAATATAAAATTATTTCCATTATATTAAGTGATTTATTCATGGACTTTCATAGTGGAATTGGTTCACTCCTCAAACCATCTTATTGGTAAAGGTTCAATCTTAGGGATATCATGGTGGAAAAGGTCCTTACTGAACTATGTTTACTCCCAATTACTGTAATTTTTTTCTCATTAAACGTCATTATTTAATATTTTTATTGAATTGATATATTAGTTCATCCCTAAAATAATGAAAACCAAATATATTTGTTCCACAGGAACCTAAATAAAATGATAACCTAGGAAAATAAATGCATTCAACATATATTTTATGATTTCATAACACATTGAAATGTAACAGGTTTCATAAACATCAAGACATCATAAATATAAACCATATAGTGAAATAATGACGATGGTATCCTTGGACCATATCCATACTAAAAAATAAGTAACTACAAAAAAAAATTCTTACATGGAAAATGATTTTGTAATATCACTTAAAATACTCTTGAGGATAATATCCCTTCCGTTTTGAAATAATTCTTCTTAAAATTCAATAAATTATAAATGAACCTATTTTAAATGAAAAGAAAATTGGAAAACTTTAAAGTAAAAATTAAATTATATTGGCATATTGGACGAGGTAAAATCCTTCATTTCCATTTATATTAAAAAATTCTTCTTTATTTATGTTATAAAAGTGACACATAATATCATTTTGAAAACAAGTAAAATATTCCTTTATAACCATATTGTAAAAAGTAAAACATGGGTAAAAAATATTTTAACAAATTTTAGGAGAATATTAAATAATTTTTTGGAAATATTTTTAGAATACATGGACGTGGAAGATACATATTACTTTTTAGAGACATAACATTAACAATCCTGAATAATGATGATATTTCAAAATAACCCCTTATCATTCTATTAAATTTTGAATAATATGCCTCATGAAATAAAAAATATATATTTATATATAAATAATGATAAAAGATATAAATAATTGTAACAAAATTCTTGGGCATAAAATATTCCATATAAAATAAAAAAATAGTGAATGTGGCATGTGTCCTACAGTAATAAATGTGAGATGAAAATTTCATACATCAAGTCTCACCATTACTCATTAATTTTGAAACCTATTTCATCATTAATATGTATTTATTATGAATTTCTTACATAACCATATATCTTTCATAGCATTTTTTATTTATTTTTATCATATTTTCATGCATTTATTAATAATTTGTTATTACAATCACTGTTCTAGGTTATAACTGCTTCGTTATCCAAGCATGCAGCTGGTATTTTTTCTCAGTACATATTATTTTATCATAGTCACATCGATTATATAATACTAATCATGCAATAAATATCATATATATTTATTAAATGAAAATTTATAATCATTCATAAAATGTAGAGATCGAAAAATGAATAACATTGTTCATAGATATGGTAGGTCATACGTACTCCTAAACATTGATTCCATTTTTTGAAAAATAGAGCCAATGAAAGGTAAATAATAATTCACCATTAAAATGTTATTATTTCATGATATTTATCATTTATATTCATAAAATTCAAACTCATTTACATCAATTTGAAATATAAATGAAAATTTAATCAAATCACATCAGGGAGATGGTAGTCCATATGCAAACATTAGTGATGTTAACATTTACCGATGTATTTAATGATATAAAGGTAGAAATTATATTATCAATAAATAAGTATAATTATGTCATAAATATTATATATAAATATTTATCCCATCATAAACCCCATTCATAAATGTTTGTTGTGAAAAATAAATTACTTCTCTATCTCGATATGGTATGTCATATATACGCATGAGGGATATTATACATCATATTTGATGGGAAATAGAGTCTATAATTGTGTTTTAGTAGTCATAATAAAATTAAATAATATTAAATTTATATAAATTACTATTTTATGATTAATATCATTTATTTAGAGGAGGTGAAGAAGAGTATAAAAAGAAAGTTATCATTTAGAACAATTACCTCTTCTTCGAAATGACCCCTTTAGATATCCACTGATGTACTCTGAGATTGTTATTTTAGGAAGAACTAAACCTCAAGATGTTGATAGGGAGATTTTTAGCATTATTTAGATTCATATGTTATATATATAATGCTCAATGTGGTGTAATGAGTTAGGTAGTAGGGGCCTTACTGTAATTGAGGTGAGGGGAACTTTTGAAATTTCACAAAATATTAATATATAATAAGACTATTCTAGAGGAAAATGATTCAAAATTTACAATAAATGCTCCTGGTATGACATTTTAGACCATTTATTTTCTCCACTCTTCTTATTTATAATTTTTATGGTTTTTAACTAATTTAATAATATACTAATCTCCAAAAAATTATTATTTTCAATTTTGATATTACTCATTATATTGAATTTAAAAACAACATGAATACAATAAAACATTGAAAAAATATTTTATTATATCCAATAAATATCAATAACTTATATATATATATATATATTTCATGGGGGTCCTTAAATATCTAAAATTATATTTCTTGTGAAATTTTTATTATCCTTTATTTGATTATTCCATTAATGAAATCATTACTGCATCAATGATCTGTAAAAATTTAAGCAATATATTTATTAAATAAAAAATGAAAATAAATTATCATAGTTAAGATATTTTATTACATACAATTATTTATAGTTGAACATAACCCCTAGATAAATCCATATAGAAAAATATTACACTTATTAAAAATAAGACTGTGATAAGATTGACATTTCATTAAATAGAATACTCTAAATTTCATAGTATTATCTAAGCTACACACAAAGTTCATTAATTAGTCCTTTTATTATTATGGATGAGATATAAACATTCAATAATTTGTATTGTATTATGATAGTAATTTTATAGTCATTATCATTTAGTTTCTAACCATGAAATATCGGTTTCACACTTTACTATGTTAAAAAAATTATTATGTTTGTTATAAATGTTTTCCTAATAAGAATTTGAATATTTAATTAATTTATACCACATAATTAAAAATATGGAATCTAGTTTTTAAAATATTAGTGGTTAATTTTTAAAATTTATTTTAAAATTAAACTGGATAAAAAATGAAAAATATTTTTTTTTGAAAAATGATGTTTTAAAATATATAGTGTTTTTATAATAAATTAAAGAATAAAATATTATTAAAAAATACCATTAATTGATTATTTCCAAAAAAATTATATAATAAATTTTTTATACTAACATCAATAATATTTTATTATGAAAATAAATTAAAACAAATAAAAAAATTCAACAAATATCATGATTTTTAATTATTCAATGAAAAAACTATATTTTTTAAAAAATATTCAACATTTATTAATATAATATTTTAATTAAGAATTATTAAATAAAATTAATTATTTCAAAAAAATTCTAAAAACATCATAATTTAATCATAATTTTTACTCAATTTGTTTTTGAGAACTCGTATATGTGAATAATAAAATGAATTTACTAAAAATTGAAATATTTTGTTCTATGATTTTATCAATATATTTATATTTACTATAACATTTATATAATGTTACTATATTATTTAATGATATTCGTACACACGATATGAATTACTATGTTAAAACTATTACACTAAATTATAATATTTATATAGTGTATCACAGTTTGATTAAACTCGGTGTTGCATGTAATGTAAGACATCGAAGAAATAAAATTAATTTAGGGTAAAATTTTTCTAATATATTGTTCTATTACATTCCCCTCATATTAGAAAATGTTGTGATATTGATTTCAACTTGTTCTCTTAAATAAATGGTTTTTCATTTGAAGAAACATTTTTAGAAACCCACATCACAAAATGGGTAAATAACACTTTCTCTTTGAAATAGATAAAGGTATGTACAACAGTAATATGGGATTTTGGATATGGGGTTTTAAAATAAGAAACAAATGTTAAGTGAATGTAATTAAATGTAAGGAATTTAATTTCCAGATATCATTGATCATAATAAAGTGAATGATCTTCATAAATTTAACAATAACAGAACCATAAGACACGAATGTGGAAAGACCAATCAATTAATCTGATTTGATTCTTATTGGAAAACATTTTTTTCATTAGATCATGTTTTTATTTCGATCATTACTTTTCCATATAGAATAGTAAAATTTTTAAATATACTTACTTGATTTGTATAATTTATTCGTTTTATAAATTTCCACCACAATATCATCTTTTTCATCTAAATATTTGTATTTATTTTATATTTTTCTTTGCTAATGAACTAAAATATACATCTAATGTATATCTAATGTACATTAAAATAAAAATATATTCCCCCATAAATTATTCATTAAAATAAAAAATGGAATTAACATGATATGATATTTCCCAATAATTATAACCCTCAATATAAGGGAAAATACCTTAATCTCAAAAATTAAACAGTAATAAAAAAAAGTTCAACTTATATCATTCAATAAATAACTATCCTTAAAACTTGTCAATATAATTTTAACAATGATTGAAACCCAAAAATCATTAAGATTTGCTAAAATAATCTTCTAAGAAAAATTTATTATTTATGTCTTTAAATGAACATGCCTTAGTTATATAAAATCTAGCCAATTAAAATGATTTCAAAAAATAATACAAACCACAATTATAACATAACAAAATCATATACATCCAAAACAAAAATCAACCATTATATATAAAATAAAATTTCATAATATTATATTTACCATAATAATTTAAGTTTAACAAAATACTAAATGTTATATGACATAACATTAATCAAATAACACCAAATAAATTTCTAATCTCATGGGTTTCATTATGATAAAAAAATAATCCGAAAAAAATTAAATTTTATATGTTAATACGATAAAAATGAAAAATAATATCATGGTGAATGGGGCATCACACAGGCTAGATGTAGGAGTTACACCCATGTCTCCCTTCAACTGTGGGATTGATCCATTCGGTGTTTCATGATGTAATGGGTCGTCACCCATCTAGTAGGATATCTGTTAGGTAAAACTATATAAATATACTCCTTATAAATTAACAAATGTGAGAAAGATTCTGAATAATTTAATAACTTATAATTGCCCCCAAATAATAGATCTTATAAATCATAAAGGATACTAATTCTTATATTCAAACCACTTCAAAAATTAAAGGAATTATTCCTCAAATAATACATCATGTTAAATATATGGTTTACATATACATATCAAAAATATCATTATAATACTTAAAATTACATCACTACCTAAAAAATTGTTATCTATGTCTCTAAACATATGTTAATCTATAAATTTATAATACCATATTGGTTTCCATAACTCATATTATAAATTATCCTGAAAACATCGTAATCTAAAAAAATTTCCAAATCAACATATGATACCAACTATAATATCCAAGAACCAGCCCTCCCAGATCAGGGGATAAAAAGAAGTATTTTAAATTTCTAGGATTAATATTGGTAAAAGTGACCTAATTTCAAATATCCAAAATTCAGGAAATTAAAGGATATATTGGATCACACTAATAAAAATTTAAATTTTCAATTTATTATTTTTGATACATATAAAAAACTCTTACATATCCCGGAAAAAATAAATAATAGATCATAAACACATATTCCATCCCCGCAAATTTTTTCACATCAAGCACCCTTCTAAAATCATTTCTAAAAACAATTCTTCATAAACTGGGGAAATAAAACATAATAAAGGTTTAACTAAGATACCTAGTTAGTGTAATAAAGAGTGATATCTATAATAACAAAATAAAAACCTAAGCATTTGGGTTTTACAACATGAAAATAACATTTGAAATTTATACTCTGCATATGATAAGTCCTAATTATGAGTCATGACATGTAGATTATGTGTTCATAATACATGAGTTATAATAGAATCAAATAACATGAGCCATGAGGGAATATAATTGACATAATACATGAAATAATGACATAAAAATTATAATAGAAAAGTAATTTATTTATTCTCCATTGTATTCTTCTTAGACTATAATATTGGAATGGTATCACTCCCTAAATAATCGTAGTAGTCAAGGTCCACTCCCAAGACTATCATGGTGGATAAGGTCCTTAAAAACATGGTTCACCCCCATTAAAGTCCTATTTATCTCACTAGATAACATTATTTAACAAATTAATTGAAGGTATATATAGGTCCGACCCATCACTAATGAATACAATAAATATTTTTTCCATAATAACATTAATCATATCATAACAAATTAATATAAATGGTTTTAATTATAATTTTCTCATAGCTTAACCAGTGGAATAAAAAAATGTCTCAGTAACATCAGGCCTTGACAATCATAAACAATCCAGAGAGATGATAATGATTGTTTCCTTGCATCAAATCCCCAAATTATATTTAACATAAAATAATATTTTCATAGATGGAAATAGATTTTGAAATATCACATGGAATAATTATTCAGAAAAATATCCTTTCCATTTGAATTTTTTTTTAAATCCTTGAATTTATAAAGGAAAAAATTTTCATTGATAAAAACTATTTAATAATGTAATGGAATCATCCAATCACTAATAAGTCATAAAAGAGGGAAACTAACCTCATTATTTATATATAAAAAATCATTCATTCTGTATTTTTTTGGAAAAGTCACAATGATCCTCATTTTCAAAATGAAATAAAGTTTCCATTCAATCCATGGTTAAATAATAAAAACTTGGGAAAAATTATATAAAAATATTTTTGGATAATAGTAAAAAGAAATTTTGAATATATATTTAGATCAAATGGATAAATAATAGTAATATTTATCAGTGTATAGTTAAACATAATCAATCGAAAATAATAACGAGATTATAAAATAAACCCTAACCATTTTAGTAAATTTTGAATAATAAACCACATGAAAGATAAAACCATAGATTGATATGATAATTCCACATAAAATTAATAATATTAGTCATAAAATATAATTTTGGGTAATTAGATACCGCACAAGAATATAAAATTAGTTAATTTGGAATGTCTTCTATGATAATAAAACTGAATCAAAAATCCCATACACCAGGTCTCACATTTCCTCTTTCATGTTCAAAATCCCTATATAAAAAATTTAATTATTATACATTTATTCCAAAACCATATATATATATATATATCATACTATATATAATTTATTTATAACCACTTATTACCTTCTTATTAATAATTTCTTATTAAATTTGTGTTTTGGGGGATAACTGCATCGTTTTCCAAACATGTTACATTTCAGTAGTATAGATCCTTATACCAGTATCAGGGTCACATAAATATGATAATTTTAATCATTATTTAATAATAATTAATATTAATTAAAAACATATTTATAATCCTTTTTAAAATTTAAATATATAAATGTGAGCTTCTCCATTCATGGAGACTGCAGGTCGTATCTATGGATAAACATTTTTTCAATTTTTTACTTCTAGAGCGAAAGAATAGTAAATAATAATTAAACTTTAAAAAATGTTAATATATCATTTATAATATTTATATTCTTAAAATTAATAATTATTACTATCCAATTGAAATTTAAATGAAAAACAATTCCCATCACATCGTGGGGATTCTAGTCTATATGTACACACAAGTGATGTTATCCTTTCCAAATGTATTGGATAATGAAATTGAAGATATCGTATTATTTATCAAGATTTTTAATACTTATTTAAAATAAAATATAAATATTTAACCCCTCATAATTCCCATTCATAATCTATTATTATTAAAAATTATTTGTATCACTACATGGATAGTGTATGTTATACGTACGCATGAGCGAAACATTTACTTCTTATTTGATAGGAAGTATTGTTTAAGGTGGTGTCTTCATAATCATAATAACATTTCACAATATTTATTATACATAATTTTTTATTTTCATGTTAAATGTCATATATTTTGAGTACATAAAGAGTAGTAGAAAAATAATGTTATTGGGTAGAGCGATTAGCTCTTTTTGGAAAAATAAATCCTTAAATGTCCTCTAAAGGGATCTATGGTTGGACATTCTGGAACACGAACACCAATATAATATTTATCGGTAATTTTAGAAGATATGTTTACATGGAATGGTAGATAAGGGATACTCAAATTGGTATAAATAAGTGATAAAATGTACAAACATTATAATTATGGTGATGGGGGCATTTGGAATTTCTCAAAATATTTAAATATAAAAAACAATTCTAGATCCAAATGCTTCAAAATGATCTATAAATTCATACAGGATGATATTTTCAATAATATCATATGCAATTTTCGTTTATTGATGATTTTTACCTTTTTTAAACAATTTAATAAAATATTATTCCCATAAAATATCATTATTGTGAATTTTGCTAATATTCATTATATAAACATTAAAAACATCAAGAAAAAAATTAAATGTTAAATTAACTATGTTATTAAATCCTACAAATGTAATTATCATAACTATAATACTTGTATAACCTTAAATATATTAAATTATGTTACATTTAATATTTTTTAAATAATTTATTTTATTATTGCATTAATGAAAAAAATACAGCATTAATAATGATTGTGTGTTTTACAAATATATTTCATCAATAAAAAAATTACCCTGATGAATAAAAATCATTTCTCTTTCAATGGAGTATTTATAATCAATAATATACACAATATTTCAATATTAAATGTATTTCCCTTTTTAAAAACAATTTTTTGGTTTGTTTTAGATTTCATTAAATAAAATACTATTAAGGTCGTAATCTTTTCAAAGTTGCACCAAAAGAACATAAATTATACCTTTTTATTATTATTAACTATATATAATCATACAATAATAATTTATAAGTGTTATGATAATTTTATTATCATTATCATTTAAATTTTATCTTTTAATTACCTCTTTTACGCATTACTGTGGTAACAAAATTACAACGATTTCTTTTCATGTTAGCAAAAAATTATTAGAACCTCTTTAATAAATTGAGACCCCATGATTCTAAAATAGAATAAATTTCTCAAAATATAAATCCCAAAATTTCTATAATTTAATTTAAAATTAAATCATTAAAACAAAATTAAAAAATTGTTTTTCAGAAAAAATCCCTTATGTATATTTAAAATTATTATACAGTAAATTCAGGTATAAAATCCATTTCTATGAAACCATATTTGAATTATTTAAAATCCAAAGGAACAAAGTAAATTTTAATAATAACAAAAATATAATTGTGTAGTTTAAATACATTAAAAGAAAAAATAAACATTTCCATAAAAACATCATTTTTTACTCTTTTTTAAATAATCAATATTTTTAGGAAACAATTAAAAATTAATCTTCATTAATTTTTATCGGAGGAATTAAAAATTGATACTTATTTTGTAATATACAATTTCATAATCTTTTAGAAATTAATTATTATTTCTACTCAAAATAAAAACCTTTTTTATGAATAGTTATATGTGATGAATTTAATCGTATTCAACCCAACAAAATTAATGTTAGTGTAATTAAATTCGCCCTAAATGATTTTATTTTAATAGTTTATCACAGTTTTTAATACTCAATGTTTTATGTAATAAAATCCCTTGAATAAATTAAATTATTTAAAGAGAAATAGTTTTTAAAATCTTAAGGTGTTGCATTAAAGGTGAAATCATTCAATAAAATACAATAGTCTATGGTGTAATAATGTAACTCATACCATGACTAACCCGTGGAGTTGTCCCCTAGGGAATATGGATGATTTATCATCCACTTCATAATTCATCAATTTAAATTAAAATGTTCATGTCATTTTAATTATTAAATTTTTTATATAAATGATTATTTTTTGGTTTTTTTGGATTCAGGTTTATAAGATGATAAAATTATAATGAATTAATTAAATCTGGCCATAAAACATGAAATAAAAATGAATGTAAAATAATTGTGCATAATTATTTTTCCAAATACAATGATAATTCATTATAGTAATTAAAATATTTAATTATATTTCAATTAAATTAATTATAAATATATATATACAATTAAATCCATTAGGGAAATGTTATTTTAAATATAGATACATTATATAATTAAGTATGGAACAATAGAGATATTGTTTGTTTTGTAACTCATATCAATACATAATTTTTATCATAAAGATATTATTAATATTTTGGATTTACTTGACCAAGTATACATGTTGGGAATCATCCCCTATAATACATTACATTACGTGGAGGAATTTTTTATGAAAATATGAATATTTATTTTAGGATGGTAATGCCTAGTCATTAGATTATGTAATAATGATATATTAGTTTACATGACCTCCTACAAAAAATACCATCATGTAAATAAACAATCTATCTTCTTCATTATTAGAATGTAAATAGTGATCCATACAACAATAATTTTGTCCCAATATGTTATTATGATTCTAGTGGTTAGGAATATTGGAATTTGATAAAATAGTAGGAGGATAATAATGTTATCAATTTTTTTATGTCCCATATATTTTGAATAAAAAATTATTCAATTCATAAAATTTTTATTAATAATATTTTATTTCTTCAACTTCTATAGACAAGTGATCTATTCTATAGATTTATTACCTCTAAACTAAAAGAAGCATTTCTATGATGTATATGAGACTTCTTATATTTAAATTAATAGAAAATAAGATTTAAATTTTAGATTTTATAGTACCAAATTCAAATTCTAAATAGGATAGTGATAAAGATACTCCAATATACATAAAATGGATTATGAGATAGATTACTAGTTTTCCATGTGAACCTCCATATCAAATAAACTCCATAAATCTCATGATAAAATTGAAACATTTAATGGTATAAAATCTATATGATATTTTTCTTAAGAGTGCTAGAAAAGAGTGGTCTATGATATCAAATTCAGATTATATGTGAAAACATATTCCTGTTTCACATATAGAAATCATTTTATTAAATTATTGAATAAAATGACAATTTAGACATGATATTGATTAAGAAAAATGATGAATTGTCCATCAATCACACACAAATCATACTCCAAAAATATTCTGTTGTATTATTTTTTATTAAAATATGATCAATAGTTTTAATTATCTCATAGATACCATTACATTTTATTTTATAAATAAATGGACAAAAATCATAATAATCAATTTATAAATATAGTGAATAAGTCAAATCGCAGTGTAGGGATCTCTAAGACTGACTCATACTCTAATTTGTTTTTACTCTATCATTTATTGTAAATGCTGATGAAGGGTGAATTAAGGTGTTAGTATGGTGTATTTTATTATTATTTTCAAAATAGAGACTATAAGAGTAACTCTACCTTACAAATGAATCAATTGGTAGGTTTTGGTTTAGTCTTTATCTTCTGTAATAATTTTTCTATTAAAATAGTTATTTGCTATATATTTTGTGTCAACATTATTACAAAATTATAGGATACAAGTAGTTTTATAATATTTATATGAGTTGATGTGGATATACATTCTAGTTACATATTTATCCATGATATAGTGCATATTGAATTGGAAAACCACACATTTCCCACATAATTAATCATGATTTTAATTAACGTTTATTAAGATCCGTGATTTTAAATTTAAATTATTCTAATAAAAATTATAGATATTGTTATTTTTCATATCAAATGTTACTATAAATGTGGATATTTTTATGATGATAAAATTTTCTATGGTATGAGACAAGTTAATAATGGTATTTTTGTGTATTAAAATGGAACCCATATTTTAGTAAATGATAATGGATCATGTTCACATGAACTATCTCATACCCAACTATATAATCACCGACTCTATCATTTATGTTAAAGGAACTTGAAAAAAATATTAAAATATATTTATTAGATCCATTTAAACTAAATAAAAAAGGGGTTTTTACATAATTTTTATAAGTCAACCTATCTAAATCCCTATTTGGTGGATAATTTAAAAACTCATTGTACATTTAGAATGGGTTCTTGTAGATATGTGTGTACTATATACTTTAGAATAATTGGGTAAATATGTATAAAAAGAAAATATTACTGATCACATGAATAAATATCTGTATATCTACATAATTTGGTAGATGCCTAATCCATTTGAGAAATTTCTGGAATAAACTAATTCCAATAATCCACATGGAAAGTTGATAAAGACACACTACTCATGTCCTTATAGATAATATAATATCTTGGATTTAATTTATAATCTATGGATTATGGGTATATTTTATAAAATACCCCCTCATTATAAACCATAATTTGTTTGATTATGTGAAATAAGGTACAAATTCATTTTGGACATGGAGTGATCAATAATGATTCACTATTGACTTCTGTTATCATTTAACAAATTTATACTCTATATATGTATATGCACACTAATCTGAGTGTAATATAATGTTATGAAAAAATATTCCCTACAAAATTGGTGTGTTGGGATATCTGTGTATGAAAATATATGTTTCCATAGATGTTATGAAAATTTTACGGGCTCTTATGTAATAAAAAATTAAAACTAAAGAAACAAAGTGTGTTTTATAAGAAATTTTATGAATACGTGGGGATATTACTAGTAAAATATCTCAAATAATAAGGTTATCATGAACCAACCGGGTGAACCATTGACCTATAAATTGTACTATAGTAGGTATTGTTTAGTACTATAGTAGATAGAAATATTCATACTATTTGGCCTTTGGGAAATCGGTTAGGAGATTGAGTCCTTCAAGCCCTCTAGATCACCCAGGTCATTGGGTTAGTAGGGCTATCAGGACACCTCAGGAACTTTAGGCCACCTCAATAATTTTTTTCACCTTATGGTCTTCAAGCCACATGATGTGCAGATGAAACTAGAACATGCTTTATAGGTGACAAGCTCTATATGAGGATTCATAGTAGGCCCTTTCACCAGAGTAGAGATAAATAGGTTTGGAAGGATGGTAGAGTATGGAATTTTCCATTCGTATCAGAATTATACTTCTCTATGTGAAGAAACTAGATGAATAGTCATGAGAATGTATAGAACTGACAACGTTATGTTAAAGACAGTGAGGGGCAGTATTTAGGTAGTCCTTGTCTGGGATGAACTTCTATAAGGTATTCAGGTCATATAATGTCATTAAGATTATTGGCCATGTAAGGGTTCCCCTTCAACCCTTATTAGAGGTATTATAAAAAAATTAATAAAAAATATGCCTTCATGCAATTCATGATAGCAATAATTATGAAAAAAATCAAACAAAGAGAAAGATATAGATATATTAGTCTTCAAAACCCATATTATTCTACTGCAATAAAAAATGAAAATGAGAAAAAAAAAATGTCAACCCATCACCTAATGTGATAAGGGATTACAACCAATTACGTCTCCTCTCTCACCCAACCTAAATTCCACCAGTGGTAATACACTCCACTACTATGACATACCTTGCTCTGAAAAATTTTACAAAAATAAATCATTTCAACATATTCCCATTTCATGTATGTTTAAGGTTACATCACATTCACTATATAATCCCACCATGTTTTCATCTTTAGATAGTCTGATGCAAATATGAAATGCTATTTTAAAAAACTTGTTGATTTTATAAAATATTTTTTAATTTAATGAAAATTAATGAAATTAATTAAATCTTATAAAAAAATAGATTAGATAATCATAGGAACCATGGGTAGCAAAAGAGATCTATGTTAGGGTCTTAGGATACTTTCACATTCATTGATAAATCCACCTATATATTTTTACCATTCAACAGACATTGGAGATGATGAAATCTATGTCCATATGGAATAAAAACATAGGACATAACAATTATGTTTATTTGGAGTTGTAGTGTGTGTCACTGTCTTGATATGGTAGGAAAGTGCCCAAAATTATTGTCTTACTCTACTTGCCAATATACCTGGGGATCCCAAGTTCTTTTTTCAATTAATGATTATGATACAAAATCTATTCCAAAACTATTCACCTGAAACCTTTCAAAAAAATTAATTACATATTTTCCAAAAGAGGAAATAAAATAAACACTATTACACACAATAATATTAATAGAAAATATCTCTGAACATTAAAAAAATAATATAATAAATTATTGATAAATAGAAGAAAAAACATTAATCACGTTATTTATTGGTACAATACGAAATCACAATCCTTTACCCTTGACATAACCCATAACCAGTTCTCTATCGAATGCCAGGAGGAGAGGGGATCTTATATTAGAATGAAGAAACTATAACTATCAACACATCCCCATTATAGTTCATATTAGATTGAATCATTTTTATCACATCAATCATGTGGGAGGATAAATATGAATGATATGGGTATAATATAATTAAAATATATAGGATTCAATTAATCATGGGATTATATAAGAATAATATTTAAACCCACTGACACCAATAAAAAATTTTGGACAAGTGGGAATAGGAGAAGAATAATGGAACTACACATGATTGGGGAATTTTTAATGGGGTAAAATAATGAATAAATACTATTAATAATTAGAGGAAGAGTATGAAATTTCAAAACATTTCAAGAAGGGGAACACCATCTATTTTGGATACATGGTTTTCCAAACCATGTGAAATGTTTTTGGGTCCTCATCCATGACACCAATTTTCTACTAGAGTTTCGACATTGATTTCAAAACCATACCAAAATCTAGAAAAACTAAATTCCAAGGATCAAAATTATTAATATGGTTTCCTAATGGAATGGTGTAACCATACATAGAAAATTCACAATTCACTCCTCTCCAAAAAATAATCAAATTTAATATAAAATTACAAAAATGTCTATATATATGAAATGAAACATAAATAAACAATAAAGACCTAAAAATATAAAAATAGAAGGAATATTCTCCCAATCATGCCACTTTCCATCCCTAGAATATAAACACATAGTTTGATTATAAAACAATTGAGGAAATTATTATTGTACCCAAGAACGTGATTCAAATTTATCATTCAAATAATTATAAATATTCTATAGAATAAAGAATAAAAAATATATAAACTATCCAACACCTTAAAAAGGGAATCTATGATCTGAATAAGTTTTTATGTCACTAAAATATAAGCTTCTAGCTCAATATCTTCCAAATTCAAAAAATTGGAGTGGTATAGATAAAACATAACCAATATAGAGACATGGGAAATTTCATTATTCAATTAAAATTTAGAGGTAAACACAATAACTATGAAAAAAGCATGGTATTCAACATAATTCTAGAAGGTATGACTTACATTGGAGAAGGATTACCTTTTCTTATGAAATTAATAGAAATAATAAGGCATCACATTTAGAATAAACTATTAAAACAGTAAGAATTCAAAGGGTCGGGTTGGAAGATAAACATTTTGTAAAGTAATGGATCTCATATATCATCAAATGTTGTTTAATTATTGATGTCATTCTAGTAGTCTCTTTTATGATTCTTATCTACACTAAATATGTATCTCCAATCTCAATCCAATATTAAGGCGAAAAATGTATGGACATATAAGTCTTTTAAGGGAGCTATTTCGATCGTGGATATGTAACATTTATTGTAATAAAACTATATCAATCCCATAGGGTTTCCCAAGAACCTCTAATTTTGAAAAATAGGCTTAGAGAATATATTTTTATATTCATTTTGTACTCTATTTCATCAATGTTTAGTGATGTTATGTCATTATATTCTTCAACTACAACATAATTAATGTTTAATTGATATGAAAAAAATGTGAGGTTAAGAGGAAACCTATATCATAAATGATACCTAATGAATCATTATGTAGTAACATTATCCCTAGAATATATATAGTCTACTGAGATCCTCTACATTGGTGGTTTCCACAATTTCGATAAAGTTAGTCATTTTTTTAAATTCAATTTCCTTGAAAATAGCCTACATTTTCTAGGGAGTATGGGGCATCCTAATGATAATGTTTCTAGATTCATTGTCCCATTTGTAGGTATGAATATAATGATACTAGAATAAATATGAGTATCTCTAATCATTATATCTGATATACTGATTTGTATAACATTAAAAATCATTGTTAAAAAATTATCATCTCATTCTTGTAAACCACAAAATGTGTTTCATGTCATAGAACATCAGGTCCGAACTAGGATGGACAACCCAATGTGATTGGTGAAAATATTACATCACTACTATCCACATAGATTATATAAAAACAAAATATCCTATAAAAAAATTATTCCCTCAAGTGAAATATAATTTTCACGAGAAAACTCCCAAATATTTTTGATCCAACATGATCATTATCATAAATTTTCTACCAGCTTCACATCTTGAATATCCTCCATATGAAAATGTATCAACTATAGGTTTTCGAATAACATCACTTAAATATAATCATAGGCTTCATGAAACATCTTTGAAACCATTCCAATAATATTCCACACAAATATAGATTATTTTAGATTTTGGGATTACAATATCCTGAAAAAGTAATTACTTATAATATTCCCAATACATGGAAAATATACTATGTAAAAATCAAAGCACTGTATCTTCCTCAAATTTAGGAAATTTAGAAAAATATATAGAATAATATTATAGGATCATAATAGAAAAAAAACTATTATATAAAAATGTGATGGTTCCATCACATGAGTTTGTGAACAAAAACTAGGAATTTGGGGTCATGAGATGGTAATTATTATCATGTGGGTGGTGATGTAAAGAGAGAATTTACACCACATGGTAACCATGAATAAGAAAAAATTAAAGAACTGATCTAGGTACAACACAGAATACCATATAAACCATAATTAATTAAACTT
Organism: Viscum album; assembly: GCA_963277665.1. NCBI lineage: Eukaryota > Viridiplantae > Streptophyta > Magnoliopsida > Santalales > Viscaceae > Viscum > Viscum album. Next base: position 260,913,247 of record OY728122.1, on the reverse strand, counting down.
AATCCAATACATGGTTCGATGAAAACCACTTCTTGATATCATTAAATGATGTATAAAGTTTCATACTAAAAGATAATTCCAACCATTTTTTTAGATGTTCGATCAGATATGTTTGGATTCTAAGGGATGATTTGGGGGTCCAAAAGTGGTATCATGATTGTCCTTTGAAAATATTAATATCAAAAAAATCATTGGGTCATCCCAAGATATCGATAATATTAAATTCTTTAGATACTATATTTTTCACTCTCAAATATCACAAGCCACATAAACCTAACATCTCAAATCCAAAAAGCTCAAATCAAAAATTTGACATCAAAATAGTGACCCTCCAACATCCCCATAAGAATCTATAGATAGTCCCTTTCTTTTCATATAATTTTTATTAAAGCATTATTCAATCTAAAATTTACCCAGATAATTAGTTGAGATATATATATATATAACCAAATCAATATATTCCAGGAAAACCATGGGAGTTCTTATCTATCCCGAAGGAACCCATATATATTTGTAGCGATCATACAATCATAGAAAAGTATTCATAAAGAGTTCATCCTACTTCACCATAACATAGTGACACCATAATTGAAGATTGATCATTGAAGAACATATGTTCCATTTAATAAGTAAAAAGATATTTCTAATGTAAAAAATTGGTATTTACTCTTTAAAGTAAAATAATTTAAATTTTTGTAGTCAAGTCATTAGCAAAGAGATCAGTTAGCCTTCATGGAAATTATTTTTGATGTATTCCATAGGGATACACCATGTTAATTGAATCATATGGAATAAAAATAACCAAGATGAATTTTTACTTCTATAAACTCTACTAGAGAACGTGGAATAATGGGATAAATATTAGTTTCTTCCATGACTCTAATTCCATGGTGAACACTATGTACCTCTATAGGGTAAATATCATGGAATCCTCAAAATAAAACTCATGGAACATGCTAACCATGGGACGAAAACCACTTCATAAACAATCATTGACTACATACAATAGATTATAGGGTATATTACAATTATGTTTATCGCACATCAGATGAAGAGGACCAAATTGTTTAGAACAAAGATTCAATTCACATAGGAATATGTGAGTTCTCAAATAAAGGGCATTGAATGTTACTTTTTGATAGTAGAAATTTATTTAATCTCTGAATATTGACAGAAAATCAATCACTAGTATCACACAGATGAGTTCCAACTCTAGTTTATGATATTCCAACTCCATCCCCTTTTCAGATATATGGATAATGCTTCCTATAATTCTAAATCCTCACAATTTTACACAATGTAAGTGGTGTAACTAACTGCATTAAAAAAATATGATATTTATTGGAATAATTATCATTCCAAAACTGTTATAAAATATAATGGAGGGACATGAAACTACATTTTATAAATGTGTTTCCCTAGAGAAATCATTGATAATGATACCTCTGACTTTTACCAAACATTCATCTTATTATATTTGTGAATGGTTAATATATTAATGGTATAATGAATTACATATGAGATTTGGATTGACCTATAAAATACTAAATTAAACACAGCTAAATACATCCATATGAATACCCAAACATTCCACCACCCCAATAGGAAGAGATCCCAAGTCTTTGGAATCTTCATATTATGTAGTACATACATGGGGAGATGTTGGGTGTACATTGATCTGAGAGGGAAGGGAATTTTTTAAAAACCATTACTAAAGTGAATATCATATTCATATATGTATTACCTCATGTGGGTCGAATAAATAGTTCATATATACTGGATCCTCCCACTTTGATAGAATATAGTGGTTTCATCATTTGTAACTGCTAAGGAATATAGTTGAGGTTGATACCCGAAAATCTTACAATCTATCATCACTTTCTCTTGAAACTTATTCTTATTTTAAAAATATATAATTATTATTTGAAAATATAATGGGTGATTCCCACTTAAAACTAACAAACCAACATGTTCATTCTATACCATTGATTTCAAATCACCTAACTTAGAATAAATCTTCAAAAAAATCTATGAACAACTAAAACTATATATCAAATTACACACCTATATGAAAAGGATTATATTTTAACCATTCATTGATATATAACATTGGGGAAATGTGGAAGGATCATTAAATTATTTGTAATAGTCCATAATTTAGTAATTCCCCTGGTGGAGGGCTATAAAATCTTGTTAGATCCACTATGTCAAATACCCTTATAGGGGGTGAATAAGGTTATTAAAGATCAAAATTTATCCTCATATTGATCTTGTCTCATCTTTAAAAAAATATCTTATCTCTCATTCTTGTTGAAAATTATGAACATAATTTAAATCCAGCATGAGACATTGTAATTTATCTGGGTTCACCCTCACTTGGAAACGTCTATGGAAGATACAATGGAGGTGTGCTGATGTATCAAATTTACTAAGGCTGACATCCAATAATGAGTACAATGTTAGAGCTAGATCATTTATTCCCAAGATCACATCCATTACAAGTTGAAGGTTATGATTGTTGCATTCCCACAGGTCAGCCTCTATTCTTCCTTATCAGACTCACTACTGGTGGAAATGGCCATTTTCATCCTCATAATTTGCTCACAACTCTTGGAAAGGACTCCACTCAGAGTTTATAGACTTGTAGTTCAAATTTTTTTTATGGAAATGTTGGTCCTATCATTTTCATTAATTTCTACATCCTCAATATTAGGTCCATTCTCTATTGAAGTTCCATTTTCACTCATAGATGATTTCTACCTTTCTGAGTACTGTTAGATATCGGAAAACACTTTCACAAAATGATTTTATGATTTTTCAAGTATCCAAGTGAAAATAGGGACCCACCTTATTCCTCTGAATACTATTTACCAGTTATGTTACATGGAACACAACCTCTGTGTACCGCTTCAACTTCTGTGAACCACCCTTCATCCATGAACTACCTCTTCCTTCGTAGCCGTGGACAGACTGTGAAAACCTCTTATCAGAATTATACTCTGTTTGCAAACTATTCATTGATTTTGGATTTCCTTCTTTAAAAACATGTGTACCACATATTCTTCCTCCACATATTTTTTCATTTGTGGGATAGAGTTCCAGTAAAAACCATTGGCATAATTTTTTCCTCTCCAAACACTTTTCTTCATAGAAATTTTCCTTATGAACCTATTTAGGATTTCACCAAAATCTCAATGTGAAGATATGATATCTAATGATTTTCAATATCAATTATAATCAGTGGGATAAGAACTCCTTATATAGGGAATGATATTCTAAATGTCCTCTAATCAATGATTTACCAAATCATTGACTCGGTACAACCTCTACTACAAATCGATCCTCCTTTTTTGAACAACAATCCTTATGCATACTATTTATCATCGTGGTGTGCATACTTCCATTTCTCCTATGCAGCCGATATCCTCAACCAATGAAAATCCATTCACATACTACACGACCTTCTACCATGAAACAATTTAGGTTTCAGAGACCACTCTGGTGTACCAGTCCTGCTGCTCAGTATGCAGACGCTAACCCTTCTAGGACATAGTACATGGTCCATGTCCGGGGCTCAAAATTTCTCTTACTTTATAGATTTCATTAATCATTCTTCACACTATTCATTCCTCTGAATAAAAAATTACAATACCAAACACAAATTCCCAATTTTAGGGACTAATAACATGGAAAACACTTGAAAATTATGACACCTTAATAACTTGTCTTCAGAAAATACCAACTAAACTCATTCGCAGTAACATGACTTTATCAAAAAACATAATCACACCCAAAACATACTTTGAGAACACAATGAGGGTTTTTTCCAACAAATATCATGAGTTAGAAAGAGAAATATTATTCTAGAATAAGTGCTTGAATAAATTATCCATGAAGAACATCCTATATATTTAATACCTTTCTTCACATTGAACCATTATCAACCACCACCATTAGACTGGGAACTCTATCATAAAAGTATCACACATTACATTAACAGCATCATGATTTATATGAATGATGACAATCCAATCAATCCTCCTTTCACGAACATTATCATCATGGGGAACACTATTTCCATGAAATATTTTAGGATTATGATTATTAAATTCCTGAACTTGATTCATCTCTGTCCCTTATCCACCTTGCCTATTTTTAGTAGGAAGTTATTTTTCTCCTTCATTTATGTATTTGACTTCATGAACCACTACCTCTATAAGCCTCTAATTCAGAGGTGGCTTCTCTAGTAGGTAATTCTTGTTATCCTCATATTCTATTTGTATTGGATTTCTCCAAGGAGACATGTTACTATAATATAAATAAAAAGAAAAATTAAATATAATATAATAAATAAATTTTTTTAAATAAAACAATAAACCATTTAAATAAATTACAATTAAATCCAAAAACATCTCAAACTACTAAAAGGAATCTTGGTGTCCATTACATATTTTTCAAATGGATCACAACCTAGAGAGGATTCAAAATAGATCTAATTATCCCATGGTGACCAAAGGAAAATCATGAGTAATATTAGCCAAAACACCCACTATGAACTAGTACCTCTAGCCTAAAATTACTATTACAATAATATCTAGAAATTTTCAAATTTTAATACCCAAAGGAAAATGTAAAACCTTACCTAATACAATTTTTCCCACAGAAACACACTATACCATTATCCTGGCAAGGAGACTAGCATGTGACATGTCATGAAGGGATTTCTTGATAAAAAAATTATATCAATAAGTTCCTAAAATCAGTGAATTACATTAGGAATAATAGTCACGTTAAATTAACTAATATCATCAAATAATAATTATAATATGTTTTAATAATAAAAAACAATAAAAAGGAGAATAAATGAGTATATGTTGTTATACCAAGAATCGTTTACAAGAATAAGAAATTAATATGAGATAAAAATTATCTCTCCGCAATTTCATGTCGATCAATGGAAAACCTCCCCTTATTCCATGACCATCACCCAACACAATAGTCATTATAAATAATACACACCACTGCATTAGGATGTTTTTTTCTTACCTATGTCAAAAACACCATGTCTAAAAATTCTAATTGGATGTATGTGGGATACGAGTTTTAATTACTTGTATAATCTCACCATGTGGTTACATCTTAATCATTTAGATACATATATTACATGATATATATGACATCCCACCATTTTAAAACATAACCTTTCAATACATATTACTAAACCAAGGATGTTTAAGGTTTAGTGTCTTGGAAACCATAAACATAATACATGACCACATAAAACATTCATCTTAAACACTTAAAAGGCCTCTTTATTGTTCATCCTATGTTCATTACAGCATCTCATAACCTAGGAGCATACATCAATGGAAAGTGTGAGAAGAAGTCCTTGTAAGGGAAAAAGAGAAACATTTTACATGTGAACTCGAGATACATCAATAAAGTCATGATAAATAACTTTAAGGCATGAGAAAGAGATCATGAGGCATATCATAATAAAAATAATGTGTTTCAGAACTTGAATATGTGGCTATAAAATTTAACATAGAAAATAATTTCCGTATCACCAAGGTCCATCCCAAAGGTGTCATAAAAAATTACCAAGGTTATTCACCAAGATATCGTTAAAATGGTCATCTCTAGAGATTAACTCATTACCCAATGCATTGGAGCGCTGTCAGGGCACAACCTTAATTAGTATTTATTATCATGTGATCCACATATATCATCATAAATAATTTCATAAATAACCCAAATAGCATAAAAGAAATGGGTTTTATTTCATAGTCATAACATTTTAAAAATTGCTTTAAAGACGTGATCTTTATGTCACTTTAAACCCCTGAAAAAGTAAAGAAGGTCTCATGTATGTAAATCCCAGAATTTAAAATAGAAAATTTTGATATATATGTGAATACCCCTATATAATAAATATTTTTGAGTATTCAATTAATGAAATAATAGAATTTGAGAAAAATAGAGAGACATTTTGATATGAAAATTCGGCAGCATAACAGCTATGTTGCAGGGTTTTAGAAAACATTGAAAAGAGAGGGGACATGGGTCACCCACTCATAAATGATCTATAAAAAGAATAGGGATAGAATATTAAGGATATAAGAACATGGTAATGTAATTTTAAGGACATACCAAATGAAATTAAAACATGAAAGGAAGACAAAAATAATAATTCTCTTATAAAGAATTCGGCAGCCTAATGACGTCACTTAAAATTTTAAAAAAATGAATTGATGAGATTAAATAGGGTTTATCATAATGTGAAAATAAAATGATAGTATTATGAATATATATATATAATACCCCAACATGGAAAAAACAAACTTGAAAGACTTGACATGAAAGTATAAATTTGAAAATTGGAAGAGTGAAAGAATCCTTTACCTTGAAGAGTAACTTCGAAATCTTGATGTTCGGGACCTTGGGAGGCTTTAATGAACCTTGGGATGACTAATTGGGAGGTATGGAGACATGAATTTCTTTGACGTCTATTTTAGAATGGAAATGATGAGATAATGTCTTGGTATTTATAGGGGAAGTGAGTGGACAAGGCATTAATGGCCAAGGGACACGTCAATTGTGGTATTGGCAAAACCATGGGCTTTCCCATGGTATTTTCCCATGGTATTGGCCACGTGGGACACCTCATACGTTATATTACTATTCATAAGTCGACCAGAATTATTAAATAATTATTGCATCCTTAATGATGTCATTAAACACCCGAAACTCTAAACTGAAAATTCACTATTCACCAAAAATTCAATTTTTTCAGAAAAATCCCAAAAATTCACCTTAACATAATATTGATGCTCTGAATTCCAAAATAAACTCCATTTTATAAAAATAATTTTCTAAATATTTATAATTTTTTTTAAAATAAAAATCACTATTCACTAGAAAAAACTAATACTTAACTAAGAATTTCTGAAATAGTTGTTTACCTATATTATTGAATCACATTACTTAATAACTGTGCCTAAATTATATTAATACTTTCTTTATTTTTGATTACTCATCCATTTGGTCACATTACAAATCCTAAGCGTAAAATCACTATTCATAATTTATTATTCACCAAACATTAAGTTGATCTTATTAGACTCTAAATTCTTTATTGAACACATTTGGAGAATAGTGTTTTTAGAAAATCCTTACACATCATTAATTATTTAAGGTTAACATAAATATTATAAAATATCATTTTTTCAAAATTCATCCAGAAGATACATCCTCTTTTTATCTGGACATCTGAAAATTCACAAACTTAACCATAGGAAGATGTCACCATTTTATTTATCTCAAAGGATTAAACAAAGTAGCTCCAGTCTTGTTACATATCCCCTTATAACACCTGCACATGACCTAAGTGTGAGGTGTGCTAAGGTGAGAGTATCTGAGGGAGGCTCGGAAAACATTTCCCTAGTAGTAATCTCCACTAACTTGAACTTCTCCCATAGGCGATTCTGTTCAAGATTGACACGCTGGAGTTCGTCTTGGGCTTGGTCCAAAGCAAAGCCCAAAGATTCCATGTCCTTCCCAAGCTCTGATAAGTGGTCTTCATATGGTTCGAGTGTACTGGATGAAGCCATCGACTCTTCTTTCTGCATTAATAATTAACATCTCTATTTAATTGTTAAGAGTAAATTAATATACAATTCATAAAGTTTGGGTTGTTACATTCTTCCCCCCTTATGAAATTTCATCCTCGAAATTTTAAACCAAATGCCTAGTAGAAAAGGTGAGGGTACTTTTTCTTCATTGTTTCCTTAGGCTCCCACATCGCTTCTTCATACTTATGGATCCTCCACAATACCTTAACAAGGTGAGTAGTCTTATTACATAAATCCTTATGTCTATGATCCAAAATCTCCACTGAATGCTCCTCATTAGAGAGGTCATGCTCCAGTTGTACCACCTCTAGGTTTAGTGCATGCGAAGGGTCGGGTATATACTTCCTCAAGAGAGATACAAGGAAGACACTGTGAACTTGAGAATGGTTCGGTGGAAGTTCTAGATGATAGGAAACTTCTCCTATGCGATCAAGGATTTCATTGGGGCCAATGTACCTAGGGTTTAGCTTCCCTTTCTTCCCAAACCGCATGACTCTCTTCCATGGAGAAATTTGAAGGTTGAATTTGTCTCCAACACCAAAATCCAAGTCCCTTCGACGGTTGTCAACATAGCTCTTCTGCCAACTCTGAGCAACCTTTATGTGATGTTGGATGGAATGAATACTTTTTTTCATCTCTTATACAAGATCATGAAAAAGAAGCCTTCTCTCACCAACTCCATCCCAACAGGTAGGAGTTCTACATTACATTCCATATAGAGATTCATTGGGGGCCATCTAAATACTCGAATGGAAGCTGTTGCTGTATGAGAACTCAACTAATGGGAGGTGTTGATCCCATCCACCTTTATATTCCATTAAGCATAATCTCATCATTTCCTCTATTTTATGAATTTTCCTACAAGATTGTCCATCAGTTAGAGGATGATAGGTCATACTATTATTCAATTCCGTATTTAGAGAATGTTGAAGACTTCTCTCGAATTTTGATGTGAATCATGGATCACGATCAAATAAGATGGATAGTGGTACCCCATGCAGCCTTACCACTTCCTTTACGTATATCTTGGCATGCTGATCTAGAGATAAAACTTACCGAAAAGAGATAAAATGGGTGGTCTTTGTGAGATAGTCCACTATAACCCATATCGCATTGTTCCCTTTGGATGTTTTCGGGAGACCAGTGACAAAGTTCATAGTGATATTATCCCACTTCCATGTTGGTATGGGTAGCGGTTGCAATACCCCCTTATTAAGTTGTCATTATGCCTTTACTTATTGGTACACCATCCACCTTGTAGTGTAATCAACAATCTCCCTCTTCATGTTATCCCAGCAATAATGATCATGAATATCTATATACATTTTAGTGCTTCTTGGATGTATAAAGAAAGTAGAACTATGAGCTTTATACATCAGTTCTTTCTTTATCCCCGGAATAGATGGAACACGTAGTCTTATACGAAATTTCAATACACCTTCTTGATCAATATTGAAATCAAGAAACTTCCCATCCTTCACAGCCTCAAACTTCTCTGGCAACAAAAGATCATCATTTTGAGCCTTCTTGATCTACTCTAGTAATAAAGGTTGAGAAATCATTTGGGATAGGGTTGATGATTTCCCTTCCCTTACAATTCCCATGTCCAGTTTTACTAGATCCTTAATAAAGGGATCTCCTAGGATCCCCAATAATTCCATAACAACATGTTCTTTCTTACCTAACGCATCTACAACATTGTTTTCTCTTCCAGAGTGACAATAAATTGAACAATCATAGTCTTTAATAAGATCCAACAATCTCCTTTCTCTCATGTTCAATTATTTATGCATAAAAATATATTTTAAACTTTGGTGGTCGGTGTATATATAACATTTATCCCCATAAAGATAGTGGCTCAATATCATTAGAGAAAAAACAACTGTCACCAGCTCTAGATCATGCGTAGGATAATTTTTCTCATGTTACTTCAGCCGATGAGATGCATAAGAAATTACCTTGTCATTTTGCTTGAGGACGCACCCAATACCTTTCAGAGATGCATCGCTAAAAATAATGAATCCTTCTCCGATAGAGGGTAGTGTTAACACAGGTGCAGTAACCAATCTGTTCTTCATCTCTTGGAAACATTCCTCACATTCCATTGTCCTGATGAACTTAAACCCTTTTCAAGTCAACATGATTAGTGTATTAGAAAGCTGTGAAAAGTTTTTCACAAACCTCCTATAATATCCTACTAAACCAAGGAACCTATGAATCTCAGTTACTGTTGTGGGTTGAGGCCACACCTCCACAACCATTATCTCTGCAGGGTCAACCGAGATTCCTTCATTGGTTACGATGTGCCCCATGAAATCCACTTGTTGTAACCATAAATCACACATATTGAACATTCCAAAGAGCCTCTCCTTCCGCAGTGTTTGAAATATAACCCTCGTATGATCTTCATGCTCCTCATGACTTTTTGAATATATCAAAATATCATCAATATAAACTACCACAATGTTATCAAAGTAGTCCTTAAATAATCTATTCATCAAATCCATGAAAATAATAGGATCATTAGTCAAGCCGAAGGGATTAACAGTAAACTCATAATTCCCATATCTTGATCAGAAGGTAGTCTTTAGAATATCTTCCTTTTTCACCCTCAGTTGATGATAACCAGATCGAAGATCAATCATGGAGAAGAATTGAGCCCCAATAATTTGGTTAAAAAAATCATAAATTCATGGTAGAGGGTATTTGTTCTTCACTATGATCCTGTTTGGTTCTCTATAATCAATGCATAGCTGCATTGATCTATCCTTCTTCTTCACAAAGATAACTGGTTCTCCCCAAGGAGAGACACTCGGTCAGATAAACCCCCTCTCCAACAAGTCTTGGAGTTGTTTCATTAACTCCTCTAGCTCCACATTTTCTATTCTATATGGGGTCTTTGATATCAGTTGAGATCCAGGTACGAGTTCAATGGAGAAATCTACCTCTATTTTTGGGGGAGGTCCAGGTTACTCCTTAGGAAATACGTCCAGGTATTCTTGAACAATCATAACATCTTCTACTTGTATACACTATTTTCCTTCTTCATCCTCACCGATTAACTCCATAAATAAGTATATATGAGGTGTCTCTAGAAAAATATTAGGGTGGGATATTTCTCCTTGGATGATAATTGTAGGTCATTCATTCAAGACTACTGAGATTTCCTTACTTCTTCATTCTATATTAGCATTATTCTTTGAGAGCTAGTACATCCCTATTATAACATCTAATTCCATCATGGGAATGACTAAAATATTATAGACAATATTGTTCTCACTAAAGTAAACACTAGAGTCTCTGAACATTGTTGAGGCATGGATAATCCCACTTGGAGTCTTGATTGACAACTCTACCTCTAGATGTTCGGGGATTGATTCTATATTACTAGAAAACTTGGAGGAAATAAAGGAATGCATAGAACCAGAATCAAACAAAGTACTTGCTAGTTTTGAGCGGAAAACAAGAGTACCTTCTACTATGTCATTCGGAGCTTCAACTTCAGTTGTTGTGATAGAAAAAGAAAAACCTTGCTCCCTTTTCCTTTGATGAGGTTGATGGTGATTCCCCTCCACTTCCCTCGGATTTGGATAGTGATTAGCAATGTGCTGAAGTTGTCCACACTTGAAGCATTGGACTTCAGGTAGGTCCATAACCATATTTCCTCTGTTGTTAGTGTTGAGGAGTTGAGGCTTCACCTCACTACGACAATTCTGAGAAATGTGGCCTTCTCTTCCACAATTGTAGCACTTTACACTTCCAATCAATGAGTTCCCTGAATGCTTCTTCCCACATTTATTACATGTGGCATGTTGCATTTTCTTTCCACCTATTTCCTGATCAAAGCTTCTTCCCAGGCTTGGTTCTAGAGCTCTATTATTCTCATTAGATTTGTGAGACCACTGTGTCTCACCAAACTCCATCTCGACTTTCATAGCACTTAGAAATATTTATTCATAGATATCATTATCTCCGTTGGTTATATTCTTCCGTAGATGAGGTCTTTGTCCCCCAAATAATCTATCAACCTTCCCATTAGGGTCCATGAAAAATCTTGAGGTATAATGGGAAAGCCTTGTGAGGTTCATCTCATAGATTCCAAGAGATTCATTCTCCTTCTGCATCAGCTTGAGAAATTATTTTTCTATTCTCTTTCTCATCGAACGAGGGAAATACTTATTGAATAAAATTCCCAAAAACTATTCCCACTCCATAGATTCCATCACTCCTCTTGGATTTGTGTTTTTGATCAGTGACCACCACAGATCAGCTTCTCCCTCTAGGTGGTAAACAGCAAGGGTGACTTTTTCTTGTTCCGAACAATGAAGTACATAAATGATCTTTTCAATTGAGCTTATCCATTGTTCTGAAACCAATGGGTCAGTAGATCCACTAAATGTCGGTGGTCGTTGGCGCATAAAGGACTCAAAAAAATGTTGTTACCTTCTTGGTGATATCAACCTCTCAACTTGATTCATGTTATTACACATAACTTGAGTCAGTTGGTTCATCATTGGCATGAATGTTTCCATTCTGGCTTCCATCGGAGGGTCGTCAGTGCACGGTCCATTGCAGTCACTATTTGCACAGTTCCTCTGATTGCCAGCCATTTTCTAAAAGAATAAAATCTTAGTGAGAAAATTGTTTCATTTACGAATATTTTAACTATAAAAGATTCTACATCTAAATAATTAACACATAAAAAATTATATTCTTCTATAATTCCTTCATAATGATTCATAAAAAACATACGATTAACCAAACAAATCCCTCGGGAGTGTCGTAACCAAGAGTGGAGGAAGGCCCATTGTCGTGGACCAGTTCCTGTTCGATTCTATCTCAAAGTGGTGTTTTCGGGTTTTACCCCTATGTACATACGTGCCAAATCCGCCCTTACCTGCTCGTATCTATACAGGGATGTATTTGTTTGATAAACCACTTACTCAATAATCTCCAAAATACCAGGAAGTTTTCCCTATATTTAAACTTTTCTATAGGGTTATTCCTAAAGTTTTCATAGCCTAATTTCCATAAATAACTAAATCGTCCATTGATAACAACTATTACATCCCGCCTTTTTGTAACATAAATTTTCATTACATATTACAAAACCAAGGATCTTTAAGGTTTATTGTCATGGAAACTAGGAACTTAATACATGACAGCATAAAAAATTCTTCTTAAACACATGAAAGGCTTCTTCATTGTTCATCCTATGTTCATTACAAGATCTCATAACCTGGGAGCATACATCAAAGGAAAGGGTGAGCAGAAGGCCCAGTAAGGGAAACAAGAGAAACATTTTACATGTGAACTTGAGATAAATCAATAAAGTCATGATAAATAACTTTAAGGCATGAGAAAGAGATCATGAGGCATATTATAATAAAAATAACGTGTTTCATAACTTGAAGATTTGGCTAAAACATTTAACATAGACTATCATTTCCGTATCACCATGGTCCATCCCCAAGGTGTCATAAAAAATTTACCAAGGTTATTCACCAAGGTATCGTAAAAATTGTCATCTCTATAGATTAAGTCTTTACCCAATGCATTGGAGCGCTATCAGGCCACACCCTTAATTTTCCTTTCTTATCATGTGATCCACATATATCATCATCAATCATTTCATAAATAACAAATATAGCATAAAATAAATAGGTTTCATTTCATAGTCATAACATTTTAGAAATTTCTTTAAAGACATTATCTTTATGTCACTTTAAACCCACGAAAAAGGAAAGCAGGTCTCATGTATGTAAATACTAGAATTTAAAATAGAATATTTTGATATAAATGTGAATACCCCTGTAGAATAAATATTTTTGAGTATTCAATTAATAAAATAAAATAATTTTAGAAAAAGAGAGAGTCATTTTGAGATGAAAATTCGACACCATAACTGCTATGTTACAGGGTTTTAGAAAACATTGAAATGAGAGGGTACATGGGTCACCCACTCATAAATGATCCATAAAAAGTATAGGGACATAATATAAAAGATATAAGAACATGTTAATGAAATCTTAAGTACATACCATATGAAATTAAAAACATGAAAGGAAGACTAAAATAAGATTTCTCTTATGAAGAATTTGACAGCCTAACGGCGTCACTTAAAACATAAAAAAAATGAATTGATGAGATCAAATATGGTCTCTCATCATGTGAACATAAATGGATACTATTATGAATATAGATATCATTTCCCAGCATGGAAAAAAGAAACCTGAAAGACTTGACATGAAAGTAGAACTTTGAAAATGGGAAGAGTGAAATAATCCCTTACCTTGAAGAGTGACTTCGAAATATTGATGTTTGGGACCTTGGGAGGATTGAGGGAACTTTGGGATGACTTCCTGGGAGGTAAAGAGACCAGAATGTCGTTAAGGAGGATTTTTAATGGAAATGGTGAGATAATGTCTTGGTATTGATATGGGAAGTGAGGGGACAATGCATTAATAGCCAAGGGACACCTCATTGATGGTATTGGAAAAATCATGGGCTTACACATGGTATTGGCTACTTGGGGAACCTCATACCTTATCTTAATATTTATAAGTCGACCAGAGTATTACATAATTATTACATCCTTAATGATGTCATTAAACACCTGAAACTCTAAACTGAAAATTTATTATTCACCGAAAATTCAACTTTTATCAGAAAAATCCCAAAATTTCACCTTAACATAATATCGATGCTCTGAATTCAAAATTGAACTGCATTTTATATAAAAAATATTCTAAATATTTTTAATTTTATTTTTAAATATAAAACTCTATTCACCCAAAAAAACTAATACTTAACTAATAATTTCTGAAATAGTTATTTACCTATTTTATTGAATCACATTACATAATCCAGGTGCCAAAATTATATTAATACTTTCTTTAAGTGAGATTACTAATCAATTTGGTCACGTTAATAAATCTAAGAATAAAATCACTATTCATAATTTACAATTCTCTAAAAATTAAGTTGATCTTTTTAGAATCTAAATTTATTATTGAACACATTTGCGGAAGACCATTTTCTAAAAATCCTTACAAATCATTAATTATTTATGGTTTAAAAAAATATTCTAAAATATCCTTTTTTTTAAATCATCCATAAGATACATCCTATTATTATCCGGACAACTTAAAATTAAAAAACTTCACCATAGGAAGAAATCATAATTTTATTTATCTCAAAGGATTACAAAAAGTAGCTAAAATCCTGTTACATAGCCCCTTATAACACCTGAATATGACCTAATTGTGAGGTGTGATAAGGTGAGAGAATTTTGGGGAGGCTCGGATAACATTTCCCCATTAGTAATCTCCACTACACGAACTTCACCTGTAGGTGATTCTATTCACGCTTGACACGCTGGAGTTCAGCTTGGGCTTGGTCCAAAGTGAAGCCCAAAGATGCCACCTCCTTCCCAAGCTCTGATAAGTGGGATACATATGGTTCGAGCCTAATGGATGAATCTATCAACTCTTCTTTTTTGCATTAAGCATTAACATCTCTATTAAATCATTATTAGTAAATTAAAATACTATTCAAAAAGTTTGGGTCGTTACAATACATGTAAATACATGTTTTTGTATACATAAACATAAGAAAATAATTAATATAAAAAATATTAAATTAACATATTCCTAAGGAGAATCCATCATTAGGTAAGGTAAAGTTATTGAATCCTTGTACACATAGTGATCTATTGATAAATACATATTCTCCCATGCACAATTCATTGGGGAGGAAGAAACTAATGTTTAAAAAATAAAAAATCATATGACATCCCAATTTATATTAGTTAAGGTTGTATATTGTGTACCTATATAGATTGGGTGGTATAATGCCTATTGTAATTTTCTTTTTCTATTAGCCTAGATAATTGGGTATCCCAATTTATTTTTCCCATTCATATTGTTTTTAAAATATCAACATTCCATTAAATTTTATGTACAACTATCAATATAATTTAATTTCAAACAATGGAAAATCTAGAAACAAAATACAAACCATTATATGCAATAATTAAACAGAAAAATACGTTTCAAACAAAAAATAATAATTTAACAAATTATTAAAAATGATATAAAAAACATTCCACTTTTCTTAACAAGTTAAATTTTGAATCTACAAACAATTTCCCTTGAAATAACAATGAATGGGTTGGGAATCATTTTGAAGAGTATAAAGGTAAATAATGGATAAATCATAAATCATAAAAATAAAGACTTAAAGGTTATGGTTTAAATTCTAATAAACAGTTTTCATAACTACCATAATGAGGTAGAAAATAATGGAAACCATAAAAAACACCAAATAGGCTGAGGGGAGTCACTTAATTGAATATTTCATAAATAGTATTAGAATAATCCCCCATGAAATTGAGGCCATAATGGAAGTGGAGAAGTGGGTTTGCGCACATGGGGATGGGTGTTTTAGGAATTCACAGTAATGTGACAGAAGTGTATTTAATTTTATAGTGGTAATAATAAAATTTTTTAAAAAGTAATTCTTGGATCGATGAGTTGTTTAGACTCATAGTTTCCTAAACTATTCACTAACCATTTCGATGCCTTTTTTAACATGGTTTGAGAAACTATATATAAATATAGAAAACTATCCTACCATAATCTTATAACCTTTTTATGTTAGTTTCACGGTTTTCTATAATTATGAGGCATCCATGAATATTTCTCTCCCCTAAATATAAACATTTCCCAATTGTTTCTAAAAAATATTATTAATGAAGAAAAAAATCGTAAATACGTTATAAATATAAGATAATGGAACCATGGGTGTGATAATTATTTTAATTGAACTGAACACATTTATCCATGAACATATTCACCTAACCCTATGGATATCATCAAACATCAGAGCCTTTCTCCAAACACACCATAGGATATTACCAACTTGGGTCACTTATATAGATAAACACTAACCCCACACCCATATACTTTTTCATTTAGTTTTTTATCATCACTCATCCAAACCATGAGAAAACATCTCATAAGATCTATAGTGACCCATTCTATTCATAAATATATTTTACCTCCAAAAAGATCAATAATCAATACATAATGTTACAGTCCAAGATAGAATCAAATATTTATTGGTTCTTTGGAGACATGGAGTCATAAACAACTAGTTCATAAAATATATACATCATCTGCCACATAGTTCATTGTAACTATAACCCTTATTCAACACATAATACATAAAACATGTCTTCATATACATGGAAAACATAACATAAAATAAATATTATCTCCTTTTCTCGGTATGGGTAATTAAGGGAGAAATAACTAATCACTAAAACATAACATGAAAATAAGGGTAAGGAATGATGATTATAACATTTCAAAACAATACCATGCATATCTAAATACATGATTTAGATTTTTAGAATAATGATTTAAATTTTATATTTCATGAATCATTATGTAATAATTTAACATAATCAGTGAGATATATCATATGTATAATTATATGAAAAAACTAAACTTATAAAAATTCTTAACATGTATAAATAGAAACAGTTTCTCTCATTAAGTTAATGACATGAAATCAGGCCTTCACAAAAAACCAATAGACAAAAAAATACATATCTAATTATAATTTTATAGATATTAAATCCAGGTATATGCCTAAACTTATGTAAATGTTATCTTGGTCGATGCATAAACATATATACTTGAATTTCAGGTCATTGAAAAATCTTATAGACATGAAAACCAAGTCCAAGAATGAAATTTTGAAAATTAATTCAGGTTCACACATAAAATAATTACATAAAGACTTAAAATCATTACCCAATTAATTGGAGGGGTTTAATGGATCCAATAATCACATATTAACAACCCATTGATATAAATTACACAAGATCAGAAATCATTCTTTATAACATCCTAACATAATCAATGAAAAATAACTATCTTTGGTATGCATCTCATAATAATAATCATAAACTACCCATATAAAGAATAATTATGGTATCATTGGATAATTTTCCTTAAAAATCTTATATAACCTCATTGGATAATATAATGGATGAAAAAATTCCTTAAATGAACACAAGAAAAAATTTAAATGAAATATGATTTTCACTTTGAAATAACCTTTCTAAATAATTTGTTTTTCCCAAATATTATGGAAAACTTTTTCCTTGAAAATAACTGAGGAATATATCATGGAAGGTTAAAAACAATATTTGGCCACTACGGTGGGAAATTTTTTTCTTTTTTTAAATGATAAAGTAAATCATTCAATTTATATATATGTTGGAAATATAAAAAAAATATTGTATTCGGAAAAGGAAATTAATATTTAGTCTAATCCATTTTTAAGAAAGTAAAAAATAGGTAAATATTATTATAAAAAATCATAGTCTAATATACGTAATCTTATTTAATTCATTTTCAGAACACACAGATATAAATTAAATGAATACTGATTAAAAAATAATGTCAATTTTCATTAAAAAAATTCTTTCTCTCTAATGATTACATAAAGTGATAATAATGAATTGAAAACAATAATTCACTATAAATACAAATATTAGAATATAAATTAAAAGTTTCATGGGAGTTTTATCATAATATTACATTATCAAAAACCTATTCCTAAAAATCCAAACAGACATTGAAATTATAACTTAAACCACATACTACTTCGGTAATATTTGAATCATAAGCCTCTTTAAATAATATCATCAAATAAAACATTAAAATTCATAAACATGTTTATAATCATAAAATTACACGCCTAAGGTGGTATATGCGCATCATTAATGAAGATAGGCATTGAACATATCATATGTTCCAAAGAAGATAATTTGAGGTGATTAAACATTACCACAAGTTCCACATGATTTGAATGAAATATAACCTATTATATAATATATTTTAATTTAAATTATATAAATTCCATAATAGTTTACATTCATATATTTTCTCATATTATCACTTTATGTTATTTTATCAACTATTTATTAATAATTCTATTCTAAAAATGTCATTTATAGTGTAAACTATTTCATTTTCTAGGATAATTTTAGGTTTTTATCTCTGATACATGTCAATTTATAATGGATATATCATTTTGAGAGTTTTATAAATTATATTAATGTCATATATATTCATTATATTTATATTTATATTCATCCATATATTTTGTAGTTAAGAAAATAAATTACACCGTTCTTGTTTACTGTTTGTGGTACGTATGCATGATCATTTTTTAAAATCTCAAAAACCAGATAAAAAGAAAAGCAAATTTTAATTACCCATTATAGAATAATTATAATAACATTTAAAATAAAATTTATTCATAAAATCCTATCGTATTTCGATCCATGTAAAATAGGAATGAAAACTGAAATATATCACTTCATGGAGGTGGTAGTCCACACACAAACATGAGAGACATTATCATTTTCCAATGGATTTTAAGGTAATAAGTTATATATGATATTATAATTACATAATCATAATTATGTTTTAAATATCATATATAAACATTAAACCCCTCATAATAATCATCTTTTATAGATGGTGGTGGAAAAAATATTTTTATCACTACGTGGAGATGGCAAGTCATATATACGCACGAGCTATACTTTCACTTCCCTTTCAATGGAAAAAGGGTGGTTGATGTTAATTAAAAATTATAATATTATTTCATTGTTATTATTATTTTGATATGTGAAGATAATAATGGAGTAATTCCCATTTATAATTTAGGGGAAGGGAACTCTTCATATTTATTTAAAGATAAAAATTTAATAAAGATATTCACCAAAAAAATATTCAATTTAGTTAGATATTGGATTATAAGGTATTATGGGTTTTAAATCCTATAATTCAATAATATTTTGAAAGGATTATATAGTGTTTTAAACATTATTTGTTCCTTTAACCCCATACCTAACATATTTTAACATCAATAATGGTAACATCATTTTCACAAAATATATTTTATAATTTTTCATATAAAGTTGAATAATAAAAGGAAAAGGAATGAAATTAAAAAACCTAAATTATCCACCTTGTTTCCATTAATGATTTGAGATTCCTTAAATAATTTTACAATATATTATTTGTGTTAAATAAAATTAATGTCTATTTTAATATTATTAATTTAAATTACATAAAATAAATTTAAAATGATAGATTTTAATTATAATCTTTGTACATATCACTAATATTTTTTATTGAAAAAAAATAATTGAACACTATAAATCACACATATTATGTTACTTAAAATAATTTTAAAATTTTTTATTTTCTTTTATTTTTGAATTGAAAACATACATTCTTCGTTTAGTGTACTAATTTAATTGAAATATTAAATTAATAAACAATATAAATAAATTAACATCATTGAATTATTTTTATTATGAAAAAAAATTTCATTTATATTCATTTATAACATGAAATTTTACTTGCTTGATGTCAAAAATGATACTTAATAAATATATAGTGTCAATTTTTTATATTCTATTCCATAAGAAATTTAGTAGAAATATTCATGGTGATGTGTCAAATAGAATAAGTAATTTCAATCCAAATGTTTTATGGGTATATTTAAATTCATACAATATGAAAAATAATAATAAATATAATGATTATATCAGTTAGTTTTAACTGAGATTAATTAGATTTTCCCTTTACTGGGGTGATAAATTTTATGAATGTTACTACTCATATTAACTAAAAAAATGGGACTATTTGCAAAATTTTGAAGATTCAAAATTTTTATTTAATTTCACCAAAGTAAATTACAATACTTTTTAGAATCATATTTTAAAACAAGTATAAAAAACATGTTGAGAACATGCTTCTAGAAAAAAGACTTTTTAATGTATGAACTTGTTTTTATGCTATGTTAATGTATAAAATAAATTCAAAATACTAAATCTATATTGTATTTATTAAAAGTAAAAAAATTACTTCAAAAGTTTTAACACCCATATATATTATGGTATTCCTCTTTAAAAAATTTATATCTTCAATATTTTATGCTTCATTCAACACTGAGTTTAAAACTGTAATATACTATTAAGTTTGGTCGTTGGAATGGTAATGCGTCCATTAGGAATAGTAATATGACCAATATAATAGTAAATTCATCTATTTAAGTACAAATAAAATTTTGGTATCTTATAAATAGAAATATGATATATATATATATAATAGTATAAATAATTAAATGTTTTAAAAATGGTAAATTAACTATTTTGTTATTGTAATGTGAAATTGCTTATTAAAAAGTTTATAATTAATATAAAATATTTGAAAAATTATATTCATAAAATAGATTTATAAATTATTATTTTTTGTAATATGTGTAGAATATTATTTTATGAGACCTTAATTAAATTTTCAAACTATTATAAAATTAGTTATAGTTTTAAAATTCAATTTTATTTAATTAATGATGATTTCAATTAAAAACTAAATTCCAGATATTTTAAAAATTATTTTTAAAAATTGAGTCTATTTTTCTAATTATATACATTGAAAATTGTTTAGGGTAATTTTTTTGGATTTTTTGAAAATAGTTGAATTTTTGGTGCATAATGAAATGCAGTAATTTACAGTATATATAAATTATAAATTAACAACATTATTTATTGATTCATTTTGGATGTAAGAAAATTAATACCTAATACATATTCTCCCATTACTATATGTATTCATTTTATAAAAGATATTTATATTCATGATACAAAATAATAAAAAAAATGAATTAAAAAGTCAAAAACCCCTCTCCTTATCCACTATGATTACCACCCCTCCCCTCACACCTCTAAAGACTTGAATCATTCAAATATCTAAAATATCCCTCTATAAAAACACTCCACCACGTTTTTTTATTTCTAGTCTCACCCTAAATAACATTAAAAAATTTCATTAATGAGGCTCTCAAGGTGAGGCATTCAAGAGGAAAAAATCACTTTTAATATTTTTATTTTCTTTCAATTTCATTTATTTTATTATCCACTACATACATCATCTATCCAAAATTTCAAGATACCTATAGTATATTATATATAATTTTATTTTATTTTGATTATGGGATATCCACCATCAATTATATTTCTTCCCTTTTTATTCTAATAATTAAAACATTATCCATGAGGAGCCGATTCACGGCTATCGTGGGTGATGATTTCTTCTTTTTCAATTTTTTTCCAATGAAAGTCACAATAAAATTATTGTTTAAAAAACATTAATGTATTAAATACAACTTATTTAACATTCTATAACCTTTATACACACATAATATTATTTCATAGATTCATAACTAGTTCATGATGGTCGGAAAAATTCTAAAATAATCTAAATGGTTATCCTTAAATCTTTATCTAATGAATCATCCTCATATCTCAAAAAGCAATATATAAGACTATTAAATTTCATTTATTTTCATTATAAACATATAATTTTAATTCTAGATTACTATTTCCATTTTTACATGATCTTTCATACATGTATAAAAGCGAATCAATCATGAAATACAATGAAACCGACACTCCCAAACTACAAAATTAAATCTTATAACTCACGAAAGATAACCTAAAAGAACTTAATTAAAATATAATAAATTGAATAAAATTTTAATATTTTATGAATTATATTATTAATTAATCTAAAATTATTATCTAGGAAATTAATTTCAATTTCACAACACATTCAGACATAATGTATGGGTTTCTTCATCTCACTTTCATTTCTGTGAGATATTCTCTAATCACCACTAATTTTCATGTTTGGTGTATTAATACTACCATTTTATATTTTATATAACAAATTTATTTATGGTATTAAATTATTCATTTAATTTTCATTAATATGATAGGGCATGAAGTATGACTATTTGGAAATTTATAAGGGATTCTTCCCAAACCTCCATTTTTCATTCAGATTACACTTTCTCTCTCTTTAAACCAATGTAATTATTTTTTATATTTATATAATTTTTTAAAAATTCAATTAATATGTTCCAAATAATGTGTCCAGATTATTTTATCTTCATTTGATGTGTAAATTCATATTTTACATGTTTCCCTTTTCAATTCCTATTGATATATAGGCCTGATTAAATGATACTTCCCAATTTATTACCCATTTACATGTAAACACCATAATCTGTTATAATAAAAAATATATTAATAAATTAACTGATTTTATCATGAAAAAAATATTTTATTTATTTTATTATCTTATTCCAACAATTAATCATTTTCATTTATAAATACCCCGTTGTATTTTCTCTTGAACCACACTAAAGTGCCTCATTTATAATGACACTTTTTTCAGGATTTTACTTGAGTTGGAAATCCCATATTCCTTTAAAATAATCTATTTTCCATTACATATTATTTTATACGATATATATGACTAACATATGATTTTATACGAATCATTTTTCCAAAACTACTCTAATTTATAAAGTAGTAGATATTATTTCACTCAAGAATTTCTTAATGGTTTTATTAGATTATTTACATCCAATTCAATGCCCTTTGTTGGAATTTATTATTGATAGTGTATTATCACTTATGATACATTATACCATGTTTTATTAATGTCTTTACGATCAGTTTTACTATGGATGTTCTATTAATAGATTATGCTAGAAGTATTCACATTTTTCATTCTTGTTTTCCCATATGAATGTTTATGTTTTCTAACACCATTCTCATATAAGGAGTGAATTGGACTTATTATATTTTGGGTGTCTCCCAGTATATCCTCTTGATGCATTGGTAGGTCTCATGAGAAAAACTATTTTTGGTATTTCTTAATGAATTACCCATTTATAGTGTCACATCTAAAGCAATGATGGTATGTTATGATGTTAAAATTATCCATTTTTTAATTATGATATTAGTAATTGAAAATCCATGTGATTATTCAACATGTTGAATATCCATTTTTATGTTTCTTTCATATGTAATTATTTATGTAAATATATAATCAGATTTTGTCTCTAGAAAATTATGCTCAATATTTTGTTATAATAGAATGTTTTTTTAGTTATTCACCATGCCTTATTGTTTATGTTTATGCCAACTTCCACTATATTTCATATCCTTACTGATCATCTAAGCTCACCCCTTTCATATGATATATTTTCCAATTTATGTGATGATTTATATTATGAATTGATTGTAGGGCTAATATAAGTGTATAAGGATATTTTTAATGGGGTATCAATGTTTATTTATCTATAAATTAGTAATGTAAAAGTAGTTTTTGTATCTTGTTTTTCTAAATCTACTAAACTATTTTATCCGTTGGGATGATGTGACATGTAGATGTTTTTATAAAATATTTTCTATAAATAATTTCAATTCATTAATATCTTACATTTCATGAAATCATGAGTTTAAATGAACGTAGAGATACCCTTGGTATAAAATGTCCATTATAACCTATCCATTAAGTTTGCTAGAATTAAAATAACTAACGTATGAAATTGTATTGTGAATTATTTGGATACCAATTATTTATGAAAGTATAAACCAATTAAATAAAAAGGAAATATTTTTATTTTTAGTATTAATAAATTATGTGAATTACAATTATTAAATGAAATTAATGAAATATATTTGTTATATATTTAATAAAATATTTTTTATATTCATCCACTTGATATTTCAGTAATAGTGTATGAATAAGCCCTATTTGATGTATAAAAACCTATATAGTATCAAAAGTGTAATTTTACCACCTTTTATTAGAGAACCCATTTTAAATTAATATTTTTACACATTAATTATATTTATATTACATCATAAACTTATTTTTTTGAAGAAGGATGTAATAATTTACTTTGGATGAATTTTTTTTATTTTCTTTAATAACTTTAAATTTTTTAGCAACAGCGAAAATATACTAAATTTTATGGTAAAACAACTTCTTTCATCAGAATAATTTTTACGTTTAAATTATATTATTGAATGGTGTTAAATTATAAATATAATACATTTTAATCATTTAATATAATTTAGTTTGTTGTAATTAATTTTAAATTGAATTTATAAATTAAAATATTTCAATATTTTCTAATGGTTTTACTTTTAAAAAACCTATTTTCTTATTTTGAGAAATATATTAATTTTAATTTAATTACTAAAACTTATTGGTTCTAATTATGGAAATTATGATTCTAGATTTTTAATTAGTATTACCAAATTATGTAAATTGTTTTTTTGGGGACCTTATGAGTAATAACTTTGTTAATGTTTTATTAATATGATAAAAAGATAAATCAAGTAATTATGGGTAAAAATAATAATATAAATTTAACATAGCACTTGTCCCAATACTACTAGATGAGTTTTTTTAGACGTAAATTATCCTTGGGATGAAATAAAATCCTTTATGAAGCCACTTGGATGATATTAGAACATTTAATTTATTTTATTTAATGAAAAGTTAAATAAGTCATACTCATGTTTTAATAAAAATATAATTTTTAATATAATGTTATAATGTAGATAAATTCTATTATCAGTGATGTTTTTAATGGTAAAATATTCTTATTAATCATGTTAATTTATTTGGAATTTTTAAGGAATAAATATTTAAATTAAAGGATAATGCATTGATGATGGAGAAATTATTTAATTGATGAGAAATCAATAAAATAGTTTTTATCAAAATTGCAATAACCATTAAAAGATCAAATAAATTTAACATATCTTATTATTCAGGTATATCTCGACCATTATCATTTATGTTTATAATTAATGACTATTTGGAGCTATATAAAATGTTTATTACACTTAAAATATTTTATTTAAATTGATGTTAATGTTTTCATATTCATGTTTTAATAAATATAAAATTTTTAATGTTATAATTTATAGAATATATATTCTACTAAATGTAATATTCTTAAATATAGTGGATTTATATTCATCTTAGTATTTATTTTATCTTTCTTTATCAAATAAGTATAGTAAATAACTAAACAAAACAGATGTATTAATTATTTTATTAATGGAGATAACAAATAAATGTTTTTAAAAATATTAAGATAAATATAATTTGGTATAATTAATATATCCAACAAATTTTATAAATTTCCTTGACCTATTAGGAATATAATTAAATATTTTTTCCTAAGTTGAAATATTATCTTAATATTTTTAAAAATCAATAAAATAAATACTATAAAAATTGAAACAATTGATTTTTTATAAAAATAATGTTTTATTAAATTTTTCAAAAAATATAAAACATTTACTAAAATATGGAATAATTATTAAATGGTCTGAAATGTACTAAATTATTTATTTATTTTATAATTCCAATCAAATAAGAAAACATTTCACCCTTTTAATATTGAAATGCATGTTACCTTAGTTCATAATTAAATACATTTACTAAGCATTAATTAAACTCATAAGGATTAAATTGATTGAAAAATTTGTATAAAATTTAATGTTTGATAATGTTACAACCTTGAATCATCTATTTTTATAAATTACGAAATTTTTTAGGTTTTTGGATATGGGTTGATTTTATTATAATTTTTTTTTTGCGATTCTATAGATTCCACTCACCTCAATTATAAAAGGAAATTAACTTCATTTTAAACATTCATGCTCATCCATCCCTGCTAATTTCCCTTATGAACTTCTTGAGTCACATTATATATGTTTTTTTCTCCAAATACCAACACTAGTCTTTTAATAGGTGATCTAGAGGGATATCATTGAAGAAGAGGCAATTGCCTATACCGATTCTTTCAAACTTCATTCTTATTATAACTTATATTCATGAGTATTTTTACTATAAGGTTAAAAATAAAGTATAAGTTATATACTGAGATGTTATTATGATTATGTAACAACAATATTCAACCTTATATCAGTCCTACAAAAAAAACCAAACGTGTGTACGTACGGCTTGTCATCTCCACATCGTGGTGTAATCTATTTTTCACCAACAACATACATATATTGGAATAATGGTGGAAATAATACTATATGGGATTAATATAACCTGATTATAGACTAAAATTTTATCCACTTCCTTACAATTTCAAAATTAAGGAAATGATATCAGAGCTTGTGCGTACGTACAGCCTCCCATTTCCACAATGGGATGTGATTAATTCTACATAATGTCCACTAAATGTTGATTATATAAATATATATAATGAATAAATATGTTACATATAATTTTAATATCATTTTTAATGATACAACTATGACCTAATAGTGGAAACTGGAACTTATTTGACAAAACATTGATAAGAAAATGAAGCCATTAATACTCAAATAATGAGTAATAATGAAATACTATTAAAAATAGATGACACTAGGATCATATATAATGTCATAAAAATTATTATGATTCTTGAAGAAGTCAATTACATTATTTAAATCATTATATATTAATCTTTTATCGATTCAATAGATATTGGACCTAAGGTCATGGATAATTTTGAATTCTCATTATAATATGATATTGTTTATATATATGTATTTACTTGTGTATATTTTTCATCCATGTTTATGTTTCCTAAATATATATTCCAATATATTCTTTATATCCTTCTAAAATTGTTAAATTTAATTTTAACCAATGATAATATTTATTAAATGGTGTGAAAGGATTCTTTTTCGTTTACGTTACAATATACTTTTTTACTTTCTTAAAAATTTACTAGAATAATGTTTTCATCTAAATTATATGGAAGGAATAGATTTTTACATATTAATAATTCTTTAAATCTATGTATCTTCCATTATATTATTCCCTGTTGATTTTTAAATAAATTATTTTCTGTTAATACTACATGGAATTTTGAGAAAGAAAACATTTTTGAAGATGAATGGATATTTTCTAAAATAATTTATTTAAATTGTTTTATCAAAATTATTTTGCATCAAAGATGGATTTCTATAATAGGGTTATGTTTCAAGAATGATATTCCCATTGTTCTTATGGTTTAATTGTATTTAGGATCAAATTCTATCTATGAAATCCATTTGTTTTACATGGATTATGTTATGTTGTAATTATGTTTCAAGAAACCCATTTTATTCCTTAGTTTATGATGAATTATTTTTTTTTGTGGAGCACGTTAGAATGAATTCATTATAATCTAGGTGGGAACTATATATCCCTATAATTAATTGGGTAATGATTTATATCTCATGAAATAGATAGTTCTGGAATATAAAATGATCTGAGTTCGGTAATATTGGGCTTGAACGAGGAGTGAGCTCTATTTAGTAATGGAATTTGTTTGCTATTATGGTCTTTTAAAATAGTACTTGTCTAATATAAAATGATTTTCTATTATTAAGTTTATGAAACAAAACTTTTTCCTTATGTTATGAATTTTTTGGATTAAGTTCATTTTTTCTTATGACCTTTTAGGATTTATCTCAAAATATGATATCATGATCTTTTATATATAGGATAATATTTTCAAATTTTATGTTCATATGTCTTATGATTATGATGTGGCTGATATCTCCCTTGTTTTACCTTACTCAAGATATGATCACACCCACTAATATGTTTCTTTTCCCCTGGTCATGAATAACGGTATTACGTAATATATATCAAAAAGAGGTCTATCTATGAATAAACAAGTGAGAGATAATTTATATGTCTTATGAACCAGTTGTTTATGTTTCCCAGTTTCAAAAGACACTAATCCTATATGATCGTGGCATGGTTTTGTTATATTTTTTAATTAATATTCTTAATATTTTGTATTAATATTTGTGTATGTAATGTATGCGATGTTAAAATTGGTGTCAAATAAAATTTATAGTTAACCATTGGAAACTATGATTAAAAAACATTAGTAGGAACCCTATGTATATTTCTATGTATAGGTTAATATCATAGCCTTTTAGAAATGTTCTTGAATATCCTAGGATAAAAACTAAAGTGTCTTAAATTGAAATTTTAATCTTGATTATATGTTTTTTTCATTATGATTACTGTTTTTCAGACCATGATTCTTTGTTTTAGTCAATGGTTGGAACCCAAAGGGACCACATTAATGCTGAATGTGAGGTGAAATTAAATGATTGTCCTATTGAGAAACAAAATTTTATAGGATCTATAATAAAAAATAGTTTTTCTATTCTCACAAAAAATTCTCAATCTATGAATCATGAAGGACTTCCAAATGATCAAAGGAGAAAACAAAATTCTATTTAATCCTTTATGAGGAAGTATCCACATTCTATCAGTGGGTCTTCTAATGAACTAATAGGTGAACAATATATCAGTTGCAATGAAATGATATTTTCAATTACACAATGTTTAAAACATGATAAATTCAACTTTTTAGTCTAGAATTTGGAAGGTTAAACAGATAAATAGAAGAATCTTATCAATAGTACGAGGAAAAGTGATAAAATTGAATCCATTGAATTGGATAAGTTCATGAAATTGTTTTTCAAAAAGTAATTTCTTCATTTTCTTCTAACAATGATTGAGAAGGGGTTCCCTGAGCTGAAGAAATAGGATGATCAATCCATTTGTACATACGAATCAAATTTTACTAGACTTGAATGGTATGCATCAAGAATTATTATCCAACCTAAGAGTAAAACTGATCAATTCATTAGTAACTTAAAACAATGTTTCTTTTCAGAATTACCCATAAGGGACTTCAATAGCTATGAAGAAATCATTCATTTCTCTCTTAAGGTTGATATGGGGAATGGATTAACCCATTACTCCTATGGGTATGAAAAGAAGATAAAAATGCATTTCAAAGGATAATTAAAAATACCACATAGAAAAAATAATGAGTTTCCCTTATTCTCAATATGGGGAAAGAAACATGAAATAAATTTTTTTAAAGGGACTATAAAATTTTTTAAGTGTGAGAGAGAAGGTTATAATGAATTTGAATAATAAATTGATGGAAAAAAGATGTCAAATTATGGGAATAGTGGAAAGAATACATAGAGTGAACCTCTTATTCTTCTATGATAAAATTGAAAGTAATTGGGTAATTATGCCAACCAATTCCCTTATCCAATGATTGTCAATGATGATTGATGTTAGAAAATTCTTAAGGACAATACAAATACAAGTCACATGGTATCACTATCGATGATGTTGAATATGATAATCAAGTATTGAAAGGTAAACGTACCATCCACTCTAAAGTAGAAAATGTTTTATTTGATTTTGGATCCACCCAATAATTTATTTCTAAATAATTTTTTAAGGGTATCGATGTATTACCTCAATAATGAGATGTTTAGTTAGTTGTGAAAACTCCAAATGGAGAAATAGTCGCATAAAAAGTTTGTAATTATTATCTTGTTTATATTTGTGGGAAATAAAATCTTTTTAATCTTTTTTATCCTTCCATTATGGAAATTTATGTTAAATTTTGGCATGGATTTTATTTGTCTATATGGAGATAATATCAATTTCCAATGAACGGATTTCATATTTCATATTCCAGATCATTCTATTATCATCTACTGATGCAATGTTTTTTTGGACCATCCAATGAAAATTTCTTTTGTCTTAAGGGTATTTATTCCTATAAATTATGGTTACATATCTCAATTGGATATAAGGAAAATAATTATTAATAATATACTTATTTTGAGAAAAGACAGATATCATTAATGACAAAGCTCAGTAGACATATATATGCGAATCCACGAATGGAAATTGTCCAGCTAGAGATGGTTGGCATCGGAGGGGCCTGTTGCCGCCAGCTGATGGACCACATTGTTTCCATCTCATTTGGTAAATGAGAAGGTGAAGAATGAAAAGCATTGGAAGAGAGAGAGAATTATCTTGATAATGAGGCTAAATGACTGGAGTCTGTCGTCGTTGTGGTTGATGGCATTGATCACAGTGAGTTAGTTAGACTCAATGCTAATATCAACCCATCCACATTCCAAAGCCAGTATCATACCTGCCAGGATGTCATTAGCCTCACCTAATACAGGTTCCCAAAAGTCATGATGTGATTCATATTTTGTATCAATGATTTTCCCCAGATGATTTCATGCCAGGAGAACAAGGGAGACAAGTCCATCCTTGGGGAGAGACACGTCCACGTTGATCTTAAGAATCACTTCCATTTGAGGGTTCTAATTAGAGGGACAGGATGGGGTAACATCTGGAATATGATGTCCATTGTGGAGATTCCATACCTCAATCCATGAAGGGGCTCCTTCAATCCAGAATTCTGGAGGTTTATATACATGTTGGAAAACAACATCGTTACACTGGACCCAGATGATCCAGGCCAGGGTGCAGAGTGAACCTGCATTATCCAATGAGAGAGAGAAGCGCCAATGCATCAAGAGAGCAGGGAGGTCAGAGGCCACGGCCAGTGATGCATTTGGAGTCACGCCTCATTTGTTCCAAATTTCCATAGCTCCTGGGCGGTGAATGATGGTGTGCAGAGGGATTTTTTGGATATTCTGGTAGAAAGGGCAGAAAACGGCACTAGACATATGTTCGAAAACGAGAAGGCCCATGGTAGGGAGGGTGACCGTGCACACCTTCCACCAAAAGTGGCATATTTTTAGGGGGGCTTTGAGCTTCCAAAGTGATTTTTATGGTCCCCCATTCCGGCCAACTGGCTGGTTTCCAAGAGCATGTCTGTAAACGGATCTCACAGTGTATTCGCCCGACTTGTCATTGATCTAGAAGAGATGGTTGGGGCCTACTTCTGAGACCCAGGGGATGCTTAGGATAATTCATTGGTCACATTTGTTAAACCGTTCCTGAATCTTATCCAAACACCACCCCATCCCTTGGTCATAAAGGAGCCATCTGACAGTGGCGTCTTCAAATCCTAGTGGTGTAAGGGATTTAGCCCACATACCTTCTGTATTGATCAGCAAGGGATCGGTCCAGAAGTTGACAGATGATCCATCTCCTATCCTCTATCCCCATCCTTTTTCTAGGAGCTTTCGGGCCCCCCAAATGCTTCTCGAGAGGAAGCTAGGATGAGAGCCAAGTGAGGAAACATGGAATTCCGTGCGGGGAAAGTACATAGATCGTAGTACCTATGCACATAGAGATGATGGCTGGTTAATAAGTTCCCATCCTTGCATGTCCAACAGTGCGTCATTGGAGAGAAGAAGATTATGGAATCTCATCCCTCCCTCTAACTAGGGTATGCATAGTTTCTCCTAATCCATCTAGTGGGGTCTATTCCTTCCATCATTTTTCCCCCACCAGAAGTTGGCAGTACATGTATGGATCTGTTTGACAATGGTCACCGAGAGCTTAAACACCAACATAAAATAGTTGGGGATAGACTGGATGATAGCTTTAATGAGGGTCTATTTTCCTGCTTCTGAGATTCGTTTTGGGGTCCAGCCTTGAATTTTCTTCTCAATCCTGTCCACCAGAGATGCGAATATTTATTTTTTGGACCGGCCAATCACTGTGGGTAGCCCGAGATTCATATGGTGTTTTTCAACCATATGTATTCCTACTGATGCGCAGAGTTCATCTCTCTTGGAAATATGTACCCCTGCACTGAAAGAGATTTCTGATTTTCCATGATTGATTGAATGGATAGACTCCCTCTCGTACTAGTGGGTCGCTTGGTAAATCACCCGGAATTCAATAATAGTTGCTATGGAGAAAAGGAGGTAGTCGTCGGTGAAAATGTGATGTGACACTGGTAGACTTATGTGGCTGACCTTTTCCCCGTTAATAGAATTAGCGGATGCAGCCCTAGAAATAAGGATGGAAAAGACATCAGCCACCAAGATGAAGAGAAAAGGGGAGAGGGTATCTCCCTGGCGTAGTCCTCGGGATGGAAAAAATCCTCGTGTGAGCTTCCCATTGACCCGGATTTTTAAGGAGATGGTTGAGATTCATTGTATGACCATAACTGTCCATTTAGTGCAGAAACCCATTTTCAGCATCATGACTTTGACGAAATTCCTTTACACATTATCGTAGGCCTTGGTCATATCCAGTTTCAAGGCCCTGGTTCCAATTTTCGCGATGGATGGTGTATTCATAGAGTGAACCACCTCATGGGCCACAATTGCATTATCATTTATCAGTCTCTTGGCCACGAAGTTGTTTTGTTTTTCCGAGATAATATCTGATAACCCCGGTCGTAGCCGATTAACAAGGATCATTGAGAATATCATGTAAGAGACATTGAATAGGCTGATAGGCCTAAAGTCAGGGACCTCCAGAGGTTTCTTAATTTTGGTAATGAGGATGAGGAAAGTTTAATTGATAGAGGAAATTCTTTTTCTCCCAATCTAGATATTCTTTATCATTTTGCAGATGTCGGGACTGATGATGTGCCAGTATTTCTTAAAAAATAGGGCGTGGAACCCATCCGGTCCCGGGGACTTAGTGGGGTGAATATGTTTTAGAGCCATGCGTATCTCGCCATCTGTCACATCTTTGGTAAGATACCGATTGATCTCATCGGTGATCACTGGTCTGATACATTCTTCCACTTCAGCAGAAATGGTTGTAGTTCTTTTATTGAAGAGGTTCTGGAAGTAACATGTCAATGTTTCGTGGATTCCACTAGTGTCAGAGACATTTCTCCCATCTAGCTGTGAGATTCAATTGATAAAAAAAATTTGGCACCTAGATAATGCTTTCTGGTAAAAATACCGGGTATTGGAATGCCCTTTTGTAATGTGGGTATCCCACGCCCGTATATCCCAGAATCATTTCTTAATGCGTAGGTTTGTATCCAGCTCTCTTTGAGTGGCACCAATCACAGAAAAATTTAAATTAGATGGGGGTTTCTTGCATAGGTTGTGCATTTTCTTTCAAGGAAACCATAGTGCCTCTTGGGATGGAGGAATTTCTTATTGCTCCAAGATCTCAGATCGGATGCGACCTGTTGGATATTGAGGCCAACATCTTCTTGAGTATTGTTCCATTTTGATCGGACAACATCTTTGCATTCTCGGTCCATTGACCAGAAGCTTTCTAATCTGAAGGGTCTGATGGGTTGTTTGTTGCGTTCACCTTGAGTGCAGAAATTGCAAATCGGGGAAAGAGGGCTCAAGAGTGGGGATATAATTGGATCTTTCAAAAATAGATGTTATTGAATGTTTTCCATGACTGAAAACATTAACTGGGATTCGAATTTATCTTGGTTTGGTTGGATATTATCGATATTTCTTGAATGATTGGTAATGAATATCTAGTCCTCTCACCAATTTGGATCAAAAATGAGTTTTGTTTCTGTGGCTAGAGGAATGAAAATAAAATTTCCAAGATCTAGAAAAATGTTTTCTAGTTCACCTATTCTCATAGTTCCATTTAATGGAGAAAATTTTTTTATCTACAGTGATGCATCCAAGAAGGGGATGGGATGTGTTCTCAGGAAAACATAATATGGCGGTAGCTTATTCCTCGTGCCAGTTTAAAATACTTGAGAAAAATTACCCAAATAATAATTTTGATTCTTCCATGGAAATCATAACTTTAACATATTGAAGTAATTATATTTATGGTGAAAGGGTTGATATCTATACAGATCATAAAAGATTAAATTATATTTTGAAACAAAAGGAGAAGAATATTCACCAAAAATTATGGTTGGAGATGATAAAATATTACAACTTCTCATTTAATTACCAACCTAATAAAGGTAAACAAGGTGGAATATTTTTTGGGTTGAAAATACTATGTTATCATATTCATAAAAATGATCACAAAAGATCCAATATTTGTGGATTTCTGAAGGGTGGATTTTGAAATTTTAAGGGAAGGGGAGAAATATAACATTTCTCAAATGAATGTTCTACCATCTATAAAAGTGATAATTAAGGAGGAACATAAGGAATATTTATAGATACAAAATAATGTGATAAATGTTCCGAAATTTAACCTTGATTATGATAGAATAATAATGTTCTGGAACCAAGTTTGCATTCCTCTAATACCAGAATTAAAGAATCAGCTATTGGATGAACCTCACAGATATTCATTATCTATTCATCCTATAAGAAAAAGTTAGTATAGGGACCTAAGAAATTATTTATGGTGGTGTGGAATGAAAAGAGATGTTGTTTAATAGCACTCTTATTTCTTCTTCATCAGCATGTTAAGGCTGGGAGATAGAAGTCTAAGGGGTGGTTACATCCATTACCCATATGAGAATAGAAATTGAATAACATCACGATGGTCTTTGTCGTAAGACTTCTAAAAATATGTAAAGTCTATAATGATATGTGGGTATTACTTGATCACCTTAAAAATTCGGAACAATTCATTACTATTAGACAGGACTTCCATCTTCATCAAATTTCCGGTATATATATAAATAAAGGGGTAAGGTTGAATTGAGTAACACATTCCATTATATCTTATCGGGATCTGAGGTTTACATAATAGTTCTCAGGAATTCATTATAAATATCTGGATAAAGAGTTAGGTTTCGACACATTTTATCACCCTCTGATAGATGTTCTTTCCGAGTGGAAAATTCTAACTCTACAAGACATGTTGAGAGCTTTCACTATGAATTTCAAAGGAGGTTGGGATCAACAGCAAACTTTGGTGTAATCTTCTTGTAATAATATGTTTCACTCTAATATTCAGATGGCTTCTTATGATTCCCTATATGGAAGGAATTGGAGAACTATATGATTCTAGGACGATGTTTGGGAAATAATGCTATTAGGAACAGATCCTATTGATTAAATTCCAGGGAAGGTTAGATCAATTCAACACATAAGAGAAGCTCATAGTCGACAAAGAAGTTATGCAGAAAACTAAATAAAATACCTAGAGTTTGAATTGGGTGGAATGGTGTTTCCAAGAATATCTACCAAAAATAGGTTAATGAGATTTGGCAATATGCAAACGTTGATCCCTAGGTATATCATTTCATTGGAAATTCCAGATCGTGTTGGGTAGATAGTTTACTGATTGGCGCTACAACCGAATCACTCTCATGTTCACGATGTGTTCCATGTATATCTGCAGAGAAATTATATACCTAATCTGTCATGGGTATTGAACTCATAATTCATAGGACTAGAGCAAGACATTTCTTATAAATAATAACCTATAGAGATTCTGGACTCTAGCAAAAGAGTTCTGCGAAACAAGGTTGATCTCTTGGTTAATGTTTAATGGTAGAACAACCAATTTAAGGAAGCT
This sequence comes from Viscum album, assembly GCA_963277665.1. Classification (NCBI taxonomy): domain Eukaryota; kingdom Viridiplantae; phylum Streptophyta; class Magnoliopsida; order Santalales; family Viscaceae; genus Viscum; species Viscum album. The sequence continues at coordinate 260,877,465 of OY728122.1, read as the reverse complement.
ATGTGAGAACATGAGGAGCTGATGAAAAATAGGTATTCTCATATTTTTCTATCCAATTGATTAATTTTGTGGGAGTAATTTAATTTAAGTGGTGTAGAATGTAACACCCATATTTTTTTAGGAAATATTTTCTTTAAATATTTTTAATTCCTCAATATCTTTAATTGCACAAAATCGTGAGTTTAAACAAAATATGTGACACTCTTGGTAAAAAAGGACCAGTATAACCTAGTTGTTATGTTATAAAGAATAAATATAATAAATGTATGAATTTTTTTTTGCGAATTATTTGGCTACCAACTATTTATGAAACATATAAACCAATTAAATGTAAAAGAAATATTTATATTTTTATATTAATAAATTAAGTGAATTATAATTAGTAAATGAAATTAATTAAATATATATATTATATATTTTTGAAATATTTGTTATATTAATTAAATATATATTTTATTAATAGGGTTTGAATAACCCCTATTTGATATATAAAACCCCATATTTTTCAAAAGGGTAATATTATTGATTTTTAATGGACAACCCGGTTTAAATTAAAATTCTGAATCATAAATAATTTTTATATAAATTCATAAACATATTACTTGGTAGTGGGATATAATAATTTAAAATGGATGAATTTTTTATATTTTTCTATTATCATTCATGTTTTGATTAATACTAAAAATATTAATACTTTTATGTGAAAACCACTTTTTTATAAAAAAAAATATTCTATGGTTAAATTATATTATAGAATGGTTTTAAGTTTTTAATAGAATATATTTTCTTATTAAATATATTATTGTACATTGGCATTAAATTTACGTTTAATTTGGATATAAAAATATTTCAATCTTTTGTAATGTTTTAAATTTTCAAAACCAGTTTTCACATTTCGAAAATGAGATTAATATTACTTTCATTTAGGAAACTTATATGCTTTGAATTTAGAAAATATTATTCCATATATTTAATCAGTTGGTCAAAATTTGGTAAATAGATTATTTTATTTTTGGGCATTATGAATAGTGTCTTCAGTAGTTTTTTATTAATACAGTAAAAAGGTGGATCGAGTAATTAATGCTAAACATAATATTATAAAATCACCCTAACACATCTTATAATATCATTGGATGAGTTTTCTTAACCTAAATAATCCTTGGGTCGAAATGGTATCCTTTGGAAGCCACTTGGATGAGATTAGGATATTTAATTTATTTTAATCAATGAAAATTTTAATATGTCGTACTCAAATTTAAATAAATATGTCAATTTTTAATATAATTTCATATAGAAGATAAATTCAATTATGTATACTATTTTTAAATCTAAATTTTTTTTATTTATCATGGTAATTTATTTTTAATTTTTACAAAATACAATTTATATTAACGGCTATTGCATTAATTATGGATAAATAATTTAATTGAAGACAAATCAATTTTATATTTTTTATGAAAATGTTAATAAAAATTAAAAGACCCAAAAACATGACCAAATCATATTGGTAGAGTATATATAGAACATAATAATACCAGGGTCTAGTTTTTAACCATTTTGAGCTAGATGGAAATGATTATGATACGTATAACATTTTATTTAAATTGATGTTAATATTGTATAATTCATGTTTTAATAACTATATATTTTTTTATAATGGATTTTCTAGAAGATATATTCGAAGAAAAGTATTCTTCTGGAAGATATAGGATTTATATTCATCTAAGTAATTTATTTTAAATTTTTATTCATCAAATATGTATATTAAATAATTACACAAAATTTATATAATAATTATTTTATTAATGGAGATAACAATTAAATATTAATAAAAATATTAAAATAAATATAATTTTGAATAACTAATATATCCAAAAAATATAATAGTATTCCTTGACCTCTTAAAAATGTATTTAAATATTTGGTTCGAAGTTAACCTATTTTCTTAATATTTTTAAAAACCGATAAATTTAATAGTATAAAATTTGGAACTATTGATTATTTATGAAAATAATGTTTTATTAAATTAATTAAAAATCTAAAAACAATTTTTCAAATATAACATAATTATTATATGGTATAAAATGATCAAAATAATATATTTATGGTCTGATGTAAATCGAATAATCAAATATTTCACCCATTATATATTGAAATATTTGTTACCTTCGTTAAAAATTAAATAGAATATCTAATAGTTAATTAAAATGATAAGTATTAAATTGACAAAAAAATTGTCTAAAATTTATTGGTTGATAAGACCAAAACCATATGTCATATCATGTTCTAAATTAATAAATTTTTGAGGTTTTTGGATATGGTTTTATATTATTATAAATTAACATTTTTCGAGATTCCATAGGTGCCCCAAGATCAATAATAAAAGGGAATCTTCTCCCTCAATTATTAACTTCATCTTTTACTCTAATGATTGGTCGTATATTAACAATTTCCCTTATCCATTTTTTTTAATTATAGTGGATTCGGTCTTCTACAAATACCACCCATAGTAAATTAAGACGTGATCTAGAGGGAGCGCGATGAATTTGGGGTAATCTATACTACCCATTCAATCAGACTTCATTTTTATTCTGCATCCTCTTCATGAGTTGTTTGAATTATAATTTAATACCAATAGTATAAATTATATACTAATATATTATTATGATTATGTAACACCCATATTCTACCTTCGATCCATCCTATGAAAAATGAAATCATCACTTGTGCGTACATACGACTTACCCTCTCCCCATCTTGGTGTAATCTATTTTTGACCACCACCTTACTTGGACGGGTATAATATTTGAAATAATAACTATATATTACTATTATTACATTATTATAGAGTAATATACTATACACATCTATACTATTTCAATATTATAGGAATGTTATTGTCTCTTGTGTGTATATACAGTCAGCGATCCCCACAATGCGTTGTGATCCATTCAACATAATATCCATTAAAAAAATTATATAAATGTATAGAATAAATAAATATTGTATATATTATGTTAATATCAATTTATAATTCTTTAACTACGATCTATTAAGGAGAAACATAACTTATTCAAAAAATATATTCTTTAGAAAACAAAGCCATTAATACCAAAATAATGATTAATAATGAAATGTTATTTACAAAAAAATAGTAAGATGATCATATATGAAATCATAAAAAGGAATATTATTCTATAATAAGTCAACTAAAGTATTCATATCATTATATAGGAGGTTCCAAAAAATACAAATGATATCAATCCTATGGTAAGCAGGGATTTTCCAATCCCATTATTATTTGAGATTGTTTCTACTTAAGTATTTTCTGGGGTATAGTTATCATTCATGTCTATGTTTCCTTAATATGTATTCAAAAAAAAAAATTGTATTCCCTTCTAAAAAAATTAATGTCAATTTTACCCATTTTTTAATCTTTATTAAATCATATGATAGGGAAAATTTTTCATTTTCCATACGATGTACATTTTTAATTTACAACAAAAGTATGAGAATAATGTTTTCTTTTGACATATAAGCCATGAATGGATTTTTAAAGTTTCATAACTCCTTACTTCCATCAATATTCCTTTACAATATTTCATTTTTATTTTCAAATAAATTATTTTCTTTTAAATTTTCACAGAACATTGTGAAAACAAAATGTTTTTGAAGAAGAAATGATATTTTCGTCGAGAATTCATTTCAAGTGTTCTATCAAAATTATTTTCCATATAATATAGAATTCAATGATAGTGTTATATTTCAGTTATAAAATCCCTATTTTTTAAATAGATTTATTTTGTTTGTGATTGAATTTAATTTATGAAATCCATTTTTTTACAAGGATTATGTTATCGTGGAATGTTGTTTTATGAAACCCATTATATTACTTCGGTATTGATGAATGATTTATGTTTTTTTGGAACATGTAATAATGATTTCATTATGAGATGTGTGGGACCAATATATCTCTCCAATGCATTGGGTAATGATTTATATCTAATGAGATAGATAGATTTGGAATTGGAAATGATCTCAGTATAGTAATGTAGGGCCGGAACATGGTGTGTACTCAGTTCAGAAATGTACATTGTCTATAATGATAGTATTGGAAATGAGCCTTGACTAATTTGAAATGATTTTCTATTATTATGTTTATACCAAAAAAATTTATGTCTTATTTTATGACTTTCAAGATTATGTTCATTGATTCTTATTAGCTTTTTTATTTATCCCATAATGTGATATCATGATTTTCATTTGTAGGATTATATTTTCAAATAGTATGTTCTTATGTCTTATTATTATGATATGATTGTTATCTCCCTTTTTCCTATACTAAGAATCTGATCACACCCACTTATATTTTTCTTTTCCCCAGTTCATAAAAATGGGTATTAAGTAAGATTTGTCAAAAAGGATTCTTGTTATAAATAAAAAATCAGGAGATATTGTGGATATCTTATAAACCAGTTTTTTAATTTTCCCAATTTCTTAAAACACTAAATCTATAGGTTCCTATTGTGGTTTTTTTATTTTTTTTATTGAATATTATTTATATTTTTTCGTAATATGTATGTAGTGAATGTATGTTCTATTATAGATGTGATCACTTTTTCATAGAACCAATGTAATTAGGAAAGGCACCTACTCCATGCAACTATGGTTGGGGTTATTACAGTAGGCATCCGAGGATATTTAGTAAAAACCTTATAAACAATATTTAGAAAACATATATTGGTAAGACTAACCCTAAGATATTATTTGAGGATAATAATTGATGAAAACATCAAATTTTGGTAAGGTATAGATTAATTGGGCCTTCCAAGTAATATATCTTTATTAAGACACTACAAGTGGACATGGTTCTAGAATAAATGTAAATAAGGGTAACAACTCTAACAAGGTGCATCTAGCCAAACTCAGCGTATTCCAGTACATGGAAATGGGATATACAATGCACCTTCTTTTACACTCCCAAGGGACATGATTAGTATAATTAAAATTTTAATTACATACCATTATAAATTATTTGAAATTATATATGTTCCCAAATAACTAATTTTTATTATTTTGAGATTATTTGTACATAAACTTTCAGATATTTTTAGTATTTAACTAGTTCCAAATTATGAATTATAACAAAATCTAGTGTATTACATTATTTAGAAATGGCTCCTAGTAGATGTAATGGAATCCTTATCAAAGAACATATCACTTGTTGGAATTTACCACCGATGAAAGATAATTATATTGGATATGGAGATACAATTGGAGTTGAAAAACATATATTAATATTAGGAGAATTAGGTTTTGGCAAATAACCATACTCACATAGATAATCATAATCCACAATGCGGTGAAACAAAATTTGACTACTTTATACAAATTAAAAAAATCATTCAATAAGACTATAAATCCATTTATAGAAGAGGTGAACATAACATAATTAGATAAGATATTTATTACATTAGGATATAATGAAATGGAGAAGGTTATCAGGGTAGTTTATCATCTATTGGGGGAAGATGATCAATGGTGGTTATTAATTCCAATCCCAAAGGAGAAATAGTAAATAGAAAATATGGAATGGAAGTATTTTAAGGAAATTTTCATAGAAAAAAATAACATCATCAACCGTGACTGTATATGTTGAGGAAATTTTCAAATTTAATACATAAATTCGTTGATATTTTTTCGATGTATAAATTCAGAATTATAAGGATATAAATACATGTCAAAACTACATATTCCATCCAGAGAAAAATATTGATAGATTCTTTCATAGTTTAAACCCATTATGATTAAGGTCGCGAGTCTCCAAAACATTCTTATTATATGCAAATATTGTCTCACGTGCTATCAAGATAAAGAAAAAATTGTCTAGGTATTATGAAGTTAAGGGAAGGAAAGAGAATAAGAGGTCTACTGAAAACTTTGGAAAATTAAATAAGGAAAATTTGATGAAGGGAAGATTTGACTTTAATCTAATAATAAATTTGGAAAGAAACATCATGGAACGTGCATATTGGGGATGGGATTTTGTTACAAGTGAGGATGAAAATCCACAAAGCATGTGGTTTAAATGGAAATAAATAAGCATCACATGTTCAAAGATACAATGGTAATGATATAGGTAATTATGAAAATTATATTTCTTGGAGTAATGGAAAATTTCTCTAGAAAAGGCCAATGCAAAAATTTTATGCTTATGCAGTCACTAGAGATGAGTTTTAAGAACATAATGTTTTGTAGAAGTTTCTTTTACAATATCCTCAAATTTAGCTAGATATTTACTTGATTCTGGATCATCAAATTCCTTTATATATTCCCACATTACTTAAATAATTATATATTTCCAAATCACCTTAATAATGTATTCTTTAGTAATAAAACATAGTGAAATTTATATTGCAATAAAGATGCATTGAGCAGATCCTATTGTGGAACATAAAAATGATATAATTACTTATTTTATTATCATAAATATGGTTTATTTTGATATAATATTTTGTATGGAATTTATTTTAATATATAATGATAAAAAATTTAAATGGGAATGAAATTATGTTTCGTGATGAAGGTATATATTGTTTCATCCTTAGAGGGGAGACATTATCATATTTTTCATATCTAGATCAACCTCTGGAATCTCTTCTAAATAAAATTCTTTGTAAATAAGAGATAATGACATATATAGATGAGAAAATAAATCTTCAAATTGTGGACATACCTAATGTATAAGAAAACATAGATGTATTTCCAGGGGATTTACCAGGACATCCCCAAGAGCGAGAAGTTTATTTTTCTACTACTGTAATCCCCGATGCATGAACATTATCAAATTCTCCCTATAGAATGAAAATATTGGAATTAATGGAGTTAAAGAATCAAATAGTTGAATTCAGTGGAAAGGGGTTTATAAGAACAAAATTTTCACCTTTGTGAGCTTGTTTTTTAAGGAGAATGATGGATATTTGAGGTTGTGCATTGACCATAGGGAGATCGATGCCATTATGAAAAAGAACAAGTATCTAATTTCCCTCATTGATAACTTATTTGATCAAAATCACATTGATCAATATTTTTCAAATAATTATATTCACTCTAGATATCATCAATTTAAATTGATGTAGTAAGATGTTCTAAAGAAATCATTTTGAACCAGGTGTGGACATTGTGAGTTTACAATAATTCCATTTGGACAGACTAATTCACCCTCTATTTTTATGGATATAATGAATTGTGTGTTCAAGGAATATCTTGATGGTATTTTTTGGTATTTATTATGGATATATTGATATATTCAAAAATATATGAGGAACATGAGAACTACTTGTAGACCGTTCTATAGAATCTTAGAAGAAAAGAGTTGTAACACCTCGGACCCGACCAGCCACCCGAATGGTGTCGAAGGGGTCAGGTGTCACTACCTTAGGTGCAAATCCCCTAAACGCCAAAGGTTACAGACTAGTAGAGAGGGTGTGTTAGGTATATTGGGGAGGCTATACCCTCTCGGAGGATCATAATAAGGGTACTGGTCCAAGTATAACAGTAAAGATGCAGCAGAAAGAAAGACTCAGCAGACTCGAACCAGACCCGTAGAGCGGAATCATAAACAATATAAATAAACAGCGGAAGAAATAAATATAAACAACAGTAGTGGAAATAACACAACATCATGCTGATAACATGTAACTACCACTGAACAGTAAAACATGCATCCAAAGTAGGTCATACTCAACTGAATATAAAAAGAAGGGCATGAATGGATAACCAATAGTATATCTACAAAAAGTAATCATGACGACATATAAATGTAAAAAAAAACAAAGTAAACCTAGATAGGTATGACCTCAGGGTCCGTACTATCTCCATGCAATAACTAACGTAGCCCATATCCTGAAGCTGGCCTCTTTCCTGCACATAAATACATAAAGTATGCATGAATCTTGTAGGGCCCGTGCAGGGTGTGAGACAAATCTCAGTAGGATACCACCCAACGGTGCGTACCAGATTTATGTGTTTAAGCAGTCATGCATTACAAGGAATGTAGTAAACAGTACTATGCACATGTAAACACAAACTCCACTGGTGCTCAACAGACACCATGGAGAGTCACCTACTTCGTCCAACGCTGGAATCTCTGTCGTGTAACCCGGCACCACTTTCCACCCGACACCACTTGTCTCAAGTACTGACGTCCCGAAGGCACGCCCAAGAATAGTAACCCAGCACCATGTTCCTCCTGACACCTCGTGTCTCAAGTACTGACGTCCCAAAGGCATTCCCAAAAATAGTAACTCGGCACCACGTGCCTCTAGATACCTCGTGTATCAAGTACCGACGTCCCGAAGGAATGCCCAAAAATAGTAACCCGGCACCATGTGTGTCCTGACACCTCGTGTCTCAAGTACCGATGTCCCTAAGGCATTCCCATCCCCTGATGTCTCCTCACCTCCCACGTGGCTTTCTATGGCAAGCACCACCGACCAAAATACCTAACCGCAACTACAGGGGCCTCTACCCACATAAGTGGTCAAAACCACCTCATCACTGAGTATCTTTGTGTGCACACTACTCAAAGTTCCGGGTGAGCGGTAATCACCAAAATAGCACCTATGCCACCAAAACATCTGACACCTCGTGTTCCTACGACCATGTCGCTCAAGTCCGATGGCCTCTCCATCCATGTAACCCGGCCATGCCCAACCTGACAGTCGTACTACCTCAAGCCGACGTTCATGACGCCTAACCTCGTGGTCAAAACCACCCAAAGTAACCCGGGAAAAGCCCCAACCTGTGATCAGCATCACTCAATCGTAACCGGGCCAAGCCCAACACAACCCGATGGGTCAGCATATGCAATTCAGCAATTGCATATGTAACATATTTAAACAAAAAATATAAACAGGAAAAACATACTAAGAAGTTTATTTTCACTACGCAAGGTGTTGTCTCATACCATCACTATGGTCTTGAATGACTAACAATTTATAACAGTCTTTAATAAATTAAATTAAACAGTTTTACACATTAATATTTCAATTAAAACCATTTTGGAATTCCCTGGACAAAATGCCTCGATGAGCCATAGCCCCTCACCTGGCCCGCTCATGAAAAATGGTAACTGGGCATACCCCAAAGGCACCCCATAGGTCCCACAAACAATTTAATATGAAATAGAAGATAAAACGGGTCCCGCTCAAAATACCCAAAAACGCGATGAAGGTCGCGTCACCCAAACAACCACGAAAACACAAAATGAGGAATGCACCACCAACCTGAGTCTCGAAAAACGCTACTCCTCCGGTAACAGACGCCAATTCAGTCTAAAATGAGATAAATCTACAAAAGATTCAATACCTTTCAATCCCCTATAACTCATTCAAGAACTAAAATAAGATAAAATGGCCAAAGAGGAATCAAGGCCTTACCGAGGGGGTTCCAACGCACTAATCCATGATCAGAACGGACTTTGGACGGTGATCCGTGGAAGGATTAAAGTCCCGGCCGACTTCGTTCACAAAATCGGGTGAAATATGAGTGTTCTGCCTCAAAATGAGGCTACTTACCATTTTCACGCAAAAAAAAAGAAACTACACAGCATTAACATGAGGACTACGTTACGTGTATATCATTTTACTATTAATATGACAGCTGATATTCCACCGACTTACTTTTTGAACCTGCCGACATTAGTGCACGGCATGTACCTATGGGTACACGACGTGTACATGCATTCCCTTTATCTTCCACACCGACTTACCCACACGCCATATATATCCCTCATACACTTCCAAACTACACGGCGTGTCCAATGAGAACACGGCATATACCTGGTTCTACCCGGCCAACAGGCGCACACACCATTTATGTCCACCACACGGTCGGGGTTACAGGGCGTGTTCAAAACTATACGCCGTGTAGTAAGAAATTTCTACACGGTCATCACATGGCATGTACTCAGTAGGCACATGGTCGGGTACTCTCTTAACATATACACGGTGTGTACTAAATGTACCTGGCGTGTAGTCTTTAAATTTCCAGAAACTTCCCATTTTCTCCAGTTTCCTCAAAAACCAGTCAAAAAATTCAAACAGGGTCAGGATTTTGACCCGTTCCAAAAACCCGGGTTCTTACAAACTCCCCACCTTAACGTAGCTCGTCCCTAAGCTACCGAACAAAACCCGGAGATGCCAACGAACACACCCATCCCGGTTAAACAACCTGGACTACCCTGATCCCAAGGTTCTGGCTAAATTCCTCAAGGGGAACCCCACCTTCGGAATTGCCTACTCAGTCTCAACCAACAAAGCTCAAATAAACCAAGGTTTACTAACCTGTTTTCTGGACGCATAGTCCTTACATGACACATCGTCAAACCTGCACCCCATTGGAGCTCACATGTCACTCCCAAAACCCAACGTAGCCCGCACTGCATCGGTGTCCGCCTCTACAAGGTCCTAGTGCCTAGAACCTCAAGTAACTCGCATCCTCGGTGCCCAAGTGCCCAAGTAACTTCAAGTAACCTGCATCCTTGATTCCCTAATACTACACCTCTCTCTCTCTCTCTCTCTCTCACACACACACACACACACATATATATATATATATATATCACGCAGCTGATATGGTGACAATCCCACTCAATAGCATCTAGTCATTCCACATAGATCATGTTCACCACGTGAACTCAAAACAGACATACCTCAACTGGTCATACTAGAAATGAAACACGGAGATCACAACCACACCGTGGTGTACCTCTAACTGTCGTCGGCTCACCGGCCTGCTCACCCTCTAGCAGCTCCATGGCGTGTACCTGGCCTGAAACACGGCTGCCTGACACCTGACCTCCCCGTGATGCTGCTCCAATCACCAGCCACTGACCCTTCAGCTGGGTCCCACCATCTTATTCATGACCTCCGTGCACAGCTGAACCTCGACTACCCTCTTCGAGTACCGAACCTGAACCAACTCCAGACACTACAGTCTGTCCTGGTCCCTATCTGCCAGCTATCTGAGATGGCTGCCTGCAAAACCTCTCCAGATGCCCGTCCAGTCCACATGCCTGGCACTCCATCAAAGGCATAACGCATTGTTCCTGAACATGTCTCGGTTGTCCAAACTAGAAGAAATTTACCGAAGAACTACCACGAGGTGGTCTAGCTGAATCCTTGGCCTGACTACCCTGCAGGAACTCATCCCGTCCATGCTTCCTGCTGTCCTAACCATCACCTAAAGCTATCGCCCTACCCAATTGAGATTTATCTCTCTCTTGTTGCCCTCTGATATGAGCGCCCAATTCACCGCCTCGGAGAAAGAACCTCTCCTGAAGATGTTAACCTGGACCTGAATGGCGTGTCGTAAGCCATCCTCTAAGCACCTCACCCTAGTCATGTCATCGCTCAGCATACCGGGTGCAAAGCGAGACAACTCTGTGAAATTAGTTGCGTAGTCCATGACGGACATATCTCCATGCTGAATACTCAAGAACTCCTCAGCTCTCTCTGCCCTCAGGGTCTCCGGGTAGAAGTGATCAAAGAACCTGTCCTTGAAGTCCTTCCAAGCCAGTCCCTCGTGCCTACGAGTATGTACCTGTACATCCCACAAATGCTTCGCTGGAACTCTCAGCATGTACGTCACCAGCTTGACACGCCACCCTGGAGGCATCTCGATCTTCTCGAAGATCATCTACATACTCTCTATCCAGTTCTTAGCAGCCTGCAGGCCACCCTCACCCTGAAAAAGCGGTGGGTGCTACGATTGGAACTCCCACGTCAGATACACCATAGAAGGCTTTGTACCCTGCGTGCCTCAGTCAATCCCCTACAGGACACGTACTTGGCCAGCTCAGATCCACTCGTCAAGCCACGGCCCGAATGATTCCAAACCCAGCTGTTGTCCTGCTTGCACTAGATCATGAGCTAGATCCTGTCCCTGAGCATGTACCTGCGGCCCGTGCTCTGCCTGTACCAAATTCTAACCCTGATCCTGCGGCACTGTATCATCTCATTCCTGACGTTCCATTGAATTGTGATGGAGTAAACCACTGAATACAATAAATAGTCAAACATATCATATATATATATATATATTCTACGCAGATAAGGAATGCAGTAAAAGGCAGTGCATAACAACTACCCTTACTCCCCTTCACCGCAACCCATTCCCCAAGGCATACCATCCTCATGGCCTCTTTACCCACCCTGAAAAGAGCCAAGTATCAAAAGTACCTCGAGCCATGCACGTCCCAAAAACTAAAAGTTCCTCGTTCGATGACCTAGTCTCCCAATCCTGGTGACAAAAATCACCTCAATTAAAGTACCTGCCTGCTCGTACAAGATCCAGACCCAAATATTCTGCCACATGAAATTTTACAAAATATAAGGCATGGCATAAACATTCCACAACTAGAAATTCTATCAGGAATTTCACCTACTCACTTTTCAAAGCATATAAAGCATTGAAATTGATTTTTTCACTCACATATCATTATCACTTAACAAAGCATATGTGAAATTATGAAATTGAAATACCCTAAAAATGTGACTATCAAGAGCCAATCATCCAAGACTCGCCATACCGGACAAGGTCCAATTCTCCATTACCATACCGGGTCAAGGGTCACATATCACAATCACGAATATCACACATCAAGTGATCCACCGAGGTGGAAATCATATAAACTACAATCTGAGAAAAAACAAACAGCAGTTCCCGCCCGTGGCAACTAGGTCCATTCCTTGTACTTGGGGCTGCAGGCACCCAAGCACAAGCTAGAAACCCAGTCCCTGTAACAAAAACCCATATCCAGTCTACCATATCCCAAATAGTAAAACCAGCAAAAAAAAGAGAAGTCTAAAACTCATTAGTATCCAGAAAACACTACTACTAAATCCATGTCAAGAACCCCTCTGATACCACTTTGTAACACCCTAGACCTAAACAGCCACCCAAATAGTACCGAACGGGTCGGTTGTCACTACCGTAGGTGCACCTCTGTTGAATGCCAAAGGCTACCAACTAGCATCGAGGGTCTGTTAGGTATTGTGGGGAGGCTATACCCTATCGGAGGATCATAAAAAGGGTACTGGTCCAAGTATAACAGTAAAGAAGTATCAGAAAGAAAGACTCAGCAGACTCGAACCAGACCCGCAGAGCAGAAGCATAAACAATATAGATAAACAGCGGAAGCATAAAATATAAACAACAGTAGTGGAAATAATACAACAGTATGAAGATAACATGTAACTACTGCTGAACAGTAAAACATGCATCCAAAGCAGGTCATACTCAACTAAATATAAAAATAAGGGCGCCAATGGATAACCAACAGTATAGCTACAATAAGTAAGCATGCCAATACAGAAAAGTAAACAAAACAAAGTAAACCCAGCTAGGCATGACCTCAAGGTCCATACCATCTCCATGAAATAACTAAAGTTGCCCAGATCCTGAAGCTGGCCTCTTTCCTGTATGTAAATCCATAAAGTCTGCACGCGTCCCATAGGGCTCGTTCAGGGCGTGAGACAAATCTTAGTAGTATACCATCCAACGTTGCGTACCAGATATATGTGTTTAAGTAGTCATGCATTACAAGGAAAGTAGTAAACAGTACTATGAACAAGTAGACACAAACTCCACTGGTGCTCAAAAGCCACCATGGAGAGTCACCTGCTTCAGCCAATGCCGGAATCTCTGTCGTGTAACCCGGCACCACATGCCACCGACCACCTCGTGTCTCAAGTACTGATGTCCTGAAGGCACACCCAAGAATAGTAAGTCGGCACCATGTCCCTCCTGACACCTCCTGTCTCAAGTACCGAATTTCCAAAGGCACGCCCAAAAATAGTAACTCGGCACCACGTGCCTCCTAACACCTCGTGTCTCATGTACCGACATCCCGAGGGCACGCCCAAAAATAGTAACCCGGTACCACGTGCCTCATGAAACCCCGTTTCTCAAGTACCGACGTCCTGAAGGCACGCCCATCCCCTGATGGATCCTCACCTCCCACATGGATTTCTACGGCAAGAACCCCCAACCAAAATACCTAACCGCAACTACAGGGGGCCTCTACCCACACGAGTGGTCAAAACCACCTCATCACAGAGTATCTCTGTGTGCACACTACTCAATGTTCTGGGTGAGCGGTAATCACCAAAATAGCACTTAAGACACCAAAACATTTGACACCTCGTGTACTTGCGACCATTTTGCTCATGTCCGATGGCCTCTCCATCCATGTAACCCGGGCCATGCCCAACCTAACAGTCATACTCCCTCAAGCCGATGTTCATGACGCCCAAACCCATGGTCAAAACCACCCAAAGTAACCCGGGAAAAGCCCCAACCTGTGATCAGCATCACTCAAGTGTAATAGGGCCAAGCCCAACACAACCCAATGGGTTAGGAGATGCAATTCAGCAATTTCATATGTAACATATTTAAAAAAACAACATAAACAGGCAAAACATACTAAACAGTTGATTTTCACAACGCAAGGTGTTGTCCCCTACCATCACTAAGGTCTTGAATGCTTCTAAAAATTTATAACAAGCTTTAATAAATTAAACTAAACAGTTTAACACAATAATATTTCAATTAAAACAGTTTTGGCGTTCCCCGGACAAAATTCCTCGATGAGCCATGACCCCTCACCTGGCCCGCTCACGAAAACTGGTAACAGGGCATACTCCAAAGGCACCCCATAGGTCCCACAAACAATTTAATATGAAATAGAAGATAAAACGGGTCCCGCTCAAAATACCCGAAAACGGGCTGAAGGCTGCGTCACCCAAACAACCAAAAAAACAGAAATTGAGGTATGCACCACCTACCTGAGACACGTACAACGCTACTCCTCCGGTAACAGATGCCAATTCAGTCTAAAATGCGGTAAATCTACAAAAGAATCAATACCGTCTAAACCACTATAAATCATTCAAGAACGATGATCAGACAAAATGGCCAAAGTGGAATCGAGGCCTTACCGAGGAGGTTCCAACGCACTAATCTGTGATCGAAACGGAGTTCGTACGGCGATCTGGGGAAGGATTGAATTCTTGGCCGGCTTGGTTCACGAAACCGGGTGAAATATGAGTGTTCTGCCTCAAAATGAGGCTACTGACCATTTTGATGAAAAAAAAGAAACTACACGGCGTGTACTTTAAGACTACCCACCATGTATATCAATTAACTATTCATATAACGGCTAAAATTCCACAGACATACTTTCTGAACCTGCCGACATGAGTACACGTCATGTACCTATTGGTACATGGCGTGTACTTGGTTTCCCTTCTCTTCCTCACCGACTTACCCACACACCATTTATATCCCTCATACATGGCCAGAATACATAGCAGGTCCTAGGGGAACATGGCGTGTACCTAGTTCTACCCAGCTAACAGGCCCACACGCCATGTATGGCCACCACACAGTCGGGGTTACAAGGCATGTTCAAAACTACACGCCGTGTAGTAAGAAATTTATACACGGTCATCACACGGCATGTACTCAGCGAGCACACGGCCAGGCACTCACTTAACAAATAGACGACGTGTACTAAAAGTACACGGTGTGTAGTCTGGAAATTTCTAGAAACATCCCGTTTTCTCTAGTTTCCTCAGAAACCAGTCAAAAAATTCATATAGGGTCGGGATTTTGACCTGTTCTAAAAACTCGGGTTCTTAAAAGAGTTATATAGTATGCTTATTAGGTGTGAATTATGGCATCAAAATATTTTCTTTTCATTTCCATTTTGTCTCTATAGATGGAATATTAGTTGATCCTATGAAGAAAAAAGAAATCATGGAATTTCCTACACCAATGAACATAACGAAGGTATGAACTATCATTTGTTTTGCATTTTACTATTTGAAGTGTTTTCAGAATTTTTCTGAGTTAGCTAACCCGTAAACCAAGATTACTTGTAGAGGGTTTATGTTCATATGGAAAAAATAATGTGAATAATATTTTGAAGTCGTGAATATGATATTTTTGAATGCTACAATCTGGAATCTACCCTTGGGAAATGGTGGATTTGTGATTTATAGTGATGCATCAAAGAAAAGAATTGGATGGGTCCTTATGACGAATGATAGCATTATTGCCTAATCATAAAGGTAGTTATAAACTCATCAATAGAACTATCAAACTCAAGATCATTATTTATCTATCATACTAATTTGTCAAAAGATATAGAGACATTGTTTCTATAGAGAATTATGGGAGATATATACATATCATAATATTTTGAAATATATCTTCTCACAGAATGAACTCCACATGAGACAATGGCGATGACAAGAGATACTCTAGTATTATGATTGTTAACTACACTACCATAAAGGGAAAGAGAATAATGTATCAGATGAATTAATTAGTAAGGATCGTGGATTACTGAAGAAATGAGGATTTAAATGGATCATCTGTACATGGATGTAGAAATGATATATATGGTAATTATCATAGAAGGTGAAACATAATTACATTTACCACTATCTTCCCAGCCAATTTTTTTAGAATTGATTAAAAGGTTTTAGTTTTATGATGATAATATTCGAAGGAAAATTAATGTTCTGAATGGTGGGAAATTAGAAGGCTTCAGGTATGAGGGTGGAATTCTGATATAGGGGAATAGTCGTTGTGATCACTCTATACCTAAGATAAAAAGGGAGTTATTTGATTATTCCCAAAGCATTAATTTCTCTATACATTCTATTAATGGTAAGGTATATATATATTTGAAACAATATTTCAGTTGGTATAAAATGAGGAGAAATTACTTATTATGTGTCATTATTTATAGTCTTCCAATAGGTGAAGAATGAAAGACAACATCCTAGAGGAGTCATGAAACCTCTTATTAGTCATAAATTGAAATGGGAGGACATTACATTTTATTTTGTCACTAGATTACCAAAAATATATAGAAATAATGATTTAATATTATTAGTTTTTATCAACATACCAAATATGCATATTTCCTCTCTATGAGGGAGGATTTTCCATTGGACCACCATACCTGACTCTATATTAATGACGTCATAAGACTTCATGGACCACCTTTCTAAATTTTATCTGGTTTTGATCCATGATTTTCATATAAATTCGAGGAAATAATCTTATATATTTAGACACTAAGCATCACTTGAGTAAAACATATCACCCTAAAACAAATGGTTATTCTGAAAGGACTGTTAAAAAATTATAAGATATGTTGAGATCAAGCTCACATTACTTTTATGGTATATTGGATATGTATTATCCTTTCATATAGTTTTCCAATAATAATAGTTTCTATTCATTTATTCAAAAGACATCATATGATGCATTGTGTGGAAAGATATTTCATACACTAACTTATTGGGATTAAATTACATAAAGGACATTTGTAGGCCTAGATCATGGTGAGGAAACAATGAAAAATTTATATAATATTCAAACCCATATAAAATATACTAAAAGTAGGAAAAATATATACTAATAATATAAGGAAGTATTTATAATTTCAAGTGGCAGATCTGGTTCTCTTGAAAGTATCTCCATGGAAGAGGGTTATATGATTTTGGATGAAATGGAAACTAGACCTAGGTATATGGGCCCTTCTAAAATCCTGTAGAGAGTTGGAGTTGTGGATTATAGTTTGGTGATTCCACCTGGACATTCTAAATTACGCAATGTGTTCCACATCTATTCATTAAGGATGTACCATCCAAACCCAATGCACGTACTAAATTCTAAAGGATTATAATTGGAACTGTATTTATCTTTATACAAAGATCCAATCTACATTTTAACCCTACAGAATTGGTTTTTTCGAATCGGACGACACAATTAGTAAAGGTGTTTCGGAAAATCATAAAATTGAAGTGTTGACATGGGAACTAGAGAAATTTATGATGAACTACCCAAATGTTTTTATAATGTGATATTTTGGAAATTCAGAGGATGAAATTTTTTGAAGGTTGGAGAATTTTAAAACCAAATATTTTATGGTATGCGTCGTTTAAAATTTAATATCTTTTGTAGTTTATGATTCATGAAACAGAATTTTTAAAAGTGTAATATACTATTATTTATTACCATTGGAATATTAATGTGACCATTAGGAATAGAAATATGATGCATAGAGTAGTAAATTCACCCATATAAGTACAAATAAAATTTAGGTATCATATTAATGAAAATATGAAATATTTATATCCAGTTATAAGTAATTAAATGTATCCAAAAATGATAAATTAAGTGTTGGGATTTTTATAAAGCATCAATTTTTATGTACAATTTTATAATTAATATGATATTTTAAAATAAATTTTATTTTCAAAAAAGAGATTAAAAATTAAATATTTTGTTTTATTGTTATTATAAGAAACTTTTATGAGGCCTTAATTAATTTTTCAATGTGTTATAAAATGAGTCAACATTTTAAAATAAGTATTTTATGAATAAACACTGAATTTTACTAAAAATTAAATTTATAATATTTAGAAAATTATTTTCATTAAATTGAGTCCACTATTAAATTTTAAACTTTTAAAGATTCATAGGATGATTTTGTTACATTTTTCTAAAATAGTTGAATTTTATGTGAATAGTGAATTATAGAAATTTATGGTATATATACATTATAAGTAAAATACACTATTTATTGAGTCATTTCTGATGTAATAAAAATAATATAAATCTATAAATCTCTATTTAATATATTTATTCAAGGAATAAAAACAATTCATAGTCTTGATCAAAAATAATTAACAAGTTAATTAAATAATCTAAAAACACTCCACTCCTCCTCTATAAATGCCACCCTCACAACCCCTTCTCCTAAAACCACAAAATCCTTGAATCTTGTATAATTTATAACCAATAACTCTACCCAACCTAACCCCACTTTTTAGTATCATTGGTATCACTTAAAATTCCCTTTAAAGATCTATAAGGAGGTTCTCAAGGAGAAGATTTCAAGATGTAAAATCCCCTTTCATTATTTTAATTTTCAGCAATTTTCTTTTATTTTATTAGTTTATACTCGCATTATTTACTAATTAATGAATGATAAACCTAGAATATTATATATAAATAATCTCATTTCATTATAGGATATCCACAATTAATTATTTTTACTTCCCCATTTTATTCAAAAAATGAAAACATAGTCCGTGAGGTTATTATTTACCACCTTTATGGAAGATGAGTTTATGTTTCACAATTATTCCATCAAGGCCGATCATAAAAAAATATTTTTAAAAAATTAATTAATATGTGTAATTAAACTTATTTAATGTTCTGGAACAAGTATATACACATAATATTAATTCATAATGAAAAAACCAGTTTTTGATAATTGAAATAATGCCAAAATAAACTAAATGGTTATCATTACTGCTTTATCTAATGAATCATCTCTATATAAAAAAGTAAAATTATATATAAGAAAATTAAATATCTTGGAATGTAATTAATAATATAAAATTTTACTTTAGACAACTATTTCCATCTTTACATGATCATTCATACATGTATACAAGTGAATCAATCATGAAAACCAAGGAAAGAGACACTCCCGAATGACATAATGGAATATTATAAGCCATAAAAAGGCCATAAATGAACAAATAAATTTATAATAAATTTAATAAATATTTATTATGTTCTAATTTAAATATTTAATGAATCTAATTTCATTGTCTAGGACATTAAGTAAAAGTGAAAATCACATTAGGACATATGGTTAGGGTTTTCTCATATAACATTAATTTAAGTGAGATATGCCTTATTAAACACTATTAATCATGTTTAGTATATGTATAATGACCATTGATGTTTTATATCATCAATAACTTCACGTTATTCAATGTTTTATTTAATTTTCATTAATTTTATGTGGCATACACTTTGACTATATACAAAGTGGTATACGATTATTCCCAATCATTCATTTTTCATTAGAGTTATGATTTATCTCAAATTACACCAATTTAATTCTTCTTTATTTTTATAAAATTATTCAACATCCTATTTATATGTTTCAAAATCATGTTTCCAGATCAGTTAATCTTTATTTCATAGAAAAATACATGTTTTATATGTTTCCCTTTTCAATTCTTCTTGACAAGCAATCCAAATTAATGGGTACTTCCAATTTTGTATCCAATTTCTAGTACACTTTATAATATATTATAAGGAACTAGTATTTTTCAAAAATAAATATTTTTATCTTGAAAACATATTGTAATTATTATTTGGTTTTATGAAAAAAATTAATCCATGTATTCTTTAAAGAAAATATTTTATTTTCTCTTAAAGTGCACTAATGTTGGTTATTTCTAAAAGACATTTTACACATGTTCCCATATATTGAACTTCATTTTGGCCTTAAATATAATCATTTTCCATAAATTTTATTTTATGGAATAAACATGATTACAATCTGAATTTATTAAAACTATTTTTCCAATATAACTCCTCTTTCCTAAGTAAAAAAATGGTATTTAGCTTAAAAATTTCAGAATGGTTTTTTAATAGTATTTATATCTAATATCAACCCCCTTTTGATTTTATTAAATATAAATTTGAATATATTTTGATACCATATACCATGTTTTATTAAAAGATTTATGATCAGTTTTACTATGGATGTGTTATTCAAGCTTTATGTTTGAAGTTTTCACATTTTGTATGCAAGATTTTCTATACAAAATTTTATCTTATGTTTCATAGTTTTCATAAAATGATTTAATTGGAAATAGTATGTGATTGGTGGTTCCAACTATATCCCATAAATTCATTGGTAGGTCATATGAGACTAACTTTATTTTTTATCAGATGACTTCTAACCCTTTAATGGTGTCTTGGGAAAATCCTTGATGGAATGTCAAGATGTTTGACATCTTGCATTAAATCATTATGATATTAGTAATTAATAATCCATGAGATTATTGAACTATTATAATATCTCAAGTTAGTTATCTTGATCATTTTATTATTAATGGAAATATTTAATAAATTTTTATTTTGGCAATATTATGTTAATTATTTTTTTTAATGGCATTTGTTTCTATTTATTCACAATGCTTTATTTTTTTTGTTTATGATAGATTCCACATTATTGCTTTACCTTAATAAGAATCTGATATCACCCCTTTATTATGTTTTATTTTTCCACAGGGTGTGATGATGTATATTGTAAATTAATTTTAGGGATAATATATGAGTTTGAGTATGTTTCTATTGGAGTTTTTATGTTGTTATTCATTCAAGTTGTAATACAAAAATAGTGTTTGTATTTGGTTATTCAAAATCTAATAAACTATTTTGTCCTTTTGGATATGATCCCTTTTTTATAGTACGAATATTAATAAATTAAGGCACCAACTCTATGCTATTAGGGTCAAGGTCTTTACAAAACAAATAAAAATAACTTTAATATATAAATAATAAAATAATGAAATATATTTTTCAATCAAAATTATATTGTTCACTATTTATTGAAAAAGAAAATATTTTTTGAAAAAAAATAAATAATTCAAAATAATATAATTTTCCTATGATTATTTAAAAACTAATGTTATTTTTGTAAGATAAAAAAAATTATTTAAAAAAATTAATCCAAAAAATTAATAATTAACAATTTTTAAGAAAACAAATTTTTTAAGAAAAATACATATTTTCTAAAATTATAGTATATATATGCCGATAATTATTCAATTTAATTGTATTAATTTTTCCCTTTATGTATATTTTATATTAGAATAAATTATATTCTTAATTTCTTATTAGATATTTATGTTATAATGTTCATATTTAAATAATAATATTTTTTTTGTCAATTTAAGATTGGTTTCGTGTGTCATATACGCTAAGGAATATAATATAATTGTTTAAAAATAATAGGTTTTCACATTCTCCCCCCTTAAAAAGATTGTGTCCTATCAACTTGAATAACTAAATTTAAATCCATAAATTAATATTTAAATTTTCATTTTTGTTGAAAATATACATCTTAAAATGGGTTAATATAACATCCTCTTTAAATGGAGGAAAAAATAAATATAAAGGATATCCTGAATAAGACATATCATGGTTTTAAGATAGTTAATAATTAGTGGGTAGTTAATATACATACTTGTATGAAAATTTTAATTTCAATATAATTATGGTGAGTGACAAAGAAAATTGTTCATAAGAAAGTGAATTATCCTGATAACATTAATGACAAAAAACCATAAATAAATGTGGTCTAAAAAGACAATAAATTCAATGAATTATATGGTAATAGAAGAATATTTTTGATTCATATCTCATTATGAGAATATCTATAGTTACTTTAATTGCACAGTCTATCCCTTATGGCCTATTTTGGTTGAAATTGACCATTAGTTGATTCTTTCGACAAAATCATCTTTGATTTTTAAGAACTCTTACAACAGGAAATCATAAGTCTTCATGAATTTATACATCCTCTTATTCGATTTGAGATAGAGGATCATTTTTTCTCTTCCAATATATAAATGAATATATCCTACAAATATTCCTAGTTTTTCATTTTTTTGATTTTCCTTCGATGTTAATTTGATATAATTTTCTCCAATGTCTCTAATCTTGGTATTTTTTGTTGGACTTTTATCACTATTTAAAAACGTTTCAATACTTATGATGCTTGGAAACATGGTCAAAATATTTTTATGCCTTGTTTGTATACGTCATACCCTTTTCCATCCTAAATCATGTCGTATCAGTGTTGAAATATGTTTCAAATTATTTTGTTAACATTGTTATGATATATATTGAAAAGGAAAAAAGGTTTAAATTGGTGGTACAGTTTGAATATTGGATACAATTATGCTCTGCTTTCTATAATTTGGGTCATATATAATAGGCATGTAGGTGTGGTCCAGCCAATCATGACTCTTATCAATATGTCTCGTTTTTTATATCAAGTATGTGGTTCATAAACCAGTGAGGTATTATGAGGTTGGAACTTCCTTACCCTCAAAAAAAATTCATGGTTCATGTGAAACTAATAGTGATGAAAGGAGTATTTCTTCCCCAAAATGTGTGAACGGTGATCTTGATTCTGCCTACTTGAGGTGACAAGGAGTTAGACCTTCAACAACCTCTAAAAAAGTGATGTTGGTGAACACGCCAGATTTAGTGATATAATATGGTTCTCATCCATGCAATGTTCTAATGATAAGAACACCCTCAATTACAAGAGGTAAGCATAATGGGTGCTCAATATTTATGTTCCAATTCAATGATTCTAGTTCTGGGATCAAATAGGCCATGTGAGTTGGTGATGATGTTCTAATGGATTGAACGTATCCTAATGGATCAAATCCCATCACCATCACATCATGTTAAGGTGGAGTGAATGTACTGAATATGATAAGTCCTATAATGACCACACTGACTTGTAATCCAAGCAATCGGTTTGAGGGTTTTGATGTAATATGTTTGGACTATGATGCCATGTAAGAAGAGTATGTTGATCCTAAAGGGTGGTATTATATCATTCCAAGATAAAAGATGAATTCGGATGGGTCTAGAACCCAGTGGTATTTTACTGAGTGAAAAAGATGACAACTCCCTATCATCATCAGTGTGTGAGAAAGATAATCATATAATTATGTTTTATGGGAAAATCCTGAGGAAGGGGTGGAAATAAAATTTTGTTTCTAGAAATGTTTTAGTAATATCAATGAAAAATTACTATGTAACATCTTGACTACTCCAAATTCTAAAGCCCATGGTTATCTAATTAGATAAAAAAATAATACCAAGGAAGAGGTAAGGTTGTATCAATTGATGGTGCAAGACTATGGAATTATACGGGTTACAGAAACACCTCCAAGTGATGAGGATGTGGTAGCTAGTGATAATTCGAGGAAGACTATAGTTGTAATGTTAATAGAACCTAATTTTATGCTTGAACTATAGGCATATAATGGTTTCCAGAAGGAGGAAATGATTGAGGATGTCAACTTGAATCTTATCCCACATTATAAGTAATGTATTTTGGAAGAAGATTATGATATTAATGTTTCAATGGTGGATTCTGGTGTAATGTATGAAAGATTAATTTTGTTTGATATTAATGATGCTAAAATTAATTTGGTCGAAGAACATGATCAATTATTTTCTTATGAAACCAACGAGGTGAAAATAAATCAACATAAATATATTTATACCTTGTACTAGTTGGCCTTACAAATTGAGAATCTGAACAAAGATGATCAAGACAAAAAGGTATTATTTATCACATGGATCATACATAGGGAGATTAATTCAAATCATTTAAATCTTTTCTAGGGTATCTTGTCTATTTCCATTAAGAATTGAAACTAGTAACTTCTTGTAATCTTTTTTTGTGCTCAAATTCCCTTGAATGTTTTTTTTGGAAAAAAAAGGTAAATTTGTTAAGTCATCAGATATATCGTACCATTCATCTTACATCTTAAAATTTTTAATTTCATTATTCCCAAATAATATACCATTTTAAATAAAATTTTATATATAAAGTATTTATAAACCTTAACATAATAAAACTTCTCTCAAAAAATAATTAATCACCAACAAAAATAATTATACATTCATGAATTGTAGTGAAATTCACCAAAATATAGTGACATGGAATTAGATAATAACCATAAAGTTAATAATTAAAATGGACATAAATATCTAAAAAAATATCACAAATTCAGTTAATCATATTTTATCTGTCATAATTATCATTAACCAACTATCTAGTTGACAATAATGAACAAAACATTAAATCATATATGAACCTAAATGGTAATTCAAACCTCGTTATATTTTTCTTACTAAAACATTGTAAAATTTTCATATCACCTCAAAATCCAAACACATAAAATATTAAAATGGGTTTCTAAACCGTTTCATGTATGATTATCCTTAAACATATAAACCCAAAATCATATCCATAATTTTTATGTTAATATTACATGAAAAAATTTATGACACCAAAAATTATCATTGTGATTATTTTTTTAATAAAAACATATAAAATTGAATATATTTTATAAATCAAATAGTCAAATAAAATTCAACTAAAAAGATGTAAATAAATTTTTTTTCAAATCATTACCCAGCTTCTCGGCCAATAATATTATCCCATTAATGTCAATAATTTCATTATCAAATTTAGAAATTACCATATAACAACTAAATTAATTTTATAGGTTATTAAAACCATTTAACATATGTTTTCAAATCCTTAAAAGAAACTACAATGGAAAAACAGTTCAATTTTTCCAGATTCATATATCTGAAATATAATTAATATAATTCTAGAATCACAATATATTAACACATCAATCCATTCACATCAATCAGTGACATAGCATATCTCTTACCTTATTCTAGGAGTTAACCCTTTTATTAAGTAATTTCATTGGATAGTGAATATATTAAAAAAACATGATTCATTGAAATATAAATGTTACCATTAGATGGACTTAATCATTATTCACATTACTTTTTAATTTTCATTTGTAATTAAATGTTATTTACCCATAATTTCCACATAAAAAAATATCCTTATATTCCTTTAAAATAGTCCTTTAAGTTCTTCTTACCACATTATCAATATTTATGAAAAAATATTCTTTTAAATATTGTCTTCATGAATCTCCTTCATTAACTTATTAGTTGTGTTATGAAACTCACCCAAGTAATTGATGTTAATCATATAATGAGACAGCTGGTAATGAATAATAATAATGATTCTCATTCCAGTTCCAATTATATTTGGTTTTTCATTAGTCCAATAATTATATTATTTTTTAACATCAACAAGACTCCTCTTAGTTCCATACATTAAATAAACTCAAAACATATAGTGTGAGAAACATTAGTTATATTAAAAAATCCTAAAAATCATTTATATTGCATTTATATATTGGAAAATACTTTTTAATCTATGTAACCCTAGGGTTAACCTAGTCAACCCATTATCATTACCATAACATTATGATGTTATGATATAAATAGATATATCCTCAGTGTATCCACTAATGTTTTCTCATCTTGTTTTCAAATGTTTACTAATCCTTGTTGTGATACAAAATATAGTAACATATACCATTTAGTAAATAATTACACATATTAATAGATGAATAATCAATATATTATGTTATTAATTGCACAAAATATATATATGTTTATTGTCTTTTGAGTTTTATATATATAAACCACTTGTCCGTAAAGTATCAACAACAAATACCACATAATTCTTCAAACCTAGCATACTTCTTAGACAGATTATATGTTATTATATTCTTACTATATTTTTGAAAATAGAAATAAAAATGGTATTCTCATACCCTCAGTAATTACAAATAAGGGGATATTCAATGATCATTGAAACATAAGAATATCCTTATGTTATAAGAATATAAGCATAAAATTTTTAAACCATGCCCTGCAAACAAAAAATCATAATCTTGAGTCATGAAATAAATCATTATAATTCATAAGTTTTAATACTAAATTAATAAAATAACATAATCCATTATTTTATTTTATAGACATAGTGTAACGTCTCAGACCAGGATTCCACTCAACAGTGCCCCAATCCTGATTTGTAGCAAGGCATTAAGTGCATATCACGGAATGCTAGATGCATCCAACTAGAAGTGAGGGAAGGGGTGTCTCCATGAAGAGACTATTACATCATCACCAAAGTGTAGCACAATGGAATGTCAATAATGTACAATTTGTGAAATTATAAAAATCTATCAAACAATACAAAATCAACATGAATAGATGGAATGTCTAAAAGGAAGGTCACACACTATTACGATGATGATACATGTAATATATCTCTACAAAATTCCAAACAATTACACAATAGGACAATACAATACATGTTTCGAAAGTAAAAAATTTCCAAAAATTATTCTAGCTATCATCGCATGCCTCAGCTTAGTCTCGATCTCCCAGGCTCCTAAGAATCTATCTAGAACCTGTATTAAGGAGCTTTCACATGTCCATACAAACAATCACAATGTCTTTTTGGGTACCCTAGGTGGCCCAAATAGGGTTTGAAACATAATCCAATTAGGTATCCACCCATGTTCTAGTTCCATATTGTCTGTGAATTTATATGACAATAGTGTACGTAGTAATGTATGAATAAATGAAGTTTTGAATATAAAAAACCCATATTTTCCATGTTCTCAATTATAAAATTTTTCGTGTAATAATTAAAACTCATTTGAGTACATATTGAGACATGGAGTATTGTAAAAATTCCCCCAAGATTACATGATAAATAATGCCTAAAAATACCAGCCATAAAGTATAAGCAAGGATTGAATCCAATCTTGTTCTTTGTCTTGCCAGATGCGGCCTATAGCACATTTCATTCATTATTAATTTATGAAACAAATTCCATCCATGGACTTCCCAATTTTTAATCCTAGTATCTCTCCAGGTATAATATCGACCAACACCCTAAAATGCCATCCATGGAGATCATCAAAAGGAAATATCTACTGTTCTAGGTGAGTTATAACTTCTCTTCAATTCAACGTTTTCCATGTCGGTTCGCTAAGGGGGGCCCACATCTCACCCCAAAAAATATATAATCAAATTCTCGATGAGTTTTTTCATGTAAATTCATATGTATTCTAACTTTCACATGAAATATATAGTATTCAACCCTCATGAGTATTTACTTTGAAAAACATTTAGAGAGTTTAACTGTCACACATGCATAATAAAGGTAAAATCCAATTAATTCTTTCCAAGGAATTCAAATATGAATCCATGTGTCACCCAAGGAATAAATAATTTTAATCAATTAAATACCATTTAATACATTCTATTAAAATTTATTATGGACAACTCGAGGAATAATTCATTTAAAAGTCACCTTGGAAGGTGACTCAATTCTTCAGCTAAGCATAGAAGGTGTTCCTCTCAAGTACTCATGTGGGAAATTCATTATAACAATCATGTAATTCCTATAAAAGTCATTACGGTGTATATGTCAAGGGTCTTTGTCATTCTATATCTTCCCATTAAAAAACAAGTTTTTTATTCAAATTATATTTCAAATAAAAAATCTAATTATAATTCACTTCAATTAAAATTGAAAAAACTAAAATGAACAACCCATAAAAAGTGGTAAAGGTAACACCCCAAATGTATCAAAAATTTATTTTCCATTTTAATGATACTTTTAAATACAAAATGCACCAAATTGGGTGGTTACACTCAAGGTTCATAACCATTTAACATTTATCATCCTTTTTTATAAATTGAGTAGGCTATAGCTTCGAATTTACATCATGGATTTAAATTCGTTTCAAGGGAATTGGACTAAGAATTGGGGGAATGAAAATGACATATATAAACACTTAGAAATTAAATGACATGAATGATACCACCTACCATAGTTACATATTGGATAGCTCAACCACTATAATCTCATGATTTGACTAAGATTTGGGTGAAATTGAATAACATACAAATAACCTAAAAATATGGAAAATTAACCTAAACCAAATTAGTCAACTTGTTACCAAACCAAAATCTGAAGAACACAAAATGAATTGATAACTCATCGATTTTGGTCCAATGAGATGGACGATGATTTAATCTGATATCATATATAAGAGATCTCCCACATCCTAGGATTTTCATACAAGAATGCCTTTCACATGAGCTATTGTTCATCCTAGGAAAATAATATTATGTTGAAAGTTCAAAGATTAATGAGGTTAATTTTGGTAAAATAATACAAATTACTGGGTTGCACGGTTTGGCCGCACGGTAGGCCAAAACATGTAAAAATCATGCATTCTTAACTAGACAGAGGGTCACCCTCTAGGGTTTGTATACATAGTTGGGATAAACATTAACAAACCATGCCAAGCATTTCAATCAAAAAAAATTACATTCCTACATGGACGTGAACCTCAAATATCGTGGTTCATCATACCGTGTGAGCTCATCTTGGTCTATTCCCATGTATGTTATGCTTTTATCCAATTGCATTGCCTACCCTTCATAATTTTCACTAACCATGAACCATCTATATTTCACCACAAATGTTGGATTATAGGGTCTGTACTAGCCCCTAACAACCTAATTACATTTATGAACACTAAGGGGAATCATATTAGGTCGTATTTAAACATTTAATCATAAAATTAACATAATGAAAAGCATTCATAACATAATGAAAAATCGGGTTCTTACAAACTCCCCCCATTACAGATATCCATCCACAAATTGAATTATCAAGGGTGGTAAAGAATTTATGAGAATAACACTTTCCACTGTGATTGTACAACAGCCTCTCACAACTAGGTCTCATCCGATACTCGGTCGTGTTTCCATGACACCCATACTAAAGGAACAAACTAGCCTTAAAGAACCTTTTTGTTTTTATACACAATACATATAGGATTCACCTCAAAGGACACATCTACTTGTAACTTAAATTCCATTGGTTGAAAGGCATGATATGGTTATGAGGAATAGAAATGTAATTGACATACGTGGAAGATGTCATCCATGGCTTGGCACCTATAAGATAACTTCAACTGATAGGCTACCGACCTAACTCTCTCTAGAATCTAAAATGGTTGGGCATAATATGGTGAAATCTAACTGTGTCTCCAAATCCTCATATATTCAAAACTCATTGAATAATTTAAGAAAACCTAATCCAAAACCTAAAACTATAGAGTTCATCTATGGAAATCATAATATAATTTTGATTGAGACTGTGCAGTATCCATCCACTTCTGAATCAACTTCACCAACATTTTGACCTCTAGAACAAGATGAGGTCCAAGAATAGTTTCCACTCTTACCTCTAACTAACATAGAGGATATGGGAATGGTATTCCATACAAAAACCCATATGGTGGAATATGAATAGTCTAATGAAAGTTATTTTTTTGGAAAATTAAACTATGGGTATATTCCTCTCCCAAGATCCCCTGAAACCAAGGATGCATGCTTACCACATGTCCTCCAAAACCTGAATCTCGCACTATGATCGGCATATGTATGGGGGTGGTATGATGCTCTCAGAATCACATGTGTATCCTATTACCTTTATAGACATTTATAGATTTGTGAAGAAAACTAGATGTTCGTATGTGAAGTGAAAGTATGTGGGACTCCATGAAGTTTTACTATCTCATATATATATATAACATCCCATGACAATTTATTAAAATTGTTTTTTTATAGGTAGGATAATTGAATCCTTTGTGATCCTATTAACAACAAACCATACAACATAATTACCTTGAGGCCACCATGGTAAACCTATCACGAAATCAATCATAGTGTAAACACTTATCCACTCAGGGATGGGAAATTGCTTTAAAAGTATGGATGGTCGCTTGTGTTTCACCTTCACTAGCTAACATGTGCAACATATCATGAAAAATCAAGCTACATCTCTTTTCACACTCATCCACCAATATTGGGGGATGTAAATCATGATATATCAATGTGATATCAGTGTGCACTTCCCTATATGAAGCATTATAGTGTCGCATCGGCTCCTCGTCTATGCTTAATGAAACCCTTGTGCTTCTATGTACTCTCAGAATCTCATCCTCTCCTACGAACCAACCAGAACAAGGTCCTCACCAACCACACCCTTTTATATGAATAGTATCTCAGAGTCTAATAGATGCCTCACATGTAATCTACCTAGTAAGGTAGATGAAAATAATAATGATGATAAAAAAATGTAATGCTAACTATCCGGAACATCCAAGTACATCTCAGAGAAAAAATATATAAGATCCCACTCGATATTAGCCTATTGAACTACCAGTATCTAATTACTCCTTCTCAATTGATTGGCAACAGAATTACCATCACAAGGCATGTATGAATGCTTAAAATAAAATGACTATTGTTATTCAACCAACTGTTTCTACCTCAAGTTCAGAGAACACTTTGTTAACATATACTTGTGGATTTTTGAAACAGTGTACACTACAAAAATTCTCTCCATGTATGTAATGTCTCCAGTAGAAAAAATGGGTGAACAACCATAGCCAACTCAAGATAATTCATTGGGTAAATCCTCTCATATTTCCTAATCTTCAATGAACCTTATAGGTAAACTATATCTCCCTACATAATAACATCTCTTTTCCCCTTACATGATGCACCTCAGTGCACCATGTAACACTTTCCTAGATTTTGAAAAAATAGTATTGGTGCTAAATCCAATATCCCTTTTAGATCATGAAAGTTCGTCTCATAGGAATCTAACCAAGTAAACTTCACACCTTTATTATTCAAACCCATAAGAGGATCTACTAAGCACGATATGTCCTGTATGAAATTCATGTAGCAACTGGATATCTCCAGGAAACATTTTACATCAAACATGTTCTTAGGATGCACCCATGAAACTACAACTGTCATCTTATCTAGGTCAACTGATATTCCTATAATTGAGAAAATGTGACCTAGGAAATATATCTAATCCATCCACAAGTATCACATTGTGAGCATAACATATAACTGACTCTCTGAAAGATTATTCTATATGATCTCAAAAAAATTCATGTTCATGAAGATAAGTACATTAAGCCATGATATTTTCTATGAAAACCACCAGAAATGAATCTAAATAAGATATAAAATAGGGATCATCAATTCCCTAAAGATCATGGGAGAATTTGTGAAACCAAACGACATAACCTAATACACATAGAGACTATACATTATATGAAATGTGGTGTGTGGTATGTCTGATGGTTTAACACGCACATGCCTTTAACTATATATCAAATCAATTATTTAGAAAACCCATGATCTCTAGATATGTTTGAAGAGATCACCTATCTGCAAAATGGGATACTGGTTCTTAACCATTACTGCGTACAATTTTTGGTAATATAAACAGAGCCTCAGGGTTCTGTCTGACTTTTTCACTAAATGGCCCAGAAAACACAATATAGAAATAATTGGTGGAATGGACCCCTTAGACTCTAAATCATCTAACAACCAATTGATATATTTCATCTTAGTATTACCTGTCCTATAATGATGAATGGATACTAATAAAACTCATGGAACTATCTCGATAGAGAAATCTACCTACCTCAATAGAGGTAATCGAAGAAATTATTCCCGAAAAACATCCTTGAAATGAGAAACTATCAGAGGGAAATATTCTTAACATGTTCCATGATCATCCAGAAATAAAATCACTATGTGGGCTATTAGAATGTCCATACAATAATTATAAATCCTAGATTGACTCTCCTGAACATCCCATTCACCCATGTGAATGAACTCTCCACCCTCTAGTGATGTGAAGGTCACCCTATGGTGAAATAATTCAATGAAATCATGAAATAGAACTGACCATTCCATCCTGATATTGATTTCAAAACCTGTCATCTTGAGGAAAAAGAGGTCTCGTATAAAGTGAAACCCTCCAATATCAAGGGGAACTACCTTAACCAACTTACATCCTCCATTATAATCCTTAATAGAGTTACAAGTTTCATAACACCATTATTAGAAAAAAAAACTGATCATAAGGCTCTCCCCAACATGAACTAATATAAACCTATGTGAAGCCACATTATGAAAAATTAAAACATGTAAAGTAAATGAAACTGAATAGTACCTATGATAGTAAATGTTCTAGGATCATAATCCTAAAGGGTATGTTGTACTATGTATATCTTTCCTGAACAATAACCCTATGATACTTCTTGCCTACCCTATGAATAATGAATCTGTTGTCATCAAACAACTAGGGGCTAACTACCACAACTATGACCACCACCTCAGCCTGATTAGCCATATGTACTCTTTCCCCATTTTTAATGAGATTATTCTAAAACTGCTCCTAAACTGGAAGCCATCCCATAACCACTCTCACTAGATTCTAGAGTAAATGTTCTATATAAGCTCTGTAGATGAATAATATAATTATAGTATCAACACTCCATGGGGTACCTTGTACACTATGGCCTTATTTTTCCCAGCTGACTTCACTGGTAGCACCTCACCTGGCTACCTTGGTATGTTCTCTGAATTCTAATATCACCACATTGAATCGATAGATGACACTTCCTAGTTATTTTCATTGCATAACAAGATCTAGGTGTAGAACCATCCTGGATCGCACCTCTAACCTCTCTCACGTAACCCTCTTCGATAAGATCCAGATACACTATTCAAAAAATAGTATTCTACCAAATAACATTCACCTCTAATCAAATGTATTATGTGATACCATTCTCGAATTGGTAAAAGTTATATAACTCTTCCCCTGTCATAATTAGTGTGATGCATTAGAGATCAGTAAAACAGACCAAATGTACTTTAACTAAAAACGTTCCCTACTCCTGGTGCATAAACACTTGGGCTTCATCAACCCTCAATGTCTTGGTATATTAGTATTCATATAATTCCATTTTTAAATCCATCCATTCCATTTCCCAATGATGATCTATCTAAGTAATAACATCCCACTATTCCATGGCTAAATCACGTAACATATTTGTAATGAGATTTACCTTCCTCTAGGAAGGCATCTCTAGATTCTCCAATGTAGATAGCATGGAAACTATCCATGATTTTTCAGCCTATTGTCTCCAATAAAAATAAAATGTGGTTGGATGTAGCTGATGGAACTCAAAAATCAACTATTACAAATTTAGGGCAGGCCACTATGATTTCTAAATGGACTATATGAATAGCATGAATCCATCATAGAAATATTCTTCAAAACATGTGTTTTGTACTAAAAATGGTGTATCTGATGCAACTACTAGAGGATATAGTAGTATCCAATTTCCCATAATCTATGTATTATGGTCATCACCACACTCCAAGAATTTGACTAGAAAATGTCACAATGGAATACCTCTACAAATGTCTAGTGTGTGCCTCAAATCAATATTATTATCAAATTTCATTTCTAAAAACCACAGATACTGAGTTCGAGGCTAGTTCACATTCTCTTCTATAAACAAATTCAATTTAAAATTCATTTTTCACCTAAATTCAAAAGTTTATTTTCATTTTGATTCATACTCATTTATGATTTATTTCACAGTTAATATAAAAAGGTTGAACCAATGGTTAACTAAATTTTTTTCCTGAAGGAGCTACACACCTATTGAATCAAAATGTTATTCTCACCTCTTCCACACCATAACATGTTCCTTAATAACTATCACAATGGTAGTTATATCTATCATAGAACCTATCACAGTAGAATTCAACAATTAATGAATCCTAAACGGCATGGTATAATGCATGTCATGTGATTCCTATAAAGTTTGCGATATGATGCATGAGATGGAATACCCTCATCTCATCATGTTGCGACACATAGAACCCATCTTCATATCAATAATAACATCACAATTAAATTGAGTCACCCAATGGTGGAATCAAATCAACTGTAATAGTCAAAATATATAAAATAACAATTTGATTCAAGGTAATTTGGATTTTTCTTATATGTAGGATAGATACACCTAGGAATAGATCTTTACAAAATTAAATTTCCTTTTTATCCCTATATATTTCCAATAAATTATTAATAAAACTTTAAAATAATCCATTGATAGCACGATGTAACATTCTGCATGTGGATACAACTCAATAGTGCCCCGAGCTTAGTTGTAAAAATGTCCACAAGCACATCTCTACAAATTCTAGAGGCTTTTAAATAGCAGTGAGGGACTGGGATTTTTTGTTGAGAGACTATTCCCTCATCCCCAGTGTGTATCACAGTGTAATGTTAAAAACGTAAAATGGGATGATGTAGTATTAAAATCAAACAATAGATATTTAGTTGTAATAGATGAGAAGGCCAAAAGGATGCTTATTTACAATGATGATGATGGTACATGTCAAAGGTCACGACAAATCATCCAAAACAAGCACACAGGAGTATAATAAATTATAAATTTCCAAAGTACAAAATGTCTAAAAATTATCCCATCTAGATTCCTAAACCACAGCTCAGTCTCATGCTCCCCTACTCATAAGCAGCTATCAAGAACCTACAGTAGGGCACTTTCCCTTTTCCATACCTATATTCCAGTAGACTTTTTAGGTACACAAGGTGTCCAGAATAAGGTGTGAGATTAATACTAGTAGGAAACCATTGATGTTCTAGTGCTATCCATTCAGTAAATACATATATATATATATCAATAGTGAATGAATTAATGTAATAACCAAGGATGTACTGAATGTAAATATCCAATGTGGTCCAGGTTCTCATTTATAGACAAGTTCAGTGAATCATTTCAAATAATTTAAGTAAGTCTCAGGACCTAGAATAATATCCAATTTCCCCTGTGAAAGTATGACCAAGGGATGCTTAAATAGTCCATCCATAAATTTTAAACAAATACCAAATCCAATATTGTGATTTGTCTTTATAGATGTGTTTTATAACTAATTTTATTCGTAATTCATTTATGAATGTGAGTTCACCCATGAAATTACTAATTTGGAATCTTGGTATCACTCTAGGAATAATATTAACCAACACCCTACAATCCCTTAGGTGGAGATCCTCACTAGAACCCTGGTATCTCTCCGGTAGTGGTATAACTTCTCTGTCATTCGATTTCATCCTTGGTGGGCCATTAAGGGAGCCCAAGTTTCACCCCTATCATATAAAATCAATTTACATTTCAATCTATCCTTTTTAATCCATATTTAATCCAAGTATCACTATACATATATAATAGTCAACCCACTAGTGTCCATCCATGTCATACCAAATAAGGTGTCCAAGTTTCACTTGGGCAGAAGAAAGTTATAAGAAAATTGAGTTCATCCGAGGTATTATTATATGAATCCATGTGCCACCCAAAAAATTATAAAATTTTGATCAATTGATTATAATTTACTAAATTACATATAACTATGTCATGGTAAACACAAAGAACAATTCCTTTAAAACACACAACCAAATGTGACTCAATTACTGGGATATGTATATATGTCTTGTCTCTAAATTAATTGCATGGTAAATTCTATATAAAAAATCATTATTAAACATTTCATTACATGGAAAGGGTCAAGGGACATTTTCATTCCATCACATCCCATTAATTAACAAATTTCCAATTCAAACTAAAATTTAAATCACAAATCCATTTATAATTTACATCAATTACAATTTGAAATTCAAAATTGAACATCCCTTAAAAGTGGAAAAGGGAACTCTTTAAAGGTATTTAAAATTTATATTCCATCAAAATGGACCGTTTAAATACAAAATTCACCCAAATTTGTGGTTCCACTCAAGGTTCTTATCAATTTAACATTTATTAACTAGAATCATTAATTGAGTAGGATATACATATCAATTTACTTCAATATTTTAAATTCTTTTCAAGGGAGTCACTCTGAGAATTGGGTGTGTGGAACAGACACATATATAAACACTTTGACATTGAATTAATGAAATGAGACCACCTACCATGTGTCCTTAGTAGATATATCATCCAGTATCATCTCTAATTCGACTTTGATTGGAAGTAAATTGAAGAAAGGATGTAGATCCTAATAATAGGGAAAATTATATTTCACCTAAATAACACATTTAGTACCAAACCAAAATAGGAATAACACAAAAAGAATCTAGAAGTCATTGATGTTGATCCAATGATACAGCAGACACTTGAATCTAAGATCATAGAAAGGAGATCTACCACTTCCTATGATAGTATTCAAGGAAGAGGTCTCAAATGATATGATATTAATATGAGGAAAATAATAATTTGTTTGATGATATATTATTAAATAGGTTCATAATGGTAAAATAACCTAAATTACATGGTAATGTGGTTTCACCACACAATTATCCAAACAGTACACCAACAGTGATTTTCATACTATAGGTATGGGAACCCCGAATGGTTTGTACACATTGTTTGACTAACCATGTGAAAATAGTACAAAACATGTCTTTTAAAATTTTAGACATTACCATAAAGTTGTACACCTCCAATATCATAGTTTATCAAACTATGCAAGCGTATACTAATCTCTACCCATTACTTACATGATTTTGTCCAACCAAGCGGCCTACCCCGTATAGTTTAAACTAACCACACACTGAGTTCATTTCCCCCCAAAATATTGGTTTCGGGCTCTGTATGTGCCCTTAACACCCTCTTTACCTTTATAAACTCCAAGGGAATTCATATGAGGTCATATTTAAATATTTAAGTTGAAAATTACTGGAAATTAAACTATATATACCGAAAAGAATAATTGGGCTCTTACACATTGGAATGTGAGAAAAATATATATTATTTTAAAATTTTGAAATTGTATATATAGTAATAGTTTCACTCATTAAATTATTTACATGAAATGAGGCCCCCAATTAATCTTAAGGACATGAATTCCATGTCCATGATTTGTCTTCTTAACATGAAATCCATGTACATATTTAATCATAGTGACATGAATGTTGTGTCCACATTAAATCATATGACCATGAAATACTAGTCCAAACATAAATTAATGGACCTGAAAAAGAAATCAATGCATTATCATATGGACATTAAGTCTAGTTTAATATTATATATTATGAACATGAAAAATAGGTCCACTCATGAAATCTTGAACATGAAATACTTTTCATGAATATCATATTTACCACATGATATATCCTCATTTACAAAATGCTTCGTATGGATTCAATGGACACAACGTTCATATAATCATAACCCACACATAAAAATTTCTCAATGTCATAAATCATTCATCTTAAAATTATAATATTGAAAATGAAAAATAAATAGTTTTTGTAAAAATATCGTCAATATAATCATAATAAATCTAGAGAATAAATAATGGCAATATAACTGTATTTAATTCCCAATAAAGAATATTTAGAATCAATGGATGTTATCATTAATGAGAATAAAATTTAAAAGATTAGTTAAAATTTTCAAGAGGAAAATATACATTTCACTTTGATAAAAACATTTTAACAACAAAAAATTTTCACTTTTATTACAGTAAAAAATTTATTTAAAATAACCTGTCAAAAATTTAATGTTATCTTAAAGACATTTACCAATAATGTTATTTATATATTCCATTCATTCAATATATGTAGAGAAAAAGAATTTCTTTCACAGTTTTTCCCGAAAATTAAAAAATACCTTGTTCGTAAAATGACAAGATGGTTTATTATAAACCATTAAATAAAATTTAAAATAGGGGTAAAAAGGACATTAAAATCCTATTATAATATTAATAACTTTATTTAAAACATTTTTAGAAAACATGGATATGTAATAAAAAAATCTCTACTGAAATGATTAATTAAGTCGATTTTTAATAAAAAATTTCTTTTGGTATAATAAGTACATAAAGTGATGACAACAAAATTAAATACTTTATTCACTATAAATAAATATAGGATAATAAAATAAATTATTTTCAATTTTTTAAAATCATAAGATTTCATTATTGGAATCATAATCATATTCAATCCCAATAAATTGTTAGATTGAGACATAAAACCCTTACCACATTAGTAACATCGGTTTCATAAGCCCCAAGAATGGATAAAATAAAAATTTAAATTTAAATTTCATTAACATGATTATAATCATGATATAAAGTTTAAATTATCATTATATACACATCCTAAAGGATAATTGGTCCATGATATAACTTTTTTTCCTAAAGAAGACAATTTGAGACGATAACCCCTTACCTCGAGATCTACATTATTTAAAATCAAACTAACCTCATAAATATTAATTTTTTATTTATATTACATATATAAAAGAATAATTGACATAATTATAATATCACATATGATCAATAGATAACATTTAAACTCGTATTTAAAAAATAATTTCTTATCTAAATCGTCATTTTGGGCCTTAATTATTTTCCTTTTCATTAGAATTTTAGTATAGTATTTATGATCCTTGTACTTCGATCATGGTTACATAATTTACATAGTGTAAATAATTATATAAATAATATATATATATATATATATATATTCAATGTATGTATATAGAGGGAACTACAACTGTTATAGATAGAAAAATTAATTACACTGTTATTAAAGACATTAAGTTGTACATGCACATGAACGATATTTTCAATTTTTGATCGAATGAACGAATGAAAGGTAAATAGTAATTAAACATCATTGAAAAATTATTATTTAATATAAATTATATATACTCATAAAATGAATCTTTATTTTCATTCATGTGAAATAATATTGAAAAATTAATTGCATCACTTCGTGGAGGTGGTAGTCCACACATAAGCATAAGTGACATTATTATTTTACAAAGAATTGGATGGTAAGATGTTAGATGTGATATTATCATTATAGAAGCATAATTATTTATTAAATATAATATAAAGACTTTAAACCCATTTTAATAATCATTTATAAGATTTGATGATTAAAAATGATTATATCATATCATCAAGATGGTATGTCGTAAGGATGCACGCATGATACTTTCAGTTAACATTTGATTTTAAAAAATGGTGGATAATTGTGGAGTCATAATAATAAGAAAAATAATTTATTTATTTTATTAGTAATTTATTATTTAAATATTAATACTATATATTTTTAGAAGATAAAATAATATTTAAAATGAATTTGACCAGTTATGGAAATGAAATATTCTTTGAAACAACTCCTTTGGATATCATCTTAAAGACCATTGTGTTTTAAATCTATGAAGAAAACTACCCCAATAATTGTGTTGAAGGATTTTAGATGAAAATATTTCAGATCTTGGTTAAGAAAGATGGATCTTGTGTTGTGTATAATAAAAGCATGGATTCCCATTTATAATTGTGGGGAGGGGAACTATTGAGATTTCATAAATATATATATATATATAATTAATTCATTTTTTGAAAAATTCATCCAAAATTATAGGGATTGAAATATAATATTTTATTGGATTTGAATCCCATCAAATAATAAATTCTTATAGTCTTCTGTGGTTTTTGAAGCCTTTTCTATTGTTTGAACCTCTTAGATAACCTATTTTAACCTTAAAGGTGGTAACATATTTTTCATTCATAAAGTGTTATAATTTTACATAAACGGAGTAAATTGACACATAAATATAAAAGAGGAAAACTTTTACTCCATGTCATATCCAATGTATATCATTAAATATTTTATTATACTTTAACAAATATAATAAAATATTTTTTTGATAAAGTAATATTAATTTCAACATTGGCAGTATTTATTAAATTTTACATCAAAGACATAAAAACGTTATAATTAAAAAATTATCATTTAAAAATAATAAATATGGTATGTATATCCAAATAATTCTTATAACCCAATAACTCAGTCAATATATATTACTATTAATATTTTTAAAATCATTTTTTCATTTTTATTAATTGAATAAATATATTATTATCAC
Source organism: Viscum album (assembly GCA_963277665.1). Taxonomy (NCBI): domain Eukaryota; kingdom Viridiplantae; phylum Streptophyta; class Magnoliopsida; order Santalales; family Viscaceae; genus Viscum; species Viscum album. Next base: position 260,836,993 of record OY728122.1, on the reverse strand, counting down.
TGCGCAAGAATTTATGGTAATTATATCTTAAATAAAAAAGTTAAATTAAACCAGTGTAACAACCCAATATTTTATGAGAATTATTAATTTTAATTTCATTGATGTCTTTTGTTGTATGCTACACCAAGATTACCTTGCACTATACGCAACACCATATTAGCTTGCAGTATACGCAACACTATTCTAGGATCATGTTACACACAATTTCGATAGTAGTTATTCTAGGCAACATTAAGTGTATATATATATATTCAATGTATAAATGAAATATGGTTGGATTCTGTTATACAAAAAAACGGAGGTGTCTTGTAAAACACGCATCCCTGACTTGGCTTGCATTCAACGCAATCACGACCTTCCTCGATAGCGTGTGTAGTACGCAATACTGGGTTTTACTACAAAACGATATATTGTTATAATATTATTATGGACCAGCCGTTATGAATATTATTAACTAAATTTTTAATTTTAAAACATTATTATGCATCTTACACATTTTCTAGAATATGTTATGAGAAAAAAATAAATTTTTCGTGTAAAATTTGTATTTTTTAAAAATTACAGTTTTCCTGCCTTTTAATGGCGCACCCACTTTAAATATAGTTTATGACATGTTTATAAGTTCAATTTTAAAAAATAAACTTCTTATTTTTCAGTCAGGATATAAAAATTTACATTGGATAATGTTTTGATATTTTTCTGATAACTTTCATATTTTAATGAATAGTAAAGACACGCTATATTTTAATTAAAAACATCTTTTTTTCATCGTAATAATTTATATGGTTAAATTATATTAATTAATCGTTTTAAAGTATAAATAGAATTTATTTTTACCATTTAGTATGATTTATGTCATTAGCATTGATTTTACATTGAATTCGTAGGTTAAATCAATTCAGTCTTTTGCAATGTTTTAAACAAAAACCCGTTTTCTTTCGACAACGGGATTAATTTTAATTTAATTTATGCACCTTTTGTGTATTGAATTTGGAAAAATGGATTCCATATTTGTAATAAGTGGGTCCAAATTATGTTAATAAAATACTTTTTATTTTTGGGCATTATGAATAGTAACTTCGGTAAATTTTATTTACCATAGTTAAAGGTAAATCGGGTAATTAAGGGTAAATATAAGATTATAAAATTACCCTAACACCTACCAAAATTCTATTGGATGACTAAACTCTACCCATATCACCTAAGGGTCGTATTATATTCATTTAATGTAATTTGTTCCATGAAAATAATTTAATTATTATTAAAACCAAACAAAGTCACAACATCTCACTTTCTTAAATATTATAAGTATAATAATATTAGTTTAGTGATAAACTTTATGAAACATAGATCATGAATACTCTCTAGAAATATAATACAATTATATACATCATATGAATTTATTTATAATTTTTAGGGATTAAATAATTATCATTAATTATGAAACAATAGTGATGTTGAAATTATTTTATTAATTAAAATATCAAATAATTGGTTTTAAAAATATTAAAATAAATATTATATGAACTATTTAATGTTCTAAAATAATTTTCTAGATACATATGACATTTTATGAATCTATTAAAGCTTTTATTTTGACCATATCTTTTGTATATATTTGATTTAAATTCAAATAAATGAATAGTTTCAAAATTGACACTATTGTTATTTTATAAAAATAACATATTATAAAATTGTTTAAAAATCACAAAAATATTTAAAAATTATAAATTAAACTTTATATGGTATAAAATGTCATAATTTGTAAAATTATGGAAAATTAACAACACATATGTAATTATTTATAATAATTTAAAATTTAGAATATTATTACCACAAATAAAATTAAATTGATAAATAAGGATAAATCAAGTTGATAATGTTTAAAATAAATTCCTAACATGTATAAATAATATTGTTTGATGATATTACAACCCTATATCATCTAAGCTTCGGATATGAGTCATTTTGAAAGTTTTTAAGAGGGGTTGGGATTTAATATAAACTAATATTTCTTATATTTCCAAAGGTGCCCCTCTCCTCCCTTATAAAAGGGCACCTCCTCCCTCTCCTCCTCACACATATTTGAGCCTTCAAGCTTGGCCAAACCCTGCCCATTTCACTTCCCCACTTCCCCAGAAACATCCTATAGGTCTTAGTATTCTTCAAAGACCAATTTTAGTGACCTAAGAGGAGGTCTCAAAGAGGCGCTTCAAAGAAGAGGTAATGTCCATTACCGATTCATTCAACTTTATTTCTTATTCTACTTCTTCGTATTTAGTTTTTTAATTATGAAGTAATAACATCAGTATCAATAATATACTCATATGTTATTATAAATATGAAGCAACCCCATTTCACCTTCTATCCATCCTACGGAAAATGAAATCTCTGTGCGTGTGTACGTACCGAATACCGTCTCCACGCCATGGTGTAATCTGTTTTTCCACCAACACATTACATGGATGGGTATAACGGTGTAAATAATAACTATATTTGGTTATTATAACATCATACTGATTCTGATATATTATACCATCCACCCCAATTCTATTCAATAATTATGGGAACGATATCATCGCTCGTGCGTAAGTATGGATTATCGTCTCCACGATGTGATGAGATTCATTCTCCATGTTAACCATACATGAATGATTATAAAGTCTATATAATGAATAATAATGAAATATATGACATAATAATTCTACTGTATTTATGTGTATATATATATTTATGTCATCTATTTATTTTCATTCAATTCAATAAGGAAACGAAAACAGCATTCATGCATACGTACGACCTAACGTCTCCATTAAAGGTGTATTTCATTCCTTTTATAGATATATAATATATATGTATATGATTAATATATATTATATATAAATCATGTTTTACATTCTGGAATTATTTAAATCAGGAGATAAGTAATAATATCAAGAACGACAGGTCGAAACACATACGATAAATGAAATGATTTTATACAAAACGCTGCTTTAACATGGAATTTACAAAAGAACATGTAATATAAAGTCATAAGTGAAACATATATGATATCATAACAATAAATATGATTATGTAATAAGTCAATGACATAATTTAAATCATTATACAGGAGGTTTGGATCCATATGAAGCATATCAGACCTAAGGTGAGGGATAACTTTTCCAATCTCGTTCTTATCCGAGATTGTTTATTCGTAAGTATTTACTAGGGTTAATTTTCTCATCCATTTCCATGTTTCCTAAATATGGTTTCATGTATTTTTAATGTCCTTTTTACCCATTGTTGACTTTTAATACATGGTATGTATGGAATCTTTCTTTTACAAGGTACTTTTTGTCTTTTCCGGCAAAAGTACGAGAAGAATGTTTTTTTAACTTATACGGAACGAACAGATTTTTACCGTTTTATAAAGCCTTATTTTCATGAAGCTTCCTCCAAAATATTTCATGAATATTTTCAACAAAATATTTTTCTTTTAAAATTGCATGATGTTTTGTGAAAGGAAATTGATTTTGAAGATGAAAAAATATTTTCCTCAAGAATTCATTTTAAGTGTTTTATAAAAACCATTTTCCATCTAAGATGACATTATTTCATATGTGTATGTTTAAAGAATAAAGTCTCTATGATTTACATGGTTTCAATTTTCCTATTATGAAATTATATCCATTTATTTTATATGGATTATGTGATGATGGGATGATTTTTATGAAACCCATTTTATTTGTTGGGTTATTATGAATGATGTATGTTTATTTTGTGGCACAAGTAAGAATGATTTCATTATGAGATGGGTGGTACCTATATCTCCCTCCAATTCATTGGGTAAATATTTATATCTCATGATATAGACATGGCTGGAACGGTAAGTTAATCTGGTTCAGTGTTACAGGACTGAAACGAGGAGTGAACTCGATTTAGAAAGGGACTTTGACCACTAAGATGGTCTTGGCAGCAATGCCTTGGCTACTATCGAAATCATAACATGTGATTAAAGGTTGCCACAATTGCATGTTTTATTCCTATTATATTTTATCATGGTTGATGTTACATTATGATATATGCCTTACGTACTTCCACGATTTATGTATTTTCTCAAGCTTTTGATGTTTAATTTTCATGTTCAAGTTTTTGCTTTCAAATTTTTATGGATTGTTTTATGTTCTCTATGTTTTCCCTTACTGAGCATTTGAGATCACCCTTTTTATGTTTTATTTTCCCCAGGAAATAAAGAAAGGTTTTAGGTAAGGAAACAAAAAGGGTAAGATCGTTATGGGAGTTTTTGAAGATCTTTCAACATGATTAGAAGTTTATATTTCAAGTTTCCAAAGACACAAAACTATTACGATCTTTGAGTTTTGGTTTTTTTGTTGTGTATTAAGTATTCTGCAAAAGTAATGTATTTTCCATGTACGTCAAGCATTGGGTTTCTATAGTTGGTATCAGAGTGAAGGTTTAGTAAACCTTTGGAAACTAGGATGCGAATACTTTAGTGAGATCCCTAGAGATATTTCTATGGTATGTCTAGGGAGGTCCCTAAGGTTAAGTATACGTATAGGTTATAGTCCAAGAATTGTGCTAAAAAACTTATAATTAAACCTAAGATGTTAGAAATTGAAGGTACTCCCCCTTTACTATGTTATTTTCCCTAGCATGATTTTTTCCTCTCACACTAATCTTTTTGGGTTTTAGAAAATGGCTGGAAACAGGAAGATTCATGATAATGGAGAATATGATGGACAATGGAATGATATTCTTCATGAGCCACAAAATGAAACGGGATTTGGAAGTCCAAACATCATTATTATTCCTAATCATAAATCTCATAATATGATCAATAATCTCAACATTGGTAAGTTTCTCGACTCATCTAATAAGAGAAAGACGGAGTTTCATGATGATCATAGATGAAAGAAAGTTCAATTTCCCTCATGTAAGTCATGTGGGAAGAGGTATCAAGGATAATGTTTCAAAGGAACTGGAAGATTCTTTGGGTGTGGAAAAGAAGGGCCCAAAGCCAGTAAGTACAGAGGAAAAGGTTTAGTTAACACCATGGACAAGAATAATGGTATTTCTACGCCATCAACAATGATTGGATGTTTTAAATGTGGAATATATGATCATTATGCAAACCAATTCCCTAAGGTAAAATCTCATGAAGAGAATCAGCATGGTCATATGAGTAGTATTTATGTGGATGATGATGAAGAGACTACAAATGAAATATGAGATGAAAGAAATGATGAAGCCCAGTCAGTGGTTTCAGAAGTTATTGGAATTATTGTATGTTTATAAAGAATAATTTATGGTGCTATGGAATGAAGAATAATCTAAGGATTGTTACACTATTGTTTTTCCTAAAGTATTTGAAAATATATGTTGAATGGTACCAGTAACCATGGAATGTTATTGATATTTTTTTGGAAAGAAGATGATATGCACATAATGAAGGGATAAGGAGAAAATGAAATGTTTGACAATATTCATGAGCTCATGACTGATATAAGGAAAAGGTTATATCATGGTTTGAGTATATAGAATTTTGGGGTTTTGGTATGTGGAAAGAGTTAACTTTTGATAGCACTCATGTTTTCACTAAGTTTCAATGGTTATTCATTTTCCAAGAGATTAAATGATTAATTTATTCACATGTTCGTTATTTGACCAACAAGATATATCATATGATATATGGGGGATAAATGATGGTATTCACATGCTCGGTAGATGAAATTTGTAGTAATTGTTTTCTTTATACTACGAGCTTGGACAGAAGTATTTTAGATAAGCCTAATGATTGGAATGAATTATGTTGGAAATAAGTTAGTATTGTTTAAGGATTGAAGTTTTTTCGATATTATTGATGGAATGTTATAGTAATGTATTTTTAGAAAAATTACAACCTGCAGGACGGGCGACAGCCCATCGCGTCGAACAAGGCTGTGGGAATCGAACCCACAACCAATGTGTGATAGGCCTTTATTGCCTAACACTGGCCTACAAGAAGTCTCTGGTTAGTAGAAACTAGTTTTATTTTATTAACCGGTACGATATATGAAGTATAAGTCCATTTTAGAAACCATATACGATTACGCTCACTATAGATGAACTTATTTATATTTAATAAATTTTACTATCCTTTTTTTTGAGATAGATGGAATGACCTATAATTATATCGCAGGATCTGCTAGCACTTCATGGAAGACAAATTCAACTTCATTTTATTAAGAGATGATGTAGAAATTGTTCAAGGCATAAATAAAATTAAGATTGTACCAAAATCAAGTAATTATTCCTTTTAATTCAAAAATTCTTCAACTTTACGGAAATAATCTTGAGTACAAAAAAACTTTTGTCCTAGTGTCCTTATATCCGATGAATCAGATGGTACCTTAAAGCATCAAAAATTTATGGCATTGTGATTGTTGGCTTTTTCATATCCATGTTCTCTACCACTCTCCATCAGAACTTGATGGTTAGATTTTTCTTCCATATCCATATTTTCACCTATGTTCTCCTATATGGAAACCTAGTGATGAGTTTCTTTGGGTAATCGTTACATTTCATACTTTAGTTTTTAAAATTATGTTTTTGTATTCCTTTTTACGATGTTGGTTTCTATGAAAAGTAAATGATTTATAACCCCGACGAATTTCAAGGGTGAAATTAATTTTAAGGGGGGTAGAATGTAAAAACCCGATATTTTATGATAATTATTCTTTTTAATTTCAATGATGTCTCATGTTGTATGCTACACTATGAGTACCTTGCGCTATACGCAACATCGTCTTAGCTTGCAGTATATGCAACACTATTCTTGGATCATGTTACACACAATTTCGATAGTAGTTATTCTATGCAACATTAAGTGTGTATATATATATTCAATGTATAAATGAAATATGGTTGGATTCTGTTATAAGAAACAACGGAGGAGTCTTTCACAACACGCAACTCTGACTCGGCTTGCATTACATGCAATCAGGACCTTCCTCGATAGCGTGTGTAGTACGCAATATCGGGTTTCACTAAACAACGATATATTATTATAATATTATTATGGAATAGCCTTTATAAATATTATTAACTACATTTTTAATTTTATAACATTATTATTCACATTACAAATTTTCTAGAATATGGTATGAGAAAAAAATAAATTTTTCGTGTAAAATATGTATTTTTCAAAAATTGCAGTTTTCCAGCCTTTTGATGGCGCACCCACTTTAAATCTAGTTTTTGACATGTTTATAATTTTAATTTTAAAAAATAAACTTATTTTTTTATGTCAGGATATAAAAATTTACATTTGATAATGTTTTGATATTTTTCTGATAACTTTCATATTTTAATGAATAGTAAAAACACACTATATTTTAATTAAAAACAACTTTTTTTCATCGCAATAATTTATATGGTTAAATTATAAAAATTAATGGTTTTAAAGTATAAATAGAATATATTTTTACCATTTAATATAATTTATGTCATTAGCATTGATTTTACCTTGAATTCGTATGTTAAATCAATTTAGTCTTTTGCAATGTTTTAAACAAAAACCTCTTTTCTTTCGACAAAAAGATTAATTTTAATTTAATTTCTGCCAATTTTGTGTATTGAATATGGGAAAATGGATTCCATATTTGTAATCAGGGGGTCCCAATTATTTTAATAAGCTACTTTTTATTTTTGGGCATTATGAATAGTAACTACGGTAAATTTTATTTACCATATTTAAAGGTAAATCGGGTAATTAAGGGTAAATATAAGATTATAAAATTACCCTAAAACATGCCAAAATTATATTTTATGACTCAAAGTATAACCATATCACCTAAGGGTATGATTAAATTCATTTAATATTCTTTTCTCCATGAAAATAATTTAATTATTGTTAAAACCAAAGAAAGTGACAACATGTCACTTTCTTAAATCATATAAGTATAATAATTTTAGTCTAGTGATAAACTTCATGAAACTTCGAAAATGAATAGTATACAGAAATATAATACAATTATCTACATCATATGAATTTATTTAGAATTTTTAGGGATTAAATAATTATCATTAATTATGACACAATAGTGATGTTGAAATTATTTTATTAATTAAAATATCAAATAAATGGTTTTAAAAATGTTAAAATAAATATTATATGAACTATTTAATGTTCTCCACTAATTTTCTAGAAACATGTGACATTTTATTAATCTATTAACGTATTTATTTCGGACATATATTTTGTATATATTTTATTTAAATTCAAATAAATGAATAGTGTCAAAATTGACACTATTGTTATTTTATAAAAATAACATATTATAAAATTGTTTAAAAATCACAAAAATATTTAAAAACTATAAATTAAAATTTATATGGTTTAAAATTTCATAAAATTTCAAATTATTGAAAATTAACCACACATGTGTAATTATTTATAATAATTTAAAATTTATAATATTATTACCAGAAATAAAATTAAATTGATAAGTAAGGATAAATCAAGTTGATAATGTTTAAAATAAATTTATAACATGTATAAACTTTATTGGTTGACGAGATAACAACCCTATCTCATCGTAAATTAGGATATGATTCATTTTGGAAGTTTTTAAGAGGGGTTAGGATTTAATATAAACTAATATTTCTTATATTTCCAAAGGTGCCCCTCTCCTCCCTTATAAAAGGGCACCTCCTCCCTCTCCTTCTCACACAAATTTGAGACTTCATGCTCGGCCAAACCCTCACCATTTCACTTACCCACTTCCATAGAAACATTATAGAGGTCCTGATCTTCTTCAAAGACCAATTTTAGTGCCCTAAGAGAAGGTCTCAAAGAGGCGCTTCAAAGAAGAGGTAATGTCTGTTACCGATTCTTTCAACATTATTTCTTCTTCTAATTATTCTCATTTAGTTGTATCATTATGAAGTAATAACATCAGTATAACTCATATACTGATATGTTATTATAAATATTAAGCAACCCCATTTCACCTTCTATCCATCCTACGGAAAACAAAATCTCTGTGCGTGCGTACGTACGGAATACCGTCTCCACGCCGTGGCGTAATCTGTTTTTCCACCAACACCTTACATGGATGGGTATAATGGTGTAAATAATAACTATATATGGTTATTATAATATCATACTGATTCTGATATATTATACCATCCACCCTAATTCTATTCAATAATTATGGGACCGATATCATCGCTCGTGCGTACATATGGATTACCGTCTCCACGATGCGATGAGATTCATTCTCCATGTTAACAATACATGAATGATTATAAAGTTTATATAATAAATAATAATGAAATATATGACATAATTATGCTACTGGATTTATGTGTATATATATGTATGTCATCTATTTAGTTTCATTCAATTCAATAAAGAAGCGAAAACAGCGTTCATGCGTACGTACGACCTACCATCTCCATGAACGGTGTATTTCATTCCTTTTATCGATCTATAATATATATGTATATGATGAATATATATTATATATAAATCATGTTTTAAATTCTGTAATTATGTAAATCAGGATATAAGTAATAATATCAAGAATGACAAGTCAAAACACATACGATAAATGAAATGATTTTACCCAAAACGCTGCTTTAACATGGAATTTACAAAAGAACAATTAATATAAAGTCATAAGTGATAAATATATGATATTATAACAATAAATATGATTATGTAGTAAGTCAATGAAATTATGTAAATCACTATACCGGAGGTTCAGATCCATATGAATCATATCGGACCTAAGGTAAGGGATAACTTTTCCAATCTCGTTCTTATCCGAGATTGTATATTTGTATGTATTTATTGGGGTTATTGTTCTCATCCATGTCCATGTTTCCTAAAAATGGTTTCATGTATGTTTAATGTCCTTTTTACCCATTTTTGACTTTTACTACATGGTATTTATGGAATCTTTCTTTTACGAGGTACTTTTTGACTTTTCCAGAAAAAGTATGAGAAGAATGTTTTTTTAACTTATACGGAAAGAACGGATTTTTACGGTTTTATAAAGCCTTATTTTCATGAAGCTTCCTCTAAAATATTTCATGACTATTTTCAAAAAAATATTTTTCTTTTAAAATTTCATGATGTTTTGTGAAAATAAATTTATTTTGAAGAAGAAAGGATATTTTCCTCAAGAATTCATTTCAAGTGTTTTATCAAAACCATTTTCCATCTAAGATAACATTATTTCATATGTGTATGTTTCAAGTATAACGTCTCTTGGATTTACATGGATTAACATTTCTAATTATGAAACGATATCCATTTCTTTTATATGGATTATGTGATTATGGGATGATGTTTATGAAACCCATTTTATTCGTTGGGTTATTATGAATGATGTATGTTTATTTTGTGGCACAAGTAAGAATGATTTCATTATGAGATTGGTGGGACCTATATATCCCTTCAATGAATTGGGTAAAGATTTATATCTCATGAGATAGACATGGATGGAATCTTAAGTTAATCTGGTTCAGTGTTACATGACTGAAACAAGGAGTGAACTCGATTCAGAAAGGGACTTTGTCCACTAAGATGGTCTTGGCAGCAATGCCTTGGCTACTATGGAAATCATAACATGTGCTGAAAGGTTTCCAAAATTACATGTTTTATTCCCATTATATTTTATCATTGTTGATGTTCCATTATGATATATGCCTTACGTACTGCCACGATTTATGTCTTTGCTCAATATTTTGATGTTTAAATTTCATTTTCAAGTTTTTTCTTTCAAATGTTTTTGTATTGTTTTATGTTCTCTATGTTTTACCTTACTGAGCATTTGAGCTCACCCTTTTTATTTTTTATTTTCCCCAGGAAATAAGGAAATGATTTATGTAAGGAAAAAAAAGGGGAAGATCATTATGGGAGTTGTTGAAGATCTTTCAACATGATTAGAAGTTTATATTCAATGTTTCCATAGACACTAAACTATTACGATCCTTGAGTTTTTGTTTTTTTGTTATGTATTAAGTATTCCGAAAAAGTAATGTATTATCCATGTACGTCAAGATTTGGGTCTCTACAATCGCCATCATGAAGATAAATTAATTGTTAACAAATTATACATGTGTTTTCATTCATAATGTTATTATTTCTTTATGTTAACACATAAGAGTTATTTAAAACTAATAGAGTACCTTTTTTAACATTCTATGATTTCAAAATAATATAAATCTTTTTCAGGGAAATGTTTGCACCAAAAAATTATATTTCTTAACTATAATGAATTGTATATAATTCTCTTCATTCAGTAATAATTGGGATGAAAAAATACTTCCTTGTCAATTAGGGTTATCAATGACTAAGTAGATTTACCCATTATTGGTGTGAAATATTTTCAATGATTACTATTTATATTGACCAAAAATATGTTAGACCTATTTACCAAATTTTTACCACTAAATTTCAAATGAGGAATAAATTTCAAAAATTTAAAAACTTATAATTTTGAAAAAATAATATTTTTGTAATTGAAACAAAATAGTGGAAATGGATTTCTCAATAAATGAATTTTTTTGTACAAAAATGATTTTATAATAAGTTCAAATAATTAATTTATTTAAAAGACTTTAATTTTATTATTTATAATCAAAATTTTGTAAATATGTTTTTTAAACATATAGAAAATACAGTATTAATTAATGAATGATTTATTAGAAATTACACTTTTCATTAAAAATCATTACATTCTAATATATATCGAAAAAATTAATGATTTCTGGAAAATCTAAGAATTTTTCTGAATATAATTTTTATATAATGATTTTTAAAAATAAATAAAATCTATCAAATAAAATTTATATATATTTAATATACTAGTGAAAATATTCACAATAAAAAATTAATAAGAACAATTTTTGAGGAAAACATATTTTTAGAGAATAAAAGGTCTTTTAAAAAATTCTGTGTTTCCTTCCAAATAAATAATCAATAAATTTATTAAATTTATTAACTTTATGTGTATTTAATAATTCTTATAAACCAACTTATACCATAAAATTCAACCGTAAGGTTATGATGGTAATATTTAAATAAAAAAATTTCTTAGTTTGTTTAAACATAGTGTTGTGTGTCACATATGATATCAAATATAATTTACTATAAGTTTAATAGGTTGTTAGAAGGTCAAAAATATTGAGAATACTATGTCCCAATAATTTTTATCCATAATGTTTTAACAAGAAATACCACCAAAAATAACAGTGAACCATTTTGAGTTGGGTAGTAACATTTAGCGTTTAATGTCTGACATTTCAAGTGGAGTAACATGCTCCGCCATATTTTATGAAAAATTTCCTCATTACGGATTCAAATCATCAAACCAGTTTATTTTTTATATAGTAATGACTAATTATTTACATTTATAATATTTTTTAGATAATTAATTCCTTAATCCCAAAATAGTGAAATCTATCACCATTGAAATCTTATAATACCATGGTTTCCTTGTAAAAAAAAATATAGGAAATTACCCACCTTTGTAACTTATCTAAAAAAAGAAAATCCCCAAAGTCCTATAAGTGTTCTTTAATGAGATTCATTTACACTCACACACCTAGAGAAACATTCCAGGAAATCACCCAACTAGAAACATTTAAGAACCTGGATCTTCTTTTCAAGTATGTTTTCCTTTTCTAGTCGTTTTTTTAGAAAAAGAGGAATTTCTAGAAATTTTTTAAGTACACGCCGTGAACATTATGAGTACATGTTGTGTACTCGGTTGCAGCATGAATCCATGTGCTGGCTGAGTAATGGCCGCACATGGCCATCTAGGGGTGACAGGGAGGCCACCTATTGCGGGATACAGAAACAAAAAGTATACATCATGTACTACCAAAGTACACACCGTCTATTTTAATTATTTCATTAAAAGCACTGAGGTCACGTCTAATCACTAGAAAGGCCTTATTCTTGACCTAGTACAGCACAGAGCTTCTATACGACCATGACTTTCATCCAAGCCCCTGACCGAGCATCAGACCTCTGATTCGATCATCGTCGATTGCGTTAGAATCACCTCGGTAAGCTCTTCCTTCTTCTAGAGCTTCGTTTCATGATTGCTCCCCTTTTCAAGTTATCCTTAGTTGAATATTTTAGAGTATTATAGATATATTTTGTTCTTGATCGATTCAATGCTTGAGGTTCACTTATATCGATTCTACAACACTAAGGTAGGTGGTTTGGGCCTTTCTGTTGAAAGTCTTTGTTTGTATGTGCAAATTTGTCTAATACCCTTGAACGGGATATTATGTGTTAACTATTTTAGACTTCTTAATTTATTTTCATGCATGTGTACCTGAGTATAGGATTATTTATTATTAATAGGGTGAATTTATATGCTTTGGATATATTTTCCATGCATGTTTCTTGTTTTGACCATTTGGTCTAGTTTCCCTATTAGGATGCTATTTACTTTCAATGACTTGAATTCTAGGATTGTGTGACTATTGTTCTGACATGTTGTTATGTTGTAGACTGTTTATCCAAGTAGTTATTGAGGTTTACTTAATCTGATATGAACTGTAATGGTTGCTTGACTTACACAAGGCCGTGAGAACCTGGTGTAGTATACCATAGGGAGAATATATGGAAGGGCTTCTCCAGAGTGTCTATTTTTTCTTATGATGAGAGACCATAATGGTAATTGACGTATGTGATTCCTTAGAGTGTATGTAGTTCCTCGACGTGGGCCACCGGATTAATGTGACATAATTCCTTCCCAGAGCACCATTAGCTACTGATACGAGACTATAGGAGGAATTGATTGTGAGTGCTTCCTCAAGGAGTATATTCTAAAGCTGAACCAGATGGGTTAGACTGAGTGTACTACCTAGAGGGTTGTTTGTGTTGCTAGGTAAGACCAGAGGTGATAGGTTGTGAGTACTTCCCATAGGGACACCTGTTGTGTTATCTTCTTTCTTGTGTTTCTAGGTAAGACCATAGGGGATAGGTTGTGATTACTTCCCAGAGGGTTACCTTTTGTGTTTATCTTCTTGCTTGTGTTTCTAAGTAGGAATAGAGGGGAGGGGTTGTGAGTACTTCCAAGAGGTTTACCTTTTTTTGTTTACATTATTTGGTTAAATATTTCATGATATATGAAATTGAGTGCATTGAAATTGTGGATTGCTTACTTTGAAGTACTTCCTTGTTTAATGCTACATGTTATTTATTACCTGCCATATATTCACTGATTGTTAGGCAGAGATCTTGTGGTGGTTGCCTACTGGGATTTAGTCTTACACCCTGTTTGGGCTATTCTTTTGGGACCAAACAGATTATATTGTTGTAGGCATATATAAGGCCAATCTCCCTTCAACATCAGCTACATTATTGCTGAGGAGCTGGAGAGCATGGGACCAAGCTGAGGATTGTGATGATGAGGAGTTGTTTATCTATTTTCTATTATACGGTGGCTTAGTACTATTTGTATTCCATTATTTTTATTTGTTTGGATGATTTCATAGACGTATGTATCATGCATAATTTATATATATGTGTGCTTCAATCTATTATTTCCAGTCATCCATGGTTTACTTTTGTATGGATTATTACTGCTTACGCTTTGGCCAATGGTTTATTTCCTATGTGTTACTCTGTCAATGAGGGCATATTTTCCTCACTATCACACCCATGTCCCGCGCTACTATTCAGAAGACTCTATCATTCGATGAAATGCGCTTGTGTCTTTGTAACATCCCAGTTATAGAAGCATCCTCAAAATTCGCTTGAGGCCATGTGACCAACTGGGTACGGGGAACCTCTTAGCGGCTTTCGGAACTGGGACATTACAAAGTGGTATCAGAGAAGTTTATTTTCTTTGACTTAATTCTTGGATCCTATAGTCATGGATAGGATGGAATAGGTACTTGGTAATAAGTTTTTCTCGGGAGTATCTAACCCACGTACAGGTAAAAGCCAATTTACCTTGTATTGCAATTATTCTGGTAATGAAATTTTACAGTTGATATGATTTTCAACGTTGGGTGACTCACATGTATTGTGTTGTTATTGTTGATGATAATGAGGATCTATTGATGTTGCAACCCAATGATATGAGGGTATGACATCTCATGCATAATATAGTCACTTCATAGGGATCACATGTCATGCATTCTTTCTATGCCATATACAGTCCATTAGTGATTTCATGTTGTTATGATAGGTGTTGTTCTAGATATGCATGTTGTTTTGATAGATGCCTTGAAAAAACTACCTTTTGTTTTATAGGTTATTTTTTGTGTAAGGTTTTCTTTGAATGAATGTCAAACATTGGTTCTTGAGGTGTTATGGGCCCTCATGGACCAGAATTAGGTCCATCATTGTCATGTTATCCTTATTTATAACATGTATAAGATGTTAAACATTGATTCATGGAGAGTATGGGCCCTCACGGATTAGAATTTGGATCTTTGGTGTTCGTTTCATTATTTTTCTATGCTCTGAAGTAGTTTCTGAGGCTTACTATCTAGAAAAACCTAGAATAAACACTGTGTAGATTTGACTACACGCTATGTGTTCATTTGTTCGGGAAGAAACTATTTTTCTTAAGTAAACATCGTGTACCTTATGTACATGCTGTGTAGTCTCTACCCGTATCATGGGCTGTGTGGGTAGAGACACGGGATAGGGAAATTCTTGTGGGAACTCACAGTCTACCAGTTGTACACACCGTGTCATGTTGACCATGTGTCCGCCCGTGTGACTAACAACACGGATGGATAAATCATAGGTTATACATGTCGTGTCAGTTATAAACATGTCATGTAGTGTAATCTTAGAATTCAAACATGAAACTAACAACACAGGTTGGTGTTATCTTTTCAATTACATGCCTTCTCTAGCACAAACACGATGTGTAATCTCGTTCTAAGGAGAGCCGTGTTGCTTATCCATGTAGAAGGACATGGGCAGGGGAAGAGAATTCATGTACACACTATGTGTAAGAATAACACACTATGTGTTTCGGGTGTTACATGAACAGTTCATTCAGAAGTATATTCCCATGTGAAAGGCTTAAGGGAACACATCGTGTATTAATAATACACACAGTTTATTCATGTTCTTTAAAACATTAATGTTTTATTTCTCATGTTCCCTTCCTATGATAAAAGACTTTAGTCCTTGATAATTTTGTTCTAATGTGGAAATTTGACGTTGCAGAGTCATGCCACTGAGACATCCTCTAGTCATATGCCAGTTTCTAGGTGGTGACCTGACACCGGATATGGTTGATCAGGGACTGCCTACTGATCCTCCCATTGTCCCAGTCTTGGCAGCAGCCATTATACCTGATGCAGTTGCTAAGGCACAATTCAGGGAAGGCCTTCTGAGGTTCATGCAGACCTTTTGTGGGGAACCACATCCTACCCCATCTATGGTAGAGCTAACATGGGTCTTTTAGTAGTATCATCCTCCCACATTCAAAGGGGAAGGAGGACCCCAGGATGTAGAGTCATGGATAGATACCATGCTTTCTATCATTGAGTATCTGGAGACACCTCCAGAGAGGAGGGGGATGCTCGCTACCTATATGCTACGAGATTCTACTAAGAGATGGTGGGACGTGAACTCACACGCTATATTCTAGTAGGTAGTGGCGTGGGATGAGTTTCAGTGTGCCTTCTATGACTACTTCTACCCAGATACCTTAAAGGACTGATCGAGCCCAAGAGTTTATGAGTTTGGATATGGGTACGCTTTCTATTATGGATTATTCCTCTCACTTCACCGAGAAGTTGTGCTTCACACCTATTCCAAGAGGAGATGACTTATTGTTGTCAAGGAAGTTTTGAGGATGGTCTGAGGCACGAAATCCGATCGGATATGAATATCTTAAGGTTTACTTCCATCACATCAATTTCCAACCATGTGTTGATCATGGAGCGCAATATGAGTGATTATGGAGTTGTTATCCCGGGTGGCCCAGAATCCAGAGATATTATCCCTCCTACTGACAGCAGGAAGTTCTGTAGGGAGTCTACGTGCAGATAATGAGGAGGAAATAGATATCTTCTGGTTTCCAGGTGGTGCGCTACCAGTGTGGGATGAGAGGGCATATGAGGCCACATTTCCCGAGAGACCCGATGGAGTGCCGATCTTGTATGAAGATAGGTCATCTTCAATGCTTCTGTCAGATCTTCTCACCAGTAGCTGGGGACATGGGTTCTACTATGACACTTAATTCTAGGGAAGCACTACCATTTTCTCACCAGTCTGGGAACTGGAGTTCTTCCTTCTATTCAAGATGAGGTGGAGGTCATGGTCATGGTAGCCTATCGCCCATTTTTCAGCGACATAAGGGCGAATTAGCTCAGAGTGGTCAGGCATGGTAACAGGGTCGTGGTACATTCCAGACTTTTGGTGTGGAGTAAACCCAGTAATAGCAGGATCCCGGACCTTCTACAGTTTGAGGTACAATCTTAGTTGCCTTAGTTTTAGCTTCTTCTCTTTTCGATACAGGGGCTTCCCAAAGCATTATATCTATTTCTATTGTGGAGAGCCATGGACTCTGAATCTTTTCTTCTGCAGATATCTTGACATTGGACACTCCATTGGGGACTATAATGGCTAATGTTCATCAATGTAAGGAGTTCCAACTAGAGGTTGGTGGGTGAAACTTCTTTTCTGACCCCTATTTCCTAGAGAAGACAAGCTATTATTTCATTCTTGGAATGGACATGTTGGTTCCCTTCTAGGGATTCGTCTATTTCTACCACAGTAGGGTGAGTTTCACATCACCAGAAGGAGGTTCGTTTCTTCATAAGGGCGAATAGTATATCCATGCAAGCAGAGCTAGACCCAAGCAATATGGTTTGGGAGGAGTTACTGCCCGGATTGCTAGTCTATATCTGGATGACCAGGGGACATCACAGTTAGACTTTCCTCCATCGATGGATCTTTCAGGTACATCTTTCTAGATGACTTTTCAGGTGTGTCTCCAGATCGAGAGGTCGAATTTTCTATTGAGCTCGTGCCAGGATAGGCACCGGTGTCCAATCCTCCTTATAGGATTAGTACACCAGAGTTTCAGGAGCTCAATTAGTAGTTGGAGGAGTTACAAGAAAAGGTGTTCAACTAACCCCATACTTCTATGTGGGGTTTGTTTGCCTTGTGTGTGAAGAAGGAAGATGATAACCTCATAATTTATGTGGATTATTGGAAACTGAACCAGTTGAGGGTCAAAAACTGATATCACTTACTGGGGATTGATGATCACTTTGATCAGCTTCAAGGAGCCCCAGTGTTCTCAAATATTTACTTGAGATCTGGTTATCATCGGTTGCATGTTAGACCATCTAATATACCTCTTACTTCCTTCCGGAGCAGGTATGATCTATACGATTATATGGTTATTCCATTCGGTCTAATGAATGTGCATGCTATTTTCATGTAACTGATGAACTGAGTTTTCCATCCCAACTTCTATTCTTTCGTGATGGTCTTTTTGGATGATATATTAGTGTACTCTCACACTCGACACGACAATTATACCCATCTTGAGATCATTTTGAGTACACTAAGAGTGAATCAGTTATATTCTATGCTCTCAAAATGCCACTTTTGGATGGACCAGCTTCACTTCTTGCCTCATGTTATCTCGGAGACAGAAGTATCAGTAGACCCGGAGAAAGTGAGAGCAGATTTTTTCTAAGAGCAGTCGAAAAACATCTTGTATTTAAAGAGTTTTCAATGGATTTCTGGATACTACAGACGTTTCATACAATACATTTCATTCTTAACAGTTCCACTGACATTCCTGACTAAGAAGGGTGAGATGTTCTTATGGTAAACTTTTAATGATTCATCCTTTCAGGTGCCGAAAGGAATGATTACTTCATCATCGATACTAGTTTTTCCATATCCGGAAAAGAGCTATATTGTATAATGTGATTCTTCAGGTATTGGGCAGGGAGCTGTGGATATTAAGGTATAAGGAGTCGTCACTTATGGGTCTTGGAAATTGATTCCACATGAGAGGAATTACCCGAAGCACAATCTCAGGTTTTCCATTGTTGTTCATTCCTTGTGATGTTAGAGACATTATCTTCTGGGAGATCATTTTGGGGTTTTCATGAACCACAAGATTTTCATGTATATCTTCACGCAGCGTGACTCAAATTTGAGACAGCGAAGTTGGATTGAGTACCTTTAGTCCTTTGACTTTGAGCTTTCCTATATGCCTGGGAAAGGTAATGTGGTGGCTGATGCACTGAGTAGGAGGACTCAGATATAGGAAGTTTAGGAGGCCAGTAGTGAGTGGAAGCTTATGGATATGTTCTTTGAGAATATTTAGGAGGTGCATGATAGATAGGGGTAGATTTTTCTTTCCTCTATGGATATTAATTCTACACTTCTTGATCAAGTGTGAATGAGGCAGCTATCAGATTCTCAAGGCCTAGTCCTATGAGAAAGAATGTTAGGAGAAGACCCTATTCCAGGATGGAACATATGAGAGGATGAGATCTTGTGTTTCCAGGGGCGCGTATGGGTCCCAGCAGACCTACGTGATTTGTTGATGCGGGACTTTCATTCCTCAGTTTGGGCAGTTCATCCTGGTGTCACCAAGATTTATCATTATCTACACCGCTAGTATTGGTGGTCAGGTATGAAGAGAGATGTTGTTGGTTTCTTCATGAATTGCTCCACCTATCTACAGGTGAAGGCAGAGCATCTGAGACCAACAGAGATTTTGTAGAATTTACCCATTCCCGAGTGGAAGTGGAATGATGCCGCGATGGATTTTGTGATAGGTTTACAGAGGTCGCCTCGAGGGAATGATGCATTTTAGGTTTGCATTGATAGACTCATTAAGTTTGATCACTTATTTTAGATCAAGGTGACCTTCCTTGTTGATGAGATGGGACGATTGTACATCCAAGATATTGTACGTCTACATGGGTTTCCCCAATCGATCGTCTTAGATAGGGATACTCGTTTAACTTCTCGGGTCTGGAAGGGGCTTCTAAGGCTTTGGGTACACAGGTGCTTTTGAGTACAGCTTACCACCTCTAGATAGATGGCATGTCCGAGTGTACGATTTAGGTGCTTGAGGACATGCTTCGTTCATGCGTCCTAGATTTTGGAGGTTCTTGGGAGAAGCATATACCTTTATGGAGTTTGCCTATAATAATAGTTTTCAAGAAACTATTCATATGGAAACTTATGCAGCTTTGTACGGTAGGCCATGCTGATCACCCTTATGTTGGCTGGAGGTAGGATAGGCAGCTATGCTGGAACCTTGTATTTTCCAAGAGACCACATAGTAGATAGAGTTGATTCAGAATAGGATGGATACTGCACATTCTCGATAGAAGTCTTATGCTAATCAGTAGAGAAGACCTCTACTGTTCGAGGTTGGGGATCAGGTTTTCCTACGTGTCACATCAAGGATGAGACACAGAAGGATTATGAGATAGGGTGATCATACAAAGTGGTACGTCGGGCCGTTTGAGGTGTTGGAGATATTTAGACCGGTTTCCTATCAGCTGTAGTTACCTCAGAGGTACCATGCTATTCATGACATCTTCTATGTTTCTCTACATCAACGTTACTTCTCATACCCATCTCATGTCTTCCAACTCCAGAAGGTTGAGTTGGAAGTGGATGCATATTTTGATGACCATCCTATCTGGATTTTCGATCGAAGTACGAAAGTTCTCAATGGCAGGTTTGTTCCTCTGGTATGAGAGCTATGGTAGCACAGGTGAGTATAGGATGAGGCATGGGAGAGGGTGGTAGACGTACGATCGTAGTGTCCTGAGCTGTTCAGGGTTTCTACTTTTATTTCATCTTACTAGGGAAGTTCGGAGACAAATTTAAATAAGGGGGATGTTTTTAAGAACCAATATCTTATTTTAAGGTATGTTTTCATTTTATTGTAGTTTTTGTAAAAAATAGCAGTTTCTCGAAATTTTTTAAGTACAAGTTGTGTACTTTATTAGTACACATCATATACTCAGTTGCTGCATGATTCTTTGTTCTGGTCGTCTAATGGCTACACACACGACCTTGTGGGGGTGGCTTGAAGACCGCCTAATGTGGGATGCAGAAACAACAAGTACACGTCGTGTACATCCAAATTACACTCTGTGTATTTTGTTTTTTTATTAAACATATAGGGGTCATGTCTAATCGCCAGAAAGGACTTCTTCTTGACCTAGTTTGACCTAGATCTCCCACATGGCTGGGATCTTCATCCAATCCCCCAACTGAGCATCCGAACTCCAATTCAACCACCTTCAATTGCATTGGAATCTCCTAGATAAGCTCTTCATTATTCTAGAGCTTCATTTAAGGATTCCTCCTCTTTCTAATGTTATCCTTGGTTGAACATTTTAAACCTATTTTTAGATCAACTATGTTCTTGGGCGATTCCATGCATTACGTTCTCTTATATCGATCCTACAACACTAATGTAGGTTTTTTGTGCCTTTCTATTGAAGGTCTTTGAGTTATATGTGAAAATTTTCCAATACCCTTGAATGGGGTATTGCGTGTTTACTGTTTTAGTCCTGATAATTTCATTCCATGCTTGGGTGCCTGAGTAGAGGTTAATTGAAGGTGAATAGGGTGAATTTCTATTCTTTGGAAGAGTCTTCCATGCATGTCTCTTGTTTTGATCATTTGGTCATGTTTTCTTGTTAGACTGTTGTTTACTTTCCATGCCAAGTATTTTAGGATGGTTTGACTATTGTTATAACATGCTATTATGTTATATATTGTTTATCCAATTAGTTCTTGAGGATTACTTTGTCATATATGCATTTCAATGCTTTCTTGACTTACACAGGGTCGTGAGAACCCGGTGTTGTAGACCATAGGGAGAATGGACGGAAGGGCTTCTCTAGATTGTCTATTTTTGCTTATGATGTGAGACCACAGGGGGAATTGATGTATGTGCTTCCTCAGAGTGTCTGTAGTTCCTAGACGTGGCCCACGGGGGTAATGTGACAAAAGTGCTTCCCCAGAGCACCTTTAGTTACCGATACGAGACTATAGGAGGAATTGACGGTGAGTGCCTCCTCCGATAGTCTATTCTAAAGCTGAACCCGAGGGGTTAGACTGAGTTTAATACCCAGAGGGTTTCCTGTGTTGCTAGGTAGGACATGAGGGGATAGGTTGTGAGTACTTCTCATAGGGTTTCCTGTTGTGCTATCTGCTTGCTTGTGTTGCTAGGTAGGACCATAGGGGATAGGCTGTGAGTACTTCCTAGAGGGTCACCTTTTGTGTTTAACTGCTTTCCTGTGTTTCTAGGTAGGAAAAGAGGGGAGGGACTATGAGTAATTCCCCTAGGGTTACCTATTTGTTTTTACCTACTTTGGTTAGATGTTTCTTGATATATGAAATTATATTCATTGAATCTATGTATTGGATACTACTGAGTACTTCCTTTTTTACTGCTTACTATTATTTATTACCTACCATATATTCACAGACTATTAGGCACAGATCTTGTGGTGGTTCCCAACTACGAATTTGTCTCACACCCTATTTGGGTGATGCTTTTGGGGCCAAAACAATTATATTATTGCAGAAATAGATAAGGGAATGATCACTTATATTCCAGGTACATGATTGCTGAGGAGCGGGAGATCATGGGACCAAGCTAAGGCTTGCGATGCTACAGAGCTATTTGTCTTTTTTCTTTTGTAATTTGGATTAGTACTGTTTTGTATTCTAGCATTATGATTTGTTAGGCTTCTTTTCTAGAGGAGTGTATCATGCATCATTTATATATATATGTGTGCTCTAGTTTATTATATCCAATCTTCCACTATTTACTTTTGTATGGATTATTATTGCTTCCGCTTTTTTCCATTGGTTTATTTCCACTGTGTTTCTCTTTCAATGAGGGCATAGTTTCTCCACTATCACACCTAATTCCCTTTCTTCTAGTCGGAAACCTCAGGCATTCGGGGAAATGCGCTTGGGGCCATGTGACCAACCGGGTACGGGGTGCCTCTGGGTGGCTTCCGGAACCAGGATGTTACAGAACTACTCAAGGCCAAGGATGTATAGAATATTAGATCTAATTTTTTAGGCTATGAAAAATATAGGAGACCCATGTTAACAATATTTTATATATTTATCCATTGATGTATCACTTTCCATGGTGTGTTAAAATTGTAATATTTGAACAAATACCCCCATCTTCTAAATAGGTAGTGCATAAATAAAAGATATTGTTGGAGTGAGATAGGATTCAACACATTCCATTCATAGGATACGTAATATGGTTCCCAGGAATATATTACACAATTCCTCATGATATAAGATGTTCTAGAGTGAAGTAACATTTATGGGAACTATAGTGGTTAGTAATCTAATAAAATATTTTTTTCAAGTTACAATGTAGTTTGCAACATTATTATTTAATAATAATTAAAAATCATCGTATAATTAAAATAATGTCACAGAAACTTCTATATGGGATGAATCTATAAATTATGATATAGATTCTAGATTTCAAACTAAATTATTAATTTTGGAATGTCCAATATTTTGTTTAAATCTCATGTGTTGAAAATGGTTATTCAAGATGTTATATGGAACAGATGAATATATAATTATATATATGTATATATCATGAAATGTTTCTAAATAATAAAAATAATGTATTTCTATAATGTATAAATATAATTAAATAAGGATATATAATAAAATACATCATAATTATACATTCTATAGTGTCGTACCATCATTTTGATACATTGATGATAGATATAAATACAACTATCTATAATAGAAACTTCTTGTGATTTCTATATTTCACGATAAGAAGTCATTCTAAATAAAAAAACATTACTATAAAGATTAAAAGCTATAGGGAACCATTTATGGTAATATGCAGTGAGTCATATCATTGAAAATCTCATTAATATTGACTTGTGAGACATCTGAATCAGAAGTAACCTATATGTTATACATTAATAAAAATTGGATATTGGGAGTTTAATTGATTTTCTAATCTTATATGATGATGAAATTTTATTAATTGTGAATGAGATACTAGACTTCCATTATATTATTTTAGGGTTGGACAAATGTTTATCCATTAATGAGTTAAGTGAATCATTATACATTATTGGGTTGAAGGATATCCACATTATTTATATATGAGGCTTCTTATATTGATTCATAGTATATGCATTGATATGGTTTATGGAACATTCCACATTAGGTAATCCAATAATGGATTGTTTCCAAAGTGAAATAATATACATAATAATTTTAATTTGTATCTAAAATCACATGTTTTTTAGTATAGGTTGACATGGATCCAATACCTATTAATTAATGGTTCGGTAATTTTTGTAATGCAATATAATATAATTGACGACTCATATATCTTGATCCTAGAAATTATATATCATGTATAATAATGATCCCTCTATTCGATAGTAATCAAGACTATCAAAATTGTTATTTATTTTATTAGATATATATTCCTAGATGATAAATGGTTTTTAGAGATATTAATTTGGGATTTACAAATTCTACTAGAAAAATTATTCATTTTTTTGAAATTTAAAAAAGAAAATTTACCCACCCCTAATAGATATGTCTCATAACATGATGAATTAAACTCAATGTGATTAGGTCATAGTCAAAAAATCCCTATAGGAGATTATGGAAGGACAGTTTATTTGAGTCTTTTTATTACAGTGTCATTAATATAATGTGATAGCCATCAGAATTAATTTTAAGAGTAGTTTTTTTAAGTATATGAGTTAGTTTATTAGAGTTGGAAGCCTATAAGAAATTAAAATTAAAATTATATTTAATATATTTTTAGTTAGAATATTATTAATAAAACTATTATAAAAATATATATTTTGTAGAAAGAAAACAATAATGTAAATTTATAAAAAAACAATTCATGATGGGTGTTCATAATAGTTCCCTAAAATGATAAGAACACTAATGTATTATGAGGATGCACCTAAAACAATGTCTTATTGTAAGGATAACATTAATTTTTTTAATATTCATATAAAATTTTTTGTTGCACTGAATTTTTGAATTTTTATTAACATTTTTATTTTTAGATGAATTTTGAAAAATACTAATTTTTATTTAAATATATACTTAATTTTCAAATATTTACCAAGAAAAATTATATTGTAGACTATTATAATTTATTAATTATTATATTATGATTAAACATAATACATTTATTTTCTTTTTAATGAATTTTAAATTTTCATTTGGAATAAAAAATATATTAATTTTAATAAGAAATTGTTTTGAGTATAGTTTCTAATCAATTTTATGAGTATAATTTTAAAAAAAACCTCTACAAAATATAGAAATTTAATATAAAGAAATATGATTCATATTTGGAATTAGGTGTTCCAAATTTGTTAAATAGGGCCACTTTATTTTTCCTCATTATTAATAATAATTCATCTAAATAATTTTCACTATAATAATGATAAATTGGGTAAATAAGGTTTAAAATAATAACAAAATGATGAACAAATGAACCCTAACACTTGATTTTTTCATATTTTATATGACTATTTTGGGAAGTTCCATCCATGTTTTTAATATATAGAATATTGGTTTCATATTTTTTTTTATCATTATCTTATTTAAGTAAAATATTACATCATAAATGTCAAATTATTGCTTCTATTCTTTGTAAATTTTTTGATTGGGGTAAAAACTAATTATTTTTTGTTTTAATTTTTCAATAGAATTTTAAATTATTTAATTTTATCAGGTAAATTTTTATCTTATTTTAATTAATTATATAATTACTGTTAATGATTATGAAATGCTGACACATTATACAATCAATTATTAGGAAACTAAAATAAAATATTCTAAAAATATTAAAACTAATATAATTATAATGAATTATTGTGAATAAAAATTTCTTTTAAAATTTATTATAAGTTAGGTATGTTTGAAATTATTATATTCGACTTATTTAAATTACATTTTTTAAGTAAAATTAAATAAATAATTAAAAATAGTTTGTTAATGATATTTCATAATAAATAATAATAATTTAAATGATTTAGAATTATGAAAATATTATTATATGTTAAGTTATTAGAATATGGTTTAAAATATCTTTCAGGTTATTTTAATTTTCTAATTATCACTTTATTAAATCTATCATGACCCTTGATAAGTAAATTTAATTATCACTCTCGTTATCTTATAAAGGGTAGACCAAGGGTTTAAAAATATAGAAACAATCCCCTAAAAAATAAAATATTATTTTATCATTATTTTAATTTATACTCATAATTATCCTATTTTTAAATTTTATTAATTTAGATCCTTTTGAAAATGAAAATATATTCATATTAATTTAATTCATTTAGAAATTTTATTACTTCCCCTACCCGCCCTTATAAAAGTGAACTTCCTGTACTATTTTCATCACACATAAAAATCCATTTTATTTGAAAATACCTATATAAAATCCTCCTCGGAATCATACACCATGTGCTAGAGGATATGTATTTATAAATTAAACCTCTTAATAATATTTTTTCCATAAACCTATTGAAATTTCTTATTGAAGAGGTATTGTTATTAACAAATTATTAGTCATTAATTTATTTTTATACCTCATTAAAAATTCGAAAAATATTATTACATAATCAGTAAAATTTATTAGATATGTACTTCTTTTAGTGGAATAACCTATATGCATATCAACTACCATCAAATGGGATATGAAATCGTATTTGATCTGTAGGGCGGACTACCGCCTCACGAATTGATGTAATTTGTTTTCCACCACCACCTATCATGACTAGTTATAAAATTATATTTACTTTATATATATTATAATAAATAAAACATTAAAATTCAATAAAATTACTATTTCTTTTATATTCTTACCATTCCATTCATTGAAAAATGAATGATATATCCATGTGTACGTGTCTATTTCCACCTCTATGGAGCGATGTGATATTTTTTTCATCACTGAAACTTATAGAGTGTATATATAATTGGAAATGATGAAAAAATATCATATTAATAATATAATTTTCATTTTTTAATGATGAAATAATTATTATCTTCTTTTTCAAATGATCATTAAAAAAATAGAATCATTTTTCATGTATATGTAAGGCCTACCCTCTCCATGATTTTAACATAGTTCATTTTTTAAAACCATTATTAATTTTAATTTTATACATTATAATTTATATGTAAAATATTAAATTATTTATTGATTATTATTCTATAAAATATGGACTAATTACCCCATTTTTTATAGTCATCATACCTAGGGAATTTTGGATATATTAGGTGAATATACTCTGAACATCCAACGTAGACATAAGTAATTATTTAACTAAATATATCATGGTAATAAAAAAAATAAATTGAATAAAAAAAATTAAAATTTTCATAAATTAGGTAAGTAATTAACATAATATTTATTAGAATGAAATGTACATATGGGACAAGTTGGCCTCGTGGTATGTAACTGTTTACTTTAAAAACATAATGTTATATAATTTAAAGATTTCAATTAAAAAAATTATTCCATGTCCATATTCATAAATTAAATATTTATATATGATATAAATGACATTTATATCTATTCATTTCATTTATTTTCAAAAGGAATTTTTTTAGTGATAGTTTTTTAAAGGAAAAAAGGAGTGTAATATTTTAATATATATAGTGTCATTGGATTTTCACTCTATTGTAACTGTTGTTTTAGGTTTTTTATTCCTTTATATTATTACATTTTTTATTCCATGAAAAAATAAAAATCCCCTTATTATTAAAATTTTTGTTTTAAATGTTAGGTATTTAACAAATAGGATATATCTATATCTGAAAATGTTTTACATATGGATTTAGAAGGATATTGTGAGAAGTTTGATGGTGGAAATTGATTAGTGATCTAAACATATCATAGGATGATAGTTGATCCCAAAAAATCATATGATGATTAGTGATCCTGATATAGATCACAAATTAATTCTGTAATGATTATGTTCTTAAAAATAATTATATTGGTAGTAAATCAAATCTATTATTCAAATTGTAAGTGTTTATATTAGGGTTTTATGACGAATATTTCCCAAGGGACATAAATGAAGACTCAATTATTTCTAATAAGTTTTCATATGAAATATTTTTATTCAAAAATGAATTATTGTGTCAAATTTCATAGAGGATTCTACACATTTGGTGTAAAATGGTAATATTTTAAGAAGATAACTTTCTTGGGATCTCATTTTCCTAATAAATCCTAATGATTTTTATTTTTCAGTAATGTTTTCATATAATTTGTTTTATGAAAAAAATTGGGTAGTAGTGTAAATTTATTCTGTTGGGAAATAATTCTATTGTCTTATATTTTAATATATTAATGGAATACACTTTTTTATATCAAGATTTAAATATTCACTAATGGGATTATTTAGTTTTTATATCTCTTACGGATATTTTGTAATCATCCAATATTTATAAATGTTTTACTTAGATTTTAAATATAAATAAGAACAAATGTGATAGAAATTTTAATATCATAATGATTTTACATGAAAATGAAACATATTTCACTTTAGGTATTTTGTTTTTTGTGAAAAAAATGGATCCTATGAGGATGTGTAAAACATATATAGTATGATATTTTTATATGTGTGTTATGAACTAATTATTTAAAACTATAAACCTTAATATATCCTATAAATTAAAAAATTTAAATCATGTAAAAAAATAAAATATGGGTTTAATAAGTGTGAAATCCTTATAGATTTTATCATATGTTGGATTAGAAAATTGTACAGGATACGATAATGAATTTAAATACATTTAAGAGATTCCATTTTATGGTTATTATTGAATTTTTAGATTTAGTTTTTTATTTTTATAATAATTATCTATTCTGATTGATTTTGTATATTGAAAATAGGGAATATACTTATGGAATCCAACAAGATAGTGATATCCTCCCAAATCAGAATCTTGGAATGGTTTGAATTTGAATAGAGTTGTTTGTTACTATGATGGCTTAGTTGAAATGGGATGTAAATGCTGGTGGAATCTATATGAGAGAGTAAACAGTTTCAAAATTAAGGAACATGGCTTTAGTGGATCATTTTACAAAACAAAACCATCCCACATTTAGTGGATCATTAGACCATTTGGTATATGGGGGATGGATTAAATTCAAGGAAAATATATTTGATTTATCGGGTTGTTCAACGAATCAAATGGTAACTTTTTTTTATTTTTTTTAAGGGGAAGTAGATCAATAGTTTTCATTATATTAAAATAATATAGAATTATATGCGATTGATTCCTTGGTGTGTGATTAATTTAGAAATATTTTCTACAGAAATATTTTTCAATGTGAGTTTGACATATGATGGAAAAACATTAATGGAATTGATATTGGATGAGGATGCTCATTTGATGTATAAAAAGAAAAAAATCACTTGATTGAAAGGGTATATAAATTTTTTTTTCAGGATATTGATAGTAAATATCACAACCCCCTCCCCACAAGGTGTACCTGTCCTGGGAAAGAAATTTGAGAAGGGAGATAGTGACCCCCGAGTCCAGCCTCCAGTAAGACCCGGGTTGGAAAATAGCATAGAGGGTATAGTAAAAACATAAATAGGAGGCATTATCCTCTAATAAAACACATGAAAAAGAGAGATATAAGACAGAAACCAACCAAATCCAAATCAGAATTCAATATAAAAGAGAACCCAATTACACAAAGTTAATGTCATGAAAAAACTACTAAAAATAAAACAGATAACATCAAGTACCAAAATAAAGTAAAAACATCAGAGACGATGAATCCCAACTAGCTCCAGAAACTACAACCTAGTAATAACCTGAAAGATCTCCAACTAAATACAAGTGTCCTAAAAAATAGTTTTTATATACAATGGGTGATTATAAAAGTATACTCAGTTAGATCCTCCCCAGATCTCTCGTGCAAAAGAAAATAATGCATGATAAAGAACAGTGAACAATAAGTGAAACTAAATCGTCACATAAATTGGTATACTATGTTCCAAGCCTCACCATGGATACTCTCACAGAATATCACATAAAATTTTATATAATATAAAAAATAATATCAAGGACATCACGCTACCATTTCCATGTTGGTTTTCATCTTTTCCCAAACATCGCACATCTAATGCCATCTCCCTCCAAAAAGGCTTGCCTGCAGACACCTAGGCAAAGCACCAAAATATGGACTTCATTAAACACTACCAAAATTAACACATAACAAAAGTGAACAGGTAGTTTCATTGTCACGACCCGTCCTCGGGGCCCGTTCCGAGACTACCCCAAGCCCGCCTTCCATAGGCCAGGGGCTGGCGACTAGCACCAGGCGTAAATCCCGGTAAAAAGGGAAGGCATTGCCTTTGTAATGTAAACCACAAACACCACAGAGCAAGCAAGCAGAAGTAAACACTAAGTAAAACTGAGTACAACAATAAGTGTGGAAAAACATGTGGGCCAGTATACAAACCCAAACTGAAAGTAAAGTACAACTGGAAAGGGAAAACAACAACTGAAAAGTAGAGTTTCAACGTCGAGCTGTCCACTGGGAATCCCACCTGAAGGGTGGGTACAGATAGCCTCCATTGCTCTTCGGGTCCAGCCGATCACTCCGAGTACATCCCGCCGAGTGGTCCACCTCCAGGTACCGTCCTGCTCTGCAAGCCTCAACCACGATCAGCATTGTCCGTCATCTGCAACCAACACAACGAAGTGCTGGCATAGCCCGTGCAGGGGTGAGTACAAGCTACTCAGTAGGGACCCCGAGACCCCCGAAGGTCTCCCAGAATACACAAAGGATAATCCACAAAGGTAAGATACAATCATGAAGTAACATCTGACACTGCTTAGGTATATGCCCATACATATACCTAAGTCATCAATTCCATGTTCGGCTCTAACATCCATGCCCAAGTACAACCCATTCCACACAGGAAAGCAAAACGTAAATCCACCCAGGATAGCACAACGCAATCCACATAGGAAATCAAAACGTAAATCCACACAGGATATCACAACACAATCCACATAGGAAATAAAAAAGTAAATCCACATAGGATAGCACAACACAATCCACATAGGAGAGAAAAACTGGATTCAGCTCACATAGGAATACTACTTCGTAAGACGATAGAGATGATCAGATTTAGCCACTGACTCATCTAAGCTGTCGGACCCAAAAAGGATTGGTAGGTACTAACCCCCACAATTACCCACACAGGATCGATCATTAAGTTCAAACCATAACTATTGGGAAACTCCTTCTCCATCAAGTACAGTGGTTATGCCGCTACAACCAAGCGCTTCCCTCTAACCTTTGACTGCTGTAGTACTCCACCTATCGAGTACTGTAGGCATGCTGCTACAACCAAGCGCTTCCCACCATGGGTATTCCGCTACAACCAAGCGCTCCCCCTCATATCCTCTAGAGTTACTACTTCTATTGAGTACCACGGGTCAGCCGCTACAACCAAGAACTCCTCCGTCGTGGGTCTACTGCTACAACCAAGCGCTTCCCACTGGGCTATTTGTAACACACTGAGTCGTTCGATCAGCAGTCGTCAAGTCTCAACCGGATCTAGGGTTTCCGAACACAGCATGCTCGTTCCGGGAGGGTACACTCCACGATCAAAGAGGTCGATGCATCAACTGACACATAGTCCGGAGTTGATGTATCCAAAAAGTACAGTAGTGGTCACTACCGAACCCACTGAGGATTCTCGTATTGTCTTCATTGTCATCGCAAACACAGCCAGATCTAGGGTTCCCACAGACAGCAAACTCGTTCGGGAGGGTCCGCTCCACGAGCCGAGTGGCTGATACATCAACTGACACATAGCCCAGAGTTGATATATCCAAAAGTTCTGTATCGTCAACAGGAACTCAACGTCGCAGACGGTGCATCAAACGGACGTCTGGTCTGTGAGTTATCAGCTTTTCCGTTCCAGGGGCCCGGTTGGATTTTGGGTACTATCCAACCCGGCCTCTATCCAACTGCATCCAAAACTCAAGCTAGGTATGCCAAAAGTTCTGTGTCATCAAGAGGAAATCAACGAAACAGATGGCGCGTCAATCGGACGCCCGGTCTGTGAGTTATTGGCTTTTTCGTTCCAGGGGCCCGGTTGGTTTCGTGAGCGAACCAACCCGACCACACTCCGACGGAATCCAAAACTCGAGCGGAGTAATCCAAAACTTCTGTCTCATTTAGATAAATCCAACAAAGTCGACGTCACATCAATCGGACGTCCGGAGCTCATGTTATGAGTGTTTCCGCTCCGAGGGCCAGGTTGGTTTTGTGTACGAACCAACCCGGCCAAACCCAAAGTATTCTGAAACCTTGAGTGCGATATTTTAAAACGACCGCCTCGGTCCAAGGATCGTATCGCCACTGACGGCACGTCGATCGGAGGCGCATAGCTCAAGATACGGTCAAAAGACCGAAAAGGTCTGAAAACGGGGGGGACTGGGCCCGGACCGAACCAGCCCAACCCCCCATGGGTCGTCCCGAACCGGGTCGACCCGACCTGGGTCTGGGTCCGTCCTGGCTGCGCACGACCCGGCCTGGCCAGCGCGATCTGGCCCGGCCCGGCCTGGGCGTGACCCGGATGGCCGGTTGGCCAGTGGGTCGGCTCGGCTGTTACGGCCGAGCCGCGGGCGGGGGGCGCGCTGCCCCGGCGTGAGGAAGCTGCGGCCCCGCGTGGTGCTGACCTTGCCAGCGGACGCGGCAGCCGTCCGCGTCTCATGCTCCTCCGCCGGTCCCGCACGGTCATGGGATGGCCGGCCCACCGCCACGGATTCAACTGCGACGGGTCTCCACGGCGGCGCGCCGGGCGCCGCCGCCTTCCGCCGCCGTGCCTGCGTGGCGCGCCGGCGGTTTGCTCCGCGGACCACCGGACGAGTTCCGGTGGTCATAAAATTACGTCGTCTTCGCCAAAGTTCCTCCTGGGGTCCGTTCTTCACTGCGAGGACCCCGCATCGCCCGTGCGGCCTGCTTTGTCAACGTCCGCCATTTTGCACATCAAGAACAAAAGTGGCGGTGGGTTCGGACTTGTTCGTTAGTCCGCACCCACCGCGTTAGCGGTTTTGAAAGTCTCACAACAATTATTTAATCAACGTCGCAGGTATAAATCACAAAGATTTAAATAAAACATACCCCTACCTCTTCGTAGTCGCCGAACGAGAGTTCTTCGCGGAATTGACTGTCGCGGAAGAAGACGATCGTCGCGTCGCGGAAGGGAGTCGCGTCATCGCGGAACATGGCGTCGTGTTGACGATCTCAAGCATTTGATGATCGGAGATTGTTGCGGGGAAGAAACGTCACGAAAGAACATAGCGGAAGGAGAATCTACGGTGTCGCGGTACACGGGGTCGCATCGTCGATCTCCGAGGGTTCATCATTCTTCGTGTTCTTCACGTTCTTCATGTTCTTCGCGTTCTTCACGTTCTTCGCGTTCTTCGTGATGGAGGATGAAGAGCTTAGAGTTTCTGTCAATCCTCTCCACAAGGCACCATAAGAAAAATGTGTGTTGGTCTTATTTTATTCCATGCCAACAATTTGAAAAACAAGTTAAGAAACGAACCATTAATTCGATGAATTAACGGTAACGACTTAACTGCCCAATTAATAGGGGTGTTAAGAATTTAAGAAAAAACACCGGTTGACTTTCATTTAAGAGGGTTTTTCGCGGGTGCGTTACTTAGTGGAAAAGAAATGGTGGGGCTCATGCGGGCCCCACCTCACAAATATCCTACCAAGTGGGTAGGATATTTTGGGTTCCGCCCTATCCACTTCAACTCAGCTTAAGTGGCTTTAAGTGGCTTAAGTGAAATAAAATAAAGTTGTTGCACCAATTTATTTTATTTCTTAACTTAACCACAAAAACTAAAACCCACACCCGAGAAAACGCAACTCCGTAAAAGGCATTTCTAAGAAAATACCGGCATTGCGATTCCATCGATGCCCTCAGAATTTGATTCTGAGCACCGGTTCAAAAGTTAGGAAAGCCCGCTCATTCGTTCACTGAACATACCCGAGCCAGACTTCGGAAAATGATTCCGGGCACACCGGGCCTCGGAATCAGGTGCCGTTAGAAACTGCGTTCTTGAAAAATTCCAAAGAAAATTAAGAAAAAAATATTCCTTGAAATTTATGGGACTTTAAATTCATGGATCCACCACAGTTAGTATAATTTGTATCATTCATCAGTAATTATACCACAAGCCATTACAGCTCATACAAGGAGTAAATATCTTCAATCCATCACATACTAGACATGTTACACCTATAGTAGTCCATAAGAAAATATGTCCAGAATATATGTGAGTGAATAACCCCAATACATTACATCCCTCTCCACACATATAAGGGGAAACCTAACCAATATTCCTACCAACATAATTAACTACCAAGAGAAGAGTGCATGGCCAAAGGGGGTAGTCAGCCCTCCATAATCCCACCATAATGTTCAGGAATACACCCCCCCCAAGGGATTAGAATCCTCATGGTGTCAATTTCCATAATTAATGGGGTGGAGTATCATATAGAAAGAAAAAAGGTAAAAAATATATTATAGCTCACAACAACACAATGGGTATAACCCATTCTTAGACTCAATTTCTTCTATCGTCTCTCAGACACCCAATTGCAACTGCTAAGACTAGGTATCCTATAATCACCCAACCATTTAAAGATCTTTATTACACTAATTAATTCAATTTTTATGAGTTTTACTTTATGTTAATTAATTTTTAAATGTTTAATTAACCATTGACAATTCCACATTATATTTCATTATCATCACACCAATGTTTCATGCCCTCTAGTCATAACAAAACCATGTCCATAGCTTCTTAAAAATATTACCTCAACATTACATCCCAGTGAGCTCAAACCCCATGGGTTAACATCATTTATTCAATCTTTTATTAACACTATTATCACTTTACCATTTTCCAGGAATTCTAGGAAAACATTCAAAGTGACTCAACACAACGGGGCTCAACCCTGTGAGTAGATGAAATACCTGTCATGTATTTTCCATATATAGTGGTAGTGTTGACCGATCCACCCTCAGGAACCTTAATTGGGAAATCATGTCGCATACCCCATACATATTCACCCCATTTGGAAGTAGGGTAAACATGTCCATCTTCCTTGAGCAGTGTTGAATGTAAAGTAGATAAAAAATAAGATTCAGAAAAACGTCCAATCATTCACATCCAACACATTTCATCATCTCTGGTGTCCTTCCCGACACCCACTTGCATAAACCAATCCATCTCACCACCCTAGGCATCAACTGCTGTCACAACCAATAGGGCCTCCATGCCCCGACATATCTCAACATCCATTTAGGATCACATCACAGCACAAGTAGTGGTAAATAAACATCATTTCAACTCGAATCATAGCCCTTAACCAAACCATCTAGCCTTCAAACATAATGAGCTCTCATGGATCCAAAGCACAAGGAACATGGACTTACAACCAAGATGGTAACTTAGAACCCATACAGGAATTCTCTCTTTATCAAAAAGATAGTTTATTAATCCATCTACAATTAATGGATTTATTATTTATAGGTTCCAACTATCGGTAACCTAAAAAGCAATCTATCAAAAATAATAAAACATGCTTACTGCACAAATTTTATGTACATCAAATAACAAAAACAACAATGAGATTCATTTACGTGCCTCTTTATCTTTGAAAAATAATTAATTTTAATCCCAGTTTTTGTAATTTACCAATTTATATCAAGAATTACATGCTAAAAAATGGAATCATAAATAACACACTATCCCTCAAAATAAGAGTCAATAACATACTATCCATACCATTTTATTTATCAGGTTCAAATATTTATTATGAGAATTCAATTGTGATATAGTGGGATAAAAAATGATAACTCTACCATTTAATGTAAAATAATATGTAATCCATGAATCCCTTACCTCATAAGGTTCATGAAATTATTTATACGAGAACAGTTTACACATCGGATTAGGATCACCTCCCTCATGACAACATCATCCACCCAAGGACACTGATGCACAACAGCACCAATTGATACCCAAGAAACACCATTAGAAGCATTTATATCACAAGGAAATACATAGAAAGGATAAATGGTAGAATAAATATTAAATAAAACAAAATAAAAGATGTATATGATACCTTTAATTGATGATGGATCGACACATGCTTCTTATACCAAAAGAAGGTGTGTGCATGAAGTAGGAAGAAACATCAAGGGGAAATGATCCAAGTATTAAGTTTTTATCACACCACTAATATGGGAAGAATAAAATGTTCGAGTATCTCTCACTAGGGAATAGGAAGGTAGAACAAGGTAGGAATATATCTAATCCCTTTAGAAGATTTAACAGAGCATCAGTTTAAGATATGCTGGATTTTCCATTAAAAGTGGATCACATTAAACCACATGGTTTGAAAAAATTAACATATATCGAGGCTTAGTAAAATAATGATTCAACTTATGGGATTTTAATTGGCCTTAAATACCATTAAATAAGGACTTGAATGCATTTTTTTCAATGAAAATACTAAATGGGATAAACTATAGAAAGTTGGAAACATTGTACACCTACAGACGCCGACAGTACAAATGACTCATTGATGTCGACAGTACAAATGAATCAATGACACTAAATGTACAAATCACTCATTGAAGGTGATAGTAAAAATGACTCATGGACACCGATAATACAAATAACTCATCGATGTTGACATTACAAATGACTCAACAACACCGATAGTAGAAATGACTCACCAACGCCGACAGTACAAATTACTCACTCACGCTGAAAGTTCAAATGACTCATGGACTCCAATAGTAAACTGACTCACCAATGAAACATTTCACTTCTATATCACTAATGACACTATCAAAATCTATCTCACTGATCAAACTGTTCCCATATGTCTCACTGATTATACTCTTCACATATATCTCACTAATGAAATTGTTCACATTAGTCTCACCGATGACAGTATTGAAAAAACTAGAAACACTGTTTACAAAACTAGAAAATTTCCAAAGTGTTGGGGATACGACACATTCACATCCCAAGAAAACCTCAAACCCCATATTTAAGTAATGGAGTGGAGTAGAGAGGTTTTGACCATTATATCATATACCTCTCAAATCATTCTCATCCTTAAGAATTTAAAACCAACATAATAGAAAATAGAAATGGGGTCTGAACAACAACCCATCAAGACACCTCTCAAAATAAATCAATCCACAAAAGAAACAAAATAAATAATTCTCATAAACATGAAAGTTCTATAACCACAAATCAATCATCATTATGAGAAAATACATAAACATCAAACAACTTGGGGTACTTAGCACATATTTCCGACTCACATTCCCATGTACTATCCTCCACGCCACCATGTAACCACAAGACACAATCTAAGGGGATAGAACACCCACACAATAACTTATCCTTGTGGTCCTAGATCTCTATAGGTCTCTCCTCATAGGTCGCATCCTCAATAACATATATCTCACCCCAATCGATGTCTTAAGAGTCATAATGAAGATAATGATTGAGTTTTCACATATGAAAAAAATCTAGTACCCTACTCAAATATAGAGGAAGTGCTACCTGATACACCATGACTCCAACACGAGCTGACACCTCCAAAGGCCCAACAAACCGGGGACAAAGCTTACTCTCTTGAAAAAACTTTCACTTCCCATGATGGGGAGTCACCTTCAAAAACCCATTATCCCCAACATAAAACTCCAAAGGTCTCCTCCTTTGAACGATGTATTATTTATGATGATACTGTGTTTACTTCATCCCCTCGTGAATAACCATAACTATCTATGTCCTATATTGTACAAGTTCTTTCCTGAGAATTGCTAACTCTCAGACCCAAGTCCAACACAACATAGAATAGCAGGGTCATCTATACAAGGATACAAATGGAGCCATACTAATGGTAGAGTGGAAACAATTTTTTTAGGAAAACTCCACTAATGGTATGTGACTCATCAATAATCCTCCAAAATCCAGGACACAAGAGCACAACATATCTCCAAGTGTCTGGATGGCCCGCTCTGTCTGACCATCTGTCTATGGATGAATATCAGTGAAAAGGGATAGCAGAGAACCAAAAGAATGATGGATACCTCTCCACACCCTATAGGTGAAATGAGGATCTCAATCGTAAATGGTCATTCTCAGGACTCTATGGAGTCCCACCACCTCCTCTAGATGCGGCCTCGAAAAAACCACCACTGAGCTCGACTTCTTGATCTCTACGAAGTGGGATGATTTCATTAAATGATCCACTACCATCCAAATAGCATCATGGCCTCCCTGGGATTGAGGTAAACTAGTAATGATGTCTATTGATATGCCCTCTGACTTCAATTGAGGAACATGTATTGGCTAGATAAAACAACCAGGGACACGGTGCATGGCCTTCACCTTCGGGAAGACCAAACAATGAGACATAAACTCTACAAATGCAAACTTCATACCATGCCACCAAAACTATCTCCTCAAGGTCTCGTTCATCTTTTTTATGCCAAGATTCACTGCTAAAGGAAAATTATAGAACCCTATGAAAACTATTTCATGCATCACTAAAGGAATGAAAATCCTTATTTGATAAAACACTCAGTGTTGGTTATCCTTAGACCAAAAATTAGGGGCCTTGCCAAAAAAAATATGTCTCTCCAAACCTCCACCTCTGGATACCCAACTGGGACTCTTCAATGTGATGCACTATAGATGGTCTCACCTTCATCTATAAATGACTACCCCAGCCACCAAACTTCTCCCATATCAAGATGTAATGCTTAATGTTCTTCCATTACTCTCCAAGAATCACTAGATTCACACACTACATCACTGTGTGACTTCCTGCATAAGGCATTAGCTACAAAATACCCTTTTCTAGGTGTATAAGAGGTTTCAAAGTCATATTCTTGTAAGAACACAAGCCACTAACGTAGCCTCAACATCAAGTCACGCTAAAAGAAAACATACTTCAAACTCTTATGATCAGTGAAAACCACAAACCACTCTCCAATGAGGTAATGTATCGAAAACATCAAAGAAAACAACTCTTATGACAACTCAAGATCATGGGTGGCATAGTTACATTCGTGGGAATTCAACTTCAGAGACCCATAAGAAAGGACTGATCTCTGTTACATCAGAATAAAGCCTAAGACCAAATGTGAAGCATCATTGAAAAAATCAAACTGAACACTCTCTACTGACATACAAAGAACTGGATCACTTACCAACCACTACTTTAGATATTAAAAATATGTCTGACACTGATATTTCCACATAGACACCTGATCCTTCTTGGTCAATGTTGTTAGAGAAGTCGCAACCAGAGAGAAATTGGTTGTGAACCTCCTATAGTAGCATGTGATACCAAGGAAATATCACACCACTTCCACTTTCTATGGGGCTTCCAAAGACACATCCGCTTATATCATCGATGGATCCATAAATACATCCAATTGAGACACAAAATTCCCCATGAAACAGACTTCTCGAGTACAAAACTCGCACCTCGAAAACAGTTCAAATAGCAGTTGTTGATGAAGAAAAACCAAAATGACATGGATCTTCTCTGAATTCTCCTCCTTAGATGTATATTACCCAATGAATTAATTGATTAAAACCACCATGAACATATCTAGAAACTAACAGAACATAGCGTTCATCAACCCCATATACACAACTATATCATTTGTCACACTGATAGGCATTACAATGAACTCCTAATTCCTAGGACGATAACGAAAAGCACTCTATGGGATATCTTCATCCTTCACACACATCTGATGATATCCTGACCACAATTCTATCTTCAAGAACCATATTGAACCCTTTAGATGATCAAATAAATCATTGATCTGTAGAAGAGGATAGTGAATATTCAATGAGACTTTGTTCAAGTTATGATAATTGATGCACAACTGCAAACTGTTGTTAGCCTTCTTCACAAAAAAACTAGTACACCCCATGGTGACACACTCGGCAGAACAAAAATTCATTGTAAATTACTATTGATCAATATACGCAACTCCTATAACTCAAATGAGGCAATCATATATGGAGTCATATATATTGGAGATGCTCTTGGATGTAGCTTGATCCAAAAATTGATCTCTCATCGAGGGGGTAATTCGACCAACTCTTCTGGAAATACATCAGGGTATTATTCTATGACAACCCTAGGAAATAATTACAACTAAACCTTTGACGAACTCGACATCAGCTCAGCCATCAAGGATGACAAGGACACAACACACATCTAACCCATCAAAAGGACTCCCTCACTAAAAAACATTGTTGGCTCTCAATCAGCATCTAAGAACACCATCTACCTCTTGAAGAAATCCACAACAGCATTCACTAAATAAAACAAACCCATGAATAGGATGAAATCATATATTTATATTTGTAAACATAATAAATCACCCAAAGAGCAGTGTTTCACCAGCACAAGCTAACAATCTCTACATACTGCAAACAAGTCAGCTTGACCTTCAACTAGCATAGTCAATGCGAGTGGAAATGGAAGCCTCTCTACATCAAGTCCCAAAGCATGGACAAGTGTAGGTGATATGAAGGAGAGTTTCTCTGATAATTCAAACAAGGAAAACCCCCTAGTAGAAAATAATAATAGGGTATAATGAACAACATCAGGCTCTACTGGAACTGGCAATGATAAAGCATGAAGCTGACCACAACCTAATCCACAGCCTCTCTAACCCTGATGAAGACCACCATCAAGGTTGTTCTCTTCTCTCTGAGAATGGAGAGCATCCCAGGGCTATCCTTTACCGACCCCATCTACTCTTGACTGATCCAAGGATACTACAATCTATTTTTGTTTCCGTGGCTGGAAGAGCTTCACGGAGGAACCTAGAGTGGAACACATGGTGCACGATGATCTCCCTAAAATAATTTTAACTCTCATTATTGATGACCTCAGCCTCCATAAGAAGAAAAACTGCTTGATACCTTGCCATAGGACTGGAGAAATGACATGTGGCGGTCTAGGACCTACCCCTGGAGGAATGAACACTCTTTTTCCCTAAAAACAACGAACCCTGGACCATATCTCGACTTTATGAGGAATCTAGAAAACTCCCCTCTCGTGATGATCTGGTTATATATAATGTCCTCTTGATTGCCTCATCCCTCTCCATCACATCAAGATATGTCTTCATCATAAATGGGGTGATCTAACACTGGATCTATGGATGCAAGGCCTCTGATAAGGGATTTTCCCTAGCCTCCTCATCTGGAAACACGATAGAAGTATATCGTAAAAGTTTCCTTATATGGATTCCAAAATATTCACACAAGAGCTCCCCAGCCTAAGGGTATGCATCTCCCAGTGATTGTATGCCTTCACGATCGAAGAAAGAAACATGACTGTAAACATGTCTCAAAAATTCCTCCCATGAGAACTTCAAATCCTCTCGATCCCTAAGGTACTAGAACCACCACTACCTCACTAACCCACACATCATCATCACAACGAAAGAAACCCAGTGCTCCTTATGATCACGAATCTAACTAAAGGCTATCTCAACCTACTCCAACCAGTCTTCCATGACTGCCTCTGAAGCAGATCCCTTATACTTTTGTAGACTCTGGTGCTGAAATCCTCAGATTTTCATCTTCTAAGTGTTGTCATCGTCAACCTCTACCCTATGGTGATATTTTGGCACATCCTTCTAGACATATTCTATAAAAACCTGGAGTGGAAGTCAACCAGGAGCCAACCTAAAATTAACAAATAGTTAGATCAAATGATGATGGAATATTTAAGTCTCAACATTAATTAATTAATTGTTTTCTTTTATTCATTTTATGTTAACTTAACCCAAGGTCTACCCTTTGAAACACAGGTAGAATGAATAATGATTCATGATCCTCTCCTATGTTACTAACCCTAAACTAGTATACCTTTTTTAGTAGCCCTGGTAAACTTAATGTTTTGTACATTAGATCACATGGGGCCATAAACTCTTCTGTCTCAGCAGGTATCCAGTGTTTAAATCACTTCCAAAACATAACTGACATCGTTTCCCGGCCAACCCATGAATCCTCACCTTTTCCTAACACCAAACTCTATCATATCCCTCAAACATACCTCTGATTCCACTCTGTCACAACCCCCTCCTCAAAATGTTGTACCCCTCCTAGGAAGAAAATTTGAGAAGGGAGATTCTGACCCCTGAGTCCCGCCTCCAATAGGACCCAGGTTGGTGACTATAACTGAGGGTATAGTAAACACACAAATGGGAGGCGTTAAACTCTAGGAGAACACATGTTAAAGAGAGAGATAATATAGTCACCAACCAACTCCAACTCAGACAACAATATAAATGAAAAACCATGTACACATATATAATTTCATGAAAAAACTACTACATCTGAAACAGAAAACTACA
Organism: Viscum album; assembly: GCA_963277665.1. Lineage (NCBI taxonomy): Eukaryota > Viridiplantae > Streptophyta > Magnoliopsida > Santalales > Viscaceae > Viscum > Viscum album. The sequence continues at coordinate 260,794,456 of OY728122.1, read as the reverse complement.
AGTACCAAATGAAAGTAAAAATAGCGTCGATCATGAATCTCGAATAGCTCCTGAAAACCAAATCTAGTAGTAACTTGGAAGATCTGCAACATGCCATATGTGACCTCAAAAATATTTTATATATACATAGGGTGAGTATAACATTATATTCTGTAGAATCCTCCCCAGATCCTCTCTTGAAAAAGTAATCAAATCATGTTAAAGCATAGTGAACAACATGTAAAAATAACTCATCACCTAAACAAAGAATATTATGTTCCCACCCTCACTATGGATGTTGTCACCAAATGTCTCGTATAAGAGTATATTATATAATAAATAATATCAAGGGTACCCCGCTACCATTTCCCCACTGTTTTGTTGCTTTTCCCCAACATCGCACATCCTAATCCATATCTCTCCAAAAAGGCTTTCCTACAGACACCTAGGAGAATCACTAAAATATCAACATCATGCAACACAACCACTATTTCCATGTAACCTAAGTCACTAGGTTATTTTTTGGAGTCACCATAACTTGTATAATGTGTATTATACTTTGGGAATTATACCACAAACCATTACATCCCACACGCCGAGTAAGGATTATCAAGCCATCACAGCCTATAGACGTCACACCAATAGTAGTCCATAGGAAACTATATCCAGAATATATTTCTGTGAATAACTGTAAGCCATTTTATCCCTATAAACACATATATGAGTAAAACTAACTATTGTTACAACCAACACAAATAACTACCATGAGAAGAGATTGGGACCAAAGAGGGTAGTCACCTATCCATCCACCCACCGGAATGTTGGGTAAAACACCCCCAGGGCCCAAAATCCTAGGGGTTTTAGTTTCTCTAACTTGTGGGGTGGATTATAAAATAGAAAATATATTATAGAATATATTATATCTCACAACCACACCATGGGAATAACCTTCTTTAAGACTCAACTACAACCAACATCTCTCTGACTCCCAACTGGCAGTACTAAGACTTGGTATCATATAAGCACAGAACCATTTAAAGAGATTTATTAAATTAATTTTTTCCCTATTTATCTATTTCACTTTATGTTAATTAATTAATTAATGATTAATTAACCCTTAATAATTCCACATTATATTTCATTACCATCACACTGGAGTTTAATGCCCTCTATGCATAACCAAACCAAGTCCACAACTTCTCAAAAATATTACCTCATAATTTCATCCCAACAAGATCATAACCCATTGGATAAAATAATTTATTCAATAATTTATTACTAGTTTTATTACCTTCCCATATTCCCAGTAATTCTATGAAAACATTCAATGATACTCAACATAAGGGGGCTCAAACCTGTGAGTAGATGAATTACCCGTCAAGACATTTCCGCCTATATCCGTAGTGTAGACCCATCCTCCCTCACGAAGCTAAACACATAAATCACGTGGCATGTCCCATGCTTCTTCTCCCATTTTTGAAGGAGACTAAATAAGAACAAATTCTATGAGCAGTGGGGAATGTAAAAAAGATAAAAAACCCACAAGATTTTGAATATATTCAATCATTCACATCCAACCCATTTCATCATCTTAGGTGTCCTCCCTAACACAAAAAATTATAAACTGATGCATCTATCCACCCTTTGTGTAATCTAATTCCCTAAAGAATGGTCCTCCATAACCTTACATATAACAACAACCATCCTGGATCACATCACTACAGAGAAAGCTAGAAACAAACATCATATCAACTAGGCTCTTGGCCCTTAAACCAGACATCCAGCCTTTAAACCTAATGAGAACTTGTTTGTAGATAGTTCTTTAATCCATATGTAATTAAAAGATTTATTTTTTAAGGTTCCAACTATAGGAAACCTAAACAATAATATATCACAATTAATTAAACATTCTTAGTGCACTAGTTTCACTAACATCAAATTAGAAAAACAACTGGATTCATGTACATGCCTATTTATATTTGAAAAATAATTACAATTAATCTTAGTTTATGTTGTTTTCCAATTTCGATAAATAATGAAATTCTAAACAAGGAAAGCATATATATCACACTATCTAGAAAAATAGGAGGTAATAACATATGATCAATACCTATTTATTTATCCGATTGAAATAATTATTATGTCAATTCCATTGTGATCCAGTGAGAGAAAACATGCTAACTCTAAAATTGCATTTAAATAAATAGAGAATCAATGAATCCCCTACTTAAAAATATTATTAATATTGTTTATTTAAGAATGATCCAGACAATAGATTTTGATCACCTCCACTGCGATAAATGCATCCACCCAAGGACATTATAGCATGACCGCACCAACCAACACCCATGAAAACTCCATTGTAAGCATGGTAATCACATTACATAACATGTAATTGAGAAATTGGAGAATAATTGTAGATTAAAAAACAAAAATAGTGGTAGATCATACCTTCTATTGATGATGGATCAGCACTTGCTTATTGCAACAAAACTAGGGGTGCGCATGCAGCAGGAAGAAACAACAAGGGGAAATGATCCAGAGATTAAGATTCTATCAAACCACATAAATGGGAAGAAGTAATGGTTTGAGTTTCTTATAACAAGGAATAATAATTTAGAACAACGGAGGAAGATATTTCATCCCTTTAGAATATTAAACAGAGTAGCAGTTTAAGATATGGTGGATTTTACTTTCAAAGTGAATCGCATTAACCCACACAGTTTGAAAAAGTAAAGGTATATTAAGACTTAGGAAAATTAATATATGAGTTATGGTATTCTCATTGGCCTTAAATCCCTTAAACGAAGGCCTTGAATGAGTTTTTTTTCAAATAAAACACTAAATGGATGAAATTATAGGAAGCTGGAAACACAATACACCTACAAACATCGATAGTACAAATAACTCAACGATGCCGAAAGTACAAATGACTCATTGATGCTGACTGTACAAATGAATCACAGATGCTGATAGTACAAATGAATAACTAAGGCTGACAGTACAAATGACTCACCGACACCGACAGTTAAAATGACCCACTGACATCGATAGTACAAATGACTCACTAAAGCCGATAGTACAAATGAATCATGAATGGTGACAGTACAAATTACTCTCTAATGTTGATAGTATGAAAGAATCACTAACACTGAAAGTAAAAATGACTCGCTAATGGAACTGTTCACATCAATCTCATTGATGACACTGTTCACATCTGTCTCACAGATGACACACTTCACATCTATCTCACTGATGACATTGTTCACATCTGTCTCACCGATTACAGGGTTTACATCTATCTCACTGATGACATTGTTCTCATGGGTCTCACCGATGACACTTTTTAAATCGGTCTAACTGATGGCACTAATCAAAAAACTGGAACCACTTTTCACAGAACTAGAAATTTCACAGTGTTTGGGATATACCACCTTATCCTCTCAAAAATCCTCAAACAACAAATTTCAGGATAAGAAAGGACCAGGGAGGTCCAGGCCATTATTGTAAAATTATTATTTTTTACTCAGGGTAAAATCTAATATATGAAATACAATTTCCATCACATTAGTTCAAGAATTATGAGAAATATAATTCATGTGATATTAAAGTAGAAATTGTGTTTTCTGATGATCAAATATTCCATGAAAACAATAATAAAAAATGTCCAAAGAGAATATTGTAGGGATGCATCCATGAAATATATATAAATATAATAATATCATTTTTTCATCATGTGATAATAATGGTAAAAATAAAACATGATAATGTATTCAAAATATTGGATGTATTTCCAATGTATAATGATTGGAAAACTATATCATGACTATAAGTGAAATTATGTGAAATATAATCATAGATTGATGAGATTTTTATTTAATTTCAATGATTTTGGGTAGTATGAAAATGTATTCATTAAATTATATTATCATGATGGAAATAATTAATATCAAAATAAAAAAATAAAAAACATTTTACATTATATGGTTGAAGTAGGGACATCTAAAAATGTGGTGACAGGTGTGTTACATTTTATTTGAATTATATCAATGCCCTATTTGACTATGGATCTTCAAATGAAATAATTTTTATGATATCTTAAAATAAAATGAGAATATAACCTCATGAAAAAATGAGTAAATTTTTAGTTAAAACCTTATGTGGAAATATTAATGCATCCATGATTTATATAAATCTTCATATTCCTATTAGTGGGATGATCTTCTATAAAAATCATGATGAACGTACCATAGTAGAGTTTTATCATTGTTACTCATTTTCAGGAGATTGGATTTTTGGTTGACTTTCGGCCTTCTATTAAGACTATTTCGAATCCCCTAATCTAATCTCCCATGTAGAACTTTTGGAGTAAGATGTTCGGTTGGAGGAGTTTCAGGATAATGGTTTCATTCATACTATCACTATCCCATGGTGAGATATAGTTTTTTTAGTAAAAATAAATATGGCTCAATGAGAATTTTCAATTGATTATGAATATATGAATAACATCACTATTATGAACAAGTATTTATTGTGTGATATCGATGAATCATTTTATCAACTTCAAGGAGAATGGTATTTATTGATGAGTGATCATAGGAAAGGATATCATCTATTAGAGGAATGGGAGAAATATATTGTGATGATATAATATCAAATGAGAGACGGAAATTTTGATTCTTTAGGTATTCCCTTTGGGACTTCTAATTCACCGATTTTATTTATTGACATTATGAACTGTGTTTTGATGTTTCATTGGATATTTATGTATTTTTGATTATTAATGATTTGATGATTTATTATAAAATTATTGAAGAATATGATAAAAAATAATATATTATTTTGTAACCCTTAATAATAATAAACTTCCTGGAAGATTCATATAGTGGGAATTTTGGTTGCAATAAATGTCATTAATCAAGAATATTATATCAAAATATATAATAATTATGGACTCTATCAGGAATATAGTTCATGAGAAATATCCAATACCTAAATATTTCATATATATTCATTGATTTCATAGATTATTATGTCACTAAAAGTGGTTTGTTGGTATAATTTATCATTTTACAAGAAATATGATAAACATATAATGAAAAGAAGTAAAATTAATCTTGAAAAAAGATTGTGGTGAATGTTTCCATGACGGAAAAAATGATTCATGAATACTATAATTTTTCCCATCTCTCTAGAATTTTTGAATATATAATATATAGTAATACCTAATTGAAGGTACATGGTTTATTTAGGAATCTTAACCAGGAAAATTATTATGTTTCATGTCAAATATGACTGAACTTTAAGTCTATAATTTTCATCAATGGTTTGTTTACTTTATAATTTTGATGTGTTATTTATAAGGAATAAAAATTGAAATATAAATTAATCAAAAAAGTTTTATTAAAATAGTCACTCAGAAATGGCTGATCAAGATATAGATTATACGAATAGAACTGATAAATTATTATGTCTACCTGATTCATTAAGATCCTAGAAAATATACAATGTAGTCTTTTCTTTTGGCGAGAAATATAATGCTACATTAACCAAGTCACAATTTAAAAAAAACCTTTTTTATTTACTTGATGAATTTTAGACTATAAATTATACAAGAAATAACTTCCTCTATATTATTTTAAGTGTTAGTATTGTCATATCTATTAGAAATAAATAAAAAAACCTATAGGGAGGATCGTGTTTTATTGGAAAAGGTAGAATATGTTCTGTATGGTATGTTTCTATATATTAATGTTTATGAACTATGTGTTATGAGATTTTTAAATTGATTATGTGTTCCTTGTGATTATTTTTGGAATATACAATTGATGAGTGAATCATATATCTCTTCAATTTTCTATTTATCATAAAATGACTAAGATGTACATAGACCTTTTAGATTACTATAGCTTTAATGGAATAAAGAGTGATATTACTGTTTGTGCAATGAATATTTTTTAATGTCAAAAATTTAGTTTAGAATGAAATTACTAAAGGGAATGCTTCATCACATTCATTTTCCATATTGGAAATGTTAATTTATATAAATTGGTTTTGTAATGATATAATAAATTCCATATCAATGTGATAATGAAATTTAGGTAATCAATTATCTATTAACTAAATGTTATTATTTAATTCAAATTTGAGATACCAAATTATTATATCATCATTATCTACTATAAATAAAGGGTATACTCATGTTACAAGGATTTCCTCTCTCCATTTTTTCTGTTCAAGATCTTAGAATAAACCCTAATTTCTGAAAATGGATTTATAAATCAATGGGAACTGAAATAAATTTTTTTTTATAGCTATTCTTTCTCATTTATATTGATAGACATTGTGAATTATTCAAATCAAGGAAGATAATATTTATTCTAGCTCAATGGATTATTTGACATATTGGGATCAATATCATTATTTGGTTCTATTTTCATATGATAATAGTTTTCATTCAACTATATAGTTTGAACCTTTGGGGGAATTATATGTAAAGCAGTTTTGAACTTCATAATCATAGGATGAAGTAATAGAAAGGAAATTTATGGGATTATAGTTGTTATAATAAATATATTATATATTTAATGTGATTCAACAACCTATAATGATATCATATAATAGGGGATAATTATTTGGTAAATCAAAGGAAAGATCCTTCTTTTGAGGCGGGTGATCATTTTTTTTATTAAATTATCTCCATATAAAAGTGTTATACATTTTTTTAAAAAGCTGAATCAATATATGTGGTTTACTAGGATACATGAAATCCTAGATCATTTAGAATCATTTTACTACTGAGTTTATTTCCTCCAAATTTATACCATGTACGTAATGTATTTCAAGTTTTGATTTTTAAAAAATATGTTTCAGATACATCTCTAATTTAGATCCATAATGTAAATCACTTGCATTATGAATTTTTTTAGGAGGAATAACCAATACATATCAATAACCATAGTTATAAGGTGTTACTGAATAATTTAATTCATTACGTTATGGATTTCTAGAAAAAAATATGGTTGGTGAAGTAATGTGGATATCTAAAAATACATTGAGGAATGGATATCCACACATGTCCAGATAATGAATAAAATTATGAGGAAACAATTTCATAAGGGGGAGAGAATGTGACAACCAAGGTAATGTTAATTATCAGTTTCTTGTATTTTTAATATTCATTAATTATATTTTAGGTTATTATATTCATTAAAAATGTATTAGATAATTTTTTAGTTGAAAGGGAAAATTCATTATTTCTAAAAACATTTGTTTGATGAATAATACAGTTTTTTTAAAATAAGTATTTATGAATTATATAATTATAATTTTTGAAATTTAACTTTATTTTATAATTAATCTTATCTATATTATATTAATAATAAATTTTTATATTTTCCTAAAAAAATTTACTTTTATATGAATACTGGAATACATTGATTTTTTTAAAGCTTTATTTTTATCATTTATTTAGAAAGTTAAATTAGATCTTGGATTAGTATTAAAATTTATTATTAAATTTTGAAAAGTAATGATCCAATTATATTATTTTCAGTTAAATTTACAATTTAATTTCACATAAAAATATAATTATTCTTATAAAGTCATATTTTTAAAAAAACTATATCTCAACTCCCTTTGTGGTATTTATTTTTATTTAATTTTTTAAAATTAATTATATTTAATCTAGAAAAATAGATTCCATATTTATAATAAAGTGTTTTAAATTTAATCAATAATTAGCATATAAAATAATTATCATCATAGTAATGGTAAATCAATAAATTAAAGATAATAATTATATATAAAGACAAAAAAAATTATCATAACACATGACTTAATCCAATTGGTTTTGTTGTATTCATTTATTTCTACCTATGTTTCAAAAATATGCAAACTTGTTTTGAAATTTCTTTTATTTTGTCCTTTATAATATTTTTATGTATAAGATAATGTCAAAAATGTCACTTAATTTATTTTAATATCTATTATATTTTTTGATAGGGATAAAAAAACATTTGTAATGTTATTAATGATTGTTTTATGAAAAACATTACTCCAGCCAATTTTTTGGGATCCATTTTAAAGTATCAACCATGTCCCAATTATGTTACAATTTTATTTTTACAGTAAGTATCGTGAACCCAAAAGTGTAAAAAATTTGTCAAAAGGTTATTTTTTTCAAATGTTTAATGGAAAGATTAAAAAAATATTGAAAAAATAACCTAAAGGGTAAAAAATTTAATTGATGAGGGGATTTAATATCATCTTCTTCTTATATTTTGATTATATCTTTTTGGATCTATTTTAATGTAATAATTTATTTATAAAAATTTAACACTTTATAATATTCCAAGAATACCCCTCCAATCACTTATAAAAGGGGAACTCATCGTTAATTTACTGACATGTTAAAAGGTTTTTTTCCCTCCATTCCCTAAGAAACTCCATTCATTACATCCCGTATGTCCAAGAGTACTTAGTTTAATAATAAATATTTTCAAGGAAGTATTTTGGTGTAAACATAACAGATTTCTCTGAAGAAGATGTATAGTTCTTAAACAATCATTTTTGGTATATTTCTTATTCTAAATACTTAAAATTATCTTCAACAGTGATGAAATTATAATAAAAAGTTTCAGATTCTATGATGAAGTTATGTTATTGTAATAACTTATATCCATATCCTCTTCTATAAAATGGGAATTTTAACCATCATCTGTGTGTATGGAAGACTATGATCGCACGAAGTGATGTTATTCTTTTTCCATCACCATATTTCATGAATAAATTTAATTTTTACAGAAATATATATACTCATATGATATAAATGAAATATTTATAAACTGCTAAAATTAATTTATCATATATTTTCTTACCTTCTCTAGCATTTGAAAATTATAACATTGTTCATGTATACGTCAAGATTACCATATCCATGATCCAATGTGATTCCTTTTTATCACTTCATCACATTTATGTTTTAAATAAGTTTATTTAAATAAATAATATGTTATTTATTTTTTAATTATAATCATATAATGGTAATTTAATACATATTTTCAATCCTTTAAGACCATATATTAATTGAAAAATTACTCAGGCGTACATATGGCCAAATTAATCGATGATTGTAATGTAGTTCTTTTTCATATAAATAAATCATGGTTGGTTTAAAATTATATATGATTTAAAATAATGGTAACTAAAAAATTATTATTATTCTATATATGAATTATTAATGACCATATGGACTATTTTCAACCAATTGAAGAAAATTGAAATATGTGGGCCTAATATCATTAAAATTTCTGACATGAACGTAAATGAATAAGTAATTTAATATAAAATTGTTGTAAATAATATAAATGGAATAATGATCAATAAAAAGTTTTTAATTGAATTTTATAGTTAATGTATTTTTATTGTTAAGTAATATAATAATATATTTGATGTTTCAGAATCGCGATAAGAGAAACATTAGTATAAAATCTTCATTTTAAATATTTTAATGATTTGCTTTCTAATTAATTTTCATCAATGTCTGTATTCATCACAATAATTATATCTATTAAGTATAATAAGTACTCCAATTAATTTTATTTGATTTCAAAATTGAATATATTTATTGATTATTTTGACAATATTTAGAATTTGAAAAAGGAATGTTCTATTTTATATATATAACATAAATGGATTTTCTCCCCATCATAAAATTTATATTATGTTATTATTCACATTGTAGTATTCCATGTTTTATTTAAATAAAAATCATCTTTCCTTTTTCTAGTATCTTCAGTTTTCAAAATTGTGTTTTAATATAAAGGGATATATCATTATATGAAAATGTTTTACTTATGGTTCTAAAGGGATATTTTTATGTGTTTGATGATGAAAATGAAAAATATTATTTTAATTATGATATAGTCTGTTTATATTTTTTATGATGTGTGAGCCTAATATAGATCATGATGACAAGTTAGACCGATTTAGCTTATGATGATCGGTGATCCAAATATAGATCTCCAATTCAATGGGTAATGATTAGGTTATCTAAAAAAATTTGAATGTAAAAAAAATGTTATTCCAGTTGTATTGGTTCTTTTATTGGTTCTATGAAGTACATGTTCGAAATAAAACACATAAATATTTTATTATTTTTTATTAGTTTTATTTGAAATCGTCTTATTTTTCAATCTAATCTAGTGATATTTTTTAAATTACGGAATATTCCTTGTTAGGGTAAAATTTTATGTGTTAAAAAATATTTTTCTAGTGGTCTCATTTTTCTTATGAATCCATAATGATTATTAGTATTCATTAATGTTTTCATTTAATTATTTTTATGAAAAAATAATGATAGAAAATCTGATTTTATGTGTTTTTAACCAATTATTTGAGCTCCTTTTTTATTATTTCAAAGGAAAAACTTTTTTGATCTTTGGGTTTTAAATGGACTTACAAATTTTTTTAGGTTTCTTGATAAGATTTTATTACTCATACCACAATTTTAAATGTTTTGGGAGGAAAATAATCACGTTTCGGAACAAAAAAAATTCAAGTTAAGAATATTATATTTTTTTCACTGAAGAGAAAACGTGTTTTTTTATGTTTTTAATTTTCATAAAAAAATGATACTAAGAGGAACTGTCGAATATATATTGTATGGGATATTTTTGTATCAATATTTTCCTAATTCTATAAAACTCTAATCATAAAAAGATTCGTGATATTATTAAATTTCATTTTCTATCTAAATTAAAATTATGGAATGAATATGGACTCGGTCATTATATTTATTGCCATGATCATAAAATTTTAATCAAAAAATTTCCACGTCACATGAATTTAAAACATGGTAATATCTTGTAAGAGAGATTATGAGTATATATATTCGAGTATGAATTCCACATGGGTACTTGTCATTTGATATTGAAATTTTAAATTGTGTGTAATAATCCATTGACTTCATATAATTAGTAATTCGTATTGTGTGCATTTTAATTTGGTATATTAATGAAACCCATGATAACATATTCTCATAGGGATGAAAGATACATTAGGTGTCTTCCTAGATATATTTTATTAATTAAAAAGATAAAAGTGTCATGTTCGATATGGATTACATATGATTATAACTACGCACCATTTATGGGAATATAAATATTGAAAAAAATTACCATGTATTGGGTGTATTAAGTGGTTTACTTCTAGAATTAAATGAAAAAATATCGACCATATAGCTTTATGAAATGTTTATATAGATATGTGATTATAGATATCAGGATAAATCTATTATATTAGACAATTAAAATTTGTATATATTTGTTTCTTTTATAAAACATAATACTTCCTCTATGGTTCCCTTGATTTTTTACTTAATATTCTTCTTAGACTATAAGAAATCTGAAATAATGTCATTTTGAAAGAGACTTAGAGGGTCACACAAAAATTATATCAATGATCCCATTTATTTCTATTTAATTTTTTTATTTTTAATAAATACTCTTCTCTGGTCAATATAGTAATATTTATTTATGATTATGTTGATATAAAGATATACATCCTCTTGTTGTATTCAAATTAGATTATATATGTGAGTTTCATATGAAATAACTATTTAATCCCATAACCACGGAATGGAATATTTCATTATCTCTTCTTTTAATTTGATAATAGTTACTATGAATTGTAATTAAATAAATACAAATTTAGTCAGGAGAATATTTAAATAAATATTTTTTCAGAAGACCATGAATATAATATATATTTATCATTATAATGAAATATTTTAATTTCTTATATTAGTTTTTTTGAACAGAGAAGTAGGTTTACAGGCTGAGATATGTACCTTATAAGAAAATAATAGTGGAAAATATAATTTAAATAATTAATTAATTTTTTATTAATTTAAAATAATATTTACATTATTATGCTGTTTTATATAAAATAAATCATTAATTTATCAGTTATTATTAGCATGTAGAATCTATTAGGTTTTATATTCTGTAATGGACATTGGTTATTTATCATAAATTATACACAGTATATATATATATATATTCAAATTACAATTCATTATTCAAGGACATTCTATTTTTTATAGAAGAGATAAATCTATTTCCTATTAAACACATTCTCACCTAATGGAAATATATCAATAAATAAAATCCTTAAGCTTCCTCATCAATGAAAAAAAATATTAATTATACTATAATAACCCAGTGGTCATACACCTCCTCATCCCAATAATATTTCTTAAGATAATGGGAGCAAGAAAATACTACACCAAAACGATTATATTTAAATCATCATAAACACTATAAATCATTTAGTACCTCCATGTTAGGACTCGTTGATTTTTTGTTTAGGTTCTATGATAATGAAGTATAGGTTTTTCACTACTAAAGTTTCCCAATCTCAGATCATCATAGTGAAAAAATACTAAAATACATATTACATTTGAACAATCTTCATATCCATTGTTGAATTATTGCAAGGTTGTGGTATTTTTCTAGTGATTGAATTAGTTATAATTTTTTGATGAATGATACCCCTATTAGTTTATGGAATATAATAACTTATTTCATTATATGATATAATTAAATTTATCATTCATAATAATTTAATATGGATTATTTTAAATAATTAATGAAAAACATTAATTTTCATGGACCGAATCATGATTTTTTCCTCAAATATCCATTCTATAAATCATCAAACTTAGAAACATTTGTTTATTCAATTCCAACGTAACATTTCAATTTCATGATATTGAAAATTAGTACATTTAATTTTTAAAAATAAAAATGTTCAATAATTTTCATTCAAAATTAGTTTTTTATATTATTAAATAGATAATTTTATTTAAATAATTTTTTATTATTATTTATGGTGTTATATGCTTCCCAAATTTGGTATTTTTTACATTATCTCAGGGGAATAAATATTAGTGAATTATATAATACATTTATAAAAAAATTTTAAAACACAATTTTCTTCTATTTGATAGTATATCAATTTTTACAATGATTCAATTGATAACAAGTTTTATAAATTTTTTAATCCAACATATCCTTTTATTTACTTTTTATATCAATTATTTGCTCTATTTTTATTAATCAAATTTTATTTTATGAATGTGGATGTATCATTTCACTTCACCTTGTTTATAATAGAATAATATTTATTGTCTAATATTATATTATTGATTGTTATAAAAATTCATTAAAAATTAATTCAATCACTAATATAATAGTTAAATGAAATTTTTTACAAATTGATATTCATATATTTTTCATTTTATTTTTTTCTTGATTGAGATTTCTAATACTCCCAATTAATATTAATATTCACTTTATAATCAAATTTCATCATCATTTTTCCTTATTATATGTTTTTTCATATTATATTCCTCTTTAATTAGTTCCATTGAATAAATTAATTTTTCAATTTCTATATTCTTTTTAAAAATAAGGATAATAATAAATTTATATAAAAGGTGATTGTTTTTCATAACACATATGTCAATGATATAGAGGTAACATGTATATTAAATAGTTATTGAAATAAAAAAAATATTATGTTATGTCATAATATTATTTAAAGGATCTATTTGATTTGGGAATTTTATAATATATGAAAATAAAATATCCTTTATTTTTAATAATTAGTGTGGTGTAAAACTATTCTAAATTCATTTTATATAATAAAATTTATATTGAACACATTATTGATCTATTCAATAAATATTTATGAGATATATAAAATAGAAACATAAGACTATAATTATTAGACAGATTCTTAGTATCCATATAAGAAATATTTTTTATCATTTAGGTTAAATTATTTCTTTTATAATGTAAATATTGTTCATTTACGACTCTATAAATCTCAAAATTCAGTTTTTACTTTCTAAAAACATCATTTGTAATTTTTTGGAATCATAGAAATTCATATTAATGGATAAAAATTATATATTATCATAAATGATTATCATTTAAATATAATATAGTAGGTTAATTAAATTTGTAGTTAGAGACATTCTAAAGAGGGGGAGCCTATTTAGTTACACATAATGAAGGTTGCAAATATTTTTTATGAGGTTCTCATTATATTGGAGGGAATTATAACTCTATTAGCATAATTAAGATATAAAGTGAAGTTGCTATTATAGTCTTAATTTAAAATTACTAATGTCAAATATATTAGTTTTTTTAAAATTATTATGGTCTAATTAAATATATTTTATAAATATAAATATTAAATTATAATAATTTAGTTTCTTTATTGAAAATATATATTATATTTCATCATAAATACATTTTTTAACTCAATATATTTTAATTTATCAATTTTATAACACATATATTGTCACATAAATAAGAATAAATTTTTTTAAGAGTGTTTATGGTGGGTGTGGATTATTTTTATCATAAAAAATTATATAATTATTATCTCAAATGAAATTGAGAATAAAATAAAAAATAAAAAATAGCTACTATGCACTTTCTATGGTGTTATTCTTCTTTTCATAGAATATAATTAAAATCCAATTTTATTAAATTTTTTATTCCCATAATATACTAAATAAAATTAATTATATACACCATAAAATGTTGTATAGTTTAATATGGTAACTAATTACAAATTCAAAAAAAAACAACATTTATGAAATTATTTTAAAATAAAAATTTAATGAATATGATGATTATGTTGAATTGGATGTGTTAATTTGTGATTCTATATATTATTTTACAATTTTTTATAACTAGGTTTATCATGGCTATTAAGAATGTTTGTAATGGTAATCCAAATATTTTTCTTTTTGTGATTTAGAAATTATAATAATGCATAATAAATTATAGCCGCAGAATATTGAGCCTCAATATGGTATAATGTTATAGATTATTTTTCCTTTCTAAACAAATACATGATACATTCTAAAATAGAGTCAAAATTTATTGAAATAACCCTAGTTTTTAGTATTGAATCAGAAATTCCAACATCTAGATAAATTTAACCTTTAAAATCACCTTTATATGGGATATTTGAACAATGATTAAAAATATTATTTTTATAATAAAAATCCAAATAAAAACTTCTAGATTGAATTCGGTATAATCTATTTGAAAATGGGTGTAGGATAGCTTCCAAATAATTATAATGTTTTAATGTACTCTATTATTAGCCTCACATTTTGGATTCTTAATGAGAAACATCTTATCTCTATCTAGATATATATTTTAATAAGTGTACATCTATATGTACTAATACCTCAGGATTCCTATAAACCAAAATTTTTAAAAATATATATTTTATAAATAAGATATGTTAAGTCACATACTTCAATATCATAAGAAATTTTAAAACCAATAATTAATATAAACTATCCCATCATTTCAATAGTGAATTTCTATTGCATTATTTTATTCAAACAATCAAAAAAATATTTTTTAGTTTATTAGAAAAATATAACAATGATATTTTAAAATAAATTTTTTTATCCTTAAAAATAATTTAAAATATATTGTTTGTATCGAAATAAACTTTTTTATAAGATATTATTTTTTTCATAAAAATATTAAAAAAAATTATCATACTATGCAACCAGACACTTAGTATGGTCATATAGTTCTCATTCATGGTTGAAAATGTGATATCGAAGGATTGAAATTTTAAAAACTAGAGTTATTTTCACATAAACATAATATATTAAAGTTTATTTATAATAATACCACTACAATTGGTTTTAAAAATATTTAAATATCTTTACTCTATAGAGAAAATAGTATTATTGAAAAATAAATTTTGTAACACCAAATAAAATGATCATTAATATTATAATGATTTTTTATAAATACATTCATGAGGAATGTTTATATGATTATTCTACAATATGATTCTATTCTCAATAAAAATATAGAGTAATATAATTTGGGTCTCATGACTATATTGTAAATAGAATTTATGAACTATGACTATTCATTTTATGCAAAAATTGTATAAATCACTACTTTTGTACCATTTGGGAAAATTAGCATTAAATGAAACATAATATATTATTTTTTGAAATTTCACCATTAATAATAGAATATCAATATTAATAATGGGTATTAAAATGCATTGGTTTTTTATTAAAAATGATAAATTATATCAGATAGGTGATTATCCCCTAAATTATGATTAATAAAAAAATTAACGTTAATATGTGTAAATAAATTCTCCCTAATGTTTTTCACTATTGTATTGTATAGTTTAAATTAGATATTTAAAAAATAAAAAAGTATTCCTTTAAAATCAATCCATAGTTTTTGGTTAACAAATTACAATTAATTTCTTTTATTAAAACATTATTATCATATTAAATATTTCATGAACCATTTCTTTCTTATTGTATGTTTCTTATTTTAAGACTCAAAAAGAAACACCAGTGGTAGAGTAGAACATTCATATAGTGGATTTTAGAATAAATATCAAGACATTTTATATGCTACTCAAAAATAAAATTATAAATTCAGACAAACAATATAGATATTCATTTTCATTTTTAAATTCTATATATATATATATATATTAATTTTTACTTTTTCAAAAATTGATAACCTACAAACTTATTAATACAATATTTATTAGAATTCAGTAGTTTCTTTAAAAATTATTTCAAAAATTAAGTCATCCAAACCTTATCTATTATATATCAAGAATAATTTCAATAGATAATTTTATTATATAGTTTTATTTAAATAATATAAATGAAAGAACATGTTAATTTTATATAATAAAAAATTAATAATTTAGGTTTCTGTTAAATTCATTATAATAGACTCTCCAGATAATAGTACCATTTTAATTATATTCATTTTTAACTATATTTTAAAAAATATTAAATCATAAAATATTATTAAAATATTCAAATGTTAACTATATTTATTTATATAATAACATAGAAAAAACTTATAGTGTTTCTCTATATTATATTTTAATTCCATTTCATATAATAGATTCAAACTAACTATATATGAACATTTTCTAGGTAATTTATTATTTATATATTATAGATAATTTTCATTTATAGTTTGTATTTTTTAATAATACACACTATGGATGAATTAAAAATAATAATTAGATAATACATCATATGTCCCCATTTGGAAATATTAATCAGGGTTAGAAGAGTCAAATTTATTATTATCCATTTGAGAATAATAAATTACCTTCCCATATTTAAAGATATACTATTAAAATAGGAATGATCATCAATATATTTATTATATAAATTTTTTGGGATTTTGTATTGTATAGTGGGATTGATATGTAAGTTAGTTATAATAATAGTTTTATTCAATAATCCCATGGATTACCCAAAACCAATTCCATATGATATTCTTAGATTAATTTATTTTGGTCCAAGAAATGACATATATATGAAGTTAAATTCTCACCTAATATTGTGAAATCACAATGTCATAGAATATTGTAGAGTTATTCACTCCATTGAAATAAAAAATTGAAAAATTACTAGGTTATTTCCATTTTTATGATAATATTGGGTACCATATTGACGTTTGATTTATCAAAAAATCATATATATTTATAATGATGTATCAATTTTTAAAAAAATAATATTGTAATATTATTATTTATAAGTTGTTGTGAGTTAATTTAAATACTCATATAATAATTCTAATTTAATGAATAAAATAATTTAAGACTCTTAGCTAATCTTTTTAGACACTAAAGAATAATCAAGGGATACTCACTATATGAATAAAATTATTTCACTTCATGTTTTGTAGTTTATAGAATTGTATTGGTTACTATATAGTTCATGTATGTAATTTCTTTTACTTTTTTTAATTATATCTATATATTAAATATAAAAATCACATTAATTAAAAAATAAATATAATATCATTAATATAATCATTTTTGTCCTTTATGGATGTAGTATGAAATGAAAAATCATATCTATAATGTCATTACTAGTTTCATTAGTTCAAATATTATAAAAATCGGTGATACACCATTTTTGTTTAATGTGATAAATTATTTACTGAAACTAAGGTATATTTTTCAATATATTCTATAGAAATAAATTCGAAAATTTTATTCTCAATTATAATCATATTTTAAAACCTTTAAAAAATCCTTTAATTTCCCATATTGAATCATATCATGTCCTATGATATGTTTACTAGAGAGGATAGTTATATTTCTTATTTATTATAATATTTATAGAATAATATTTCAATTAAATATCTTATATAATATATCATTTTAAAATTCTTATGCTGCTCTATTTATCTTTTTTCTTTCACTCGTTTATTCTTCATTTTAGAGCATAAAGTCCATTTATTTTTCTATCAATCAGAAATCACCTTTGTTTGGATGAATTTTAATTCTTGAGTAAGGAAATTAGCTACATAAAATTTGGTTGAAAAACAAATAATATTTTTTGATTATTTTATTCATCGCGCAATACTGCAATATTTTAATTAATATATTTTAAATTATATCTTTTATTTATATATTATAATAATTATTTTTTATTTATACATGAATTATATATTTTTCTCTATGAATTGAAAGGTAAGTAATGCTTCAATTAATATGTTATTAATGATGCCGGATAAACTATTTTTAAGATAGAGGATCACTAAATTTTGTTTGAATTTGTGATATTTAAATATTTTAAATTCTGAAAAAAATTCAATATAAAATGGGTTTTATGAAATTATATTTATACCTCAATGTATATATGATGATTTATTTAGACAAAAATGAATATGATATATTTTATAAGGATAAATAATTTATATGATTTAATATTCATTGGTGATTTGAATTTTTTAAATTTCACCATAATTCTAATATTTTATTATGAATATAAAATATAATAGAGTTGAGGATTACCCTAAACTATTAAAATTTCCCTAAAAAATTATTAGTGTTACAATTGAATTAATAATATTTATATAATATTAGTGAGTAAAAAAACTCATTAATTATAGATATCTATTTATAAATAAATCCACTATTTCCTTAATCATTTCCTTTGGTCAGACCCACTAACCATTATCAATTATCGTTATATTCATTCTTTAAAAAATAATAATCTCTAACATTATAAAGATTCTATGACACTTATATAGAGACACATATAATAGTATCCCAATATATTATAATTTCATGGAATTAAAAGATTTTGGAATGCGTATATAAAATAATGGTGAATATAAAGATTCATTTTAGATAGAAATTATATTTTAAAATAAATAACCATGTATTGATGTTAAGTTAAAATATGTTATATTCCTTATAAAACTTGAATAATATGAGATTCCCAAAGCTTCTAAAATGATGTATTTTTGTATAGATTACAAATTAATGGAATTAATGTTAATATTTTGGTGTTATTTCTTTATACTTTGATATTTTTGTATTTCTTCTAGATATTAGTTATGTAACTTTTTTGTTTTGGTTTAAATATGGTGTTATTGTGGGGTTTTGGAATTTGAAAACAAGAGTTTCTTCTACTATTGTGTCAAAAAAAGGATTATCCCATGATATACAAAAAAGAATCATATATTAGTTGGATTTGAGAAAGTGATTTTCAAGAGATGTGAGTAGGACTATGTTGTGTTTTTCATAAACCCTTGTTTACTAAACATTATTACCCTGAAATATGGAATTTTATGATATAATTATTTAATTTATTTTTTTAAGAATCTTACTATCTATTAAATTTAATTTTTTAAAACTAATATATATTTGTGATAACATATATTTTGAAATTAACATAGATTATTCATGACTATTGTTCCTCGTGTAGCCACCCTAGATTGAGGAACTATTCTATTTTATGATATATTTTTATTATTATATATTTATGAAGACTATTTCAGTGATAATTTTGATTCATTAAGATAATTTTTTATGATTTATGATATGTCAAATGTTTGAGAATGGTTTTCTGAAATAGTTATTATTTTCCTAGGTAACTATTTGAGGTACTAGTAAGCTCATTATATAGATGTTAATTATGCATATTGTTTGGGAAAACCATTTTAATACAATGATATCTTTTGAAATTTTCATAGAGTGGGTTGTTAAAGTGTATATTTGTTGTTTTTGAAAACATGTGGCACATTAGTTTGTCTCAGGGTACTATCCATCCAAAGATGCGATATTTGCACATGTTATTAGAAATTGTGATGTGTAACCAATGAAATTGATTAATTGAAAATGAAAATAAATTATTTAACCTAAAACCTCACTCAAAACATTCATTTTTCATATCCTATATTATAACCTCAAACATGAGACCTCATTTTGTAAATTTTGGTGATTTCTTCCACACTAAATATTGATCCTAATATATATAATAGTATTTGATCTATAAAATCAATATTCAAATCCTTATTCATCGATTTCCTTTTTTAGCTTCTCATTTTTTCTAGAGATTAATCCCAGACATAAATTCCATGCATGGATCTGTTGTTGTTCTTTATTTCTTATGGAATATTCATCGTATTTACTGAAGGAATTTAAAGGAGATCACAATTCTATGATTTTGTGATACGATCCTCTATTTTCAATGTATTAGTGGTTTTTCAATTCTCACACATTGAAAATTATATTAAATATCAATGCATTATATTTCTAAATATATTTATTCACCTTTAAAATGAATAAAATTGGTCAAAATCTTATTTGAATCCCTACACTGTGTGGTTGTAAATTAGTCACATGTGGGTGACTCCCAAAATATTTCTACGAAATTGATATAATGAAATTTCAAATAGTGATTTTTTTTTGTGAGACTAAAATTGAAATAATTTGTGTACATGTATATACATTTTGAAATGGACTTATGGGTTATACATTGAAATAGAACCAATTCAGTCACATTGGATTATATCTTCGGGTGTTGATGTCAGAATGGAAGGATTCATTTCTACTATTAAGATAGACTATTCATTAGCCCTTGTGATATTTAAGATGAATGGGATTGGTGTAATACATGGGTGTTTGTGTTCATGAATAAATTATAAATTTTTGTTGGTTATTTCACTAGTCTTTTAAAAATATACCAATATCATTGGTTTTCCTTATTTTAAAAAATATTCTATAAAATATAAATTTGATCTGACATATATACTTGTTAGTGTATTGTATTGAAATAAATTGTTGTTTCCAAATTGGTTGTTTATTAACCCCCTTCTTATACACCATGTAAATTATATAGATGATATTATAAATTCAACAAGTAATTGAATGATTTCATACATCATAATAATAGAAATGTGATGTTTCATTAATGGTTTATTTGAGTTAGGACATGGATTTTTTCTTAGTATTGATTATATATAGTATTATGTTAGATATTTGGAGTTTTTTTAATTGCATATTTGTATACTTTAATTAATTGTATTTATCTCATGTATATTTGATTCCAGGTTTATTCTAACATCAAGATATTATATTTTTTTATATAATAAATATATTCTACATTTTTACCATCATGACTTATCTAGCCATGTTGTTTTTATAAGAAAAAATCATACACATGATTTATCATGTCTTTTAAAATTATTTCCATCCATTGTTTTCTAGTGTATTTCACCGATGATATATTTTTATTTCATTCTTTCTATAGGAACTAGGTTTTCTATGGGTAATAAAAATGCTATCAGTTTTTTATAGTCCTTCTATTGGAATCATAGTTTGGATATATAATTTTTCAAGACATGAAATGTACAATATAAAAATTATTTGTTTACATTTTCTATTTAATTTAATGTTAACAAGGGGGTTGAGGGAAAAATAGTGTTTTTATGGACATTTTGGAGTCAGGTCATCAAATAACCAATGGTTTTGTGGTTGTGATTCTAGTATCATTCATTTGTAAATAGTCATCCCTCTAGGATTGTTACTTCCATATATTATTTAAAATTATTTTTTTTTTAATAATATTACAATAATAATAATTTTTATTAGGTAATATATTATATAACTAATGATTTATGAAACATGCTATAGATAACTACACAAAGTATCTATAGTTATAGATAATGACACTGGTTAGGAGACATAGAAACCAAAAATATAGTGAATATGAGAATAGGGTTATTCTTCAACCAAATGAGAACTTATAGAATTTATATAGTATTGTGAAATAATTATAGACCTTTGGAAAGGGATTTAAATATAAGGGTAAATGATATCTGGACATCTCATATAAATTATAAGGATATAACCCACTGATTTTTATTGGTGATTCAGGGCCTGAAAACCCCAAGATATGCTTCGGTATTATGTATAGAATCATTTTATTATTTAGAACTCTAATTAAAATTAATTTCAATGTAGAACTGTACATGATCAAATTAATTTAATGAAAATTTGTGGACATATATTTTGTCAAAAATATAGATCATGCACTTATATTTGATAAATATGATGCTATATTTAACAAAAAATATTTCCACCAAACATTCAGGTATTGTGGATTATGAAAATCATTGATCAAAATCATGGTAGAATGTTATTAATGGAATATGTATGTTGATTCATATACCTATATCTCAATTATAAATTTTAAACTATTAGTGAATAACTCATGGAATTCATATTCGAGTTAGGATTGTGACCAAATATTCACCCCATGGCCTTCATGTTCAATATTATGAATACATGGGCATGGTGAATAATGTGAAAGATGAAGAAACATAAATTGTTGGGAAATAAATTAGATAAGAAATCATTTCCCCATTTTACTAATTTGGGAACACTTTTAGAAGAAATAAGTTTTGTAAGGATAGTTACTCATAGGTTATAAGTGAATAAGTAAAAATTTCCTCTAGATTAGTCTCATTTTCACATCATTACAATGTCATTCTAGGTTATTCTAAATGTTTATTTTTAGGAAACATTAAGAATGTGTTTATGGAATTGTCTAGAGAGTGTCTCAATTATGGTTGATGTGGAATCATTAACACTGAATTGAAAAAACCTCTTATTTTAATAGGTGTGTATGGATTTAATATTTCACATGTCTATCTTAATAAACGAGAAAAAGTTCATAATTATTATTCTCAACCCTATAATTGAGTACCCCTAGATGAATCTTGGAAAAACATTATATTAAATCCAATACCACAATAATAGGTTAATAATTAATATAAAAATATTATGAATGAAAAAATAAAAGATTTGACCAGTAAATCAAACCTAAAAATTTAGGTCCCTCAATGGTGTGAGGTGCCGTCATTTTTATGTCAACAATTATGAATAGATTTTTTAATACTAGTTCTTCTCACTCTTTTGTTTCTTCTAATATGGTAAGTCAATCCATTATTCATGTATAATTCATCTCTCATGTCCTAATAATTATGAAACCTCTTATGATATTGGAATATAAGGGATTTAGTGTATAATATATTCTATTAACATCAATATTTTCTTATTATTATCAGATATTACTATCTTCTAAATTAAAATATTCAATTTAATGTTTCCAATTGACTAGTTCATAGAATTTAAAGGTTATATCACCAATTACACAATTTTTATAACATTAATATACTAATATAGTGGAAATTAATTATTCATAGTTTTTTGAGATATGAATGTTCGATGAGAAATACCTTTAAATAATGTGGATAAAAAATATCTAATTAGATATAAGGGATAATATTGAATTTCATAAATGAAACATGTAGTATGAGTTTTCCTATTATAGTAGACTGATTTACATATTTCTTTGTGTATGATTTTTATAGAATACAACAAAATGTGAAACAAAATATTCAATCAATATATTTCTATAAATAACTCCTACATAAAATTTTTTATAGAGAATGTAAACTGTATAATTATGGAAAATAATTGTCTATGTGGAATAATTGTAATGACTGGACTCATTATATCAAGAACATAACCATGGATTCTTTTGATGTTATTTAAAATGAAGTTTGATTGTGCTATTAAATTATGTGTTGACTCTCAAAAAATGAATTAAGTTACAACCATGATTTATTATCATATAACAAGAATGAAATATCTATTTGAAGAATTACGTGAATCCATAGAGTTCTATATTGTCGATATAAGAGTTTGGTATCAAAAACACTAAGTTACGAATCGGTATACCCGAAACATATCTTTTCGAATATAATATGGCTTCTACAAATATCTATGCATCTACATTGGTCTTACAAATTCTCCTCAAGTTTTTGGGAACCTAATTAACTATATCATTCACAAGTACCTCAGTTTTATGTCATGGTATATGTTCATGATATTTTTTATTACTCAAAAACTATAAATGTATATTAAAATAAAATGAAGATTTTATTACATATTTTTTTATCCTAAGGGAACTATTATAATTTCTCATACTATGATATTTAAAAACATGATGTGTGATTCCTTTTTAATTTAATTTCTATGAATTCCATTTTTTTATCATGAAATGGTTTAAGAATAAATTTTTTTTCAACCACCTAAGAAAAACATTAAGATACTGAGTATTATTATATTAATATCCTAATATTGGGCGTTATATATGATTTTTTAGGACTAATATTTCCAATAATAAATTTTACTCAACTAAAATATAATTTTGATTTCTCGAAATATTTTTTGTACCATAATTCATGGAATACATCTATATATTACCATATATTTCATATATTTAGAAAGTCAATGAGGAATATTTTTATTTCTATGGATATGAATTGGGTTGTCTTCATATATATGGAAAACATGTTGTGGATATTTTCTTAAGGATGTTGTGAACACATAGAAAGACTTATCTAATAGATTGACTTAATTTCACTATAATATCTTAATACTAGTTTTCAGGAACTCCTAAAACCCCCTTTTGATCACGCTTTATTGGGTCTTTCTTAGGGATGCATTTGGTGGATTTTGGAAAATTGTGGAGGCTCTTAGGGTTTTCCATGGTTGGTGGATTGTTTTCCCAAACTCGGCACCATCCTATTGAAAACCGTAATGACCTGGTTTTTTTAGTAAAATATATTTCTTGAATAAATGTGTGTTGTATTACAATCTTATACACATGAAAAATATAGAGAAACCAAAAAAATCATTTCATTACTAAATATTTTTACATTATTTAGTAATTACCCCAATTAAAATTACAAACATTAAAATTGGATAAAGAATATAAAATAAAAGAGCTAAAATATGAATTTATGGATCATCCCAATCTACCAGAATTATCCCCCCCGTTCCAACACAATATAATTGAAACAAAATATTTTTAAACCAAGATTAATTATAGAAAATTTAAATATAGAGACTTATGTTGAAATGTGTTGAATATTGACTAACATAATGAAGGGTTATTTATATAAGATAATTTGATTGATGTAATATTAATGTGTCCATTAGAATAGTAACTTGGTCATTGAGAATAGTAACACAGTCATCGTGAATAGTAACCAGACCATGGGAATATTGATTTTACATATACATAATAAATAATTATATAAATAATATTTATCATGATTACATAAGTAAATAAAAATATTATAATTCCAAAAAAAATATCATGATTAAAAGACATGGAAAATATAGGTAAACTATTAATATATTATATTTTAATATTTTTTGTAAATATCATAGTTTTTATATTAAAAATAAAAATTATCTATTTTTTAAACCCATTCTGATAAAATTAAATTCATTTTTTAAAATCATCACATAAAAATTATCTAGTGGTTAATTTTTCTATAATTTTCTGAAATATGTCAATTTTTAGGTGAATAGTAAAAAAAACTATTTTTCACGAAACAAATATATCTAAAACTACATCATTAATAAATTAAAAATGAAATAAGTATTTCTAGAAATTTTGGATTAGAAAACAAATATTTTATTTCATAAATGAGTCATCAAAATAAAATAAACAAATATTCCAAACCTAAAATGAACTATCCAAACCCAAAAGTCAAAAGTGTTTCATTAAAATAATAATTTTTCTTTCATTACACTTTTTTTTAAATGAAATAATAAATTACAAAAATAAAGTGGATATAAAGTATTAAACACATTATATTATATTAATATATAATTTATGTTGCCAAAAATTAAATATTACATGTTTTACCTTTGATATATTATTTTCTACATTATTTATTTCGAAAAAATACGCCCTCTGCATGTATAAAAAACTCCTCTCCCTCCAAACATAAAAATACACCAACAACCCCATAAAAATAAAAAACATTACCAATATATTCCATCTTATTCCTATTATAATATATTAGGAAGTTCGAGATTAATCCATCTCCAAATATTACAGGAGATATTGTGTTGTACAAGAGAAGCCTCACCGAAGAAACAGTGTTTTTAAACTCTTTACTCATTCTCATTTTATCCTATCTCCATTCCCAAAATATATAAAAATAAAATATTATAATATTTAATTAGAAAAATGAAAACATTATTTTAATTATTTTAACTTTTTTTAAAAAAAATATTTTTAATTAATTTATTGTGTATAGCTATATTTCATAATATCTGGACAACTCCCCTAATAACGGTCGGTTAATCACTAATGGGGATTTTTCCAATTATTTACATATCATCAACTGAATGAAGGGTTAAAATAAATTATTTATTATATATAAATTAATAAATATATTTATTTTATTCCTTTAAAATTTATTATAATTATTTAATAATTTCCTTGAAAAAAATTGAGAAATCGAAGCTAAATTGGAAATATTTACTAAAACATATATAAAAAGATTCTATTTCATCAATAGAAATTATGAAATTTAATAAAATGATTATAATATATAAATATTTTTATAAATTAATATAGTACCCTTTTGGATCAATGTTTTAATAAATCTATGATTATTATTCATGAGTCTAAAAGTGATGATATAAATAGGGAATAAATGTATAACTATTCTCACCCACAAATACTTTTCTATGGGTTATCCATATTTCATAAAATGGTTGTTATGAATATTCCAATAATATTATTTAAATATTATTTAATTATTCTTTCCTTTTATTTGAAGGAGTATACATGCTATCGACTTGATTTTAGGAAAAATACAGTGATTTTTTAAAATAATTTTTTTTCTAAAACACATCTTTGACACATATTGTGTAGTTTCTTATTCACTCAATAATTATGATTATTATAAAAAAAATGTTTTTTTATTTTTCCCCTTTCAGAACTCCATGTTTAATCATGAAATCATGATTGGTGAAATACTTAAAAAAATCATTCCTTTCCAAAGGTCAGTTGGTGACTTTTATTTTAATATGTTCTATATAGAATGCAATATTATGATGATATTATGATGTGATGGGAGGGAATGGAATTTTTTATCCCTATAATTCCTTGGGTAATTTGATATATCTCATGAGACGATGTGAAATATTCATAGAAATGAATCTATATTCTTTCACAATGATGATATTTTGATTATGAACATATTATATATGTGAAAATGTTGTTTTAATTGTTCACAAATATGGGTAGTGATAGACCACTAATACATGTTATTTTATTTCAAGGAATCACCTCATTCCATTCCTTTATCACATGATTCCCTCATGATATTGATGATGATCATATTACTATTATATTAAGCTTTTTTTATTCTCACCCATGCTATATTGATTCATGTCCCTTATTCTACCTATAATAAGGATTTTACCTCAACCATTTCATCACGGTATATCTTTATGATATTGTTTGTTCTAGAGGTAATTTTATGCATAGTAAGAAGATAAATTGAATGTAAATAAATAATGTATATGTTAAATTATGTAAATTTTAGGTATAAGAATAATTTTCCTAAAATGCTGGACCATGGGATCCTATAATGGTAATTTTATTATGATGATTATCTATAAAATTGTGAAATAGATATATAAAAATAGGGTCTATATAGTTAGTATCAGAGCATAGTTTAGTTAATTTTTTAATTAGGATTAGATAAGAATATGTATATTAAACATCCAAGAATATTTGTCTTAGAAAAAGGATAAACATTGGGATCCCATAAGATATACCTTCAAAGTTAATTTCAAAAAAGAATAAATTTTTTATTTATGATTTTTGGACATATGATTTGTTTGAACCTTTTATATTTTCAAAAATTATGGGAACTGGGAGAAACTTTTCCAACAACCAATGTGTGGGACCATTCATTTATTTAATAATTACATCCCCAATTCCAAAAGTGGGGGAGTTAAAAACAACATGGAAATGATTATCAATATTTATAGGTTTATAGATAATATACTAAACTATTTAGAACATACTCTATCAACAAAGAAGGGTCAATATTTCATTGAGTCCTTTAGGCTGGAACAACCACCTTTGTTTTGTTGAACTTCAGATCCACTTGTCAGAGAACATCAGTTCAACTTAGTGGAGAAGATATTTTTCACCCACTATACTAAGAAAGAGAAAATCACTATTTTTGTGTATCATTTAGAAAGAGAGGATAATAAATGGTAGGAATTTATAAAAAACCACCAATCCAATGGTTGAAATGGAAGAGATGGAGTGGTAGTACATTAAAAAAATTCTTACCATGTATTTCTCTTGATCTCTTCCAATAGATATGGAGATAGAATTAATTGATTTAAAGAAAAATAAATGTGTATATAACACATCTTATGATAAAAACATGACAATAATTTCGTGATATTACTTGTGTTTAATTATCAAAAATAATAGAATAATTTAAATATTCTTTAGTGATTTAAAACAACATATTTGAAAGGATCAAACTATACATGTTTTTTGGATCCTTCAAGAAGGGGTTCAATTTTCTCTCCATGTAGAGATGGAGTATAGATAATTGTCCCTTGGTTATGGATATAATAAGTGAATAATGGTGTTTCAAGATGGTGGGTCAGATGATAAAGGTGAAAAGAGTAAATAACTACCAAAATTTAAAAAATGTGGGAAGCAACCATATGGGAATTTATTCAAATTGACAGGGAAATTCTTAATTTGTGGGATAGAATGATACCAAGCTCGTAAATGCCAATGATACATGAAAAATGTTGAAACATGATGCAGGAAATGAAGGAACATCCTAAGACACCAAGCTCATAAATTCCAAAGATACATGAAGAATATTGAAACATGATGGAGGAAATGAAGGAACATCCTAATACACCATGTTTGGTTCATTTCATTAAATATAGGGAGAAAGGGAACTATACAAGCTAGTTCACTAAACCATTAGTCCTTGAGGTTAATCAATTTCCATAGCCACCTAATCTAAAGGTGAAAGGGAAATAATATTCCATAATTATAGATAAAGTGGAGTTTGAAAATTATGTTTTACATTGTACACTTCCAATTCAATAAATAATGGAAAGAAAAATATTTTATTATATTTCTTTGCATTACATTAAATCTGTCATGTTTTTTAGAACTATTGAATCAAATCCATGATATGTTGATGAAGAGATGTTTGTAAAAACACCTAGTGGTTCAATCATTGTAACTCAAGTGTTGCAATCTTACTTCTTAAGTGTATGTGAGAATATTATTTTAGATAATCTCATAATAATTCCCTTGGTATAATTAGATATTATACTGAGCATGGATTGGATCATATTATATAGATTACATGTCAATTGTAGGGAAAAGGAAATCTCTTTTTATATTTCAAACCATCCAATGCTCCTTAAAAATTGAAAGGATGGTCAATAATGTCTTTTTTAAAATCCATCAACAATGTGGATGTCTATACCATATGAATAAGAATATATTTCCCAAATGGTCAAGTTGGAGATAGGAATCATCATAGAGGAAATTCCCATTATTCGTGAATACAATGATTCATTTCTCATAGTGTTACAAAAGATTCCCCAATATCGTGAGGTTGAGTTCTCAATAGAGATCATTCCCAGAGATAATCCTATCATAAAATTCACCTACAGGATAGCCTCCATTGAACTATATGATTTTATGAGGAGGTTTTAAAATCATTTTGAAATAAGGCTCATACCTTCTAGAACATCACCTTGGGGTGTTCTAGTTCTCTTTGTAAAGAGAAATTATAGATCAATGTGGTTCTATGTCAATTATCGAGAACTAAACAAGATCAACATAATGAACATGTATCCTCCACAAAATACTAATGAATTTTTCGACATACTATAAAGAGATCAGTATTTCTCAAAGTTTCATCTTCATTTTGGATATTAATAACTAATGTTGAGGTAGGAATATATTCAGAAGAATTCATTCTATATAATATATGAGAACTATGATTTCACAATTATGCCCTTTATACATACAAAATCCCCTTAAATAGTCATGTATTTGATTAATTTATTATTTAGATACTAACATAAAAATTATGGTAGTTTTCATCCTTGGTATTCTAATTTACTATCAGACAAATGGGGAACATAAATATTATATAGGGACAGATTTGGAAGCATTAAATAAGGGGAAAATGTATGCTAAGTTGAAAACATTTGACTTTTGGATGTTTCAAGTAAAATTTATAGAGCATGTGATCATAAGAGAGAAACTTTTTATGGACCCTTCAAAGAAGAAGGAAATTGAATAATGGAAAATACTCACTAATTTCATAGAGAACCTTAGTTTTCTTGAATTAGATAGGTACTTAACACATTTTTTTAGAAATGTATCATGATTATATATCCTAAAAACAATTTCCACATGGAAATGGGTAAAATATATATGGATGAAATAATGTGAGGAAAGGTTTATGCAACTCAAGAAGAGATGAATCATTATTCATGTACTCATATTACCAACTACTATAAGAGGTTTTTGTGATATATAAAGTTGTTTCAAAGAGAGGATCAGATTTTATAATCATACAGAATGATAAAGTGGCAGTTTAAACCACACACTAATTGAATGTCCATGAGAATAACTACCTAACACATGATATTGAGTTATTGGTAATGATATTCACTAAAATTAATTAGATCCACTATCTCTTTGGATAGAATTGAAACATATAAACTGGTCATAAGAGTCTAATGTATATATTTACATAGAAGTATCTCAACATATGTCAAATACGATGGTTATATCAAATAAAGGGCTAATATTTCATTATTCACTATCATCTGGGAAAGAATAACCATGTAGATGATTCTCTTAGTAGAAAATAATCTTATACTCCATCGATGATGCATATTGAGACAGACCCTATCACCATCGATATGTAATGGATGTATCATGGAATCATAATGGTTGGGAATAAATCTTACCTTTATAAAAGTATTTCCCAAACATCCATCTAATAGAGGATAAAAGAAACAAAAATAGACGAAATAGTGTTACAAAATAACATTAATTAAATAAAATAATTAAATAATCCTTAGTTATATATTGATTATGATGGTGTGATTCATTTTGGAATGAGGTATTTTTTCCTTTATTACCTGGGATAAAGAAGGATCTATTGGATAATTAACATAGCTCATCGTTCTCTATCCATCATGGAAGAACCAAGATGTATCATGATATTTTAGAGAAATTAGGGTTGGACAACATGAAGAAGGAGGTTGTAGAGTTTATCTCATTATTCTTGGTATGTCGGAAATTAAAATCAATGCGACAAAATTTGAAAGGGAACATGAAACCATTATTAATACCCACATCGAAATGGGAGAATTACTCTAGGTACATTTTCACTAGTCTCCTAAAAAATATAATATAAACAATGTGATATGGATTTTTGTGGATCAACTAAAAAATAAACCCCACATTTTCTCTATTTGGGAATATTTTTCTCTTGAGGATCTTTCCATTATATATGTGAAATGAGTGGTAATGTTTCATGGGGTTCCACTTTCGATCTTCTCTCATTGGTATCCATTTTGTATTAGGACAACTTTTTTGTATGAGTTGTATTTGGCTTCAAGGATGTCAATTATAATAAAAATGAAGGATTTCACCCAAGATAATGGAGGTTGGTTGATGTGATTCCTAGATAATTGTTATGGATTCATAGCATTGTATTCCACCTTTTGGCTATTCACCATCTTTCAAATCAGACGATTGTTTCACCAGTCCTAAATTCATATTACATGTATCAAAATTGATACATTGTTTACAATAAATAATTATCATCTATTTGAAGATGGTTTAATTTATTAGTAATTCTTATTTAAAAATGGAAGAATAGGGATAGTGGTTGAAGATGATGAGAAAAGGAGTGTGTGGAAGAGGCTTGGAGTTCTAAGTCTATGGTGTCCATACATGGGTTTGAAGTTCAAAGGTGGCCATGAATTTTTTGTTAAAAAAATTTCAATGTCTTACCCAAAAATTAGGTATCCACTAGCTAGAATTTACTAAGGGAATATGTGGGACTCAAGGTTGACCTCACCCAAGGGAATCCTGCTATCAAGCCACATGCAGTGTCGTGTGAAAGCATGCATGAGTGCATGGGGCGTTCACATGAATAGGATGGTCTGAAGCCCGTGAGGATATTGGGTGTTGAGTGTGCCCATAAAACTAGAATGGGGAAGTATCGTGATGTGGAGAGGATAATTGTTATCATATTTCTATGCAGTCTGATTGATAAATTGTGTCTTATATACATTGTTGATTTTATGTGGGATGATTTTTACATAAATTATCCATCCGTAAATGCAGTCATGGCCATACATCTCCTCACGTAAATCACCATAATCCATAATATCTCTCATCTCAAAAAATTGAACATGGATCATTCGATCCCCCCACCCCACTATGCGGCCTTTGTATCACCCCACTCCATCATCTTCTTCCTTTATATGGTCAACACTGCCACTGTCTCCCACTGAAAATGATGGCTGATCACCGTGGCCAATTTATGGCCATCGAAGGAGAGTCTAGGGATCTAACTGAGACTATACATATAAAATACATCTTAGATTCATGTAGATATCTCCTAGAAGAAGTATTATCTAAAATAAATAACTTTTTTGAGGCCATGTGGATGATCTAAGCTTGAAATTGAATGATTAATGTAGGTGATTTTGAATGCATGCACGTGAAGAGTATACTGCACAAATAATAAAAATTATTCAAAGATACACAATTTATCTTTTAAATGGGTTTGAAGATATAAAAACAGAAGATCTAGTCCATTAAAAGTGAATATTTAAACATGGGTAGTCTTGTGAGATTATAATAAAGAAAAGATATGATTCTTTATGATAAAAGGATAGGCACACCATGTCGAGGAGGTCTCTTTCATTAACATAATTTTGGGTGATCGGGTTTTTCCTAAATAGGGAACTCATTGTTCATTGTTCTACATGAAGGAGAAAGGAGATCCACATGTCTATGAGGCCTCTCTAAGCAAGGGGGTTTCAGTAACCATCCTGGTTTTGTGAGTAAGATCTACAAATCATATGTGAAAAAGTTCAAGGAAAATATTGAAATGATTACTATATTCTTGAGATATAGGTGTTTAACCCCCTCGTTGTTCTTTGTAAAGGACACAATTATTGTGAGCTAGTTCTGGAGTCTTGCACTCCCACTATGGTTCATGAAGAATCACACATCATGTGCATAGAGGATCTGTGCACCTCTTGTGTGAAGAAGAAATGTGAACCCTTCGGTTTCATGATGATAAATAGAATGTTCTATGGTTTCACATTGAGGAACCACACTATTTTTAGTAGTGTGTCCATTATGAATATCTAGTAGACATGCCACATGCATGTAGTCATGCATGCACAAGCATATGTAAAATTATAAAAATAATGAAATAAGGCAATGTGGGAGGGATTTCATCCATATGGTTATGCACAAGTGATAGAGGATAAAAAAATTCATGATGCACATAAATTTATGTGCATGAATTGAGATAACTGATAGTGTGTGCATTAAAAGAGATATAGAGAAGAAAACAAAGATATGTAATTACATGCACATACTTATTATTTGACCATACCCAAGGAAATATGTGTGTGAACATGTGAATAAGGAAGAATTAAAATTGAAGTGTATAAGCATTCTTGCATGAATATGTAAAACGGTGAAATTTAGTAAATAAAATATTAACTACATCAAGAATAATCGAAGAGAACTGATAAGATATGTGTTGTTGATATTGTGTATTATATAAGAAGTAGAGTGTGCCCAATTGAAGATTGATAAACTTTTTGTGAAATTTAACTTTGATGATATTAAGATTATATGATCCTTATTGTTTTGACAATCACAAAGTAGGTTTTTGATTAATGTAAAAAGGAGAAGTTGGTTTCAGTTCTATTGGTTTGGCACTGATGAAGAAGGAGAAGAAAGATTGTGAAGCTATCAAGTTTTCTGCTAGGATGAAATGAGAATTGATAGTTTCATGTTTTTATGAAACTAATATGTGGAGAGTGGAAGATCAATCAGTAGTGTGACATACAACTGGTCTCAATAGGTGGAAGACTATATAGGCATTTCAATCCCTTTATAATTGGGAGAAGACATTCTTTGAAGCAATTATAGTGAACTGGTGAGGAGCTTCATGTCGGACTAGGTCATCACCAATTTAGGGAAGTAGAATTTTTTCATTCCCTGTCCAAAGATTAGGGACCCACACTGGCATATGTATTTTTTCTATGCCAATACATTTTAACTTGTTACAAAATTATAGTGGAAAATCTTGGTATTGATCATACCCATACATGACGAGGACTGACTACTCTTAGTGACTAGTGAACCCTGAAAAATATCTTGTGCATATTTCTAACAAAATTCATATTATTTCTTGGAATAGGGAAATATAATAAAAAAATCAAGTCCTTAATAAGTAAAGAGGCATAGGGATTAAATGTTATAATTGGATTAAAAACTCAATAACATTGATTCACCCCCTAGTTTTATGCATATCCCAAACTGGTCCTCTCAATTTTTATCAGAGATAAGGATCACCTCTAATAGATTCTCTAAAATGAATAGATTCTTTTTTAAGACTCGAGTTCCATTCTTGAATCAATAATGATGTGCAGTTTTGGTGAAGATTCGGTTATCTGTGAGATGAAGTCCACATCTACCAAGACTAGCATGAACTGGAAAAATCAAATTAAAGGAAAGTTGAAGAAGAATTCCCTCTTATCTAAATAATAAGAATAATCTTTTTCACCGGTCCTTGATAACAATAAATACATATAGATCATTGAATGTAATGAGAATGTGGTTTTACTTTCCACTAATAATAAGGATAACCATTTTACCCCAAATGATAATGAGGTATGTGTTTGTAAATTTGAAAATTATTCTCATGATGAAAATGCTAGCACAAGTAGTGATGGTAAATCTACAAATTCTCAAGAATTATCAGCTCCTAGATTATGAACTATTTTACATGGTATTCATGAAATTAATCTCTAGTTTGTGGAGTATTTCAAATCATGTAAGAAGATATCACCCAACTGTAATAAGAAACAAATCATCTAGAGAAATTATTGTGTGAAATAAAAATTAATGTTTAAAGATCTATAGATAGGATAGAGCCTTTAAATAACAAAGGTGGAAATGAAAATAGTTCCTAAATTTTTTTTGAAGAAGTTGAATATAAAAAAATGTGCCAACATGAATCTAGAGGAAAATATTCATTTACCTGAAGATGAGATGAAGAAGAGAACTGAAGTTAAGGGTTCGGAATAAACTTCCAAGAAGATCAAAGAACTTGAATCTTTTAAAAAAAGTTAAGGTGCATAAATATGATGTTAAAAGAATGAATAAATCCTGTGAATATAAGATGATTATGATTAAAGATCATAAAATCATACTCAATTAAAATATAAATGTGAAATCATAGATGACCAGTATTGGGAAGACACATATTTTCACTTCAAAAAATAAAGAGGTTGTATCTATTGGTACTCAATATTCATTTGAGGATTATAATGTTGAAATACCTCCAACATGTGATAATAAGATCATTAATTCACTCCATTATCTGTCACAAGTATCTAATAACAATAAGGTACCACCCATACCATCTTGTACTATTGTTTCTAAATATTTTTCCACAAGATTTATAGGTTGGTAGATAGATTCCAAACAAGTATGGATGAATAAAGGTAAGGATATATCTACCACCATGACTATGGGATAAGAAGAAGAATG
Organism: Viscum album; assembly: GCA_963277665.1. NCBI lineage: Eukaryota > Viridiplantae > Streptophyta > Magnoliopsida > Santalales > Viscaceae > Viscum > Viscum album. Next base: position 260,758,350 of record OY728122.1, on the reverse strand, counting down.
TCAAATATGGTTCCCTATAGAAAGCACAGAACATATTCAAAAAGACTAAACAACCAAATAAAGAAAATTTCATGAAATCATGATTTCTGGTTCAATGTTGGTGTTGCAACAGATTTGGGAAATGTTCATTAAATGTTTGGTATAATCCTCTAAATATAAGAGATAAAATGAATCCCATCTCAAGGCGGAGAAATCTAGAGAGAAATAATAAAATATATAGATCTAGAAGAACTATATGATAAAAAAATTATTACTTGAGAATATCTATGAGTTATGCAATGGAAGTTTTCAAAAGTATGGTTCATGCTCATCTCAACATGTATCCAAATCTTATAAGAGTATAAGATCACAGATGCTTGAAAATAATGAACAAGTTACCTTGGGAATAAATCAAAAGAATGATGTGAAAATAATTCTCCCAATAATATTTCAATAATGAAATGATCGAATACCTTGGATTCTAAATCTAATAATTTTTAGGGTGGTGAATCCAAAGGAAAGGGTGACACTTAGAAGAACCCATGTGGAAGATCCAAACTTTCTGCCACAATTCCTAATAAAATATTGATTTTTGATCCTGAAAATGTGGAATGAATGTTGAACATGAATATTAGCATGCTAAGGATAGTTAAAAAGGAAATAAAAATATTACTCATTATTATGTCAAATTAAATAAGAGGTTAAAAATAGAATGAAACTCTTGTATTGAATAATTTTTGTGTGCTAGATGCAAGAAATCTGATCACATTGAAAAAGGTTTTCTAATCATAATACCGGAGCAAGAAAAAACTCTCCAAAGGAAAAATAATGAATCAAATATAAAATATATTGAGAATAAAATTTCCCCACAAAAAGTATAATAGGGTGTCAAGAGATTAATAATGAATCAAGATTTATCAGAACATAAGATTAAATTTTAAAGCATGAAGACTAGAGGAGATTATGAAATGTTGTTAGAAAAAACGTGCCAACCATGTTGTTAACATTGATTGTGTAATGAGGATCCACCTTATTCCCTTAAATATTTTTATATTGAATTTGTGATCTTAATATAGTGAATTAAATGTTATGAAATTTTTTAGAGGTGGAACATGAGATGTAGTTATAAGAAGTGTTTTTTCTTTAGTGGGAGAAAAATTATGAAGCCTCTAGAATTATTATTTCAATGACCGTCAAATTATTATAAAAATTCCATGAATATTATGTCATTGGAAAAGGTATTTCATTTTCTAATCTCTCAACCTTGGTTTTTAAAAATAAAAAACATCATACAAAGGGTGAGTACTTGAATTATTCAGTTACATAAAAGGAATGAATGTTCCCTAAGGTCACTTATCTGGTCTACACCAAATAAATGTTTTTGACCCACTTATTAAAGTGAGTGTAGAAGTTTTATTTTGATGGTTCTCAAAAAAATTCATTTCACTCTTAGTAATTTCAACATGGAATGAAAGTGAACGATCTATAAATACAAGTACATGAGTTTTCATCTAATGAGGTGTCATGATTTGTTGATAATAGATAGATTTTCTGTCTAAATAAAATCCCCTTGTTTTCAACACTGAGAAAAGATCATTTATATTTAGAGTGAAATTGTGGATGGTGCATTCATTAAGTATGGATTGATACACTTTTCCCAAAATCATTTTATTTCTAGTCAATAAGGGGGAGATAATTTCAATTAAAATTGTAAAATTATAGTGGGGAGAGTGAAGGTTTATATTTTATCATTGGAACATTTTTTTGAGATAAGGAACATTGAGTATTTCCAACAAATACAAAATAGGAGATTGTTGGGACCACTTTTTTGTGTGTGTTGTATTTGATGTCAAATTTTTTCAATACTGATCAGGATTATGGATTGTTTTAATGTTAATGGAGGTTATTATAATTGATATCTAGAAAATTTTTATGGATTCATATAATTGGATTCCATGCTTGGGAAATTCTCCATGTATGAAATTGGATTATTTTTGTACTGGTCCTAAGTTCAAATTACATGTATCAAAGGTGATACATTGTTTAAAAAAATAATTATCATCCATTTGAAGATGATTTAATTTATTTGTAATTCATATATTAACAAGAATAGAAGGATATAAATGGTGGTTTATGATGATTTAAAAAATAGGGACTACAAATGAGGCTTGTAGTTCTAAGTATATGGTGGCCTTGCATGGGTTTGAGGTTCTAATGTGGGATAGCATTTTAAATAAAATAATTGTTTGACTTACCAAAAAATTAGGCAGCAACCATCAAGCCTCAACCAAGGAAAAATGTGGGAGTCAAGGTCAACCGCCCCCAAGGTAATCCCCTTGTAAGGCCTCATCTAGGGATTTGTGTGAGCCCACAAGAGTGCCCAGGGGTGAGCCCATTCATAGGTTGGGCAGAATCCCCTAAAGGAAGTGGGTGCAGTGTATGTCTACAGAACTAGTACAGGGTGGTACTAGGTGGGGGAGTGGATAATTAGGATCATATTTTCATGTGAGTTTATTGATAAACTACGGCTCAACCATGTTGTTGATTCGATGTGGATGGTGTTTTTTTCATATTGTTCATCTTTGGACGCAATCATGTTCATCCATCTCACCACACAAATCATCGTTATCCAACTCATATCATATCTCATTGAAATTAATAAGGCATGATTGATCCCCGTAAGGCCTCAATATCACCCAGGATCTTCATCTTCTTCCTCCCATCACTAAACACCACCATTGTCCCTCCCCGATGACGATTGAAAATCCCCATGGATGATTTATGGCCATCAAATGAGAGCCTAGGGATAGAAACAATACCATGAATGTAATCAAAATATTTTATACATGAGTATATGTTAAAGAATATGTCTCTTATGAAAGAAAATAATGTTTATGTGGCCCCATGGACGATCAGATATTGAATTTTAATGGGGATTGCATGCGATTTTGAATGCATTCTTGTGAATAGTATGTTGCGCAAATAAAAAATATGTCAATATTTTTGTTATATATTTTGCACGGGTTTGAATATATTAAAAACTGATGATCTCACCTATTCAAAGAGAAGATTTAATAATGGAGAGATCCTATGATAATTGGAGGAGGAAACATATATGATCCTTGCCTATAAAAGGAGAGGCACGCCATTCTGAGGAGGATTCTTCCATTTACATCTTTTCGGGTGTTCATGTTTTTCATAAATAGATAAATCCTAGTCAATTTTTCAATGTGAATAATAAAAGATATCCATGATACTTCAAGGCCTCAGGAAGCAAGGGGGTTTTGTAAAACATCAGAGTTTAATATAGAATATTTTCACATAATATGCAAAGAAGTTCATCACACAGTTTTAATAGGTTACCATAGTCGTGCGATCTAGGTTATTAATACCATTATTGTGTACTGTGAAGTCCACAATTATCATTAGAAATTTCTTCATTCTTTCACTCCCATTGTGTTTCACAGAGGACTGCACATCACGTGCGTTGAACATCCGTTCACCTCTTGCATGAAGAAGAACTATGAATCCTCTAGTTTAATGAAGTGAAAGAGAATGTGCTCTTATTTGCATATTGAGGAACCACACTATTTGAAGGAGAGTTTTTGTGAAGAGTATCTAGTGGAAAAAACATTCATTCACTCATTCATTCACATGCATAACTAAAAGAAAAAAAATGAAATAAGGTAGTGTGTGAGGGATTTCATCCATTCAGGTGTCCACAAGTGATATAGGAGAACATATTCATGATGCACATGCATTCATGGGCATCATTTTTGAAAAATGCGTGTGTGTTCATGCAAAGAATGAGATAGAAAAAGATAATTTCATGCATGCATGTACTTATTATTTGAACATAAACAAGGTTGTATGTGTGTTCACTTGTTAATAATGAATAATTAAATGTGAAGAGAATATGCATGCTTTCATGCATACTTAAAATGGTACAGTTATGTTAAGAAAATATTATCTTAATCAAGAATAATAAAATAGAACTGATACTTCTTGAAATAATGATATTAAGTATCAAAAAAGAAGGAGGGTGTGCCCAATGGAATATTGATAATCATTCCGGGTAGTTTAACTATAATGACGCTAAGATGATTTGATCCTTATTGTTTTGACAATCAAAAAATAGGTTTGCTATTATAGTAAAAATAAGAAGAGGGTTTTAGTGCATTTGGTTTTTCAATGAGGAAGAATGATAAGAAAGATTTTTCATCTATCAAGTTTGTGGATGTGAATAAGTGAGAAGGTTAACTTGTATGCTATTAAGAAATTAACAAGTGAATAGTGGAATATCAAGAAGGATTGTGAGATCTAACAGGTCTCAACATGTGTAAAACTATATTATTGGTTCAAACCCTTTTCAATATGGATAAGACTCTATTGGGAGGTAGTATAAGGATCCAACAAGGAGCTTCATGTTGGACTTCGTAATCACTAGTTTAGGGAAGTAGAAATGTTTCATTCCCCCTCCATAGTGTAGGAACCACCTTGGATTAAGGTTAATTTTCTTATCCAACCTACAAAAACATGTTACTACATTATAGAGAAGAATATGCGTGTTGTTCATACCCATACATGACAAGGACAAGATACTCTTATTGGGTAGGGAACCATGTAAAAATATCATGTGCATATTCTTTAAATCTTTCATATTATTTCATGCGACAGGGAAAAGAGATTAATAGAATCTAGATGTTAACATATCAAGAGGAATAGGTATAAAAATTTATAATTGGAATTAAAATTCCCCAAAACATATTCACCCCCTGAATATTAGTGTTAGGAATATCCCAAACTAGTCCTCTCTAGTTTCACACCTAAATTTTGGATAATTCCTGAAAATGATTTGACTACTGAATTGAATTTTAGCCTGGAAAATCACCTAAAAACTATTGTTTAATCTGGAAGAACTATTATTTTGTTTGAGGATATTTTAGGAGCAAACATAGTGGAATTAAAAAGTGTATGTGATCAACACCTCCCATTGGTTGAGTTCTTATATAAGTATGGCTTCAACTCAAGTATTCAGATGGATCCATTTTAATTTTGGTATGAAAAGTGATGTATGACACCAATATGTTGCGATAATGTTGGGGAATGAAAACTACTTGGACATGATCGTGTACGCAAAATGATAGATAAGGTTCAATATATCTAACAATATATAAAATCTTCTCATAGTCCACAAAACATATAGGAATAGAAAAATTTAATGGACTTAAATTTTTATGTTGAGTACAAATTATTCCTCCAAATATCACCGTGGAAGAGAGTTATGTGCTTTGGTAAAAAAGGGAATCTTATACCAGAGTATATTTTCTCATTTGATATCCTTGATAGAATAGATGCAGTGTCTTATCATATTGAACTTCCACCAAGCATGGATTAAGTTCTTGATGTGTTCCACATCTCACTCTTAGGTAAATTCATATCTGATCCATCTCATGTACCGAATCTCTCTGTGGTACAACTGTAGAATGACCTGTCATATGAAGAGATATATGTGAAAATCATGGATTTTAGAGACAAATTTCTACATAATAAAATAACTCACCCTGCTAAAGTGTTGTGAGGGATCTATATGTATGAAGAAGTTACATGAGAACTAGAGGAAACAATGAAATGGAAGTACCCTCATCTATTCTTAGCTGAGAGTATGAGTTCAGATTTTTGGGATCAAATTTATATAGGGTGGAATGATGAAACAACCCTGTTTTTTATTAAAATATATTTCTTGAATAAATTTGGGTTGAATTATAATATTATAAACTTAAAAAATATAGTGAAACTAATAAAGACATTATTTCAATGCTGAATTTTGTTACATTAATAAGGAATGAAACCAAATAAATTATAAACATTATAATGCATAAAAATTTAAAAATCTAAAATCTAAATTGTAAAAATGTGGATCCCAAGAATATTTTGGAATCATCGCCTCCACTACAAACATAATAGAAAAGGAAGAGAATATTAGTAAACAATGAAAAATTATAAAAATTAGAAATATAGAACAATAAAAGGAATTTAGTTGAAGTATGAGTGAAATAATTATGTGGTACTTATAGGAGGTAATGTGACTATTAGAATAGTAATTTAAAAATAGGAAAAGTAACCTAACTGTTGGTAATAGTAACTTGACCGTTGTGAATAGTAATATGATCATTGGAAGAGTAATTTTAACTAAAAATAATAAATAAAGATATAATCAATATTTATCATGATTAAATTAAGTAAATATAAATAATATAATTCTAAAAAATAAATATCATTATTAAAAGCATAAAGAAAATAGTAGTATTTTTTTAATAAATTATATTTTAATGTATTTTCTAAAACTCAGGATTTTTGTTTTAAAATTAAAAATAGCCTATTTTAGGATTTTTTTCAAATAAAATAAATATAATTCATGAAAAGATAACATTGAAATTATTTATGGGTAATTTTTCTGTAATTTTCTGAAATACTTAAATTTTCAGGTGAATAGTAAAAATACAGCTTTTCACATAAATGGTATCTCTCAATGTACTTCATTCAATATGTAATAATGAATTAATCCTTTATAGAACATTTGGTTTAGACATGATACATTTTATTTCATTAATTATTCATTCAAATAATATAACTTTAATTTTCAAACCTAAAAAACATTCCAAAACTAAAAGTCAAAAGTGATTCTTTATAATAACAACGTTTCTCTCTTTCCATATTCCATTTTAATAAACTAAATAACTGTAATTATAAAATAAATTTTAATCCTTAAACAAATTATATTATTTTTATTGCAAAAAAATCACTATTATAAGTTTTACCCTTGATAAAAAATTTTATTCAAAATTTTATTCTAAAAATAACCCTCTCCACAAGTATAAATAACCCATCTCCCTCCCCTTGGAAAACCAATCCTCCTTCCCATTACAATGCAAAATATCTACCCAAATCATCCATCACTAGCCTCCTATAATCCAAAGGGACGTTATGGAGAAATCCATCTCCAAAAATAACATATTTATAATATCATATAAGAGAACCTACACTGAAGAAAGAGTAGGTTTTCACCTCTTCACACATTTTCATTTTCTCCTCCATCATTACCTAAATTTAATAAAAAAATATTATAAAATTTAATTTGGTAGAATTTTAAAAATATATTAATGATTTAAAAATTATTTAATTATTATATTTTTAATGTATTTAGGTTTTATACATATTATTCATTATCTTTAGAAAACATCCATAATAATGGATGGTTATCCCCTAGCGGGGATATTTATAATTCTCTTCATATAAAAAATGCTCTGAGTGGTTTAAATAAATTATTTATTAAAAAAATGTATAAATGAATTTCTTTTATCCATCTATATTTAAATTTACTTATTTAATCCTTACCTTGAACAAAATAGAGAAATAAATGGACAACATAAAATTTTTAATAAAACATGATATCAAAACACTTCATTTTAATCAATGCAATTTATGAAATATAATTAAATTGTTATAATATATAAATATTTTTATGGATGACTATAAAAAAAATGGACCAATGTTTTAAGAAATCATTATTTGTTATTCATGAGGAAAATAGTTATGGAATAAATAAGTAATAATGGTTAGGGGATTCTATAACCCAACTCATTTTATTTGGGTTATCCCTCTTTCACAACATCTTTTGTATGAGTATTCCGATAATATTCTATAAATATCACATCATTATTTTTCCCATTTATTTTTTAAGATATTCATGTTTCCAATGTGATTTTATGAAAAATAGAGTGATTTTCCAAAGGAATCCATCTTTACTAAACACATATCTTACCCATCTTGATTTGTTTCTTCTTCACTCAATAGTGACGATTATTGTAAAAAATATTCTTTTTCCTTTTAATATGGGAACCCAATGTTTATTAATGAAATCAATATTTATGAAATCCATATGAAACCCTATCTTATTAATATTTTAATTCATGACATTTATTTTAATATATTATATGTGGTATGCATGATTATGTAAGTGTTATGTTGTGATGGGTGGGCCCAAGATTATATATCCCTACAGTGCATTGGGAGATGTGAGTATCTCATGATATAATAATCAATATGTGTGAACCGGATGCTATATTGTTTCACAGTGATGATTATATAAATATTCACATATGTTATTCATGAATCTTATGGTATCTTTGTTCACAAAAATGAGTGATATGTGACCAATAATACATGATGTTTCATTTTAATGGTTTTCCATATTAAATGAATTTATCACATGTTTCAATCAAAATTTTTTTGATGATCTTGTGATTAATATATCATGATGTTGTTTGTGATCACCAATGTTATATTGATTATACACCTTATTCAACCTCTTACTGGGATTTTAGCACACCCATTTCATTTATATATATCATCAAGTGATTTATTGTTATAAGGAGAATTCTAGGGCCACTAAGAAGATAGAGATTAAGGAATTAAATAAATATTTTTTTTGTGTAAAATTTATGTATATGCCTAATTATCCAAAGACAAAAAATTGGTGTATACTGGATTTGTAATGATATTATAGTGTTTATCTGTAAAATCATGTAACAGTCATGTAAAAAAATATGGGCACCATACAAACAATGAAACCTTGGATAGTGGTGGTTTTCCTGGTTAGATAATGGATTAAAAAATGTGTTCCCACATCATATAAACTATGTAACCCAGTATTGGGGAATATGGTTAGGGGTCAGGATTACAACAATTGGGCATCCCTTCCCAAATAATTTCACACCTGGGGATTTTTTGTTCCCAAAAATTATATAAATAATCTTGAACCTTATTTAAAACCACGTATCAACTCTAACATATCCAAAATAAATTTAAAATGTTTTTCATTATCTCTAGAGTTATTTTTGGATCCTTTAGACACATTACAAGGTGGATAAAATCCTAGAGGATCTCATTCTATCTACTCTTAATATGTGAATCTCCTATCATTTTCCTTATATCTATCTCTATCTTTATATCATCCTTAGAGAGTTTTATATCATCATGTTATTATGGATCTAAAATCTATTTAGTTGATTCATGAATCTAGGTTTTTTTTCATGGTCTCCTTCATTTTCGTTATTCATTAGTGTATACCTTTATGGGTGTTGTTCCTTTTGATTCCATTGTTTATGGTTGGTAGTTCATTTTGATATTTTTTAAATAAGTAAACCTAGATTTTCTTAACTATTGAATTATATTTCAATAGTTTTATAAAACCTAAATTTAATTAATATTTAATTGTGATTTGAATTGCCATAGAATATTTGGAATTTCCCACAATACTAATAATATTGTAATTTGGGGCTATTAACAAATTTATTGAATTTATGAAATGATTAGAGAATTGATTTTAGAAAATGGTTTAAATTTAATTGAAAAAAACCTATGATTTTTTTTCAATTGAAAAATTCATTAATTGTTAAAAATCCAATGTTTTGGTTTTGATAGTGAATTGGGATATTGAAAAGGAAATGTTGGCTATTTAATTGTGAAAGATGGTTCATTCAAAAAGATATGATTATCCCTTTTTCAATTCATTAATTTATCCCTTGTGAAACTTGGTAATGAGTGGGTCCTATAGGGAAACCCCTAGGATTATAATTTCCTAGAAACTTATTAATGATGAAAAATTTAACAAATACCTAATTAGGAACATATTATCCCTGATCAAATGTTGATGAGTCCAACTTTCTTAATTATGATGTATGTTTTTAAAAATATTTCCATGATAACTAATTTGAGATTTTGGAGGAACCCATAATTAGAAAGTATCATACTATAGGGAAGATGACCAAAGTTCATATTTTGATTATTTAAAATATATTCCATTGATTATGGATCTGTTTTATTCATGTCAGTTTATTTATATAATTTTTTATATATAATGTTTTTAATCCATATATGAAACATTTTACATCACAATGAAATGAGCGAATTTTTTGTTTTAAATATTAAAATGTATTTCCATTTTGTTTTTTATAAAAATTAAAATAATTATTTGGATTATTATTATATAATCTTTTATAGAAAAATTAGGTATATCCTACATGGATTTATATCTCACAAACTACATTTTCCTATGTTCATTTGTATAAATCCTCTTTCTAGGTCCGGGTAAAGGGAAAATGCCCATTGGAGGAGGAGGATTTTCCTAATCCTTTGGTCTTGGAGTGATATTTCCTTTTGGATGATTATATTTCATCCAAGTAAATTGGCAATGTTATATTTTATGTTTCGAAATAAATTATCAGTTTCTCATACTTTCTCCTTTTTTGAGTGTTGACCATACTTACTTGAATCTTTTTTATTCCTCCTTTTTTGTGGAAAATTAATTCCCACATTTAACATGTATGATTCCATGTGCCAATATCCAGCCTATGGAGATTAGAGATTCTCCTTAGGCTTTGTCAATGAATTTTTGGGTATCAGGGTACCAAGGTATCTGGGTTGGTTTTTGAAAAGGTAGTATCATAGGTGTAGTTTTAGAATCATTCCATGATGTTAGTATAGAGTTTGGAATATCTTTTTGGGAAATGAGAGGTATTTATGAGTGAGTTTATAGCCATATCTCATCAAGATAATCCTTAATTCATCATCGGTAGTTTGGGATTGTATTCTTAATGAATAATTTTGTCTATCTATACTTGTTTACTATATTTTGATTTGGATAGGTTGAAATCTAAATCTCTTTTACTTTTCTAATGGGATTAAATTTCCTATTTCTCTTGTTTGAGTTTTCTAACTGAGTAATCTCTTGATGTATTCAATATTTTTTAGAAATGTTGTGTAACCTCATTCCACTAATAAGATGTGTTAATACGAAAGAATAAAAATCTAATACTGAACCATAGTGAGTGAATCTTCCTATGGAAAAGAATCTAGTTGAGGCTATTGAATGGGTCGTACAATCATAGGATAGGAACCAACACTTTTTCACATTCAACCTCTATTTTTGGAACATCAAATCTATTAATCATAGAATCATTATTAGTAGTTATTTCTTTAGAACCCACCAGTGTTCCAATTCAAATGTAACCCTCAAATGGATAAGGATTAGGTGATGGAGATAGTGATTTCTTCAGTTCATTTAATTTCTTGATTCAAATAAGTTGAAATGTGCTAAATCCAAGATAAAGGAACCTAGTAGGAGATAGTGGGACTCGATCACATTGATGAAGAAGCATGAAGGTTTAGAGCAGAAATAATTCAAGATTATTTTAACTAACCATTTCTACTCTTAGTATGTGGTACATTAAAAATCTATGAAGTTTTTTAAAATTGACCATACTAACAGGATTATGAAAGAGTATGAAAACTACTTTGTTGAGCTTGAGATTTGTTTACTAGGGATTGTATAGAATTAAAATATAAACAGTTTATGGTTCTATATGGGATATTGATCTAATATTTATTTTTATCTCTTATTGCTGAATAATTATTCTTATAAAAATGTATTAGGTTGGGTGTTGATGGTTGATCTTGGTATAAATGGTAATTCAATGTTGAAATATGTTTCTTTTTATCTGAGTTGTAGTCATATGAGTTCCCATAGAGGAAATAAAAATCATGATGTGTCTGATAGAGGATATTGATAGTAGGGTTCTACTAGACCTACTACAGTACTAAGAAGATTCCATTTGACTTTATTCTAGTGTGTCATGTCTGGGTATTTGAAATTGGTTTTAAGTAAGGCACCAAAGATATGTGTTTTATTTGGTTTCCTATGACCATAACAAAAAGTATTTTATAGCTTTACTTACCCATGTAGTGGAATGGCCTCATCCATATCAAAATGTAATGTGGTAAAATTAGATATATCATGAATAAATGGGATCCAAACCTAAGAATCACAAATGAATCTTATTCCCATAGTGGAAGCATCTCCAGTGGGAGAGGATACAAGTCCACAAACCATGTGAGGTACCATCACTATACATTCATCATTAGTGAATACTTTAATTGATATATCTGAATCTCATTCTTTTATATTTACTTTTATTGGGAACCTTATAAATCTTCTTATGGATATTTTATATTATGTAATATATATTACTATACACCATGGAATGAATAGATAAGTGTGTCTATTTTGAAACTTTTACTTTCTATTTATCATATATTGATCATCCCTTAAATTTTCGAGATCTTACCACGAAACCACTTGAATCTATTTTCAGGCTGAATTCACTTATTTCTAATAAGGATCGTAGTGAATTTTATCTTCAATGAGTTTCCATTACTATGTCTTATGGGTCTTTTTGTATCCTTCAGGAGAATAGGGATCAAGGATTAGTAAATTTTTTCATTATTACCTATAGTTAAGGAAAGTAATATCAGGAATCATTACTGATCTAGTTTAGGACTATTTAAGTGGGATCTCCCTCCAGTTATTTTCAAGTTTCTTAACATTATTCCTTCTGAATTATCCTTTTTTCCACTGACAGAAGATATAGAGTTTTCTATTTATTTGGTAAATGATACTAAACCATTTACTATTACTTCATAAAAAAATTCACTAGCTAAAATAAAATAGTTTAATTCCAAATTGTAAGATCTAATACGTAATGTATTTATTAGCTCAAGTGTGTCTCATAATGTGGTTTCTATTTTCTTTTCTAAGAAAGCTGGTGGAAAACTTCACATTTGTATCGATTACAAAAAATTAAACTGATTTCAGTAATGAAAAGTTATCTATTTCTATGGATTGAGGATCTATTTGACTAGCTGAAGGGTTATAATGGTTTTAAAAGATTTTTATTCAATCTGGTGTTCACCAGTTGACAATCAAAGAAGATAACATTCATAAAATTACCTTCTAGATCATGTATGGATATTTTGAGTACCCTATTATTCCACATGGTCTAAAAAACATTCCTACATTCTATATGGATTTTATGAGAGTATATTAATACATTTATGGTGGACTTTTTGGATGGAATCCTAGTGTACTTTGTTTGAGGAGGATCATGTGTGCCATCGTAGAGCAGTTCTGGAATTGTTGAGAAATCTATGACTTTTTCTCAAGCTATAGAAATGTGATTTATGGTTTGAGAGATGAGGTTATTGGGAAATGTGGTCTTAGAACAGTGTATTTCAGTTTATCATGAAAATTTTAGAGTTTTTATGACATGGTATAAACCATGATTTTTTTCAGATTCAAAGATTCTTGGGTTTAATGGTGTATTATCATAGGATCATAAAGGTTTTCTCAATGTTTTATTTTCAGATGAGAACTATCACTTATAAGGGAGTGATGTTTTCTTAGGATAATAAATGTTAGAGTTATTTTTTGAAAAGAAATGTATTATGACATCTTCACCTGTGTTGAATCTTTAGAGGTTAGGGAGGGCTATATGGTCTTCTATGATGCCATCGGTTCTTGTTTGAGATGTATTCTTATGTAGGGTGTTCATGTAGTATCCAATGGACCTTAGAATCGTAGGTCACACAAGAATAATTTTCTAGTAAAATTGAACTCCATGTTTTGATTCAAGCACTTAACACTTATAAGAATTACCTTTTTAGGTAATGTTTTTCCATTCATTCAAACACAAAAAAATATTTTTTAATATATTATCCCAAAAAGATTCCAATATGTACCAAAGGCGTTGGGTATGTAAGAGATCAGATCTTCATTTCAGTTATAGATCTTGATTTCGGATTGTTTATGAAGAAAATAAAGAAATTGGGTTTTTCTATGTATATGTTTTTTACTTATGAGTAAATGTTATCTACCTTGTTTCCACGTACAGTCAAGTAATGGCCGTGTAACGGCCGAATACATGGTCGTTTGAGGACCTAGAAGACTACTTAAGTCGGGGGTCAGTTTAGGATACTACAGGGCATGTAAATTTAATGATCATGCTGTGTAGTTTTCTTTTTAATTGATATATCAGAGCGGGGTCATCTCTCAAATCTGGAACTACTGTATTCTCTATGTAGTTTGTAAAAGAGAGAGAAGGAATGACTGAAGAACATCGAACCCCTCCCGATTCTCTGTTCGAGCTCTGATTTAGACATCATTGGATGTGTTGGAATCCCACTGGTGAGTTTTCAAAACCCCTAGAGACTTTACTATTGAAACTTTCACTCTTTTTTTATTCAATGATGATGGTTTTTTCACATTTTTGTATATATACATCGATATAGTCCAATTCAAGGGTCGAAATTCAAGGATATTGATCGAAAGACATTGATTTAGGTTTTTTGTGCCTTTTGTTGAAAATTTTTGGATTATATATTCTAAAAGTTCCACATACCAATGTGTGGGGTATTTCTTGATTTTTAATTTAAAAATGTCTAATACTGCAATTGTTTCTTTAATTAAAAATGGGATTTTTCTTAGGCATAAGGTTATATTCCTTATTTCGAGACACCCCATGGGTGTGTTTTCCCTTGATTGACTATTTATGGAAATTTCATCTAGAATTCCTATTAGGCGTACCTTGTTTTCGGTGCCACAGTTGATTATTTTGGAGTTAATTGATTATATGAATTTCCATTGGTATGATTTTTTAATGTTTAGCCATTTATTACTTTTAGAGTACGTGTACTACTTTGATTTCACATTGACATTGTTTTTCAAATGGACCGTGAGAGCCTTGGAACATGAAAACTATGGGGGTTTCCATGATTATTTACACAGGACCATGAGATCCTTGGAGTAGATATTGATCCATGGGTATTGACCGTGAGAGACACTTCGGTGGTCATTTGTGAATTTTATTATCCTATGTTGACCCAGGGGTATTGATCATGAGAGATACCCAGGAGGTTGTTCATAAGTTATTAATTCCATGTTTACCCAGGGGTATTGACCGTGAGATCTTCACAGGTGGTCATTTTTAAATTATTAGTGCTATGTTAATCCAAAGGGTTTAGTCTATGAGAGTGTTCCCAATGGGTTGTTTATGAATGACTGAATGATTTTGATGAGTCTACCAAGCCAAAGCACAAGTTGGACTCGGTCTTACATGATTAATCAGATGGTCTTATGAGTCATCTAATTTGTTACTCTATATAGGGGGATATAGATCCTAGACTATATCTTGATATTATATGATTCAACAGATTAAATAATAAATGTAAATGAATGTAATTGAAAACTGTTGGATTGTTTACTTTTGAGTACTTCTTAGTTTATTACTTCAATTTACATATTACCTACTATATATATTCACTGATAGTTAGGCACGAATATTTTGGAGGTTTCCTACTAGGATTAATCTAAAACTATTTTTGGGTTATGTTTTTTTTTCAAATAGATTATATGGTTGCAGGTATAGATGAGGTTAATCGCCCTTCTTCATCAGGTACTTGATTATTGTTGGAGCTGGAGAGCATGGGACAAAGATGAGGCTTATGATGCTGCTGGAGTTTACTTTTATCTTTTTTACATTTTTTCTGTATTTACTTCCATTATTGTTACTTGTTTGGCTATTTTCATAGATACATATTATATGCATCATATATTTATTGTGGTTTCGGTTGGATTTACATCAGTTTCCCACTGTTTACTTTTTTTGAATCACTATTTCTACTATTGAAGGTATCTTTTTTCAGTTGTGTTTACTCAACCAATGAGTTCAATTTTTCCCTATTATCACCACTTGGACCTCCCTTCTATTCAGCATCCTCTGGAGTTTGGGGAAATATAATTGACGTTATGTTTCCATCTGGGTTCGGGGAACCTTTGGGTTACACCCGGATCTAGGATGTTACAAAGTGGTATTAGGGGAATTCTTTTAAGCTTTACCTTACTATATGGAGCCTATATACAAGGGTAGGTAATAATATGTAGTTTTTAATAACCTCTTATATGGGGTTTCTGACCCATGTATAGGGAAAATTCAAGTTACCTCAAATATTGAAATTTTTCGGGTTTTGCAATTTTTACAGTTGTTTTGATTTCACTGTTGGGTGACACAATGTTTTTTGATATTATTTTTAAAATCATTTTGGTTCTATTTCTATTTCAACCTAATGATATGAGATTATTCCATCTCATTCATCATATAGTCACTTTCTAGAGATCAAATGTCATGCATTCTTGTCATGCCATTTAGGCTGTATTATTGATTGCATGATGTTGTGATAGATTTTGTACTAAATATGAAAGCTGGTGTGATATATTATGTGATACAAATACCTACTATTTTTATTGGGTATTCATAAATGTAATTTTCAATTTGGTAGGACATGAATCTTTGGTCCCTTAGGTGTTATGGGACCTCTTGGATTGTAATTTGGTGGATCACGTTTGAACATGAATTGAATTATGTAAAGTAATGATTTAAAAAGGGATGCATAACTTTGATTTGTGGGAAGTATGGGATCTCACGGGTCATAAATATACATTCCCTGGAGAAAATTATATGTTTTTAGGTTTCTGGATAAGTTTCATAGGCTTACTATTCAGAAACCCAGACAACAGGGTGTGTGATATTATGAAGACACGCAATGTTTTCTTCTATTCTTATAGAAATGGCATTCCTTAAGTACACATCGTGTACTGTATGTACACGCCTAGTAGTTGTAGACCATGTGACATAACTATGTGAGCAGACAAATGGGGTTGGGAAATATTTGGAGGAACACACCATCTACTAGGGGTACACGTTGTTCTATAGTGGTACATGTGTCTGGCCATTTGACAAACGACACGGGAGGATGGAACATATGTATTGCACATAATTTCTAGAGTGTACATGTCATGTAGTATTACATTGGTAGAACTGTGTAGTTCTAGCTATGTAGGAGTACTTGTGAAGGAGGGAAGATTCAGTTACATGATGTGTCTGGTGATGAACACGCCATGTAAGGTGTGTTACACGGCTAGGTTAGCATAGGTACATGCCCATGTTAAAAGCATAAGGGAACACATCGTGTAGTGATTATACATGCCGTGTAACCCAATTTTGTAAAACATGAATGTTTTCCTTCTCTTATTCCCTTCTCGAACTTATAAGCAATAGTGGTTGTTAATCTTGAACTAAGGTGTGCACTTGACCTTGTGGAGCCATGCCACTAAGACATCCTCTAGTTGTACGCCTGGTATAGGGTGATGAACGGACACCAAAAACTGTATATTAGAGACTACCAGAGGATCCTCCCATCATGCCAATTTTGGAAACAGTTTTTATACCAAAAACAAGTGTTGATTCAGAATTATGTGAAGTATTTATAAGGTTGATATAGACTTTTTAGGGAGAACCACACCCTACCTCGACTATGGTGGAATTGACTAGGGTGTTCCAACAGTAGCATCCTCCTTCTTTGTTAGGGTATGGAGGACCACAGGCAGTAGAGTCATGGTTAGAGGCCATGATTCCTACCTTTGAGAATATGAGGACCCATCCTAAGAAGAGTGTGAAGATTGTGACTTACATGTTATGTGATTCTTCCAATATTTGGGGGTATGTTTTATCATAATTGAGACATCATTGGGATATGGCTTGGTAAAAAAATTTGGGGACCTTATATGATTACTTCTACCCTGAGATGTTGAGGCCCAACTAATCCTAGGAGTTCATGTATTTGGAGAAGTTCACTCATTCAGTAATGGATTATTCTTCTCATTTAACAAAGCTGCAGCGCTTCTCACCTATTTTGGGAGGTGATGAGTTATCGTTGGCTAGGTGATTTGAGGATGGTCTTAGGTATGACATTTGATTGTAGGTAAATGTGTTTAGTCTGAATTCGGTGGAAGCTATATTAAATCAATCACTGATTACTGAGCACAATCTGAGGGAGTTGGGAGCTACGAACTGGGACTTTTCATCATTTAGGGAAGGTACTCTTTCATTTGATAGTAGGAAGCACCACAGGGATCCATCGCGGAGTGATTTCAGTAGAAATTATGTATCTTTAGGTATCCATGTGAGCTGATACTAGTGCGGTAAGAGTAGTAACATGAGACCCCGGTGTCCAATAATCCCAGTTGAGTGTCGATATTGCGGTAATATCGAAAATATCTATCATTTTTTCCCAGTTTTTCTCACCATAATCATTTGATACAGGATCTGTTATGACTCCACGTTCAGGTGCATGACCACTAGTTTCTCCTCATACATGGAAATGGAGTTTATCAGGTAGTTCAGGCCACATAGTTTTTCCTGGTTGTCATATCCAAATGATAGGATTTTAACGACAGAAGGGTAGATCATCTTAGGGTATTCAGGTAGGGTCAAACGGCCATAGTACATGTCAATCTTTTTCAGTGGAACAATCCTAGAAAGGGAAGGATCCCAAACCCTCTACGGTTAGGGGTACAATTCTAGTTGTCTCAATTTTAACTTCTTCTATTATTGATATAGGGTCTTCCCATAGTTTTATGGTCATTTATTTTATGGGGAGCCTTTGGATCTTCCTCATTACTTCTAATGATATTATGATTCTTGACACTCTTTTTGGGATTAGGAAGGATAGTGTATGTTTGTTATAGGAGTTCCCTCTTGAGTTTGGTGGGTGTCACTTCTTGTGGAACCTCTTTGTCTTAGAGATGACTGGCATAGATTTCATTCTTAGAATAGACATGTTGGTCTCCTTATAAGCCTTTGTTGACTGCTATCATAGCAAGGTGAGTTTCACAACACCAAAGGGTGGGTGTTTTCTACACAAGGGAATATGGTATGTCCAGTTAAGAAGATCTAGACCTGAGCATCATGGGATATGAGAAATTACAACCTAGATTTCGAATTAATATCTAGATGACTTGGGGACTTCACAGATGTACTTCCCTCCTGTGGTGGATCATTTCATAGATAACTTTCCAGAGGACTTTTTAGGTTTACCTCTAGTGAGAGAAGTACATTTCCCTATTGAGCTTGTTCTAGGAGTGGAACCAGTGTCCATTACTCTTTATAGGATGGAAACACTAGAGTTATAGGATCTCAAGAAGAAGTTATAGGATTTATAGGAAAAGGATTTCATCTGACCCAGTTCTTCTCCTTGGGGTTTTCCTGTCCCGTTTGTGACGAAGGAAGACAGAATCCTTAGAATTTTTGTGTATTGTCTGAAGATAAACTAGTTAATGGTCAAGAACCGATATCCCATGCTGATGACTGATGATATCTTTAATCAGCTTCGAGGATCCTGGGTGTCCTCAAAGATTGAATTGAGATCTATTTATCATCAGTTTCATGTTATACCATCAGGTATAACTCTTACAACCTTTTGAAGTTGGTACGGTCTATACGAGTTATTTATTCTGTCGTTCGGTCTCACAAATGCACCAACAGTTTTCATGGAGCTAATGAACCATGTGTTTCATCCCAACAGGGATTATTTTTTGGTAGTCTTTATGGAAAATATCATAGTGTACTCTCACACTATAAAATACCATAACACCCATATTGAGATCATATTGTGTACACATATAGGGCATCACTCATATGCTAGGATCTCGAAATTCCACTTTTGGATGGACCATATTCATTTTTTGGGTCATGTCATCTAAGAGATAGGAGTATCAGTAAACATAGAGAATGTGAGAGTGGTAGTTTCATGGGAGAATCTGAAGAACATCTTTGTGGTTTAGAGTTTTTTTGGGTCTAGCTGGTTACTACATATGGTTTATACAGTAATTTTAACTCTTTTTAGTTCCACTAATAGGCTTGACTAAGAAGAGTGAAAAGTAGTTGTGGACATATTTCTCTAATTTGACCTTTTGGGATATGCAAGCGGAATTGAATTCGGCACCGATATAGATTTTTTACATATTCTGGAATTTGTTACAACATTTACTGTGATGAATCAGGTATCAGGATGGGATCAGTGCTTATTCTGGGGGAAGCAGTCATTGCATACAGGTCTCAGTAGTTGAGGCCACATGACAATAATTACCTGACACATGATCTTGAGTGGGATGTAGTTGTGCATTTCTTTCTTTGTTTGAGATAGTATCTATTGGAAGAAAATTTTGTTCTATACACTGACAAAAACAATTCTACGTATATCTCTATTAATTGAGAGATAAATTTGAGATAGTGAATGTGGGATGTGTACCTTCAGGCTTTTGACATCGAACCATTCTACACGCCTGGGAAAGGCAACACAGTGGCTGAAGATTTGAGCTTGATAACTCAGATACTTGTAGTTCAAGAGTAAAGCAATGAGTGGAGGCTAATGTTTATGTTCTATGAGATGTATTGGAGGTGCATAGCAGACATGGGAAGATATTTAATTCTTCTATAGCTATTACTTACAATCTATTGGATCAAGTACGAATGAGGAAACTATCATATTATGATGGCCTGGTCCTAAGGAAGAGTGTGTCATGTGATGAACCAACTCCTGGGTAGATTATAGGCGATGATGATGTTTTAAAATTTCGTTGGTGTGAATGGGTGTAATCTGACATATGCAAGGAGATATTCTGACATTTTCATGCCTCAGTATGGGCAGTTCATCCTAGTGTCACCAAGATGTATTGATATCTATATCATCAGTATTGGTGTCCAGGAATGAAGAGGGATGTTTCTGGTTTTTTTATGAGATGTTACACTTGCAAGTAGGTGAAGACGGAGAATCAGAAACTTGTAGGTACATTCAGTAGTTACTCATTCCAAAGTGGAAATGGAATGATGTCACAATAGATTTTATGGATGGGTTTACCAAGGTAACCTAGGGGAAATGATGTTTTATGGGTTGTGGATGATAGACTCACTAAGGTTTATTATTTCCTATCAATCAAGTAAACTTTTGGTGTTTAGGATCATGTAAATTTGTACATCCAATAGATTGTACATTTTCATGGGGTTTCATACTCTATTGTTTCAGATAGAGAAACCTTGTTTAATTCTCCAATCTGGAAGGGACAACAGAGGACTATGGGTACACAGGTACTTTTAATTATAGATTACCATCCCCAGAAAAATGGACAATCTAAGCGTACAATTCGGGTTTTATAGGACGTGCTTCGATCATGCGTCCTTGATTTTTAGGACCTCGTCTCATCCAGAAAACCACTGAGTAGGTGGAGTTGATTTAGAAAAGGATGGATCCTACACAGTATCACCAAAAATATTGTGTTGATCAAAAAAGAAGACCTTTGGAGTTCGAGGTCCAAGATCAAGTTTTCTTGCATTTCAAACCAAGGTTCGGGTAGAGGAGGATTAGGATAAAGGGGAATCATTCATCGAGATAGTTCATGTTGTTTGAGGTTTTGCAGATAGTTGGTCTGGTTGCCTATCGTTTGTAGTTACCTTAGAGGTATACTGATATACATGACTTATTTCAGTTTTCTCATCTATGGAGTTACTTTTTAGACCCATATCCTATTTTTTAACCTAAGGAGGTTGAGTTAGAGGTGGTTGCATCCTTCAAGAACAACCCTATTCAGATTTTGGATCACAACACAAAGGTTATTCAGTGGCTAGTCTATTTCTCAAGTGTGGGTTTTATGGAAGCATAGATGAGTATAGGATGAGACATGGGAGAGGGAGACCGATGTGTTATCTCACTGTCTGGAATTGTTTGAATATTCTTCTTCATGAACCTTAGAACGATAATTTGGGGATGAATTTCATTAAGTGGTATGTTTTTCGGAAGCTAGATCTTATTTTCAGGTATGGATCTTATTTTCAGGTATGGATCTTAATTTACGGTAGTTTTTAAAGAAAAAGGAATAAGTAGGGATTTTCTATGTATAGGTCATGTACTTATGAGTACACACCATGTACCTAGTCAATGCATACAGCCGTGTACTGGCTGTGTAACAGGTGAGAACATGGACATGTGATGACCTGGAAGATGGCTAAAGTTGGGGGCCTGTTAAGGCTACTACACAGCGTGTACATTTATTGAACATGTCATGTATTTTTCTTTTTAATGGATATGTTGGAGCAGGGTGATGTCTCATGCGTGGAACATTATTCTTCTCCCTCTAGTCCGTACAGCAGAGCGATATAATGGTCGATGAACTTTGAACCCCCCCCCCCCTAATTCTCTGTTCGAGCTTCAATTGAGATGTCTTTGGGTGAGTTTCAATCCCACTGGTGAGTTCTCAAAACCCCTAGGGCCTTTCTTCCTAAATATTCCTCTCTTATGGGTAATTCAAGGCTGAAAAATTTTCATCTTTTTTAGATCTACACTGATCCAAGCCGATTCAAGGGCATATGTATAGGGATATTGATCAGAAGACATCGTGGTAGATGGTTTGTGCCTTTTTTTGTTCGACTAAGGATTATATATTATAAATGTTTTTCATAACACGTTTGGGGTATTTCTTGATTTGGAATTTCTGATTTTTTAAAACCACAATTGTTTTTTTATTAAAAATTGGTTTTTTCTTAGGTGTAAAGTTTGACACTTTGTTACGAGACACCCCATGGGTGTTTTTTCCCTTGATTGATTGTTTATAGACACTGGTTATAGATTCCTTGTTAAGAATACCTTGTTTTCCATGCCTTGGTTGATTGAGATTGAGTTGATTGATTATATGAAATTAATGTGGTATTCTTTATTAATGTTTATCCATGTAGTAGTTATAGATTACACATTCTTCTGGGATATGATATGTGAACTATTTTTCCAATGGACCGTGAGATCCTTGGACTAAGAAAATTTTGGGGGTTTCTATGTTTATTTACAAAGGACAATGAGTGACTTGGTGTAGATATTGACCTAGGGGTATTGACCATGAGAGCTATGCAGGTGGTCATTTATGATTTTTTATGCTATGTTGACCAAGGAGTATTGACAGTGAGAGCTTCCAAAAAGGTCATTTATAAGTTATTTATTCCATGTTGTGATAGGGGTATTGACCATGAGAGATTCCAAGGTGGTCATTTTTAAATGATTAGATATATGTTAGCCCAAATGGGTTAAACCATGTGAAAATTCCGTGAGGGTTTTTTAAGAATGATTGAATGATTGTGATGTGTCTACCAACCCAAAGCACAAGCTTGGACTTGGCAAAACAAGATTGATTATATGGCCTTATGAAACATCTGTTTTGTAACTCTTCATAGAGGTATATATAGGTTAGGATATATCCGAAGATTTCAAGAGTCAATGGATTGAATAATAAATGTAAATGAATGATATTGAAAACTATTGGATTGTTTAGTTTTGGGTACTTCCTACTTTATATCTTCAATTTACATGTTACCTGCTATATATATTCACTGATAGTTATTAATAAATATTTTTATGGTTCCCTACTGGGATTCATCTCACACCATGTTTAGGTCATTATTTTTTACCCTAAAGGATTATATGGTAGTAGGTATAGATAGAAAAAATCACCCCTCTTCATCAATTAATTGATTACAGTTGGAGCTGGAGGGAATGGGACTAACTTGAGGCTTGTGATGATGCTTGAGTTTAGTTGTTTCTTTTTTACTTTGGTTTTTATATTTCTTTAAAACATTGTAACTTTATTGCCAATTTTATTAGATATATATTCCATGCATCATATATTTATTATTTCTTCTTTGGATTTACTTCAGTCTTCTATTTTTTACTTTTATGGTATTACTATTTTTGTTATTTCTACAATATGTTTTCTCCTATGTTTACTCTTAGAATAAGGGAAAAGTTTCCCCATTATCACACCTTGGCCCTTGCTGCTATTCAGTAGCCTCTGTCATTTGGTGAAATGTTTTTGAAGGTATGTGACCAACTAGGTTTGGTGTAGCTTTTGGTGGCACCTATATCCGGGATGTTACAGGGTGGAGTACCTACAATAATTTTATTTTTACTTAGTCTATATCACAGAAAAAACGAATTTATTTAAAATTATTTCAGTAGTTAAATTATCTCCTTGGTCGTAAAAGATTTCTCGGATGATTGGAACTTTATGTCTCTTTTTTGCATAATTTCATATAGGAGTTAGGGAAATATAGTCTAAGGTTATCATGGCTAGTGTTTATTTATCCTACACACTTCTAGAGATGATTCATCAAGAAAAATATCATAATAATGAATTAAATATCATTAAGAAATATAATTATGTTGGGGAGACCATTTCTTATTGATCATTATCTAGAAATTTTGTTCAGTGTTTCTAAAATTAGATTGAGGTGTTGATAGCTGTGGAAAAAGTTGTGATGGGGGATTTCCATAATTTCTAATGGTTGTATACCCAGGATCCACAGAGAAGTTCTATTTTATATGTCATTGATTCTTATGGTCATGTATGTGATGGGACATTGTTGAATTTGTTTTACATTGTTATTCCTACAAATAGGTCAAACCAAAGAACTAGAGACCTTCAGGTTTTCTTCATCCACATCCAGTGCTGACAAAGAAGGGAGATGAGATCTCTATGGACATTATGATTACATTTCCATGTACCAAGACAAATAAGAATGTGATATGGCATGTATTCAATTGGATGATCATGTCAGATCACTTTATACGAACTCATGATTTGAACAATTTTGGGAATTTGGGAAATATCCATGTGAGATAGATTGATTATTTTAACAGAGTTAAATATTATTTAGTATCAAATAGAGATACTTATTTTACCTATATTTTTTGGTGAGGTATTTATAAGGGGATGGGATCTCATGATCATTTTAGTATGACAATTAATCCAATGATAAATTGCTAGAAAGGGAGGTCTATGAATATTTTTTGGTATATGCTTCATGAACGACTCTTAAATTTTGTTTCATCTTGGGATGAACATTTGGGAAAAGTTGAGTACTCTTATAATAATAGTTATAATTAACTGATCAGAATGGATCATTTTGATTTGTTTTGTGTTCAGCCTTGTAAATATCTATTTTCTTGGTCAGATATTATTGAAAGTTCCTATGTTGGATCTATCATCATTTAGGATACATCTGAGAATATTTATTTGATTTATCAAATATTTTTTAAGGAACATATCTGATATAAATATCAAACATGTCATTTTCCTAAAATTTTGGAGTTTTTAGTTTGAGACTAGGTGTTTTTAATTGTTTTTTTATTGTTTAGGTCATCAAGGACTGGGATGGAAAGGGAATATTTTTCCTCATCTTGATACCATTTTTTGTTTTTAGAGTAGCTGGGGAATGTGAGGTTTTTTTAATAAATATAAACCTATTTAACATTGATACATAATGTGTTCCATGTATCTCAATTATCAAATTATCTTTCAGAACCATCTCATGTCTTGAGCCTGGAGGATCATTACGTTGAGCCTAATTTATTTGTGACTGAGCATATAGTTAGGATTATTGATTCTAAGAGAAATGAACTCTATGAGAGGATGATACCTTTGGTACATGTCCTATGGAATCACAATTATGAGTGACACGAGACTTAGGAGTGTGAGGCACTAATGAGTGAGTAGTGACCTCATCTCTTTGATATTGAAACATCTTGATAGGATTTCTAGGGATTAATGGTTTCGATAGTGGAGATGTTATAACATAATATTTCATTTACTAGGTAATCCATGACCCTAATCTTGAACATGATTTGGTTAGATCTTTTTTTTGGTTCATCGGATCAATTTTGAAAAACAAAATTGGATGCTTTTTGGGTTTTGCATTGTTAGAGAACGGTGTGATCAGACTATGCATCCTCCCAATGTAAACTGTGTAATCATATATAGTCATTTTTTTACAGTTGTTGCATTATTTTTCAATCTATGTGCCAATCTAGTAGAATCTGGGCACACCTGTATAGGGGATCCTGATAAGGGTGTGTGGTTTTTCTGACTCGGTGGCCCCGCCCCGCTAATCTTGCACACGAGATGTTTTTATACTTAAAATTTGAAAAAAAATTCATAAACCTAGTTATGATCCCCCACATTATCCTAACACAATGTAAATATATTTTATTGGTTATAAAGGCTCTCCTAAAAATATTTGGCTCCTCTAAACACATTCCTTAGTGGTTTAAAGTAGGGAGGATCTCGTTTGATCTCCTCCTAGTAAGTGAATATCTTCTCATAATTCTATTATCCCACTCCCACTTACTCCCCACAAAAGACAATTTTAAATCATCTCATTATTTAAAAGACTAAACACACTTGAATATAATTTTTAATCATGGTTTGATTTCTTGATTTCCATTTTTTTCGTTCTTCATTGGTAGATTTTTTTGGGGGTGATGTGCATTGTGATTCCCTGGTTAAAGTTATTTTCTTCTGTTTTATATTTTTCAAATAATTAAACCATTATTTTATTTATTTTTTAAATTAGTTTCAATTTATTTATGTAAACAAAATTGATACAATTTAGAGTTGTGATTTTAATTGGCATGGAATTTTGTGAAAACCTACAATTCCAATGGAATTTGAATTTGGGTTGTTTTTGGAATTGATGGAATTTATGAAAAAAATTAGAATTGATTTTATAAAATATATTTAATTGAATTGATAAAACCTATGACTGGGTTTTTATTGAAAAATTCATGAATTATTGAAAACCCCCTATTTTGGTTTTCAAATTGAGTTGGAATTTTGGAATGAAGATGTTTGAAACTGAATTATGAATGATTATTAATTTGAAAGGAAATTATTATCCCTTTTTTTATTAAAAGATTTATTACTAGCAAGACTGAGAAGATAGTGTATTATTTAGGAGTAGTGCACAAGGATGATAATTCCATGGAAATAAATTGATGAAGAAAATTATAACAAAAACCTTGTTAGTTATATCTTACCCCCTATTAGATGCCAATGACTCTTATTCCGCCTAATCATGAGGGATGTGTGTTCACATATTTCCATGATCACTAATTTGATATGTGTAATGATCCTATAATATAAAAATATCCTAACATATAGAAAATGATCATGGTGCCTGATCTGATAATTTTAAAATATATTCGATTGATTATGGAATTTTATTTTAATTGTAATTGATTTATATAGATTATTTTTATGAAATTTTAATTTATCTATTATTCTAAATACATTCCACCACATTTAAATGAATTGAGGTATTATTTTAAATATGAAAATTTATTTACATTTCCCATTTTATTAAAATTTAAAGAATGATTTCACTTGTTATTATTGGATTTTTTATAGAACACTGGGTGAGAACATACTGGGGTTTATTGCTCATTCCATGAATTTTCCTTCGATTAGATATAGATTTTCTTCCTCTGGGTCTGAGAAAAATAAAATGTCCTCTTGGAGGAGGTTGATGTTATTGATCCCCTTGGATTTGAGTGAGGTTTTTTTATATTTTTCATTATTTTTATTAATTTGATGATGTCCTATTTTTCGTTTTGATAGATCTATTTTTATTTTAGTACATTCTATATTTTGAAATGTTGAGAATACAGAAATATTTATTTAATCTTCAACTACTATTTTGGACAATTAAATCACACATTTATCTTTTATGATTTTAGGTGATTATAACCATCCCATCGGGATTGGAAAATACCTTTGGGCTATGCTAGTTCCTGGTCGGGTATCAGGGTACTGGGGTACCTAGGATGGTTCATGACATTCACAACTGTGGTGAATGCATTATCAAAATTATGTTACAATATAATTGATGAAATATTCATTCAAATCACTAAATATAAAGGCTTCAAAACCCACTTTTCAAAAAGGAAAAATAATATAAGAAAATAATATTTATGGAATATCACCAATTTTTTTACACGGTAATGGTTTATATAATTGTAAAAATATATTCACTAGTAGATTCAATGATTGAAATTCATATATCCAATTGAAAAATTAATATTATAAAAGTAGAAATTTATTTGTGTAAATTATGATATGATCAAGAATTGTTTGGAAATGTATTTTCATGTAATCTTATTTCTGGTTAAAAATTTTCCTAGCCATGCTCTCCTATTCAAGGATTCCAAATGATCATATGTTTATTTTATAACAATTAGGTTAAACAATAATAGTGTATAGATCATTTAATGCTTGATATAAAAAAACACCGTGATTCACTTTTTTTAATAGATTATATATTATTCATCATTCCAAAAATAACCCTATTTTAGATATCCTCATTAATAATGGTCATTCCACCCAAAAATTGAGAATATTTACAAGACTTTAATGTTAATTTTTTATGGGTAAGTATAAAATGCATGATGCATGATATTGTGATATCTCACCTACTAATTGATGAAGTATGAAGATAAATAGTTAGAATTTATATTATAATCTAGGACTATACAAAAATGGATAGGGATTGGATTATTATGGATTCTATTGATGGTATACCAAAGATGCTTCAAATGAAAAAAAAACTATTTGTGTGATTTTTGACTAGCATACCATGTAAGCATATTTAATTCTAATTCATGAATTGAATACAATAGAATAACATGTGAATAATTATAACTTGTAGTTTTTTAAGATACATAGATCAATATTTTATATTTTCTCATAAGGTGACAAGAGATTTATATCACAGTTTGGAGATCCATCAAATAATATCTTAAAAGTTAGTTTATTCTGATAAATTCTTGTCATCCTTAAATGTTTAAACAAATAAAACATACTTTAAAATCAGTAGGTGAAATGATAAAAGTTTATGTTATAAATTATAGTGGTTATAGGGAAGAAAATTTTTATTTAGTTGGGATATATTT
The DNA here is from genome assembly GCA_963277665.1 of Viscum album. Classification (NCBI taxonomy): domain Eukaryota; kingdom Viridiplantae; phylum Streptophyta; class Magnoliopsida; order Santalales; family Viscaceae; genus Viscum; species Viscum album. Next base: position 260,729,814 of record OY728122.1, on the reverse strand, counting down.
TAATATTTTATAATAAGAATAAATACACATTGAATCATTCAAGGAATTATATGGTCATCCTGGTTGTTCTCCACATTATTGTGTAGAGACAATGGAAACTTCACTGATTGGATGACATAATTTCCATAAAATAGGTATACAAATCCAAATGATCATGAATCAAATTTCAATATCCAAGAGTTGATAGATTTAATACGTTTATTATCATCATCATCCATTATCTTTTGATATAGTCGAGTATGTTTTCTTGAATGTCTCGCCAAGACCAGTTCATTGATTTTTTGGAAAATTGAGAACATTGGCACACTGGTACATCATCCCATTTGAGCTTATAGAACACATAGGAAATAATTAATTTTTTTTTCCTCACCATCATGATTCATTGTTTTTTGAAAAAAAAAATCATGTGTCTCTATTAATGTTGTACCACCCTGATCGTATCCATATCATTATTTCGAACTATGCTACACATGAACTAGATTCAACATTTATAAAATCCTCTATTTTTATTCTATGTATAAAATAAAATAACTATATTGGGAAAAAAATACATTTATTAAATGTTTTATCGATTAATTATCTTATTAAAGTGGATATATGGTAGAGGTTTATAATAGAACAATGAAAAGAGATCTTACAAGACATAGTGGAACGTCATCTTTATGATGATAAAATCCCAAATGGTGGGGTATATATAACACCTCTAATTTAATGAACATTTATATTTTATTTTGTTTTTATGTTATATAATAATTAGGTTGTCTTTAAGGATTTTTTGATTGTTTTGGGATGTGTTTAAAGATTCCATGTCGGTTCATGTTTTTAGAAATGTGAGAGTAATCAATGTTAATTAACATATGTTTTAGTAAAATGGAAATGGAAATATAATAGGTATGAGTAGAATTGACACATGGTTTGTGAAAATCATGTGTAAACCACAAAAAATTAAAAATACATGGATACTGGAAAAATGAATTGTTGATGCATTGTATAAAAATCAATTGGGAGCAACCATGCAACCAAGGGTATTTTTATGTAGCACCAACACTATTGGGGAATTGTTTTCTATCCCATAGAGTCTAACCAAGCAATGTTGGAAACAGAATATGAAAATTGGATATTTAAAAAATCCCACACAAAGATCCATTAGTATTCTTCTCATCTATTATTATCTCGCACACCGAGCATCAACTCATTTATTTTTTTGATTTATTCAACCCTAGTTATTGACTGAAAAATATCATAGACTATTAGATCTATAAAATCAAAGGTAAGAGACTCAATAAAATTATATATTCTTGTATATATCATTTTATATAGAGGAAACCAAAATAGTGGTAATACATTTTATATATAAGGATTATTATTTGTTATAATGGAATCATCTTACTGTTCGACGATGGAACAAAATGGAGATCTTGGATCTGTGAGATTGAGAGTTGATTATTTAAGAAAAATTAATTAAATGTATATGGAATCTATTAATTTCTAATTTCACCATTAAAAGAATATATTTTAGTTATATAAATAAATTTATTCATCCATTTATAGAAAAAATCTTGTTAAAACATTGTATAAATATCACATTCTAGTTGGAGAGAAAATCTAGTTTAGTGGGTAACACCCAAAGATTTTTCGACAATATAATTTATTTGAATTTCAAAAACAATTGGTATTTGGTGTGAAAAAATTTATTAGCATAATTACAATGAATTTATATACATATATGTATATCCATTTATGTTAGACACTGTATTGATTCCAATTCAAGCACATTTAATTATACCTCCTGGTAATGTCTTGCTACAAAAACGTTTGGTTTCTGGTCACAAGTTGGATAGTTCAAAGGGATCTATGATATTGGAGATGCAATGGCATAGTATTCATAATTTTCTTCAGGATTTGATACCTAGATTATAAATTTTTTATGATTATTAAAATTATTTTATTATATATCATGGTTGTAAATATATGCACAATAGTAACCAGGAGTTGGAAATTATGTTATTACATTGTCAATCAATATTAGGAACTACATATTAAAATAATTAATAGTTTAGTAGTCTTGGTAATGTATATACATAAATTAAATTTAAATTATAATTGAAAACATAAAATAAAAAAGTTTTATTTTTGAAAACATTTATTCCTCAATGTGTATCCATGTATATCAATCACAAAACACTTCCTAGTATCCATGGGAATGTAAAATAGAAGAAATGTGTTAGTATAGATGCTCCTTAGGGTTAGTGGAAGTTATCCAAAAAAATATATATGGAATGGTAAATAAATAAAACACATTTCATTTCATCAATAAAATGATAATAATATGACAAAAATAAATGAGGATCAAATAAAGCCATATAAAAAATCACATGAGTTAAAAATTTTCCCACGGATATTTTGACTAATTGAATAATCACATGGACATCAACAACTGATCTCATAAAACTTAAACTAAAAATTAAAATTATCTAAATATATAACAACCTTTCTTAAGATATATGACATCTATGGGTAGAAACATATCAAATTTCTCCTACTTATTTGTCTCAAAAGACATATCAATGCATCGAGGAGCTATATATTTATATTCCCCACCCATAACTAACTATTACCAATTCATTACATATATGTAATGGATGATATATAATCAAACTAACCATTATTGTTTGAATAACTAACATATGATATGTTAATACATACCATAATTAAAATAACAAAATCATAGTCTATATTGAATAATATGGTGAATGGTAAAAATTGTATATCCTCTATCATTCTTATAAGAAAACAATAGAAAGAAATAATAAGGATGAAATAAATACAATAGATCTTCATTGGATAATAATTTAAAAAAATGGTGTATATAATCGATGAAAATAAACACAATAAAGACATTATTATGGACAATATTGATGAAAATATCCATTATACTTCGAAAATCACCTTTTAAAACAAAAACATTAAAAAATTAAAAGTAATTTTCATTAATTATAACATTTGAAAAAATATTTAAAATTATTTGAAACATTGAGAGGTCAGGATGATAGGAAATTTCATTCACGTTGTACATGCTATAAAACTTCTTTCACATTTTCAGTAAAAGGAAAATGTGCCTTTTTTGAAAAAAAAAAGATGAAGATTCCTTTCATAAAATTTTAAAAAAGTAATAATACGTAAATCGGTATTTATGAATTAATTTGTAAAACATAGAAAAAAAATTATAACATTATTATAAATCTTGGATTTTAATTAAAAAGGATTTTCAAATGAAGAGAGAAATAACGTGATATTTTCTTAAATATAATCTCTAAATTATTTTAAGTAAGAAAAGAGTGTTGAAATGGTAATATTACATAAAATGTTAAAAAAATAAACCCATTATAATAACATATCTTTTGTTTATGATTTAAATATAATTTAATTACCATATTATATACTTAAAAAATAATCACCAATAATGATGATATTGTGAAATAAAACCTTACAACTATGGTGACATTTGAATCATAAGCTGCATAAAAGACATAAACATCACATAAAAACTAGATAACAGGAATAAAAATAAATCCATGATATAACCTATCAATTAAGTGGATGTATAGCTACCACACAAAGGAATAAATGGTCATTATGGTGTATGTATCGTAGTAGTAAAAGGGTGACACGAAACCTCAACCTTGTGTTTGGAACCCTTAGTATGTTTCTAAAACTCTTTTTAATAATTATATATTTATAATAAATCTATTATAGAACCATAATCACATATATAATAACAAATATGATTCTATTATAAAATTTTACCACTTATATATTAATAATATTTCAGTACTTTCATTGTTCTTGGTGTTAATTTCCATGTTTTCCCTGGTGTGTTTCATAATTAATGTACTGATTTTTATACATAGAACATAGTTAAATCATCAAACTAATTATATTGATGTTATAAATAATTTTTATACTATATATATCCTTATATCCATTCCTTAATGTTGGACATAGAAAATGAATCACATCACTAAGTGGAGATAATAGGATATACATACACATGAGAAACGATATCATTTCCTAAAAGGGTTAAGTGTTAATGATTTTTGTGATATTCTAATATTTATGAATTTTTATATTTTCCTAAATATAAGATAAATTATTTATGTTTATATATATTACATTCTATGTAAATCACAACTCAAAAACGAATCACATCACTTCGTTGGGAAGTAGTGTGATGAACACATGAGCATTGTTGTCATATTTTTAACACATTTTAAAGTATGAAATTATATATGATATTATAAAACAATTAGTATAACAATATCATAAATAATATATATATATATATATATTAAATCAATAATTATATCCAATTGTGATAAGTGTTGACGGAAAATGAGTTATATCAATTCGGGTGGCGGTCGTCCGTCGTACACACGATTTGATGATTTTGTTTCCCATTTGATAGAAGTGAAGATGGATAAATATAATTAAAAAAATTAAATTAAATTAAATTATATAATATATAATTTTTTTATTATATTCTTAGATACAATACATAATTTTAGGGTGTAAATGATGAAAAAAAAGAATGAACTTAGTGAAGAAAATTAACATATTTAAGAGAATACTAGTTTAGAAATGTTCTTAAAGACCCTAGGGTTTTACTATAGGGAATAATAAATATCTTTAAAATGGATAAGGATGTTGGAGAGGGATTGTATAAATGTTTTCTTGAGATACAATTCTTTATGGGTGTGAATAAGTAAGGGGAGTGAGTTCCATTTTATAATTGAGGATTGACATTTTGGTAAATACCCAAAATTGTTCCACAAAGAGAAGTCACTCTAAATCGAAGATTCTCAAAAATTCATAATTGAAATTTTAGTTAGATTATATAGTATTGACACACCTCCACTAAACAATAAAACAATTTTTTTAAACATTTATCCCATTTCCTTCTTTGTTTCCTTAATTTTAACATTTTAGTTACTCGCTACTATAACTATTTTTTAAAAACATGATAGTTTATCCATTATGAGTAAAATTAAATAATCCTTATTATATAATTTGTTTCTAGTGATTCCAAAAATTAATTCCAATTTATCAAAAAAATTGTGTGTATAATTAATTTTAACACGCATGCATGTAACGAAAAAACATGAATTTAACATTAACCAAGATAATAATGTTTTTTTTCATTGGGGGTTTATATAGTCACTATAATAGATATTTTTTCATTAATTTACTATATTAAATATTTTAAACCAATTAAAAATCAGTTGGATGAGTATATGATTTTTAGGAATTTTATATCATTTATTAAAATACCATTTAATATAAAATAACATTAATATCATTAATGACATTATTCAATTAATTTGAATTAAAAAAAATATCATGTAAATGGTTTAATTAAAATATATTATTTACAAATTTGTATGAAAATATATATTTATATTAAAAATTAATGGAATAAATTAAATAATTCAACTTAATTTAATTTTAATATTTCATGTAGATTTTATTTTATTTTTATGTTAAATAAATAATAATAGTGTTGGTGTTTCCTAATAATTTAAATTAAATATATGATTAATAAAAATAAAATAATAACCCCATGAATTTTAATTAATTATACTCAAAATTATAATCCATATTTAGTTATACCTTGTTTTTTTCATATATGACTAAAAAATTGAAATTTAAAAACAAGAGGGTGACTTTTTTTATCTTTGTTGAAATTATTTTATAGGTCACTTTAATCGATATGTTTCCAAAAACCACATAACAATATATCCTAGGGACATAATGGTTTATATTTTTCAACACAAATATGATTTTTATATGGTTCCAGGTCATTTAAACCCGTATCTATTCATTTGAACCCTTAGTAAACTCATTTATACATTAACAGTGGTAAAAAAAGTTACTTATTTCAATACTCATTATAGAAAAAGTATAATTTGAAAATTTTAGATGATTTTAATTATTATGATTTCATATATTGAATCAATATATTTAAATTAAATTCATATAATTATTAGAACATAATTTAAAATTAAATCTATATGGTAGTCAAAAAATGTTTTTTTGAACAAAAAACATTCAAAAGATTAAAATGTTTTTATATAAGAATTAAATATAAAGTTGATTCCAATTCATTATGTTAGTCAAATTTTTAAATAATTTAATTAAAATTAATTTTTTACAAAATAAAAATATTATTTAACTGATTAAATTAATTAAATGAAAATGTATTTTTGCAAAAAAATAGTATTTTTCACTATTCATCAAAAAACTATTATTGTCTTGAAATTCCCAAACATTCACCCAAAAGAACCCATTGAAATTTTTATTTTAAAAATTATAGTAATTTTGTTAATTTTGTATGTATAAATTTTAAAAATAAAATAAAATATTATATAAATCTCATGATGAATCCACCTTTATAAAAAAATAGTGTTTTCTAGAAAATAATTTTTATCTATCAAATGGTAATTCTTTTTTCCATAATAAATAAATAAAAATTAAATTTATTTTATAGATTTTTAAACAACAATAAAATTATAATTTATATATTACTATTCATACCCTCTATCTTAACGCATGGCTTATAATGGTTCTATTTAAATAATAATATTTTTATAGGTCACCAAATTTCATTCAATATTGGTGTTTTTTCATTGGAATATATTTAAGATATTGAATTTATTTATGAATAAATATATCGTAATGTATCAAGGTGTTATTTTATCTACTATGAATTGTTTTTCAAGTCATGTACTCTATCGAATATAATTTTCCTCTTTTAAAATCCCAGGTTGTTACATTCTACCCCCTTAAATATATTGCACCCTCACTATTTAATCATGATCTGAATAATAAAGTGTTTGAAATTAAAAAAAACATAATAAAATCCAAAAATCATGAGAAATGTAACAAAAAATCTCTTTATATGATAGAAAGGGAAGAATTATGTTCTTATAAAATAATAAAATAACTAGGTTTCCATCTCGGAGAACGTATGTGGGATATGAATATTTGGGAATGGAAGAAAATCATAATTCACAAATAATAATGGGGGCCATAGAGGTCCTTAATCAAAATAATTTTAATGATAAAGATAATTTCGACAACTAAAAATCTATATTTATACAATGAGTTAAATGACAATTGATTAATAGAATATAAACATAATTAGAGAACAAATTTTGTTTCAATACCCTTTTCCTAAAGTTTATAGTTTCTTTTACCATCTATAATGGAACATAAGGAAATATACTTATTGAAATTTATAATTTCATCATTTAATTATTTATATTACAATATCATCATTTTAAAAATGATGATTATTCAAAGGTAAATTTCTGTGCCTAAAGTAATGAAATTTACAATTAACAAATCACTAATTCAATAAAATTCTAACAAGTCTTACCTCGTGTGTCTATATATTTTCCAACACCAAAATAGATATCATAAGTTATCTTATAACTCCTAATGTTAAAATAATAAATAGTTAACCTTAATTCTTATCAAAAAATAAATATGACTAAATTTAGAAGTATGGTCACAAAATAAACATTATATTCCCTGAGTCAATATATTGTGGCTCTTAATTTTACATTCCATATATGTGAATACCTTGATAACCATAAAACCATATATAAATTATGTATTCATCCAGAAATAAAATATTTTGTCCTTGAATATATTCCTTAAATAAAACATATAGAATACTCCATAAAAGATAACATAAATCATCAAATCACTAAAATAATCATGTCTAAAAATACTATCCCATAATAATCTATTTATCATTATTATTTCATCATCCAGAACATAGTAAGTATTATCTTCCCTAAAGAAAGTATTTTCAAAAAAATATCAAATTTCAACAGAATTACTTTTCCTAGTCATCAATGCCATTACAAATTTACTCTCAAATACATAAATTAAAATTAGTATATTAAAATCCATATACATTCCATTATACTTATAATTAGAATATCATTAATAAAAATACTCCTATAACATTATTATAGAGTCCGAATTCACAATCAATTTAATCATTCCACATCATCTCGAGTAATATAAAAATATTAATCCTAAACCCTTAGCTTCTTATGATGTATATTCCCTTGATAATTATGAAATTAATTTCCATTCTACCCCATCACCTTACAGTTGAAAAATTGTGCATTAAATGTTTCATTCATACCCTTTGAGTCATGATTATGATGCAATTTATTTCTAAATATGATGTAAACTCAAATACCATTCAATCATTTACTAGAGTGTTTCTTTTCACAATTATCACACTCCATAAACCCCTTCTTTCCCTTCTTCCCCTATCCATTTTCCTTCTTTCATCCCCTTCTTACCTTGGTTCAGTCGAAATCCATATTACGTGGATAAAAATTTATCTATCTTGATATAACATCATATTATGCCTTAATATTATGAGAATGATTTGTAGAATAGATCCCATAAAAAGATTATCTTTTACTCATCAAGAAATGATCATTTATACTGTTTAGATTATGTGAATTGATACAATTTTAATTTCTTCTATTAGGCACAATTTATAAACAATGGAATACAATAAATTTGATCATAATGTTGTGAAACATAATTTTTAATCAAAAAACTATTGAAAAACATTACATAAATTAAAAAATGTATGCATATCATTTCTCATAATCATAAACATGGATTATTTTGAAATGTTTTCAAATCATAAAAAATTTAAATCTCTTCATAATGGTTTTTAATGAGAATGAGAAATTTATTAAACATATCTCATATAAGTCACTACTGTAAATGTGACCTTTCCCAACACTTCTATACCCCATTTCCCAATGGTTTGGCCAAACCGTTAGGAAATCCCACTTTGTGGCTACTTTTCCCAACGGTTTTCCAAAATCGTTAGGAAATGGTCGGCTTTCCCAACAGTTTGGCCAAACCATTGGGAAAAGTCCACTTTGTGGCCACTTTTTCCAACGGTTTAGCAATACCATTGGGAAAGCTCCAATTTGTGGCCACTTTTCCTAACGGTTTTGGCCCAACCGTTGGGAAAGGTCCAATTTGTGACCACTTTTCCCAACGGTTTGGCCAAATCGTGGGGAAAGCCTACCCTTTCCCAACAGTTTGGCCAAACTGTTGGGAAATGTCCCCAATATTTCAACATCCCTTTCTAGATTCTAGGGACCTATACCAACGGTTGTCAAAACCGTTGGTATAGGTCGATACCAACGGTTTTGACAACCGTTGGTATAGGTCCTTTGATTTTTTATCGGATCCTCTTAACCAGAAAATTCTATAAATCAAATTTTAAAATAATTATGATAATACATATATATATTTATGAAATTATGATCACAAAAGTCATGATAGGTTAGTGGTTAGGTCGTTCAACGATAAACCGGAGGTCGTGGGATCAAATCACAACGAATGTTTTTTTTGTAAATACATATACCAACGGTTTTAAGGAACCTTTGGTATAGATTTTCATATTACTTATACCAACGGTTTTCAAAACCATTGGTATAGGTATATACCAATGGTTTTCCAAAAACCGTTGGTATAGACCTATCCCAACGGCTTACTTGCCTACAGTTCTCCAATCTTTTTGTATAGGCTATGCCAACGGTTTAGAGGCCTATACCAACGGTACCAAAACGTTGGTATAGGTTATTTTTTCAGTAGTGAGTGTCAATCTCGATGCATAATAATACATGTATTCATGTACCAATTAAAACTCGATTCATGCGCGGTATACCTTTTCTAGATTTATTACCTATAGATACATATGTTCTAGAACCACACCCAAATATATTACCAAGAGAGGGATGCATTTGAAGAAGAAAAACATAATATTTATCTTACCAAACCATTATGATGTCTTTTATATACATATCATAAATTTTTATCATATTTTTATGTTCTATAATCTATGTTTTCCTAAATTAATTTTTTGAGGGATTCAGCCAAAATTCCTCTAATAATAATAGTAAAAACCCTACAACTAATATCCCAAATGAATTCTCTATATTATTATATTTTTTAAAGAGACAAGGAATAATACTGTAAAATAGTCTTGGTAGTCTAGATACATACAACGAAATTCACATTATAATGAAAAACATAAAATAAACCATGTGTTTTGTATAATGTAATTATTCCTTATAGATTATCCTAGAATCTCAATCAAAATGCATCCCCATATGCTAGAGAAAAACATAATAATAGGGTGGGAACATATACTCATTAATGGTTAGAGTATAGTGGAAACTATCAAGAATAAATAAGTATAATCAATATCGTTAGTCAAATAACTAAAAAAATATTCAAATTAACCAATAAACAGAGTATAATTTTGTAAAAATAAATGATGATCAAATAAAAACATATAAATAATCAAATGATCATGAAACATATTCATGAATATTAAAATAATTAAAATAATCACATGATATTAAAAAAACAATCAAATAATTTTGGAATGTATAATTCCATAAATATTAAACCATCGTGACCTTTCACAATAGATTTTAAATCTATGGGTAAAAAGACATCTAAATTGGCTAACTTATTTTTCTCCAGAGATCTTTCAGTGCACCGATGGGACATCTATAACCAAGACCCACTCATCATTTTCTAATTGAATTTAATTTTTCATATGAACGGGGAGAAAAATAATCAAAATAAAAATTTTTATTGAATAACTAACATTGAAAATGTTTATACTTACCCCAATAAAATAAACATAATCATAAACCATCTAGAATAATATAGTGAAAGGAAAAATTATACATATTTAGTCAAGATAAATTACAAACCATGCAAGGAATTATTAAAGATGATATCAATACCACATTTCCCTAGTGTATCATAAGTAAAATAAATTTTTGATGTCATAAATGAATAAAAATACCCTTAATATGTCATTAAAACATTCTTCTATAAAATATTATTTTAATTCAAAATATCACCTTTTAAAATAAATAATTGTCTAAAAATTGAAAATAATTTTATCTGAAAATACACATTAAAAATATTAAAAATATTATTTAATGCATTAATAGTTGTGATTTTAGACTCTCACGTTAATTGGAGAGATATCACAAGCTCACATGTCCTCAGTTTAATATGGAACCACCCATATATATAAGAAATTCCCGAGAACCATAGCATAATTATAATAGATGAACAACCATAAATGAAAAATAACATTTCTTCATTTAAATAATGATATTTATATAATAAATCCATTATCAAAATACTTTTAAATACAAAAATAACTAAAAAGAAATATGGTACTTACTTATATGTTTAAAAACATTATACCCTGTAGAGGAATCCAAATATCAAATAATGCTCACGGTGGCGGAAAGGTCATTGTGGCCACATATGTTAAAAAAACATTCCTTTTGTCATTTAGTAAAATAAATCATAAAAAATATATTTCTTTTGAAAACAAAATAATTTAATTAATTAAAATGGGTTGATTATAAAATGTGTAAAATAAGGTCATATACAAATCCAAATATGCCACAATGAAACAAGATTGAGACGATGTCCCTTACATTGAGTCAAACTTGCCTTGTTCATCATTTATCACCCTAAATAATAATATTAGGTTAATTTATAATTTCCTATGAACCCTTTTCAAGTTAATTTTTCATTTTATATCAATTATTACCATGTTATAAAAATTACATAATTATTTAAGTTCATATCGGTCATTTTCTCGATATTCGGTACATGAGTCGAAAATGAACCTGTTTCGATGTAACAAGTTCATGTAGTAAAAATTCCATCATCTCTAGAGTATTATTCAGGATTTAAATATAATATATATCTAGTATATATGTGATTAGAATAGTCCATAATATTTTAAGATAAGAAATGAAATCCATCGTTCATGGAGGTGGAAGGTCATATGAACGCATGAACGCTACTTTCATTTCTTTTTCATATTAAATATATGAAAACCAAATGATACATAGGTATATTTTAATTATATTATAATATATATGCTATATATGTTATATAATTCATTAACTCCATCCTTTATAACTTCTATGAATGGCATGAATGAGATATATCCCTTTTAGGGGACTGTGGTCCACACATACTTAAGTTAAATTATCATATTTAAACATTATGGAATGTATAAACGTATATTGTAAATAAAAATTACAAAAGCAATGAGACAATATAAATATAATATATATCATATTTACTCATTCCATTCATATATATAATTGTGGTTTAATGGATATCATGTACAATGAATCGCATCATATTATCGAGACGATAGGTCGTATATACGTGCGAGTGATGATATCTTTCACTTAATGGTCAGACAGTAAAGAATTGGAGGTTATATGAATTATAAAGAATAATTATCATGTTATATTAATTTTTAAACCCATTATACTTGTCAGTATACCCATCCAAATTATGTATTTTTTATAATAAATTACACCATAGTATAGAGAAGGTAAGTCGTATATACGTACGCACGAGGATCTTGAAATTCATTGGATGGATAAAAGGATGTATAAGGTTTAAACAAAACAATAATAACATCCCAGTATTTAAATGAAACTGAATTTACTACTTTATTATGGAAATTTCACGAGATGATATAGTATAAGAAGAAAATAATTTTCAAAGAGGTGATCAAACAAATACCTCTTTTTCAAGTATCTCATTTTTATTTTCACACAAGGTGTCCTTGGGATGGATTTATCCCCAAATTGTAGCCTCTATGAGTAATGGAAGGATTTTGGGAGCTTATTTGACCATAAGATGGATGAGCTAGTGGGCTTCATAGGTGTGAGTAAGTGGGTAGAGGTTGTGTCCTTTTATAAGAGGGGGGATGGGCACTTTAGGAATGTCTTGAAATATTATTTTATTATAAATTGGTTTTGGATTTATAAAAGTTTCAAAGTGATATATTTCAAGAATAATATCATTATGGGTATAAATCCTCTCAACCAATAGGTTTCATAAAAGTTTAGTTCACAAAAGTAATTTTATATTTTAGCTTTAACCCATAATTTAAAACAATAACTCTTACCATGTCTTATTGTATTTTCTTAATATTGGTATATTATAGTTACTATAAAATGTCAAGAAAACCAAAATTGGATCATTAATGACATGTTTAACATTATATAACTATTTTTTATAAATAATATTCTTTTGGAATATTATATCATTTAATAATATAGTATTTTTTTTTAAAACACATATATGTCTATTTTGACACTATTTTTTAATTGATTTTTGTTAAATTCATAACAGCATGATTAATTCAAAAAAAAAGAATTAACTTAAATATAATATCTCATAATAGTCCAAAAAATTCTTGGATGGCATCAAAATTTTAAAAGTACAATTATTTTAGTATTTATAATATCATTTATTTGAAACCTTCATTAATAAAGTTATCATTTCATCATCATTGTTTCATAAATAGATTTTCTTATTTATTTTATAAAAATTATAAACAAAATACCAATATTTAGGATATTCTTTCGAAATTATAATGACTATATATAGTCATATAGATCTATTATATAACCCTATATTAAATTTTTTTTATTAGAACATACACGATTGTGTTGTATTTCCCTTTTCATTAAATTGAATATTATAAAATGACATTTTCACACCCAAGTGGCTCTAAAATGCCGAACACTCGGCCTAATGATTATCATGGTAATAAATATCTCATAAAATATTATTAGCACATTGTTATGGGTAGTTTTATATTATTATCATATTTTTTTCCCTTATTTACCTAATTTAGCCGTTTACCATGGTAAATAAAAATAATTATTAAAGTTACTATTCATAATGTCCAAAAATAAAGGGTAACTATTTACATAATTTGAAATTTATGATTACAAATATGGAGTATAAATTTCCGAATTCAAAACATAGGTGTTTCATTAATTAATTTAAAAATAATTACCATTGTAAGAACCAGAAAGCTGGTTTTTAAGAAATAAAGACTATCACAATATTAACATGTGTTTATGTCGAATTTAAATGTAAAATATCATCCAATGACCAATATTGTACAAAATGATAAAAAAATAATATAATTACAATTTAAAAACGATAAAAATAGATAATCTATCTATATAAATAAAATTAATTAAAATGAAGATTTGACTTAAAATGCGGTATTTTTCACAAATAATTAAAAAATGAACTTTATAAAAAAATTAAAAAAATATCCAAAGTAAAAGTTTTATATCCCAGTATTATAGAAGATGTTTATTTTTTCAAATTAAATATTTTAAACAAAAAAAACTTGATTTAGAAAGTTTTCTCCATAAAAATGTGATAAAACCGCCTTTAAGAAATATTATAATATTTTATGATTAATATTGGCTTCATTCTCATTTTAAGACTCAAAAATTTATCAGATAAAAATAAATACATTTAAAAAATTATGTAAAATCATAGTATAGTTAATTTTTTCCATTCCCTCTATTACAAAAGCTAATCATTAACTACCATTTAAAATAATAATATTATTATTGTATTATTTTTCCGTATAACTCAGTGTTGTGTGAAATGTAATATTTTGGAGAAACATGTTATTGTGTGTGGGGTACACTATTATAAATAGTGTCTCCTTTAAACTAAAAAGAATACTGAATTCAAAAAATTTAATAGATATGAAAATTTATTATTCTATAAATACGTGGGATGTTAAATCATTCCTCCCTTTTGTAAATTATGTCCTCGCAATTTCATTCAATTATCAACTAAATGGGGGAATTTATCCCACAAAGAATTTTCAGATTCCCATGTTGTATATTCAACCATAAATTTTTTCCACAAACATTTACCTAATGAGTCATATTATTACGCAATACATTATCTATGTGGTCAAGAATATGTACTAGTTATTTCTGAAAAGAAATATTATCTTCCAAATAAACTACCTTTGGACTCAAAACATGAAATTGATCCAGATATACTTTCATAACTTTGAAAGATGAAAAACATTGTGTACCTAGGATAAAATTGGAGGTAAAGACCCAATATAGGAAACTGATCTAACTTTCTCTAGGATTTCATAGGGTCCAATGAACTGCGGACTCACTTTTCAATTCTTACCCAAACACACCACACTTTTTCGATTTAAAAACATTGATAAAGACATCATCACTAAAGTTGAAATAATAATCCCTCCACCCGTTATTTTCATAACATTTATGCCTGCTCTAAGCTTTTCTCATGTGCTTCAGACTCAAATGAACTTTTTATCCATCTCTTCAACCAATTCTAGTCCCATCAACTTCCATTCACCTACTTCATCCCAAAAATGTAGAGTTCGACACTACATTCCATATAATACCTCAAATTGTTTTATCTTTATACTGGAAAAAAATTCTTATAAGGAAACTCAATAAAAGAAATATGTTGATCCCAACATCACTGGTAATCCATTGAACAGGCATGTAGAATATCTACTATGGTCTAAATTGTTCTTTCTAACATCCCATCTAATTGAGGATGAAAATAGGTACTGAAATTTAATTCAGTTCCCAATGACTTCTAAAGTCCTTTCCAAAAGATAGAACTGAACATGGGATCACGATTAGAGACAATGGAGAGAGGAACTCCATGTAACCTAACTATATCTTTAAGATACAACTTAAAATTTTAATCTAGAGATAGAGTATCTTGAGTATGAATAAAATGAGAAGATTTAGCCAATCGATCCACAATAAACCAGGTTTCATTATTACCTCGAGAAGTCTTTGGTAATCCCACTACGAAGTCCATGGACTCATTTTCATGATTCTACTCAGGCACTAGAAAAGGATGAATCATCCCTTTTGGTAACTACCTCTACACTTTAACCTATGGAAAAATCAAAAAGATTAGGTTAAAGTCGGAAATTTCTATTTTCATTCTATCCCACTAGTAATACTCCCTATGATCATTTTACATCTTAGTACTTCTACGATGAACTAAAATAAGAGAACTGTGATCATGATATAAGAACTCTTTCTTCAACTATGAATCACGAGGCACACATAATCACTTTCCAAACCTCATAATACGGTCTTAATCAATTTTAAATTCAGGTAACTTAACCTTCTAAACCTATTCTGCCTTTTCTTACAACTCGATGTCTTTATTCTATGCTTTTTTTACTCTATCTTCTAGAGTTTATTGCACTAAAACCTCAAACAAAATTTAGGAATTTATTACACCAACAACGTTCATGAAAATTTTCATAAAATCATTAATCAAAGGGTCACATTCCAAACATAACATGGTTAATATAAAATTACTTTTCTGAATAGAAGCATCATCAACTTTGATTGATTTTCTAAGATAGAAATGAATCATTCAAGCATAATCCTTGATTAATTACATCCATCTTCTCTTTCTCGTGTTCAATTATTTCTCAGTAATTATATACTTCAAACTTCTATGGTCATTATATATTTCACATTTTACTCCATACAGATTATGCCTCAAAATTTTTAAAGAAAAAACAATAGAAACTAATTCCAAATTATATGTAGTGTAATTTTACTCGTGAGTTTTCAATTGATATAAAGAATAGGAAATTACCTGACCATTCAAAATCAGGACACAGCCAATTTATTTCAATGAAGAATCACTATAGATTACTAATTCACTATTTTTAGAAGGTAGTTCCAAAATTGGAGAATTAACCAATCTTATTTTTAATTCCTAAAATCAATCATCACATTATTTTTTGCATGTGAACTTAACACCTTTTTGAGTTATATTAGTTTCTGCGCTAGATAACCATGAAAAATTTTCAACAATCATCTAGAAATAACCTGAAAAACTAAGAAAACTATGAATATCAATTATATTTGCGGGTCTTTGCATTTATTTAACCACTATAGTATTAGCAGGATCAAAAGATATGCAAATTTAGAAACAATGTGACTAAGGAATGATATTTTTTATACCAAAAACTCACATTCTGAATTTCCCATACAGTTTATTTTCTTGTATGGTTTTCAATATAGCCCTTAAATTAAATTCATGCTCTTCTTTACTTTAAGAATATACCAAATGATCATCAACAAACAAAACCACATACTTATCCAAGAACTCACGGAAAACTCAATTCATAAGATCTATGAATACAAAAGGTGAATTGGTTAACCCTAAAGACATAAATAAAAATTCATAATGGCCAAATGTAGTAGTAAACGTGGTTTTTAGAATGTATTCTTCCTTTACGTTTAGCTGATGGAACACCGACCTCATGTCAATCTTCAAAAAATACTGATATCCATGAATTTGATCAGACAAATAATCAATATGAGTCAAAGGATACTTGTTTTTAACAGTGATGTTATTCAAGGCACTATAATGAATACAATGTATCATTTAACCATATTTCACTTTAACAAAGAAGATCAGAGCACCCCATGGTGATGTTCTAGGTTGAATGAAAACTTTATCTAATAAATCCTAAAATTGATTCATTAACACTAAAAGATAAATTTGAGTCATTTGATAAGGGGGTTTTGAAATTGGATTTTCATCAGGAAGCAATTCATTCGTAAAGTCAACTTCATGATCAGGTATTATACAAGGAATGTCATTAGGAAAAACATCAAGATACTCATTTACTAGAGGATCATCATTAATCTATAGAGTTTTTTTGTTTTCAGCAATATACGCAAGGAAACATTCATTTCCATATTTTACTAGTTTCTCATCTTCGGAATATGTTATCAATAATAAGGGTTCATTGTTGTAAACAAAATGATATTCTTTCTGAAAAGAAACCTCTTTATTGTTACAGTAAATCTTCACATGATAAACTGAAATCCAATCTATACCCAAAATAACATTAAAATCTAATATAGGAAGAACAATAACATTTTCAGGTAAATTCGTCGCACACATAAGAATTTAAAATTATTAAAAATTATTTTGTTCAATATTTATCCCAAGTGTTTTTATCACAAGTTATGGATTCATCACTTGATATGGTGTTCACATTTTACCAGAAAATTTCTCCGAAATGAAAAAATGTGTAGACCCAAAATGAAATAACACATTTTCATAATCAGAATAAACAAACAATATACTCAATACTACATAATTTGATGTCCCAACATTTTTTGAAGTAGTTTAAAAGGATTTTACCAGCCCTTTCAACCTATAGTCTGACTGAATTCCATCATTTCAGTTATTCTTAGGACACTCATTTACATAATGACTTATCTCATTTCACTTAAAACATTTTAATGACTATAAATCAGATTATGACTTAATATTATGCTGATTATTTTCCATGAAATTGAGAGCCTTATTCCCCATTTTACTACATCTGATGCACTTAATAGAATTCAAAAGGCATTCCCTAGTGTGATTTTTACCGCATTTTTCACTGACTGTAAGTTTAAGTTTCATACCATCAGACTTTTTTAAAGAGGTTTTCCCTTTCATCTACCACCTTGACCTCTAATTTTTTTTGTTTTTTCAAAGAACACATGATCAATGGAAAACTCCATTTCTACATTCTCCAAACATCGAACATGTTTTTCATAACTTTTGATCTCATGAGAACCTAATTTAGTTCAATACATTGTCCCTAATCCTGAGTAAAAATTGGTGATTTTACTATCAAGATCTTGTATGAAATTTGGAGCATACACTTCCAGTAGTGTAAATTTTTCTTCATAAGCAGCCACTAAGTCATCCTCTTACCTCAATTAGAAGAATTGTTTTTCCATTCTATATTGAACCGCCTTAGGAAAATATTTCTCAAGAAACATACCTTCAAATTCATCCCAAATAATAGTATCTATGTTTTCACTATCCCAGATATTTTTAACCATCAAAACCCATCAATCGGATTCACCGTCATAATGGTAAATAGAAGGACTAACATTTTGAGGTTTTGAACACCCCATGACATTGAATTTATTTTCTAGTGCATTAATCCACCCTTAATCTACCTACATGTTCCTCTATGGTTGATCTACCTGATCTCATGCTTGCATACCACCTCCATTTATTGCCTAAGTCAGGTGTTCCATCACTACAACAAACTATTCAATCCCGATTCTGACTATCTTAGGTTGCTGATTTGGAAGGTTATTTTACTATGGATGTCATCCTAAAATAGCTTCCCTATTCTCTTTGTGGAAAACCAATCTGAATAGACATATCTTAGATGAAGAAACATGTAAATCCTAAAATGTTATTTCAATTGGACCATAAAGTATTAATAATTTATGGATATTCAATTAACAATATTGTATCCATTAAAGATATCTAAACTGGTCTCAGATACCAACTATAATTCCCATGTATTAAAACATTACATAATCTTGATATATGCCAACAATTTGACTTCAATTCAAATCAAGGATCATTTTCGGTTTGGTGTGTTAAATAATTAGGCAATTATTAATCCATTACATCTCAAAAATTACAAAGTACACAATTCTACTCAATCCAACTTTTTTACGATATTAAAAATCATTAAATAAAACAAGAATTATTTTCTGGATAAAAATATTCTTGAATTATTAGGTTCTCTTAACCTTCCATATACCCTGTGAAATATATTTCAAAAACATGGGATGAGCATAAAAATCTCAGTAACGGTTATAAAATAAGGAATGAAAACCTCAGTCCATGAATATATAAAAATCAATGAAATCATACTTTTCACTCATAAAACAAAATCTCAATAGCGTACCTCATGAAATCTTAATATTTATGAATAACTCATATAAATAATAAATCCTAAATTAAACTTGTGGAATATATAACATACTTACACTGTATAATTCACAGCTATATATGGAGTAACCTTCATGTATGTTATAAAAGTGGGATGAGCATACAAATAATGCATGCAGTGGTGAAAAGGTCGTTGTCGCCATGAACGTTATAAACACATATTACTTTTTTCATTTAGTAAAACCCTTCATAAAAAAAGATTTTTTTTGAAAACCATTGAATGAAATTAAAAGTAAAAGTGGCCAATTATACAGCATATAAAATAAGGTCATATATAAATGAAAATATGCCTCAATGAAAGGAGATTGAGACGAATTCCTTTACCTTGAGTCTTATCATCCTGAATAATAAACTTATGTTAATTTTTACTTGCTTCAGAACCTTTTTCCGGTTTCTTATTCCTTTTATATCACTTGTTACAATGTTACAAAAATTAAATAATTATATAAGTTCATATCAGTTGTTTTGTTGATATTTGGTACATGAGATGAAAACGAACTTGTTTTGATGTAACTTTTCCATCTAGTAAAAATTACATCATCTTAATAATATTATTAAAGTTTTAAATATCATATTATATATATATTTATATTTTGAATAGTTCATAAAATTTGGAATTAAGAAATGAAATTCACCATTCATGGAGACGGTAGGCTGTAGGTACACATAAACTGTAATTTCATTTCTTTTTCATATTTAATGAATGAAAACTAAATGATACATAGGTATATTGTGATAACAGTATAATATCTATGTTATATATGCTACATAAGTACATTAAATCCATCATTTATATGTTCCATGTATGGAATGAATGATTCATATCTCTTTGACGGCGGTAGTCCTCACATCCTCAAATGAAATTATCGTACTTACACATTATGGGATGCATAAAGCTATGTTGTTAATAAAAATTAAACAAGAATACAGACAATATAAATAAAATATATACCATATTTATTCAATCCAATAATATAGATAATCATTTTTTAATGAAGATCATGTAGAATGGATCGCATTGAATCGTGGAGATGATAGGTCGTACATACGCACGAGCGATGATATCATTCACTTAATGGTTAAAAAGGTATAGGATCGGATGGTATAATAATTATAAAAAATAATTAAAATTTTATATTCATTATTTTCATCCATTATAATCATCATTATAACCATCCAAATTAAGTAATGTTTGATAACAAATTACACAATGCCATTGAGATGGTAAGTTGTTCGTACACATGCATGGTGATATTGTTATTCGTAGGATGTACAAAAGGAGGTATAAGGTAGTCCCATAACTATAATAAAATCTAATTATATAGAAGATACTATATTTATTACTTTATTAAAGAAACTATATAGTAATGTGAAGTAGAACAATAAAATAATTTTGAAGGAGGTGAGAAAACAAATACCACTTTTTTGAGTATCATGTTTTTATTTTCACAGAAGGCCTCGTTAGGATGGATTTCTGCCAAAATTTTGGCCTCTAAGAGAAATATAGGGATGTTTTGAGAATATATTAGTACAATTAGAATGATCCCAGGGGCTTTATAGGTTTTATTATGTGGGAATACATGATTTCCTTTTATAAGAGGGAGGAGGGCCACATTAGGGATGTCTTGAAATAGTATTTTTTTTATAAATTTATTTTCGAATTAAAATAGTTCCAAGGAAATATATCTCTAGTATAAGATGATTATGGATAGAAATAATCTCAACAAATAGGATTTAAAAAAATTTATTTCACAAAATTAACATTATCATTTAGCATTAACCCTTAGTTAAAAACATTAACTCTTACTAAGTATTCTTGTATTTTCATAATATATGGTTACTAGACTTAATATAAAATAAAAACAGAACCAAAAGTGGACCATTAATGTTATTTTTAAAATTATAAAATTAATTTGGCTTAATCTTATATTTTTATGACGATTATATAATTTAAGTATTTGTTTTAAAAACTCACCTATGTCAATTTTAACACTATTTTGTAATTGATTTTTTTAAAGTAATAAAAACATAGTTCCTTCAATCCAAAAGAACTAAATGAAATATAATATTTCATAATAATCCATAAAATTAGTGGATGGCATCATAATGTTCAAATTACATTTATTTTAATATTTATAATATCATTAATTTGAATCATTCATTAATAAAGTAATCCATGCATGATAATTATGTCATTAATAAATTTATTTACTTAACGTGTAAAAATTATAAATAAAATACCCTGGTGTTGGAAATTTTTTTAGATTTCTAATTAATATTTATAGTCTTATATTTTATTTATATAAACCAATATTAAAATTGTTTTAGTAAAATATAAAAGTTTATTTTATATTCTCCTTTTTTTAAAATTGAATATTATAAAATGTCATTTTCAAACCAAATGGGCTCCCAAATGCCAAAATTTTAAACTAAGGACACTCGTGGTCGGAAATATCTCATAAAAATAGTATTAGGACATGTTTTAGGGTCGTTTTATATTATTATTATATTATTTTTTACCATTATCTACCAGATTTACCCAATAAACATGGTAATTAAAAACAATTACTAAATTTAATATTCATAATGTTCAAAAAAAAAAGGTATCTATTTTCATAATTTGAACCTTCTGATTCCCAAAATGAAATCCATTTTTTAAAATTCAAAACTCCTAAGTTTCATTAATTAATTTAAAAAAATTCCCTTTTCATAACCAGAAAGCGGGATTATAATAATGAAAAACTATGAAAAGATTGACATGCATTTATGTCAAATTTAAATGTGAAATTACTTTAAATGACCAAAATTGGATTAAATTTTAAAAACATAATACAATTGAACTTTAAAACTAGTAAAAATATAATATATCAAGATAGATGAATTAGATGAAAAGGAAGTTTTGGCATAAAATGTTGTATATTTCACTATTCATTAAAAATGAATTTTATCAGAGAATTACCAAAAAAAATCCAAAGTAAATTTTGATGTCCTGATCATATAGAATGATTTTATTTTTTCAAATAGAACATATAAAAGTGATAAAAACTAGATTTAAAAATTTTTTGGCATTAAAATGTGGTTAAACTACATTTTAAAAATATAGGATTATTTTAATCTTTAAATTAGATTCATTCAAATTTTAAGCCTCTAAAATGTATTGACTAAATTTAAAAAAAATAAACGATTTTTAAAATCATAATACAGTTAATTCTTTTCATTCCTTCCAAGACAATGGCTAGGTGTTATATACCATTTAAAATAATTGTTGTAGTATTATTCGGTATAACTCAGTGTTGTGTCCAACGTATGATTTTTGAGAAACCCATTATTGTGTGTGAGGTACGCAATTATATGTAGTGTACCATTTTAACAAAAATTAATATTAAATTCAAATATATTAATAGATATAAAAATTTGTTACTCTGTAAATACATGGGATATTATAGTAACTAGTATTTTTAACCTAGATAATTAATCCTTTATGACTAAAATAAAATAATACATATTATAAATTTTAGAAAAATTGATTCAAACAAGGAATTCATATTTATCCAATGAAAATCATTTGTTTGTTGAAAAGTAATTATAATATAAGTTCCTGTAACATGCAAAAACACTATTTTAAAATGAAACATGGTAATATTATTTTTTCTGATTTGGGTCAGTATTAAATAAAAATTGGTCAATTAATGGAACATAGTTGATAATTTTAAAATTTTCCAAGATTATATTGAATACTATTTAGTTTTTATTAATTTTAAATCATTTAAAAAAAAATTTGTTATAAAATAACATCGACATAAATATTGAAATTATTCAGTTAATTGGATTTTATAATATAACAATAATAAAGTAGAATTTGATTATATTATTTTCAAACCAAAATAATAGGACATATTTATATAAAAAATTATTTTAATATGATAATTTAGTTAAATTATTTAATATTTAATATTTTGAGTATAAATTATTTTATTTTTATTTTAACTAAGTAATTACTATGTTGGAATTTCAAAAGAATTGAATGTAATTCTATGATAATATAAAATAAATATTAAAATGTTCTCATGAAATTAATTTCATTTTTTTAATAATTACCATCCATATTCATTCACACCATTAATTTTTCCTTATGTGAACACATAATTGTAATCTAAAAGAAATAGGGTGACATTTTGTCGTTTTCCATACATACATTACTATATATGTCACATTCACAGAAATTAGTCCCAATAAAAGGAAACAATGATCCTAACATGATACGGGTCTACATAAGGCCTGTAAATAGAATTTGGATACGTTTTTTGGTTATTTTAACACTTTTCATTTTAGATTAACCCCTGGGAAGCCTATTTTTTCAGTAACTGTGGTAATTAATTTTATCAATATTCAGTATTAATTATTTTCACAAATTAAGTAGAACATCTTAGATAATATAAATTATCCTCATTTCCAACATGTAATCCATTTTTCCAAATTAAGTTCACTAATGTGGAATAATTCAGTTTAAAAATAAGCAAGCATGTTCTTTGAAAAAATATATTTTCAAATGAAAAACATTCCTAATATTAAATTACATTAATATAAGTAGTGAATATAAAATTGATTTAAATGACCTAAATTAGATAAATTATAAAAAATATTGGCTAATTTTAATTTAATTACAATTTTAAATATTAGTTAAAATTTTAAATAATAGAAATGGTGGTTTTTATTCAAAATTAGTATTTATCAGTCTTTATCAAAAAATTAATATTTTCATAAAAATAATGAAAATTATACCTAAGATAATTGTGAAAAAAATATTTCAAAAATTATGATTATATTTCCAAAACATATATAAAATGGGTAAAAATTTAATTATATATTTTTTTCAAAAATTGGGACTAATAGACCATTCTGAAAAATACAGTTTTTCGAAAAACATTATTTCTATTTACAGTGGTTTCAATTTAACTTAGAATAAATAAATAAGAATTAAATTATTTTATACATGTGTAAACCATAAAATTTTTATAATTTAGTTGTTACTATTATTAACTACCAACATAATAGTTAGGATATAATTGTCATGTCAAAATAATAATATTTTAATAGAGAATCATGTTTATTTCAAACAGGTTTGTTGCAAACATTGAAATGTGTTAAAGAGGATTAATTTATTTAAAAATAAATATATATTAAAGTCTTAGGGTTTTATAATCTGTTTTAATATTTGTGTTGAGTGAGATATATGCTATCAAATATGATGTTCCTCTTTTAAAATCCCAAGGATTAAATTCTCACCCTCATATTAAATATTTCCTTGAAATTTAATATTGTTCTCAATAATAAAATATATCACATTTTAAAATATACTTTTTGAAATCCCAATTCATGAGAAGGATTAATAAAACCTAATCTTTATAAGAGTGAAATTGTTGTAAAATGGTTAATTAGAGTAATAAAACAACAAGGTTTCAATGTAAGAGAAAATTAGTGGGAAGTGGAGAAATATACATGGAAGAAAAGTTTTATTCTCAAACAATGATATAGGGTGAAAGAGGTCGTTGATCAAAAGAAATTGAATGAATAAAAAAAATTAAAAACCAAAAAACCAAAAATTTGGGGTGATTCAAATGTAATTTGATTCAATAGATTTAAATTTAATAGAATAAGATTTTATTTTAAAAAAATATAGGTTTCCTCATGTAAAGTCTTTGATTTACTATATAACCCAAGAACATAAGAAAATATGCATACATGAAAATAAATAATTTAATATTTTTATTAGTTCCATACAATCTCATTTTTCCAATATAATTAGAACTCTAGACGAAATTTGTGTGCCCAATAAAATAAAATTAACATTTAACATATAATTCTCTAAATAAGAGAATGTAATGTTTTATCTCCTACCTCTAGACATTTATCATGTCAAAATGGTTATAAAAAGGTGTCCAATAACACCCAATGTTTAACTTAGTCCTGTCCAAAAATAGTTAACCATAATTCTTTTTTAAATATATTTAACCAAATAATGAATGAATGTCACTAAATAAAACTCAAATTCCCCCAATTAATATAATGTGTCTCCAAATGTCACATATAAAATATGTGAATAACATTATCACATTAAAAACTTATTGAAAAAATTAATTCATACGAAGATAATATCATAGGATGTCAAATATATTCCATAAATCAAAACATGTGGTGAAAACCATCAATGATAACTTAAACCATCAAATCACTAACCCACTTCATAGTCACCAATATTATCCCATAAACATATCGTTTTCACTGTTATCTCATAATAAATCACATATTAAGGGTTATATTCCCTCATATCATTTTTTTTTTAAAAAAATATTAAAAATATACTAAATCAAATTTCTAATTCATCAGTATTGTTCAACAAATTCTCTCAATTCCTTAATTAAAAATTACTACAATATAATCCTCATAAATTTAAAAATTATTATAACTAGAATATAATTTATTATAATTATCCTATAAAATAATTCTTGATTCTAAATACATATTTAATTTATTCACTTCACATATGATGTTATAATTGAATTACTATGACTATGATCTCTTATTTTCTTCTATGATATATTCCCTGGACAATTGGAGCATCAGTATTTATAGTTATATGTCTCCTTACAATTAAAACATTGAACATAAAAATTTTATTTATTACTATTACATACTTCCAATCCTAATTTCCATATGAAAGAATTGGGATATTACTTGGCCTTAGGTGACATACCCAAGACACCAATGTCTAGAAATAAATGTTTTGGGATTCAACACAATTGGGGGATGATTTTTACTTTAAACATAATAAAACCAAAACCATTTATAATGTAAACAAAAATCCACTAAATTATGAATGATAAAAATGTATAAAACTCAATAATACCAACTTACAACAATATCAAACTATCATAAGTCACTATATTAGAGTACAATGCAGAAACCAATGCTAATATTAGAAAAATTCAAAACCAATATAACTCAAGGACTTTAAAGAAACAAACTCCACATCTGCAAAACTAATCCATGATCTAAATACAAAATCCATTATAAATGTAGCATAATGAAGCACTAATGAATTAGTAAACTTTTCCTTTACTTGTATTTATATATACAATATCTATAAAATCACCAAAGTTACTATGTAGGGGGTCAGTAATGAAACTAAAAAGGTTTTCCCAAAATGAATTTTCTACTCACTCACCGAGGATAGAACATGTTATCACATTTATATAAAAAATTATATAAAACAATTTAAAATTGTTTATATCGAATCCAAATCATTTCGATGAAAAAAAGTTTTCATACCCAAAATGTTTTCAAACCCAAACCTATTTCAAGGGAAAACAACTCAACAATTCCATTAAATTTTTCTCAATCAATTGGCATTCCCATTACATGGTTTTGTAATTCCACACAACCATATATGCATTCCTAAGTAAAATTTCCATAGTCATGATGGATTACTCTTCCATCCACCAAGTCATCACTAGGTGGCTAGTATCTATGTTCCCTATTGTAGCATGCCCATTTTTCAGGTTCATGTCCCTGGTACCCTAATGGTGCATGCCCCTTATTCAGAGTCACGTAGAAATCTTGAAAATAATATAAAACGTGTATGCCAAAGACTCTCCAAACAAATAATTTCAATCCATTTTGATGAAAATATCTTTTTATTGAAAAGATTTCAATCAAACCATTTCCATATAAAAAATTATCGTATACTTTTAAATCAACATTTAAAAATCCTGAAACAAAGAACATTTCGCGACAACCAATTTTCAAAAATTACACAAACAATCACTAAAGAGGATTTCTAACATGGTTTTAACATTAAATTCACTATAAATTTCTAAAAATTCAATAAAATTGAAACCAAACTCCCATGCTCTAATAAGAGGAGTTGAGAGTAAAGACACCTACATTGTTATCATAGGGGAAAACATAGAACTACGTTATTATTCAACAAACCCATATTTAATCTCTAAAAACAATACTTTTTCATGTTATATAACATAAAAAATCATATCCCATCATTATTTTCATCACACTACATGGATATTTCTCCAACAGATTAGATCCATGAATCTAAGAGAGGAAAGAATAATAAAACTAAGGAAAACCCAAATAAGGAAGACTTACCAAGTAATATGTGCCTCCAATAAACAAAGAATCACCATTGAAATGTTCGTTAATCATGGGTAAGGGTCTCAATATCTTTTTGGAGGATATTAAATCGAGTTAAGGTCATATTTGGTGAAAATAATGTTTAAGTGGTAAACATGGATTACATAAAAATTTTAAGATACTATTTTTAACAGTGCATGGTTTAAGAGAATGGCTAATAAAATCATTCCTAAATCATGTCCCAACCACTTCCCCAAAATCATGTTCCAACCGTGCGCCTAACAATAGAACCTTTTTCTCCCATATATAGTTTCAAGGATTTATTTCACGGTTTTTACTTATAGCTTAGAAGATGAGAACATTTATAAAATCCCCAAAAACATACCAAAACTCCTCTAACCCTTCCCAAACATAACCCAAAAACATTATATAATTAATATAAATAAATAAAAGTTTATTACATGAAACTGGGGGTTCAACATTATCCCCACAATTGTACTTTCCGTCCTCAAATAGTTGAAAACTACCACTACAATAAAAGTGTTTCATAAAATTCTCAATAATTTATTTTTCCAATTCTAATATTTCAACCAGAATCTAATATTTCTTCATCAAAACCCACACTAGATAGATGCTTTTCCAGCACAATAATTTCACTTAAAAATCCAAAATTCAAATTGGAACATGAACCAATGAAGCATCCAACTCTAGGTAAGTGTGATCCCATAAAATCAGATGTTTAGGATCTAGATGATACTTTTTCAAATAAGATACGTGAAACACATTATGCACTAAACTAAACCTTGGTGGAAAATATAACTGATAATCAACGTCACCAACTAATTAAAGAATCTTAAAAGGGGTTACATATTGAGGAGAAAACTCCCCCTTAATTCAAAAACAATGATTCCAAATACTTGTAGAATTTGTAATGAAAAACTGATCACTCACCTCGAATGATAATTATTGTCGACAATGATCTACATATGATTTATAGTGACTCTGATCCATATCCATTCTCTTCCTGATCAACTGAGTCAACTCTATTGTCTTTCTCATGAGGATTGGTCCTATTAGTGAAATATCACATATTTCCACCCAAATAAGGGGAGATAAATGAGGACACCATCACAATTCTTATAAAGATTCTATATATATATAGTCCTAATATTGTTTTGGAAAGATATATCAACTAATGGTATGGGCATTCCCCATGAGAAACCCCAATCCTTTACACATTCCCAAAGCATTTCATCCAATTGTTTTACTTCAATTTTGGATTGTACATACATTTGAGGGTGACACACCATTAAAATATTTAAAATTTTCCTAAGGGATTACTGTAATGATTTAAAAAAATGAGATGTAAACCACATATCTCAGTCTGATACAATTGAAACTGGTACGCCTTGCCTATTTACCACTTCTGAGACATAGATTTTAGAAATGTATAACATTGTATGAAATTATTTAATATAGATGAAATGGGTTGAATTTATTAGATAATACATTGTCACATTTATAGAATTTTGTTTTTCAACATTTATTGGGAGGCCTATCACAAAATCAATGGTCACGTTCTCCCATTTACATATAGGAGTAGGTAATGATTTTAACGTACCCACTAATTGTTGGTGTTATACCTTAACCTATAGACATGTGAGGAATATCAATGCCAATTTAGGAGTGCTTCACTTCATTCCAACTCACCATAACTTTTATTTCAATACCTTATACATATTTTGTATTCCAGGATGAACATAACATCTCGAATGGTGGTAAGTTTGAAGATGTTTTTCCTTACAAGCCACTGTTATGACCATATGACCTCAAAACCAATACAATTATCCCTTGTAAATATTTCATCACTAAATGGTCTCCCTGCCATTTAGTTTTTACCTTTAGTGGAAAAAATAAATCATATTTATTTACCTCTTTAACTATCTCCCCAAAATTAGAAACCAAAGAAAATGAGATGAAAGCTGCAACACTTCCTCCATATTCATGATCGAGGTGCATGTCAGTTATCACAGACATCGACTGCAACTAATCTGAAGCCTCATTTCTAACTTACCATATGAATTTATTCTTAATTAATCTACCCCTTATTTTGATTCACTCAAGATAGACATCAAGATAGTGTCAAATATTGGAGAAACATTATCCATCTACTTTATGTAATGTTAAAATGCCATTGTGAGAAAATGTGTTTCAAGATCTTATAATCTGTAACCACCATAAATTTCTCACTGTATTATAAATGATTACAAGTATTCAAATCATAGTCTTTTTAAGCTAACCACAAATCATTTTTTCTATAGTTATTATCGTGGAATTATAATTTTATTGATCCATAAGAAAAAATATGACATCTCTGCATGAGAATACATCCCAACCCCTATCCTAAATCATCACAATACCCCCACATACCCTTTTCTTGATTCCATAAATATCGAGATCTTTCTGGAAGTAATATGATCTTTAATATCTTGAAAATACTTCAAATATTCATCATTTCATTGAAATGGAACATTTTTCTTTTTTAGAGATATCATTGATTAACATAGTCATGAAAATTATTGAATAAAATGTCGATAATAACCTGGAAAACTAAGAAAACTCCGAATATCAAGGACATTCATGGAATGTTTCCATTATATTACAGCCTCTATATTTTTTGGATCAATAAAATCACCCCTTTCATAGATAACTTGGAAAATAAAATGTACCACTTTAATCCGAAAATCAAACCATCATAATTTTCACAAAAAATATATGGTCCTGCAATATTCCCAATACTATCACCAATTGTTTCTCATGCTCAAACCATGTCCTTGAATACAAAAATATTTCAATGACAAAACCCACTACAAATTAATCCATTTATATTTTAAATATTTGATTCATCAATTCCATAAATACCACTGGTGAATTCATAAGACCAAAAGGCATAACCAAATATTCTTAATCTCTATATATTCTACCGAAATATGTCATCCTAAGATCTCACTTCTAAACCCTCAATTAGTGACATCAATACCCCAAGTGAATTTTAGAGAATTACTAGGATCCACTAAATTGATCAAATAGATTATAAATTCATGGTATTGGATAGATATTCTTCATCATAACATGGTTGGGATTATAATAATCTACTCACTACTAAATATTCATATCCACCTTATTCACAAACAAAACCAGTGCTTCACTCGAAGACGTACTAGGATGAAGAACCCTTTACATTCCTACTCATCCATCCCCACTTTAAATTCCATTAATTCCAATGCATCTATCCAATAAGATGGAAGTGAGATCGGACTAGTCCCTGGGGAGATATCAATCATTAACTCCATCTCTCTTTTGGGTGGAAACATTGGAAAATAATCCAGAAAAAAATCTAAAAACGGATCAATAACTATTGGAAAACCACTATTCTTGATATCTTCCACTAGTTCCAGGGTCAATGATTCAAACTAGAGTGAGATAGTTATAAATATTGGATCCAATAAGCCAGATGAACCTTTCATTATAGTCTAGTCTTCTCTAAACAGATTACCAATGGAATCATCAGTTGTAAAACTAACCCTTCAGAAAGAAAACTTTATTTGAGAATTAAAAATTATCAACCAATACACATGTAGAATGGACATCTATCTCAAGCATAGATAAATAACATATCAACTCATATTCATCAATTATTATATAACATTAATTTCACTTAATGGATTTATGTTATCTTTGATACTGATATGTTTGATGTTTCTAAATAGAAGGCATCATCTCAAGATATAAACCTAGAAGAACAACAATATAAGAAGAAATAAAAAAAATTGATACACCTATCTCAAAAAAAGACTGAATAAATGGAATAATCCATTAGAATAATATATCTCACCATTGAAGTTCAAGACTAATCATCCATAATATCTTGATCAACTCCATATAATTTCTTATTCACTATGTTTTGTTATTTATCTCTCTATTCAGATTAAATTTCTTATGAAGTCATGGTATTCCTTGAATTCCATTAGGTATCTTGATTATACTGTACAAAATCATTTTTCAACCCTTATCCCATAGAATCATAAGAAATTTGAAAAATATGATATGTGTTCCTAGAACTTGGAATAGGATCACTTAGAAAATAGCAATGAAGACTCCATATTTAAATCTTCTTGTTTTTCCATTTGGTTTTGTATGAAGATTCACAGCTCTTTTTATCTAGTTCTGACTCATTATACTACCATGAAAATAGGTTCCCCATTCGGATTATTCCTAGAATAATAGTTTCCACCATTTCTCGTAGGTATCAACATTATTCATCTAACCATAGTTCCTAATATTTCTCTTTCTATGATTGAATATCTATTGAAAAAATTCATAATATCAGTTATATAAAGCATGAAATTAGTCGAGAAAATATCTTACCTCAGCCCCGACTCAAAAATGCATGCCTATATTGAGTCACTTGAAGCAACATCATGTGTAAAGTAAACAAAATTCATAAATTTAGCCCTATACTCTATCACTAAGAGATTATACTACATCATGTTAAACAATTCAATCACTCTAGAAATCATGATTTTGTATGGATGTAATTTTTTTTAGAAAAACTCTTAGAAATCCTCCCTTGAAATTACACTATCTAATTTAGCGTAAATTGATAAATAACACCATTATCTTGAAAGATGTTCCATCATATTTGTTTCCAACATGAATTTCAACTCAACTATTATTCTTAATAAATCCAAATTTGGATTCTCCTATTCAGACTCACATATACTTCCTCATGTTTTGAATCACCTCGTAATATAACAGGATTCAAATTTTAGAAATGAATAGAATGATGCCCATTTCATTGTTCATCCCTTTGGTTCCCCCTATCGACAACTTGAAAATTGTTTACAATACTACGAATTATTTTTCGGTTCTTCAGTGGCTAAGGTGTAGCCACATTCTTGGTAGCTTCTTCCAGTCCGTTTCTTCTAGGCCTACAGGGTTCAATTTCTAAAAACAAAACAAAAACCCTTTTATTATTACTCTATATAAAATAAAATATTATAAATTTAAAATTTCCAAATTCACACATATCCCAACTATGGTTTCCAAAATTCAATATTTTTGGATTTTGATAATCAAACCTTATTCAAAATATCACTACTATGCCTTTTCAAAATCTCACATTTAAAAGGAATCCACATTTTTTAAAATATAAAACATTCACAATAAATCATAAATAATTACTAAAAATGTAATATACAACATTAGTAGGATATAATTTATAACTATGCATGCCAGACCTTTATCATTAGCTGAACCCATGACAATGAGATTACCACTTCTATAAGTTTCTCAAAACACTCAATTACCCAACTCCCTGGTAACATAAGATTAAACATAAATATGTTAGATACACCTATATATGCTCTATATTTTATATCCCAAATAACCTAATTCTTATCACCATCCTAACTAAAGGATTAATCGTGAATGATTTTCTACGCGATGAATGACTAATCGATAATATTTTTCCCATAACAAAAGATGGGTCGGCCAAGACTGATACCATTTATAACATCCCTCCCCTCCTCATTGGCTTATGAAGGAGATGAGATATTACTTGGCCATAGGTAAAATCCCTAAGATACCAAAGTCTTGGAATAAGTGCTAAGGTAATTAACATAATTAGAGGAAAATTCTACCTTGGAACGTAAAAAAACCACGGACTAGTATACAATAACCAAACAACCACTAAATGATTCATGAGAAAAGTTTATACAACTCAATATACCAACAAAAAACAATACTAAACTATAACCAATAATAATATCAGTGTACAATGTGGACTCCGATACCAATATTACAATATAAAGTAGGCATAAAACCAATATAACTCAAGGACTCTAACAACATGAAATCCAAAGATCCCAACCTACTCCAATCGCCAAATCCACAAATCCATGCTCAAAGTATCACAAAGCATCACTAAATTATTTTGATACTTTTTCATTACCTGGTTATTAGTATATAATATTTGAAAATGAAATAATGTTCCCAAGAAGGGGATGAGTAAGGAAACTTAGCAGGTTTTTACCCAAATGGAATCCTTAATCATTCCACAAGGATAGAACATGATATCATATTTATATAATACTGTTTAAAATGGTTTATATCAAATAAAAAATATATATATGATAAAAAAATTTAAAACAAATTTTTTTTCTTAATAATAATATTTTAATGAAATGAAAGCAAACAATTCCATTAAATAATTTCTCAATCCATTCCCATACCAAGTACATGGTTCAACAATTCCACACTACCACAAATGAATACCCATGTGAAAGTTCCATAAAAATGAGAAGTTACTCTTCCATCCACCAAGTCATCACTAAGTTTCCAATATCCATATTCCAAAATGTAACACATCCCTTCTTTATGGTCATTCCCCTTGTACCCATATGGTACATGCCCCTTATTCTGGTTCACATCAAAATCATGAACTCAAACCAACCCTTGTACGCAAAAACCTTTAAAAACAACCATTTCAATCCATTTTGATAAAATATCAATTTACTGAATTCATTTCTATAAAATTGTTTCCAAAAATAAAAACAGTCATATTTTAAAGTCGTCATTTTAAAAGATGAAACAAAGCACTTTTCACAACAACTAACTTTCCACAGTTCCACAAACCATCACTAAAGAGGGTTTATATCAATATTTTCACATCAATTACACAATAAATTTCAAAAAAAAATCAATAAATTTGAAATTGAGACTTCATTTAATAATAAGATGAGTTAATATTGAACCCACCCACCTCATAATCTCAGGTGAAAATTATTAACATAACAATTCATTAACAAAATCAAATTGAAACTCTAGACATCCACCTTAGATCTTGTTCCCTGTCATCAAAACAACCATATACCATCATGATTTACATCACAAAACATGGATTTATCTCCCAATGAATAAGATAAATTAATTTAATATAGAGAATAAGAAGAAAACTAAGGAAAAAATAAATAACAGAGACTTTCCAAGGTATTTGGTCCTCCAACACACAAATAATAACAGACAAATTAACTCTTGGTTAAGTGGAAGGTTTTTCATAACCTTTGGGAGGATAAGAAATCTATTTAGGGTCATGTTTGGTGAAAAAATGGTTTACGGGATTAAATATGATTCAATATACAAAAACATGCTCTCATATTTAATGGTTTATAGTTTAGACATATAGTTAGGCAAACCATGCATGAACCGTGCACCAGACACTACCCTAAAACACCCCTTGCATGATTGAATTACACAGTTATAAAAAAATTCACCAACCATAATTTTCCATCCCTCCACAATAATAACATTTTTACCTCAGTTCCTTCATAGTTTGGCCAAACCATGCATCAACCGTGCACCTACCTAGTGACCCATGCTCTCCATTACATAGTCTATTAAAGGCATTTCATGATTTCTACTAATCAAGCTCAAATTTTGAAACACAATAAATTCAATAAAAATGTTACAAACTACTCAAAACCTTCACAAACATAACTCAAATACATTATATTCCTAAAATAAAAAAATTAATCATTGCATAATTGAAAATGGGGATATTATAATTACTCTTCAATTCGTGATCTTTATTGAATTTCTCAGTAAGAAAGAACAAAACTCCCATTTCTGAATAAGAAATTAATATTTTGTTTCATTTTATAAGTATAACATGTGGAAAAACCCTTATTTATCTTCTAACACATGTACATATTTTCCTTTATTGTCCTCTACTTATATAGCTTCCCTTTAAATACATGTAATGTAAATAATTATTTATCTCTCTTGATATCACATGATACCATGTCATCATATGATGATAATGGTTGGGAGTGATGTATGATTCGAATGACTGGCTTATTCTCATCAAAAAAGTGATCTTTATCACTCATTAGATTGAATATATTAATATAAATCTCATTCCATACATTGGATGACATATCTAAATAGTTTTATCCACTATCATTGATCATAAAATTGTTAAAAATAATTTATCATCCCCAAACAAATCAAATAGATAAAATAAATTAAAAAAATTTATGAGTTGATTATCTCATTATCATACTCATGGTTTCTCTGGGAATGTTATAATATCATATGTTTTTTCAATCCCTTTATAGTGTTTTTTCTAGAAAATGTGAATTTTCTTAAGCGTATCTCCATGGAGTGTCAATCAAGGTGCATTTTTAGGACTATTTTCAATTACTAGTGAAATTTCAAGTCAATCCCAACACACATTTCTCATAGTTATTACCCCCTTAGAATATTTTTAATAGCTACTTGTCTAATTTTAGTATCCATAAGTGGATATATTTTCATGAAATACCACATAATCTCTATATCACCAAAACATGAGGATGTTATTATATAATATTCCTCAAAGTATATCATTGGATTTTTTTCACTAATCTATTTTTTCATAGATCTTGTTCCCATGTTTTTTACCAGACTTCTTATTATAATAATTGCAATGGTTGTAAACCCAATAGATCATATTCAGTGGTTACATTATTACATTATAATAAGATACATCGAATCACATCCCAAAGTATTGAATAGTTTAGTATTATTTGTAAAATAAATATATACATGGAATGTACATTGTAACTCAAAACATAAAATAGAAACAAAATGAACTATTTTATTCTGCATTGGGTGTCTTAGAATATCAATAACAAAACAATTCTTCGTATCCTAGAAAAAATACACCATAATAAAGGGGTTATATCATATTCTTAGTAAGTGTAATATTATAGTGGAATCTATCTTGAGTAAATAATTATAATAAATACGGAATGGTAAATAACTGAAACACATTCCATTTAATGAATAAACTAAACATAATATGGAAGAAATAAATAATGATCAAATAAATCCCAATAAAAATTCTTGTGAGATTGAAACTTGTCCATGTTTATTCTAACTAATGGAACATAACTATATTTATCAATAAATGATCTCATAATCTTGGAATTCATAAATATGGATACCTAAAACTTTCATAACCATTCCTAAGATATTGTAAATCAATGGGTGAAAACCCTCCTACTTTGGACAAATAATTTTTTAATGAGAGCTATCGATGATTAGAGGGGATATCTATAACTATTCTCTCCACATCACATATAATTTATAATTTATAACACATATTAATGGGGTTAAACCTAATGAACATAAAATATTTTCATTTAATAACTCACATATAAAATTTTAATACTTACTCCAATTAAATTAAAATAATCATAAATAATCTAGGATAATATGGTGAATGGTAAAAACAACACATACATACTAAATCTAATCAAAAACAAACCAATCAATAAATCCGGATTATATAAATACCAAAACACCCCAGTGTTTCATAAGAAAAATAATTGGTTTATTTCATCTATAAATAGAAAACTCATAAAGACATCACCAAAAACATTCTTCTTGAAAATGCATTTTCAAATTATAAAAACATTTTAAAAAAAAGTAAAAAAAATTCAAAAAAAAATTATTTTAAAATAAACATTAAAATCATATAAAATAATCAATCAACATTTTGTGGTCATGATGGTGTAATTTTATGTTCATTCCATAAATGATAAAACAAAGATTCGATTCACAATTTTTTAAAAGACAAATGGGTATCGTTTTGTAAATGAAATTAATATTCTTTTCCAAAAAAAATTAAAAATATTGGTAAAAATTATATTATTAAATAACTTTTAAAATTTTAAATATAATTATACATTTTTTTAAAACAACTTTTTAAAATAAAAATAATTTTTTATGAATGGAGAAAAAAATTCAGATTTTCATTCAAATTTTCCTAAAGACATTTTCTTAATAATTTTAACTACCAAATAATATGAAAATTATAATATTACATTAAAAATTAATATAATAACATTATTATAAGAAAATATATTATTTTTAATATATTAATATAAAATAATCCCCATAAGAGAAACTTATAGAAGAAAACCTATAATAATGATGATATTGGGAAATAAATGCTTACCACTTCGGTGACATCGAAATCATAAGACACATAAAAATAATAAAATTATACTATAAATTAAATTAATATGAATGTATTCTTGATATAACATATAAAATTGGAATTATATTTACAACGTAAAGGGAAAAGTTATGAATATGGAATATGCTTCATGAAAGTAAATGTGAGATGAGAAACCCTTACCTCTGGTTGAACTTACAACATATGGGTTCAAACCACTTGAATAATATGTATAGGTTTTTTATAAATTTATTAATGAATCATAATCATATATATCAATCCATATAGTATCCTATTATAAAATTTTACAAGCCTTTTGTAAATATTATTTCACTGTTTTCAATATTTTGTTTGTTAATTTCCTTGTTTTCTCATGCATGTTTTGTCATTAAATGTAAAATTCATGTACATATGATATAGTTCCATAATATCCATAATTATATTAATTTTATAAATATTATTATTTTTCATTAGATACATCATTTGATCCATTATTTAATTTTGGATATAGAAAATGAATCGCATCGCTACATAGAGAGAGTGGGTTGTACGTGTGCACAAGTGATGATATCATTCTGTTATTTTGTGAAATGGTAAAGA
The DNA here is from genome assembly GCA_963277665.1 of Viscum album. Classification (NCBI taxonomy): domain Eukaryota; kingdom Viridiplantae; phylum Streptophyta; class Magnoliopsida; order Santalales; family Viscaceae; genus Viscum; species Viscum album. Next base: position 260,691,209 of record OY728122.1, on the reverse strand, counting down.
ATTGTGTGATATATTAATTTTAATTAATTTATATCATGTCATATATATAACATATATTCATTAATTAATTTATATCATTCCATTGATTAGAATAGAGATGTGGGCATAGTTAAAAAGAGTTTATACTTTTTTTACCAAGGAGACAAGAGGAATATAAAAAGGCTTAAAGATGTCCTCTCCCTCTATGAAGATGTCTCTGTTAAATCAATAAACAAGAGTAAATCTTTCATTTCTTTATTAAACAATTATCGGTCAATAGGAAATTCATTTTCGAGTATTTTTTCCAGATAAATAGAAAACTCTCCTCTATGAAAGAAAAAACTTTATCAATGGTAGGGCGGATATTCCTTTTCCAAATACACTGTTCTTTCTAAAATGGTTTACTCTATTATGGTTTATAAATGACCTACTAATATTCACAAAAAGATAAAGATAAAAACTAAAAACTTTTTTAGAGCGGAAGAACTCTTGAATGGAAACTTCTCATTGTCCCTTGAAAAGCATGCTTCATCCCCCATTGAGAATGGTGGCCTTGGTATTAAGAATATCAAACATTTTAATGGGGCCCTTCAAGAAAATATTACATGGAATATTATGAAAAAAAATTAATAATCTTATTATTTCCTTCATGGAATATTTTACAATAACCTTATAAAAGAAAAACACTTATATATGGAATCCTTTATATGGCCTTCCATCAAACACACTTTTTGTAAAATCATGTCTCACTCTAGATGGATAGTTAATAGAGAATCCTCACTGTAGTTTTGGTTGGAAAAGTGGAATGGAATCCCACTTTCTAACATGATTGATCCCTTGAATTTAACCACTAACATAAACACCTCCATTAATGACTGTTTAAACTCCACTGATATTAATTTACCTGAATAAATCTCTACAATTATTAGAAACTACAAATTTATCACCACCAATAGTTTTTTGGTTTGGGGACCTGCATTTAATGGTATTCTAACTCTATACTTTACTATAATTATAAATTCAACACCCACAAAAATGATTTACACTGGGTCAACAACTTTAATAAATGTTTTATTTGACTATCCTGACTAACTATAGTGTGGAGAATTGCACATAATGGAATCCCCAAAGACTCCAATCTTCAGATGTGTCGTATTCATATTTGTTCTAAATGTGTCGTGTGTAACCAGTATAGAGATGATGCTAATCACGTATTTCTATCTTGTGTTACTGCTTCTTCTCTTTGGAATTTTATTTTTGATATCATTTATTTTAGATGGGTAGGTTTGAGCTCAATTGGACTGCAGCTTCAGAGGTTCTCTAGTATGGATACCTCTCCTCAAATTGATCAACATTTCATCACCGCTCTAGCAAACCTGATCCATATTTTTTTGGTATGAAATAAATTATATTATTCATAAAAATGATACTTTCTATTTTTTGGTAGATATAATTAGGATTTACACTGGCATCAAGGATTCCAGAACCATTCAAACAAGGACCTATCACAACACAGTTAATGATTTCACTATTTTATGATGGATAGTGATTAAAGGAAGATACAACTTACTGAAAGGATTGTTAGATGTCTTTCGAAAACCTCATATTCCTATATGGATAAAAATCAATGTGGATGGTGTTTCAAAAGGGAATATGGGACTTGCAGGCTATGGTATCATTTGTAGAAATCAATATTGTGTGGACCCTCATTGTTAAATGGATCGACTGCCTCAGACACCGATCTGATCCCAATCTTACTATAACTCATACCTATAGAGAGGTGGACAGGATGTCGTATGGTCTTTCTTATAATGGTGTCTAAAGTAATAGAATTTTCATTGAGAATAGTATGGCTGAGGTCACCCCTATATCAAAATTATTATAATAAATTCCCCTCTTTTAACTATGGTAAACTTTTTATCTTTATATATTTTAGTTCTTTGGTCCTTTGACCAAAGCAACAAATTTTCAAAAAAACATAATTAAAGGTAATAAGTTATATTTGATATTATATATAAACATTTATAATTATATAATATTATATATATATATATATATTAAATCATTCATTATATCCAACATTTTTTATTGTTGATGGTAAATGAGTTAGAGTTTTTTGTGAGGTGGTAGTCTGTCCTACACATGATTTGATGATTTCAGATAACATTTGATTAAATAAGAGAGGGATTAATATTATTCCATAAACATGATAAAATATATATATAGGTTATATAATTTAGTAATAATTTTGGATGTGGTAACACATAATTTATTGTTTTTAAAGAAGAATGAAAAATAATGGGCTAAGTGAAGATCATTACCATATTTTAGAGAAACCACCTTTGTATATCTTCTTAAGGACCCAATGGTTGGACCTTTGGGAATGAAATAATCTCTATAATATGGTTAAGGATGTTTTGGGGGGATTTGTTATGGTATTTTCATAAAAAATAGATTTATATGTGTGAAGAAGTACGGGGAGTGAGTTCTATTTTATAATTGAGGAGGAGTGGTCTTTTTGTAAATACCTAGAACTATTCAATAAAGGGAAGTCTCACTCATCCAATATGGAATCAATATTGATAATTGAAATTGGTCTAGTATTATTATTTTTTTAAACCTTCAATACAGACAAACCAATATTTTTATTATTTTGTTCCTTAACATCAATGTTTCCTTGTATTTACCATTTTAGTTTTTACTATGGTAACTAGAATTTTTATCTATGATATATTGTAAACTAAGAGTAAAAAAATCATCTCAATTAGATAATTTGGAACCAGCTTTTATAAATCATAAATCCCATATATCAAATAAAAATCCTATGTGTGCGGAAAATTATTTTTCACATAAGGGTATGTAATGTGAAAAAATAGTGTTTTAACCACAACTACACTGAAAATATATTTACTAATTAGGATTCAATATAGAAACAATAAAAGAATAATAGTACCATTAACGGACTATAGTTCATATTTCTAATAATTAGAAAATATTTTGTTAGTTGTTAGGATTTTTAGGAATTTTAAATCATTAAATAAAATATCTTTCATTATAATGTAACATTAATTTCTATTTTGACAATATTCATTTAATTAGAATTTAAAAATATCAACACATTGATATAATTTTAATTTATTGAGTTAAACCTGTATAAAACTAAATATTTATCAAAAACATTAATATAAAACGATAATTCATTCAATTTTTTTTAATTTTTTTCAGTATAATTTATTTTAATTTTTTATTAACTAAATAATTAATTTTTGTTATATCACTATTAATTTATGTCCATAATTATGTTGAATATTCTAGATAAAAAAATTTATGATTACAAATATGGAATCCATTTTTTCTATATTTAATTCACAAAAGTGAAAAAATGTAACATAAAATTATTATTTTCAGCGTGTTAAAAATATCTTTCCAACTAAAAACTTTCAAAATTTGAAAAAATATCAAAATTAAATATGAAATTTATTAAAATCTGATATTTTTTGTTATTTTTAATATAATAAAACTTATGATTCTTTAAAAAAAATATTATTTAACATTTTAAATAATTTAAACAAAATAGGTAGTGTTCAATAAAAATAAGTATTTTTCATTATTCATCCAAAAGATAAATGTTTTTAGAGAAATATAAAAATGTAACACAAAAATAATATTGATATTTATATTGAAAAATTATGTTTATTTTTTGAAAGAGATTTTATAAAAATGGAAATAATTAATTTTTAATTATATGTATGAAGCGCGACTAATCCTTTATTTTAAAAAACTATTTTTCAGAAATCATTTCTGTACCTTTAGAATTGTTTTTATTTTGGATATAATAAATAGAAAACAATAAAATTTATTTTATACATTGTTAAACCATATTATTTTTATAAATTAGTTATTAATATTCATACTCCTCATATTAACTATTAAGTTATAATGATCTTGTTTAAATAATAATATTTTAATGGAGTATCATGTTTTATACAATCCTAGTTTCTTGTACATTACAAGCTATCTAAGATAATATTTTTTTAAAAACATAAATATATCATAATGTCTCAAGGTGTTATATTCTCTTCTATTTTTAGTTTTCGTGTCATATAAGCGGTCAACTTTGATGTTCAACTCTTAAAATCTAGGCTTGTTACATTGATAACTTATTCTCTTACATTCATTATGTGTTATATAAAATATAAATATGATGTATCCTATTATAATTATAGTGGAATGATTTTTATACTTCATTTACTGACTAATTTATAGTATATAGTCCTCTTTCTAATTCACCATTGTGTATATGAATCTAGTATTTATCATCATATTAGTGGGGAGAAGATTTTAGGATTAAATACTAGATCAATATGATTTTTTTGTCTTATTTGATGGATACCATATAGTGGAGTATGTATTTATAAGGATTCGTCATCTTTCTAAATAGATCTACTAGAGTCTTTTTTGTATCTATATGTTATAAGATTTTTTTTAATATCTACTCATGACGAGTATCTTATTATAGATTTTTTTCTAACATTTAGATCATAGAAGGTTTTTATGTCCTTCCAAATGATTAATTTTATATCATTTTGTGTTATCAAAAAAAGGTTTCTACTATAATTAAAACCATTACCAATGATTTATTAATACCGTGAAATTTATTTTAAAATTTTTTTTGTAGATCATAGCTAAGGATAATTGAATTCCATTTCCTCCCAATTCAATGGTTTATATGGGTATTATTCATATCATATTATCTATTCATAGATGATGGAAACCCATACAATAATAAAATAGTTTCTTTGTTTATTATATTCATTAATATCATAGATTCCTCTGAGCATTACATGGCCATTTAATGGTTGTCCGAGTGATGGATAATTGTTTTTTGGGATGATGGGTATTAGGTATTATTTTGGATCCATGAGAGGTTTTTATATTCTATTCATCATCATATATTCCATTTCATTATCCTCTCTAGTGAATTTTCATTTTAGGTTGGGAATATACAGACTTTTAGTATTATTTTTTATTGATGAATATTTATCATTATTCACTTTTTTTATGATGTGAATCTATCCTAACAATGATTATAATAGATTTTTTTAAAAAAATATATTTTCCGATTAATTTGTTTTACAGGTGGGCATATTATTAATCATTAATTAGTTTATGATTATTTGGTTTAACATACTTGTATGTTTTTTTATGATATAATTTATCATTGGAAAATAATGTAAACAATTTAAATATAGTTATGAAATAATTATAAAAAACACATTAATTTATATTGATTTTTTATTTATATATTTTTTATGATTTTATAAAAATATATATCATCAATATAATTTTGATTACATATATTCTATAGTGTACATTCATGTTACTCTCTTTTTTTGTATTAATGATTACTTTGGTGTGGTCACTCTGTCATTGGATAATGATGTGGTAGAGGAGGAGTTATTTTTGTAAATGTTATTATTATATTTTGATGTATTTTATATAGATTAATGTGTTTTGTTTATATAGAAGTGGTAGATATGTAATTTTTTGTTTTTGGTATGGTAACAGATATGGTAGTGTTTTGTTTCTGATTAGGATCTGTGTAATTGTTTTATAGGAATATAAAAAATTATATAATAAAAGAATATAATTTTGTAAATTAGATAAAAATTAGGATTTTTAATTATTACGGGTAAATGATAATTCGAAAAAAAAAATATTAATAAAATAAAAATCGAATGCTAATGAAGAAAACATTGTTATATCCAAATGATCATAAAATTGTTTCTAAAATTATAGTTTTTAATAAATTAAATGTGGTTAATAAATTATATATATGGGATTATTAATGATAAACAAAAAATATACATGATATGTGATTTTGTTAGGTTTTTGTAGTAGTGTTTTATATTTTTTTATAGTTTCTATTATTTCTTTTGAGTGGGGGTGGTGACATTTAATTATACTGTTTTCTGAAAGGTGATTTAATAACAAGAATACCTCAAGGATGTGAATTTTTTTATCTATATATTTTTCAATTTTATCTAAACTATAATACACTACTATATAAATATATAAAAAGATTTATAGATTCAAAGGGTGGATTTGGTTATTCCTCTTTGCATTACTAGCTCATGGTTTTCATGCATAGTGTTTTAGACTAGACCATTGGAACATTTATTCTATTATAAATTTTGGATAATTTATATCTTAGATGACATTAAATTAAATTTTCATTATGGCTGAAATTTGGAATGATTTTATGTTTTTAATGGTGTTTTTTATAATAATTCATAATTTATAAATGATCAATTTCATTGAATATTTTTTTATATCCCTAGTCCTTGTATAAAGATCATGTTCATAGAGGATAACATTAAAAGTTGAAAAATATCATTATAAAGAACATTTAGGGGGTTTAAGTGGTATATTTCTTGATGTAGTTCTATCAGAGGTTTGTTAAGTGATTATATTATTTTTGGTGCTACAAACTACTTGAGTTTTAAAGAGTTTGGTATATAATATTTTATTCAATGTGATATAGTTCTGGAGATGATAATTAATTCCTATGGATCCCTAATGATATTATCCCTACAAAATAAATATGTGTTTTCAATATTAGTATACCTATTTGTAAAATTTCATTTTGTGTAGGTAAATAGTTTTAAAAAAAATTTAAAATTATTATTGGTAACAATAATGTTTTAAATGATATTATGATAGAAAAAATAGTTTTTTTGGGTTACTATTAAATCTAAAATATAATATATATTTTGGTAGAAAAATTATTTATAGATTAATATGAAAATTTTAACTCCTCATAATAATATCAAAATATTCCATTTCATTTATTATGAGAAATTATATGGATTAACATTCATTTGTAAATTATATTTTCATAAAAATATTATATATGGTTATTCCAATACTTTTAGTATAATTTGTATATTATATTTATTAATATAATTATATATAACTTATTTATTAAATTTTTTATAAAATAACTAAAAAATATCTTTTATGATCATTTTTAGACTCGAAGTGAATCTCAATGAATTAATTTCAAATATGTTTAAAAATATTTAAACTTCCATAGACCTGAAATGAAACTCTTAACTCTCACAAAATATTTTTCATTCTATAGATCACACTTGTATTGGGGTTTATGTGTGAAGTAATCATATTCTCCTCCATTATGATATCATCATCATGCAAGCCCTATTATAGGATTTCACCAACCATGAGTCTCCACTATAACATATTCTACTCATGGTGATAAAATATTAGAGGCTACATGATGCCTAGAAACGAGCACATCAATGATGAACATGAATATAATTCCATGTTTTATTAATGAATAATTACATTACGTAATGAAACGGACTAAGATACCCTAAAAATTAGCACTTGACCTGACCCACCACACAACTTAATGGTGTTCTCGATCCCCTTAGGCTGGTGATAAGAACATGGGCATCGAACAACATATTAGAGGGAACAATTTTCCCCCACCTAAATAAAGAAATGGCATATGTATATAAAGAAATAATGAAAATATGGAATACTAATCAATATGTATGACATAATAGTGAGAAAGATAGGGGAAACAACAACTTGAATGTAGTCAAAACTCCAATGGACAAACCAAACTAAAGAGGACAAAATCCAACAGCTACTCCATCTAATGGAATGGACGAACTCTGAATATCTCTCCACTATTTAACCAACTCAAGTTCCAATAAACCTCATTGCTTCACTGTAGATCCATGCCTTTCCCTGCATTTTAATACATACAAAGATCTACACACCACCAAATAGGTTTGTAGTGTTTGATCTAACGGGATTAATAGGATCCCACCCAGGGGTTCCATGTCTTGTATCTATATAAAAATTCATGTATTATTCTTTAAAAAAATGGAATTATAATCATTAAAGATGTTTTATTGAAAACAAGGTAATGATTTCCATTTTTCATTGTTCATAACAACAGTTGGTAGAACATGCATATCCAGGATAACTAACAAAACCAAGAATAAAAAAATAGAAGCAACATCACATGCATCAGTACCAAGGATCACTAAAGGTCATACTAAAAGACTACTCATAGCACAGTAAATCAACTCCACAATCTATATCCTAGAACACAGGCCTAGTAATCATATGAATACTCCATGAGTAACCCCCCCCCCCCCCCCCGACAATTTCAATATATATTTCCTATAATATTAGTACTAGGAAATAGAGGAAATACCCTTGATAAAATCTCTAGATAATCACAAAACAGGGATGATGGCCTCATGTTAAACCTTCCACCTAAGTACCAATGATATCTCATGTTCTCATTTTCACAAACCAATTTTTATGTTTCCATAGTCCTCCTATCCATTTCATTCATAAAAAACAATAGAAACCCCATTTATATTTAAAAATAATTTTTCAACATACACAAAAAAATCATTCCAATATGACAAATCAACTTTATGAAGAAAGATAAAATCAAGATAATTATCATAGTCTAGAGACAAAACCACCCACCTTAAAACTCAGTTCACACATTCCTGCAATGAGATCCACCATGAACGAAACCCAACAATGCTAGCAGAGACCCTAGAACCCAAATCCATACACCTTATGATTGATTTAATTAGAAAATAAAAGTGTTCTAGAGAATAGGAATCCAAATACCTCAATTAAAAAACCAGGTTTCATAAAAACCAATAAGGATTGACCCCCGTAATGAGATCGCACAACTGATCATAGAAGAAGAAAAGTGAAAACAGAAACTTAGATAAATGGATCTAATGATGCATGTTCAAAAAACTACTAATACCAATAGCAATGAAAAAGTATAAAGGTTACTCACCCATAGAGATTCACCGCAATTTAAATAGAGATCAAGTGCCAATCAGATAAATCAAGAAAGGGGGATGTCTCTCAAAAATGGTTGTAAACTTATGTGGGTAGAACGAAACAAAGAGCCTGAGAATGAACCGAGAAAAAACTGTTGTGCATAGGTTTTAAAACTGGGCATGGGTCATTTCAAGATGTGTAATATAATTACACGCCCTGAAATCCATTGTGTATAAGCACGCTGAAAATTACATTTCCTCGTATAAAAAATCCATAATTCAAATAATTCACGATGTGAAACCACCATTCAAAATGTGTAATCTTTTACAGCGTGAATCCCCTTTCACTGCTTTTACCTACGAACTATTACATGGTTTGTAACCTAGTTACATGGCATGTAATCCTCCATCAGCTAATAGAAAATGTTGGTTAAAGAACCAAGTCCAAAAAATCTATGACTTCACCATTATAGACATCCTCCCAATTCATTCCCGGTCCCTTATATGAAACAAGAAAAAATAAAACCAGGATTTGGACCAGAAAGTACCTGATATATCGGTAAAGGGATGTTAAAAACTCCCCACTATAAATATTTTTCATCATTGGGAAGTCATGTAGAAGACGTAATCCCAGGAAAGATATGATATAACTTCTCCCTCATTAATGGATCATGTTCCCAAGTCTCATGAGAATCTGATCATTGTTTTCATAATAATATTACCTACAAATTCAACTTCCCACCCAATACATTCTCTTGAGAGTCAATGATTTCAACTGGTTTCTCCAAAATAGAAACATCTGGAACTAACTCAATTTCTTCTCAAATCTAAATGTGAGCACGGATAGGATGGTATTTCCTAAGATGAAACATGTAGAAAAAATCATGTATACCTATCAACTAAAATTATAATTATAGCTAGTAATCAACTTTTATAAGCTGGTCGGTGACCTTAAATTGTCTAACTTATCTTGGAGGAAACTTTACCTACTTTCCATATTGATGGTGACCCAACTGAAAAGAAATATTTAAAAAACCCCAATCACCAGTAGAAAACTCCAGAGGACGATTTCTTCAATCCATGTATAATTTATGTCTACACTAGGTTGTATCCCGGTGTCGACGCATAGCTAAAACTTTTATTGTCGTCTCTAGTACCAAACATGGTACCACTAAAGATACTTCACCAACCTTAGTCTAATAAAGAGTTGATCTACATGGGAAACCATAGAACACATCAATGGGAGAAATTCCAATTAATGAATAATAACTATTTTATAATCAAACTCAACCAGTCCCAGGTGGCTATCACACGATCCTCTGAAATCCAAGACACAAGAATAAAGCATATTCTCGAGGATATGAATCATAGGCTCCGTCAGACTGTATTTATATGGATGATAAGTTATTATCAACTACACCTGGGTTCCCATTACCACTTGGAGACTCCCCCAAAACCATGAGGCAAACAAAGGAACCCTATCTTAAACAATGGGAGAAGGAATCCCATGTAACCTCACAATCTCTTGCACATACAGATTAACCATTTCTTTAACATTAGTGGTGTATTATATCCGATAAAAATGAGTTGACTTCATAGATATATCAACAACCAAAAAGATATAGATCCTACCTTAGGGAATCTATGGTATCCAAAAAAAATCAATGGATTCCTCATCCCATTTCCAAATCAGCACTAGAAGAGGCTGAAATAAACCAGAATGTTTGAAGTCCTCTGCCTTTATCTATTGATAGGTGTAACAGTGAGAAATGAACACTACGATGTCATTCTTCATACTCATACACCAGAATTGTTTCCTCATGTTATAATACATCTTCATTGTTCCTAGATGGATAGCCCACAATGAGATGTGACAATTGAAAAATAATAAACAACTTATAGATGTCAAGATGGTAACCTGTTTCCCAAATTAGAGTATAGCATCTGAATAAAGAGACCATCCAGAAATAGTCCCCCATTATAAAGGCTTTATCGTGTCTTCTGAAAATCATATCCTACTACTGACTCTATAAAATAGGCTCCAAGAGAGATGATGATAACTTTAAATTGGTCAGAACCTAGAAAAAAACATCCTCCTAAGAATATAACTACAACTAAGAGAAAAGTCCCATAAGGTTCCACTCCTCCTTGGATTTTATAATATCTGCAATGACAGTACATTCCTTCTAAGAGAATCTGCAATGCAATTTCACTTTCCAAGGGTTTAGGTGGTATATAATTAAAACATTTCATTTTATTCTACACACCATCTTTGTATGAGATTAAAATCATTTTGAAAAATATATAGCTCAGATTTTAATGATAATAAAAGACTAGGAATTTCTCCCCAAAAATATATTGCCTCCAATATTTAAGCACATTCATAACCGCAAGAAGCTATAAATCATGAGTGGGGGGATTATTCTCATATGGTAAAAGGTGGTGAGAATCGTAAGATACCACATGGTCATCCTATATAAGTACGCATTCCAAACCAGCACACAAATCATCACAAAACACCACATATATCTTACTAGGACCAAGTAATATAAGAATAGGATCTGAAGTTAGAAGACATTTCAATTCATCAAAAGGGTACTGATACTTTTCATCCAATGTGAATTTCACCACTTTCCCTGAAATATTAGTCAAAGGTAATTCCAACTTAGATAAATACATGATAACCCATCAGTAGTAACCAACAAGACCAATAAAAATATGTATCTCAAAGATATTACGCAGTTCCTTCATGGAAAAAATTCCCTTCAACTTCTCTATATCAATGGACAATCAGTTCTCATAAATCTTGTTCCCAATGATCTTCACTTCATGAATCCAAAAAATAAATTTTGAAATCATTCCATAAAAATGGTGGCTTTTCAAGATTCCTAGAACTAAACTTAGATGATTCTCATTCAAACACACAGATTTTAAATAAATTAAAATATCATCCAAGAACACTACCACAAATGTTTCAATATACTGATGAAATATCTGATTCATCCAAGACATAAAAACTGCAGGCGAATTTTTCAGAAAAAAAGGTACCACAAGATATTCATAGTAGTCATACATGTTCAGGAAATATTTCTTCAATATATCAAACTCCCAAAATATGATCATATGATAACACAATTGATGATTAATCATCAAAAACCACTTTTCACCCTTTTACTGATCAAACATATCATACACATGAGGTAAAGGATATTTTTTCTTAACCATCACCCAGTTCAACTTCTGATAGTCCACACATTACCAAAGTGAACAATATTCTTTCATAGAAAATATCATAGGGGATTCCCAAGGTGAAATTATTGACTGAACAAATCATTTTTCGAATAGGTCTTCCAACTAAATCTTGGGCTCTTTCAGCTCCACTAGTGCCATATGATAATATGGTATCGATATAGGCTATATTTATAGAACGAGTACAATCATAAACTCTACCTATATCATTATAGGAAGACCAAAGGAATACCTTGGGAAAACATCATTAAAGTATCAAACAAAAATGGGAAGATCAAAAAAAAGAGTCATCATCGGGCTCAAACACACCAAAAAAATATAGTAAACAATTGAGAACTGGGTAGGAAGACCGAGTATGGCTTGATATCAAATCCCACTTTCCCTGAAACACACAATATCTCCCATCATAATAATGTAATGAAATAGACTAATGATAAAAATCAACCTTATCTCAATGAGTGAAAATCCAATCCATACTAATGATGGTACCAAAAAGATCTAGATCAAGAATGATAAAATCCCATACTAACTGTGTATCGGCTATCATTAGTTAACAAGTGCATAGAAACCCCTTCTCTTTCCTCTTTCCAATAAGTTTCTCTACCTCTATTGTAAAGGAAAAAACTTCCATTATATGTTTAAAAATATCAAAAAAATGTGAAGATATAAACCAGTGGGAGGAACTAATGTCAAAAAAAGAAATTTCTGCTGAAGAAGAAATAAAAAGTGTATGTATCATTGTTTTCGGGCATGCATATACTTTCATTGGACACACATATATAGCATGAAAATGCTTCACTCCTGGGACTTGTGGCTGGATCCCTATACTCTTTGAAGCTTCTGACTACACCAAGGTATCCTTTGGAGTTGACGGACCCAAACTATAATGAGTTGTATTCATTACATGGTAGAAGCAATGTAACTGAACAATGCATTGATAGATGTTGCATGTCTTTGTGGGTATAAGCAAAGAATGCCTTGTCTGTCCAACCTTGCCACAATGATAGCCAATCAGGCACATTTTGAGCTATAACAGATGCTGCAAAGTAGGCTCTCTACTGAGTCCCACCTCCACCACTCTTATGATTATCCTACAACTACCTTTTTTCCAATGAACTCCACAGAAGTTATCATTATAGGGAAGAGAATAGGTGTTAAATCCAAACTTTCCTTCCATGTTAATTTACTTCATCATGAATCTATCCACTATCACCGCATAGGTATAAATATTCTACATTAACACTTTTGTTTTGATATCTGGTCGCAAACGCTGGAGGTACTTTGGTTCCTTTCGCTGGTCATTCTTCACTATGTCCGGAGATAAATAGACATGATAAGCACAATAGTTAGTTTATAGCAACACCAAATGTTATACTTATTATAAATATTGAAACTCTATATATTGAACTAACATCAATTACTCTGGACAAAACTACTGAAAGAACGTCATTTTGAAACCCTTCCAATCCTAGTCCACGTGCCTATTTTCCCAGACCATATAATCCCACCATCTCTTATCGGAACCCTCAAGCTTGAATGATTCTCACTTTTCCATAATATTCTCAAATTTTTCTAGAATTTTCAATATTTGATTGATCATGCCCATCTAGTCCTCCCCCTCTTGAGGTTCATTCATTCCCATAAAGGATGGTGGATTCTTGTAAAATAATTCATGTGATAGATCTCTCTATCCTCAAAATCCTAGTTGTACCACAAAAATGGCATTCTGAACTCAGGTTACATCTTGATGAATAACATGGTATGCTCTTTCTATAGTCTTGATGAGATTCTGATGTATAGGTTAATTCCCGTGAGGATCATTAGATAAACCCTCCTAAAGAACTCAGGGAAGTCATCTCGGAGGAATACTATTATACACTGAAAAATGAAAATGATCCGAAAATAGAAAAATTCTCAATTCAAACTAGAAAACCCATAGGTAGAAACTTATTTTTAAAACCAAACCCAAATCTTGAAGAACTCATCCCAACATCCCATGGAAAATTGACTCTCTTTACAACAAGAGCTACCCAGTAACTTATTTCAATATACCACTCAAGCCTCGAAAAACATATATCTCGTCTAACTGACATCCCAAAATAATTTCTCTTTAGGACATACCTCGGTTGATACCAAATTGTTACATCATCTGAAAACGGCTTCTATTAGGATCTTACCTGAACCTAGTAAGGGATATGTGGTGTTTTTTGTTGCTTCGGGTGCTAGTTTGGGATGCATGCTTATGAAAAATGACTATGTGGTCTCTTATAGCTCTCTTCATCTTTTACTAAATGAGAATAATTACCCCACTCATGATTTAACAATTAATGCAGTTATGAATGTGAGTAAATACTATATGAACTATCTTTTTGGGGAGAATTTCAGGGTCTTTTTAGATTATAAATGTTTGATACATATGATTTATTAGAAATTCTTTAATCTCATATAGATATAGGGGTCAAATACTTTCAGAGGCTTGACTTTGATTTCTCTGATACCCCGGGAAAGGGAAATGCAATTTCAAATTCCCTTACTATGAATTTACCATCACAGGATATTCTGAAATCAAAGGAGGAGTGGAACCTTATTGGTCATTTCACTTATTTTCACTTTGATTCTCAAGATAATGTTTGAGGCATGGTTATTACAAGGTTCTAGATATCATCATTTCTCTTGGTGTCTATTTTGTAGATTCAGCCATAGGGTGATGAGTTTCAGAGGACTCAATAAATCCTTTATGGTGGGGTGATAGTTACTAGATGGTATCTTTCTATAGATGGTATAATCCACTTCAGAAAGAGATTGTTTGTACTAGATTCAATATCAAGTTTAGTCTTGTTTAATTTTTATAGATCTTCATGGTCCATTCACCCAATAATAATGAAGATGTATTATGACATGATGTGGCGATTCTGGTGGTCGGGTATGAAGCGTGAAATTGTGGAGTTTGTTTCACATTGGTACACCTTACAGTTGATAAAGGTAGATCACATGAAGAATTTTAGACTACTTCAGAATCTTATAGTGCTAATTTAGAAATGGGACGAGGTATCCATGGTTTTTTTTGTCGTATTACCATGAACTACATGAGGGGGAAATTCTATCTCTGTTGTTCTTGATCGATTGAGGAAGTCTGCTCATTTTATTCTGATCAAATTACCCTCTAAAGGTGATTATCTATGTTTGATATTTGTGAAATATATTATGATGTAACTTGGGAGTCCTTTTTCCATTATCTCATATATGGATCCTAGGTTTACCGTAAGGTTTTGAATGAGTCTCCAAGAGGAAATGGGATCTCAGTTCATGTTGATCACAACATACCATCCATTGTTTAATAGTCAAATAGAGCATGTGATTCAGATCCTAGAGGATATTATATATGCATGTGTCTTTGATTTAAGTGGATCATGGGATATCCACCTGGGAATGCTTTAGAATTTTTATAACAAAAGTTATCATTCTTCAATCAGAGTGTCTCCTGTTTATACATTTCAAGGTCTCATATATATATCAACTATTTATGGTATTGACGTGGGTGATGTAGCTTTATTTGGACTTAGTTTGGTCCATGATACATTGAAAAATATTATGGATGTTCATCAACATCTGGATAAAACCCATAGTTGATGTAAATCTTACAGAGATCAGAGATGTTGTCCTATGTGGTTTTTTTGGTTGAATTGGTTTTCCAAAAAAAATCCTCGATTGGGTCACTGTCAACCTAGAAAGCAAGGAATGTTGGCTCTAAGATATGTCGGACCATTTGAGGTCACCAAGTGGCTCAGACAAGTTTCTTATCTATAACAATTTTGGTTCATTTTATAGGTATCTATGATGTTTTCCACATGTATCAACTTAGTAGTTACCATTCTGATCTCACTCACATTTTGATTTGAGAAGAAATTGAGTTAGAGACAAATGTTTTTATTTTGGATAAACTAGTTAAAATTGTTGAATCTCAAGTGAATGTCTTGTATAGGAGACTAATTTTGTTGGTCAGAGTTCTATTTAAACAAGGATCATCCTCTGGAACAAGATCATACAATTGATCTAATAAATTTACAAGAGGAAATAGAAACATAGATCAACGGATCTGATGACACAACCACATGACACTACCTCAATCAAAAGCAATGAACAAATGGAATGGTTACTCACCTAGAGAGATGAAATGAAATTATAATGGAGATAAAGTGAAAATCATATTGATCTAGAAGTAGTGAAGTCTCTAAAAACTTATAGGAACCTTCTTGGTTCAAGAGAAATTAAGATTCGGAGAAAGAACCAAGATAAAACTAATATGTTCATGTTTTACAACTAGACATGGGCCATTTCATGACGTGTAAAAAAGTTAAACACTATGAAATAAATTTTTTATAAGTACACTAAAAAATCAATAACCTCGGATAAAAAATCATTTATTGAAATAATTCACGACGTGAAACCACCATTAATAGTGTGTAACCTTTCACATCGTGAATCCCTTTTCACAGATTGTACCTTACGACCATTACACAACATCTAACCCAGAAACATGGTTTTTAATGCTCTTTAAACCTATAGAAAATTCATATTAAATCATAAAACCCAAATAATCTCTAACTTCACCACCATAGGTATCCTCTCAATTTCTTCTTGGCCCTTTTTAGATAACAAAAAAATGATAAATATAATGAGGTCATGAATGTAACTTATAGATCAGTAATGGGATTTTATATCGTATAATTTGAATATATTCCATATTATTTCAAAAATATAATACGGAGAAACATTTACAAAAGCAAAAATAATTTTTTTATTTCCAAACGACCATACTAAATGAGAATAAAAATCAATGAATAAAATATAATATTTTTGATACATAAAAACGAATGAAAATATAAAAAACCTTACAAAAGAAGTTTCAAAATCCAAAAATGTATATCCCTTAACTAGAATGAATCATAATCCATTATACTTATCAAGAAATAATATTTAGTTCTTCATAACATGAAAATATATAAAAATTACATTGATGGATTATACATACCTCTATAACGAAAATTATAACGGAATAATGCTTCAACGAAATAAAATCCTCAATAATTTTTTATTCAAAATATTCTTGTTGAGCATGTAAAATATATGTTTAAAGATATGTTTTTTAATTAAATTTTAATGAATTTTGATTTTTTTCTCACTGAGAATGAAAATATTTTTCAACAATGAAAATAAAAAAAAATTAAATAATTTACATGCATTAAATTCATTAACAACTCACACTTATTTTCAAGGAAAGACAAGAAACATCACGTTAAAAAAAATTACCACATGCAATGTAGTGACAAACACGTTAGAAATTTCAAAATATTTGGCTCAAATTGGCTTTCCAATAGCATGCACAATAAAATCATATTTAATGTGTCATGAAATATCATGGGGTAATCCATGAAGAAAACACCCAAACAAATCTATGGAACATCGCAAAGGGCATCCACGATCCCCACAAGCTAAAAAGAATATTCTAGGAGTCATAAGTTCTTTTATTATAGAATATGTTTCCCAATAAATAATAATGTACAATAAAATTTAGTACACATCATTTTAATAGAATCAATAATTCATTGATCCTAAATAATGCCTAAATATGATATAGAATCCAATACCAAAATAAAAACTGGAAACAAACCCAAACAAGATACGATATAAATGTGACATCATGTTCACCACCATCCTCAAGACCAACCTGCTCCACATGAAAACCAGAACAAAACCAAAATTAGAAAAAATTAAAATATTTTTTTATTCAATTAAATTATTAGATATATTTATAAAACTATCATTTAATAATTAATAAATAAATATATGATAATTTTTGTATGTGTTTTACATTTTTTGTAAAAAGTTTTTTAAACTAAATATTTAAAAATAATATTTATATTAGAATAAATATAAAATTTACCATAGTTAAAAACTTATTTTTTGTAAATTGATGTCATTTTTTATTTATAAATTGAACTTTGGACGTAGTTATTTTTTCAAATTGTCAATAAATGGGAAATAAAAAAATGAAGACGTAATTATAATATTTTTCTATATGGGGAATCATATATCAAAAAATGACTCATATTATCCTTTATCATGTAATAAGACATCATCCAAGACCCAGAGGAATTAATTAATAAACTATGCCCCAGAACAGAATCTCGCCTTGGCCTACAAATAGAACAATATTACAGGAATTTCACTTCAAGTTAAAAACCAATTAATAAGGTTTCCATCTACAAATATTCCCCAAAAAAATAAACCTATGTCACTATTGTTTTCAACCCATAAAAAGTATTCAAAAAACAATTATATAGTTTTCTAACTGGTCAATGACATGGACGAATGAATGTATTCTAATATAACATCATTCAATACATTTGTTTATTTTTCATGTAAGGACACGACCTTAAACCTTAAATAATATTAAATTAAATGAATAATTCACATTTAGGATCATTTCAGGTTTATAGTTTTAGATAATTAGGCCATAACTATTACATAACAACTTGAATATTACATGTATACACTACTACTCAGTATACATTTTTCATAAAATAAAAACTCTTAAAAAGAAACATGTCTACTTCCATATTTTAGACAGAATGACTTTTCCTTGATCCCATCCTTGACCCTATTCAACTATAAGTCATGTGGAAAGAATTTCAAAAAATTGGGATGAGCATAAAAATCTCAGTAAGGGTTATAAAATAAAGAAGGAAAACATTATCCCATCAATAAATACAAATCAATGAAACCATACTTTTCAATCATAACATACCTTACGAAATCATAAGATTTATGAATAACACACACAAATCATAAATCTCAAAGGTTAATAATGGAATCCATATCAAACGTACATTATATATATCACAGCTACATAGGGAGTTACACTTGGAATACCCATCATAGTATATTCCTTAAATCTCTTAGGAGAAGCATCACTTTTACCTCTGTCACGTTACCCAATGCATTGGAGAGAAATCTCAGGCTCACCCGACCTTGGTTTATCATGGAACCACCCATATATGTAAACAATTACCAATAACCATAAAATAATCAAAATATATAACACATTTATAAAGGAAATATAACATTTCCACATTCCAATATATCAAATCAAGATATTGAAATAAACAATGTTTTATCAAATCATTTTCAAAACCATTTGAAAAGATATTTTTGAATCAAACTGTCCCATACCACTTTGAAGCTTTTAAATGAACTCTCATTTTAAAACATTAATGTCCATATAAATAAATCCTAAAACTGATTTTGAAAACATGGATATTAATGAGAAATATTTAGAAGAATAAATCTTTAAAACAATAAAAACAATATTTTAGTTAAAGAGTTTGTAACAAAAAGAGAGACACTTGAATACAAATAATTGAAGAATTAATTTTAATCAGAACATTATAATATCATGATAATAAATGTATTCATGATATTATATGTCAAAGGACAGTATATACACCATATAAGTGTGAATTGGTGCATAACAACAATGAAGTCTCGGTGGAAATGTAAATTGGGATGAAATCCCTTATAAATATGTTATCCGTAAATTAGGGATAAATCAACCACAAAATTATCTCTGACAAAAATAAATACACCCAATATAAGTGGATATTAAGTTTAAAACAATCATAGGTCATTCACACATATTCATAGGATGACATATTCTAAAAGTACATGTTGAACCCAAAGAATTGAAATTGGGTTAAGAAGTTCCCCTGTAAAAATTCGACAGCCTAACGGCATCACTTTAAAATTCAGAAAATTGGTTGATGAGACAAAGAGTGTATCACATAACTTTGGAAAAAAAACATTTACATCAATAAGGATATAGAAGAACAAATCCCAACATAATAAGATGTAAATTAAAAGACACAACAAAAAGAAGTCTTTTAAAAAGAGGAGGGTGAAAGGTTCCCTTACCGATTTGGTAACATACAAAACATACACCACATGAAAGAAGGATCATACAATGTATATATAAATACTCATAAATGAAATTATATTACACAAATTTTACAATCATGGGAAGTACATACACCACACAAAGGTAAATAGTGGCCAATATTGCATGAATCTCACGGGAATAAAAGTGAGATGAAAAACCCTTACATCGTTGTAATCAATCGATTCGTATGACCAAAATATAATAAAAACCAAATTCATCACAGAATAACATGAATATAATGATAATTATGATAATATATATCAAAATAAAGTACACAATACACCACATGAAAGGAATTAGTGGTGAACAATGGAAATTTCACAGAATTAAAAGTGAGATAAGAAAATCCTTTACCTCGTGTCCGACTTAACTCAATCATTCCGTAATCTCCTGAATAATAAACTAAAGTGGATTTCTACTTTTTGAAGAATCTTTTTCAAGATTATTATTCCATTTATATCACTTATTACCATTTTATAAACATTATGTAATCATTTAAGTTAATAATGTTCATTTGGTCGATATTTGGTACTTAAGTCAAAAATGGACTTCTTATGATAACATGTTGTTCATGTTGTCAAAGGTTCATTATATCCAGAATTATATTCATGATTTAGATATCATATATATCATACATATCCAGTATATACATGTATTTATAATATTACATAACATTAAGAGGTAAGAAATGAAATGCACCGTTCATGGAGACGGTAAGCCGTACGTACGCATGAACACTACTTTCATTTCTACTTATTATTTTAATGGAATTAAAACATAATAATAAATAGGTATATTATAATTACAGTATAATTTCATATATAATATCATTAATTCCATCCTTTATATGTCGTTCATATGGAATTAACGAGTCATGTCACTTTGAGGGGGCGGTAGTCCGCACTTCCTCTAATGATATTTTCACGTTTACCCATAATGGAAACCACAAAGGCATGCTATAAATAGAAATTACAGAAGAATAAAGATAACTCAAACATAATATATATCATATATAAATATATTTCCATCATAATGGCCTCCATTAGAGGCGGTAATAGGTAATTGAACAACCATCGTTTCATGAGACGTTAGTTTTTCATCCACAGAAACATTTTGTTCTTCACCCATTAGATGGAGGTGTCTACAAGTGTAGTTTGAATAATTCCCATAACAAGATACTAGAATATTGAAGATACTGGTTTTGTTACAAAAGAAATAAATAAAAATATTTTAGGGGTTGGAGAAGTAAAATAAAAGAAAACAAATTAAGAGAAACTATTACCTTTAATTTGGGTAGCTCCCTTTGGTTTGAACCAAAGGACTTCATTAAGTGCCTTCTGCCTATGGTAAGGCTTCTAGGTGGAGGAGTGGGACATAGGGAGATTAATTTGGTAGAGTTTGGACGAGAAAAATTTCTTGAGAGGTGTGAGGAATTGGGTATTAAGTGGTCTCCTTTTATAAGGGGGAGGAAGGGATTTTTAAGAAAGTGTGAGAAATTTATTTTATTATATAATGATATTCGGTTTATAATGGTCCAAAAATCATTATAGTATAAGAAATTATGACTCAAGGTCGAATTAAAATCATACAATAATAATTTTACTGGTATTAGATAATATTTTAGTCATTATAATCTTATTTATTTAAATGATTTATTAATGAGGTAAACACTGCATCATTATTGTGTCATAAATAATTTAACATATTGGATGTCTAAAAATTATAACAAAAATACCATGATATAGGAAATATTTTTATCTTTAAAATGAATATTTTATTCTAAAAGAAAATTTATATAACCCCTTCAAAAAATTAATTTACTAAAAGATATTTTCTTTTGTATTTTTTGTCTTTACTTTAAGTTAATTAATCTAAATTGTCATTATCACTCCCAGGTGGCTCAATGGGGTCCGAAAATAGACCCAAAGATGCCCATTGTCGTTAATTACTCAACCAATAAGGTTTGGACAAGTGTTAAGGTAATTTGGAATTATTATAATATTCTTTTTACCTTAAATTACCTTATTTACCTTTAACCGCGGTAAATAAAAGTCAAAAGTTACTATTCACCAAAAAATATTTTTATCTTATCAAACCACATTTTACTTCTTGATAACAACCATTTATGTCGGATTTTTGAAATTCAATTCACAGAAGTGGTAATATTTTATTTAAATCAAAATTTCAGTTTTTGTTTCACTATTACTAAGTGGTTTCATTATTCATCAAAAATTGAAATTTTTCAGAAAAATACCAAAAATTCAGCCTAATTTTTATTTGATATTCCGAATTCAAAAATGAAGTTTATTTTTCCAAATTCAAAACATAAACGTTTCATTAGTTAATTTTAAAATTATTTTCCGTTGTTAAAACAAATAGCGTGTTTTTAAGAAACAATAACTATCAAAATATTGACACTTTTTTATGTCCAATTTGAAAGTGAAAACAATTCCAATGAAAAACATTGGATTAAATGGTAAAAAATATATTATAATTACACATTAAAACCAATTAAAAATATAATCTAACCATATAAATAAATTATATTAAAAGGCACTTTTGAATTTAAATACAATATTTTCCACTATACATTAAAAAATGAACTTTATCTGAAAAATACCAAAAACATACCCAAAGTAAAATTTAATGTCTCATATAAAAAGACTTATTTTATTCGGTCAAATAGAACATATAAAAATGACCAAAACTATATTTAAGGAGGGTCCTCCATTAAAAGGAAGTAAATTGACCTTTTAATGTAAATTATGCTAAAAATTAGATTCATTCACATTTTAATCTTCTAACATTTATTGGATAAAAGTAAATACATATAACAAAAATGTATAATCACATTTTAGTCAATTTTTTTAATTCCTGCCAATACAACGTCTAGGAGATAACTTCTATTTAAAATAATAATATATTATTATTAGTGTGCCACGTAAGATTTTAACAAAACTCGTTGTTGCGTATCGGGTACGCTATCGAACATAGCAACCCATTTAAAGTAAAATTAATATTTAATTCACAAATGTTAATAAATATGAAATATGTCTTATTTTTTATTTACCTGGGATGTTACATCCTTCCCCCCTTTTGGGAGTTGCGTCTTCACAATTTAAAAACAATGGGCTCGGAATCTTCATTGAAATTCCCACATCAGAAAAAGGGTTCGTAAAACTATCACTTTAAAAGCAAGAAAGAGAAGCACAAAGGTCAGCCGTGATACCCCATACTAGGATTCCATGTAGGAAAACATGGATATGGAAGAGAAAAAAAAGGTTCAAGTTCTGATGGAGAGTGATAGAAAGCATGTTTAGGAGAAAGTTAACAATCATAAAATCACAAACATGTGATGGGTTAAACGGTCTTTGATTACCCAGTATGAAAAGAAAACCAACAACATTTTTTTTACGTTCCTTTTCATAATTTGGTGGAATTAATTTACTAGATATAATAAGAACATAAGTAAATATACATACCTTCAAGTAGAGTTTCATCCTTTAATAAGTTTCTACCAAAAACTAATCTTTTCTCCAAATAAAGAGCATTCAAAAATACATGGTCACATCAAAAGAAAAAGAATCATCTGCTTGAGAATAAAATAATCCACAAAAAAGAACTATATATTTCTCTTTTCTTTAAACAATAGCTAAAACCAAAATTGTTAGTGCGAGATCAGATAATTTTGAAAAAGGATAATATTTTACAAGAATAAAAACTACTCTAAATCTCCAAAATTTGTCAAACAAAACCCAAAGATCAACAAAGACCATTCAATAAACAACTATCCCTAAAATTCTTCAAACTAATCCAAACTAAGATAGAGACCCAAATCTCAGAAGTATTTAATCACATAGTCTTCCAAGAAAAATCTAAACATTTATCTCTAAATAACATCAGTTACTCTTAATGTATTATATTGAAAAGTAATTAACCTAATAAAATATTCTCCATGATAGTTTAATCATTTTCATAGATAACCCAAAATCAACTTATTATTTATTCATAAAGTCATCTAACTAAAAATAATTTGTCATAATAACCATCGAATTCACATAATCTAGTGGTAGGCGATAAATCCCAATCGCACTTTGGTTGTGGGTTCGATTCCCGCAGCTTTGTCCGAAGAGACGGGTTGTCACACAGTCCGTGTGTTGTTATTTATTAAAAACTATATAATTTTTTAGCATTCCCAAAAAGAGATAAATTTATGGAAAATTACCATAACATATTTTAACCATGAAGGTTATCTAATAACTTTCATTTTGCATCCCAAAATTGTATTAACCTATAATTTCCTCAAATTCAAGGATCATATAAACCCAAATGGTTCTTTATAACTATATAAACAAAAGAAAAGATAATTATTTCTTGAATAAAAGTTTCATATATCAAACTTCAGGGTTACACATACTATAAAAAGTCTTCTAATGTAATTCCCATCTTCAAAAGAGCCTTAAAACTTTTAATCATTCCACCATCCTAAAATCTACCATAACTCTTTAATCCCTTATATGTTGACTTCTTAATCATTCAACATTCTTCATTATACATTAACCATTCCATTTCAAATTATTCTGAAGTACTTCTTTCCTACAAATATAATCATGAATCATATCCTAAGATTCAATAATATCAAAACATATGTTAAGAAATAATCCATACCTTTGATTGTTCATTGTCAGTTTCTTCATCCTCAATCAGAATGGATTTAGGTATTGGTAAATAAATATATGTATGATCCTAGTGATCTCATTCCCGAAACTTCTTTGTAGGACATTTTTTTGTATAATGACCATGCACAGCACATTTAAAACATTCAATTGATCCCTCAGAAAGAATGTTTTTCCCTTTACTAGAGTCACTGGATACTTCCTTTTTCCATGGAAGGTTCTTTCTTTATGACCTTAATTTCCACATATATAGCATCTTCCCTTCCCTTTGAAATATTTTCCTAGGTGTTTTTGTCCACATCCATCAGACATAGGTTTTTGAACATACATACCTTTATGATTATTACCTAAACATCGATGGGGATTTATTTCTCGCATATACGATGCCTTATAAAAATCACAAAGGTTCAAGTGGTTAATCATGACTCCAGATAGTTGGTTGAGAATATCCAAAAGGGTTCTCATTATAGCTCCCATTTCATTCAATTGATCATTTAGAAAACCGTCATATTTTTCTTCACATCCACTGTTACTTTGATTCCTGCTAGATCTAGCCATTTACTATAACCAAAAAGGTAAGTGTGATTATATCAGTAAAATCATCATATAATATCTTATGAGGAGGGTAAATACTATGATATACTTATTCATGTTATCTTAAACCCATTCACTTTATCTAAAATAAATATGACTCTTTCTAAAATCCTAACAATTATGGTAATGTTACTTATACATATTGAACACCCTAACCTCTAAAGTTATCTAAACCGACCTCTGATACCAACTATAAGTACCCATCCTTAAACCAAACATAATATTGAATTAAATGAATATTTTACATTGAGGATCTTTTCAGGATTAGAGATTTAGAGAATTATTTCATAACTATTACATAACAACTTGAATATTACATGTAGACACTACTACTCAGTATCCATTTTTTTCATAAAATAAAAACTCTTAAAAAGAAACATGTCATGTTCCATGTTTTAGACAGCATGAATTTTCCTTGTTCCCATCCTTGACCCTATTCATCTTTAAGTCATGGGGAAAGAATTTCCAAAACATGGGATGAGCATAAAAAGTTTAGTAAGGGTTATAAAATAAGGAAGGAAAACATTATCCCATCAATAAATAAAAATCAATGAAACCATACTTTTCAATCATAACATACGTTACCAAATCATAAGATTTATGAATAACACACAAAAATCATAAATCTGAAAGGTTAATTATGGAATCCATATCAAACTTAAATTTTAGCTATCACAGCTATGTAGGGAGTTATTCTTGGAATACCCATCACATTATATTCCCTAAATCTCTTAGGAGAAACATCATGTTTACCTCCGTCACGTTACCCAATGAATTGGAGAGCTATCTCGGGCTCACCCACCCTAGGTTTATCGCGGAACCACCCGTATACGTAAACAGTTCCCAATAAACATAACATAATCATAACATATAGAAAATTTATAAAGTAAATATAACATTTTCACATTTCAATATATCAAATCAATAAATTGAAATGAACAATGTTTTATCAAATCATTTTTAAAACCATTTAAAAAGATATTATTGAATCAAAGTGTCCCATACCACTTTGATGATTTTAAATGAATTCCCATTTGAAAAAATTAATTTCCATATAAATAAATCTTAAAACCCATTTTGAAAACATGGACATTAGTGAGAAATATTTAAAAGAATAAATCGTTAAAACATTTAAAACGATATTTTAGTTATAGAGTTTTTAACAAAAAGAGAGACGCTTGAATACAAATAATTGAAGAATTACATTCAATCAAAAATTTATAATATAATGATAATAATGGGATTCATGATATAATATTTCAAAGGAAATTATATACACCATATAAGAGTAAATTTGTGCATAACAAAAATGAAGTTTCAGTGGAAATGTAAATTGGGATGTAATCCATTATAAAGATGTTATCCTTAAATTAAAGATAAATCAACCACATAATTATGTGTGAAAAAAAATACCCCCAATATAATTGGATATTAAGTGTAGAACAATAAAAGTTCATTCACACATATTCATAGGATGACATATTCAAGAAGTACAAGTTGAACCCCAAGAATTGAAATTGGGTTAAGAAGTTCCCTTGTAAAAATTCGACAGCCTAACAGCGTCACTTTAAAATTCATAAAATTGGTTGATGATACAAAGAGGATATCTAATCACTTGGAAAAAAAATTTACATCAATAATGATATATAAGAACATATCCCAACATAATAATATGTAAACTAAAAGACAAAACAAAAAAAGTCTTTTAAAAAGTGGAGGGTGAATGGTTCCCTTACCAATTTGGTAACTTACAAAACATACACCACCTGAATGAAGGATCATACAATGTTGATGTAAATACTCATAAATGAAAGTATATTACACATATAGTATATTCATGGGCAGTACATAGACCACACAAAAGTAAATAGTGACCAATATGGCGTGAATCTCACGGGAATAACAGTGAGATGAAAAACACTTACATCATTGTAATCAATCGAGTCGAATGACCAAAAGATAATAAAAACCAAATTCATCATATAATACCATGAATATAATGATAATAATGATAATATATATCAAAAGTCGGTACACAATACACCACATGAAATGAATAAGTGGCGAACAATGGAAATTTCACGGAATTAAAAGTGAGCTATGAAAATCCCTTACCTCGTGTCCGACTTGACTCGATCGTTTTTTAATATACTGAATAATAAAATATTGTTAATTTATACTTTCTTAAGAATGTTTTTCAAGTTTATTATTCCTTTTATATCACTTATTACCATGTTATGAAAATTATGTAATCATTTAAGTTAACAATGTTTTTTTCGATATTTGGTACTTGAGTCAAAAAGGGACTTCTTATAATTACATGTTGTTCATGTGCTCAAAGGTTCATTATATCCAGAATTATATTCATGATTTAGATATCATATATATCATATATATCCTGTATATACATGTATTTATAATAGTACATAACATTTAGAGGTAAGAAATGAAATGCACCGTTCATGGGGATGGTAAGTCGTACGTTCGCATGAACGCTACTTTCATTTCTATTTCTTATTTTAATGGAATTAGAACATAATAATGCATTGATATATTATAATTCCAGTATAATTTCATATATAATATCATTAACTCCATCCTTTATACATCCCACATATGGAATTAACGAGTCATATCACTTTGAGGGGGAGGTGGTCCGCACTTCCTCTAATGAGATTATCGCGTTTACCCATAATGGAAACCATAAAGGCATGCTATAAATAGAAATTAAAGATGTATAAAGAATAAATAAACCTAATATATATCATATATAAGTACAGTTCCATCATAATGGCCACCATGAGAGGCGGTAAGAGGTAATTGAACAATCATCATTTCTTGAGGCGTTAGTTTTCCATCCAGAGAAACATTATGTTCTACACCCATTAGATGGAGGTGTGTGTAAGTGTAGTTAGAATAATTCTCATAAAAAATCCTAGTATATTTAGGATACTGTTATTTTTAAAAAAAGAAAAGAATAAAAATAGTTTAGGGTTTGGAGAAGTAAAATAAAAGAAAACAAATTAAGAGAAATTGTTACCATTAATTTGGGTAACTCCCTTTGGTTTGAACCAAAGGACTTCGTTAAGTGCCTTCTGCCTAAGTTAAGGCTTCTAAGTGGAGGAGAGGGATGTAGGGAGATTATTTGGGTAGAGTTTAGATGAGGAAAATATCTTTAGAGGTGTGGTTAATTATTTGGAAGTGATCTTTTTTTATAAGGGGGAGGAGTGGCTTTCTAGGAAAGTGTGAAAACATTATTTTATTATATAATGATATTCGCTTTATAATGGTCCAAAAATCACTAAAGTCAAAGATAAGATGACTCATGGTCGAAATAAAATCATCCAATAAGAATTGGATAGGTTTTGGATAATAATTTAGTCATTATAATCTTATTTATTTAAATGATTTTTTAATGAGGTAAACACTACATCATTATTGTGTCATAAATAATTTAACATATTTGATGTCTAAAAATTATAACAAAACTACCATGATATAGGAAATATTTTTATTATTCCAATGATTATTTATAGTCTAAAATATAATTTATATAACACCTTCAAAAAATTAATTTTCTAAAAGATATTTGCTTTTGTCATTTTTGCCTTTACTTTAAGTTAATTAATCTAAATTGTCATTATCACTCCCAGGTGGCTCAATGGGGTCCCAAAATCGACCCAAATATGCCCATTGTCGTTAATTACTAAACCAATAAGGTGTGGACCAGATTTAAGGTAATTTGAAATTATTATATTATTCTTCTTACCTTGAATTCCCTTATTTACCTTTAACCGCGGTAAATAAAAGTCAAAAGTTACTATTCACCAAAAAATATTTTCATCTTATCGAACCACATTTTACTTCTTGATAACTACCATGTCTGTCGGATTTTCGAAATTCAATTCACATAAGCGGTAAGATTTTATTAAAATCAAAATGTCTGTTTTTTTCACTATTACTAAGTGGTTTCACTATTCATCAAAAATTGAAGTTTTTTAGAAAAATACCAAAAATTCAGCCTAAGATTTATTCGATATTCCGAATTCAAAAATGATGTTTATTTTTTCAAATTCATAACATAAAAGTGTCATTAGTTAATTTTATAGTTAATTCTCGTTGTTAAAAGAAATAGGGTGTTTTTAAGAAACAATAACTATCAAAATATTGACACTTGTTTATATCCAATTTGAAAGTGAAAACAATTCCAATGAAAAACATTGTATTAAATGGTAAAACTATATTATAATTACACATTAAAACCAATTAAAATATAATCTAACCATATAAATAAATTAGATTAAAAGGAACTTTAGAATTAAAATACAATAATTTCCACTATACATTAAAAAAATGAACTTTATATGAAAAATACCAAAAAATTACCCAAAGTAAAATTTAATGTCCCATATCCAAGGAAAAATTTTATTTCGTCAAATATAACATATAGAAATGACCAAAACTATATTTAAATAGGGTTATCTATTAAAAGGCAGTAAATTGACCTTTTAATGTAAATTATGTTAAAAATTAGATTCATTCACATTTTAAGCTTCTAACATTTATTGGATAAAAGTAAATACATCTAACAAACATGTATAATCAAATTTTAGTTGGTTTTGTTAATTCCCGCCAATACTATGTCTAGGAGTTAATTTCCATTTAAAATAATAATATTTTATTATTAGTGTTCCACGTAAGATTTTAAAGAAACTCGTTGTTGCGTATCGAGTACGCTATCGAACATAGCAACCCATTTAAAGTAAAATTAATATTTAATTCACAAATATTAATAAATATGAAATATGTCTTATTCTTTAGTTACCTAGGATGCTATATCCTTCCCCCCTTTTGGGAATTGCGTCCTCACAATTTAAAAACAATGGGATTGAAAACGTCATTGAAAGTCCCACATCGGAAAAAGTGTCCGTAATACTATCACTTTAAAAGAAAGAAAGAGAAGCACAAAGGTCACCCGAGATACCCCATACTAGGATTCAATGTACGAAAACATGGATATGGAAGAGAAAACAAATGGTAAAATTCTGATGTAGAGTGATAGAAAACATGTTTAGGAGAAAGTTAAGCATCAGAAAATCACAAACATGTGATGGGTTAAACGGTCTTTGATTACCCATTAGGAAAATAAAACCAACAACATTTTTGTTTTACGTTCCTTTTCATAATTTGGTGGAATTAATTTACTATATATAATAAGAACATAAGGAAATATACTTACCTTTAAGTAGAGTTTCATCCTTTAATAAGTTTCTACCAAAAACTAATATTTTATCCAAACAAAGAGCATTCAAAAACACATGGTCACATCAAAAGAAAAAGAATCATCTACTTGAGAATCACAAAATCAAAAAAGATAACTATATATCTCCCTTTTCTTTAGACAGCAGTTCAAATCAAATTTGTTAGTGCGAGATCAGATAATTTCCAAAAAGGATAATCTTTTACAAGAATAAAAAATACTCCAAATCTCCAAAATTTGTCAAACAAAACCTAGAGATCAACAAATACCATTCAATAAACAATTGTCCCTAAAATTCATCAAAGTAATCCAAACTAAGATTGAGACCCAAATCTCAGAAGGATTTAATCACATAGTCTTCCAAGATAAATCTTAACATTTATATCCAAATAACATCAGTTACTCTTAATGTATTATATTGAAAAGTAATTAACCTAATAAAATATTCTCCATGTTAGGTTAATAATTTTCATTGATAACCCAAAATCAACTTGTTATTGATTCATAAAATCATCTAACTAAAAATAATTTGTCCTAATAACCATCGACATCACAAAGTCTAGGGGTAGGCGATAAATCCCAATCGCACTTTGGTTGTGGGTTCGATTCTCGCAGCTTTGTCTGAAGTGACTGGTTGTCACACGGTCCGCGTGTTGTCCTTTTTTAAAAACTATATAATTTTATAGTATTCCAAAAAAGAGATAAATTTATCGAAAATAACCATAATATATTTTAACCCTGAAGGTTATCTAATAACTTTCATTTTGCATCCCAAAAATGTACTAACCTATAATTTCCTCAAATTCAATGATCATATAAACCCAAATGGTTCTTTATAACTATATAGACAAAAGAAAAGATAATTATTTCTTGAATAAAATTTTCATATATCAAACTTCAGGGTTACACATACTATTAAAAGTCTTCTAATTTAATTACCATCATCAAAAGAGCCTTAATACTTTTAAGAATTCCACCATCCTAAAATCTACCATTACTCTTGAATCCCTTATATGTTGACTTCTTAATCATTCAACATTATTCATGATCCGTTAACCATTCCTTTTCAACTTATTCTGAAGTACTTATTTCCTACAAAAAAATCATGAATCATATCCTAAGATTCAATAATATCAAAACATATGTTAAGAAATAATCCATACCTTTCATTGTTCATTGTCAGTTTCTTCATCCTCAATCGGAATGGATTTAGGTATTGGTAAAAAACTATCAGTACGATCCTGGTGATCCCATTCCCGAAACTTCTTCGTAGGACCTGTGTTTTTATAATGACCATGCACACCACATTTAAAACATTCAATTGATCCCTCATAAAGAATGTTTTTCCCTTTCCTAGAGTCACTAGATTCTTCCTTTTTCCATGGCAGGTTCTTGCTTTATGACCTTAATTTCCACATCTATAGCATCTTCCCTTCCCTTTGAAACATTTTCCTAGGTGTTTCTCTCCACATCTGTGACACATAGGTTTTTGAACATACATACCTTTATGATTATTACCTGAACATCAGTGGGGATTTCTTTCTCGGATATAGGATTCCTTATAAAAATCACAAAGGTTCAAGTGGTTAATCATGACTCCAGATAGTTGGTTGAGAATAACCAAAAGAGTTCTCATTGCATCTCCCATTACATTCAATTGACCATTCAGAAAACCGTCATAGTTTTCTTTATATCCACTGTTACTTTGATGCATGCTAGATCTATCCATTTACTAAAACCAAAAAGGTAAGTGTGAGTATATCAGTAAAATCATCATATAATAACTTATGAGAGGGTAAATACTAAGATATACTTATTAATTTTATCTTAAACCCATTCACTTTATCTAAAATAAATATGACTCTTTATAAAATCCTAACAATTATGGTAATTTTACTTATACTTAAAGAACACGCTAACCTCTAAAGTTATCTAAACCGACCTCTGATACCAACTGTAAGTACTCGGACATAAACCATACATAATATTGAATTAAATGAATAATTAACAGTGAGGATTTTTTTAGAATTAGAGATTTAGAGAATTAGGCCATAACTATTACGTAACAACTTGAATATTACATGTAGACACTACTACTCAGTATCCATTTTTTTCATAAAATAAAAACTCCTAAAAAGAAACATGTCAAGTTCCATGTTTTAGAAAGCATGACTTTTCCTTGATCTCATCCTTGGCCCTATTCATCTTTAAGTCATGTGGATTGAATTTCCAAAACTTGGGATGAGAAAAAAAAAGCTTAGTAAGGGTTATAAAATAAGGAAGGAAAACATTAGCCCATTAATAAATACATATCAATGAAACCATACTTTTCAATCATAACATACCTTACGAAATCATAAGATTTATGAATAACACACACAAATCATAAATCTAAAAGGTTAATTATGGAATCCGTATCAAAATTACAATTTAGCTATCATAGCTATGTAGGGATTTACGCTTGGAATACCCATCATAGTATATTCCCTAAATCTCTGAGGAGAAACATCATGTTTACCTCCGTAACGTTACCCAATGCATTTGAGAGCTATCTCGGGCTCACCCGCCATAGGTTTATCATGGAACCACCCGTATACGTAAACAATCCTCAATAACCAAAACATAATCATAACATATAACAAATTTATAAATTAAATATAACATTTACACATTCCAATATATCAAATCAATAAATTGAAATAAACAATGTTTTATCATATCATTTTCAAAACCATTTAGAAAGATATTTTTGAATCAAAGTGTCCCATACCACTTTGATGATTTTAAATGAATTCTCATTTGAAAACATTAATTTCCATATAAATAAATCTGAAAACCCATTTTGAAAATAAGGAAATTAGTGAGAAATATTTAGAAGAATAAATCTTTAAAACATTTAAAACGATATTTCAGTTATAGAGATTTTAACAAAAATAGAGACGCTTGAATACAAATAATTGATGAATTACTTTTAATAAGAACTTGCTAATATCATGAGAATAATGTGATTCATGATATAATATGTCAAAGGACAGTATATACACCATATAAGAGTGAATTGGTGCATAACAACAATGAAGTTTTAGTGGAAATGTAAATTGGGATGAAATCCCTTATAAAGATGTTATCCTTAAATTAAAGATAAATCAACCACATAGTTATGTGTGAAAATAATAAATACACCCAATATAATTGGATATTATGTGTAAAAAAATCAAAGTTCATTCACACGTATTCATAGGATGACAAATTCAAGAAGTACAAGTTTAACCCAAAGAATTAAAATTGGGATAAGAAGTTCCCTTGTAAACATTCGACATCCTAACGGCGTCACTTTAAAATTCAAAAAACTGGTTGATGAGAAAAAGAGGATATCTAATCACTTGTAAAAAACCATTTACGCCAATAAGGATATAGAAGAACATATCCCAACATAATAAGATGTAAATTAAAAGACATAACAAAAAGAAGTCTTTTAAAAAGAGGAGGGTGAAAGGTTCCCTTACCGATTTGGTAACT
The DNA here is from genome assembly GCA_963277665.1 of Viscum album. NCBI lineage: Eukaryota > Viridiplantae > Streptophyta > Magnoliopsida > Santalales > Viscaceae > Viscum > Viscum album. The sequence continues at coordinate 260,657,087 of OY728122.1, read as the reverse complement.
TTCAAAACATACACCACATGAAAGAAGGATCATACAATGTAGATGTAAATACTCATAAATTAAAGTATATTACAAATATATTAAGATCATGGGAAGTACATACACCACAAAAAAGTAAATAGTGACCAATATGGCGTGAATCTCATAGGAATAAAAGTGAGATGAAAAACCCATACTTCATTGTAATCAATCGAGTCGTATGACCAAAAGATAATAAAAACCAAATTAATCATAGAATACCATGAATATAATGATAATCATGATAATATATATCAAAAGGAAGTACAAAATACACCACATGAAATGAATAAATGGCGAACAATTGAAATTTCACGGAATTAAAATTGAGATAAGAAAATCCCTTACCTCGTGTCCGACTTGAATAGATCATTATTTAATCACCTGAATAATAAACTAAAGTTAATTTATAATATCTTAAGAACCTTTTTCAAGTTTATTATTCCTTTTATATCACTTATTACCATTTTATAAACATTATTTAATCATTTAAGTTAACAATGTTTGTTTTTTTTGATATTTGGTACTTGAGTCCAAAAGAGACTTCTTATAATTGCATGTTGTTCATGTGGTCAAAGGTTCATTATATCCAGAATTATATTCATGATTTAGATATCATATATATCATATATATCCAGTATATACATTTATTTATAATAGTACATAACAATTAGAGGTAAGAAATGAAATGCACTGTTCATGGGGCCAGTAAGCCGTACGTACGCATGAACGCTACTTTCATTTATATTTATTATTTTAAAGGAATTAGAACATAATAATAAATAGGAATGTTATAATTACAGTATAATTTCATATATAATATCATTAGCTCCATCCTTTATACATCCCACATATGTAATTAACGAGTCATATCACTTTGAGGGGGAGGTAGTCCGCAATTCCTCTAATGAGATTATCGCATTTACCCATAATGGAAACCATAAAGGAATGATATAAATAGAAATTAAAGAAGAATAAAGAAATAATAAACAGAATATATATCATAGATAAATACAGTTCCATCATATTTTCCACCATGAGAGGCGGTAATAGGTAACTGAACAATCATCGTTTAGTGAGGCGTTAGTTTTCCATCCACAGAAACATTATGTTCTACATCCATTAAATGGAGGTGTGTGTAAGTGTAGTTAGAATACTTATCATAAAAAAATCCCAATATATTTAGGATACTATTTTTGTTACAAAATAATGGAATAAAAATAGTTTAGGGTTTGGAGAAGTAAAATAAAAGAAAATAGATTAAGAGAAATGGTTACCTTTAATTTGGGTAACTCCCTTTGGTTTGAACCAAAGGACTTAGTTAAGTGCCTTATTCCTAAGTTAAGGTTTCTAGGTGGAGGATAGGGATGTAGGGAGACTAATTGGGTTGAGTTTATACGAGAAAAATGTCTTGAGAGGTGTGGTTAATTGGTTAGAAGTGATCTTCTTTTATAAGGGGAAGAGGGGCTTTCTAGGAAAGTGTGAAAACATTATTTTATTATATAATGATATTCAGTTTATAATAATCCAAAAATCACTATAATAGAAGATAATATGACTCATGGTTGAAATAAAATCATCCAATAAGAATTTTATAGGTTTTTGGATGATATTTTAGTCATTATAATCTTGTTTATTTAAATGATTTTTTAATGAGGTAAACACTCCATCGTTATTGTGTCATAAATAATTTAAATTATATGATGTCTAAAAATTATAGAAAAAATACCATGATATAGGAAATATTTTTATCTTTCCTATGAATGTTTATTTTCTAAAATATAATTTATATAACCCCTTCTAAAAATTAATTTACTATAATATATTTGCTTTTGTCATTTTGGCCTTTACTTTAAGTTAATTGATCTAAATTATCATTATCACTCCCAAGTGGCTCAATGGGGTCCCAAAATCAACCCAAATATGCCCATGGTCGTCAATGACTCAACCAACAAGGTGTGGATAAGTTTTATGGTAATGTTTAAGTATTATAATATTCTTTTTACCATGAATTACCTTATTTACCTTTAACCGCGGTAAATAAAAGTCAAAAGTTACTATTCAACAACAATTGTTTTCATCTTATTGAACCTAATTTTACGTCTTGATAACAACCATGTATGTCTTATTTTCTAAATTCAATTCACAGAAGCGGTAAAATTTTATTTCAATCAAAAAGTTGGTTTTTTAACTACAACCAAGTGGTTTCACTATTCATCAAAAATTGAAGCTTTTCAGGAAAAAACCAAAAATTCAGCCTAATAATTATTTGATATTCCAAATGAAAAAATGATGTTTATTTTTTTCAAATTCAAAAAATACAAGTTTTATAAATTAATTTTAAAATTAATTCCCATTGTTAAAACAAATAGCATGTTTTTAAGAAACAATAACGATCAAAAGATTGACACTTGTTTATGTCCAATTTGAAAGTGAAATTAATTTCAATGACCAACATTGGATTAAATGGTAAAAATATATTCTAATTACACTTTAAAACCAATTAAAAATATAATATAACTATATAAATATATTATATGAAAAGGCACTTTTAAATTAAAATACAATATTTTCCACTATTCATTAAAAATGAACTTTATCTGAAAAATTCCAAAAAAATTACCCAAAGTAAAATTTAATATCCCAAATAAAAAGAAGAATTTTTTTTGTTCAAATAGAACATATAAAAATGAACAAAACTTGATTTAAAGAGGGTTCTCCATTAAAAGGTAGTAAATCGACCTTTTAATGTAAATTATGCTAAAAATTAGATTCATTCACATTTTAAGCCACTAAACTTTATTGGATAAAGGTAAATACATCTAACAAACATTTATACTCACATTCTAGTTGGTTTTTTTCATTCCCACTAATACAACGGCAAGGAGTTAACTTCCATTTAAAATAATAATATTTTATTATTAGTGTGCCACATAAGATTTTAAAGAAATCCATTGTTGTGTATCGGGTATGCTATCGAACATATCAAACCCTTTAAAGATAAATTAATATTTAATTCACAAATATTAATAAATATGAAATATGTCTTATTCTTTATTTACCTGGGATGTTACATTTCAACATAATCATTTAGTTTTTTTTTGATAAATAATAAAAATAACATTGAATCCTCATATATAGGGGAGTAAAATAATATTTAATAATGATTATAAATTATAAAATTAAAAAAATATGCCTTAGGCAACCTTGATCATCATACCAGAAAATAGGTTTTCTGTTAGAATGGAGACACAATTAAAAATATAGCTATTTAATTTAAATATCTAGGATTTCAAATAAAGGTCCTAGATAAAATCTGAAATTTTTCTCAGACATTATAAATAATTCTCGATAATAAACAATATGATAATAATACATTTAATGAGAAGAATAATTAGCCTCTAATGCTAAGATATGTTTGCATTATTGTTCTTCCTAAAATATCTTTTTGAGACGTCTGTAATTTATATCTCTTATTTTATTCCTTGTAATTTAACAATATGCCTATCATCCCTTTAAATTTTTTGTGATTAAAAAATTCATGACTTTATGTTTTTTCATGGGAGTTTTGAACTTCTTTTTTCTCTATCCTACAGTGGATGATAACTGTTATTTCAAAATATATATTTACTAAAGGACCTACTTATTGTTATACATTTTGATAGTGAGTAATCAATAAATTATATGTGTTATATATATTGATATTGAGTGAATTCATCTAAATAAAATAAAATGTCCCTCACATAATGATTTCTAGAGGAATTAAAAAATTATAATCATTATTTATTGTGAGATGGAGGGCTATAATAATGTTGTAAAAATTTATTCAAATTGTCAAATTAATCATTTTATTGTAGATATCATTTCACATTGTGATTTTTAAAATTAGTAAATCAAGGGGTTCACATTATCATCAACCAATAAAATTCATTGAATATAACTTGAGAACACTTTAGGACCCTAAAAAATTCAGGAAAATTCATATATGTCTACATAACAGTATCCAAAGGTTTCTCTATAATGGTTGTATTTTGTTGGGAAGAATTAACAAAGGATTATATATAGAATGTTAATCATAATTAAAAGGGGGTAATTTAAATATTATTAGTTTAATATCTACACTACTGACCACCCTTGGGATTGATCTAGATTAGAAGTCCCTGAAAGTAAACCATAGCCAATGATTTGATTTTTTATAGATTTCCACATATTAATTTTTAAAAAATATAATTCCACTACAAATATATAAATATAATTCAATAATATTTTGATTTATGTAATCACAGAATTTATAAATATAATTTGATTTTTTAAAAATATATACATTTTATTGTGGATTGATTTTACCACTTATATAGATTGTGTTACCTATTAGTTATCTTTACACCACTAAAAATCACCATGTTTTGGCTAGAGGTTCACATTACCAAAACTGTACATCCATATATATAAAAGGCCCTTGAATATTTTCTAGGGAATATTTTACCACATTAGGAAACTATGCCCCTGGTTGTAGAGAAACATCAAGGTGTGACCACAAATATACAATAAAATAGTAAGGTTAAACCATAGTACCATAATTCCATAGATACAACTATTAAAAAAATTCCTAAAATACTATGTACAACATTTCATGAGATCTGCCCATTCTGTATATCGATATACTATAAAAATTAAATTTAAATAAATTTGAGACTTAGTAAAAAATCTAGTATTCCATCTCGATACCTCCTCTCCCAATATTCTACTCCTATAAAACATCAAAGAATAGGGTCCTTATCCCCATATGAAATCATGAAAATAATGTATTTACGATCACTATGAATCTTATGCATTGTGTGACTATAAATCATGTACAACACTAATGATTTGTCAACATTAGTTAAACATGTGCATATAGTTATGTATACATTGACAAGATGAAAATATGATAATGAGAATATAACTATTCGGGATATCATGCACAAAATAGGCTTCCATAAACCCTTTCCCTATCAGTTTTGTAAAAATTCATGATTATAAATCACATCTATCCAATAACATCATTGTAATGGTGTAAAACAATATATGTGATGACTCAATCATCTCATTGATAGATAACCAAATTTAATCAAACACAGGTCACACATATCATCTCATGAATCAAACAACTTATGATTTATAGAAAAAATATAATCATAAGAAACATGTATATAAATATCCAATGAATCAACCATTATATATTGTATATCCACATAACAAGTAAGAATCACAATTATATTCACATAGACTAGTTATCATATGTCTACCCATGTACCTAAATATTAATAAAACCACATTGAAAAGTTCTCACATAGCTAAATAAATACCCTCACACTAATAATGTACCACATGAGATTTCTCCCATATATATGAATGAACTCACTTAACATTCTAGGAATACATCGTTATATAATTTTCATAACATGGTAAGAAATTCCTACCTCAATCATGATGAAGAAAATGTATGATACCCTATGACCTAAAATAATACTAATGTCATAGTTTCTTATATATGATAATAATATTATCACATTTAAAGTCTATAATGATGATCCATGTTTAATGAATAATCAATGGTTATGATAGGATTAGTATTTCCAAAATTATATAAACTGGGTGAACTATTTTTGAATGATCTAAGGGTATGAAGGTATTTATACAGGATTCTGATTCCACTCCTTTAGCAATGTATTGAAGACTAATCAGATAATTCTCTAGACCATAGATACAAAGAATAATTAAATGATCAAGGATTCCTTTTTAGTGAAAAATGAACATGAAGTATAAGAATATTGAAATAGATAAGTACTATTAATTCTAACGTCTAATTAGCTTGGATCTCATTAGAATACATTCTAGGTGAAAAATAATGAATTAAATAACCCAAAATCATCTCATAGTTCAGGATCCCTAGACAATAGAAGAATAATTAGTGATTTATTATATTTATGAGGTAAAAATATTATTTTTTCTTGTTTAAATAATACTACATCCATGGTTTGGAAAAATGTTTTAAAAATAATTCTTCCAACATTATGTAATCCACTACCTAAACCCCTATAAGGTAGCGTGATTGTTCGGTATGATTTTTTATATGATAAACCCATAATATTAATTATAATGTCTTCATTTTCCATAACTATGCATTTTCCTCATTAATTTTTATGGTATATCTAATCATTATAGTAGTAGTTCACCCTCTAAACCACAAAAACCCGCCTTTAACTACCTAAAACCCATGAATACGTTCATAAAAAAACGAAATCGAATATGTCACATTGATAATATGGAATCATAGAGATACAGATATAAAAAAATATTCTTGAGGGGTGTTTCAAACTCCTACAATAAATGAATTCTCATCACCATGTGGTGTCCCTATGCGTACTTTTCAAACAGATTATGCGACTAAACCCTAACATTTGAATACCACTTTCAAGAAAAATCCATGATATGCATGGGTTCAAAAATATATGAATGATCCTTAATAAGAGTAAAAACTTCCTCTAAACAATAATTTACATTATAAACCACAAAAACATGTAACTTCACACCTCCAAAATATATTATACAATCTCTCATTCCTTCCTCAGACACTGACAACACAAAAAAAACCTTCTCTAAATTTTGTTTAGGTAAATCCCTGATTAAATGATATAAAAAATCAAGGCTCAACCCCTGAACCATGTCAAAAAATACGTTTTACCACTAAAAATAGTCATGAATCATTTTTCACTCCATTAGTTACCTTGTGAATTCACCATCACCCAAAAAAATTTCTCTAACATCCTAGAGACTCTCTCTATTGGTTAGTGTCAGTAGTTTACAACTAATCGCCTCTAATGTAAAAACAATTGTTGGTATATCACATTTATAAATGTAACTTTCTCACAACCCATAGTTTATATTTACACAGGCATTACTTATAAAGTTAATCAAGGAATTTACACCAACACTAATTCCCATGAAATGTCATACCACATAGTTATTCATAACCCAACACACATGAGTACCACATACATCATTTAAAAACTATAAAATACCCAAAACCCGTCAAATCAAATCATTTACCATATCCACTAACCATTAATTTCTCTAACACTACAAACTATAACATACTCACTTAGTCCTCCCAATTACTAGCAATATCCAAGCATATCACACAATTAAATTGAGAACTCCCTAATTTACCAAACCATCACACTGAGATAAACACCCATAATGGATTCCTATACTCAGTAATAACCACTATAATACTCATTCATTGATTGGTAAAATGAAATTCCTCATATGAATTGATCATATCTCACATATGCAACACCATGAAATACTGGTCACTATGTTACCACCTCACAAGGGGATCACCACACACCTTAATCATACCATTAAACCTAGGAAAATTCAGTAAAACATCACTAACATAAACCATATATGAATTTTAGTAGGTTTTATATTTTATCCCCCACCATCCATCTAATATAAAACTAAAATATCACATAATAATGATATAAACCAAACAAAAAATTTCAAACATCAAGATGACCTCGGTATCATATCATCAATTTCGAACATGGACTATTTTTCAGAAGGGTCAAAATCAAACAACATAGCTTCCAAATTGGGATTACCTACGAAATATGATTCTTAAAACCCACCCACATGGGTTTATAAATCTGTGAGGGTTCACCTAAAAAGGATTTTTTAGAAAAAATAGTTACCTTAACTGATGGTGATAAATTCCATGAATAACATCAACAATGTCTTAATAGCCCATACTTTGGCCAGATCATCTTTTGTCATCATCATTGACCAAAACATTTATGACGAAATAGGGTAACATAAACTCAAATTGTAGATAAAAACATTAGCACAATAGTGTTCCCCATCATTATACACATACATATCATAGACTGGTCACAAAACAATGCTCTGACCATAGTGGTTACAACATGTATTATCAGGAATTATGCATACCACTACTAATTCAATTCCCTACCCGATGTTATTTAGTGATAATCTGCCACATGGGGGCTACACATGCCATTTTTGACCACAATTATAGCCTTATATATTTTACAAATGTAGAAATCTCACCAACATATTTATCAGTGATCACAATGGTTGTCACATAATGCTCCATGAACCATGGAAACATTATATAGAAACCAGATGACACACCATCACTTTTCATTAGGAAAAAAATATACAAAGTGATCTAGGGATCCACAACATATCTAATTCCAAGGTAATTCCTTAGGGAATAACCCATATGAGACACTTCTATCCACACCCAATACTCTAAAATATACCTTTCACTTGTACTTTATGTTGACACCAAGAACACACTTGATGATCATATTCCAACTACCCTTCAAAAAAGAAAGTGATCCTAGATCTATGTAACCCAAATCCTCAAATGTAACTAAACATGTGTTTTCACACACACCAATTTTCATCACATACGAAGACCACTAAATCTCACATGGTCACTACAAATGAAAGTTATAACAGCGGAATAGTCTCACTCAATGTCATAACATTGGTTTACAAATTGAATATATAAGAAAAAACACCCGCATTACCCTAAATAACCTCTTTATGAGACTTACCATGAGACCTTACATGGATTTAACACATGGTTTACAATGTTAATGACTTCAGGTAGAATCCATTCAACTGTTATTTAGACAAAAATTCATAAAAATGACCTATTTCTACTCCCAATCCTCTGAGTTTCTCACTGATATTGTTCTCTATAAAACAAATTCAACACCCCACAAGACCCAAAATCCCATTCCCTCACTAATTGATGATTATAAATTTTGGTTACTAGACCTATTCTATATATAATTGAAAACCAAGTGATGATAACATCTCTATCTCTTGTGTTCAAGTAAAGGGGAAAAACCCACCCACACACCACACAAGGTATGTCAAACATCATCATTTAATGGTGGATAAATGACCAATGGTGGAAAAATATATCCATCATACTTATGGTCCTATTATCCAAGACCCTATTGTAGTATCTCTATTTGAGGGTTTCTGAGACACTCGAGGAACACACAACATCATTCTATATATAACCTTAATCTACTCACCCATGAAAGAGAAACACAACCACCGCAATGTACTATCAAAATCCAAAACCTATTTTATGTTCCATCAGTAACCAGGAAACAAAAAAATTGTGGAACCACATTCAAGCCCATTAATTATAGAATTTTATTTAGAATCCCACACATAATGATATTTCCAATCAATCCAAACATAACAATATAAAACCTTACCCCTGTGATAGGATTCACGTCAGAAGCATAAAACTAGAGTCCCCCAGTGATATTTTTAACATATCATTAAGAAATATCCCAAATTCCTCACACACAAAATCTTGACTCATCAGCCACACTATTTAAAACTTCTTCAAAAAAACTTTTTAAATCACACATTTCACTAGGATAATATTAAATAGATTTGAAAACATTTGAAAAAAATTAAATATAAATATCTATATCTCTTTAATCCCCTGGGATAATTACAGATAAAAATAATTAAACCATTTCTCTATTGGGAACAATTAAATAAAAAACAATCTCAATGAAACTCATGGGCCAAATGGGGTGAAATTACATTTCAAAAATTTGACCTATTTTTAATAAAATTTTAATTACCAAAAGCATTAAAATAGGTTCAAAAGACATAGTATGCATACCTTTTGTATTATCTATTAAGCGCAGTGCCTTATTAACATTATAATGAAGTTATGTCGAGTATCATGATTAATTAAATATATTTTTAAAAAAAATTTGTTTTAGACTCCCATTTACATTAAATTATAGTGGAATCAAATGTATTATTTGGGAAACCAAAAATACAATGGCATAAATAAATAAATTCCATTAAATTAATAATATTATATAATAAATTATTTAAAACTAATAATATTACATTAGTAAACATAAGATATTTTTTCATCTAACAAAATAACTATTCCTTTTTAGTCATGTTTTTTTGGACATTATCTGTCAGGCATAACATCATATTTTGGTTCATAATCCTACACATTTCACTCAAAATTAGTTTTTATTAAAATCATTTTGAAAATCATTATATATATTATATAACTCTTGTAATTTCATTATATTTTCATCCATTTATTATATTTTTTATCTATGGGTACCCTTTCCTTATCATCAATTCCACTACATATAATTTTTTTGTTTTTATATTGGTATTCTCTTATTTATTCTCAAGAAATGTCATTTAATGATTCATATTTTACTATTATATTTGGAAATAATCGACTCCAAATTTTCAAATATATAACATTATTTTTTATTTTTATGGTTTTACATATTTCATTCCATTTATTACGTATTCTGTACAAAATATTACTCATACGAGGTCTGATTAGACGTTATCCTTTCATATTATTAAGTTCTCTATCAATGATTATCTCAATATTGATTATATATTTTTTTATTATTCTTATTTATATCTAACTGAGGTATATTAAATCATATCATTTAGTTTATTGAATTTTTTTATTACTGAATCAATTTCAAAAAATCTACTCTATACTGTGTCAATAACCGATATTTGTCATAATATATTTAATGGTGCCTACTAGGACTATTATTACACTAATTTAACTAGGTTAATATTGATTATAAGATTACTTATTATTTAAATAACTGTTATAATTGATTATGAATGGTGAAATCAAAAAATTTGTTCATTAAATGAGTCTATGGGTAAGGGTGAATCTAAAAATTCATTATTACATTTCAACCACCTAAGAAAACCTTCAATGACTATTATTTTAATCATTGGTATTATTTTCTAAAAACAAAAAAAACTAAAATGAAAAATTAGAACAAGTACGTCATATTTTCACAAGGTTTGACCCAAAAAATTTGAACATATGTCATTGGATTGATTTGATAAACCCTTTGATCACGTAATCCAGTAATCACCAAAGATTATGATCAGATATGAATTACACTTGATGCATCACCTCGATATTTTTTATGAATTTTCCATTATATGAATCTTATTTTTGTTAACTTATATAATAATAAATTGTGAACTAAAAAACCATGATACATTCATTTATGATAAATATTAAAAATCAATAAAAATATTAATATATTATTAAAATTCAATAATTAATCAAATAATTAATATTTAAATGATATAATTTTTTAAAATACATATATATATGTGTTTTTGTGTGTGTAAAATATTTTATTATTTAAATAAAAATTTAATATAAATGGATTAGTAATGATAAATTCATAGTAAATAAACATTTAATTTTATTTGTATTTAGAATAGATTTTTTAATATATTTACCAAGAAAAATATTTACATTATTTTATAAGATATTACGTGTTTAGAAGCATGAATTAGTTTATTTTATGCATAAGAATTTTTTACTCAAAATTATATATATTCTCTATTCACTTTTTTTGAGAGATTATATATATTATGGTTAGTTTATGATAAATTAAATTTTATATCATTAATATATTATAACTAATTTAACAACTCATTGATAGAAAATATGAATGAAAATAACTAATATTTAAAAAAACACATTGTCCTATAAAAACGGTTTTCCTTTATATTACATGATTCCAATTAGAAGATAAATTCCTAATTACAAGTATTTTTATTTGTGGATCTGAACATAGTTTTTTATCTCAACAATATAATATTATCTTAGGAGGAATTTAGGGTATTTTTCAAAAATGGTTTATTTTTTTGTTAATTATAATGTATTTTGTTTTTAAAAGTCCTAAAAAATTTAAAACAGTCATCATATATATATATATATGGATTAAAATTTAATGAAACTTATTTTAAAAATGATATATGTTTATAAAAAGTATAATTATATATATAAATATATTATACTAAATTTGGAATCCCATTCTTTACATTTTGGAAGCAAATATATATTTTATTATAATAAGAAAACTATTTACTTTTCCAATATTCATTTAATAAAAATGATACATTTGGTTTTGGATTTTCTTTAATTTCACCAAATTAATCATTTTTTATTATAAATGAATTATTTTTATTTAAATAAAAATATTATTTCACTTACATTTGAATTCACTTCCATATATAAAAGTGATTCTTTCTCAAACTATTTTTATTGTGTTTAATGTACATCAATAGAAATTATTTTTTTACCACCTCTAGAAATTAATTCAAGTAAAATTTTATTAAAAATTTTAATCATCATTTTGGAATTCTGTAAAACATATTTAATACATTTTTAGTTATATTAAGAAGTTAATAATCTAAAACAATTAGGTTAATATGTTATAAATAAATTTTTATAAAAAGGTAAGGTTAGGGGAAATATTAAAATATCTCAAAATAAATTAGTTATTTCAGTGGGTTAAATAATAATCTACCCCATTATATCCCTAAACCATTATTATCTACTTTCAGAACAAATTTACTTTTTAGTGACATGACATTATTGTAATATTATGGATAATTAAAAAGTGCCACCACACTAACTTATAAAAGGATTCTTTTCACCACCTAGTATCTTCACACGCCAATAGACATGTAGCTTGATAAAATTCTATAAAAAATCATCCTAAATCTATCTGAAAATTTCTACATGACATTCCCTCTCTCTAACACCATTATATGATGTCTCAAAGATTATTCTCAAAGTGTAAGGGAAAAATAACAATACCTCATTTTTCAATTATATTACTTTGAATATTATTCTAAATATTAAAATTCTATTATCAAAAAAATACAAAAAATAATATAGGTATCATAAGTATAATGAAATTTTATAATTTTAATTCAATAATCACTACCTTCCTCTTAACAATTTAAAAATTTAAAATGCCACTCATGTGTATATGTGGACTAAAAACTCTATGAAAAATGTATTTAACATTTCATTACCAATATATACGGTTTGATAAAATAATATATTTACCTAAAAAAATTATTCAATGTTAATTATAAGAGATAAAGTAATATCTACATTCTTACCCTAACAATCATTATAAAATTTAAACACTACCCATGAATATTTGCCAACTTCCATCTTAGTGGATGAAATATTTCATCTCCCTCGCTAACTTACATGGATTCATTTGAAAATATATTTTATTAATATATATCATATTAATTTATAATAAATTTATTTGAAATTATTCTAATGATATGAAATAAAAATTAATGATCACTATAATATAATATATTTATATACGTCAATTACCTGAAAATGGGTCATCACTAATTTATTCTTCATGAAACTTTACAAAATTTTCATGGAATAATATAGGATCATTATAAGAAATTATGGATCTTAGATTATAGTGACATAAAATTTTATTCAATGATTAACATTCTATAAATAAAAATGCATCAATAAAATAAATACAAAACATGGTTGAATGGAGTGAAATCATTAATATATGTTGATGAAACAAAACTATGAAAATGAAATATAAATATATATAAATTTAGAAAATAATTATAATTGAATTCAATAAAATGTATTACATATAAATAATATTATCAAATATTTCATTATGATAGTTATATTTACTATAAAGGATGTTAATGTGCCCTCATGGATGTGGAGAGTGACAGTAAATGTTTTTTTCTCGATTTCTATTAAATCAATAATCTATTGATAATGTGAACCAATTTACCATTTATTTTGTGTAAATAATTCCCAATGGATTATCGTATCATTAAAAACTATTAATTCATAGAGTTTAAAATAACCATCATGGCGCACCCCTTATAATACTTGATTTCATGAATTTCAAAAAAAACATTGGTTTTATTATATAAACTTTCTATATATGATACATATTCCATTTTAATCATTATTTTATTGTATATGATGATTATATAAATATAAAAATTTCTTTTGTTATTCCGTTTATGAAATTAAATAATCTTAATAATCCACTAGAGTTTTTATTTTCATCTTCTCTTAAATCAACTGTTATTTAATTTGTAATGGTTATTGTTAACTAAATTTATGTTTATTTAGTCATGATTGTTAAACATTAAATATATTCATATAATTTTTTTTAAAATCTACCATATGATTTTATTTTATTTTATTTCATGTTATTTTTTCATTATATTTACATTTATTTCTCATCATGTCCTTTATGAATGGGTTTTTACTCAATTTAGCATTATAAACATAATATTTTCCTCATAAAAATTTTATGTTTGTTTTAATAATCCCCATCTATGTTGATGGTTGTTTCTCCTCCTTTCATATATTCTTTCATTGAAAAAATTATTTCATTTTTTATTTTGAAGACCAAATTTCAATAATATCATGTTATGTTCCAACATCGCTTTACCTATTTTCATGAAATTTTTAATTATCTTTTCTAGATCGTAAATTTAAATAATGGAATTTTAAAAATATAAGAATGGATTTATATTTAAATTATTTATATTTTCCTGCCACTCGTCATTTCTCTAGAAAACTATTATGTATTTTTCATGGATAAGTTATTTTTATTTCTCAAAAAAATTATAGTGGTTTTAATTTTATCTTCTTCAAATTTATTTTTAAAAGTGAAATGTATTTCATCTCTTTAATTATAAGGGCCTGGATCTACGTGGGTAAAACCTTTGCATATTCTTGATGATTTTAGATCTTAGAGAAGTCTTTAAAGACATATATAGGAGTTCAGGTACTGAGAACTTTGATAAGGGAACTTTCACGGAATGAAATTGGGTTTCACACTGTGTATAATAATTTCACAATGTGAAAGTGGGATTCATGTTTTGTAATATTTTAGGGTTTTAAAAATAAAATAAATGCGATATGAAATGTTTTTTTGAAGAAACTGATCTCAAGGAATTATATGTTGTGAATGGGCATAAAACATCGTGTAATCCCCAAACAAAGTAATGTTTTAAGTGTGTTTCCAGCTGCTCGGGTTGTCAAACCCTATAACTGTAGCTTCCCTATCTCTCATCCCGGGAGACCCACCTGTCCTCTCATCATCATTTTTTAGATCCCTTCGATAAGAATCCATCTTGGGATTCCATCTTCGATCTGTTGTGACTCGACTTGATCGAGGGTGTGTTTTCCATCTATTTTTAGTGATTTATTCTGATATGATCTCATTTTCCCCATGTTATTCTCTATGTGATATAGAGTTTTCTTTCCCATGATTCTAATTAATTTTCCCCCAATTAATGTCGTGGTGGTCGTGCCATAGAGTCCACAGGTAGAGGAAGTTCTTGCTGGAGGGGTGATCGGAGATTTGTTGCATGGTTCGATCTTATATGAACAAGGTCGATGACCTTTGGAGTAAGGGGATTCATTTCTTACCTATTTATTTACATGAAATCATATATTTCTTGTGATTTATCCCCTTGGATCCCAATTAAATTGACCTGGTTAAATATTTGAACCGGATTTAATAATTGGTATCGATCGCAAAGGGATGTTTTTACTTGTATTGTGATAAAATTCTACCTCCTGATTTTATAAATACAGTGATATCTATTCCTTTCGTGGTTTTTCATGTTGTTCTTGATTGAAATTGTTAATAACATAAATTTTTAATTAATGGATAATTAATTAGCAAAAATAATTAAAGAGGTATTTTTTATGATTCTAGTTATTTTTGTAATTTGATGTCTGTCAAATTGATGCAAGTGTGCATGTTTTTATAAATTGATTAATGAACCTGAGTGATGTTGATGTTTTTTTATAAAGGAATTAATGTCCTGATAAATTAATAATTAATTAACTTTTTATAGCTTGAGATAGATTATTTATTAGTTTTATTATAGTTGGAACATGTGATTAATGAATGAGTTAATTAAATATGGAATAAATAGAAGGTTGTGTGATAAAATATAATTCATTTGTATGGCC
This sequence comes from Viscum album, assembly GCA_963277665.1. Lineage (NCBI taxonomy): Eukaryota > Viridiplantae > Streptophyta > Magnoliopsida > Santalales > Viscaceae > Viscum > Viscum album. The sequence goes on along the minus strand of OY728122.1, from coordinate 260,641,132 downwards.
TATGTTACTCATTTACTTGTAAAGTCCTCTTTCCTTGTGTTTTGGAGTTGTGAGAGTCTATTTTGTGAAAAATATTAATGTATTTTTTTGGGTCCAAGTTCCAATTACTATGTCTGTTTCTAATTACTTGTGAAGTGACATGAGCCTAGGATGGATGATCCTAGAGGGTTATTGTGTTATATGGGATGGGGAGTCCCAGATGTGATGTGGTCCATGGATGGCTGCGCCTGGAGGGTTATTTTGGTATGGGGGATAGGGGGATAGTTTTGTGGTAGAATTTTATGCCTGGAGTGGAGAGATTCATCGATATATTCATGTGGGTTTCGAGAAGGACATTGAATATAGTGGAATGGGTTGAAGCTAGGATTAACCATTTTTAGGAAAGCTAGATTCTGGTTTGAATCTATTATTTGGATAGTGTCCATGTTTTTTATTTATCTGATTTCCATTCCCCAATGCTTGAGGTATATGGATGTTTTGGTTACTCTCTTTCCATGGTAGGAGAAGACATGCGGGGTATGTAACATTCTTTTTGTGTTTATCTCCTCATGGTTGGATGGGTTCACTCTCCTACTATAGATGGTGAATAATCCATGGGTACTTCATCTACTCACCATGATGAGTCCCTTGTGTTTGGGGAGCATAGAATATTTTCCTAGATCACCTGGTGATATGGAAAGTAATGTTGTTAAATAAATGATTAAATGTTTAACCGATGGGGTTGGAACTTCTTGGGCTGCCATGCTGAGGTTTAAATTCTAAGAATTCATGGACTCTGTTTTATTATATTTGTAGGGAATGGATTTTTGTTGAAATGGAAATGTGATGTAATTTGGAAATTATAATGGTTAATTAATTGTTAATAATTAATTAACATAAAGTGAAACTGATGAAAAGGAAAAATATCATTCAATATAGCTCTTTAAATGGTTGTATTCTTATATGATATCTATACTTAGTAGTGGTATCTAGGAGTATGATAGAAATTATATGTAGTGGTATATGAGACTATGATATTCCGTTAGTGTCGTTATGAGAAATATTATATCACGTAATTTTTGTGTTTCTATAAAATACTTCATCTTATCATTTAGGGAAATTGACACCCCAAGGATTCTGATCCCCATGGGTGTTTTCCCCAATATCTTGGTGGGAGGATAGATGGCTGACTACCCCCTCTGAAACCACTCTCTTCTCTTGGTAACTACTTTTTCTAATATGTATGGGGGTTATGTTTTCCCAAATATGTGCTTAGAGGGTTCTAATGTCTTGTGGTTGTTTCACACACAATTACTATGGATGTAGTTTCCTATGGACTACTATAGGTATAATGTGTATAGGTTATGATTAACTGAGGATCCTTACTCAGTTTATGTGATGTGATTGATTGAGGTATAATAACTATTGTATGATACAGGTTATGTGGTCTATGTATGCTTTCATAAACAACCTGGTTACTTTTTTTATGTGTATGTGATGTTTTGTTGCATGAGGTGCATGTTTTGGGGATTTTCTTAGGTATATGTGGGATAACTTTTTTTAAATAAATTTTCAGGATATGTGACATTGGGGAAGAGTGATAAACTTGTGGGGAAGTGGTAGCAGGGTACCCTTGATATTCTTTATTATATTATATTCTCTTGTATGAGAAACTTTGAGAGAGTAACCATAGTGAGGCTTGAGACATAATATACCTATTTTGTTGATGAGTTAGTTTCAATTATTGTTCGCTATGTTTTAGTATAGTTTCTTTACCTTTTTACAAGATGCTTGAGGAAGGATCCTACTGAGTAAACTATTATACTCACCCTAGGTATATATAAACTATTTTTCAGGACAGTTGGAGAAGGTTGGAGATTGGTCTGGTTACTATGAGCTTGTCGTCGCATGAGCTGTTTGGGTTCCTGGTTATTGTCATCCTTTCTATATTTTCTTACTTGCAGTTATGACTTTTAGTTGTTGTAGTTCTTGTATGAAATTAATTTTTTGTTCTTGTTTTTTCTTTTATATTGGGGTTTGAGTAGGAGTTAGTTTGTTTCTATCTTATCTATCTCTTCCACATGTGTTTCTATTATAGGGTAATGCATCCAATTTTCATGATTATTATACTGTCTGTGTTAGTTGGTAACTCGGGGCTTACTGGAAGTGGTAATCGAGGGGTCACTATCAATATTGTCCCATTACATTCCCAGGAGGGGTACACTTTGGGGGAAGGGGTCATGAATGAGTGGTATTAGAGGGATAATGTTGAGGTATAGGATGGAGTTTGGAGTTAGGAATGGGTGATGTTTCATGGGATAGTAGGTAAATTATGTTAGCTAAGTTTATCCAGCATTGTAATCATAGGATACCAACTGAGCCACAAGTATTTATATCCCCATGTGACTTAATTCATAGACATTTATGCTTCAAGAGTCTATAAAATGAAGATATATTTGTTCCATGGTAGAGGCCTAGGAAATGACAATGCAACATTATTCTTTTCACTTGTGTTTAAATGGGTAGACCTAGGGATAGGTTAAACTAAATGACAAAAAAACTATTAATTAATGGTAATGTAATCCATATTCTAGGTTATCAGCTCTAATTATTTTTTTTCTAGTAGGTATAGATCCAGGTCGACATCCTCGTCAGTTTCATGTAGAAGATGTTCAGTAGGTTTCACCAGCTGATTTTCATAGGGTAGAGTTTGATGATGATGAAACTTGGAGGAGGACATTCTGAGAGTTTTAGAACTAGAGTCAATAGAGGTACGAGGGATCCGTTTTAGAGATAATCACAAAAGACTAGTAAGATTAGGTAGAGATAGCCTTCATTTCAATTCGTGCTTGGAAGGATCACTAGGTGTCATTGTATTTGACAATGATGAGTGTGGAAATGTGGTTTTGGTAGTTCTTGCTTGTCGGATATTGCAAGGAGTCAGTAGTCTCATGGGAGGAGTTTTGATAATAGTTCAGAGTCGAATTTCATTCTTTGACAATGAAGGTGACCAGCCTCTAGGAGATTATTATACATTAACATGGGATCTTCGGTGTGTGAGAGTTTGGGATCCATTTCAGAAACCCTCTATAATATGATTTGGACCTCTTATTGGATGAGGAGGCCAGAGGGAGAAATTTTAAGGAGGCTTTACATCTAGATATCCATCACAGGTTCTCCCCATTTCTGCTGACACTATTATAATCTTGTTCTATACCAAGAAACATATCCCAATAGTTCTATAATAATATTGGGATTGGTCCCCTATACAAACGGTTTTGAAAAAACTGTTGGTATATGGTGTTGTATACTATGTTTTCCCAACTATTTTCAAAAATCGTTGGGACAGGGCTATCTAAATATGGTGTTCCATATTTTTTTGAAGAACTGTTGGGATAAACTAGTCCAATGCCAATATTTTTGAATAACCTTTAGCATAATATAATTATATTTAGTCTATGTTAATGGTTTTTAACAATCATTGGTATATAACATATATACTAATGGGTTTTAAAACCTGTTGGGATAGTTTTCCCCCAAATAGAAGAATTTAGCGCCCCTCCCCATTCCATATCTGATTCAGTTTTTCCATATAGTAGCACTGATCTCTTACCAACCAATAATGAATCCACCTCACGATAAATCTATCCTAGTTTAAATCATCTAGTTTCTCCCACTTGAAATTGGTGAGTTTGAGTTATATCTTTTACCTACATTTATTTCAGATTTTTATAAACCACCTTTAGTTTATTGCCCCATCATCTTAAAATCTCTATCATTAAGGGTTTTCATTTTATTATTCTTGAGTGTCAAATTGTCATGTTCCAAATACATTAGTATACACATTGAAAATTAATTTCCCATCCTAAACCACTACCCCATCTATATTTTTTTCACACATGGTACACAATATTAGTGTTTTAAGGGAACTATATTTCCCCCCATTTTTCATGCTCACATTCATATTTCGAGTTATTTTACCTTCAAAACTAATTCCTTTATTTGAAAAGGGAGTTCCAATAATTACTTATTGTAATTTTTATGTAATGTTTTGGTTTTTAAGAGATTAATGGAAAATACATTCATACTAATACCATTGTATTTATTCCAATATAACATGTCATCTATGACATAAAAATGTGTAAATTTTTCTTAAAGGAAAAAAATTATTAATATTTTAATACTACTTAGCCTTTTGGGACTGTCTTTACACACATTTCTCATTTCCATTTTCATTAGACACCACCAATTCACAAAATTCATTAGTTCCATTGATTTGGTTCCATATTACTAATATTACCTCTAATTTATGCCTTTTTCACTTGTTTATTTTAAATTTTATCCATGTATGTTTGACACGCAGGTCACTAGCATGTCGATAAATTGTGATTTCTACCTAATGAAAACAACTTATAGTTTCACTATTTTGGGTGAAGTAAATCCATTATTCTACTAACTCATTAAAGAAACATTTATATATGAATTAAAATAATTTTTTACATAATGGGAAGTGAGTTAAAAAAGGAATTTTAAGGAAGTGATATGTGTAATTCACATGGGCTAAGTGACTAGTGTGAGTCCTGATGGTGAATTGGACTATAGAATGCACTTGGGAGAAGTTACATGTGTTAGGTACATGGGAGAAGTGACATTTGTGAGGCACTTGGTAATAATTCACAAAATTTCAAAATTCATGTGCAAGGATTAAAAACCCCAGTTGAGATACAATTAACCCAACTTTGACCCATGATATAATTTACTCAATGATACATTAAAATAATTTCATTCACACTAATAAAATATTTTATGTCTAATTCTATGCTTCCAATGGCTTAGAAAACTATTTATATTTTACATGAAGATCTTTATGCATGAGTCTATGAGATATTGGATATTTATATACCTTGATATTGCCTATTATATGACCCCACACTTTTGAAACTTGTGAAGCATTTGAATAACTACCATTTTTATCCTAACTGAGAATAATTACTATTATATGACCACATAGTAAGAATTAAGTTTACATCCTAAAGTGGGGTATCCCCTAAAAATAATGGAATGTGTTGGAGTTAGGTAAATATAACACATTGGGGTAAAACATGAATTCTATGAACCCTTCAACAACTCATCTTGTTGGATATATATCATTTTCATTGATAATTTATATGTTTCTAGTTCATAACACCAAGATGGATACTATTTAAATAACACACCCTAAAGAAAATATAATTTATCACCAATATGAAAATGACACCATTGATTAAAAATATATCATTAATTATGAAATTCCATGTTCTATATAAATTTAGACTTAATCCCAACTGTTTTCACAAAATTATCCTAGACAGATCATTCTTTATACAATTATTTTCCTTCACAACCACCATGATTCAATTCAATATCATGGTTTTATTTTTATAGTATTTTTTTATATATAAAGTATTTTGTTTCATTTCATATGATGATTCTCATATTTATTAGTGTCAATTATGTTTTTTGATTAAACTTCAATCATATTTAATTTCTTTTAGGAAATGAATCATTACAATTTTTATAGAATATATAGAAGTTTGATGTATGAAACTAATCTGATATCCAGTGATTTTGAAAACAATGTGGATAGATTTTTAGATTTTTTAGTTGAAAATGATTCATATATTGGTCACATACACTGCCCATGTTATAATTGTGTTGTAATACCTTTTTTGTGCTATGAAAAAGTTATCTACAAAATAAATGAATATGGTTTTCAAACAAACAACTTTTTGTGGTATCACAATTTGGAGAAAATAGAACCTCAAAATGATAATGATCCAAATGAGAGGAATGGATTGGAGATTTTTTTATATGAAGGATTTCCATTTATTCTTCATTATGAGAAGTAAATTATGCCATCCTATGAATAATTTGATATGATCACACATGATGTGTCCAATGAAAATGATGATGTTAAAAGGGTGAAAAAATTTAATGATGCTGCCACGAATCCAGTATAATGGCAATGTGGTCAAATGAAAAAGATGTAATTTTTAATCTAATTATTTCATGGTAACCCCATATATGGGATTTCTAAAACATCCAATGATTAAATTCATACCTTATTTAAGGACTTACTTCTTGATGATGTAGATATTCACTCAAACCATTATAGGGAATAGAATTTTGTTGAAGAACATCGATTTTAAAAAAACATAATTCATGATTTCCTGAAAGATTACAACTTATTCTGGGAGGAAACTACTGAAAAAATGATTGTATAAAATGTGAAACGTCCTGATGGCAGCCAAAAGGTGATGGAACACCATCTCATGTTCCATATAATGTAATGTAGAACTTTCCATTGTTCCCTAGACTCTATAATATTTTCATGTTTAATTAAATCTCAATAAAAATGAGATGGTATAATTTTAAGAAAAATAAGAATAATGAAGAGTTGGTTCATCTTGCAGATGGATTGTCTAGGAAGGGATTTGATGTTGGATATCTTGATTTTTTAAATTTACATGTGTAATGTGAGGATCGGTCTTTCATGTGACGGTTTAAATATGTTTTGGAAGATAATTACCTTTCAAAACATATGCCGGTTTTTCATACACTTTTATAGCCTTCCCCCATTTGTGTGTAAGAAAAAAACCTTTCACTTTCATGAGTATACTCGTATATTTCCCTTATCATACTGGTAATGATATAGATATATACATGAAACCATTAAAAAAAGAGTTGCAACTTCTTTGGGAAGTGGGTGTGCACACATATGATGTATGTTCATGAGACATGTTTTAGTTGCGTGTTGTGCTTATATGGACGACCAATGATTTCTCTGCTTATGAAATGATGCCAAGATAGAGAAAAAAAGGGGAAACTATCATGTCCTATTTTTACGAATAATACTCGATCCATAATACATAAATATTGTTATAGTTTTAGTTTTATGGGACATTGACAATTCATGCCAATGGACCATACGTATAGAAATAATTGTCGAATATTTGACAATACCTAGGAGTTTAATGATCCACCTCAGTGTATGTCTAGAACTGATGTGATTAATAAATTTCAAGATTTCATTTTTCCATTCAGGAAGGTTCAAATGAAATATAGTAAGAGGAATAATGTTTATAATGATACCTATCACAATTGGAAGGAGATGAGTATCTTCTTTTTAGTTGACTTATTAGTAAGCCAATTTGTTACATCATATCTTTGATGTAATGAACATTGAAAATACTATAGGTGAATTTTTTTTAGATTCTTCTAAATTTCATGGTAAATAAAAAAGATGATTTATGATCTCTGTGTAACATGGTAGATTGGGGGATTAGATGAGAATTGCATCCTGTGTGTATTAGAAAAAATAAATGGAATGTTCCATTTTCTTCTTATGTGATGACACCTATAGAAAAAAATCAATTTCTAGAATTACTAGAGACTATTAATTTTCCACAAAGATATTCAAGAAATATATCAAAATGGGTCAACCAGAGAGAGTTGAAGCTAAAATCTCATAAGACTCATGATTAACATGTTATTATACTTGAGTTGATTACAATATAAATCTTACATCTATTATCCAAAATTTATCTAGAGATCTTTATGCTAAGAATTTTTCCAGGTCTGTCTTTTAAAAAAATATAGAAGAGACTGCATTAATTTTGTGTGTGTAAGAGAAAATATTTCCTCCGTCAATTTTCACATCCATTTTGTATCTGAATATCCATATTCCAACCTAAATACTTCTCGAAGAACCTGTTTCTATTTTTTTGGATGTATCCAACTAAAAGAAATATGTACACATTGAAATATTATATCCAGAACATGATTCATCCTGAAGGTTATATCATGAACTTTGACATGGATAAAGAATGTATGGATTTATGTACAATGTATTTGTCTGATCTTACTATAATAATGAATAGTCCAATGATAAATGAAGAAGAAAAATATGGGAAAATCGACCTAGTTTTCCATCACTTCCTCGAGTAAGAGGAATTCTTGGATCATATACATTAATGACATTATGTCTTGAAGAGCAGGAGATGGAACATCGCACAGTATTTTTCAACTATGATTTGTTCGATGACTACATCAAGTTATTAAATTGGACATGTATATCTTACCTCATCTTTTGTAATTTTACATATATTTTAAACTATCTCCATTTTTATCTATAGATAACATAAAGAAATGATAAATAGAATGCATTGTTCATTACCATTGATAAAGAGAGATACATTTCATAGAAAATAGTTTTTTGAATGGTTGAAATTGAAGGTATAAAATTTTTTATTATAAATAAATAAAATTAATATCTAATTAAGTTTCATATTCATTTATATATCAGGTATCAAGTTTTCCTAAGGGATTTATCTATGAGGAAATAAGATCTTTGTATTTTGGTCCTAATAATGTGGTTCGTGAATGTAAATCAATTGTGATCAATGGCTACAAATTTATTTTCATTGAATGATAAAAGAACATGAGAACACAACATGATGGTACTATTCTAACATCAAAAATTGACTGTTATGATAGTGCATCAGATAATAGACCTTTTTTTAAAATGTATCTTATTATAGAGTTTTTTAAAAAATAATAATATTGGATAATTACTCTCATGGTCGAGTCACTATGATGAAATTATAGTTGTTTCATTTGATGACAAGGCATGGAACCTTTATTGATTATTATGGATTTCAAGTAATTGACATGACTCGCACTCTTTCTACTGATGAACCATTTGAATTGGAATCAATGACGAAATAGGTTTCTTATGTAAAAGATAATATTCGACATAAATTTGGTTTCATTATTGAAGTAATTCCATGAAATGTTTTTGATGATGGTGAAGATGGAATTGATACCATCCCTACTGCAATTGGACCCAATCCAATTATTACTTATGATGACACTAAATGATCAGTGGTCTAAGTTGATTGTGAACCCAAAGTTGTGGTGGGAAATATATAGAATCATGCATCCATGTTATCTGATCTGTTAGATTAGCTCCATATGGGTTGTTAAGGTTGGTCCTATTCAAAATGATTTAATATTGATTACTAATATTTTTTATCTGACTTGACATTAATGTTAATTTTCAATATTTATTGGTAGTAGTTTTATTTGGGTATCATTTTCTAATATTTAATTGAACTTTATTCAAACCTAAAAAACAAAACACAACTCAAACAGTCAAATTAGAATAAATAAAAGTGGAATTGAATAGTACATATTAAACTTATTGTTACGAAAATTAAAACAAATGAAAATAATGACCTTACCAAAAAAAATTAGCTAAATTAACTAATTGAAAATACGAACCAAATGACCTATGAAAAATAAGTCATGCCTCATATGTTTTCCTTTAAGTGTTACACACTAGTTATTCTTTCCAAATTAATTACATATTTTTTTCAAATGAAGAAAATGAAACCTATTGATGAGAAGTGAAGAAAAATGATAATGGATAGCAATCACTGAATGACTAATATGCACATTCCTCTATTAGTGCCTATTATGAGTATTTTATTTCATATATAGATATCAATAACACCTAATGTCATGTGAATAATTTTTTAAAAAAATTTATGTCGGATCCACCACTTCGTTTCAAGTTATTCAATGAGAAGACTAGTAGGGGTCCTAGTACTCAAGTTACAGGTACGAGGCAGTGGTACGACAGCTAGGCTCTCTAATTGGTGTAGGTGATTAGACCATATCCCTCTCACTAATGTACCATATTCCACACATTCAGATCACGTTGTGTTGTTAGGGACACATGGGTTAGGTATCCCTCCCATGTTTTCACCATCCTATACATCTAATATCTCTCACCCGTCTTTACTATATATGATGATGATACAAACTCCTCATTAATGACATGCATTGGGATAGCCATCCATGCCATATTATTTACTATAAAATTATTTCTATCCTAGTTTCTTCATTCCTTTTTCAACTCTTTTTCTAACATATTCTGTGCCAAAAAATCATACACTAGGACCCACTCCACCTATATAGGGTGCTCAGTGCCTTCAGATCTAGTAGTACCCATTGATCAGACTATTGCATGTATATTTTAGAACCCTAATAAATTTTTTACAATTATTTATTTTCATTATAACATTTATTAAAATGATATTTGTTTTTCTTCTTTAACAGTTACATACACTAATAGGTAGTAGGAGTGTACATTCATGTGTGCGGTGTGGAACCGCTGCACAAAATTCTTGGTGTGCTACAATGATGACAACCAAATGATTGAAAAAATAGGGTACCAATATTTGAGTTTTTTGGATATGCTTTCCATGTTCTATGAAATCATTCTTGGTGGCCAGCTCTTATAGAGATAGTTGCTAAATGAAGTCGAGGATAATTTTTGGTCATATATATGGGTAAAAAAATATATAGGATTTAATGTAAAATTATATTTGTATTTATATAAATTAACATTTTGGTGCATGATTTCTTTTAATTTTTCTAATAGTGAGGGTGAACGGCCAACATGTCTAATTGAGTTATGTGAGCATTAGAGAGCCAATAATCATGATTTTTATATTGGATAGAATTTTAGTGTTAGAACATAGTTAGAGGCTATACCTATCATGGATTATTTTCTGATAGAATAGTGTTAGAAAAGATTACTCATCGGATGACTACAATGTTTAAGGTAATAATCACATTAGAGGTTTCTAAAGGAAAATGTACTTGTTTTTCATTGATACTGTTATTTTTATTATTGAATTTTATTTAGGAATCATTGAGAAAAAATAAAAAAAACATTGATGGTAAAAAAATACCTCCATACATTGGAGTGACCTACGATATCAAATCATGAGAGGAATCAGGTGTGGTAGTCATTTATAGATTTTTTAGGACATTCACTTTCTATTGTGTCCTATATAATTTATTTTATTTATAATTTTTTGATATAATTTTAGTTATGAAATTAATTATTGGTAATATATTTTCAATTATGGTTTACTATAATCAATTCCATTACAGAGGAAAGTATTAAATATTGATGGACGTGTGCCTCGAGAAAAATGGTATTTCTAGAGTATAAAGAAAAAAGATGGAAATGTGGTTAATAAACTGACACTACCTCATATTTTATGTTTTAATTTGTTGATTTCAAATTTTAGTATCCATTTTTTAACTTAATAATCTATTCATATTTTAAATAGGTTGCTTTAGAGGCCCATGATTCCCATAAACCTGATAATTTTCGGCAAAATGATCACCTACATCGGGTTTTGGGAGATGAGCACCATGGAAAAGTACAATGCCAATATGGTAATAGTACAGTCTTAAGAGGTATTGGACCTCTTTAGGTACCATTTTTATTTCCATTAGGTTGGAATAGGTTAATTCATAGGATGAACATGCCGAAAAAAGGGTCACATTGGTGGAAGAACTGGTTGAATGGGAAAAAAGTGAATTTAAGAGACATATGAAAGTTTTATGTCCATCACGTCCACTAGAGACCAATGAGGCTTGTGATGAATATATGTCATTGATGAAATCATTATATAGTGCACTAGGTTGTAGTCCTAGTGGTTGTTGAGATGATTTCATTCTTGTCGATGATGATGGTAAGGATGATGGTGAGGATGAGGATGAGGATGAGGATGATTTCGAGGATGATGCAGAGGATGAGGGAATGGATGAGGTCAAGGATGATAATGATAATGACTAGATGGAAAAATATGGGGATAGGGATGAGGATAAGGATGATTCAAATTATGATGGTGATGATAGTGATGTTGATGATGGATGGATTGATCTGTTACATTTTTTATTGATATTTATGACCATTGATGTTTGATGATTTTTTTTGGCTGAATATATTTGTTTTATTTTGTATTTTTTTATCAATGGTTAAATGAATCAATTGTTTTTTTCTATTATCATTATTTATGTATTGGTATGTTTTTATTGGAGGATTCTCTATTGGTTTCATTGCATTTTTTGTTTTTTAAGAATTTTTTGTTGGATTTATTACAGGTTTAAAATGTTATGTTGGTGTTTTTATTACAGTGGGTAGTTAGTTTCATTATTTACTATTTTTATTTTGATTTTTTGTAGTTCAGATTGTAGGGGAATTATGTTTTGATGTTTTGGTAAGGTTTATTTCATTTCAGGTAAATTTGTTTTGTTGGTAGTGAATTATGTTTTGATTTTAGGACATTTTGAGGTAAATTTTAGGTGCTGAGGTTCATTATATTGAAATTAGTTCTTTATCACTCACGGTATGATGAAATTTTAATTTTAAAACATTAGGTATGAATGATCAACTAACCACATTTTTTAGGGTGAATTAATTTATATTGTGTTTATAGAGTATCAAAATGTCTCTTGAATGCCTTGGAATTTTCACTTGAATGAGTCCCTTCGCTCACTATGGATTCTATCCCTTATGGATATCTCATCCTTCTTCATTTTAGGTTAGTTTGTTCCCCATTTCTTCTAATCTTAGTTTGGGAAATTATTATTTTTAAAAATTATCAAATCCAACATTTATGTATCAATAGGTTTGCCAACAATCCTTAACCTCCATAATTATGTATTTTTCCATTAAATTTTTTACATAAAATTGAAACAAAGATGAATTTATAGAAATTGTCCGGTAATACATTCCACTTGTCCATTGTTTTTGGTTCTATAGATACTCTAGCATCCTAATTCCTAAAATATAACCCCCACATTCCTCTTTTGTCCATTTCTCCCCACCCCAAGAAATCATTTATAAAAAAATTACATAACTTAATGGTCCCCCTTCCCTGGACAATGATCCTACTCAAACCACTCCATACCTTTATCCCACTCTCTCATCAAAAAAATGCATCATATTCTCAGCTTTTGAATGTTGATTACATTGGCACATTGAGTTGATGTGAACTCATTTATGTCTTATAACATTTCTAGTTGGAACAACATGACTAAAAATTTTCTAGACCAAGAAGGTGATCTTATTCAGAATATCTTTACACTATAGGAGATCCCCACAATCAAAAAATTTCAAAAATTCTTCAAAAAACATTTGGGATTTTTCCAAATCTTATAAATTTCTTCAGCTCAATTCTCAAGAAAACTTATATCTTATATACTCAAAGTTGAGTATTTTTGTGAACATTCACTGTTTGTTCAAATAAAATTCACAATAAATATTTCAAAAACATTATCCAAGTGTTTTTAGACACACATTTCATATTTCATTAACTAAAGTAACATTTGATGGTTTTATCTTTAGTCTCATCTATTTTAAATATTCATCCATATATCCATGGATGGTTTCTTCAAACTCACTTGGTGTAAGCATTCTACTCAATTTCATTATAAACCTTTAATAAAAAAACGTCTAAAAATCAGTACCAACCATCTAGAACCTATTCTATAACCTCATTCAAGTGTTTGAAATACTAAACTCATTAATCAATAATTTAAACACAACCAGGATATATTTTCATTTCTCAAACTATCCAGTATTATTTTCCCCCGTTTTCACTTTAGTGTGGATACCATCTTTCTTTTTGTGTGGATACCATCCCTATTTTCATGTGTATTCAAGTGGAATTTTGTTATTTATAGTGTTTCCTTTTTCCATATCATTTTATTTTATATTTTCTGCATTTTTAGGTGTATTAACAGGGTGGTCTTTTTTAAGGTGTCGTATTAGTTTTTTTAGGTTTTTTATTCATCAATATACTATAGTGTTTTTTCAGATGTTTGTAATGTTTTTTTAGGTGTTTTTCTTTCCATTGTGGTTTTCTATATATTGTCTATATCAGTGTTATTTTTAATTTTGTACATTATATTTTCTGCATTAGTGGAATTCTAGATATGTTTGTACTGTAATTGTTAAGGGGAGGCTTTTGTATGCTGCTTTCAGGAATTGGATTACTCAATACCAATAGTTTTTAAACTGTTGGTATAGATTCAAAAACCGTATCTATATCAACGGTTATTATCAAATGATTGGTAAAATACTATACCAATGGTTTATAAACTATTGGTATTTATTTAAAAACTATAAGTATACCAACGGTTATTAGAAACCAATTGGTAAAACTCTATACCAATGGTTTATAAACCATTGGTATAGTTGTAAGGCTCGATATATACCAACAGAAGAAAACTGTTGGTCAATATTCATTCCAACAGTTACCAAAAACCATTAGGATTGTGTAATTTCTAGTATCTTATACCAATGGTTAATGAATAACCATTTGTATAGAGATATACCCATGCATCATCACCCAATGGTTTGGAAAACTGAAGGTATAGCCTACGCTTACAGAAGTGTGTAGATGTATCTCGAGGTTCAAGAAAGAGAAGAGTTCATCAAGAGGATTTTATCTAGAATATAATCTTCATGATAGGGGATTCATTGGGATTCCTCGAGAATTATAGTTGTTGTATGTTGTTCCCATTTTTTAGTAAATAAGAGCTTATGATCAGCTGGTGGTAGGTCCAAGCCCCCAATTTCACTTTTCTATAGGGGTAGTGGCTCCGATACATATGCCAATGGATCATGCACATGTTTACATTGTGGAGGATGTTTTCATTAGACGAAATAGTACCTGACCTTTTTGAGCACTCAATGCACGCCAACTTTGCCACTTCAGGTTTCTACAATGACCAGTTCCATCCAAGGTAGCATTAACTGGTTGCTCTAGTTTGGGATCAGCAGGAAGTAGATAGAGCCGACAGAAGATGGCCTCGAGATGCTCGCCATACTTATATAGCAGAATACAATCCTAGAGGAGGTCTATAGTAGGGTCAGAGAGTTCATGGAGCAGTTTGTGGTTAAATTCATGCTTTATTGTTCCCAGCTCCAGGCAAGCCAGACATCATTCGAGGGACCCTTTACTTGTTTTATACTTGGATGTATACCTTGTTTGATCTAGGAGAAAAAAATTTCTTAATATTACCTAACCTTGTCCATGCTGTGGGAATTTAGGTAGAGAGACTTCCGGTGCACTTGACATTGACTACACCATTTTGAGGTCGAGATTACTTTTTTAAATGATATAGAATATGAGCAAGTGTTTGGGCAGCAACACTCTTGGGGAGATTTCCTATGTTTACTAATACAACCATATGATATCATCCTCGGAATGAATTGGCTGTATTCGGTGCCCGATGTCATGAATTTCCTCAGGAGGTAGGTTGTGTTCTTCGATGCTAGTGGAGATCCATCAGTGTTTGTTGGAAATTTAGACCCTCAGATGAGTCATAGTCATGTTCCATCCTTTTCATCTTTGATGGCTGGGAGGATATTGATTTTATCAAAGGTTCAGTATTTTTCATTTCTTAGGGTCGTAGAAGATTACCCTGATTTCTTTGTAGAGGAGATTATAGCATTACTCCCTCAATGAGAGATCAATTTTGGGATCAAAATCCATCCAATAATGTCTCCAATATCAATTTCTCCTTATATGATGTCATCCTATGAGTTGCGAGAGCTATTTATAAAGCATTATGGTTTGTTGTAGTGCGGTGTTTTTTAGCTGAGTGTGTCACTGTGGGGTGAACTAGTTTTTTTATAAGGAGTTCTAATGGTATTTTGTGGTTGTGTATCCATTATCCTCAATTGAACCAAGTTACAGGGTGTAAATTTTATCTACAAATACAGATTGATGATTTGTTCAATCAAATAAAGGATGAATGTTGGTTCTAAAAGATCTAATTGTTTTAGGATGTCATCAGATACAAGTAAAGGATGAGTATATCCCAAATACTTCATTCTATTGTCAACATGGTAATTACATGATTTTTTAATGGCATTAGGTGTGATTAATTATTCGGCAATGTTCATAGGGTTAATGAATGTTGTGTTCCTTGAGTTCTTGGATATGATTGTGGTGGTTTTTTTCGATGAAATCTTGTGTGCTCCGGGTCTGAAGAAGAGAAAGTAGAGCATCTGCGTTCCATTTTGGGAGTTCTTCGTTGTGAAAAGATATTTGGGAAGTCGTTGAAGTGTGGGTTTTGGGCTTGAGATTCCCATTTCTTGGGAAATGTTTAATCCCAATAGGTAGAAGTTGTGTCATGGGAATCCCCCAAGACAGTGGTAGTGGTGTGATGTTTCCTTGGTCTTTCATGTTATTACTAGTGGTTCGTAGTCGATTTTTCTCAGGTTCCAACTCCTCTAACAACATTTACTAGAAAGGATCGGTCGTTCTTGTGGACTAGTTACTGTCAGATTGATTTTGAGTATTTGAGGGAGATGTTGGTCAGTGCTCCAGTTCTCTGTCTTCCAATAGAATGAGTTCAGTTTGGATATTTCTATAATTTTTTGCCTATTCAATTAGGTTGTGTTATAATTCATCATAGATCGGTCATTTCTTATGGTTCCTAGCAGTTACATCCCCTTAAAAATAATTATGCCACCCACAATCTGGATTTGGCGGCAGTAGTGTCTTCCCTGAAGTTGAGGAGACATTACCTCATCAGTGAGCATTTCATGATCTTCGTCGATCATAGGATCATGAGTTATGTTTTCTATAAAAGTTACATGAAATTGTGTTGGCATCAGTGAATGGAGTTTTTATAGGATTACAACGTTGATATTTCGTATACACATGGAAGTGGAAATTTTCTACCAAATGTACTTACTAGGAAGTTACGTGGTGATGTAGTGTGGGAATCATGTGACTCTTGGAGAGTAATGGAAGAAAATCTTGCATTGAATTTAGATATGGGAGAAGTTGAGGGAAAAGTTTATCTTTTTCAGATGATGGTGTAGTCATTTATAGTGTGACAGGTAGAGGATTCCCCATTGGGGGATCTAAAGGTGTAGGTCTGGAGAGACCATGTTTTCTATGGTGACCCCCCCCCCCAAGTTTGGTCTAGAGATAAATAGCACATAGTGTTGTTTCCAAGAAGTAATTTCACTCCTTTGGAAATGTGCGAGATAGTTCTCATAGAGTTCCATAGTTCATCTTTGGCGGTACATTCTAGAATTTCAAAGATAAAAAGAGCTTTGAGAGGTTAGTTTTTGTAGTCTCGGATGAAGAATTCATTTGTAGAGTTTGTGGCTTGAAGATTGGTATGCCATAAGGTGATGGTCAAGCATCATGTTCCTGATGGTTGTCTCAAGTTTTTATATGTTCCTCAATAGAAGTTTGAGGAAATATTGATAGGCTGTGTAACCATTTTACCTCGATCTCAGGGAGTCTATGACCCTGTATGGGTGGTAGTGGATCATTTTATAAATTCATCCCAATTTATATTAATCAAGGCATCAATCACAGTGGGGGTTTTGTTAAATAAGTATCTAAAAAAGGTGGTGAGACTCCACAGAGTCCCAAGGATGGTCATTTATGATCAAGATCCTCATTTTACCTTCATGTTGTGTAGAGGTATCTATCATTATTTTTTTTCTCATCTATCCCTTAGTAATCCTTTTCATCCACAGATAGATGGTCAGACAGAGTGGACCATCTAAAATCCTGGAGACATGTTTCACACTTGTGTCCTGGATTTTGGAGGTTCATGGATAAGGCACTTTCTATTGGTAGAATTATATTATAAAAATATTTTTCAATCCACTATCAGTATGCTTCCGTTTGATGCCTTTTATGACCAACCATTCCCTTCTCCTTTGTGCTATACTGGGGTGGGAGAGTCAGCAATTCTCAGGCTAGAACAGGTACAGAATACAATAGATATGGTTCTGGTGATTCATGAGTGGAGGAAAGAAGTGTAGGATATTTAGAAATCCAATTCCAATCATAGGAGTATACCTTCGGAGTTTGATTTTGGGGATCATGTTATTATGAAGGTAACTACCCTCTGGGGAAGAAAAGGTTTGGTCATGGGAGTAACCTTTCTCCAAGGTTTGTTGGGCCATTCAAGGTGTTAGCTCATATTGGAGTCATGCTATATAGGGTAGCACTTCCCACATAGATGAGATGGATACTTTATGTTTTTAACTTATCATAGCTCTGTCATTATCTGCATGATGAATCTCACATCACTAATTGAGAATACAACTATGTTGACGATTATGAGACCTTCAATGTGAGGCCTTTAGATATCCATTATAGAAAACAAAAGCTATTGTGTGTGCGTTATACCCTTGTTTTGTGTCTTGTGGTAGTATGGTGGTGTGAAAGATATTTCATGTGAACATGGGTCATAGATAGATGCTCAGTACCCCCCAATTTGTTTGATGTTTATCTCTTATATTGTAACATTGTTCATTTTGTGGGTGTACACCATTCTGGATTCTGAGATGGATTTATCTTGTTTCTTGTTGTTCATTATTCTACTTTGAGAGGTATCTTTCCCAAGAGAGTGCTTAAAAGTTTTTTGTGTTTATGGGGTGGTTTTATACTGTTCTTCTACTTTGGACTTTGAGATCCTGTGATGGTGATATATTTGAGAAGTATCTCATGTGTTGGCTATTTGGATGACCCCCTTTTGGATTCCTCTCTAGGATGGTTTTAGATTCTCAAGGATGAAAATGTTTTGATAGGTACCTGGTGTAAGGTCCCAAATCCATGTGGGTCAACCCTTTTCATGTTCTTGAGTCTTAAGAAAGTCATAGTAGTCTCAAAGGATGTCTAGAGGAGTTCAGGTGCTAACAACTAGGATAAGGGAACTTTCACAGCATAAAGGTTTGTTTCACGTAGTGTAGAATAATTTCATGATGTAAAAGTGGGATTCACGTCATGTAATATTATGGAGTTTTAAAAATAAAATAAATGTGAATGGTGGAATATTTTTCAATGGAAATTGACCTCGAGGAATTCCACGGCATGAAATGGTTTTACACGTTATGTAATCCCCCAACATTGTTATGTTTTATGTATTTTTATATCTGATAGGGTTGTCAAAACCTAAGTTTGTAGCTTCTGATTCTCTCTTCCAAGGAGACCTGGAAGTCCCCTCTTCATAGTTTTTGAGATCCCTTTAATGGGAATCAATCTCAGGGTTCCAACTTTGATCTATGGTGACCTTTCTTAATCCAATTTGTGTTTTTCCTTCGCATTCAAGATATTTTTTCTCGTTTGATCTTGTTTTCCTCCTGTTCTTCTCACCAGGATATGGTAGTTTCAAACACATTTTTCTAATGGGGTTTATCAGGGGTTTTTTATGCAGTTGTGTCGTTGCTTCCCCTGTTGTTTACAGTTATTGTGGGAGGGTTGATCAATGATCTGTTGTGTAGGTTGTTCTCGTGTGAAGAACTTTGACAACCATCTAATGTATGGGATTCATTTCTTATCTATTTATTTACGTGAAGTCTTAGATTTATCATCATGTATCCTATTATATCACAACGAAATTGACCTGATTAAATATTTTAACCATATTAAATAAATTTTATCGATCACATAGTGATGTTTCCTCTTATATATTGGTAATGTTTTTTCACTTGATTTGCAAGATAGTTTATTATATATTCCTTTCTTGGTTTGGAATTTTTTTATGGAAGTTGGTAAAGAACATAATGTATGAATTAACTGATAATTAATTGGATAAAAGAATTAAAGTTTCATGTTTTGTTAATCTCGTTGTTGTTTTTATTTGACGTAAATAAAATTGATTCCAGTGTGCATGTCTAATTAAATTAATTAATAATACTAAATCAGGTTGATTCTTCTTGATAAAGTAATTAAATGATTATAAATTTATTATTTAATTCATTTTTTATCGCTTCTCATAGCTTGTTTCTAAGGTTTCAAATAGTTTGGACCTATGAGTAATGAATAGTTTAATTCAAGATGGAATAATGAACCAATTTTCTGATAAAAGATAGTTCTTTTATAGGGCATGAGTTTCCTATTTTATAATAAAGGATAAGTGTCTTGTGTTTTGGAGTCGTGAGAGCTCGTTGAGTGAAAAGGATGAATGCCTTGCTTTGGGGATGAGATCTCATTGTTATGCTTGTTTCTTACTGGTTAAGATATAACATCGGCTTGGGATGGCAGAGCCTATAGTGTTGTTTAGGTATGTGGGACAGGGAGGCCCGGATGTGATTCAAGCCTGGTATGATTGATCTTTAAGGGTACATTGGTAAAAATGGTGGGGAGTCCCAATTATTATAGAAATAGTTAATGCCTAGAGTTCTGAGATGCATCTTTATGAGCATGTTGGTGTTAGGGAGGACACTATAAATGATGTAACGACTTGAATTTGGGATTAATCATTATTATGAAAGATAGATGCATTTTGTTAATTTTTTGTTTGGTTGGTGTCCAAGTTGTTTTTTATCTTCTTTCCTTTTCCAAATGCTAGGGGAAGACAGATGTGTTTGGTCACTCTATTTTCATGGTAGGTGAAGACATTCGGGGTATATCGCATTCCTTCTATGTTTATATCTTCATGCTTTAATGATTTTACTATACTATTATAGGTGGAGAACACTTTATGGGTAGTTCATATACTCACCATGTCGATCCCCTTGTGTTTGGAGAGAATAAAAAAATTTCCTAGAGCACCTGGTGATATTTATAGTATAGTTGTTAAATTAATGGTTAAACATTTAACCCATGGGGTTAGAGAATACTAGGATGCAATATTGATATTGAAATTCAGAGAAGTCATGGACTCAGTTTCCTTATGCCTGGAGGGCATGTATCTTTATAGAAATGGTAATGTGATGTAATGTGGAAATGATAATGGTTAATTAATAGTTAACAATTAATTAATTTAAAGGGAAACTGATGAAAAGAACTAATATAATTCAATGTAACTATTTAAATGGTTGTGTGCTTATAGGATATCTGGTCTTAGTAATGGTTTCCCATAGTTTGAGAGACATTATCTATGGTTGTGTCTAATACTAGGATATACCATTAGTGTGGTTGTGAGATATATTATATCATGTACTTTTTGTGATTCTATACTCTACTCCACCATGTTCTTTAGGGAAACTAACACCATAGGGATTCTAATCCCAGGGGGAGGTTTTCCCCAACATCCTGGTAAGAGGATGGATGGATGAATATCCCCTTTGGACCCACTCACTTCTCTTAGAAGTTACTTGTGTTGGTATTAATGGTCATTATTTTTTCCCATATATATATATATATATATATATATCTGTGTGTGTGTGTTTGTGTGTGTGTGTCGAGAGATGTAACAGATTTGGGTTATTTCACACACATGTATTCTGGATATAGATTCCTACAGACTACTATAGGAATAAAGTGTATATGCTTTAATGGATTGAGGATCCTTACTCAATTTATGGATTGTGATGGCTTGAGCTATAATGGCTAATATATGATACATGTTATGAAGGATATGGGGTATCCCATAAAATACCTATTTTATTTTAGTTATGTGCACGTGCTAGTCTGTTTCATGAGGTGCATGTTTTGGTTCTTCGTCCTTGTAAATGTGGGTTAGCAATTTGGATAGAGATGCTAAGGATATGAAACATTGGGGTAGAGTGAAAACCCATTGGGGAATAGGTAGTAGGGTACCCTAGATTTTCTTGATTATATTATATGATGTTGTATGTGGTACTTGGTGAGAGTATCCATAGTTAGGAAAGGAACTTAGTTTTCCTATTTAGGTGATATGTTAGTTTCACTTGTGATTCACTATGCTTTAGCATGATTTATTTACATTTTTCATGAGAGGATTTATGCATTATCCTATTGAGTATACCGTTATACTCACCCAATTTATATATAAAATGTCTTTTAGGTCAGTTAGAGCAGGTTGGAGATCAAGCTAGTTACTACTAGCTTGTGTTCATAGGAGCTATTTGGGATTCATGTTTTCTATCATCATTACTTTCTTTTTTTACTTGCAGTTTTCCATTTAAGAAGTAGTAATTCTTGTATGAAATTACTTTTGGGTTCTTCGAAATTATATTATATTTTATTATGATAAGAATTTGGTTGTTTTCTATCTTATCTCTCTCTTCCACATGTGTTTCTCATAGAGTGAAATGCCTCCCATTTTCATGTTTATTATACCCTCGATGCTAGTCACCAACCCGGGGCGTACTAGAGGAAGGACTCAAGGGTCACTATCTCTCTTCTACCATTGTCAACCTAGGAGTGGTAAACATTGGAGGGAGGGGTCTGGATATAAATAATATTTTATAAAATGAATTTTAAAATATATTTTTCATTTATTTGATTCCATTTTGATCATTACCTATAATAAAACAATCTCTAATGAAGTTATGTTTCATTAATGGACCACAAAATTATTTTCATATATACTATTCTTGGGTGAATTAATTTATGTTATCAATTGGTATAACTTTTGGTTTCATTTCATACCATTAGAAAATTATTTATAACCCATTTATATTCCATGTATAACTTATGATATGAATATTAATTTATATCATGTTTAATACATATGTATAGATTATTTTAATGTGATTTTTGGGGTATTGTATCATCCTCTAATTAATTGGATAATTTCTTATGTCCAATTATATAATTATTGGAATTTTTGTAATTTTTATTTGATTGAAATTTATTCTTGTGAATTTATAACTTTTCACAATCAAATGCGTAGGTATATTTCATTGTTCACAATAATTCATGGGAATGATTTGGTTTTATAAAAAAAATTAATTTCCAATTCTAATGATTATGAATATGCCAAATTTTATTTTTGTATTCTTGTTTCACTATCCATGGTTTGTTATTTTTTCCCCATGATTCCATAGTCTTATTTAATGATAAATGTTTCTCAATTATAGATTACATGGGTTTCTATTATATGGAAAATTAATATTAGTTCCTTTTTATCATTTATTTCTCCCATGAAAACGTTTTTTCATAATTATAACATTACCCTTGATAAAATGTTGATATTTGTTCCCTTATAGAGAATTTTGACTCATTATTTTCTTATTAATTCTATTCTAGAAGTCATGAAGATTAATTTAGCCTGTTATATATCTAGAAGGGGATATAGGGAGTGTGATTATGGATAAATTCTCACAATGAAATTTTTTTATAGATAATCACCAAAGGCATTAATAAAATATTTTCAGGTTATATAATTATTTTTGGGATGTAATATTTAAATATTTAAAATATTGGAAAATATATGAATTAATTTTTTAGTTCATTAGACATGGAATAAATGATAGTTTTAAAATAAACCTTTCTCACGCTGGACCATGATCTGAATGTTTGGGGTACATTAGTTGGTAAAAATACTGAGTTTTGTTATATTTGGGAGTTATTTTACTTATTTTTGATGATTTGGAAGAGATAATATTATTGAAAACCATTTGGATAAACCTAAATGTAAGATAACATATAAATTTTTTATTAATCATATATATGTTTGGTTTCTAATAAATCGCATACATGTTTGGATAAAGTCATTAGGATACATACTATGGAACATACTCACAATGGTGTAAAAAATTGTAAATGGTTTTTTTATTAACTCAATCTTCATATGGTATATAAATAAGAGTAATAACTCCACCACTAAATTGACACTCTATGGGGATATTTTTCTATTTATTTATATGGTTATTTTTAACATTTATGAAGGATTAAAAATGATGATGTTACTTATAAATAGTTAGGTTATAAAACATAATATGAATGTGACCGTAGATGACTTATGGGATATATGTGGAGATATATATTGATCCATTTTTCTCATAATTGAACTTTATGTATCATTTTTTGAATTAAATGTATCATGGAAGAAGATATCATATAATTTCTTTTAGAAATTAATATTATCATTCATCCAGAATATGATGGATTTTATCAAAAAAAATTGTTATATTATGTTGTTTGAAATAAAGTCATGAATATGAAGTTGTTAAAGTTATATATCTAGATAATAGAAATACATATAGATATCTAAGGAGGTAGATTTGGATGAAATTTATTATTATCACAATAAATGGCTATTATGGATGAAATTATTAATTTTGAAGTTCAATTCACTCTAGTGAGGTTGATATTGTTTCTTTAGTCTTCTCTATGATATAAACACACCTTTTTTAGTTTAATTAATGAATGATATTCAGATTCATGATGATGTAATTTGTATAAGTGGGATAATGTATCCACCACATATTTTGTACAATTTTTCAATAAAATAAATACTATTTTGAATAGCATGTGTCACACACAACACAAAACTGTTGAAAAACATGATAGATTCTACTAACATAAATATTGCATTACAAGTTAAACATTAATACATTATGGGAATGAAATAAAAAAATATAATATTGAATTGAAATATTTTATTAAAAATATATACATTATAAATAACTACATATTATATGATTTAATTAAATATTTTAATATATATTTATTAGAAATGTAAGTTAATAAAAACATATCTAATGAATATAATGGGATTTGGAATTGATTATTTAAAATAATAAAATATCATTTAAATAATTTTTTATTATTTTGTGCATTTTTATAATGCTTGAGTAAATAATGATTTTTATGGAACATATTTATAAAATTTATATCCAAATAAATTAACAACCATTAAATACTTATTAAACTAATGTAATTGGAATAAATTTATTTTATGCTAAAATAGTATTGCATTAAAAATATCGATTTGAACCACTATGGATTTTTATACTAAGAAAAAAATATGTTTTATTAAAATTATGATAATTGATATTTTCAAATTAATAATAAAATAACTATAATTATTTATGTTTTCAATAAAAATAAGAATTAGAACAAATAATATTTGAAAAATTTATTTTGTTATTAAAATATTTTTCTATTATATACTATTTTTTATTTATAAGATAAAATAAAAACTTTTATAATTATAGTTTTTAAAAAAACATCATGATGGACATATAATAATAATAATAATATATTTTTATAAAAAAAATTTCCAAAAACTATTAAATGATTAATTTTATAGGGAAACCCCCTTATTTTAAAAATATAATAACTTTTTTGGCCTCTTAATGGTATAAGTCTAACATAAAAAACATCTTAAAATTTTTATTTACCAATTACATTTATAATATATTATTACATACATTTAAAAATATTGTGTTGAATTTTTAATCCCACGATTGAATTTTTTGAACATATGGTATATTTTATTGTATGTGAAAACATATTTTCATTATAGTTATTTATGTATTCAAGAATAATAAATTCCGTTTGTCATTTATTTAAGAGTCACATAACTTGATATTATTTATCTATAACATCATAAAATTTATTTTAATCAATAATATATTTCTATTTGGTATAAATTCATTTTTATACTAAAAAAATAATATTTCTAAATATTAGATTTGTTCGATTAATAATAGTATTCTTAAAAATATTATTTACCTCCTTAAGAAATTAAATCTTGCAGAAATATAATTCAATTTTTAAAAATTATTTTTAAGTTAGGTAAAAACTATAATTCCATTTCATTATAAAAAAATTATTGTGTTAAGAAACTAGTTGTCCCGATAAAATTAAATTATTGTAAAACAGTAATGTGTAATGGGAAATCCAAATATATATAAAAACATATCTAATGTTTTTTTTGATGAGATATAACTCAACCAAATCTCTTATTCCATTAATTATTTTCCTCATATATAATGAATTTCATTTTGGTGATATTAGACATTTGTATAATGTTTTTTGTAGTAAGAATAGTTCTAACTCTCTATCTTATAAAAGGACCCCTTCACCACCCAAATTCTCTATACCCTACAAGCCTGCTATCTAGGATAAATTTAACTTCAATACCTTTTAGGATAGAAACCCCATTTTTTAGTGGTATTTATATCCACAAAAGATCATTCTATTAATGCTTAATTATTTTTTTTAAGTGAATTGTAAAAAAATATGTGTTAGAAATTTATAATTTTGATTCCCTTATTTCCTCTTCTATATGATCAAAATATATTCATACCTTTATAGAACAAATAATTATGTATCATATGTATAATTAAATATTATTATTTAATTTCATAAAAATTTTATAAAATCCCCCCAATTGTTCAAAAATGAAAATATTTATCATTTTTACATGAAGAGATTCTCCTCCTTGAATGATGTATTTCATTAATAATAAATAAAACCCATGAATATTTATATAAATCCAAATAGTTAATATATATTTAATTTATGATATAATTATTGTAATATAATTATTTATTGTTATTTTCCAACATCTCCCTCGTCAATATTATAAATAGAAAGTGTTACAAATGCATATGTGTAGACTAAAACCTCTCAGTATAACATGTTTTGTTTTCACCACTACCTAACGTGGATAGTTATATTGATTTATTTTAAAAATATATATCTAAAAAAATATTAATATATTTCATAAATATTTTTATATACGTATTTTAAAAAAAATCCATTATCATTATAATCTAATATTTTGACATCAATAAATTTTCTTAAACAAGCTTGTAAATGATTTAATCTTCACGTATCATAACTAAAAAGTCATTGAATGTTAATTGAAAATTTTAATTCATAAAGTAAATTTTATTATATTATTTTAAATAATATGGTAATGATGAACTGTGTGTCAATAAATAGTAACTAGCACCGTTGTAATAAAACATGTACGAAAGGAACATTATTAACATATGATGAAGATAATAAACCATAATTGAAAAATATATGTTTTGATAATGAATATAAAATTTTCATAAAAAATATATCATATATTAATAAGTATGTTAACTATGTTATTCGTATGGTTGGGTTTATTATATTGGATTATAATTTTATTTTACAGAATTTGAGAGTTAAGGTATAGGTTTTTGTCTTTATTTCCCTTCTTTGATGATTTTTTTTCATATTGATGATATTTTAATTTTATATAGTTTACATATTACTAAATTCTTAATAATATAATAATTTTAGATTATTTAATGAAATTTTCATGCCTTTTTAGAGAATGTTTTTAATTTTCATTTATTTTCATTAATAATACTGATGTAAGGTTTTCCCCATCTCAATTTCCCATCTATAAGACATATCACATTTCAACAACGTGTTTTAATATTTAGGTTATGCACACTTCCATATGGATTCCCTCTAGAAAAAATTTAAAAAGTATTGGTTTTAGAAATAAATCTAATGTTTACCTATTCATGTGATTTTTATTCAAGTTTTACTATATGAATAAGTTTTATCTTTAAATAAATTTTAACTTCATGAATTATTATCATTCTATTTGAACTATCTTCATTTCTGTTCAGTAAAAAATACCATATGATTGAATTTACATTAATTCCACTCATGTTTCTTATTATTTAACATTTATTATAATTAAATCCTTTTTTATTGGCTATTTCCTTAATTTTTCATCATTTTTAAAAAAAATATCTTCATTAAAATGAAACATTAAAATAATAATAATCATCCCATTTTTTGGTTGTTTTTCCTCAATTACCATATTCATTCACTACACAAAATTTATCCATTATTATTTTGAAACTGAAAAATGTATTATAATTTTTTATATAATTATTTATCTTTAACTGTTTTGATAGGATTTATTTGTTATTCATCTTACAATATGGGTTTTGAAAATGGTATTTCTAAAATTTTAAAATGGATTTCACTTTAATGTTCATATTATTATCTTCTAGTCCACAATTCATTTAGAAAACATTTTATTATTATTCATGTTCATATTATTTGGATTTATTTTTTATTGGTATTTTAAAATTTTGATCATATTACCCTCTATAAAATGATTATTTGTTGTGATTCACAACATAATCCCTTTATATCAATGATAAATAATATTTTCTAAAATATATTTTTCGTGGTTTGACAAGAATTTTATAATTTATCTCTAATTTTCTATATCTAATGGAGTTAAAATTCATTAATCAAAATATATTATCCTTTCATAGAAACTCATTTTCAGTTATTTATTTTCTATTCTCAACAGTCATATAGTTGATTCCATTTTCTATTATTTTTAAGTGTTTTGTAATCCATTTTCATTCAATGTGTTATTTATCATATGATGAATGATTTATTACTTGTGGCACAGAAATGTATGGATGATTATTATGGGATTTGTAGTGTTTAATATAACACTCTAATTCATTGGATAAATTTTTATTTTCCAAGATATATTCTTATTAATTATAGACATTTGACATCAGTTACAACATGATTTGTGCTACTTGTTGTTTGTTCATGACCCCATGTGTGGGAAATTACCTTACTCAGAACATAATACATCAGAATCATCGAGTGTTATAAAAATAATATGATTTTATATTCTTATGATAATTCAACATTTCTATGTTTTAGGCATATATTTTGATCAAGGGATTATGATTATTTTATCTTGTTTGCACACTATAATTTAATGGTATATGTTTGATCATTTGAGATAAAATTCCATATACAAAAATTTACGAATCTTATTTTTTAATGATATTTTATTAATATATTTATTATATGAATATTTATTATAAAAAAATTATCTAAAATCTAAGGAAATTATGAAAAAACTTCCATTAATAAGAATTTGATCCCAACCCTTCCCTATGTTGTAGATTCCACTAGATATAAAGATGATTATGACCTATGTTTAAAATTGGATGTAATATTGTGTGATTATAGATAAATTTCCACAAAATGGATTTTACATTATTAATTTACAAAGACCTTAAACCATTGGTTTCATTAGTTATGTAATTATTTGTTATATTTTGTGTTTATATTATCAAAACATTGTGAAATATATGCAATATTTTTTTGGTAAATATAACAAGGTAACAAAACCAATTTAAGCACTAGGATAAGGAGTGTGTGTATAGGGTTATTCACATGTAGTCATTATTCAAAATATTTCCATAAAATTATGTAGTGTTCTACTATATAAGAAATGATATTCAATTTAATAAATTATTATCAAGAGAGTTTGTACCGAAGGATTATTTATAATATGTTATTATATTTCCTCTTCAACTTTATCTTTCTATTCTTCATTTTCATCATCCATATCATATTTATTATCAATAGAATAAACATAGTCACACTAATAAATACTATGTTTAGATTATTCATTTTATTTTCTATAATTTTTCAATTGGATTAATCCCACATTATATTGGTTTATGGATTATAGATTTTATTTTATGAAATTTACTTATATACAATAATTCTCTCTTATTTTCCATGCATCAGATTTATAGAAGTATTATAATTTCCCATAGACATGATTAATGAGATAAAATGATTGATTGGGAGTAACTGATAATGAAACATGTTGTCCATAAAAACAAACAAACTTATATTATTTAAATTCATTACAACCACAACAAGATTCATTTTAATAAGGAATGTTTTAGTCTATTTTAGTTTAACTACATTGAACTTATCTGATACAATTATCTTATCTCCCAACCATTTTGAATCACTAATTATTTAAATTAATTTTTTCCATTTTCTAAAGTGGTATACTGTTATTGTGACCCGATAACACCCTAATAGGGGAGGGTTGAATCAGGTTGATAACTTTTTCTTTTAAGGCAAAGGGTCTTGTTCAGACATTGGAAGGGACTTTTAAAACATTCATGATGGCATCATGAAGCTATTAAACATTCATATACAGAGTGATAACACAGTGGTATTACTTGGTTCCCCATTAAGGGTTTTTATATAGAGCATGCATTGATAGTGTGTCATTCATACCTAAATCAAAAAATATTCACAAGTTATTATGGAGTACAGAATATCATATGCAATCACTAAGTCCCAATAACATTACTTTTACAATAATTTTAGGGACTTCACTTAGCCAACCACGAAACACTACCATAGAATCACCCTATCTCACTACCTTGGGTGCATACTTACATAGATTAGTGAATTAAATGAAACCTTAGTAGATTATGAAGTTATGTCTTTGTCCCTGATTAGAATGTGACTCTTCTTTCATTGTAGTCCTAAGTTGATGCACGTGAAATGACTGTTCAAAAAAACTAGATGTTCAACACAATTGTTCGTAAATCTCCCATCCTTCATGAAACCCCCTTTATGATTCAAAGATATTCTATCATTCATAAACCCATGCACCTTCATGAATCTCTCATCCTTCATGAATATCCCAACCTTCGTGAGTTTCATAACCTTTATGGAACACTATTTCATCACTAAACTTATTGTCTATATGAAACACTCATTCCAAAATATCCTTAGAATACAAAATTACTAAATAAGTGGTTTTTAAATTCTCAATATTTCATAGAATTCCTGATTTTTGAAGCTACCATACATCGCAAAACCATAGATATTCATACTTTTATCAAAATATATTCATGTTTTTCAAATAATGGGTGACCGTCTATTTGTAGAAATTTCCTTCCAAAAAAATTTAAGTACCCAGTGTATATTTATCTAACATATTCATTTCTATTCATGAATCTTATATATTTGAAAATATCTAGAGAACTTTTCATGTTCAAAGAGCTTCTTGTATCCACAAAAAACAATATCTTTCTATCTCACATTCGCGATATTCTACACCTTCATGATACCCAGCCTTCATGGTACAAGATTCCTTAACAAATATCCATAGCATCATGAAACTCAAATATTCTATAAACCCATTAATTTACCATATAATTGATTATATATTCCTAGGAATTAAATATTTATGATGATTAATCCTTCCCCTTTATTTTGAGATCCGAAAACTTGGAAAAATTGGGAAATTATGACGCCTTCACTATAAATCCAACTTCACCATAATATCACTCCCCTTTGAAAAATCCTTGGTTTAAAAAAAACTCCCATGTTGGGATCTCGATAAATATGAAGATAAATTCAATAATGTTCCAACCTAAAAAAACTGATATTCCTAAAATACCTCATCCTTCACCCTAAGTGTATGTGAAAAAACAATAGTGTAGAAAACAAGAGTAGAAAAGTTAATTACATGAATCTATAGAACAATGACTAATCCAGTAAATCATTGAATTCCACTAATCCATTTATCTCCCCTTGAGAAATAAATCCAAAGAAACATTATTTTAACTTTTATTGATTGAAAAAATCTCCACCTGAATCATATCTCCCCCATAGACCTGCATCACTTACACAAAAAAAATATTTAACCCAAATTAGGATAGGGGATAAACATAACATCCTCATGCAATGGTAGGGGTGGAATATTAAGTTCCAACTGATGTTTCTAGAACATTGGTTATTCCATGGTCAGGATTTTGGCCACTTGTTCATCAATTACTACATGCTTCTTTTAGTTTCACATTTTTCAAATTTTTCTTTGATGAGGGGATATTTGATATCAATATGTTAGGTACGAGAGTGTTGAACCAGATTCTTCATAAGATGGATCATGTTTATGTTGTCATGATGAATCAACATTGGTTATTTCACCTAATAACCAATATCATTCATTTGTTTATTCATCCATAGTAGCTAAGTGCATGCCTCTGTAGTAGAGATATATTGTACTTCATCTGCACTGAAAAAATTATTTTCTTATTTATTTCCCAACCATCCCACACATTTGTTTCCAATAGAGAATACTCTACCGCATGTGGACTTTCAATACACTGCATCTCCATACCAATGAACAAAAAAAATGATAATTCATTAAATCTTCCAACTAAAAAATATAAGCTAAAATTTATATTACCATGAATATAAATCACAATTCAAATAACAACTAAAAAATGTTCTTCAATCAGATTAAATTGGAAGTGAGATGATAGGAATGTTTCCATGATGATATATGGCCATATTTTTATCAAGTATAATAATATTCCAAAGATACTCCTATAAAATATAGGATCCACATATTTCTCATCCTCATGCTTTCCATGTTTTTTAACAACCACAATCAGAGTCGACATTGGTTTAAAGTCGTGCATGTTTAATTTCTTCACTATCTCTTCGACATATTTTTTTAAATAAATGAAGGTTTAATCCTTATTTTTAGCCACATGTATCCCTAAAAGTCACGTGAGTTCACCAATCATATACATTTCAAATTAATATTTCATTTTATTATATAATTTCTATATTAACCCTTTACTACTTCTACCAAAAATAATATCATCCACATACAAAGCACTATAAATTGATCTTTTTGAGAATTAATCACATCGGGATTATGGTCAACCCCACCACTATAAAATTCTAGATTTTTTAGATAAGAATTAAACTATGAATACCACACTCATGGTTCCTACTTCAGACCATAGATATCCTTATTTATTAGAACAACCTTTCTATCATTTATTTTAATCAAAGATCCCACTGGTTTTTCAATGTAGACGTAGTCTTCAAGAACACCATTTATGAATTCCATTTTGACATCCTTCTCATAATATTTTTACCATATTTGAATTCCCATTTCCAGTAATAGACTGATTAAATCATGTCCAGCTACTAGAGAAAATATTTCATCAACATCAATGCCTTTAATCTATGTATAGCCTTTACACACCAATCATACCTCTTATATGATCACATTTACTTGCTCATCAAATTTGTTTTTATATATCCTCTTACTTAAAACCACGTTTTTATTTTAAAAACTCTTAAAAAGATCCCATGTCCAGTTCTAGTTAAAATAATATAGTTCTACATTCACAGACTTAATACATGATTTTTTTTGGATTCTTCAAATGAGGTTGGTTACACAATTGATAGGAAGAAAAATTGTGCTTTATTACTCATTCTCATTGTTTGTGTAGGTGTGTTACAATCCCCAATAATGTTTTATTGATCAATTTATTCTCTTATTTTTATTTTGTGAGGTACTGACAAATTTTCTTCATCAATGGTTTCCTCTTCTGATTTTTCATCCGAGTAATCATCATTTTGTGAGCCTTGAATGTTTTTCAAGCCTTACACTATTTCTAAATTTGAATCTTTCCCTTTTCAACTTTATTATTCTTCTACAACCATGTCAATATATTATCTCCTCGAGGTATTTATGGTTTTATACACAATGATATTGATATAATTTCATAACGCAATCTTTCTAAGATGATTATTGTAACACATATAGTCTTTAATTGTCATTGAATATCCATAGAATATTCCACCATCTATAGTATCAACAAATATTCCTTGATTTCCCACTTTTTTTTTATGAAACATCTACATCCAAAAACATGAAAGTACATTAAAGAGGACTTCCTTCCCAACCATATCTCTTTTGGTGTCTTGGTTTCTCCTATAAAAATAGGTGTTTTATTTTGACTATAAACCACTACATGAACAATCTATTTAGAGTAATGATAAGAAACACAACATGAAATTTTCATAGTTCTATCCATATTTGTAGACTATAGATTTGTGTGTTCAGCAACACTATTTTTTTGGGGTTCTTACTGCAGACACCTCATAATTTGTCCCATGTTATTGGAGGTAATTATAAATTTCAATGGAAGTGTATGGTTTTCGTTGTAAGATTGTATAATCTTGATTATGTATCCATTTTCATTTTTAGCTCATTGATGATAACTCTTCATGTAATTATGCACTTGTCGTTTATTCTGAGTAAAAATAACAAAATGCATTCTACTATAATCATCAATAAAAATATTGAAGTACATATCTATATATGTCCCATAATTATTAATTGGACTACAAACATCAATGTTAAAGAGATAAATAAGATCCCATTCCCTTTTTCATTATCCGATAAAAACTATCGACCATCATTCCTTGTAGGCAAGCATCAAATGTCTTTTCTCAATCACATTTCATATTGGGAATATAAATAACTATATTAATATTACATATGTATTACATGCTCTTTTGATTAATGTGACCCAACCTTTATTACAACAATATGTTTTCTAATTCAATTTTTAAGCAACCGGTGTTCTACTATCAACCTGGTATAAATTTTCACCTATTCATCATCCTTCCGAGAGATAATTACCTATTTTTCCTTGGACAATTAACCCCTTCAAATTGAATGTCAACACCAATCATTAAACACATAGTTGACTAATAATTATAATATTTTGATGAAAACTGTCTATGTGTTGAACTTTGGTTTTCCTTATCCCATCATTTTCGTGTTTTGTATTTCTAAATCCTTTAATCTATATTACACCATCTTTGAAAAATCTTACTTTTCCATCAACCCATTTCACAATGCTGTTTAATAAATATACATTCCCAGTCATTTGGGATGAGAATCCTCTATCAAGAATCTAGAAAATACTATTATTTATATATTTTAGGGCTATTTCATTAATGTTTGATTCCTCAATTTTCTTATTTTCCTTCCATGATATACCTAATTAAGTTGATCCAAAAATGGAATTTACAATCTCTTATCAACTTTCATGGGTCAATAATTCTCATTTTCTTATTCTGTAGAAGAATACCAATTTTTAAGGGTAATTATATATGTTTAATAGGTATTTAATTACCTTATAGTTTTGTAGTTATTATTCCCACTATTCCACATCCTATAATAAATTGATTTATAGCCATAGTTAAAACAGTGTGAACCGTATAAAAAGAAAATATTTATTCTATACAATAATTGATATGATATCATTATACTATTTTGACTTCCAAGTACTTCCCCATTATGTTAGATATTTTTTGATTCATTTTAAAATATGGTATATCCCAGAATACCACAGATCCTTCATAAAGATAAAATCTTCTCACTTCAATTCCTCCACATGTCCCCTAATTTTATAAAGGTATTTGACTAGTGATCCTATCTAGATACACGAGGATTATTTTCATCTATATTTTCTATTTGGTTTTTAGCTTTATTTGGTAGGAAATCAAGTGCACTTGTGATATTTCCAGTAGTTTACTTTCAATTATTTTGACTCGTCCTATTTCATGAATTTGATGTTTCTTCATCATATCAAATTCCACATTTTCCCATACATGTGGATATCTGATCATTCATGGACATATATATGCCTTAGTACCGATTTTAATATATTTATAAAATATTTGAATCTATGAATCTTCATAACTGAAATTTATCCTTCGTTTACCTTGATTTTTCTTCAGTTAGAAATTTACTCCTTATAAAAATAACTTCAAATTCATGTGCTTCAATTGTATTTTCCTTTTCCTCCATTCTTTATGTATATACATTAATGAATTTTACCTACTATTAAATATTAATTTTAAACTCCACAACATCTTTTGAGCCTTTGAGAGTTGTTCTGTGTTCTTTAACTTCTCCCTTTAGTTGATCTATTTACACTTAATGTTGATAAACATACTCTCATGACTCATTATGAAAAGCTACCATCTTTCTATTCTTCATTATTTGAATGTAAATATCATTAATATCACCCTCCCTTTCCACCTTGTGATCTAAAATTCCAATATATTCATCTTTTATACATTATACCCTTTTAACTACATCTATCATGGACGCATGAGGTTTATATTTAAACTTTTTTCCTACATCCACCGAAGATTCATCGGCATCTTGTTCTTATTTATAGAAAAAAAAAATTCTATAATTTAATTATTGATTTTATTTCTCCCTTATTATGAAACCTCTTCTATGAATTTTTCATGATTTCTGGTTCACATTCTACATCATCAAATTTCCTTGGCAATTTAGTTGAAATGATCCATAATTATTCACACTGAAAAAATAATAAGGGAATCCTACCATCAAATATACCTTTTACAATCTGGGATATTCTTAAAGAAACATAAATAAATTCATCATCCAGGTCATATCCATCATCACTAACTTTGGAAATGTCATGATTCTCTATGGATTTGAATTCAATTTCTTTATATTCTTGATTTTTTATTTCTTCTGTTTTGAATCTCATTTCATAAGCCACCAATGTAACATCCCAGGTAAACAATGAATATAAAATTTTAATATATATTAATATTTTTAAATTAAATGTTAATTTTACCTTAATGGGGATTATATGTTTGATTGTGTACCTGATACACAAAAATGGGTTTCTTTTAAATCTTACGTTGCACACAACATTGAGTTATAGTGGAAAAGGATATAATATTATTATTATTTAAAATGGTCATTAACACATAGTCATTGTATTGGCAGAAATGAATAGAACAAACTAAAATTTGATTATATATGTTTGTTAAATGTTTTTACATTTATGCAATAAATTTTAGAGGCCAAAAATGTGAATGAATCAAATTTTAAGCATAAATACTCTAATATTCATTAAAAGTTTGATTTACCATCTTTTGATGGAGAACCCTCATTAAATCTATTTTTGGTCACATTTATATGTTCTATTAGAGAAAATAAAACTATTATTTAGAATCGGGACATCAAAATTTACTTGGGGTAAATTTTTGTATTTTTCTGATCAAATTCATTTTTCTAATGAACTGTGAAAAATATTGTATTTTAATTCAAAACTTCCTTTTAATATAATTTATTTATAAGGATATATTATCTTTTTAATTGTTTTAAAGTGTAAGTATATTATTTTTTTACCATATAATCCAATGTAGTTCATTGTATGTAATTTCACTATGAAGTTGGACATAAATAAGTGTCAATCTTTTGATAGATATTATTAATTAAAAACACACTTTTAGTTTTAACAGCGGGAATTAATTTTAAATTAATTTCTAACCCTTCTATGTTTTGATTTTGGAAAATTGGAATCCATATTTGGAATCAGGAGGTCCAAATTGTATATATGGGTAACTTTTATTTTTAGACATTATGAATATTTTCTTCAGAAAAAAAATTTATTTACCATGGTTAAAGGGTAAATCTAGTAAATGAGGGAAAAAATATTATTATAATAACATTAAATTACCCAAACATGTGTCCTAATCCTATTGGATGATACATGTTTTACCATGGGAATCCTTGGGCCGATTTTGGGACCCCATGGAGCCACTTGAGGGTGATAATGATGCTTTATATTAATTAATTTAAAGTAAAGACAAAAATGACATAAACATATATATTTTAGTAAATCAATTATTACATGGGATTATATAAGTTATATCTTCAAATATAAATATTCATTTGAAATATACAAAGATTTATTACATCAGTGTATTTTTTTTATAATTTTTAGACATCAAATAAATAAAATTATTTATGACACAATAATGATGTAGTGTTTACCTCATTAATGAATGATTTAAATTAAAAATATTATATATATTACAAAAATATCCAAATCCTATCAAATTCTTATAGATTGATTTTATTTTGAACAATAGTCATCTTAACATTGACTTTAAAATTTTTTGTACCTTTAGAAACCGAAAATAAAAATATAATAAAATAATATTTTTTAGCTTTAATAAAGAGATCCTCCTCCCCCTTATAAAAATCCCTCACTTCTAACCCATTACACACACTTCGCAAGCCCATTTGATCGTCCAATGTATGCTCAATTGTGGTCCCTAAATCCCTATCTTCCAACTAGAAGCCTTCCTCTTAGAAGAATTCAATTTAATTAAACCTTTTGGTTCAAACCAAAGGGGGATACATGATTTAAAGGTAACGTCTTCTCTTAAGTTATTCTGTTTTATTTTACTTCTCCAACCCCATAAACTCTTTTTATTTATTTATTTTATAAAAAAAACATTATACTAATTATACTATGTTGTATTTATGAGAATTATTCTAACTACACTTACACACACCTCCGTCTAATGGGTATAGAACATAATGTTTCTGTGGATGGATAACTAATACCTCACAAAACAATGATTGTTTACTCTTCTCCTACCACCCCTCATGGTGGCCAATATGAAGGAACTGTATTTATATATGATATATATCATTTTTATTTTTTCTCTACTATTCTATAATTACTATTAAAAAACATACATGTATGCTTTCTAATATGTGTAAATATGATAATTTCATTTGACGAAGTGCGGACTACCGCCCCCTCAAGGTGATACGATTCGTTCATGACATACAAGGAACGTACGAAGGATATAATTAATGAAATTATGTAACATATATATCATATCATATTATAATGGAATTGTAATACACCTATGTATCATTAAGTTTCCATTCCATTAAATACGAAATAGAAAGGAAAGTAGTGTTCATGCGTACGTACGGCTTACCGTCTCCATGAACGATGCATTTCATTTCTTACCTCCAACTGTTTTGTACTATTATAAATACATATATATACTGGATTTATATGATATAAAAGATATATAAATCATGAATATTATTCTGTATATATTGGAATTTTGACCACATGGACAGTTTATAATTATAACAAGTTCATTTTTAACTCATGTTCCAAACATCGACAAAATGTCCGATATGAACTCAAATAATTATCTAATTAATATAGAAAAGTAATAATTTATATAAAAGGAATAATAAAATTGAAAAAGGTTATTAATAAAGTATAAATTAACTTTATTTTATTATTTAGTATATTAAGGAATGAACAGGTCAAGTCAGACCAGAGGTAAGGGGTTTCTTATCTCACTTTTAATTCCGTGAGATTTCTATTGTTTGCCACTTATTTCCTCCATGTGGTGTGTTGTGTACTTCCATTTGAAATATATTATCATGATTCTATTTATATTCGTGGTATTCTATGATTAATTATGTGGTTATTAACTTTTGGTCATACGACTCGACTAATTACAACGTGGTAAGGGGTTTTCATCTCATTTTTTATTCTCGTGAGATTCATGATATATTTGTCACTATTTACTTTTTTTTGGTGTATGTATTAACCATGATTATATTCATTGTATAATAAACATTTATTTATGGGTATTTACATCTTCATTTTATGATCCTTATTTCATCGGGTGTATGTTTCGTAAGTTACCAAATCAGTAAGGGAAGTTTTTAACCTAATTTACATTCCTTGGGTTAATCTTCTAATTCCTAATTATGTCATGCTATGATTATGTGTGGAATCCCTAATTATTTATTTATGTTTTAATTTACACCCCCCATTGTGGGGATAAACTTTTTATACACCTAATCACTCCATTGATAAATTCTTATGTCATCGATGTGAACTTGATAAGGGTAATCTTAACTCAATTTCCATTCATTGAGTAAAAAATCCTAGTCATTGGTTTTGTTTTAAAAATAACAAGTGTGATTGTACTATGATTGATTTAAACTGAATATCTAATAATATTTTTTGTATTTATATTTTTCACACATTATTATGTAATTTATTTATCCTTATTCTAAGGAAACAATTTTTATAATGGATTTTGTCTCAATTTACATTCCATTGAGTCTTTATTTTGTTATGCACCAACTCACTTTTATATGGTTTATATAATGTACTTTGTAATATTATATCATGAATACCATTATTCTCATGATATTATAAAAATTTTATTAAATGATATTCCTCAACTATTTGTATTCAAGTATCCCTAATTTGGTTAGAACTCCTTAACTAAAATATTGTTTTAAAAATTTATTCTTCTAAATATTTAGAATTAATATCCACTATTTCCAAATGGGTTTTAGGATTAATTTATATATACATTATTGTTTTAAAATGATTATTCATTTAAATTTTTCAGAGGGGTATGTGACACATTGATTCAAAAATATCTTTATTAAACGTTTTAAATGGTTTTTGAAAATGGTTTGATAAAGAATTGATTTTTTCAATATCTTGAAATAATATATTGTGATAGCAATGTGGAAATCTTATCTTTACTTAATGATTGTTTTATATGTTATGACTACATTATGGTTCTTTGGAATTTTCTATGAATAAGGGTGGTTCCATGATAAACCAAGGTTGGGTAAGCCCGATACAGCTCCCCAATGCATTGGGTAATGTGACAAAGTTAAACATTAATGTTTCTCCTAAGAGATTTAGGGAATATATTGTGATGGGTATTCCAACATAACTCCCTACATAGTTGTGATATCTACAATTTAATTATGATATGGATGCCACAATTTACCTTTATGTTTTATGATTTCTACGTGTTATTCATAAATCTTATGATTTCATGAGGTATGTTATGATCGAAAAGTATGGTTTCATTTATTTGTATTTATTTATGGGTTAATGTTTCCTTATTTTATAACCCTTACTGAGAATTTTATGATGATCCAAAGTTTTTGAAATGTTTTCCACATGACATAAATATGATTAGGGTCAATGATGGGATCATGGAAAATTCATTATGTCTAAAACTTGGAACTATACATGTTTCTTTTTAAGAATTTTTATTTTATGAAAAAAATGGATACTGAGTAGTAGTGTCTACATGTAATTTTCAAGTTGATATGTAATAGTTATGGCCTAATTATCAAAAACGCTAAACCTGGAAAGATACTCTATGTGAATTATTCATTTAATTCAAGATTATGTAATGTTTTAAGGCTGTATTCTTATAGTTGTTATCAGATATATGTTTGGATAACTTTAGAGGTTATGGTGTTATTTAAGAATAAGTGACATAGCCATAATAATTAGCATATTATAAATAGTCATAGTTATTTTAGATGTGATAAATTATTATTACATTTTGGGGTGAAAAATGAAAGGTATTAGATAACCTTTGAGGATAAAATATGTTATGGTTATTTTTTAAGAATTTGTCCCTTTTTCTGGAATTTTATTAAATTATATAGTTTTTGAAAAAGGAAAACATGAAAACTCTATGACAACCCATCATGTCAGACAATTCTATAGGAATCAAACCCACAACCAAAGTACAATTGGGATTTATCGCATACCAACGGACTACGTGAAGTCCCTTGTTAGTATGACTAATTCTTTTTACTTAAATTATTTTATCAATCAAGAATAAGTTTATTTAGGATCTTATGTTTTATTAAATGGAAATCCTTAATATAGGAAAATTATTTGGTGATTAAGTAATAATGGTTATTTTGAAAGACATTCTCTCTTTTGGGAACACTATATACTGAAGGAAAATAAAATACTATCGGATTTAATTTGTTGAGTAATGGTGGAAATATTATTTTGGAAGAACTTATGTTTTTATTGTGGACATATGGAGATTTTCCATATTTATAGAAATTATTAATCTATCGTAGATAATATGTGTTTTGGTTAATTACACATCAGTATGAGACTTTTTGAGTAGTCGATGTTTTTGGAGATAAATGTTAAGATTTACTATAGAAGACTATGTGATTAAAATACATAGGAGTTTTTGGTTTCAATATTAGTTTGGATTATTTTAAATAATTTTATGGAAAATTTTATATTTAATGGCCTTTTTTGAACTTTGGGTTATTTTTTTGAATTTTTTATATTAAGAGTGGTATTTATTTTTATAAAGGATTATCCTTTTGTGAATTATCTCATCTTGTAATAACCAATTTTGGTTTTGGATCAAGTCTAAAGATAGGTGAAATATATAGTTCATATTTTTTTTATATTATTTGATACACTTGAAGTTTATTCTATCACTTTAGGTGTGACCAAGTCATCTTTATTACTTACAGATTGGAAGAAAGATGATTTTTTGGTAGAATTTTATTAAGGGATGACACTCTACATGACAAGTAAGTATATTTTATTATGATATTATTCTAATTATTAATAAGATTAATCAATTATATGAGATGAATCTTGAAGCAAAAATTCTATAATCTCTCTTTTATCATCAAACGTTTACCCAACCACAAATTTATGGTATTGTGGTGGTTAAATTTTTCGTGATCAAGTTATCTATCACTCTTTATTAATCTATGAGAGTTAGTTTCTATCCTATATCCATGTTTTCAGGAAATCCAAGTATATGTTATCTCAGGTGACCTTTTTACTTCTCTTACTTTATTTTAAAGTGATATTTTTTGTTGACTATTTATTCGATGTGGGACTTTCAATGAAGTTTCCAAGACCAATTTTAAAATTGCGAGGATGAAATTCCCAAAAGGGGGGAAGGATGTAACATCCCTGGTAAATAAAGAATATAAAATTTTCATATTTATTAATATTTGTGAATTAAATATTAAATTTACCTTAAAGGGTATTCTATGTTCTATGGCGTACCTGATACACAACAATGGGTTTCTTTGGAATCTTACGTTGCACACAACGTTCAGTTATATAGAAAAATAATATAATAACATTATTATTTTAAATTGTAGTCAACACAAAGTCATTGTATTGGTGGGAATAAATAGAACTAACTAAAATATGAATATATAATTTTGTTAAATGTTTTTTCATTTATCCAATATAATTTAGAGTATTAAAATGTGAATGAATATAATTTTAAGCATAAATACTCTAATATTCATTAAGAGGTCGATATACTGCCTTTCAATGGTGAACCATCATTAAATCTAGTTTTGGTCACTTTTATATGTTCTATTTGAAAAAATAAAATTTTTATTTAGAATAAGTACATCAAAATTTACTTTGGGTAAATGTTTTGTATTTTTCTGATGAAATTAATTTTTTAATGAATAGTGAAAAATACTGTATTTTAATTAAAAACCTCATTTTAATCTAATTTATTTATAATTATATATTATCTTTTTAATTGGTTTTTAAGTGTAATTGTATTTTTTTTTACCATTTAATCCAATATTGGTAATTTTATGTAATTTCACTTTGAAATTAGATATAAATAAGTTTTAATCTTTTGATAGATATTATTTCTTAAAAACACGCTTTTTGTTTTGACAACTGGAATTAATTTTAAATTAATTTCTTCCCCTTTTATATTTTGAATTTAGAAAAATGGATTACATATTTGGAATCAATAGGTAAAAATTGTGTATGTAGGTAAATTTTTATTTTTAGAAATTATGAATATTTACTTCAGTAAAAATATTATTTACCACGGTTAAAGGGTAAATTTGGTAAATAAGGGTAACAAAATCTTATTATAATAATATTAAATTACCATAACAAGGGTCCTAATCCTATTTTTTGATACATTTCTGACCATGAGAATCCTTGGGTCAATTTTGCGACCCCATGGAGCCACATTGGAGTGATAATGACACTTTATATTAATTAATTTAAAGTAATGACAAAAATGACTTAAATATATATCATTTAGTAAATCAATTCTTACATGGGGTTATATAAGTTATATCTTAGATTATAAATATTCATTTGAAATATAAAATTATTTCATACTTCATGATATTTTTTTTATTATTTTTAGACATCAAATAAATAAAATTATTTATGACACAATAATGATACAATGTTTACCTCATTAATGAATGATTTAAATAAATAAGATTATAAAGATTAAAAAAATATCCAAAAACCTATCCAATTATTATTGGATGATTTTATTTCTAACATTATTCCTCTTATATTCATCTTTAAGAATTTTTGGACCTTTAACAACCGAGAATAATAATATAATAAAAACAAATTTTTAAACTTTCCTAAAGAGCCCCTCCTCCCCCTTATAAAAATCCCTCACTTCTAACCCATTCCACACACTTCTCAAGCCCCTTGGCTCATAAAAACTCTACCCAATTAACCTCCCTATATCACTATAATCCTCCTATAATCCTTCCCTAGGTAGAAGGCAATTCAAGTAAACCTTTTGTTTCAAACCAAAGGGAGATACCCGTTTTAATGGTAACATCTTCTCGTAAGTTCTTTTGTTTTATTTTACTTATCTAACCCCATAAAATCTTTTTATTACATTAATTTATAACAAAACAAGTATCCTAAATATAATAGGTTTTTTTATTATTATTATTCTAACTACTCTTACACACACCTCCATTTAATTGGTAAAGAACATACTATTTATGTGGACGGTGAACTACTGCCTTACGAAACGATGATTATTAAATATTCTCCTACCACCTCTCTTGGTGG
This sequence comes from Viscum album, assembly GCA_963277665.1. Classification (NCBI taxonomy): domain Eukaryota; kingdom Viridiplantae; phylum Streptophyta; class Magnoliopsida; order Santalales; family Viscaceae; genus Viscum; species Viscum album. Next base: position 260,597,415 of record OY728122.1, on the reverse strand, counting down.
CCATTATTATAGAACTATATTTATTTATGATATATATTATGTTTATTTTTTCTATATTCTTCTCTAATTTTTATTCACAAACATACCTTTATGCTTTTCAATATCTGTAAAGACGATAATTTTATTTGAGGAAATGTGGACTACTGCACCCTCACGGTGATATGATTTGTTCATTACATACATGGAACATATAATGTATGGATTTAATGAATTTATATAACATATATATAATATTATATTATACTGGAATTATAATATACTAATTTATAATTATGTTTTCATTCCAATAAATACGAAATAGAAATGGAAGTAGCGTTTATTGGTATGTACGACTTACCGTCTCCATGAACGATGCATTTCATTTCTTAACTCAAAATTTTATGTAATATTGTAAATACATATATATACTAGATATATTTTATATATATGAAATATAAATCATGAATATCATTCTGGAGATAATGTAATTTCTTCCACATGGACAATTTATAATTATAACAAGTTCATTTTTAACTCATGTTCTAAACATCGACAAGATGTCAGATATGAACTCAAATAATTAAATAATTACTAAAGAAATGTAATGATTGATATAAAAGGCATAAAAAACTTTAAAAATTTTATTAAGAAATTATAAATTAACTTTAGTTTATTATTCATGATTTTTAAGAACGAATGGGTCAAGTCATACATGACGTAAGGGGTTTCTAATCTCACATTTAATTCCATAATATTCCCATTGCTCACCACTTATTTCTTGAATGTCGTGTATTGTGTACTGACATTTGATATATATTATCATGATTCTATTTATATTTATGGTATTTTGTGATTAATTTGGTGGTTATTAACTTTTGGTCATACGACTCGATTGATTACAACATGGTAAGGGGTTTTCATCTCATTTTTTATTCCCGTGAGATTCATGCAATATATTCCACTATATCATTTTGTGTGATGTATGTACGGCCCATGATAGTATTATTTGTATAATATAATTTAATTTATTGGTATTTACATCTTCATTTTATGATCCTTCATTCTTGGGGTGCATATTTCGTAAGTTACCAATTCGGTAAGGGAACTTTTTAACACAATTTCTATTCCTTAGGTTAATCTTCTAATTCCTAATTATGTCATTCTATGATTATGTGTGGAATCACTGATTATTTATTTATGTTATAATTTCCACTACCCTTTCTATGGATATACTATTGATACACATAATCACTCCATTTATAAATTTCAATGTCATCGATATGAACTTGATAAGGGTAATCTTTACTCAATTTCCAATCATTTAGTTAAACACCCTAGTCCTTGGTTTTGTTTTAAAAAGAAAATATGTGAATATAATACAATTTATTTACACTTAATATCCAATCATATTGAGTTTATTTATATTAGTCACACAATATTATGTAATTGATTTATCCTTAATCTAAGGATACAATTTTTATAACGGATTTTGTCTCAAATTACATTCTGCTAAGACTTCATTGTTGTTATGCACCAATTCACTTTTATATGGTGTATATATTATCATTTGGCATATTATATCATGAATAACATTATTCTCATTATATTATAAAATTTTGATTAAATTTTATTCCTCAATTATTTGTATTCAATCATCTTTCATTTGGTTAATAACTCCTTTACTAAAATATTATTTTAGAAATTTATTCTTTTAAATATTTCTCATTAATGACCATATTTTAGAAATGGTTTTTAGGGTTTATTTAAATGGATATTAATATTTTCAAATTATTATTCATTTAAATGTTTAAAAGTGTTACGGGACACTTTGATTCAAAAGTCTCTTTATTAAATGTTTACAATAGTTTATGAAAATGGTTGGATAAAGAGTTGATTATGTCAATATCTTGAAATAATATGTTGTGATAGAAATGTGGAAATGTTATCATTCCTTTATGTTTGTTTTATATGTTAGGACCATGTTATGGTTCTTCATCATTTCTTATGAATATCAGTGGTTCTGTGATAAACCTAGGGTGGGTGAGCCCGAGATATCCCTCCAATGCATTAGGTAACATGATGGAGGTGAATGTTAATGTTCCTCCAAAGAGATTTAGGGAATATACTGTGATGGGTATTCCAACGTAACTCCATATGTAGCTGTGATAGCTAAAATGTAAGTATGATATGTATTACAGTAGTTTCTTTTATGATTTATGATTTCTATGTGTTATTTATAAATCTTATGATTTCATGAGGTATGTTATGATCGAAAAGTATGGTTTTATTGATTTGTATTTATTGATGGGTTAATGTTTCCTTTCCTTATTTTATAACACTTACTGAGTTTTTTATGCTCATCCCTAGTTTTTGAAATGTTTTCCACAGGACCTAAAGATGAACAGTTTCAATGAAGGGATCAAGGAAAAGTTATACTGTCTAAAACTTAGAACTAGACATGCTTATTTTAAAGATTTTTTATTTTATGATTAAAATGGATACTGATTAGTAGTGTCTATATGTGATTTTCAAGTTGATATGTAATATTTCTGGCCTAATTATCTAAAAATCTAAACCTGAAAAGATCCCCAATTTGAATTATTCATTTAATTCTAGATTATGTAACGTTTTAAGGCTGGGTACTTATAACCAATCATCTTAAAAAATAATCAAGAAAAGGTTTATACATGTCCATATCCTCTAGATATGAATATTTTATATTATAAAAAGGTGTAATCCTTCTCAATATTTTATTCACCATATCAACATACTTAGTTTCTTTTAAAATTCTCCAATTAGATCCAACATGTTTTGTAATGTAATTAAAGAAAATATCTATATTTTCAACTGGATTCTTCTTCAAATCATCGAACTAATTAGGAAAAAATATAATTTTTTCCTCCTTTACTTTGTTATGTTATTCATATATATTTTACATCTTCCCCCACATATACTTTTTTGATGTGAAAATCATCACATTAATATATATTTTATCATATAGTAATGCGGTAAGAGGATTTTGAGATTTCAAATCAGCATCAATAATTTTCCTATATGTTTCAATAATTTAATGAACAATTTCAAATTTTTCCTGAATCCCATGAACTGTGGAAAAATTAACTTCCATAACAAGATATCGTAGTTCAGAACAAATTCTATTCTTCCATATTTAGAAGTTTCTTCCAACAAAAATGGGAACTCCACTAATATTCACTGAATTATCCACAAACCTATAGGACATATTTAATAACAATAAACTATATGCTCTGATACCACTAGAAAGACCATGAACACACTAATAGGGGAGGTTGGAATCTGGTTGTCAGTATTTTCTTTAAAAAAAACAGATCTTTTTACCACACTTATAGGAACTTTTAAAAATTATATGATTCAATCGTACAATTATGAAACATTCATATGTAGTGAGAAAACATAGTTTTTTTACTTGGTTCATCACCTAGAGATTGTCCAAGGATAATACACTGAAAGTGTGATGGTCATACCCAAATACACTAAGCATAACTAGTTATTGTAGTCTATAGAATATCACACACAGTCAATATTTGTTGGGAACACTACCTTTATAATAATTTTAGTGACTGAACACCACCTCCCTCAGAACACTTCTGTCGACTCCCCTATCTCACTTCCTTGGGTGAAATATTACAGAGTATAAAGACTTTAAGGTCACCTCAATAGATTTGGAATATAATTTTGTATCCCTAATTATCGTGAGACTCTTCTTTCACCATAGTCCTATGTTAATGCATTTAAAATAATTTTTCACTAAATCCATATGTTCAACACTAATGTTCATGAATTTCCTAGACTTTGTGAAACCCCCTTTATGTTTCCAAGATATTTCATCATTCACAAACCCACACACCATTATAAATCTACCAATCTTTTTTAAGCTCTCATCCTTCATGATAAACTAAGTATTCAAGAAAAATCCATTATTTAGAGACTCCCTTTCCATCAAATCTATAGAATCAGTTAAGACTCAAAAATTATTTTTTTGATTGAGAAGTTTTCAAAAAAATCCTAATTCATAAACCTCAAATCCTTCATGAAATAAGACCAATTCATCTTTTTCTAAAAATATGTTCATTTTTTTAGATTATATATGACCTCCTATTTATTATGTTTTCCTTTTATGAATATCCCAATATCCTAGTGGCATTTTAATTAACCTCTTATGTCATGTTATTGATGATTATTTATTCACAAATCTCTAGTAAGATTCACCTATTCATTATTCTTCTTATAGTCCCATTGAATACCATATTTCCCTTGTTCATTCATGATGCTTCACATCTTCTTGAAACCCAACCTTTAAGACTTGGTATTCCTTTACAATTCTCTATGCCATCATGAAACTCAAATCTTCAGGAAACCCATTCCTTTACCATAAAATTGAAGATATAATCCAGAAAATCCATTTTCTAGTAAACTTACTCCTTCCTCTTGATTTTGAGCTCCAAAAATTAGGGAAAATGGGAAATGAATCCACATTTAACACTAAATACATCATGGTCATAAGAAAACTCCATGAAAATCCATAATCAATCCTAGTTTTGATTGAAAACAAATACTAAATACACTTTGTTACATTCTTATGAAATCCTTAGGTCCAACAACTTTTTAAATGAAAATGTATTACAATTTTATATATTAATTTTTAATTAATAACAATAGTGACTCGGTTTTTCCTTTTCATACTTTGGAATGTTCCTATAAATATTTCTAGAGATAGGTGTTGAGGTGGTATGTGATTTCGAGCCTCGGTGTGCCCAAAATAAATTTTATAAAAATGTTAATTATTTTTATACTATGCACATGTTTGAAATTTTTTATCTCTTAAATGGAAGCTCGTATCAAAAATATGAGTCCATGGTTGCATCCAGAGCATGTCGTTTACCCTAGGCTGGGTATGAGTTTTATTGGCGCATGTCTACTATGAAAACATTTATCGGTGGAGTTTCCATAAATAAATTAAAAAAAATATTTTCGACGTCGGATTGAATAAATTCTAAATGGACTCTCAGATTGGACTTTTGAGGCCACGGTTGAGTCCAGAACACCAGGTTTACCATAATGTGTGACATAATCTTAGTCGGTATCAGATTTCGGGTTGGAGGTGTACCGGTTGTTAACAGAATATTGTTTCATTAAAAATAAAAAAAAATATCCTCCCTCTCGCCCTTTGGTGTGAGCATGCTGGAGGAGTATCCCCTCCCACTTCTTCCTTTCCGAAGAATGGATGAATCGACAAAACAAATTTATTTTGGTATCTGATCCTAATGGTTATCGCTCTCAGATCGTATAGCATTGGCTACGAAGCACAAATCTAACCCTGAAGTGTCGTCATTTCATCCTAGGGTAGGTAGTTTTCAGTTTTAATCTTGTTTTCCCCTTGGTTTTGCATAATTGTTTTTGAATCATCAATGTATATTAGAGTGAAGATGTTGTTTATGAAGATTGGGGCCCAAGGTTTTCAGATCTGGTCTCAGAATAATTTTACAACAACTATAATGTCATCCGTGGTCTGAAAAAGGTGTTGGGGCATGGGTCTAGTGATCCATGGCTATGTTGGACGGCGACATGGTAGGATGCTAACAGCGATGGCATAGAGTCATACTGGTGGAGGTGGCACAACGGCAAAACTCATCGTTGGGTGGTGTAGCCCGCTGGGGGAGTCGGGAACCAGCGGGGGTGTGGTGTGTGGGTCACGGAGCGGAGGGCTAACTGTGGGCTGCACATGGTTGAACCGCAGTGTGGTGGATGGAATTGGGCCTACAAGAGCGGTCTATCCCAGTCAGATCGGACCGTCTGGAGTGGGTCTCTCCATCCGAAAATGAGCCTTCAGGCCATCGTAGACTTCAAATGCTCGTATCTTTCAAAGTGGGTGTCCTATTTATGTGTCGTCTATGGCCTTGAATTCCTAACATCAAGGAAGATATTTTTTAGAATGGTTTGAGGACTCTATGTCTCAGAATAGTGGCTAAGGGACACAAAATGTCCAATTCTAATAATAATAATATAATTATTATTATTTGGTGAATCTTGTATCGAACCTATCTCCGGCATCCAATGTTCGATTGATGCGTTTTCAATATATTGCGACCCTGAAGTTAGTGATAATGTTTTAGGAATTATTTTTGGGTGCTAAAATAAGAATCTATGTTTGGGCCCCATGAGGTTCAATTTGTGTGTTTGTGGTGAAATGTGGATTTTTCATCAGGCATCCATTTTGGGAATGTAAATTTTCTATCCTGATTATTTATCTTCTTAGAAATAATTGGTGGCCTCTGTTATGTCTTATGGGACTCCAAACATCATGGGTGTCAGACTTTTTCTGTTTGGTAATTTCTTCCGGGGTTGTTACTCCCCGGAAATATTGGGGAGTAGGTTTCCCCATGACATTCATGCAGTTGGACTACTCCCCTACCATGTTAGGGAATGGGATCTCCAATATCGTTCGATGGTAGGGTTGGTACTCCCCTACCATGCTAGGGAGTGATCCCTCTATCCTTTAAGTGGTTCTCCCCTACTATGGGCCCAGACTCACATTTCACAGAGTGGGTCTTGCCTACCATGGGTTTGGGCCCACGTCTCTCACAGTGGTGCTCCCCTATCATGAATTTGGGATCATGTTTTATGGAATGGTTCTCCCCTACCATGTTAGGGTGTGGGATCATATTTCATATGGTGGTACTCTCTTTTCGTACCAGGTTTCGGGTTCAAACCTACAGAGTAGTGCTCTCCCGTGTTCGAGTTCGAAGTGGGGAGCGGGCCCCTCTACATGTTACGTGAGATTCCTATTTTGTAGTTGGTTCTCCCTCAACAGTCTGAGGTGTGGTCCCCTTCATATAGGAGTGATTGAGGTTTCACAAGTTGGTTAAAGAGTTATTACTCCCTCATATTTGGGGCAGTGGCGAGGCGCGGGACTCTCCACTTGGTTACTTTCAAACTTTCACAGGTCACATCTAAGTGTTAGAAGGACCTCTAATGTTGGGAACTGGTGTTAGGCCTATTGATTTGTGGAAAATAGTATCGAATAGACCCTATTATTGGAGATGAGGTCGGACCCTCATGGGGTTGGGTGCCTAATACGAGTATATCTGATTGATTTATGGGTTTCCCTTGTGGAGTTGTCACATATTTGATGACACACACTATGCTTTGACATGACTACTGGTGTTTAGCCTTGGATGGTCTCGAGATAGTGTTTTTATCTCATTTGGGTACCATATGGCTAGTATGAAAAGAGTGTTTCCTTTCAGTTGAACGCTTTTTCTTTTGAGTTTTTTGGGGCTCCTACTAAGTATCTTTATACATACCCTTGCACGAGCATTTCCCGTACATTTTTTTTGTCTTATATAGACCATAGGTCATTCAATAGTGTCCCATGAGGACCCAGATCTAGCAGAACTTAGTGAGCCGAACCGATCAGGGTGTCTACCAAAGCTTAGGTGAGGAGATTTCTGGTAGGATCATTTAACAGTGATCCCCTCCATCCAAGTAGGTTGGATGATTTTGTAGTTTTCTTTTAGAGGGGCCTATTTTTTCCTTTTGGTTCTATTGTACTTTGGTTGGGAATAGATGCATTCATGCTTTTTTCAGTCTTTATATATCTCTTCACTATTCCATGGAGGTCTAAGTTCCTGCATGTGTAAATGTATGATAGGCTAAAGCCACCAATGTTTATTATAGCCTACTTGGTGTTATCCTCCAGACCCTTACCTATTGTATGAGGGCTTAGGGAGTCACGAAATGAGCGTCGTTGGGTCAGTTCATGATAATAACATTTTATATACCAATTAATATAATTATCAATTTGAATCCCATGATAAAAACCACTATTACATCAAAATATTTCACATCAATGTCATTGAATAATATTAAATAAATGTATCCATAACTTCTTGACCATGGAATAGTTGTTTTTGTTTTATATCCCCAACATAAACCCTTTGTATTGTTGTTTTTTAATTACATGTTACTATTTTATACTTTATTTGTCAATTTAGAAAACAACTACATTCAATAATATAGAGAGATAACCATGTGTTAAATTTTTCTAATAGAAAACCCTTCCTAAATATTAGTTTTTTTGATAACTCAATGCTTTATATTGGTACTATATGTTTTCGACTACATTGAATCATAATTAACATTAATTACTCACTAAAAGACAATCCCAAATGAACATTTCATTAGTAATGTTACCATTCTTCATCCCATAAAAAAGGTCCATTATTGATATATACATTTCTTATTGGGTCTATTTTAACATCATTATTTTCAAAAATACCTTCTAAATAAAATAATATAACCTCAAAATAATCCCAAATAGTGGAAAATCAAAATCTCATCAGATAAATACATGATACAATAAATATTTAATATTACTTAAAAATAAATGAGTGTTTGACTATATAAGGTATCCCTAAAGTCACCATATCATATCCATGTGATCTTCAGTTTGAAAGACTATAAATTTGAAAAAAAAAATGGGATCCTTTACAATAAAACCATTTATTGATCTCATCAATCTACCCCATTGTAATTTATTATAAACTAAAAAATAAAAATAACAACTATAGTAATAAAATATCTATTGACAATTGAACCTAAATTACCATTTAATATTTATAAAGAAACATAATTAAATTGTATAAAGTTATTCTCAATGAACTACTTTTTTTTAACAAGAACTATGAATAGTAATACATATGTTTTATTTTTTTTAAAATTAATTGACCCATTGGGACCCCACATGGTCCAACGATAAAATATGTCTGTCACCCCAGACATCATCCACATTCCATGGGATAGTGACTAACAACCACAATACCTAACAATATATTGGAATCCAAATCCATTAACAACTTTTTAGATAAATTCATATGAAATAAATAATAATAAGAAAATGTTGTCGGTATATGAGTATAAAAAATTAACTTTATACTATGTAATCATGGGACATAAATTCCACGTACAATAGAATCAATAAAAATCAATAAATTGAAATTTTAAATTTATATGAAATAACAACGAAGTACTACTTAATCTCATTATGGAATTAATGGTACTCTCCCTGACTTCTCTTAGAATGGATTCTTTCAATATCAATCTTCCATATTAAATATCATTAAGAAATGAAAAATGTCACCACTAAGTATTATTTCTCTATAATTTTTTAAGTCATATCTAACCAATTAATAATATATATAGAGAAAAACATGTAGTGAAAATGCATTTGTTTTTTTCATTCAAACAAACAAAGGTAATAAAACCTAAATATTAAAATTGATGATAAATATAAAATTTAGTTTAAATTCATTGACATGTGATAATATGAGGTGTCCAAAGAAACTTGATATACTCCAAATTCAAAAAAAATAATGGAAAATGGTAGAAAAATATATCTATTTCCTAGAAACTATAATTATAAAAAATAAAATGAAATTAATGATACATAGTGTAGAATTTATAATATAATTTTTGATGTCGACAATAATACTATAATACAAAATTCAATACGACCATAATGGAAAGCAATGTTGCATGTATCATAATGGAATTTTTATTGTCATACATCATAAGTTCCATAACTATTACTATATTGTTCTTTCATAACATCTATGTTAAATCAGTAGAAATATAGTGATGGTATTTTCCTAATTGAGGAATGACTATAGTGAACAATGGAGTGCTTCACCACTATAGGGGATGTTCCCTAATAGAAGGGGGTGTAATAAATTCCTAAATAAGCAATCATACGCTCTTATATGGTGGATTTCTAGAAATATTTTATCATTTTGGGGAATATTATTTATCATTTATACATATCAATTAGATTATGAAAAATAAATTATATATAGGACAATTCTATGGAACATGTGTGACTACAAAAATTATCTATTCTTAATGAATCTACCCCACATCTTTTTATTTCTTTGGTAAAGATAACATCCTTGAACTATCCTAGCCATAATGTGAAAGTTTTAAAATTACCATAGGATTCAAATAAATGTGACGATAGAAAAAATATACTAATCTTGTGTAAACATTATTAATCCAAATGTTTAATTATAATGAATAATTTAAATTTCATAAAAGAAATTATGTCTATTAGAATGCATTATATATAGTGTAAAGACCAATGTCATCCCATGTTGGGAAAATAACTGGGAATTTTAACATCTTTGTTCTAGTTATAGTTGAAAATTGTGGATTCTACTATAGTATGTTATCATTAAATTTCATGACCACAATTTTAGTCCTGTAATATTGTTTTTCCCTAGGATAGGAGTTTGGTGTAAATTTAACTCATTTTAATATTAATGAAATATTTAACATTGAATTAATTAATAAGTAATTTATTAACACATATTAAAACAATTATTATGATTTAAATGATGTTTTTTTTTATATTTCATCTCTTCGGTTGAGTCTGGAATGGGGTTTTTCCTTAGGTGAGTCATAACCTTGTGTGAGACACTAGGGAAAGGCCTGGTCCACTTTTTTACTCATTTTCATTTCCTATTTCTTTTTTGATTCATTAATTTATTTTCACCTATTCTATTCCCCCATTCTTTTGATTTTCGCATATAAAGATCCCTGATATAGGTTTCCCTTAACTAAGAGGGGGAGGGAGATAAGAGAGTTAGCGTGAGATATAGATGATAATGTTTCATCAAGTATCTCAGACCGTGCCAGATCACAGTGAGGTAGCTGCGGATCAAAATTTTCATCTAAGATTTAGTGGTTTTCTCCTAGATGAAGTAATGTTTTATGTTTGATTATAAAAATACCTATAGTTACAATTTTTATGTTAAAATTCATTATTTTGTTTTTTATGATCCAATGAGGATCGATCTATATTTTTTTTTGAGAGAAATAGGGGGATTCATTCCATATATATGGGTTTCAATTCAGGAAATACTATGTACAAGGCATGCATCTCAAATAAAAAATTACACATGTTCTTCCTGTTTGGGGATGTAGAATAATATAATTGGGAAACACATTGTGTTCTAAAATTACATGCCATGTAGTGGGTTTGGGGGTGTGACCGATTACTCAGCATGTCACACCATATTGGGGTGAAACACCTTATATCATACAAGACACTCTCCATGTGGGGAAATACCATGTTTGTGTACAAAATCAAGAAAATTGAATATCATAATACATGGGAAGGGACCCCGTTTTGGTTCACAATAAGTATTCTCTATCAATTTACATGTCGAGTAAGGATATGGAACACAGAAAGGTACCAATCATAGGTTGAGTTATATGTATAGGGAATACAAACCATTTAATCTTCATAATTACATGTTGAGTGCAATATGGTATATAGTAATAGAGGACCATTGGGGTTACAATACGTGTAACCTAAGTACAGGTCACATGCTTTTCTTTCTCATGCCTGTTTTGCATTTTTTCATAGGTGTCTGAATTGGTCTAGGGAGTAGTTTATTTTGATTTTTTCATCCATATATATTGCTATTGTAGGATTAATTTTGAATTTATAGTATTTTCATAGGGTTATTTATTATGTTATTTTATAAGGAGAATTTTATTTTGGTTTAGTTTTAGAATCTACCTGGGAGTTGAGTTGTGAGATTTGAGGCTTGGTTGAAGGTGTGAGACCATTAGTCCACATGACTTAGGGATGCAACGTTGGATTTTTCATATTTTTTGGAGATTAATCTCAAATGGTTGGATGGATTATTATATTTGAGAGGATTTTTTTTGTCCCAATATTATGGGACCAGTTTATGAAGATTAGAGCATGTGAGGTTTAGATTTATTATTTTAGGATTATAGATTTCGGTATATTTGGGATGGGTTGATGTCTTCAAATAGTGGTTATGGTCAGTTCCCATTGATATGTTGATTTGATTCTGGTGGATAGTTGAGGATTATCTAGTGTCTTGGTTACTAATCAAGTGATTAGTGATTTCTATAGTTAGTTGTTGAGAATTCCATTGGGGAATAGTGTTTCTCTGTATTCCCTTGTGGGTGAGATGGACCAATGAATGTATTACTTAAAGGGAAGGTCAGTTGAGGTTTGGCTTCTTCCAAGGAGCCCTATAGAGGGTTCTTCTTTTGAGGAGGTAATGAGGACCCATTTAAATGCCTCTATTTTTAGGAATGTATTTTCGACACCCCTTCTTACACATTGTTTATATAGGTTTAGTCAGAGGCCACCTAAGGCCATTTATGATGTTCCTTTATTGTTATTTCCCCACTCTTTTTAATGAGCTAGTAAAACTCTTTTTAGGGTGTCTTACATTTTCTATGGGATTTGTGATATTTTCTAATATATGGATAGGAATTTTCTGAGAGATGTATATATGTGGGGAGTCCAATAGAGGATATAACATTATGATGTGACCTCGAGAATTATGGGAGCCAAATGTTTTTATTTGGCACTATGGTGGGTCATTGAGAGCCATGGTTTATGTTTTATAGATGAGGAGATACATGGTGTTGTGAGAGGAATCATTATTCTTTGAAAGATAGTGTACTGACACTGTGAGTTCTTCTCATTGGACATGGTTTCAATAGGTGGATCTTCTCATGGTTCATTTTCCTTTTAACATGATCATTGAGACTGTTTTGGATCAGGATGGTTATTTGAGGAGGAGAGAATTATGATATTTTGGGTTTGGAGTTGGATATGAGTTTTGATCTACCTCACTCCTCCATTATCTATATATTTTTTAGATTATTTTAGGGAGATAATAGATGAACTTGATGAGTGAATCCCTCTATTTGAGTTTTAAACCATACTATTAGTTATTGGTAGTCAATGTTGTTTCTATACAAAACTTGTTTATGGATCCCTTGAATAGTATATTCATCCTTTCCATGGGGTTTCATCCTATAGAGATATGTATATAATAGGTCTATGGTGGAGCTTAAGTTTTTATGATGGATTTTTTGATATACGACCGAATTCCAATATTTTGAGGGGAGTATTTTTTTCAAGTATCAATTATTCTATTAGATTCCAATTACCCTGTTGATGTGTGTTGTTATAGTAGATTCATATGATAATTACTTAAGGTATATAATTCATTCCATTTTTGTATAAAAATATTTTATATCATGTTTATATATGATGTAAGCACCAATTTTCATGTGGAAGTGTGATCCATGTGCTACAAATCATCTAGTTGGGGATAGATTTGGGGTAGAATTACCTCAGGTGTCATTCTAAAACCCATGATTGGAGATTTTATTATTTTTTAAACCTTTTTTTAAAACTTTATTCACTAATGATAGCTGTTTTTAATTTCATCTAGACTATTCATACCACTTGTGTATGTATGTTTTATGACATGAGAATATAGGTCCATAGTTGGGTGTGTCATAATAAGATTTATTTCTCATGCCATGTATATGCACATCAGTGTGCAAGAAGACCTAATGTATTCTTTTTGGTTGGAGCATATCTTTCACAGGGGATGGTGTCGAGGCCTAGTGCTTCTTGATAAAGTATATACCCTCATCTAGGGTCTTGGTATAATGCTAGTAATGATCATGTGGAATGGAGAATAATTATGGGGTTTGTATCATTGCTGGTAGTATAGTCTACTATATTCATTTTGAATTTTTTTATTTTATATGTGGCTAACCCAGTGGGTGATCAGATATTTTATACTTTTCATTTTGATTTGTATGTATGACTATATACTACATTTCAATTATTATATAATTATTCTATATTATTTATTTATTATGATAAATCTAATTGATATCCTTGGGTATTTTTGGTTTATTTCCATTTTATTCCACTCTAAATAGAGGGTAGTCTCCCCACTACTTTATTTAATCATTATCCACTGGTCGAAAGCCTCGAGTATTTGGGGAGGTGAGATTGAGGCCTTGTGGAAAGCCATATAAGATAAGGTTTTAGGTTTACATGGCCTACTTCATTAAAACAATTTAATAGAAGTTTGTGTTTTTAGGATTTGGGATGTTTTATGGGAAGTGTTCTAGAAATGTGTTAGAATAGGGGATGGATTTCGGACTTCTATGTCATGAAACCATTTCTAATTATAAGAACGTGTTTCTATGGAATACGATAGTTGTTCATGGATATATAGTTTATGTTTATGTGATTTCACCAAGTTTTATGAACATGAGTTTTTAGATTTATGATTTATTATAGTTTTTTGATATTGTCCTATGTCAAAGGGGCCAATTTTCATGAAACATTATAGGAACATAGTATTCACACGGCATATTCCTATCTGTGTTTTTTTACTAATGATGAAGGTTGATCTAATTAAATATTCTAAAATAAAATATACATTGTTTTATAATATAACTATATAGTGTCATTCTACTCAACTAAACCACAAGATTATTCTTATTTCCAATTATAGGTCTTGTGGTTCTTGTGGTGAGAGGTTTTCCATTGTTGGAGATATAGACTCATAATTGAGAGATGCATGGAGACCCGCGAGGTTCGGTAATGGGATCTGAGTTCCCTATTTGTATCTCGATGAGGGAAAGTTTACAAAATAAATCATTATATTATGATCTTGTTTACCTGAGGTAGTAGTTTGCCTTATATCCTAGGTTTATATGGATTGGGTGGATGTGGTTGTTCATTATTTTTGGGTCCATTAGGGTTTTTTATCACTGGGATTTGGTTACATATGAGGATGTATTGTGATTGGGAAGAGGACCACTATGAGTGATCCCTATATCTTGTACGGTTTGAGAGGGTAGGTCTAGTATGAATCGTTTCTCTACTATTTTTTTTTGCACCCACTACTACAAAAATAGGCTTTATCAGTGCTCAAAATCAGCTTTAACAGTGCCAAAAAATTTCTATAAATCTCAGTGCTGATAAGGGGGGTCCCCTTTATCAGCGCTCAAAAAGCGCCGATAAAGGATCCCTTTATCAATGATAAAATGTCACTAATAAATGACCTGCCTACTGTAACATAAAATTATACAGCATCACACCCAAACAATACCTGCAAAAAAATCAGAATATCAACAAATATACCCATACAAAATTATCACATAATTTATAAGGTAATTATATAAATTATACCCATACAACAACTATACCCATACACCATTAACACATAATTCAGAAGTTAATTAAATACATAAATAATTAAATTGAGAATTCAGGGGGTTGGGGCTGTTCAGGGGTTTGGGGTGGTTGTCCAAGGGGGTAGGGGGTGTCCAGGGGGTGGGGTGTCCGGGGGGATTGGGGTTTGCAGGGGGATAGGGGCGTCCAGGGGGTGGGGTCGGTCCAGGAGTTTGGGGTTTTCCAAGCGGTGGGGTGGTGTCCAGGGGGGCTGGTGGGGGCTTTCCATGGGGGTGGTATTGTCTAGGGGGTGGGGTGACCAGGTGGTGGGGTGATGTCAAGGAGGGGTGGGGGCCTTCCAAGCTGTGGGGGACCGTCCAGGGGGTGTTAGTGTGTCCAAGGGGTGGGGGATATCTAGGGTGGTGGGGGCTATCCATGGGGGTGTTCGGGGGGGTTCGGGTGGTGACTAGGGTGTTGGGGGCTTCTAGGTGGTGGGGTGGTGTCCATGGGGGAGGGGCCGGTCTAGGGGTTTCTTGGGGATTTACAAGGGGGTGGGTGGTGTCCAGGGGGTGGGGTGGCTGTCCGGTGGGGTGGGGGTGTCTAGGGGTGTGGGTGTCCAGGTGGTGGGGTGGTGTCTAGGAGGGGTGGGGGTGTTGTCCAGGGGGTTGGTGGGTGTCCAGTGGGTGGGGGTTGTCCAAGGTGGGTGGGTTGTCCATGGGGGTGTCAAGGGTGTGGGGTGGTGTCCAGGGGGTTGGGGTATTTCCAGGAGTGGGGTTGTCTAGAGGGATGGGGGTTTCCAGGGGTAGGGTTCTCCAGGTGGAGGGGTGGTATCTAGGAGGGTTGGGGGTGTCTAGGGGTGGGGGCATCCAGGGGTTGGGTGTGTCCAGGGGGGTGGGGTTGTCTAAGGTGGTGGGGGGGGGGGGGGGTTTCCATGGGGGTTTCCAGGTGGTGGGGTGGTGTAAAGGGGGTTGGGGGGCTTTCTAGAGGGTGGGGGTGTCTAGGGGTGGGTTTCCAGAGGGTTGGGGGTGTCCAGGGGTGGGGTGGTGTCCAAGGGGTGTGGGGCGGCCAAGGGGTTGGTGGGGTTGTCCAAGGGGGGTGGGTGGTGTACAGGGGTTGATGGGGTTGTACAAGGGTTGGGGTGGTGTCCACGGGGTGGGGTGTCTGTCCATGGGGGTGGGGTGTCTAGGGGTGGGGGTGTCTAGGTGTTGGGGTGATTTCTAGGAGGGGTGGGGGTGTCTTCTAGGGGGTTGGTGGGTGTCCAGTGGGGTGGGGGTTGTCCAGGGTGGTGGGGGCTGTCCATGGGGGAGTCCAGGGGGTGGGGTGGTGTCTAGGGGGGTTGAATCATACATTTCACAAATGACCCATGGATCATCCTTCTAAAGTATCAACATAATATGAATGTGTTTGGTCGGATTTCCGTATGTCAATTGTTGTTTTCCCTTAAAATTCAATCAATTTTAAACAAAAGAGAGACACTTTGAGTGATACTGGCCACACCATGCCTTGGATTGAGAATGGTTTGACTTTTACAAGTCACAATGACCCATGTATGATTATCCTAAAGTATCAACACAATATAAATGTGTTTGGTTAGCTTTTTGTACGTTAGTTGTTGTTTTCACAAAAAATTCAGTCCATTTTAAACAAAAGAGAGACACTTTGAGTGATACCGGCCACACTGTGCCTCAGATTAAGGCGGGGTTGACTCTTACACATCACAAATGACCCATGGATCTTTTTCTTAATGTATAAACACAATAATAATGCGTTTGGTCAGATTTTCGTATGTCTGTTGTTGTTTTCACTTAAAATAATATCCATTTTAAACAAAAGAGATACACTTTGAGTGATACCGGCCACAATGTGACTCAGATTGTGGTGGTGTAGACTCATACATGTCAAAAATTACCCATGTATCATTCTACTAAAGTATAAACTCAATAATAATGTGTTTGGTTTGATTTCCATACGTCAGTTGTTGTTTTCACTTAAAATTATGTCCATTTTAAACAAAAGAGAAACACTTTGGGTGATACTGGTCACACCATGCCTCGTATTGAGGCAAGGTTGACTTTTACACGTCAAAAATGACCCATGGATCGTTCTCCTAATGTACCACCATATTCAGAATGTGTTTGGTTAGATTTTAGTACGTCATTTATTGTTTTCGCTTAAAATGTTTTCCATTTTAAACAAAAGAGATAGACTTTGAGTGATACCGACCACAATGTGATTAATATTGAGGTAGAGTTGACTCGTACACATAGAAATGACCCATGTATTGTTCCCCTAAAGTATCAAAACAATCCGAATGCATTTGTTTGGTTTTCTGTATGTTATTTGTTGTTTTCACTTAAAATTCTGTCCATTTTAAACAAAAGAGAGATACATTGAGTGATACCAGCCACGCCATGACTCTTATTGAAGCAGGGTTGACTCGTACGTGTCAAAAATTACCCATGGATAGTTTCCATAAAGTATCAAAACAATCCTAATGCATTTGGTCAATTTTCTGTATGTCAATTGTAGTTTTCACTTAAAATTATGTCCATTTTAAACAAAAGAGAGACACTTTGAGTGATGACGTCCACACTGTGCCTTTGATTGAGGCAGTGTTGACTCTTTCATGTAAAAAATGACACATGGATAGTTCTCCTAAATTATCAACACAATCCTAATGCATTTGGTCATATTTATGTATGTTAGTTGTTGTTTTCACTTAATATTTTGTCCATTTTTAACAGAAGAGAGACACTTTGAGTGATACCAACCACATTATGCCTTATATTGAGGTGGGGACGACTCATACAGGTCAAAAATGTCCAATGGATTGTTCCCCTAAAGTATCAACTCAATCAGAATGCTTCTGGTCAGATTTTTGTATGTCAGTTGTTGTTTTCACTTAAAATTCGGTCCATTTTAAACAAAAGAGAGACACTTTGAGTGATATCGAACGCACTATGCCTCAGATGGAGATTTTGTTCACTCGTACATGTCAAAAATTAACCATGGATCATTCCCCTAATGTATAAAGACAATTTGAATGTGTTGTTCGGATTTCCGTACATCAGTTGTAGTTTTCACTTAAAATATTGTCCATTTTAAACAAAGGAGAGATATTTTGAGTAATGTCGGACACACCATGCCTCGGATTGGGGAAGGGTTGACTCGTAAATGTCACAAATGACCCATGTATCGGTATACTAAATTATAAATACAATCCTAATGTTTTTGGTCATATTTCTATATGTTAGTTGTTGTTTTCACTTAAAATTCTGTCCATTTTAAACAAAAGAGAGACACTTTGAGTGATACGGAACACACTGTGGCTCCTATTGAGGCAGGGTTGACTCTTACACATCAAAAATTACCCATGGATAGTTCCCCTAATTTATAAACACAATAAAAATGTGTTTGGTTGGATTTTCATTTGTCAGTTGTTGTTTTCACTTAAAATTTTGTCCATTTTAAACAAAAGAGAGACACTTTGAGTGATATCGGCCACACTGTGCCTCGGATTGAGTCGGGGTTGACTCGTACACATCAAAAATGACCCATGGATCGTTATCTTAAAATTTAAACACAATATGAATGTGTTTGGTCAGATTTATGTACGCCAGTTGTTGTTTTCACTTAAAATTTTGTCCATTTTAAACAAAAGAGAGACACATTGAGTGATACCGGCAGCAACATGCCTCAAATTGAGGCAGGATTGACACTACCATGTAAAAAATGACCCATGAATCATTACCCTAAATTATAAACACTATTTTAATGTGTGTGGTCGGATTTTGGTATGACAATTGTTGTTTTCACTTAAAATTATGTTCATTTTAAACAAAAGAGAGGCACTTTGAGTGATACTAGCCACATCGTGCCTCGGATTGAGCCAAAGTTGACTTTTAAACATCAAAAATTTCAAATGGATAGTTTTCCTAAAGTATCAACACAATATGAACGGGTTTGGATGGATTTCCATATGTCATTTGTTGTTTTCACTTAAAATTATGTCCATTTTAAACAAAAGAGAGGCACTTTGAGTGATACTGGCCACACCATACCTCGGATTGAGGAGTGGTTGACTCATACACATAAAAAATGACCCATGGATAGTTATCCAAAAGTATCAACACAATAAAAATTCATTTGTTCATATTTTTGTATGTCAGTTGTTGTTTTTACTTAATATTATGTCCATTTTAAACAAAAGTGAGACATGTTGATTGATATTGGCCACACCATGCCTCAGATTGAGGTGGGTTTTACTATTAAACATCACCAATTACCAATGGATATTTTTCATCAACTATAAACACAATAAAAATGTTTTTGGTCAGATTTCCGTACGTCAGTTGTTGTTTTCACTTAAATTTATGTCCATTTTAAACAAAAGAGAGACAATTTGAGTGATACTGGCCACACCGTGCCTCGGATTGAGGCGGTGTTGACTCCTAAACATCAAAAATGACCCATGGATCGTTCCCCTAAAGTATCAACACAATCTGAATTTTTTTGGTTGGATTTATGTACGTCAGTTGTTGTTTTCACTTAAAATTTTGTTCATTTTAAACAAAAGAGAGACACTTTGAGTGATACTGACCATATAGTGACTCATATTGAGGCAGGGTTGACTCTTACATGTCAAAAATGACTCATGGATCATTCCCCTAAAGTATAAACACAATTAGCATCTGTTAGGTCAGATTTTTGTACATTAGTTGTTGTTTTCACTTAAAATTTTTTCCATTTTAAACAAAAGAGCGACACTTTGAGTGATACTGGCCACACCATGCCTTGAATTGAGCCAGGGTTGGATCGTGCATGTAAAAAATTACCCATGGATAATTAACCTAAATTATAAACACAATAAAAATGTGTTTGGTCAGATTTTGGTACATTAGTCGTTGTTTTCACTTAAAATTATGTCCATTTTAAACTAAACAGAGACACTTTAAGTGATACCGGCCACACTGTGCCTCGGATTGAAATGGGGTCAACTCATACATGTAAAAAATGACCCATGGATCGTTTTCCTAAATTATAAACACAGTAAGAATTCATTTGGGAGGATTTTTGTACGTCATTTGTTGTTTTCACTTAAAATTATGTCCATTTTGAACAAAAGAGAGACACATTGACTGATACTGACCACACCGTACCTCAAATTGATACAAGATTGACTCTTACACATCAACAATGACCCATGTATCATTCCTATAAAGTATAAACACAATCCAAATGCATTTGGTCCGATTTACGTACGTTAGTTGTTGTTTTCAATTAAAATTTTGTCCATTATAAACAAAATAGAGACACTTTAAGTGATACCAGCCACATAATTCCTAGTATTGATGCTGAGTTGACTTTTAGAAGTCAAAAATGACCCTTGTATCGTTCCCCTAAAGTATAATCACAATATAAATGCGTTTGGTCAGATTATCGTATGTCAATCGTCGTTTTCACTTAAAATTTTGTCCATTTTAAACAAAAGAAAGACACTTTGAGTATTACCGGCCACACTATGCCTAAAATTGAGGGGTGATGACTCTTAAACATCAAAAATGACCCATTTATCATAATCCTAAATTATCAACACAATATGAATGTGTTTGGTCTGATTTCTGTATGTCATTTGTTGTTTGCACTTAAAATTATGTCCATTTTAAACAAAAGAGAGACACTTTGAGTGATACCGGCCACATCGTGCCTCATATTGAGGCGACCTTGACTCTTACATGTCACAAATGACCCATGTATCGTTCCCCTAATGTATCAACACAATCTGGATGTGTTTGGTTGGATTTTCGTACATCAGTTGTTGTTTCCACTTAAAATTCGATCCATTTTAAACAAAAGAGGGGAACTTTGAGTGATACCGGCCCCACTGTGCCTCGAATTGAAGCGGGGTTGACTCATAAACATAAAAAATTACCTATGGATTGTTTCCATAAATAATCAACACAATATTAATGTGTTTGGTCAGATTTCCGTACGTGAGTAATTGTTTTCACTTAAAATTTTGTCCATTTTGAACAAAAGAGATACACTTTGAGTGATACCGGCCCCTTTGTGCCTGAGATTGATGTGAGGTTGAAACTTACAATT
Source organism: Viscum album (assembly GCA_963277665.1). Lineage (NCBI taxonomy): Eukaryota > Viridiplantae > Streptophyta > Magnoliopsida > Santalales > Viscaceae > Viscum > Viscum album. Next base: position 260,576,258 of record OY728122.1, on the reverse strand, counting down.
CTTAAATTACCCATGGATCATTCTCATAATGTATCCACACAATAATAATGATTTTTGTTGGATTTCTGTACGTCAGTTTTTGTTTTCACTAAAAATTCAGTCCATTTTAAACAAAAGAGAGACTTTGAGTGATACCGGCCACACCGTGCCTCATATTGAAGTGGGGTTGACTCATACACGTCTAAAATGACCCATGGATGGTTATCATAAAGTATAAACCCAATCTTAATGCATTTGGTTGGATTTCTCTATGTCAGTTGTTGTTTTCACTTAAAATTAGGTCCATTTTAAACAATAGAGAGAGAATTTGAGTGATACCGGCCACACCGTGCCTCCGATTGAGGCTGGGTTGGCTCATACCCATAAAAATGACCTATTGATCTTTATCCCAATGTATCAACAAAATACTAATGCATTTGGTCATATTTTCATAAGTCATTTGTTGTTTTCACTTAAAATTGTGTCCACTTTAAACAAAATAGAGACACTTTGAGTGATATCGGACACACTGTGCCTCAGATTGAGAAAGGGTTGACTCATACACATAAAAAATGACTCATGGATAGTTATCCTAAAGTATAAGAACAATCATAATGAAATTGGTCAGATTTACATACATCAGTTTTTGTTTTCACTTAAAATTATGTCCATTTTAAACTAAAGAGAGACACTTTGAGTGATACCGATCACACAGTGCCTCCGATTGAGGAGTTTTTAACTCATAAACATCAAAAATGACCCATGTATAATTCCCCTAAAGTATATACACAATACTAATGCTTTTGGTAGAATTTTTGTATGACGGTTGTTGTTTTCTCTTAAAATTCTGTCCATTCTAAACAAAAGAGAGACACTTTGAGTGATACCGACAACACTGTGCCTCATATTGAGGCGGGGTTGACTATTAAACACAAAAAATTACCCATGGATCATTACCCTAATGTATCAACAAAATAGGAATGAATTTGATCATATTTTCGTACGTTAGTAGTTCTTTTCACTTAAAATTTTGTACATTTTAAACAGAAGAGAGACACTTTGAGTGATACCGGCGTCATTGTGCTTCGGATTGAGGTGGGGTTGACTTTTAAATGTCAAAAATTACCCATGGATCATTACCCAAAAGTATCAATATAATTATAATGTGTTTGTTCTAAATTTCTTATGTCAGATGTTGTTTTCATTTAAAAGTTTGTCCATTTTAAATAAAAAGAGAGACACATTGAGTGATACCGTCCACACCATGCCTTGGATTGAGGCGGGGTTGACTCTTACATGTCATAAATGACCCATGGAACGTTTTCCTAATGTATCAACACAATATGAATGCGTTTGGTTAGATTTCAGTACGTCAGTTGTTGTTTTCAATTAAAATTATGTCCATTTTAAACAAAAGAGAGACGCTTTGAGTGATTCCCACCACACTGTGCCTCATACTGAGTCCGAGTTGACACATACATGTTAGAAATGACCCATGTATCGTTCCCCTAAAGTATAAACCCAATATGAATGTGTTTGTTCATATTTTCGTACGTTAGTTGTTGTCTTCACTTAAAATTTTCTCCATTTTAAAAAAAAAGAGACACTTTGAGTGATACCTACCACACCGTGCCTCTAATTGAGGTAGGGTTGACTCTTACACATAAAAAATGACCCATCGATTATTCTTCTTAATTATCAACATAATACGAATGCGTTTGGTCAGATTTCTATAAGCCAGTTGTTGTTTTCACTTAAAATTTTGCCATTTTAAACAAAAGAGAGACACTTTGAGTGATATCGGCCACACCATGCCTCGGATTGAGGATTGGTTGACTATTACATGTCAAAAATGACCCATGGATCATTACCCTAAAGTATAAACACATTCTAAATGAATTTGGTCGGATTTCCGTATGTCAGTTGTTGTTTAAACTTAAAATTCTGCCCATTTTATACAAAAGAGTGACACTTTGAGTGATACCAGCCACATCGTGCCTCTGATTGAGGTGGGGTTGACTTTTACACATCACAAATGATCTGTGGATCATTCTCTTAAAGTATCAATACAATCCGAATTCATTTGGTCAGATATGAAGGAATTTTGGAGATTTTACTGGTTTTTCTTATCCAAAGCACAAAGAAAAGTGGTTCATCATTCTTTCATGTTTTTGTTGTATTTCATCTATTAAAATGGGAAAATGAATCATTAGATGAAGGATGTTTTATTTAATAATAATTACAACTTTTCTATGAATATTTACATACAAAAATGTTTCATCATTTGATCCCCTTAACCCCTCTAAAAAATAACTTCCAATTGCACATGTCCCCAAGTTAGATCTTCATGTTGTTTGTGTACAATCTTCCATCAGGTATTCGGCCCACTCATTTCTGAACAAATCTATATGATCTTGTGAGTATGATGCTTTTCAACAGTTATAGTAGTACTGACAAATATATAAATAAATAATTAATAAATAATTTAAAGGGAATAGTATTTGTTTTTTAAAATACCTCTTTAGGGATGCTAGTTGATGAAAAATGATCTATTTCATATATTTACAAACATAATAATAGCAATCATTATCGTTTGTTTGTTTTTGACACTACAACAAAATTTATCATTAAGAGAATAAGTATCTTGTTTTGATATGTGTTTGGATTGTGAAATTTTGTTATATATACCCTGATATGTTTCTATACGTAGTACTTTCTCTCCTCCTGATGCTTAGCCTCTGTCCTCATTCCTTTTTTAGATGATAATGTACACTACCTTATCATAACAGAATCTTTATTAAAAGATAATATAAATTATATTACGTGATTTTTAGACCAAAAATGTAGGATGTAGTGTCTTACAGATTCACAAACTCCATCATGTGTGGTTGGTTTCTTCGATATCCTTGCATTGAATCCAGAAAATAAATCTTTGGAGTATCCAAGTTCACCGCAATTAGCAGCCAATGTTGCATAGAAACACAAAAATGAATAAGTAAAAAAAGAAGTGAAAATATAATTGATATTATTTAATCATCTAGATTTACCCTTGCATGGTTGGTATTAGGAATTCTTTCATTCGTAATCTTGCTTTCAAATGTTTTCATCAATCCATTCAGTATTTCATCTTTTTTGATGGTTCTAATTTTGTTAGTTGTGTTGATATGGTATGAGGACTAACGAGTCCAAATTTTGGAACATGGTAAAATTCATTCAATTGTTTTTCATATATACTTCTGTCAATAATATAGAATTCATTGAATCATAATTTTCACATTATATCAACTTTTAGAAAATCAATTCATGAAAACATACCTCTTATATAAATTTACAATTGTGACTCCTAGAAAACCGTATTCTAGGATCTCATTTACATTTTTAGTAGAAACTAAATATCGAATTTCCTCTCCATATATATTTTATTCAAAAACCACTATATGAATACTACCACCTCTTAGCTTTTTATCCACATGATTCTTCAATGCTAGTAAATGTGGATAGAGAACAAGTGGTGTTATTGTGCTTTCAGAAGCTCTTTTGGATCGGTGGGTGTTGACAGATATAAATCACAGTACTTATCACCCTGTAGAAGATCAGTACGGAAAAGTATCATTGTTTTTCTGATTCACATTTCATGTGAATAATTATTAGAATATTGATTACCATGGCTAAGACAACTCTTTCAGGTTAATGGCTCCCCTCAAAGCTGGTGGTGGTTGGGTGGGATATTCACATGCTGGTTTTTCCTGAGTTGTGTCTTATCCTTGCTTCCCACCCTTAAAAGTTTCTAGCAACACTCCATGTCATTGAAATAGTACTTCAAGAGTTTCTATTCATTCTCTCATTTGTTTCATTTTTTCATATCTATCATCCATTTGTTTTTTTTTCTCAAAATATACTCAGGGTGTCACCCAAAACCCTACACCTATAACATGACCATATTGTTCTGGACATTTCAAAGCCGTCGATAATAGTTCTGAATCTGCTACAGGAGTAGCTCATTATTATGACTATCAGATATAGGAAAATAAGTATTTATTTTTATGTAATATCAATTTAAAACAAATCTTTCTATCATGTCATACTTACACATATTTCCCACACATTTTGTATGTTTTCATCTCCTAGACTCCCTTCCTTATTCACACGTGCCTCCTTCCATAGCACATGACGTGGGATGGAAGTGTACTTGGTTTTAGACTCATCAATCTACATATAAATATTGTAGGATAATTATGATGTCGTTTCTTGGCACCTAACAATATTACTGTAAATTTAAAATACCTACCCTTTTCATTTCTAGTGAAGTGTATCCCATCCTTTCTTTACAATAATGGTATGTTGGTTTTAATGCATGTTAATTATTTTCAGTACTGAGTTGTTGTTTCATAAATTAAATATTGACAATCAAAGTGATGAATAAATGTATCCTCAAACAACGTATTATCATCCACAATGTACCTAAAACTTCTCATCTCCACAACGGCCAATAAATTCATCCCATGCTTCTTGGGATATCAGGTGAGTGTAGACAATGGGTGGGTGTGGGATTATTTTACCTTTGGAATATTTCAGGTGACATTTTGTGAAAATAGTGAAAAAACCTCGATAAATCCTTCCTGAAAGCCTTGGTACATAATTCTTGTGTGAATCATCTACTATAAATGTACTATGCAAGAGACTGATAAGATTAAGACATTGTTTCATTATTTTATTTGCTACTAAATTAAATAAATAATATCATAATTTTTCCATAATTTCTTCCTAGATCACAGCCTTTAGCCTGGACACAACATGGTTCCATGAATCTATATCAATGGGCATGCATTGTCGAGTGACAATTCCATTGTAACTAATAAACATAGCCTTTTTTGGATTCACATGTTGGCCTTGTGCATTCCATTCAACATCAAATTTGATGCCTTTTCTGTTCACCTTTAGAACTTTGGATAACACTGTCAAACTACGACACACCATTGTTTTATGTGATGTTGTTCCTTCATCCCTAGCCATTTCATCAATATCAACATCATCTATATGTTCATCTAAAATGATATCAACAACTTGTGCTGATGGTTGTTGGACCTCAACACTAGGAGCAGCAACAGGTTTAGAAACTTATTTTTGCTCTGCACTATGATCATCCACAGCAGCAGCAGCAGCAATAGTAGCAATAGATTGAGATACTTGTTCATCCTCAAGGTATGGAGCACCAGAACATGCAGAAGTCATTATCTGCAAAAGTGGTAGAATAGTTAATTTAGATTACATAAATTCAGTAAAGATAAGATTATAACATGAGATACAATATCTATATTATGAACAAAATATTACCTCTTTATTGAACTCTCTTTGTTTTTTTTTTCAAGGGCTGGAGGGATTTGAAACCTCTATAGATTATCCAAATCCATTCATTGTGGTCTCCTATAACTTACAAAACATCATCTACATTGGGACTACTACAAAATGAATGCGACGTACCACTGAAAGGATCGTCTTCAACTAAATTTTCATCAAACCCCTCAGTATTTTTGGACAATAACAGAATAATCAACCACTTTTGGTTTGTAGGATATGGAACATAAAATACATGTACCAATTGTGATTCCATTATAAACTATTCATCTTTGTACACTTATTTACTAAAATAAACTTTCACAAATCCCAGTTCATCTATTTTAACACCACTATTGTTATCAATACATTTTCATTGAAAAATTGGCACTTGTAATGTCATATAATCCAATTACCATATTTTTTTGATAATGCCAAAGTATGACATATTTGCATAAATTGGATTTATGTCCTTACTACCAGAAACATGCATCGCTTCAGCCACAAGTGTAACTCCACTTTTTTCATGGTACTATCTTTATCATGTTCATCTATATAGAATGTGTAACCATTAATAACATAACCATTGTAAGATAGTACATACACACTTGGTCCAGTGGCTAGCCATTGAAGTCGTTCTGAAGTTGAATTTGTATTTTCATATAAATCCTTTAAAATATGGTCTTGAAACCATCCTATAAACTGGTGATTATGTGTATTTGATATCCATTTTTCATCCCTTGATGGATTCAACTACCGAATAATTTCTTTTTGGGTTTCAATATATGGAGAAACCTCAAAACTGTTATGAAAAACATAAAGGTGAGCATGCTCCCAATCTGTAATATTGATTTTCATAACATCTCTTCCAGAAATTCCCTCACCCTCAATCCGTTCAGTGTGATGAGATTTCGAGAGACCAATGATTTCCGCATCAGATAGGTATTCGGTACAGAATTCAATAGCTTCCTCAACAATATATCATTCCACTTACAACCCTCTGGATGACATCGATTTTTGACATACCCTTTAAAAATATTCATATACCATTCAACGGGGTACATCCATCTATGGTGCATAGGACCACAAATTCTAATCTCTCTCACCAATTGAAACATAAAATGAACCATCATATCAAAGAATGGTGGAAGGAATAACATTTCTAATTCACATAATATGATGATAATTTCTATTTAAATAGATGGTAATTTCGTCAGGTCTAAAACTTTTCTACATATAACTTTGAAAAAGAAATAATGTTTGGTTAATGTATGACGAACATTCTTCGGAAAATGCAACGTAAATCTATATGAAATAAATATTGCATCAAAACATGGCATTCATGTGACTTAAAACCTTTTAACTTCAAATCATTCATTGAACCAATGTTCTTGATATTTGATAAATCCCCCTATGGAACCATTATATCATTGAAGAAGTTTAAAAAATGATATCTCTCCTCCCTAGAAAGAGTGTAAGCAGCTAGAGGAAGAAACATTTGATTTTCACCCTTCACGGGAGCCAACTCTTCTCGTATTCCCATGTCAACCATGTCCAACCATGCCTTAATTCTATCCTTTATTTTTTTAGGTGAATTTAGAAATGTTTCAATAACACTGTCACATACATTTTTTTCCACATGCATCACATCAAAAAAATGTTGGACGTACAAACAATTCTACTATGGTTATTCAAAAAAAACTAATCTCTTTTTCCAACCGATTTTCATATGGTTATTCAAAAATGGTTTACCAAAAATAGTGTTCCCATATTTTACTTTCTCAAACAACTGATCACCTATTAGTGGACATGGTGATGTGAATTGTTCTGAACTTCCATTGAATGATGTCGTCCAAGATCGGTACTTATGATGATGAGGAAGAAATCTACAATGTCCTAGAAACACAGATTTTGATGATTTTTTCAACATAATTGATTTTGTATCTTCTTCACACATGGGACACCCTCGAGTTCCAATAATTCTATAGCCTGAAAAATTTCCATAAGTATGGAAATCATTTATCATCCCATACAACATCTCTCTCAATGAGAAGTATTCAATTTTATAAGCATCATACAACATAACACCTGAATCCCTCAATAACTTCAAATACTTGATCAAAGGAGACAAATAAACATCAATATCATTACCTAGTTGTTTTGGTCCTGATATAACCATAAATAACATGATGAATTTTCTTTTTCATGCGTAACCAGGGTGGAAAGTTATAATTTACCAACATAACAGGCCATGTATTGTGAGTGATGGTTTGAAATCCAAAAGGATTCACTCCATCTGTAGATAACGCAAGACGAAGGCTTCTCGGATCTTTTCCAAATTCATGATAGTCATGATCAATTATCTTACACTGAGGAGAGTCATCCAGCTAATGTAATTTACCATCTTTATTTCTTTTATCGGCATGCCACGATAATTGTCTTGCAGTTTCTTCCCTACCATATAGATGCCATAACCTTGAAATGATTGGAAAGTACCATAAAAATTTCGTAGGACTGGATTCATCTTTCTTTTATTAAGAATCCCCGCACTTTGGGCATTATTTAAGTGATTTTTTCACCTTGAGAAACAGTATACAGTCTTTTGGGAAGGCATGTATTCTTTCAGAAATAATACCCATCAAGCATAGAATTCATTTAGCTTCATATGTAAAGATTGGGAGATCATTATCTTCTGGGAGCATCTCATTCAATAGAGAAATTAGTTCCGTAAAACTGACATCACCCCATTAGTTTCCTGCTTTTAATTTATACAACTTCAGTACAGCTGACAATGCTGTATATTTAGTGCAACCAGCATACAATGGCATCTTTGCACAACTCTTTACCTTCTCAAACAGTTTTGGGTAGTCACGGAGTTCATCTTCAACTGTCCTTATCATTTAATAAATATGATATTCATCATCATTGACATCTGTAATAACATCCTCCATATGGTCTTCTTCATTATCCATATTTGTATTCATATCTGGTTATCCATAAAATATTGTTTTAACCCATCCAGTAGAAACATTCGTTTTTTCACCGTGTTCATTCTAACATTTATAACTCTGATCTATTCCATGAAATATCAAATTTTCTTCTAACTCCTCTAGATTAATTAGTCTATAATAACAACCGTGTAAACACGGACAAAGGATTTGAGAAGGATCCTTTGCGTGATCCTTGGAAAAGTTGATGAAATATTTCACCCCGTTCTCATACTCTATTGTCAAATGATTAGAATCCATCCAATATTTATTCATCTCCATACTATTTGAATCTCAAATATTAGTATATATGATTCAAATAAAAAAAATATTTCCAAATACAGTATAAGATAACCACTTCCTTATAAAAAAGAGATTAATAGAGCCTAACCATTTCAAATAAATATTTGGAAAGCGATAGAACTAGGATAGTCCCCCATGAAAATCAACACACTTTCCAACCCCCTTACCAATAGTTCTAGCACCCACCACCCTTGCAGCAAAACATTAATCATCCTTTTAACCACCCCTACCAGCCACCTCATTCATAATAAAATAATCACACTAAACAGCCCAAAACTTGTGACCAAACTCAAATAAAATGAAAACAAGGATACAATTTTGATGAGAAAACTAATATAGTGGATAAATTTCCAACACAAAGGGGTTCACAAGGGAAACAAATAACCTAGGTTTATCCAAAATTACTATGGAATATCATAGGTTTTATTACCCAAATTAACATAAGAAATAGAAAATTAAGGTTAGTGAACATAAATTCTATCATGAACATCTAAATAATATGAAAAAAATCTCCCTCACTAACAAGGGGGATCTACCAAATCCTACCATATACCTATAAAATAAATTAAAAAATTAGGATAAATAGTTTCGTGTACCTATTTATAATATTACTACTTGAAAATTATAACGAACATTGACCGTACTTCCAAAGACTCCTGGAGCCTCCTAGTAAAAAGACTCTAGTGACTACAACTATCCGAGATTATAACCCCTAACTTCCCAATATAGTAGTGGTCTAAATAGGGGTAGTATTAGAATAATCAAACCAAAGTTCCATCCACCTCATGCTTCTCCTCGATCTCCTCCATCACATTAGTGTTGTACAGACCTCCTTTCTCCAGTTCTTTCCTGTGCCTTGGCTTTTCGTCGACTGCCTCTATGATTGTAGCATGAATACTATGAAAATGCAATGTGATATGTCTATACCCATCACAATCATATTAAATTACTTAGAGTGATGGTCTATCCTTGAGGTACCTATGAATGACAATGCCTCCTGAGATGGGACTTCCATCACACACCTACTGTAGGTGGGTTCTACTAACCCTACATCCCAGAAGATCACTACCTTAAAGGATTATGATATCAACTCAAACAATAGGAATAATCATAGAACACTAATATATACCTCTAAAGATTTGTATTACATGTTGAATTCCTCTAAACCACTAGAGGTTAGTCTATGAATTGATCAACAAAAATTAATGGATTTAATAAAAAGATCTGAAATACAATCCAACCACTTGAAATACATTTTCAATCTCCTGAGAATAAATTCATCACCCATCACATAATAGGGTTCTCCATAGTGTAGGTTTACTTAACCAAAATAACTTGGTCGGATACACAAATTGTTGTTCTATACTAGAGCAGTCTCCATTCAAAATAACAATCTTGATAACCATAATAGGTATTAGGTAAGAACAACTATCTACCCAATGAAGTACATGGTGTCTACCCATTTTTAAGAAAACAACTTCTAGAATAGAACCTATGAACAACTATTCATAGAGGTTCACTAAGTTGAAACCACCCTTAAATTATCCTTGAAATAAAATAAAGTTGTGTGGAATTTGCCACTAGTCTATGTCAAGAAACTTCCCACGATACTAAAAAGAATTGACCACCCAAATACAACTGCTCACATGTTCATACCACTATCTAATCCCAAAGACCTTTTCTAAAGAATACCATTCACCTTTCCATGGATGTGCTACTCTGATATCCTCATCTTCTATGGCACTAGTGCTTGAAGACTAGAGGCCCCTTCATGAATCTTGGTTTAATAATAAATGAAGATAAATGGCTTATAGGCTCCACTATGAACCGTCTCAAGGAGAGATTCAATTTAGATTTTATAACTTCACAAAGACACTCATCATCTCTGGTATATGGGTTGATTCATACACCATATCCTTACCAAGAGTTAACCATAAGTCTCCCTTATAAAGCGTTCCAAAATTCCTCGACATTCATAAGGAAGAAAAGTATTCTTCTTGCACACATCACATAAAACCATGCTCAACAACTAAGGGAAATATAACTTAAAATACACAGGGTTGGATACACTTGTTATATTTGACGGGTCCTAATCACTATCATAAATAGAACATTCCCTATTAACACAATCACCAGTAGATCATGAAACCCAAAAAGTGTAACCAATTAATAATGATGCAGGTACTATCAAAACTCTTCTTTTTCATGAAGGGTTTTACAAAAACACCACTTTCCCTAGTATAGATAAACCCACTCCACAAGATGAATGAGGAAAAAACACTCAACATTAATTGAATATTCATGCATAACATGGTCTAGCTTGAGGTTTCATGAGAATATCAAACCCTCATACATATGGCACTTGGTGAAAAAAAAATTGAGTTCCAAACATCCTAAGGGCCCATGGAGAACATAAAAAAGTCATACATTAGTAAAAATCATATGCTAACCAAGTATAAGAATCCACTACGTGTGTTATTTTGTGACATAGATGGTTTGAACTCTTTGTTAGTTGAAATCTAATCCAAGGGTGGTGATCATGGGGAAGAATCCAAACATCACCCTAATGTAAACTACTCTCACAAAACCTATCCACCAAAAATAAACCTAAAAGGAGAAGTGGGAGACTTACCTAGGGTAGATCGCAACCGCGATGGAGGGAGAGAAGAATCATCGAGCAGTCAAGGACCCTTCTACACTACGTCGGGAGGGGAAGGCGCGGCTTCCAGAGGGGGAGGTGTACGGGAGGATCCGCCAACAGTTGAGAAATGGAGGAGTAGGGTTCGCGGGGATTAGGGTCTAGCGGAGAGGAGGAGAAGTGGGGTTTTTTGGGAGGAGGATCCGCAGAAGCGGTTCGAGGGGATGATAAGAAGTAGGGCTAGCGGCGGAGGTTCAGCAAGGATATGATCGGGGGAGGGGAGTTTTCATAGGCGTATAGTACCACGAGGGCTTGAGGGTTTCATAAACAGAGGATACTGTGCACCCGATTTTATAAAATAGGGGACTATGGTTTTATCAATGCTAAAAAAGCATTGATAAAGGAATTATTTATCAGCACTTTTTTAGCACTTATAATGTGTACCCTTTATTAGTCCTAAAACTTTAGCACTGATAAATGGCATCTTTATCAGTGCTAAAATTTTAGCGCTTATAAAGGGTTTCTTTATCAACACTTTTTTCTTTGTGATGATAAATGGTGGTGCTTCTCTTGCCCATTTTTGTAGTAGTGACCTTTGTTATCACAATAGGATATTGGTTGGATTATTGTGGTTATGGATTGATTACTGAGTGGGGGGAGGTCATGTGGTTGGAAATGGAATGGGGAAGGTGCATTTGTTGTTGATGGGGAGAGTTGATGGTTCTCCATTATATTATAATTATCCTACATTTCATATAATGGATAGTTGTTTTAGGTTTTTTTATCCTAGAATAGTTAGGGATAGGCTCATTTGATCACTTTTCCTGGTTCTCTATAGGGTGTGTCTTAATGAAATATTTTTGGTTGGGATTAAACTATAAGTAATTGGATTCATAAGCCTCATTTATGTGGTTTTTTAAAATAAATTTATTTGGATCTGTGCTAGCACTCATGTGTGGGATGTTTTCCCATGTATATCAATTATAGTCAATTATGGATATAGCATAGTCTGGGTGGTTTTTTGTTATTTAATTGGATGATGATAAGGATACACCTATGGTGGTGACCATCAAATCAGTCACAGTTTATTGTCTCTTGTGTAGGGAGAGAGATGGAGGCATAGTAACACCAGTCCTGGGATGGTCGAGATAGCATCAGTTGTACTACTGAATAAGAGAGTTCATGTTAGTTAGCTACCCAACAAGGATTAAAATGTGCGAGAATTTTTTGTGGTGGGTAGTTTGTGACAACCCTCATCAGGATAGGGTGTGAAAATTAGGAAAATTTTGAAAGTTTTTGTTCTACATGATGGGGTAAAATGGTAATTTCTCCTCTAAGATGAAATTATATTATTTTTATGACTACTCCACGGGTCTCACAATATAGTGTTTACCCTTTACAATATTTTGGATTAAATTTGAACTATTTTAATTTTAACTAAATATTTAATTTGTAAAATTTTAAATATTAGATTATTTGTGCATGTTTTTTTGGTTGTATCATTTTGATGGAAAATCATATTGAAATTTAACCTCTATGGTTGAGTCCAAAATGGTGGGTTTCTCTAATCATAGGAATAATATGGTGTTGAATTCTCAGTTTGAGCATATGCCACAACCCTTTTTCGTTTCATTTTATAATTTATTATTTTTCTTCTTTTTTCCTTTTCTCCTTTTCTTTACCCTTCCTAGTTTGTATTATTATATATGAGGATACCCCCCATGTGGGTGTCACTTATCCAACACTGAGATAGAGACTGATACAATTGGGAGAGGCAGATGAAGAGGTACCATTGTGAAACTCGAGTTGTATCAGATCATCAGGGGGAATACATAGATCTTGAATCGGATCAAATAAATGGAGTTTTCTGACCAAATGTAGTCTCATTTTATGTTTTATACCAAAAATACCGATATCTTAAGTGTTATTAGTTTTTTAAATATATTTTCAGTTTCTAGGGATCCCATGGGGTTGAGCTATGATTTTTCAGGAAAACCATGTGTTTCGGGCCATTTTGTGGGGTTTTCAGTTAAGAAAACACATGTACATGATATGTGGTTTGGTGACAACATTTTTGGTGTTATTAATATTTTTTATTATGATATTTTTATTACTACATGTCATTTACTAGGAGTGTATGTTGTATATGGGATTGGTTTTTTGGTTGATTTCTCGACCAAAGACCCCATGTGGGGTTACATGGAAACATAGGGTACAAAAATAGTCACCATGTGTGGTGAAAATCATGTAGGATTACACAAATAGGTTAATTATGCCATGTATAGGTGATACATTCTATGTACTTATGTGTTTTACATGCCAATTTGGGGATTTTGTTGATGGTTAGGTACCCATCTTAGGGTTCATTCCATGACAAATGGAAAATAGCACAACAAGTGGCCTATGGAACATAGAAAGGGAGATTATTTGTGGTTACACACCTTATAACACAAGTACATGATAAGTACTTTTTTCTTTTTCTTGTTTTTACTATTTTACTATGGCTTCATAAGTATACTTTTGAGAAGTTTGTTCTGTGAATTTTTCTGTATAGATCACAGTGGAGGTATATTTTCAAATTTTAGAGGTCTTTCGATGGTGTTATGTTCAAATAGATTTTAGAAGGATTATTTCATTGAGAATTGTTTTTAGAATCATCCATGGGGATGTGTTGTGAACTGTGAGTCCCAGGTGAGATTTTCATATCAATATTAATCATTTATTATAGATTCTAGACCAATTTTTTTCATGGTTAAATAAAAAGAACATCAAAAGAAGGGATCCAGTAAATTCTATAAGGATATAATGGATTTTCCCTGTGTGGAAGTACAATTTTCTTGAGGTTAGATCTAGTGAGTTTTAGCTTTTATGTCTGAAGATAAAATATATTAGACCCTTTGGGAATGGTTGATTCCATGGAATGGAATTTATGCCCATGTTTAATTAGGGTGTTGAGTAGACAATATGGTTCCATTGATGATTAGATAGTGTGATGTTCAATGATCGATCGATTGGTAGTTTTCGATGTGAGGTTTTGAGAATTCATGTGTCGAATAATGATGCTTTATATTTCATTATGGGTGAGTTAGTACCCATTTATGGTTTTTTATTAGGATGGACAGTTGAGGATTAGTTTTTCCAGAGGAAACCTATTGGATGGTATTTATTATGAGGTTATAATGAAGATTGTTTTAAATTACCCTGTTGGTGGGTATGGATATTAGATGCCTCTTTGGGAGAATTGTTGATCGAAAATCAGTTGGAGTCTATTCAGGAGTGTTTTTTATTTTTCTGCACTATGAATTTCTAGTGCTTATGAATGAGTTAGTGGAAAATCTAATAGTGTATTCTTTTTCTATGGTCTTTGGGACCTTTGTGAATATGAGGATGGGTGTGGCCTAAGAATTGTGTGTAGTAGGGGAGTCCCATGAAATATGTCACTTTATGTTGTGACCCTGCAGACTCTGGGAGCCCAGAGTTTTCATTTAGAGAAATTGTGGGTTTTTGAGAGACATGGTAGATATTTTTTGGATGATAAGATCCAAGGTGTTGAGTGAGGACCTATTAATTACTAACTAATAGTAGATTAATAATTCTAGATAAACTGTTTAGATGGTGGGTTCGAGAGGTGGATCTTCCCTTGTTCAGTTGGCCTTTCACCGTGATCATTAATGAAATTTATTCTTAGGATAGAATCTTGCGGAGGAGACCATAGGGATGTTATTGACTGGGTAGTGACCATGAGTTTTGATCTAGTTCTATACTCTATTATCTGCCTATTTTTAGATGGACTCAGTTATATATTTGTTGATCAAGATAAGTAAACCCCTCTGGTTGAGTATTCATCCTAGATATAAGTTATTATGTGTAAATGTTGTTTTATCCCTAAATTGTTTATGGATTCCTTGTATATTGTATCCATACGTTTCATGTGTATGGATACCACAGAGAGATGTATCTCATGGGTCCGTAGAGTATTATGAGATGTTTTTTAGGACAAATTGGAAATGATATATATCAGACGTGTTGATGGGATATGTTTTCACTTGTTTGGATCATGCTATTAGTGTCCTAGATATTTATAAGTTTGTTTTGTCCATATGTATTCATATGGTGACACCCTAGGTTTCATTATTCATGATTGATACATTTAATCATAACGGAGCTCATGTGTAGATCCAAAGGATGCATTGGTTTTTATATCCTAGGTCAAGCCACATGCTATAAATCCATTGGTGGGGTCTAGAGTAGGTGTTGAATTACCCCACGAGTCTAGATAGAACAAATGTTGTCTACATTCTTATTTTTTCCCATTTTTTGAAAAGTTATTCAATTTTTTTTATCCTTTTAGTTACTAATAGTCTTGAAATATCACTTGTGTATAAACTATTTGTGATTTCAAAATGTAATTCCACTATTTGGGTGGCCTACTATGATTTAAATATAACCCCTATACATGAAACTTAGTGTGTGTGAAGACCATAATGTCTATATTCATGTTGATGCATAGGTTGTGTAGTGGATGGGTATGAGGCCAAATATTTCTTTATTAAGGGGACATGTACATGTAGAGTCTCAGGATGATGGTTTTGCAGATCATATGTCCAGGATACTGGGTATGTTGTTTGTCTTGGAATAGTTAGTAGAACCAATTGTTATTATTTTCATTTTTTATTTCATGTGTGGTTATCCTATTGGATGACTAGTGTTTGTATGTTTTTCATGCTTGTCATTCTATAGGAATAAATATATTATTTCATTTTTATATCACGATATGATTTTAGTTATTTATTATGTTCACTCAAATTGTTAACATTGTGTATGTTTTGGTTATTTCCAATATAATTACACTCAAATTAGATTGTACAGTATCCCTAATAAATCTATAAAAATATTTCTTCTAGAGGAAGCCATTAGAATTCAGGGACGAATTCTTGAGGCCTTTAGTGATCTTGATCAGGTGATATGTTAGGTCAACTTGGGTTGGTTTGTTACATATAGGACTTTAAAGCAAGGCTACATGTTTGTTACTTCAACTTAGCTTGTTTGAAATAAATATACAAAGAATGTATAATATGCTACTCTAAATTTATAGATAATATGTAAATGTTCAATTATTAAATATTAGAAAACATTTCCATGTTACCCTTATATTTAAAACATTTATATGGTGATTTATAAGACATTTAATTTTCTATAAATTACATCTCCATATATTACAAAGAATATAATTCATGGGGTATCATATTATTTTCCTGGTAATATACTGAAATCATTCTTATTTAGGTTGAGATATATGTCATGTAGGGGTTGGGTATAAAAAATATGGGTTATACTATGTAGGATAGGTGTTTATATGATATACAAGATTATACAAAGATTACAGAAATTCATAGTGTTTGAGTAAAAGTTTGTTGGCACAGAATTTGGGAAATTCCATATATGAATTATATGAGTCAGATGACTTATCACACAATGGGAATTATAGACATTATGTTACTTATGATATTCAATTTTATATTCAAACTATTTATTGGAATATATGAATTCTGCATGTTGGTACAACACAATGTTTGGACCAAAATATTCTAAGAACTCCATTTTATTTCTCATGGATGCAACTTTTTCTTTATCCACATTTCATTCTAGTAATTATGGAAGAACATTCACATATAAACTCGTTATAACTCCCCACCATTGTTATTACTAATAAAAATTTAATTTTTTCATTAGTTGAACCATGCCCCATACCCTTACAAAATCACCTCCATGTAGAAAAATAATTTATTATTTGGATGACCTAAATTATAGCATTCCAAAAAAAATATTCAAAATAAAGTATGAAAAAATGGAATAAAAATATTAAAGATGGTGGTGGAAAGAAGATTAATAGAACATTGATTACCCTATTTTTCAATTTTGTTTAATAATGTGAGAATGATATATGGTTAGCATATTTAAACATTTTTAGAATTATGAAGATTATATTTCGATTATAATATTATCATATTCATTCATAGGTAAAACTTTTACCAAATAAAAATTTATATTAATTTAATTATTTCTATAAATAATAATATCAACTAACTAAAATATTTAAGGAAAAAATACATTGAATTCCCATAAAATGGTAATCCATAACAAAAGAGGAATTTCCATTAACATTATATTATTATTTGTGAAATAAAATTTATAAATAAATTAATTGGTATGATCATATGAGAAATAAAATCATGAAAACAATATATTTTCCCTCATCCATTAATAATATAATTAAATTAAATTATTTAAACCAATTCCATTTAAAAATATAAATCATTGTTCAATATAAAACTCTCAAATAATAATATACATGTAATGAATAATTTTTGTGGTGATAAATGTATCCATCATGACTTACATGGGATGAAAATTAATTTTTTTATTAATATTATTTTCGAATTTTAAAAATATGATTTTTTCACTCATAGAAATGTACATCATGAGAAATATCATATTAAAATTTAATAATACTAAATTAAATATTTTTTACATTTATATCTTCTGAAAAAATTACGAATATATGATTATATCTTATTTTATCTCATCTATTTATTATCCTCATCATTCTTCATTGAAAGAAAAATATATTAAATTAAAATAAACAATTTGGTAATTCATTATATACGAAACAATTTTTTATTTTTTTTAATTTCATCTTTTAGACATTTTTCATGATTCAATCCCAAAATAATGTGGATTAAATATATATTATTTATGAGAAAAATTAAAAAAAATTATTTATTTCATTTTTTGGTGATTAAATAAATCTCGATGATCAGGTCATGGTAATTATTTGTTATTCTCACCATCACTGCATTGATTAGGATGGACGTGGTGAATTTATTCAACTATGGAAAGAAAGGTAGAGGTGGATTCTATTCTCCAAAATGATAAAACCACATAAAATTGTATTCAGTGGATTCTATTCACATTTAAGGGAAATGATTAATTATGAAAATATTGTGAATATTTCAAAAAAATATCTCTAGTTAATTCTACTCATTAAAATAGAAATAACTCCCTGCAAAATTCCATTTATTATTTATTTTTTAAATTTTGATGGAATGTCATAATTAGAGGCTATGGAAGTATATATTACACATTTCAACTAAAATTTTATTTTGGTACCCTCTAATGATGAATTCTAATTATCACATCACTACACAAAAAAACAATTAATTTTCCTTCCATTTGAATGCACAAAAATACTTATTACTGGGGATCATTTATGTGCCTTTTTAAAAATATGAACTAAAACATTTTTTATACAAATAAGAAAAAAATGAATCGTATAATACCCAATACCAAAAAAATCACAATTAATGTGGATAGGTAAAATGGACTCCCATTCTATCGTCATTATCAAACCACTTAAAATATGGTAATATTCCTTGAATTAAACAAATATCAACCTCACTCATGAAATTATTCTATATTGAATGAGAGTCTTCATGCTTAGTTCTATAAATAGTTATACTTTTTGAGCCATGAACCAAGTAAAATAACCCAATGGATATCTTAAAATATCTTTTTCCTTCCAAGAAAACCATATGATATTACCCATTTGAATCATTTATCATACTAGTGACTATGCCCATAGGCCAAAATTTTTATTTTTGTGTGTTATTCCCTAAGCCTTGAACACCATAAGAAACATCCATGGAGGTCACCCATAATGAAACTACTGCTATCCAAATAACTTAATTATGGAGTTTAAATCTGGAAGGATCTAGAAAATAAATATGATTCTTATTGAAATTCGTTAAAACAATTATCCAATTATTTATTACATTTATAGAGGTGTTATACTCTCATCCCATTTAAATTTTAATACCATAATAATGTACCCCACAACTCTAACCCTAAAAATGGAACTACTCCTTTGGATATTTCTTGGATAAATGGTTTGTGGACTCATCTAAGGGTTTTGGTGTGATGTCATGTTCTCCCTTTAGTATCATGAGGACATTGGTATAGCATGTAAAGACGAACCATGAGTTAGATTCTGGAAGCTTAGTAATATAGTAATGTTTGGAGGGAAGTGACCCTAATCTAGGATGGTCAGTGGATTTTTATTATATTATATATATTCATGAAATATTTTTGGTTTCTACTATAATATGGGAGGAGT
This sequence comes from Viscum album, assembly GCA_963277665.1. NCBI lineage: Eukaryota > Viridiplantae > Streptophyta > Magnoliopsida > Santalales > Viscaceae > Viscum > Viscum album. Next base: position 260,556,844 of record OY728122.1, on the reverse strand, counting down.
TGTTGAGGGACTCCAAGGACTATGAGTGGGTAGTTGACCCATGTTCGATGAATATGTATCTTGATATTAGTTGATGCTTATGGTGGTTAGGAATGAAATGTGACTTCACAAACATCATCTCTCGTCGCTTAATACATTATATGATCAAGTAAGAGCATTTGAATCTATGAGGTTTTCTATAGAGACATCTCATACCTATGTGGATCTGGGATTATGTGGTGAGGGTCATCGTGACAAGGCTTCCTAAGACCTAAAAATGTTGAGAAGATATACAAGTGATGATTAACTAGCTATCAAAAGTAACACATTTCATAGTTATCTGGGAGGATTACTCTATTGACAGGTAATCCAATACTTATATCTATGAGATTATATAAATGTGTAGATTAATTACTAGAATATTTTCTATGATAGACATGCATTTTTCATTGTATTATTTTCAAGGCTTGCATAAAGATTTTTGTATTTTATTAAGGTTAATGAAAATATTTTATACCCACACTGAGGAATATTCTTAGAGTATAATCTTGATCTTACAGGATTTTCATTGTTTATCCATCCTTGTAATCAGTGGAGCATGGGATGTTCATCTCACCTAGGTGTATATTTCATATAAAAACATCTTACAAGAATAAAATCAAACTAAAAAACATCCTAATGTTTCTAGTTAGATTGGTATCTCATCCCTATTTTTTGTGAGGAATGTGTGGTGTTTATTGTAGTGTTAAGTATGGTGTAGGATTTCTTCAAGAGTGTGTACTAGACCCATAAACTATAAATTACAACTAAGAGTAGACATCAATCATAATTAAACTACAGGAGTCTTGTGAAAAACCTAGGTAATGTAAAGATAAATAATTTACATGTCTTAAAAGTTTTCATTATTTATATTTTATATAGTTATATCAATTATTTGAATATTATGTAGCTATTATTTCAAAAGGAATATCATTTATTTCTAACCATATTGGGTCTTTATACATTATATTGTTTGATTTAAAAACATGATAATTTTAATTATTTTTGTATGAGAAAATATATCATTTTTTAACTCAACATGTTTAAATTATTTTATGAAAAGTTTTTTATTTTTTTATGAAGATATTTATTTTTGGAATGAATATTGAAAAATACTATTCTTTTTTTGAAAACTATCTATTAATTTTTGGAATTTGAAAAGTTATATTTTGTTTTAAAATGATCCCAAATAAAAAAAAATTATTTACATTAATAGAAATATATTTATTAATGTTTTACTCAACAATATTCTATAGGTTGGTATAAATAAATTTCTTACATATGATGAATTTTTTTTTGGAAAATTGTTTTTCTTCATGATTTGGTGGATTATTTTTATATTATAACCTTCCACTTCTGAGAATTAAATTTGATAAAATGGATTTTTTATTTTTAATTATCATAATTACTCTTTGATGTTTCTTTTAAAATTAAATTTTTATTCATATTCAATGGTAAAACCATAAAAAAATCTACTACCACAGTTAAAGGTAAAACAGGTTTTTCTAAGAGGTTAAACTAAAGTGATAATGATTTAAATGACCTATAAACATGTACAAATCCTATTTTATGACTATATTACTAACCTATAACATCTAATATTTTTAAATAATCTATTTTGGATAATTTTTTTAAAGATTAAGTTATTAAAATATTTTATTTATTGGATAAATTCCTATCCTCTCTTCTCCCCCACATATAGAAGGACATTGAACATCCCCTACACTCTATATATCAAGACCCATTTGGTATATAAAATACCAATTAAAATACCTTTATAACATCGACCTCCGTAAAATTTTCTTCATTTTTTAATATAATTAATTCCTAAGAAGGATTAATATGTAAAACAATGGTGAATTTTTAAGGGAGATGTATAGCGTTTAATCGAATGATTTAGATTTATTTCTTCTTATAAAACCTTAAAATCTATTATATGTAATTTTATATAATAATATAAATATCTCATGTATTGAAATTTTATTATTTTTACGTATTATCATTAATCCTTATCCTTATTTATCAAATGGGAAATGAATCAAACATTTATGTGTATAGAAAACTATCACCACATGAACCGATTTAGTTAATACTCAATAAAATTGTCTCACATATTTATATAAGGATGTATTTATTTTTTATATAAGATATACAAGATATAATAAAAAAATTAATGTTAATAAATTGGAAATTTTATTACATTTCCATCCATTGAAAAATGGTAACGTAGTTCTTGTATATATGATGATGACCTCCTCCATGATGTAATGTGATTTTTTTCTCATCACTACTTCACATGTATGGTATATGTAAGTGTATTTAAATAGATAATATTATATTTTTGATATTTTAATATTTCTTGAAATAAGGAATAATACTTGTAACATCCCATGTATTTATAGAACAATATATTTTCATATCTATTAATACATATGAATAAGATATTAATTTTACTTTTAAGGGGACGCTTTGTCTAATAGTGTACTCAACATGTATCAAATGGTTTCTTTAAAATCATACTTTGCACACAACTTTGAGTTATACCAGAAAATAATATAATAATGTAATTATTATTTTAAATTGAAGTTAATTCATAACAATTTTATTGGTAGGAATTAACATAATTAACTAAAATATGATTATACATGTTTTTAAATGTTTTTACATTTATCAAATAATTTCTAGAGGCATAAAATGAGAATGAATAAAATTTTAAGCATAAAAACTCTAATATTTTTAAAAGGTTGTTTTAACACCTTTTTATAGATAATCCTTTTTAAATATAGTTTTTTTTATTTTTATATATTCTATTTGAAAAAAATTCTTCTTTTTAAGTTGGACATCAAAATTTACTTTGATTTAATTTTGGTATTTTTATGAAAAATTCATTTTTTAATGAATAATGAAAATTCTCCATTTTAATTCAAAACATCCTTTTATTATCATTTATTTATAGTGTGAAATTATCTTTTTAATTGGTTATAAAGTTTAATAGGATTATTTTTTTTAATTCAATCCAATTTTTGTCATTATAATTAATTTCACATTTAAATTGGGCATGAACACATGTCACTCTTTTGATCGTATTTATTTATTAAAAACTTGCTTTCTGGTTTTGACAACAAAAAATAATTTTAGAATAATTTCTACAATTTATGTGTTTTGAATTTGGAAAAAAGTATTCACATTTGAAATAAAAATTTCCAAATTGTGTAAATATCTAGATTTTATTTTTGGACATTATGAATAGTAACATCAATAATATTTTAATTTTCCAGAGTTAAAAGGTAAATCATGTAAATAAGGGTAAAAATAATATTATAATAATATCAAACTACCCTAACACATGTACTAATATTATTAAATGAGTCATGGGTGCCAAAAAAATCCTTAGGAATAACTTTTTTCATTAGATATCCATTTGGGTGTGATAATAACATGTCATAATAATTAATGTAAACTAAAGAGAAATATAACATAAACCTTTATATTATTACTAAAATAATTTTAATATAGGATTATATAACTAATATCTTTGAATATAAATAGTAATTATAAATATAAAAATATTTCCAAAACCATGGTATATTATTTAAAAAAAATAGATAGTAAATAAATACATTTATTTATGACACAATGATGATCCAGTGATTACCTTATTAAGGAAATATTCAAATAAATGATATTATAAATATTAAAATAAATGTATTTTAAAAATTTTGATTTCATCCATAAATGTTCAAGATGATTATGATATTTTATATTTTGGTTAATTTAGTTTTTTCAAATGAATCTAGTTGTTTTTACTTTAACAAAAATCAATTTTTTAATAGTGCCAAAATTGACTTAAATGAGTTTTTAAAACAGATATTATTTTATTAAATGAAATAATAGTCATAAAAATAGAATATTCATCCAAATAACTTGTATAGTGTTAAAAATTTAATTAATGATCAATTTATGGTTCTCTTGTAATTTTAAGGTTATTATATTAACCATATAGTGTAAAAATACAAGAAGACGTGGTAGGAGTTCATTTATTTAACTAAGGGTTAAAGCCAAATGATAAGGTTGAATTTTTGGCCTAAACTTGACTAAAACCTATCGGTTGAGAGGATTTAGAAACATCCTCATCTTATCCTAGAAATATATCACCTTTTAGCTTTTATAATTCGAAAATAAATTTATAATAAAATAATATTTAAAGACATCCCAATTGTTCCCCTCCTCCCATTTATAAAAGGACACCACCTCTACCCACTTACTAACACCTCTCAAGCCCCTTGGATCACCCAACTTATGCTCAAATAAGCTCCCAAAATCCATAAATTCCTTATATAATCCTCACCTTGGGAAGAAGGCTACTCAATGATTTCTTTTGGCTCAAATCAAAAGGATTTACCATATTTAGAGGAATAGAAACAACAAAAGAGACAAGTCATACATGAGGTAAGGGACTTCATCTCAATCTATTTTTATTTAGGAATATTTTAATTTATACTTGCCCTTATTATATATGATGTATAATAAACCACTTTTACTTTTAATTTCATTCAAAGGGAAAAAAAATTTCTACGATGTATTTTACTAAACGACAAAAAAAATGTTTTTAACATATGCAACAACAATGAATTATCCACCTCCATAACCACTATTTGTTATTTTTCTTCCTCTATAATATTTAATGATTTTTTTAAAGTAAAAAAATACCTTATTCCCTTTTTGGGTATTTTGGTATTGAAAATTGTTTTGAAAGTGGATTAACTATTTTAATATCTGGAAATGAACTTTTGTGACTCCAAATGAACTTTTATGAGTGAAATGTTGATAACTGGAATCATTTATGTTTAATGATTTTATAATGGTACATGATAATTTTATGGGTGGTCACATGAAAAAACAATGATGGTTGTTATGGGATAAACAAAAGATGGTTGGTTCCATGATAATCTAAGGACAGCTGGTTACATTATAACCTCCAATGCATTGGGTATGGAAGTTGGCCATATGGCTATTACATTTAGTCATATGTGTGGAATTTCACGATATGGTTATTTCATTTAAGTATGTTAATTTACCAAGTTAACATTATATGTGATATGTTTCTTTCTATGGGTTTAAGGGAATCATTTGGTTACAAAAAATGGTAACCAATGATCTTACTTCTAGTGAAGTATATTTACTGCTTCGTAATAGTGAAAAGTATTACATTGTGATAAAGTATTCATGGTTTATATATTTTAACAAGACTAATATTTTTTGTTATTTATGTATCCCTTGCTGAGATTTTTATGCTCATCCCAAGTTTTGAAAATTTTTTCACTAGACTTAAAGAAGAATAGAGTCAAGGATGGGATCAAGGGAAAGTCTTGTTGTTTAAACATGAAACAAACCATGCTTCATTTTATAATGTTTCATTTTATAAAAAAATTGGATAGAGAGTAAAAGTGTATACTGTCAATATTTAAGTTGTTATGTAAGAGTTATGACCTTATTCTATAAATCTCTAAACTTGAAAAGATCCTCAAAGTGAATCAATGTCAAATTATTGACTTATATCAAGATTATGTAAAATTTAAGGTCGGGGGGTTATAGTTGTTGTCAAAGGTGAGTTTAGATATATTTAGAGGTTATAATATTATTAATAAAATATCCATAAATGATTTTTACTTTATGGTAAAATTGAAATGATATATAATTTGAATATTACCATGTTTCTCCATCTACGGTATGTTTTTTTAGAATGGTTTTCCACAGAGGAAACAGGGAAGCTGTGTTGGGAAGAGATATTGAGGGAAATCATCTTCCAAATCAACATCCTAAGTGTAACTCCCCAATCTTCCATGGTACGCTTCTCTTTGAATAATACAGTAGCGTATGTAGTATGAAACTTTGAGTTCTAACACACACTATAACTGATCAAACTAGCTGTTGTGTATAGTAATACCCAATTTTTGATATTTTATTAATTTTAACTTTCAAAATGGACTTAATTTTTGGATTAGGAATATCAAAATTAGTTTAGGGTGTATTTTGGGTATTTTTCTGAAAACTTTCAATTTTTGATGAATACTGAAAAACATTGAGTTATTGTTTAAAACCGAATTTTTTATTTAAATAATTATTTATTTTATTTAAATTTATTTTTGGTCAAAATAGATTAATAATACCTATATAATATCAATGTAATTCATTGGAATTATTTTATAATAATTTTTTATATATAAAAATTTTATTGAATTTTTCACCGTCTTTTACCCACCTCCTGGGAAAATTTTCAAATTCATATAAAACATAATTTTACCACTTCTATGAGTGTAATTTCGAAAATCTGAGATACATGATTAATATCAAGGAGTAAAATGTGGTTCAATAAGATAAAAATAATTTTTGGTGAATAGTAACATTTACTTTTGTTTACCACGGTTAAAAGTAAATAGGGTAATTAAGGGTAAAAATGATATTATTATTACCCTAACACATGTCCTAACTCTATTGTATAGGTATAATTCGACCAAAAACAACCTTAGGAATAAAATATGAACCTCTTTGGTATACTTGGATTAGATTAGGACATTTATTATTATATAATTCAAGGAAGAGTTAAAAGAGATAAAATCAAAGTTAAATAACTAAAACATTTTTAATATAGGGTTATAAATAAGATAAATTCGATTATAAATATTAATTATAAAGATAAAAATATTTCCTACATAATGATATTTTATTTAAAAAATTTATACATTTAATAGTTAAATTTATTTATGATACAATGATGATGTAGTATTTTCCTTATTAATAAAAGAATGAAATAAAGGGTATTATAAATGTTAAAATAAATATAATTTGAAAGTTTAGATTCTATAAAATAATTTTATAGGTTAATATGACATGTTAGGATTGATTAAATGAATTTAGTTCGAATTAATAAAGTTTTTAGGACTTTATTTAAAATCAATTATTAAATAGTGTCAAAATTGACATAAATGAGTATTTATAACAAATATTATATTATTAATTGATATTCTTTTCCTAAAATCTAAAGTTAGGAAAAATTAATTAGATAAGGTTATATATATTAATAATGAACCACTTGGGGTTCTCTTGTCTTGTTATAGTAATTTTATTAACCATATAATATAAAAATAAAAACAGACATGGTAAATGTCAAACTATTTAACTAAGAGTTAAATGTAAATGATAAGGTTAATATAGTGACCCAAATATGTCTAAAATATATTGGTTTGAAGTATTTCCACCCATCCTCACCTTATCCTTGAAATAAGTCACTTTTTAGCCATTATAAATCGAATATGAATTTATTATAAAATAATATTTTATGTTTTTTCTAAGGTGCCCCTCACCCCTCTTATAAAAGGTCACTCTCCCTTCTCACAAATTAATACCTTCAAAGCCTTTTGGTTCATCTAACCCTACCCAAATATCCTCTCAAATTCCCTCACTTCAACCTAGAGGCCTTATTTTGATCATAAATCCAACCTAATGAGCCCTTTTGTTAAAATCAAAAGGAATAACCTGAAGAAGAGGTAATGTTTTCACCACCCTCTTTCAAGTTCCTTTCTTCTTCCACATCTTCTTTATTTGTTATTTCCATGATAAAATAATAACTCCATTATATTATATATAATGTGATGTTATTACAAATATGGTACAATGATATTCATTATTCTATCCATCCTTTGAATGACATGTCACCATATGTGTGTATGCACGGCTTACCGTCTCCATGTCGTGGTGTAGTTGTTATTCAAAACATTATTATTTGGATGGGTATGATAATGATTTTTAATTGAAGTAAATAATAAATATAAAATTATAATGATTCTTTATATATGATTTACCATCTAATTATATATTATTTTAATATCAAAATAATGATATGGTCGCTCGTGCGTACGTACGGACTACCGTCTCCATGAACGTGATGAGATTCATTCCCCATCATATCCATTCAAGTATAATTCTCATTTAATGATTAAAAATAATGTATAAGGACTTTATATCATTCTTTATATGAATAAGTTATAACCTACCCATAACAAACATGTCTTATGTAACAAAACATATAAAAGAAAATGAGTAAGTTAACACCTAAAACGACGATAATACTAAGATATTATTAACAAAGCGATGTTAAAAGATCATATATGATACCATATTAATGTATATGATTCTTGTATAGTTTAATAACAATTATTTCATCATTATAAATGAGTTTAAACTACCCTCTACCAAGTAAAAGTACAAGGTAAGGGTTTATTTCACAATCTCTTCATTATCTGAGGTTGTTTATACGTAATTATCTACTAGGACCTCTTTATCATCAACATCCATGTCTCTCAAAAAAAATTATCAAAACATTATTACTATTTTATGGAATATGGGTTAAATTCATTTATACCCTTTCTTGACTTTTTATAACATGTTTAAAATGTAATCCTTCTGTCATTTTCCAAACAAGGTCCTTTTTAACCTTTTCGAAAAAATTAAGGTAAGAATGTCTTTTTTAACTTATATGGCGGGTGTGGCTATTTTCCGCCATTATAAAATTGTAGAAGATTCCCTTACAATATTATAAGAATATTTTCAAAGTAAATGTTTTATTTTATAATTATGTGGATTTTAAATGATTTCAAAAAAAAGAGATATTTCTCTCAAATAGTTTTGATTTCATCTATGTCAATATCCTTTGATAGATTTTAAGCTTATTTGAAGTTAATTTATTATAATAAAAAACATCCATATATTATTTAAGGTTTTGTGATATTTTTGATTGTGGATGTTTTATTTTTATACCATACATGTTTTATGGAAAATTATTGACATTTCGTATGCTAGTTTTAATATTAATGTTTATGTTATGTTTAAACCTGTTCATATGAGGAATGCATTGGACTTAATAAGTTATGGGTGGAGCCCTGTATAGCTCCTCGATGCATCGGTAGGTCTCATGAGACAAACTAGTGTCTTTCCATAAGGCCTTGACAAAATCATATTTGTAGTCTTGGCATAAGGCCTTGACTATGTGGTTATGATAGTCTAGCATTATGCATTCCATCATTATGAAAGTGGTTATTGATATTGCATGTGATTATTTTATTAGTAGAATATCCATGTGAATAATTAAATGGAATTATTTAATTTTATTTCTGCCATAATATACGGAAGTTCAAGTTTTAAAGGCTTTTGTTTTAGTTATACATTGCCTTAAATGTTTATGCTTATTTATGAAAGTTTCCACTATATTGTTATCCTTACTTGGCATCTAAGATCACCCCTTTCTATGTTTTATTTTTTCCAGGATGTGAAAAAGTATTTTATTAATGACCTACAGGGATATTAGAGGGGATATGACTGTGTTCTATGGAGACAAGATGTTGTTGTAGTTTTTCATTTTATGATGTAAGGTAAACTTTATGAATGTGTCTAGTGATTCCAAGGCTACTAAACTAATCGGTCCTTCAAGACTTGATATTTTGTGATCATTCCAATGTTATGTAATAATGCACCAACAATTGGTAACTGGGGTCGGTGCATTATAGTTAGTATTAGAGTAAGTTTAGTACAAACTGTGGAAGCTAGATTTAGATAAACTCTGATTAGAGCACATAGCCCTAAGATAGAATTTGAGGATTAGTATAGAACAATTTCCTATAATTTTGGTATTGTAGAGATTTTGTGATTTTTCCGAGCAATACATCCTTGTTTGGATACAAGTGGGTAGAGGCAGCTCTGGCACAGATGTACTTAGGGGTAAAACCCGAACACACCGCTTTGAGCTAGACTCGAACGGGAACTGGTGCACGACAATGGGCCTTGCTGCACTCTTGGTTACGAAACTTCCTGGGGATTTGTTTAGGATAATTATAATTTTATTTACAAAACATTATAAAGGGTTTATGAGTCTATACTTCCTCAAAGAAAACATTTTTATGATTATGGATTATATCCATAAACTGTTCAATTTATGTTAAGTGTTTTACAAGTTTGGAATTATGTATTTCGATTCATAAAATGATCTAGTTTATGCCATTGTTTAGAAATGGTGCCTAGTGGAAAGAATGGAAACTGTATCAATGCACGCACTCTATGTAGGTATTTCCATCATGCTCTAGATAATTATAGTGGAGATTCTGATGCAACTGATGCTGATCAGTTAATCACCATACTGGGACAACTCACTCAGGTTATGAATAATAACATTACCCATATGGATTACCCTGATCCACAGCATAGAGGATCAATGTTAGATCGCTTCATGAGGCAAAAAACACTAAAATTCAATATGGGTACAAATCCACTAGTAGATGAGAAATGGAAAAATTCCTTAGAGAAAATATTTCATGCCTTGGGGAGTAGTGAAAGGGAAAGGTTATCATGGTAGTTTACCACCTCGCTGGAGATGCTGATCAATGGTGGTCATTGATTCAAAACACGAAGGAAGATGATGAAGTATAAAATATGGAATAGAGGGAGTTAAAAGATATTTTCTTAGAAAAATACTTTCCATGTGACCATCAAGCAGATATGGAAAGGTAATTTATGAGTCTGAGACAAAAGGAGGATGAGAATTTCCTAAAGTATGATGCTAACTTTACAAGGTTAGAGAGGCATGTTGTAGATTATATACGTAACCCAAGAAGTAATATTGATCGTTTATTTGATGGGTTAAAACCGTTTATCCGTCGAGAATTAGTTTCAAAATCCTTCCTGTCGTATGAAGATATTGTCTCATGTGCTATCAAGACAGAAAATAATTTCTCTAAGTCTTACGACTTTAAAGCAAAGCAAGAGAATAAGAGATCTGTTGATCACTCTAGGAATGGAAATGTGTAAAATATAGGAAAAGTTGAATATCCATTCTGTAGTAAATGTGGGAAGAAACGCCCTGGTACTTTCTTGAAGGGAATGGGAGTATGTTACAAGTGTGGTGAAAAAGGCCACCAAGCTCGTGATTTCAAGGGGAAGAAGGAAGCTACCGATTTTCAATGCTACAATTCCATGGAGATGGGACATTATGCAAATTAATTTCCTAATAATCAGGTAAAATTACATCAAAAAAGGCCAAGGAATCAAGGCCAAGCTTATGATATCACTACTACTAAGGTAGAATCTCTTAAAGACGTGGTGGAAGGTAATTTAATGGTTTCATCAAGTTTAGAAAATGATATATTTGATTTTGGATCATTGAATTGTTTCATATCTTCCTAGTTTACTAAGAAAATTAGATATTTATAATTTGATTTAATAAGGGAGTTTTCTGTCAAAACTCCTAAGGGAAGTATCATTGAAACAAAGTTTTGTGAATCAGTCCCCATTAGAGAACATAAATGTTCTTTATCTGCGGATATCATCATCATACCCATGATTGAATTTTATATAATCCTCGGTATGGATTGGATTTTAGACCATGCTACAAATATTTATTGTAAGAAGAAGGAGTTCGCGATTTTTTTATGATGAAGATAAGGAAGACCTTGTCTTTAGAGAAGAATTGTCACCACCTGATTCTTATCTAGATCCACCCCCAGTAGCTCAACTAAATTCAATTATCGGGGAGGAAGAGAATGAAATAATTGTGTTTGAGTAAAGTAATGTTCAAATAGAGTATGTACCTATTGTGAAAGAATATGTAGATGTGTTTCTGAAATATTTACATGTACATCCTCCAGAATGAGAAATCGAGTTTTCAATTGATTTAATTCCTGGTTCAAAGCCTATATCAGAGACCCCTTATAGAATGGACACTATGGAATTAGTTGAACTAAAGAAACAACTAGAGGAATCGAGTAATAAAGAATTTATTCTCCCTAGTGTTTCTCCATGGGGAGCCCTTGTCCTTTTTGTTAAGAAGAAAGATGGATCTATGAGGTTATGTATTGACTATAGGGAAATCAATGTTATAACAATAAAGAACAAGTATCCCCAACATCGCATTGATTATTTATTTGAAAAACTACATGGATATCAATACTTTTCAAAGATTGACCTTCGATATGGATATCATCAGTTGTGTGTGAAGAAGGAAGACATTCCAAAAAGAGCATTTCGAACTAGGTATGGACATTACGAGTTTACAGTAATGCCTTTTGGGCTGACTAGTGCACCCTCAGTTTTCATGGATCTAATGAACAGAGTTTTCAAGGAATATCTCGATGATTTTGTAGTGGTATTTATTTATTATATCTTGGTATAATCTAAAATCTACAAAGATCATGAAAATCACATGCGCATTATCCTGGAGACTCTGAGAAGACATGAATTCTATGGGATGTTTAGAAAGTGTGAATTCTGGCTTTAGGATATTTCTTTTCTTGGCCATATTGTCTCTAAGGATAGAATCTTTGTTGATCCTTCTAGGACCAAGGCAATCTAAGAATGTCTAGCACCGACGAGTATAACTAAGGTATGCATTTTTATTGGTTTAGCAGGTTATTATCGGCGTTTCATCCAGAACTTTTCCCGATTGGATAACCCATTAATGAAGATCACATGAAAAGGGGTTAAATTTTTTTGGATAAAAGGGTGTGAAGAATGTTTTCAAGAACTGAAGAGAAGATTAGTCAATGCTCCTATATTGACTCTACCATCGGGGAATGATGGGTTCATTATTTATAGTGATGCATCGAAGAAATTACTTGGTTGTGTCCTTATGCAGAATGATAGGGTTATTTCCTATGCATCACGACAGCTGAAAATTCATGAGCAAAACTATCCTACTCATGATCTTGAGTTAGCAGTTTTTATCTTTGCTTTAAAGATTTTGAGACACTATCTCTATGGTGAAAATGTGATATTTATACTGATCACAAGAGTTTGAAGTATATTTTCTCACATAAAGAACTCAACATGCGGCAAAGGAGATGGCTTGAACTACTCAAGGATTATGATTCCAAGATACACTACCACCCGGGGAAGGAAAATAAGGTGGAAGATTCTTTGAGTAGAAAGGATCATGGAGTTTTGAACAAAATGAGAGTTGAAAGAGATCCTATATGCATGGATCTAGTAAAGATGGATATGGGAATCACCATGGAAGGTGAAACATCAATACTTTTTCAAATGGTTTCCAAACCAACTTTACTATAAAGGATAAAGAGTTCTCATACCAATGATGAAGAGTTTAGAAAGAAGATTAAAGCAGTGAATGATGGGAGATTGAGTGACTTTGTGTACGAAGATGGAGTTTTGAAATTTGGGAAGAGACTTTGTGTTCCCAATAAACCTGATTTAAAAATGGAATTGTTAGATGATTCTCATAGCTCTAATTTCTCTATACACCCTGGGAGCACCAAGATGTATAGATATTTGAAGGAACATTCTTGGTGGGACAACATGAAGATGGAGATAGATGATTTTGTGTCAAGATGTATGGTTTTTCAAAAAGTGAAAGCTGGAAGGCAACAGCCAGGAGGAGTCATGCAACCTCTTCCCATTCCTGATTGGAAATGTGATAATATCACGATGGAGTTTGTCATGGGACTACCAATGACACCTAGAAGGAACGATTCAATATGGGTCATTATTGATCGTTTTACCAAGTCAGCACATTTTCTTACTATAAGGGAGGATTTAACACTTGAATGTCTAGAAAGACTATATATTAATGAATTTGTGAGACTTCATGGAGTACCCATATCGATTGTTTCTGATCGTGATCCCCATTTTACTTCAAGATTCCGGAAAAGTCTTCAGAAATCCCTATATACTGAACTTCATTTGAGCACTGCCTACCACCCCTAAACTGATGGACAATCCGAAAGGACTATTCAAACCCTTGAAGACATGTTGAGATCATGATCACTTGACTTTCAAGGTATGTGGGATCAATATTTACCTCTGGTAGAATTTTCCTATAACAATAGCTTCCATTCAAGTATTCGGATGGAACCATATGAAGTGTTATACGGAAAGAGATGTCGCACACCAACCTTTTGGGATGATGTTGGTGAAAGAAAACTCGTAGGCCCAGAACTAGTGGAGGAAAGAATAGAAAAGGTGAAGGTAATCCAAAACCACATCAAAATAGCTCAAATTAGGCAGAAGAGCTATGCTGACAACCGAAGGAAGGATTTGTATTTTCAGGTAGGAGATCATGTTTTCTTCAAGGTATCTCCATGGAATGGAGTTATATGCTTCGTTAAGAAAGGTAGATTGAGTCCCAGGTACATCAGACCTTTCAAAATTATATAATGAATTGGGGGTGTAGCTTACCATTTGGATATTCCACCAAGTCTCTCCAAAGTTCATGATGTGTTCCACGTATCACTCTTGAGAAAATACATGCCTGACCCAACACATGTACTCTCCTATGTGGAATTAGAACTATAACCTGATCTATCTTATTGCGAGGAGCCTTTCAAGATTCTTGATATGAGAGAACAAGTGCTGAGAAACCAGACGACTCGTCTGCTAAAAGTTCTATAAAGAAAACATAAGATGGAAGAGGAAAAGTGGGAACCCGAGAAACTTATGATGAAGAACCACCCGAGTGTTTTTATGCAGTAATATTCTAGAAATTTGGAGGACGAAATTATTTGAAGAAGGGGATAATGTAACACCCCAAACTTCCAAAGTACCCTTCTCTTTGAATAATACAGTAGCGTGTGTTGTATGCAACTTTGAGTTCTAACACACACCACAACCAATCAAACTAGCCGTTATGACTAGTAACACCCGATTTTTGATATTTTATAAATTTTATCTTTCAAAATTGACTTCATTTTTGGATTTGGAATATCGAAATTATCTTAGGGTGAATTTTTGGTATTTTTCTGGAAACTTCCAATTTTTGATGAATAGTGAAAACACTAAGTTATTGTTTAAAACTGAATTTTTTATTTAAATAATCATTAATTTTATTTAAATTTATTTTAGGTCAAAATAGATACATAATTAATATATAAGTTCAATGTAATTCATTGGAGTCAGTATATAATAATTTTAGATATATAAAAATTTTATTGAACTTTTCACCATCTTTTACCCACCTCCTAGGAGAATTTGCAAATTCACATAAAACATAATTTTACCGCTTCTATGAGTGGAATTTAGAAAATAAGAGAGACATAGTTAATATCAAAGATTAAAATGTGGTTCAATAAGATAAAAATAACTTTTGGTGAATAGTAACTTTTTACTTTTATTTACCACGGTTAAAAGTAAATAGGGTAATTAAGGGTAAAAATGATATTATTATTACCCTAACACATGTAATAATTCTATTGGATAAGTATAATTCGACCAAAAACAACCTTAGGAATAAAATATGAACCTCTTTGGTCCACTTGGATTAGATTAGGACATTTATTATTATTTAATTCAAGGAAGAGTTAAAAGAGATAAAATCGAAGTTAAATAACTAAAACATTTTTAATATAGGGTTATACATAAGATAAATTCAATTATAAATATTCATTAGAAATATAAAAATATTTCCTACATAATGATATTTTATTTATAATTTTTAGACATTGAATAATTAATTTTTTTTATGATAAAATAATGATGTAGTATTTTCCTTATTAATGAAAGAATCAAATAAATGGTATTATAAATGTTAAAATAAATATAATTTGAATGTTCTGATATCATACACTAATTTTATAGGTCAATATGTCATGTTAGGATTTATGAAATGAATTTATTTAGAATTAATAAAGTTTTCATGACTTTATCAAAAATCAATTATTTAATAGTGTCAAAATTGAAATAAAGTTGTATTTAAAACAAATATTATATTATTAATTGATATTTTATTCCTAAAGATATAATGTTCGTCCAAATTACTTAGATAAGGTTAAATATATTAATAATGAACCACTTGGGGTTCTCTTGTCTTGTTATAGTAAGTTTATTAACCACATAATATAAAAATACAAAGAGACATGGTAAATGTCAAACTATTTAACTAGAAGTTAAATATAAATGATAAGGTTAATATAGTGACCCAAACCGGTCTAAAGTCTATTGGTTGAAATTACTTCGACCCATACCCACCTTAGACTCTAAATAAGTCACTTCGGAGCAATTATAAACCGAATATTAATTTATTATAAAATAATATTTTAAGTTTTTTCGAAGGTGCCCCTCACCCCTCTTATAAAACGGCACTCCTCCTTCTCTCAAATTCATACCTTCAAAGCCTTTTGGTTCGGCCAACCCCTAACCTAATATCCTCTCAACTTCCTTAAATTCAATTTAGAGGCCTTAGTTTGATCAGAAAGCTAACCTAAGGATCCCTTTTGATCAAATCAAAAGGAAGAACCCGAAGAAGAGGTAATGTTTTCACCACCCTCTTTCAAGATCCTTTCTTCTTCCACTTATTCTTTCTTTGTAATTACCATTATAAAATCATAACTCCTGTATATTATATATAAATATATGTTATTATAAATATGGTACAACCATATTCATTATTCTATCCATCCTTTGAATGAAATGACACCATACGTGTGTACGTACGGCTTACCGTCTCCACGTTGTGGTGTAATTGTTATTCAAAACATTATTATTTGAATGGGTATGATAATGATGTGTAATTGAAGTAAATAATAAATATAACATTATAATGATTATTTATATATGATGTACCATCCAATTATATATTATTTTAATATCAAAACATTGATATTGTCACTCGTGCGTACGTACAGACTACCGTCTCCACGGACGCGATGAGATTCATTCCCCATCTTATCCATTCAAGTCTAATTCTCATTTTATGATTAAAAATAATGTTTAAGGACTTGATATCATTCTGGATATGAATAATATACAACCTATCCATAACAAACACGGCTTATGTAACAAAACATATAAAAGAAAATGAGTAAGTTAACACCCGAAAAGGACAATAATACTAAGATATTATTAACAAATCAATCTTAAAAGATCATATATGATATCATATTAATGTATAAGATTATTGTATAATTTAGTAACAATTATTTCACCATTATACCGAAGGTTAACCAACCCTCGACCAAGTAAAAGTACAAGTTAAGGGTTTATTTCACAATCTTTTCATTATCTAAGGATGTCTATACGTATTTATCTATAGGTACCTCTTTATCAACGAAATCCATGTTTCTTAAAAATGTATTTCAAAACATTCTTACTATTTCATAGACTATGGGTTAAATTCATTTATATCCTTTCTTGACTTTTTATAACATGTTTATAAAGGAATATTTTGTCATTTTCCAAACAATGCCCTTTTTAACCTTTTTGACTAAATTAAGGTAAGAATGTATTTTTTAACTTATACGGTGGGTGCGGCTATCTTCCATAATTATAAAATTTTCTAATATTCCCTTATATTCTTATAATAATATTTTCAAATTAAATGTCTTATTTTATAACTATGTGTCTTCTAAATGATTTCAAAAAAAGAGATATTTCTCTCAAACAGTTTTGATTTCATCTATGTCAACATACTTTGATGGATTTTAAGCTTATTTGAATTTAATTTATTATGATACAAAACATCCATATAGTATTGAAGGTTTTGTGAAATGTTTTACTGTGGATGTGTTATTTTTATACCATTCATGGTTTATGGAGAAATTATTGACATTTTGTATGCTTGTTTTGATATGAATGTTTATGTTATGTTTAAACCTGTTCATTTGAGGAATGCATTGGACTTAATAAGTGATGGGTGGAGCCTGCTATAGCTCCTCGATGCATCAGTAGGTCTCATGTGACAAACTAGTGTCTTGGAACAAGGCCTTGACAACATCTTATTTTTATTATTGGCACAAGGGCTTGACTATGTGGTTATGATAGTCTGGCATTATGCATTCCATCATTATGAAAGTGGTTATTAATATTTCAGGTGATTATTCGATTAGTATAATATCCATGTGAATAAGTAAATGGAATTATTTCATTTTATTTCTTCCATATTATGCTGAAGTTCAAGTTTAAAAGGCTTTTTTTAGTTATACATTGCCTTAAATTTTTATGCATATTTATGCAATTTTCTGCTATATTTTTATCCTTACTCGGCATCTGAGATCACCCCTTTATATGTTTCATTTTTCGAGGATTTGAAGAAGTATTTTATGAATGACCTTTAGGGATAGTATGAGGGGATATGATTGCGGTCTATGGTGATAAGATGTGGTAGTAGTTTTTCATTTTATGATGTAATGTAAACTTTATGAATGTATCTAGTGATTCTAAGGCTACTAAACTAATCAGTATTTCGAGACTTGATCTTTTGTGATCATGCCAATGTTATATAATAATGCACTGACTCTGGGTAACTAGGGTCGGGGTGTTACACTAATATTTTCAGAATCAAAACTAAACAGTTAGTTTTAGAGATGGATCAATGGACTCAGGTGATAAATGGTAGTGGTGTCCATGCATTAGATCAACAAGAAAAACTGTAGAGGAATATGTCGACAGTGGAGCATTTTATAAGGGAACACCCCTCATCATTTAGAGGATCATCTGACCCTATGCTATCTGAAGGATGGATTAAAAGACTAGAAAATATATTTAATGTAATGGGGTGTTCATTCAATCAAAACTTTGGTGTTGATATTTATCATTTTGAAGGTGAACCCAATCAGTTGTGTTCAATGATTAAAAATATCACAGGAAGTTTAGAGATTGACACCATAGAATGGGATGAATTTAAGAATATACTCCTTGAGAAATATTTTCCTAATGTTGTTCGACAAAGTATGGAAAATAAATTCTTGGAATTGATATAAAAGGAAGAAGATTTTGTGGTTGTATATAAATAAAATTTCACCCGTTTTTCAAGGTACATACAAAATTTTATATGGGATGTTGATATTAAGATAAATTGGTTTTCTTCGATATTGAAGCTGAAATATCAAAGGGATTCATCATATAGTGAGTTCAAAATCTATGAGAAACTTGTATGACGTGTTGGGAAGTTAGAAATGGATTATTTTTTTAGTTTTTTGATTAGTTTGTGGTTGTCTTTATTGATGATATTTAGGTATATTCTAAAATCTGGGAGGAACATGAATGTAAATTAATGATTGTTTTTGAAAACCCAAAATGAAAAGAATGTATATTGAAAATATTGTAAGAGTGGATTTTTGTTGCAAAAAAATCATTCCTTGGACATATTGATTCTAAATATGGCATAATTGTGGACCCTTCTAAAAAATGTTGTTGAAGAGTGGTGAAGACCTACCAATATCACAGAGATTCGTAGTTTTCTTGTATTAACAAGTTATTGTCAAATGTTTATTGAAATATTTTCTTAGTTATCTAGACCACTAATTAAGATAACATGTAAGGGAGTTAAGTTTATCTGGAAAACAGACTATGATAATTATTTTCTGAAACTGAAAATAATATTTTTAAATTCTCCCATTTCATCTCTTCCTTCTAGGAATGATGAATTTTTCATCTACAGTGATGTATCATTAAAAGGAAATGGTTTTTTACTAATTTAGAATTATCATGTAATTTCATATGATTCATGTTAGTTAAAACCTCATGTGTTAAATTACCCAACGTTGGATTTGGAATTAGTTGTTTTTATTTTTGCATTAAAAAATTGGAGGCATCATGTGTATGGTGTAAAGTGTGAATTATATTCTGATTATAAAATTTTGAAGTATATATTCACTCAGAAAGAATTAAAAATGAGGCAGAGGAGAAGGATAGAATTAATCATGTATCATGATTTCATGATTGAGTACCATACAGGAAAGGAAAATAAAGTGACTAACACATTGAGTCAAAATACTAATGATAAATTAACCATGATATGTATAGAATGAGATCCTTTGGTTATTTATTTGATTAATTTTCAATTGGATGTTGTTGGAGTAAGAAATAACTTTATTTTGTTTCATGTGGCAGTGAAATCATCTTTATCAGATATAATTAAGAAGGTGAAGAAAGAATCCGGTGAGCTGTATAAAAAGGTATAATTGGTTCAGAATCATAAGTTACCTTAATTTAACATTTATAAAGATTCCGTTTTGATATTTTTGAATAAATTATGTGTTCCTTTTTATTCACATTTGAATAAATATTTGTTATGTGAAGCTCATGGTTCTATGTTTTCAGTTCATTCGGGAAGCACTAAGATGTACAGAGACCCTCAAGAGTATTACTTGTGGGATGGAATGAAAAAATATATTTCTAACTTTAGCATGAAGTGTTTGAATTGTCAACAGGTGAAAGTAGAATCAATGTTTAAAAAGGGGATGCAATATCATTTTACAGTGCCGGAATGGAAAAGGAAAAATATGTCCATGTAATTCATTTTGGATTACAGAAGACATCTCGAGATAATATTGTTATTTGGGTTGTTGTTTATTGATTGACTAAATCTGCTCATTTTCTTCTTATTCGAGATACTCTGTCTCGAGATTATATTTCTCGATTTTATATTAAAGATATAGTCTGGTTACATGGTGTTCCCGTCTCCATTTTATATAATCAGGATCCTTGGTTCAATTCTAACTTTTGGAAAGGACTTCAGAAGTCATTGGGAACTGAATTAAATTTTAGTATAGCATTTCATCCTCAATCATATGGGAAGTCAGAATAAACAATTCAGACCATGGAGGATATACTATATGATATTTCATTGTATTCTTAGGGAAGATGGGATCAATATCTTCCTTTGGTTAAGTTTTCATGTAATAACATTTTTCATTCCATTATATAGATGGCACCATTTGATGCATTATATGGAAAGCGGTGTCTAACTCCTATTTTGGGATAAAGTAGGTGAAAGGAACTTGATGGGACTAGAATTTGTAGAAGAGATAACAAAAAAAATTAGTTGATTCAGAATCACATGAGGACAGCTCAGAGAGCGTAGAAAATATATACAAAAAACTAGAGGAAGGATCTTTCTTTCACGGTAAGTGATCATGTCTTTCTCAAAGTTTCTCCATGGAAAAGTGTGATTTGTTTTGGTATGAAGGGAGAGCTGAGTTTGTGGTTAATTTTACCCTATGAAATTCTATAGAGAAGTTGGATCAGTTTACTATAGAGTGTAATTACATCCAATTTTATCCTATATACATAATGTTTTCATATTTAAATTTTGAGAATGTTTATGTTGGATCAATCTCAAGTTTTTAGTCTAGAGGTAGTTCAGTTGGAAGAGGATATTTTTTATGAGGAACAACCAGTATAGATTCCTGACCATATAGAGCTAGTGTTGTGGAATAAGGTGATTCATCAGGTAAAGGTTTGGTGTAAAAACCATATGGTGGAAGAGTAAACATGGTAATCTAAAAATGATGTGGGGGATAAATACCCCCACTTATTTTATAAGTAAATAAAATTGTGGGGATGCAATTTCCCAAGGCAATGAAGGGTGTAACATCCTAGGTATTTGTAGAATTATACATTTTCATATCTATTAAAATTTATGAATATGATTTTAATTTTACATTAAGGGGAACCTTTTTCTAATAGTATACTCAAAACACAAAAATGGGTTTCTAAGAAATCTTACATTTCACACAACATAATGTTATACTGAAAAATAATACAATAATATTATTATTATTTTAAATGTTAGTTAAGGACTAGTTGTTTTATTGGTGAGAATGAATAGAACTAACTGAAATATGATTACTCATGTTTGTTAAATGTTTTTACATTTATCCAATAAATTTTTAGGCATTAAATGAGAATGAATCCAATTTTCAGTGTAAAATAATATAATATTTTAAAAAGGTCGTTTTACCACCTTTTGATGGCGCTCCCTTTTTAAGTATAGTTTTTTTCACTTTTATATGTTCTATTTGAGAAAATAAAATTCTTCTTTTTAAGAGGGACATCAAAATTTACTTTGGTTTAATTTTGTTATTTTTATGATAAATTTCATGTTTTATTAATAGTGAAATATACTGCATTTTAATTAAAACCAAACTCTTCATCTCATTTATTTATATAGTTATATTATCTTTTTAATTTATTTTAAACTATAATTGGATTATTTTAAATATTTTAATCTAATTTTGATCATTTTAAGTATTTTCACATTTAAATTGTGCATAAACACATGTCAATCTTTGGATATTTATTACTTCTTAAAAACCTGCTTTCGGTTTTGACAACAGAAATTAATTTTAAATTAATTACTAAAATTTATGTGTTTTGAATTGGGAAAAATGGATCCCATATTTTTAATTATAATGTAAAAAAAATTAAATAGGTACCTATTATTTTTCAACATTATGAATATTAATTTCAATAATTATTTTTACCTACCATTGTTAAAAGTTAAATTAAGTATATATGGGTAAAAATAATTTTATATTGATATAAAACTACCCCAACACATTTCCTAATATTATTGGATGAGTTATGGGTGACCAAAATAATAATTAGATAGAAATTTTTGCATTTGGGAGTTACTTGGGTGTGATAATGACATGTCATAATAATTAATTTTAAGTAAATAGAAATATAACATAAACATGTATCTTTTTACTAAAACAATTTTAATATAGGGTAATATAAATGATATCTTAGACTGTATATAGTCATTATAAATATAATAATACTTCCCTCATCGTGGTATTTTATTTAAAAAAATTATAAATTAAATAAATAAATTTATTTATGACACAATGATGATGCACTGGTTAACTTATTAATACAGGATTCAAATAAATGATATTATAAATATTAAAATGAATTTAATTTGAAACTTTCGATTCCAACCACTAATTTTCTACATTATTATGACCTCTTATATTTAGGTTAATTATATTTTTTCTAATATCTCGGGTTTTCATCACTTTAATAAAAATAAATTTCTAAATAGTGTCAAAATTGACGTAAATGATTTTCTAAAACAAATAGTATATTATTAAATGATATAATAGTCATAAAAACCTAATATTTGTACAATTGAATTATATAGTGTTGAAAATTTCATTAATGATCCACTTGAAGTAATCTTGTCATTTTATAGTAACTATATTAATCATATAGTGTACAAATACAAGAATACATGGTAAAAGTTAATTTATTTAACTAAGGGATAAAACCAAAAGATAATGTTAAATTTGTGACCAAAACATGTATAAAACCTATTTGTTGAAGGATTTAGACCCATACTCTTCTTATCCTCGATTTATATAACTTTTTAGATATTATAATTCTAAAATAAATTTATAATAAAATAATAATTCAAGAATTCCCTAAAGTTCCCCTCCTCCCTCTTACAAATGGCCACCACCTATACCCACTTACCGATACCTATCAAGCCCCATAGATCACCCAAATTCTACTCAAATAAGCTCCCAACATCCCTCACTTCTTCCAAAAAGAATTACCTTGGGAATAAGGCAACTCAAGGAAGCCCTTTGGGTCAAATTAAAAGGAGTTACCCTGTTTAGAGGAATATAAAGAATGAACGAGACAATTCGGACTTGAGCTAAGGGAATTTGTATAAATCTCCTTTAATTGAGTAAAATTTTAATTTATACATATCCTTATTATATAAGGTGTATAATAAACATCTTCTTATTTTAATTTCATTCAAATGGAATCTTTTTATATGATGGGTTTTACTAAACAAGAAAAAAAAAAGAAATGTTTCTAACGTATGTGGCATCCATGACTTCTCTACCGCTGTAACCATTAATTGATACTTGGATTCCTCTATATAATTTAACATTTTTTATGGGATTGTAATATCTTATTATATTTTTGGTTATTTTTTTATTGAAAGTTTTATTGAAAGTGGATTGACTATTTCAATATCTTGAAATGATATCTTATGATTGCAAATGAAATATTATGAGTGAAATGTTGATAATTAAACTCATATATGTTTTATGATTATATAATGGTACTTAGAAATTTGATGGGTGGTTACGTGATAAACTGAAGATATTTGGTCACATAATAAACCAAATATTGGTGGTTCCCTAATAAAACAAGGATGGGTAATTACATTATAACCACCAATGAATTGGGTAAGTCGGTCGTGTGGCTATTCAATTTAGTGATATGTGTGGAAGTCAACCGTATAGTCGTTGAATCTATGTATTTTTATGTACCAATTTACCTTTATATGTTATTTATTGACTTCTATGGATTTAGGATAATCTTTAGGTTACAAAAATGGTAAGAAATGATCTCATATTTAGTGAAGTATATTTACTACTTCTTAAAGGTGAAAATTATTACTTTATGATAAAGTATTCATAGTTTACATGTTTTCGTAAAACTAAATTTTTTCATTATTTATGTATCCCTTACTAATCATTTTATGCTCATCCCATGTTTTGAAATTTTTTTATAGGACATAACGAATAATAAATTAAAAGATGGGATCAAGGAAAAGTGATGTTGTTTAAACATTAAACGAACCATTTTATTTTTAAATCATTTTCATTTTATGAAAAAAATGGATAGTGAGTAGATGTGTCTACTTGAAATATTTAAGTTGTTATTAAAGAGTAATGGCAAAATTATATAAATATCTAAACCTGATAAGATCCTCTAAGTTAATTAAATTCAAATTGTGGACTTATCTCAAGATTATATAATGTTTAAGACCATAGCATTATAATACTTTCCTTCCTTCTTTAGATCTTTTTATAAAATGTAAAAAACCCTCATATGTACATACGACATATCTTATACAAAATTTTTGCATAATTAATTTTTTAAAACCATCATACATAGTAAAATAAAAAATTCAAAATAATTTATAAAAATGATAATTAAAAATGATTCCAAATCAAAAAATTGTAAAATCTGTATCCATTTGATGAAATATACAATAATAAATTCATTTGGGTCGTATTAACTAAACATCCAAAAAATGATTACTGTAAATTTAATCAATTAATAAATTTATTATAACATTGAAATAGGTGAAATAAATGGAATAATTAATAAGAGTAATACAATTTTTCAGATAAATAATTAATATATTTTTATTAATTTGGATGATAAATTACATACAGGACAAGTAAGACTCAATGTATGAAACACTTTACCATAATACCAAGTTTTAAATGTTTTAAATATTTATTTTCAAATTAATTTTAATTCGTGTCTATATTAATTTATTCGTATATTTATATTAACATAAATTAATTATAACAAAAAATTTATATCCCTTTTGGTATGCATATAATGGTTTTCAAAAGGAATCCTTTTAAGGATTTTATAATGAATCTACAAAATTTCATTACCAAAATAATTGGAATTCTCTATTGTAATGTATATTACATCGATAGATTTCCCACCACCATAAAAGTTATTTTATTTTTGGATTCCATTATAAGTGTTAATTTTTTCATAAAGGATAAATCATTCATCACATTTTTATGGGTATTTTAAAATTTTGGTTTTAAATTGGATGACAATTTTTATATCTGGATTTATTTTTCTTATGGGTGAAAATAATATTTTTATAATTTTCATGATAAAATAAAAACATTCAAGAGTTATATAAATCTTATTGTACTTGGGAATTATCCATGATGATAGGTGACTCTCATATATCTCATGATGATTAGTGAGCTCGATATTACCAATGACAATGTGTGAGCCCAATTTTGATCTTAAATGAATTGGGTAATAGGTTATAGTTAATAAATTATAGGTTTCTCGTATGATATTATAGGAATGTGTGATGTAGGTTATTGTATATTTAAGGGTGATTATAATCATGATATGAAAATCATTCCTCATGTTACCAAAATAACTTATCTATGATTCCTATGGGTTATGAATAAAAATCTTGGATTTCAGAAGGTCCACTAATGAGATTATGTTTAATGGAATGGTTATGAATCAACTTAATGGTGATATTTATATGATAAAAAGTTATTTAGTTTTTAATTATTTTAAATAAATCATTGTGATTTTTATTTTTCAAATAGTATTTCATATGGAAATAATTATGAAAAGCTGCAGGAAGTGAAATTTATTTCTTGCGTATGAAAATGTTTATTTTGACATCAAATTATATTATGAAAATCAGAATAAAAAAAATTAATGTGTACTCATGGAATAATGAGCCTCATTGATTATTTTTATATTTCCATTACAGATATTTTTGTGATAATACCACATTTTCATATGTTTTTCATTGGTTCTTAATGATTAGTGGGGAAAATAATGAGGTCGAGATGAAAATTGCGAAGTTATTTTATGAAATCAGAACATAATATATCTTGAATGTTTTTTATTTGTTAAAAATGGATTTTGAGTGGATGTATAAAATTTTCTATGAAATAATATATTATATATGAGTGATGAACAAATTATCTAAATTTTTTAAGATAGTTTCTTTTCAAGAATTAAAGAAAATTATTTCCAATCTAGAGAAACAATTTATTGTTTCATTATATCTAGGAGCATGTTTCCTGTAGTATATGGGAGTATTAAATAATATTATGGGTTATCATATTTTAATAAAACACCAAAAGAGAATTAAATTTATGGTCAATGAGATATATAATTTTATGATTACCATAAATCTTAATCCAAACTATTTATATTCACAATGGTTTTCCACACATGGAGGATGATTTATGAAGGTTCTAAGAGGAAAATATCCATCAAAATTACCAACATATAATGCTAGGAATAGGAAATGTGTTTTTATTATCAAGATAGATAAGTTGACTAAATCTGTAAATGTTGGTCAAAATCATACCAAAGAAAAACTAGATCTACCATAGAGGAATATGCCGATAATGGAATATTTTATATGATAATGACTTATTGAATTCAGGGGTTCTTAGACCCGGTGGTATCCCTACGATAGATTAATGATATAGAATTGATATCAAATGTCTTGAGTTATTCTAATAATCAATAGTTTACTATTTGTACCACTTTTAATGTCAATAAGATGAATGGTGGTCAATGGTTATGAATAATGGATTAGAGATGAGTTTTATTCCATGGAATGTGTTACATTTAATAATTTTTTACTTTAGAAGGATTTTCTTGTGGTTATTTGACATAGGATGGAAAAGATTCTAGGGAATTTAAAAATAATATGAGAACTTAGTCACCTTTTATGAATAAAATATATTCTAATTGGAAGGTTACACGCTAAAGTATTTCTTGGATATTGATAATAAATTTATTATCTTTACACATGATTAAAGCCAACATTGAATGTGCATTGGAAACTTATGAATTTAGTTATTATTGACAAAGTAATAATAACAATGTACAAGTAGCATTTATTAATGACCATGTTTTCCATGAAAACATGGAGGCAAAGTGGTATGGGTGTTTAGAAATGGGATAATATATTTGAATAAATCGGAAGGAATGAAAACCAAGATTTTATTTTGTAATAGGATTGGTAAAATGGTACTTAGGAAATTTCTTATGATATAATATAATTTCATCTAATGTGGTATGTATTGGAATATAGATCATTATTTAAATGAAAAATGTAACACCTCAGTTCCAGAAGACACCCAAAGGTTCCTCGTACCCGGTTAGTCACATGGCCTCAAGTGTATTTCCCCGAATGCCAGAGGACGCTGAATAGAAGCGAGGGCCTTGGGTGTGATAGTGGGGAAACAATGCAGTCATTGGCAGAGTAGCACAGTGGAAGAGAAACAAATATACAATAGTGGAAGCAGTAAATATCTAACAACAGTAAATAGTGGAAGACTGATAGAGAAACAACTGGAGAAAAAATATATATATTAATGATGCATGATACATATATGTCTAGGAATGCATCCAAATAAGTCACAATGCTGAATACAGTACTAAACCAAATTACAAAATAAAACAGATGAGAAACTTCTCAGCATCGCAAGCCTCGGCTTGGTCCCATGCTCTCCATCTCCAATGAAATCAGGTACCTGAAGTCAAAGGGCTCTTTCCCTTGTCTATACCTGCAATAACATAATGGGTTTAGGCCCAAAATCATGGCCCAAACAAGTTGTGAGACTAAATCCTAGTAGGAAACCACCTGAAGATTTTTTCCTAACAGTCAGTGAGTATATGGAAGGTAAAAGTACAGAAAGTAGTAAAAAAGGAAGCACTAAGCAGTAAAAAATCCACAGTTTAAGCATTAAAAACACCCCATAGAATGCAATAGAAAATCAGATAAAAAAACAGGTAACCCTCTGGGAAGTACCCACAGCCTATCCCTTCTAGTTCTACCTACCATGTACAAGAAACCCTCTGGTCGGCACACACAGTCTCACCCCTCTGATTCAGATAAAGTATATACTCTTTGGGAAGAACTCACCACCAATTCCCCATATAGTCTCGTATCGTACTAATGGCGCTCTGGGGAAGCACCCAACATCAATTCCCCTTGTAGCCTATGTCGAGTAACTACAAACACCTTGGGGAAGCACTCAATGTCAATTCCCCCTGTGATCTCGTATCGTATAATTATAAAGACACTTTGGAGAAGCCCTCAATGTCAATTCTCCCTATGGTCTGTACACCAACTTCTCATGGCCCTGTGTAATTCAAGAAAGCATAGCATCATGTAACGGCCAAAGTAAACCTCAAGAACTACTTGGCTAGAAGTATACAGCATAACATCATGTTAGAACAAAATTTACTCCATCCTACAATAATAGGAATGGGAAAAGGAAACAGCATCCAAACAGGAAAAACATGCATGGGAAATACATCCAAAGCATAGAAAATTACCCTATTCAAAAACAATAACCTCTACTCAGGAATACAATCAATGAAGGAAAACAACAGGGGCAAGACAGTAAACACGCAATACCCTGCTCAAGGGTATTGGTGGAATTCGCATATAAAACTCAAATACTTTCTACCGAAAGGCACAAACCACCTACCTCAAGGATAGGAGATCAATATACTTGAGACTCAAAGCTTGAATCTCCTTATAACATTGTAGATCTATAAAAACACATTAAATTTTCAACCCACGATATCTTGGAAATGAGGAGGAATTGGAAAATGATGCTCTAGAATAAGGAAGAGCTTACCGTCGTGATTCCAACACAACCGACGATGTTTGATTTGGAGGAATGATGCAGGATCAGGGGTTCGTCGAAGATCTGTGTCCATGGAGGTTCTCCCAGACAAAGAAAGCCTATAAGAAGACGATTATGTCCATCAGACGCGCCCCCGGTGTGTTTAATGGAAAAAAAAGTACACAGTGTGTACTTTTGGAGTACACGGCGTGTACTCGCCTTTTTCGTACTCTGATTTAAGCAGCCTCCACATCACCCTACACGACTGTGTGTGTGGACATGACACGGCCAACACATGGCCTTCTGTGGAAATGAACTACCTGGTGTGTACTCATAAATTACATGTCATGTACTTCAAAAATTTCCAGAAACTCCTCTTTTCTCAAAAACTCCAGAAAAAGGAAAAACATACCTGAAAAGAATGTTTTGGTTCTTACAAAAAATATATATGTATTGGTAAGATTAATTTGATAATTATGTTATAAGGTATTTTAAATTTAATGAGATGGGTTATTATATAGATATATATATATATATACAGATATATATATATATATATCTAAAGAAGAGCATAAATGAATGGGACCATACAGTATATAAGTAATGAGGGTGTGGTGAAGTCCTTTTCAACTACATAATAAGTTGTTAGACAATAAAATGAAGCGGTAATAGGTTCATTACTTATTTATTAGGTTTATGATAATTTCTTGTTTGATTTAGCATCTAAACATTATTTCATTATTTATAAATTTACTTGTAAAATGAAAATTTCAAATCAACAAATGTTTTCAATACTTTTGGTAAAAAACACATTGGGTATTATTAAGGAAATGATAATTTTAAAATATCTTTCAATTATTATTTGATGATGGTTTTTTCATAAAATATATTACTTTTTTCATATTTTAGATTTTTATATTTTTCTTTTTTTGAATAATCTTTTAGCTTATCATGATACCATTGTTTCCAAAATCAAAGAAGTTATTTTAAAAAATGAATTTTAATATTTTTTATGAGTGGGAATTCATACTTTTGATAACATATCAAGAATTTTATTAATAGTTAAGATATAGATATGTATTTTATTATGCATATATTATAGAAAATAAGAAAACTATTATGATTAATCATTTAACGGTAGTAAAAGATTATATTTGCATGTTTTTTCTAATGTGTATCCTAGTGTTATAACATTTCATGAAAATTAATTTTCAGTATATTTTCTATGTGATTATAGTACCAAATGAAAACCCCCTTATCACATAAATTTATTAGAATATATATAATTGAAATTTAAAATATAATAATTTCTTGAAAATAGAACATTAATTCAAGAATATCACCCCTATGTGGAATTATTTTATTTGTTAAAAAATTTGGTTCTATGATGATTTGATTTAATTATATATCATTGAATAACTTCATTATATTAAATATTTATTCTTTTCCCCATATAGATTAATTGATTAATCAAAGTTAGGGTGTTTACTTTTTTATAGACAATCTCAGGTATGGGTACCATCTGTAGATAATGAATGAGGTTGAAATTACAAAAATATAATTTTGAACTGGGTATTAGAATTAATTATTTGATTTTACACCCTTTGAGTTCATTAATGGTCAAAATATATTTATGGGTCTTAAAAATAGATTTTTCAATTAATATATAGAAAATAGTTTGGTTTTGGTATTTTTTATATTTAGAGTTATTAAAAAAGATATGAGGATGATAAAATACACCAATGAACTTTAAAAAACACTCGACTGAAATGAATATCTTTGAAAAATATAAAGGTTATTTTTTTCTTAATATATATTTTTTTCCAAATAAATATATATATTAAAGATAGAAAAATAGTGGTTCCTGCTAAATATGTTGTAGTTGACTGTGGGAAATGACATGAAAATGTAACTAAGATTTTTAATTTTCATGGAATAACTATTTGTATTTAGGGTATTGTTGAAAAAAATTCTTCTTTATCTATCCCACTAACAAACATAACATGAAAGTTTGGTTCATCAGGAAAGATGAATGAAATAAAGGATTGTTGTAATTAAAATGATGATTAGTGAATTCCCTGTTGTTGTCCTTATAATAAAGAAATGGATACTTTTTTCTTCAATGATTCTTCATTATTTAGAATGTATTGTGATTAAATACAAAATTGATGGGTAATTTATTTTTTATAATGTCAATTATATCCCATTGAGAAAAATCATCCAACATGTGACCCAGAACAACAGACTATATAGTTCTACATAATAATTTGGAGAAATAATTTATTTTTTTTAATGTAAGAATTATATAATTTTATTAAATGTTAAAAGTATATATTAACTAAAAATGTGTTTAACATGAGACAATTTTGATGTCTAGAATTGAAAAATGATTAAGACTATTAAATTCATTACCATCCAGGTTAAGAAAATATGGTAACTAATGATTTGAGCGTGAAATATAATTCTACATTAACCGTGTTACATTTATACCATAAAGCTTTATTATATTATTTAATTATTTTTGTCTTATAAATTATTAATGAATTAAATCTATCATTTTTTATTAGGTGTTACTAAATGAATATTTGTCCAATAGATTTAAAAAATATCAAAAAGAGTATCATGTTTTACCAGAAAAGGAATAATCTCTCAAGAAGAGTATGTTCTTATAGTTTAATATTGAAAAATAAGGTGTTATTAGATTCAAAAAAAGTATATGGGTTTTATGTCACCCCAAATTGGACAAATAGTTGTTGAGTTTGGATCATATACCTCAATTTTTTTAATCATCCTAGAAGAAACAAATATTTATTCATTCGGTAATATTTATTTTGGGTTGGAATGAAGAATTATATTTATAACTTTACTATGAGATAGTAGACTTCTTAATAAAATAAAGATGAAAACAATTTACTAAAGTGTATCCTTCATCTATTTACAGTTCTAAAATGTAAATTGGATAATGTTAAAATTGATTTCATGGTGGTATTACCATATAGTTCTCTAGGTATTAATTTTGTTTTGTTAATTTGAGATCGATTAACAAAATAATCTCATTTTCTTCCCATTGAAGATAAAACTTCATTGGAACCACAGCCATAAAAAAAATTAAATATACAATAATATTACATAGAGTCCCTATTTCCATTATATCATATTATAATCCTAGATTTACAAATAATTTTTGAAAAGGAAAGATCATTTCATTGGGTATTGAATTAAATTTTTATACAACCTTTCATCCCTAATTTGGTGGATAATCAGAGAGAATTTTTCATATATTAGGGTATGTGATTAAATAATTTTCGATGGAATATAAGGGATTATAAGATAACTAAATATATATTTTATGGTATTGATAAAATAATAGTTTTAATTTATATTTTCATAACTCACCATTTGTGGAAATATATGGGAAAAATGGCAGATTGAATATTGATGGGATTAAATTTTCAAAAGATAGATTTTTTAATATCAATGGGTAAAAAAAATGGTTGATATTTTAATTCTGATTTAGTGGTATATGAGGATGTCTCAAGGTTTGTAGAAATTTTTTGCATATAATTGTAGGAAACATCTTTCATTCTATGTGAGCGATAATTTTTTTGTTAATATATATCGATGGTGTTATGGTATGAGTTTTTGTAAAAATGGAAAGTAAAGTCCATGGATCATTTTTAAATATGAAATTATGGAGATGTTTGGATTGTTTACTTACTATTTTAATTTTCTTTTGAGTTTATCTTAGGTACATAACCTATTTCATGTTCTGTTGGTAAGAAAATATTTTTATTATGCATCTCATTTTTTTATCCCTAATGAAGATAATTTTAAAGAATAAAATTGTTATATGGATCAAAAATAATAGATTTCTTAACATAGATAGAATTTGATACATAATAATGTGACTTAAATTGGTATGGTTTATGGGAAAAACAAGTAATTGAAGAAGTAACATGGGAATTGGAAAATGATTTTGGGGAATTAAATATGTAAAGACCTGTAACATTCAAGGGAAATTTTTTCTTAATTTTATTGGGAATTTTACAAGAACGCGGTTTCAGACGGTACTTGATTACGAGGCCCAGAGTTCCCGGAATTTCTATCTGATGTTTAGCTCGGGTACGTTCAGTGAACGAACGAGCGGGAATTTCTAACATTTGAACCGGTTCCCGGAATCGAATTCTGAGGGCACCGATGGAACTGCAGAGTCGGTAATTGCTTAGGAACTCCTGTTCCAAAGTTGTGTTTTCATGAGAGTTAATGATAAAAAATTGTGGAAGTTTAATTCATAATTATTCTACAATTTTTATCTTACCCTAAGTGATTTATCCTTTGGATGGAAGTTGGGTAACTACCCAACCTCCCTTGGGAGGTTATGAGGGTGGTGGGGCCCACATGAACCCCACCCCTTCATATCCTCTAAACCCCCTCAACTTCCATTTAAATGTTGATAACTTAAGTTTATCAAACTTATGGTTTTAATGTTGAGTGTTTAAAGTAAGTTTTTGAAATTCAAACCTTTGAATTTCAAAAGTCTTGTTGTGTTAATAAATTAAGAAAGGATCTTATTTTATTTTGTTGTTAGAGTTTTGTCGTTGAGAGGTTTTGGGAAGAACATCTTCTCCTTCGACGAAGAATGTGAAGAACACCTCAGACTCCGACGAAGAACACTGTTCTTCAACGAAGAACATCTCCGCCGAAGAACGCGAAGAACTTCTTCCACGGAGTTCTTCTTCCGCGAGGTTTCCTCTTTGGACGCACCTCGACGACAACGGAATCGACGTTCGTTTTCCGCGACGCCCGACCTCCACGACGCTCGTCTTCCGCGACTCGTTGACTTGCACCGTTCTTGAAACCGAGGTAGGGGATTTATTTTATTTAATTATTTCTGTTCATGATTCTAGTTTGCCGATCTTCATGGATATTTGACTAAATGTTATTGTTTAACGAGAGGGGGTTGGACCGCACAAACACGGATGACCCTCCTCTTTATCCTTGTTGATACTTTGTGGATTGGATGGAATGGCGTGGGGTCGTCGCACCATGCGCAAATCGCACGGCAATTACTTCGCAGTGTCGTCGCGCCGCGCCGTGAAGTTGAACAAGGACGCGACGCCGTCGCGCCACGTCGAAGAAAACCGAAGATGCCACGGCCGGAGCAGGGCCGTGGCGGAGGGGCGCGGTTCCGTCGCACCACGCCGGACGACAAGGGTCGCGGCCGGTTTTGGGCCGCGGCGGAGCAGGGTGACCGGCGGCCGGTGCCGGGCCGTGCGGTGTCGGAGCTGGAAGGGGACCGGCCATCGCCGGTCCTGTTAGGCAGGAACCGGCCGGCCAGGTCAGGCCGGCCGGATGAGGAGAAGCTGGGGGAATTAATTCCCCCGGTCGTCCATCATTGCGGCCCCCAATTCAGGGGTCGCGGTTACAAGAAAAGGGAGGGGCAGAGCCCCCCCCCCCCCCCCCACCCCCCCCCCCCACCCGCGCGAGCCAAAAACGGCTCGGCCGTTTTGGCCGAGAACCGACCAGCGCGACCAGCGCGCAGGTCGCCGGTCCGGGCTTCACCGCGCCTAGGCCGGGCCAGGACGGGCCGCCCCAGACCCGGGGCGGGTCGACCCGGTTCGGGCCGGGTCAGTCCGGGCCCGAAACCACCATTTTCGGACTGTTTGGGTTCAATTGCCCATAACTCGGGCTATAGACCTCCGATCGACGCGCCGTTAGCGGAGACACGATCCTTGGAATGAGAAGTTCGTTTTGGTATATCGCACTCAAGGTTTAGGAAAACTTTGAGTTCATCCGGGTTGGTTCGTACACGAAACCAACCGGGCCCTCGGAGCGGAAACGCTCATATCTTAAGCTCCGGACGTCCGAATGACGTGCCGTCGACTTTGTTGGTTTCCTCTTAGTGAGACGGATATTTTATCTTACTCCGCCCGAGGTTTGGATGCAGGTGGAGTACGGTCGGGTTGGTTTTGCCTAAAAAACCAACCGGACCCCTGGGACGAAAAAGCCAATAACTCTCAGACCGGGCGTCCATTTGACGCGCCGTCTGCGACGTTGAGTTCCTATTGACGATACGGAACTTTTGGATACATCAACTCTGGACTATGTGTCAGTTGATGTATCAGCCTCTCGGCTCGTGGAGCGGACCCTCCAGAACGAGCTTGCTGTGTGCGGGAACCCTAGTGCTGGCTGCGACTGCTACTCTGACTGCGACGACGACTGTGAAGAGATCCACAGTGGATTCGACGACGACGACTACAACACTCAGCGATCCTATGTGGATCAGTGCTATCGATCCTGTGTGGATCTGATCCTGTGTGGGTCAGCTCTCAGCGGTTCTGTGTGAGCCAGCACCTACAGGTCCCGTGTGGGCCCGATCCTATGTGGGTCTTTGCGGGGGTTAATACCTATCGATCCTTTGTAGGTCCGACGAATTAGATGGATCAGTGACCATCTCTATCGTCTTTCGAAGAAGTATACCTGTGTGAGCTGAATCATGTTTTTCTTTCCTGTGTGGAATACGTATTCTTTCCTGTGTGGACTGGGTTGTACTTGGGCTCGGAGGTTAGAGCGTATTGGAATTGATGAATTAGGTATATGTATGGGAATATACCTAAGCAGCGTCGGTTATTACTTCGTGATTGTTTCTTTCCTTTGTGGTTTATCCTTTGTGGATTTTGGGAGACCTTCGGGGGTCTTGGGGTCCCTACTGAGTAGCTTGTACTCACCCCTATAGGTGCTATGCCCGCACTACGTTGTGTTGGTTGCAGACGACGGACAGCGTTGATCGTGGTGGAGGCTTGCGGAGCAGGACGGTACCTGGAGGTGGACCACTGGGCAGGACGTACTCGGATCAGTCGACTGGACCCGAGGAGCAGTGGAGGCTTTCTGTACCCACCCTTCAGGTGGAATTCCCAGTGGACAGCTCGTCGTTGTGTCTTTACCTTTCAGTTGATGTTTTCCCTTTCGAGTTGTACTTTACTTTCTGTTTGGGTTTGTATACTGGCCCACTTACTTTTCCGCACTTCACTCTTGTACCAGCTTTTACTTAGTATTTACTTTTTCCGCTTGCTTACTCTGTGGTGCTTGTTTACTTTACCAAGGCAATTCCTTCCCTTTGCCGGGATTTATGCCTTGGTGCTAGTCGCCAGCCCCTGGCCTATGGAAGGCGGGCTTGGGGTAGTCACGACACGGGCCCCGAGGACGGGTCGTGACAAATTGGTATCCGAGGAGTTCGGTTCTACCGCAGACTCTGATCTTTTTCTATGTGAAGCAATAGTGTTAAGCGTACTGGGTGTGGTTATCAGTCCAGGGAGTCCATTATTGGTGCGGCGGCCGACGTATCCTTACACCAGGACCCTGACTTCTGATTTCCGACTTAATGCCCGAAAACATTGATTACATGTGTGTTTCAAGTTTTCTTTGTGATTACTTTGTATCAGCTCACCAAGTATACTGTTCTGACCGTGGCACACCTGTTTCCTTTTCAGGATGGCCCCACGATGGCAGCCAGCTAGGGTTCCAAGAGTTGAGCGTGACGACAGCCCACCGAGCGATGAGGCCTCGGTGCAGGGCCCTTTGTCAGCAGTGGTACCGGCGGTAGCTCTACCCGCCGAGCCACCGATGCTTCCAGTCCCAGCCGCTAACGATGCACGTCGCCTCAGTCCACTGCATGAGTTCCAGCACCAGCGACCGCCCAGGTTCCGCGGGGAGATGGACCCCCAGGAATCCGAGGACTAGCTGGAGGCAGTGGTACGAGTTTTTCGGTTAGTGAGGACACCAGCAGACCTCATGGTGATCCTTGCAGTGAGCCTACTGCACACAGTAGCAGGAAGATGGTGGAGATTGATGCTATAGGTGCACTATGAGGAATATCTTCTCTGGACGGACTTTGAGAGCCTCTTCCGCTCGGAGTTCATCCCAGCCACCCTCCGTACGGTGTGTATCCAGGAGCTTCTTCAGCTGCGGCAGGGCAGCATGATAGTCGCCCAGTACTCGGCGGGATTTACCGATCTCTCACGCTACTCGACAGACATGGTACGGGACCCATTCTTCCGGGCCCGGACCTTTGAGCAGGGATTGAGACACGAGATCAGTGCATCACTGATCTCCCTCAGTATTCTGACTCAGATAGGAGTACTGGAGCGAGACCTTTTGATCGAGAGCTTTCTTACTGAGTCTACACCAACGCCGAGACCCACCGCAGGGCGGCATGTAGAAGAGTCTTCTGCAGCAGGCAGTCGACTGATGACTCATGGGTCCAGGAAAACCAGACCCTCAAGGAAACGACCTTAGGACACTAGCTTAGCAGTGCAGGACACACAGCGCAGAACCAGTCTTATGAGTGGAAGACAATGCTATGCATGCGGCGGGCAAGGCCACATGGCTCGTGACTTCCCGACCCGCCATGCAGAGGAGAAATAGATGGTTGAGGAACCACCTAGGAAAAGGCAAAGGTTC
This sequence comes from Viscum album, assembly GCA_963277665.1. Lineage (NCBI taxonomy): Eukaryota > Viridiplantae > Streptophyta > Magnoliopsida > Santalales > Viscaceae > Viscum > Viscum album. The sequence goes on along the minus strand of OY728122.1, from coordinate 260,519,405 downwards.
GACCGTGGCGGTCTGCAGGGAGCAGGCGGACGAGGCAGAGGAGCTGGCCAAGCAGCAGGTGGTGGGCGACGCTTTGAGGCTCTACCACCACCACCACCAGGAGGCCCACCACGACCTCAGGGGAGAGCACAGCTTCAGGCAGATGAAGCCTACGATCATGCAGCTCAGGAAGCAGGTGTACAAGTGTGGGACTAGCTCCAGGCATAGAGGCCCTTGACCATAATGCCTCTGGCTTCTTTGTTTGTGTTTCCTTGTGTCCTTGTACTTTGAGTTGAAGTAATAAAAGACTCTTGAAATAGTGACATTTTCTTTCTTGTCTTTTTTTGTTAATACTAAGAGGTGCTGGTTAAAAACTGTTGAATTGACCCTCACTTGTGAGATTCTTACTAGAGGAGACCCAGTGACCACACACTGATGCCGGCAGTGTGACTCAACGCTTGGAGGCAAGAGTAATGGTTAGATCTCTTGGTAGCAGCGTCGAGGCCTTACGATGTCATCCATGCCATGAATTAACTAATCATGATGGGATTGACTGTATTAGGCAAGGAACCTGGTTCATCCGGGGATGAGACCGGATTTCCCTTTTCGGCAAAGGAGAAATCATTGCATCTTTGCAGAACGTTAAGGAGGAAGGGGAAACCCTTCGTGTGGTCAGACAGATGTCAGCAGAGCTTCCAGAAGTTGAGATAGAGTTTGACCAGCGCCCCTAGAGGCGTGGATAGAGATGGAGCATCCTTCCTTCAGTCTCTCACAATCACCCCTCCACTACTGCAGCGGGTCAGAGAGGCACAGCGTGGGGACGCTGACTGTGAGACGCAGAGTGCACAGATATCCCCAGGACATGCACCTGATGGTTTCTCCTTGGAGCAGAGCACGAAGTCCTTTTCAGAGGACGTACCTTGGTGCCAGTTGCTTTACGAGAGGAAGTGTTGAGAGAGTTTCACACTTCTCCTTTGGTAGTACATCCTGGAGTGGCAAAGATGTACCAGGATCTCAGACGACAACACTGGTGGCCGGGTAGGAAGAAGGTTGTGGCAGAGTTCGTTTCTCGATGCCTCACCTGCTAGCAGGTGAAGGCAGAGCACCAGGTACTAGCAGGCTTGGTACAGCCCTTGGAGGTTCCGGAGTGGAAGTGGGACGGCATATCTATAGACTTCGTGACTCGACTTCCACACACTTCCAGAGGTCACGACTCCATTTGGGTGATTGTCGACCGACTCACCAAGTCGGCTCACTTATTACCCATTAGAGAGCAGGGCGTAGTGGAGATCTTGGGACGTCTTTACGTTTAGGATATTGTACGGCTTCATTATGTACCATCATCTATCGTCTCTGATAGAGATGCTCGATTTACTTCCCGGCTTTGGAAGGGGTTGCAGGAGGCGTTCAGGACGCAACTACGTCTGAGCACAGCCTTTCACCCTTAGATGGATGGTCAGACGGAGAGGACCATTCAGAATCTCGAGTACATGCTTCGCGCATGAGTCCTCGACTTTGGTCGCAGCTAGGAGGACCACCTACCCTTGGTGGAGTTCGCGTACAACAACAACTACCACTCCACCATCGGGATGGCACCATACGAGGCGTTGTACGGCCGACCTTGTAGATCTCCTTTGTGCTGGATAGACCCTGGGGAGTCCGCACTTGTGGGACTAGAGATGGTCCAGGCCACGACAGAGAAGGTCCAGGTCATCCAGGAGCGGATGAGGACAGCTCAGATCCGGCAGAAGTCTTATGCTGACAAGAGGTGGAGGCCACTAGAGTTCGAGGATGGCCACCAAGTCTTTTCGCGGGTCTCACCTTGACGTGGATTACGGAGATTTGGCCAAGGCGGCAAGTTGTCTCAATGCTTCATCAAACCATTCCAGGACCTCAGCAGGATTGGCGAGGTGGCTTATCTCCTGGCTCTACCACCTCAGTTTCACAGGGTGCACGACGTCTTCCACGTATCTCAGCTGAGGAGATACGTGCACGACCCGATGCACATCGTTGACCATGGGGAGCTAGACGTTGATGATGGGGTGACTTTTGCAGAGGTCTGGGTGGAGATAGAGGATCGATAGGAGCGGGTCCTACGTGGATGGTCAATTCCTCTAGTGCGCATCAGATGGCGGCACGGAAACCTCCAGGAGATCACTTGGGAGCGGGAGGCTCAGATGCGTGCTTAGTACCCTCATTTGTTTCCCTAGTTATGATGTATCTTTACGGGGATGTAAAGCCCTGAGGTTGGAGTAATGTAAAGACCCGTAAAACTCAAGGGAAATTTTTTCTTAATTTCCTTTGGAATTTTACAAGAACGCGGTTTCAGACGGTACTTGATTCCGAGGCCCGGAGTGCCCGGAATTTCTATCCAAAGTTTTTCTCGGGTACGTTCAGTGAACGAACTAGCAGGAATTTCTAACTTTTGAACCGGTGCCCGGAAACGAATTCTGAGGGCACCGATGGAACCGCAGCGCCGGTAATTGCTAAGGAACTCTTGTTCCGGAGTTGTGTTTTCATGAGAGTTAATGATAAAAATTTGTGGAAGTTTAATTTATAATTATTCTACAATTTTTATCTTACCCTAAGTGATTTATCCTTTGGATGGAAGTTGGGTAACTACCCAACCTGCCGTGGGAGGTTATGAGGCTGGTGGGTCCCACAGAAACCCCACCCCATCATATCCTCTAAACCCCCTCAACTCCCATTTAAATATTGATAACTTAAGTTTATCAAACTTATGGTTTTAATGTTGATTGTTTAATGTACGTTTTTGAAATTCAAACCTTTGAATTTCAAAAGGCTTGTTGTGTTAATAAATTAATAAAAGAGCTTATTTTATTTTGTTGTTAGAGTTTTGTCGTTGAGAGGTTTTGGGAAGAACATCTTCTCCTTTGACGAAGAACGTGAAGAACACCTCGGACTCCGATGAAGAGCACTATTCTTCAACGAAGAACATCTCCGCCGAAGAACGCAGAGAACTTTTTCCACGACGTTCTTCTTCCACAACATTTCCTCTTCGAACGCACCTCGACGACAACGGAATCGACGTTCATTTTCCGTGACGCCCGACCTCCGCGACGCTCGTCTTCCGCGGCTCGTTGACGTGAACCGTTCTTGAAACCGAGGTAGCGTATTTATTTTATTTAATTATTTCTGTTCATGATTCTAGTTTGTCGATCTTCGTGGATATTCGACTAAATGTTATCGTTTAACGAGAGGGGGCCGGACCGCACAAACACGGCCGACCCTCCTCTTTATCCTTGTTGATACTTTATGGATTGGACGGAATGGCGTGGGGTCGTCGCACCACGCGCAAACCGCACGGAAAGTACTTTGTGGTGTCGTCATGCCGCGCCGTGAGGTTGAACAAGGACGCGACGCCGTCGCGCCGCGTCGAAGAAAACCGAAGATGCCGCGGCCGGAGCGGGGCCGCGGCGGAGGGGCGCGGTGTCGTCGCACCATGCCGGACGACAAGGGTCGCGGCCGGTTCCGGGCCGCGGCGGAGCAGGGTGACCGGAGGCCGGTGCGGGGCTGCCGGTGTCGGAGCTAGAAGGGGACCGGCCATCGCCGGTCCCGTTAGGCAGGAACCGGCCGGCCAGGTCGGGCCGGCCAGACGAGGAGAAGCCGGGGGAATTAATTCCCCCGTCCGGCCATCATTGCGGCCCCCAATTAAGGGGTCACGGTTACAAGAAAAGGGAGGGGAATTGCCCCCCCCCCCCCCCCTCACGCGTGAGCCAAAAATGGCTCAGCCGTTTTGGCCGAGCACCGACCAGCGCGCCCAGCGCGCGGGTCGCCGTTCCGGGCCGCACCGCGCCCCGGACGGGCCGCGCCGCGCCTGCAGGGCTGGGCCACACCCAGCTAGGCTGGACCGCGCCTGGCTGGGCCGACCCGGACCCGGGGCGGGTTCACCCGGTTCGGTCCGACCGGGGGGTCTCGGGCCGGGTCAGTCCGGGCCCGAAACCCCCGTTTTCGGACCGTTTGGGTTCAATTGCCTATAATTTTGGCAACGGACCTACGATTGACGCGCCGTCAGTGGAGAAACGATCCTTAGAACGAGACGGTCGTTTTGGTATATCGCACTTAAGGTTTCAGAATACTTTGAGTTCGGCCGGGTTGGTTCGTACACGAAACCAATCGGGCCCTCGAAGCGGAAATGCTCATATCATAATCTCCGGACGTCCGAATGACGTGCCGTCGACTTTGTTGGTTTCCTCTTAGTGAGACAGATCTTTTGGCTTACTCCTCCTGAGGTTTGGACACAGGTGGAGTACGGTCGGGTTGGTTTTGCCTTAAAAACCAACTGAGCCCCTGGGACGAAAAAGCCAATAACTCTCAGAACGGGCGTTCGTTTGATGCGCCGTCTGCGGCGTTGAGTTCTTATTGACGATATGGAACTTTTGGATACATAAAATCTGGACTATATGTCAGTTGATGTATCAGCCTCTCGGCTCGTGGAGCGGACCCTCCCGAACGAGCTTGCTGTGTGCGGGAACCCTAGTGCTGGCTGCGACTGCTACTATGACTGCGATGACAACTGTGCAGAGATCCTCAGTGGATTCAATGACGACGACTACAGAGCTCAGCGATCCTGTGTGGATCAGTGCTATCGATTCTGTGTGGATCCGATCCTGTGTGGGTCAGCGCTCAGCGGTTCTGTGTGTTCTAGTGCCTACTGGTCATGTGTGGGCCCGATCCTGTGTGGGTCTTTGCGGGGGTTAGTACCTATCAATCTTTTGTGGGTCCGACGACTTAGATGGATCAGTGATCATCTTTATCGTCTTTCGAAAAGTATACATGTGTGAGCTGAATCCTGTTTTACTTTCCTGTGTGGATTGTGTAGTGTTATCCTGTGTGGATTTCGTTTTTCTTTCCTGTGTGTAATACGTATGATTTCCTATGTGGACTGGGTTGTACTTAGTCTCGGAGGTTGGATCGTATTGGAATTGATGACTTAGGTATATGTATGGGCATCTACCTAAGTAGTGTCGATTTTTACTACGTTGTTGTTTCTTTCCTTTGTGGTTTATCCTTTGTGGATTTTGGGAGACCTTTGGGGGTATCGGGGTCCCTACTGAGTAGCTTATACTCACCCCTGCACGGGCTATGCCCGCACTACGTTGTGTTGGTTGCAGACGACGGAAAGAATTGATCGTGGTGGAGGCTTGCGGAGCAGGACGGTACTTGGAGGTGGACCACTGGGCAGGACATACTCGGAGCGGTCGACTGGACCCGAGGAGCAGTGGAGGCTTTCTGTACCCACCTTTCAGGTGGAATTCCCAGTGGACAGCTCGTCGTTGCGGCTTTACCTTTCAGTTGTTGTTTTCCCTTTCGAGTTCTACTTTACTTTCAGTTTGGGTTTGTATACTGGCCCACTTACTTTTCCGCACTTCACTCTTGTACCAGCTTTTACTTAGTATTTACTTTTTTCGGTTGCTTACTTTGTGGTGCTTCTTTACTTTACAAAGGCAATGTCTTCCCTTTACCGGTATTTACGCCTTGGTGCTAGTCGCAAGCCCCTAGCCTATGGAAGGCGGGCTTGGGGTAGTCACGGCACGGGCCCCGAGGACAGGTCGTGACAAAATACCCACTTGTTTAAATAGAAAGAAAATTGTGAGGGTATAATTTCAAAAATGGGTGGAGAATGGGAAGACCTAGGTACTATTAAAATAAATAATTTTTAAACCTTATTAGTATTAATTAACTAGAATATATGTATAGTTAAAATTTTTATAATATTATTTTATAATTTTTTTATCAAAAGGAAAAAAATTATTCTATTCAAATTGGGTAATCATGAATTTAATGTATTTATTTAGAAATATATTTTTTTGAAAATAAAAACATTAATTTTATAAAAACATATCAGTTATTAATTCAAAATTTATAAATAATCTTTGGATTGTTCATTTTTATAAATTTTCATAAATTATTTATTTTAAAAAAAATCCTTAAAACCCTACCCAAGTCTTATAAGTCTTATTTAATTTGTAATACCAACTATAGAGTTTTTAATGTGTAAATCAAAGGAGGTTGTCCAAAGAAGAGGTATTTCTTTTAAAATAAGGTTTTAGTTTTATTTTTTTGTTCTAAACCCATAAAAATGCTTATAAAAATTAAAATATGAAAAAAAATCACATGTATTTAGATGTTATTATGTTTATTTCATAACTTTAATACATCTCCTTATTCATATAATGGGAAATGAAACAATCATTCATTTGTACTGCAGACTATCACCTAGTGGACCGATGTAATTCGTTTTCAATTTTTGTCCCTCCTATATTTTAAAATTATGTAAATAAATTTTATATATGATATTCATGATGTCATTATAATTAAAGGAATATTATATATCACCTAGTTTCTTACTATTCCATTAATTCAAAAATCATAATGTCTTCCTTGTGTACCAGTGGATTAACAACACCACAAAGTGATGTGAATCGTTTTTCATCGCAATCTCACAGGGATGGTATATATAAGTGAATATAAAGAGATTATATTGTATTTATAATATTATAATAATTATTTAAGTATATAGTGATACTTAAATTCATTCACTCTTTCGTTTTTAATATTGGAAACTTTCCTCATGTGTTTTTATGGACTACCGTCTCTATGATTGTAACATAATTTATTACCCTTTACCAACTTATGCAGTTGGTTATAAAAAGATTAATTAAGGTATATAAATTATAATATACAAATTATTAATGTTATGAGAAATATATAATCAAGATCCATTTAACCAATTTCCACCTATGAAATTCATTTTGGACTTCTAAACCAAATATTTACAGAACATTGGAAGTGAATATAGTAAATTATATAACTAATTATAATATTTTCATGACTGAAGTAAATAGAATAATGAATAATAATATTTTAAATATGAATTTAAATAATTAATATGCATTTATTATTTGGTAATTTGAAGAAATGTTGTGATATGATAGACTCATTGTATGGGACACTTTAACATAAAACATCGATTGGTTTTTTTAAAACTTTTTTATATATGTCTTTTTATTACAGTCCCATATTAATTTATGGACTTATATATATGAACATAAAGGAATATTAAATTTTTTATTTTATCTATTTTCACATCCATACAATGTTTTTCAAAAGAAACATTTTTTCATTATTTATATGGAATGTTTTGACATTATTTAAAAAGGGATAAAAGGACTGTTTCTTTTGGACATATTAGATGTCGATGGAATTTTCAACAACTATAACCATTATTTTATATTTGGATTCCATTATAATCATCCATATTTTCATCAAATAAAAACTATTATCCCCTTTTTGGTATTTTAAAAGGGGGGTTTTAAATGTAATGTATATTTCAATATCTGAAAATGTTATTCTTATTGGTGAAAATTATATTCATATCAGTGTAATGATAAAAAGAAATAATTTATTTGATATCTACATGTTATTTATTTTGGTAATTATTTATTATGAAGGGTTAATCGTATGTAGCTCATGATGTTAGGTGAGACCAATATATCTAATAATGATGGGTGAGCCTAACGTTTTCCTCCAATGCATTAGGTAGAGGGATAAGGTTTAGAAATTATAGGCTTATCTTAAGAGATTATTGGAATTTCTAGGGTATGTTATTCAATTTTTATCAATGATTCTAAGAGTGATATAAAAATGATGTCTCCAATTACCTATATTATGTTGGATAGGATTATACTAAATATGCACAAGAGGGGGGTGAATTGTGCCTTTTAAAAATTCTTAACGAGATCGTGATCTGTCTTTTTAACTTTATCTAAATGGTTAAGCAGTGGAAAATAAATATCAAAGGATGCAGAATGTATAGTGTTTCAGGGAAGATAAGGCCCCAAGTATACTCTACCAATGCTCTACTCCACGAGATTGGTGATTTTCACTATCTGGTCCTCTTATCAAAAGACCCTTCCACAACTACATGCAGGCAGTTGACATCATTACAACATTAAGGCTAAACAAATCCTTCTAGTTCATACACAGAACCTAACACACAGCATAATACGAGAAGCTGATCACTCAATGTGCAATATTATTTGTTATTTGAAATACTTTCCAGTTATTCTTCACAATTGCAATAGCATGCAATTGATAGTCGATGGATCGTCGTCTTTAGAAAGAATAATATTCAAGTAGTAGTAGTTCTAAGCCGATCCGATTGTAGTAGATCTTGAAATGAATTCAGAAACTTCAACAAAAGTATATCAACCAAATATATTTGATGTAGAATCGGTGAATATTCAACATGTTTCTTATTCTTCATAAAACAAAGATTTTTCTCTCTTCGTAACAGCATATCTATAAATCTCAAAAATTCTAATAAATTATAGAAGTTAAAAATATTTAGAAAATTATTTTTTCATAATCTTGATCTCTTGATCAGTAAAAATATCAAAAATATATAGGGAATAATGACGAGCACTTCCTCAATAAATTTAGATCCAAAAAATTCACCATCTAACTCATGATATTCAAATGTTTGAATAACAGAGCAGTTATAACATCCCATAATATTCACCATGAAAAGCTCCGCATAAATCGATCCCTTGAATCATAAATAAACAGCTTTGATTCAGTCAAAGATGCGCTTTATATTCGTTCTTTTAATCTGGATTGAAGTCACCCTGATAATCCGCATAAATATTGTTGCTCAATAAAATCGTATATTAAAATATCTGATGTCAAACATAGGGTTGAACTACTTAGCATGCATTTTCTGAATGTAGGGTTGACAATGTAACGCTGATAACGTAAGGTTTATAACGTAAGGTTGATCATTAAAGTAATATTGATGATTTAATCTTCAAAGGTAAGGTTGATATCAAATGTATGATTGATCATCCATACTTTTCTCTTAAACTCTCAAACGTACAGTATTTGATTAATAATTTTCTGTAATATTCGTTTTCCATACTTTTCTAATATCTCAAACATAAGGTTCCTTCCAAATATAGGGTTCCTTACAAATGTAGGGTTCCTTTAACCATTCTTTTCTGATAACCTATAAAGTAAATGATGGATTCCATCCTTACACTACACTCCTCAACGTAGGGTATGAACAGCATTTCCAGAACACGCTAATGCGCTAAAATGATTTCCAAACACTTATTATATGAACATTGTTTCCCGAACACTTCATAAAATATTCCACATGGATTAAACACTTTAATATTATTCAAAAATTGAAAAATAAATAACATTAATTTCCTAAAATATAATCAAAGTAAAATCATTAGAATAAAAAATAAGGGTGTTTGTGAACATCAAAATCATCATAAAGAGATAGACTATTATTGTCAAAAATATTCTCTTAATAATAATAAAATAATGTTTTGTTGAAAATAACACTTTCTCAAAAACTCCCCCTTTTTGATGATCACAAAACCCATGAAATTATCTTTACCCATGAAATTCACTTATAAAATTAATCACATATAATTTATATTTTGTAAGGATAAAAACAATATTTAATCTTAACAAAATTATTTTCCCCCATTTATAAAGTAAAATAAAATAATATTTCTCCCTTAAAAAATCTCCAAAATTTCTCCCCCAGAGTAAAAGATTTAAATATATAAAATCTTAAAAAGAAATTTGTGTTTACCAAAATTTCTCAAGTTTTAATTAAAATAAAATTTTAAAACTTAAAATAAAATTTTGTGTTTATATATATTTCTCCCACTTCTTGTGATATCAAAAATAATGATAGAACAAAGAATATAACACATATTAATGTAGCACTAAACTGAATTAAATGCTATATAAACTTTTTATCAATAATTAAATTTGGATTACTTGCATTCTAACTTAGGTAGTACTGTAAAATAAATAAAAACATATGCAAATGATATGAAAAAAATAATTTATTTAGAAATACATGTATAAGTAGAGAAATTAGAATAGGAATCAAGTTTGGGTTTAAGGTTTGGGTATAGTTTCATCTTTCTTGAACAACTTCTCTGATTTCTACCAACTAAGTCCTCAATAATTTCATTAGTCCATCACCTAACAGAAATATGAGATCTCTTCCTTCCTGAGTCATATGAATATCATCAATAAAATTGACTCCGAAGAACTCATGTAGCTTTTCTTCTTTCCCCATAAAAAAGTTAACTTACAAGTGAATAGATTTAGCAAACCTCTAATCCTTGGTTTATTTGATGTAAGCTGGTCAACAAGATTCTTTGGATTTTCCATCAAAACAGATAAGGGAGCAGAGTTGCATTGTAATCCAGCAATCTGTCATTTATAGTCACCATTATTATTGTAATGGCCAAAAATCTCCTTATCAGATGAGGTGAAATACCTAATGTGCTGGATTCGCTGGTTTTGAGAGCTTCAAATTGCTTCTCCATGAAATATTTAAACTCCATTAAATCTGAATTCATCACCATTTCAGATTTCAAATTGGATACCTCATCCAGCATCTCCTTCTTAAAATTCTCAACTTCCTTCTTAGAAATAGAACTAGCTTTCAATTTTTGAAATCTCAGATTTTCCTTTTCCAATGATTTTCTAAAAGTAGCATTTTCTAATTCAACTATATTTAACTTTCTATAGATCTCCTTTACTTATTCATTCACAAAATCAGAGGTCCCAGGTGCTTGATTCTCAGTTTGAGATTTAACTTGATGAATCGGTACTAAAGGAAAAGCTTCTGCATCAGATTTTTCTTCATCCTTTTTTTGTACTGTTTTTTCTATAGATTTTTCCTTAGAGTCCTTCCCTGACTCATCCATAGAAAAATATTCATTCAACACTTCATTGTGAATTTCTGAAATATTTTCTTCTTGAATCTCAAAAGAATCAAGAGGTTTCTCCTCATGAACATCTTCTTCATTGAATTCCTCCATCACTATATTCTCTAAAACTGATTCCACTTGAGCTACTTCCTCATGAATAATGTCAGTATGATGAGAAGATAGTTCTTGAATAGTCTCTATTTTAGTTTGTGTTTGATCCACTTCCCCAACTCCATACTCTGCTTCTTCCTTTTTCTCTATCTGAGGAACATTTTCTTTCTACACTAGAGGAGTTACCTCAATCTGAAAAACTATTCATTTTGCAATGCCCTGAACTGTAGATTCTCCATTAAATTTGTAGCTCAGAAAAGTTTCAGTTCCATATATTTTTTTTAGTAGGCTCCTCTCCAACTTGAGAAACTCTATGCATTTTCCTTTGAAGACCTTCTTGACTTTCCTCATCTGTAGGTGAATCAATAGCTTCAAATCTGATTCTCCTTGAAACTCCACTTTCTCTAGACTCTACCACTCTGTCCTTAGATTTGGAAGGTTGATCCTAAGCACTCTATTGATCTTTGTATACTCCAAAATGCATGATATTTCCTTTAATTTTACTCCAAAAGAAACCAATCCTTCTCAAAGTGCCTGAATTAAAAATGTTGTTGTGGTGGCATCTCACTCAGGTGTCAACCATCCTTATCATATCTTTCTTATATAAAATATTTAAAATAATATTACAAAGGGATAGAAGTTCATCCTTTCCTTTGGTTGATAGAAATAATTGATATATATTACCATATATCTTGGAAAATTCAACTTAATTTCACTCATAAACAAATACATAATATACATGTCAAGGTACAAAATTTTTCAATCTCCAACATTCTTGGTGCAAGGCTTGTTTTCACAAATTTCACAAAAAATTTCTGGTCAGGATCTAGATCTTTCACAAACATCTTTCTCACATTTGTAGAGACAAATAGGAAAGACATAATATCCTCAGACTTATGTACATTATCACTAATATTCTTCAAATCCAAAAGAAAATCTCCATCATGAGGTCATTTAAGAATCTTGTCTATTTCCACAGATGAAATCAAAAAATCACGGACCTTGATCTTAGCTATTATAGTATCCCCATATTCTCTTAGGATAAACAAAACAGACTTAAAAAGTGATGAAGTTATACCTCATATAGGAACTATTTATAATCTCCATTGAAGGTTTTCCCCACATTTTGAAATACAATATCTTGCCTCATCATTAGATTCATCTGATATAACCATTCCAGATCGATCACTTTTCCATGTAATATCTTTCTACCGATCTTTCGCTGCTTCTTGGCATTGTTGGTCTCTGGATCATCATTCCTCTTGGTTTTGGCCACTTCTTCACCTATTTATAAAGGTTCGAAAATCTAGGGTTTTTAAAGTTCAGTTGTGGGTAGAGAAGAGCGGTAGAAGATTTCGGGGTTTTGAAAAAATGAACATGTTTGTAATTTTAAACGGGTTATGATTTCCTTGATTCACGTTTCATTTACATACATAATAATCATTACATAAATTTTAAAATAAATTAAAATTTTATGTGTCAAAAAAATATCACAGAATGAATAAAATTTTCAACTATTTGAAATGTAATTAATTAATGTATTTTAAATAATGAATATTTAAAATAAAATTGAGATAAATTTTAAAATTAAAATTATGATTAAAAAAATTATTTAAAATTAAATAAACATAACTCCCCTTTAATAAAATCAAACCTTGTAGTGGGAGGAGGTTTAGTAAAAATATCAGCTAATTGAATTTCAGTATTTACAAATTCTAAAAATATATCCTTTTTAAGAACATGGTCTCTTAGAAAATGATGTCTGATATCAATATGTTTAGTCCTAGAATGATTAATAGGATTTTTTGAAATATTTATAGCAATTATATTATCACATAATTTAAGTGTATAAGTAAAATTTAGTCCAAATTATATAAGAGTGTTTTTCATCCAAAAAACTTATGCACAGCAACTGCCTGTAGATACATACTTTGCCTTGGTTATTGATAGGGAAATTGAGGGTTGTTTCTTACTAAACCATGAAACTAAGGATTTTCCAAAAATTTGAAAAGTCCCTGAGGTTCTTTTTCTATCTAATCTACAACATCCAAAGTAAGAATCTAAATATGAAATTAAATTAAAATCGGATGTTTTTGGATTGAGAATATATTGAAAAATAGATGCTTTTAAATATCTAAAAATTATTTTAACTACACTTAAATGAGATTCTTTAGGATTTGATTGAAATATTGCACAAAGACAAACTGAATACATTATATCTAGCTTTCTAGTAGTAAGATATATTAAACTACTAATCATACCTCTATATAACTTGTTGTCAACTGATTTTCTAGTTTCATCCAAGTTAAGTTTTATATTAGTACACATAGGAGTTGTATATGTCTTGTTATTTTCAAGTCCAAATTTATTTTTTAATTCAGTAAGTTATTTTCTGTGATTTAAAACATTTCCAAAATATTTTTCATAAATTTTAAGTCCTGAAAAGAAATTTAATTCTCCCATCATACTCATTTCAAATTCCTTTTGAATTAGATTTGAAAAATCATGATAAAGTTTTAAATTTGTTGATCCAAAATTACATCATCAATATAAATTTGATCCAATAAAATATAAGATTTTATAGTTTTCTTAAATAATGTTGGATCTGATATTCTAACAGAAAATCATTTTTAACAGAAAATAACTTAATCTTTCATACCATACTCAAGGTGCTTGTTTAAGGAAATAGAGGGAATTAGTAAGTTTAAAAACAGAATCTGGTTTTTGTGAATTTCCAAAATCAAGAGGTTACTCAACATAAACTTCCTCCATTAAATAACCATTTAAAATGATATATTTAACATCCATCTAAAATAATTTAAATTTCATATGAGATGCATAGTTGAAAAGGATCCTAATGGCGTCTAATCTTACTACAGGTGCAAAGGTCTCATAATAATCTATACCTTCTTTCTGATTATATCCCTTAGCTGCAAGTCTTGATTTATTTCTAGTTATTATTCCCTGGTCATCTTGTTTATTTCTAATGACCCATTTAGTACCTACAACTGGATAGTTTTATGGTCTTTCAACTAATTTTCAAACTTCATTTCTTTTGAACTGGTTTAGTTCTTCTTGCATTACTTATCATCCAACTTTCATCAACTAAGGCTTCTTCTATAGACTTAGGTTATAATTGGGATAGAAAGGAAGATAATTCAACAATATTTCATATATTCCTTCTAGTTTTTATTCCTATTTCTAGGTGACCTATTACATTTTATAAAGGGTGATTCTTTAGGTTCTAGACTGTCTAGGAAGTACACTATTAGGTTCATCAGTGTCATGTTCTTTTGAACTGGATTGAATTTCATTTATATCTTTTTTAAAAACATATTTCAATTTCCCATGTCTCATGTTATAATTAGAGTCAGTTTCATCAATTTTGTCTTTCTTTATCTCAAAGGGATTAGATTCATCAAATTTCACATGAACTGATTCTTGAACAATCCTTGACTTTTTATTAAAAACACTATAAGATTTATAAGTAGAAGAATATCCTAGGAAAATTCCTTCTTCAGATTTTGGATCAAACTTACCAATATTTTCCTTGGTGTTTATAGTGTAAACCTTACATCCAAAAACTAAAAAGTAATTTACTTTAGGTTTTCTGTTATTCCAGAGTTCATAGGGTGTCTTTTTAAGGATTGGTCTTATTAAAACTCTATTCATTATATAACAAGTTGTTCTTAAAGCTTATGCCCCGAAATAGGTAAGAAGACTGTATTCATTTAGAATAGTCTTAGCCATTTCTTGAATAGTCTTATTTATTATTTCTACAATTCCATTTTGCAGAGGTGTTCTTGGTGCATATAAGGTGTGTTTAATACCCATATTTGAGAAAAAGGAATTAAATTCTAGATTCTCTAATTCTCCACTATGATCACTTCTCAATGAAATTATTCTAAAACCTTTTTCATTTTTAATTTCTTTCAAAAAACATTAAAATAATGTAAAAGATTCATTTTTTTATTTCTAAAAACAAATTGAAGTAAATCTAGAAAAATCATCAACTAAAATATATACATATAATATACCATCTAAACTTTCTACCCTTAAAGGTCAAAAAATATCCTTGTGGATAAGTTATATAGTTTTGGATGTAGAAATTTTGTCAATAGATTTTAAAGAAGATTTGTGCTTCTTTTCAAGTTGACATGCATCATAGAATCTATCACTTTCAAATTTGAGACTAGCCAGATCAGAAACTAGATGTTTCTTAGATAACTTATTTAAAGAATATATATTTCAATGTCTAAGTCTTCTATTCCACCTCCAAGATTAATTTATCTTTGCAGTTGATCAGTTTAATTTTTTCTCACACATGGAATTTAAATCCAAGGTATACACATTATCAGTTCTTGGTGCTCTAAATTTAAGAAATTTATCTTTAAAAATAGAACAGTAATTGTTAGAAAAATAAACAACATAACCATCATCACAAAGTTGATAGATACATATCAAGATGTGTTTAAATCTATGTACATAGAGTACTTTATTAATTGAGACGGCTTCTGGATCTCCAACTATTCCATTGACAATAATTTTACCTTTGGCATTGTCACCAGATGTGACTAGTCCACCATCCTTTTGAGTTAGTGTTCTGAAATTTAATGAGTTTCAACTCATATGCCTGGAGAAGACACTTTCTATATACCATATAGAAGTTCAGATTTTGTGTCCTTCTTCCTCATCAGATTATGCCATAAATCACATATTTTCATTCAGATTTGATTCCTCTTTTTTGAGTCAAACAT
Organism: Viscum album; assembly: GCA_963277665.1. Classification (NCBI taxonomy): domain Eukaryota; kingdom Viridiplantae; phylum Streptophyta; class Magnoliopsida; order Santalales; family Viscaceae; genus Viscum; species Viscum album. Next base: position 260,503,789 of record OY728122.1, on the reverse strand, counting down.
TTATCAATTGTTGGAGTTTTCAAATACACTCTAAGTAGATTTCATTGCCTTCTATGATTTATGTTCATTATCATTTCTTATGAAAAATTTCTTCTTCTTTTCTTCCTTCAATTGAGGATAGTCAGGTCTGATATGACCCATCATCTTGCATTCATAGCATCTGACTTCCATTTCATCCTTTTTGAAATATTTTCTGAATCCTTTATTCTTTATGTAGAATTTTCTGAATTTCCTAGCTAGATGTGCCAGTTCCACATCTGAATTAATAGAATCAGAACTCTCTGATTTTATTGGGATTTCATTATTCATTTTTATGATTTTATTTTGAGATGTTACCCTCAAATCAGTATTCTCTCTCTCAATTAAGACTTTATGCTCATTTGCTTCATCTTGCATCTCATCTTCATACATCATAAGAGTTCCAATTAACTCTCCCGTTGTTAAATCTTTGATAGGATATGATTGTCTAATAGAAGTAGAAATTCCATCCCATCTATATGGTAGTATAATTAGTACTTTCTGGGCTTGATCAGCATGTTCGATTGGATCTCCCAAGGCAGTGATATTTTTTACAATCTCTATCAACCATCCATTCATTTGGGAGATGCTTTCTCCTTGAAACATTCTGAATCTGCCGAGTTTTAATTTAGAAGTGGCGTACCTCATATTTCTAACATTCATTTCCTTCATAGGAAAATATAATTGTCTTCCCCATATCATAATCCATTGGGCACTGAGATACTATATTGAATTCATCTGTTCCAAGACCACAGATGATTGCATTTATAGCTTTCGAGATTATGTCATATTATGCTTCTGTAGCAACACTCCACGTCTCAGGTTTTTTAGGAATTTCATAGGGAGTTAGAATTTTTGAATAGACTCTATATCCAAGTTTCCTCAAATAAATTATCATCCTTGATTACCAACATCTGTATTTCTCACAATTGAAGTAGGGATCTCGAACCATTGACATACCCTCTTGTTTGTCAGCCATTTTTCTCTTTATAATCTAAACATTCAGTTTGTTATAGCATTGAAAAAATTTCCTACTCTGATAACAATTATTGGATCATATTATACTAAAAATTCACAAGAGGGGTTGAATTGTTCCTTTTACAAATTCTTAGATAGATCTTGATTTTTCCTTTTAACTTATCATATTGGTTAAGCAGTAGAAAATAAATATCAAAGGATGCACGATGTATAGTTGTTCAGGGAATAGAAGTTCCTAGTCCACTCCACCAACGCTCTACTCCACGAGCGTGGTGATTTTCACTATCTGGTCCTCCTATCAACTGACTCGTCCACAACTACGTGCAGGAATTTTACACCTTTATAACATTAAGGATAAATTGAATCTTCTGGTTCATAGACAGAACCTAACACACAGCTTAGTAAAATAAGTCGATCACTCAAAGTAATATAGTATTTGATCTTTGAAATACTTTCCATTTGTTCTTCATAATTGCAACAACACGCAATTGACAGTCGATGGATCGTCATCTTCATAAAGAATAATCTTCAGGTAGAAGTAGTTCTGAGATGATCCGGTTGTAGTAGATCTTGAAATTAATTTAGAAACTTCAATAACAGTAGATCCACAAAATATATTTGATGTAGAATCGGTGAATATTCAATGTGTTTCTTATTCTTCATAAAACAGAGCTTTTTCTCTCTTTGTAATCGCATATCTGTAAATATCTAAAAATTTCTTTAAATTGTATCAGTGAAAAATATTGACAAAATTATTTCTTCATAATCTTGATCTATTGATTAGTCAAAACAGCACAAATATATAGGGAATAACGATTAGCACTTCCTCTATAAATTTAGATCCACAAATGTTGCCTTCTGGATCAAGATATTCAAATGTTTGAATAACAGATCAATTATAACATCCCTTAATATTCTCTATAAAAACCTCCTTATAAATCAATCCATTGAATCATAAATAAATGTCTTTGATTCAATCAAAGATGTGCTTTATATTAGAGATTTTAATCTATCTTGAAGTCATCCTGATAATCCCCATATATACTGTTGATCGATAAAATCATATATTAAAATATTTGACATCAAATGTAGGGTTCAACTACTTAGCATGCATTCTCTGAACATAAGGTTGACCACGTAAGGTTGATAACATAAGGTTTATAATGTTAGGATGATAATTAAAGTAAGATTGTTGATTCAACCTTCAAACGTAAGATTGATATCAAATGTTTTATTGATCACCCATACTTTTCTCTTCAACTCTCAAGCGTACGGTATTTGATCCATACTTTTCTATAATGTTATTCTTCCATACTTTTCTTATATCTCAAACGTAAGGTTCCTTCCAAAAATAGGGTTCCTTCCAAATCTAGGGTTCCTTCCAATCGTAGGGTTCCTCTAACCATACTTTTATGATAACCTATAAAGAAAAGGATAGATACCATCCTTACGCTCTGCTCCACAATGTACGGTATGAATAGTGTTTCCAGAACATGCTAATGTGCTAAAATGATTTCTGAACACTTAGATCATGTATAGTGTATCCTGAACACTAAATAAAATATTCCACATGGATTAAAAACTTTAATATTATTCCAAAATAAAAAAAATAATGATCATTACTTTCCAAAAATATTCTCAATATAAAATCATTATAATACCTAATAAGGGTATTTGTGAAAATCAAAATCATTATAAAGAGATAGATTATTATTCTCAATAATATTCCCTTAATAATAATAAAATAAATTATTGTTGAGAACAGAACTTTCCCAACACATTATTTATCTATTTTTTTGGGATCTCATAAAAAATTCTTTGATTTCTCAGGGTAAGAAAATGAGATTAAGATCGCATGAATTTTTATTATTTTTTATATGGTTGAAATGTATATCATTAAAAATATATCATGTATTTTTCATTATTTTAGAGATACCATTATTATTTAAATTTGGGATTTAATATTTCTTATGAACAATTTTATAGAAATCCTTGGGAAGGGAAATTTATTTTTTGGGAAACAAAATTTTATATTTTAGGATCATTACTAAATATAAAAAAGGAAAATTGTTTTTTTAATTGAATAATGTTTTCTTTTTTCTTATTAGACATATGTTGATTGTATTTTTTTCTCATACCATTGTTTTCAAGTATTTATCATATGGTCTTAAGGATGTGTTGGGACAATGGTGTGATCATGTTGTAAACTGTGAAGATATTTCATGAAAAGTGAATTCTAAATATCTCAAAAGTTTTTTATTATGGGAAAAATGAATAGATAGAGAATTTTTCCACATTGGGATGTAATATTTTATTAAGTAAGGTTGATGAATCAATTCCCTAAAAAACTAATCATAATTTTTTTTGGAAAGGGAAATAAATTAATTCCAATATGACGATATAATTGATTGATTGTTTAAGGTTGTTTCATTATAAGATTTCAATTATAGTTTGTTAGGGGTGATAAAGTTTTCATGAGGGTTTCACCATAGTTAGGGTATCATCATTTTCATTGAAAATGGAATATAGAAACATAGTTTATTATAAATATTTTGATCATGAAGCATATCAGAGGAGTTTCTTAATAATTAATTCTTATTTCATAGTTTCATGGGATACATAATACTTTCCATGTTTCTTAGAATTATAGAAATTATCTTGACAATATGTATGTCATTAGAAAATAGGATATTGAGTTGGAACAATATTTATAATTTTTTATTCCCCATCATCGATTATAGACTAGAGTGACATGTTTCTAAGGTGGAATAGGGTATAGTTTTAAATTTCTATTAAATAATGAAATAATATAAGGGGATATCTAGGAGGTAAAATTATATGTTTAGGAATAATAAAATGATTTATTCAAGATTGACCACAAACAGAACTTATTTGGTATGAGAATTCTTGTGATGGGGAGATTTTTAGTATCCTCAAAGTCTAAAGGTATATTAAAAAATGTTGAAGTACCACTTATTTGTGTTTTTTAGGAATTATAGAGGTTTATGTGGTTATAAATAAAAATAAATGGTGTTGGAAGGAATAACTAGAAACTTATATATGATAGTTTTTTATTGGCTAGCTGGTGGAGATAGATATAAACCAGGCTCAATAGGGGACACTCCATTCAGCTAGTTCAGATCCACTAGCTAGACATTGGAAAATATATAGACCATGTTTCAACTATTATCCATTGAAAAGCTAATTAAATACCACCATGTGGTCAGTGGAACCATGGGCCCACCTTTGATGAACAATGGTTAACCGATGGTTCCCCAATAACCCAAAAAGTACAATTGTATCCCTATTTTCACCATAACATACATTTATGGATGATCTATACCCCCTTATAGAAATTATCTCAACTAGGACATCCCATAGAGGTCTCTTACTATGGAAATGAAACTTTCCTTTCCCCTTATTTGCTGTTTCATGCATGAATATATCTATTGAATCCCAAATGGTGTGTTACCTAATTTCTAGATTGAAAATTTATATTCTCTTATTATTTACCATAAATGAATGTTTTTTATCTAAATTTGTGCATCTCTTCGGGATATGACTTTGAATTTTTGGTCCATCGATAGATCGATGTTGAGTTTGTTGTTTGGTCATCCTTTTGATAAATAGATTCTTGATCTAAATTTTTTGATAGTTTCATAAAATGAATTGATTTTATTATAGTGTTCACATAACATTCTTTAACCATATTGTTGAAGGACCCCGGGACACCCTGAGTGGGGAGGGGTAAATCAGGGTGACAAATTTTTCTTTTAATGTGATGGATCTTGTTCCCACGTTGGTAGGAACTTGTTGAACCTGTATGATGAATATGATCAGAAAGAAAACATTCACATGCATAGAGAAGACACAACACTTTTTACTTGGTTCACTACTAAGGGCTACATCCAAGGACCATATGTTGACAGGTTGTCGGTCATACCTAATTCCACTAAACTTCACCAGATGTGGATTACAAAGGTTTGGGAAAAGTCACTTTGTCCCAGGCTCACTGCCTTTACAAATGTTCAGGAATGGCTCACTGCATCCCTCGGGTCACTCCCATTGACTCCCCCTGGCTCACTGTCGTTGGTGAAGTCCCGCTTAGTTTATAGACGTGAAGGTCTCTTAATCAATGAAAAATAATGCATCCTTTGTTGTATGTAGATGCTATGTTGAAGTCCAACTCTCACCAGTAGACGAATCTCACTTTGTGCTGAGGGTATGGGGAAATATTCCAACTTTCGTGCAGCTTCAAAAGGACAGATATACTTTAACAACCCTGGCGCGATTCTCTAAGACTGGCGCACAACTTTCAATCCTGGTATGCAAGTCACTTGCGTGGTACAAATTCAGTATGTAGGTGACACCAACCCACTTTCACGACACTGCCTCCTTTAACTTCAAACATGTGTGACACTGCACCTTTAACTCCCCAACCACCTTGGTCACGTAGCCAACAACCGGCGTGCAGCCTCTACTTGCGCAACCCATCAACCACTTGCGCGACTCAACCACTTGCACGAAGAGAGCTCTAAAAATCTCTAAGTCTTGAACTTCTTTACAAATGAGGTGGGGCGATCCTCTATTTATAGGAAAACTGGACCCCCTGTGTGGTGGCGCGCATGTGTCCTTACGGCGCGCAAGTCCTGGCGCGCAGCTCCAACTGCCCTAGCCTCTATTGCATAACTCGCTTGCATGACCCAACCAATACTTGTGCGAACTACTTTCCTTTTCCATATTTTGAGGTTATGATCATGAAGAAAAACCGGAACGCAAGTTTCCAAACCTCCTAGGCACCAGTGTGAAAGTCTCCTCAAGGCGTGCAGGTCACTTGCGCGACCAACACAATACCTGTGCGACCCTCTTTCCTTTGCCATTTTTCCATGTTCTGATCTTGAAAAACATATGTTGTGCAAGTTTCCTCTCCTTAAAGTACATGGTGTGAAAGTATCTTTTCCAAAAACACTTTTCTCCATTGGTCGATTATCAGGCCCAAAAAATTGGCAAACACTAGGAAATGGAACCACCTTCAATACTATTGTCTGCTTGAACTATATGATCACTTTGCTGGTGCACATTATGAACTTCCACTGAGGATTGACAAAAAAACCATACTCCAATTCAAGCATAGAAGACCATGGTTCCAACAATCTCCCCCTTTGGGTTTTTTGGCAATCACAAAATTAATTCAATAGATCCACATCCATGTGCAAACCAAAAATTCAAGAATCAACTCAGCCAACACTCTAAGTCTACGTGAGCAATGCTCTATGTAGAAAACAAGAGATGAAGCTTGAATTGGGTTCCTGTGTTTTGGAATTCTCAATGACACCCCGTTTTCTGAGTTCCTTCTCATCCTCTAACGCTGAATTTATTCCTTTCTACCCCATTGACAATAAACCCAAATACCGGTACTTTTTCATTGGTCAGTTCAAACCACACTCCCTCAGGATAGTATCTCCCCCACAAACCTGCATCACCTCCATAAACAGATAAAAAAAGTTATCATAGATGGGGATAGGTATGTATCTTAACCCCCTTATGCACTAGGAGGTGGTTGAACACTGAGGTTCAACCGATGCTTTTCAAACACAGCTGCTGACATTGGTTTGGTCAGAATATCTGCCACTTGCTCATCAGTTCACACATGCTCTATTCTAATCACTCCTTTCTCAACTTTTTCTTTGATAAAGTGATACCTGATTTCAATATGTTATGTATGAGAATGTTGAACAGGATTCTTCGTAAGATCAATTGCGCTCTTGTTATCACATTAAATTACCATTGGTTTCTTCACCTCATCACCAATATCTGTTAGTTGTTGCTTCATCCATAGCAGTTCGGTGCATGCCTTGGTGGCGGCGATATACTCATCTTCAGTAGTACTAAGAGAAGTACTTTCTTGTTTCTTTCTCAACCATCCAACACATTTATTTCCAATAACGAATGCTCCACCACTGGTGGACTTTCTTTCAATTACATCTCATGCCCAGTCAGCATCAAGAAATTCTTATAATTCACTTTCTCTTCCTACAGTAAAGTATAAGCCACAATTGTGAGTACCTTGAATATACCTCATGATTCATTTTACCACTGTCATATGTTCCCCCTTTAGATTACTCTAAAAGAGGGCGACAAGACATGTGGAAAAGACAATATCTGGCCGTGTCGCAGTCAGGTAGGGTAGGCTGCCAATGATCCTCCTGTACATGGTGGGATCTAAAGAGGTCCCATCTACATGCTTTAAAAGTTTAGTTCCAAATGAAATTGGAGTTGACATCGGTTTGGAGTCTTTCATATTAAACTTTTTTAGCATCTCTCTTGCATACTTTTCCTAATAAAAGAAAGTTTAATCCTTCCTTTGAATCACCTGTAGCCCCATGAAATATGTGATCTCCCCAATCATAGATATCTCAAATTCTGATTTCATATGATTGGAAAATTAATCCACTGATTTCTGCCAGCTGCCACCAAATATGATATTATCAACGTAGACTAGAACCATGAACTGGTCTTTTGGAGAATTTTTCACATATAGATTGTGATCTACTCCTCCTCTTTTTAATTCCAACTTCTTGTGATACGAGTCCAGCTGAGAATACCATGCTCGTGGTGCCTTCTTCAAACCATATAGAGCTTTCTTCAGTTTGCAGACCTTTGTTTCATCAGTACCAAGAACAAAACCCACTGCTTGTTCAATTTAGACTTCTTCTTCAAGTAGGCCATTCATGAATGTTGTCTTGACATCCATTTGATATACTTTATATCCTCTTAGGAGTGCCATGGAAAGGAAAAGACTGATTGACTCCATTCTAGCCACTAGAACAAAGGTTTCTTCAACATCAACATCTCCAATATGGGAGTATCCATTACATACCAGTCGTGCCTTGTTTCTAATAACACTTCCATGCTTATAAAACGTGTTCTTGAAGATCCATTTTTACCAATCACATTGTGATCTTCAGGTCTCTGGAAAAGATCCCATGTCTGATTCTTTTCAATCTGATCTAACTCTTCATTCATGTATTTCACCCATGATTCATCCTTTGCAGCTTCTTCGAATAAGGATGGCTCCACAACTGACAGAAATACAGATTGCATGTTATTCATAATCCTTATTATTTGAGTGGGTGCACTCTTGTCCCCAATTTTGTTGGATGGATCAGTCTCAGCTCTTCGATTTCTCCGGCGAGGTTCAGTTTAATTCTCTTCAGCCACAATTTCTTTGTCAGATTCTTCTTCTGAGTCAACATCATGATTTGACTGCTGATTGTATTGTACAACTTCCTCTATTTCTGCATTTGTATTTTCTCTACATTCACTTTCTTCCTCACACTCTATCACATCAGCATATGACGTCCTATAAGCATTTTTGGTTTTCTCTTCAATTATCTCAACATCACTTCTTTCCACAATCCTTCCTAAATGCTTGTTGAAACATTTGTAGGCTTTGTTGTTCATTGAGTAACCTAGGAAAATTCCTTCATCTGCATTGTCTCCATAATTCCTTTGATTTCCTTCTTTGTTCCTAATGAAGCATTTACTTCCAAATACATAGAAGTATTTTAAAGAGGGCTTCCTTCAATACCACAATTCATATAGTGTCTTTGTCTCACCCATATAATGTCCTGTTCAATTCTGAATATACACTGCAGCTTGAACAGCCTCTTTCTAGTAATGTAATGGAATACGACTCTCAATCCGCATAGTTCGTGTCATGTTGTTCACTTGTTGATTCCTACATTCAACAACTCCTTTTTGTTGTGGAGTTCTCACAGCAGCTACCTAATGTTGTATCCCATGCTTCTCCAGATAATTTTCCAATTCAATGGATGTGTATTCTCCTCCATTGTCAGATCTCAACACTTTGATTGTTCATCTGGTATCATTCTCGGTGATTCGCCGATATGTTTTCATGCATTCAAGGACTTTTCGTTTCCTATAAATGACCATCACACATTCCATTATATTGAAATCATCTATAAAAAGAACAAAGTACCTTTATCCATGAGTTTCAGCAACATTTATCAGCCCACATACATCTGTATGAATCAGATCAAAAAGGTGAGATGCCCTTTTCTTCTTTGGCCGATATGAACTGCAGAGCATCTTCCCACGAATGCAATCATCACAATACTTTTCACGCTCACGCTTCAGGTTGGGAATGTCCATGATAATCCTCAATTTTGATATTTTCTCCATGTATTGTTGATTGATGTGTCCCAATCTCTGATGCCACAAATTGTTTTCTTCTTCAACAGTCGTGTAACAGACATTCTCTTCACTATCAACCTGATACAAGATACCTTCTGTTTGGCATACCTTCATAAGTGAATTGCTTTTCTTTCCCGTGATAGTGCATCCTTTCTGATTAAAAGTAACTATAAGTCTCGAGTCACGAAGATGACTCACGCTAAGTAGATTATGACGTAGACCATCTACGTAAAGGACTTCATTCTTCTTTAGTTCTCCATTAGCTAATGTGGTACTTCCACTCACTTTGATTTTCAGAGCTCCATCATTACCAAATCGTACTGTACCATCAACCTTCCTTTTGATATCAGTTAATAGGTTGGCATTACCTATCATATGAGATGAACAACCGCTATCCATAATCCATGTACTGTTGTTATTTGTAGCTTTTAGGACCACCTCTGCAAGGTTGGATTTCTCAATCTTCTTCCTTTCCTTCCAAGAGACATTGGATTGATTATAGAGAACAGATGGTCTTTCAATTATCTCTTCCATGTAGCCGGGTTCTTCATAGTCGAAATATTCTCTGAGAGGAGAAAACATGTTTGAAAGAGAAAAACTGTCATGCTGATGTGGCTTGACTTGTCTTGAACTTCGGTATGAGGTGTCCATGTCCCTACTCTTCCTGCAATTAGCAGCCTTATGACCAAAGTTAGAACAACGAAAAAAATATCCATAGAAATTTTTTTTCAATAAGAATTGGGATATGAAGTTAGCCTCCTTTATCGATGTCCCAGATCTTCCCCATCTAGATAGCTCCTTGCCTCTTCGCAATAAGACATGGTATGGACCAAATAGCCACAGAACTGAAACTTCATGAGAGGAAATGTATTCTCACTGGAATTTATCCTCATACCTTCTTCCTTGGGAGAATAGTTATATTGTCTGTCATTTCTGAATATTTGAGGATAATTTTTAGTTCTCCTTTTAGTTTGGATTGAGGGTTCCTTTTTCAGCACTTTAGTCAATGTTTCAACATGTTCAACCTTCATCTTATCTTTCTTTTGGATCTTTTAACTTCTAGTAGTTGATGTCTCAACTTCACAGCCAATTCCACTCTTTCCCATGCAAGCGGGTCTTTGATCACTCAAGATTTTCCCAACCCCATCTGAACCACACTTGGCTCTTGCCAGTAATTCTGCATCTGAGAATCTTCCAAATTGTATTTTCTTCCTTGATTCTTTTGGAATTGATTCAGTCTCAAGTTTACTCCTAAGAGTAACAACTTCCTCCTCAAGACCCTCAGCAGTCTTGGATTTTTCTTCTAGTCTGGAGGTGAGGTAATTGATGACCTTTTCCTGCTCTTCAATTCTCAACATCAGATACACTACATCATCATTTCTTTCAATTATTCACAAATTCTTTCAGTCGTTCAATTTCAGATTCATGTTGATCAGTGTATTAAGTTGATTCTTCTGCAATTGATTTCCACTTATTTCAACTCTTACATTTAGTCTTAAGCTTACTAACAGCATCCTTATGTTGAATCTCGGGATCCGCACAAGTTTTCAACTCTTTTTCTCCACCAGTATCTTCTGACTTTTCAACAGTGGCCATCATGGATGCATGGTTCCCAGTTTTGAATTCTGGTTCTTCTTCATCACAGAATTCATTATCATCTTCTTCCTCTTCATAGAAAAAACTCTTCCTTTTCATTTTCATTCCAGATTTGAAGTATCCCTTTTTGAGAAACCTTCTCTAAGGCTTCTCAAAGATTTCATCTTCACTATCTTCATCATTGGTCTTTCTTAATCACTGAGAGGCAATGTGACCAAATTTTCTTCTATGAAAACATGCAATAGGTAACTTCCCTTTGAATTTCCTTTTTCCCTTCTGGAACTTCATTACAATGAGAGAAAGAATTTTTGTTTCTTCGCCATCTTCACCACTACTATATTTCGAAATTTTTTGTTTATCCATGTCCTTAAATGCCATTTCCTTTCTCACACGAGTCATAGCATCTTCTGGTTAGATTCTCATTTCATATGCTACCGAGCTACTTAGAAGTTCATCCAGAGAAAGTTTTGAAAGATCTTTTTCCTCAAGGGTTGAAACCTTTTCATTGTACATGGGTGGAAGTCTTCTCAGTATTATCTTCACAATGTTAATGTCTTTGATTTCTTCGCCTAGGCCCCTAATTTATTCAACTACTTCAGTGATTCAATTAAATAGGGAGTCTGCATTCTCATCAGGCTGTATATTCAAATCATTGAACCTATTGTGCAGCACTTGTAGTTTGGCCTCCTTCACTTTTCTATTTCCTTCATAAATATTCTTGATTTTATCCCACATGGATTTTTCTGAGGTGCAATTCATCACCTTTAGGTAGATCTGATCAGAAAGGGCTGTGGTGAGTGCATTTTGTGCTTTAGCATCAGCATCAAGAATTTTTTTGTCTTTATCAGTCATAGCCAGGACTGTTGGATCAGTGACTTGTATTCCTTGAACAATAGAAAATAGAACTTCCATTACAAGATATCTTAGATGAGATCTCATTATGTTCTTCCATATATGGAAATTACTTCCATCGAAATGAGGGACACCCCTGACATTGACTGCATTCTCCATGACGACAAAGGACAGATTCAACAACAGAAACCTTTACCCTCTGATACCACTTGAAGGACCCCGGGACACCCTGAGAGGGGAGGGGTGAATCAGAGTGACAACTTTTTCCATTAATGTGTTAGATATTGTTCCCACGTTGGTAGGAACTTTTTGAATCTGTATGATGAATATGATCAGAAAGCAAACATTCACATGCACAGAGAAGACACAACACTTTTTACTTGGTTCACCACTAAGGGCTACGTCCAAGGAGCCTACGCCGACAGGTTTTCGGTCGTACCTAATTCCACTAAACTTAACTAGATGCAGATTACAAAGGTTTGGGGATAGTCACTTTGTCATAGGCTCACTGCCTTTACAAATGTTCAGGGATGGCTCACTGTGTCCCACGGGTCACTCCCGTTGACTCCCCCTGGCTCACTACCATTGGTGAAGTCCCGCTCAGTTTATAGACATGAAAGTCTCTTCATCATTGCAAAAGAATGCATCCCATGTTGTATTTATATGATCTGTTGAAGTCCAACTCTCACCAGTAGACGAATCTCACTTTTCACTGAGGGTACCGGGAAATCGTCCAGCTTTTGTGCAGCTTCAAAAGGACAGATGTACTTTAACAACCCTAGCGCGCTTCTCCAAGATCGGCACGCAAGTTTCAATCTCGGAGTGCAAGTCACTTGTGCTGTACAAATTTGGCACACAGGTGCCACAATCCCACTTGTGTGACACTGCCTCCTTCAACTCCAAACTTGCGCGATGCTGCACCTTTAACTCCCCAACCGCATTGGTCGCACAGCCAACAACCAGCGTACAGCCTCTACTTGTGCGACCCAACAACCACTTGCGCGACTCAACCACTTGCGCGACTAGAGATCGAAAAATCTCTAAGTCTTGAACTTCATTAAAAATGAGGTGGGGTGGTCCTCTAATTATAGGCAAACTGGACCCCCTGCGTGGTGGCACGCAAGTGTCCTTACGGCGCGCAAGTCCTGGCGCACAGCTCCAACCACCCTAGCCTCTGTTTCCCAAATCACTTGCACGACCCAACCAACACTTGCACGACTTACTTTCCTTTGACATATTTTGAAGTTCTGATCATGAATAACAATTGGAATGCATGTTTCCAAACCTCCTAGGCACCGGTGCACAAGTCTCTTCATGGCGATCAATTCACTTGCGCGACCAACACAATACTTGCGCGACCCTCTTTTCCATTTTTCCATGTTCTGATCTTGAAAAACATATGGCATGCAAGTTTCCTATCCTTCAAGTACATGGAGCACAAGTCTCTTTTCCAAAAACACTTTTCTCCATTTGTCGATTTTTAGGCCCACAAATTTGGCAAACATTGGGAAATGGAACCACCTTCAATACTGTTGTCTGCTTGAACTTTATGATCACTTTGCTGGTGCACATTCTAAACTTATACTGAGGATTGGAAACAAACACAAACCATACTCCAATTCATGCATAGAATACCATGGTTCCAACAGTTTTCTAATCCATTTTTTGTCAAATTAATGTTTAATATAGGGATCCATTCTATGAGGTATTGTTCAACGTTTGTTTCTCATGTGTCACTTGGGTATGAGATATAGAAAAAAATTGATGTTTTTAATCTACTCACATGATGTAGGATGTTACATACAATATCAAGACCCTATATTATTTTTTTCATCCATTTTGATAGATTATATGAGTGTGTATCATTTTTTGTTTTGATTAATAATGATCACATGTCTGGGTGTAGCCTATGATTCCATTCATAATAATGATAACATGTGTTTGTATCTAACTTTCATGACTCATTCATGGTATAAAATGATGGGAATATATGTGTTATGCCTTGTTTTGTATAAATGTATTATATATGGTGGGTTTTCTTTTTCTAAAAAATTAATATATGGACTTTCATAGATTGAAGATTCCTTAGAGAGGTAATTCCCATTTTTCAATGATGATGATGAGGGACATAGACATAGGGTAATTTGGGTATGACTATGTAGCCCCACTTGAGAAACATTCAGGGTACAATGGCCCCATGGCCAGACCTATGATAGAGATGGGGTATAATATCCTTGTATCTTAACCCATGATAGAGATGGTACATTATGACCATATAGCCTAAGTGAAGGCATTTAGGTCATGCGGGTACATAGTGAAATTCAGTGTCCTTATGGATGACCCCCAATCATTCCTCCTTTAATTTTCCTTACTCCAAACAGTCAAAGCATGTACATTTAGGGTTTGATGTGACATGGTTAGCGAATGATCTCTTAACACGTGATTGACTGTTTCATTCTTGTTTAATTACCTATTTTCATGGATTACAACACTTATTCATGTGTATTATTGATTCATAATTTGTATCCTACTAGGTTTATACTCAAAAACAGCATGGGAATCATATTATGCATATAGAGTTCATGATATGGGATAATGGGAAGGGAAAGAGGTAGGTTATAGGTATCTATGGAGGATTACTATGGTTACTGAGGTGATGATGGGAAAAACTAATGATATTTAGTACCATTTTAATTCTTAAATTATTTATATTGTCACACTAGATTTACTTTCAACTTGAGGGGCTATTAGTTTGTAACAAATATAAATCAATGATATGTGACATGCCATTTGTTATTGTATTTATTATTAATTACTTTCACTATGCCTTTTTTGGGTTATTATTAAATATTATTATTATTTTGGTTCTTGGTTATAACTCACTGTGATTTTATAAATTTAAACAATGTCATACAGTGTACAAGATACACAATAATGAATGTAAATGAACTACAAAATTTTATAATTTATATATGATTTTTATGACCTAGACATTAAATTAACAAGTATTAATAGAATTAAATTATTTTTTAAATATATATATAAATATTATACTAAATATAAATTTATTGATAAATTATTAGTAATAATCAATCAATTTTTACTAATGTAATTATATTCTTATAAAAATATGGTATCTTAATTATATTTATTTTTGTGAGAAAATATTATAATTAAATTTAAATAAATTTTAGAAACATTATTAGATAAAATTTAATTAAATTTTTAAATAATCATATTAAAATTAACATTATGTTAAATTTTTTTATATATTTGAAAATATTTAGTTTTTAATGAATAGTGAAAAATACCAATTTTTTCAAATATAGTAATTTAATTTCAATAAATTAAGTAATTTAAAATACTTATTATGATTTGAATTTGATTTAATTTAATATAATTATCCATTAGTGATATTTAATCTAATTATCAAAATTTTAATCAAATTTACTCTATATTTTAGTATAAAATATTTTTTTCTCATAAAAACACTTCTTTCTGAGAACTATTTTTAAGTACTTAATGTTTATCCATTATAATTAATGAAAAATACCTAATTAGGAATTATTTTAATGAAATTTTTAAATTTAAAATCAATAAATATGAATTTTAAAATATCATATGTTAATTCCTTGTCATAGAGTTAATATAAAATTAACTTAAAATTATAAAATACGTTTCTCGAATGAACTCTTTTTCATCCCTTCTTTGGGTTTAATTTTAAATTATATACTAAAACTTCTATGTATTGAATTTCATAAAATTTGAAACTATAATTAAAATCATTATATGATATAATATATAATAATGTCAATTTAATTTTTTCATATTTAAAATTTAAAATAATAAAAATATTTTACTGTGATTAAGGTTAAAATTAATTTATCGAGAGTTAAAATATAGTTATAGGGGTTAAAGTGAAATAAAAAGATTATAAATTATAATATATATACACATTTTTACCTTATATCTTGAAATTTTTTATAATATGTTTTTTGGATCCTTATATCATGTGAAAAACAGTGTTGTAACATTTTATATTTAAAAATCTAAGTGTGTACTCTCCCCCACATATAAAATTCCCACTCATCTCCTCTCCAAACCACAGATTAAAATCCTTTTGGATTAGTAAATACCTATCCAAATCCCATCCTTCCATAAAAACTTCACAGCGGAATTTTTTATCCTAAATCTAATCTAGGAAGGCATTATGTATACAACAAAAAGGTAGTCCTAAGATTATTTTTCATTTTTAAGAAAGCAGTTTTTTATTACATATTCCACAACCATAAAATATTATTCAACAATTAGTAGATAATATAATCAGTTTATCTAATTTATATATTTTTTATATTGTTAATTTAATTAGTTATATCTCTCTCCCCTTCCATAAAATTGGAAATTCAACCATTATTCTTTTATATGGTGGACTATGACCTCACAAAATGATGTAATTTTTCATCCATCATATATTATTATGGATAGATATAATGATGGATTTAATTTCTATATATTATTTCCATGAAAAATTTATCATTCTAAAAACATAATATATCCTTTATTTTTTACCTTTCTATTCACTGAAAAATTATAATGTCGTTCATGTGTACACGTGGACTACCGCTTCCATGAAGTAATGATACTTTTTTTCATCACCACATCACATGTATAATATATATAAGGGTAGTAAAATGTAATATGGAATTCATGATATTATAATCATTATATAAAGGTAAAATAATACTTAACTTCTTATAATATTGATCATTGAAAAATAGAAATGCTTTTCATATGTTCATGTTACTTACCATCTCTATTATTGTAATGTAGTTCATTTTTCATAACCATCATTAATGATTTTTTTAGAAGAATAGTTTATAAATAAAAATGATAAATAGTTCATTATAACTATTATTTATTTTATGGGATAATTACCTATTTGACAATAGTCAACCTAAAAATGGATTTTCTCACATATATGTTGAATACCATCAAAACATCCAAAGTGAACTTAAATGATTAACCAATTGTGTATAGAATTTTAAGAGATAAATTAAGGTGATTAATAAGAATGAAATTTTCTTCATAATCATGTTAATAATTAACATGAATTTATTATTAAGGATGATAAATAATGTATGAGATGATTGTGGACACAAGGTATAGAACACTTTAATTGAATCCTCATTTTAAATGTATTAATGATTTATTTTTTAAATCCATATCTTCCATGTCGATTTTCGTATAAATTTTCAAGAAAACTCTTATGTATTATGCAATGTATTATAAATTTCATTTTTTACCATATATTACTTTCTTTAAAAAAATTAAAAAAATTACACTTTTATGGTTTTACATAAGGGACTTTCTATGAAAGAATATTCTTTTAAAGATTTATTTTCGAAATCCTTTCCCACCATTCCGATGTTATTAAAAGAATATTGATACTTTTATATGTACATAAAATAATTTTTAATTAAAATTTTTGAATCTTTTAACTTTATTTCAATTGTTTTCAAAAAGGAATCTTTTTTAATAAATATAAATTCTATATAAAAAGAAGAAATGAGTTTTATATTTTATGGTAAGTGGTGATAATAATATTTCACTCCACCATAACAATTTTATTAAATATGGATTCCATTATAGGATTTCATGTCTTATTCAAAGAAGAAAATTCTTTCTTTTTTCAATGTATTTTGTTACATGATAATGGGGTTTTAAAGGAAAATGTTATTTTGATATTCAAAATTGTTTTTTGTACAAGTTTAAAATATGTTTTCAAGGGTTTGTAATAAAAAAGTGAAATATGAAAAAACATTATTCAATATATGGTCCTTGAAAATTGTTTATGATAATCGGTGAGCCTATTATAGCTTATAAGATGGGTTTATCCCCATTGTATCTCAGGATATGAGAGTTTGATTCCTAATATATCCCATGATATAAAATTTTTGGCACCAATATAGCTCAACATATGATGGTTTCATCCCAATTATAACTAAGAATATGATTTATGTGTGTAATTATTGTTCTCCAGTACATTGGATAAGAATTTTGCTCTCTGTAGAATTATTTTGGATGTAGGATGTTTGGTGATTTCAATTTGTAAGGATTATATAAGTAATATATAAAGCTTATGTCACATGAAACCTATATTAATTTTCTATACATACTAAAAAAAGTTCATGCAAATCATTTGGTTTAAAATTTTAAGATAATGTTATATTTAAAGTAAAAATGATTCCCTTTTGGGTAAAAAGGTATGTTATAATGAAATGGTTTTTCATGGGTTTTCATTTCTTTAACTGGACTGATAGATATACATATTTTTATGCACAATAATGTAATTTTTGTGATCATCACATATTTTAAAAAAATCATAGGTTTTGAGGATGGTTAATGGAATTAAAGAAGACAAGTTGAATATTGTCAAGATTTTTCATTAAAAAACATGTCTTATATTATAATATTTATATTATGCTACAAATAGATGCAAGTGGTATATTTTTACTTCATAATAAATTATTTTTTTATTTATGAGTTATGACATAATTTTCAAAATATCTAAACCTAAAAATATCTTAAAATGTATGAGAATGAATTTTTGTCTTAAAACATAATGTTATGTAATTTTTATTGATGCGTCCATATAGTTGGTATCAAAGGAATAGTTTATCAAACTTTATATCATTGGATATTATTTGATCTTGACATAAAAATACTCTACATACACAAAATTATGCATGCATAGGATATTTATAGTTACTTGGGATAAAAATAAATTTTTGAATAGGGAGTAGCATGGTTAGGAATATCTTAGTATTTATCCTTAACAGAAGGAGGATTACTATTTTTATTTGATATACTCACACTACCCTTTTTTGTTTTAGTAAATTGAATGATAAAAAATAAAATTGATATAGTTGGAGTTTTTGTAAATAATCATAGGGTAATTCTTAAAAAGTTATCATAAGTTATTATTAAAAAAATGAACCTTGGTGTGTTTTCTAATTATCACAATAAGAGAGAAATTATGCTTTATGAAAGTTCTAGATATAATAATAAATGTAAAAATATTCTATGAAATATGTGTTAGTATTATGGGAATAAGATTCATTTAAAATTTCATAATATAATAATACCAAGTTTTTAATGATGAAGAGGATGGAAAAAAGAAATAATATTCCATGTAAAAAATAAGGTTCCTTGTTAATTCCATGAAGGTGAATGAAAAACATCCCAAGGTAAAAATTTAGGGTTTCAAATGTTTGGTGTATGGGAATTATGATAATCGATGTCC
This sequence comes from Viscum album, assembly GCA_963277665.1. Taxonomy (NCBI): domain Eukaryota; kingdom Viridiplantae; phylum Streptophyta; class Magnoliopsida; order Santalales; family Viscaceae; genus Viscum; species Viscum album. The sequence goes on along the minus strand of OY728122.1, from coordinate 260,484,825 downwards.
TGGGGTTGAATTTAAAAGAATTATATCTATAATAATGTGATAATAAATTTCTAGCAATGATTAATTAAATTAAAATAGATGATGAGGAAAATGAAAATTAAAAATGAATGATATAGATTATATATTGACTTATTTTTGGAATTTTTTGAATATTAGGAAATGATTCATGTTTTTTGTAAGGAGTATGTACTAAGTAATGATATAGAAATTCATGGTTAAATTATTACAATAAACATTGATTTATTAAGGTGTTTATATATAAGGATTTGAAATTTATGGTGTAGTGGTAGATTTAAGGATTATAATAACATATAATAAATAAATTAAATATTAATTTTTTATTTTATGGGAATACTTTTGGAGACACTTGTTGTGTTTTTATAGATCTTATAGTTATATTTTTCCCAAATTATAACATGTGAAATTTTTATTTTTTTAGATAATTATCTTTCCATTTGGTGGACATAAGTATAAAGGTATTTATGAGTATTTTGGTTTATATGATGATTGATAATTGAGATTATTTTAAATGATTTTCATTATATTTCTATAAATTATATAAAAATTAAATTAGAACAATTTTAGAAAAATTAAAAATAACCACATTTGATATTCCATGAGGAATAAACTAATAACCGAAAGGAGATAGGGGTGTTGCACCTATAACTAGCATCTGTGAGGTCATGGTTAGTATAAAATTATTTTTTTTCTCACTCAAATAGTTTCAATGATAATTATTTTGTTGATTTTTATAACATATGTTTTATCATATACATAAACATGGTATTGAAAATTTATTTGGTGATTAGGTTATTAATGATATTTTGAGGGAAGGTAAGGATTTTGTGAACCTTATATGATTAAGGTAGACTAAACATTATGGGATTTCATTTGAGGAATAAATTTTAAATTATATTTTGGAATCATATATGATTTTAAAATGGCATCTGGGTGATTGAAGTTATTTTCTGAAATGATTACTATATCAAGGATATTATATGATTAAGTAATAGTAATTTTTCTATAATACATTAAATGTGAGTGGTGTTTTGAGATAAATTTTAAATCAACTTAGAATAATATGTGATGAAACCCTTTAGATTTTTGGGAATCAATATTAGTAAATAATATTTTGAATAATTTTAAGGATATTTTTTTATGGAATGATCAATGACAAACATTGGTTTCTGATTCATTGGAGATTAATTTTTTCTTTCATCTTATGGGGGTTCTATTAATTTTTGGTAATTATCATGAATTGTGAAAATAATTTTAGATTTTTAAAATTTCTAAAGATATGAGGAATAGAAAGTTATCATTTTATTTAATTATGTAACCTATTATAAGTGGATTTTAATGCTTCAAGAATGAAAGTAATGTTACTGAATAATTAACATTTATAGAAAATTAAATAATATGGTGATAATTTATTAAGGGATTATATTATAATTTTAATTTATGTATATTTCCTTTTACTTCTTGGTATATATGGTAAATTAATTCCTCGATTATTTGAAAAGGATATTGACATAAAAATTTTAAAAAATTTTGAAAAATCGATGCTCTCTTCTCTCTAAAAAATAAAATAGAATCTCAAAAATGAATCATCATTGAAATTCCTTATTTTCACATCCTACTTATTTTTTCCTACTTGTAATATGAGATATGTGTTATTATAGGTGAAATTAATATTTTATTTTATCCATATATCAAGAGTAATTTACATTACCCATTCTTACAATGTGAGATTTCAAGAATGATTTATTTAAATTTGAAAACATTGAATAGAAAAATGAGGATCATATTTCTATTATGAAATTTTTTAAATGGGGGATGTAAAACCTTGATATTTTATAAATTAAAACTATGTTAGATATAATTCAATAAAAACAATGATTAAGATAAATGAAATGAAAAATTGTTCTATTTAAATAAGATCATTATTATATGGTCATTAAATTAGTAGGTACAAATATTATTAATTGAATTATTAAATATATATATATATATAATTACTACTCATGAAAACATCAATAATAAATTTTTATTAAATAATAAATCAGTTTTCTATAATGTATTTTTATTATTAAAAATATATTTTCTTGAAAAAATGATTTTTAAAACTTTATATAAGAAAGAAATTAATAAAATGAAATTAATTTTTAAAATTGGAATATAAAAAATAAATTAGGTTTAAATTTTGGTATTTTTCTGAATGTATTGTTTTCTTACTGAATAGTTCAAAATACTGATCTTCAAAATACAGTCATTTCATTTTAATAAATTTATTAATTTAAATGACTTATTATGATTTAAATTTAATTTTATCTTTAATAAGTATTAATTACTCATATTTATTCCAATTAATTACATTTTAATCATTATTATGCTATATTTTTTTATATGCTTATTTTTTGGCTATTAATGATATTGTTTCTTAAAACTGTTTTAATGTGAAAAATGTTTCAAAATATTATATAATTAAAAAACCTCAAACAAAAAAATATAGAGATTATTTTTATATATTATATATATAATAATTAATGTAAATTCATATTATTATTATTAGTTGTCATAGAGTTAATATATAATCATCTTAAGCTTAAGAAATGCATTTCTTGAAAACCCTCTTTTTCATTGCATTTGCGGGTTTAATTTTAAATTTAATTACTCCTCTTATGAAAATTGAATTTTTTTTAAATGGATTATATATTTAGAATCATAATAATTTATATTATATAATATTTTCAATTGATTTTTTTCAAAATAAAAATTGAAAATAGTAAAAATAGTTTACCATGATTTAGGTTAAAATGGGTTTACGAGGTGGTAAAAACTAAAAGATATCAGTTAAAATTATTGAATCGCTTATATAAATATTACTTTTTTATTATATATAGAAATATTATATCATATAATTCTATATAATGGTTCAATTGGGGACTTTTTAATTTTAAAAATGTCGGAATGAATTTTTATTTTTAAACATTCCAAGTTTGTCCTCTCCCCCACTTGTAAAATTTCACCCACTCTCCTCCCCAATTCACTTATTATAACAAATTTGGATCATAATATATCATCCAAAATCCCTTATTTACTTATATTACATCTTCTTAGAGGCCTTTTTTTGTCATAAATCTAAAATAGGAAGGAATTATTTATAATCCAAAAGTGGTCTCCTAAAGAAGAGGTATCATTCTTAACCGAATATTTTGTTTTATTTCAATTTACACCTATATAAAATAATCTTAACCATGATTATATAATAAAATCAGTATATAAAACATATTTAGATATTATTATGTTAATTACATTACCTAAATCCATTTCCTCGTCTATCAAATTGGAAACCACACTGTCACTGGTGTGTTATGAGGTCTTCCGACTTGTGAACTGATGTAGTTCAGTTTCCGTCAATAACTATTGTGATTGGTTATAATGATCGAATTAATAATTATTCATATGATATTTAATAAATATTTATCATTATTCAAAAATTATATATCATTTAATTTTTACATTTCTGTTCACTGAAAAACAAATATGTCATTTGTTAAAACGTGTCGACTACCACCTCAACGAAGTGATGTGATTATTTTTTCATCACCATATTACATGGATGATATATGTAATTATATTTAATTAAATAATATGGAACAAATGATATTATGATAATTATTGACATATAAAATAATACTTAACTTTTTTACATAATGATCTCTGAAAAAATGGAAATGTTCTACATGTGTACGTACAACCTATCATCTACATGATTATAATGTAGTTCATTTTTTTTATTTTTCTTATGTGATTATTTTTAAAATTATAATTTATGTATACATATTATTAATATCTAAATACTATTATTATTATTATTATTTATATGATGTAATAATTTTTTTTGACCATTGTCGACCTAGAAAATTCATTTTTTTCACATAAAAAAGAAAACCTTCAAAACTTCTTACATGAACTTAAATGATTAAAAAATTATGTATAGCATGGTAATAGATAATAAATAAGGGAAAATAAACATGATTAATTTTTTTAATCAATTTAACAATTAAAAAAACATTTCTTATAATGTTTCATGAAAATTATTATTTATTTATAAATGGAAGATAGTTTTATTTTTTTACCATATTTCCCTTTTTTATAATGATTTATAAAAATGAATATTTTTAATTTTTTATGCAAGAGATGTAATTTTAAAAAAACTCCTTTTAATGATTTATTTTCAAAATATTTTTCATCCATATAAATATTTTTAAAATTATATTAAGGATGTTTTTATAAGGATATAAAATATTTATGAGTGAAATTTTATGTCAAATTTAAAATTATATCAATTATTTTAAAAAATGAATCATTTTAGGAAATCTTTGACATTCCTTACAAAAAACAAAAGGATTGTTCACATATGAGACAATAATGACTTTTCCTGCCACCATTACCATTGATTTATGTTTTTATTCCTTTTAAATATTTCATGTTTTATTCAATGAAAACCCTCCCATTTTTTCTGTTGAATTTTTTTTAAATGAAAATGGAATTTTTATATAAAAAGGGGTTTTTAAAAAAAATTTAAAATTATTTTAAATGGTTTTATGATGAAAATGTGTATGATTAAAATGTTATATTCCTGATATGTTCCTTATATATTTTTTTATGAATATGAGTGAGCACTATAGAGATTATATGATGGTTTGATCCCAATTATAACAAAATATATGAGGGTTTGACTACCATTATAGCTCAATATAGGACTAGTTTAGGCCCATTGTTGTCGAATGTTTGACAGGTTGACCACTATTATAGCTCATTATATGATAAATGGTCCCCACTATATCTCATAATTTCATTAGTCAATGATATTTTTTCCATAAAATTATATGGGCAGTTAGTCATATGGTTATTGAAATTTGTAAGTGTTCTATAAGTGTTCAAAAAAGATGATGTCCCAATGCTCCTAAATGACTTTTATATGTTTTCAAATGTGATTTAATTGATATAATTTTATTTTAAATACTATGATAATGATAATTTTAAATGAATAAAATTATTCCCTTTTGGATAAAATGGTAATTTTGAAGAAAGGTTTTTATGGGTTTTTATGTCTCTCACTAGACTAACTGATTTCTTTTTTATATGCCCCTTAAAAGTATTGTTGGGTTAATACCATGTTTTTTAAATTAATATCAAATGGTTTAGGGATGGGTAATGGAAAAGGATAAGTTTTGTTTCATTTTGTGAAGATTTTTCATGAAAATAAAACATGTTTTATATTAAAAAAATTTATATTATTTGAAAATGGATAATTATTTGAGGTTTCCACTTTTATAATATATGTTATTTTTATCTATTTTTTATAACCTAATTATCTAAAAATATAATCCAAAATATATTCTCTAATGATAAATAATGAATTCTTGACTTAAAACACATAATTATAAAATATTTACAATCAAATCCTTATAATTTTTATTGATAACTAGGGTATATTCTTCCCAATATACCATTCAGACCCTCACAGATAGTTATAAAATACTAGTATATAGGGTGGAACTTATTAGGTTATATTTATCCCTAACATGCATACGGTTAATTTATTTTATTTCATTTGAAAATTTGAAATTGTTTCAATGAAACCATTTTCCACACAAGTGCAACGGATAAGCTGTTTCATTTATGAAACTGCATAATGACGTGATGACACAATGCAACAGAAATGTTGCGATGTGTTTCTCCTTTAATAAGGTGTCGATTTTGGAGAAAAATAGTTTCATATAGAATTTATATGATGAATTGTATAGGGGTTCTCTCCAACGATGAATGTCGGCGAATCGAGATGCGGCGACAATGCCTTTAGAGATCAAACCTGGGACCAAAGATCGATGAACGCCAATGAAGACAGATCAACAATTCAAATCAAATATAGATGAACAATGAAAATGTGGAGATGTTATACATTAATGAAATAAATGAATCAAGGTAGAGGTTGTTGTTGAATTGTTATATTTCCCCAGTTCTTGGTTTTTAAATGAAAAATGTTGATCAACCCACAAACAGGTTGACCCAAATTTTGATCTTTCTTAAGGGATGAATTTTATATTCCATTTTGGATACTTTTGATGGGAGAAGATTAATTCTGTGATGAACGATAGTGGAGTTTCATTCCGCAATCTATTTGTTTGATCCCCCTGACGCACATTCATCGCGTTCTTCGAGGAATAATGTTCGGTCGGTAGTTGTGCAACTGTTCTTGGCGCTACGATGATAGAGGTGTGATGGTGATGACGACGGACGAATCAAGATATTGTGAGAGATTCTGTCAATCAATTGCTTCTAAGATTAAGGGATCGCAGTGGATATTTGAACCCCATGTGATGAAGGACGCAACCTAAGGGATCCGGAACACCCTCTGGATCGATGAACGGACCACCGGAGCACGTCTAGTGTTCTGCGGAAAAGGATTTATGTGTGATAGCGCCGGAACTAGCTGCATGTCGAATGACTGGGCGATGCCCCGTAGTGATTCCCTGTGGAGGGGGGTGATGCTGGAAACTGCATGGATGTCACGTGAAGGAGCTACATCCAAAGCCATGAGGTGACATGGACCCGTGAAAATGTTTTGGGTCATTCCGGATGAACTGGTTTGCCTGAGTGGACCGGTTGAAAAAGGTGGCAGTGCCAGCTTGTGTCGTCTAGTACAGGATGGACAAGGATAGGTCACATCTAATCTGGAGGAGCCGGCCTGATTTGATGCGGACCGGGTTGCTATTGGTGAGCCACACCTAGCCAAGCGGGAAAGGCGGGTTGCAGTGTGAGCCCAAAGGGTCGGGCCGGACCTGGGCCAGGTTAGACCTAGGTTGGGTGGGACCTAGATTCGGTCAGAAGGCCTTGAACAAGGTCAGGTCCGACAAGACCTGGAACAAACCATCCCTCATTCCTCTAAAATGCTCGTAAGTTTCAAATGGAGCATCTGTTTTATGGGCCGTCTACGGTGTTGGAACACTTGAGACAAAAATTCCCTTTTGAGACAAAATAGGTGAGTTTTTGAGGAAGTTGGAGGATGAACTATTGATTGGAATATTAGTCTCTCCTGGTACAAGTATACATTGAGTAGAGTCAGGGTAGTTCCCTTTATGAGATGTTAGGATGGTTACACCCTTGATTAATCAGGGCGTGGGTACTCTTTATCCCTATACCTAGGTAGAAATGGGACTCCCCATTTCATGGGTGTGGGTTTGTTTCCTTCGGGTAGTTCCCTCCGAGTTTGTTACTCTCCTAAAGGACTTAGGATTGATTTCTTAGAGATGATTGTAAAGTATGAGTAGGTACTCTCCTGCGGGACCAGGGAGTGAGTCCTCTATCCTTGGAGTCGATACTCCTCAGAAAGACTAGGGCAAGGGTCCTCCATATATAGCTTGTATAGAGTTTTTTCTCTTATACCAGGTAGGGAGCCGGTCCTCTATTGTAGGATTTTATAAACCTCTACCATTCCATGGTGTGTGTCCTCCTTACGCATTTGTTCTGATAGATTTGGTACTCCCCTACCATGCCAGGGAGTGGTTCCTCTAGACTGGGGTTAGTACTCCCCTAACATACGAGGGTGTAGGTCCCCCATAGTGAATAAAATGAGAGATTCAGTATTGCCCCGGTACTAGGGTGTGGGTCCCCTAATCACTGAGTAGTACTCCCCTATAGGTTAGGGTTCGGGTCTTCGATATACGAAGTAGTAATCACTAATCATAATTGGGTGTCAGTCCTTCATAATCAGTACTCCCCTGTTGAAACCAGGGTTCATATCCTCATTTATAGAGAAGTAATCCCCCTTATCCGAGTAGTGACAGTGAGAATATCCTTCATAGGAGTTGGAGCTCCATTGACTATAGGAAACAAATACAGAGAGTGGGCCCCTCCACTTGATTTGAATAGTACCTAGATAGGATCTACTTCTCCCTCGATAAACTGATGTGTGGGCCACTCCATACAGGAGTGACTGGGGTATAACATGTTAGTTTGGAGTAGTGCTCCCTCAACTGAGCACAGTGTGGAGGAGCGGGCCTCTTCACTTGGGTTTCCTAATTCTTGCATTCGTCATAATACTATGATGACCGGAACACTGGTTTTGTCCACAAGATCTAGTCCTAGAAGAATGATACGGAAGGATCACATTCTCTCAGACGTACCATTTGGAGTTGGTAGAGATGTAACCAATAGATTGTATCTCTCGGATAGGTGCCATCAGGGATGTCTAAGCTCATGGAGTGTTTTCTTCTGGTTTGTGTGTTACCTTATGAATATTTGGTGAGAATCATGATTCTAGATATAAGGATGGGACCGTATGTTTCTTAGTGTCTAATATGGGTTTATCTGGATGACCTTGGTATATGTATGGTAATATACCTGGGTAGAGCTGACTGTTCATTTCTTTTGGTTTTCCTCTAGTGATTAACCTTTATGGTTTTAGGGTACCCTATTGAGTATTATTTTACTCACCCATGTACAGGATTTTCCTGCACGGGTCGTGTATTGTGTAGACGATTGATGCTTTGACAGATTATAGGGAGGAACCGGACCAGGTGGTGTTCAGTGATGGAAGACAGATGAGGCATACTCTTATGACTTCAAGAAGCTTCCCTCCACTTACCCTTTAGGTAGGTTCCCCGGTGGATGAGTTTCAAATACCATGGGTTGTACTTGTGTTCTGTTTTTCCTTTGGTGGACATGTATACTGGCCTAATTTTCCACCTGGTACATTAATTTCTATTGTACTCTGGTTGTGTTTTACATAGTGGTTCCGTGCAGTGTTTTTTCTTTCCAACCCTGTTATAATGTGGTTATGAGTGTGTGTGTGTGTGTGTGTGTGTATGGGTACTCTAGAAAATTTCTCCCACTTGTAGAATATGACCTTCGGTACAATTCTTCATCCCCTGTACTTTGGGAGCAAGGATTTTGGTATCCACAGCATGGGCCCCGGGGGATGGGTTGTGGAAAATTTGTATCTGAGGGGTTTCAGTTCCACCATCAGACCGAGATTTTGAGAGATTGGGTTGGGTTGCATCTTGATGGTGTTAATATGTTTCAAGTTCAAATATCAGTCCAAAGGTTCTAGTGTTGGGGCGGCAGCTGACGTATCCATTCACTGGGACTCTGATAACTTTCTTTTCGACTCGAAATATTTGGACACGGGTTGTCGAGAAATAAATGGTACACGCATCATATAGGAATGGTTTGTGTTCTCTATATCCTTCTGGAGTAAATTATCCATATATACTCCATTAACCGTGTTTGGTCTTGATCTATTTTAGGTCGCCTCCATGCTGATAGCCAGATAGGATTCTATAGTGTGATCAAGATAAAGATATGCCTTGTGATGAGGCTTCAATGCAAGGCACTGGTTCTGGGGAGATTCCCCCAAGTGATCTAATTGCGGTGCCACTACCCATAGAGCAGTATGTTTTACCAGTAGTTCGGGTCAATTATTAACATCGGATGATTGTGATACACGAGTTCTAGAGGTAGATACTTCTCGGATTCCGAGTCAATACAGATCCTTAGGTAGCGGGGGATTGGCTAGAGGTGATTACGCAAGTCTTCCACCAAGTGAGGATGCCTCTCGACCAGATGGTGATCTTGTTTGCAAGCCTTATTTAGGGATCAGTGGGATGATGGTGGATCTTGACCATCCATATGCACAATGAGGTGACCCTCACTGGGATATACTTTGAGCACCTCTTCAAGGATGAATTCTTTCTGGAAACATTACGCACTGTCTATATATAAGAGTTGAATCACATACGGTAGGACATCATGACTATATCATATTACTCAAAAATATTCATGGATATTTTTCAATACTCTATGGATATAGTGTGGGACACATACTTTAGGTCCCGAACCTTTGAACAAAGGATACGTTGGGAGATCAGGGCATCAGTGATACCCCTTATCATTCCGACATATGTTGGGGTACTGGAGAGAGACCTAGTAGTTGATAGTTTCCTAGCGAAGGGGAATATGGATGTGACCTACAATATAGGTCATGTGGTAGAGGTTTTTGCTAGAGATGATAGACGACAGGAGATAGGATCGCGGCATAGGAAGCATACCCATGCCTGAACATGGACACACGGGTCTGTGGTTTAGGAGCAACACCATGAAACAGATCATTCATAGGAGAGGTAGTTTTAAGATTTCAATGGATGAGGGCATCTTTCTAGATATTTTCTGAACCACCATGCCACTGAGAGGTATCTGGATGACGAGCCTCTTTAGCATAGATAGAGCTTGGGGACAGGATTTCTACAAAATGGTGGGCGAGGCAGCTGAGCTAGATGAGCAGTAGGAGGTGTTCTACACTAGGCACAAGGAGATGGAGGGAGTGGGTGAGGAAACCTGCATACAGTCATATTTTATGACCAAGAATCTCCAAAATATATTTGAGGTATGATATGTTTCTTTTATTTTAGCTTATGTTTTAATAGACACATGTGTTAGTCATTCTCCTTTTTTTAATAAGTTTTGTTTGAGACTTTAAGGTTCTGGTTGGACCATGGACATGAACCTCATGCTTAGAGACTCCTGCTGGAGGATACCCTTAGATCACACCCCAGTACTGATAGTGTGTGCTGACTCTTGGAGGTGATATTTGTGGTTAGGATCTCTTAGTCATGGCATCGAGGCCATGCGACATCATTCTTGGTGTGGACAACTACCGTTCATAACAGAATTGACTATATTAGGAAATGGATGTTGTGTGTCTGCAATGGTGAAAATGGTTTTCCTTTATGGTGAAAGGGAAGCACGGGTAGCATGAATTAGACTCTCAAAAAGATTCATGCTTAGGATCATTATTTGGTGGAAGAGTTAGTCCCAAAGATGTTTCCTCATTGTGGAATGGTTACTTACAATCCATACTCAGTAGGGATTTAACCTGTAAGTGTGGTAGTGTTATTATTTTGGTAAGTTGGGTGGCCGATATAGGTTGTAGACAGAGGGTCTAGGAAGACCCAACATTCCCTCTTCGAAAGCCCCATTTCATTTGTAAGTACATATACATGTTTAGTGTCAACCCTAAATGTGTAACGCTTGTGGGGATTTAGCATGGTTTATCCAGGGGTGGGTGTAAACTGTGGGGTTCCATCTGTATCTGTGTCAGGTTAGAGTGGAGGTGAGAAACTAGACCCGCTTACTATAGATGGACTGTGTTCTTGGTGTTGTCCTACTTGTCGCAGCTAAAGAGACATGTGCTCGTTGTGGAACGGTGTTTCCCTAGAAGGAGCTGGATGTGAGAGTGGTCGATCTCGGTGGTTCCTCAATGTGTGTACTTATAAGATGTGTGGGGACCATTAATGATAGAGTCTGTACTCCCCTAACATACTAGGGTGTGCATCCCCCATAGTGAATAAACTGACATAGTTGGTACTCCCCTGGTACCAGAGTAGGGGTCCTCTAATCACTGAGTAGTACTCTCCTATAGGGTAGGGTGCAGGTCCTCGATATACAAAGTAGTACTCCCCAATTGTAACAGGGTGCAGGTCCTTCATGAGTAGTTTTCCCCTATTGAAACCAATTCTCGGACCCTCATTTAAGGAGTATTACTCCCCCTTCTCCGAGTAGCGACGGGGAGTGGGATCTCCCTTGACTATAGGACATAGCTACGAGGAGCGGGCCCCTCTACTTGATGTGAAAGATATATAGATAAAAGTTAGTGCTCCCTTGACATATTGAGGCATGGGACACCCCTTAAAGGAGAAACTAGTGTATCACAGTTTATTCTGGAGTAGTGCTCCCTCAACTGACAATAGTGACTAGGAGTGGGCCTCTTCACTTTGGTTTCCTTAGTCTTGCACTGGGCACAAGACTATGATGGTAGGACCTCTGTTGCTAGGAACAAGAGAAGTTCCTAAATGAATTATCCTGATGGAGCATGTTCTCATAGAAGTACCATTTGGAGTTGGTAGAGATGTACCTAATGGAGTGTATCTCTCGAATAGGTGCCATCAGGGATAGTTAATCTCATTTAGTGTGTTTTTCTGGATTCTGTGTCACCTTTAAAATATTAGGTGAGAATCCTAATGTTATCTATAAGACTAGGGCCTTATTTTTCTCAGTGGATGAGATGAGTTTTTTTGGATGACCTTGGTATATGTATGGTCATATACCCGGTTAGATATGACTCGGCATTTCTTTGTGGTCTTTCTCTTGTGATTAACCTTTGTGGTTTTGGGGTCCCGTACTGAGTATTATTTTACTCACCCCTGCATGGGTTTTTCCCATGCATGTCATGTCTTGTCCAGATGATTGATTCTTTGAAAAAGTCGAGGGAGGACTAGGTGTTTTTCTGTAACGTCCCGGTTCCGGAAGCCACCTAGAGGCGCCCCGTACCCGGTTGGTCACATGGCCTCAAGCACATTTCCCCTAATTCCAGAGGCTGCGGACTAGCAGTGAGTTCCTTAGGTGTGATAGTGGGGAAATTATTCCCTCATTGGTAGAGTAACACAGTGGAAGAGAAAAATAGATAAAAATAGTGGAAGTACAAATAATCCATACTAAAATAAATAGCATAAGTCTGAAGAAATAAACAGCTGGAGTGTATATATATAAAAATGATGCATGGTACATATGTCTAGTAAAATAGCCAAACACATCACAATGCTGAAATACAAAATTGTACTAATCCAAAGTAAAAAGGAAAACAAATAAGAATCTCCTCAGAATTGCCAGCCTTAGCTTGCTCCCATGCTCTCCTGCTCCACACCATATCAAGTACCTGAAGAAGAAGAGAGCTTTCCCTTATCTATACCTGCAGAAATATAATCTGTTTGGGTCCAAATGCATAGCCCAAATAGAATGTGAGACTAAATCCTAGTAGGAAATCACCACAAGATCGGTGTCTAACAGTTAGTGAATATATGGAAGGTAATAAACCAGAGAAAGTAGTAAACAAGGAAGTAATCAGCAGTAATCAGTCCTACAGTTTCAATGTAATCAGTTCTATATATCAACAACAGCAAACAAGAAGGGAAACCTCTAGGTAGTTCTCTCAGCCTAACCCCTCTAGTTCAATCAAAACAAATATACTACATAGATTCTTTGAGGAAGATCACTCAATCAATTCCCCTTATAGTCTCTAGCGTTATAGACTCTCTAAGTATTCTCACACGGTCAATTCCCTATATAGTCAAAAGTGAAAAAGACTCTCTGAGAAATCTCACTCGTTCAATTCCCCATATAGTCAAAAGTGATAAATACTCTCTGAGGAAGCTCACTCGGTCAATTCCCCGTATAGTAAAAAGTGATAAAGACTCTTTGATGAAGCTCACTCAATCAATTCCCCTTATAGTCTATTACACCAGGTTCTCACGGCCCTATGTAAGTCAAAAAATCATAGAAATTCAATAGATCCAATGTAAACCTCATGAACTACTTGGATAAATAGTATACATCATCTCTAGCATATCAGATAAAATAATCACTCCATTCTATAGTACTAGGCATGGGAAACATCAAGGAAGCCTAATAGCTAAACAGGACCAAACAACCATAAATATAACATGCATGGGAAAACACATCCAAATCATAAGAAAAAACCCTATTAACATCCAAATAACCTCTATTTATTCATACCATCATAGCAGGCAATCAACAGGTTTAAAACGTTAAACACGCAATACCCAGTTCAAGGGTATTGGGAAAAATATCACATAATACTCAAAGATTTTCAACGGAAAGGCACAAACCACATACCTCAGTGTTGGGAGATCGATATACTTGAGTCTCAGGGATTGAATCACCTTAGAACGTCGAAGATCTACAAAAATGTCTAAAATCTTCAATAGAGGATAACTTAAGAAGGAGGAGGAATTGGGAAATGAAGATCAAGAATAGGAGAGAGCTTACTGAGGCGATCCCAACACATTCAATGGCAGTCTAATCGGAGATCAGATGCTCTTTAGGGGGATCTGAGGAAAATCGTCACTGTATAGAAGCTCTCACCAAACGAGACCTAGAAGATGGTTTTTCTAGCGATCATACACAACCCCAGTACGTTTAATTAAAAAAAAGAAAATACACTGCGTGTAGTTTTGAAGTAAAAGGCGTGTACTTTCCTTTTCTATACTCCACTTTAGGCGGCCTCCAAGTCACCCCCACATGGCCGTGTGTGTGGCCATCACATGACCAGCACACAGCCTCTTGCAGTTACACAGTACACGGTGTGTACTCATAAAGTACACGGCGTTTACTTTAAAAATTTCCAGAATTTTCTATTTTCTCAAAAATTACTAGAAATGGAAAACATACCTGAAAAAGAATATCCCAATTATTACAAACTTCCCCCCTAAAAGAAATTTTTCCCTGAATTTCCCTAGCAGGGCAGCGTAGAAGGAGAAACCTCGAATAGCACCAACCACTGCAATCGTACATCGACCTCCCTCTCCCAAGCCTCGTCTTGTACTCGCCTGTGCTTCCATAGCACCCGTACCATAGGGACATGCCATCCATGGATAATCTTCATACTTCGATTGAAAATCTAGATAGGATACTCATTTAATGATGAATCCACTGCCAACTCAACCTCCTTGGGTTGGAAATCATGAGACGGGTCTGAGAAGTAATGTCGAAGCTGAGAAACATAGAAGATGTCGTTCATATCCTAGTACATGTGAGGTAACTACAACCGATAGGCAACTGGACCAACTCTCTACAACACCTAAAACGGTATGATGTACCTTGGTGAAAGCTTATCCTGTCTCCTAATCCTCATGTGCCCCAACCTTGGTGTGACACGCAAGAAAACCTGATCCCTGACCTCGAACTCTAGAGGTCATCTCCACTGATCAGCGTAAGACTTCTGTCGAGACTGTGCAATATCCATCTTCTTCTGAATCAACTCTATCAGCTATGTCATCTCCTAGACAAGACGAGGTCCCAGCATAGTTTCCTCTCCTACCACCATTCATCATAAGGGTGATCGGCATGGCCTACCGTACAAAGCATCATAAGGTCCCATCTGAATAGTCAAATGAAAACTATTATTATAGGAAAACTAAAAAAGACGTATATGCTTCTCCCAAGAACCTCCAAATCTTTAATTCAAGCATGAATCATGTCCTCAAGAACCTGAATCGTATGCTCGGACTGGCCATCTGTCTATAGGTGGTATGTTTAACTCAAAAGTACCTGTGTACCCAAAGCTTTCCGAAGCCCCTGCCAGACCCGAGAAGTAAAATTGGCATCCCTATCAGAAACGATGGAGTGTGGAACCCCATATAGACATAAAATCTCTCAAATTTACAACCATCCATGCTCATAAACACTAGAGGTCTCATTTATCAGCAATAAGTGAGAAACCTTCATGAGTTTGCCAATGACAACCCAAAATGCAACATTCCCTCGAGGCAACCTCGGTAAACCTGTCACGAAATCCATCGCGACATCATTCCACATCCACTCTGGAATGGGTAACTGCTGAAAAAGCCCAACTGGTCGTTGATGCTCTACCTTCACCTGCTGATTGGTGGAACACTTCATAAGAAACCAGAAACATATCTCTTCATACCTGGCCACCAATACTGATAGTGTTAATGATGACACATCTTAGTGACACTAGGATGAATTGCACAAACTGAGGAATGAAATTTCGGCATCAGATCCTGGTGTATGTCTGCGGGAACCCATACGATCTCCTAGAAATGAAAGATCTCATCCTCACCCAAGGTCCATCCAGGAATAGGGTCCTCTCCTGATACGCTTTCCTATAGAACTAGGCCTTCAGAATCTGATAGATTCCTAATTCGCACTCGATCAAGAATAGTAGAGGTAACAGCTATAGAAGAAAGTAAATTATTCCCTTGTCTGTCGTGAACCTCCAATTGCATCTCAGAGAATAGATCCATAATCTTCCACGAACTTCTGGCCTCCTAAACTACCTGTATTTGAGTCCTCCTGCTCAATGCATCAACCACTGTGTTGTTTTTCCCAGGGGTATAGGCAAGCTCAAAGTCAAAGGATTGAAGGTACTCAACCCAACTTCGTAGTCTCAAATTCAGATCACGCTAAGTGAACATGTACATAAGACTCTTGTGGTCAGTGAAACCTAAAAAATTCTATCCCAGAAGATAATGTTTCCAACAGTGGAAGGCATGAACAACAGTAGCCAACTCGGGATCATGCGTCATGTAATTCCTCTCATGAGGCCTCAACTGACGAGACCGGTACTCAACAACTCCTTCTCCCTACATAAGCATAGCTCCCATCCCGATACCTAAATCATCATAGTACATAGTACATCCATTTCCCATCTCTTAAAAAACTAGTATCAGTGCTGAAGTAAAACTCCCTTTCAGCTCCTGAAAGGATAACTCACAAGAATTTGACCACAAGAACTTCACACCCTTCTTATTCAGACCTGTAAGTGGTGCTTCTAAGCGTGAAAATTATTGAATGAAACGTTTTCCATATCCATCCAACCCTAGAAAACTTTGAACCTCAAAGACGTTCTTCATCTGCTCCCAGGAAACTACTTCTCTCACTTTCTCTAGGTCTAATGATACTCCTGTCTCTGAGATAACATGACCCAAGAAGTGAATATGGTCCATAAAAAAGTGTCATTTTGAGATCTTATCATATAACTGATGCTCTCTCAGTGTACTCAAAACAATCTCAAGATGTGTGGCATAGTCGTGTCGAGTGTGAGAGTACAATAAGATATCGTCCACGAAGGCTACCACAAAAGAATCCAAGTATGGATCGAACACTTGGTTCATCAGTTCCATGAAAACTAAAGGCGCATTTGTGAGACCGAATGGCATAAAAACATAGTCATATAGACCACACCTACTTTGGAAGGTTGTAATAGGTATATCTGATGGTCTAATGTGCAACTGATGGTAACTGGACCTCAAGTCGATCTTTGAGAACACCTTGGCTCCTCGAAGCTGATCAAATAGATAATCAATCATCGGTAAAGGATATCAGTTCTTGACCATCAACTGGTTTAGCTTCTGATAATCTACACAAAACCTGAGGATATTGTCTGCCATCTTTGTAAACTGGATAGTCGAACCCCAAGGAGAATTACTAGGTCAGATGAAACCCTTTTCTTGCAACTCCTCCAACTGCTTCTTTATCTCTTGTAATTCTGCTGTATCTATCCTGTGAGGAGGAATGGACACCGGTACCAC
Source organism: Viscum album (assembly GCA_963277665.1). NCBI lineage: Eukaryota > Viridiplantae > Streptophyta > Magnoliopsida > Santalales > Viscaceae > Viscum > Viscum album. The sequence continues at coordinate 260,467,633 of OY728122.1, read as the reverse complement.
CCCTGGCATAAGATCAATTGAAAATTCTACCTCACGCTCTAGAGGCAAACCTAAAAATTCTTCTATAAAGACATCTCAAAAATGATCCACCCCTAGAGGAAAGTCCATCTACGAAATACCCTAGTCGTCCATATAAAGAATATCAATATGGGTGGTAACTCCTCTTAACCCATGATTCTTGGGTCCTGCTCTGCTCTCCTGGACATCTCACTCGCCCTTATGAAGAAAAGATCTTCCCTCTGGTGATATGAAACTCACCCTAAGGCGATAGAAATCGACGACTGCCTGAAAGGGAACTAACCAATCCATTCCGATAATGAAATAATATCCTATTATCTCTAGGAAATATAGGTCCCACAAGAAGTGACACCCAGCAACCTCAAGAGGGCACTCCTTGCACTAACGTACACTCACCGTTCTTGTCCACAACAGAGTGTCTAGTGTCAAGATATCAGCAGAATAAAAGATGCAGTGCCCAAGGCTCTCTACAAACACAACAGATATAAAGCTATGGGAATACCCTCTATCAAAAAGGGAAGAAGCTAAAAATGATGCTACTAAGATCGTACCTTGAAATGTAGAAGGTACAGGATCCTACTTCTACTAGGTCTTCTCCACTGTAAAATTTTGTCCTGTACCATGGCCCTGTGACCCTGTCTGTCCACTCTGAGCTGATCTACCATGATGTCATTGAAAGCATGGTGACTGGCTACCACGTCCATGACCTCCACATCATCTTGAATGGCTGGAAGAACTCCAGTTCCCAGACTAGTGAGAAAGGGGTGATGCTACTCCTGAACGAGGAGTCATAAAAGAACCCATGTCACCAGCTGCTAGTGAGAAGATCTGACAAAAGTGCTAAAGATTACCCATCTTGCCACAAGATCAAAACTCCACTGGGGGCCTCGGGAAATGTCACCTCATATGCCCACATCTCCCACACTATTATCATATCACCTGGATAACATAAGATTCATCCCGCCTACTCTGATCTCCCCATGCAATCTCTCTATGGTGATTCCTGCTATCAGCTGGAAAAGCACTAACTCTATATATCGAACCGCCCTACCTCACAGCTCTATAATCCCTCAGATTATGCTCGGTAATCAGTTTCGAGTTGACTATAGAAGAGATAGCAGTCAACCTAAAGATATTCCCCTACGGTCATATTTCGTACCTTAGACCATCCTCGAACATCCTTGCCGGGAATAACATATCACCTCCTGGAAAGGGTGTAAAGCACTACGGCTCGTTGAAGTGAGAGGAATACTCCAAAATAGAAAGAGTACCTTGCTCCAAACTGATAAAATATCAGTCTTGATCGGACCTCAACGTCACTGGGTAGAAGTAAATGTTGATGGTGCGCTAAAACTCATCCCAAGCCATATTATGCTGGCGTCTCACCTGTGAGATCACATCCCACCATCTCTTGGAGGAATCCTGATGCATGTACATAGAAATCATGACCCTCTTCTTTGGAGGTGTCTCCAGATGCTCATAGATCATCAATGTGGATTCTAGACATGACTCTACAGCCTGAGGTCCTCATTCCCCTATGAAAGTGGGAGGATGTTGTTGCTGAAATACCCATGTCAATTCTTCCATCAACAGGGAAAGAGGCAGTGCTCACTAGAAGGTTTGCATAATCCTCAGAAAGCCCTCCCTGAATTGTGCATCAGTACCTATGTTAGGCATAACTGTTGGTCCCAAGAATGGAACAACTGTAGGATCTAACAGAAGTCTATGATCAGCCATATCTAGTGTCTAATCATCGCCTTGCAATTGGCGTACAACCGGAGGACGTCTCAGTGGCATGACTCATCAAGGTCAAGCACACACCATAGATTAAGACCATCAAGGACTAAAAACTAGAAGTGTAAGAAGGTAACTAGAGAAAGAAAACATTCATGATTTACAAAACAAGACTACACTGCGTGTATAATAACTACACGGAGGGTTCCCTTAAGTCTTTCATATGGGCTTGTACTTCTTCCAGAACTGGTCGTGTAACACCCCAAACACACAGTGTGTTGTCCTTACACATGGAATGTACTTGAATTATCTTCTGCTTCCCGAGTCCTTCTACATAGCTAAGCCACACGGATCTCCTTAGAATGAGATTACCTGGTGTGTTTGTTCTAGAAATGGCGTTTACTATACAAGCTTCACTGACCCATGTAGTTTGTGACACGGCTGGATACACAGATCACACTACACGGCGTGTTCCAGATGGACACAGCATGTACTGCTTAGGTTTCAACTACCCATATTGTTTGTGACTTGGCTGGATACACAGCTGACACAACGCGGTGTGTTCTACACAGACACGGCATCTACTAGAAAAGATTACCTCGACCCGTGTTGTTAGTTACATGGTCTGATTCCAAGATTAAACTACATGGCGTGTTTACTACTAACACAGCGTGTATCACCTAAGGTTTCTCTTTCTGTGTTGTTAATCACACGGGCAGACACAGGGTAAACCCTACACGGCGTGTACAACTGGTACATGGCTTGTTCCCACAAGAACTTCCCCATCCCATGTCTCTAATCACATGGCCTATGATACAGTTAGAGACTACATGGCGTGTACATAAGGTACATGGCGTGTACTTAAGAAAAAATGTTACTCCCCGAACAGAAGAACATGCAGCATGTAGTCAAATCTACACGGCATGTATTCTTGGTTTTTTCCAGATAGTATGTCTCAGAAACTACTCAGGAGCCCAAAAAAACTCTGAAATGAACACAAAAGTTCCAAATTCCGATCTATGTGGGCCCATACTCCCCGCAAATCAAAGTTTGGAATCTTATACAAGTTATAACAAGCAAAACAGGGCAATAATCCACCAAATTTTGGTCCACGAGGGCCCATAACACCTCATGAACCAAAGTTTGGAATTCATTAAAAAAACCTTACACAAAAAATACCCTATCAAACAGTCAGTATTTTTATCAAGGAATCTATCACAATGGTATTCATATCGAGCACAACACCTATCACAACAACATGAAATCACTAATACACCATATATGGCATGGCAAGAATGCCTGACATGTGATCCCTAGAAAGTGAATATACGATGCATGATATGGAATACCCTCATCTCATCGGGTTGTAATAGAAATCGAACCTCAATAACATCAATAATAATAGCACAAAACTTGTGAATCAATCAAGGTGAAATCAAATCAACTGTAATAATTGCGAAACCAGAAAAATTTCAACACGAGGTAAATTGGATTTTCCCTGTACATGGGTTATCTACTCCTGGGCACAGCTTATTACCAAGTACCTATTCCATCCTACACCTGACTATAGGCTCCAAATAGTAAGTCAAAGAAAATAATTCCTCTAATGCCACATTGTAACATCCCGGTTCCGAAAGCCACACAGAGGCGCCCCGTACCTGGTTGTTCACATGGCCTCAATCACATTTCCCCTCATGCCAGAGGCTACTGACTAGAAGAAAGGGACTTGGGAGTTATATTGGGGAAACTATGCCCTCATTGGTAGAGTAACATGGCAGAAGAGAAAAAAATATAACAATAGCGGAAGCAATAATATTCCATACGAAAATAAACAGCGGAAGTCTGAAGAAATAAAAAGATGGAGTTTATATATATAAAAATTATGCATGGTACATATGTCTAGGAAAATATCCAAAAACATCACAATAATGGAATATAGAACATTACTAAGATAAAGTACAAAAGAAAACAGATAAACAGATCCTCAGCATCACAGGCCTCAGCTTGGTACCATGCTCTCCTGCTCCACAGCATATCAAGTACCTGAAGTAGAAGGGAGCTTTCCCTTATATATACATGCAGCAATATAATCTGTTTGGGCCAAAATTCATAGCCCAAATAGGGTGTGAAACTAAATCCTAGTATGCTATCACCACAAGATTTGTGCCTAACATTCAGTGAATATATGGCTGGTAATAAACAAAATAAAGTCGTAAACAAGGAAGTACTCTACAGTAATCAATCCTACAGTTTCAATGCAACCAGTTCTATATATCAACAACAGCAAACAAGAAGGGAACCCTATGGGTAGTTCTCTTAGCCTAACCCCTCTGGTATAATCAAAACAAGGATACTACAAAGTCTCTCTGAGGAAGCTCAATCGGTCAATTCCCTTTGTAGTCCCAAGCGTTAAAGAATCTCTATGGAATCTCACACGGTTAATTCCCCATATAGTAAAAAAGTGATAAATACTCTCTGAGGAAGCTCACTCAATCAATTCCCCATATAGTCAAAAGTGATAAAGATTCTCTCAGGAAGCTCACTCGGTCAATTCCCCATATAGTCAAAAGTGATAAAGACTCTCTGAGGAAGCTCACTCGATCAATACCCCTTATAGTCTATTACACTAGGTTCTCGTGGCCCTATGTATGTAAAACGATCATAGAAATGCAATACGGCCAAATTAAACCTCAAGAACTACTTTCATAAATAGTCTACAATATCTCAAGCATGTTAGATAAAATAATCACTCCATCCTACAGTAGTAGGCATGGGAAACATCAAGGAAGCTGAATGGATAAACATGACCAAACAGCTGTAAAAAGAACATGCATGGGTAAGCACATCCAAATAATATCAAAAAACTCTATTCACATCCAAATAACCTATGTTTACGCATACTAGCATAGCAGTAAATCAATGGGGTTAAAACGGTAAAAATGCAATACCCCGTTTAAGGGTATTGGGAAAAATTGCACATAATACTCAAAGACTTTCAACAGAAAGGCACAAACCACCTACCTCGGCGTTGGGAGATCGATATACTTGATTCTCAAGGATTGAATCACTTTAGAATGCCGAAGATCTACAAAAACTTCTAAAACATTAAACAGAAGATAACTTGAGAAGGAAGAGGAATTGGGAAATGAAGCTCAAGTGGAAGAGAAATATTACTGAGGCGATCCCAATGCAATCAACGGTCGTCTAATCAGAGATTGGATGCTCAGTCGGGGGCTCAAAGGAGAATCGCGGTAGTACGGGAGCTCTCGTCCAAACAAGACCTAGAAGATGGTGTTTCTGTAAATTATACACGACCCCAGTACACTTAATGGAAAATAAATACATAGCGTATACTTTTGAAGTACACAACTTGTACTTTCCTTTTTTGTACTTCGCTTTAGGTAGCCTCCAAGTCACCCCAACATGGATGTGTGTGTGGCCATCACACGGATAGCACATGGCCTCCTGCGGCGACCCAGTACAGGGTGTGTACTTCAAAAAATTCCAGAAATTTCCCTTTTCTCAAAAACGACCAGAAACGGAAAACATACCTGAAAAAGAAGATATGGGTTCTTATATGTTTAGTGAGGAAGAACAGATGAGGCATACTTCTATAACTTCAGGCAGCTTCCCTCCACCTACCCTTTAGTTATGGTCTATGGTAGATGAGTTTTAGAGACCTTCGGTTGTACATGTGTTCTGTTTTTCCTTTGTTAGGTCTATATAATGGCCTGGTTTTCCACCCTGTACATTACATTCTGTCGTAATCTGGTTGTTGGTTTACTTAGTGTTTGTGAGCAATGTTTTAACTTTCCAGTCAATTTTTTGGGATGTGGTTCTTTATGTGTGTGTGCACGTACAGGTACTCAGGAAAATGCCTCCCACGTGTGGAATAATTCCTTCGGTGCAATTCGCCATCCCCTAACCATTGGGAGGCGAGCTTGGGGTAGTCACGACATGGGCCCTGGGGGATGGTTCGTGACCAAAACAATCTACAAAACCAACAACATCCTGAAATATTTCTTGTACCTCACACCTTCATCCATTCATTTATGTTCATTGTAGATGAATCCTAAGAAATTGTAAACATGGATATAATGACGTGGTCAAGAACCAAATTATTTTATGTAACATAAATAAACTCTGCATTCATCTCATGAATGAAATTTAAATTTAAGTGGAATAAAATTAAGTCACATTCAATGATAGTGAATAATTTATTCCTTGAAATATGAAAAAATTTCTCCAAAAACATTTTTGCATAAACCTCCTCTATATAAATATGAATGATCACATTAGCCCTAGTAATTTTAGATTTATATCCACAATAATTTCTTGATCTTGGATTGTAACACCTTGAATTCACATCACATTTATAAAACCATGATACTCCTTTGAGATGATCTTGTTTTTTAAAGAATAATGTATGTCATTAAGAAAATTACCAGTTATATTATGAAATAATTTATAGATACTTTTCAAACCAATGTGTTGAAGAATATTTGAATGTTTTATATTGGGAATAATAAAAGGTCTGTTAAACACCATTTATATTGGTTTTTATCCACACCTAAAATGTATCTAATACTAAAAACCACATCTATTTTCAAGATATCCCATAAAATATTTTGAATAAGTAACTCAACAAACCATTAGGATATGGTGAACTCTCATGGATCAAGTTATTGAAATATTCTTGGATTTCATTTTCATTTAGTAAATTATATAGAAATGTTTTATACATCTTGTGAACTATGTATGATTAAATATTAATAAATACACTACCATTACTAACCTAGGCTCAAATATAAGAGTCAGAAATGGAATTCAAATGTGTACCAGTAAAATATTTTACTTCTAATACCCAAATAAAATCAATATCAGAATCAAAAGAGTCACTCTCTAAAGGAATATTATGTCTCCATGAAAGATGATTCTCTGTATTACATTAATTAATATAAGAATTATTATTATCTACTTCTTAAGAAAACATCACTAAACACCAATTCCTTTCCTAATCCTCTTACATCATTAGAATATAATTCAAAACACGCTACATTGGGATCAACTCCTTACTAATAATTGAATTTAATGTTGAACTTAAAATTTTATTTAGCTTCTCAATATCATTCTTTATATCCTCATAACTAGAACCATCTATGATACTTGTATACCTTTAAGTCCAAATATCCTACATCTGTCATCTTAGTTTGTTCTAAAAGTACCCCATGGTAAGGAAAATGTTACACTTATAACTATATTTGAAAATAACATGGTAACACCCTTTTTCCTTAGTCTATAGATTGGAATATTTGAATGTTAGTTTTCAGGGTTCAAATCTAATAATAACTAAAAATAGTGTCAAATGATCTTGTATATAATATAAAAGAAGGGGAACCTCTATGACACTAATGGAATTATATTTTTGAGGATTTTACATGCTCATGTCAAGACAAAGAAACAATCATATTTCTCTATTTTAGTTGTAGAAATATATAATCATATCTCTATAAATTCCTAGATCAATCATTTTATTTCCCAAAATAATAATGTTAAATACCCCTAATGTATTATAAGAATTCTTATTTCCCTCATCTTTTTATTAATCTCAAAAATAGATTTTATGTATGTCTCTACAAGATGAAGAAGTGGCTCACTGTTTTTGACAGTTATGTGACACACAATATGTGATTTATCCTCTAGATCTCATTTTCAAAAACCATGATTTAGGAGTTTTGATATGGTACTCTATTTAACTCATACTAAATTTTCCCTCTCTAGTGGATGAAATTAATATAGTAAATATAATATTTATTTTCATGAGATAACAATGCAAAAATTTGATAATCTAAAAATATAAAAATCTATAAATAAGTTTTTTATGATAATAATATGAATTATTAATGTAAATATGGTCACCAAATATGCATTATCAGATCATACATTTAGGATAAATATTTATTTTATTGTTAAATATTAAATATTCCTTTGAAAGAAATGAGATAAAAATTTCACCAAATTAAGAAAAATAGAAAATGAATTATTTAGAGTGTAATGGAAACATCATATAATTGGTATATAGTCAGAAAAAAGGGTAAAAGTTCTATTTTTACATCATTATGTGGTTGAAGCTTGAAAAATATAAATATTTTCAATCTCTATGAAAAAATTAATTTACGTACATCCCCCTCCCCCCACTTATATATTTTCATCCTCATAAATAAAACAACCCAAGTATAATTAAAAATATTATTAAAAAACTATTTAGTGAATATTATTGACCATCATTCTTAAAAAATCCCCCCTCAGTGGTCCAGGCCCTATTTGTAGTTTGTAAATAACGATTTTGTAATATATCCTTTAACTCAATATAATAACTACCTAAATCAAGCCCATCCTTGCCTGACCTTAAAAAAGGTATGAAATCTCATCAATTAGCTTCTATCAAGATTCAACATAAATTTCCATTATAATCATAGTTTACCACTACACAAACTATAATGGGAAAAAACTATAACAAATATCATCCTATCAATGGTTCATAATTATAGAAACTATCTATTAAAATGTCATACCTCCCACCTTCAATGATATGTTTAAAATAAAATTTAAGATTTATTTCCCTAATGAATGTATTTGGATGATTTTATGGATAATATAGGTTAATAATGCTAAATAACCTACAAAAACATAGTATCGTATTCATTTATGATCCATTCAACAAACAAGAATGTCATTTGTAACAACCTCGTGTTTATTAATATATTTTTCTCAAAAATAATAATATATTTTATAGATTTATCCTTAAGAAAAATAATTCTAAAAATTTTAACATTATATGAATATGATTATGAATTTTTATGTTTAAGAAAACATATATGTGATACCCTAATACATTACCATATTTACCTTTATTTTTTGTTGATATCTTTGCAATACACCCAACACCATATTTAAACAAAATATTATTTAGTCACTTTTTTTATAGTAAATTAAATTAGAACACATTGAGAGTGTGTGTATATTAAATATATATTATATATTCAACTAAATATTTTTAAACTCATCAAAAGATAAAAACAAACCCAGTATTACACATAAAATGCTATGTTTTTATATATGCAGTTTTTCCACCTTTTGATGGAGAACCCTCTTTAAATACAACATTGGATCATTTTATAAATTTAATATGTAAAAATAATTCAATATTTAGATGAAAAACATAAAAATTATCTTCGTATGATGTTTTGTAATTTTTTTTAAGATTCAATTTATAATCAGTGACTGAAAATGCGGAATTTTAGTTCAAAACTACTTTTTAGTCTAATTTAATAATAAGGTTGAATTAGGTTTTATATTTTTTTAAGTTTAATTAGAAAATATTTTTATCAATTAATAAAATTTAGATCATTTTAATCAATTTCACATTGAAATTGACTATAAAACCCTAGCAAATTTTCAAATGTTTTTTACATTAAAAACTGGTATTGTTGTTCCGGCTGTGGGATGAATTTAAATTTAATTTTTTCACTTTTATGACTAGAATTTATCAAAATATATTAAATATATGGAATAATAATACTTTATAATTTCTAATAAGGATAAATTAGTTTTTTTCCAAAAATATTAGTAAAGGTAATTAAAATTAATTATAATGATTAAGGTTAAACTAAGAATAATAGGAGACTAAACCATAAATTTAAGGCCTAAGTAGACCTAAAAACTTGTCCAAAATCCATTTTATGGAAATATTTCAATGATATCATCAGTTTTCTAGACCTTGGTACATTATTTCATCCACTGGAAACAAGAAAAACATGGGTGTAATTCTCTCTTCAAATATTTACAAGAGTTACACTCCTCCTCCACTATAAAAGGCCACCACCTCTCCCCATTCCTCACACCTCTCAAACCATTTATGTTAGGACAAACTCTACCCAAATAGATTCTCAAAAATCATCACCTCTACCTTGAATCTTCCCTTATAGAATAAATCCTTCCAAGTAAGCATTTTGAAATAAACCAAAATAAGTTACTTGATTAAGAGGTAATGCCTTCTCTAATGCTTTTTAGTTTCATTTCCATTATCCACTCCAAATAATATTATTATTATTTTATTACATAACAAAAACAATATAATAAAAGTACTAGGATTTTTTTATTCTAAGTTTTTAACCTAAACTTACACATACCTTCATCTAATGGGTAACAAACATACTGTTTCTTTGTACGATGAACTACTTCCTCGTGAAACGATTATTGTTCAATTTTTCCCTATCACCTCTCATAGAGTCCATTATGATGGAAATTAAATTTATATATAAAATATATGATATTTATAATGACTTATTGTTTGGTATTTTTTATTTATAACAAACCTTTAGTCTTTCTAAGTTGTGAAATATGATAATTTCAATTGAGGAAGTATGGACTATCCCACCCTCAAAGCGATATGACACGTTCATGCCATACATGGAATGTATAAAGGATGGTTTTAATAAAACAATGTAACATATAAAACATATATATTATACTGTAATTATAATACTTTTTTTATCATTTATTTTGTACTATTTTAATATAATAAATAAATGAAAGTAACGTTCATGTGTACGTATGACTTACCGTCTTCATGAACAGTGCACTTCATTTCTAATCTAAAAATAGTATTGACTATGTTAAATACATATGTACTGAATATATAAGATAATTTAGTAATTTTTTACATTATTTATATGATTAAACTTTTATATATTTCAAAAAAACAAAAAATAACAAGTCAAAACATACTTGAGAAAACTAGGCAATTAACACCTGAAATAGTTAAAATAATGAATGAGTGTTAAAAACAGGTAATAAAATATTGTAAGAAGTTAATATATGGTATTATAAAAATTATTGTTTTTATTATATTAGTTAGTAACATATTTTAAACCACTATTCAAGAGGTTAAATACTATAAAACAAAAATGAAGGATAACTTAAGTGATTTTTGTCTCACTTTTTACATCAATGAGATAAAAGTCATATTCACCACATACTTAAATTTTGATGTTTAAATACTACCCATTTTGATATATTATATTATTAATTATTTTATCTTCATGGTATTTATATGTTTCATTTGATTATTATCAATTTTTGGTATTTTGATTCATATATAAGGGACTTTGTTTCAATTTACTTTTCATTGAGACATATTATTATTTATGAACCAATTAAATTTTATTGGTTGTTTATACCTTCCTTAATAGGTTATAACATGAATCTAATTATTCTTATTACATTATAGATTTCATTTAATTTACTTCTAATTATGATTTAAATATTTCATAGTAGTATGGGACACATTGGGAAATTTAAATATTATTTTCTACTTTGAATTTTTTAATGTCAAGAATTCTTATTGTTATTTTACATCCTCTGAGTTATTATAGGTAAATTTATATTATTTAATCAATATATATATTTTATAAGGATTAATATTGATTTGATACATGAGGAATTGTTTAGAAAAGTTATACATGGGTTGGGAACTGGTTAATGGAATTCCCTTGATGCATCGGTACTCTCATGAGAAGAAATCAATGGCCAAAATATATGGGTTTTTACACGATAGCTAAATCATATTATGAAAGGTATTGATAGTACTAGTTATATGTAATTAGGAAACATGGATTCCAATAATTAATAATTTCCCTCATTTTGACTTAGTTATATTTATCCATGATATTTTCTATTGACATATCTGTGGATTTATTTTATTATCATTTTATTGATTAATGGGATGTGATTGTAGTTTCTTACATTTTCATATAGACTATTCATTTTCTATTTGTATTTATGGAAAGTGTTCTTAGTTATTTACCTTTAAATATATATTGATTCATTATTTCTTCTTTTGTACTTACCCTTACTGATAATTTGAGCTCACCCTTATTATGTTTTTTCCCAAGTTGGGAAGATGAGAACATTGAATAATATTTTAAGGATGCATTTTATTTCAATTTACTATGTAGCATGTTTTATTATGTTTTTCAAATGTATTATTGGTATTATGTATGTAATATGGATTTCCAAGACTGTTAAACTGAATGGTCCTTTATGATTTGTTTCCTGGTAATAATGCCAATGTAATGTAATAATGCATTAGATTCGGGCTTCTGGGTTTGGGATGTTATAGTTGGTATCAGAGGTAGGTTTATCACCAACCTTGGGAATTATATTTAGAAAACATATATTAGGGATCAAAATTCTAAGATAGGAATTGAGGATAATTATACAAGACCAACCAATCATTTTTTAAAGGTTTAGATTATGTCGGTATTCCTAGAAATAAAACCATATCTGAATAATACAAGTGGATGTGGTTCTGGTAACAATTTATCTATGATTAATAACTCTAACAAGGTGTTTTGGGCCTGATTCGGGGTAACCTGGTACAAGAAAACGGTCATTACCATGCACCTTGTTTGACACTCTAGGTAGATATTTTTAGGATAATTCACATTCTCTATACATATCATTATGAAGGATTTAAATGTAAAAATTCCCTAAATGTAATCAAAGATGTAATTTAAGATGAATTTATGTTGAGTGTTATACCATATTTGAAATTTGTGATTTTATGGTCTAATCCAGTATATGTCATTTTTTTTAGAAATGAAACCTGGAAGTAAAAATGGAATTAATTCTCAAGGAAAATGTAGAGCTTAACCAGGTGAGAAAACCAATACATATGGTATTAATAAAAGAAAATCATGGAAATATTAGGGAAACTTAATCAAGTTATGAAAAATAACAATTCTCAAATGGAGCAACTTATTCCATGGAGATAATCTCCTATGTTGGATCAATTTTTGTGGAATAATCCCCCATTGTTTATTGGGAATACTAATCCAATTGTAGATAATAAATGTATTAAGTATCTTTAGAAGATATTTATAGCCTTAAAATGAATTAAAAAGGAAAAAAGTTACACTTTTGATTTATTGTATCCCTGGTGATGCTGATCAATGGTTTTATTTAATCCAAAATACAAGAGAATAATAAGAAATTGAATTCATGGAATAGACGAATTTTAAGGAGACATTATTTAATAAATACTTCCCTCGTGATCAAAAAATTAAGATGAAGAGGATGTTACTTACCTTAAATCATAAGAAAGAAGTCAGTGTTTTGGATTATGAAGCTACCTTTACATGGTTTGATAGTTTTTCTATGGATTGTATACGTAGCACAGATTGCATGATTGATCACTTATTTGAAGGTCTTAATCCACATCTTCAAAAGGCACTAGTTTCTTAGAATTTTTCATCTCATTAAGAGATAGTTTTATATTACATCAAAAAGGAGAAGGAATTTTCTAAAATCAATATATTCAAAGGAAACCAAGAAAATAAGAGTCCATTAAAGAATCAAGAAAAAGGTAATGCATTAATGAACAAGAAGTTTTAGAAATGTACATCAGGTGATAATTGTGGAAGGATACTCCCTAGGAAATTCTTGAAGGGAACAGTATTTTTTTATAAATGTGAATATAGGGGTCACCATGCCAAAGAATACAATTGTAAGAAGCTACTAAATTATTTCCAAGGCTACAATTATAAATAGATGGGTCACTACGCAAGTGATTTCCTCCAGTGTCAGGGGAGTGTCCCACAGAAGTGGCTCGGGGGAAATGGCCAATCATATGAAATCACTATATTATAAGAAGAATTACTAAATGACATGGTTCTAGGTACATTAATCTTATCTTCAAATTTACCCAATGCATTATTTGACACTGGATCTTCACACACTTTTAATCCACCAAGTTTTCTAATAAAATTAGATGTTTCCATTTTTATTTAATAAGATATTTTTTGTATAAAAAGCTAATGGAAGAATCATTGAAACAATGATGTATCATTAAGTCCCAATTATGACACATAAAAATAAATTTTGTACTAACATTTTAATCATACCTATGGTTGAATTTTACATTATTCTCAATATGGAATAGATCATGAAATATGATGAAAAAATTTATTATAAGATAAAGGAAGTTTCGATTTGTGAAGAAAATTTTGAATCCCTCATATATAGAGAAGAGTATTTCTCACCCAATTATTATTTAGATCTACCCTCCATAGCTCTATTTAATGAAATTATTGGAGAGGAAGAGAAAACAAAGTATAGTGATGAAGGAGTTAATCTCCAAATTGAAGATGTATCTATTGTGCATGAATAAATTGATGTACTTCCAAAGGATTTACCTGTACATACCCTAGAATGTTTGGTTTAATTCTCCATTAGTTTAATCCCTAATTAAATTCCAATATCAAGGAATCCCTATATAATGCACACTATGGAATTGGTAGAGTTTAAGAAACAACTTGGCGATTTGGGTAATAAAGGATTTATTCACCCTAGTGATTCACCTTTGGGATCCCCTATCCTCTGTCAAAAAGAAAGATGGATCCATGAGTTTGTGCATTGATTATAGGGAAATCAATTCCATTATAATAAATAACAAGTATAATATACCTTACATTGATTACTAGTTTTATCCACTTCACAGGGCCCAATTTTTTTCAAATATGGATCTTCATTCTAGGTATCATCAATTACAAGTGAATAAAGAAGACATTTTGAAGACAAATTTTCATAAGAGGTATGGAAATTACAAGTTAACAGTAATTATATTTGGATTGACAAATTCACCCTCTGTTTTTCTGGACTTAATGAACAAATTATTCAAGGAATATCTTGAAAATTTTGTAGTAGTATTCATTGATGATATTCTGGTGTATTCTAAAACCTATTAGGATTATGAGGATAATATGTGGATCATCCTTAAGACTCTTAAAAGGAATATTTTTATGGGAAATTTTGTAAAATATATTTATGGCTTCAGGAAGTATCTTTTATTTGAAATATTTTCTCCAAATATAGAATATCAGTTGATCTTGTAAAGAAAAATGCAGTTAGAGAATATACTTTTCCAATATACAAAACATAAGTACATAGTTTCATTGGTTTGGCTGGTAAACATCATATATTTGTTTCAATTTTTTTTCAATTAGATAACCCCTTAACTAAGACTACATGTAAAGGTGTTATGATTGTCTGCATAAAGGAATATGAAGAATTCTTTGTTGGGCTAAAGGGAAGATCGGTTAATTATCCAATTTTGACTCAATAATATGGTAATTATGGGTTTTTCATATATAGTGATACATCAAAGAAGGGAATTTATTTTGTCTTAATGAAAAATGAAAAACATATTGCATATGAATCAAGGAAATTGAAGATTCATGAACAAAACTTCCTAAACCATGATCAAAAGTTAGAATCTATAATATTCACTTTGAAAATATGGATACGTTATCTCTATGGAGAAGGATGTGAGATGTACACGGATCATGAAATCTTGAAATACATCTTCTCCTAGAAAGAGATCAACATGAGACAAATTTTATGGCTCAAACTACTCAAGGATTATAATTTCTCAACACACTACCACCCAGGGAAATAAAATAAGGTGGCGGATGCATTGAGTAGAAAAGATCACGGAGTTCTAACCCAAATGATGATTGGGAAGGATCCTATGTTCATGGATCTATTGAAGATGGATATTGTAATTTCTATGGAAGGGGATACATAAATTATTTATCAAATGATTTCCAACCCATCTTTAATAGATAGGAGAAATAATTCTCAATCAAATTATGAGGACTTTCATAATAAAATTAAAGGTGTGAACGATGGAACATTATAATACTTCTTTTGTGAATATGGTGTTATAAAATATGGAAAGAGGTTATGTGGTACATCTTTACATGGTCTAAAATGGTTAATTATTGGATAACTCTCATAGCTCAAATTTCCCTATACACCCTGGGAGCACAAAGATATACAGGGACTTGAGGTAACACTATTTATGGGACAACATGAATCATGAAATTGTGGATTATGTATCCTAGACTCTAGTTTTTCAACATGTTAATGTTGTAAGGAATAATCCTAAATGAGTTCTATAACATCTTCTTATCCCTATGTTGAAATGGGATGAAATTACTCTGGACTTTGTTACAGGACTTCCAAAGACTCCAAGAAATAATGATGAAATATGGGTTATTGTTGATCTCCAAACAAAATCTACACATTTCCTAGCAATAAGATAAGATCTTAATCTTGAGAACCTAGTATGGATCTACATTAATTAAGTTAAAATACTTCATGGTTAACCTCTATCCATAGTTTCTGATCGAGGACCCTACTTTACATCAAAGTTATCAAAGAGTCTTCAAAAGGCTCTTGACACGAACATCATTTGAGAACTACCTTCCATCAACAAACTGATGGATAGTCTGAAAGACCAATTCAAATAATGGAAGACATGTTGATATCATGTTCACTCGATTTTCAAGGTATGTGGGATCAATACTTACCATTGGTAGAGTTTTTCTATAATAATAGTTTCCATTAAAGTATTCAAATGGAACCATATGAAGCATTATATGAAAAGAGGTTTCAAACTATAACATGTTGGGTAAAAGTTTGAAAAAGGAAAATCATAGGCTAAGAACTAGTTGAAAAGAAAATGAAAAAGGTTAAGTCTATTTAGGATTATATAAAATTTGATCAAATTTGTAAAAGAGTTGTGTTAAAAATCAGAAAAGGATTTGGAATTCCAAATGGGAGATCATGTTTTCCTAAAGGTATCTTCATGGAAGTGTTTTATCAAGTGAGGTATGAAAGGGAAACTAATTCCTAGGTATATCATACCTTTTCATATTCTTGAAAGAGTTGGAGTTGTGGCATATTGATTATCATTGCCACTAAATCTCTCAAAAGTTCACAATGTGTTCCATATATCACTATTGAGAAAGTACATGCCTAATCCAACACAAGTCCTCACATCTAATGAAATATATTTAGAACCTAACCTTTCTTATTGTTAGGAACCTATATAGATTCTTGAAACTAGAGATCAAGTATTGAGAAATCATACGACTCACCTGGTAAAAGTTCTTTGGATAAATCACAAAATGGAAGAAACAACATCAGAACCAGAGGATTATATGAATGAAAACTACCCACTTATTTTTAAAGGTAATAACCCTAAAATTTCTAGGACTAAATTTTTTTAGGAGGTGAGAATGTAACACCCAAATACTTTAACATATTTACCTTTATATTTTGGTGATATCATTACAATACACACAACACCTAATTTAAATAAAACATTATTTATTCACGTTTTGCATATTCAATTAAATTATAAAACATTTAGAGAGTTATTATAGTAAATATATATATATATATATTAAATATTCAACCAAATATTTTTACACTTGGAATAGGAAAAGAACAAACACGATATTACACATAAAATACTATATTTTTATATATACAGTTTTGTTGGCTTTTAATGGAGAACCCTATTTAAATAAAATATTATACCCTTTTTAAAATTAAATATGTCAAAATAAAATTATTATTTAGAAGATAGACATTAAAATTATATTAGGATGATGTTTTTTAATTTTTTGTAAAGATTCAATTATTAATGAATAACTAAAAATACTGAATTTTAGTTCAAAACTGTTTTTCATATAATATAATTATAATGTTAAATTATGTTTTATTTTATTTTTAACATTTAATTAGATAATATTTTTATCAATTAATACAATTCAGGTAATTTTAATTAATTTCACATTGAAATTTACTATTAAAACATTTCCAACATTTAGACATTTTTACTTTAAAAACAAACATTGTTGTTTCGCCTGCGTGATAAATTTTAATTTAATTTTTTCCACTCCTGTGATTAGAATTTGGAAAAATGGATTCCACATCTAGAATAATAATAATTTATAATTTATAATAAGGTAAAATTAGTTCTTTACCAAAAATATTGGTAAAGGTAATTAAAATTAATTGAAATGATTAAGGTTAAATTAAGCATAATAAGAGACTAAACCAAAAATTTAAGGCCTAAGTAAACATATAATATTGTCCAAAAGCCATTGGATGGCCATATTTCAAAAATATCATCAAATTGATAGAACTTGGTACATTATTGGATCCACTTTCAACATGAAAAATGTTGGTGTAATTATCTCTTCAAATATTTACAAGAGTGTCACTCCTCCATTTTAAAAGGCCACTACCTCTCCCCATTCCTCACACCTCTCAAACCACTAAAGATCAGACAAGATCTTCAAAAATAGTTTCCCAAAAATCCTCCCCTCAACTTTGAGTCCTCCCTTATGGAATAAATTCTCCCAATTAATCCTTTTCGTATAAACCAAAATATGGTACGTGATTAAGAGGTGACGGATTCCCTAATTCTTTTTAGTTTCATTTCCGTTCTCTACTCCATATAATATTCTTATTCTATGATTACATAACAAAACCAGTATACTAAATTTACTTGGATGTTTTTATGATAAGGTTTCTACCAACACTTACACACACCTCCATCTAATGGGTGAGGAATATACTATTTCTTTGTACAGTAAACTATTGCCTCACGAAATGATGATTGTTCAATTTTCCCCTACCACCAATCATAGAGGCCTTTATTATGAAAACTATATTTTTATATAATACATATTTTATTTATAATGTTTTATTATAATGTATTTTTTATTTATAACATACCTTTATGCTTTACATATTGTGTAAATATGATAATTTCGTTTGAGGAAGTGTGAACTACCGCCTCATCAAAGTAATATAACTCGTTCATGCCATACATGGAACGTATAAAGGATGGTGTTAATAAAACTTTATAAAATATATAACATAGATATGGTAATGGGATTATAATATAAATATTTATCATTTAGTTTTAATTTTTTAATATAATAAATAAATGAATGTAATGTTCATCTGTACGTACGGCCTACCGTCTCCATGAACGGTGCACTTTATTTCTAATATCCAAAAATTATGGAATATTATAAATACATATGTATTGGATATATAAGATAATTTATTCTTGGTTTAAATTAAGGAGTGAACTAAACCATGATATATTTCATAAAAACAAAAAATAACAAGTAAGAATGTGCTTCATAAAACTAGGCAATTAACAACTGAAATAGATAAAATAATTAAAGTGTGTTATAAAACGAGTAATAAATTATTTTAATAAGTTAATATATGGTATTATAAACATAATTTTGGTTATTTTATTAGTTATTAACTTATTTTAAACCAATATACTTGATGTTAAATACCACACAACAAAAATGAAGGATAAGGTATGGGATTTCCATATATCTTTTTACATCCGTGAGATAAATGTCATATTCCCCACTTACATAATTTGTGTGGTGTACCTACTTCCCATTTTGATATATAATATCATGAATTATTTAATCTTCATGGTATTTTGATTTTTAATTTGATTATTATATCTTTTGGTTATTTAGATTCATTTGTAAGGGATTTCTTCTCAATTTACTTTTCCTTGAGATTTATTATTATTTATGCACCAATTAAATTTTATTTGGTGTTTATACCTCCCTTGATAGGTTATATCATGAATCTAATTATTTTAATTACATTATAAGTTTCATTTAATTCACTAGGAATTATGATTTTAAATTTTCAATGTGGTATGCGACACATTGGGATATTTAAATAGTATTTTCCCCCAAGAATGTCTTAATGTCAATAACCCTAATTATTATTTCTCCTCCTATGAGGTATTATGGATAAATTAAAATTATTTAATAAATATGGATATTTAATATGAAACAATATTTAGTTGAGACATGATGAATTATTTGGACAGATAAGACATGAGTTGGGGACCGGTTAATGAAATCCCCTCAATGCATTGGTTGTCTCATGAGGCGAAATAGATGTCCAAAATATAAGGGTTTTTACATGATAGCTAAACTATCATATGAAAGGAATTGATGGTATTGGTTCCATGTACCTAAGAAACAAGTCATTAAATAATTAATAATTTCCATCATTTAGATTCAGTTATATTATTCCATGGGATTTTTCATCCACATATCTATGGATTTATTTTATTTTCAGTTTATTGATTAATGGAATGTGTTTCAAGTTTCATACATTTCTATAAACACTATTCCTTATCGATTTTTATTTATGGAATGTGTGCTCAGTTATTTACCTTTCTATACTGATTGATTTATTGTTGTTTCTATTGTACTTACCATTACTGAGAATTTGAGCTCAACCCTATTATGTTTCTTTCCCTTGGTTATGAAGAAGATAACTTTGAATAAGATTTAATGGATGGATTTTATTTTAGCTTATTTTTTCTCATGTTTTATTCTATTTTCCCAATGAATTGTGGGTATTATATATGAATTCTAGATTTCCAAGACAGTTAAACTGAATGGTCCTTTGGGATTTCATCCTTATTATAATACCAATGTAATGTAATAAGGCACCGACTCTGAGATTCTAGGGTCAGGGCGTTAAAATATAGAAAAAAATCATATTACTCAATTAAAATTTATTACATATATGGTTTAAATGAATAATTGGATTTCATATTGAAAATGAATGTTCTTTCTCAAATAGAAATTTTTCAATAGTTGTTGAGAACACATAATGCTTTTAGAGGTTATTTTTCATTAAATTATGTTCTTCATTTTATTTTATTTCCATTTTAAAAGTAATTAATAATTATTAGATTATTAATTTTAAAATATGAACATCATTTTTTAATTCCACATAATTATATTATTCTAATAAAAAAAATAGATATTTTTTAAATTAATTTAGTTTTAGGTGAATGCATAAATATACAATTTAAATAAAATCCTGAGGATTATGACTACATCATTTCGTAAGTATTAGATAATAATATATAAAATATTTTTCTTTATCATAGATTTATTTATTTATTGAAAAAATGTATTTCAAAAAATATATTTTGAATTTATAAAACTTATGTCAACTCTTTTATTAACAAAAGTAATATTTTTAAATAAGACAAAATATTTGTGTCTTTTTTATTAATTAATTTTTTTCATAAAATTTTTATTTCTAATTACTTTAAAAAAAATATAAGGATTATTTTTTATATATTAAACCAATTTAAGTCATAAAATTAAATTTTATTAATTATTTTACACTGTACATATATTTTCAGCATAAAAACCTTATCGTAATAAAGGGTTTTCACACATAATAGATGGTAATGTTAAAATTATTTTTCCATATAAATATAATTTTTTAGTGATAAAATGGATTTTATATTTGAACTCATTATTTAAAAATTATATAATAATTTCTATTATATTTTTATGAATTAAATGTAAATTTTTAGGTAAAAACTAATTAATGTAGTAAAATATAAAATAATAATATTAATGAATCTATGTGTAAATGGACAGAAACAAGTTTAAAAAATTATATTAGAGTGATTGGGTGATTCAAGATCTTATCTTATACCCAAATCAATTGTTGTATATTTTTTGGGAAACTTGGCATGCTTATGAACTTCTCTCCTTATATATGCAATTTATATTTATGAAAATTTCATTTAAACCCTTTATAAAGGTGACTCCCACCACCCCTTTAATGCCAAAAAAATATTTTTACACATTAATTTGTTCCATTATTCCATCCCCATTAAAATATCTTCACCCACTTAATCTAATGGTTAAAATATAATTTCTAGGGAAATCCATTTCCACGAAGAACTTAAAAATATAGTTCAAAATATCATTGTTTGTACTTATCACAGTCTAATATTTTTTCCTTATGTATGTTCCTCATTAAAAATTATATTACCAATTATTAAATTATTAATATATTATTAACTATATACTGAAATATTTTTTTGTTTATGTGATACACATTATCAAATATTCTTCCCCTTCCCTTAATAAAATCAAAAACCACAATCGTGTCCATGGGTGGAGTATCGCCTCCATGATAAAATGTATTTAATTTTATTTAATTTCATTAAATCCCATTTGTAATATTGAATTGAATAAATATTTATGAAATTTATGAAATTATTTAGGTTATTAAATAATAAACAATAATACCTATTTCTCTTATAATATGGGAAATGAAATCATGAACTTTGTGTATTTATATAATACAATTACCAAGGAAAGGCGCATCCCGTCATTTATTACATCCATTCATGGATGGTTCAATGATTTGTTTAAGGTGATAAGTAAGTAATTTATTAAATGACTAAGGTTATGGTGATTCTAATTGGAAAACCATTAAAAATTTGAGAAATAAATAGCAATTGAAATTTCAACAATCCAAAAGAGTGTACTAAGAGAAAAAATTACTTCTTTGTACTATGTAATAACTTATTATAAGTTATATTATTTCTATTAATCATTATAAAAATGATATATAACATTAATTAATAATAAATAATGTAATTATTCATTATTTATAATTATTTTACAACAAAATCACGTCATAATCATCCATTATTTATTGTATGTTTTTATTTCTGATGGTTTAACCATCTACCCAACCAACAATATGAATTTGTTTCAATGATTTCTACTAGAATTTATTAGATGGTAATATATGAATAAATATGTTAATATTGACTTATTTTCTATTATGTAATGGTAATATAAAAAAATTAACTCAAATTTTAATAAAACACTATTTTTTGGCCAAGAATCATTCAAACATGAACATCGTTGAATTAATCATTAAGTATTGTAAATAAAAAACCCATAGAATAAAATTTTTACATTAAAAACAATTATCAATAATCAATTACATTATATAGTATGATCTAGTAATGATGAACATTGAAAAAATTATAATGAACAATATCGATCTTAAATTACTAGTTTAAAACGATAATGATTAATCACACCTGATATTGAAAAAAGATTATAAATAACTAATATAAATGAAGATAATAATTAAAAATTAAGTATATAATGGTATTTAATCATAAATAAGGTTATTAATTAATTGACTAAAAGAGTTTCTCATTCACACAGTGGGTTAGAGGACACATGACGGTGCATGAATACAACGTAAGGGTTTCCTTATCTAAAATATAATTTCTTATGATATATTTCATATTGAGAAACATGTTATCATTAATATGGTGTCATTTATATATGATGAATGTATTTTACCATATTATATAATTCATATTGTTTTAAGATTAATATCATGTAATTTTTTAAATAACGTTTTATAAAAAAATAATAAATATGAAAGGGGTTTGGATTAAAATTTTACTTTAATCGTAATGGTTTTTATTGACAATAATTTTTAAATTTTTTTTTTTTGATAAATATAATAATTATAGATAAATTTTATAATTTTTTAAAACCTAATCATTTTCATTGGACATTAAGTTGCTTTTTAGACACCCTTATAATCCCATTTCCCTTTCACGCATATTTTACTCGAAGTGTTTAATGTTATTGAAGAAGACCTCACCTCTCTTTCTCAGTTGACAACCTCCATTTTTCAATATCTATAATCACTACATTGTATTACAAGAATACTTATTTTTTTTAATATTTTATTGTATACATATTATAATACATGACATTATTTTAATTTTTATAATGATTTTTTAAGGGATAATTTTCATCCAATTGTCAAAGGATTATAATTTTATATTTTATTTGTGAATACAAAATTCTATCACTATTTACATTTTATATGAATATTTATCTCTAACTTTTCAATGTTTATATTTTCCCAAATATTATAAATTTTTTATTTTTAAATTCCTTCAATATAATAAGAATTTTTAATATTTCCAAAGTGGTTTTAAAAAAACTTCTAAAAATTGGTTTTGATCAAAGTCATAATTCCATGATATATATTATGATTTATTATATATATTATTAAAATGATGCCAGTCACCTTCTTACACCAAATTACTTGCATAATATTATTTTCTACCACAAAATTAATTTCTCTCTGCAGTTTTATTTTCTTTTAATTAATGGTTTATAAACCAAAATTTTCATTCAATGCCTTCTGTCTATAAATAACCTATTGGTCATTAATTTGATAAAGGGATGTTCAAAATCATTTCATATGTTAATTTATTGGGTATTTTATTAAAAAAACCATATACCAATTATCTACATGATTGAAATACCATATTATTTATCTTCATTGAATGGTATTTACCTATAATGTTATATGATTTCCTTTGATTACCATTTAATTTCTATGAGTATATAAAGGTATAATTACTGATAGATTTATAGATGACCACTTATGTTAATCCATTTTGAAAAGGATATGAAGAAAATATTTTAATATCTATGTTAAATAAATAATATGAAATTTTCAAATTTATTAATATTTGTGAATTAAATAATAATTTTATTTTAAAGGATATGTTATGTTCTATGGCGTACCTGATACACAACAACAGGTTTCTTTTAAATCTTACATTGCACAAAATGTTGAGTTATACCGAAAAATAATATAATAGTATTATTATTTTAAATGTTAGTTAACGCATATTCTTTCTATTGGTAGGAATGAACAGACCTGACTACAATATGATTACACATGTTTTTTAAAAAAATTTAAATTTACCTAATAAAAGTTAGAGGCTTAAAATATTAATGAATCAAATTTTAAGCATAAATACTCTAATACTCGTTAAAAGGACGATTTACTACCATTTCATGGGGAAACCTTTTCAAATCTATTTTTGGTCACTTTTATATGTTCTATTTAACTTAGGCATAAGTCACTTCAAGAAAGCCATTTTTTTCAAACCAAAGGGCATTGCCCAATTTAAAGGTAATGTCTTCTCTCAAGTTCTTTTCTTTTATTTTCCTTCTACAAACCCCTATAATCCATTTATTCCATTATTTTATAACAAAACCAGTATCCTAAATATAATAGGATGTTTTTTGAGAAATATTAGAACTAAAATTACACACACATACATCTAATGGATACGAACATACTCTTTCTATGGACGGTGAACTACTGCCTCACAAAATAATGATTGTTCATTTATCTCCTACCGCCTCTCATGGTGGTCATTATGATGGAACTCTATTTATTTATGATATATATAATATTTATATCTTCTCTATACTTATATAATTTTTATTTAAATCATACCTTTATGCTTTTAATGTTGTGTAATTAATATAATTTCATTTGAGAATGTGCAGACTATCACCCACTCAAAGTGATATGACTCAATAATGCCATACATGGAATGTATAAAGGATACAATTAATGAACTTATATAACCTATATAACATGGATATTATACTTCATTTATAATATACATATTTAACATTTTATTTTTCATTATTTTATAATGAAAAATAAATGAAAGTAGCGTTCATGCGTACGTATGACATACCGTCTCCGTGAACAGTTCATTTCATTTCTCATCTCCAAATACTATGGATTATTTTATATATATATATATATATATATATATATATATATATATATATATATTTGTGTGTGTGTGTGTGTTTTATAAAGATCATGAATATAATTATGGAGATGATGTACTTATAACTACATGGTTAATTCTCATTATAACAAGTTCATTTTTTACTCAAGTTTTGAACATCAATGAAATATACGATATGAACTAAAATAATTAACTAAATGTTATAACATTGTAATAAGTGATATAAATGGAATAATAAACTTTAAAAAGGTTCTAAATCAATTATAAATTAACTTAAGTTTATTATTCAGGAGATTAATGAACGAGTGAGTCAAGTCGGACATGTGGTAAGGGAAATCCTTAACCAAATTTTTTATTATTTGGGTTAAACTTCTACTTCAACATTATGTAGTGCTATGAATATGTATAAATGACCTCTAATTGTTTAACACTTATTATCCACTTATATTATATATATTTATATGTTTCACATATAATTGTTTCATTGATTTATCCTTAATCAAATGATACAATCTTTGTAAGGGACTACGTCTCAATCTCCTTTCATTGAGGCATATCTCGGTATTGTGCAACTTTATTATTCTATAAAGTGTATATACAACTATTTTGACATTTTATATCCTGAATTTATATATTATCATGATATTTATAGTTTTCTTTGATGTTATTCTTTAATTATTTTTATTCAGGAGTTTCTCTAATGGTAAAGGATTCTTTAACTAAAACATCATTTTAAATGTTTTAAAGATTTATTCTCATAAATCCTTATCTTTCATGTCCATGTTTTAGAAATAATTTAAAGGATTTATTTATATGGAAATGAGTGTTTTAAAGTGTAAAATATTTTCAAAAATTTTAGAGTGGTATGGGACACTCTGATTCAAAACTCTTGTTTTTGAATGTTTTAAATGAATTGATTATGTCGATATCTTAAACTAATATCTTGTTATTGAAATGTGGAAATGTTATATTTCCATTATTCTTGTTCTTTTTTTATGATTATTTTATAGTTCTTGGAATTTTTTTACACATATGGTTAGTTCTATGATAAACCTAGGGCAGGTGAGCGCGAGATATCTCTCTAATGCATTGGGTAACGTGATGGAGGTGAACCTGAATGTTTCTCTAAAGAGATTTAGAGAATATACTTTTATGGGTATTCCAAATGTAACACCCTATGTTTATATCAAAGCTAAAATGTAAGTATGATATGGATTCCATAATTTACCTTTATGAATTATGATTTCTATGTGTTATTCATAAGTATTATGATTTCATGAGGTTTGTTAAAGAGCATATGTTTTATGATTGAAAAGTATGATCACATTGATTTATATGTTTTGATGGGATAATGTTTTATTTCTTTATTTTATGACCCTTAATGAGAAATTTATCTTCATCCCAAGTTTTTGAAATGTTTTTCACAGAGTATAAGAAAGTTTAAGAGAAAGGAAGTATTTAAGAAGATTTATATCAATAAAATAATTCTTGTTTTATTTTAAGATTTTTTATTTTATGAAAAAAAATAGATAGTGAGTAAAAGTTTCTACTTGTAATATTTGAGATGTAATGTATAATTTAGGGCTTAATTATTTAAAACTATAATCCTGAACAGATCCTCAATGTTAATTCTTTATTTAACTCAAGATTATGAAATGTTTAAGGATGGGTCCTTAAAGCTGGTATGAGAGGTCGGTTTAGATAACTTTGGAGGTTAGGATTTTATTTAAGCATATGTTACATAACCATAGTGGTTAGCATATTAGAAATAGTCATAGTTATTTTAGATAAATTTAAGGAGTTTATGATAACATGAATAAGTATATCTTAGTGTATACCATCCTCATAAAATATTATATGATGATTTTACTGATATACTCACACTGACCTTTTTTATTTTAGTAAATGGATGGATCTAGTAAATACCAAAGTAACAATGGATGTGATGAAAAATGTGACAGTTTTCCGGATAAGAAACTAAATGAAGTGGGAGATGCAATGAGAACCCTTTTTTATTTATTCTCGACCAACTATCTGTAGTCATGATTTACCACCTAAACCTTGGTGATTTTTATAAGGCATCGTTTATTCAAGAAACAAATCCCAATGGGAGTTCTGTTAAAAACCATAAATGTAATTATATTAAAAACCTATGTGTTAAGGATGTGGAAAGAAACACTTAGTAAAATGCTTCAAATGGATGGGAAGATGTTATAGATGTGGTAATAAAGGTCATAAATCAAGAACCTGTCACGGAAAAAAGGAAGTTTCCAGTTGAATCTAGGAAAGGGAAAGATGTTCTTTCTGAAGAATCAATTGAATGCTTTAAATGTGGTGTGCATGGTCACTATAAAAATATATGTCCTATGAAAAAGATTCGGGAATTGGATAAGCAGAACCATACAAATATATGTTTACTAATATCAAATTACATTCCAATTGAGGGTGAGGAAACTGATAATGACCAATGAAAGGTATGGATTATTTCATAGATTATGTTTTAACATTATTGAATATTAGGATATGATTAATGATTTTTTGTGTAGGAAATAATTATTACGGAATAAGTTGGAAAAGAATGGATAATAGATCATGAATAATGTTTAATGAGTAATAATTATACGCATAATGGATTCAAGAGTTATGGTAGATTTTAGGATGATGAAATTCTTAAAAGTATAAAGGATCTTTTGATGATGGGATAACTTTGGAAGACTTTTTCTAGTCTGTGTAACCATGATGTTTGATACGTGAAAATGTTATTCAAGGAATAATTGTCTTTTCTTTTGTGGATATAGTTATAGAGAACTATTTGGGTTTATATGATCCTTGAATTTAAGGCAATTACAGGTTATTACTTTTTGGGATGAAAATTCTAGTTATGAGATAACCTTTTTTGATTAAAATATTTTATGGTTATTTTTAAGTAATTTATCTCATTTTTTTAATTTTAAAAAATTATATGATTTTTAAAAAATGAAAACATGCAGACTGCATGACAACCCGTGGCATCAGACAAAGCTACAGGATTCGAACCCACAACCAAAGTGTGATTGGGATTTATCACCAACCACTGGACTACATTAAGTCCCTGGTTAGTATGACTTATTATTTTTAGTTAAATGATTTTATTGATCAATAATAAGTTTATTTTGGATCTTATGTTTTATCATATGTATATCTTTATAATAGAAAAATGATATGGTGATTAAGTGATGAAGGTTATTTTAGAAAAATTTTGCTATTTTGGGAACACTATATGTCTAAGGAAAATAATATACTTTGGGATTTCAACTGAGCAGTAATGGTGGAATTTTATTTTGGAAGAATCTATTTTTTTATTGTAGACATATTGAAATTTGGGTTATTTATAGAAATGATTAACCTATCATAGATAATATGTGATTAGGTTAATTACTTTTAAGTGTGTGACTTTAAAAGTAGTTGATGTTATTTGGAGATAAATGTTATGATTTTTGTGGAAGTCAATGTGACCAAATCCTTTTGAATTTTAGGTTTCAAAATAAGTTAGATTATTTTGAATAATTTTAAGGAAAATTTTTTATTAAATGGTCTGTGTTGAACTTTGGGAATTGTTTGTCGAATTTTGGATATGAATAGTAGTATTTATTTTTATAAAGAATTATCATTTTTGGAGATTATCTGTATGACAACCCTGCTTTTTATTACAACTTAAACATGCTTTATTACATACAAATTCACTTGATACAACAAAGAAGATCGAGAGGTTTAGTGTCTTTGGGGATTAGGATCATTACATAAAAACTTTAAACATGAAATACAACATCTTTATTGAAAACTTCCTTTACATGACCACTACATTCCTTCGTACTTAGCATTGCATGGGATAACCTGAGGACATGCATAAGAAAAGGGTGAGCTATAAAGCCCAGTAAGGGAGTACACAATGAATAACATGAGGAGTACAATACATGTTAGGCAATAGGCAAATCAATATAGAATAAGAGAAACATGAACATAAAGGCATGATAAAGCATGATAATCATAACATGGAAATGTGGCAACAACACTTAACATTGAATTAACATGAGCCAAGGCTCATTGCACATGGAGCATGAGTAAACCCTCATTGCACTTGAAGCATGAGTAAACCCTCGTTGCACTTGAATTATCATGAGTAAAAAAAACTCATTGCACATGACGTATCATGATACTATACTTTACCCAATGCATTGGAGCGCTATAAAGGGCGCACCCTTCTTAAACATTTCATTTCATGCATAAGTGTGCCACATGGATCATAAAACATGGATTCATAAAACATAATCATTTATTCCACGATAAAGGAATGTGGAATTCATACATGAAACTTTATAATCAATAAGTAAATGTGCATAAAGGTGAATACCCTTGATGGAGAAATGGACATGGTATTCACTACACAATGATATTGGCTTAGAAAATCGGTGTGATTTCGGCAGCGTAACGGCGTGACGTAAGAATTCATAAAAAAGGTTGATGAGAGAGAAAGGGGTTCCTCATAATATTTACATGTAATGGACAGTAAGTATTTCATATAGATACATGTCCCAACAATTGAAAAGGAATTTAGATTCATGATACAAAAGTATTTGTTGAAATATAAAAGAGGAGAAAAAGGTTCCTTTCGGAATTTTGGCATAGTAACGGGTGTATATGGGAGGCTTTTAATGAGATAGAAAGGGGTCTCCCATCATTCAAACAATAAGAGGGCAGTATGGGAGAGGTGAGAAACCATACCCCAACATTCATATTTGAAATTAAAAGGGCAATACAACTTAAATAAAATTAACAAAATGAGAAAGGAAGAAAACTCCTTACTTGGAAGTGTGCTTCCAAAGGATAGAGAGAGGCTTGTGAGAGGATTCTTGGGAGCTTGGGGCACCTTGGGAGGATTATAGAGAGAGTAGGTAAGAGTTTGGACGAACTTCAAGGGCTTTGAGTGAGGAGGAAGTGGGAGCTTGGGTGGGTTTATATAGGAAGGGTGAGAGAATTCTTTATTATTTAGGTTTGGGACCTCTTATATTAAAATAATCCAAACCACAAACCATCCCATGGTATTTGCCCATGGTTTCTGGAAAAGGAAAGAGGAAAACAATATTTTACAAGGCCAAGGTCCGAACTTATTAAAAAAAATAGGGTTGCTTATGTGGAGGTGAGTCACACTCCCATGGAAATTAATTTAAAAAGGCAAAGTGTTGAATAAGTCTTGAGGGCTCCATTAATGCTTTTAAAAGTGAGTCAAACAAACCCAAAACCTCATTATTTTAATGATAAAACATATATTGGCCGAACATAAGGATTATGGTATTTTATTACATCACCATTGGGTCATTGTGATGTCATAAAACACATTATATATTTAAAAGTTATTTAATTTTTACCCAAAAATTTGACTGTCTCAGAAAATTATGAAAAATTCACTGTTGGATAATTTCGACGTCCGGATTCCAAAAATAATATTTATTTTATCTAAATAATTTTCTAAATATGTGAATTATCATTTTTAAAATAAAAACCGACATTTATAAAAAAAATCACGGGTTTTGACAGAAATGGCTTTCAAACCTTAATAAAAATTTTAATTGAATTCATAAAATTATAAGATCATTTATATTTAATAAAAATTAATTTAATATTAATAATAATATTTTATTAAAATATTATTTAATTCAAAAATCCTTTAATTTAATAAAATATTATTCTTAATTAAATAATAACTAAAAACACCATTTGTACTTTCAAAACTAATTACAATGTATCAAAAATGACTAGAAATTATATTCATTATTATATATAAAAAAAATAATGTACATGAACATGGTGCTACTTATTTGTTACATAACCCCTTAAAATAGCCGCATAAGACCTAAGGGTAAGGTGTGCGATGGTGACAGACTCTTGGGGTGGCTCGGATAACATCGCTCGAGTGGTAATTTCAATCAACTTCCACTTTTCCCGTAGATGATCACGTTCGAGCTTGACTTGATGAAGCTCAGCTTGGGATTGGTTAAGGTAAAAGCCCAAAGACGCCACCTCTTTTCCAAGCTCTGACAAATGGGCTTCGTAAGGGGAAATTCTACTGGATGAGGCCATCGCTTCCCTTGTCTGAGTAGAAATGGGTTCGTTAAAGCCTTATATTTATACTACTCGGATGATCACTGTTCAACGGCTATAAAAGTAACGGTCACAAATATTAACGTAAAACTAAAGAAGTTGACATCTTATAAAAACATTTTTCATAAAGAAACATTTAACTGGATCAAGAGGTATTTTCCATTAATGAAATTTTGGGTCGTTACAACATTCCCCCCTTAAGAAATTTCGCCCTCGAAATTTTCCTTTTCCCACACTAAAACAAATGTGGGTAAATTAGCTTCATCATATCCTCCGACTCCCAAGTTGCTTCTTCAAACTTGTGGTTTCTCCACAACACCTTGATGAGGGGAATTGTCTTATTTCATAGAACTTTTTCTCTACGATCTCAGATCTTCACTGGTTGCTCCTCATAAGAAAGATCGTCTTCTAATTGTACCACCTCGGAAGAGAGTACATGTGAAGGGTCTGGTATGTACTTCCTTAAGAGGGATACATGGAAGACATCATGCACCTTGGCCATAGTAGGTGGAAGTGTTAGTCAATAGGCCACAGCCCCAACACGATCAAGAATCTCAAAGGGGCTGATGTACCTTGGACTTAACTTCCCTTTCTTTCCAAACCTCATGACCTTCTTCCACGGAGATATGCGTAAAAACACCATGTCTCCGACTTTAAACTCAAGGTCTCGTCGATGATTATCTGCATAACTCTTCTGTCGACTTTGGGCTGCCTTGATATGTTGCTGAATGGTTTTCACCTTCTCCACCATTTCTTCGACCATTTCTGGTCCAAGCATCTTACGTTCACCGACCTCATCCCAACATGTCGGCGTTCTACACCTTTTCCCATACAGGGCTTCATATGGTGCCATTTGGATGCTCGAGTGGAAACTATTATTATAAGAGAACTCAACTAGAGGAAGATGTTGATCCCATCCTCCTTTAAAGTCCATTGAGCACGCTCTCAACATATCCTCAAGTGTTTGGATAGTCCGCTCAGATTGGCCATCAGTTTGAGGATGATAGGCCGTACTGAAGTTCAGTTCAGTATTCAGATCATGTTGAAGACTCTTCCAAAACTTAGAGGTAAATCTTGGATCTCGGTCAGACACAATAGATAGTGGTACTCCATGCAACCGTACCACTTCCCTGATATATATTCATGCCAGTTGATCCAAAGAGAAATCCTCTCGAATAGCAATGAAGTGTGCAGTCTTTGTAAGACGATCCACAACAACCCAGATTGCATTGTTGCCTTTGGATGTCCTTGGAAGTCCGGTGACAAAGTCCATGGTGATGCTCTCCCATTTCCATTTTGGTATGGGCAATGGCTGCATCATCCCCTTAGACTTCTGCCTCTCTGCCTTCACTTGCTGACACACCAGGCACTTTGATGTATATTCAGCGATCTCCTTCTTCATATTATCCCACCAAAAGTTTTCTCGAAGATCTCGATACATCTTTGTGCTCCCTGGGTGAATAGAGAAATTTGAACTATGTGCATCATCCAAAAGTTCCTTCTTCAGCTCCGAACTTTATGGAACACATAGTCTTTTCCCAAACCGCACAATTCCTTCTTCATTAACATTAAACTCTGAGGATTTTCCCTTTTTGATAGCTTCCACTTTTTCTTGGATTCCCGCATCATCCTTTTGAGCATCCTTTAACCTTTCCAAAAGAGATGGTTGAGCAATAATTTGTGAAAGGATTGATGATGTTCCCTTCTTTATGATTCCCACATCCATCTTCATCAAGTCTAAGAAGATTGGATCCTTCTCAATTCTCATCATTGATAGAATAGCTGGATCCTTTCTACTTAGGGCATCCGCCACCTTGTTCGCTTTCCAAGGGTGGTAATGTATTGAACAGTAATAATCCTTGATGAGCTCTATCCATATTCTCTGGCGCATATTAATCTCTTTCTATGTGAATATATATTTAATACTCTTGTGGTCAGTATATATCTCACATTTCTCTCCATAGAGATAATGCCGCCAGATTTTCAAGGCAAAGATCACCGCCGCCAACTCCAGATCATGCGTTGGATAGTTTCGCTCATGGATTTTCAACTGCCTTGAAGCATAGGATATTACTTTATCATTCTGAATCAGCACACAACCTAAGCCCTTCTTCAAAGCATCACTGAATACCACAAAAAGTTCCCCACTTGTGGGTAAAGTGAGCACGGGTGCAGTGATAAGCCTCCTTTTCAACTCCTTGAAGCTTTCTTCGCATTCATCACTCCAAGAAAACTTTACTCCCTTTCGAGTTAGTTTGGTAAGAGGGTTGGACAATCGTGAGAAATTTCTCACAAATCGTCGATAATATCCAGCTAACCCCAAGAAGCTACGGATATCAGTTACCGATGTTGGCCTCGGCCATCCCTCAATTGCATCTGTTTTGGAGGGGTCCACAGATATCCCATTTCTTGTGATGATATGAACCAAGAATGAGACTTCCTTCAACCATAACTCACACTTTCTGTACTTTTCATAGAGCTTCTCCTTGCGCAAAGTCTCTAGTATAGTTTTTAAATTCTCCTCATGGTCCTCCTTGGTTTTGGAGTATATTAGAAAATCATCTATAAAGACTACCACAAATTTTTCTAGGTAATCTCTAAAGACTCTATTCATCAAGTCCATGAATATTGCTAGATCATTGGTGAGTCCAAAAGGCATTACTATGAATTCATAGTGCCCGTACCTTGTACGAAAAGCATTCTTGGGGATATCTTCCTTCTTCACCCTTACTTGATAATATCCCGACCGCAAGTCCACCTTGGAGAAGTATTATGCTCCACACAGCTGATCAAAAAATTCATCGATTCTTGGGAGAGGATACTTGTTCTTTATCGTGATTTTGTTAAGTTCACGATAATCAATGCAAAGCCGCATTGACCCATCCTTCTTCTTGACGAAGAGGACTGGTGCACCCCATGGTGATGCACTTGGGCGTATAAACCCTTTATCCAGATTCTCCTGTAGTTGTTTCTTCAGCTCTTCAATCTCAAAAACAGACATTATATATGGAGTCTTGGATATTGGTAGCGCCCCAGGTATAAGTTCAATTGAGAACTCAACATCTCTTCTTGGAGGAAGACCAGGAAGTTCCTCGGGAAATACTTCAGTGAATTCCCTCACAATAGGCATTTCTTCAAGGGTGGTTTCTTCCTTGGACTCAATCATTTGAGCCAGATATGCGTGCTCATAAGGCAGTAATATCCATGCTTGAGATGATGGAGCTAAAGGAGATTCATCTTCCTCCTGGCACTTGTAAATAATCGGGGGTCGATTCTCCATATAGAGTGTGATTTCCCTCTCCCGACAATTTATGTTGGCTCTATATAAGGAAATCCAATCCATGCCAAGAATTGCATCAAATTCCACCAAAGGGAGTATGACAAGGTTCGCCGGGAAATTCAATCCACAGATTATAACAGGGGAGGACTTATACTCATGGGATGCAATGATTGCCCCATTTTCCGTACTCACCGACATCTTTACTTCCATGATTTTTGGTGGTGCATGGATTGTTCTAATAAACTTTTGAGATATAAAAGAATGCGTGGAACCTGAATCAAAAAGTACGTTCGCTATTCTTGAATGAATAACTAGCGTACCTGTCACCACTTCGTTGTCGGGGTTCACTTCAGCAGAAGTGATGGCAAAAGCTCTCTCTTTCTGTCTTGGAGGTTGTTGGTTGCCTCCGATAACCCTTGGATTAGGGCACTGATTTGAAAAATTACCGGGTTCTTTGCATTTGTAGCATTGAACAATGAGTTGAGGTTCGAACGGAGCGTTCCTCTCCTCTGTCGCAGCCGCGGGTCCTTCTTGCTAACAGTTAACAGCTAGGTGCCCTTCTCTTCCACACTTGAATCATTTTCTTGTCCCCCTAAGGCAATTTCCAGGGTGCTTTTTTCCACACTTTTGGCAAGTGGGGTGCTGGAATTTCTTAGCGCCATTGGATTTATCCATCGGACCACCAGCATTGAAGTCCACCTTACGCTTCTTGTCCACATGATACTCATGTGATTCTCCGATCTCCATTTCAACCTTGAGGGCACATCGGACAATTTCCTCATAGCTGTCGAAGTCACGGATCGCTAATGCTTTCCGCAAGCTAGGCTTCATCCCACCAAATAAGCGGTCAACCTTGCATTCGGAAGTAACGACAAATTCGGAAGCGTATCGTGCAAGCCTTGTGAAGTTTGCCTCGTACGCTCCCACAGATTCTTCATCTTTCTACTTGAGGGAAAGGAAGTCCCTTTCCATCTTAAGACGGGGGGTGTGCAGAAAATATTTATCGAAAAACATCTTCCGGAATTCCTTCCATTCCAATGCCTCGATCTCCTCCTCAGGCTTCGTATTTTTGATCAACGTCCACCATTGATCAGCTTCACCCTCCATACGATAAGCCGCCAGGAGAACCTTCTCTTTTTCAGAGCATTGGAGGATGGAGAATATCTTTTCAATGGAGTTGATCCATTGTTCAGCGATCGTGGGATCGAATGATCCACTAAAAGTAGGAGGCCTTTGTCTCATGAATCTTTCAATAGCGACTTGTTCTTTCTTAGGGGGGGTTGAACGTTCCTCTTGACCAGTGTTTCTATTCAAAACTTGAGTTAGCTGAGAGAGAAGCGTGACAAAGTTAGCGATTCCCGCTCCCATTGGATTGGGCATATCATAAGTACAGTCATCACACTGATCTTCACAACGGTTGTTAGCCCGAGTTCTCCTATTACTGGCCATTGGCTGGAATAAAAGGAAAGTTAGGGGTAACACATAAAGCGTAATCCAAAGACAATAGTTGATGACTTATAAATAAACATTAATCTCTTTAACTCATGAGTCTATAGGATTCAATCCAGGCTTTTCATGATCTTCCTTCTAACATATATTCTTAGGGGCATTTTTTCCCTTAATAAGGGTTCATACTAAGATTGTGAATTTATCAAAACATATCCCCCAGGAGTGTCGTAACCAAGAGTGCAGCAAGGCCCGTTGTCGTGCACCAGTTCTCGTTCGAGTCTAGCTCAAAGAGGTGTTTTTGGGTTTTACCCCTAGGATACATCTGTGCCAGAGCCGCCTCTACCTGCTTCTATCCAGAAAGGGATGTATTTGTTTGATAAACCACTTACTTAGTATTTACCAAAACATAGGGATGCTTTTATTATGCTTAGTCTTGTATCTAAGGCTTTACTAGGGTTTCCTATTCCCAAAAATAACTAAACCTATCCTCTGATACCAACTATGACAACCCTACTTTTTATTACAACTTAAACATGATTTATTACATACAACTTAACTTGATACAACAAAGAAGATCGAGAGGTTTAGTGTCTTTGGGTCTTAGGATCATTACATAAAAACTTTAAACTTGAAAGACAGCATCTTTATTGAAAACTTCCTTTACATGACCACTACATTCCTTCGTACTTAGCATTGCATGGGATAACCTGAGGATATGCATAAGAAAAGGGTGAGCTATAAATCCCAGTAAGGGAGTACACAATGAATAACATGAGGAGTACAATACATGTTAGGCAATAGGCATATCAATAGAGCATAAGAGAAACATGAACATAAAGGCATGATAAAGCATGATAATCATAACATGGAAATGTGGCAACAACACTTAACATTGAATTAGCATGAGTAAAAAAAATCATTGCACATGACATATCATGATACTATACTTTACCCAATGCATTGGAGCTCTATAAAGGGTGCACCCTTCTTAAACATTTCATTTCATGCATAAGTGTGCCACATGGATCATAAAACATGGATTCATAAAACATAATCATTTATTCCACGATAAAGGAATGTGGAATTCATACATGAAACTTTATAATCAATAAGTAAATTTGCATAAAGGTGAATACCCTTGATGGAGAAATGGGCATGGTATTCACTACACAATGATATTGGCTTAGAAAATCGGTGTGATTTCGGCAGCGTAACGGCGTGACGTAAGAATTCATAAAAAAGGTTGATGAGAGAGAAAGGGGTTCCTCATCATATTTACATGTAATGGATAGTAAGGAGGTCATATAAATACATGTCCCAACAATTGAAAAGGAATTTAGATTCATGATACAAAAGTATTGCTTGAAATATAAAAGAGGAGAAAAAAGTTCCTTTCGGAATTTCGGCATAGTAACGGGTGTATATGGGAGGCTTTTAATGAGAGAGAAAGGGGTCTCCCATCATTAAAACAATAATAGAGAAGTATGTTAGAGGTGAGAAACCATACCCCAACATTCATAATTGAAATTAAAAGGTCAATACAACTTAAAGAAAATTGAAAAAATGAGAAAGGAAGAAAACCCCTTACTTGGAACTGTGCTTCCAAAGGCTAGAGAGAGGCTTGTGAGAGGCTTCTTGGGAGCTTGGGGCACCTTGGGAGGATTCTATAGAGAGTAGGGCAGAGGTTGGACGAACTTAAAGGGATTTGAGTGAGGAGGAATGGGGAGATTGGGTGGGTTTATATAGGAAGGGTGAGAGAATTCTTTATTATTTAGGTTTGGGACCTCTTATATTAAAATAATCCAATCCACAAACCATCCCATGGTATTTGCCCATGGTTTCTGGAAAAGGAAAGAAGAAAAAAATATTTTACAAGGCCAAGGTCCGAACTTATTAAAAAAAATAGGGTTGCTTATGTGGAGGTGAGTCACACTCCCATGGAAATTAATTTAAAAAGGCAAAGTGTTGAATAAGTCTTGAGGGATCCATTAATGCTTTGAAAAGTGAGTCAAACAAACCCAAAACCTCATTATTTTAATGATAAAACATATATTGGCCGAACATAAGTATTGTGGTATTTTATTACATCACCATTGGGTCATTATGATGTCATAAAACACATTATATATTTAAAAGGAATTTAATTTTTACCCAAAAAATTGACTGTCTCAGAAAATTATGAAAAATTCACTGTTGGATAATTTCGACGTCCTGATTCCAAAAATAATATTTATTTTATCTAAATAATTTTCTAAATATGTGAATTTTAATTTTTAAAATAAAAACCTACATTTATAAAAAAATTCACGGGTTTTGACAGAAATGGCTTTCAAACCTTAATAAAAATTTTAATTGCATTCATAAAATTATAATATCATTTATATTTTATAAAAATTAATTTAATATTAATAATAATATTTTATTAAAATATTATTTAATTCAAAAATCATTTAATTTAATAAAATATTATTCTTAATTAAATAATAACTAAAAACACCATTTGTACTTTAAAAACTAATTACAATGTATCAAAAATGACTAGAAATTATATTCATTATTATATATAAAAAAATAATGTACATGAACATGGTGCTACTTATTTGTTACATAACCCCTTAAAATAGCTGCACAAGACCTAAGGGTAAGGTGTGCGATGGTGACAGACTCTTGGGGCGGCTCGGATAACATCGCTCGAGTGGTAATTTCAATCAACTTCCACTTTTCCCGTAGACGATCACGTTCGAGCTTGACTTGATAAAGCTCAGCTTGGGCTTGGTCAAGGGCAAAGCCCAAAGATGCCACCTCTTTTCCGAGCTCTGACAAATGGGCTTCGTAAGGGGCAATTCTACTGGATGAGGCCATCGCTTCCCTTTTCTGAGTAGAAATGGGTTCGTTAAAGCCTTATATTTATACTACTCAGATGATCACTGTTCAACGGCTATAAAAGTAACGGTCACAAATATTAACATAAAACTAAAGAAGTTGACATCTTATAAAAACATTTTTCATAAAGAAAAATTTAACTGGATCAAGAGGGATTTTCCATTAATGAAATTTTGGGTCGTTACAATCTGATCTTATACTAAACTTTTTTTTATTAATGTCTAAATACATGGGAAATATATGGTTCATCTTTTTTAGACCATGCTATTATCTAGAAGTTTATTCTATCACTTCATGTGTGACTAAGTCATATTGAATACTCATTCTTTAGAGAATAGATGAGTTTTTAGTAGAAACTTATTAAAGTATGAAACTATACTTGAAAAGTAAGTATGTTTCCTTATTTCCTTAGTCAAAATCATAAATAATTTCTCTAACTTTATGTAATGGAAATTAAAACAAAAAAATGTTGTCTATTTACTTTTCCTACTTATTAACCAATTACAGTTTAACCCATCGCAAGTTTGTGGTTTTCTTGTAGTTAACTTTCTCTTGATAATGTTTTTCTATCACTCTCCATCAGAACTTAACACATAGTTTATCTTTTATATCCATTTTTCCCTATAAAGGGTCCTTGTATAGGTTATCTGGGGTGACCTTTTCTAAAGACCCAAATCTTGACATAAATGGACATTACATTACTTTTACGGAATACTTGATACATAATGAAAACAGACACACAAGGACCGTAATAGTTTAGTGTCTTTGGAAACTCGGAACGTAATATTCTAATCGTGGTGAAAGATCTTCAACATCTCCCATAAAGACCTTCCCCTTCTGGTTTTCTTACCTAAAACATTTCTTTAAATCCTAGGGAAAAGAAAACATATAAAGGAGGAGCTCAAATGCTCAGTAAGGGTAAGCATGGAGAAAATAAAACAAACCATATACATTTGAACATAAAAACATGAACATAATGTTTAAACATCGAAATATTGAGCAATGACATAAAACATGGAAGTACGTAAGGCATAGATCATAATAGAACATCAATCATGATAAAATAGCTTGGTAATAAAACGTTTAATTATGGTAAAACATTAAGCACATGATATTATTTCTATGGTAGCCAAGGCATTGCTGCCAAGACCATCTTAGTGGACAAAGTCCCTTTCT
Source organism: Viscum album (assembly GCA_963277665.1). Taxonomy (NCBI): domain Eukaryota; kingdom Viridiplantae; phylum Streptophyta; class Magnoliopsida; order Santalales; family Viscaceae; genus Viscum; species Viscum album. The sequence continues at coordinate 260,427,548 of OY728122.1, read as the reverse complement.
GAATTGAGTTCACTCCTCATTTCATTCCTGTAACACTGAACTGGATTAACTTACCATTCAAGCCATGTCTATCTCATGAGATATAAATCTTTACCCAATGCATTGGAGGGAGATATATTTCCCACCCATCTCATAATGAAATCATTCTTACTAGTGCCACAAAATAAACTTAAAACATTCATCATAACCCAAATAATAAAATGCGTTTCATAAACATCATCCCATCATCTCATAATCCATATAAAACAAATGGACATTTCATCATAAGAAAATTGAAACCATGTAAATCATAGAGACATTAAACTTGAAACATACACATATGAAATAATTTCATCTTAGATGGAAAATGGTTTTGATAAAACATTTGAAAAGAATTCTTTGAGGAAAATATCCTATCTTCTTAAAAATCATTTTCTTTTCACAAAATTCCATGAACTTTTAAAATAAAATTATTTTGTTGAAAATAGTCATAAAATATTTTGGAGGAAGTTTCATGAAACTAAAGATTTATAAAACTGTAAAAATCCTTTCATTTCGTAAAAAAACATTCTTCTCGTAATTTTTTCGGAAAAGTCAAAAACTACCTCGTAAAAGAAAGATTCCATACATACCATGTAGTAAAAGTAAAAAATGGGTAAAAAGGACTTTAAACATACATGAAACCATTTTTAGGAAACATGGACATGGATGAGAACAATAACCCCGGTAAATACTTACGAATAAACAATCTCGGATAAGAACGAGATTGGAAAAGTTATCCCTTTCCTTAGGTCTGATATGCTTCGTATGGATCCAAACCTCTTGTATATTGATTTAAATAATTTCATTGACTTATTACATAATCGTATTCATTGTTATAATATCATATACGTTTCACTTATGACTTTATATTACCCGTTCTTTTGTAAATTCCATGTTAAAGCAGTGTTTTGGGTAAAATCATTTCATTTATTGTATGTGTTTCAACTTGTCGTTCTTGATATTATTAATTATATCCTGATTTAAATAATTCCAGAATGTAAAAAATGATTTATATATAATATATATTCATCATATACATATATATTATAGATCGATAAAAGTAATGAAATACACCGTTCATGGAGATGGTAGGTCGTTCGTACGCATGAACAATGTTTTCGTTTCATTATTGAATCGAATGAAATGAAGTAGATGACATAAATATATATACACATAAATACAGTATCATTATTATGTCATATATTTCATGATTACTTATTGTATATACTTTATAATCATTCATGAATGGTTAACATGGAGAATGAATCTCATCACGTCGTGAAGACGGTAGTCCGTACGTACGCACGAGCAATGATATCATTTCCATGATCGTGGAATTGCATTGAAGTGTATGTATAATATTTCAGAATCAATATCTCTTTTAAATAATCATATATAGTTATTTATTTACACCATTATACCCATCCAAGTAAGGTGGTGGTCGAAAACAGATTACACCGCGGCGTGGAGACGGTATTTCGTACGTACGCACGCGTGGTGATTTCATTTTCCGTAGGATGGGTAGATGGTGAAATAGGTTTGTTTCATACTTATAATAAAATATCAATATATGAGTTATAATGATGTTATTAAATCATAATTAAACAACTAAATAAGAAGAAGTAGAAGAAGAAATAAAGTTTAAAGAATCGATAACGGATATTACCTCTTCTTCCGACACTCCTTTTTCAAACCTCCTCTTATCGAACTAAGATTAGTCTTTGAAGAAGACCAGAACCTCTAGGATGTTTCTAGGGAAGTGGAGAAGAGAAATTGGCAGGGTTTGGCCGATCTTGAAGGCTCAAAGTATTGTGAGGAAGAGAGGGAGGAGGTGTCCTTTTATAAGGGAGGAAAGGGCCAGCTTTGGAATAACTAAAAATATTATTTTATTATAAAGTCATATTCGGTTTTTAATAGCTCAAAATTGAGTTATTTAGAAGCTAAGGTGGGGATGGGTCTAAATCCTCTCATACAATAGAATTTATACAAGTTTAGGGTTCTATTTTAACCTTATCATTTAGATTTAACTTTAAGTTAAATAATTTTTCTTTTACCGTGTCTTCTTGTTTTCTTACACTATAAGGTTAATAAACTTACTATAACAAGCCAAACGAACCCCAAGTTGTTTATTATTAATATATATAACCTTATCTAAGTCAGTTGGATGAACCTTATATTTTTAGGAATAAAATAACAATTAATAATATAATGTTTATTTTAAAAACTATTTTATGTCAATTTTGACACTATTTGGTATTTGATTTTTGTGAAAATCATAACAGAATGATTAGTTAGAAAAAAGTTATTTAAATCAATAATAACGTGTCATGTTAACCTATAAAATTAGTTTAATTCATAAAAAGTCTCAAATTACATTTATTTGGGTATTTATAACATTAATTATGTCAATATTTCATTAATAAGATAATTATTACATCATTATTGTGTCATAAATAAATTAAAATAGTTAATGTCTAAAAATTAAAAATAAAATACCATTGTGTAGGAAATCTTTTTATCTGTCTAATGAATATTTATAGTCGAATTTATCTTATGTATAACCCTATATTAAAAATGATTTAGTTATTAAACTTTGATTTTAACTATTTTAACCCTTCTTTGAATAAATTAATAATAAATGTCTTAATCTAATCCAAGTGGGCCTAAATGGTCATATTTTCTGACTAAGGTTGTTTTTGGTCGAATTAAACTTATCCAATAGAATTAGGACATGTGTTAGGGTAATAATAATATCATTTTTACCCTTAATTACCCTATTTACTTTTAACTGTGGTAAATAAAAGTAAAAAGTTACTATTCACCAAAAATTATTTTTATCTCATTGAACCACATTTTACTTACTAACATCAACCGTGTCTCTCAGATTTTTGAAATTCCATTCACAGAAGTGGTAAAATTAAGTTTTATGTAAATTTGAAAATTCTCCTAGGAGGTCGGTAAAAGGCGGTGAAAAGTTCAATAAACTTTTTATATATCTAAAATTATTATAAAATTCCTCCAATGAATTTCATTGAACTTATATAGGTATTATGTATCAATTTTGACCTAAAATAAATTTAAATAAAATAAATAATTATTTAAATAAAAAGTCTGTTTTTAAATAGTAACCCAGTGTTTTCACTATTCATCTAACTTTGAAAGTTTTCTGAAAAATACCAAAATTTCACCCTAGGCTAATTTCTATATTCTGAATCCAAAAACGAAGTCCATTTTGAAAGATAAAATTTATAAATTTCAAAAATTAGGTATTAATTTTCATAACGGCTAGTTTATATAACATATCGTTGTTTAGCGAAACTCGGTATTGCGTACAACACACGCTATCGTGGAAGGTCGTGATTGCGTGTAATGCAAGACAAGTCAAGGATGTGTGTTGTGAAAGCTCCTTTTGGTGTAGCGTACAACACAAGACATTAATAAAAGAATATTTTTCATAAAATCTCAAAGTGTTACACCTTTTTACTTCTCTTTATTTCTTTTAATGTGATATATTTATTAACTCTTTTTTCAATGTGGGACTTTTAATGAAGTTTCCGAGCCCAATTTTAAAATTGCAATGATGCAATTTCCAAAAGGGGGGAAGGATGTAACTTCCCAAGTAAATAATGAATATGAAATTTTCATATTTATTAATATTTGTGAATTAAATTTTAATTTTACCTTAAAATGGATTATATTTAATATGGTTTACCTGATACACAACAATGGGTTTCTTTTAAATCTTACGTTGCACAAAATGTTGTGTTATACCAAAAAATAATATAATATTATCATTATTTTAAATGTTAGTTAACGTATAGCTGTTATATTGGTGGGAAAGAACAGAACTAACTACAATATGATTAAACATGTTAGAGAAATGTTTTTATATTTACCCAATAAAATTTAGAGGCATAAAATGTGAATGAATCTGATTTTAAGCATAAATACTCTAATATTCATTAAAAGGTAGATTTACCGCCTTTTTATGGAGATCCCTTTTTAAATATATTTTTTTAAAATTTTATATGTTTTATCTGAAAAAATAAAATTCTTCTTTAGAATTGGGAATTGAAATTTTACTTTGGATGAAATTTTGGTATTTTTCTAATAAAGTTCATTTTTTAATGAATAATGCAAAATGATGCATTTTAATTCAAACTTGTATTTTAATCTAATTTATTTATATGGTTATATTATATTTTTAATTAGTTTTAAAGTTTAATTAGAATATATTTATACCATTTAATACAATTTTTGTCATTGTAAGTAATTTCACTTTGAAATTAAACATAAACAAGTTTCAATCTTTTGATAGTTATTATTTCTTAAAAACATGCTTTTGGTTTTCACAACGGGAATTAATTTTAAATTATGTTTGGAAAATTTTGTGTTTTGAATTTGAAAAAATGGATTCCATATTTGGAATTAGGAGGTCCAAATTATGTAAATAGGTAACTTTTATTTTTAGACATTCTGAATAGTAACTTCATTAAATATTTTATTTACCATGGTTAAAAGGTAAATCTCGTAAATAAGGGACAAAATAATATTATAATAATATTAAATTACCCTAAAACATGTACTAATTCTATTGGACGATATATTTCAATCCATGGGAATCCTTGGGTTGATTTTGGGACCCCATGGTTCCACTTGTGTGTGAAAAAAACACTTTATAAAAATTAATTTAAAGTTAAGGAAAAATGTAACATAACAATATATCTCTTTGTAAAAAAAATTTATAATGGGATATATAAGACATGTTTTAGCCAATAAAGATTAATTATAAATATAAAAATATTTCCAACATCGTGGTATTTTATTTATAATTTTTATATATAAAATAAATAAAATTATTTCTAACACAATGATGATCTAATGATTACCTCATTAATGAATGTTTTAAATAAATGAGATTATAAATATTAATATAAATTTATTTCGAAGATTTTTATGTCATCCAAGAATTTTATGGATTATTATTTATTTTTATCTTTTAATTAATGTAGGTTTTTCGAAGGAATCAAGTTTTTATTGATTTTTTAAAAGTCTTGATATGAATAGTTTATAAATTGATATAAATGAGTTTTTAAAACAATTAATATTTTATTAAATGATAAAAAAATCCTAAAAATCAAATATTCGTCCAACTAAAATATATGATGTTAAAATTCTGTTTAATGGTCTATTTTGGGTCTCTTTTCATTTTATAGTAAAAATATTAACCATATAGTATGGATATACAAGAGGTATGGTAAAAGTTAAATTAGTTAAATAAGGGTTAAATATAAAATATAAGGTCACTTTTATGAACTAAACTTGTCTAAAACCCATTGTATGAGAGTATCTAGAACGATACTCACCTTATATTCGAATTAAATGAGTTGGGGACCCTTTGAAATCTAAATTTTGTTTGTAATAAAATAATATTTTCAAACTTTCCTAAAGATCCCCTCCCCCCTTATAAAAAGCCATCAACTCTAACCCCTACTCACACCTCTCAATCCAACTTGTTCATATAACCTCTACCCAAATAAGATCCCAACATCCTTCTATTCCACCTATAATCCTTAAATTAGGCATAAGAAACTTCAAGAAAGCCTTTTGGTTCAAACCAAAGGGAGTTACCCTATTTAAAGGTAACGTGTTCTCTCAATCTCTTTTCTTTTATTTTCCTTATACAACCCCCTATACTTTATTTATTCCATTATTTTATAATAAAAATAGTACCATAAATATGTTATGATGTTTTTATGAGAATTATTTTAACTACTCTTACACACACATCAATCTAATGGATACAAACATACTGTTCTGTGGACGGTGAACTACTGCCACACAAAACAATGATTGATCATTTATCTCCAACCACCTCTCATGGTGGAAATTATGATTGCACTTTATTTATATATGATATATATATTATATTTATATATTCTCCATTATTTTGTAATTTTTAATTAAATCATACCTTTATGATTTTCATGTTGTGTAATTATGATAATTTCATTTGAGGAACTGTGGACTACTGCCCCTCAAAGTGATATGACTCGTTCATGCCATACATGGAACGTATAAAGGATGGAAGTGATGAAAATATATAACTTATATAAAATGGATAAAATACTGTATTTATAATATACATATGTATCATTTTATTTTTCATTCTTTTATTATGACAACCAAATGAAAGTAGTGTTCATGCGTACGTACGGTCTACTATCTCCATGAACGGTGCGTTTCATTTCTCATATCTAAATACTATAGATTATTATATATATATATATATATTTGTGTGTTATTAATGTGTTATTAAAATCATGAATATCATTATAGAGATTATTTACTTATAACTACATGGTTAATTCTCATAATAATAAGTTCATTTTTCACACAAGTTTTGAACATCGACTAAACATCTTATATGAACTACAACAATTAACTAACTGTTATAACATGGTAATGAGAGATATAAAAGTAATAATAAACATTAAAAAGTTTCTTAAGAAAGTAGAAATTAACTTAAATTTATTATTCAGTAAATTAATGAACGAGCGAGTCAAATCGTACATGAGGTAAGGGAACTCCTTAACCCAATTTTCTATTCTTTGGGTTAAACTTAAACTTATTGATTATATAGTTCTATGAATACGTGTGAATGACCAATAATTTTTTTACAATTAATATCCGCTTATATTGGGTGTATTTATATTTCTCACACATAATTTTGTCATTTATTTATCCTTAATCTAATGATACAATCTTTGTAAGGTACTATGTCTCTATCTCCATTCATTAAGGCATATCTTGGTATTGTGCACCTTTATTATCCTATAAGGTGTATATACAACCATTTTGACATTTAATATCATGAATTTTTATATTATCGTGATATTTATAGTTTTCTTTTGTATTATTCTTTAATTATTTCTATTCAAGAGTTTCTCAAGTGGTAAAGGATTCTTTAACTAAAACATCGTTTTAAATGTTTTAAAGATTTAATATTATAAATCATTATCTTTCATGTCCTTATTTTAGAAATAATTTTAATGATTTATTTATACGGACAGGAGTGTTTAAAAGTGTAAAATCTTTTCAAAATTTTTATATTGGTATGGGACACTTTGATTGAAAACTCTTCTTTTTGAATGATTTAAATGAATTGATTATGTCAATATCTTAAGCTGATATCTTGTGATTGCAATGTGGAAATGTAATATTTCCATTATTCTTGTTCATGTGTTATGATTATTTTATGGTTCATGGGAATTTTTTACATATATGGTTGGTTCTATGATAAAACTAGTGTGGGTGATCTCGAGATATCTCTCCAATGCATTAGGTAATGTGATGGAGGTAAACCTGAATGTTTCTCCTACAAGATTTAGAAAATATACACTAATGGGTATTCCAAATGTAACTCGATATGTTGTTAGGAAATCTATAATTTAAGTATGATATGGATTCCACAATTAATCTTTATGATTTATTATTTATATGTGTTATTCATAAGTCTTATGATTTCATGAGGTTTGTTAAAGATCATATGTTTTATGATTTAAAAGTATGATCTCATTAACTTATATGTTTTGATGGGCTAATATTTTCTTTCTTTATTTTATAACCCTAACTAAGATTTTTATGCTCATCCAAAGTTTTTGAAATGTTTTTCACAGGGTATAAGGAAGCTTAATAGAAATTAATTATTTAATAAGATTTATATCAAGAAAAAAATTCTTGTTTTATTTTAAGATTTCTTGTTTTATGAAAAAAAAAATTAATACTGATTATAAGTGACTAATTATAATATTTGAAATGTAATGTAGAAGTTATGGCCTAATTATCTAAAAATATAAAATTGAAAAGATCCTCAAGGTTATTTCTTTATTTAACTCAAAATTATGTAATGTTTAAGTTCGGGCCATTACAATTGGTATCATAGGTCGGTTTAGATAACTTTAGAGGTTAGGGTGATATTTAATCATAAGTGCAATATCCATAGTGGTAAGCATATTATAAAGAATTATATTTATTTTATATAAATTTAATTATTTTAATATAAAATTAATAGTTATATCTTAGTGTATACCCTCCTCATAAAATATTATATGATGATTTTACTGATATACTCACACTAAACATTCTAGTTTTAGTAAATGGATGGATCAAGTAGGTACCAAAGTAACAATTTATGTGACGAAAATTGTGAATGTTTTCTGAATAAGCAACTGAATGAAGTAGGAAACATAATGAAAACACTTTTTTTTATTCTCAACCAACTATCCGGAGTCATGATTGACCACCTAAACCTTGGTGATTTTTATAAGGAATAATTTATGTGAGAAATGAATCCCAATGTGAGTTCAGGTAATAAACATAAAGGTAAGTATATTCTAAAACATATTTGTCAAGGATGTCGAAATAAACACTTAAGAAAATGATTCAAAGGGATGGGAAGATTCTATAGATGTGGTAATGAAGGTCAAAAATCAAGAACCTGTCATGTAAAAAGGAACTATCCATTTGACTCTAGGAAAGGGAAAGAAGTTCTTTCTGAAGAATAAATTGAATGTTTTAAATGTGGTGTGCATGGTCATTATACAAATAGATGTCCTATGAAGAAGGTTCTAGAATGGGATCAGTGGGACCATACAAATATATGTTTATTAATACCTAATTACATTCCAATTGAGGATGAGGAAACTAACAATAACCAATGAAAGGTATGGATTATTTCTTAGTTGATGTTTTGACATTATTGAATCTTAGGATATGATTCATGATTTTGTTTGTAGGAAATAAGAATTATGAAATAAGTTGTAAAATAATGGTTTATGGAACATCAAGAATTTTTAATGAGTAATAAGTATACATATAATGGATTCAAGAGTTATGGTTGATTTTATGATGATGAAATTCTTAAAAGTATTAAGGCTCTTTTGATGATGGGATAACTTTGGAAGACTTTTTCAAGTATGTGTAACCATGAAGTCTGATTTTTGAAAATGTTATTCAAGGAATAATTATCTTTTATTTTGTGGATATATTTATAGAGAAACATTTTCTTTATATGGTCCTTGAATTTGAGGCAATTACAGGTTATTAATTTTTGGGAAGAAAATTCGATGTATGAGATAATATTTGTGGTTAAAATATGTTTTGGTTATTTTTAAAGAATTTATATCATTTTTGGGAATTTTATAAAATTATATAATTTTTTAAAAAGGAAAAAATTCAAACCTATTGAAAACCTGTCACTTCGGAAAAAGCTGCAAGAATCGAACCCACAACCAAAGTGTGATTGGGATTTATCTCCTACCACAGGACTACGTGAATTCCATGGTTATTATAACTTATTCTTTTTTGTTAAATTATTTTATTGATCAAGAATAATTTGATTTGGGATCTTATGTTTTACCAAATGTATATCTATAGTATTGTAAAATGATTTGGTCATTAAGTGATAAAGGTTATTTTGGAATATGTTTTCCCTATTGGGAACACTATATGTCTGAGGAAAATAGAATACTTTGGGATTTCAACTGAAAAATAATGGTGGAATTTTAATTTAAGAGAATATATTTTTTTATTGTGGACATATAGTGATTTAGGTTATTTATGGAAATGATTAACCTATCATAGAGAATATTTGATTAGGTTAATTACTTTAAAGTATGTGACTTTATGTGTAGCTGATGTAATTTAGAGATAAATGTTAAGATTTTTGTGGAATTCAATGTGACCAAATCCTTCTGAATTTTTTGTTTCAAACATAATTGGATTATTTTGAATAATTTTAAGAACAATTGTTTGTTGAATGGCCTTTTTTGAACTTTGGGTATTGTTTGTATAATTTTGGAGATGAAGAATAGTATTTCTTTTTATGAAGTATTATCCTTTTTAGAGATTATCTGATCTTGTACTAAGATTTTTGGTTTTTGATAAATTCTAAATACATTGGAAATATATGGTTCATCTTTTTTGGATCATTCTATTCTCTATAATTTTATTCTAGTGCTTTATGTGTGACCAAGTCATCTTTAATACTCATCGTTTGAAGAAAATATGATTTTCTAGTGGAAACTTCTTAAATGTTGAAACTATACTTGAAAATTATGTATTTCTCTATATGCCCTTAGTCAAAATCATAAATAAATTCTCCAAATTTTGGAAAGGAAAATTAAAAAAAACATTATCCATTTACTTTTCCTACTGGGAGACCAATGGTTGTTTAACCCATCACAAGTTTTTGGTTTTCTTGTTGTAAACTTTCTCTTGATAATGTTTTATATTACTCTCCATCAGAACTTGACACTTAGTTTCTCCTCTACATCCATGTTTTTCAAAAAGGAGTCCTACTATGGGTTATCTCGGGTGACCTTTTCAATTATATTTCTTTATTTTAAAGTGACAGTTTTATTGACTCTTTTTTATAATATGGGACTTTCAAAGAAGTTTTTGTGCCCAATTTTAAAATTTTGAGGATGCAATTCCAAAAGGGGAGAAGGATGTAAAATCCCAGGTAAATAAAGAATATAAAATTTTCATATTTATTAATATTTTTGAATTAAATATTAATTTTAATTTAAAGGGGATTCTATGTTCTATGGCATACCCGATACACAACAACTCGTTTCTTTGAAATCTTACATTGCACACAGTGTTGAGTTATACCGAAAAAATAATATATTATTATTTTTATTTTAAATAATAGTTAACCCATAGCCATTTTATTGGCAGGAATGAATATAACTGAATAAAATATGATTACACATTTTTTCTATATGTTTTTACATTTACCTAGTAAAAGTTAGAGGCTTAAAATGTCAATGAATTCAATTTTGAGCATAAATAGTCTAATATTCATTAAAAGGTTGATTTACTGCCTTTTGATGGAGCACCATTTTTAAATCTATTTTTTCTCACTTTTATATGTTCTATTTGAAAAAATAAGATTCTTCTTTATAATCAGGACATCAAAATTTATTTTCGATGAAATTTTGGTATTTTTATAATAAAGTTCGTTTTTTATGAATAGTGCAAAGTACTGTATTTTAATTCAAAACTTCCTTTTAATCTAATTTATTTATATGGACAGATTATATTTTTAATTGGTTTTAAAGTTTAATTAGATTATATTTTTACCTTTTAATCCAATTTTTGTCATTTTAAATAATTTCCCTTTGAAATTGAATATAAATAAGTGTCAATATTTTGTTAGTTATTATTTCTTAAAAAAACACTTTTTGTTTTCACAACGGGAATTAATTTTAAATTAAGTTAACCAACTTATGTATTTTTAATTTAAAAAATTGGATTCCATATTTTGAATTAGTTGGACCAAATTATATAAATAGATAAATTTTATTTATAGACATTATGAATAGTAACTTCAGTAAATATTTTATTTACCATGGTTAAAATGTAAATCTGGTAAATAAGGAGAAAAATAATATTATAATAATATTAAGTTACACTAACATATACCCTTATCATATTTTTTGATACATGTCCGTCCACTTACATCCTTGGGTCAATTTGGGGACCCCATGGTGCCACTTGGGTATGAAAATGAAACTTTATAAAAATTAATTTAATGTTAAGGAAAATGTAACATAAACATATATCTCTTAGTAAAACAATTTTTATAATTGGTTATATAGGTGATATTTTTTACTATAAATTGTCCTTAGAAACCGAAAAATATTTCATAAATCATGGTATTTTATTTATAATTTTTAGACATTAAATAAATAAGCTTAGTTATGACACAATGATGATGGAATGATTACCTCATTAAAGAATGTTTTAAATAAATGAAATTATAAATATTAATAAAAATTTATTTTAAACCTTTTCATGCCATCCACAAATATTATGGATTATTATGACTTTTTATCATTAAATTAATGTTGTTTTTTAGAAATAATCAAGTTTTTATTGAATTTTAAAAGTTTGTATATGAATAGTTTATAAATAGACATAAATGAGTTTTTAAAACAATTAATATTTTATTAAATGATAAAATAATACTAAAAATATAATATTCTTCCAAATGAAATATATGATGTTAAAATTTTCACTAATGATCTATTTTGGTTATCTTGGCATTTTATTGTAAATATATTAACCATATAGTATTAATATACAAGAGGACATGGTAAAAGTTAAATTAGTTAACAAAGGGTTAAAGCTAAAAGATAAGGTTAACTTTATGCCCTAAACTTTTCTAAAACTCATTTTATGTGATTATTTAGAATAATAATCACCTTATCTTCTAATAAAATTATTTGGGGGCCTTTTTAAATCGAAATTCAATTTATAATAAAATAATATTTTCAAACTTTCTTAAAAAGCCCCTCCTCCCCCTTATAAAAAACCATCAACTCTAACCCTTACTCACACTTCTCAATACCCCTTGGCTCATCCAACATCATCCAAAATAAGATCCAACATCCATCTCTTCCACCTAGAATCCTTAACATAGGAATAAGGCACTTCAAGAAAGCCTTTTTGTTCAAATCAAAGGGAGTTACCCAATTTTAAGGTAACGTCTTCTCTCAAGTTCTTTTCTTTTATTTTCCTTCTAAGACCCCCTATACTCTCTTTATTACACTATTTTATAAAAAAACCAGTATCATAAATATACTAGGATTTTTTATGAGAATTATTAGAACTAAACTTACACCCAAATCCATCTAATGGATACGAACATACTGTTTCTGTTGACGGAGAACTACTCCCTCACAAAACAATGATTATTCATTTATCTCCTACCGCCTCCCACGGTGGCCATTATGATGGCACTGTATTTATATATGATATTATATATATATATATATATCTTTTATATTCTTCTGTAATTTTTATTTAAATCATAACTTTATGCTTTTTATGTTGTGTGATTACGATAATTTCATTTGAGGAAGTTCGGACTACCGCCCCCTCAAAGTTATATGACTCGTTAATGCCATACATGGAACGTATAAAGGATGGAATTAATGAAGTTATATATTATACGGTTTTATAATATAAATATGTATCATTTTATTTTTCATTCTTTTATTATGACAAAGAAATGAAAGTAGCGTTCATGAGTACGTATGGCCTACCGTTTCCATGAACTGTGCATTTCATTTCTCATCTCCAAATACTATGGATTATTATATATGTGTGTGTTTGTGTGTGTGTTATATGATATTTATGTGTTATCAAAATCATAAATATCATTTTTGAGATGATGTACTTATAACTACACGGATAATTCTCACAATAACAAGTTCATTTTTTACTCAAGTTCTGAACATCGACGAAACATCAGATATGAACTAAAATAATTAACTAACCATTTTAACAAGGTAATAAGTGATATAAAATTAATAATATACTTGAAAAATTTTCTAAAGAAAGTATAAATTAACTAAATTTTATTATTCAAGAAATTAATGAACGAGCGAGTCAAGCCGGACACGAGGTAAGGGAACTCCTTAACCCAATTTTCAATTCTTTGGGTTAAACTTCTACTTCTTTATTATGTAGTGATATAAATATGTGTTAATGACCTCTAATTGTTTTACACTTAATATCCACTTATATTGGGTATATTTATATTTTTCAAACATAATTTTTTCATTGATTTATCCTTAATCTAATGTTACAATATTTGTAAGGTACTATGTTTCAATCTCCTTTCATTGTGGCATATCTTGGTATTGTATCCCTTTACTATCCTATAAGGTGTATATACAACCATTTTTACATTTTATATCCTGAATTTTTATATTCCCATGATATTTATAGTTTTATTTGATGTAATTATTTAATTATTTTTATTAAATATTTTCTCAAGTGGTAAAGGATTGTTTAACTAAAATGTCATTTTAAATATTTTACTGATATAATCTTCTAAATACTTATCTTCCATGCCACGAACCGTCCCCCGGGGCCCGTGTCATGACTACCCCAAGCCCGCCTTCTATAGGCCTGGGGCTGGCGACTTGCATTGAAAGGAATTTTCCCTAAAACTGGGAAGGCATTGCCTTTATAACTTGCAAACTCACGTAACCAAGCACACAGCAAGATACGAACATAAGCAAACTATATAACCAAAAGAGTGTTGAAAGTAAAGGGGGATGTAAATACATTCCCAACAATAAAGGTACAAGAAACTGAAAGTAAAAATACAACTAAAGAAAAAGGAAAACAGCTACTGAGTCATCCTCCAAGGTTCCTACCTGAAGGGTAGGTACAGATCGCCTCCTCAGCACTCCACATCCATCCATCTTCTCGGTGTATCAACACACCTTATGGTCCTCCTCCGGGCACCGTCCAATCCTGATACTCACATCCTCAGTTAGCGTTGTCTGTCGTCTGTATCCAACACAACAAGGTGCAGGCATAGCCCTTGCAGGGGTGAGTATAACGATACTCAGTAGGGACCCTGAGACCCTCATGGTCTCACAAAAATCCCCAAGGATAAACCAAAAAGTATGAAATCAACAGATAACCCTACTTAGGTATATTCCCATACATATACCTAAGTTATCATGCAATTCATCTCAATCATGAGGAAAACACATAGGTATTGACTCAGCTCACACCAAGATTTATTCTAGGGGTAGTAACAAGTAACATCACCATTCGCATTGTTGAATATTACAGCTGCTAGAGAACTCCTTCTCTATCGAGTGTAGTGGTCATGCCACATCACACAGAGGTGATTCCCACTAATCTTGGACTACTGATGTACTCCTCATGTCGAGTACCATGCATCTGTCGAATCACACAGAGGCACTCCCCACCATGGGTCTGATGTGTCACATAGAGGTTCTCCCCCTCTTGACTTTCTGAGGTACTCCTCTTGTCGAGTACCGTGGGTTTGCCATGTCACACAGAGACGCTCCTCCTTGTATCCTATTGAGGTACTCCTCCTATCAATTACCGTGGGTCTTCCACATCACACAGAGGCACTCCCCACCGGGGGTCTGCTGCGCCACATAGAGGCGCTCCCCACTGGGCCCATCAAGTCACTCCGAGTCGAAATGGTCAGCAGTCATCAAGTCACAACCAGCTACTAGGTTCCCACACTATGCTCACTCATCTCTGGGAGGATCTTCACCACAAGCTACTGTTCGATACTCCAACTGCCATGATTTCCCACAAATAAGTATCTCAAAGGTCTGCCACATCATAGGGTTCTCAATGCAAAATATTGCGCATCAATCAGACGCCCGGTCTGTGAGTTATTATCTTTTTAGTCCTGGGGGCGGTTGGATTCGTGCTCGATCCAACCTAAAAGTCCCCAATATTAATCCAAAATTTCAGTGGTGTAAACTCAAAGGGACTGCCTCCCTCCAAGATTTCCAATTCCCCAGACAGTTCATCAAACGGATGTTCGGTGCCAAAGTTATGGCCAAAAGAAAGTAAATGGGTCTGAGTGGGCCGAGGTCCAATCCGACCCCATTGGACCGACCCGGCCCATAGTGCATCCTGACACATTGGGTTCGGCCCAGCCTGCTGGGCAGTCCAGCAAGACTTGAGGGGCCACTGGGGTTCGGTCGTGGGGTGGCGGCCCGGCCGCGGGGCGGCGGTCCGGCCGCGGGACGGCGGTCTAGCCATGGGGGTGGCAGTCCGGCTATACGGCGGTGGTCTACCCACAGGGCCGTTGTTCTACCGCAGGGTCGCAGTCCGGTCATGGGACCGTGGTCCGGCTGCAGGGCGGTGCTCCGACCGCGAGGCGGTGGTCCGGCCTTGGGGAAGCGGGGCAGCGGTGCGGCCACAGGGTGGCGGTCCGGCCGCAGGGCGACAGTCCGGCCATGGGGCGGTGCGAAGCCACAGATGGTGGTGGTCAGGCCGCGGGGAATTGGTCCGGTCGTGGAAGGTGGCGGTCTATCCGTGTAGCGGTGGTCCAGCCGCGGGGCGGTGCCTCGGCCGCGGGGCGGTGCGGAGCCGCGGACGGCGGTGGGGGCCGTGGTCAGTGTGGAGGTCGTGGAGCGACGGCGGTGGCCACGGTCGGTGTTGTTGCACCGTCGCCTTCATCACAGCCGGCAGTAGTGCCATCCGTCGTTCTCATGCCCCAACCACAGATGATTGTCATCCTCCTCCATCACGAAGAACACCACAAGATGTGCAGAAGGGTCAGACCATTTTGTTTGGCCCGTATCCTCCGCATTAGGGTGGTAGCATATGGCTCATCAAGAACAAGAACATGAATGTCAAATCATATCCTACCATAATAATTGTTCCCAACCCGCAAAAGAAATAGAAGGGGTGTACATGGGAAGTGATAAAAAAATATAAATAAACCCCTACCTCAGTTTGTTCGATTTTTGATGATGAAGAGAGAAGTCGAAGTCGGCGTTCGTCGCACCCATCACACGCCTCTGATCTCGAGCTCGTTTGTCGAATTAATATTCTTCAATAATGGTGATTCTTCATTGTTGAATATGTCCACTGTTGGAGGATGTCTCAAGGATGAAGTTCGAAGTCGAGGTCGGCGTTCTTCGTTCGGAGAAGAAGTTCTTAGTTGGCGAGAGTTCTCCAAGAGCTCTCCCTTTTTCCAATAGATTCCCCCAATCCCACCAAAAATGAATTAGCCAACATTATAGAATATTTTTTCATAATTCAAATTGGAATAATTAATCACATAGGTTGGCATAATTAATTTTTTTATGGGTTGGAACAATTAAGGTTGGAGGAAGCTCAAAAGGCTCCTCCACATTAATGAGGTAGTTGAGAGGTTTCCCCCTCATTAACAAGGAATTTCAAGAGGTGTAGGCCTCAGGTGGTCCCCACCACCATAACCTCTCATGGGAGGTTAGGCTTGGGTGGTCCCCACCACCATAACCTCTCATGGGAGGTTAAGTTCTGGTGGTCCCCACTTCTCAACTTCCACATGGAGTGGTTAAAACAAATAAAATAAAATATGTGCTAATTTTATTTTATTTTTTCCACAAAAAACAGAAAAACTAACCTTCACTCTTGACTAACTGTCGTCGAGGTAAAAGTCTCTTTAAGAGAATACCAGCACTGCGAGTTCAAAGATGCCCTCAGATTTCAATTCTGAGCATCAGTTCAAAGGTTATAAAAACCTGCTCGTACGTTTTCTGAACGTACCTAAAAAAAGTTCAGAAATTCATTCTGGGAACTCTGGGAGTCGGAATCAAGTGCCGTAAATTTTTACAGACTCATAAGATTCCCATATATTTAAAAAAAATTACATGGAAAATCTAGGTCTTTACATTCTCCCCACCTCAGGGTTCTATGTCCCCGTAATCCATAACTCAAACTAGGTAAACAAGTGGGGGTACTGAGCATGCATCTAATCCTCCCGCTCCCATGTGCTCTCCAAGAGGATCCCATGCTACCAGCGAACGTGCACCAGAGGTTTCAACCATCCACAAAGGACCCACTCCTTTGATCCTCAATCTCTTCTGGAACCTCCATAATATTCTCCCCATCTTCGACATCCAGCTCGCCTTTGTCGATGATCTGAGATGGGTCGTGCATGTATCTCCTCAGATGGGACACGTGGAAGAGGTCATGAAACCAGTGCAACTGAGGTGGAAGAGCTAAGTGTTATTCCACCTCACCAACTCTACTGAGGACCTGAAAAGGTCTGATGAATCTCGAAGATGACTTTCCGTCTTTGCCAAATCTTTATAAACCTCATCGGGGTGAGACCCATAGAAAGACGTGGTCGCCATCCTCGAAATCCAGAGGTATCTGTCTCCTATCGGCATACGACTTCTGCCTGCTCTGTTCTGTCTTCATCCATTCCTAGATGATCTGCACCTTCTCTGTGGTAGCCCATACCATCTCTGGTCTCACGAGTTCCGACTCCCCTGGGTCATTCTAGAACAAAGGTGATCTTCAAGGTTGCTCGTACAATGCCTCGAAATGTGTCATCCCAATGGTGGAGTGATATATTTTGTTGTATGAAAACTCCACCAAAGGTAAGTGATACTCCTAGCTGCGACCGAAGTCGAGGACAAAAGCACGCATCATGTCCTCAAGGGTATGAATAGTCCACTCAGCCTGGCCATCTGTTTGAGGATAGAAGGCGATGCTCAAATGAAGTTGTGTCCCGAAACCCTCCTGTAACCCCTTCCATAGTCGGGAAGTAAAATTCGCATCACAATTGAAGACAATCGTCGAGGTTAATCCATGTAGCCGCACAATCTTATTCACATAGAGGCGTCCCAAGATCTCTACTGAACCCTACTATATGATCGATAGGAAGTGGGCTGACTTGTTGAGTTGATCGATGATCACCCAAATCGAGTCATGTCCCATGGATTTACGTGGAAGTTTTTTCACAAAGTCCATGGATATCCTATCCCACTTCCACTCTGGGTCCTCTAAAGGCTGAACCAATTCTGCTGGTACCTGATGCTCCACCTTCACTTGCTGACAAGTGAGGAATCGAGAGACAAACTCAGCTACTGATTTCTTCATTCAAGGACACCAGTGTTGTCGTCAGAGATCCTGGTACATCTTCTCCACTCCTAGATGTACCTCTAGAGGGGATGTGTGGAACTCCATCAACACTTCCTCCCAAAGTGACACGGGTACCATGGTGCTTCCTCTAAAGAGGATGACGTGCTTCCCACCTTCAAAAAATCCATCAGGTGTCTATCCTATGGATATCAGAGCATGTCGTGTCTCACAGTCATCGTCCCCACACTGCGCCTCCCTAACTCACTGAAGAAGTGGGGGAGTGACTGTAATAGACTTAAGAAAAGATGTTCCATCTCTATCCAAAAAGGATATCTGCAAAGAGTCCAGCTGCTCTGTCACCTAGCCTAGCAGTTGTATACCATTCCTCCTACTGAGTGCATATACTACAACATTCCCCTTCCCATGATTATAGACTATCTCTAAGTCATAGTCCTGGAGGAACTTAAGCAAATGTCTTTTTCTCAAATTAAGGTCCTTCTGAGAGAATATATACCTGAGACTCTTGTGATCATAGTACAATGTAAAACGTTCTCCCATCAGATTGTGTCGTCACATATTCAAGGTGAAGACCACTGCTGCTAACTCCAGGTCATGGGTAGAGTAGTTCTTCTCATGTTATCTCAGCTATCAAGAACCATATATGATCATTGATCGCTCCTGCATCAGTACACATCCAAGCCCAGTCCCCAATGTGTTGCAGTAGACTACATACCCTACGCCCTCCTCTGGAAGCCTCAAGATGGGGTCACTGGTCAGCCTCTAGCTCAGCTCCTAAAAATTATGCTGGCATCTCTCCAACCACATGAAGGGTTTCCCCTTCTTCGTCAAGTCTAATAGTGGTACTACAACTCTGGAGAAATCTGACACAAATCTCCGGTATTATTCAGCTAAACCTAGGAAACTCCATACCTCTATCACACTACTGGGTGGCTCCCAAGAAAGTAACACCTTAATCTTCACGGGATCCACTATAACTCCAGCCTCCAATATGAAATGCCCCAGAACATGAACCTCTCATATCCAAAACTGGCATTTAGATAGCTTACCATAAAGTTGGTTCTCTCGGAGTGTGTCCATTACTACCCGAAAATGATAGTCATGCTCCTCCTCAGTTACCGAGTATATTAGAATGTCATAGATGAAGACTACTAAAAAGAGATCAAGGTACAGCCGAAAGATCCTATTCATGAGTCCCACAAACACTGCTAGAGTGTTGGTCATGCCGAATGGAATAACCAAGAACTCGTAATGGCCATACCGACATCTGAAGGCTATCTTCTGCACATCCTTGTCTCGCACTCTAAGCTGGTGATAGCCTGATCTGAGGTCCATCTTCGATAACCATCATTCTCCCTTCAGCTGATCAAAGAGGTCATCAATCCTCGGAAGTGGGTACTTGTTCTTAACGGTCACCTGATTCAGGTGCCGATAGTCTACACAAAGTCTCAATCTCCCATCCACCTTCTTGGAAAACAAAATCAGGGCTTCCCAAGGAGAAACACTGGTCCGAATGAATCCCATCCCCGGGAAGTCCTCTAGTTGTAGTCGCAGCTCACGAAGATCTATGGGATACATCCGATATGCATGTGTAGATATTGGTGTCGTCATGGGGTACAAGTCAATGTAAATGTACACCTCTCTATGAGGAGGTAGACCCAGAACATCATCAGGGAAAACATATGCATACTGGTCCACCACTACAAGATAGCTCAGACTCTCCACATCAAAAGATCCAAGGTTAAGGCAAGCCAACTGATGTGTAATCGGCTGTAGCCTTCAATGGGTAAGTCCATACTACGCTGCATAGGCTCCCTTCTTGCCGGTGAAGGTAAACTTTGTACCATCCGTGCGGACTCACCGCACTTTGCGCCTAATATAGTCTATCTGAGCATGGATTGTAGATAACCATTCCATACCCAAGATGATGTTGTAAGCCCTCGATGCTACTACTAGGAGATCCCAGCCAAAGCTCTCGCCTCCTAGAGTAACCTCACACTGCCAGAACCAGTGCGTAATCATCGAATCCACTCCCATAGGATTCTCTAGCCATAAGGATTGAGCCAACAGATCCATCGGAATCTTAGAGCTCTGAATGAGGGCATTGGAAATAAAATAATTACTAGCATCTATGTCTATAAGTACTTAATCTATGGTGAAGTAAACACAGATCGTACCTCGAATCATCTTCAAAGCATTGTGATCATAGGCCTTAGCTGCATGGAGTTGAACTCGCCCCTTTCCTCCAACTCCCTGTGGTCAGGGTGGACCTCCTGGTGGTGGAAGCGGTAACATCTCAAAATGTATCCCACCACCAGTTGCACGGCCAGGTCCTTTGCCATGTCCGCCTGCTCCCTACGGACCTCCTCGGTTGAACCTCTATCTGTTCCAGGGCGGTCCCTCGACCATCTTCTGATCATGTGTATGGTGGGTCAGACAGTCATGAGCCATGTGACCCTGCCCACCGCATTAGTAACATTTCATGATCCTTTCCTCACTGGTTCCACCTCGAGTGCCCCACACAACTGATCATGAGTCATGTGGTCGTCCACCTGTAGGTCTGGTCCTCTTGGACCTCTGCGACAACTGTCTGCTACTAGCAGCAGAATACTCTGCTACGTGACGACTGGTAGTGGATCTCGCCACTAGTGATTGCTCGGCAAGGAAACTCTCCACCAAGAGGGCTCTCTATAACACCCCCGCCTGCGTCGGGATGCTGAGTGAGATCATCGAAGCCCTGATCTCCTGCCTGAGCCCTTTCTTAAAGGTTCAGGTCCTGAAGAAAGGTTCCCACACTATATCCGTGGAGTAACGTGTGAGGTCAGTGAACCTCACTGAGTACTGATCTACAGTCATGCTTCCCTACTACAAATGAAGAAGCTCCTGTATGCGCACTGCGCAAAGAGTCACAGGGACAAAATCTGCCCAAAATAGGATCTTGAAGTCTACCCAGAGAAGCATCATGCCATCCTAAACCTGGAGAATCAAGCTCCACCATCTTCCCACTACTGCCTGTAAAATACTGGCGGCAAGTATTACTATGAGATGGGCTGGTGTCCCTACAAATCGGAAGACTCTCACTACAGTCTCCAGCCAATCCTCAGCCACCTGTGGGTCCGGCTCTCCCCTAAACCTTAGTGGTCTCTGGTGCTAGAACTCATGCAACGCGCTCAATTCGAATGAACTCTCTACTGTTGGGGCTAGTGGCATTGGTGGCCCAATGGGTAATGTTACCGCCAGTGCCTCCACTGGTGCCTCTACTAGAAGAGGGCCCTACATCGAGGCCTCATCACTTGGTGGGATATCAGTGCATACGACTCTAGGAACCCAATCTGGCTATCTGCGTTGAGGCATCCTAAAAAGAAATAGGTGCTCCACGGTCAATAAGTTATTCCTAGTGAGCTGACTCAAAGAGTTCCCAAAGAAGACTCTTTAAAACACACATGTAATCAGGTTTTTCATGAACTGAGTCAGAAATCAGAAGTCAGGGTCCTGATGTATGGATACGTCGATCGCTGCACCAACATTGGACTCCCTAAATTGAAAACCACACTCATTACCCATAACACTGTTACTTCATAGAAAATATCAGAGTCCTAGTTCTTCAGCAGACCTGACTCCTCTAATACCAATTTTTCACAACCAGCCCCCCAGGGCCCATGCCATGACTACCCCAAGCCTGCCTTACAGAGGCCAAGGGCTGGTGACTATCACTGAAAAGCATTTTCCCTAAAACTGGGAATACATTTCCTTTATAACCTTCAAACACACATAACCAAGCACGCAGCAAGATATGAACACAAAAAAACTATATAACCAAAAGATTTTTGAAAGTAAAGGGGGCCGGAAATACAAGACCAATAGTAAAGGTACAAGAAACTGAAAGTAAAATTACAACTGAAGAAAAAGTAAAACATCTACCGGGTCTTCCTCCGATGTTCCTACATGAAGGGTAAGTACAGATCACCTCCTCATCACTCCATGTACATTTGTCTCCACCTCATATCAACAATCTGTATGGTCCACCTCTGGGCACCGTCCAGTCCTGGTACTCATGTCCTCAGTTAGTGTTGTTATTCATCTACATCCAACACAACAAGGTGCGGGAACATCCCGTGTAGGGTTGAGTATAATGACACATAGTAGGGACCCCGAGACCCTCAAGGTCTCAAAAAAATCACCAAGGATAAACCACAAAGTATGAAATCAACAAATGACCCTACTTTAGTATATTCCCATATATATACCTAAGTAATAAAGTAATACATATCAATCAAGAGGAAAACACATAGGTATTGACTCATCTCACACCAGGATTTATTCTAGGGGTAGTAATAAGTAACATCCCCTATCACGTCATAAAAAACTGTGGCTGCTAGAGATATCCTTCTCTATCAAGTATAGTGGGCCTACCAAATCACATATAGATGCTTCCCACTAATCTTGGACTGTTGAGGAACTCCTCCTGTAGAGTACCTTGGGTTTACTGCATCACACAAAGGTGCCCCCCGCCATGGGTTTGACACATCACACAGAGGTGCTCCCCCTCGTGAAATGCTGAGGTACTCCTCCTCTTGAGTATTGTGGATATTCCAGGTAACATAGAGGCACTCCCCACAATGGTTATGCTTCTTCACACAAAGACGCTCCCCACTAGGCCCGACAAGTCACTCCAAGTCGAAATGGCCAGAAGTCGTCAAGTCACAGCCAGCT
This sequence comes from Viscum album, assembly GCA_963277665.1. Lineage (NCBI taxonomy): Eukaryota > Viridiplantae > Streptophyta > Magnoliopsida > Santalales > Viscaceae > Viscum > Viscum album. Next base: position 260,404,355 of record OY728122.1, on the reverse strand, counting down.
ATTAGGTTCCCGCACTGTTCTCACTCATCCCTGGGAAGATCCGCTCCACAAGATATTTTTCAATACTCCAACTACCACAAATTCCCACAAAGAAGAATCTCAAAGGTTCTCCATGTAATAAGGGTCTCAACACAATAGACGGCGCGTCAATCGGACACTCGGTCTGTGAGTTATTAGACTTTTAGTCATGCGGGCCCGGTTGGATTCTTGCTCGATCCAACCTGATTGTCCCCATATTAATCCAAAATTCTAGTGGGGTATACTCAAAGGTACCATCTTTCTCCAAGATTTAATATGTCCTTGACAGTTCTTCAAACGGACGTCTGGTGCCCAAGTTATGGCCAAAAAAAAGTAAATGGGTTGGAGTGGGCCCGGGTCTGGTCCGACCCGGTCAGACCGACCCAGGTCGACCCGACCCAACCTGCTGGATTTAGAACATCCTATAGTGAGGTTCGACCTATTGGGTTCGGCCTGGCATACAGAGCGGTCCAGCAGGCAGCGAGGGGCCACAAGGGTTCGGCCGTGGGGCGGCAGTCCGGCCAGGGGGTAGTGGTCCGGCCGTGCGGGGGGCCGCGGGGCGGCGGTCCGGCCACCATGCGGCAGTCCCGCCGTGGGGCGGTGCGGAGTCGCAGATGACAGCGGTTTTTCCATGGGCTGGCCCCTCGGCCGTGGGGCAGCACCTCGGACAAGGGGTGGTGTGGAGTTGCGGACGGCAGCGGTGTCCACGGTCAGCACTATCGCCTTCGTCGCGGCCGGTGGTGGTGTCAGTCACCATTCTCATTCCCCATCCATGGATGATTTCCATCCTCCTCCATCGTTAATAACACCACAATATTTGTGGAAGGGTCTTACCATGTTGGTTTGGCCCGTACCCTCCGTGTTAGGGTGGTATCATATGGCTCATCAAGAACATGAACATGAACATCAAATCCTATCCTCCAACAATGATTTCTCCCAACCCACAAAAGAAATTGAAGGGGTGTACATGGGAAGTGATAAAAAATTATAAATAAACCCCTACCTTGGTTTTTTTGATTTTTGACGACGAAGAGATAAGTTTAAGTCGGCATTTGTCCTGCCCGTCACACGCCTCTGTTCCCAAGCTCGTTCGTCAAATTAATGTTCTTCAATGGAGGTGATTCTTTGTTGTATAAGATGCCCACCATTGGGGGATGTCTTGAGGATGAATGTCGAAGTCAAGTTCGGCATTATTCTTTTGGAGAAGAAGTTCTTCATTGGCGAGCTTTCTCCATCAGCTCTCCCTTTTGCAAATAGTTTCCCCCAATTCCACCAAAAATGAATTAGCCAACATTATGGAATATGTTGGCATAATTAAAATTGGAATAATTAATCACATAGGTTGGTATAATTAATTGTTTTATGGGTTGGCACAATTAAGGTTGGAGGAATCTCAAAAGGCTCCTTCACATTAATGAGGGACTTGAGAGGTTTCCCCCTCTTTAAGAGGGAATTTCAAGAGGTTTAGGAGTCAGGTGGTCCCCACCACCATAACCTCTCATGGAAGGTTAGGCTCAGGTGGTCCCCATCACCATAACCTCTCATGGGAGGTTAAGGTCGGGTGTTCCCCACTTCTAAACTTCTACATGGAGTGGTTACAACAAATAAAATAAAATATGTTCTTATTTTATTTTATTATTTCCATGAAAACCCCAAAAACTAACCTTCACTCTTGATGAACTATCATTGAGGAGAAAGTCTCTTTAAGCGAATATCGGTGCTGCAAGTTCAACGGCGCCCTCAGATTTCAATTCTAGGCTTTGGTTGAAAAGTTATAAAACCCCGCTCATATGTTTACTAAACGTACCCAAAAAGAAGTTTAGAAATTCATTCCGGGAACTCTGGGCCTCGGAATCAAGCTCCGTAAATTTTCAGGGACTCGTAAAATTCCCATATAATTAATAAAAATTACATGGAAAATCCGGGTCTATAAATTTCATTTCCATGTTTTAGAAATATTTTTAAGTATTTATTTATATGGAAATGATTGTTTTAAATTGTAAAATATTTTCAAATTTTTCTGAGTGGTATGGGACACTTTGGTTCAAAACTCTTCTTTTTTGATGTTTTAAAGGAATTGATTATATCAACATCTTAAACTAATATCTTGTGATTAAAATGTGGAAATTTTATATTTCCTTTATTCTTGTTCATGTGTTATGATTATTTTATGGTTCTTGGAAATTTTTTATGCATATGGGGGGTTCCGCGATAAACCTCGGGTGGGTGAGCTTGAGATAGCACTCCAATGCATTGGGTAACGTGACGGAGGTAAACCTGAATGTTTCTCTGAAGAGATTTAGGGAATATACTATGATGGGTATTCCAAACATAACCCCCTTTGTATATTTAAAAGCTATAATGTAATTATGATATAGATGTCACAATTTACCTTTATGATTTATGATTTCTATGTGTTATTCATTAGTATTATGATTTCATTATGTATGTTAAAGAGCCAGTGTTTTATGATTGAAAAGTATGATCTCATTGATTTATATATCTTGATGGGATAATGTTTTATTTCTTTATTTTATAACCCTTACTAAGCTTTTTATGCTCATCCCAGGTTTTTGAAGGGTTTTTCACTGGGTATAAGGAAGGTTAATAGAAAGAAAGTTTTCAAGAATATTTATACTAAGAAAATAATTCTTATTTTCTTTAAGATTTTTTATTTTTAAAAAAAATAGATACTGAGTAGAAGTGTCTACTTGTAATATTTAATATTTAATGTAGAATTTATGGCCTAATTATCTAAAACTCTAAACCTTAAAATATCCTCAAGGTTAATTTTTAATTATACTCCATATTATGTAATGATCAAGGCTGGGTCCTTACAAATTTTCCTTCAATGGTTTCTTTTTGATATATTGAAGGCATATATTTTTAATGGTGCTCATGTGTATTGATTATGATAGTTGGGGTCTTGTATCACTTTATAAGGCATTGGATAGTGTTTTATATCTCATGAGATAATTAAAAAAGATAATTATTTTATATTATTTAAATATAAAGTGTGTTCTTTTATTGATGTGTTTTAAAAATAAAGGGTGGCCTTTCTTGGATATTCTCAATGACTAATGGTTTATTCTTCTTGGATATGATCATAGGATAAAGAGTGATACTTCTCGGATATTATCACAATTATATGATACCCAATGCTTATTTTTGGTCTAAATGATAATATTTACTCTATGTGTCAATGGTATATAACATTTCCATTCTATATTCCGATTAAGGAAACCCAAACATTTAATAAATAAATATTACATATTATTAGATGAAAATTCATTTTGTATCATTGAGATAAATTCTTGGATCATTAGGGTTTAATGTTTATAGAATCAAGGATACATAAAAAACTAGTGCATAAATGATCTACATCATAACCCACTTAGTTAGTCACAAAAATCACTCACATAGACATAACATACTTAAAGTAATTAATCATATCTTATGGAAATGGAAAATGAGTAAATGGTTTCCTTGGGTTCACAGTAAGGGTAAACAGGGGATATATCATGGATTATTTAATAAAAATGAGAATATTAGGGTATGAAAACATGGGATTAATATTTAATACCACAACTAAATATACATATATCGTATTCAAAAATCAAGTCATAATGCATAGAAGTTCATAAGATATGTGTAATAAAGGAATCAAATAACATTAGACATGAGAGAATAACATTAAATTCATCACATTTTAGGATTGGGATAACCACTCTTCTTTCTTCTTTTGGCTTTGGATACCCTCCTATTTAGCCTCTTTTTCACTTCAGATAACCTCTTGTGTACTATTTTGGGCTTGAGATAACCACTTATGAACCATTTTATATCATAAAACATTAATCAATATCCAATTAATTGGTTTAATATAACATAAAAACCCATCACATATTCATAATCCATTCACTTGTATTCAAATTTATCATGAAAACATTTATCATTCCATTATAACATAACCTGTGTAAATGAAAACAATATTGGTAATTTTTCATTATAATAACCATAAAATGTCTAGAAAATATATTAGGATGGATTCATATAATAATATATCCATTTATTCATAATTATAATAAATTTATGTAATTAAAGATGAAACATTAATTTTAAATAACTTTAGAACATTTCATAGGGAAAATACTTTTGTCATTTTGAAATTACATATTTAAAATCAAAACAATTATCAAATAATTATGATATAATTTTATTTTAATAAACCATAAATAAATTAATATGATTATTCATTTCATTTATTGGAAATGGTAGCTATATATTTTTTTCATTTTATGTATGCTAAAACAAATATTTCATTCACATTTTTGGTAAAAAAGTAAAAATTACATCATTCAAAAAATGGTGAGAATTTTTATTTTCATTTTTTTTAGAAATTAATAAATGGTAAAATTTTCTTTTAAAACAAAAGGATAATATTAATATAATTAAAGATATAATTTTAATGAAAATATTGTATGTGAATGAAATATTCTCAACTAATTAGAAATACAGCGTCTGTTATATTTAAAAATATTTATTCAATCTCTTGAGTAGTTAAAGATAGTGAAATGAATAGAAAACATTTATAATCAAGAAATAACCATAGGTGAATAAAATTAATAAGATTTATTATTGAAATATTATAAAATTTAATCAGAATAAATTTATTTGTAAACATTCTTGTAAAATTGATCATTTAATATAAAACTCTTAACTAAAGTTTGATTTGCTTAATAAGTATAATATCCTCCAAGATAAAAAATATTTATTTATCATAATTCTATAATAGAAAAATATTTATATTTATAATATCATATATGACCCAATTACAAAAATTAAACACCAATTTATTAATAAATTTTTATTAATATCATTATTTTTAGGTGTTGGCCACTTCTTTATTCATACCAGTTTCAGTTCGTAAGATATATAAATTTTACATTGATCTTAGTTACATCATATCAAAAAAAATCATAATTATATAAATATCATATATAAAGTTTACATAAATTTTTTTAATAATAAATAAGATTTATTTATTGAAAAATAAATTACACTATTCGTGGAGATGGTATTCTGTACAAACACATGAATGTTATTTTCTTTTTCTATCATAAAGAAGTAATCAAAGAGAAATAATATTAAATAATTAAAGATTTATTATTAATTTATAAATATCATATATATTTATTAAGTCCTTTATGATAAATAACCATGAAATACATTGATGGAAACAAAATCATATCTCTACATGGAGGAGTTTTTCCACCCGTACACATGAGTAAAGTAATCATATTACATATGATAGAAAGAAGATAGAAAATGGATTCTCTATCATCATAATAACATCTCATTGTATTGATAATACTTTATTCATCAAGTTATTATTAATACAAAAAATTTATAAAATGTGGAATAAGAAATAAAATTGAATGTACCGAGTTAAGAGTTCTACTTATTCATCGATAATCCTTGTTTATCTTAAACCTAAAGCCTCGAATGGATAGTATTCGGATCTGAAAATTACCTCTAGGATATAGTAAGTGATGTTAGGATTTAATTAGTACATGTCTTGTAAAATCATGTATCCCAAAACTTTGTAAATTTGGTAGAAGAGATGGTTCCCTTTTATATGTTATGTGAGGGACACAAAAGGAATCACCTAAATTTTAAAATTAATATAAAATAATTTTCATCATAAAATAGAAAAAATTGAAATATTTTTTAAACTATGTTGAATGTGATTCAAAATACTCATATCCAAAAAAAATTATAAAGATTTATGTTTCTTAACCATTATTTATTATTTTAACCCCTATTAACCAATATTATGATTCGTAACATCCATGTTTTTTAGATTTTAGTGGACATTAAAGTTATTGTAAAAGGAAAGGTTAACCAGAATTAGAAAATGGTTGATATTATAAACCATATCCCCTTAATTTAGACACTGATAAATTTTTTATGATTTTTAAAACATTTAAATTGTATTATATAATATATGATACCAATAATTCATTTTTGAGACAATTTACATAGTTTTTCTATAATGTAAAAAATATAGAAATGGAATTCAAAAAAAACATTTTAAAAATCATCAATATATTATAATTATATAAATATTTAATGTAACACAATAGTTAAACAAAATTTTACAACATTAAATATTTTTATAACTATTTATTTTGTTTTCATATTACATAAATAGGTCTTTAGTCAGCCTTGTGTAACTATTAAGAATAATTAATACATAACCTAAAATTAAAAATAAATAATCATAAAAAATAAAATTCACTCCTATTTCACTTGAACATATATAACTTAGAATAAACTCAGTTTATCCCTCTAAAAAATAATTGGGGTTATTAAAACAAATAAGGTGTCATTTTTGATTCATGGTTTACATAGAATAATATTAAGGTAATTATTAAAGAAAATTATCCCCAAGATTCCATATATTTAAATATTATATGAGGATGGTAAAACTTACCCCATAAAATAGATATAAGTAAGCTATTATATTTATTATTAAATCAATATCACAATATTTTTTCCCTTAATTACCTGATTTACCCGAAATGATATGAAAAATATTTTCCACAGTTAGTATTCATAATGGCCAAAAAAGGTAAAATATTAAATAAATTTGAAAATAATTATTACCAATATTGATTCCATATTTGAGGGAATAAACTTCTATAATTTGAAGAAATACATTTTAAAATAAGTTTGAAAAATGAAATGAAAACAGTTTTTAGATAAATTCATTTTAATGCATAAAAATGTATTTATTCTTATCTCATTCCTAGTAAAACCCATTAAATTATTTTTAAAAAAAATTATTAAATTTATAATCTATAAATTTCACTAAAATCATTCATCAATAGTGATTAATTTAATATGTTAAGAAAAAAAATTGTGTTGAAAATTATTTTAAATTAAAATCTTCAAATAATTTCAAATACATTTTCTAAATGATAATAAAATTATTTTCCTATACCTGGTTAAAAAATATTTTGTTATAATTTAGTTATTACTATTTATACCACCTAATCCAATTTCTATGAAACAATAGTAATAATTAATTATACTATTTTTATATTGTAACGGGGTTTTTTAATCCCATTATTGGGTGTAAATCATGTTTTCAAATACATCATATTTACTTCAAAGAAAATAATTTAAAAATTGTGGGGTTTTAAATTATACCCCCCATTTAAATTTTTTTTACCTGTAAATTTTGTCACTCTAATATACACAAATCGGTATATCTTTGTTTCTTCATATACTCAAATTATCATGTAGTTTACACGAATATTTTATTCTTCTAAAAAACTATAACACATTGAGAAGTCTTGTTCCATGGAACCTTATATCAAGGATCTAAAATTTCTACTAAGTTATTATTCAAATAAATGATCATGATCTAGTGGTAAAAACTATGATTTTATTACATGTAAAGGATTTGGTATGAATATCTTAAGGAGAGATCCACGGAACAGATCATGAACTTAAGTGATGTTTAGTGGAATCCCCAAGAAATAATTTATGGTCCCAACTTGATCAAGAATATAAAATGTAATAATATACCTAGGGATAAACTTTATCTTTTTTTGTGAATCTCACTGACATATCCTATGGATAAATTTGTATGAATGACTTATCACCAACTTCAAATTCCAAATCTCATCGACGATTGTTAGCAAAACTCTTTTTTCAACTCTTATCAGCATCGATGAATGCTAAATGGAACTAAAATTTTATGATACCTCTTCAAAAAGATTGAGACCCAATAACATCCATTCTGAAACATATCTTATCTTATCATATATTGGAATATATTTTCATATAGGGATTCTTTTAGAGACATCTGAATGATTGAGTGAAATCAAAAATTATATAAAAACTCAAAAACATGAATGTTCTCATCCCAACCACCTTTGAAATCTAGTGAACAATATATCCCCATATACTTCATGGTTTGAATAGTTCTCTAAAAATTACAATCTCACTAAGGATTAAATGTAGCACTAAAACACAATTCTATATCAAGTGCATTCTTAGGAATTTTCCAAAAAATTTAGGTAAAACATTGAATTCAATAAAATAATATAGATAATTTTACCCCATTATATCATACCACTTACATAATGTATATTATGGAAAGATGATCAAGAGAGAGATCTTCCCTGAGGGTAATTAAATGCACTAATTTTATATGGTGATTAAATAAAACCCAAATGAAATTATATCCTTTAGATGTTATGAGGAGTCCAAAGATGAAATAAATGGTGATGTATTACCATTTCCATTCTTCGATGGGTCATGGTTTTAACATCCTGTTAGATATATATCTCCTATAAATAAATTTATATCATACTAAACAGCGGGACACATACTCTTGTTTGTCTCCCTTCTTGTTTTCCCACCAGAAATGCACTTTGAAATCTCTATACATCTTCATACAGATATTTTTAATAGAGTATTATAATATATGATCATATTCCAACATTATCTTCTCTTTGTCTAGTATTTTTGGGAAACATAATTGGTTCATGAATCTTATCATTACATCCAAATCCACGTTGAACAGATAAAAATTGATCACTGTATTTTTCTACTGTATATATCTGTTATATTCCTATTTAATCATCACATGGAAAGATTGAACCCATGTTTGAGAAAGATATGATTTATCCCTATAAAAAATTATTTCATGGACAATTCATTAAAATTAATCAAATATTATATATTTTTTCATCCTCAGTATAGATAAGATATAATGATCTATCTCATATAAACCATCAACCAACTTATTCAACCGTCTAGTGTAGTAATGTATTGAATGGTCATAATCATTAATAAACTCTATCCATCTTAATTTTCAAAAACTATACTATTTATTAATGTAAATATAATTTAAACATTTATTATTAGTATATATGTTACACCTTTCTATATAAATATAATTTCTCAATATCATTGACTCCAAAATTAACATATATAACTCTGAATTATGAGTCGAGTAATTTCTCGCCAGAATATTCAAATGGAATGATACATAAGAAATAAAAATATCACTATCCATGAGGATGTATCCTATTAACTTATTTATTCATCACTTTATTTCCTAATACCTTCTATAAAAAATATTAGTGTTATTAAATGTGCATTGAATATCTATCTCTTTAGTTTCATGAAATTTTTCTCACATTCATCAGTCCAAATGATCATGATTCCCACCTGAGTTAACTGGGTGAGTGAATATCATATCCATGAGACATTAAATTGATACCATTGATAATATCTATCCAATATAAGAAAACTATGGATCTAAGTCACTTTGTTTATTCTAGCATAATGTTAAATAAAATTCGTCTTTGATGGATCCACTAACATACCCTCACCAATGATTATAGGACATGAAAATAAAATATTCTAGAGCCAAAATTCATAGTTGTTAATTTTTTCATAAAATTTATAATTTCATATTGTCTTTAGTATAATCATCAAATTATATTCATGTACTTTATTTAGTATATAATATATAATTATTTCATCAATAAATTCCACCATAAACAAATCAAGATAATCTCTAAAGATATTATTCATTAAATAAATGAAGATTGTGAGGGTTTTAGTAAGACCAAATGGACTCACTATAAATTTATATTGTCCATACCATTTACATAGAATTTCATGATTCAGATTTCTCTTTTTACTATCAATTGATAGTCAAAATAAAATATAAATATTCTAAAATTATTGAACACCTCATTATTAATCGAATAAATCATTAATAAAAAAAATAGGATACTCATTACTAATTTTAGTCATCCAATGATCTGAACAATATCTACATAGTCACATTAATCCATATTTCATCTTAAAAAAGAATATTTTCTCCCCATGATGATGCATTGGGATGAATGAATCCATTTTCATGGTACTCTTATAGTTTCTTATAAATTATTAAAAATAAATTGGAGCCATTATATATGGATTCTTAGAAATAAGTGTAATACCATTACAGATTTATATTGAAAACCTTTCTTTAATATTTGAATCATGGTTTAGAAACTCTTTAGGAATGAAATCAACAAATTTCAATTCGAAAGAAATGTCTTAGAAGATGTCTTTATCTTTAATAACAATAGTTAAATCTAGTTATTATATAAAAATAAAGATACATAATTTGGATATAATTTCCATTGTATGCCCATATTTATCCTCGCACCAAAGTCATTCATAGGTTAGGTCATAACATCATATTTAACTTCCCTTCCTCTACAATTAATACAAGATTTATATAATAAAATATAACTAATTCCAAAAATAAAATCTATGTCGACTAGGAGGAATTACAAGATTTACAGGAAGAACACTCCTAGATACTTCAATTAAAGAATAATAATATACTTTAGATATTATCATCATTTTGTTTTTAGTTTTCATGATAAATTGAATATCTAACAGTTGAGGTGGTAATATGATTCAATTATCACATTTTTTACATATAGAATATTGGGTTGGTCCATAATAAAATAATACATTAACATTCATAGGGAATATGGTATGTGTATATTTCACAAAATAATTATTATACCCTAAATTAAAAATATTTGTCTCAAGTGATTTCCCTTTTTATTTGGTATTAATTTTTTTCAAACCTCTATAATATTCATTAACCCATGGATTCATTCACTTTTTAGAATAATTCTCATTAACCCTATATTTGAAACACCAGTATGGGTGGGGTATTTAATACATAATTATTTTTATTCACATAATTATATATATTTATCCCATCACTTTGACATTTTATTTCTAGATGACTAGTTATTCCACACATAGAGAATTTACTTCTCATCATAATTAAATCCACCCCATGATCCCTTCCACTCTTATGTTTAAAAGAAGACTCATATTTATACTTCTATAGTTTTTATTACTACAATTTTCTTTAAATTGTATCTTTATATTCATATCCAAACCATGATATTGATGTGTAACTCCAATTACCATTTATACATTGATAGCACATCAAATAATTTCAGTCTCTCTTCTGAAGTCCCCTTAGTTAAATTCCATTTAGTGACACAGTTTTATGTTGTCGAATAATTGAACAATCTTAAATTATGTTTCATTAATTATACCATCATCATTCCTCACATTCCATGTAAATTATTCCTTATAAGTACAAAATGATTCCCCATCCTTCTATATTTTCTTAATTAATTCCTTTACCATTTTTATATAAAGACTATCAAGAATGTACTTATTAAATAATAACCATAAAACTCATCCAACAATCACTAGTAAATATCTGCATGTTTTTAGTGTTATTGGTGAGTGTCTACAATTTATCTTATGTTCCTTATAAATTATAGAAAAAATATAGTTTTTATGATTTGAAAACTGGATATGGGAAAATATATTTTTAGTGGTACCAAAACATTTCCCAATAACAAGTGGATTAGAATTAAAAAGGAAATAATATATATTTTCCTCATCATGGACTCAATTGAACATTACTTCACCCTTTCTCATTAGAAATATCAACATGATCCATAGATTGTGATATATTTTTAAGAATAAAAATGATAATTTTCAATTGATCTCTTATAATATTTATATTCTCTATAACTAAATAATTACATTTTTCAACACATTCAAGGTTAAAATTGATTATTCAGGATCGAACCATTGAATAAAATAAAAAACCAAATTATGTTAAATAATAATCATACCAAGGAAACATATTATCATGAAAAAAATTCAAATGTTGTCTAAATCATGATATAATATTTTTAATTTATCACCCCTTAGGTTTAACCTAGGTTAAACATGATCATCATCTATTCAAGAACATTATAATAATTCATAATTAAAATGTGAATTAAGTGATGAATATCCCTAGATATTTCCTTGAAAGGGGTACAGTATTAGACCCACTCATTTCACATCAGTTATGATTGAGTTATTACCCAATCCTCCCCTTACAGAGTTGTTAATACGTGGTGCATCTATTCAAAAACCAAATTCACATTCTAGTTTCTATAGAGGTATGTATTTTTAATTAAAACCACACACATTTCATTTCCATAACCTAGGATATTCTATAATGTTAATAGTATTTTTATCATTTTTGAATAAATATTTCTCTACCTAGTATCCAAAAATAACTAAAAATTTTGCTAATACCAATGGATGAGCCCAAATGATTTATAAATGAATATAATATCTTATTATACTAATTTTCATTACATATTATTATGTTCAATGATGTAACTATAAAATTTTATTGTCTTCAGAAACATGTGTTTAAATATAATTGGTATATAAAATATCTATATCGTTTCCCACTTAGTTCATCACTACAATGACCCCTATTAGAAAAATAATAAATAAATTCCTTCATCTTATATTGGGGAAAAGGAAACATAATAATGAGTAATCTTGTATGTTTAGTAAGGGTTTAAATGGTTATATCAAGGACTATTTAACCATTAGATGAGAATAACAGTAATAAAATATGATCTTAACAATTGAAAACCGTATAAAAAATCAAAAACATGAACCATGAGAGAATAAAATTGGAATAAGATCATGTTATAAAATAGTGACATAAATTATGGCATAATAATAATCATAGAAATATAATTTCAAGGCTACCCACCTAGAGATTCATTACATGTTAGTCATGGGATAATCACTTTTGTACTAGTTCTTGGATTAGGAAGACCTCAAATGTACCCACTTTTGGGTTTTAGATAGCCTCTTATGTACCCAATCAGGTCATAAAAAATAATTTTTACCTAAAAAAATATATTTTTATAATGGGACCTCATGTTACATAATCTTAATACATATTTAAGTATTTCATAGGATCTTGAAAAAATTTATAATTCCATTATAACATAACATGTTGGAATGTAAATGAGTTTCATAAATATTTTATCATCATAACCATAAACCCTGAAAAGAATGAATTATAAAGGAATCATAGAATCATATACCCCATGAAAATTATATATTATACAATGATATCATCAATATTGAAAAATCACATTTAAAGATCACTGCAACATTTCATAGAGAAAATACCCTTTTCATTTTATAATCACTTCTTTAAAATATAAAAATTTCCAAAATTTTATTGAAAAAAATTTCATTCAAATACACTATGAAAGAATTTAAAATAAGATTAAAATATTTTATTGTTCATTATGGTGGAAAATTTCATTAAATTCAAGTAAAATAAAATAAATATTCCATTCAAATTATTGGAAAAAGGATTAAATTACCACACTCTAAAAAAAATTAAAGATGTTCATTTTAAATATTGTTTATAAATTTTTAAATTTGTAAAAATTAAAGTAAAATAAAATATTATAATAGTAAAAAATACATTCAAAAATATTTAAGGGAAAATACGGACATGGAAATAAAAAAATTCCCAACAGAATAGTAATACAAAGTCAGTTTTCCATAAAACAAATTAATGCATTATCTTGAGTACTTAAATATGGGAAAATTATAATAAACCTTTTAATCTCCATGAAAAAAATATTATATTAAATTAAATAATATTTTGGAGTGAAGGATATTATATTTCCGTCATCATAAATTTAAGCATATATAATCCTAATAAAAATGAGATTGTAACATAAAATTGTTACCTCATTATATACTTTATTTATAATCACTCTATCCTCTAGTAAAATAAATATAATTTTATTATAAATATAAAATATAAGTTTATTAATACTTATTAAATCATATATTATACACTTATATCATTTCAATTCCACTTTATTAATAATTCTTTTTTAAAATCATTATTTCTAGGTGTTAACTGTTTTGTTTTTCATGAATGATTTGGATCAGTAGTTTTGGTCCTTTTACATTTATCATTGACAAATAATATACAAAATATAAATACTGATATTAATATAATATGAATTCAGTATATATATATATAGTCATCTATAAATGGTATATATAGAAAAATGGATTACACCATTCAATGAGATGGTATTTCATAAGTATGCATGAATGCTATGAACATTTTCAAATGAAAAGATAGAAAGAATGATAAATAATATATTATAATTATAGAATAATTATAACATAAAATTTATATATATATATACACACATATATCTTAAATCCACTATTAAAAATAACAATGGAAAATATTAATGAAACAAGAATTATATCTTTATTAATAGGTGGTAGTCCACCGATATTCTTAGAGGAAACATTAATTTCAAATTTTATGGAATAGAGTTCGAAAATTGTAGCAAAATATTAATAAAAAATTGTTAATATATTTATTATATTTATTTAATTATGTTTTTATATATACAACTGTTTCATCAAATTTGGATGAAGAAATAAAATTTAAGGTACTTTGTTAAGAGTTATACCTCTTTATTAAGAAAACATATTTGGATTACATATTACAACATGAAAGTTCTGTAATATGATCCAAAAAAGATATATGGGACATGTTAAGGTATTTGAGGATGGTGTTAGAGAAGTTATTAGATGATTTATAAGGTTCAAACTTTCTGAATAATTGAGAAGATGATGTTTCCATTTATAATTGAAGGTGGGGTGCACAGAAAATTTCCAAATGTATTTATTCATTATAAAATAATTTTCATGTCCATGTTTCCAAAAATAAAAATATTTTTAATATAGAATTTTTATGTGTATAAATCCTATTATACCATAAAATTTAGACAAGTTTATATTTTTTTAATCCTTATCAATTAGTTTTAACCCATCATTAACCCAATTAGTTAATAATGTGAAATCAATTTTTTCTACACTTTTATGGTCATAAATGTTAATATAAAAGTATAATTCTCATATAAGTGGAAAATGGTTGATATAATTGACCATATATCCTTACAATGTCCAAAGATAAAATTTTAATTAATTTAAATAATTTAATAAAATATTATTTAATATAAGATACCATTATTTTCAGTTGCTGGACTAATAAAATTATTTGACTTTAATAACAGTAACATATAAATGGAATTAATATAAAAACGTTTAAAAACTCTAACATGTTCTATTAAAAAAATAAATTCATATAACGCAAAAATTAAGGAAATTTTTACAACTTTATTATTTTATAAATTATATATTTTATTTCTCTGCTACTTGAACATGTATTTTGTCGGTGTTGTGTAAAAAATTAGTTTAATTATTAAATAAATTAAATTAAAAATCAATTATCATGATAAAATTAATAATAATTATTTAAAATAGAAATATTATCTAAAAATAATATTATTTTATCACTATGAAAAATATTAAAACAGAGACTAACATTTTGTATCTATTCTTTACAAAAAGTAATATAGATGACCATAATAAAGAAAAAACTCATAATGTTTCCATATATAAATATATTTGATGAGTATTTTTGATATAAAATCATAATATAAAAAGAATTATATTGTTATATATGTATTTTAATCCTTATCACATTATTTTTTAAACTCATTTACCCGATTTAACCTTAACATTGTAACAGATATTCAAAATTGTTACTACTCATAATGAGAAAAAAAAAGATGTAATATTTACCAAATTTGGACATGATGATTATAAAGATCGAATCCAATTTTGAATATTAAATTTCATGGAGTGTTATAAATAATTTTTTATATAAGTGTGACAAATTCAACGAATATAATATTTATAGAAATATGTTTTTAATCATGAAATTATATATTTCTTAATTAAATGAAAAGTAAAAGATGTTAGTTTAATATTCAAAAGTATATTTAATATATAATCTATTAATTTCATCAAAATAATTTATATATATATATTAATTTAATTTAATACTATAAAAACCAATTTGGTATGTGAAAAAAATTGTTTTTTAAAAAACATGTCTTCCTTTCAAATATGTTTATCAGTTGATTACCAATGAATTTTTTACATACATGTCTATAAATTATTTTTTATAATTTATATAGTTATATTCATTCCTTCCATTCTAAAAACTGGTTGAAAAAAATATCATCAAATAATAACTATTCAACATTATAATGTGGTCAGTTTATACTCAGCATTGCGTCTAAACAAAAAGTTATCAAATATATTGAGTTTATTTTAATGTAAATACATATAAACTCTTGGGTTATTACACATATTATTTTGATCCAAGAGTAATGTTTATTTCATTATTATTTTTCACTCCTAGTCCATGGTATATTCTTTTTATCTCCTTATATATTATCTTGACTCATTGAAAATTTGTATGGTTCTATGTTTTTAATACAATATCCCCCCCCCCTCATGTATTATCTTATTATTATGATCTTAAACTTGATGAATTTATGATATGTTTTCCCATAATGGTCATTTTATCTCAACCAATAAGTATGTTTATATTCCCAATAATCTGAATAATATTATAATTTATGTGATGTCTATAAGGGACTCCGTTATGGCCTAATTGTAGTGGAATGATCACAACTTCTATAAAATAATTTACATATATTTCTAGTCTTAAATGAAACTAAATCCTATAATTATGGGAGAATAAGATTTTTTATTTAAATAAAAATTCATATTCTTTAAATTATTTAATATAATTATTTTCCTACTTTGGATCACTATAATAATGGTTACCCAATCCCCAATAATCGGAATATGATTGTGTTTAATTTCCAATTTACCTAATATTATCAACTCCTTCACCCAAATAATATCCTCAAAACATGAGATAAAATATAATAAATCTATATTATAACAACCTATATTTCATAAAAAAATAATTACACACACTAAACACCTACACTACACTAATAGAATGATACCATGCCCACTAAGGAACCATTGTTTTGAGCTTCTCGCCACCCCAAATGTGAGTTTTAAAAAAAATCACTATTAAATAACTATGAAATATAGCATGCTTTACACATTAATTTTAATAAATAAATAGAAATATATATATGAATATTATACTATAAAAAATCCATTTTCCATGGTTCCATACCTAATGTATCACATTCTAAGAGAGTTGAGAACCATTGTAACTAAAAAATGGAATACCACCCCTTCCACTTAATCCAACAACTAAGGGTAGATTATCATATATAAAAAATACCCAATGAGGAAAAAATATATTTCTTAAAGAGTCATAATTCGACAAATCTCATTCCAAATAAGACATTATGATGCCAATATGAATTCTTATGAATAAATATGTCATCATTTATAATATCATTGCATGATAAACAAATTTAAAAGATTCAGAATGTGAATTTAATGGGTTTTCCATAGAATCGGTGTTTTTTACTAATGTAATAACAAATATACAATCAAGAATGTTACATGAAATTAATTGTTTTCTAAACATGGGTAGAATAGATGAATAACACTAAAAGCAATCCATGGGTCTTATTTTCAATATATAATGTTAATTAAATCAAAGAACAACATTTGAAATTTTATTATGTCCCAAAAGTTCCTAAAACATTTTTAGTGAGTGATTATCTCAGAAAACCATATATGTTTCCATCCAAACCAAGTTGTAGTCTATTTGAATCTTTGGTAGAGAAGTTTTCATTTATCCTTAAAAATATTTACTCAATCATATTGATAATTTTTAATATTTCTTAATATTTATTATAGTATACTTGATATGTTTTAGAAAGTATATTAAAACCCTTTGATGAAGGATGTTTTATTAACTATGTACATGGTAATAGTAACTATGTGATATAATATAGGATAACACTATCGAGTTGAAAACTATTATAGGTAACCTCTCTAGCATATTTTATATGACTACACATGTAATTCTCAATAAATGAAAGATGGATTTCTATTGTATATTGTATTATCATTTCACTAGAGGGAATATTTCAAACTATCTATATCATGATAATAGCATTAAAACTATTAGTATAATATTATAGCCATATAGTTTTATAATATATATTTACTATATTTATACTCCCACAGACAAAAACATATGAATTATAAATTTCTCATACTGATACGGATGAGAATTGTAATATATTTAAAAAACTTGTATCACAAATCTATACTGATTTATTACCAAAAACTCTAATATATCAGCCAGAGGAAACAATCATGAATTTCACTATCACCTCTAAATGTTTGATGGATATTAAAAGATATAGGTAAAAGGTAATCTCCTTATTAATCTACCATAAATTTATATTTATATAACATATGACCTCTATATTCATTATCTCATGAAAAAAAAATTTGTTACTTCTATATGGAAGAGATAAAATTAATATCTTCCATCACTCTAAAAATTTATTCACTTCACCACTTAGGAGAATCCTATGAGGGAATTATTGGGTTATGAATGTTTGGGGTGTTTAATTATGAAAATATAATTTATTGAAATACATGACTCAGATATCCTATATAAAAAATGGATTCATGAGATAAGAACCTAAATCTATAATCTCATATATGAGGACCTTCTTAGTCTCCTGATCTAATTGATATTAATTTTGGAATAGTCCTAATGTGTTCACTATCTATAAAATGAGTAGAAGATCAAACCCAAATAACTATTGGGTAATTCAATTGTGATCATAGTTAAAAACCATAATATTATTATCTTCTCCTCTGATCAAAAATCATATGCATGAATCATTAATTAGTTTGACTGATGTCTAAGTTGGATAGGTTTTACATATATTATATAATATTAAATTATCAAAAATTCATTGAAAGCACATGAGACTCAGCCTAGTTGGTGAGGTGTCCTTAAGTGCATCCACAAGTCCCAGGTTCAAAACCAGGTAGAGGCATATTTCCGGTACTGTAGTAGTATTTTGTAACAGGAATTGTAGTAGTACTGTAGCAGACTGTACACTCTGTGGGTACTGTAGTAGAACTATACACTGTGCAGGTACTGTAGCATAACTATACACTATGCAGGTGTTCTAGCAGGCACTGTAGCGGTTACTATAGCAGTCACAGTTCGGTATTGTAGCAGCTAAAACTATTCACCTTAGGCCATCAGTTTGGTCTTGGAGTCCTTAAGGATTTTGAGCCACCTAGGCCTTCTGATCATTAGGGCTTTTGGGCCACCATTAAGGCCTTCGGGCCACCTCAAGGTCTTCAGGCCACATGTTGTTTCCCCGGACAGAGTCTAAAAAAAAGGAGTATCCCTAGAAGTGGATTTAGAGAAGGTGCACTCACTAGAGTATAGCCAAATGGATTGTCATAATGAGAGGGTATGGTTATGCCATCGGGACCAGCCTTTTCTTGCATGAGAAGCCTATCCAGACGTCCATGTGAAGGTAGAGAGCTACTATCACGATGCAGATGTTAATGAGGGGTAGTTCCTTGTACATATTCTAGTTAAATTCCCTAAAAACTGGTGGGTCATGTAATCTCCTAAGCCTACGGGCCTTATAATATCTGAGCCTACGGGCCTTTTAAGGGTTCTCCCTAATCCCTTGAAAGTGGTTTTATTAAAAATCAATAAAAAAAGAAGGCCTTCAGGCCATTCAGGAAAAATTCCTGGAAAAATATTTCATCAAAATATCTTGGTACATAAATCACTAAAGTGAGTATCACATTCCTAGAATATATATTTTCTTATTCATCTTAGTGTGACCCATTATATACTTCATAAGGAATATAATAAATATACACTATTGATGGATGATCTTCCTACTCCATGTGAGGAAATGATAAATAAAAATATATAATGAAATCAATGTGTCCTCAGTCAACTATGAGAGAATCAATCACTTTTTTAGGAAATTCATTATGTTGTATCTGAATAAAATTGTTTATATGTGGGTTCCATCCTATACTATATAGGAGTGACACATGCTTATTAATGTATATATATTTTAGATTACATAGGAAAGGTAATTAACATCTTGTTTATTCACAAAATGATCCATGAACAATCTTACATATACATTGAAAATAATTACATAGAGTTCTTGGTCATTTAAATAGTTATCAGTGTACTAAATAATAGTTATATTTTTTAACAATGACATCGATATTTATGGTCTGATAAAAGAGATTAGAATAACCATAATATTATTTTTGCAACTCCCAAAACAAACCACATGAGACAACAGACTCAAAACTCTACTCCTAATACTCAATCTAGTCAGATACCATTCTAATATGACTTAAAAAACTTATACCCCACTTGGGATAGTCCGAAGTCAAGTGGGGTACCCAAATCCAACATCCAGAAATACAAGTTCTCAAAATTAATATAATGATTTCATATACTTAAAAATAACTCCTAAACCTACAATAAAAAAAGGCTTAAATGAATCTAAATGTATAATCATAGATAACAATATACATAAATTTCTACAACTACTGAATTTTAGAAAATATTATCATGGGATGTATATTATGTGCACAATTAAAATGATATAGATGGTTGAAAGAGAAATTTTTCACCATGATTTTTTTAAAAGAACACAATGTTTGATAGCATATTAAACATGCAACACTCGGTTTAAACTAACTATTTTATAATATTAAAATACAATAATATAAACATGATTTATTTGAACATGGTGTTAAATTAGAAGGTATGAATAGTAACAACTACTTTATAAAATATACATTAAATTAGTATATAAATTTATTTATAAAAATTTAATAATCACGAAAAATGTGACAAAAATATTTTATTCTAAAAAAAATATGTTTCCTTCAAAAGTGATTTTAATTTAATTTTTTGAGAAAATATTAGAATTAACTAATGAATTTTTTTGAAATTTTATATTACGAAATGAAAATAAATTCTAAAAATATAATAATAATATTACAATTTCTGTAAAACTATGGGATTTTTTTAAAAAAATATTTAATTTTTAATTAATAATTAAAATACAAACTTTTTCAAAAATTTCCTTATTTTATTAATATGTTAACTAATTTTAAAGTCACAATATTATATTAAATATATTAAAAATTCATATAAGTATTATTTAGTAATATTTAATCAAATTAATTAAATTTATATCATTATTATAATTTATTTTTTTTAAATTTTATTTTTTGTCTTGAAAACTAATTTTTATCACAACAATTTTGAAGTGAAAAATTAGTCTCCATTTTATATTTTTAAAATAACCCATAATAAAGAATTATTTAAATTAAATTTTTAGAATATATATATATGAATTGAAATTATTTTAATTATTATTACTTTTCATATAGTTTTTTTTAGATCATCTTCATCTTGAAAAATCTATTTCTGGAAAACTCATTTTTTCGAAATGTCATCACTTTTGATACTAAATTAAATTATTAAACTTATGTGTATTTAATTTGATAATATGTATTACATATTTTTAATTATAATAACTAATATTAAAATATAATTTTAAGTTAATTTTTGTTCATAATGAATAGTTAATATAGAAAAAATCTATTACCATAGTTATTGTTAAAACAAGTTTATCATGGGTTAAATTAAAGAGTTAAATGGAATAAAATGTTTAAAAGTTTTATATTTTCAATGTTATAAATTTATCATGGACATATAACTTCTAAAATTCTTTATTTAATAATTTTTTAGGTACTATCCATGTGTGTGACATAACATTATAAAATAGTTTTTGTTATTTACAAGAATGTGACTCCTACTCCCTTATAAATGGGACCCCCTCTCCTATTCTTTATATACTTTCACAACCCATTAGATATACCAATACCAACCCAAATA
The DNA here is from genome assembly GCA_963277665.1 of Viscum album. Classification (NCBI taxonomy): domain Eukaryota; kingdom Viridiplantae; phylum Streptophyta; class Magnoliopsida; order Santalales; family Viscaceae; genus Viscum; species Viscum album. The sequence goes on along the minus strand of OY728122.1, from coordinate 260,382,592 downwards.
TCTTCCTTAAATCCCATACCAAATTCTAAATTACTTGGGTTGATCAGAAAGACAATATTGGGAGGCTTTAGGTATAATCTTAAAGAGGTGGTCTGAATAAGAGGTATTGTTCTTAAACAAACATCATTCATTTATTTATTCTTTAAAATCCATTAAATTTTTCATAGTAATGGTGGAATAAAAATATTAAGTATCATTAATATTCTAATATTTTATTATTTTTTTGGGATATCATTAATAAATCTCTACATCCATAAAATGGGAAACAAAACCATTGTTTGTGTGTATGGAGGACTACCCCCTCGTGAACGGATATAATTTGTTTTCCATATTTTACTCACTACTATTAAAGATGCTTTATTTAATTTTTATATATATTATTAATGTCATATTATTTATTCTACAAATGTAAATTATCCAATCAATTATTATTTTACCATCTATAGAAAACGTCTTACATCTTTCTTTTGTACAACGGAATACCACCTTGTAAAGAAAAGTTATTTATTTTTTATTACTGCATAACATTTTTGGTATATGTAGGTGTATTTTAAGAAATATTTTAATATTTATGATATTTTATCATTATATAAAGTTAAATACACTTACCATATTTCCATCATGATCATTGAATAATAGAAACTTTATACATGCATACGTACAGTCTACCGTCTCCATGATTGTGATTTAGTTTATTTAAATAACCATATTGAAGTATTCATTTTACAATTATAATAAGGTATAAAAATAATAATTATGTCACGATTATTATAATAGAAAAATTTCATGAATTACCCCTTTGAACACATTTAATACAAAAATAAAATTTTGAATTTATGAACTGAGCTCCCTTTGAAATCCTGACATGGGTATAACTTAATAAATAAATAAATATGTTAATATAATAAATGATGTAAATGTTATAATTTTAAGGGATAAAAATAGGAAAATTTTAATTTGTAAAAAATTATAAATATAATTTTATTATAGAGTATATAAATTATATACATGATAAGTCCTAACTCGAGGTAAGGGTTTCATCTAAGAAGATCCTTCTTTGAGACACAAGTTTTTTTATGAATCTAATTTCATTTAAATGGTGTATATAAATACCCTTTAAATATTATATCATGAATAAGTCATTATTTATAAAATTTTATTTTAAATTTCATTTACTAAATTCATGAGATTTATGACTCAAATTTTACCAAAAAAGTTAGTTTTTATGTTTCAATATCATTTTAATCAAGATTATTCATACTTGAATTTACATTCTATGAAATTATTTGATAATTTTCCAACAAAACCCTTTTATTTTTTCTATATTCATCCATCAATAAATTTTCATTTAATTGTACTATTTTCCTATCTTGGGTAGATAAAATTATTTATAAAACCTTTTTTATGAAATGCTAACATCATTTATATCTTTGGTCAGAAATACTCTTTCTTCCATATCCATGTTCTAGAAAAATATTAACAAGAATAATTTAAAATTTCTCTAAATAATTTAATAAATATTTTGTTTCCCATGTTTTAATTTTTATAAATTCTTTTCAAAGTAATCTTATTTTCCTTTTCCAAAAGATTTAATTGTTAAATTTTTTAAACAATAGTGTGAAAGGAATGTTTTTTAACATTTAAATCAAGTAATTAATTACACATCATCCTGACTATTGAATTATTTGAATATTCCTTTATCATTTTCCATGCTTATATTTAAATAAAATTTTATCTATAATAATTTGGAAATTTTTGAAGTTTTATGTTGTGTTTTTAAATTTAAAATAGTATTTTTCTCATGAAATATTACGTTTAATATTTTAATAAAATTTTCATCAATGAAAACAACCTTTGATGTTATGGATTTATTCTAAATAATTTATACAGTTCCCTCACATATATACCTAGATTATTATCCTTTATTGTTAATGGGCGATACATATCAAATTTTTATCACAATAATTCTTTAATTATGAAATATCCTTCGATTTTTATATGAGAGAAGATTATACAATCCATTTTATTTTTATAAGAAATTCACATGATTATTCCTTATGATTTATTTTCAAATGTTTCCCAAAAAATTCTGTAACATGATATTAATGAGTCTGGTGGTACTAGAATTATATATCCCTCTAATTAATCAAATATTTTTTTAGTCTCTTTAGATGTGATGTAGGGTATCAGGTAGTGAACCTAATCCATTACGTGACTTTATCCACCAAGTTATGGTATCTCATTATTTGTCCTAGACATATGATTATGTAATGTTTTATGTCACATCCACTTTTCTTATAATGATATGATCATATTATACCATGTTCCTTATGTTATTCTCCCATATGATTACTCATTAGCCTTATCTTTTATGATATCATGTCGTTCCTATAACTAACTTTTTATATTTACTTATCATGATTATTCCCTTACTGGGCTTTTTTGTACACCCCTTTCTTTTAAGTGTTCCCCATATTATCCAATGCCATTATATAAACTCAAGTAATGTGAAATAAAATTATAATGATTAAAATAAGTACGTTTTATGTTAATTTTTTTAAGTACCTAATGTTAAAAATACACTAAAGTGTTTCAATTTCATGTTTTTATTTAATGGATATTTATGTTAAATTTCATTTAATATTATTTGTAAAAGGATTGAGTCACTATATTTAGTACCAGAGTCTAGTTTTTGTTAACCCTTTGAAAAAATGATGAGATAACATTAGTGATAACCCAATGGATAAGTCTAAATATAATTCTATGTATTGGAAAATATCATGGAATATTAGTCAAGGATAAAGTGATTATTTTTTGATTAAGTACATTAATGTCTAGATACTATAAGTGGAAGTGGATCTAATAATTTTGTACCTAGAGGTAATAAAATAAAAAAGTTAGCATTTATTTATAATTGATTGTCATCTCTTCCGCAACAAAGGGCCTTTCTTCACTCTAGGTTTGACACTCCCAAGGGATATGTTTGGGATATTTTAAAACCCTTTATAAACCATCACAAAGGTCTTGAATAAAAAATAATAGTGGATAAAGTAGATTAAACATAATGTTTCTCGGGTCAACAAGTCTATGTTTGATCATAATTTTAAATTGAAAATTACCCCTTCAGAGGTTTTAAGTTATGTAAGATTAAAAAATTTAGGAATATTATTTTTTAAGTTATTTATGGTAATATAAGAAATGGGAATAGTTTGGGTTTAGAGTGAAAGAAATTTGAGGAATCATTCCTTTCTTTTTTTTAAAATTAGTATAATAGTATTTTTAACCATTATAGTTTATCATATAATTTATGTTAATGTTATAATTTTCAATTAAGATTATTTTATTTGTGCGAAAAATAACTTGTATACAATACCTTAGTTGTTACAAACTAATTAGTTGACTAATTTTATTTTTAGGATGTTAAACATGTTTTTTTGAAAATGTCACGACCTGAACCATACCAGGGCTCGATCCGCAACTACCCCAAGACCGCCTCCATAGTCCAGGGGTTTTCAGCAAGCATCGAAGGACGCATCTTAGTGGGGAAAGTGACCATATTCACTGAGGGTCCTTAGGTAAGTCGAACCATACCTCGCCACCATGTTGCACAGTCGAGGGTCTTCTCTGAACCATAGGGGATTGCGCTACCTATCCCAGTAGGAGGGTCAGCCTAAAATCTACTTGGGGAATACACTGTAAGTCATCCTAGTATCTCCTTGGGGACTACACTCTGGGTCAGCCCTGTATCTCATCAGGGACTACGCTATGGGTCATCCCTGTATCTCCTTGGGGACTACACTACCTAGCCTGGCTGGAGGATCAGTCCAGAACTACACTAGTCATCCCTTCTGAATGATACCTCTCAGAAAGAACTAAGTATCACTGGCCATCCCAACTAGATGGTATGTCTTAGAAAAGAAAAGAGAAACAATAATTATCCCTACTAGATGGTACGTCTTGAAAAAACATCAAGGAAATATGATCATCCCCACTAGATGGTACGTCTCTGAAAATCATTGAGGAACTTTGATCATCACCGTGAGATTGTACGTCTTAAAAAAGCATCGAGGAACTCTGATCATCCCTGCCAGATAATACTTCTCAAAAAAGAATCGAGGAACTCTGATCATCCCCATTGGATAGTACATCTCGAAAAAGAATTGAGGAACTCTAATCATCCCTACTGGATGGTACATCTCAGAAAATCATTGAGGAACTCTGATCATCCCCACTAGATGGTACATATCGAAAAGGCATCAAGGAACTCTAATCATCCCCGCTGGATGGTATGTCTCAGAAAAACGCTGTTGGAGTCATCAGGTGCCGCACGAGGTAGGCGTCACACTCGCAATATCTCACATCATATCTCAGAAGACACTATAGAGGGAACCATCGCATTCTACTTAGAGAAACACTCAAGATTGGCAACCCATATTTCAAAGTTCAAGTCCAAAATAAATAAATATGAGAAATAGAAGATTTTTAAGGTTGTACATGGTGTGTTTTGGGCCTACACGTCATGTGGCCCAACCTTTTCACATGGCCATGTACCTATATGTACTCGGGTACTAAACTTCAAATCAACTACCCTTAGGCATTCTAGTGTACTCCTAGAGTACATGATATCTCTAGAAACATATATGACATGTTCACATTGCTCATTGTTCAATCGAAGGGTGAAAACAAAATTTTACTAGAAGGACTCCTCAATGGCGTCGGATAACCAAATGGATCATACTGTTTTGATACTTGGAGAAAATTGCATAAGATAGATTATTCATTCTCCTTGAACGGATATCCAGTAAAAAATTTGTATATCACCGCATTGCGCTTGAATGGCGTCAGGTGGGGCCCATTCCTTGGTCCCAAAACAAATTATATGGATCTTGTCATTGGGATCATCTTAGAAAAACACACGGGATCGACTACTCATTCACATAGAATGGATATCTAGTGAAAAAGTCTCATTCCACCGTAATGTGTGTGAACTGGCTTCATCGGGTCCACACCTCAACTTTGGTTTAAACAGCTTCAATTGGTCCCTAAAAGTCTTCCTCAATTTCATGGTCACAATACCGTTAAAGGCTCACCAATTCAATTTTTTATGGGAGAGTTGCGACCAATGTAATATTCCAAAACAATAATAATGATATTATTATTGGTCATTTCATGGACATGGTCCATGAAGTCGAATTTAATATCCAACATTGGACCTGAATCAGTTGTCATAATGAAAGGGTCACATCCTCGCTGACGAAAATTCAATCAGATGTCGCTCTAGAAAATTATGGCAGGTCAAAACTTTAATAATAATAATATATTATTATTTTTACATTTTGGGGGGACCCGATCTAAAAACATGATGAAGGAATCCAACATCATTTTCAAAAAGACTGTCTTGAAAATTGGGTCATACTACTACTGATGACAATTCAATCTAGCATCCCATGTAAGAGTTATGGTAGGTTGAAGATTTAATAATGATATTAAATCTATTATTTCATGAGAGTTTCGAATACCTGATCCGAAAACCCAAAAAGGACATCCAATATCGGACTTGAAATGTCTATCTCGAAGTCAAGGTAATTCTTTCGCTAACGTTTCGTCAATCTTTCATCGTTTCAAGAAGTTATGGCTTGATTAAGAATTGACACCCCAAAAAAATATTATTATATTATTATCATTTATTTACCCCCCCCCCTTCTTTTTTAGAAGGGTTACACGCATGATAAGGGGAATATTGGATTCCTTCCCCTCCTTCAATCTAGTGGGTCCACACTCCATTTTTTATTTCATTAATATTTCATTTTAATAATATTACTACATCAATATATTAAAATTGAGGCATGTGATTCTTGGCTCTCTCCCTTATTTCCCATGTTCACATGGCACACCACCCCTTCTCATGGTGTTTATTTTATTTAATCCATTTATTATTATTCTCTCTCATATAATCCTCAACCCTATTCATGATTTTTCCTCAACTAAAACCCAATCTCCACCTCCAATATTATTCTCCAACTCACACCCCCTGTACACCCTAGATGTACACTCCACATAGATTCTCTTCATATGGCATCCGAAAATCTTTCACATGGACCACTATCCACGCAACTGACCAACATACTCTACCACGTCATAACACCACATCACAGCCTCACTATCAGCCATCATTGGTGATGCCTCGTTGTCGACATCCACTAGCCATTGTCGCAGGTCACCTAGGAATTCCACTACTGATCGCCCCTCTCAGGGATCCCCCGGGAGTCATCGCACATTTTTGTTTGCTGGGAGGAACCCCCTTCATTCAACCTTAGTAGCATCCATGTGATCTATTATTGGTGGTAAAATTTTGACAACCTGGTCTTTTCATAAAATGTTATCAGTGTGTCGCACCTCCACCTTTTCAAACTGAGTACGGAAACCCTAGAATTGGTCTTAAATCCATTCTGAACTCTCATAAAACAATATCTCACCTCAATTGATCAAGAATCTGTATCCGCATAAATGGTTTAATGTTAAAAGTATTGGTTTCACCCTAATTCATTTTCAGGTATTTGATGAACCACCGACCACAATAAAATATGGCGATGAACAGAGGGAGAATGAAGAGAAAATCATGATTAATAAATTCAATAATTAACCTTGTATATGGTTTGGATTAACCTTTACACATTATCATTATATGGATGAATTAAGAACAGTAACAATAATTTATAAACTGACAAAAGTAGTATATTTCAATTTTTGGGATCGTGTAAGAAGGTGCAGATTAAATATTCAATTATAGACATGATCAAAGTTTAATCAGAGGAATAAAGACACAAAAGATGAGTCCTACCTGGATTGGATTGTTTTCTGCAAAATAATGACACGTTATTCGATGAAGGATAAGGATTTGTTGTTTTTTCCTCTTCTTGATCCGTCTAGAATCAAAGGTTCATCGTTGTTCGTTCTTCATTCGTCAACGGGAAGGGGAGGAGGGGAAGGGAGGGTTTTCTATCATTGGAAAAACTGAATTATGAGGCCAACTCCCACTAAAAAATGAATTTATAAACTCTAATTAGGTCAAAAGAAATTAATAAAATATTTAAATAATCAATTATTTAATTATTTAATTAATTTTCCACGCTGGCACATAATCCAACCTCCTGATGCCAACAAAGGTCATACCCTTATTTGGGAAAAAACAATGTTCTGAACTCAATGGTGATGTCATATTTCTCATCTGAGCTCCCATCCATGAGTTATTTAGGTTTGATCCATTAAATGAATAAATTAATAATTTAATTCATCCATTTAACATATTGTCAATGAGCAAGGGGACTAAACACCCCCCCCCCCCCCTGAGTTATTTTATGTCATGCCTAGAGGGAAACACCACATTCTGTACCCAACAATGGTCTTGTATTTAAGATATGATCAACCATTTAAGAGATATCCCTTTTTCTTTAGTGAACCATGTGTGCATAATATAAAAACACTTAACATTTTTATAAAGCTAATTCTAGGCACAGCGAGCCTCAGAATTTCACGTCGTCTTAGCTCCCAGCTCTATAAATATTCTTATAAATATTTCAAAATTTTATTAGGAAAAAATATAGTCTCTACATTATTCCCCCCTTCAATATTTTCATCCTCAAAAATCAAAAGTAGGGAAAAAACTCAATATACCGAGCCCGAACTTTGCTCTCCCACTCCTTATGAAACCTGTAAGTTTCTGTGCTAACAAATAATGTGGACTAAAGGGACGGTTCAACCTCATAAGTTTTTCTTTAATTAATGATGTGTATAGGAAGACACATGTATCTCCTCAGTTAAAACATGTGTAATACATCGTGTATCCACTCCAACTATTTGGGGTAAGGCAAGACAGTATGTAACCTCACCATCTCATTGCACAATCTCGAATGACCTGATAGAACTCATGGGATAGTTTACCTCCCTGGAGAAAACTCTAAATATCAGGTCACAACTGGAATCACTATTTTCCACTGGAATAGGGTATCGTGATTCCCTCCTTTATAATTTCCATATGATGAAACACCTAAGGATATCTGGTCACACAAGATTTCAGAGTCGATGAATCACAACTGAGACTCTCTTACACGCTCGAGAAGAAAAGGAGTCAACACCATCTAATGAAGAAAATTTGTACCTTCCTATTCCACTAGGGTCAGTTGTAGGGAAGTTAAATAATCTAAAACTTCCCACACTAGGTGACTCTGGGACTTCTCGCACTTCCCACTAAGGGAATATTCTACACAACTACACTTTTAGTGCACAAGTAAGAAGGTCTCTTCCACCATGCTTCCGCTATGCTGTCTGGGCCTCGTATGACCACGTACATGAGACCGATCTTGAGAATACCTCCTACATTGAGATCTTGTTTTATGGAATCTTCTAGCTGCAACAAACGTCTCAACTCTGTTTCTCTCACTACCACAACTAGGTGTATGAAGTTCTTCTAAAATAACTCCCTCTGAAACAAATTCCTTCACCAGCACCCCGAAAAAGGTGGGGATGCACAAGGGTACAATGATAGCATGTATCACTCTGCAGAGTCCTTTCTTGAACTCCCGTGCTCGTAAGTAACCGTTATAGATCATTTCTAGAGAGTAGTGCACTGGGTCTGTGAAACTATTCGTATACTCAGTCACCATCATACCTCCCTGCTGTAACTGGATAATCTCCTAAAGATAAACGGAGAGCAAGAAGGAGGGTAAAACTCCTTGTGAAATAGCTGATATAAGTCGTTCCATGATAGTGCCAACTCATCGTGTATTTGAGTAACTAATCTCCACCAACGTCCAGCTACTCTGAGGAAAAGGATATCTTCCAAATCCATCATCTCATCATCCAGTGTCCGTACAAGCCTAAAGAGGCAGACCACTGACTCTAGCCAAACCCTCACTATCTGAGGGTCTGGCTCACCATGGAACCTCAGTGTTCTCTGGCGCTAGAACTTACGAAGTGTGCTCAGCCTGCGCATATCCTCATCCATCTCTGCTAGGGCTATCTGTTGTCCAACTGGTAGGGGTGCTGCTACCTTCCCACCTAGGTAAAGGGGCTTGCATGATGGGTCCTGAACAAAGGCATCATCACTCACGGGATCATCATCACGAACCGTAGCTAGTATCTTGGTTGGATGTCTTCGTGGAGACATCCTTAATGTTATCAAGGAGTACCACAGTCAGATCAGTATAAATATATATATCAACAGAAGTGGGTAGATAACTCAAGAAGGATAGTCAAATACTTAATCCTATATGATGCAAGTACCATTGTTCCCTAAAACAAGTGTCTCAGGGTGTCGAGTCGATAAGTGGGTAATCCGGATCCTAGAGAATGGATACATCGGCCTCCCGTACAATCACTAAGCTCTCGGTCCTAAGAGCCTCTCTCAAGACACTTCGATACTATTGTCCTAAACACAACAAACACCTTTTTAAGAAAACATCATAATAGTGTCCCAAGGGTCGAACCTCCTTTGATACCACTTTGTCATGACCGGATCCATACTGGGGCTTAAGCCGCAACTACCCCAAGCCCACCTCCATAGGCCCAGGGATGGTGACTAGGGATGAAGTCACAACAAACTAAGGAAGTCCTTTGCCAAAGAAACTATACAAACACACAAGAAAATCAATTCAAAAGTAAAAAGGAAAATAAATAAATATAAAACACTCCTATAAAAGGGAAACCAAACATATATGCATCGAACTATAAATAGTACAAGTACAAGAAAACTAAATTTAAAAGGGAAACGGGAAAAATACACACCCAACTAGAAAAGTGCCACAACTCGAAAACAAGTAAAAAATTAAAATAGTCGGGAGAGTCCCACTTCTGAATCTCAATCTATGACCACTACACATGGTCCGAGCACCCTATATCCCTAAGATCTTTTAATATTATGATATACAAGTCTGTCGTCTGCAAGGTAACACCAAATGTGGGAAAATACCAAGCAGGGGTTGGTATAACGATACTCAATAGGATGCTCCGAAGGCATTAGGAATCAGTAATAGAGGTAACGAAGAGGGGATGAGTAATAGAGAACAAGGTACAACAATAGTGAACGAAAAGAGTATAGCTCTATCCAATAATAGATATGCTCACTCAAAGAAACCCAAATGAGAGAGTTGTGGGATTTCGTTCTCAAAACTCAACCCAAGAAAGTGATTATCCAATAATTCCAAGTAAAGCCATTTGGAATTCCCAAAATCTCGTCACATCTTCCAAGGAAGCCCAATTCATAGGGGCCCAAATCACCGCACCACGATACAATCCGCTTTGGGCGGCACTGACTTGCCTGCACTATTTTAGGTCACGTCACAATGAAGTGTATCAGCAGGGAAAGTGACCATATTCCTTGTGGGTCCTTAGATAAGTTGAACCATGCCTCATCACCATTCCTCATGGTAGAGGGTCTTCTCTGAACCATTGGGGACTGTGCTACCCAGCCCGGTGGGAGGGTCATCCCGATAGCTCCTCGAGGACTACACTATGGGTCATCCTGGTATCTACTCAGGGACAACACTCTGGGTCATCCTGGTATAAGGCCTCGGCCTTAAACATTACTTAATATTGAATTAAATGAATAATTCACATTGAGGATCTTTTTAGGTTTAGAGTTTTAGAGAATTAGGACATAACTGTTACATCTCAAAAGATTACAAAGTAGACACTTCTACTATGTTTCCATAGAATAAAAAATAAATCTTAAAAAGAAACATGTCTAGTTCCATGTTTTATATAGCATGACTTTCCCTTGATCCCATCCTTGACCTTATTCCACATTAAGTCCTGTGAAAAACATTTCAAAAAAACGTGGGGTGAGCATAAAAAGCTCAGTAAGGGATACACAAAGAATGAAAACTGTTAGTTTTTCAAACATCAAGTAAACCATGTATACTTTATTAAAGTAATACATTCACCTTCATGAAGTAGTAAAAACTCTTCACTGAATAAAATATCATTACTTACCCTTTTGTAACCAAAGTATTACTATAAAACCCATATAAAGAACACATAACATATAAAGGTAACTTGGGACATAAACATACTTAAGTGGAATAACCATATGGTCGACTTCCACACATATCACTTCATGGAATAGCCATACGGCCAACTTCCATACATACTTAATGGAATATTCATACGGCCGACTTCCATACCCAATGCATTGGAGGTTATAACGTAACCACCCGTCCTGGTATTCACGGCACCACCCGTCTTATGGTTTATCACGTAACCACCCGTCAAATGTCCAAGTACCATTATAAAAATCATAATACATAAAACAAATATAATGGAAAGAAAACATTTCCACAGTTTGATCAAAATATATCACTTAAATATATTGACATAATAAATCCATTATAAAAACCATTTTCAATACCAAAATACATAAAATAGTGTACGGTATTTATTTCATTTTAAAAAAAACATTACATCTTATTCAGGAATCCAAAGACCAAATAATACTCGTGGCGGCGGAAAAGGTCGTTGTCACCGCGTACGTTAAAAGAAACATTCCTTTTTTCGTTTTGTAAAAAGCTTAGTAGAAAAAGATTCATTTTTTATAAAAGTAAAATTCAAAGGGGTTTATACACCATATAAAATAAAGTTGTGTATAAAACGGAATATTCCTCAATGAAAGGATATTGAGACAAAGTCCCTTACCTCGGGTCCGACTTGACTCGATCGTTCTTTAACATCCTGAATAATAAACTTGAGTTAATTTATATTTTCTTAAGAACATTTTTCAAGTTCATTATTCCTTTTATATCACTTATTTCCATGTTATAAACATTATGTAATCATTTAAGTTAATAATGTTTGTTTTGTCGATATTTGGTTCTTAAGTCGAAAGTGGACTTCTTACAATTACATGTTGTTCATGTGGTCAAAGGTTCTTTATATCCAGAATGACATTCCTGATTTGGATATAATATATATCATATATATCTAGCATATACATGTATTTCTAATATTACATAATCATTTAGAGGTAAGAAATGAAATGCACCGTTCATGGAGACGGTAAGTCGTACGTACGCATGAACGCTACTTTCATTTCTATGTCATATTAATGGAATTAAAAATAAATGAGAGGTATGTATATTCTAATTCCAGAATTATATTAATCATTTATATGTAACATAAATCATATATATCCATTATATATATGTACTTATAATAGTACATTACATTTGGGGATAAGAAATGAAATGCACCGTTCATGGAGACGGTAAGCCGTATGTACGCATGAACGCTAATTTCATTTCTATCCCATACATTAATGGAAAGAAATGATATAGAGGTATATTATAATTCCAGTATAAAATCATATATAATAACTTTAAATCCATCCTTTATACGTCCCACATATGGCATTAACGAATCACAACACTTTGAGGGGGCGGTAGTCTGCACTTCCTAAAATGAAATTATCGTGTTTACCCACAATGGAAAACATAAAGGTATACCACAAATGAAAAATAAATAAGCATAAGGAAAACATAAAAATAATATATATCATATATAAATAAAGTGACATCTTAATGGCCACCATTAAAGGTGTTTAAAAGAATATTTACTAATCATCGTTTCGTGAGGCAGACATTCGCCAACCACAGAAACAGTATGTTCTTTAACCATTAGATGTAGATGTGTGTAATTGTAGCTCAAAATCTTCTTATAACAACATCATAGTATATTTAAGATACTGGATTTCTTACAAAATAAATTAATAAAAAGAGTTTAGGGGGTTGGAGAAGCAAAATAAAACAAAAGGACTCAAGTGAAGACATTACCTTAAAATTGGGTAACTCCCTTTGGTTTGAGCTCAAAGGCTTCCTTGGGAAGACTTCTGCCCAAAGTGAGGCTTCAAGGAGTAATAGAGGGATGTGTAGAGACAAAATGGGCAGGGTTTTGCCGAGCCAAAGGCTTTGTAAGTGTGGGTAAGGAGGTAGAGGTGGGGGCCTTTTATAAGAGGAGAGGAGGGGCACTCTTGGAAAGTAAAGAAATGTTACTTTATTTTAAAATGAGTTTCAGATTTTAAAGGTCCCACAATGATATAATTCGAGGATAAGGTGATAAGGGTTCGAAATCCACCCATCCAATAGGTTTTGGACATGTGTAGGTCATAGATTTTACATTATATTTTCATTTCATTTAAATCCTTTATTAATGAGGTAATCGCTGCATCATTATGATGTCATAAATAATTTTATTTATTTAATGTCCAAAAATTATAAAAAAAAATATCATGATGTAGGAAATCTTTTTATATTTCCAATGACTATTTATAGTCAAAAATATGACTTCTATAACCCCATGTAAAAAAAATTTAGTAAAATAACTCATGTTTGTGACATTTTTACTTTAACATTAAATAAAAAGGAATTAATGTCATTTTCCTTCCAAAGTGGCTCCATGGGGTCCCCAAGTTGACCCATGGATTTTCTTAGTCGGACATGACACATCCAATGAGGTTAGGACATGTGTCAAGTTCATTTCATATTATTACAACATTATTTTTACCTTAAATTACACTAATTACCTCTAATCGCGATTAAAAACTTAATAAGTTACTATTCACCAAAAAATTATTTTAATCCCATTGAACAACATTTTACTTCTTAATGACAACCATTTATGTCGGATTTATGAAATTCAAAACATAGAGGTGGTAAAATTTCATTTAAACGAAAAATCAATTTTTTAAGTACCACTTAGTGGTTTCACTATTCATCAAAAATTGAAGTTTTTCAGAAAAATGAAAAAACTTCACCCTAAGATATATTTGATATTCCACATTCAAAAATGAAGTCCATTTTAAAAAATTCAAAACATATAATTTTCATTAATTAATTTAATAATTAATTCCTGCTCTCAGAGCAAATAGCGTGTTTTTATGAAACAATAAGTATCAAAAGATTGACACTAGTTTAAGTCCGATTTCAAAGTGAAATTAATTCCAACGACCACTATTGGATTTAATGGTAAAAATATATTATAATTTCACTTTAAAACAAATTCAAAATATAATCTAATCATATAAATAAATTATATTAAAAAGAGGTTTTGAATTAAAATACAACATTTTACACTATTCATTAAAAAATGAACTTTAACGGAAAAATACCAAAAATTTACACAAAGTAAATTTTGATGTCCCGATTATAAAGAAGAGTTTTATTTGGTCCAATATAATGTAAAAGAGTGAACAAGACTATATTTAATGACGGTTCTCCATCAAAAGGTGATAAGTGAACCTTTAGTGAAAACTAGGGCATATACGCCTAAAATTGAATTCTTTCCGTATTTTAAGCCTTTATCTTTTATTAGATAAAAGTAAAAACATTTAAAAAACATATATAATAATATTTTAGATATTTCTATCCATTCCTGCCAATACAACAGCTATGTGTTAACTACCATTTAAAATAATATTATTTTATTACTTGTGTGCAACGTAAGATTTCAAAGAAACTCTTTATTGTGTATCGGGTACGCTATCGAACATAGAAACCCCTTTAAAGTAAAATTAATATTTAATTTGTAAATATTAATAAATATGAAAATGTTTTATTCATTATTTACCTGGGATGTTACATCCTTCCCCCCTTTTGGGAATTGTTTCCTCGCAATTTTATTCACTTATCAAAATAAGTGGGGGTATTTATCCCTCATAGCATTTTTAGATTCCTGCGTTGCCTCTTCAACCATATGGTTTTTCCACAAAACCTTTACCTGGTGAATTACCTTATTTCGCAACACTTTCTCTCTTCAGTCAAGAATCTGGACTGGTTTTTCTTCATAAGATAGGTTCTCTTCCAGCTGAACAACCTCTAGACTCAAAACATGAGATGGATCTGGCATATACTTCCTCAACATTGAAACATGAAAAACATTGTGTACCTAAGATAAAATCAGAGGTAAAGCCACTCTGTATGAAATTGATCCAACTCTCTCCATAATTTCATATGGTCCAATGAACCTTGGACTCAGCTTTCCTTTCTTACCAAATCGCATCACACTTTTCCATGGAGAAACCTTTAGAAAAACATGATCACCTACCTCGAAAGATAGATCCTTCCTCTGGTTATCCGCATAACTTTTCTGTCTGCTCTGAGCTGTTCTCATGTGTTTCTGAATAAACTGAACGTTTTCTGCCATATCTTCTACCAATTCTGATCCCATCAGCTTCCTTTCACCCGCTTCATCCCAAAAAGCTGGAGTTCGACACCACTTCCCATATAATGCCTCAAATGGTGCCATCTGTATACTGGAATGAAAAATATTATTATAATAAAACTCAAACAAAGAAATATGTTGGTCCCAACTTCACTGATAATCCATCGAACAAGCTCGTAGCATATTCTCCAAGGTCTGAATTGTTCGTTCTGACTGCGCATCTGATTGTGGATGAAAAGCTGTACTAAAATTTATTTCAGTACCCAACGACTTCTGAAGGCCTTTCAAAAAGTTAGATGTAAACCTAGGATCACGATCGGACACAATGGAGAGAGTAACTCCATGTAACCTGACTATCTCTTTAAGATAAAAACGGGAAAGTTGATCTAGGGAAAAATTATCTCGTATAGAAAGTAAATGAGCAGATTTAGTCAAGCGATCAACAATAACCCAGATTACATTATTACCTCTAGATGTCTTCGGTAATCCCATGACAAAATCCATGGATATATTTTCCCATTTCCACTCTGGCACTGGTAAAGGCTGAAGCATCCCTTTCGGTAACTGCCACTCTGCTTTAACCCACTGACAAGTCAAACACTTCATAGTAAAATCAGCAATATCCCTTTTCATTCCATCCCACCAGTAATACTCCCGCAGATCTCTGTACATCTTAGTACTGCCAGGATGAACTGAAAACGGGGAACTATGAGCCTCACATAACAACTCATTCTTCAACTATGAATCACAAGGCACACATAATCTCTTCCCAAACCGCAAAACACAATCATTATCAATGTTGAATTCAGGAAACTTACCCTTCTGAACCAGCTCTACCTTTTTCCGCAACTCACTATCTTGCTTCTGTGCTTGCTTGATTCTGTCTGATAGGGAAGATGTCACTGATACCTGAAACAAAATAGAAGGACTTTTTACACAAAAAACTTCCATTCCAAATTTCATCAAATCAAAAACCAAAGGATCTCATTCCAAACACAACATTGTTAATGAAGCATTACTTTTTCAACTCAAAGCATCAGCCACTTTATTTGCTTTTCCCGGATGGTAATGAATTGTACATTCATAATCCTTTATTAATTCTAGCCATCTCCTCGGTCTCATTTTCAATTATTTCTGAGTGAATATATACTTTAAACTTTTGTGATCAGTACATATTTCACACTTTACTCCATACAAATTATGCCTCCAAATTTTTAAAGCAAAAACAACAGCAGCTAATTCCAAATCATGTGTAGGGTAATTTACCTCATGAGTTTTCAACTGAAGTGAAGCATAAGCAATTACCTGATCATTCTGCATAAGGACACAGCCAAGTCCCTTCAACAAAGCATCACTGTATATAACAAACTCACCATTCCTGGATGGAAGTGCCAAAACTGGAGCATTCACTAATCTTCTTTTCAACTCCTAAAAACAATCATCACATTATTTTGTCCAGATGAACTTAACACCCTTACGAGTTAGCTTAGTCATTGGACTAGATAACCGTGAAAAATTTTCAACAAACCTTCGGTAGTAACATGCCAAACCAAGGAAACTACGGATCTCGGTTACGTTTGTGGGTCTTGGCCATTCTTCAACAACTTTTGTTTTAGCAGGATCAACAGTTATTCCATTTTTTGAAACAATGTGACCTAAGAAAGAAATTTTTTGTAACCAAAACTCACACTTGATGAATTTTCCATACAGTTTATTTTCTTTTAAGGTTTGCAATATAACCCTTAAATGACTTTCATGCTCCTCTTTAGTTTTAGAAAAAACCAAAATATCATCAATGAAAACAACCACAAACTTATCCAAGAACTCATAGAAAATTCTATTCATAAGGTCCATGAATACAGCAGGTGCATTGGTTAACCCAAAAGGCATAACTACAAATTCATAATGGCCATATCTATTACGGAATGCAGTCTTCGGAACGTCTGCTTCTTTTACTTTCAACTGATGGTACCCCGACCTCAAGTCAATCTTTGAAAAATACTGAGCTCCCAAGAGCTGATCAAAAAAATCATCAATATGAGGCAAAGGATACTTTTTCTTAACAGTAATGTTATTCAAGGCTCTATAATCAATGAAAAGTCTCATTGAGCCATATTTCTTTTTAATAAACAAGACAGGAGCACCCCATGGTGATGTGCTAGGTCGAATGAAACCTTTATCTAATAACTCCTGCAATTGTTTCTTTAACTCTAAAAGTTCAACTTGAGCCATTCGATAAGGGGGTTTTGAAATTGGCTTAGAATCAGGAACTAAGTCAACAGTAAATTCAACTTCCCGATCATGAATAATACCAGGAAACTCATCAGGAAAAACATCAAGATACTTATTTACCACTAGTACATCATTAATCTGAACAGTTCCTTTATTTTCAACAATATGTGCAAGGTAACATTCATTTCCATCTTTTGCTATTTTCTCAACTTTCTGATATGTTATCAAAAGCAAGGGTTCATTCTTGTACACAAAATGAAAATCTTTCTAAAAAGAAACCATTTTAGCTCTGTATTCAATCTTAGCATGATAAACAGAAATCCAATCCATGCCCAAAATAACATCAAACTCTACTAGAGGCAAAACAATAAGGTTCGCTGGTAGATTCTTTCCACACACAAGGATAGGAAGGTTCTTATAATTCCTTTTTGTCTCAACGTTCCCTCCGGGTGTTTTTACCAAAAGTTCAGGATTCATATCTTGAGATGGAATTTCCAATTTACTAGAAAACTTCTCAGAAATGAAAGAGTGTGTAGACCTTGAATCAAACAACATATTGGCATAATCTGAACAAACAAACAGTGTACCTGATACTACTTCATTCGATGGCCCAACATCTGCTGAAGTTGTTGCAAAGGATTTCACCACCCTTTTCTGCTTGTAGTCTGGATGCTTTCCCCCAGTAGAGTTCTTTGTTAGACACTCATTTGCATAATGACCCATTTCATTACACTTAAAAAATCTTACCGCTGGCTTTTCATTGCCTGCTTGATCATCTTCTTTACAGTTACGAGAAATATGACCAGACTTACCACACCAAAAGCACTTACCAGACTTGGATAAACATTCTCCAGGATGCATTTTACCACACTTCTCACAGGATGGATATTTGGTTTTCTTACCTCCTTGCTTCTTTTATGAATTCTTCCCCTTTTCCTGCCAACTGGACCACTTATTCTGTTGTTTTTCATAGAACACCTGATCATCGGCAAACTCCATTTCCACCTTCTCCACATATCGAACAAGTTTTTCATAACTTTTGAACTCACGAGAAGCTAAAGACCTTCGATACTTTGGATTTAACCCTGAGTAAAACGGTTTATTTTACTATCAAGATCTCGTATGAAGTTTGGAGCATACCTTGCCAATCGAGTGAACTTTGCTTCATAAGCAGCCATGGAATCATCCTCCTGCCTCAATTCTAGGAACTTCTTTTCCATCCTAAGACGAACCACCTTAGGAAAATATTTCTCAAGAAACATACCTTTGAATTCGTCCCAGTGAAGATCCTCAATCTCATCACTATCCCTGATATTTTTCACCATCGACCACCACTGATCAGATTCACCTTAAAATGGTAAACAGCAAGACTAACCTTTTGATGTTCTGAACACCCCATGACATCAAAAATCTTCTCCAGTGATTTAATCCACCCTTCAGCTTGCACGGGGTCAGATGATCCTCTGAATGATGGGGGATGTTGCCACATGAAATGTTCCCCCACTGACATGTTCCTATATGGTTGATCTGGCTGATCTCGTGCATGGATACCACCACCATGTATAGCCTGAGTCAACTGTGCCATCACTGCAAGAAACTGTTCAGTTCCGATTCCGACCATCTCAGGTTTCTGATTTGGAAGGTTGTCTTCCTCCTGATGTCATCCCAACATAGCTGCTTTGTTTCCTCTGCGAAAAACCATTCTGAACATAGAAATATCTTAGGTGAAGCAACATGGTAATCTTTAAATGTTATATCATTTCAATCGTACCATAAATTAACTTATAATTTTACACTTTCCTAACTCCTAAAGTTGTCTAAACCGACCTCTGATACCAACTATAAGGCCCCGACCTTAAACATTACTTAATATTGAATTAAATGAATAATTCACATTGAGGATCTTTTCAGGTTTAGAGTTTTACAGAATTAGGACATAACTGTTACATCTCAAAATATTACAAAGTAGACACTTCTACTAAGTTTCCATAGAATAAAAAATAAATCTTAAAAAGAAACATGTCTAGTTCCATGTTTTATATAGCATGACTTTCCCTTGATCCCATCCTTCACCCTATTCCACATTAAGTCCTATGAATAACATTTCAAAAAAACTTGGGGTGAGCATAAAAAGCTCAGTAAGGGATACACAAAGAATGAAAACTGTTAGTTTTTCAAACATCAAGTAAACAATGTATACTTTATCAAAGTAATACCTTCACCTTCATGAAGTAGTAAAAACTCTTCACTGAATAAAATATCATTACTTACCCTTTTGTAACCAAAGGATTAAAATAAAACCCATATAAATAACACATAACATATAAAGGTAACTTGGTACATAAAAATACTTAAGTGTAATAACCATACGGTCGACTTCCACACATATCACTTAATGGAATAGCCATATGGCCAACTTCCATACATACTTAATGGAATAGCCATACGGCCAACTTCCATACCCAATGCATTGGAGGTTATAACGTAACCACTCGTCTTGGTATTCACGGCACCACCCGTCATATGGTTTATCACGTAACCACCCGTCAAATGTCCAAGTACCATTATAAAAATCATAAGACATAAAACAAATATAATGGAAAGAAAACATTTCCACACTTTGATCACAATATATCACTTAAATATATTGACATAACAAATCCATTATAAAAACCATTTTCAATACCAAAATACATAAAAGAGTATATGGTATTTATTTCATTTTAAAAAAAACATTACGGCTTGTTCAGGAAGCCAAAGACCAAATAATACTCGCGGCGTCGGAAAAGGTCGTTGTCACCGCGTACGTTAAAAGAAACATTATTTTTTTAGTTTTGTAAAACTCTTTGTAGATAAAGATTCATTTTGTAAAAAAGTAAAAGTAAAAGGGTTTTATACACCGTATAAAAGAAAGTTTTGTATAAAACGAAATATGTCTCAATGAAAGGAGATTGAGACGAAGTCCCTTACCTCGGGTCAAACTTGACTCGGCCGTTCTTTAACATCCTGAATAATAAACTTGAGTTAATTTCTATTTTATTAAGAACCTTTTTCAAGTTCATTATTCCTTTTATATCACTTATTTACATGTTATAAACATTATGTAATCATTTAAGTTAATAATGTTTGTTTTGTCGATATTTGGTTCTTAAGTCGAAAGTGGACTTCTTACAATTACATGTTGTTCATTTGTTCAAAGTTTCTTTATATCCAGAATGACATTCCTGATTTGGATATCATATATATCATATATATCTATCATATACATGTTTTTCTAATATCACATAATCATTTAGAGTTAAGAAATGAAATGCACCGTTCATAGAGACGGTAAGCCGTACGTACGCATGAACGCTACTTTCATTTCTATGTCATATTAATGGAATTAAAACTAAATGAGAGGTTTGTATATTTTAATTCTGGAATTATATTAATCATTTAGATGTAACCTACATCATATATATCCATTATATATATGTACTTATAATAGTACATTACATTTGGGGATAAGAAATGAAATGCACCGTTCAAGGAGACGGTAAGCCGTACGTACAATGAACGCTACTTTCATTTCTATCTCATACATTAATGGAAATAAATGATATAGAGGTATATTATAATTCCAGTATAACATCATATATAATAACTTTAAATCCATCCTTTATACATACCACATATGGCATTAACGAATCACATCACTTTGAGGGGGCGGTAGTCCGCACTTCCTAAAATGAAATTATCGTGTTTACCCACAATGGAAACCATAAAGGTATAACGCAAATGAAAAATAAATAAGCATAAGGAAAACATAAACATAATATATATCATATATAAATATAGTGACATATTAATGGCCACCATTAAAGGTGTTTAAAAGAATATTGAGCAATCATCGTTTCGTGAGGCCGAAATTCGCCAACCACAGAAACAGTATGTTCTTCAACCATTAGATGTAGATGTGTGTAAGTGTAGCTCGAAAGATTATTATAACAACATCCTAGTATATTTAAGATACAATATTTGTCACAAAATAAATGAATAAAAAGATTTTAGGGGGTTGGAGAAGCAAAATAAAACAAAAGGACTCAAGTGAAGACATTACCTTAAAATCGGGTAACTCCCTTTGGTTTGAGCTCAAAGGCTTCCTTGGGAAGACTTCTGCCCAATGTGAGGGTTCAAGGAGTAAGATAGGTATTTGGAGAGAAAAAATGGTCAGGTTTTAGCCGAGCCAAAGGCTTTGGAAGTGTAGGTAAGGAGGTAGAGGTGGGGGCCTTTTATAAGAGGAGAGGAGGGGCACTCTTGGAAAGTAAAGAAATGTTACTTTATTTTAAAATTATTTTCGGATTTAAAAGGTCCCACGTAGATATAATTCGAGGATAAGGTGATAAGGGTTCGAAATCCACCCATACAATAGGTTTTGTACATGTGTAGGTCATGGATTTTACATTATCTTTTCATTTTATTTAAATCATTTATTAATGAGGTAATCGCTGCATCATTATGATGTCATAAATAATTTTATTTATTTAATGTCTAAAAATTATAAAAAATATATCATGATGTAGGAAATCTTTTTATCTTTCCAATTACTATTTATATTCAAAAATATGACTTCTATAACCCCATGTAAATATTGTTTTAGTAAAATAACTCATGTTTGTGACATTTTTACTTTAACATTAAATAAAAATGTATTAATGTCATTTTCCTTCCAAAGTGGCTCCCTAGGGTCCCCAAGTTGACCCATGGATTCTCTTGGTCGTCCATCACACATCCAATGAGGTTAGGACATGTTTCAAGTTCATTTCATATTATTACAACATTATTTTTACCTTAAATTACACTAATTACCTCTAATCGCGATTAAAAACTTAATAAGTTACTATTCACCAAAAAATTATTTTAATCCCATTGAACCACATTTTACTTCTTAATGACAACCATGTAGTCTGATTTTTGAAATTCAAAACATAGAGGTAGTAAAATTTCATTTAAACGAAAAATCAGTTTTTTAAGTACCACTTAGTGGTTTCACTATTCATCAAAAATTGAAGTTTTTCAGAAAAATACCAAAACTTCACCTTAAGCTATATTTGATATTCCGAATTAAAAAATGAAGTCCATTTTACAAAATTCAAAACATATAAGTTTAATTAATTAATTTAATAATTAATTCCTGCTGTTAGAGCAAATATCATGTTTTTGTGAAACAATAAGTATCAAAAGATTGACACTAGTTTAAGTCTGATTTCAAAGTGAAATTAATTCCAACGACCACTATTGGATTTAATGGTAAAAATATATTATAATTTAACTTTAAAACCAATTAAAAAGATAATATAATAATATAAATAAATTATATTAAAAAGTGGTTTTGAATTAAAATACAACATTTTACACTATTCATTAAAAAAATGAACTTTAACAGAAAAATACCAAAAATTTACACAAAGTAAATTTTGATGTCCCGATTCTAAAGAAGAGTTTTATTTGGTCCAATAGAATTTAAAATAGTGAACAAAATTATATTTAATGATGGTTCTCCATCAAAAGGCAATAAGTGAACCTTTAGTGAAAACTAGGGCATATACGCCTAAAATTGAATTCTTTCCGTATTTTAAGCCTTTATATTTTATTAGATAAAAGTAAAAACATTTAAAAAACATATATAATCATATTTTAGTTATTTCTATCCATTCCCGCCAATAAAACAGCTATGTGTTAACTACCATTTAAAATAATATTATTTTATTACTTGTGTGCAACGTAAGATTTCAAAGAAACTCTTTGTTGCGTATCGGGTACGCTATCGAACATAGCAACCCCTTTAAAGTAAAATTCATATTTAATTAGTAAATATTAATAAATATGAAAATGTTTTATTCATTATTTACCTAGGATGTTACACCTGGTATCTCATTAGGGACTATGCTCTGGGTCATCCCGGTATCCCCTCAGGTACTACGCTACCTGGCTTGGCAGGAGGGTCAGCCCAAAACTACGTCGTTCATCCCAACTAGATGGTACCTCTCAGAAAGAAATGAGTATCACTAGTCATCCCAACTGGATGGTATGTCTTCTAAAATCAATGAGGAACTATGATCATCCCTTCTTGATGGTACATCTCTAAAAAGCATCGAGGAACTCTTATCATCCCTGCTGGATGGTACGTCTTGGAAAAGCATCAAGGAACTCTGATCATCTCTGTGGGATTCTTCATCTAAGAAAAGCATCAAAGAACTCTGATCATCTTTACTGGATGGTATGTCTTGAAAAATAATTAAGGAACTCTTATCATCCCCACTGGATGTTACATCTCAAAAAATCATTGAGGAACTCTGATCATCCTCATCGGATGGTACGTCTCAGAAAAGTATCGAGGAACTCTGATCATCCTCATTGGATGGTATTTCTTGAAAAGGCATAGAAGAACTATGATCATCCCCACTAGATGGTACCTCTCATAAAAATTCCATTGCATTCATTGGGTGTCTCCCCAGGTAGGTTTCACACTCTGAATATCCTGTATCGTATCTTAAAAGCCACTACGGAGGGCACCATTGCATTCTACATGGAGAAACACTCTGGATAAGCTACCCATATTCCATAGTCTGAGTCTAAAATAAACAGATTCGAGAGATAGAATATTTGAAATGTGGTACACAGTGCATGGGGTGACCACATGTCATGTGGCCCCACCTTCTCGCCTGGTCATGTACCTATGCACACTCAGGTAAAAAACTGTAAATCAAGTACCCCTAGGTTTTCTAGTGTACTCCAATAGTACATGATATCTCTATCCAAAAAGATGACAAGTGGGAATTCCTCATTATTAAACCGAAGGGTAAAAATGTACTATTACTAGAAGGCCTCCTCAATGGCACGAGATAACCAAACGGATCTAAATGTTGTGATCCTTGGAGAAAAATGCACAAGATCGACTATTCATTCACCCTGAATGGACATCTGGTGGAAAATTCATATATTTACACATTGCGCTTGAATGGTGTCATGTGGGGACCATGCCTTGGTCCTGAAACAAATTATATGGATTGCACCGTTGTGATCCTCTTATAAAAAATCCACGGTATCGACTACTCGTTCACCCAAAATAGATACCTGGTGAAAAATTCGCATTCCACTATAATGCAAGCAAACCAGCTTCATGGAGTCCACACCATAAATTTAGTTTAAATACCTGCAATTGGTCCTGAAAAGTACGACTCAAAGTTAGGTTTACGACGCCGCTGATAGATCGCCAATTCGATGATGTATGGGTGAGTTACGACTGATAGAATATTACACAACAATAATAATGATATTATTATTGAGTGTTTCATGGACTTGAGCCATGAACTCGAATTTTATATCAAACATTGGACCTGAATCGTCCATCTTAATGAAAGGGCCATGTCCCCACTGACGAAAATTCAATCAGACGTCGCACGTGGAAATTATGGGGGGGTTAAGACTTTAATAATAATAGTATATTATTATTATGTAGATATTTGGGGGGGACCCGATCAAAAAACATGATGAATGCATCCAACATCAGTTTCAAAAAGACCGTCTTCAAAACTAGGTTTCACTACCACTGATGAAAATTAAATCGGATGTCGCATGAAAGAGTTATTGCGGGTTAAAGATTTAATAATATTATTATATCTATTATTTCACGAGCTTTTCGGATACCCGATCTGAAAACCCGAAGAAGACATCCAATATTGGACTTGAAATGTCTATCTCAAAGCCAGGGTGATGTTGTCATTTATGTTTCATCAATCCTTCATGTTTTCAAGAAGCTATGGATGGATTAAGAATTGACAACCCCAAAAAAATAATAATATTATATTATAATCATTTATTTATCTCCCCCTTATTTTTGAGAAATGTTACACGCATGATAAGGGGGATATTGGCTTCCTTCCGATCCTTCAATCCAGCAAGTCCACACTCCTTTTTTTATTTCAATTAGTTTTCCTTTTAATATTATTATTATATCAATATATTAAAATTAAGGCATTTGAAGCGTGGATCCCTCCCCTATTTCCAATTTTCACATGGTGTTCCACCCCTTCTCATGTGTTTTATTTTATTTAATCCATTTATTATTATTCTCTCTCCTATTATCCTTAACCCCATTCATGATTTTTCCACAACTGAAACCCAATCAATGCCTCCAATGTTCTTCCCTAACTCACGCCCCTTGTAAACCCGTGTCGCACACTCCACACATATCTTCTTATTATATCATCAAAAATTATTTCACACGGACCGATATCCCTGAAACCAACCAATGTACTCCACCACATCGGACCACCATGTCATTGCCTCACTGTCATCCACCATGGGTGATGCTTCACTGTCAACCTCCACTTGACCTTGTCATTGGTCACCTTAGAATCCCACCACTGCTCACCCCTCTCAAGGATCCCCTGGGAGTCATCACGCATTGTTGTTTGCTTGGAAGAACCCCCACCATTAAACCATAGTAGTCATCTTGTGATCTATCACTGGTGGTCAAATTTCAACCACCCAATCTTTTTGGGAAATACTATCATTGTGTCATACCCCCACCTTTCCAAACCAAGTATGGAAACCCTTTAATCTTTCTACAATCCATTCGGATTATCCTTGACTCATTTTCGTTAGAATGATGAATGAATAATAATAAAAATAATTTATAAACTGATAAAATAAGTTTATTTCAATTTCTGGGATCACGCAAGAAGGTGCAGATTGAAGATTCAATTATTGACATTCTAAAAGATTAATCAGAGGCGTAAAGAGAACAAATACAAGTCCTAACTAGATTGGATCATTCACTGCTGATGAAGGATGCATTTATTGACTAATGATGAGGATTTTTTGCGTTTTTCACTTCTTGATCCATCTAGAATCGTAGGTTCATCATCGTTCGTTCTTCATTTTTTTACGGGAAAGAGAGGATAGGAAAGGAGGGTTTTCCATCATTGGCCAAACTGAATTATGAGTCCAACCCCCTCTAAAATGAATTTATAACCTCTCATTTGGTTAAAATAAATAAATCAAATAATTAAATAAAAAAAATTAATTATTTAATTAATCATCCATGCTAGCACATAATCCATCCTCCTGATGCTGACAAAGGTTATACCCTTCTTAGGGTAAAAGCTACATTTTGAAATCAACGGTGGTATCATATTTCTCATATGATCCCCCGTCCATGAGTTATTTAGTTCTGAGCCATTAAATGAATAAATTTATAATTTAATTCATCCATTTAACATATCTTCAACGAGCAATGGGTCTGAACTTCTTTTGCAGACTTATTTTATGTCGCATATTGTGGAAACATTGCGTTCCATACCCAATCATAGTCTCAGATTTCTGATCTAATCAAAGGTTTAAGAGATATCCCATTTTCCTTATTTAACTATGTGTGGGTAATATAAAAACACTTAACGTTTTTATAAAATTAATTCAGGGCACACTGGTCCTTGGAATTGCACGTCATCTCAGCGCCCAACTCTAGAAATATTATTAGAAATATTTCAAAGTCTTATTAGGAAAAATCGGGTCTCTACAGAAAATTATTGGAATTATATAAATATAGTTTTATAAAAAGAAAAAATTGAATATTGGGAGACAAAACATCACCATTAGTAAGGTCATGGGGTTTGAACCCATAACAGATATGTGATATAGGTGCAGTGCCTACAACATTTCTATGTGATTTCCTAGTTAGTATAAGATTTTTTATTCATAATTGATTTAGTGGATAAATATTATTTATGTTTTTTTATAAAATATTAGAGGATAAAATCTTTTTATTTTTTAAGATTTTTACGATACTAATTATATTATAAGAAATTTTTTATTGGGTTTATATATATATAAAAAATTTAGGTTAAACATAAAGGATTATTTGAGATGAATGAAATTATGTTTTTAGAGATATGTGTTGGTGGGGATTAGATATACTTTGAGGTTAAAACCTTATTTTATGTCAAAATTAATAACGATGTTTAGGATATAAGATTATTTATTTATGGTTCGATCGATGTTAATCATTTGGTTTTATTGTATAATTTTAGATATTAATATATTCATATTGATTTTGTATAGTTTCTTACCTTGTAATAACCATTATGGTTTTAAAGAATATTGTAAAAATATCTTTTACTCTTTTATAGATCTTATGATATGTTAATTTTAAATTTAGTTCTTTAGGAATAATAAATTTTATATTTGATATTCAATCCTTATAGTAAGAGGATATATGAAAATTGAATGATGTACTACAAAAGGATGAAATTTTGTTTATAAAATTATATTTTATGATATTTTATGATATTTTATATCATGATATTAAAATAATCCCCCAAATCTTGGAATAGGATCTGGAAAAAATATATCATCCTATTACCTTCTTATTCGATGAAACAACGGTCTTTTACTTTATCACAGAATTATGGTTTTGTGGTTGGTAACATTATCTTAATCATTCAACTTCATGAGATTAATGATCTCTCTCAAACTCCATAATTTTTTACAATTTTCTTCCATGTACATATTTTCAATTTCCAATAATTATATCTTATTTGTATACCTAGTTATGCGATGACCTTTTTATTTTCCTTTTTGAATTTTTAAGAACAATTTTAATTAACACTTTTTATGATGTTGGTTCTGCTACAACGGAATTTTTAAATATCAATCCATTGATTATTGAGAAAAATTTAAAATTAAAAGGATAAATTTTATTTAATGGGGTAGAATTTAATACACCAATATTTTTAATGAAACAAAATGTTTGATATCATATTGAACATGCAACACTATGTTTAAAATAAATAAAATGTAATATAAAAATATTATTATATAAATATAGAAGATTTTACATAGCCATTAAATTCACATGTATGAATAGTAATAACTTATTAAAGAAAGATAATATAAATTAAAATGTAAATTTAATAATAAATTCATAATAAGAACTCAAATTTTATATAAGATATTTTATTCCATAAAAAAATGTGTTTCCTTCAAAAAAATATTTTATTGATTTTTTATAAAAAAATATTATAATAAATTTATTATAAGTTTAGAAATTTTATTTTATAAAATGGAAATTGTTTTTGAAATTTTAATATCGATAATAAAATTTGGTGAAATATTGTGTTTTTTGGAAAATATAGATTTTCTAATTAATATTGAAAAATACTAATTTTTGTCAAACTGTAATTTATTTTTAATAAATATAAGTAATTTAAAAGAACCAATATTCATTTAACTTGATTTAAAGATAAAATAATTATGATTTATTAATATTTAATCCAATTAATTTTTTTCAAATTAGATTTATATTTTATTTTAGTAAAAGTTTATTTTTAGGCATAAAAATGTATTTTACTTAAAACATTTTTAAAGGGAATAATTTTTTTATATATTAAATACTTAAAATAATCCCTAATGAAGAATTATTTATATTTAAATTATATATTATATATCTATAAATATTAATTTACATAAATTAAATTATTAACACTTTTTAAATATTTATTATATTATCATCTTATTCTTGAAAATTGTAGTTCTTGCAAACTCTTTTTTTTCGACACATCTACGGGTTTAATTTTAAATTAATTTCTACCACATTAGTGAATTTAATTTGATAAAATTAAATCAAAATTTTAACTAATAATAATTAATACTATATTATAAGTTCAAATAAAAATTTTTCCATAATGACTCGTAAAAACAATAAAAAACGGTTACCATGGCTAATTTTAAAACTAGTTTACTAAGGGGTTCTACTAAATAGGTAGCTGGGATAATATTTTTTTTAAAAGGTTTATTTTTAATTTTATATTTTTTTATTAGAAATATATCTCTTACTCTCCTTTATTTATCAATTTTGGAGATACTTTTCCTAAGAGTGGATTCCCATTATTGAATAGTTTTGGGTATTTATATAAATTCCACTCCTCCTCCCTTATAAAAATGCACCCCTATCCTATCATTTCCAGACATAAAAACCCCATTATCTTAGAAAAATAATTCCCAAATCACTTTATTACTTTCCTAACCATGTCTTAGAGTCTCTGGTTTGATCAAAAATCCAATTTAGGGAGTATTTAGGTATAATACAAAATAGGTGGTCAAAAGAAGATGTATAGTTTTCAATCGATCATCTTTCTTATATTTCATCCTCCACCTACTTAAAATATTACCTAATAATTATTATATAACAACATTAGTATAAACCATATACTATTATGATATTTTGTTAATTTAATAACCTAAATCCATATCTATATCCATCAAATGGGAAAAAACTATATTTCATGAGTACAATAGACTACTACCCCACGAACGGATGTAACTTGTTTTCCATGATCAACTCTCATAGATGACCAAGAAGAAGGATTTAATATTTATATATTATATTAATGAAATATTAAAAATTATGTAAGATTATCATATCATTTATGTTCTAAAATTATCATCCATTGAAAAATCACAACATCGTTCATGTGTATGGCGGACTATCTCATCACAAAGCGATGTGATTCATTTTCTTTTTCTGAATCACATAGATCCAATAAGTATGTTTATTTCAAGAAATAATATTATATTTATTATATTATTATAATTATTTAAATTTAAAGTAAAAATTATCTTCATTCCATCTTGATCATTTAAAATTGAAATTTTAAATGTGCGTACATATGGCACACCATCTCAATGATTATAACATATTTAATTTTTCAAAAAAATTACATAACAGTTTTTTCAAAAAGTGTAATTAATGTGTAAAAATTATAATTTTAACATAATTATTATTCATGATATAATAGAAAAAAGACAACTTTTACCATGTTCAACACACAAAATTAATTTTGAAATTTTGAAAATAGCATTCTCAAAACACACAATGTGGAGATAAATGAAAATGTAATTAAATATGTCATTAAAATAAATAAAGTAAATGGTTTAATAAAAAGATATTAAATAAAGAAAGTTTTATTAAAAAAATTGATATAATTTATTATAAATAAGGTAAATTACATACATTCTATATCTAGACTTGAGGTAAGGGTTTCGTCTCAAAACACCCTTCTTAGAGACATGTGTTCTATAATGCACCAAATTTCATCTAAATGGTGAATGTACGGACACTATACATATATTATCACGAAAAAAAATTATGGTATTTTATTTTACAATTAATTTACTTAATTTAAGAGAGTTATGATTCAAAATTTACTAAATTAGTTAGGTTTTATGTTTCAATATGAGTTTAATTGGGATTTTTCATGCATGAATTTCTGTCGTAGGAAATAATTTTGACATTATCCATTAAAACCATTAAAATTTATTATACTATGGTAATTCATGAAATTTTTATGTAATATTACCATTATCATCTCTTTGTTACTTAAAATTAGTGAGATAAAATTTTTAATTAAAGTGGTCTTAATTTCTCTCTTCGGCCGCAAATCCTGTTTCTTCCATACAATTAGCTTATATAGTTATTTTCATGATTATTTTTTAAAAGTATAAAAATTATTTATTAATGAAATTTTTAAATATTTTTTAATTTTTATAAAATGGTTTGAAATTAATCTTTTTAAAAGTTTCTAAACGATGGATTTTTTTTACTTTTTTACAATAGTGTGGAAGGGAAGCTATTTTTACTTGTAAAGTATGTAGGGAATTACCCACTATCATGAACACTCAATTATATGAAACATCCATTATATATTTCCTTGATACTTTTTAGAGAAAATTTTTCATATAATATTTGGAAATTTTTACCCTTTGAGGAACCATTTTTATTGTGAGAGGGGAATTTTTTCAAGAAATATACCATTTAATATTTCAAAAACATTTTCATTAATGACATCAACATTTTAAGTTATTGATTACTTATATATTATTTATATATTTTTGTAAAATTTATACCTAGATTATTATCCCTTACACTAAAGGGGTAATTTATACATTATATTAATCTGCCAAAATACCGAAAAGGTCAGATCCAAGCATGCTTGGACCAACAAATTTATTAATAAAAAGAAAATAGCAGAGAAAGCAGATAGGAAAAAAGAGAGTTTACAAGTCATAATAGTCATAATCATCACACCCATACCTAGTCATGTCGTCAGGATCAGCCGATTCCCATTCTGATTGAGTCTCATATTTTTTGAGCAGCTTCTTATAAACCTTCCTTTTTTCCATTTGCTCCATAGATAACTTCTCGATATCCTTCTTAGCAGATGACCTAGTGGTCACTGTCCTCGGAACTGCAGAGTAGTCTTTCCTTGGTTTCCTTCTAACTGGGTCAGTCCTGACACTCTCACTGTTAGAGATCCGTTTCTTTTCTCCTCGAACAATTTCACTGTATGAAACTATACTCATGTCCCTATCTCTTTCCTTGGCCTCATCCTGAGTGTCACCCCACTTGAAGAGGATTGGTTCCCCAAATCCATGAGTGGAATCCTCCACCCTTTCCTTTGGTGCATCAGAGATGTTCCCCCGTTTAGCAGAGGAAGAAGGTTCTGTCTGGACATTCTGTTGTGTAAGAACGTTCACCGTTATGTCACCCATTTTCTTTTCAAGGGTAATTATTATATTTTTGAATTATGATTTATTTCATTGTTTAGAACACATATTCAAGTACATGATATTAATTTGATATATCGGCATGGAATTATATACCTCTCCAATGCGTTGGGTTATTTTTTAGTCTCATGAGATTTCATGTATGGGAATAGTTAATAAACCTTATCTATTGGGACACTTTCCACTATGTGATGTTGTCTCAGAAGTTGTCCTTCACTTATGTTTATGTCATGTTTTATGTTTCTTAAACATTTCTTATTATTTAATTATCTTATGATACCATGTTACTTATGTTTTGATCCAATGAGATTACTCAAGAGACTTCTATTTTATGATAACTTGTTATGCCTCAAACTCACATGTTATATTTATTTATCATTTTTATTCACATACTATGAGTTTTACATCACCCTTTTCTTTTATATATCTCCCATATTATCCTATATAGTTTTATGATATCAAGACCTTTAAATTCTCATTATGGAAATTAAAATAATTGAGTTTTATTTTAGTTATTTTATGTACTTATTATTCCGATGACCCTAAGCATTTTTAATCTATAGTTTGTATTTAATGGCTAATTATTTTAAAAATATTGTAATAATATATGTAAATGAATTTGGTAATTTGAGTAAAATACCCATATATAAGAAAATAACCACTATCTACTACTGACTATATGTATAAGATAACACTTTGTCTCCATAGGGTGTTATGAAATAGTCTAAAATTGTTACTATCTCTACTACTAATAATAATTTGTCACAAAGAAATAATTACACTAACTCTACAAGATCTATGACTACAAAATAAATATATGAACTCTAAAATTTCTACACATACACAAAATTTGTTAGTATGTATCAAATATTAGAGTTATTATAATCATAACCCACAAAAAATTGGAATAATAATAAAATGATATAGTAGTATATTTTCTCAAACTCAATAGTCATGAATAATAGGAAGTATCCTAAAGGAAAAAATATTCTATAATTTGATTTAAATAATAGTTTTTAGAAGAAATTTATATTCATAGAACATGTCTATAAAGTATTAAATCACACATGTAATTTTTATACTAATTTTGGAATAAGTATTAAAACACCTAATTTTGATATTCATACCATAATTAGTTACTATAAAGTATCCAAAAATGAAAAAAAAATGACCATGAGTTTAAATTTGAATTTTTATATTGATACATCATAATATAATCTACTTAAAATCTAGTGGTTCCTATAAATTAATGATACTGCACTAGAACTATAGTAGTGGATTTTGGCTCATTCAGGTTTGAGTGTATCAATTGAGGTGGTACATGATAATTATATAGGACCATTCCCCAACATATGGGGGTGTAAAAACTCACATAAGAGAGGACTATTCATTCACATACATAAATTTTATGACTCCACCAATGGAGGACCAATCTTTAATATATGTGGGAGTACTTGAACACCAAATTTAATGGGGTGATTATGCCTCTTCATGAATATATCACTAAGGTTATACAAAAAAACCAATATATAGTGGACCCTTCCCCATCATATTTGGGTGTACCAACTTCATAACAACTCTAATGGTATCAAATTATTCCTATCATATAATTAGTAGAGATAATATCCTTCAAACTTCAAAACATTAATGTGAATAGTATCCAATTACATTTGGAGTCATATAATTTTTCCCTATAAGAGACGATACAATTAAATAATTAAATATATATAAAACAATCATAGGGCAGGAAAATTAAGAAATAACACTACAAATAGCCATGTATAAGAAATTCATGTACGGTACAATAATTTTATGGATACCTAGCTATGCATGTATTAAACTTATATAACAACAATAATGTTAAATACATATACATAGTGTGTCTAGTATAGTATAAAAATATTTTCGATAAGAATTAATTAATAAAATATAGATTATTTAAAATGAATTCCATGTTTTACATAAAAATACAACATGATGTGTGATAGAGTTTATGGTTTATAGCATAAGGAAATGGACTCTTTAAAAAACATATTATGTATTTCATATGGAATAATATTATATGTCCACAAGGTAACCTAAAATAATCATAAAAATATATATTTCCAAATCATGTATGGGTTGTTTACACAATATGTTGGTATTTTCCCATAGGTTAAACAAGTATGTAGAAACACATTGATGTACCCAGTCTACTAGTACATGGTGTGTGACCTAGATTTACACATTGTATGATCTTAAAAAAATTATGTTTAACCAAATAATTCCAATTATTGTGTCCCATGTGAAGACTATGGGAGTTATATTCCATGGGAAATTAAATTTATGTGGTAACTAATGTGGGATACTTCCTTGATTTATCATCTGATTAAACCCCATGTAGTTAGAATTTTTCTCTAAACAATATTTTTTATTTTATGACTATTTCTGTTACCTTTAACTCTAACCATGCATAAAATACCATATTATCATGAATCTTCTAAACTCATCATCACACCCCACATGGGAGAGTAAT
Organism: Viscum album; assembly: GCA_963277665.1. Classification (NCBI taxonomy): domain Eukaryota; kingdom Viridiplantae; phylum Streptophyta; class Magnoliopsida; order Santalales; family Viscaceae; genus Viscum; species Viscum album. Next base: position 260,348,028 of record OY728122.1, on the reverse strand, counting down.
ATTTTACCTTTTCTAGGTTCACTTTTATTTTTTGTTCATTGAACCACTCTAAAAACATCAAATCATCTCTATTATGTTCTTGAATCTATGATTCATTGGTTATCCTCCATTATATCATCATAATAACATATCCAAAAAAGGAACAAAAAGCATATAAATATAGTAATGATGTTGGTGGTTAGAGGAATTATCACCCCCTCTTGGTGATGCTCACATTCTAATTCATCAAATAATACGATTATACGACAATATCTAATTTAATATTAATATTGAAAATGTTTCAAAAATGGTAAAATTTTTGGGATTTTAATTTTATTTGAAAATGAATTAATTTTTTCAATAAAAATTTCAATCATAGTAAATTATTATTATAAATAATCATAACATAGAACAAAAACTGTATGGGAAATTATCCATGGAAATATAATTAAAAAACCATGAAAAACAAAGAGTATTCATGCATAAAATCATTGTATGATAGAATTAAAATATATGAAATAATTAACATTAATAATCATATGGGAAATACAATCTAGGTAGTAGTATTATTTTCTTGACGTATTGTGACAATTATACAGCTCCACATTTTCATATGAATTATTTCAAAATACTAATAAATTCATTAATATAACCCTACCAAAAAAATAATATCAACATAACTAATATGTTTAAATAATTAAAAAATAATTTCATATTTTATAAGAGTGAAATTAATTATTTTTAAAATATTTTTATTCTTTATTATAATTTTTTTCAAAAAAAAGTAATTATTCATCTTAGTAAAAAAATTGGAATAAAGAATGTATAATAAAGTAATTGTAACTATGATGGAAACAAAAAAATAAATCTTGAAATAAAAAAATAAAATTATATTTCGAACAATTTAAAATCCTCATGTGATGTGATTTAATAATATAAAATGATTAATTTCCAAAAATATATTTGGTATTTTATTATTAAATTAAATAAATTTTGTTTTTTATTCATTTCATTATCATATAAATTTTATTTGATTCGATCACTAGAGGATGAGTATTAAATTTACAACATGACATAGAGACTAAAATAATGAGATTCCCCACCTCCTTATAATTCCCATGAATATCAAAGATCATGTAATAATATTTAGTTTTCATTAACACCACCAGCATGTTTAGTCCAATGGGAAAGAATAATTACTTTTTTGTGAAAAATTAGGGAGAGTCGAAGCTTCTACTGTAAGAACATATCCCCATTAAAAATTTAATTGTGTAGATTCCTCTTCTCATGTTAGTTGGAGAACAATTATATTAAGTTTCCCTTTATTTACATATATGTCAACAATTAATTTTCCTAATTAAAATAATAATAAATCTATCTTAATTTAATATTTTCCTATTATTTTGATGGTAATGGAAATAAAAAAGTTATATGTTATAGTATACTTCATGCTACATCACCAGAACCACCAATGTGTAAGTACCACATAACCAATACATTTAATGTCAACATCAATGGTCAGAGTAAAAATTTATTTTTATTTAATTTATAATCATTTTAATACATATTATTGGGGTTTAAATACATTCTATGGAAATTTTATAGCTCATATGATACATCTTGTATTCTATACACTACACAGTTTTTTTATTTTTATTCGTGACATTATTTAGAAGTTATTAAGTGTTTTAACATATATTGTTAAAAATGTTGATATTATTATTTTAATTATTATTAATATCTAATAATGTTAAAATTAAATTAAATGAATTTGATATATCCTCTATATGTAACATAAATTATTTTAAAATACATTATCATTAAAATATAGGTCACTATAAATAGAATAAGATCCCACACTCCCTATATAAATGTTTTTTAAATTAATATAAAATATCCCCATAAGATAAATTTGCATGGAATATAGAAAAAAATCATCAAATATATTAATACAATATTCTAGAGTCATCAAAATAATATGATTATTTTAATATATATAATGGATACATAAAAATTATAAATTTATCCAATATAATGTTATTAACCGATGAAATTTTTAACATATATTATTTCTCACTTGTATAAAAATATTGGTGGTATAAATTAGTGATGATTCTATTTTTTTAGAGATTGTTAATCCCAATGAAAAAAACATGTCTGATGGAGAATATTAATGTATAATGAGTGAATTCTAAAATACGAAATTGAAAAGGTTTCCTCAAGAAAGAATTATTTATCCATGGAAGATTAATTTTTTAATTTTTTAAGTGGATAAGTTTTATATTTTTCATTTATTTATAATTGATAAATAATAATAAAAATTATATACGAAATGCTTAAATTTTTGGGTGATAGTTTTTATAGTATTTAGAGGTCATTGGATAATATTTAGTGGTTATTAGAATTATTATTCATGTTTTTAGAGTTTATTATAACTGTAATATATAATTGACTTTGTTAGATTCATAATTTTTACTATACTATATTCCTATGAATCAATCTACAATAAAATATGTCAAATTATGAATGTAAATAGATCCTACATTTATGTGTATATGTAATTATAAACTAGATGAATGGATCCTTTGAAAGGAATTTTATACATAAAAGTCATCTCACTAAAACATATAAGTATGTTTTATTAAAAAAATATCAAATAGATAATGAATTATATTTTTATTTTTCTTAGGATTTTCATATATGTATATCTATGTGGACTACTAGATAAGTGACAGTATCATTATTTGATCGGTTTAACTATGCTAGTTTACAGTAGTAACTCTTTAGAAATTACTAAAAATGTTGTTATATAATAGGAAAATTAGATTAATTTTAGTAGTTTATATCATGGATTTACATTATTTATATCAATTAACTATAAAGAAAATAGATTTTGTAAGAGTAAATTTAAGACTATAAAGTGACCTTCCATAATTCATTAGATTGATTTTAGAGATAAAAAATATATAAGAGTCATTCTGATCATAAATAGAATTGATTTATGATTTTGAAAAATTCATTGACATTGAAAAAATATAATAAATTATTAAATATAATAGGGAGTTTTTTAGAACAAATAGAATCATATGAAAAATTCATTCCTCAAATTAAAGATCATTTATTTTATTAAATTATGTAATGTTTATTATTTTATTTATAGAATAAATATTTGTAAAAAAATAATGATTCAATGAGTAGATAAAAGGTTTTACACTATTGAAGATATATTTAATAGGGTACATTTAGTTATATTTAATTGAAGAAGAAAATTGACAAATTATTATAAACATTAGGAATTTAAATTGGTTGTAATCTTAGGGGAAAAAATTATTCATCCCATGTTTTTTATTTTTTTTTCATGAATGAAACATCAATTTTAGAAAATATATTTTCACATATTATTACTTGTAGTAGTGTTTTGATGATTTGGATAACTATAATTATAGAAGAAGTGGATAGAAAAGGTGAATAATATGTTAATAGTGGTGGAAGGATGGTTTGTTTAAAAAATTAAATTGAAATTATAATCTCAATATAATTTTTTATCTAAATTCAAAATTCAGTAATATTTTGTAAATATTAGAGAGTTTCTAAAATAATTAAATTAATCATTTATTAGACTATAGTGAAGTGGATATAAGAACTTGTAGCTATACATGTATGGAAATATCAAGAAGTTGCAACACTAAGACAACTTGATTTAAGTTTTATTTAGTTAAAGTATCTGTTATTATTGAAATCTATTTTGAAAATTTTATTAGTTTTAATTCACTTTATATAGTCAAAAGACTACTATGTGACACTTTTTCATGGACAATTCCAACTCGTTGAATTCCACATGATGAAACTTTTTAACTATATGATCTCAGGTGGATTAGAATCATGTAATGTGGTTTTTACTTAGTTTGAGTAGTAATCCATGTAAATATACTATGTAGTTTTTTGTATATTAAATTTGGTGTGCCAAAATTTTCCAAAAATTCACTATAATAGATGGTCTTGTTTTTTCCAAATAGAAAAAAAAAATTAATTCACTTATTCTCCCCCACCACATAATGAATTTACACAAGTCTTAAGTAACCACTTATTGAATTATTATATAATTTAAGTTTCCTTTGATGATGATCAGTTGTTGGATGTATGATGTGAAAACATTATTTTTAATTTTGATAATTTTCACTATATTTCTAGTTATAAATATATTACATCTTTAAATGGAAAAATAAATATATACTAAAAGATATGGTATTAGCTTATTTATAATATATTTTATTTTATTTATTATAGGATTCGATATATGGTTATAACACTTATGTAAATATTTACCTAATGAATGATTTTTATTTATTGAACATTTAGAAATATAGATGTGTTTGGAAGATTATTATATCATCATTTTGAAATAAGTAGTTTCTTAAGAAAAATAAAACAAAAAAAATTATGGGAACATGTGGTATGTTACAAAATATATATAATGGAAATTAAAGGGTGAATTAAAAAAACTATATTATTGGGTATTGAAGTATAAATAACATATGATGTAAGATTATGAAACTATATATGAGTTCTCAATAATATTAAAATAAATTATGAGAATAGTCTAGGGTTTGAGTGATATTTTTTTATTCATTGTCAATTATGAAGATACTAAAAAATATGAAGAAATTTTTTTTGAAAAAAACTTTTATGGATAGTGTGATCTAGGTGGACTTAATTAACTGATTTATTCAATATTATTACAATATATGAGATATGAAAGGTATTTTTAATAAACAATGTTGAGCAAGGATCATGATGAATTTTTTGTTAAATCATAAAATGAAAAAGAAGTGTTTTAATTAAAAATTTCAAAATATAGGAATTGTGATTCATAATAAGAGTTTTAAGAGAATATTGGGAAACCAATTATACTCATATATAAATGTTTGAAAAGTTTTAATGGAATAATTTAGGGAAAATAACCCTGATATATTATTGGTTTGGGTTTATTATACATTTTAAAATGCATTTTCTTAAGATAAAAAAGTAAAGATGATATAGAATAGGATAATGGGAGGTATAAGTTTTCCTCTAGTAATAATGAAAAACAAATATTGATAACTAAGAGTTTTCATTATATAATAAGGATAATAATTTCTAAAAATAAAAATTTAAAATGTCTTATCATAGTTAGATTATGATGGGAGATATAGTGATGATGGGGATGATAATAATTTTTGTGATATTAATGAAAAAATAATAATTCCTAAATATGTAAAGGATTAATCCATATGTAATTAAAATAATTATGAAAGGAAAGATTTAAAAAGAGAAATATGTTTTTAAGTAATAAATCAATCAACTTTAATCAACATTATCAAAATTAAATAAAATTATAAGATATTTTATGAAAGATAATATACCTTCCCATAATAATAATTCTTCTCATGGTGGTATATATCTAGGCTACTTAAGGAGATTTATAACCTGAAAAATTTTCATGCTTAAGTGAATTGTATAATTCTTTTTATTGAAAATAAATTAAATATTATTGATATTGAGGTTGAGATCATCAATTTTTTAATAAATGATAAAATGGAATTGGATGTTTATAAATCCTAATTTAAAAATTCATTTTAAGAAGTTAGTGAGTGAAAAAAAAGAGATGGTTGTGAGAGATAATTAGGAAAAATATAATGATGATTATTAAGTATACTAAATGATATTAAACTAAATTTTTTAATATTATCCAAGATGTATTTGTAATAATAAATGGTTTATGTCATTGAAAAATAAAGTCTTTTTTGGTGTAAATAAAGAAAATTCCCTAAAAATTAATGTTCTCATTACACTGACATGATTTTAGAAATAACCAAGATTATTTATATGAAAATGGATGTAATTAATTTAATATGATATAAATATATCTAGGGTGTATTCTAAAAGTTTAGTTTATAAGCAGATTCCATAATTGATGACCAGCTATCAGAATCAAACAAAGAGTCATTATATATAAAATAATATATTTTCAAATGATAATATAAACTATAGGATTACTAATGGAAGCATAGGGGCATAATGAAAATAGACATATAATGATAGTATAATTTTAACAATTCTAATTTGACTACAAGGTATGGGAGGAAATGTTTTCGATGATTCCTACCACTAAAAAGAGTATTGTTCGATAAGATAATAGTTTTTTGACATAAAGATTAACATACATTTTAATAACAAGAAAAAATATTAAAGAATATTTGACCATCCATGTTAAAATGTTTAATATTCCATCATTTCCCTATTATCCCTATTGATTATGAATTTTAGTACTCAAATTTTTCATTAGAACATTATAGTAAATGGAAAGGAAAATAAATTTTTTGTTGATATTGAACTTAAAAAATAAAAAATCAGAATTATATGGATTAAATATAGTGTATTTATTCTATATATGATTTATGATATAATTATTTTAAAGAATTATGAAAAGGTTAATGAAGGATTCTTGTCCACTTGAAATGATAGTTCACTCAAAATATGATTATCTATATCAGGATTTTTTTAAATAAAGAAGGTTATTCCCATGAACACTTTATATATCAATGGGATAAAAAAACAATATGAAAAATGTATATCAGTTATGTAAAAAAATAAATGATGTGGTTTTTGAAATTTATCATTGGTGTATAAAATTTGTACACTATTTAAAAATATTTTTTGATGATAATGATGAATTTTTCATGTATTTTGTACTGTATTGATGAAGAAATGTAGGTGTGGAGAGGATTCAAGGTGTTTGAATATTTTCAATGAACTGATTATGAATATGTTCTAGTAGATGATCATCATTTTAGGCCTATTATTCCATGATGTTGAAGAATGTAAGTTGGAAAATCCAACATCAGTTCCATATAACAATGTCAAAAAAATAAATTTTATAGGAAACTAATAGATATTTAATGAATAATTGTGTCATGGTACTGATCATAATTCCTTAATTTATTTCTAAACAGATAAAAAATATAGAAAAAATAATCCCAACCATATATAGAACTCATTATAGATTATGAAAATCATGAATAATAATTATTTTCTACCTTAATCATGAGTCTTGATGCTTCAGGAGAGGGAAGAATAGTGTGTGTTGGTATTGGACTGAGGGGAGATCACTGAGTATGGTGGATTAGTGACCTAAAAATTGATCTCGTACTAAGAAATTTAATATAAAATTGTTTGATAATCCACAATTATATATGATAGATCAATCAAGTAGAATTTATATGTGTGACATAGTCAAATTATATTGCACTGCATCACTATTTAATAGTGTATAATGTTATATTCATTCAATCAATCATTGTGTTAGTTTGATTAGTGACACTAAATCATATAATTATCTACTATTATATAAAAAAATTTGTGAAAATGATTTTTTTCCCTAAAAAGAATCAATTCAGAGGGTCAATATTTAGACGAGACTCCATTTTCTCAGTACATAAGTTCAAGACAACATAAAACATTATAGGTCAAAACCCTATCTAGGATGGATTTTTAATTGGGGAAATTATGACCCCAAACTCTATATAATAGGGAAATAATCTTGGATGGTGTGAAATTTTTAAATAAATTTTTTATTAACTAGCCCATGATGTTTAATCATGATCACATTGAACATTCTACAGGAATATAGAGTTCAAATTTTGATAAACTAAAATGTAAATGGTAATTTTATAATTACTATGTTCCTATTTAAATAAAGAGATAATGATATGATAGGGAATACTCAATTTTGAAAAAAAAAAGAAGATAAAGGAATATAGTGAGAATAGACACTCGAATGAGATACTACCTTACCCAATTAAATCACTCAGGTAGAAAATTTCAGGTTTAATTCATTAATGGAAATTTGGGATAGATTAATATATATAAGTTAAGTTTACTCTTTCATTAAAATTAATTATTTTTTGTAAATTCTTCTATGAATGAGTCTTTCATCCAATTATTACACTAATTAACTCTAAATGAATGATCAATTCATCATGTGGAAGAATTAAAAAAATTATGGTGGATTAATAGGGGAGAAAAAAAAATTTAATGTTAATGATTAATATGAAATGAAAATTGTTTTTGAGGAACCATTATCAAATTTATCATGTTCAAATTTTATCCAATTATCAACAAGAGAGAGTTATGGTAGTTAGATGATGAACCATAAGGTAATATAATGTAGTGAGAGAGTGATATATTACTTTACTATGCCTTTTGTCAATGAGATTTAAATTAATGAACATAATCATATTATATTAACATCAAAAAATGAATCAATAAAACTATGTAGTTTTAGTTTTTAATGAAAATGTGAGAAAGTAATATAACAATGTATTATAATTTTTTCATTTTAAATTTTAAAATTGAATTTGTAGTCATTCCTAGAATTAATTATTCTAAAAATAATGGGAAAATTTTAATTTCAATTAGAATCCTTGTTATCTCATAGTCATTAATTCCCATTAATCTTTGTTGGAGGATCCCCTTATATAAAAGGGTTTTTCTTGAACTTTCAATCCATATTTTCCATTAAAATAACTATTTTTAATGAATTTTGATAAAAAGATCCAACATTTTCAACATGGAATAACTTCAAGAATATATATTACTATATAATTATTTACTCAAATAGTGAATATTGGACTATTATTTAAATTATAAACTATGGCCAATGCCCCCCCCCCCCAGTATTTGAAAACAACATGGTCTATGTCATGTTTTTGGAACTGTTACCATGTATGGTGTTAGAAATAATCTCATTGCCTACTATAAACTGATTGATTCATTCAATTCTATAATTTTTCTATTTATATTTTTAGATAATATTTTACATAGATGGTTGTTATTATTTTTCTACCAGTATGATTCAGGTGTGTGTTCCAAACATCATGAAAAAGATCAAGGGCTAAACATTTTCTGGAGACAATTTAATTCCTTCCATAGACTAAGTAATATATCACTCAAAGATATATAGTTTTGATAGAAAATAGAAAAGGTGATTAATCATATCATAAAGATATTGGTAAAATTTGTAGTTATAGATATCCTACACATTATAAAATGAAAATGATATATTATAGGCATTTATCTAATAAAAAAATCATACTACCAAATTTTCAACTTATCATACAAGCTAACAATGTCAAACTAATGATGAGTTTCTAAAAAAATAGAATATTATATCTTTTGGGGGATTACATAATGAAAACTCCCATGGTAACTGCACAAATATTATTGAGATCTTTAAAACCTTTAAATATAATGGTGTATTAAATGATTCAAATCATATTTGTCCATTTTTTCACATTTATGGGTAATTATTTGGAGGGGACAATTTATGAGACTTTGGGATCAATAAAGACATGGTATGAGCTCACATGTATGTTTTTAGAAAATAACATCCAACTATCGAAAAAACCCAAAATCCAATGAAATTTGAAAATTTTCATAAGAGTATATGTGAATTAAATGTAATTGGAATCTATTTTTTTCAATGTTTTGATATGATTTTTCCCACACCAAGTAGTAAATACATAGATGATATTGAATTAATTTAATTTTGGTATGAAAATAATTATTTTAAAATAATTTAATCATCACTAGTAAAAGGATTGATAAGGAATAAACCATTGGAATCTTAACCCATATTTGATAATCTATCTAATAATGTCTCATAGTGAAAGCAATGGGAGGCCTAAAAATAGAGAAGTTCAATTGGTTTAGGATACCACCTAATATATCCCCGTATATTAAATCCATGCTAATAAAAATTAATTCAATATTTTAAATCAATAATCAATTATCATCCTCCAAGCCACCTCATGTACTATATTTTTAGATTTTTAGATATTCTCACATATTTCAAGACTATTGAGTAGGAGTCGGAGACACCACAATGAATGAAGATGATTTCATAAAATAAAATCTCCCTAAATTTTAATACAAAATTTAATATTGTTAGGGAGTGAGGATGATTAAATAAAATAAATATTAGAGATACTCATCAGGAAATAATTTTGTGAAAAAAAATTTACTTTCAGGTTTTTCCAAAATAGATAGTAGTTGAAATCGACCAGTAAATAGTTTCGTAAATCATTACCACTTTTTCTTCTATAGTAGCAACAATTTTCCCATAAACAATTGAAATACATCCATTAATTTATTATTTTTGTCATGAAATATATCTATAAAAATGATCATTGACAAGGTCAAGTTGGATTTTTAACATAGAAGTATGAATATTAATTTTTAATCCACTGATAGATACTATGTAATAATTATATGTTTGTTCGGTTTCATTATAAGAACCCTTCCAAGAGAACCTAAGTATTTTTTTCGTGAAAATAATAATGTCCAATTAGAATAGGATAAGGTAATTGCATTTTGATTCAGATGATAACTATGGTAGAAAATATAGTATACAGAGATAGAACAAATATAAAAGCAGCACTAGAAGAAACAATTGGACAAAAGAAATAAAACAAATGTTGTGAACAAATATCAAGACACACTTTAAGTTATTCCACTAAAGAATACAGTGGTACACCCATATCATCCACCTATACATCTTTTATATTAGATGCACCATGAAAAATATAGGGACAATATAATAATAACATTGAGTTGTTTTAATAGCTATATATAAATATATTATTTTTAAAATCCATTACCCATATGAATATATATGTGATGTACCTCCCAGAACTCGTTTTGAAAAAAAAACATATTAGACAAATTGGTCATTAGATATTTATTTGAAGAAATTTCATCAATGGTATAATGTAATATCCAAAAAAATTACCAAAAATTATAGTTTCCAAATTAATTTAATAATAAGTAAATGCAATTCAAAAAGAATATTTAGTGATGTGGGAAAAATTATTAATCTGCTACCAAATAATGGGTTCAGGAAATTAAAATTTATTAATTTTAAATCAACTTGAGTTTCACTGCGATTTTAATAAATTACCTAAAATATATCTATAAAACCATTAAATATGTTTTAGTAATGGTGTAGAAATTAAATTTTCCCATTAATCCTCAAATCCTAGAAGTGGATAAAGATATTGAGGTCCCTATCATCCTCGGTTATATATTCCATATAACTAGGATAGTGCACGTTAATGTTAACCAAATACATCTAACATTCCGAGTACGTGATGATTACTTCCAGCATTACCATAACAAAGTGGTGAAGTATGTAAATTAACATGAGGGCTACCATATAATCATTTCTATAAAATAAAGATACATATTTATATATATGATATCTTAAGAGAAATAAGTAATTAATGGTTAATGAAAGTGTTTTAGGTGAATGATAGTGGAAAACTAGAAGTGGTAGCTAATTTTATAGATATGGTGATGATATCATGGGATTCATTCCCTTAGGTAATTTCTTATATACGATTCCATATAGTTGGAACAGATAAAATATCCTATAAATCCACAGTATATGCCATATGGTTATGGAAATGATATTTTGGTAATTGTCATCACATTATCACCTAAAGTTAAATAGTAGGATCTAAGAGTTGTTTTAATTCATTAATGGAATTATTTTCCATTCAACATCATCCAACTAAATGGTTCCATTTCATCGGTATTCCCTCATAACGTAGGTTTATAGTAAGGTAATAAATACATTAGATATCCCTTGAAATAATAAACCTGTAAAATAAATGACGTGGTCCAAAAAGAATTCCTAATTTTAATTGATTTTGGGATCATATTCTGAATGTATAACATATAAATCTACTATATTATATGATACATTTCAATATAAATAATTTAAATTTCATTAATATCTTTTTTACACATAATACCAAGTATTAACAAATCATGTTATACAATTGAAATACTTTTATTAAATGTCACAATTATCACATAGCTATTATATTGGAGGATTTGAATAGGTCCAATAATTTATGAAAATGTATTATTTATTCATATATAAAAGGGAAATTAATTGGTTATCAAATGGTTAAAAATTAATATGAAAACATATGAATGTTAAAAATGATATGGTTTTCTATGTGTAATTTAATTTTGTTAAATTATACAATATTGATGATTTTATTTTTAAATATATTAAATAAAATATCCTAACATAGACTAGATATATTTTTATGGGCACAAAATAATAATATATACATTTTTATGCCTAAAATTTAATTTTTCTAAATAATGTCTTCACATATTTTTACGAAATTATTTTAAAATTAATTTCTTATGATTGTTAAAATTGAATATGAAAAAAAACTATATTCGGAACCAAAATTTAAAAATTTATTAATGATGATTATTTAATTTTTTCATATGAATAGTAAAAGGGGTAAAAATGCATTACCAGGGTAAAGGTTAAAATGGTTAACTACAGGTAAAATTAAAGTGATTTTGGTTAATATAACATAAAAACTTATCCAAATATTATTGTCTATGTGGATTTAAACCAAACATATAATTGTCTTATAATTTATTATACTTTAGAATCACTTTTACTTCAATGTGAATTTTGTTTTTGAATGTTTTATGCATTTTCAATAGTACCACTCCCCTTAGTTATAAAATTGAACCACCTATCATCCCCTCTTCACACCATGTGGGAAATTTATTGCAACCAATATCTACCTAAATACTCTCAAAAATCAATATACATAAAATTAAATTTCTAGTTATCCAAAAAAATCTATCCATGATGTCATAAGGTGCATCATAAAGGAGGATACCTAAAAAAGATGAATATGTTCATACCGATCAATTTATGGATTCATTCATATTAAAACTCATATAAATGATATTTAAGAATCATAAAAATATATTATCTACATAATTAATATACTTAGATATTATTATATTAATTTAATAACCATTTTTTATTAATACAGTTTTTTAGAAATAGATAACGCTTCTCATACACATATATAGATTATGAACTCCATGAAGAGATGCAGTTTGTTTTAAATTTATACATTCAAAATATTTTTATAAAGATATATTTAATTCATATATATGATATTTAATATAAATTTATGAATCTATAAATTTTAATTATTATTTATCTTTATTACATTTAATTTATCAAAAAGTGGAAACATCACACATGCATACATACGATTTATCATCTCATCAAATTGATGTAATTCATTTTTCAACCCCACATTACATGAATGTTTATAAAATTGTATATAATTGATAAAAATTATACTTATGAAATGATTCAAATTCTATAGATGGAAAATATAAGTCCATTTTTTAATGACAATAAAAATAAATAAAATATGTATGGAAAATAAACCAATTTTCACCTGAATAATGATATTAATTATGAATTATGAATAAAAGGATAATTCAAAATTATAATAGAAATATAAAAAATTATAAAAATGGTCCATTAAATTATTTATAATACATATGTTCTTATTATAAAAGATTTTTTAATTTTTACACATCAATATGGGACTTGAAGTAATCGTTTTTTTTTAAATATCATTTTTTTTCTAGACGGTTTATGTTAAATTACCATTTTATAGAATTATATGATCCATATACTCCAAAAATAAAAAAATTTTATTCACATATTTATATTAAAAAAAATTATGTATTAGGATTATTTTACTCTCATTAGTACTAAAAATGATTGAGGCAATTTTTTCATAAAAATGATATGATATTATATCCACTTTGGTCGATGAAATTTTTCATCTATATCCATGTTCAATAAAATGTTTAAAAGAATGTTTTTTTTATTTTATTATTATTAAAATACCTATTCAGCCATATTTTTTTCCATTAAATTATTTTTTAATGAAATTAATTCAAATCGATTTTCACATGTTATTTAGGATGTTTTAAAAATGACTTAAATAAATCATTTATTTTACATTTACAGCACAAACTAATTTTTCCACTGTCAAGACTATTTTTTGTATAAATAGTATATTAAATGTTTCCATGATAATTTAAAATAAAATAGTATCCTCAATATTTTGGAACATTTCTTATTTAATGATATCGAAATAGAAGGGTATTTTCCCAATATTGAATGAAATATTTAAATAGTCTACTAATGATATTTTTCTTCCAATTCAACATCCTTTAATGATTTTTATTCTTCAATTGGTATATGATATAATGGTATAATTAGTTTTCATCCTCTTGATATCTCATTATGATAGTTATTTAATGATGATTATATAAAAACTATTTCATTCCCAAGGTTTAATTGTGATATAATGAAGTATTTATGAAACTTTTTTCTTTTACGTGGGATATTCTTTAACGAAATGATAAAATTATTATAAAAAATTTTTACCTTTCATGGGTTATGTTATGATGAAGTGGTGAGTGTTTTTATGATAGTGTGGCCCATATATATATGGTTTTCATTATTTTATGGGTGATATTGAAATTATATATCTATCCAATGAATTTGGGAATATTTATATATCATGAGATTGTATGGAATTGAATGGTTAGTGAACCTAGTTTTGTAAGGTACATTTTCTATTTTGATAGAAATAAGAGTGAAATTTTTCTATAGAAATTATTGAATGGGGAGTGAATCATATCCAAAAATATAGGATTGGAAGTGATCCTTGACTAAATAAATGATTTTCATTACTTATATATATTCCACAAAGCTTTGTATTTTGCTTAAGATATGTTTATATGGATTGTGATTAATTATTAATTATTCCACAATGTTATGACTTTTGTCTATTGTTATCAAAAATCCATATTAAATGCATCCTCATTATGTTTCATTATCATATAGTGAATTTAATTCTTAGGTTTTAATCATGATATCATAAAATTATACTTATCTTGTAATAAATTTTTATAATTGAATAACATATCATATTTTTACTCTTAATAAGCATCCAATGTCACTTTTTCTTATGTTTCCATTTCCGATTTTATGATGAATGGTTTTCTGGAGGGTTTCTCTAAGATGTAGACTATATGAATAAACATTATGGGTGATTTTGATGATCATTCATGAAATGGAATCATTTTTAATCTAGTCTCAAATATAAACAATCCTTTTTGACTTCTGATAAATTTATTTTTTATGAAATTTATTGAATATTCATCTAAATCAATATAGTATTTATAAATATATGATTATCTTATTCATTATTATAGAAGTATGTATGTATTTTATTGAGTTTAGAGTAAGAGATATTGGGTGAATTACCTATGAATAACTCTATTTATAGGATAAATTCCCAATGTTTTGGGAATATTAATATTTTTTATTTCTCAAAATGAAATCATTATAAAAAAAATATAACATTGATGTGGTTGTGACATATATTAAAAAAGGGAAAATCATTATAAAAAATATTTTTGAGAATCAGCATGCACTTAACTCAGTAAACAATGAGTTGTCCTATGAATACAAACCTATCTAGAAGATAATTGATATATCCTTTAGCTAATTCACATTATCTTTCTACACAATTATCATGAATGAGAGGAAATAATCAATGAAATTTTTTAAAACCAATAATTATATGACATTAACAGAATGTTTTATGTATTGTAATTTTATGTCATAATTTTTGACATTATAAGAATTATTTTTAGAATAATATAATTTATTTCTATATTTAATTATTTTTGATACTCACAATATGTTTTTTATTTTATTCAATGGATAAAACAAAGAGGAATTGTGTGAATAAAGAATGTGATTACTAATGAAATGACAATTATCATTGTCGGCCAAAAGAAATAGGCTCTTGAATATGAAATCTTATTACTATGTTCACCTAACAAACTTAAGATAGAATATTAACATAAATCATGATCAAAATAATAATAAACAAAGAAAAAAACTCACTATTGAGTCTTTCATGTGATAACATCCAACATCATGATGGTGTTCCTCTAATTCACTTATTACTTAGTAATTGACTAATAAAATATAATATATATTATTTTTTCTCCAATTTTTAGAACATGATATGGTTACATTGGTTTTCTATCATTTGGGTGTTGGAGTGGATCAATGGGTAAATATTATCAAGAATATGAGGGAAGAAGTAGAAACTAACTCCAAGACTTGGTAAGAGTTTAGGAAGTTATTTTTCATTAATTATATCTCATGAAACATTATCAGAAAAATTTAAATGGAATTTCTAGGACTATAGTAGAAGGATATAGAATCCATTAATAAATTTGAGGCAAGTTTCACCTGACATGAATGGAAATTTTTTGGTTCTATAATCAACCATGAAAATAAAATTGATCAGTTTTATAGTGGATTAAAACCAAATCTCAAAAATTAATTTTCCAGAATACATTTAAGAAGCTATGAAGAAATAGTTTTGTGTTATCTCATGGAATAAAATGATTGTATAGATTCACATTATTCTCGTTGTTTTCACAAGAATATAAAGCTGTAATTTATATGAAATTATAATAATATAACCCATATAGAAATGGAAATTAATCTTCCTTCATTCTAAAATTATGTGTGGAAGACGAAAAAAATTCTTTATAGTGACTTGAAAATTTTTTATGTGTATATAAGATCTCTAATGAGAAACAAAAAGTTAAATAAATGTTATAAGGTTATTGAATGAAATGAATATATATAAAGTTAAAAAATGGTCCACCAACACTCTGTTTTTAAAAGATCAAGTAGTATGGATATTGTTCCAGTAAGTGTATACAACCAATAGTTAATTATGATAATTAGTGTCAAAATAATTTTATTAAAGAATATATAGGTAATGATAATGTGATCACAACTACTAAACTAGGCCATGTGAAATAATTAGTGAAAGGTACACATATGATATCCCATATCTTTAATACAGTTTATTTCATGATTTATTACATAATGATAAAATTAATAAAAACCTATAAGATTAAGAGGCCTAGTGTATTTGGGTAGTTTCGTTCATAGCATAACTTGATGAGATTTAAATAAAAGTACATAAACTAAAACTCCATAACATGCTATTAAATTTCCATGATATTTTAAAACTACATGGGATAATATAGGGATTTACATAATAAAATAGAGAGATATAAAGACTATTTAGGGGTAATAAATGAATATGAGGATGAAATTAATACATGTGAGACAATAGGCATATCAAATTAACATAATAGGGGTGTTAATAATAAACTTAAACATCAATACATGATAAAATATGATAAAATAAATGCTACATGGGAATTCGATAACAACATAAAATATAAAACCATAAGAATATATTAAGGCTTATCATAATAAAATCATTACATTATGTAATTAGGATAGAATCTCATGCACCATACACATAATATCATGAGATAAAAACATTACCCAACACATTAAAGGTTCATATAATTTTAGACCCACCCATCATATTCATATCATGTACATTTATAAGTCTTCCACATATATCATACAACATAAGGATGTCATTCATCACTTTTAACCAAATGATTGAAGACTGTGGGTTGTATACATGGAATTTACCAATAAATGAATCATATTTCAAACTAAGTGACTTCCATTTATTGAAATGTGTAAGTTTATTGAATACACTATGTTTTCAAGGAAAATCATAGGATAATATCAGCATCATAATGTGCATACATAATGTAATCACTACAAACTTGTAATCCCAGGTCTAGTGTTGAAAACATCGACTATAAATTTATATATTTTATATTGATAAATGTAACCCAATTTTTCCTTTCCAAACCATAAAAATTAAAAAGGAAATATTTGATCACATAGATACTTATGGAACTTTTAGGTTATGAGTTTTTTAGAATTATTGAAAAACTCTAACATAAACAACACTATTGAATTAAGAGATTATTTCTACAACTATACCCATCATTTTATAATACATAATAATTCTTGAAAAACTATTAAAATTAACAACATATGAAACATTTCTAGAAAAACATCACTTTTAATCACTCTTAAAATCTTGGGGAATAGTAAAAATAATAAATTTGAGCTCAAATTCTCAATAAGGGTAAAAATATTCATTAACAATTGAATGTAATCATTTAAATTAGTATGATAATAATGGTAAGATTATATAATAAATGTTAATGAGAACAACATAATATAATTCATTCCACTAAATACCTGGATATCAATCATGAAACATGAAATAGATATTTACTATAAGACATGATTAATAACAATGAATAATTTATAATATATTATGAAAATTATGTTCATTGAAAATAAACTTGATAGATTATGAAGGAAGATTCAAATCAAATAATTTCCATGATGGTTGGAAAATTCATTAATATTTTAGATGTTAAAAATAAATATTATTTCCAAATATTTTGTAATAAGATTCAAAAGTGACCCATTTTGAAAAATATTAATAAATTTAATTATTAAATCCTTTTAATATAAGTACATATATCATTTAGAATAGTATAATGAAATCATTTTTTTAGAAAAAAACATTTTTGAAAAATGTTTATAAAACATATATATGGAAGATAAGGATCCCCAAACTAAAAGGAGATACAAGATCTTCATCACATATAAATGAATTTTTTATTTTTTATTATTCAATAAAGGATGTAAAATAAATTAACATGTTAAAAAAATTCATAACAAAGTGGGAATAAAATAAATGTGTTTCAAAAAAATAATAACTTATGATTTCCCACTAAGGAACCTTGAGCATACAAATCCATAAAATAGAAGATATTTCAACATAAAGACTTTTCCACTTTAGTAATTATTAAATTATAAACCCATTAATAAATAACATTAAATGAAAGAATAAATATCATTAAAATAAATAGATAAAATTTATATTATCTTATAATGTAATTATATACACCTCATCAAAAAATAGGCTCACAATATAAACATATGTCCCATGGAAAGTGAGTTTTAGATGAATAACCTTTACAAAGATCATATCATTGAATTGAGAATTAATCTATTGAGGGATTATGTGTAAAAAAATCAACTCCACAAAAAACTCATAGAAATAAATAATAATAAAATGTGAAGATAAATTCATACATAATCCTGTTATAAAAATTTCAATAAAAAAGAGATATATCCTAACATAAATAAATTGAGTTAAGAATCCATTTACCATATTATAACTTTCATGTCAAATCCATATGAATAAAATAATTAAAATTATAATATAATATATCATGATTTGTGAATAATTAATGAATAACATGTATCATTGAAGTATATTCACCATATAAATGAAATTAGGTATATGATAATAAAATATGCCTCAATGAAAAGAAATTTTGACTAAATCCCTTTCCTTGAGTCAAGACTTTCATTATGTGTCCTTCAACACACGTATAATAGAAACATATAATTTTTTATTTGAAGATTATTTTTTATTGGATTAATACCTTATCATTAAAAAATCTTTTCATTTATTACAAGGACTAATTTAATTACCTAATCAGTTAATTCCATGTTGGGTGTTTCAAGGAAATTTGGTCCATAATTTCAAAACAGAACTGGTATGTTTACCATGGTAAAAAGTTTAATTATTACATAATATATAGAATTATAATAAAAAAATTATTATGGAATTTTAAAATCAATTATACTCTTCAATCCAAAAACCAAATATGTTTATGAAAAATGAACTATGTTGCAATCATGGAGACGATTGGTCGTACGTATGCATGAGAGATGTTTGCATTTTTCAAAGATCATTAGGGAATGAAGGTAAGTATTATTATATATCCTTAAAATGATAATAATATTATAAATATCATAATATTACTTTAAATAAACTAATATATATCCTTTATGTAATGTACTAATGAAAAACTAATCACATTTCTTCATGGAGGTGGTAGTCCACTCCTACACACTAACAACATTATCATTCTTCAGTGAGTATAAGGGTAAGAAAATTGGTGTAATATTATATGTAAAAAATGATAAATATGTATTTAATATAATATGTTTGTGTGTTTGTGTGTGTTTTTTGTTAAATAAATCATTTTAACCATCTATAAGAGCTGATGATGGAAACTGAATTACTACAGTCTGTGATGCGGTAGTCCGTTGTACACACAAATGATGGATTTCTGCCCTATTTGATAGAGGATAGAGATGGATATATGTTATAAAATTAACATAATAAGATGTAATTATATGTAATATACTTATTATATTATATAACCATGGTTAAGTATGATTTTAATGAGGTGTATGAAGAAAAAAATAGAAACACTCGGTTAAGAATGATACCTCTACTTCGGACATCCTCTTTTTCATAACACCTTAAGACCAATATGGATTATATTCATCCATAAATAATGAATCTAAAATATGGGTAGATGTGTTATTAAGCTATTTGTGTAGTTATTTTCTGAAAAAATGGGCTATAAATTGTGATGTTTAAAAAATAAGAAATTTCCTTTTTTATGGAAAGGGAGGATCACTTTTGGAATTTCTCAAAATATAAAATTAATATAAATTAATTTTCAATTATATTTGGATTAAATATTATTTATTTAAACTATTTTATGAGTATGTCTTAAAATAATCTCATAAAGTAAAAATCTAATATTTTAGGACAATGCTTTTACTCTTATTTTTTGGTTTAAAACCTTGTTAACCCCTTTCAAACTTATCATGACAACATGGATTTTTACTATTTAAGGGTGAGTAAAGTTACCATTATTGGAAAAATATTCAATAAATGTAAAATTAATTATATTATAATATATATCCTAATTACTAGGCTCAATATAAATTTTGGATGAATTTTATAACATTTAATAAAATATTATTTATTAAAAAATATCATTAATATCATTTTTGAGAACTATTTATTAAATTAATGCTAATAAAATAAAAATATTAATAGAAAAAAATAAATTATAACAAACCAAAACCACTCTATTTATATATAAAAATAATGTATCACATATACTATCTCAAATTATATTACTTTTAATATTTTTAATATCATTTTGTTTAATTAAAATAATAATTACTCCATCATTTTTATGTATGAATTTAAGGTATATATTTCCTAACTAAAAATTAGAAATAAATTTTCATGATGAAGATAAATAATTTATATTTAATATTAATATATATAATGGAATATATCATCTGTTTAACCAAAATTTAAAAATATTATAGTTATTAGAAACAAAAGAGTGAAATTTCTGACATTTATTTAATGAAATTATTATAAAATCCATAATCACATTAAAATAACAAATAATTACAATATACCTAAATCTTGGATGATTATGGATGTTATTTACTCATAAAATAATATTGAGGAAAGTTTTATTAACCTTTTATAGTCTTTATCTTATTATTTTTAACCCTTAATTACCTGATTTAACCTTTACCGTTGTAAAAAATTACTAAGGATGGAATTAATATTTATCAAAAATAAAATGTAACTATTTACCTAATGTTTTATGAAGTTTGATGTAAAGAGAATATGATATTCTAGTTTATAGGAGAAGGGATGAGAACTCTTTAAATTTGTAACACCCCAGCTCCAGTTAACCAGAGTCGGTGCATTATTAAATAACATAGACATGATCACAAGAGATCAAGTCCCGAAATATTGATCAGTTTATAAGCCTTGGAAGTACTAGATACATACATATGTTTTATATTATGTTATGAAATGAAAAATTAAAATTTTGACTCCTTTGAACACACTCATATCCCTTAACCTATTCCTACAGGTCAGTCATAATATACATCTTCGCATCCTGAAAAAAAACATAAGAAAGGGATGAGTTAAGATACTCAGTAAGGATAACATTATAGAAAAAACAATCATAAATAAGCATAATCATTTAAGCCAATGCATAAGACTAAAACATAAGAATTTTTTACATAAACTTCAGCATGATGTGGAAAATATAAATCAAATAATTCCATTTACTTATTCACATGGATATTTTACTAGACAAATATTCACATGAAATATCAATAGCTAATCTGATAATGATGGAATTCATAATTTCAGACATCATAACCACATAGTCAAGGCCTTGTACCAAGACTACAAATAAATATTTTGACAACAACTTGTTCCAAGACACTAGTTTGTCTAATGAGACCTACTAATTCATCAAGGGGCTATAGCGGTCCTTGCCCGTCACTTAATATGTCAAATGTATTCCTCATATGAAAGGTTGAAACATAACATAAATATTCGTATTAAAAATGGCATACAAAATGTAAAAATATTAACCATAAAACATGGATGGTATAAAAATATCACAACCACATTCAAACAAATCACAAAACCTTCAATACAATATAGAATATTGTATCATAATAAATCAACTTCAAACAGGCATAAAATCCAACAAAGGATGTTGAAATAGATGAAATCAATTTAAAAAATATTTGAGTAAAATATCTCTTTCTACTTTAAAATAATTTAAAAGTAAAGAAAAAAATTATTTTGAAAATATTCTTATAAGATTTTAAGGGAAGCTTAGAAGATTTATAAAGGCATAAAATAGCCTCACCCACAGTATAAGTTAAAAAACCTTTTTCCTTAATTTTTTGAAAAGGTCATAAAGTACCTTGTTTGGAAAAGGATGGAAGGATTCCTTTAAAAAAATTCTAAAAATTCAAAAAATAGTATAAATGAATTTAACCCATAGTCTAGGAAATAGTAAAAATGTTTTGAAATACATTTTTAAGAAACATGGAGAATTATGATAAAGAAGTCTCATTAGATACTTACGTATAAACAACCACGGATAATATAGATACTGTAAAATTAACCCTTACCTTGTAATTTTCCTTGGTCAAGGGTATTTTAAACTCATGTATAATGGTTAAATAATTGTTATTAAATTTTAAAATAACCAAATACCTAAATATTATATCATATATGATCATCTAATATTGTTTGGTTAATAATATTTTAGTAGTATCATTGTTTTGGGTGTTAACTAATTTATATTCCATTATATGTTTTGTTATGTAAGTCATGTTTGTTATGGATATGATGTATTTGATTCATATCCATAATGATATTAATTTCTTAAGCATTATTATTTTAATCATCAAATTAAAATTATTCTTGAATGGTTACGATGGGGAATGAAATCTCATTGCGTCGTGGAGACGGTATTTCATAAGTATGCATGAGCGACAATATCATTAAATTTATGGTGAAATTGTATGTAATTGGATGGTATATTATATATATATAATCGTTAAAATTTTATTTTTATTATTTAAATCAGTTATACTCATTATTATACCCATCCAAATATTTAAGTCTTGAATAAAAAACTACACCATGTTGTGGAGATGGTAAACTATACGTATGCTCGTATGGTGACTTTGTCATTCATATGATGGATAGAATAATGAATACTGTTGTACCATATTTATAATAACCTCACAGTATATAGAAGGTGTTGTAGTTATTATTTTGGTATGGAAACAACAAAGAAAGAGGAAGTGGAAGAAGAAAATAACATTGAAAGAGGTGATGAAATAATTACCTCTTCTTTGGGTGCTTCCTTTTTATTTGAACAAAAGGGATACTTATGTTGGATTTATGATCAAATTAATCCATCTAGGATGAATTTAGGGTTGTTGGTAGTATAATTGAGCTGGTTTTGGCCAAGAAAGAAGGCTTTGGAGGTGTGAATTTAAGAGAAGGTGAGGTTCCCTTTTATAAGAGAGGTGAGGGGCACTTTAGGAAAATATTGAAATAATAATTTATTATGAAATAATTTTAAGTTTATAACAGCTCAAAAAGGATTTATTTAGATTCTAAGGTTGGTATGGGTCTAAATCCTCCCAACCAATAGGTTTTAGACATGTTTAGGTTATCATATTATCCTTATCTTTTAGATTTAACTCTTAATTAAATAGTTTAACATTACCATGTCTTCTTAGATTTTTAAATTACATGGTTAATTGACTTACTATATGTTAGGTCCACATGGCTGAGTACCCTGAGAGGGGTGGTGAATCAAGGTATGACTAATTGAAAAATAAAGCTTGTTCTGATCTTGTTTCGCTGTTAAGAAAAACAATCTTCTCTCTCTTTCCTGTTGCACAATATAAACAGAAAGTAAAGCATGCACAGGACACAGTAATTTTTAGTTGGTTCACTGCTAAGGGCTACTTCCAAGGAGCATACGCTGACAGGTTGTCGGTCGTACCAAATTCCACTAAACTTCACTAGTTGTGGATTATAAGGTTCGGGCACAGTCACTCTATCCCAGGCTCACTGCCTTTACAAGGTTTAGGGTTAGCTCACTACTTTCCCAAGGGTCACTCCCTATTTCTCTCTCTCTGGCTCACTGCTGGTGGAGAGGATCACTTTCTTCCTCTTCCTTTGCTCACTGCTCTGGAAAGGATCCACTCACAGTTTATAGACATGTAGGTCTTTTTATCATCTATAATGAATACATCCTCTGTTGTATGTGAATGCTCTATTGAAGTCCAACTTTCACCCGTATATGAATCTCTCTTTACACTGAAGGTATCAGGCAAACTTCCAGCTTCCACGCTGCCCGAAAACACTGCTGGGGAATCAACCTTACTTGGCACGCAAGTCAAATCTTCAAAGAAATTATTGGAGTGCAAGTCACAACTGGCGTGCAAGTACACCTCAACTACTTGTGTGACACAAGCCTTTATAACTCCAAACTTGCGCGACTCAATCCTTTTTACGCCCAAGCCAATATTGGCATGCAACTACCAACTCACGCACAACTTCAAACACTGGCGCGCAAGTCCACCTGTGCGACCACACACCACCTTCACAACCACCACACCAGCACGATAGGAGCTCTGATTTTTCTAAGTGTTGAACTCTGTTGAAAATGAGGATGGGTGGTCCTGTATTTATAGGAATTTGGTCAACCTACACGGCGGCACGCAAGTCACCCCTCGGCGCGCAAGTCTCGGTGTGAAGATCTCTTCATGGAAAGTCACGTGCGCGACCAAACCAATACCTGTGGGACCCTCTTTCCTTTACCATATATTGATCTTCTAATATTTAAAAACAAAAGGCGCGCAAGTTCTCAAGCATCCAAGGCATCAGCGTGCAAGTCTCTTCATGGCGCGCAGGTCACCTGCGCGACCACACCAATACCTTCGCGACCCTCTTTCCTTTGCCATATTTTTATTCTCTGATCTTGAAAAGCATATGGAATACAAGTTTCTCCTACTTCAAGTCAACAGCGCACAGGTCCCATTGCCAAAAGCCACTTGTCTTCATTTGTCGATTTTTAGGCCCAAGAATTTGGCAAACACTGGAAAACGGCACCACCTAGTATCTGTTCTTTTTGTACCGCCTCCAGATCATTCATTCCTTTGTCGAAGTTCTTGAATCAAACATGGATCATTAAACACAGCTCTTGAACTCGACATTCCACCATGAAATCACCTTTTTCAAAATATTTGTATTTCACTGTTTTTCTTTGTCAACAATCACAGCACAGTTGTCCACTTTGTCAACCAACATAATCACCTCAAAAATTCTACAATGATACCTTGAGGGATTTTTTCCCAACACTATAAAATTATAAGAGAACATAAATATTTCAATTAATTAAATATATAACCTTATCTAATTCCTTAGGCCCAATATTATACTTTTAGGAGTATTGTATCATTTAATAAAATAGTATTTGTTTTAAAAACTCATTTATGTCTATTTTGACACTATTTAGTATTTGGTTTTTGTGAAAGTCATAGAAACTTTATTACTTATAAATAAAATACATTTCATCAACCCTATAATGTAATTTGAAACTATAAAATTAGTTTATGGCATCAAAAGTTTCAATTTACATTTATTTTAATATTTATAACATCAATTATTTTAATCTTTCATTAATACGGTAATTACTATATCATCATTGTGTCATAAATAAATTTAATTATTTAATTTCTAATATTTATAAATAAAATAACATGATGTAGGAAGTATTTTTATACTTATAACAAATATTTATAGTCGAATTTATCTTTTGTGTAACCCTGTATTAAAAGTGTTTTAGTTATTAAACATTGAATTTAACACTTTTAACTCTTCTTTGAATAAAATATAATAAAAGTCCGAATCTAATCCAAGTGGATCAAAAGGATCATATTTTAATCCTAATGTTTTTTTTGAAATACACTTATCCAATATAATTAGGACATGTTTTGGGGTAATTATAATATCATTTTTACCTTTCATTACACTATTTACTTTTAACCATGGTAAATAAAATTCAAAAGTTACTATTCAAAAAAATTATTTTCATCCTACTGAACCACATTTTAATTACTAATGAAAAATGTATTTTTTGGATTTTTTAAATACAATTCACAGAAGCGGTAAAATTACATTTTATGCAAATTTACTAATTGTACCTTGAAGGTAGGTAAAAGACGTTAAAAAGTTCAATAAAATTTTATATGTCTAATCTTATTATAAAATGACTCCAATGAATTAAATTTTACTAATATAGGTATTATGTATTTTATTTTACTTTAAAATTAATTTAAATTAAAAATAATTATTTCAATAAAATTTCGGTTTTAAACAACAATGCTGTGTTTTTCACTATTCATCAAAAATTGAAAGTTTTCATAAAAATACCAAAAATTTATCCTAAGCTAATTTTGAAATTATAAACCCAAAAATGAAGTCCATTTTGAAAAATAAAATTAATAAATTTTTAAAAAGTGGGTATTACTATTCATAACTACTTTTTAAATGTCTATTTTGATTTGTTGTGGTGTGCTAGAACTCAAATTTGTGTACAACACAAGCTATTGTATTGTTCAAAGATAAGAGTATCATGAAATCTTGGGGTGTTACATTCTTACCTACTTCAAATAATTTCTTCCTAGAAAATTTTAGAGTATTAGTGCATAAAAAGATTTGTGTGGTTCTTTATCATAAGTTCCTAAGGTTCCACGTTGCCTCTTCCATTTTATGGTTCTCCAAAGAAATTTTACCGGATGAGTCATCCAGTTTCTCAACACTTGTTCTCAGGTATCAAGAATCCCGATAGCATATTCACAATAAGACAGATCAGGTTCTAGATCTATTTCTTCATAGGTGAGTACATTTGTTAGGTTTGGCATGTATTTTATCAACAGTGAAATGTGGAACACATCATGAACTTTGGAGAAACTTGGCGGAATTTCCAAGTGGTAAGCTACAAATCCAATTCGTTCTTGAATTTCAAAAGGTTTAATGTACCTGGGTATTAATTTACCCTTCTTACTGAAACTTATAACACCCTTCCATGGAGATACCTTCAAGAAAACATGATCTCCTACTTGAAATTCCAAATCCTTCCTTTAGTTATCGACATAGCTCTTTGGCCTACATTGAGCTGCTTTGATGCAGGTTTGGATAATATTCACTTTTTCCAATATTTCCTCAACATGTTATGTGCCTAAGAGTTTTCTTTCACTGATATCCCAACAATTTAGTGTGTGAAATCTCTTTCCATGTAACACTTTGTATGGTACCAAAATACTTAAATAGAAGATATTGTTGTAGGAAAATTCTACCATAGGTAAATACTGATCCCATATACCATGAAAGTCAAGTGAGAAAGATATCAACATGTCTTCTATGGTTTGAATACTCTGTTCTGATTGTCCATCAGTTTGAGGGTGGTAGGAAATTGTTAAACAAAGTTCAATATCTAGGTATTTTTGAAGACTTTTCCAGAATCTTGATGTAAAATGGCGATCACAATCAGAAAAAATATATAGGGGTACACAATGAAGTCTTAAAACTTAATTAATATATTTTCTTTCTAAACGTTCATGTGGTAAATCTTATCTTATAGAAAGAAAATTTGATGACTTGGTATGACGATCAAAAATGACCTATATTGCATCATTCCTTCTAGGAGTCTTTGGTAGCCCCATTACAACAAACATCATAATATTATCCCATTTCCACTTTCGAATGGGAAGAGGTTTCATGGATCCTCTAGGATGTTGTCTTCTAACCTTCACCTATTGAAAAATGATACATATTGACACATAGTTAACAATATCCCTCTTCATGTTGTCCCACCAAAAATGTTCCTTCAAATCTCTACACATCTTAGTGATACCAGGGTGTATAGAGAAATTGGATCTATGGGCATCATCCAACAATTCCCTTTTTTGATCGGGTATGTCGGGAACACAAATCCTCCTCCCAAATTTCAGAATTCAATATTCATATACGAATTCAATCAATCTCCCATCATTCAAAACTTTAATTTTCTTTTGCAACTCCTTATCATCAGTTTGAGAACTTTTTATCCTTTCTAATAAAGATTTTTTGGCTACCATTTCAAAAAATATTGATGTTTCAACTTTGATGATTATTCCCATATCCATCTTTACTAGATTCATGAACATAGGATCCCTTTAAACTCTCATCTTATTCAAAACTCAATGATACTTTTTGCTCAAAGCATCTGCCACCTTATTTTCCTTCCTTGGGTGGTAGTGTATAGTGAAATCATAATCCTTGAGTAGTTCGAGTCATCGCCTTTTCCTCATGTTGAGTTCTTTCTATGATAAAATATACTTCAAACTCTTTTGATCTGTATATATCTTTCATTTTTCACCATAGAGATAGTGTCTCCATATCTTCAGAGAAAATATTATAGCTTCTAACTCAAGATCATGAGTGGGATTGTTTTGTTCATGAAATTTTTTGTTTTCGTGATGCATATTCAATAACTCTATCATTTTTCATAAGGATACAACCAAGTATTTTGTTTAAATCATCACTATAAATAACAAACCCATCATTCCCCGATGGTAGATTCGAGATAGAATCATTCAAAAATCTTCTCTTCAACTATTCAAAAAATTCTTCACACTATTTTTTCTAAACAAATTTAACCCCTTTACGTGTGATCTTGGTTAATGGGTTAGCCAATCGAGCAAAATTCTTGAAGAAATTCCTATAGTAAACTACTAAACCAATAAAACTACATACCTCATTTATACTCGTCAGTGTTGTCCATTCATGTATTTCCCTTATCTTTGAAGGATCAACAGAGATTCCATCCTTAGAGAAAATATGGCCCAGAAAATAAATCTTCTAAATCTAGAATTCACACTTGTTAAACTTCCCATATAATTCATTTCTTCTAAGAGTCTTTAGAATAGTGCACATGTTATTTTCATGGTATTTATAGATTTTTGAGTATACAAAGATATAATCAATAAATACCACTACAAATTCATCAATATATTCCTTGAAAACTCTAATAATTAGATCCATGAAAACATAGGGTGAATTAGGTAGTCTGAAAGGCATTAATGTAAACTCATAATGCCCATAGCTGGTTCGAAATGCTATCTTTGGAATGTCTTCCTTTTTCACGCACAACTTATGATATCTGTATTGAAGTTAAATCTTTGAAAAATATTTATCACCATGAATTTGATCGAATAAATCATCAATGTGAGGTAGGGGATACTTTTTGTTTATTTTTATAGCATTGATCTACTTGTTGTCAATTCACTACCTCTTATATCCATATTTCATCTTAATAAAAATAACAGGGGCTCCCTATGGAGAAACACTAGGGAGAGTAAATCCTTTATTACTCAATTCCTCTATTTTTTTTCTTTAGTTACAAAAATTCTACAGAGGTCATTCTATAATGGGTTTTCAAAATGGGCATTTAACCAGGAATTAAGTCAATGGAAAACTCAATTTTCTATTCTGGAGGATGTCCAAGTAAATCCTCTACAAACACATCAACATATTCTTTCACAATAGGTACATCCTCTATTGGAAAATTCCTTTACACACCCATAGTTATTTCACTCCCTTCCTCCCCAATAGTTGAATTTAGTAGAGCTATTGGGGTGGATATAGATGAGAATCAGATGGTGATGTTTCTGATCTAAAACTAAGGTATTCCTTATCATCATCAAAAATTGTAACCTCCTTCTTCTTACAATAAATTTCTGAATCATAGTCCAAAATCCAATCTATACTAAGGATTATGTCAATTTCAATCATGGGTATGACAATAATATCAGTAGATAAAGCAAATTTATATTCCATGATGGTAACTGATTGAAAAAAAAATTGTTTCAATAATACTTTCCTTATGAGTTTTGAATGAAAACTCCCTTAATAATTCAAATTGAAAATATCTAATTTTCATGGAAAACTAGGAAGATATAAAAGAATTTTATGATCCAAAATCAAATAAAGCATTGGCTAATTTTGAGGAAATGATTAAAGTACATACCACCACATCATTAGAAACTTCAACCTCAGTAGTAGTGATCGTATAAGCTTGGCCTTTCTCCCTTGGCCTTTTTCTGAGGTATGTTTTCTTGGCTCTTAGGATATTCATTGGAATAATACCTCATTTCCTTACAATTTTAGCATTCAACGTTGATATCCTCTTTCTTTACCTTGCAATAATGATCTTGGTGGCCTTATTATCCACACTTGTAACAAACTCCCTTTCCCTTTAGGCATGTACTAGGATTTTTCTTACCATAATTACTACAGTATGGAAATTCAAATTTTACATTCTTCCCCCTATTTTATTTTTTTGAGTGTTCAGCAGATCTCTTCTTCTTTTTCTTTTCTTTAAAGTCATAAGACTTAGAGAATTATTTTTCTGTCTTGATAGCACATGAGACTATAATTTCGTATGATGAGAAGGATTTTGAGACTAATGCTTTATAGAGAAATGGTTTTAACCCATCAAATAATCAATCAATATTACTTCCTGGGCTACATATATAATCTATAGGATTCCTTTCTAACCTTGTAAAGTTAGCCCCATAATTTGCGACATTATCATTCCCCTTTTTCCTCAGACTCTGAAATTTCTTTTCCATATCCACTCAATATTCACGAGGAAAGTATTTTTCTAAGAAAATATCTTTAAAATCCATCCATTCCATATTTGATACTTCTTCATCCTCCATTGTGTTTTGAATTAATAACCACCGTTGATCTAAATCTTCTGTGAGTCAATAAACTACCATGAAAACTTTTTCTATTTCACTAATCCCCAAAGCATGAAATATTTTCACTAAGGAACTTATCCATTGCTCAGCTACAAAAATATTTGTAGTCCCGTTGAATTTTGGTGGTTTTTTTCTCATTAAGCGGTCTAAAATTGATCCTCCGCATTGTGGATCAGGGTGCTTCATATGGGTAAGGTTATTATTCATAACCTTAGTGGGTTGTCCCAGTATGGTTATAAGTTGTTCAGCACCATTTTCATCACCAGTTCCACTATAATTATCTTGAGTAGGAGGTAAATCCCTACATGGATTACATGCAATGATATGGTTTCCATTCATTCCACTAGGCGCCATTTCTAAACAATGTAATACACTATATTAGTTCATGAATCACAATGAATAATTGAAATATTGTAAAATACTTAACCTAAATTGAACAGTTTATTCATATAATCCATAATCATAAGAATTTATTCTTTAGAGAATTATTTACTCATAAATCCATCATAATGGTTTGTAAAGAAAATGTGAATTATCCTAAGCATATCCCCTGGGAGTTTCAAACCAGGTGTGTAGTAAGGTTTTTTGTTGTGTACCAGGATACCTCAGGTCAAGCTCGAAAATCCTTGTCATAGTTTTCACTCCTATTTACATCTGTTCCAGAACCAATTCCACTTGTAGTATCCAGACAGTGATGTATTTCTGCGAAAACCCACACAGTATCTATATTACCAAAATTTTGGGATATTCTTCTATACTAATCCTAAAATTATATCTTGGGGTAATTTTCTCTAAGGAAATTTTATATAAATCTAGTTTCCATGGTTTGTACACAACTTCTTCTCATACCAAATATAACTCCCCAACCACAATTACCCAGAGTCGGTGCATTATTACATAACATTGACATGATCACAAGATATCAAGTCCTGAAAGACCGATCATCTTATTATCCTTGGAAGTAATAGATACATACTTAAGTTTCAACATTACATTATGAAATGAAAAAGTAACATTTTGTCTCCTTCAAACACACTCATATCCCTTAGCCTATTTCTACAGGTCAGTAATAACATACATCTTTGCATCCTAAGAAAAATAAAACATAAGGGGTGATCTCAGATGCTTAGTAAGGATAACATTATAGTAGAAACTATCATAAATAAGAATAAACATTTAATCCAATGTATAATACTAAAACACAAGCATTTTAAACATAAACTTCGGCATAATATGGAAATGATAAATCAAATAATTACATTTACTTATTCACATGGATATTCTACTTGAAAAATATTCACATTCAATATCAATAGCTAATCTCATAATGATGGGTTTCATAAAGCCAGACATCATAACTACATAGTCAAGGCCACATGCCAAGACCAAAAATAGATATTTTGTCAAGCCCTTGTTCCAAGACACTATTTTTTCTCATTAGAACTACTAATGCATTGAGGGGATATATTGGGCCCTTCCCATCACTTACTACATCCAATTCATTCCTCATATGAAAAGGTTGAAACATAAGATAAATATTCGTATTAAAACTAGCATAAAAATGTAAAAACTTTAAACATAAACCATGAATGGTATAAAAATAGCACATCCACAGTCAAACGTATCAAAAAACCTTCAATACAATATGGAAGATTTTATCGTAATAAATCAACTTCAAATAAGCGTAGAAACCAACAAAGGATGTTGACATATATGAAATCAATTTAAAAACTATCTGAGTGAAATATATATTTTTAATTTAAAATCATTTAAAAGTAAAGTAAAATTTTATTTTGAACATATTCTTATAATCTTATAAGGGAATATTTGAAGGTTTGTAACGGAAAAAAATAGCTACACCCACCATATAAGTTAAGAAAACATTCTTTCCTTAATTTATTGAAAAGGTCATAAAGTACCTTGTTTGGAAAATGACAGAAAGATTCCTTTTGAAACATTTTATAAATATTCAAAAAAGGGTATAAATGAATTTAAACCATAGTCTATGGAATAGTAAAAATGTTTTGAAATACATTTTTAAGAAACACAGATTTTGATGATAAAGAAGTCCCATTAGATACTTACGTATAAACAACCTAGGATAATAAAGAGATTGTAAAATTAACCCTTACCATGTAATTTTCCTTAGTAGAGGGTACATTAAACTCCTTTATAATGGGTAAATCATTGTTATTAAATAATTAAAGAACCACATACATAAATATGATATCATATATGATCCTCTAATATTTCTTTGTTAATAATATTTCAGAAATATCATTATTTTGGATGTAAACTTATTCGTTTTCATTTATATGTTTTGTTATGTAAGTCTCATTTTTTATTAATGGGATTTATTTGATTCATATGGTGAATGATATTAAGTTATTAAAAATTATTTTTTTAATCATCAAATGAAAATTATTCTTGAATGGTTACGATGGGGAATGAAATCTCATCACGTCGTGGCGACGGTAAGCCTACATACGCACGAGCGACAATATTATTCTATTAATGGTAAAATTTGATGTAATTGGATGGTATATTATATATAAATAATCATTACCATTTTATTTTTATTATTTACATCAATTATACTCATTATTATACCCATCTAAACATTGAAGTGTTCAAAAACAAACTACACCACGACGTGGAGACAGTATGTCGTACGTATGCACGTATGGTGACTTTATCATTCATAGGATGGATGGAATAAGGAATATAGTTGTACCATATTTATAATAACATAAAATAATGTATAATTTACTGTAGTTATTATTTTGGTATGGAAACAATAAATAAAGTGGAATTTGAATAAGAAAAGAACATTGAAAGAGGTGATGAAATATTTACCTCTTCTTCGGGTGCTTCCTTTTGATTTGAACAAAATGAATCCTTAGGTTGGATTTATGATCACATTAAGGAATATAAGAAGAATTTAGGATATTTTTGAGGATATTTTATCAAGTTTTGACCAAACAAAAAGGCTTTGTAGGTGTGAATTTAAGAGGATTGGTTCCCTTTTATAAGTGAAGTGGGGGGAACTTTTGGAAAGGCTTGAAATATTAATTTATTATAAAATCATTTTCAGTTTTTAATATCTCCAAAAGGATTTAATTCTAGTATAATGTGGTTATGGGTCAAAATCCTATCAACCAATAGGTTTTAGAAAATTTTATGTCACCATATTAACCTTATCATTTATATTTAACTCTTAGTTAAATAGTTTAACATTTTCCATGTCTTCTTGTATTTTTGTATTACATGGTTAATAAAAATAATATAAAATTCCAAGATAATATAAGGTGGTTAATTAATTACATATATAACCTTATATAAGTCCTTTGGTCTAATCTTATATTTTTAGGATTATTATATCATTTAATAAAATAGTATTTGTTTTAAAAACTCATTTATGTGAATTTTGACACTATTTAGTATTTGGTTTTTATGAAAGTCATAACAACTTTATTACTTCAAAAAAATACATTTAATCAACCATAGAATGTAATATTAAACTATAAAATTCTTGTATGTCATCAAAAGGTTAAATTTTCATTTATTTTAATATTTATAACATCAATTATTTTAATATTCATTAATAAGGTAATTACTGCATCATCATTTTGTCATAAATAAATTTAATTATTTATTATATAAAAATTATAAATAAAATAACATGATGTAAGAAATATTCTTATCTTTCTAATAAATATTTATAGTGGAATTTATCTTATGTGTAACCCTATATTAAAAAAAACTTATTTATTAAAATTTGAATTTAACACTTTTAAATCTTCTTTAAATAAAATATAATAAATTTCCTAATCTAATACAAGTGGATAAAAAGAATCATATTATATTAATAAGGTTTATTTTGGTTGAAATAAATGTATCTAATAGAATTAGGACATGGTTTGGGGTAATTATAATATCATTTTTACCTTTAATTACCCTATTTACTTTTAACAGTGGTAAATAAAATTCAAAAGTTATTATTCACAAAGAATTATTTTCATCATGTTTAACCACATTTTACTTACTAATGAAAACCTTATCTGTCAGATTTTTGAAATTAAATTCAAAAAAATGGTAAAATTACATTTTATACCAATTTGTAAATTGTTTCTAGAAGGTAGGTAAAAGACGTAAAATGGTTTAATAAAATTTTATATGTCTAATCTTATTATAAATTGACACAAAGGAATTAAATTGAACTAATATAGGTATTATGTATCTATTTTTACTATAAAATAAATTTAAATTAAAAACAATTCTTTAAATAAAAAATCTAGTTTTAAACAATAACGTAGTGTTTTTCACTATTCATCAAAAATTGAATGTTTTCAAAAAAAATAGCAAAAAATAACCCTAAGCTAATTTTGATATTCCAAACCCAAAATTGAAGTCCATTTTGAAAAATAAGATTAATAAAATTCCAAAAAGTAGGTATTACTATTCATAACTGATTTTTAAACGGCTAGTTTGATTGGTCGTGGTGTGCTAGAACTCCAAGTTGTGTACAACGCAAGATGTTGTATTATTCAAAGAGAAGCGTATAGTGGAATATTGGGGTCTTAAAAAATTACTAAAAATATTAAATTAATATAAATTAATTATCAATTCCAAATGGAACTAGACTAATTTAGATCAAATATAATATTTTTATGGGTTGTAAAACATTCATTTAATAAAAACATAACACAGTTTTTTTTACCCTAATTTTTTGGTTTTATCCCCTTGTTAACTATTTTCAAACTTGTCATGAAAACAATGATTTTTACTCTTTGAGGGTCAAGATAGTTATTATAAATGAAAAAATGTCTTATAAATGGATTATGGTTGATATTACCAACTATATCATAATCACATGTAGGAAAATAATATTTCAATGAACATTATATCATTTTATAAAATATTATTTATTAAAAAATATTTTTAATATTAATTTTTACAACTATTCATTATATTAACTTAAATAACATCAATAAAATAAAAAATCCAAAAAATATATTTTACTATATTTCCCAATAAAATATAATCATCTATAAAATCCATTGATCACATTAATGTCTTAAATTATATTACTTTTAATATTTTTAATATCAATTATTATATTTTTCCTTTAATTGAATAATTTCTATATTAGTATTCTTAATGAATTTGAGGTAATTATATATTCACTAAAAATTAAAATAAAATATAATGATTAATATAAATAATTTTTATTTAAAATTAATTTTTATAATTGAATATATATTTTTTTATCCCATTTTTAAAAATATTGTACTTATTAA
Source organism: Viscum album (assembly GCA_963277665.1). NCBI lineage: Eukaryota > Viridiplantae > Streptophyta > Magnoliopsida > Santalales > Viscaceae > Viscum > Viscum album. The sequence continues at coordinate 260,311,758 of OY728122.1, read as the reverse complement.
AAACAAGAGTGTGGTATTTTTTACTATTCATGACATGAAATTTTATAAATTTCATAATAACATCCAAATGGAAAAAAATTCAATATTACCAAATATTCTATGAGTATTTATATGATGGACTCATCTAATTAAATTTAGGCACATTTTAGAGTCATTTTATATTCCTTATCAGATAATTTCTATCTATTGATTACTTGCTTTTCTCTTTACCGTGTTAAAAAAATTACTAATATTACTATTCATATTGACCAAAAATGAAAGAGATATAATTACCAAATTGGGACCCACAGATTATAAATAAATCATAAATTTATTAAAATTTAAAACACTAAAATTTCAGAAATTAATTTATCATTAAACAAAAAAATTTATGATTACATTTTTCAAGAATAATTACTTGTTAAGTATAAAAAAATTATACAAAATTAAAGAATGAAATTAATTTTAAAACCCATAATAAGAATAATTTAAATATAAATTAACTAATTCCATTTAAAAAATAACCAAAAAATTAATTTAACGTTTCAAATTCATTAAAATAAAATATAGATTTCTATATAAATCGGTATTTTTAAATATTCATTGAAAAATATAACTTTAGAGAAAAAATTTAAAATTTTCACATTAAGATAATTTTGGTATTATAATTTAAAATTTTAGTTTCATTTTATAAAATAAAATGTCTAAATGTTTCAATAAAATTTTATAATTTTATTTCATAAAAATAAATAAATAAAGCTTTTAATAAAATGAATTTTTAAAGAAAATTTATTCTTCAAGAATGAAATGACTTTACTAAAAAATGAGTGATAATTTTATCAGAGTTACTAAATTAATTTTTATATATTAGAAAATTTATATATATATTTCAAATAAATTCAATCAAATTCATAATATCCAATTTAATGGCTAGGTTATTTTGATCACATTTAGGTAATAATATTTGTTGGTTTGTTTATACTCAATGTTGTGTGCCATACATGTTATTGAACATAATGTCCTTTTAAAATATCAGGATATGGCATATAAATATTAATGTAATGGTCAAATGAGATTGAAATAGGACTATTATTACATAGAAAAAATAAGGATGGTAAGAGGGACGTGTAGAAAAAAATTTCATCAAAAAAAATTTGAAATAATATGAAATAATATAAAGAAGGTACTTGAATGTGGAGTAGAAGGAGATGATCCCTTACCTTGACATGGAGCTTCTAAAATAATCAGAATATTCTAATATGTATTTGGAAACATCTTGGGAAGGATATACACTGCTAAGGGTAGAGTAACATCTTAATATAACTATTTTGAATGAAGTGGAATGGGAGGTTGGGTAGGTTTTAATATAAAAAGAGATGAGAATTATTTATTAATTTCTAAACTTGAGTTTTGGATTCTATATGATAAATTATTCCAAACCAAAAACAATACTCTGATTTTTTTCATTTATTATTAAAAATTGGAGTGTATATCATTATTCCACAAGCTAAGAATATAAATTGGTAAAATATTAGCCTTAGTGATGTGGAAGTTAGTCATGCATATAAATAATTGAATTTAAATCATTAAAATGTAATATAGATTTTTGAGGATTCATTAAGGGTTTATAAAATTAATCAAATAACGTAAAAATACCATTATATTAATGATGAAATATAATTATGGTCTTGGATACTCTTTATAGTATTTATTACATGATTTTTTAGGTTTTATGATGTCATAATTATTAACATATAAATATTTAATATTTAATATTTATCTAAAAATTATACTATCTCTCGAAAAAGTGAAATATTCACCAGTTTATAATTTCAATGTGATTATTTAAAAAATAATATTTATTTTATCAAGATAATTCTCTAAATATGATAATTTAAACTTTTAAATCAAAAATTCAAATTTATTTGAAAATACATTTTTTGACAAAAAACATTTTTCAAACCATTATAAAAAGTACATTTGAATTCATAAAATTTTATTATCATTCATATTTAATAAATATTAATTAATAATTTTAATCTTTTAAAATATCATTTATTTCAAAAATTATTGAATTCATCAAAAATAGTGTATTGATTGTAACTATATATTTCCCCAAAATAACATTTTTATTTCATTGTATAAAAATAAAATTTTTATCAAACATTATTATTTAACCTTTATAAAGTAATAAAAGATAAATATAATCAATTTATGATTATAAATTAAGAAAATATATTCATACTATTAGGGTCTATAAATATATACCTTTATTACAATAGATAATTCCCTAAAGGTATGGTGTTTTAGGGTTATATTTTCTTCGAGTGGTTTGTAAAACATGGTTTGTGATATGATCTAGATGAATTTTACATATCCCATAAATAGTTTTCTTATGATTTAGTTATTGAATCTCATATTTGTCTTGGTCAATGGAAAATCATAGTTCTTCTATCCCCCTTGAAAGATATGATAAATAGGATTCATATGGTATAATCCTACTATTCGAGAAACTTATATCCATTATATGTGTCAAATGGATTTATCATGACCCTATATATATACTAATCATATTATCTCTATATAAAAACAATTATATCAATAGTTATGATGTATAACTATGTTACAAAAAGGATAAAATATAATGTATAAGGGTCTGAAATAATAAAAATTGTGATTTTTTCTATAATTTCATTTTATAATAATTCGTTTACTCATTTAAAATGGAAATTTCATTTATAAATATTTTGTAATTACATTATTCACCCCTTAAAAAATGTCACCACTAAAATAAAAATTTTACACTAATAATGGTTATGGTGCTTCTATTTCATCACCTATTTTGGTTCCCAAGTCACTTCCATTCACTTGTGGTCCCACCAAAACACTTCAAACAAGTGATTTTCTATATTTCCTAGAACCTCATCTATTTGATCTATGATCTTCATAAGATTATCCTCATATGAATGATAATTCTCCAAATATACCTCTATTAGATTCAGTAAATGTGAGGTTTTTGTATTATACTTCATCAAGGGGGATTCATGGATCCCACCATGTACATGATATTGGATAGGTGGGAGTTCCAGTCGATAGGCTACCACTCTGAAGGGAGCGAGGATTTTAATGGGGAATAAGTAACTTAGAATTTGATTTCAGTTCTTACAAAATCTTGTGAATTTATTCCATGGTGATATAATATGGAAAACATTATATAAGACTTCAAAATTTAGGTCTCATTAATTACTATCTACACAGTTTTTATGTTGACCTTATGCAGATTTTGTAACATCCTCTAATCTGGTACTCAATCATGTGTCCAAAACAACTTTGTTACAAGACATCAAGTGTGCCTCCCCATATTCCAGAGGCTATCAACTAGAATCTGGGGTGTGATATGTATATTGGTGAGACTATACCCCCTGGTTACAGATTTACAACACTACAGAATAGTCTTATAATAATAATAAATAAAAATTAGAGTGCGTAAATAATGGAAACAATATAATACATTATAAAACCAACAACAAAATACAAATGAATAATCTAATTAATAATAAAGGAATAATTTAATTATGTGAAAGAATGTAACTAAGTTTTATTATACATTTAATACAAATAAAATACTTTAAGGCTAAAATAAATAATCAAAATCCCCTAGTCTTGAACCCCATGTCGGTCCCATATCCAAATTCTAGCCCATTTAGAAAGAAAATAATCAAAATCAAGGTCTCTTTCCCTTATCCAAACCAACATCCATGTAATCTTCTCAGATATCAAATAGTATCCCGAATAGGGTGTGAGTAAAATTTATTCAGTAAAAACCACCATTTCCAAAAAAAAGTAGTCTCATAAAAAGTGTATGCAACAATAAAATAATCATGTGTATTAATTAATTAAAAATTAAATTTACACCACATCAACCTTCTTCAGCACTATGCTAGAATTTCTCTGAGCATGTCTCACAACCATGCCAACTATAACCATATAACCATGGTATAACATAACATTCCTCGACGCCATGCCAGAATGTATCTGAACATATATCAAAACCATGTGAACCATAAACTTATGACTAAGGTAAAAATCACATGAGTCTGGGTCAAAACCCACTATATAATCATTTTAGAGTTTAATTAGGTCTTTTCCTGATATATAAACATTTCATCATGTTTCAGGGATAATCCTAGTATGTAATAATTTTAGAATGTGTCTTAAGGTGTATCCCACTATATAATCATTTCATCGTGTTCAGGTAATAGACTAGTATGTAATAATTTCATAATAAATCAGCGCATAGCCTAGTATATAATCACTTTAGAATGTAAACTAGTCCAATTCCCCATGTAATAAATACGACATGTAAATCCCAACACATGGCATAGTAGCAAGGATATCAGAATTTCAAATAATAAAATTAAATGGTTAATTATTAAAATTACAACTTATCTTTCAATTACACTTTTCCTTTATCATTTTTCATTTTTTCAATTACATGAAAGTCACTTCAAAAATAAATCCAAGCCAAGGTGAATCTATATCAAGAAAACTCCCATATCCCATGTCATGATAAACACACATTAATCCATTAAAAAATTCCTTTGTAAATTAGATTTATCTTACCAAACTAGTCTCCATAAGCTGGGTCAATACCAATTGGATCCAAAAGGTCTATAAGAAATAATCCAATTAATCATTTAATAATTCATATGTACACTATGTTGGCCCAATTTTAATAATTTACATACTTGACAATTATAAAACCATAGGGTTAAGATTTAGACCCCCTACCATTAACTGGTGAAGAACGTAAAGATTCTAATGAAAAAATACCCATGAGGAAGAAGGTAAATATTATTGCAAGAATGGTCCTGAATCAAAACTCATAAATATCAAAACAAAAAATGAACATGGTCAAGAGATTTCCCTGAAATGGTTAGAGAACATAGAAAGAGAAAAAGGAACCAAATAAGAACCACTTACCGAGGGGTCGATCACAAAAATAGTACATTTGGAATAGAGGGAAAGGACCGAAAATATCCTAGATGATTTCTCTATGTCAATAGGATGAAATATTCATGTAGGTGAGAATAAAAATTAGCCACACAGCTTTTTAAAAGACATTATTGGGAAATTAAACTACATGTACTTTATTTACACATCGTGTATTTATTTTTAGAAGGATATGATGAAAAAACTATCGCCTCTGATTATTATTTTTTCTAATCAAATATTACATGATGTGTAATATAATTTCATGATGTGTATTCTTTTTATGTCAAGAATCAGTTCATGGCCTATAATAGTTTATGACATGTATCTAGAAACAATTACACGGTGTGTATTACATTTCATTGCATATAATTTTTCTTCAGACAGTTTTCTTCCAAACTTTTTTATAAATACCTGAACCCCCTTAAGGATTCCCAACTTACCAAGAACCCTTGGTAACACATGGTCATTTATACCCAGACTCTGCTAATTTGAACAATTATATATTATAGAAAATTAGGTAATTTTTTCCAAAAAAAGACTCTCCATATCTAAAAAATACTCAGACAATAATGCTCAAATGAAAAGCACAAAGAGGGATAGACCTAGAAAAATAATTGATCTAACAACCTCCTCGTTGTATAATATATAATACCCAAGTTGTTCCAATAATCATTGTGGGATTTTGGTGTAAAATTTTGGCCATTATTCTCATGAATTAGACTCTCTATCCCAATTATCCTCATGAACTCACCCATGCTTCCACTAAACTCGAACCAATAGTATCGTCCTTCCCTGGAGATATCTCTCACTATGTCCCACAACCTATATCGGATGCTCCTCAAAGGATGAATCATCATTGAACTCAATGTCTACTATATTTATCATATAAGAAGGTTCACTATAATAACTATGATGTTTTTATACATGAAACATGTCGTGGGTGGTGCTTTATCATTGTGGAAGGGGAAAACGGTATGCCACTAGACTAACCCTATCAACAATTTCAAACAGCCTAAAAAACCTGGGTGCTAGCTTTCCCTATTTCCTAATACGACATTTCCCTAACCTAGAAGACACCCATATAAAAACATGATGAACACCCTTGAACTTTTGATGTCTTCTATTATGTTCAACATATGATTTATTCCTTCTCTGTGTGGTCACCAACCACTGCCTGATCAATTGATCCTTCTCAAAAGTCTCATGCATGAGACATGGCCTAACAATAACGGACTCCCCTCCCTCTATACAAGAAATAGGAGAATAGAACATACTTACATATAATGCCTCAAAAGGTTCCATTGATATTGATTCCTGATATATATTATTATATAAAAACTCCAAGAGTTCCATATACTACTCCTATGAACCACTGAAATCCAAAACATAGTCTTGTATCATATCCTCCAAAACCTGAATAATCCTCTCAGATTGACCATCATCCTAGGGATGATAATCCATACTCAAAATAAAATGTAATCCCATATCTATCTTAAGAACCTTCCATAAATGATAATTGAAAATAGTATCTCTAATAAAAATAATAATCCTCCTAATACCATGCATCCAAACTACCTCATGCACATAAAAACTGCCCAGATTATCAACTATAATGATCTCCCTAATAGGTAAGAAGTGATATACCTTTGTCAATTGATCTAGAATCACCCAGAAAACATCATTATTATTGGTTTTACTAGGTAATACTATCACAAAATCAATAGTGACATTATCCCATTTCCACTCAAGAATAGTAAAAGGCGACAAAATCCCAGTAGGCCTCTGATTCTTGGATATCACCTGCTAAAAAGTGAAACATATTTCCACAAATCCGGCTACCTTATTCTTTTTTCATAACCACCATTATTTTCTATGGAGATCATGATACATATTTTTCAATATAGGATGCATAACCGTTCTAGAATAATGAAATTCCCTTATCAACTTCTCATGCAATCCCATAAGAACCCATACTCAACTGCAAAATAGAATATAATTTCCACTGCCAATAGAAAATCCTCATAACATCTCCCTACCATATAATCTATCTCTCAAAACCAATAAATTCGGACTATATAACTTCTTGGTCCTAATCTGGTCCAAAATCACAGGTATAATAGATGTCAAGGTTATATCTACTCATCATGATGACTCTTTAACTTATAGATTCAAGTTTGCAATGAGATCCATTACTTATCACTCATTATAAGACTCATGCACAACCTCTATCTTTATATTTCAGATCAATGCATTATCAATGAAGTTTCTCATTTATGATGTATAATCTAACTCAAATTCAAAAGAATGTTGTTACTCAACCCACCTCTTCTGCTGAAAAGTTCATATTCCCAATGAGAAAATATATACCTATGGATCTTTTGGTCCATGTATACCACCATCCTCTCACCAATGAGATAATTTATCCATCATATCAGGAAATGTAAAATCAATTCTAACTCTAGGTTGTGTGTATATTAATTCTTTTCTACGGTCTCATCTATCTGGATCCATATGTAGCTACATGATCATCCTGTATTAGAAGTGTTTCAATTCCAACTCATAATGCGTTACAGTACATGGTATATGCTTTACTAGGCCCATATAATTTAAGGATAGGTGTTGAGGTTATCCTTCCATTAAATTCTGAAAAAATATTTCTCGCAATAATTAGACCAAAAAAACTTCATTCCCTTTTTGGCTAGCCCTAACATCAGTGCTTCCAAATAAGAAAATTCATAGATAATGTGCTGATAATAACCTTCTAAACCTAGAAATCTCTAAATATAAAATGCATTTTTGGGATTCTCTCAAGATAACATAGCTGAAACTTTATCTAGGTCCACTGATACTCCTTCCTCTAATAATAAATTTCTCAAGAAGTTCACTTTATTAATCGAAAATACTATATTTTGTTACATTGGTGTAAATAAAATGGTCTATCAATGTACTCAGGATGATGTCAAGATATTGGGAATGATCTTATTCTAAATGATAGTACACTAATATATTATCAAAAAAAATCACCACAATCTGGTCCATAAAAATAATAATGATCTGATTTCTTAAGGACATGAATATCGTCATTGTGTTGGTCAAACCAAATGGCATCACTACAAACTCTTACAACATATACCTGCTCATAAATGTAGTACAAGGTATGTATGATAGTTACATCCTTAAAAAATGGTATACTGATCTCAAATAGATATCGGAGAAGATCTTAGAACCTCTCAAATGATCGATGAGATCGTCGATGCATGAAATAGGATACCAATTCTTAACCTTTATCTAGTTCAATATTTTATAATCCACACATAAGAACAAAGAACCATCAACCTTATTGGACAAGAGAACTATAGAAACCTAAGAAGATTTATTAGGCTATATAAAACCTTTAGATTCTAGATATTTCAACTAATCATTAAACTCCTAAATATTTTTTGGTTCTATTCAGTAAGGAGGGATATAAACTAGCTCTACTCCCAACAAAAACTGGATCATAAACTCGATCTCTTTACCAAGTGGTAAGCAGAAGAAATCGTTAGGAAAAACATCATGAAAATGATCTACCACTGGAGGAATAAAATCTTACTACATTACACAATCATCTAGAGAAATATCGGCTATCTGAGCCATGAGACAATCCATGATGCACTGGATTAGACCTATATGACAAGCTTTATGATCCTAATCACATTGGTGAAAATAGATTCCTCTTTCTGAAGATAAAAATATTAATATCCTTCACTAACATTCAATATGATCCTCGTATAAAACTAACCAATCCATACAAATAAAAAATCAAATAATTTAATTTCTTTCATGAATGGTTCCCAAAAGAAATGGTAACCGTCAATCTCTAAAGAAAATTCCTTAGAAAATTTGATATTCTCTGATCGCACTCCGAATGGTGTTTTGTTGGTCAAAAAAAATCCAATATTTCCCAGTCCAATACCAAACCATTCACAAAAAGGAGAGGATAAGAGTGATTGTGATGCTCTTGTATCTATAAAAAAACAATCAGGGGTAGATGATACAAGAACCAAACCTATGATAGTATATTGTCTTGTATCCACACTAGTTAGGGTAGTCTATATAATGTACAGCTAACCACCCCCTCTACCCCGGGCTCCATCCTGACTCCCCTGAGGAATACCCTTTATCAAAAACTGTCATTCTTATATTAGGGTACCTGATCCCCTACCACAACCAATATGTCACATGGAACTCAAGATACCCATCTAGTTAAGAGTATCTGGATCCTTAACAAGCTCTAGTACCTTTCTCATTCCCCTTTCATGGATCTACTATGGTATACCCATACAAAACATCCTTTGGTTTCCCAATCTACTACAATCACAACACTCCAAAGTGGGGTATAGACATTGATTCCATTTGTGTCCCATCTTTCCACACTAATATCACTACAACAGAACACAATTTTAAGATGGATTCTCACTACCCTAACTACTTTATCCTCTATGTCCCAAGTGAAAATTTTCATAATGAAACTAGAAGAATAGTTTACATTTTTTCTCACTAAAATGGCTTGGAATCTTCTCAGGGTCTATCTTAGATTATCTTCTATAATGAGTGTCTGATTAATCATGACGTCATTCATCTAACATAGTATGGAATGTCAGTGTTGGTCAGTGAAATGTTTAGTGTAGTCCAACACTGAAATACCATACAATGTTAGATGAATGACTTCATGGTCCATATCATCCTTCAAGGTCTCAATATAGAAATTTCTTAGTAACATCACCTAAAATTCATTCCAAGATAACTCATCCTAATTCTTTGAAAACTCCAAAATCTATCGTTGATTCTTGGTTGGCCCATAAATAATATATGTAATAAGATTCACTCTCCTAAATATGGGTGTATCAAGATTATTAAAGATAATATGGATAAACTCAATCTAGAACTTAGATTCTTAAGGTCCTCCCTCACTAGTAAACATAAGAAGATGTTGTGGATGGAACTCTCTCACCAACTTAGAAATAAAAGGAATGGTGTGGAATGTATCTCTTTCCAAGGATCGCATTACCCTCAAGAAGCTGTCATGATGACGAGAATCCATCTAATCCTCAAGAAATACAAGAAGGTCTTATTCTGTTGTGTTATGAATATGTTTATTTCCACTCTCCTGATTCTCAAATCAAATATGAAAATGATTAATTTTATCTAAAATAAAAAAATTTCTCAAAAGAACACTGGTTATAACAAGGTCAACCTCAATACATCACAACAACAAAGAATCACAACTTTTAGCCTCTATAAAAATGGATTACAATTGTTTTATAATGATATATCAGTTTGTCATTTCTCTTATATGTTATAACAGATATATCATACCAAAGTATTCATAGGAAATTATATATCACATGCAATAAATATGTCCCTATCATGAATAATTCATGTCAATATATTCTTATATGCCTATTATGGAACTATTTTTTGTAGGATGTCTCTGCATTCGCTCGGTGCTCCCAGTGCTTCCCCTTTCCTCCAATTCTTTCATCCCCCTTCTTCCTAGGTTTTTTACAGCTTCCTTCTACAACGATGGTGCTCCTCACCTCACATAGGTTTTATTCCTCCTCCCTTTATCATTTTCTCCTCCCCTCCTCTCAACTGGGGTTGTTCGCTGGTGCGGATACCAGCTTCCTCTCACCACCCCTCTTTCTACCTAACCCCGTATATCAGAACTCAATATTGGTTTTTTGTGTTGATATTCTATAAGTTTTGGGTCAGTTTTGGTGGTGGAATTTGGTGTTATCCCTCTCCTATTCCCTTTTTGGTCAACCCATCATGTTCAACACCATTTTTAGTTGGGCTCGATGTGTCTTTTGGTTCATCTTAGGATGGCGATGGAGGGGGGCTAGTAGTAGTCTTATCCCTTGTTCTTCTTTGGAGTTGGATTCTTATTCTCATCCTTTTGGTTACTTTTTCTTCAGTTTCTTGAAGGTTATCTCTAGTAGTATTTTTGGATTACTTTTTGGTTGTTTCACTTTCTTTGGTTGTTCTCTCTTGCGGTTTTCTGTTTGGTTTATGTCAATGGGTTGTTGGGTTCATTCTTGGCGATGGTCGTGTCTCTATGTGGAGACTCTAAGTTACTTCAACTCTTCCCTGGCTTTGTGTGCCATCTCTCCTCCCCAGGTTAGCAGTCTGGTGTAGTGGTTATCACGGTTTCTTTAGGATGTGTTGTTCGACTGGCTTCCAGTGCTCTCAGAGGTGAAACCTTTATTCGGTGGTGAATTGTGATGGAAGAAGATATGTGCGATTAAGATGTGGTTTCATGGAAAGAGATACTTGATGGTATCCATGGTTTTTTTATAATTTGTTTTAAATCTATTTCAATGTGGTTTTCTTGTATGTAGGTGATATTGTTTGGTGACACCAATGGTGTGTCAACTGCAGAGAGGGTGAATATTTCCTTGATGAAGGTGGTTGGAAGATTTTTACTAGTTATAATTCTTAAAAAACATTCTCTGGTAGTCTGCTCCGTTGGTGTTAGGGTGTCGAAAACAACATGCAGAAATCATGAAGCTGGAGATAAGATTTTACCTAATGTTCTGATCAAGATCTTCTTGGGTTTCATGCCTAGGATTTTTTTTTTTTTTTGAAATCTAAGGTGATGTGATCGATATGATAATGGTGGTGTGGTGGATTTTGAGGTCCCCTATGATGTGAATAAAGGTGTGTAGCTCGTGGTTAGAATATTGATTTTGGCAGTATTTCTGAATTTTGATTTTGAATTTTGAATTATGAAATATTCAATTTTGAATGAGGTGTGTAGTGTGGATGGTGTTTATGGGGGTTATGCAGGAACTATGTGGCTCTTTTGGTTAGTTCTCACTTATCCAAAAAGTGGATTTTAATAAATTATAAAAATGGATTGTGTCCTATTATGATTCATGCATACTCACCCTACATTCTACCGGTCCATGAGTATAAATCTCCAGAACCAATAACATCAACAAATAATAACATCACAAAGAATTTGAATCACTCTAGGTGAAATATAATCAACTGTAACAAGAAAATAGTAATAAAATAAATCCACCACTAGGAACTCATATTTTCCCCTGTACATGGGTAAGATACTCCCATGCATAAGTTCATTACCAAGTCCCAAAATAAAAATGTATTCTTTATAACTTTTTCAAATATTAAATAAATAGAAAATAAATATGGTGTTCTCTGATTCCATATTGTAACATCCCTATATCTTTCACTCTCTCACACAGACAAAAAAGGTTGGTTATAGGACCTCAAGTATGACTCCCTGTATACTAGAGGTTATCAACTAGTAAGGAGGGTTTGATATGTATAGTGGGGAGACTATACCCCCTAGTTATAGAGTTAAAACATGTTAGAATAATATAATAAAATAATAAATTACTTTTAGTTTTCAAATATAATGGAAACAATATAATACAAAAGAAAACCAATAATAATATCCAACTGAATAATCTAATAAATAATAAATAAAAAAATTAATAATGTTCTATAATTTAACTATGTTTCATGCTAGATTTAATAAAAATAAAATACTTATAGACTCAAATAAAGACTCAAAATTCCCTAGTTAGGAACCCCATGCTAGTCCCATCTCCAAACTCCAGCCCATTCATAAAGAAAACAATCAAAAGTAATGTCATTTACCCTTTCCCAAACCTTTATCCATGTAATATTCTTAGGTACCAAACGGCAGCCCAAAAAGGGTGTGAGTAAAACACAGTATGTCAACACCACCATTTCTAAACAAACCAATTAGATAACAGCTATATGTAATCATGAAACAAATCCTATGTTTTAATTAATAAAGAAATTAAATTAACACCAAATCAACCTTCTTCAGTACCATACTAGAATGTTTCTCTACATGTCTCATAACCATGTCAACCATAACCATATAACCATATTAAAACAAAACCTGATGCAGTGGCACATTGTAATATCTCTAAGTATGTCACATAACCATGCCAACCACAACCTTATAACCAATTTATAAATCACAGAACATAGGGTTAAAAAAATTTATATATGCATTTCTGCAATTAATCAAGGCCAAGCCCAGTATATATTCATTTCAGCATGTTTCTAGGCCAATCTTGATATATAATCATTTTTTCATGTGTCTTAGAGAATATCCTGCTATATAATAATTTCAATATATCTCAAGGCATATCCCGATATATAATCATTTCAGAATGAATCGGGTCATAGCCCAGTATATAATCATTTTAGCATGTCATCTTGGATAATGACTCATGTAATCATTACATCATGTAAATCGCAACACATTTTATAGCTACAAGGATAACACAATATCACATCATCAGGTTCAATGGTTAATTATGAAAATTACCATTTATCTTTCAATTAAGATTTTTATTTATCATTGGGTCTTAAAATAATAAAATGTTGGTCACATAAAAAATAAGTCTAGGACAAGGGGAATCTATATAAAGAAAACACCCATATCCCATTTCATTCTAAACCCGCTTTAATCCATTAAACAATTCCTTCATAAATAAGAGTTCACTTACCCGAACATTAGCCATATTCTAGGAATATACCAATTTGATCTAAAGGGACTCCAAGGAATAATCCATTTCATTATTTAATTAATTCAATCTCACACTATATTGGTTCAATTTCAATATTGAAAATACATGAAAATTATCAAACGATAGGGTTAGGGTTTAGACCCCCAACCTTTAACTAGTGAAGAATGAAATAATCCTAAATAAAATTCCCATGATGAAGAAGGTGCATATGATTGCAATAAGGATTTGGGATCAAAATCGATAGTGATTAAAACCAATAATTCACATGGTCAAGAGATTACCCCGTAATGGTCAGAGAACAATGGAAGAGAAAAGGGAAAAAAGTTGAACCACTTACCCGGTGATCAATCACAAAAATGGGGCATCTAGAATAGATGGAAGGGGCCCAAAATCACTTAGTTCATCACCCTAAGTCAATAGAAGAAAATACACACATTGTTTAGAAGAAAAATTATCCACATGAATCTTTTAAAAACATTTTCCAGAAATTACATAGTGTGTACTTAAGTTACACATCATGTATTTATTTTTATAAGGATATTCTGAAAAAACCCATCAACACATGTTATTATTTATTATGATAAAATATTACATGATGTGTAATATATTTTTATGATGTGTATTATTTTTATGTCATGAATTATTTCATGGCCTATAACCATTCACAATGTGTGTTATTAAATAGTTACAATGCGTATATTACATTTACACTGAGTATAATTGTTCTGAAGAAAGATTTCATCCAAATATCCTTGTAAAAACCCAAACCCCTTAAGGATTTGCAACTTGCCAATATCCCTTGGTAACACAAGAAACTTTTATACTTAAAATCTATTAATTTTAAGAAAATATATATATCCTTGAACATTAGTTCATTTTTCCCATCAAAGTCTCTTCATCTCCGAACAAGACTCGACCACTAAGGCCTAATCAAAAAACTCAAAGAGGTATGTACAGAGAAAAATACGGGATCTTAAAGATTTCCTGTAAAATCGAATAGTTTTAAAATTATTTGTCATAACATGGATATGATCAGGTCTCATCATCTTCTACTCTCTAATTTCATCCTATAATATTGGATTATGATAACTCATCTCATACATCACTTCATAAGGTACCATTTTAATGCTAGAAAAAAACGTTTTTATACTTTAGCTTCACTAGGGTAAGGTTTTGATCTAACCATCCATGGAAATCCATTGTTCATGATCTCATTATATACTCTAGATTTTTAATGGTTATTTTAGACTAACCATCCATTTGAGGGTGATAAGAAGTGCTAAAGTTCAGTTTTGTATCCAACACTTGCTGATGGGATCTCCAAACCCTCTAGGTAAAAAATCATATCTTGATCAAATATAATAGAGAGTAGAACTCCATGCAGTCTTACCACTTCCCTTGTAAATATGATGTTGATTTTTCCTAGATATAAATATTACTTCATAGAAATGAGATCCCCTGACTTGGTAAAGTGATTTCCTACCACCCAGATGATGTTATTTCATTTAGGGGTATTGGGGAGTCATTTGATAAAATCCAATGTTATGTTATTTTATTTATATATTGGTATAGGGAATGGTTGAATAATGTCCCTATACATCTATCATTTAGCCTTTTCTTTTTGTCATTCCATGCATAGTGATCCAAATTCAGAAATCTCCCTCATCAGTTTATCACATTAGAATTTTTTCTTGAAATATCTATATACTATAGTTAATCTTGGATAAATAGAGAAGGATGATCTATGAACATAATTAACAAGTTCCCTATTTATTTATGGTTTTTATGGGACTCATATCTGGGTTACAAACCTTATAACTTCATTTCTAGAAATTTTGAACTTTGAAATTTTCACTATGTTTTTCTATAGAAGAACATTATCCTTATAAACCTCTATGATGCTATCAAGATTATATGCTTTTGGATTATTTTGATTGAGGTGGGATGATTATAATTTTATTATTCTAATTTTATTTAACTTTATTTCTAGGAATATGGGATCCAATACAATTAAAATGAGTGATAGGGTTGTAGGATCCTTTTTACTTAGATAATCTCCATCATTGTTTTCTTTCCCATAATTATAATGAATTTAACAATAATAATATTTGATCAACCCTAACAACCTTTATTGGATAATATTGGTCTCATTTTCTGTGAAAATATACATTACTCATTTATAATCCATATATATGTCACAATTCTCCCCATAGAGGTAATATCAACAAATAATCAGTAAAAAGGTAACCACAACCAATTTCAGATCATTTGTTGGGTAGTTCATCTCATGGATATTTAATTGTATGGTGGCATAAGTTATCACATTTTCATCATATATGAGTACAAAACATAATCCTCTTCTGAATTCTCCACTATAGATCTCAAATCATTCCCCACTGGTGGGTAATTTATAGAACCATGTTTTTCTAGACTATATAATTGAATAGAAATTTGAAATTTTTCCTTCATCTACATATGAGTACTAAAATGTTCATTTTACCCTACCAGATAATCTTTAGTAATTTTTATGACCAATCCAGAATTTATGAACTAAGGTGTTTACCCTAGGATGGAATCTTGGTGAAAAATTGAGCCATTAAAATTTTCAAGGAATATTTAATATTTAATATTTAAATAACTAAATTGTAATTTATTAACACATGTTCATTTGGATATATATTCTAAAAGGAGAATCATATTTTGATTAAATCTATATCATTATAGAAACCCATAATTTTCATATATAAATTCTACATCTTATTAGATAAATATAATTTACATAAAATGATGATCCATGCTCAAATAATGTAGGTCTAGTGCCTCTGGAAAATGGATACATAATAAATTGATTCATGAGTTTCCTATAACTTCATCCAGAAAGTTCTTAAAATCTATTATCCTTTAAAGATATATCATAAATAATAATTTTCATCATAAACTATGAAAAGTAAACATAATAAAGGGTGATATTTAATTCCCAATAAGGGGTAAAATGATATATCTATTATTAAATATGAATAACATGATAATAGGGGTATGAGAACAAGATTTTAACTTTTGAAATCCATGACCTACTTTTCATAGAACATAATCTTAATTCCTAGAATAAATAATGGAAATTTATATTTCATAAATCATTATAGAATCAAAAAAATGTTCCATGAGTGCATAACATTGGAATAATACATGGAATTTTGATATAAAAATAATCATCAAAAATATTATGTCAAGGATACCAACACGACCATCATAACATGTTAGGCTTTGGAAAACATCCCATATACCTGCTTTAGGATTGGGATAACCTCCTTTATGCCCTATTTTTGGCTTGCTAAAACCTCTCGTGTTCCCTTCATGCTCATATAACATTAATAATAACCCAATGAATTAGAGGGAGATATAGGTCCCACCGGTAACATAAAGAAAGTTATGAATATTTATTATATACAATCATAAAATATTCATCATATTAGAACCCATGAAAATAAATGGGTTTCATAAACATTTCATCATAATATAACCCATTGAGAAGGAATGGGTTTCATAAAAATCCTATAATAATGAGAATAAACCCTCATGACAAAGAGAAAGGATTGTATTATTTGATAATTACCCTATTAATTTTTAATTAAAATTAAAGTATATTATCTTATAAGGAAAATAATTTCAAAATAACACTTGGAATGTTTCTTGGGGAAAATAACCATTCCATTTTGATTTCACTTATTCAATATCTAAAATTTTACAAAACGTTATGGAATACATTTTTTTAAAATATCCATGGTAATTTTTAAAGAAATATTGGATGAATTGATAATTCCTAATGGTTGGAAATTATTTTCATGCATATAAGTTAAAATAAAACATTCCTTTACTATTTTGTAAAAAAAAATCATAATGTACCATGTTCAGAAAACCACAAGAATATTCATTTTGATGAATTTTTTAAAAATTAAAACATGGGTAAAAATATTAAAAAATAAAATGATAATAGTAAAATCCTACTTTAAAACATTTTTAGTGAACATGGATTTGTAAGAAAAAGGGTTTCAAGAGATAATAGAAATAATTTTTATTTCCATTAAAAAATATTTGGTCTCTTGAGTACATGAGGTGAGAAAAATGGAAGGAAAACATATATATTCAATAAATAACCATAGGATGAGATAATATATAATTTTATTGATAGGTAGATCCTAATATTTCACTATATAAAACATAATCATAAACAGTATTTATAAATAATGAGATTGTAACATAAAATCCTGACCCGTTTGGTAACATTTGACTCATAATTCCCATAAAATAAATATCCCAAGATAGATATTTAAAATCCATATATTTATATATATAATAAGTATAAAAAATTAATGGGGAGTATATAAAACACACAAATGAAATAGTTTAAGAATAACGCATGTTCCTCATAGAAATAAGAGTGAGAAAAAAATCTCGTACATTGAGTTCGACATGATTTGAATGAATTATGGAATATTGAATAATAAATATAAATTCATTATAATTATATAACATAATAAAAATATGGCTATATATTATATATATTAATTATAAAAATATATTTTCAGTCAACGATAATTGTAGTGATATAAAATAAATTACACCGTTCACGGAGATGATCATTCGTATGTACACAGAAACACTATTTAATTTTTTGATGAATGGATAGAAATAAAGGTAAATAATAATTCAACATTAATGATTAAATATTTTATAATATAAATAATATCTATTCATTATACCAATCATCTTTACCATCCAATTAAAATAGAAATGAAAAACAAATCACATCGCATCGTGGAGGTGGTAGTCCAAATGTATGCATGAGTGACGCTATCGTTTTCCATCGAATATGAATTTAAGTAGTTTGATATGATAGTATAATTATATAAGAATAATTATTTCAAAAAAATAGTATATAAACTATAAAATCATAATAATAACAATTTGACAATTATGGTGACGGAAAATGAATTACACCGTTATGTGTAGATATTAAGTCGTACTTACGCACGAGCGATTCATTCACATCCCATGTGATGGAAAGAGGGTGGATAATGGAATTTTCATAATCATAATAAGATTAAGGGATATTTATGATAATGAATTTATTATTTAATTATAATTATAATATATTTAAAGGAATTAGAAGAACAAATAAATTGAAAGAGTTTAGATAATAAATCTACCTCTTTTTCACGAGACCTCCCTTAGATACATTCATAAGGAATATAGGGATGACCATTTGGGGATATAATCACCTCAAAAACATGTATAAGTATTTTTAGAAGAGATTTTGGTATGGTATGGTCGAACTAGATGGACCAATGTGGTGTCAAGAATAGAATTAAGGGGTGACTTTTTATAAGGGAGGGAGAGGACACACTTTTGATTCTTAAAAGATAAAATTATAATAAAGTCATTATCAGTAAAAATAGTTTAAAATAGACAATAAATGTACAGTGTTTTAAATTAAAGACCATATATTATCCAATTTTTCCTCTTTTAAATTTATTATTATTTTTAAGAAATTTAATAAAATATTATTTTTATAATATTCCATTAATGTCAATTTTGACTCTATTCATTTTTTTTACTTAATGGAAGAAAATTCAAATTTGGTATTAGAATATAATTATATAACATAACCCTAAAATGTCATATTAATATTAAAAATCATAAAATACATTAACTCACATGAATTATATTACTTCTAAATAATTTATTATAGTTTTTATTAATTAGAGAAATACTACATCAATGTTACATAAGAATTTAAAAGAATTATATAATTACTAAAATTTATAAATAAATTTATATCTTAAAAGTAATTTCATTAATATTAAAATTAATATCAATATTTTTTCATAATTAGTTTTATCTCCTTATGTTAATACATTAAATATATTTAAAATAAAGGGAGTGACGCTTTGTAACTTTCTTTGTTTTAAATATTATAAATGTAATATTCCTATAATAGTTTCAATTAAAAAAATTCATTTAAAGCCTAATGTGATAAGGGAAGAATTTAATTCATTCTATAGTAATTAAGATGAAAAACTATATCCTTATCACCCAGTTTTATACTATATTAACTGAACTTAATTTTTAATGAGGAGATAAATTTCACCATGGGTATTATTCATATGGACCAAAAATAAAAGGAATATATTTAATAAATTTGAACCTCCAAATTTTATGTATGGAATAAATGTTTTTAAATTCAATACCTTTAAGTGATTGAAGTTAATTAGAATGTATGTACACAAAACATGATAAAATCCAATTTTTAAAAACTATATTTTTTAAGAATGAAACCTGATTTATTTTTATCTCATTCATATTAGATGAATTTTTTAAAATTTTATTTATTTTATTATATATATTTAATAATATTATTTCTTTAATAGTGATAAATTTAATTTTTTATGATAAAAATAAACTTTTCACATAAAAACAAATTTTTCAAAAATTATCTTTTTATTTTCAAATGATTTTTAATTTAATTTATAATTAATTAATAAACAATTAGTTAATTTTATAAATTTTTAAGCCATAAATTTTTATAATTTAGTTATTAGAATTCATACCAACCAATCCAATAGCTATTTGATTTCCTATAATAAAAATATTGGAATAGTATATTGTTGTTGGTTTAGACTTGTTCTTTGTAACACAAGATATCGGAGATATAAATTTATTTGAAATGAACTATTTTATAAAATCATGGGGTGTTACATTCTATCCACCTTAAAAATAATTTCTACCTTGATTTTAATCACTTTTATATAACAAAATGAGGATTTATCTATTTCATAACATCCTCAGTTTCCCACATAGCTTCCTCAAATTGGTGGTTTCACCACAAAACATTGACTAGTTCAATGGTCTTGTTTCATAAAACTCTCTCACTATGATCCTGAATCTCTACTATAAATTTATAAAAAGATAGATATTTATCCAGGGTTATAAACCCTAATTTCATTACATGTGAAGGATCACATATATACATCTTATCAAAGATACATGGAACACATCATGAACTTGAGTGAGATTTGGGGGAAGCTCCAAACGATAACCTACCATTCCAACACTATCAAGAATTTATAATAGACCAATATACCTGGGGATAATCTTTTAGTTCTTCCCAAGTATCATCACCCTCTTCTGGGGAGATATTTTTATGAACAACATTTTACCAACATTAAACTCAAAATATTTCATATGATTATTATCATAACTCTTTTTCTGACTCTGGGATTCCCTTATATACTTTTGAAGATATAACCTTATCTAACATTTATTAACCTAGGTCAGGTACCAATTGATTTATCTCTCTAACTTCCTTCTAACACATTGGAGTTCTTTATTTCCTACCATATATTTCTTCATAAGAATCTATATGAATGAGTGAATTAATCATATTATTGTATGAAAATTCCACAAAAGGAAGGTGTTAATCGCAAAAACCATTGAATCCCATAAAGAACTATCTCAAAATATCATATATAGTATTAATAGTTCTCTTCCGATAATAATATGTATATGGATGATATGTCACACTAAAACTCAATTTCTATATCTTGATCTTATTAAAGAATCCTCCAAAACATCAATGTATAGATTTTATCCTGATCAGATATAATGGAATGTGTTACTCCATGGAAACTTCAAACTTCCTTAATATATATCCTTGAAAGATAATATATAGAAAAATATTCTCTAACGGAAATTAAGTGTTCTCAAATTTTAATTAAATTGATTACAAACCATATGGAATTATTCCCATTAGTTTTTTTCGGGGTTTCTAATGACAAAATCCAAGTTTGTGTTTTCCAATTTCTAATCTTGTATGGAAATTGGTTATAAAAACCCCATAAAAATTTTTCTATCATCATTAACTTGCTGAAATCTCAAGAACCGATATACAGACTCTAAAATATCCCTCTTCATACCGTCCCACCAGAAATAATGAATCAAATATCTATACATCTTTAAACATCCAATATAAAAAGATAATGAAGAATAATAAGCTTCATCCAATAGATAAATTTTCCAAAGTGATTTCAATAGGAAACAAAACCAATTTCTAGAATATATAATCTACCACGATCCTTTCGACTCATTGTATCAGCCACCAAGTTTTATTTTCAAAAGCGGAAATGTATTGAGTAGTTATAATATATAATTTTCCATAACCAGGTTCTTTAGAACATATTGAGTTCATTTTGATTTAATATATACTTTAAACATTTTTGATCGGTTTATATATCAAAAATTTCTCTTTAATGATGATGTCTATATATCATTAATGAAAAAAATATAGTATCTAACTATATATTAGTAGTTTGGTAATTTTGTTCTTGAACATTCAATTATCATGTGTCTTAAGAGATAACCATATCATTTTTCATGAGGACACATCTCAATACATTATTAGCCACATCAAAATAGATTAAAAACTATTATCCACTATAGGGTAATATAAGTGTAGGTTCACTAAATATACTTCCCTTTAGTTCCTTAAAACATTCCTTGCATTCATTTATCCAAAGGTACATGGAACCCTTCGGAGTTAACTTGTGGATTGGATTGGAAATTCATGTAATATTATCCACAAACCATCCATAATACCCATCAAAAACCTAGGAAATAATGGATCGCAGTAATAATGGTTGTTCTATACCAACATTCAATAGATTTTGTCTTTTATGGATCCATATATATACCCTCTCATGAAATTATTTGGCCCAAAAATAAAATATTTTTTTTATAAAAAATCACACTTTTTAAATTTTTCATACATATTATCCTACATTAGGGAATTTAGTAAAATCCTTAAGTGATCTTCATTATCTTCATTTTTATTGTAATATATAATAATATCATCTATAAAGACTACCATAAACTCATCAAGGTAATATGTAAATATTGTATTCATTATATCCATGAACAAGCTGGTGGTATTGGTAAGACTAAAAGTTATCACAGTATATTCATAGGGTCCATAAATTGTTCATGATAATTCCTTAGGTATATCCTACTTATTGAACCTCAATTGAAAATATCCATAATAAATTAAAATCTTGGAATAATATAGATCTCAATAGATTTAATCAAACAAGTCATCGATATGGGGTATGGAAAACTTGTTATTAATAGTGATCTTGTAAGGTTCCCTATAACTAATTCTGAGTATCATTGATCCATAATTCATTTTAATAAAATAATAGTTTCAACCCACATTTAAACTTTGGGATAATCGAATACCTTGTCAAAATTATCCTGGAGTTTCATTTTCAATTTATATAACTCAATCGAGACCATTCTACATAGATTTTTTGAAAAATGAGTAGAAACAGGGATGAGTTCTATTAAAAACTGAACTTTATGATTCAATGGATAACTAAGAAAATATTATGGAAAGGAATAAACAAACTCATGCACAATAAAAATATCATTGATTTTTAGTTTATTTCCAACCATATAAGATAAACTCCACATTTTAATAGAAATAAATTCAAATACAGTGGATTTAGTTTCCATATGATTTTCATATTTAATGTCAAACTAATATAAGATCATAGATTGGTTCATAATATCAAATTTTACATCCCTTCCATGTAAATTGATGTTTGTTTTTTGTAAAAAAATACAATCCATGCTGAATCTAACATTGAGCTCAACTAGAGGGAGGATAGTAAGATTTCTAGGAAGCACATTCCCACAAAAAAACATGATAAGAAACATGGACATCAGATTCAATAATTATACCATTAGAGGGTTTCACTACTAATTAAACATATAATCATTTATGTGGTACTATAATACCCTAATAAAATTCCAAATAAATGAATTAGTGTGTATATCCATAATAAAATAAGAAATTATCAGTTTTAGAGTGGATGATAGTTGTACCTTTCAACATGTTTTCATCAGACCCTTCATCATAAATAATGATCACATGTGATTTCCATTTTTCTCTAGGATTAGTATGTTTTTTATGATGATCATTAACCATATAATTTTACCATAAGTTTTCATAATTACTATACTCCAAGAATTTGTAACACCATATTATAAGAGGTGAATTATATAGAGATTTTTTTAGGTTCATGTCATTAGATAACTTCTTCCCATCAATTATTTATCCTATCTCTCTACGGCCTTCCTTTACACATGTAAAAAAAATTTATTTTCTTTAAGATAATTTCCCCCATGTTTTTTCCACACTATGATCATAATGGAAGTCTAATCTCCTTCTCTCCATGGTTTTTAAAATTTCTTTTCAATTTGAAATTTATTTCTTATCAAAACCATTAAATTTATGGGTAACTTTAAAATACATTTCAACCTTAATTGCATATGAAAATATATCTTCATTACTACTGAAGTATTATAAGGATAATTCCCATAAGAGACTTGGTTTTAATCCACATAATAATTGATCATTATTACTTTTGGGTAGGATAAACATTCTTGAAGTGTATCTTTCAAGTATTATATTATTTTCCTCATAAGTAGAAATATATTAATCATCCTTCTACTTTACCTCAAGTAATTCCATAAAAAGTTTCATTCTATGAATACTAAGAAAGTTATTATTGGGAAATAAGATCATAAAGTCATCTAGCTATATGGAGGTAATCTATTCCTCTTCCATCATGTTCATGATATGATTCCATTATTGATATTATTTTACTTCCAAATGATAAACCTCCAAAATAACTTTTTCATAATATAAACACTAGAAAACAAAAAACATTTATCCAATGTTAATAAATCATTTCCAAAGAATTATTGTATCTTCAAAAAAGCTAAATAAGGTTGGTGTTTCCTCATGAATGACTCAATAGAAAGTTGTTACTCATTTTCTAATTTGGATGATCAACTTGATTTATAGATTGATAATGTTTTGTGTGCATATAAATGGGATTTTTAATTAAAAATCCCATAACATTTGGTTTCCTAGGAGTAATATCATTTCATTATGCATTTTATTCATCATTAACATGATTTCTTTGGGTTCTATCCATCAAGTAAAACCCAAAATAATATTTTGAGAAACATTAATCACATAGGTAAACCATATAATCACAAAAAATCATTTAAATGGTATCTAAATCGTGAAACATTCATTTCAATCAATTAAACCTTAGTTTTAACCTAGTTCATTCATTATAATTAAAAATAATAATTATAATTCTACCTTATATTTAGACATATTCGTAGGGTTGTCATTATAGTTTTCTCACCCTAGTTTCCAAAGGCTAACTGAACCTTGATAACATTCCAACATTAGTGACCCATTAATTTCATATATAAATATAACATCTTAATAGATGAATATTATTTATATTACATGGAGATACACACTTGGATCATATAGGTCCAGTGCCTTTTGAAACATGGATACATAAATGAATGGTTCATAAGTGAACTACATCTTCTCCAACTTATTATTCCATAACTATCACCCTTATTAGACATATCGTAAATAATAAAATTATTCATAAACTAGGAAAGGGAAATATAAGAAAGGGTGGTCTATAATTCTTAGTAATAGTAAAAAAGGGATATATATATATATATATATATATATATATATTCACATAATAATAACAAGAGTAAAAGGGTATGATAACATCAGTTTTTCTTTTTAAATTCATTCCATGTATATTATAGAACAAAATCATTAGTCATAGCCTATAGATTTTCATTTCATAGGATAGAAATCCAAAGGAATAAAATAACCTAAGAAATGAGAGAATAACATTTCCCTAAGACATGGAATTGTGGAATACACATAAGCATAGAAGACATTATTTCAATGATATACACCAATAAATTCATAACATGGTATGTTTGGTATAACCAACTATGTGCATGCTTCAGGCTTAGTATATACTTCCATATACCCAATTTTGTTCTTTGGATAACCTTATAGATACCCTTTGTTCTCATAGAACATTAATCATTACCAAATTCATTGGAGAGAAATATAGGTCCCACCTATTACATAATGAAAACCATACATATATGTGAAAAATTATCATAAAATATTAATCATATTAGAACCTGTGAAAATAAATGTTCTTCCAAAAACATTTCATCCTAACATTACCCTTCATAAAGGAATTTGATTCCTAAATATCATATATCCATAAAAAACTTCCAAATAATGAATAAGGATGGTATCATTTGATCATAATACCAATAATTCTTAAGTAACATCAATGGATATTATCTTAGATAGAAAATTATTTTTAAAGAACACTTGGAATATTTCTTGAAGAATATAACTTTTCCATTTTGAAATCACTTCATTAAAATATTAAAATTTCCAAAATATTGGCTGAAAATTACTTATTTAAAATAATAGTGGAAATATAAAAGGGAATATTCAATGAATTGAGAAGTATTTATGGATTGAAATTATTTTTATTCCTTATAAGTTAAAAGAAAACAATTTATTACACTTTTTAAAAAACAAATCATAGAGTACCTTTTTTGGAAAATGATAAAAATATTCCTTTTAAACAGTTTTGTAAAAAGTAAAACATTGGATAAAACAAATTATAAAATCATATGTTTATATTTAAAACCATATTAAAAAATATTTTTAGAAAACTCGATTATGGAATAAATAGTTTTTTTAACCGATCATAGAAATAAATCCACTTTTTCATAAAAACATATTTTATGTTTCCCTCGCACTAAAGGTGTGGAAAATGAAATCAAATTATTTATTTTTTATAAATAAATATAGGATAATAACGGTAATATGTTTCTTGAGTGGTATTTCATAATATTTCATCATCAAAAATATAATCATAAACAATCTCAACAAATAATGATGTTATAACATAAAACCATTACCACTTTGGTATCTGTTAAATCACAACTACCATGAAAGAAATATCCTTAGTTGGGAGTGTAAATACACATAATTTTCAGATTAATAATCATAAAATACATTCATGGGTATTATATACACCAAAAAAAATCAACTTATGTATATGGAATGTGTCCCATATAAATACAAGTGAGAAAAAAAATCCCTTACCTTGAGTTCCACCTGCTTCAAAAGCGTTCTATCCTCATGTATAATAAATTGAAATTTACTATAATTATATAACATAATAACATAATTTATTATTATATCATATATATTAATTATATAAATATATTTAGATTCATCTATAATGGTAAATATATAAAATGAATTACACCATTCATTTGGATGGTAGGTTGTATGTACACATGAACATTATTTTAATCAGTTGAACAACGGAACAAAAGAAAGGTAGATAATAATTCACCATTCAATGATAATTTCCATATCATATTATACTATATATTCATCATATTTATCCTCCATTTTCATCTAGGTAATATAAAAATGATAAATGAATCTCATCGCTTCATACAGGTTGTAGTCCACACATATTCATGAGTGACGTTATCATTTTTCATTGATTTAGAAGATAAGAATGTAGATGTGGAATTATGATTCCATAGGTATAAATATTTCATAAATATTATATATTTAATTTAAAAAAATCATAATAACCATCCATAAATTATTTTTGTATGAAATTAATTTCACATCTACGTGGAGTTGGTAGGACATATGTATGCACAAGTGATACTTTCACTTCTCACTTATTTGAATGTGTGTGGAAAATGGTGGTTTCATAATAATAATAATAACATTTAAGAATATTGAGGATAATTTATTTAATATTTTATGTTAAATACACCATATTTAGAGAAATTATAAGAAAAAATAAATTGAAAGTGGTTGGGTAAGAAAACCACCTCACTTGCAGGATAGATCCTTTAGGTCCATTATTAAGGAACATTGGGATGGTATTTTGGGGATATAATAACCTCCAAAACATGTATAAGGATGTTGGTAAGATAATTTGGAAGATTATTGCTATGTTATATGGCTAAATTTGGTGTGATTAATAGAAATAAGTTGTTTCCTTTTATGAAGGATGTAGAGGACAAACATGGAATTTCATAAAATTTTAAATTTTAATAAAATCATGCATAGTCTAAATGTTTCAAAATGGACTATAAATGTTCATAGGATCACATTTTAGACCATATATTTTCACATTTATCCTATTTAAATATTTTTTATTTTCTTATTTAATTTATTAAAATATTATTTTGATAAAATATCATTAATTTCAATTTTGACACTATTTATAATAGCCCAGAAGCCACACTCCTAGATCCTGTACTAAAATCCAAAACATTACATTTACAGATTTGATATTGATAATTGTCACCCAATTTTTTCATCAAACATAAAAAGAAAAAAGAATACATGGATCACTTAAATCCTGGAGGACCTTTTAGGTTAATAGTTTTATAGAATTATGACAAACAACTACATAAAAAAGTCACAAGTTATAAAAAGAACATTTCTATCATTTAACCAAGCTTTTCTTATTTTACAATAGGTCATAAAAATCATCCTTTTGACTTTATTTATAGACATAAATTGTTCAACATAATTCATTAAAACATGGGTAAAATGAAACAAAATAAGGCTAGTCTCAGTTGCTTGGTAAGAGAAAGCATAAGCATTAATAAATTAATGTCTTCAATGAGTATAAGAGTGCATAAGGGTGTGAAAAAATAATCAAATTTCATGAGTTTACCATAAAATAACTCAAAACCATCAATACCAGAATTATAAAATGTGAAAAAATGGAAATGGAAATATTAATCATAATC
Source organism: Viscum album (assembly GCA_963277665.1). Taxonomy (NCBI): domain Eukaryota; kingdom Viridiplantae; phylum Streptophyta; class Magnoliopsida; order Santalales; family Viscaceae; genus Viscum; species Viscum album. The sequence continues at coordinate 260,283,436 of OY728122.1, read as the reverse complement.
AATAATAATAATCCATGTGAAATCAATCTCAGTAATTATAAACATTATAAACCCATATCAAGAATAAAAAAACATGTACACACTTGGTACATCCTTTTCAACTCACTCTTACAATTACTCTTACAAATGGAACAATAATAATGCTTAATTCCATACCAAATTAATTACAGGGTTATCACAGACCCACCAATTGTAGGTTTATAATTTAACCATCCATTATTAGTTTATCATGGAACAACCCATCATTTGTTTATCATGGAACCACCCATCATTGGATTATCACATAACCACCAATCAAACTTCAAAATACCATTACAAAATAATAACACATAAAAGATTTCATCTCATCATAAACTCATAGGAACAACCATTTTCCCTTTTATAACATGATCATCTCATATAAAAGACATTGGTTTCTTTTCAATCTATTTGGAACATTATTAACCCATAAAAAATAAATGGGTTCTATAACAATATCTTCAAAACATGATTAACCCATAGAAAAGAAACAGGTTACAATAAAATATCTTTGAAGCATGATTAACCCACATAAAATAAAAGTATTCCATAATAATATCTTTGAAACATGATTATCATGTGGAAAAGAAATGGGTTCCATAATAATCTCTTTGAAGCATGATTAACCCATGAAAAGGCAATGAGTTCTATAACAATATCTTTAAAATAATATAAATTTATCTGGAAAATAATGAGTATGGTATCAATACAAAATATCCATAGTGTATAAAAAATGAAAATAAGGATTTTCTATGTAAATTAATGGAAATAACATTAAAATACCTTTAAAACTTTTTTGAAAAAAAATAATCTTCAGACATTCGAAAGTGTCTTGTACCACCTTAAAACATATGAATCATAAGCCCCATGAAGGAATAATGTTAAATTAAACTGAAAATATCATGATAATAAGGATATTAATGTTATAACATGTTAATATATCAGTATATACACCTCATTAAATAAGATAGGTGTATAACATAACAAACATCTCAAAGAAGGAAAATTGTAATAAAAATCCAATACCACATTGGAAACATTGAAACTGTAAACCCCATGTGAGAGAGATCATAAATTGGATATTTAAATCCCCATAAATTCATTTATAATAATCATACAATACATTCACAGTCATTATCTACACCACAAAACAGAAAAAAAAAAGTGTTGAATATAGAATAAGTCTTGCAGAAATAGAAGTGAGACTAGAAATCCCCATAAAATTGTGGTAACATATGAATCAAAAAGGCCCAAAAATTAATAATAAAAAATTAAATATTTAAATACCATAAATATAAAATAATTAATTATATGATATATAAAAATGGTAATTATATGCACCATACAAAATAATTAAGTGGCAAATATGACTTTTATCTCACAGATGTAAAAAAGTGAGATGAAAATCCCTTACAAATATCATATAATTTGAGTGAGAATAAATCAATGAAAAAATTATGTGTGAAAATTTTGAATACGAAAAATAAAATTTTAATTACAATATAAAATGAACAAAGGTCATTTCACACATATTATTTTCATAACATAACCAATGACATATATGTTTAACCCAATGAATGGAAATTGGTTTAATAAATCACTAACCTTGAGTCTGATTTGTCGGAATTTTCCTCTAACTTCCTAAATGATAATTTTATGATAATTATTTAATTAATTCATAATAATTTACAAGTTTATCATTACTTTTATTTCACTTATAATCACATTTTATAAAATTACTTAATCAATAATGTTTAAGTTAGATGTTTGGACCATATTTGGCTTATGTGCAAAAAATGAATATGATAGGTCAACTAGGGTCAATGAGGTCATTATTTAAACATATCAACAATAATAAACATGAAATAATTATCTCATTTGTACATCAATTATTCTTTAAAAATCACACAGGAGATGTGGTTATGAAGAATGAATCAATGTTATGATCATTGAGACGGTAGATCGTATGTATGCGTGAGTGGAGTTCCCATTTTTCTATGATCATTATGGAAAGAGGTTAAGTAACGTTTATCTTTTCAGAATGAAAATTATATCATAAATATCATATTATTTAATTATATATTCTTATATATATCATTCTTGTGATTTTGTGATGAAAAAGGAAGAATCACATTGCTTCGAGGAGGCAGTAGTCCATAAGTCCACGAACGACATTGTCACTTTTTTAATGTGTGAAATTTGAAGAATAAAATGATATTTTATATTTAAATATAGATAATTATATCATTAATATCATAAATATTCCATTTATATCATTTTTTTAACTCATCCTTAATACATTCCATGTAAAACATGAAAAAATCACAACGTATTGGGGAGGCGGTAGTCTACACGTCCACAAATGATGTTATCGTATTTCCACAAAATGGAAATCATGAATGTATGATTTATATACTAATTAAAAATAAATTAGTAAATTATAAATATAATTTATATCATAAAAATAATTATTTATATCATAATTCCCATTCATGATCGGTGTTAAAGGAAAAACAAACGACATCATTTCGCAAGGCGGTAGTCATCTGTACACACGAACGATGTTTTCATAACCCATTTGATTGATGTGTGTGTAAGTGTAGGTATCACCCTTAACATAAATTCATATTAGTATATTTAGGATATTTATTTTATTATTTAATAATTTAATATGAATAATATTACTGGTGTATAAGTAAATAAAACAAAATTTCTCATTGAAGAATGAAACATCTTCTTTAGCTAACTCATTTTGGTTTGTAGTAAAGGACTTCCTTGGATTGTTTTATAACAAAGGCTAGGCTTATAGTATGAAAGTATAATTTTTTAGAAAAAAATTTTAGTGTTTTTTCTATCCAAATGGCTTGATTTTTGTGAATAAGTGGGGACAGTGGGTTCCTTTTTATAGTGGAGGGGGAGTGGTATTCTTGTAAATATCAAAAGGTAAATGCTATTGGGAGGTATACCTTACATAATGTGCCTAAATTAATGATCCAAATTATATAAATTAGGGTATATGGGTGAATAATTTCCATAAAATGGGGTTTCTACATGTTTCTATGTCATTTGGACCCTTAATATTAAAGTTTAACCACTAAGTGAACTCATTTTTACCTTAATCGTTGTAATTAATTTTAATTTTTTTCACAAATTGTTTTGGTAAAAAACTAATTTGACTTTCTATAAATTATAAATTATGATGATTCAAAATATGGAATCCATTTTTCCCAATTCCAATCATATAATTGGATGAAATTAATTTAAAAATAATCCTGTAAATGGAATGAGAAAGTGAGTTTTTAAAGTAAAACATTCAAAAGATTAAAATGTTTTTATATCCATTTTCAATGTAAAATTTATTCTAATGAACTAAATTAGACTAAATTATATAAAATTTATCTAATTATACTTTAAAACATATTAAAAATATAATTTAACACTATAAATTATTTAGACAAAAAAATAGTTTTCGATTAAAATTCAATATTTTTCACTATTCATCAAAACATGAAACATCCCAAAAAACACTAAAAAATCACCCAAAGTAAATTTTTATATTAAAATTTTAAAAGGGAAGTTTATTTTTTCAATTTTAAATTATAAATTTATCAAAATTTAGTTTTAAAAGAGGTTCGTCATTAAAAGGAGGTAAAACTACCTTTAAAAAATATACTATTTTTTATACTTAAAATTGGATTTATTATTATCTTAAACCAATAAAATTTATTGGATTAAATTCAAAAAAATATTCAATATATAAAATATAAATTTCAATAATATATTTCAACAGTATTTATTAATTTAATTTATTATTATAAAATTCCTTTGTGGGCATAAAAATTGTTTTTCATAAAAACACATCCTTTATATTCAGTTGGTTTTTATTTTAATTTATAATTTATTTCTTCACCAAATAATTAATTATATAAATATGTTTAAGCCATATGTTAATAATATATGTAATAATATCCAGTCCCTTTATTCCAACGGCTATGTGATAACTATTATGTTAAATAAATAATATTAATAGTATATTGGTATCTGGTAAGACATAGTCTTGCGTGTAACACAAGTTGTCGAAGAAAAAAAATATTACATGCAATAAAACATAAACATTTTGTTTTGTATAATTCAATATAAACTATTCATTTCATGTAACATAAGCTATCGTAGATTTTAAATTAATTTTAAAAAAGATATTTCATAAAACCTCCAGATGTTACATCCTACCCCCCTTAAAATGAATTTTCCCTCAAAATTAATCTTGGTTAATGGAGGATTAACATTTTTATAATTCCATTATTGAAACCCACATATGAAAATTTAAATAAGGAAAACATACCATAAAAATTTAAAGTTAGAAACATAAAAATAATCTAAATATATGCATAACTAGTATTCAACATATGGAGATCATTGAGGGAAAGCGTAAATAATTATAGAGAGTGATTGAAGACATTGATCAAAAAAAGATAATGATATATGGAAAGATAAGGGCATCAAAAACTTAAATAAGTGATGATCAAAAATTATATTAGTTCATCAAAATTTAAGGTACTAGGATAATACTCTTGTTTCAGAAACATTTTCCGATAGTTAAGGAATAATTTTACCATATATAAAAATATAAAAAAAATAAATATAATAACATGATGATTATAATTTCATCCTTTATTCAATTTCCACAAAAATATCATATTTTTCTGCAAATGATGAGTATTCAAGTTGAATTTAATTCTTGAATCATTGAAATTAAATTTTAAATACCACATAACGATAAAAGGGATATGAAGGCTATTCCTCCTATAATTAGACATTAACCAAAACCAAAAAGTTTAGCACATGGTAAGATAATTCCTAAAATTAATATCCCTTATTAAGATAAATTAATCTCCAAAATTCAATGGTAAAACCCAAAGTTCAAACTAAATCAATTATAAAAACCTCAACATTAAATATTTTCTTATCCTTAAAGGTTTACACATAACTTTCATCTTTCATGCCCAAAAATATTAATATATTATTTTGAAATAACATTGATCACTTAGTCACTTATTCAATCCCATTGTTATATATATGATAAAACTTGTATTTCCATAATTACCTCAATATCCAAGACCATATAAACCATATAGGTTATCAATAACTTAAAATATATTTCCATACAAAATTGGCAAATACTTCAATTTAAACTGATATTTTACATATACATCAACCTAATAAAACATATACTAAAATTTCATTGATAACCTCAAAAAATTTACTACTTAAAAACCTCAAATCGAGTGTCTATGAATTTGAACTTATGATCATACTTAATATTATATACCTATGATGGTATTCATAAATATTAAGATAACCTCACATGAAAACATCTTAATCTCTGAAGTTATCTAAAATAATCTCTGATACTAACTATTACCACCTAGAACCCACACTCTTGGATCCTGTGTTGAAATCCATAACATTACATTTTCATATTTAATACATATAATTGTGTCCCAATTTTTTTCACCAAACCCTATAAAATAAAATGGGAAACTGGGATTACTTACATTCTATATGAGTTTTTAGGTTTTGATTTTTAGATAATTTGGACAAACACCTACTTAAACAATTCAAAAATCGTAAAATGAACACTTCTCCCATTTAACCCAGGTTTTCTTATTTTACAATAGGTTATCAGCATAATCCTTGTGAAATACTTTATAGAAATAAATTTATTAAAATAATTCATTAAAACCTTGGGAAAAGTAAAGAAAATATGAGTGAGATGCTTGGTAAGGGAAAATTTAATCATTTTAAAATCAATTTCATCAATGAGAATAAGAGTGCCTAAAGGTATATGAGAAAATCAAAGTGCATGAGAAAAACATAAAAGAAATAAAACCCATCAATACCAAAATCATAAAATTTGAAAACATGGAAAAGTAAAGATCTATAAAAATCAATAATCAAAATCCATGTGATATCAATCTCAATCATTAAAAACATTATCAACCCATAGCAAGAACAAAGAAAACTTGTACGTACTTGGGACATTATTTTCACTTCACTCTTAGATTAACTATTATAAATTGGATAACCATACAGTTGAATTCCATACCTAACTCATTGGAGGGATATCACAAACCCACCCATCATTGGTTTATCATGTAACCACCTATTGTTGGTTTATCAATGAACCACGTGTCATTGGTTTATCATGGAACCACCTATCATCGGTTTATCACGTAACCACCCATAAAATGTCCAAGTACCATTACAAAATCATAAAACATAAAATAATTCATTTCATAATAAACACATAGGAAAAAATATTATCCCTTTTATAACCTAATAAAACCATGGAAAAGAAAGGGGTTTCTTGTCAATCACTTTAAAACTTTATTAACCCATGGAAAAGAAATAGGTTCCATAGTAATATATTTGAAATATAATTAACCCATGGAAAATAAATGGGTTCCATAGAAATATATTTTAAATGTGATAATTATGTGGAAAAGAAATTGGTTCCATAAAAATCTCTTTGAAACATGATTAACCTATGTAAAAGAAACTGGTTTCATAATAATCTCTTTGAAACAAGATTAACTTGTGAAAAGAAATGGGTTCCATAAAAATCTCTTTGAAATAATATTAATCCATCTGGAAAATAATGAGGATGGTATCAATAAAAAATATCCCCATTAGATGATATATAAAAACATGGGTTTTCAATGTTGATGAATGAAAATACCCTTAAAATATCATTAAAACATACTTGTGTAAAATAATCTGTAAACATTTCAAATTGTATCATACCACCTTGAAACATTTATATAAAAATACCCATGAAGTAATAACATTAAATGAAGCTTATAATACCATTATAATAATTAGATTCATGATATAACATGTAAATTTACCAGTATATACACCTCATGAAATAAGATAAGTGTATCACATAAAAAACGTCGCAAAAAAGGAAAATTGTGACAAAAATCTATTACCGCTTTGATAAAATTGAAATCGTAAACCCCATGAAAGAGAGATAATTAATTGAATATTTAAATACCCATAAATTCAATTGTAAGAAAAATAAAATACATTTATGGGTATTAGATGTACTACACAATAATAATAAGTGGTGAATATGGAATAAGTCTCATGGAAATAAAAGTGACACTAGAAATACCCTTACAACTGTGGTAACATCTAAATTGGAAACCCCAAAAAGTATTAATAATCCAATGAAACATTTTAATTATTTGAATATAATAGAATTCATGATATGATATATCAAAATTGGAAGTTTATAAACCACAAAAAATAAGTGGATAATATGACATTTATCTCACAGATGTAAAAAGTGAGATGAAAATCCCTTATAAAGATCACATCATTGGAGTGAGAATAAATAACTTATATAATTATGTGTGAAAAAATTTAATTCAAAAACTAAAATTGGAATTAAATTATTAAATTATAAGAGGTCATTTCACACATATTCTTATCATATCATTACCAATGACATAGAATTTTAACCCAATGAATGGAAATTGAATTAAGAAATACCTTACCTTGAGTTTGATTTTTCATTTTTCCTCTATAATACTGAATAATAAACATGTGATAATTATTTAATTTCTTCATAAAATTTACCAGTTTTATTGTTACTTTTATTTAACTTATAAATAAGTTATATACATTTACTTAATCGATAATGTTTAAGTTAGATGTTTTGACCATATTTAGATTTTGTGTCAAACTGACTTTCATTGGTCGACTAGGATCAATGAGGTCATTATTTGAAAACACTAGAATAATATCCATGAAATAATTATCTCATTTTTACATAAATTATACTTTTATAATTATATAAGAAATACGGTTATGAAAAATGTACCAATGTTATGATCATGGAGACGGTATGTCGTACATAGGCATGAGTAGAATTCCCATTTTTCAATGATCATTATGGAAAGAAGGTAAGTAAAATTTATCATTAAATAAAGAAAATTATATAATAAATAAAATATTATTTAATTATATATAATTATATATATCATTATTGTGATGTGGTGATTAAAAAATAATAACTGCATCACTTCAAGGAGGCGGTAGTCCACACATCCACGAACGACGTTATCACTTTTTCAATGTGTGAAATAGAAAGAAGAAAAAGATATGTTATATTTAAAGATAGATAATTATTTGCAGAATATAATAAATATTTAATTTATATAATATATTTATATTAACCCCATACTTAATACATTTCATGTAAAGCGTGAACGAATCACATTGCTTTGAGGAGGTGGTAGTCCACATATCTACAAATGATGTTATCGTATTTCCATAAAATTGAAAGCATGAAGGTATGAATTATATAATAATTTAAAAAATTATAAATAAATCATAAATATAATATATATCATATTAAAATATTATTAACATCATAATTCCCAACCTTGAGAAGTGGTAAAGGAAAAATGAACAACATCTTTTCACGAGGCGGTAGTCCGTCGTACACACGAATGATGATTTCATTGCCCATTTGATGGGATTTTTTGTAAGTGTAGGTAGAAACCTTAAAATAAAAAAATATAGTTATATTTAGTATAATTATGTCATTATATAATCATGTAATATGAATAATTTAATTGGCGGATAAGGGAATAAAATAAAAGTGCTCGTTGAAAAATGTTACCTCTTATTGAGGTAACTTCTTTTAGTTTGCACCAAAGGACTTCCTTGGTTTGATTTATGAAAAAATTTAGGATTATAGGGTCAGATAAGGTATGTTATGAACTTATTTTGGAATTTTTTGGGTTATAAAAATGGCTTTATAGGTGTGAATAAGTGGGGAGAGTGAGTGCCTTTTATAGTGGAGGTGGAGTGGCATTCTTGTAAATATAAAAACGTAAGCACTATTGGGAGGTATCCCTTACATAATGTACCTAATATAATGATCACAATTTTATACTAGAGGTTATATGAGATAATAATTTCCATAAAATGGGTTTTGGAAATTTTTCTTGCTCATTTGGCCCCTTTATATTAAAATTTAACCACTAAGTAAACTTGTTTTTACCTTAATCGATGTAATTAATTTAAATTTTTTTCACAAATATTTTTGGTAAAAAACTATTTTTAAATTAAAATAAATTATAAATTATAATTAATCCTATTATGGAATCTATTTTTCTAAATTAAAAGAACAAAATAGGTAGAAATTAATTTCAAAATAATCTTGCATATAGAATGAGAAAGCGGGTTTTTAATGTTAAATGATCAAATGATTGAAATGTTTTTATATCCAATTTCACTGTGAAATTTATTCCAGTGACCTAAATTTTTTTAAATGGTATAAAATTGATCAAATTATACTTTAAAACCTTTTAAAAATATAATTTAACACTATAAATTATTTATATGAAAAAACAATTTTCAATTAAAATCCAATATTTTTCACCATTCATCAAAACATGAAACTTCTTAGAAAAATACAAAAAAATCAAAAAGTAAATTTAGATATTAATATTTAAAAATTTATTTTTATTTTTTCAAATATAATTTATAAAAGTATAAAAATTTATTTTCAAAATATGTTCTTCGTTAAAAGGCTATAAAATTGTCATTTAAAAATATATAGCTTCTTATTCTTTAAATTGGATTTATTCTTATCTTAAGCATATAAAACTTATTGGATGAATTTAAATACATTTTATTAAATATATAACATATAAATTTAATTAATATCTTTCACTAATGGTTATTAATTTAATTTATTAATACAAAACACCTTTATAGGCATAAAAATAGTTTTTCATAAAAACACATCCTTTACATACAATTGGTTTTTATATTCATTTATAATTAATTGGTCATAAAATAATTTATTATATAAACTTTTGTAACCCATATATTCATAATCTATTTGATAAAATTTTTTCCATCCATTCCAATGGCTATGTGATAGATATTATGTCAAATAAATAATATTAATAGTATATTGTTGTTCAGTAAGACTCATCCTCACGTATAACACAAGTTATCAAAGAAAATCAATGTTATGTTCACTACAAGATATGCATGGTGTTGTTTATAACAAAAGATAAATTCTTCATTGTGTGTAACATAATCTATCAAATATTATAAATTAATTTTAATGAAGATATTTCATAAAATATCAGGATATTACACTATTCATTTAATTTTACTTAAAATAAATAAATAAATAAAATCATTAAAATATAATTATTTTAAAAAACACAAATATATGATATTAATATAAAAAAATTGAACACATTAAATCACTCAAACTATTTTTATTTTAATATTTTTTAAATCATTTATTATATTTTTATTAATTGGTGAAATACTACATCGATATTGCATAAGAATTTACGGTAATTATATAAATTATTATAATTATAAATAAATTTATATCATGGAAAATAATATCATTAATTTCAAAATTACTATCAATATTACTTCAAAACTAGTTTTTGTCCCTATTGGAATACATAAAATATATTTTAAAATAAGAGTGTGACATTTTATAACAATAATTATTTTAAATATTATAAATTACATATTCCTATATAAGTGTCCATTAAAAATAATTTATATCCTAAGGTGATAATGATATAATTAAATTAATCCAATAATAATTAATCTGAAAAATTATGGCTTTATCATTTATTTTTAACCTAGATTTTCCTGATTTACACTTTAATGATGTGATAAATTTTACAATGGTTAATATAGATATTGAAAAAAAAGATACCTATTTACAAATTTAATCCTCATAATTCTATGTATGGAATTAATGTTATAAAATTCAATACCACTATGGGGAAGAAATTAACTTGAATGTAATTTTGCAGAAAGAAACAAAACCCTCATTTTATAAAAATACATTTTTTATGTATAAACCCAAATTTATTTTTATACCATGCATGTTAGATGAATGTATAGAATATTTTATTGAATATATTAAATATAAATTTTATTAAAATAATTTTCCATTATAGACAAGTTTAATTTCTTAGTGTTAAAGTAAATTGCATGTATAAGAACAGTTTCTTTAGAAAAAAATCGATTTATTTTCAAATTAATTATACTTTCATTTATAATTAATTGATAAAAAATGAATTAATTTTATTGATGTGTAAGATATGATATTTTATAATTTATTTAGTGTTATTTATAGACTTCAATATAATGCTTAGGTCATAACATATAACAATAATATTCTATTGGTATATCATGGTTTGTTTAGAATTGTAGTTGTGTATAATCAAGCTATATAATAAAAAACTTTATTTAAAAAACAGTTTCATTAAATGTTAGGGGGTTATAGTGATTGAGTCTAGAATGGAGGTTTTTACTAGGATAGGAATCCTCTCTTTTTAGGTGTTGAATCTAGGCCTAGGTCCCTTTTCCTTTTATTTTATTTTTATCATTTTATTTTTCCTCTCTTATTTTATTCTCCTCCACCTATATTCTCACATACTCCCACTATGGGAGTCCCCATAACATTACTGAGAGATAAAAAGGGACAGGGAGTGTGTGTGTGTGTGTGTGTGAAATCTTTACATAGGATTGTTAACAAGCAGGTATTATAATGTCTTAATCAAACCATATATGTTATTAGATATAAGAATATTATTCTATAAATTATCAATAGTAAACATACATTTATTATATGGGAATATTATATGATTATGAAGAGTTTCAAGACACAAGGTAAGGAGATTTCATCTCACTTTTTATTTCTGTGAGATACATGCTTTATTCACCACACATTCCTTTTGTGTGGTGTGTAAACTTCCGATGGATGTATTATATGATTATTATAATTAAATTTATGGGTATTTAAATATCCATTCTATTATCTTTATTTCATGGGGTTTATGTTTAAAAAGTTACCAAATCAGCAAAATAGTTTGGCTCAATTTTCCTTTTTTGAGACTCATGTTTGGTTATGCACCTAAATTATTTTTCGAGGTGTATATAATTGCACTATAAATTTTATATAATTAATATCCTTATTTTCATGATATTTTAAGACTAATTTAATTTAATTTTCTTACATGTAGATTATTATCCCAAGTTACCAAGTTATAATATTTTATTGAAACAATCTCATCGTGTTTCAAGATTTTTAAGGATTATTCTTCTTTGATGAAATATTATGATCCATATCTCAAGAACACTCATGAGTTTACTTATAATATGTTTATTCAATATATATCTATGTATTGGTACAATTTTTTCACTCGTTGTTACTTAATATAATTAATAAAAAAAATAAAGAAAATTTTACCTTATTTCTCTCTTAGGTCAAAAATCTGTTTAATTTCAAAAATCATGTTTTAAAAAATGTTTTCAAATGATCCTTGAAGAATATTTTCAATAAAAAAGTTTTTTTTAAATGTTTCATTATTTTCAAGGATTAATTTAAAATATCTCAAAGCTATTTTAAAATAAAAATGTTTTCAATAATGTTTTATGTTTTAGAAATGTTTTAAACATTTTCAAGAATTATTTCTATGTTTTTAAATAAAATGTTTTCCAAAATGATTTAAAATATTTCTTTATAATTTTTCAAGTTTATTATCAAGGAAATTGTTTTCAAAAGGTTTTATGTTTTAAAAATTAATTTTTTTCAAATAATAAATGTTATTTTTCTCAAGAAATGTTTTCGAACGATATTTCAAAATTATTTTCTATGTAAGATTAAATATGTTGATGTTACTCATGCCTTTATAAGAAATTATCTAAAAGTTCAATTCATATTATTTCTATAAATTGTTTATTATTTGATGTAATTATGCTTATGAAACTCATTTTTCTTTCATGAGTTATATTCTTTTGAAACCCTCTTCCTTTCATGGGTTATGCTTTCATGAAGTGATTAATAAAACTTTCTCTTTTTCATAATTTATGATTTGATGAAATGTTAATGATACACATTTTATTTGATGGGTTAGGATTTTATGTTTATAAAACCTATTTCTCTTTATGGGTCACGATATGATGAAATTTTTATTTTGTGGAACATGTATGAATGATATTATAATTATATGGGTGGGACCTATATCTCACTCCAATGCATTGGGAAATAATGGAGGACTCATGAGTATATATATTATGTGTGAACCTTATTTCATCTTCACAATGTTATTCATGAACTAGATTATATGTTAATAATGTTATGAATTGACCTGTTTTCATGTCCATAAGTTTATGTGTGAACCTTATTACATGTTCACAATGTTATGAGTGAACCTTATTATGGGTTCACAATGTTATGTATGGACCTGGTTTCATTTTCATAAGTTTATGCATGAACCTAATCACATTTTCACAATGTTCTTCATGAACTTGATTACATGTTCACAATGTTATTCATGGAACTGTTTTCATGTACATAAGGTTATGCATGAGCCTGATTACACGTTCAAAATGTTATGCATGGACTTGGTTTCATGTCCATAAGTTGTTGCGGGGGGGTTTATTTCATGTCCTTAAATTAATGAGCGAAGCTATTTCTATTCATACACTCTTAAAACATTATAAACAAATGTGCATTCCACAAATTCCATTTCTTATTCCTATGTTATTATTTCATGAATTATGCTCTTAATTCTCTTATGATCAATGTATTATGAACTTCCAATATTTATTATGATATCTAATATGCAGGGTATGATCTTTAAATGTTATCCTCAAGTTCCATACCCTTTTTTATGTTATGCTTACTAATTTACTTTATTTACCCTTAATAAGAATCTAATCTCACCCATTTATTATGTTTCATTTCCCTAGGTTACGAACAATTTTTTTAGGTAAAAGTACTAAAGTTAAAGATCTTTATGGGAGTTCTTGAAGATCTTTCACTAGGATAGAAGATTTTGTTTCCATGTTTCCAAAGACACTAAACTATTTTGGTACTTGGGAATGTATTTTTTAATGTACTAAATATTCATCTAAAATAATGTAATATCTATTTAAGTTGGGACTAGGTCACTATAGGTACTTCCTCTAGTAATTGGATTCGGTTGTCTCCTTAGAGTCAAACTGGTTTTTTGGGTGTTCACGCCAACCTAAAGTGAGTCCCTAATATTATATGGGCTGCAAGCCATCTCCCTTGACCAATTCATGCATATATTTTCTCTTGAGGATGTTTCCCTATGATATGTGTCATTTTGGATGAGGAGATAATTAGAATATTTGTGACTATGGATACTATATAGGATTCCTCTATTTGCATACTCTTTCTAAGGAGTCTATGTAGGGTGCCTCCACTTAGTCTTTCCATGGATCCCGTAAGGGATTCCTTTTCTTACATATTGAATTATCGAATATGACGAGGTATTAGTTCATGTTTTATTAATAATTGAGGATCCTAAGTAGGATGCCTCTCCCCTATCTTGATATGAGTGACTTGTGGGTGTCTGGATGTTTGATCAAACATGATCCACTATGTTGGGTTTTTGTAGAGACGGTGGAAGATGTCACTTAAGAACTGAAACAAAACATGTGAGCCTGAGAGGTCTGAGTTATTAGTGGTGTATTTAGGTTTTCATCCACCCGTCACTCTTCTATTTAGGCATTCACATGATTTCTATTTATGAATCTATGATTACTAAAGTTTCTTCCTAGAATTTTGGAAGATGTGTTTGAAAAGATACGATATATGAAATGGATTCCAAGAGGTACTACCTGGGATCATAATTTTAATACTATCTAATTATCTATTAAATTATTGGAATGATAAAATGTACCACCTATGATCCTACTATTTAGACTACATGTTTATTAGGATGCCCATATGTACTTCCTAGGATCTGACTTTTGGTCCTTACATGATTGGATTTTGGACACGATGCTCCTCATCATTCATTGGGTATGGATGGATATGATGACCCACGCCCTTCTTGAGATATAACCAAGGATTGATGATGATCTTCTCAAGAGATTCCTATGATTTTGTCGAGGGTTGGGTGGATGTACCATTGCAAAATATGATCAATTTTATATGAGTGTTCTGTAGAGAAATGTATTGAATTTATGTCAATTTTGTACATGGATCCAGAGAACATTCCTTGTAGTACTTCTAAGGGTCGTCCCCTTATGAATAATCTAAGTCTCAACATCATGATTTACCTATGGTATTGTACTAAGTGGTTATACATCGGGAAGGATTTAAATGGATTTAGTGGTATGGAATACGCCTCAAATTCATTTAAATGATGTCCAGATTCTATATAGAATCCTTCATTACAGTTATTAGAGGTGACTATGGGTGAACCCAAGGA
The DNA here is from genome assembly GCA_963277665.1 of Viscum album. Lineage (NCBI taxonomy): Eukaryota > Viridiplantae > Streptophyta > Magnoliopsida > Santalales > Viscaceae > Viscum > Viscum album. The sequence continues at coordinate 260,268,104 of OY728122.1, read as the reverse complement.
TAGAACATGTTTCTCCCTTTGGGGACATATCTTGCACAAAGATATTTCTAGTGTTATTCTAATTAGGTATTGTTAGTTGGTATTATAGACCCAAGGATCAACATGATTATTATGCAGTGTGAGAGGTGTGATATCTATCTCAATTATCTATTCATAGGATTTCTAGCTGATTGGGATCACAAAACCAAGGATTGACTATGGATTTATGTTTTTTTCCTTTATTTTATTCCAGTTGTGTCTCAACATGGCTAAGCATATTTTATAATCATGAATTTATAACACCAAATTATAGGTTCACTGTTGGGGGTGACTTATTGAGATTTATTTTTAACCCATTTTGTGTGTGAATTGGTGTGAATTAAGACCATATGTCATCATTTAGTTTGAGAACATATCTTTGATATATGGGGATAATTCCCATGGTTTTATGATTGAGTAGAGCCGGAGCAGCTTGACTATGTCATGGATACCGAGTATGTGGTATGACTCAAAGTTAGCAGTAGTTATATGAACTTTAATTTCATTTTCTTATATGTAATCTTGTATATTATATCGAGTTAGTGGTAGATCAGTGTTGTATTTATAACATGGTAGTTAGGGACTTTACTACATTTCATTTTATTATTACATCCTTATTTATATTAATTGATTTCATACATTGTTATTCACTTCTGTCGATGATATCTAGTTGTTTTTGTTTTTTATTGATCTAATATGAAGTTATATTTTCCCTATAGAAAAACACTAGGCCCTTACTACTAGTTGTAAGACTCCTGTATATGGGGAGGTATGATTTTTACCTTGAGGAGAACTGGATTAGGGAATCAGTTTAGTGTATTATGGGTCAAGACATTATAGGTAATGTGAGCACAGGTACAATTATTAGCCACTTATATAGATATTTAAATATTTTTTCACATTACTAATTCTAAAAAAACTTCACCTCCTTCTGAGTTTTCTTGGATAATGTACTTGGAAATGGTGATAATTTTAATCGGCACCAGTACACAGCTAGTCCATGTAAACTGTGGATTTCTTTCATAGTGGTTGATCTAGTTCATCCTTAAATTTAATTTTATTATGAAATATCCATAGATATCCCTTTACCCATAATAACATTGCACATTAATGTCACTTCATCCATGAAAATTTTGAATTTACAATACTTTTCATAAATCTTTTCATTCTGCATGGTCTTCATTATAGCATCCAAATTATCCTCATGCTTCTCCATTCATTTTGAGTAAGTAATAATATCATCTATAAATAATAAAATAAATTTTTCAAGGTAATACCTAATGACTTTATTCATTAATTATATGATGATTTCTATATCATTATTTAGTCTAAATGGAAACACTATGAACTCATAGTACATGTACCTTGTATGAAAAGAAATATTGGGGATATCCCCCTTCTTCACATTTATATGATAATATCCCAACCTAAGATCAACTATAGATAAGTACTAGGATCCATGAATCTAATCGAATAGGTTATAAATATGTAGAAAAGGATACTTGTTTTTTATCATGATTTTTTTCAGTTCATGATAGTCAACACAGAGGTGAATTAACCCATCCGTATTCTTGACAAATAGGACTAGTGCTCCCCATAATGAATCACATGGGAATATAAACCCTTTATCCAGATTCTCCTATAGTTTATTTTTAAGATCATCATGTTAAATAATAGAAATTATATATAGATTCATGAATATGTGAAATTTTCTTGGAATATGTTTGATAGATAACATAATGTCTTGGCTAGGAGGAAGGTTGGGAAATTATTTAGGAAACACATCAATGAATTACCATACAATTGGAGTCTCATCAAGTATCATATTTTCCATATTCTAAATAATTTGAGCTAGATACACATTCTAAAAAGGTAATAACATCCATTATTGAGATTATTATACCAAAATATATTCTTTATCCTCCTTTTATTTGTATAAAATCATAGGGTGATTTTCAAATTAGAGGGTGATTTCCTTATTTCATAATTTAATGTTTGATCTATACAAGGAATGACAATCCATGCCCAAAATAACATCTAATTTAGATAATGGGAGTATTAATGTCACATAAATGACTTATTTTAATGTTAAATTTAATTATTTTCCATTTATGCTTTTTTTTTTGTTTCTAAAGCTTTTATGGTGGAATGGGTGAGTTTTCGTGAATTGGGCCAAACCATGAGCCCAATTCCATATTTAAAAATAAATTTTGTTTCTTTTATAACCTTTTCATTTTTTAATATTTTTCTCCCATTCCAATTCCTAAATGGTCTCCCCTGACATATTAACACCACCATTTTAGTTTGGATCCTTTATAAATCCATAACCAAGGTTTATAGGGGTTTTTATTTAAGGGATTGGGCTTGCCCAAAAGCCCAATTCCAGTTTTACAAATCAAATTTTATTAATTAATAACTTATTCAATTTTAAGGATTTTTTTGTGATTACAAGCCTCACAAACGCCCTTTGAACCCAGACGCATGCCCAACCTCTCTCCACCCTCTTTGGATCTCTTCTTCATCAAAAATTGAGTGTTGAACCTCTCAGGGTTTCTAAAATCGGGCAGATTTGAGGAGGTAAGTTCCTTCCATCATAACTCTCTCAATTCTTACTATTTTTCCTCCATTCCAGTTCCTAAATGACCTCCTCATCCTTCTTCGAATCTCCCTTGAAGTTTTGACTGTTTTAAATTTTAGATACCGGTGTATTAGGGGCGATTCTTCAAGATCTCTCAAGTAAGTGAGTCTCTTCCATTCCTCTTTCAAATTGCTTAGGGTTCCATTATATTTTCTTGGGGTTTATTCCCTTTTCTTTGAAGTAAAAAATGACCATGAGGTAGGGTTTCAAACCTAGGGTTTAACCTTGGGTTTTCTTTGTCCAATTTTGTTGTTTTAGGTTTGTTCTAAGTCCCTCTGTGCGGTGGTGGTGCGACTTGATTTTCGCACGTTGATTCAAGAGTTTTCATTACTTTGGTAGGTGATTCCACTTTGTATGAAATCCTTGTTAAATAAATACTGTTTTTATTATATTTCCATGTTTAACCCATTTATTTGGTTCTTCAAAAATTGGTTTTAGTAGTGTTTGTAATGCAAGTGAATTTTAAGGGCCAATTTCATGTAAAATTTGTGTTTTTTTATATAAATATTTTATTGGTTGATTAAGGGATGCATTTTAATTATTTAGTTGAAATTATTGAACTTTATTAGGGATTAAAATAATTTTTTAAATGTTATTATTCTTTGGTTGTTGCTGCGAAATTGGTTTTGGGTGACCTTTGTTAAGAAAATGGTTTTTGAGTACCAATTTGGTGTTGAATGGGGTGTTTTACATGGGTATTCTATGCGATGCTTATTGGGATTGTTTTATAAATCATGTAATGTGTTTAAAGAAATTTTTAGGTTGTGTTGGATTCTGTTTTGATAAATATGAGTATGAATATGGTGTTCAAGTGGGGTTTTCAAATATTTTTGGGTGCAAAACAAAGAAAGATTTGGAGAAGTTGTTTTATTGAAACTCAAAGTGTTTTGTTGTGTGTTTTAAAGGGTATAAAATGTGTGTAGATACTGTACTGATTTTATGTGACCAATAGTGGTGTTTTATATGAAAATGGATATAGGTATCATTCTAAAATTGTTTGATCACAAAGGGGGAAGCCCGGGTACCTAGGTGTGGCAGATGTGTACTAGTACGGCTAGTGGACCGAATGGGTTTTGTCCCTGTTTCACCTAGCATTTGGATAACGACAACTCTAACTAAACTATGTGGATTATTATTGAGGACCACTAGGTTATTGGTATGTTCCCTACTAGTGGATCGTGCATGAGAATGGATTTTACTATGGTTACTTTACACCGAGGTATGAGGTACATGGGGCCCGAGACTATCTAGTGCTTAGGGGTGTTCCCGATTTTGTTTCTCATTGTGTTTGTGGTATTTTCCCATGTGTTTTGGTGTTTTTGGAATTACTTTACAGTATCTAACATTTCTATTTAAATGTTTGAACATTCTGAAAACTTTAGCTTGAAAAATGTTTTCAATTGAAAGTTGCATTTCTTGGATTTTATCACTGCTTTTCTTTGCGTATTAAAACTGCTTGCTTTTTCGCATTGTATTGCATGATATTTGGAATCATTGGGTGGAATACTATTGGTATTAGGCTCAAACCCTACTTACACACCTTGGGTGTAATTAGACTTGGTTATGTTTGACTCAGGTAATGGAAAGGATAAGGGTGATGGCAGTTCAGGGTGTTAGTCCTCATCCTTGGGGCGGAGTTGTGAAGAGGGCTTGGGGGTGATGACCCCTTGGCATGTGGAGTCCATGGGGATGTTTTATTGTTGTTTAATTGTGTCTTTGGACCTTTTTTATTGAATTTAAACTTATGTATTCAGTTCTGTATTTTTGTATAAACCTTGTTGGTATGAATTTTTCAGATTCCTTTTATCAAATATTTTTTGTGTTTTATGTATACATATTCGGGTAAATCGTTCCCAAACCAAGATAAATGATACCCAAGAACTTTTTCCAGACCATGGGGATAGGGAACGCCCTTTGGTCCTTTTCACAGGCTGGGTTTGGTGCCATTTTTGGCGGTGACCAGATTCGGTTCGTGACAAAATGGTATCAAAGGAGGTTCACTCTCTTTGGGTCACGTTATTTGGGGAACAGTCGGGATAGTCTGGAGTTAGGATTGTCAGGACTTGGAATTCTAGTTATGAGTAATGTGACTGATCATGACACCTTATTATGGGATTCAAGTCGCTAGGGGATGTTGAGATTTATATGAGTCCTTTGGATTTCTTGGATTGATGATGATTAGGGGAAATGAAAAGAGAGTTGGGTTACCGGTCTCGGTGAGCTCGCAGGGTCTGGAAAGCCATGTGGAGCTGGGGATATTTACCTAGAACACTCTATGTGATGGTGAATTTATCGGAATATGGCTTCCAACCATATGTTCAAGTAACCCACTGAAACTAGTTTCCTCTCGCATTGTCTTGTATTCTTTAGTTTTGAAATCTTGGATCTTTAGTTTTAAAGTGACTTGGTTTTAAGAAGAATAAAGTTTTTGTGAAATGATTATATAATAAAGAGGGAATGGTTAGATTTTTGAAAATGGAGAACTAAATTTTTAGAATTTTATGGGAATTTGAAATAGTGTGTTTTCACCTTTTTTGAAAGCATGAACTATCAATTTTGGTTTTGAAAAAGTGTTTCCAATAGAGTTTTCTAAACTATTGAAATGTGTTTTAATGGGATGTGATGTTTTGAAATTAATGTGTATGAATTGAAAGTGAGTTTTCATTTAAATGATAGTTTTTTTCTGAAAATATTTGTAATATGTAATTTGGGTTTGATTTCGTGGTTAGAGGTTTTGAGAAAAAGGAGGTGTTGGTTGACTGTTTTGGTTTTGAAAAGTGGAAAGAATTTTTTTTATTTTAACCTTTGGTATTTCCATGAGCGACCACATGCATGGGGTTATATGGGATGATGGATAGTTAATGGCATGGTTGGATGAGTTCTGGGATGGATATGAGGAGGGTGCCCATTATGGCACAGAAACATGCATGTGTAAGGCCCATGGGGTACCATTGGTGGATACGCTAACCTATGAATCGTTTATTTTCAAAAAGTTGATTTTAAATGAGAAACTTGATGTATTTATGACTAGTTTTGGATAGTGTGTATTATGTGTTTTTTTTAGTGTTGATGTTGTGGGATGTTTTGATTCCAAGAACCCCTCATGTTTGTATTGTGTTTTGGGTTTGTGTTTGGTCGGTAAGCTGGGTTGAAGGGCCTATTAGAGGTCTCTTCTGAGAAATGTTTTGGGATGCTTTTACGGTGTTTCCTTTCATGTGTTTGGATCTGATTTTTGGTATATCTTGACCAATGGATCATCTTGGTTGGGTCATTAGGTTTAATCGTTGGATAAGGTACACCCCATTAAGGGTTAGTGCACAACTGAAGTGCAGCCCAGATTGTTTCTCCATTCGAAGACCCTCCATTAGATCAATATAAGGAATATTTTTCTTGAGATTTTTATATTGAGTCTACACCCTTTCCTTTCTTGGTTTTTTATCCTCTTATAGTGGGAGAGTAATCATGGAAGGTTGAAATAGACCTTAGTATCTTAAGTTTCCTAATTTTCCGAAGGTGGAAGTGGTCTAGGGTTGCTAGCATGGATGATTATCTGGATGGTGTCTAAGAGGTCCTCTCGGTCCTTCATAGTCTCTTCAAATAAGGAGTTCACAATAAACTACCAGTGTGGGAAATCTGGTCATGAGAGAATATTGTGTCCACTTTCTATAATTTTTTGTTGTTTAGGGATGTTGTATAAGGTCCCACTCCATGCATTGTTTATATCAGTTGCAATGGTTATATTTGGTGAAGCCTTGTGATTTCGTGAACTCTATTGAATTTAAAGGTGAAAGTCGTGCAATCCTATGAGAGTATCTTTTTGTTGGGATAATGTATCCCTTGGAAAAACTTCAAAATCTTCCATTTTAGAGGAAGGTGATTATAGGTATTATTTACTTGTATAGTTTCTCACTCGAAGAAACAAGGTGTGATGTGTGTTCATTTTCTAATCCCTTGTTTCAGTGAAATATCGAGTTAGGGTAAAGTGAGTTTGGAATGTGTTATGTCTTGGAAATAATATCGGGGATTTAAGTATAGTTTTTTGTGGCATCTAAAGAAGAATTCTCATTCAGGGGGGTTTCCAAAGCCTAACTGTGAGGTTGAAGATGCTTCAATCATTTGAGCTCCAGCCATAGGTCTCAGAGAGAAGCTGACTCATATTCAGGGGAAATCCCAGGGTTATTTAAACCCATGTATAATGTCTTATCCTCAGTATGAAAGATAGTAAGAGTTTAAACCTCTAGTGTCATCATCTTTCTTCTGTTGTTCCCATTCGGTGGAAATAGGTTGAGGGCCTTGTACCCATGTCATCACCTAATGTCATTCCCTCCCACTTTTGTTTCCATTGAGTCATTAGATAATGGTTGGAAATTTGTATAGACATGATGAGGACACTGTTTTTGTATGATTAGTAGTGACCATGTTCCAGGAATCCATGCAAAAAGAATGATCTACACAGTTAGTGCAGAATTTCCCAAACCATGCGGACTGACCCTGCGCCCTTCCCAAATCTCTAAAAAAAATTGGTCTTTCTGTGTCAGACCATGCTGGTCGGTTAAGATGGTTGGTTATTATAGTGGGGAGACCCACTATGATTCTCCTGTACATTCCTTCGTAAACTATGAATGGAATTCTACCCTTTGTACTAGGGAGTTCGTTCAGGCCTCCCCCAGTTAGTGTCTTGATTCTATCTCGGAAAATAATATAGGTTGCCTCTTATGGTGGGGTGCCTATTTGTGTCCCCCCATACCAATAGCTCAGATTTATCCATGGTATTGGCTTGGTGGTAGGTATTCTCATTCAGAACTATCTAGATACCAACATCTTCCTTGATTAAACGTTGGGATTGGAGAGCTCCCAATGGTTTATTTAATGTAAGGTAAGTGTAACCTTGTTCGAAGTTGTTGTTCGTTTGGTTGAATTGCTTGAGTCTTGTTCGGATAGTGTTTGAGGATTTTTATTTTGGGATAAAGTATGAATGTGATTGATCATTTCAGGAAATTGTTGTATATTTGGGTTGTGAGATTAATCATTCCTTAATTGATCACTGGAGGTGTTTTGGCCCTTAGGGGCGAATCTTGGCAAAGAAGTACATCTTGGTTTATCGGTTGGGTTTGGTTTTTGAATCTGGAATTGATGTAGCTTTTCGGGGATGGAAAGTTTTCATGGTGGGGATAATTTTCACATAAATGACTTATTTTAAAGTTAAATTTCATTTAATTTCCATTTATGCTTTGTTTTTGGGGTTTCTCAAGCTTTTATGGTGGAATGGGTGAGTTTTTGTGAATTGGGCCAAACCGTGAGCCCAATTCCATATTTAAAAATAAATTTTGTTTCTTTTATAACTTTTTCATTTTTTAATATCTTTCACCCATTCCAATTCATAAATGGTCTCCCCTGACATATTAACACCACCATTGTAGTTTGTATCCTTTAGAAATCCATAACCAAGGTGTATAGGGGTTTTTATTTAAGGGATTGGGACTGCCCAAAAGACCAATTCCAATTTTAAAAATAAAATTTGATTAATTAATAACTTATTCAATTTTAAGGATTTTTTAGTGATGCTAATCCTCACACACGCCCTTTAAACCCAGCCACGCGACCAACCTCTCTCTCTTCTATTTGGATCTCTTCTTCATCGCGATTGAGTGCTGAACCTCTTAGGATTTCTAAAATCAGGTAGATTTGAGGAGGTAAGTTCTTTCCATCATAACTCTCTCAATTCTTACTCTTTTTCCTACATTACAGTTCTTAAATGACCTCATCATCCTTCTTATAATCTCCCTTGAAGTTTTGACTATTTTAAATTTCATCTACTGGTGTATTATGGGAGATTCTTCGAGATCTCTCAAGTAAGTGAATCTCTTCCATTCCTCTTTTAAATTTCTCAGGGTTTCATTATATTTTCTTGGGGTTTCTTACCTTCTCCTTAAAGTACCAAATAACCAGGAGGTAGGGTTTCAAACCTTGGGTTTAACCTTGGGTTTTCTTGGTCCAATTTTTTGGTTTTAGGTTTGTTCTAAGTCTCTCTTTGTGCGGTGGTGGTGTGACTTGATTTTCGCACGTTGATTCAAGGGTTTTCATTACTTTGGTAGGTGATTCCACTTTTTATGCAATACTTGTGACATAGATAATGTGTTTATTATATTTTCATGTTTAAACCATTGATTTGGTTCTACAAAAATTGGTTTTAGTAGTGTTTTTAATGAAAGTGAATTTTAAGGGCCAATTTCATGTGAAATTTGTGTTTTTTTTATATAAATATTTTATTGGTTGATTAAGGGATGCCTTTTAATTATTTAGTTGAACTTATTGAACTTTATTAGGTCTTAAAATAATGTTTTAAATGTTATTATTCTTTGTTTGTTGCTGAGAAATTGGTTTTGGGTGACGTTTGTTAAGAAAATGGTTTTTGAGTACCAATTTGGTGTTGAATTGGGTGTTTTACATGGGTATTCTATACGATGTTTATTGGGATTGTTTTATAAATCATGTAATGAGTTTAAAGAAATTTTTAGGGTGTGTTAGATTCTGTTTTGATAAATATGAGTATGAATATGGTGTTCAAGTGTGGTTTTCGAAGAGTTTTGGGTGCAAAACAAATAAAGAATTGGAGAAGTTATTTTATTAAAACTCAAAGTGTTTTGTTGTGTGTTTTAAAGGGTATAAAATGTTTGTAGATACTATACTGATTTTATGTGACCCGTAGTTGTGTTTTATATGTAAATGGATATAGGTATCATTCTAAAATTGTTTGAGCACAAAGGGGGAAGCCCAGGTACCTAGGTGGGGCGGATGGGTACTAGTACGGTTAGTGGATCGGATGGGTTGTGTCCCTGTTTCACCTAGAATTTGGATAAAGACAACTCTAAATAAACTATTTTGATGATTATTTGGGACCACTAGTTTATGGGTATGTTCCCTACTAGTGGATCATGCACGATAATGGATTTTACTATGGTTACTTTACACCGAGGTATAAGGTACATGGGGCCCGAGACTATCTAGTGTCTAAGGGTGTTCCTGATTTTGTTGCTCATTGTGTTTGTGGTATTTTCCCATGTATTAGGGTGTTTTTGGTAGTAATTTAAAGTATCTAACATGTCTATTTAAATGTGTGAACATTCTGAAAACTTTAACTTGAAAAATATTTTCAATTGAAAGTTTCATTTCTTGGATTTTATCACTGCTTTTCTTTGCGTATTAAAACTACTTGCGTTTTCGCATTGTATTGCATTCTCTTTAGAATCATTGGGTGGTATCCTATTTGGGCTTAGGCTCACACCCTACTTAAACCCCTTGGGTGTAATTAGACTTGGTTATGTTTGACTCAGATAAAGGAAAGGCTAAGGGTGATGGAGGTTCAGGGTGTTAGTCCCCATCCTTAGGGCGGAGTTGTGGAGAGGGATTGGGGGTGATGACCCCTTGTCATGTGGAGTCCATGGGGCTATTTTGTTGCTTTTTAATTGTGTATTTTGACCTTTTGTACTGCATTTGAACTTATTTATTCAGTTCTGGATTTTTGTATAAACCTTGTTGGTATGAATTTTTCAGATTCCTTTTATCAAATATTTTTGGTGTTTTATGTATACATATTCGGGTAAATCGTTCCCAAACCAAGATAAATGATACCTGGTCACTTGTTCCAGCCTGTGGGGATAGGTAATGCCCTTCGATATTTTTCATAGGCTGGGTTTGGTTCTGGTTTTGGTGGCGACCAGATTCGGTTCGTGACAATTAAAATATTTTTTAGGTAATTCAGCCCACAAATTCTGATAGGGGGTGAGTTATATACTTAGGATGCAATAATTTACCCATTTTCCATCTTCACTGATAGATCTACTTAAATTATTTTTAGTGGTGTTAGAAATTTTCTATTAAAAATGTGTGATATAAAGGAATTCATGGAATCAGAATAAAATAGTAAGTTATCTATCCTTGATTGAATAACTAGTGTACCTATCAATACTTCGTTATTGGGATCCACCTCCACAATTGTGATGGCATAATATTTCCCTTTCACTCTATTCCTTGGAGGTTTTTGTTTTCAATTGTTGTTGACAACACTTGTCTTAGTGCATTGAGTCACATAGTGTCCTTGTTTCTTGTAGTTTAAGAATTAGAAAATAGGCTGATGTTTGACAACTGAAGTCCTTTATTCCATCACATTGGTGGATTTCTCCCAACAAAAATCACACTCTAGTTTCCCATCATTACTGAACCTAAATAAATTCCTTTTCCCCATCACAAAATTTATGGTTTTCTTCTTCCCACACTTTTCCATCGCACCCCTATAATTAACATGTATTATATGCTTCTTATTTCTATACCGATAAGACCCTTGAGATTCCCTAATATCCATTTCAACTTTGGGGAAACATCATAAAATTTAAATATAGGTTTGAAAGTCATGAATCACCAATTATTTTAATAAAATCATATTTAACCCACCCAATAAGTGGTCATGTTTTCTTTCTAGAGAAATCATAATCCCAAAGTCATATTTTTCAAGTCTAGTGAATTTTAACTCATACACCTTGATTGAATCATCATCCTTTTAATTGAGGGAAATAAAATCGCTCTCTATTTTATGTTAGAGAGTGCGATGAAAATATTTTTTGAAAAACATTTTCTAGAATTATTTCCACTCCATCGTTTTGATCTCTTCCTCATGATTTTTAATTTTGATCAAATTCCACCATACATTAGTTTCTCCTTCTATAAAAAAAATATTATGCATGAACTTTTATTTCTTAGATCATTGAATCACAATGATGACCTTTTCAATGGAATTGATATATTCTTCATTGATTAATATATCATAATATTAACTAGAATATGGAGTCATTTTTCAAATAAAGGTCACAATTTCCACATTATTCTTATTATGGGGATATGGGTTTTCCAACTTATTTATGTTTTTTAAAAAAATATTTAATTGAGAAATTATTTCCATGAATCTCTTGACTCCTCCCATTAGGTTGGGTAGCTAATTTGGGTAGTCAAAAAATTTCTCATCACACTGGTTGTTGACTCAATTTCTCATATTTCTATCCATTGACTAAAATAAAGTGAAAATTAGGGATAAAAATCAGTAAAATATTAAACACATGTTTGGTAAACCATGAACATTAATGGTATAACTCATAAATAATATATATTCATTAACTTGTGAATTTATAGGCCTCAATCTAAGTAATCCTTGATATAATTCATAATATAATGTCTTCTGGGTATTTTTTTACCCTTATTAATGGTTCATGATGAGCTTGTGAATTTACCAAAGAATATCCTCTAGGAGTTTCAAACCAACTGAGAATTTAGGCATCTTTTTCATGCACTAGGTGATGAATGAGTCCTTATCAATGTTCCCTTTTTGATATTATTACCTCTATGTACAACTATGCTAGTGCCACATCTATATGCAGTATCTTGACGGGGATGAATTTTCTTGGAAACCACTTACTCTATATTTTACAAAACTTTTGGGCTATTTTAAAATGTTTATTCTTCTCCCTATGGATTCAACTAGAGTTTTATTTTCCTAATCTAGAATAAAACTACACTTTTCTATGATATCAAATATGACATCCCATATCTTCCATATACTTTATTTAATGGTTTATTATATACAAATACACATAATAAAACCCTAGAAAATCATGATTCCAAGTGCCTTTGTGTAATTAGGTACATGTAAAAGTAAATTGAAATAGAAATAAAAATAAATAAACTAAAACTCCATAACATTCCCTTAAATTTCATTAATCTTTTAAAATGGAATAGGACAACCTATGGATGTACATAAGAAAGGGTGGTCTATAAATACTAGTAAGGGAATAATAAAAACATTACATGATGACAGTAATATATGTGAGTCAATTGGAATATAAAGAAAACATAATATGGGTGAGAATCATAAACTTGAACATAAAATAATGTTAAAATATCATAACATAAATGCAATATAGATATATGGCATCAATATAAAACATGACATCATAAGCCTATATCAAGGATAACTACCAAGACAACATTAAATAGTGTCATTAGGATAACCTCCCATACACCATACATGGAATATAATGAGACAAAAACATTACACAATTCATTATATGGATATATAATTCTGGTCTCACTCATCACATTTATATCTTGTACATGCATATGTTTTCCCCATATATCATACAACATTAAGATGTATTTCATCCCTTTTAATCCCCTGATTATGAAGTGTGTGTTAAATACATAGAAGTCCCCATGAAATTAAGTATATTTACATCTAGGTGAACACCCTTGAGTGTACATGGGGATGAGTACTAACTATAAACATGTTTGGAATGGAAAATGGACAGTAAATATCAATATCATAATGGGGGTACATAATGATACATGGAAGGGATCAATGAGAGTGAAAATGGTATTACATCACATGTAAAACTTATGGAAATTAATAGGTATTCTTAAAAACATATTCTAACATGAAAAATTGGAAAATTAAAAATAAATTATATAAAGAAAGTGCTCGAATAAGGATCAGAAGTAGAGGATACCTTACCTGGAGAGGGTGCTTATAAATGTTTGGGAATTTCATATTAATATAGGAACATCATGGGAGAGATTTATAAGTTATGGGTAAGAGTAACTTCATGATTCAAGGGTTTTTAGGGAAGAGTAATGGGGGGTTAGGTGGGTTTTTATAAAAAAAGACGGGATAATTCATTATTATATTCTAAACATAGGTTTTGGACACTATATTATAAATTAATAAAAAACACAAACTATACCATGGTTTTTTCCTAGGTTTTCTGATAAATAGGAGTGTATTTAATTATTTTATAAGGATAAGAACCTAACTAATAAAAATAATACCCTTGGTTATGTGTAAGTGAGTCGTGTTTATAAATAATTTATTTAAAAAAATAATATATAATATAGGTTTTTAGGATTCATTAAAGGTTTATAAAATTAATAATATAACTTTAATTTTAATTTTTTGTAAATTAGAAACATAATTCATGTCACGACCCGTCCTCGGGGCCCGTGCCGTGACTACCCCAAGCCCGCCTTCCATAGGCCAGGGGCTGGTGACTAGCACCAAAGGGGTAAATCCCGATAACTGGGAAGGCACTGCCTTTATAAAAGAAAATAAGCACCACAGAGCAAGCAAGCAGAAAAAAGTAAACACTAAGTACAAGAGAAGTGCTGAAAAGTAAATGGGCCAAAATACAAACCCAAAATAAAGTACAACTACAACTGAAAAAGTACAATAGAAAAGATAACAGCTGGAAGGACGGAAGCGACTCCTGGGTCATCCTCCTCGGATCCTACCTGAAGGGTAGGTACAGATGGCGCAGCTCCTGGTCGTCCACCACGGATCCTACCTGAAGGGTAGGTACAGATAGCCTCCTCCACGCTCTCGCCCATCAACCTCCTCTATGTGTCGTCTCTTCATGTAGTCCACCTCCGGGTACCGTCCAGTCCTCGAACACTCAGCCTCCATCAGCACTGCCCGTCGTCTGCAACCAACACAACGAGGTGTGGGCATAGCCCGTGCAGGAGTGAGTATAACGATACTCAGTAGGGACCCCGAGACCCTCAAGGTCTCACTAAACAAACAAGGATAACCACAAAGAAGATATCAATAGATAACCTCTACTTAGGTATATTCCCATACATATACCTAAGTTATCAAGTAACCCATGTCAATCATGAGGAAACACAAGGATTGTGAAATCAACAGATAACCACTACCCCGGGTATATGCCCATACATATACCTAAGTTAGCAAGTGACCCATCTCAATCATGAGGTAAACACAAGGTCAAAAGTCTCAGCTCAAACCAGGATTTTCATTATCGAAACTGTAACTGCTGAAGAGCTCCGTCTCTGGAGTGTACAGTGGTCCTGTCACGACTCCGAGGTACAGCTCACTAACCTAAGACTACTGAGGTACTCCTCTTGTCGAGTACTGCGGGTCTGCGGCCAACTACCAGGCGCTCCGTCCGATGAGGGTCTGTCGCCAAATACCGGGCGCTCTCCTTAATAGCCTACAGAGGTACTCCTCCGGTCGAGTACCGCGGGTCTGCGGCCAACTACCAAGCGCTCCGTCCGCCGTGGGTCTGCCTCCAAATACCGGGCGCTCCGTCCACTGGGCTAGTCGACTCACTCCAAGTCGAGTCGGTCAAGCAGTCGTCAGGTCTCAGTCGTCTACACAGTCTCTGTACTCCGTTCGCTCGTCTCTGGGAGGGTCCGCTCCACGAGCTACAGGTCGATACTCCAATTATCTCAAAGTCCCACGAAGAAGTATCTCAAGGGACCGCCTCGTCATAGGGGTCTCAACGCAACAGACGGCGCGTCAATCGGACGTCCGGTCTGTGAGTTATTATCCTTTTCGTCCCAGGGGACCGGTTGGTTTCGTAAGAGAACCAACCCGGCCGTATCTCAACTGTACCCCGAACTCTCATAGGGTATACTCATAGGGACCGTTTCTCAACGTGATCACCAACACTGTTGACGGTTCGTCAAACGGACGTCTGGTCTGAAAGATATCATCTTTTTTCGTTCCAGGGGCCTGGTTGGATTTCGGGTACAATCCAACCTGGCTATAACCCAACCGCATCCAAAACTCGGGCGGAGGATGCTAAAAGTTCTGTATCGTCAACATGAACGCAACGCAACAGATGGCGCGTCAATCGGATGCCCGGTCTGGAAGTTATTGGCTTTTTCGTCCCGGGGGCCCGGTTGGTTTTTAAGTCAAAACCAACCCGACTGTACTCCAACTGAATCCAAACCTCGAGCGGAGTAAGCCAAAAGATCTTTCTCACTTAGAGGAATCCACCAAAGTTGACGGCACGTCAATCGGACGTCCGGAGCTCAAGATAAGAGTGTTTCCGCTCCGAGGGCCCGATTGGTTTCGTGGATGAACCAACCCGGCCGAACCCAAAGTATTCCGAAACCTTGAGTGCGATATACCAAAACGACCGTCTCGATCCAAGGATCGTGTTTCCGCTGACGGCGCGTCATTCGGAGGCCCGTAGCTGAAGTTACGGGAAAAAGACCGAAAATGGTCCGAAGACGGGGGGTCTGGGCCTGGGCCGAGCCGGCCCGACCCCCCCCCCCCCCCTGGGTCAGCCGAACCGGGTCGACCCGACCCGGTCCAAACCGGCCGGTCGGACCGGCCTAGCTCGGCTCAGCCGAGCGGCCGAGCGCTCGGGTGCCGCAGGGCGCCGCCCCCGCGGGTTGGAAGAAGTCGCGGCCCTCGAAGGGTCGCGCTGGAGTCAACGGATGCGGCATAGCCGCATCCCGTGCGTGAGGGCCGGACCCGCGCGGCCGCGGGTCCGCTGGCCGCCGCCGCCGCGGCGGCCATGTCTGGCGGCGCGCCGGGGTGCCGCCGCCTTCGGCCACCGGCAGCTTCCGCGGGCCACCGGAGTTGCTCCGGTGGTCCATTTTCCTTCCCGTATGCGCCATTGTTCCTCCCGAATTCCGTTCTTCACTGCGGGATCATCAAAACGCCCTTGTGTCACGTTTTTCCGTTACCCTCCAAATCCGCACAACCACGAGGAACGGCGGAGGGTTGCCGGGCCGTGTTCGTTTGGCCCGCACCCTCTGCGTTAGATAATAACAATGGGAGAATTATTCAACACATGAAAACATAACCAAAACAATTTTAATGAATTAAAATTGTTCTAATTGTCCGGGTTCTTCACTTTTAAAAGAAACGATCATGGGAATATAAAAGGGTATTTCCAAATAAAATCCCTACCTCGTCAAGTCGTCGCACGCGGGTTCTTCGCGGATTTGATCGTCGCGGAAGGAGGCGATCGTCGCATCGCGGAAGGCGTCGCGTCGTCGCGGAAGGGCGTCGCGTCGTCACGGAATACGGTGCGCGTCGACGAACTCCGAGGTTCAAGAACAACAGATTTAATTTTAATAATTAAATCTGTGCATTGTTAAAAACCACAAAGGAGTTTTAAAAGAAACCCGAAATCTCTTACCTCAAATAGAAGATCGAAGATTTCGTTGCGGACGAAGGAACGTCGCAGAAGAACGTCGCGGAAGAGGAAACGTCAGCGTCGCGGCACACGGCGTCACGTCGTCGATTTCCGCGGTTTCGGCGTTCTTCGTCGGAGGCCGGCGTTCTTCGCGTTCTTCGCGTTATTCGCATTCTTCGCGAAGAAGGTTGAAGGCACAAGAATTCTGTCAAAAGCCTCCCAACGTGTAATCCTCAAGATGTGGCGTTGGTCTTATTTTATTACTACGCCAACGGATTTCAAATCGGTTAAGAAATGAAAAAGAGATAAGTAACGACCCATTAATTCGTAGAATTAATTCAACGAAATAAACCGCCCAATTAATTCAACGAAGAAAACCGCCCAATTAATTGGTGCGTTAAGAAATTAAGAAAACGCGTCAGTTGACTTTCATAATGATGGGTTTTTGCGGGTGAGTTACTTAGCGGAAAAGAAATGGTGGGGCTCGTGCGGGCCCCACCTCACAAATATCCTACCAAGAGGGTAGGATATTTCTGGATATCACCCTATCCGCATCGACTCAGCTTAAGCTGCTTTAAGTGGCTTCAAGTGGCTTCCAAGCGGCTTAAGTGAAATAAAATAAAGTTTGTCGTACAATTTATTTTATTTCTTAACTTTAAGCCCAAAAATTAAAAACTACACCCGAGCAAACGCAACTCCAAAAGAGGCGTTTCTAAGCAATTTCCGGTGCTGCGATTCCATCGGTGCCCTCAGAATTCGATTCCGAGCACCGGTTCAAAAGCTAGAAAAACTCGCTCATCCGTTCACTGAACGTACTCGAGCCAAACTTTGGAAAATGATTTCGGGCACACCGGGCCTCGGAATCAGGTGCTGTCAGAAACTACGTTCTTGTAAAATTCCAAAGAAAATTAAGAAAAAAATTTCCTTGGAATTTACGGGTCTTTACATTACTCCCACCACAGGGCTTTACGTCCCTATAAAGCTTCACCACAAACTTAGTGATACAAAGGCAGTACTGAGCATGAATCTGAGCCTTCCGCTCCCATGTGCTCACCTGGAGGTTCCCGTGCTTCCAAAGAAAGTGCACAAGAGGAATCAACCGTCCTCCTAGGATCCGCTCTTGTCGATCCTCGATCCCCACAGGAACCTCCATAGAAGTCACCTCATCGCCACCGTCCAGCTCCTCATGTTCGATGATATGCGGAGGGTCGAGCACGTATCTCCCCAGTTGGGATACGTGGAAAACGCCGTGCACCTAGTGCAACTGAAGTGGATGGGTCAAGCGGTAAACCACCTCGCCTACCCAGCTGAGGACCTAGAAAGGTCCGTTGAACCTCGGAGATAACTTGCCTCCCTGGCCACATCTCTGTAAACCTCGTCGAGGTGAGACTCATATAAGGACGTGATGGTCATCCTCTAACTCTAGAGGCCTCAAAGTCCTGTCAGCATAAGGCTTATGTCGGCCCTGTGCCGTCCTCATCCGCTCTTGGATGACCTAGACCTTCTCTAGTCTCACAAGAGCTGCTATGATTTCTTCTTTGTCGATAAGAGAAATCTGGTCTCATCCCCTGGATGAACCACATTCGTTGCCTAATACAGTCAATCCTGACATGAATGATGCATTCATGCCATGGATGACGTCATAAGGCCTCGACATAACTACCAAGAGATCCAACTGTCACTCTCACCTCTAAGGGTCGAGTCACACTGTCGGCATCAGTGTGTGGTCACTAGGTCTCCTTCAGTAGAAAACTCAAAAGTAAGGGTCAAGCCAACAGTCTTAACCGGGACTCTCAGTATCAACCAAACAAAAAGTACAGGAAAGAAAACTTTACAAAGATGAGTGTCTTTTCATTATTACAGCTCATAGTACAAAGACACAAAGAAACTACAGACAAACATCAACAAAACTAGAAGCAACAGGATTAATAGCCTCCAGGTCGGAAGCTAGTCCCGCTCCTATCCATCTGCTTCCGGAGCTCCATGACCGTAGGCCTCAGCTTCCTGAAGCTGAGCTCTCCCATGTCCTCCTGTCCCCTGCGGTCGGGGTGGGCCTCTTGGTGGTGGTGGTGGCAACATCCCAAAGCGTCGTCCACCTCCAGCTGCACGGCCAGCTCCTCTGCCATGGCCACCTTCTCCTTGTGGTCCACCCTGATCGAACCTATGCCTCTGCCTCGGAGGTTCTTCATTTAACTTCTGGTCATCTGCATGGCGGGTCGGACAGTCACGTGCCATGTGACCAATTCCGCCGCAGGAGTAACACTGTCCACTCTCGGCACGTCTGGCTCTAACTCCACCCTGGTTTCCCCGCACAACTGAACCTGAGTCGTGTAGTCGGCCATCGGTAGGTCTGGTCCTCTTGGACCTCTGCGTCATCTGTCTACTGCCTGCTGCAGAAGACTCTACCGCAAGCCGGCTAGTGGTGGGTCCTGCTGCTGGAGACTGCTCAGCAAGGAAACTCTCCACTAAGAGGGCTCTCTCCAACACCCCTGTCTACGTCGGAATGCTGTGAGAAACAACAGAATCTCTAATCTCTCGCCTGAGCCCCTGCTCGAAGGTTCGGGCCCTGAAGAACGGGTCCCGTACCATATCTGTGGAGTAGCGCGAGAGGTCTGTGAATCTCGCTGAGTATTGCGCCACTGACATGCTGCCCTGCCGCAGCTGAAGTAGCTCCTGTATACGCACTGCTCGAATGGTGGCTGGTATAAACTCTGCCCGGAACAGGCTCTCGAAGTCTTCCCATAGAAGTGTCACCTCGTCATGCATCTGAAGAATCAGGCTCCACCATCTTCCTGCTGCTGCCTGAAGAAGGCTGGCAGCAAGGATCACCATGAAATCTGTCGGCGTCCCCACTAGCCTGAAGACTCTCACCACAGCCTCCAGCCAATCCTCAGCTGCCTGCGGGTCCGTCCCTCCCTGGAACCTGGGTGGCCTCTGGCGCTGGAACTCATGTAGTGCGCTCAAGCGATGTGCATCCTCTGCTGCTGGGGCTGGTGGCATCGGTGGCCCAACGGGTAGTAGTACCGCTGGTGCCTCCGCTGGTGCCTTAACTGGGATAGGGCCCTGTACTGAGGCCTCGTTGCTCGGCGGGATGTCAGTACGTACCACTCTCGAGGCTCTAGTTGGTCGTCCACGGGGAGGCATCCTGAAAGAAACAACCTGACATGGTTAAAAGATTATCCCTGGTGAGCTGACCTGGTTTGAGCTGACATTTAAATAAAACTTCTGGAAAAAACCCACGCAATCAGTGTTTTCGTGCACAAAGCCGAAAATCAGTTGTCAGGGTCCTGGTGTATGGATACGTCGGCCGCCCGCACCAACACTGGACTCCCTGAACTGAAAACCACACTCGGTACTCTTAACACTATTGCTTCACAGAAAGAAACATCAGAGTTATAAGTTCTGCGGTAGAACCGAACTCCTCTGATACCAATTTGTCACGACCCGTCCTCGGGGCCCGTGCCGTGACTACCCCAAGCCCGCCTTCCATAGGCCAGGGGCTGGCGACTAGCACCAAAGGCGTAAATCCCGATAACTGGGAAGGCATTGCCTTTATAAAAGAAAACAAGCACCACAGAGTAAGCAAGCGGAAAAAAGTAAACACTAAGTACAAGAGAAGTGCTGAAAAGTAAATGGGCCAGAATACAAACCCAAAAGAAAGTACAACTACAACTGAACAAGTACAACAGAAAAGATAACAGCTGGAAGGACGGAAGCGGCTCCTGGGTCGTCCTCCTCAGATCCTACCTGAAGGGTAGGTATAGATGGCGCAGCTCCTGGTCGTCCACCACGGATCCTACCTGAAGGGTAGGTACAGATAGCCTCCTCCACGCTCTCACCCGTCAACCTCCTTTGTGTGTCGTCTCGTCGTGTAGTCTACCTCCGGGTACTGTCCAGTCCTCGAACACTCGGCCTCCGTCAGCACTGCCCGTCGTTTGCAACCAACACAACGAGGTGCGGGCATAGCCCGTGCAGGGGTGAGTATAACGATACTCAGTAGGGACCCTGAGACCCTTAAGGTATCACTAAACCAACAAGGATAACCACAAAGAAGATCTCAACAGATAACCTCTACTTAGGTATATGCCCATACATATACCTAAGTTATCAAGTAACCCATCTCAATCATGAGGAAACACAAGGATTGTGAAATCAACGGATAACCACTACCCCGGGTATATTCCCATACATATACCTAAGTTAGCAAGTGACCCATCTCAATCATGAGGTAAACACAAGGTCAAAAGTCTTAGCTCAAACCAGGATTTTCATTATCGAAACCGTAACTGCTGAAGAGCTCCGTCTCTGGAGTGTACAGTGGTCCTGTCACGACTCCGAGGTACATCTCACTAACCTAAGACTGCTGAGGTACTCCTCCTGTTGAGTACTGCGGGTCTGCGGCCAACTACCGGGGGCTCCGTCCGATGAGGGTCTGTCGCCAAATATCGGGCGCTCTCCCTAATAGCCTACAGAGGTACTCCTCCGGTCGAGTACCCCGGGTCTGCGGCCAACTACCAGGCGCTCCGTCCGCCGTGGGTCTGCCGCCAAATACCGGGCGCTCCTTCCACTGGGCTAGTCGACTCACTCCAAGTCGATTCGGTCAAGCAGTCGTCAGGTCTCAGTTGTCTACACGGTCTCCGTACTCCGCTCGCTCGTCTCTGGGAGGGTCCGCTCCACGAGCTACAGGTCGATACTCCAAGTATATCAAAGTCCCACGAAGAAGTATCTCAAGGGACCGCCTCGTCATAGGGGTCTCAACGCAACAGACGGCACGTCAATCGGACGCCCAGTCTATGAGTTATTATCATTTTCGTCCCAAGGGCCCGGTTGGTTTCTTAAGCGAACCAACCCGACCGTATCTCAACTGTACCCCGAACTCTCATAGGGTATACTCATAGGGACCGTTTCTCAACATGATCACCAACACCACTGACGGTTCGTCAAACGGACGTCTGGTCTGAAAGATATCATCTTTTTCCGTTCCAGGGGCCTGGTTGGATTTCGGGTACAATCCAACCCGGCTATAACCCAACCGCATCCAAAACTCGGGAGGATGATGCTAAAAGTTCTGTATCGTCAACAAGAACGCAACGCAACAGACGGCGCGTCAATCGGATGCCCGATCTGGAAGTTATTGGCTTTTTCGTCCCGGGGGCCCGGTTGGTTTTTAAGTCAAAACCAACCCGACCGTACTCCAACTGTGTCCAAACCTTGAGCGGAGTAAGCCAAAAGATCCATCTCACTTAGAGGAATCCACCAAAGTCGACGGCACGTCAATCGGACGTCCGGAGCTCAAGATATGAGTGTTTCCGCTCCGAGGGCCCGATTGGTTTCGTGGATGAACCAACCCGGCTGAACCCAAAGTATTCCGAAACCTTGAGTGCGATATACCAAAACGACCATCTCGATCCAAGGATCGTGTTGCCACTGACGGCACGTCGTTCGGAGGCACGTAGCTCAAGTTACGGGCAAAAGACCGAAAACGGTCCGAAGACGGGGGGTTTGGGCCCGGGCCGAGCCGGCCTGACCCCCCCCCCCCCCCCCCCCCCCGGGTCGGCCGAACCGGGTTGACCCGAATCGGGTCGACCCGACCCGGTCCCACCCGGCCGGACCCGGTCCGGCCCGGCCAGGGCACGGCCCGGCCGGTCGGACCGGCCTGGCTCGGCTCGGCCGAGCGCTCGGGTGCCGCGGGGCGCCGCACCCGCGGGTTGGAAGAAGCCGCGGCCCTCGAAGGGCCACACTGGAGTCAACGGATGCGGCATAGCCGCGTCCCGTGCGTGAGGGCCGGACCCGCGCGGCCGTGGGTCCGCTGGCCGCCGCCGGCAGCTTCCGCGGGCCACCGGAGTTGCTCCGGTGGTCCGTTTTCCTTCCCGTCTGTGCCGTTGTTCCTCCTGGGTTCCGTTCTTCACTGCCGAATCATCAAAACGCCCTTGCATCACGTTTTGTCGTCGCCCGCAAAATCCGCACAACCACGAAGAACGACGGAGGGTTGTCGGGCCGTTTACGTTTGGCCCGCACCCTCCGCGTTAGATAATAACAACGGGAGAATTATTCAACACATGAAAACATAACCAAAACAATTTTAATGAATTAAAATTGTTCTAATTGTCCGGGTTCTTCACTTTTAAAAGAAACGATCACGGGAATATAAAAGGGTATTTCCAAATAAAATCCCTACCTCGTCAAGTCGTCGCACGCGGGTTCTTCACAGATTTGATCACCGCGGAAGGAGGCGATCGTCGCGTCGCGGAAGGCGTCGCGTCGTCACAGAAGGGCGTTGCGTCGTCGCGGAATACGGTGCGCGTCGACGAACTCTGAGGTTCAAGAACAACAGATTTAATTTTAATAAGTAAATTTGTGCGTTGTTAAAAACCACAAAGGAGTTTTAAAAGAAACCTGAAATCTCTTACCTCAAACAGAAGATCGAAGATTTCGTTGCGGACGAAGGAGCGTCGCAGAAGAACGTCGCGGAAGAGGAAACGTCGGCGTCGCGGCACACGGCGTCGCGTCGTCGATTTCCGCAGTTTCGGCATTCTTCGTCGGAGGCCGGCGTTCTTCGCGTTCTTCGCGAAGAAGGGTGAAGGCACAAGAATTCTGTCAAAAGCCTCCCAACGTGTAATCCTAAAGATGTGGCGTTGGTCTTATTTTATTACTACGCCAACGGATTTCAACCCAGTTAAGAAATGAAAAAGAGATAAGTAACGACCCATTAATTCGTAGAATTAATTCAACGAAATAAATCGCCCAATTAATTCAACGAAGAAAACCTCCCAATTAATTGGTGCATTAAGAAATTAAGAAAACGCGTTAGTTGACTTTCATAATGACGGGTTTTCGCGGGTGCGTTACTTAGCGGAAAAGAAATGGTGGGGCCCGTGCGGGCCCCACCTCACAAATATCCTACCAAGAGGGTAGGATATTTCTGTATAGCACCCTATCCACATCGACTCAACTTAATATGCTTTAAGTGGCTTCAAGTGGCTTCCAAGCGGCTTAAGTGAAATAAAATAAAGTTTGTCGTACAATTTATTTTATTTCTTAACTTTAATCCCAAAAATTAAAAACCACACCCGAGCAAATGCAACTCCAAAAGAGGTGTTTCTAAGCAATTTCCGGTGCTGTGATTCCATCAGTGCCCTCATAATTCGATTCCGAGCACCGGTTCAAAAGCTAGAAAAACCCGCTCGTCCGTTCACTGAACGTACTCGAGCCAAACTTCGGAAAATGATTCTGGGCACACCGGGCCTCGGAATCAGGTGCCGTCAGAAACTGCGTTCTTGTAAAATTCCAAAGAAATTTTAGAAAAAAATTTCCTTGGAATTTACGGGTCTTTTCAATTCCAATTGTGGATAATGTAATAGTGGGTAACCTAGAACCAAATTTATTAGTACTTTTTTATTACCATGTCATGAATATAATGAGTTATGCATATTGTATTCTTAACATAATAGTGTTGATATTTCTATATCAACTATTTATATGGTAATGTCCATAGATTATTTTTCATATAAAAAGGTTATAGTAGTTCCCATGATATAATGAGAACCTCGAGATACTATGACCTTAATCTTAGAAAAATTTCTTATGGTATAGATACATCATTATGACTTGACACAGATGGTGTTTGACTATAAGGTGATGAGGGTTTATAATAATTGATAATTATTCTAATGAAGTTCACACTTGGATATCCCAAGTAAATAAGATCATTATGACTAACCCACCAATTGGAAGACCATACTTTTCAGTTTTCATTAGTAGTTCCTATTTATGAACACATGTAATGGTCTTTTGACTTGATATTATTATCAATTTTGTAACACCCTAAATATTATTTAAGAATAAAATCTTATTCTATAGAGTATGATACATGAAACACTAGTTACAGATTGTGTTACACACAATAACAAGTTTCATTGAATGCTTGTGTAACATGTGAGGACAAGTTTAGCCGAACAACAGTATATTATTAATATTATTGTTTAATATGAAAATTATCACCTAGCCATTTGAATAGAAGTTAAGAAAATAATTAACTAACATATTAAAATATATAGTTTAAAATTTTTATTATCTATCTATTTATTATAAATAAAAAAATATTCATATAAATGAAAAGGAAATGGTTTTTGAAAAACATTATTTTTTCAAAAAGATGGTTTAATTGTACTTCGTGCACATAATTTAAAATTAATTTATTAAAAAATTTATATTTATGTTATAAAATAAAATTAATTTTTGGATTTTTAATACCAAAATTATATTAGAGTTAATTTTTTTTATTTTTTTGAGAAGTTTGGTATTTTTGATGAATAGTGAATAATAGTGGATTTTATTGAAAACTTATATTTCATCTGAATAATTTTTAATGTTAAATTTTAATTTTAATTTTTTTATGAAAAAATAGTTCAATTATAAATATATTAATCCAATTTAGGTAATTGGTATCATTTTCATGTTTAATTTTGATATAAAAACATTTTATACTTTTGAGCATTTTAACTTTAAAACATGTTTTCTCATCGCATTAGTGGGATTAATTTTATATTAAATTATAAAACTTATGTGAGTTTAATTTGGAAAAATTATATATTTTGAATTAGAAAATTTATATTAACTAGTAATTTCATATTAATTTTTTACCATAATAATTAGTGAAAATAGTTACAATTAATTACAGTGATTAAGGTAAAAATGATATTATGTAGTGGTTAAACATTGAATATATGGTGTAATAACTACGCAAAACTTATCAAATCCCCATTTTAAGGAAATATTTATACCATATTCATTCTAGTATTTATAATGGATAATTATTGGGGCCATGTGATATGAAAAAAAGTCGGTGTAATTCACTCTTTACAAAATATTACAAGTGTCCCACTCACCCCAATTATAGGACACCCACTCTCCTCACCACTTCACACCTTCAGAACACATTGGTTCGGAAAATCGCTACATAAAACAATCCCTAAATTCCTACCCCCCACCCATCCTATAAGCCTTATTTTTGTGAAGAAATACAACCTAGGAAGGATTTAGTGAAAACCTATGGTGGATACCCAAAGAAGAGGTAATGTTCTTCAAGGAGCGTCTTTATTTTAATTCTTTCTCCTCCACCTTTAAATTTTATTAAACCATTATTATATAAAATCCCTAGTATATCTTATATAATTGGTTGTTTTTATGGTAATTTAATGACCTAAAACCATCTCCACTTCCATCAAAAGTGTTAATAAATCATTATTCATGTGTACGGCAAACTACCACCTCACGAACCAATGTTTTTTATTTTTTCATTTACACCTCGCAAGGTTGGGTATGATGATGGATATAAAGTATATATATAATAGTTATAATAAATTTATAAATATGGAGTCACTATAATATATATATATATACCTTCCATTCTATAGGAGATACAATATCGTCACTCGTATGTATGGTATACTACCGCCACGTAAAGAGATATGATTTGTCTTTCACTAGTACTTCACATGGAAGGTGATAAATATAAATTTAATTATTATATGTGATAAACATTACATAATTATGATATTAATGAAATATTTACAATTCTATAATGATAATATATATTATTTTATTTGTTTCATTTTCACTCATGTAAATATGAGATCCTTCGTGGACTTGTGGATTATTGCCTTCATGAAGCTATGTGACTCTCTTTTACTCACCAAAAAACATGTATGATATATATAAGTATATAATATGGTATATATGATATTATGATAATTTTATAAAGGTAAAATATTTCATACCTCATTTCCATAATGATCATTGAAAAATGGAAAATTTACTCAAGCGGCGTATAACCTACCGTCTCCATGATTGTAACGTACTTTATTTTTCATAACCATCATTATTGATGGGTTTTAAAATGTATAATTTATGTCAAAATATGATAAATATTTCATGATTATTATTCATAAGTTGATATATCTGTATAATATTCTCATGAACCAGGTCTTTTATGACGAAACTCGCTTGAGAAAACAAGGAAATTAACACCCAAAACAATGAAAATAATGAAAGATTATTAATGAACGGGTGCTGTGATGATATAAAAGGATCATATATAATATTTTAAATATTAATATCTCTATTTTTTAAGTTAATTAAATTTTTAAAACAATTAAATAGGAGGTTAAATCATGTTCAACTAGAATGAAGAATAAGGTACGGGATTTCATCTCAATTTCGTTTCATTGAGGCATATTGTAATGTTACACAAAAAATTTATTTTATATATTGTATATATTATCCCTATGACATATAATATCATGATTAATTCATTATTAATGTAATTTTTCATTTCAATTTGAATTATTTCATATATGGGAATTTTATATAAGGGTTACTAAGTGGCAAGGGATTTCTAAACTCAATTTCCACTCATTGGTATAAACTTATACTTCATTTATTTTGTCATGATAGGACTATTTTTGCAATGAATTTTGATTATATTATTTTTTATTTCTAGTTATTTTATGTGGATTTATAATTGATATACATAATCTATCCATTGATTATTTCTTACTTCAATGTTATTATCATTTTAAAGGTTTATTTCATAATATCCTTCTAACCATTATAGTTTATTCTTGAATATAAATTGAATGAAATTACATAAAAATTTCCAATTAAACACAATTAGTTTACTTCTCCTATAGTTATTCATGATATTTTCATTTAATAGTGCCATTTCCCCACTATTTTGTACTTAAATTTATCAACAAAATGTTGTTAAGAAAATATGACATCATTTCTCTCTACTGTCGTAAATATGTTATTATCCAAAACATGTATTCTAAAAATGTATTCAAAAATGTTTTTAAAATTTTCAAAAAAAATTACCAAAGGAATTTTCACAAATTTTAACTCTTTATAAAATTATTTCAATGGAATCTTATGTTATTTTCAATGCAATTACCATTTTTCTTTTACCAAAAAAGTGAAAGGAATCTTCCTATAGTTTTCTGAATAAGGAACTCTCCAAACCTTGTTACTATGAAAAATTAATTTCCTTTTGACTTTTACAAAATTTACGAAATTACCAATAGTTATAACCATCATTTCATTGATATTTCCTTTTCAATTTTACAATGTATTTTTAATGAAAATTTTTTCATAGAAAAGTATTTTCCAAATTTATTTCAAAATAAAAAAGGATATTTTCCTTAAGAATTATTTTTTAAAGAACTTTTTATGGTATTTCTATTCATAAATGACAAAAACCCCTTTATTCCTACTCCAATGGTTATATATTGTATTGATTACACCCTTAATCTTACTCTGGATGGTTTATGTTCACTTTGACCAAGGAATGTATTGAAATTCACTTCCATGATTCATTTTTGTAGTCATTAACATTGCCTTGAATTATTCACTTTCTTATGGAAATTAAATTTCCCCTAAACATCAATATTATTTATCATGTATATTTTATTTCCTAAACAATATAGAATATTTATATACATTGTTTACTTTGATAGTTATTTTATTAACTTATAAAATATTTATAAATCCATATCCTTTTGTCAATATGGATACTTTATGATAAGGCACATTATTTATGAATTTGATCGATTATTAGATATATGAGGAATTATTTGGATATGTATGAAAAGTGTTGGGGAATGGTTAATTCAAGCCCCTTAATGCATCGGTTTTCTCATAAGATGAATCAATTGGTTAGCCTCAGCTAACTGGTTTTTTACCCAATCTATTTTAAACTTTATTGATTATAGATCATGATGGTAAAGGTATCATTTTATTGTGAAACATGATGTCCAATAATTGAGCATTGTATTAATTTCTATTTTTATTATTATCCAGGAGATTTTCACTAGGACATTATCTCTAGATGAATTTCATTTTAATTTTACTGAATAAATGAATTGTGTTTTGATTTATATACCTCACCATATTGATTATTACTTATCCATATATTTAAATGGAATGTCTGATTAGTTATTTACCTTTAATTATTGATTATTCCTTATCCTTTTATTTAAAAAGAATGTGTGATTAGTTATTCTCATTTCTTTATTGATTATTCCTTATCCAGTTATTTAAAATAAATGTGTGCTCAATTATTTACCATTCTAAGTTGATAATTCTTATTGATTCGTGATAGCTTCAATTGTAATTTAACCTTAATATGAATTTTAGATCGTCCTTATTTTTTTCCTGTTCCCTATGATTCCTTGAAGTTTACTATGACTGATATTTAGAGATATGATGGATGGAATAAAGTTAATTTTGATAAAACTAATTATGTTGTAATTTGTGTTTTAAAATATAATATAAGGACTTTGTATGAATATAGTTTACTGAGACTACTAAATTGACTGGTCCTTTGGGATGCGATTCCTTATATATTATTCCAATGTAATGGTAGCATGAACCAGCTCTATGCAACCAGGGATAGGGTCACTACAGTTGTTTTTAAAATAATTTTAGTAGAATCCATAGAAACTTGATTTTGTAAATGGTAGATTATGTAATATAACTCTTTTATAGAATAAGTATATAAGAACATCCTAATGTTTTGGTAAGGTAGATATTATTTCATTTTTCCTAGAAATACAACCCTGATTGGATACTACAAGTGGAAGTGGTTCTGGAAAAGATATACTTAGGGTTAATTACTCTGAATAGGGAAAATTTGGTTTGACTCAAGAATTACCTAGTACAGGAAAATGGGGCATACTACGCAATTGGTTTAACACTCTCATGGAATATTCTTAGGATAATTCAAATTTTATTTACAATCCATTATAAAGGATATGAATAGATAACAAAAATGAAAGACCTAGGCTAAATAGTAGACCAAGGAATTACCTTTTTGGAAATAAAATAGATGTATTATTTATGCATTGGGATTCATTAATTAAATTCTAGAAGTATTTTTACTAATGGTGTTTTAGTGATATGATCTATGTATCATCTAAGGATTATGTTAAATTGTAGAATCACATGTGTCTTAATTAACATAATAGTTTTGAATAACATTATGGTTTTATGAGTTTACATTTTATCATAAGTTCAATGTCTTAAATGCACCATTTTAAAAAAATGTGGTAGGAATATCAGAATATTAAGGACATTTTGGGAGAAATTTAGGGAAACTATATGTTCTAGTGGAAAAGTTATTTGAGTAATAATGAATTTTAATTTTATAGAAATAATTTTAATGGTATTAACAACCTTTAGGTTTGATATAACCATTAATGGTATCATAATTATAATCGAATAATATTATTAGAATTTATTTTGAAAAAAGTGGTTGTATTGAAAATCATAGAAATAAGGTTATTTAATTAATAATTTTATTTAAAGGATGTACATCATATTTATTAGGAATATTATAGGAATAATATTAATATAGTTTAGAAAAAGGATAATCTACATACTGGGTGACAACCCATCGTGTCCGGAAAGGCCACTAGACTTGAACACATGACTGAAGGACGATAAGGGTTTCACACATTCCACTGGCCAAAGTGATGGCATGGTTAAAATATCAATGTTTTTAGGTAAACTATTTGAAAAATAAATATTAATGATGAACCATAAGTGTGTTACTTTTTTGGTTTAGATATTAATTTATTATATTGATTAACTTATTCTAACCATATTGGTTTTGGAAAATAGTTAGATACAGATGAAAACACTTTTCACACTTTATTGATCTTACAATCCTTTAAAAGTAAGTTTTAGTGCTTCAGGAATAAAAAAATAATTTTTGGATATTCATTTATTGGAGTAAAGAAATGAATTATAAATTGATCAAATAAAAATGAATGGATGAAATTGTTCTTATGAAATGAAAATGTATCAAGTAAGTATGTTTCCTTATATTCATAGAGAGTAAAAGAATTCCTCATCTTTAGGAAAAGGGTCATGAAAAAAAATATTATTCTATTACCCAAATATCTAATGAATCAGATGGTCTTTAAAATCACCACATGTTTATGATTTTGATCCCCTTAACTTTCCATTGATCAATCACTTTCTTGTGATCAATACATCAATTACTCTCTACTGTTAATTACGCTTTTCCTCCATGTCCATATCTACAAATTCCATCGATGTTCTCCTATATAGAAACCTATTTATATATTATTACATATTACCTTTTTTATTTTCATTCTCTTTTATTAAGAGGATATTTTATTAACCCTTTTACGGTGTGGATTTTTCAACAATGGTATTTCCAAATTTCAAACTCTGGATTACCATGATCAAGTTTAAATTTTGAGGACAAATTTATTTAAGGAGGGGAGAATATTACACCAAGAATATTCTAAAGGGATAAAATTTTATTCTATAGAATATTTTACATGAAACGCTAAGTTTTTATTTTTTTATATGAAATAATGAGTTTCTTTGAAAGACTATGTTACACGCAAGGCCTAGTTTTAAGGAATAATAATATATTATTAATATTATTATTTAATATGAAAATTATCTCATAGCCATTGGAATGAAATTTAAGAATAAGATTAATTATATTTTGAAAATATAGATTTTACATACATTTATTTTCTATCTATTTATTATAAATAAAATAAGAATCATTTAATATAAAAATAAATGTTTTCTTAAAAATAATATTTTTTTCTAAAAGATTGTATAATCGTGCTTGGTGCACATAATTTCAAATTATTTTTTAACACATTTAGAAAAAATTTATTAAAAAATAAATATCATTTTTTAAAATGGAATACTAAAATTATCATAGTATGAATTCTCAGGATTTTTCTAAAAAGATTCATTTTTTCAGGAATAGTGAAAAATAATGGATTTTAATTGAAAACTATTTTTTCGTCTAAATAATTTATAATCGTAAATTATATTTATAATTGGTTTTAATGTCAAAATAGTTAAATTATACATTTATTAATATTATTTAGGTTATTTTAATCATTTTCATATTGATTTTTTTATATAAAAACAATGTAAACTTTTGATCATTTTATCTTTAAAAACTCTATCTCTTGTCATGTCTCCGAGGTTAATTTTAAATTAAATTATGAAAATTATATGAGTATTATTTGGAAAAATGATTCCATATTTGTAATAATAATAATTTATATTATCTAATAAGTTAAAAATAATTTTTACCACAATTATTAGTGAAAACAACTATAATTAATGGCAATGGTTATGGTAAAAACTAGTTTACTTAGTCATTATACTTAAAATATAAGGTGTATGAATGATCCAAGACTTATCAAAAACCCATTGGATTGCTATATTTACACCTTATCCCTTATTTTATATAGAATGTTCCATTATTGGGGCCTGGTTAAATGAATGAAATGTGGTTAGGATTCATTCTTTCAAATAAAATTACAATTGTGTCACTCACCCCACTTATAAAAGGTCACCCCCTCTCCTCTCCACTTCACACATTCAGACCAATTTTTTGGTCCAATACCATCTTAAATCACTTTCCAACTCTGTAAAATCATCTTATAAGACTTATTTTGTGCATAAATATAACCTTGGATGGCTTTAGTCTAAAACCTAAGCAGGATACAAGAAGAATAGGTAATGTTCTTCAATGAGTGTATTTATTTTACTTCATTCTCCACCTATTTTAATTTTTATTAATATATATAATATCTTCAAAATAATCCATATAATTCTATGTTTTTATAATAATTTAGTGACCTAAAACTGTTTGCACATTCAAAAAATGGGTTATGAAAATCATCATTTCTGTGTACGGTGGACTACTGCCTCACGAACCGATACTGTTTGTTTTTCCATTTACACATCTCAAGGTAAGGTATGATGATGGATATTAGGTAAATATATAATATTTTAAACATATTTATACCTCTATAGTCACTATATCATATATATATATATATATATATATCTCTTTTTACCTTCCATTCTGTAAAAGATATGATAACATAGCTTCTGTGTATGGTGGACTACCACCTTGTAATGACCCGAACCCACCGGGTCCATTACTTTTCCAAAACACGGCTCCACCAAAACAGTGGCACCAGTCATGGGGGAATCGGTTGTGATGGCACCATGACGATCACACACCGGTCACGATGGCACCGTGACAGTCACACACTGGTCACGGTAGCATCATAACAGTGGCATTAGTGATAGTGGCACCGTAAGGGTGGCACCGTGATGGTGGCACTGTGTCCTCACCACGTTCTTTTCCAGTTCCCTAATTTTCCGCTCCCACAACATATCTTTTGACGTAAAGAGGATTTAATTCCCCCTTTCAAATCCATTTAAATCCCATAAATAATATCTAAAATCCCCCAAGGGTCGAGAAACCCTTAAATTACCAAAACGTGTGGTTTTTCCTCAGTGTCACGCCCTTCCCTAGTTCCGCCCCCGTTGCGTGTTTTTCCTCCATTTAAAAGAAATGGTTTAAAGCACAGTCGTTATACCACCACCCCGGTAGGAATAATTAAATAATAATTAATACCATCGTGTGTAACCTCCCAACCGCATAGGAAACCACGATCCGACTTTAAAGCGGTGCAAAATTCCTTATCCCGTAACAATAGGATCTCATCTTTACATCACGCTAGAGTTTCTTCCTTCCCCTTCTTGGATAGACTTATTTCTTCTCCCTGGTGCGCTTGGAGTTCCTCCTTCCCAAGGCTTGTGTTGTGCCGGTGCTGGAGTTTTTCTACTCATTCTTGGAGTCCCCGGAGTTCCTCCCCTGCAAGCCGTGCATCCTTAGTTCTTGGCGCGTGGAGAAAGACTTCATCGTTGATCATCCAAGTAGGGATTTTCCTTCGTCTCTCCTTACTATGTATCATGCGAGGTAGGTACACTACTGTTTCTATGGGAATGGATGAAACCTTAACAAAGATAATAAAAAGACTATTAAAGAATGATGGGGTGTGTTGACAATTTCGCTATACTCTTTTATAATTGATATATGTTGTGAACTATATGGGCTTATGATCACTAAAAATCATGGTCGTTGGTGGTCTTTCCTTGCGCACTAATGAACCCTTGTCTTCTATGATGATTAAATCACTGTAACATGGGAATTGGTTAATCACGTAAACTCGGTGGATTAAATGAATGCCAGTGAACATCAATCCTTGTGTGGTCACCCCGGTTAACAAACAGAAAGAAGAAACTAATGAACGATGTGCTTGAACCTAGAAGTTTCCCTACTCTATTTTGGTAGTAGGTGTACTGTTCTGTTTGATGCTTATGGGGTGATGTGGATGTGGATGGGATCCTCTGTTGTGGCATGGTTGTTGGTTGTGAATCTGAAGCTGTGTGGGGCTGTATCTCGAGGCTTGGTTTGGTTCTAGTACTTTTAGGGATCTCACTGATCCCTTTGTTGTTGTGACTTTACAAGAGAACCGTGTGTGAATGCTTAAATTGTTGTTTGGCTGTTTCTCTTTCTCTAGCTTGTGGTTATGCCTGTTAGTTGCCCAGTAGTGCAAAATTCACCTAAATGGGATGACCATAACATGAAAGCAAGAATGGTTTAAATGGGGAATTGGCTTTGGGAATGAGTTGTGACTTGGCCGTGAGTGTTGTGCCTTTGTTTTATGAATGAATAGTAATGAGGGTGTGTGTTCCTAGGTTGGTTTGGAAGCCCTAGGTTGGGATGAGTTCTTGTTACCTATATATATAATTATAGTTCTTAAGTTTATTATTCGTGCCCCACCCATGTTGAGCACTTAGTGCCGAACACCCCCATTTCATGGGGGAGGGTGTTTTTTCCAACACTCCTATGAGTGGCTGGTTATTAGCTCCTTTTCTGCTCCCTTTTCCAAATAGACCCGGACTTTTTGGGCAGGCTGTGACGGACTAAGGTCCATTATAGCCCAAGATTCTTCGGGCAGGGTAGTTGTGGTGGTTGGCCCAGGTGTGTGCGGGCAGGTTGTTTCCCAAGAGTCTTCGAGATGAGGCCCAGGTGTCTTTGGTCATGGTAGTAGTTGTTCTGGCCCAGGTGTTTGCGGGCATGGTTACGCGTGGTGGTTGTGGCCCAGGTGTTTTTGGGCGGGATGGTGGTTGTGTCCCAGGTGTTTGCAGGCGGGATGTGTGGTTGTGGCCCAGGTGTGTGTGGGCAGGGTGTGGCAGTGGGACTACGGTGAGAATGGTGGGAGAGGTTCGATGCGTAGGATGTCTTCAATAACCAGTGGGGAAGTGGCGCGGGGTACCCAAATATCGATTTTCTATTACTATATATTACTTGACTTGCGTTATTTGGGGAGTGTGCCTTGGTGAGGCCTGGGTGGGTAGTTTTCCTTGCTAGGTTCTTTGGTTATCCCTTTTCTCACAGGGAATTATAATGCCTCCTCACTTGTGCACGAGAGTATTTAGTTTTCCCTACTGAGTATACTTGTATGATCACCCTACGTATGTAAAACTGCTTTCAGGTTTCCTGGAGGACTTTAGGGACCTTGCAGGGCCGTACTAGCTCGGACATTGGGACAGTTGCAGTTGTTGTTTTTCTTTCTTTGGTACTTTACCATTGTAGTCTCCTTGTAATTTGTGGCATTTACTTTTTCTAACATGCATATGGTAATGGTTTTCTTTGGATTTACTTTTACCCCCTAGTTTTTGTGTTGTTGGGATTTACTATCCTATCTCCTAATCCTATTAAAGAAAAAAAGGGTAATTCCTTCCATCTTGTGTGTAATTTTATACCCTTGGTGCTAGTCGCCACTCCAAGACCTCTTGAAGGTGGGTCTCGAGGGTCATTATATCTCCTTCAACTTGAAGAAGGAAGGGTCTGGAAATCTGTTGTCCCTTCTCTCATCTTGGTGAAGGGGGGTTGTGACAGAATGGTATCAGAGGTAGGAGGTTGAGAGATAGGATTGAGTCTGGGGTTAGACACAGTGAGGATTGCATGGGATGGAAGGGAAACAGTGTTGGGTGATCTTGGTGCATGAAATAGTCCAGGGAAGACTGGCTAGGACATGGGATTTTAGGGCCCCCCGTGATCCGATGCAAGGACTATGGGCCTACCGAATGACCAAGTAAGGCTACACTGATTATAGGGTAGAGACCCTAGGGAAGGTACATGCTTCATAATGACTTGTGTTCTTGTGTTTCATGGGTATTTGGGGATTTAAAATGAATAATAAGTATAAGAAAATTTAAGAACAATATTCTACACTACTCAGGCTTAAGCATTCCTTGTTTACCTTGCAGTTATGGGACCTGGGAGACGACCACGAGTAGTGTGGGCAATCGAGGCCCAGGAGATTGACTTGGACGATCGGAAGAGGACAGACCGAGAGGAGGAGGATGATAAGTGGTATAATATGCTTCATGCCTTTCAATGGCAGACCCTCGGGAAGTACGAGGGCAGCATCTCTGACGTGGAGACAGAGAGCTGGCTAGAGGAGTTGGTGATAGCTTTCAGCTTGATTCGGGCTCCGACGGAGTAATGGGTTCCTCTGGCTATAAGCCAGATGCGTGGTGCAGTGCATCAGTGGTGGACTCTTTATTTGGGGATAAGAGGGAGGCTAAGGTTATGTGGGGTGACTTCGAGAAGGAGTTCCAGGCGGAATTCCTCTCCTCCACGATGAAGGTTGAAAAGAGGCAGTAACTACTCTCCCTCCATCAGGGAAGTATGTTAGTGAGAGAGTTGGGGATCAAGTTCAAGGATCTCCTTCGCTTTACTCTCAACCTCTTTCCGGATTAGGAGTCTCGGGCGAGACGTTTGGAGGAGGCACTTCGACCTTCTCTCCAATATGTTGTTACTCCCTTCACCTTACCGACATACTTGGAGGTCCAGAAGAAGGCTGAAGTCATGGAAAGGATGCACACGCTGGGAGGTGTATCGCGAGAGTGAATCCAGTTGGGCTCGTCAAAGGATAAGGTCGTCAGCAGTAGGCCTCCAGCATCAGGACCCTCTAGGTTTCGACCAGTATGAAGCAGGCCTTAGCATTTTCAGTTCCGATCTCCCAGCCCTCACCCTTTTCTTCCGGGACCTGTTCTGAGATGCTTCATCTGTAAAATCCATGGGAACCATCAGAATTCGTGCTCGGACAGAGTATAGTACGGTGGTGGTGGGTAGGTTCAACACCCACCTCAGCAGCAACAGTTTACAGCTAGACCCTTTAAGTAGTAGCAGTAGGGGCAGCAAGCTCCCACTCCTCCAAGGGAAGGCATCGTAGGAGGAGTCCAACCTTAGGGCGCTCCTCAAGGACCTCGACCAGGGCATGGTCGGGGAGGTGGCCGACAGCCGAGAGGAAGAGGATCTAGGTGTGGGAATTTGCACGCCGCAGAGGCAGTAGTTCCAGGAGGGCTAGAAGTCGTTCGAGGTACGATCAGCTTGTTTAGTACTCTTGCATATGCCTTGTTCGATACAGGAGCTTCGCACTCCTTTTTTGCACCCAGTCTGGCCCATGCTATGGGTTTAGACATTGAGAGACTTCCAGTGCCCCTGGTGCTGAGCACACCAGTCGAAGGTCAGACCGACTTGTTTTATATTTTCCGAGGGTGTAGACTGATGATAGGGCCGTATCAGTCTATTAGGGATCTTCTACTATTGCAGATACAACCATACGATGTCATCCTAGGAATTTACTGACTGTTCTTTGTGTGTGTCGTCATTGACTGCTTCTGAGGAAGGGTCGTGTTTTCAGAATTGGGCGGCCGATGTGTAACTTTCATCGGTGAGTGGGGTGGCCAAAAAAGCAGCAGGTGAGAGGAGCCCCTCCTTTCCTTGTTGACTGAGCTATCAGTGGATTCGGTGGATGCAGAAATGGTGGAAGTTCCAGGGGTCTTTAGTGATTTTATGGATGTCTTCCCTGAAGAGGTGGCAACTCTACCCCCTCGATGTGATGTTGAGTTTGGGATAGACTTACAACCTGGTGCCTGTCCGATTTTGATGGCTCCCTACCAGATGGAACCTTCTGAGTTATGGGAGTTGCGGATTCAGATTGATGATCTGATGAATAAGGGTTTTTTTCGACCAAGTGCATCACCATGGGGTGCTCCAGTCTTGTTCGAAAAGAAGGCAGATGGTGGTCTCAGGCTGTGCGTAGACTACCGGAGACTAAATCATGTAACGGTCAAGAATCTCTACCCTCTTCTGAGGATAGACGATCTCTTTGACCAGCTGAGGGGAGCAGGTTGGTTCTCTAAGATCGATCTGCGGTCTGGATATCACCATTTGAGGGTGGAGGAGGGTGACATCTCTAAGACTGCCTTCAGGTGTAGATATGGTCACTTTGAGTTTGTGGTCATGTCGTTCGGCATTACAAATGCACCAGTTGTGTTCATGGGACTCATGAACTCCGTCTTCCGGGAATACCTGGATCGGTTCGTAGTCGTGTTTATTGACGACATCTTGATCTACTCAAGATCAGAGGAGGATCATGTTGAGCACCTGAGAACGGTTTTAGAGGACCTCCGACAGCACCAACTCTATGGGAAGTTGTCAAAGTGCACGTTCTGGATGCGAGAAGTGCACTTCCTTGGGCACGTGGTGTCTGAGAAGGGAATAGCGGTGGACCCATCGAAGGTCGAGGCATTTGTTTCTTGGGCGGCACCCAAGAACATGGCAGAGGTTCGTATTTTCCTTGGACTGTCAGGTTACTATCGGAGATTCGTACCCAACTTCTCCCGAGATTCAGCACCTTTGACAGCTATGACCAAGAAGGACCAGGCTTTCGTGTGGAATGGGTAGTGCCAGGTAGCCTTTAGCTATCTGAAGGAGAAGTTGGTAAGTGCCCCAGTGCTGAGGTTTCCAAAAGAAGGGGCGGCGTATGAGGTGTTCTGTGATGCTTCAAGATAAGGCCTTGAGTGTGTGCTGATTCAACGACAAGGGGTGATCTCTTATGGGTCTGGGTAGTTACGTCCCCATGAGCGTAATTATGCCACCCACAATTTGGAGCTTGCGGCGGTCGTTTTCGCACTAAAGTTTTGGCGGCATTACCTCATTAGGGAGCGCTTCGTGGTCTTCAAGGATCACAAAAGCTTGAAGTATATCTTCTCCCAGCGGGACCTGAACTTACGGCAGCGAAGGTGGATGGAGTTCCTTCAGGACTACGACATCGAGATTTACTAAACCTTAGTAAAAGGGAATGTGGTGGCTGATGCCTTGAGTAGGAAGTCACATAAGTATGTTGTTTGAGAGTCGGCAGATGCTTGGAAGGTGATGGAGGAATTGGCTACCCTGCACCTGGATGTGAGGAAGGATGGTGGTAGGGGTTGCCTGTATCAGATAACAGTGTAGTCTTCTCTGTTATGGCAGGTAGAGGAGTCTCAATGGAGAGACTTAGAGAGTGAAGTGATGTGCGATCGGGCTAACCAAGGCAATGATCCGAAAGAATGGATGGAGGATGTTCAGAATTAGATTCTTTTCCAAGGGAAGATGTTTGTCCCAGAGGTGATGCGCGAGAGGGTTCTTAGTGAGTTCCACAACTCACCCCTAGCAGTGCACCCGGGAGTTTCCAAGATGTACCAGGGTCTAAGGAGTCAGTTTTGGTGGCCTGGGTTAAAGCGGGTGGTGGCGGAGTTTGTATCCAAGTGCCTAGTGTGTCAGCAGGTGAAGGCTGAACACCGTTTTCCAGGCGGTTTTTTTCAGCCTTTAGATGTACCCAAGTGGAAGTGGGATAACATATCGATGGATTTTGTCACAGGGCTACCCAAGGTTCAAGTAGGTTGCGATGCTATCTGGGTAGTAGTGGACCGGTTGACGAAATCAGCTCACTCTCTGGCAATCAAGGAGTCGGGTGTAGTGGATGCCTTAGCACGGAGGTATGTGGATGAGGTGGTGCAGTTTCATGGAGTTCTAAGGTCCATAGTCTCAGATAGGGATGCATGGTTTACCTCACGAATCTGGAGAGGATTGCAGCCTGCTTTTGGCACCCAGCTATGTCTTAGCACTTCTTTCCATCCCCAGACAGATGGATAGACAGAGCGCACCATCCAGACATTGGAGGATATGCTACGAACATGTATCCTAGATTTTGGGGGATCATGGGGATGACACTTTCCTCTGGTGGAGTTTTCCTATAACAATATCTATCACTCTACCATTGGCATGGCTCTGTTCGAAGCTTTGTACGAGAGGTCGTGTCGCTCACCCGTGTGCTGGACAGAGGTCGGGGAGGCAGGTGTTCTTGGCCCGGAGGTGGTGCAGAGCACGACAGAGAAGGTTCAGCTTATACGGGAGAGGATGAAGGTGGCTCAGGACCGGCAGAATTCATGCCGATAATAGGAGGAGACCCTTGGAGTTCGAGGTCGGGGACCACGTATTCTTGAAGGTCTCCCATCGGCGTAGGCAACGGAGGATTGGCCGGGGGAGTAAGCTTTCTCCCAGGTTCATCGGACCGTTCAAAGTGTTGCAGCGGGTCAGTGAAGTGGCTTATCAGCTAGCACTACCATCGCCGCTATTGAGACTGCACGATGTCTTCCATGTGTCTCAGCTCCAATGATATCTACACAACGATTCACACGTCCTCGACTGGGTAAGGCTGGATATCGAGGACGATGTGACTTTTGTGGAAAGACTAGTGAGGATCGAGGAATGTGAGGAGAAGATTCTTCGTGGACGGACCATTCCTTTGGTTCGTGTGTTTTGGAGACATGGTGGGCTCGAGGAAAGTACTTGGGAACGGGAGACGCAGATGCATGCCCAGTACCCAGAGCTGTTTTCAGTTTTGTTCTGTTTTGTTTGTACTTGTTTGTGATGGAATGCTTTACCTTGTTAACTATGGAACGTGCAGTTTTCCTTATTCTATGGATGTGTGTAAAGAGTCCTGACTATGGGGAGGGGAGGACCTGATCCCTAATCAAGACGCATTAAGGTGGATGCGATTAAACCCGTGCGGGTGAGT
Source organism: Viscum album (assembly GCA_963277665.1). NCBI lineage: Eukaryota > Viridiplantae > Streptophyta > Magnoliopsida > Santalales > Viscaceae > Viscum > Viscum album. The sequence goes on along the minus strand of OY728122.1, from coordinate 260,227,614 downwards.
TAGTGCCACCCAAAGCGGATAGTATCTTAACATGGAGGAAGAAACTCCCTAACCCATATGACTGGACAGTTTCACCTTCAAATTTTTCCTGGTTACTTGAGGGAGAGATGTTCCTAGATGTCGATGAGGTTTACTCTTGAGAGGTATCTTTCAAGGTGGTTGTTCTGAACCCCTCTTTCTTCGAGTCTAGTTTTGATTCTCGTGGGCGAGAATAGTTTGAGAGGTATTTGATTTAATGACCTGGACCCACCGGGTCCATTACTTTTCCAAAATACGGATCCACTGAAACAGTGGCACCGGTCACGAGGGAACCGGTTGCGGTGGCACCATGACGGTCGCACACAGTGATGGTGGCACCGGTCACAGTGGCACCATGACGGTGGCACCGGTCAGGGTGGCACTGTGACGGTGGCACCGTGTCCTCACCACGTTATTTTCCAGTTCCTGACTTTTCCGCTCCCGCAACATATCTTTTGACGTAAATATGATTTAATTCCCCCTTTCAAAGCCATTTAAATACCATAAATAATATCTAAAATCCCCTAAGGGTCGGGCAACCCTTAACTTACCAAAACATGTGGTTTTTCCTCGGTGTCATTCCCTTCCCTAGTTCTTCCCCCGTTGCGCATTTTTCCTCCATTTAAAAGAAACGGTTTAACGCATAGCCTCTATACCGCCACCCTAGTAGGAATAATTAAATAAGAATTAATCTCATCGTGTGTAACCTCCCAACCACATAGGAAACCACGATCTGACTTTAAAGCGGTGCAAAATTCCTTATCCCGTAACAATAGGATCTCATCTTTATATCATGCTAGAGTTTCTTCCTTCCCCTTCTTGGCTGGATTTCTTTCTTCTCCCTAGTGCGCTTGGAGTTCCTCCTTCCCAAGGCATGTGGTGCGCCTGTGTTGGAGTTTTTCTGCTCATCCTTGGAGTCCCCGGAGTTCCTCACCTACAAGCCTCGCATCCTTAGTTCTTGGCGCGTGGAGAAAGACTTCATCATTGATCATCCAGGAAGGGGTTTTCATTCATCTCTCCTTATTGTGTATCATGCGGGGTGGGTACACTACTATTTCTGTGGGAATGGATGAAACCTTAGAAAAGATAATAAACAGACTGTTAAAGAATGATGGGGTGCGTTTGACAATTCTACTGTACTCTTTTATAATTGCTATATGTTGTGAACTGTATGGGCTTATGCTCACTGAAAATCATGGTCGTTGGTGGTCTTTCCTTGCGCACTAATGAACCCTTGTCATCTGTGATGATTAAATGACTGTAACATGGGAATTGGTTAATCACGTAAACTCAGTGGATTAAATGAATTCCAGTGAACATCAATCCTTATGTGGTCACCCCGGTTAACCAACAGAAATAAGAACCTAATGAATGATGTGCTTGAACCTGGAAGTTTCCCTACTCTGTTTTGGTAGTAGGTGTGTTGTTATATTTGATGGTTATGGGGTGATGTGGATGAGGATGGGATCCTCTGTTCTGGAACGGTTGTTGGTTGTGAATCTGAAGCTGTGTGGGGTTGTATCTCGAGGCTTGGTTTGGTTCCAGTACTTTGAGGGATCTCACTGATCCCTTTGTTGTTGTAACTTCACAAGAGAACCGGGTGTGAATGCTTAAATTTCTATTTGGTTGTTTCTCTTTATCTGGCTTGTGTTTATGCCTGTTAGTTACCCAGTAGTGCAGAATTCACCTAAATGGAATCACTTGAACATGAAAGCAAGAATTGTTTAAATGTGGAATTGGCTTTGGGAATGAGTTGTGACTTGGTCGTGAGTGTTGTGCCTTTCTTTTATGAATGAATAGTAACGAGGGTGTTTGTGCCTAGGTTGGTTTGGAATACCTAGGTTGGGATGAGTGCTTGTTACCTATATATATAATTATAGTTCTTATATTTCTTATTCACGCCCCACCCAAGTTGAGCACTTTGTGCCGAACACCCCCATTTCAAACCTACCTAGGCACAAACACCCTCGTTACACCCGAGGTTTCAGCAAAGTTTGTCATTTCTATGACTACTTCTTACCTCTTTATGGACCTTGATGAGTTGATAGACTCCTCTCTTGGTCTGTGAACAGTATTCATTGCTATTGAGATAAGGAAAAAGAAGATCGCACGGTTATCATATTCAAATGTTTGCCCAATTCTCATGTATAAGAGTTTATGAATAGGTGGGCCACACCATGGTGTCTAAGATGTGTCCATGAATATAACATCACCAAAGAATAAATAAATTCATATTATTAAAGTTTAGAATAATTTGTACTGAATTTATTTATTAAATATATTTACATGTAATAAAGTAGATAAATTGAAAAGTATTATATAAATGAATATTGTTTTAATCTTCAAAGTTTATTCATTATTTGTGGGATTGATGAGTCGAGGTAATGACTCACTATCATCACATAATATATTTAATATATTAAATGTATGTGATAATTATATAATTGATATTTATGGTTCAATTAGTCAATAAAAATAATTTGTTTGTAGTTTATGGTGTGAGTTAAAAATATTCGAGGGTCATGGACCCTTTCTAATTAATTTGTGTAACTCTCTCTATATAGGAGGAGAGACTCTCACATAGAAACTATTCAATTCAATTTTATGAGATATACTCTCTCCTCTCCCACTTCCTAAAGAGAGGAACTTAGATTCCATGTTCTAGATCATTGATCTTCTTCACATATCGGTGGAATGGTGTAGCAGTGATCGTTGAGACCTTGAATATGTTTTTGGATCTCCATGCTAGCACTTGGAATTCGAAGATCGACACTCCAACGGACTTTTGAAGAGTGTTTTGATAATATAGATAGGTCCGAATTTGGATCATTCGATAAACAATCATTGACAACCAGAAGATGTCGAGAACGAGTTCAAATTCAACAAGATATTTTCAATTTGTATTTCTTTGTTAAAATTCAACACGTGGGGTCCTCATCCTTTTAACGATGCTACACTTCACCAGTGATGACGTAGTTACGTCGATCACTAGTGAAAAAGTTTAAATCTATGACCCACAGGCTTCTGATACAAGTCTCAGTACATTCAATTTGTATCAAAAGGATCATGTGATTTTTCTGGGTCATAAAAGATTAAATTATCATTAAGTAGAGAGATTTGTACTGGTACCAATAGTTCTAAATGCACATCAATACGATCTTAATTATGGAGTAGTTATTGGCATGAGAAGAATTTAATTCGGACCTAATGTAGTTTTTGATGGTTTTCTTTAAAAAAAATAGAGATTTGTTTTTTATAAATGTTATTTTACCGGTTTGTGTCATGTGGTGTTTTCAACAACCGCTCATTTTATGGCCATGTTTCATCGAGATACTAGGGGTTGGAAGAGTGCCGATCGAAGACCATATCTTCCACAAGATGTTTAATCTTCCAAAAAAAATTAAATCCTACCATTAATAGGCTTTTGAATTGTTGAATGAAGCCCCCCCCCCCCAATTTTTATGAGGTGGATGGACTCATGTGACAAGCATATAAAACTAAAAAATAAATATGAGATAGAGGGATAGACTGTCAACGGTAAAGTCAACAAAAATTAAAAAATTAATATATATTGTAAAGGGATCGGGGCAGCCGACACGTGATGAACAAAAACAAGAAAAAACAAGGGGCCCGCCATTGTTTCCCCGTCAGTGCCTCCTTACCAGCCCTGCCACGAGCACCTCACTGCAGCCGACCCAGCTGGCCCCTCCTCCGGATCTCTCGCAGCCGCAGCACTGCTCCGTGAGCCGCCTCCCCCTAGCCAGTCCGCACCGGCATCCCATCATGGGCCTCTTCGACACCTCCCGCGCAACCAGCCGATGCCCCTGTCCGGCCTCGTACACCGCCCCCACCGCTGGATTCCAAGGATGTCGGCGTAGCGCCTGGCCTCCCCTGCTGCCAGGACGATTCAAAATTAAGTTATATTATGAATTTAAAATAAAAAATAATTACTTTAAAAGTGGTATTACAAAATTAGATTAAATTCTGCAATATATGATGAAATTAATTAATGGGGTGAAACTTTGTAAATTTTTTAATTAAAAATAAGTGTGTATTTTAAATTTATTAAAATCACTACATAAAATAATTTATTGCAATTTTAATTATTTTTATTCATTTAATTAATAGACATGAGTTTAATGTGTATCAACTAATCATGAGCCATAGAATGACCAATGTTTGTCTGATTCTTGTTTATATATTAATTTAATTATTCTGATGCATGATTTGTAATAATTATTTAATAAATGACAATATATGAATCGTCTTATATGTCATTATATGTATAAGGGCCTCCATTTCATATAATAGTTTTTTATCTATATTACCCATTCCCAGGACACCCTCACCTGCATGAGAGTATTGTTGTACAATGATGAAGATGATCAGTGACGTACTTCGCGCCGAGAATTAGAGATGCACTAGAGAGGTGTTTCATGCATTGTGTCGGGTGAATGATGCAAATAGAGTCACATGAATTACAACACAAGGAGTTAACCCTAAGGTCTAGGTTAATCTATTATTTAGTCGATGGATCAACCATTTGTATCCTCTCATGATCACATTATTTAATTTTATTTATGCATGCTTTATTATTTGATGTATGAGTTGTTTTTACGCATGATCACATAAAATAATAAGCAAACATGCATAGATAAAATGATCATGCGACACGATGAATTTTTTTTAGTTTATTGTATTATCAGTTGTGAGTGCGACCAGATAGAATGTGAATATCAAATAGAAGATGATTTCATTTTTCAAGAAATAATTATGTCACGACCCGTCCTCGGGGCCCGTGCCGTGACTACCCTAAACCCGCCTTCCATAGGCCAGAGGCTGACGACTAGCACTAAAGGTGTAAATCCCGATAAAAATGGGAAGACATTGCCTTTTATAAAGTAAACAAAAACACAACAGAGTACGCAAGTGAAGTAAGCACTAAGTAAAACTGGGTACAAGGTAAGTGCTGAAAAGTAAATGAGTCAGTATACAAATCCAACTGAAAGTACAATACAACTGAAAGAAAAGTACAACAGCAGTAAGTAAAACAGCAACATCGAGTCGTCCTCCAGAAATCCCACCTGAAGGGTGAGTACAGATAGTCTCCTCAGCTCCTCGAGTCCGGTCGTCCGCTCCGTTTACGTCCCACCAAGTGGTCCACCTCCGAGTACCGTCCAGCTCCACAAGCCTCCACCTCGATCAGTGTTGTCCGTCGTCTGCATCCAACACAACGTAGTGCGGGTATAGCCCGTGCAGGGGTGAGTATATGATACTCAGTAGGGACCCCGAGACCCCCGAAGGTCTCTCAGAATCCACGAAGGATAAACCACAAATGAAAGATACAATCATGAAGTATCAACAACTCTGCTTAGGTATATGCCCATACATATACCTAAGTCATCAGTTACAGTTCGTCTCCAACTCTCGAGCCCAAGCACAATCCAGTCCACACAGGAAAACACAACACAGTCCACACAGGAAAGCAAGACAATCACATCGATGATAAGGATTGAGATCAAAACTTAGCTCACACAGGTATACACTTCGTAAGGCGATAGAGATGATCAGATGAAGCCACTGATTCATCTAAAGCTGTCAGACCCACATATGATACAAGACCAGCTAAGCTGTCAGACCCACAAAGGATACAAGACCAACTACTCTGCCAGACCCACTCAGGATACAAGTACAGAGGTCATACTGCCGGACCCACATAGGATACAAGAACAGTAGTCATCACCGTCGAACCCACAGAGGATCCCAGTACGGTCGTTGTCGCTGCTGAACCCACGGAGGATCCAAGTACAGTCATCCTCGCTGCCGAACCCACGAAGGATCCAAGTGCAATCGTCATCATCGCAGTCGCAGCCAGCTCTAGGGTTCCCGCACACAGCATGCTCGATTCCGGGAGGGTCCGCTCCTCGAGCAAGAGAGAGTTGATACATCAACTGTCACGAAGTCCAGAGTTGATGTATCCTAAAGTTCTGTTTCGTCAAAAGAAACCCAACGCGACAGACGGTGCGTCAATCGGACGCCCGGTCTGAGAGTTATTGGCTTTTCCGTCCTAGGGGCCTGGTTGGTTTTCAAGCTAAAACCAACCCGACCGTACTCCAGCTGCGTCCAAACCTCAAGCGGAGTAATCCAAAAGGACCGTCTCATCAAGAGGAATTCAACGCAGTTGACGACACGTCAAACGGACGTCCGGTGCTTAAGTTATAAGCGTTTCCGCTCCAAGGGTCCGGTTGGTTTCGGGTTCGAACCAATCCGGCCGTACCCAAACTTTGCTGAAACCTCGAGTGTAATATACCAAAACGACCGTCTCTATCCAAGGATTCCTACGCAACTGACGGTGCGTCGATCGGAGGTCTGTAGCTCAAGTTATGGGCAAAAGACCGAAAACGGTCCAACGTGGGGGGTTTGAGCCCGGCCCGACCCGGCCCAACCCCCTGGGTCGGCCCGACCCGAGTCCGGGTCCGGCCCGGCTGAGCGCAGCCTGGCCCGGTCCGCGCGACCCGCCCCGGCCCGGCTGGGGGATGCGCTGGCTCGGCCAGCGAGCCGAGCAGGGGGGGGGGGGGGACGCGGCCCCCCTCTTTCCGCGGACGCGGCAGACTTCTGCCGGCGGCGCGCCGGGGCGCCGCCCGGAGCTTCCGCGGGCCACCGGAGTCGTTCCGGTGGTCCGATTTTGCTCTCGTCTGCGCCTACGGTTGTCTCGGGACCCGTACATCACTACAAAGGCCTCCAGTCGCCATTTCAGTCATGCTTCGTCGTCGCCAATTATTCCGCACATCAAGAACAATGTAGCGGTGGGTTCAGACTTGTTCGTTAGTCCGCGCCCACCGCGTTAGTGGTTCTAAACATCACCAAACAATTTTCACGCCATGCTGAAGGTATAAAACCACATAATGAAATTTTATACAAAATCCCCTACCTCAACAGTTGATGTCGGACGTCGGTGTCGCGGTAGACGGCGTCGTGGGGAAGAGGATCGTAGGCGTCATCGGAGCGCGCCGAGGATGAAGCAGCGTCTCCTCTCTTGTCGTGGAGAAGAGAAAGCGTGGCGCGTCGTCGATCTTCGAGGAACCCGCGTTCTTCTTCGTTCTTCGTCGGAGGCCGGCGGTCTTCGTCGGAGACCGGCGTTCCTCCAAAAGCTCCAAGCTCTCCCGATCTCCCGCACAACGAAAGCTCTTCCCCAAATTAAATAATAGGTTCCTCCTTGTCACGAACCAGCCCGGGTGAACCGGTCACACAAGCCGGCCCGCGACATGGCCCGAGGGGCCTTCTCAATCCCCACGGGCTGGCAACTAGTGTCGGGCATCAAAATTAACCAGGTGGGAACGATTTGGCCCAAAATAAAATAAAATAAGCAGCGGAAAAATAAATAGAACAAAACCAAATAAATAAAGAACAACCAGCAACGCTACTAACCTGACCACGACCCAAACTCCATGTGACCTCGTGGGTCACTCTCCAATACCACAACCAACGTCGCTCAAGGCGAACATTGATGCTGGAACCTGCAACAGAACTAAAAACAAGAAAACACAATAGGCGTGAGTATTAAAACTCAGTAGGTAGGCCCGACTAATTCTATTCCCAATGCACATACCATTAAACAAAGAATTTATCAATTTCAGGTTTGCACTAAATTATATAAAATATGGTTTCTACACACACTTTCATTTCTAAAACAAGTAACAGTCCATTGCCCTTCTTAATTTAGAACAAGTTTAATGTTGAAAGAAATAGGTGCATTGCATTTTTAAAACATTTTTCGAACAATTTAGAAATCCAAACTTTATTTGTTAGTCAAAAAGAAAATCACACACAACACACAACACACACTAAGGGCAATGGAAAAAAAAGTGGCACACATAGGTCAGCAACCGAACTCGACCTCTAAATCGTCCGCCACATACAAATAAACACTAAAAGAAACATGGGTCGAACCTAGGAGATTGTGAACAATCCAGAACATACTATACATCTGACTCATCCTGAAGGCATGCCCTAACTCGATGACGTCATAACGCCCATACTACTACCCGGCCTAGCCCTGCATGGCCTAACCGAGGGTCCCAATCCCCACAACAGCAATAACTCAGTATACCCCTGCTATGGGGCCACTAGCCAGTGCGTATTCTAAACTAGTGTAGCAATCGTTCTCAAAAAATTCACTCAATATGTCAGGTTCCCATGTCAACACATACAATAAAAAGGGGTGCATCCACAATGTAAATCAATTAGTCACGATGCACAAACATCACATACAGATCACGCAATCAACGCACACAAAAGATCACCCCTGAATGGGTTTTCCAAAATAATTTGTTCTATTAAAGTGCCAAACGGGTCTTCACAAATTTTAAAACAAAACCTCATTTCTCGAGAAAACCCAAAACACTTGTTCAAAAGAAATCACTTATCTTTAAAACTAAAAGTACATTTGAAATTCCGTGAATTATGTTTAAAGGCCAAACGAGCATTCTTTCAATACTGGGTGTCTGCTCGTCACGAAAATGTTTCAAGTGTTCGGTATAAAATAAACGGCTCTTTTCACACCAAATAATCATATAAAATTTAATTATATTATATTATTTCCAATTTATTAAAATTAATAAAACATCAAGCAATTAATAAATTCTAAATCTAAAGGTAAGTGCAGTGGGGGACCTACCTCGGCTCGCTGTCCAAACAAAAAGGCGCGACATTCCTCGCGCAGGCGTACAAGCAAGCGCAAGCTGATGACAGCAATATCGCGTGGCTACCTTGCAAACGCGCTGCAATAAACGCATAAAACCAAAATCACACAAAGACGGACTTAAAACAAACCAAACAAACAAACAATGTGAAAGAACCACCTCGACACGATTTTGAAACACCACTCACACCATCAACATTATTTATTAGGTCACTTTAAAAATCTGCAAAGTGTCAACAAAACCACACGATGCCAAGCCAACAACCCATTTCAAGAAAACACTTAAGAGCGCAAAAACAGACAAAAATGCACGACATGATGAAATATACATTTAAAGCGCGTGCGCCCAAACACATTTTCAAACCAAATTCACAGCACCCAAATTATTCAACAAATCATTGAAAATTTATAAAACAATTTCATGAAAATACCACAAGGTGTTATACCAAAACACTCAAATCATCTTTTTAAACCAAACAGACACAAAACCTATCCCAAACATGTTTCTCATTCCATACACAATTTAATAAACCATTAAAATATTTTATAAAACAAATTCAAGAAGTTCCGCAAAGCTTTTACACCAAAAACGCACCCAAAATCCTCTTTTAAAACCAACCGTACACAAACACCATATTAAAACATGACTCATAGCCTTTGTATAATTTAATAAACCAACTGCATAACTTATAAAATAATATTAAGTGGCACAACAAGAGTTCACATGAGAAACACATCCAAAAATATATTAAACCTCAAGCATCAAGGACAAGAAAAGGAAAGTAAAAGCATGGATTTTCCTACCTCGAGGAAGTCCAGTCGAAACTTTCTAACTCAAGAAACACCTCTCTTGCACGTGCACACGCACTTACATATATATATATATATATTCATACCTGAAAAAAAAAATGTGTGCGCGCACCTGGAATTGATCCCAACGCCCTGCAACAATTCCCAACACCCAAATTTCAGCGCAACTAGAACCAACACACGACCAAAGAGGTATTCAGGACTTTCATAAACAAAAGACCTTGAATTGGATGACGAAAAACACAATAGTAGGTGCGAATTAGGCCAAAACAATAATTAGATCTTCCAAACATTATATGGATTGAATTGGAACAGGAAGAGATGAATAAATCTACCTCAGAGGCGTGCGAACACAACCACGCATCAACGGAAGGGAGAAAAGAATCTCGCAGACCCGTCGCACACCCTAAATACCGAGCAAAATGCACAAAACAAATGACACGTGGCACTAGTGTGTTATTGATTTCAGAAGAACACCAAAAATATAAATAAATAAAAGTACCAGAGGAGGAGAACAATGGGAAGGTAGGTGAGGTCGGAATCGGTTGGGGCTGTTCATCCGGGAGCCAGAGGCGAAGGGAGAAGGCGGCGTGGACCTGAAGGGGGCAAGAGGTGGAGGGCTGTAGGCCTGGTGCAGTGTTGCGGAAAGAAAGCCTCCTACTGCTGGAAGGAGGTGCCTCACGCCATGGGGAAGGAGGGGAGGCCGGAGAAGCGAGGCTGAGGGCTGGGGAGCGGACCAGGGGCGAGTGCGGAGGGCCTGACCGAGGCCGGCGAGAAGGTGAGCGGGGTGAGGGGGCTGGTGCGCTGTGCCGCTAGACTACAAAGGAGGTGGAGGTCGGCAGGGGTGTTGAGGGGGCGCCGGTGAAGCTGGGGGGGGGGGTGGTGCTGCCAGGATGGAAGGTCAGCTGGGCAAGCAGGAGGGGGCGAGGCCGAGGGCCTGGGCGTGCGGGGTCAGCTGCAGGCAGGGGGGCCCGGCGAGGCGCGACCTGGTGCTGGGGAGCGCTGCAGCGACGAGGGAGGGCCGACAAGGCGTCGCGCGGGACGAGAGAAGGGAGCGCCGGGGGGAAAAGGGGCTAGTTTGCGCAAGGGAGGAAGAAGGGGTGTGGGCCGCGACATGGAACATGAGAGAAAGGGAGGGCGGCTCGCGCAGGTGGAGGCCGAGGGAAAGAGGAGGGTGCCGTGCTACTAGGGTTAGGCGAGGTTTTTTTTCATTTCATTATTATAAGGTAATAATAATAATAATATCTGAAAAAAAAATAATAGCAATAAAACAATAATAATAATAGTATACCAGAATAATAATAATAATAAAATTAACAATAATAAAAATTAATAAAAATAACCATTTAATAATAACGCGAGCCAAACCAAATTAAAATAATAAAACAAAGTTATATAAAAAAAGAGCACTTGCCCGACACTCGGGCCAACTGCACGTTGACCGCCAACCACGCGGCGGCCGCGCACGGGTCCGAAACCCAGAAAAAGCATCAAACGACAAATATTTTAATCTGGGGCATAGCCCGGACCGCGACGCGGATACTCAGAACCAAGAAATAATAAAAATAAAATAAATAGAAACTGCGGTTGTGATAATTCTCTCCACCACAGACACTTTCTGCCCCCAGAAAGTCACCCAGCTAAACGATAGGCAAAACAAGAATCCATGCCCAAATAAAACTAGCAGAAACCATAACATAAGAGAATGGGAGAACACAAGAGGGTTCTCCCCACCACAAGAACTCAACTAGCGCGGAAATTTAACACCTAAACATACCACCTCGGGAAGGGGGCGACACGGGAACTCCCAACCGATCCAGACTAACCTCTATAGCACGAGCGAAACAACACCTCCGCAAAAACTTGGAACTCTCGACTCAGACCAAAGAAAGCCCAAAGACAATAGAAAAATCTCCAAGCAGGAAATAATCCAAGCAGTAAACCCGAGCATAACCGCAAACCTGGACTCCTCCACAGGCACTTATATCTCCAAACGAACACCGCCAAACCAAGATTAACCCACGCAGGGTCCAAACATACCTCTAAGAAAATTGCACGATCCTAAACACCATAATCAGACAAACGAGACTGTATGGATTACAAACGAACACGTTCATCCCAACCTCACGACGACACAATGAACCTACAACAACGCCAAAACTTTAACATTGGAAGGAAAAGAACGTAATGGCTTTAAATATTTCATTGCCAACACGGAACACAGAACCCGAACTGAGGCGTCACACCCCCGACAACTCCTGACTACGCGCAAGCTTCACCCCAAGACCTATGGTTGGGGATCTGATGGTTGAAGCATCTCCTTCCTCACAGTCAGGCATTGGAATCTTTAGGTCATAGTGTCTTCCTCAGGCGACGCTTCCTACAAGGCTTCTCTAGATGATCCAGACACCTGCAACGATGACACGTCTTTGGAGGGATGCGACATGACGACTTCATGTGCCTGAACCGGCCACGCTAGTGGCACACCACTGAACGGTCCGACGAACTAGAAGCCAGAACCACTGCAGATGACTCTTTAGAAACAAATTCACCTAACACACTCTGCTTGCCAGGTGGGGGATCTTCACGAGCAACTGGATATGGTGGATTGCCAACCGTTTGCACTTCAGAAACCAACTCACCTGAGAACACCTCATGCACCAACTTATCACAAGTGATGCTCCCAAAAAGAGAGGACTTGTTCCTTGATCTCTGGATGAGTACCCCTGATGAAGGGAGGAGTCTTCATCCAGTCCTGCGACACTACCCCTGGAAAAAGAGACACAAGATCCTTGAAATGATCAATATACGCTTTCACCGTCTGCTGGTCATGTTGAACACGCAAGAGCTCTTCCATTTTCTTCATCTTCACCTCCACAAGTATAAACCATTGAATGAAGATGACCTTAAAGAAATACCACATCATCCCAACTTGCAGTAATGGCGGGGCAAACAACTCATACTCATCCAGAGCTGGACCTCCGAACAGACCCAAAACAGCATGCATTTTAACAGTTTTGGGAGTTCCCAATACCCTGAAGACGCACTTGACCTCTTCAAGCCACTCCACTGTCTCTAATAGACTCCAATCACCATGAAGGACAGACAACGTTCGAGAAAGACCAAAAACTGGGCATGACTCATCAAAACACTAGGGACCTTTCTGGGCAGCATTTCTGAACAAGATATATAACACAAATCCGAAATCGATATCATTCTAAGCAACGTCAATAATTCACCCTCATCCAAAAACAACCATCTCAAAAGAAACCAAACAACCAAAAACACAACCCAAAAACTTATTTTCACTTTATATTTCAAAACCACCTTCTTTCAAGGCTACTTTCCAAATACCAATTCCACTTTTCAAACCAAATCCGCTTTCCAAAACTATTTTCCTCTTTAAAAGCCAATTTAGAAAACAAGGTCAAGCCTTTAATTTCAAACACACCCAGGTAATCCCAGGAACCGTTGCGCATGTCTACATCCACTTTAATTCATATGCACCAACGCACACTTTTCACGCATCCTCTCACATGTGAAAACGTTCATAAGGAGTACCTGAGGTTTCACCCCAAACCATTCTCAAACACTTTCCATGCAAACAACGGTTTTCCAAACCTAAGGCTTTCAGTTTTAAAACCCATTTCATAAATTTAAAGTCATTTAAAAGAAATCAGTCCCATTTTCAAAACCCCCTTTTTTCATTTCCAAAAACACACCTACACCGACCAAAATGAAAATGACACTCAACTTGCATCAAACCACCGGAGTGAGGGACTAGCGGTCACACTTAACCTGACGACATGGTAGTGGGTCATGCCGAAAGTAAGCGTCAACAACTAGGAGGGATTCAAACCATGTACCCGGACTCCACATGGGTCACTACTCCATGTGAGATCACGATGTAACCTCAATTTACCTCCATTGTCATCCCTCAATCCAAAACAAACCAAAACGAAACAAAGACTGAATTCCCGAACTATCCCTGGTGACTCAAGGTGCGGAACGAGTGAGGGTTCATGACGTCCTTCCCGTACCTACCTCTCGAGTCCCGACACACCTAATCTCCATCTACCAGACATCCCAAATAACAAGAACCTCCCTATGATACCATTTTGTCACGAACCGGCCTGGGTGAACCGGTCACCCGAGCCGGCCCGCGACATGGCCCGAGGGGCATTCCCAATCCCCATGGGCTGGAAACTAGTGCCGAGAATCAAAATTAACCAGGTGGGAACGATTTGGCCCAAAATAAAATAAAATAAGCAGCAGAAAAATAAATAGAACAAAACCAAATAAATAAAGAACAACCAGCAACGCTACTAACCTGACCACGACCCAAACTCCATGTGACCTCGTGGGTCACTCTCCAATACCACAACCAATGCCGCTCAAGGTGAACATTGAAGCTGGAACCTGCAACAGAACTAAAAACAAGAAAACACTATAGGCATGAGTATTAAAACTCAGTAGGTAGGCCCGACTAATTTTATTCCCAAAGCACATACCATTAAAAAAAGAATTTATCAATTTCAGGTTTGCACTAAATTATATAAAATATAGTTTCCGCACACACTTTCATTTCTAAAAAAAGTAACATCCCATTTCCCTTCTTAATTTAGAACAAGTTTAATGTTGAAAGAAACAGGTGCATTGCATTTTTAAAACATTTTGCAAACAATTTAGAAATCCAAACATTATTTGTTAGTCAAAAGGAAAATCACACACAACACACAATACACACTAAGGGAAATGGAAAAAAAGTGGCACACATAGGTCAGTAACCAAACTCGACCTCTAAATCATCCGCCACATACAAATAAACACTAAAAGAAACATGGGTCAAACCTAGGAGATTGTGAACAATCCAGAACATACTATACATCTGACTCATCCTGAAGGCATGCCCTAACTCGATGACATCATAATGCCATACTACTACCCGACATAGCCCTGCATGGCCTAACTGAGGAGCCCAATCCCCATAGCAGCAATAACTCAGTATTCCCCTACTATGAGTCCACTAGCCAGTGCGTATTCTAAACTAGTGCATCAATCGTTCTCAGAAAATTCACTCAAAATGCCAGGTTCCCATGTCAACACATACAATAAAAAGGGGTGCATCCACAATGTAAATCAATCAGTCACGATGCACAAACATCACATACAGCTCACGCAATCAACGCACACAAAATATCACCCCTGAATGGGTTTTCCAAAATAATTTATTCTATTAAAGTGCCAAACGAGTCTTCACAAATTTTAAAACAAAATCTCATTTCTCGAGAAAAACCAAAACACTTGTTCAGAAGAAAGCACTTATCTTTAAAACTAAAAGTACATTTGAAATTCCGTGAATTATGTTTAAAGGCCAAACTAGCATTCTTTCAATACTGGGTGTCCGCTCATCAAGAAAATGTTTCAAGTGTTTGGTATAAAATAAACGGCTCTTTTCGCAACAAATAATCATATAAAAATTAATTATATTATATTATTTCCAATTTATTAAAACCAATAAAACATCAAGCAATTAATAAATTCTAAATCTGAAGGTAAGTGCAGTGGGGGACCTACCTCTGCTCTCTGTCGAAACACAAAGGTGCGACATGCCTCATGCAGGCGTACAAGCAAGCGCAAGCTGATGACAGCAATATCGCGGAGCTACCTTGCGAATGCGCTGCAATAAACACATAAAACCAAAATCACAAAAATACGGACTTAAAACAAACCAAACAAACAAACAACGTGAAAGAACCACCTCGACACGATTTTGAAACACCACTCAAACCATCAACATTATTTATTAGGTCACTTTAAAAATCTACAAAGTGTCAACAAAACCACACGACGCCAAGCCAACAACCCATTTCAAGAAAACACTTAAGAGCGCAAAACCAGACAAAAACGCACGACACGATGAAATATACATTTAAAGCGCTTGCACCCAAACACATTTTCAAACCAAATTCACAGCACCCAAATTATTCAACAAATCATTGAAAATTTATAAAACAATTTCATGAAAATACCACAAGGTGTTATACCAAAACACTCAAATCATATTTTTAAACCAAACACACACAAAACCTATCCCAAAAATGTTTCTCATTCCATACACAATTTAATAAACCATTAAAATATTTTATAAAACAAATTCAAGAAGTTCCGCAAAGCTTTTACACCAAAAACGCACCCAACGTCCTCTTTTAAAACCAACCGTACACAAACACCATATTAAAACATGACTCGCAGCCTTTGTATAATTTAATAAACCAACTGCACAACTTATAAAATAATATTAAGTGGCACAACAAGAGTTCACATAAGAAACACATCCAAAAATATATTAAACCTCAAGCATCAAGGACAAGCAAAGGAAAGTAAAAGCATGGATTTTCCTACCTCGAGGAAGTCCATGTAAAGACCCGTAAAATTCAAGGGAAATTTTTTCTTAATTTTCTTTGGGATTTTACAAGAATGCAGTTTCTGACGGCGCCTGATTCCGAGGCCCGGTGTGCCCGGAATCAATTTCCGAAGTTTAGCTCGGGTACGTTCAGTGAACGAACGAGCAGATTTTTCTAACTATTGAACCGGTGCTCGGAATCGAAATTCGAGGGCACCGATGAAACTGCAATGCCGATAATTGCTTAAGAAGACCTTTTCCAAAGTTGCGTTTGCTCGGGACGAGTTGTTTAGTTTTGTGGATAAAGATATCCGAGAAATAAAATTTGTGCGACTAATTTTATTTCTTTAATGTGGTTAAATCCTAAGGATGGAGGTTGGGTGAACCTAACCACCTAAGAGAGGTTAAATGTGAGGTGGGTCCCACACGAACCCCACCCCTTCACATTCCTTAAACCTCCTCTAACTCCCCCATTAAAGTGGGTGATCTCTCATCTTCCATAACTCACTCCAACCCCCCTTGTGACACATCCTCTCATTAATGATGCCAACTCTACTTCATTTAATTTTGACAAGATCAAGATTAATTAAGTTAAGTTAATTCAACATTTTGAAATGTTTTGAAAATGCATGAGATGGGTAATAAAATAAGAAGAGTCTTATTTTATTAGGGGTTGGATGGTTGTGTGGGGAAGGGGAGGAGATAGAAGTTCATATTCCACGTTGAAGAACGTGAAGAACGGTTCTTCTCCGACGAAGAACATCGACCCTTCGACTTAGAAGACTCGGCGACCCGGATTCTTCCATCTTTATCTTCCTCCACGACAAGGGAGAAGTCACCGACTGCGGTGATCATCTCCAACGACAACGTACCTTCCTTCTTCATCATAGCAACAAGTGAGGAGACGTCGTTTCCTCTTTGGACGCACCCAGACGTCCACAGAATCTACGTCCGACCCCGCGACGCCGTTCTCCGCGACACCCGATGTGCGACGTCAAATATCCAAGTAGGGAATTATTTGAGAATGATTTTATTCCCTTATTTCATTCATTCTAAAGAAAACAAAGAAACACAGATCAACTTATTATCTAGTTGATCCGTGAACGTTTTCCTTGCGGGTTGGGAATAATTTGTTGCGGAAAGTTGTAGGGGTTTGATTCATTTAATCTTTGTGATTTATACCCGCGGCATATGATTAAACTTTTTTTGTGAGATTTTTAAAACCGCTAACGTGGTGGGTGCAGACCAATGGACAAGTCCGAACCCACCGCCCCTTTCGTTCTTGGTGTGCGAAACGGTGAACGTCGACAAAACAAGCCGCACGGGAGATGTGAGGTCCTTGCAGTGAAGGACGGACCCCGAGAGGGACTTTGGCGGAGACGACGTGAATTTCCAACCACCGGAACTCATCCGGTGGTCCGGTCGGTCCGGGCCCAGACCCCCCGTTTTCAGATCACTTTCGGTCTTTTGCCCATATCTTGGGCTACGGACCTCCGATCGACGCACCGTCAGTTGCGTAGAGATACTTGGATCCAGACGGTCATTTAGGTATATTACACTCAAGGTTTCAGAGAACTTTGGGTTCGGCCGGGTTGGTTCAGATACGAAACCAACCGGGCCCTCAGAGCGGAAACGCCTATATCTTGAGCTCCGGACGTCCGATTGACGTGTCGTAGACTTTGTTGGATTCCTCTTGATGAGACGAAACTTTTGGATTACTCCGCTCGAGGTTTGGATGCCGTCGGAGTGCGGTCTGGTTGGTTCGCTCACGAAACCAACCAGGCCCCTGGAAACGAAAAAGCCAATAACTCACAGACCGGGCGTCCGATTGACGCGCCGTCTGTCTCGTTGATTTCCTCTTGATGAGATGGAACTTTTGGCATACTTAACTTGTGTTTTGGATGCAGTTGGATAGTGGCCGGGTTGGATTGCACCCAAAATCCAACCGGGTCCCTGGAACGGAAAAGCTGATATCTTTCAGACCGGACGTCCGTTTGACGAACCGTCAGCGACGTTGGTGATCACGTGGAGAAACGGTCCCTATGAGTATTCCCTATGAGAGTTCGGGGTACAGTTGAGATACGGCCGTGTTGGTTCTCACACGAAACCAACCGGGCCCCAGGGATGAAAAGGCTAGTAACTCACAGACCGAGCCTCCGATTGACGCGCCGTCTGTTGCGTTGAGACCCCTATGGCGAGGTGGTTATTTGAGATACTTCTTTGCGGGACTTTGAGATACTTGGAGTATCTACTAGTATCTCATGGAGCGGACCCTCCCGGAGACGAGCGTACGGAGTACAGAGACTGTGTAGCCAGCTGTGACCTGATGACTGCTTGTCCGATTCGATTCGGAGTGACTAGCATAGCCCAATGGGGCGCACTACTTTGTGAGGTGGCAGACCCATGGAGGAGGAGCACTACTGTGTGAGGTGGCAGACCCGTGGTACTCGACATAAGGAGTACCTCTGTAGGCTATGAGGGGGAGCACTACTGTGTGAGGTGGCAGACCCATGGCGAAGGAGCACTACTGTGTGAGGTGGAAGACCCGCGATACTCGACAGGAGGAGTACCTCAACAGTCATAGGTTGGTGAGAAGTACCTCAGAGACATGACAGGATCACTGTACTCCCAGATACAGAGCTCTTCAGCAGTTACGGTTTTGATAATGAAAATCCTGGTTTGAGCTGAGTCTATGACCTTTGTGTTTACCTCATGATTGAGATGGTTCACTTGATAAATTAGGTATATGTATGGGCATATACTTGGGTAGTGGTTATCCGTTGATTTCATAATCTTTGTGTTTCCTCATGATTGAGATGGGTTACTTGATAACTTGGGTATATGTATGGACATATACCTAGGTAGAGGTTATCTGTTGAGATTTTCTTTGTGGTTATCCTTGTTTTATTTAGTGAGACCTTGAGGGTCTCGGGGTCCCTACTGAGTATCATTATACTCACCCCTGCATGGGCTATGCCCGCACCTCGTTGTGTTGGTTGCAGACGACGGGCAGCGCAGATAGAGGCCGAGTGTTCGAGGACTGGATGGTACCTGGAGGTGGACCTCACAACGAGACAATATCTGGTGGTGGACTTCACGACGAGACGACACTCAGAGGAGGTTGACGGGAGAGAGCGTTGTGGAGGTTATCTTTACCTACCCTTTAGGTAGGATCCGTGGTGGATGATCCAGGAGCTGCGCTATCTGTACCTACCCTTCAGGTAGGATCCTTGGTGGACGATCCAGGAGCTGCGTGACACCTTCCGGCTATTTTGTCTTTTACCTTGTACTTTACAGTTGGGCTTTTATTTCCAGCCCCTTTACTTTCAGCACTACTTTTGTTTTCAGTTTTACTTAGTTTTTGCTTCCACTTGTACTCTGGTTTGTGTTTGTTTACTTTTATAAAGGCAATGCCTTCCCAGTTATCGGGATATACACCTTTGGTGCTAGTCTCCAACCCCTGACCTTTGGAAGGCGAGCTTGGGGTAGTTACGACACGGGCCCCGGGGGACGGGTCGTGAAAAATTGGTATCAAAGGAGTCGGTTCTACCGCAGGACTTATAACTCTGATATTTTCTTTTCTGTGAAGCAATAGTGTTAAGGGTACCGAGTGTGGTCTTCAGTTCAGGGAGTCCAGTGTTGGTACGGTGGCCGACGTATTTGTACACCAGGACCCTAACTACTGATTTTCGACTTTGTGAATGAAAACACTGATTGCATGTGTGTTTCCAAAAGTTTTAAAGTCAGCTCAAACCAGGTCATCTCACCAGGTATAAATCATTGACCGTGTCGCATTTGTTCAGGATGTCTCCACGTAGACAGTCATTTGGAGTTCCGAGAGAGTACTCGATGACGGCCCACCGAGCGGCGAGGCTCCGGTGCGGGGCCCTTTTTACTATGTTGGAACCCTCGGGTGGTGTACCAGCAGCACCACCACCTGTTGGGTAGCAGATGCCACCAACCTTACTAGCGAACTATGCACGCTGGCAGAGTGCGTTGCACAAGTTCCAGCAGCAACGACCTTCGAGGTTACGAGGCGAGGCAGATTCCCAGACAGCAGAGGACTGGCTGAAGGCGATTGCTAGAGTTTTCCGCCTAGCTGAGACATCAGTGGAGTGGATAGTGGACTTGGCTACTAGTTTTTTTTCCAGTGAATGACCATGAGGATGGTCCGCATAGTGATGAGGCTTTGGTACGTGGACTGATGCCTGAGATAGTGCCTTCGGGTAGTGTGTCAGCAATACATCACTACCTGTTGGTCAGCAGTTATAACCGGCGATACCGGTAGGTGACGCGTGTAGGCTTACTACCTTGTACGTGTTCCAACATCAGATACCCTCAAGTTCCGAGGCGAACCTGACTCACAGGTGGCTGAGGACTGGCTTGAGGAGGTAGTAGAGATTTTTCTAGAGCTCAGACCTCTGAGCATGGTGTGTTTATGGATATTCGAGCCAGTACTTTTTCCTCTATGCATTCCTACTCGCGTTAGGGTGCTAGAGAGAACTTTGAGGTTGAATGTTCTTTGGATGAACGAATACATCTAGAGAATGATATAAGTTGGAACACAGCGAGCTGGCGCCAGTCTCAGAGACTTGGGCGTGCAAATGTTTCAAAAAAAAAATGTTAAGGACAGATGAATCTGCAGAGCCGAGGACGTGGAAGAAGAGCTAGGAGAGCAGCATGTGGTGGTGTACATTTCAACATGTTACAACCACCCACCTTTGTTATCCCCGCCAGGCTCATGGAGCTGGATGGAAGGGGAAGAGAGTAGCTGCATTGGGGTCAAGGAGAGTGACCCAATGGCTCTAAGAATGATTCGAGGGGCAGTCTGTGTCCACTATTAGTTTCCGTAGTAACAGAAATTGATACGAATCATTCCTTACTTCCACGAATCTTGTCCCAGACCTAGAGTTTCCGGTAATCCGTAGACTTGACCCTCACGTCTGGAGATACCTTGGGAGGAGACTCGATAATCACACTTACGCCGACTATGTGATCTGACCCACAAGGCAAGAGTTTCGGTTGGAATCTCTTGGTGGCAGCGTCGAGGCCTTACGATGTTGGTCTGAGTATGGATTGGATCCACAGTTCATACACGGGTTGACTGTATTAGGCAAAAAGGTTGTGGTTTATCTACAAAGTTTGGATGGGGTTTTCCTTGGTCGGCGAAAAGGAAAACCCAGGCAACAAAGGATGGAATCATACATAAGAGGGAGCATTCGATCACTGAGGAGATGACCAAACTTACCTTTGTGCCAGAATTCTCCAGAGTTGCAGCGCCACTTCCAGCAGATCTTTCAGAAGCTGGGTTGACCGGTGTGCCCAACCTGTGGCCGTTGGTTACATAGTTCACTGCGACGCTTTAGGGACCGGACTCGGGTGTGTCCTGATGTAGGAGTGGGCAGTGATCGCCTATGGATCACGACAGATGAGACTGCACAGAGCTGACAGGAAGCCTCTAGAGTTCAAGGATGACGACCACGTCCTTATACGGGTCTCACCTCGACGAGGTTTACGGAGATGTGGCCATAGAGGCAAGTAATCTCCGAGGTTCAGCGGACCTTTCCAGGTCCTTAGCTGGGTAGGCGAGGTGGTTTACCACTTGACCCATTCACCTCAGTTGACCGGGTGCACGACGAATTCCACGTATCTCAACTGAGGAGATACGTGCTTGACCCGACGCATGTCATCGACCATAGGGAACTGGACTTTGGCGATGGGGTGACTTTTGCGGGGTTCCAGTAGAGGTTGAGGATCGACAGGAGCGGATCCTACGAGGATGGTCGATTCCTTGGGTGCGCTTTCACTGGCAGTACGAGAACCTCCAGGTGAGCACATGGGAGCGAAAAGCTCAGATGCGTGCTCAGTACCGCTTTTGTATCCCTAGTTTGTGTTATAGCTTTACAGGGACGTAAATCCCTAAGGTGGGAGTAATGTAAAGACCCGTAAAATTCAAGGGAAATTTTTTCTTAATTTTCTTTGGGATTTTACAAGAATGCAGTTTCTGACGGCGCCTGATTCTGAGGCCCGGTGTGCCCGGAATCAATTTCCGAAGTTTAGCTCGGGTACGTTCAGTGAACGAACGAGCGAGTTTTTCTAACTATTGAACCGATGCTCGGAATCGAAATCTAAGGGCACCGATGAAACCGTAGTGCCGATAATTGCTTAAGAAGACCTTTTACAAAGTTGCGTTTACTCGAGACGAGTTGTTTAGTTTTGTGGATAAAGACATCCGAGAAATCAAATTTGGGCAACTAATTTTATTTCTTTAATGTGGTTAAATCCTAAGGATGGAGGTTGGGTGAACCTAACCACCTAAGAGAGGTTAAATGTAAGGTGGGGCCCACACGAACCCCACCCCTTCACATTCCTTAAACCTCCTCTAACTCCCCCATTAAAGTGGGTGATCTCTCATCTTCCGTAACTCACTCCAACCCCCCTTGTGACACATCCTCTCATTAATGATGCCAACTCTACTTCATTTAATTTTGACAAGCTCAAGATTAATTAATTTAAGTTAATTCAACATTTTGAAATGTTTTGAAAATGCAAGAGATGGGTAATAAAATAAGAAGAGTCTTATTTTATTAGGGGTTGGATGGTTGTGTGGGGAAGGGGAGGATATGGAAGTTCATCTTCCACGTTGAAGAACGTGAAGAACAGTTCTTCTCCAACGAAGAACATCGACCCTTCGACTTAGAAGACTCGGCGACCCGGATTCTTCCGTCTTCATCTTCCACCACGACAAGGGAGAAGTCGCCAACCATGGTGATCATCGCCAACAACAACGTACCCTCCTTCTTCCTCATAGCAACAAGTGAGGAGACGTCGTTTCCTCTTCGGACGCACCAAGACGTCCACAGAATCTACGTCTGACCCTGCGACGCCGTTCTCTGCGACACCCGATGTGCGACGTCAAATATCCAAGTAGGGAATTATTTGAGAACGATTTTATTCCCTTTTTTCATTCATTCTAAAGAAAACAAAGAAACACAGATCAACTTATTATCTAGTTGATCCGCGAAAGTTTTCCTTGCGGGTTGGGAATAATTTGTTGCGGAAAGTTGTAGGGGTTTGATTAATTTAATCATTGTGATTTATACCCGCGGTGTATGATTAAACTTTTTTTGTGAGATTTTTAAAACCGCTAACGCGGTGGGTGCGGACCAATGAACAAGTCCGAACCCACCGCCCCTTTCGTTCTTGATATGAAAAATGACGAACGTCGACAAAACAAGCCGCACAGGCGATGTGAGGTCCTCGCAGTGAAGGACGGACCCCGGGAGGGCCTTTGGCGGAGATGGCGTTAATTTCCGACCACCGGAACTCGTCCGGTGGTCCGCGGAACAACCCGCTGGCACCAGCGGTGGAAGGCGGCGGCGCCCGGCGCACCGCCATGGAGAACTACTGCGGGTGAAGCCGCGGCGGCGGGCCGGCCGTCCCGCGACCGCGCGGGACCGACGAAGGCGGGACGCGGCATCCCGACCGCGTCCGCTGGCGAGAGGCGGCCCCCCACGCGGGGTCGCGGACCATTCAAGGGGGGGGGGGGGGGCGCACCGCTCGGCCGTTACGGCCGAGACGCCTGGAGACCGGGCCGGGCCACGCCGGCCGGTTCGGACCCGGACCCGGGTCGGGTCGACCCGATTCGGGCCGACCCGGGGGGGTTGGGCCGAGTCGGTCCGGGCCCAGACCCCCCATTTTCGGATCACTTTCGGTCTTTTGACCATATCTTGGGATACAAACCTCCGATCGACGCACCATCAGTTGCGTAGCGATCCTTGGATCGAGACGGTCGTTTCGGTATATTACACTCAAGGTTTCAGAGAACTTTGGGTTCGACCGGGTTGGTTCGGATACAAAACCAACCGGGCCCTCGGAGCAGAAACGCCTATATCTTGAGCTCCGGACGTCCGATTGACGTGTCGTCGACTTTGTTGGATTCCTCTTGATGAGACGGAACTTTTGGCTTACTCCGCTCGAGGTTTGGATGCCGTCGGAGTGCGGTCGGGTTGGTTCGCTCACGAAACCAACCGGGCCCCTGGAAACGAAAAAGCCAATAACTCACAGACCGGGCGTCCGATTGACGCGCCGTCTGTCTCGTTGATTTCCTCTTGATGAGACGGAACTTTTGGCGTACTTAGCTCGAGTTTTGGATGCAGTTGGATAGTGGCCGGGTTGGATTGCACCCGAAATCCAACCGGGTCCCTGGAACGGAAAAGCTGATATCTTTCAGACCGGACATCCGTTTGACGAACCGTCAGCGGTGTTGGTGATCACGTGGAGAAACGGTCCCTATGAGTACGACCTATGAGAGTTCGGGGTACAGTTGAGATACGGCCGTGTTGGTTCGCACACGAAACCAACCGGGCCCCGGGGAGGAAAAGGCTAGTAACTCACAGACCGGGCGTCCGATTGACGCGCCGTCTGTTGCGTTGAGACCCCTATGATGAGGCGGTTCTTTGAGATACTTATTATTGGGACTTTGAGATACTTGGAGTATCTACTAGTAGCTTGTGGAGCAGACCCTCCCGGAGACGAGCGTACGGAGTACAGAGACCGTGTAGCTAGCTATGACCTGATGACTGCTTGTCCGATTCGATTCGGAGTGACTAGCATAGCCCAGTGGGGAGCACTACTTTGTGAGGTGGCAGACCCATGGCGGAGGAGCACTACTGTGTGAGGTGGCAGACCCACGGTACTCGACAGAAAGAGTACCTCTATAGGCTATGAGGGGGAGCACTACTGTGTGAGGTGGCAGACCCATGGCGGAGGAGCACTACTGTGTGAGGTGGCAGACCTGCGGTACTCGACAGGAGGAGTACCTTAGCAGTCATAGGTTGGTGAACAGTATCTCAGAGACGTGACAAGATCACTGTACTCCCAGAGACGGATCTCTTCAGCAGTTACGGTTTCGATAATGAAAATCCTGGTTTGAGCTGAGTCTATGACCTTTGTGTTTACCTCATGATTGAGATGGGTCACTTGATAACTTAGGTATATGTATGGGCATATACCTGGGTAGTGGTTATCCGTTGATTTCATAATCTTTGTGTTTCCTCATGATTGAGATGAGTTACTTGATAACTTGGGTATATGTATGGGCATATACCTAGGTAGAGGTTATCTGTTGAGATCTTCTTTGTGGTTATCCTTGTTGGATTTAGTGAGACCTTGAGGGTCTCAGGGTCCCTACTGAGTATCGTTATACTCACACCTTCACGGGATATGCCCTCACCTCGTTGTGTTGGTTGCAGACGACGGGCAGCGCGGACAGAGGCTGAGTGTTCGAGGACTGGATGGTACCTGGAGGTGGACCTCACGACGAGATAGTATCTGGTGGTGGACTTCACGACGAGACGACACTCAGAGGAGGTTGACGGGTGAGAGCGTTGTGGAGGCTATCTATACCTACCCTTCAGGTAGGATCCGTGGTGGACGATCCAGGAGCTGCGCTATCTGTACCTACCCTTCAGGTAGGATCCTTGGTGGACGATCCAGGAGCTGCGTGACACCTTCTGGCTGTTTTGTCTTTTACCTTGTACTTTACAGTTGGGCTTGTATTTCCGGCCCCTTTACTTTCAGCACTACTTTTGTTTTTAGTTTTACTTAGTGTTTGCTTCCGCTTGTACTCTGATTGGTGTTTGTTTACTTTTATAAAGGAAATTCCTTCCCAGTTATCGGGATATACGCCTTTGGTGCTAGTCGCCAGCCCCTGGCCTTTGGAAGGCGGGCTTGGGGTAGTAACGACATGGGCCTCGGGGGACGGGTTGTGACAGTCCATTCGAAACTTTCTAACTCAAGAAACACCTCGCTTGCATGTGCACACGCACTTCCATATATATATATATATATATATATATATATATATATATATTCATACCTGAAAAAAATGCGTGCGTGCACCTGGAATTGATCCCAACGCCCTGTAAAAATTCCCAACACCCAAATTTTAGTGCAACTAGAACCAACACACGACCAAAGAGGTATTCAAGAATCGCATAAACAAAAGACCTTGAATTGGATGACGCGAAACACAATAGTAGGTGAGAATTAGGCCAAAACAATAATTAGATCCGCCAAACATTATATGGATTGAATTGGAACGGGAAGAGATGAATAAATCTACCTCAGAGGCATGCGAACACAACCACGCATCAATGGAAGGGAGAAAAGAATCTCGCAGACCCGTCACACACCCTAAATACCGAGCAAAATGCACAAAACAAATGACACGTGGCACTAGAGTGTTATTGATTTCAGAATAACACCAAAAATATAAATAAATAAAAGTTCCAGAGGAGGAGAACAATGGGAAGGGAGGTGAGGTTGGAATTGACTGGGGCTCTTCATCCGGGAGCCAGAGGCGAAGGGCGAAGGCGGCATGGACCTGAAGGGGGCAAGAGGTGGAGGGCCGTAGGCCTGGTGCAGTGTTGCAGAAAGAAAGCCTCCTACTGCTGGAAGGAGGTGCCTCATGCCATGGGGAAGGAGGGGAGGCTGGAGAAGCGAGGCTAAGGGCTGGGGAGCGGACCAGGGGCGAGTGCGGAGGGCCTGACCGAGGCCAACGAGAAGGTGAGCGGGGTGAGGGGGCTGGTGCGTTGTGCCACTGGACTGCAAAGGAGGTGGAGGTCGGCAGGGGTGTTGAGGGGGCGCCGGAGAAGCTGAGGGGGGGGGGGGGGTGGCGTTGCTAGGATGGAAGGTCGGCTGGGCAAGCAGGAGGAGGTGAGGCCGAGGGCCTGGGCGTGCGGGGTCGGCTGCAGGCAGGGGGGGCCGGCGAGGCGCGACCTGGTGCTGGGGAGCGCTGCAGCGACGAGGGAGGGCCGACAAGGCGTCACGCGGGACGGGAGAAGGGAGTGCCGGGGGGAAAAGTGACTGGTTCGTGCAAGGGAGGAAGAAGGGGTGTGGGCCGCGGTGTGGAACATGAGAGAAAGGGAGGGCGGCTCGCGCAGGTGGAGGCCGAGGGAAAGGGGAGGGAGTCGTGATGCTCGGGTTAGGCGAGATTTTTTTTTCATTTCATTATTATCAGGTAATAATAATAATAATATCTGAACAAAAAATAATAGAAATAAAACAATAATAATAATAGTATACCAGAATAATAATAATAATAAAATTAACAATAATAAAAATTAATAAAAATAACCATTTAATAATAACGCGAGCCAAACGAAATTAAAATAATAAAACAAAGTTATATAAAAAAAAGAGCACTTGCCCGACACTCGGGCCAACTGCGCGGCGACCGCCCACCACGCGGTGTCCGCGCACGGGTCCGAAACCCAAAAAAAGCATCAAACGACAAATATTTTAATCCGGGGTGCAGCCCGGACCGCGGTGCGGACACTCGGAACAAAGAAATAATAAAAATAAAATAAATAGAAACGACGGTTGTGACAATTCTCCCCACTACAGACACTTTCTGCCCCTAGAAAGTCACCCAGCTAAACGATAGGCAAAATAAGAATCCATGCCCAAATAAAACTAGCAGAAACCACAACATAAGAGAATGGGAGAACACAAGAGGGTTCTACCCACCACAAGAACTCAACTAGCGCAGAAATTTAACACCTAAACATACCACCTCGGGAAGGGGGCGACACAGGAACTCCCAACCGATCCAGACTAACCTCTATAGAACGAGTGAAACAACACCTCCGCCAAAACTTGGAACTCTCGACTCAGACCAAAGAAATCCAAAAGACGATAGAAAAATCTCTAAGAAGGACATAATCCAAGCAGTAAACCCGAGAATAACCGCAAACATGGACTCCTCCACAGGCACTTATATCTCCAAACAAACACCGCCAAACCAAGATTAACCCATGCAAGGTCCAAACATACCTCTAAGAAAAACACACGATCCTAAACCCCATAATCAGACAAACGAGATTGTTTGGATTACAAACGAACACGTTCATCCCAACCTCACAATGACACAACGAACCTATAACAATGCCAAAACTTTAACAGTGGAAGGAAAAGAACGGAAGGGATTTAAATATTTCATTGCCAACACGGAACACAGAACCCGAACTGAGGCGTCACACCCCCGAAAACTCCTGACTGCGCGCGAGCTTCACCCCAAGACCTATGGTTGGGGCTCTGATGGTTGAAGAATCTCCTGCCTCACAGTCAGGCATTGGAATCTTCAGGTCATAGTGTCTTCCTCAGGCGACGCTTGCTGCAAAGCTTCTCTAGATGATCCAGACACCTGCAATGATGACACGTCTTTGGAGGGATGCGACATGATGGCTTCACATGCCTGAACCAGCCACGCTAGTGGCACACCACTAAACGGTCCGACGAACTAGAAGCCAGAACCACTGCAGACGACTCTTTAGAAACAAATTCACCTGACACACTCTGCTCTCCAGGTGGGGGATCTTCACGAGCAACTGGATACGGTGGATTTCAAACCGTTTGCGCTTCAAAAACTAACTCACCTGAGAACAACTCATGCACCAACTTCTCACAAGTGATGCTCCCAAAAAGAGAGTACTCATTCCTTGATCTCTGGACGAGGACCCCTGATGAAGGGAGGAGTCTTCATCCAGTCCTGCAACACTACCCCTGGAAAAAGAGACACAAGATCCTTGAAATGATCAACATACGCTTTCACCGTCTGCTGGTCATGTTGAACACGCATGAGCTCTTCCATTTTCTTCGTCTTCACCTCCACAAGTATAAAACATTGAATGGAGATGACCTTAAAGACATACCACATCATCCCAACTTGCAGTAATGACGGGGTGAACAACTCCTACTCGTCCAGAGCTGGACCTCCGAACAGACCCAAAACATCATGCATTCTAACAGTTTTGGGAGTTCCCAATACCCTGAAGACGCACTCGACCTCTTCAAGCCACTCCACTGTCTCTAACAGACTCCAATCACCATGAAGGACAGACAACGTCCGAGAAAGACCAAAAACTGGGAATGACTCATCAAAACACTAGGGACCTTTCTGGGTAGCATTTCTGAACAAGATATATAACAAAAATCCGAAATCGATATCATTCTAAGAAACGTCAATAATGCACCCTCATCCAAAAACAACCAGCTCAAAAGAAACCAAACAACCACAAACACAACCCAAAAACCGCTTTTCACTTTATATTTCAAAACCACCTTCTTTCAAGGATACTTTCCAAATACCAAGTCCACTTTTCAAACCAAAACCGCTTTCCAAAACCATTTTCCTATTTTAAAGCCAATTTAGAAAACAAGGTCAAGCCTTTAATTTCAAACACACCCAGGTAATCCCATGAACCGTTGCACATGTCTACATCCACTTTCATTCATATGCACCAACACGCACTTTTCACGCATCCTCTCACATGTGAAAACGTTCATAAGGATTACCTGATGTTTCACCCCAAACCATTCTCAAACACTTTCCATGAAAATAACGATTTTACAAACCGAAGGTTTTCAGTTTTAAAAAACATTTCATAAATTTAAAGTCATTTAAAAGAAAGAAGTCCCATTTTCAAAACCCCCTTTTTTTCATTTCCAAAAATGCACCTACACCAACCAAAACGAAAACGACACTCAACTTGCATCAAACCACCGGAGTGAGGGACTAGCAGTCACACTTAACCCGACGACATGGTAGTGGGTCATGCCCCAAGTAAGCGTCAAAAACTAGGAGGGATTCAAACCGTGTACCCGGACTCAACATGGGTCACTACTCCTTGTGAGATCACGATGTAACCTCGGTTTACCTCCGTTGTCATCCCCCAATCCAAAAAAAACCAAAATGAAACAAAGAATAAATTTCCGAACTATCCCTGGAGACTCAAGGTGCGGAACGAGCGAGGGTTCATGACGTCCTTACCGTACCTACCTCTCGAGTCCCGACACACCTAATTTCCATCTACTAGACATCCCAAATAACAAGAACCTTCTTCTGATACCATTTTGTCACGAACCAGCCTGGGTGAACCGGTCACCCGAGCCGGCCCGCGACATGGCCCGAGGGTCGTTCCCGATCCCCATGGGCTGGAAACTAGTGTCGGGCATCAAAATTAACCAGGTGAGAATGATTTGGCCCAAAATAAAATAAAATAAGCAGCGGAAAAATAAATAGAACAAAACCAAATAAATAAAGAACAACCAGCAATGCTACTAACCTGACCACGACCCAAACTACATGTGACCTCGTGGGTCACTCTCCAATACCACAACCAACGTCACTCAAGGAGAACATTGAAGCTGGAACCTGCAACAGAACTAAAAACAAGAAAACACTATAGGCGTGAGTATTAAAACTCAGTAGGTAGGCCCGACTAATTCTATTCCCAATGCACATACCATTAAACAAAGAATTTATCAATTTAAGGTTTTCACTAAATTTTATAAAATATGGTTTCCGCACACACTTTCATTTCTGAAACAAGTAACAGTCCATTTCCCTTCTTAATTTAGAAAAAGTTTAATGTTGAAAGAAACAGGTGCATTTCATTTTTAAAACATTTTGCAAACAATTTAGAAATCCAAACATTATTTGTTAGTCAAAAGGAAAATCACACACAACACACAACACACACTAAGGGCAATGGAAAAAAAGTGGCACACATAGGTCAGCAACCGAACTCGACCTCTCAATCGTCCGCCACATACAAATAAACACTAAAAGAAACATGGGTCGAACCTAGGAGATCGTGAACAATCCAGAACATACTATACATCTGACTCATCCTGAAGGCATGCCCTAACTCGATGACATCATAACACCCATACTACTACCCAACATAGCCCTGCATGGCCTAACCGAGGGGCCCAATCCCCATAGCAGCAATAACTCAGTATTCCCCTGCTATGGGGCCACTAGCCAGTGCGTATTCTAAACTAGTGCAGCAATCGTTCTCAGAAAATTCACTCAATATGCCAGGTTCCCATGTCAACACATACAATAAAATGGGGTGCATCCACAATGTAAATCAATCAGTCATGATGCACAAACATCACATACAGCTCACACAATCAACGCACACAAAAGATCACCCCTGAATGGGTTTTCCAAAATAATTTGTTCTATTAAAGTGCCAAACGGGTCTTCACAAATTTTAAAACAAAACCTCATTTCTCGAGAAAACCGAAAACACTTTTTTCAGAAGAAACCAATTATCTTTAAAACTAAAAGTACATTTGAAATTCCGTGAATTATGTTTAAAGGCCAAACGAGCATTCATTCAATACTGGGTGTCCGCTCGTCAAGAAAATGTTTCAAGTGTTCGGTATAAAATAAAAGGCTCTTTTCGCACCAAATAATCATATAAAAATTAATTATATTATATTGTTTCCAATTTATTAAAATTAATAAAACATCAAGCAATTAATAAATTCTAAATCTCAAGGTAAGTGTAGTGGGGGACCTACCTCAGCTCGCTGTCCAAACACAAAGGCGCGACATGCCTCACGCAGGTGTACAAGCAAGCGCAAGCTGATGACAGCAATATCGCGGGGCTACCTTACGAACGCGCTGCAATAAACGCATAAAACCAAAATCACACAAATAAAGACTTAAAACAAACCAAACAAAAAAACAACGTGAAAGAACCACCTCGACACGATTTTGAAACACCACTCACACCATCAACATTATTTATTAGGTCACTTTAAAAATCCACAAAGTGTCAAAAAAACCACACGACGCCAAGCCAACAACCCATTTCAAGAAAACACTTAAGGAGCACAAAACCAGACAAAACTGCACGACATGATGAAATATACATTTAAAGCGCGTGCGCCCAAACACATTTTCAAACCAAATTCACAGCACCCAAATTATTCAACAAATCATTGAAAATTTATAAAACAATTTCATGAAAATACCACAAGGTGTTATACCAAAACACTCAAATAATCTTTTTAAACCAAACACACACAAAACCTATCCCAAAAATGTTTCTCATTCCATACACAATTTAATAAACCATTAAAATATTTTATAAAACAAATTCAAGAAGTTCCGCAAAGATTTTACACCAAAAACGCACCCAAAATCCTCTTTTAAAACCAACCGTACACAAAAACCATATTAAAACATGACTCGTAGCCTTTGTATAATTTAATAAACCAACTGCACAACTTATAAAATAATATTAAGTGGCACAACAAGAGTTCACATGAGAAACACATCCAAAAATATATTAAACCTCAAGCATCAAGGACAAACAAAGGAAAGTAAAAGCATGGATTTTCTTACCTTGAGGAAGTCTAGTTGAAACTTTCTAACTCAAGAAACACCTCGCTTGCATGCGCACACACACTTCCATATATATATATATATATATATATATATATATTCATACCTGAATAAAATGCGTGCGCACACCTGGAATTGATCCCAACACCCTGCAACAATTCCCAACACCCAAATTTCAGCGCAACTAGAACCAACACACGACCAAAGAGGTATTCAGGACTCGCATAAACAAAAGACCTTGAATTGGATGACGCGAAACACAATAGTAGGTGCGAATCAGGCCAAAACAATAATTAGATCCGCCAAACATTATATGGATTGAATTGGAATGGGAAGAGATGAATAAATCTACCTCAGAGGCGTGTGAACACAACCACACATCAACGGAAGGGAGAAAAGAATCTCGCAGACCCGTCACACACCCTAAATACCGAACAAAATGCACAAAACAAATGACAGGTGGCACTAGAGTGTTATTGATTTCAGAATAACACCAAAAAAATAAATAACTAAAAGTACCAGAGGAGGAGAACAATGGGAAGGGAGGTGAGGTCGGAATCGGCTGGGGCTGTTCATCCGGGAGCCAGAGGCGAAGGGCGAAGGCGGCGTGGACCTGAAGGGGGCAAGAGGTGGAGGGCCGTAGGCTTGGTGCAGTGTTTCGGAAAGAAAGCCTCCTACTACTGGAAGTAGGTGCCTCGCACCATGGGGAAGGAGGGGATGCCGGATAAGTGAGGCTGAGGGCTGGGGAGAGGACCAGGGGTGAGTGCGGAGGGCTTGACTGAGGCCGGTGAGAAGGTGAGCGGGGTGAGGGGGCTGGTGCGCTGTGCCGCTGGACTGCAAAGGTGGTGGAGGTCGGAAGGGGTGTTGAGGGGGCGCCGGTGAAGCTGGGGGGGGGGGGGGGTGGCGCTACTAGGATGGAAGGTCGACTGGGCAAGAAGGAGGGGGCGAGGCCGAGGGCCTGGGCGTGCGGGGTCGGCTGCAGGCAGGGGGGGCTGGCGAGGCGCGACCTGGTGCTGGGGAGCGCTGCAGTGACGAGGGAGGGCCGACGAGGCATCGCGCAGGACGGGAGAATGGAGCGCTGGGGGGAAAAGGGACTGGTTCGCGCAAGGGAGGAAGAAGGGGTGTGGTCCGCGGTGTGGAACAGGAGAGAAAGGGAGGGCGGCTCACGCAGGTGGAACCCGAGGGAAAGGGGAGGGCACCGTGCTGCTAGGGTTAGGCGAGATTTTTTTTTCATTTCATTATTATAAGGTAATAATAATAATAATATCTAAAAATAATAATAATAATAGCAATAAAACAACAATAATAATACTATACCAGAATAATAATAATAATAAAATTAACAACAATAAAAATTAATAAAAATAACCATTTAATAATAACGCGATCCAAACCAAATTAAAATAATATGACAAAGTTATATAACAAAAGAGCACTTTCTCGACACTCGGTCCAACTGCGCGGCGACCGCCAACCACGCGGCGGCCGCGCATGGGTCCAAAACCTAGAAAAAGCATCAAACGACAAATATTTTAATCCGGGGCGCAGCGGGGACCGCGGCGCGAACACTCGGAACCAAGAAATAATAAAAATAAAATAAATAG
Source organism: Viscum album (assembly GCA_963277665.1). Taxonomy (NCBI): domain Eukaryota; kingdom Viridiplantae; phylum Streptophyta; class Magnoliopsida; order Santalales; family Viscaceae; genus Viscum; species Viscum album. The sequence goes on along the minus strand of OY728122.1, from coordinate 260,193,868 downwards.
AAACAACGGTTGTGAGACTCCTATTATTTAATTACACACGCAAAGAAACTCCCAGAATTAAATCACCACATTTAATAACACGTTGACCATTGATTTAAAGGAAGGGAGAGGGAAGATCCCCATTAACTTGACGCGTTGGCAATTAAATGGGGGGTTTGCCAATTAATGAGGGGTTCTTAATGAGATTAGAGGAAATTAAATGGTGGTAATCGTGTGGGTCCCACCTCTCTAACATCCACACTTGGGTAGTTAAGTGGTTGTGGGCCCCACCCTTAATAACCCATGGGAGGGAAAAACCTTCTTATGAAATAAAAATTGTTCCGACAATTTTTATTTACTTCTTAAATAAACCCCCAAAAATTATCTTCTACTCCATTGCGAACGCAACTGCGGTAAGTGTCCCCTTAAGCAATTATCAGCGCTGTGAGTTCATCGGTGGCCTTAGATTTTAATTCCGAGCACCGGTTCAAAAGTTAGAAAAACCCGCTCATTCGTTCACTGAACGTACCCGAGCTAAACTTCGAAAATTGATTCTGGGCACACTAGGCCTCGGAATCAAGCACCGTCAAAAGCCACAGACTCATAAAATTCCAAAGTATTTAAAAAAAATTTCCTTGAAATTTCCAGGTCTTTACATTACTCCCACCTTAGGGATTTGCATCCCCGTAAATCTACAACATAAACTAGGGGAACAAATGAGGGTACTGAGCATGCATCTGAGCCTCCCGCTCCCATGTGCTCTCCTGGAGGTTCCCGTGCTGTCAAAGAACACGCACAAGAGGAATCGACCACCCACGTAGGACCCGATCCTATCGATCCTCGATCTCCACTAGGACCTCCGCAAAAGTCGCCCCGTCATCGATGTCTAGCTCCCCGTGGTCGATGATATGCGTCGGGTCGTGCACGTATCTCCTCAGCTGAGATACGTGGAAGACGTCATACACCTGGTGTAACTGAGGTGGAAGGGCCAGGCGGTAAGCCACCTTGCCTACCCTACTGAGGACCTGAAAAGGCCCGATGAAGTGCGGAGATAACTTGCCGCTCCGGCCAAATCTCCGTAATCCACGTCGAGGTGAGACCCGTAGGAAAACGTGGTCACCATCCTCGAACTCCAGTGGTCTCCACCTTCTATCAGCATAGGACTTATGTCTGCTTTGTGTAGTCCTCATCTGCTCCTGGATGACCTTCACCTTCTCCGTCGTAGCCCGAACCATCTCTGGTCCTATGAGTGCTGACTCCCCAGGGTCAGTCCAGCACAGAGGTGATCTACATGGTCGGTCGTACAGTGCCTCGTAAGGTGCCATCCCAATGGTGGAGTGGTATCTGTTGTTGTACGCAAACTCCACCAAGGGCAGGTGATCCTCCCAGCTGCAACCAAAGTCAAGGACACATGCACGGAGCATGTCCTCGAGTGTCTGAATGGTCCTCTCTATCTGTCCATCCGTCTGTGGGTGAAAGGCAGTGCTCAGGCGTAGCTGCGTCCCGAAAGCCTCCTGTAACCCCTTCTAAAGCCGGGAAGTAAAGAGAGCATCTCGATCAAAGATGATAGATGATGACACACCATGAAGCCATACGATCTCCTGAACATAGAGGCATCCCAAGCTCTCTACTGAGCTCTGCTCTCTGATCGGTAGGAAGTGGGCCGACTTGGTGAGTCGGTCTATGATCACCCAGATAGTGTCGTGTCCGCTGGAAGTACGTGGAAGCCCCATAACGAAATACATGGATATCCCATCCCACTTCCACTTCGGGACCTCTAAGGGCTGTACCAAGCCAGCAGGTACCTGGTGCTCTGCCTTCACTTTCCGACAAGTGAGGCATCGAGAAACAAAATATTCCATAGCCTTCTTCATACCCGGCCACCAATACTATCGTCTGAGGTCCTGATACATCTTCACTACTCCTGGATGTAACAATAGAGGGGAAGTGTGAAACTCCCTCAGCACCTCCTCCTACAGTGCAACTGGTACCATAGTACATCCCCGAAATAGGATGACGTGCTCCCTGCCTTTAGAAAATCAATCAGGTGCCAGCCCTGAGGATATCTGAGCATGTCGCGCCTCACAGTCAACGTCCCCATGCTGTGCTTATATTACCCGCTGAAGTAGTGGAGGAGTTAATGTGATGGACTGAAGATAGGCTTCCCCATCTCTATCCACAAAGGATATCTGCAAAGTGTCTAACTATTCCATCACCTCTCCAAGTAGCTGAATTCCCGATCTCCTGCTGAGAGCATCAGCCACAACATTCCCCTTCACAGGATTATAGACAATCTCAAAGTCATAATACTGGAGGAACTCGAGCCATCTCCGCTGTCTCAAGTTCAGGTCCTTCTGTGAGAAAATGTACCTAAGACTATGGTGGTCAGAGTAGACTGTAAAGCGCTCACCCATGAGATAGTGCCGCCACATCTTCAGGGCGAAGACCACTGCTACTAACTCCAGGTCATGGGTAGCGTAGTTCTTCTCGTGATGCCTCAAATACCATGAACTGTAAGCGATAACTACTCATTCCTGCATCAGGACACACCTAATCCCAGTCCCTGATGCGTCGTAGTAAATTACGTACCCTACACCCTCCTCTGGTAGTCTCAAGATGGGCGCACTGGTCAATCTCCACCTCAGCTCTTGGAAGCTCTGCTGACATCTGTCTGACCACACGAAGGGTTTCCCCTTCTTCATCAAAGCTGTAAGCGGTGCTGCAACTCTGGAGAAGTCTAGCACAAATCTCTGATAGTACCCAGCCAGACCTAGGAAACCCCGCACCTCCGTCATGCTCCTGGGTGGCTCCCAAGCAAGTACCGCCTCGACCTTCACGAGATCCACTGCAAATCCCACCTCTGAGATGACGTGCCCCAAGAAGTGAACCTCTCGAATCCAGAACTGGAACTTTGAGAGATTACCATAAAGATGGTGCTCTCGGAGTGTATCCAGTACAACCCATAAGTGGTAGGCGTGCTCCTCCTCGGTGGTCGAGTAAATCAGTATGTCGTTGATTAAGACTACGACAAAACGATCAAGGTATGGATGGAATATCCTGTTCATGAGACTCATGAAAACTACTGGATCATTGGTCACACCGAAGGGCATGAACAAGAACTCATAGTGTCCATAACGACACCTGAAGGCCATCTTCTTCACATCCTCATCCCAAACTCGGAGCTGATGATAGCCTGACCTGAGGTCTATCTTCGAGAACCAACGTGCTCCCTTGAGCTGATAAAAGAGGTCGTAAATCCTTAGAAGCAGATAATTGTTCCTCATGGTTACCTGGTTCAGGCGACGGTAGTCGAAACAAAGTCGCAAGCCCCCATCCGCCTTCTTGGCGAATAGAACCGAAGAAGCCCAGGGTGAAATACTGGGTCGGATGAAACCTTTCCCCTGTAAGTCCTCTATCTGTACCCGCAGCTCACGAAGCTCGGCGGGAGACATCCGATATGCTAGAGTGGATATTGGTGATGTCCCGGGGTATAGTTCTATATAGAAATCTACCTCCCTACGAGGAGGTAGTCCTAGAACATCGTGAGGAAAAACGTCCACATACTGATCCACCACTACAGGAAAACTTGGACTTCGCACGTCAACTGATCCGAGGATGAGACTAGCCAACTGATGTGTGATCGGATTCCCTCTCCTCTACGTGAGTCCATCTTGTGCTACGAAGGTTCCCTTCTCGCCAGTGAAGGTGAACCTGGTCCCATCCGTGCGGACACACTACACCTTGCGCCTAATACAGTCGATCTGAGCATGGACTGTAGATAACCATTCCATACCCAAGATGACGTCGTAAGGCCTCGATGCCGCTACAAGAAGATCCCAGCTGAATCTCTCTCATCCTAGAGTAAGCTCACACTGCCAGAACTGGTGCGTAATCATCGAGTATACTCCCGTAGGAGTCTCTAGCCATAGGGATCGAGCCAATAGCTCCGTCAGAATCTCCGAGCTCCGAACAAGGGCAGCGGAAATAAAATAATGACTCACACCTGTGTCTATAAGAACTGCAACAAGGGTGGAGTAGACCCAAATAGTACCTTGAATCATCTGAGGTGCACCGTGGTTGTAAGCCTCTGTTGCCTAGAGCTGAGCCTGCCTTTTCCCGCCAGCTCCCTGTGGTCGGGGTGGACCTTCTGGGGGTGTTGGTGGTAGAGCCTCGAAGCGTCGTCCACCACCCGCTGCTCAGCCAGCTCCTCTACCTCGTCCGCCTGCTTCCTGTGGACTGCCACGGTCGAACCTCTGCCTCTGCCTCGGAGGTCCCTCCACTATCTGCTGCTTGTCTGCATGGCGGGTCGGGCAGTCACGAGGCATGTGACCCTGTCCGCTGCATGCATATCACTATCTGCTCCTCGTAAGGCTAGCTATGCGCCATGTGCCCCACAAAACCGAACCTGTATCCTGAGGTCGCCCACCTGTCAGCTTGGTTCGCTTGGACCCCTGTGTCATCTGTCGACTGCCGTCTGCAGAAGACTCCGCTCCATGCCGTCCTGCGGTGGGTCTCGCTGCTGATGGCTGCTCGGCGAGAAAACTCTCCACTAACAGGGCTCACTCCAGCACCCCCGCCTGCATCGAGATGCTGAGGGGAATCATAGAAGCTCTAATCTCATGCCTCAGTCCCTGCTCAAAGGTTCGGGCTCAGAAGAATGGGTCTCGTACTATGTCCTTGGAGTAGCGCGAGAGGTCGGTAAATCTCACTGAGTACTGGGCTACTGACATGCTACCCTGCCGCAGCTGTAGTAACTCCTGGATGCGCACCGCACGAAGGGTGGCTGGAAAGAACTCTGAGCGGAAGAGGCTCTCTAAGTCTATCCAAAGTAGAAATGCCTCAACATGCACCTGGAGCATCAAGCTCCACCATCTACCTGTTGCTGCGTGCAGGAGACTCACGACAAGGATCACCATAAGATCTGCTGGTGTCCCTACCAGTATGAAGACTCTGAAGATGGCCTCCATCCAATCCCCAGATGCCTGAGGATCCGTCTCTCCACAAAACCTGGGAGGCCTCTACCTCTGAAACTCGTGCAACGTGCTCAGGCGGCATGCACTCTCCATCGCTGGGGTTGGTAGCATTGGTGGCTCAGCGGGTAGTGGTACCGTTGGTGCCTCTGCTGTAATGGGGCCCTGCACCGAGGCATCGTCGCTCAGTGGGCTGCCATGGCACATGTAACTAGGAACCATGGCTGGCTGCCTTCGTGGGGCCATCCTGAAAATAAACAGGTGCGCCACGGTCAAAAAATATACCTAGTGAGCTGACACAAAGTAATCACAAAGAATTTTTTTGAAAGGAAACACACACGCAATCAGTGTTTTCATGCATTGAGTCAGAAATCAGAAGTCAAGGTCCTGGTGTATGGATACGTCGGCCATCGCACCAACACTGGACTCCCTGGACTGAAAACCACAATCAATACTCTTAACACTATTGCTTCACAGAAAGGAAAGATCAGAGTCATGCGTTCTGCAGTAGAACCGACTCTTTTGATACCAATTTGTCACGACCCATCCTTGGGGCCCGTGACGTGACTACCCTAAGCCCGCCTTCCATAGGCCAGGGGCTGGCGACTAGCACCAAAGGTGTAAATCCCGATAAAAAGATGAAGGAATTGCCTTTTATAAAGTAAACAAAAATACAACAGAGTACGCAAGTGAAGTAAGCACAAAGTAAAACTGGGTACAAGGTAAGTGATGAAAAGTAAATGGGCCAGTATAAAAACCCAACTGAAAGTACAGTACAACTGAAAGGAAAGTACAACATCAGTAAGTAAAACAGTAACACCGATTCGTCCTCCGGAAATCCCACCTGAAGGGTGCGTACAGATAGTCTCCTCAGCTCCTCGAGTCCGGCCGTCCGCTCTGTGTACGTCCCGCCAAGTGGTCCAACTCCGAGTACCGTCCAACTCCACAAGACTCCACCTCGATCAGTGTTGTCCATCGTCTGCATCCAACACAATGTAGTGTGGGCATAGCCCGTGCAGGGGTGAGTATACGATACTCAGTAGGGACCCTGAGACCCCTGAAGGTCTCTCAGAATCCACAAAGGATAAACCACAAAGGAAAGATACAATCACGAAGTATCAACACCTCTGCTTAGGTATATGCCCATACATATACCTAAGTCATCAGTTACAGTTCGTCTCCAACTCTCGAGCCCAAGCACAATCCAGTCCACACAGGAAAACACAACTCAGTACACATAAGAAAGCAAGACAATCACATCGATGATAATGACTGAGATCAAGACTCAGCTCACACAGGTATACACTTCGTAAGGAGATAGAGATGATCAGATGAAGCCACTGATTCATCTAAGCTGTCATACCCACATAGGATACAAGATCAGCTAAGCTGTCGGACCCACAAAGGATACAAGACCAGCTACTCTGCCGGACCCACTCAGGATACAAGTACAGAGGTCATACTGCCGGACCCACATAGGATACAAGAACAGTATTCATCGCCTTCTAACCCACAGAGGATCCCAGTACGGTCGTCATCACTGCTGAACCCACGGAGGATCCAAGTACAATCGTCCTCGCTGCCGAACCCACGAAGGATCCAAGTGCAGTCGTCATCGTCGCAGTCGCAACCAGCTCTATGGTTCCCGCACACAGCATGCTCGATTCTGGGAGGGTCCACTCCTCGATCAAGAGAGAGTCGATACATCAACTGTCACGAATTCTAGAGTTGATGTATCCCAAAGTTCTGTCTCATCAAAATAAACCCAACGTGACAGATGGTGCGTCAATCGGACGCCCGGTCTGAGAGTTATTGGATTTTCCGTCCCAGGGGCCCTGTTGGGTTTTAAGATAAAACCAACCTGAAATTACTCCAGTTGTGTCTAAAACTCAAGAGGAATAATCAAAAAGGACCGTATCATCAAGATGAATTCAACGCAGTTGACGGAACGTCAAACAGACATCTGGTCCTTAAGTTATAAGAGTTTCCGCTCCAAGGGCTCGGTTGGTTTTAAGTTCGAACCAATCCGGCCATACCCAAACTTTTTCAAAACCTCAAGAGTAATATACTGAAACGACCGTCTCGATCCAAGGATTCCTACGCAACTGACGGTGCGTCGATCGGAGGTCTGTATCTCAAGTTATGGGCCAAAGACCGAAAATGGTCCAAAGTGGGGGGTCTGGGCCCGGCCCGACCCGGCCCAACCCCCCGGGTTGACCCGACCCAGGTCCGGGTCCGGACGGGTAATGCGTGGCCTGGACCGAAGGGGTGCGGCCCAAACCGGTCCGCGCGACCCGCCCCGACACGGTCGAGGGGTGTGGTGGCTCAGCCAGCGAGCCGAGCAGGGGGGGGGGGTACGCGACCCCCCTCTTTCCACAGACACAGCGCCAGGGTGGCGTCGCGGCTTCCCTGGATCCCGCGTGGCCGTGGGATCCAGCCTTCGCCGCCGTGGCTTCAGCCGCAGTGGGCTTCTGTCGGCGGTGCGCCGGCGACCCGCGCTGCCGGGAGCTTCCGCGGGCCATCGGAGTTGTTCCGGTGGTCCGATTTTTCTCCCGTCTGCGCCTACGGTCGTCTTGGGACCCGTACATCACTACGAAGACCTCCAATCGCCATTTCAGTCCCGCTTCATCGTCGCCGATTATTCCACACATCAAGAACAAAGTAGCGGTGGGTTCGGACTTGTTCGTTAGTCCGCGCCCACCGCATGAGTGGTTTTAAGCATCACCAAACAATTTTCACGCCATGCCGAGGGTATAAAATCACATAATGAAATTTTATACAAAATCCCCTACCTCAAAAGTTGATGTCGGACGTCGGTGTCATGGGGAAGAGGATCGTATGCGTCGTCGGAGCGCACCAAGGAGGAAATGACATCTACTCTCTTGTCGCGGAGAAGAGAAAGGGTGGTGCATCCTCGATCTTCAAGGAACCGGTGTTATTCGTCATTCTTCGTCGGAGGCCAACATTATTTGTCGGAGACCGACATTCCTCCAAAAGCTCCAAGCTCTCCCGATCTCCCGAACAACTAAATATCTTCCACAAATTAAATAATAGGTTCCTCCTATTATTTAATTACACACGGAAAGAAACTACCAGAATTAAATCACCACATTTAATAACGCATTGACCATTGATTTAAAAGAAGGGAGAGGGAAGGTCCCCATTAACTTGACACGTTGGAAATTAAATGAGGGGTTTTCCAATTAATGAGGGGTTCTTAATGAGATTAGAGGAAATTAAATGGTGGGAATCGTGTGGAACCCACCTCTCTAACATCCACACTTGGGTAGTTAAGTGGCTGTGGGACCCACCCTTAACTACCCATGGGAGGGAAAAACATCCTTATGAAATAAAAATTGTTTCGAAAATTTTTATTTACTTTTTAAATAAACCCCCAAAAATTATCTTCTCCTCCATTGCGAACACAACTACGGTAAGTGTCCCCTTAAGCAATTACTAGCGTTGCAAGTTCATCGGTGCCCTCATATTTTAATTCCGAGCACCGATTCAAAAGTTAGAAAAACCCGCTCGTTCGTTCGCTGAACGTACCCGAGCTAAACTTCGAAAATTGATTCTGGGCACACCGGGCCTTGGAATCAAGCACCGTCAGAATCCATAGACTCGTAAAATTTCAAAGTATTAAAAAAAAAATTCCTTGAAATTTCTAGGTCTTTACAAATTAAAACCCCTAAAAAATTATTAAGTCACAAATGAAATCTATCATTTGAATACGAGCAAAACAAAGTGTTTGAGGTGCTTGGTCAAACAATGTTTAGGGTACATCCTATTACTGGGATTTCTCATAAGAACTATGGGTGCACATGACTAATGATGACAGAAAATATTGTTGCATCATTAGATAAAAGGAGTTGAGTAAATCAAGTTTTTGTTTTTGGAAGCTTGAAATTCACTCAACAAATCATGTAGCCACATGTTAATGCAGTTGGCCAGCTTAGTGTCTACCTTAGAAATCTACGAGTAGTGGAGTAGGAAAATTTTGTAGACTATGGGAATAAGATTCAAGGATCCTTTCCACTTGAATACTAAAGCAAAAAAGTATTTTGAGTCTAGTATAATGAGATACTAGAGATAAATAATATAGTGGAAGACGTTTAACGATTTAATCGGTAATCATTAATCAATAATCATGATAAAAATACTAATCACTACTACAAAAAACAGCCTATATCAATGCTAAAAAGGGCTTTAACAGTGCTAAAAAAGTGATGTAAAGCTCAGTGCTAATATATGGGGGTCCCTTTTATCAGCGCTCCGAAAAGCGTTGATAAATGCCCCATTTATCAGCGCTAAAAAAAAGCGCTGCTAAAAAACCCCTTTATTAGCACTTTTTTAGCACTGATAAAAGGGACCTTTATCAGTGCTTTTTTTAGCACTGATAAAGGTCAAAAAAAAAAAACAAAAATTTAAAATAATGCGGGGAGTGCTTTTATCAGCGCTTCACACACCATTTTATCAACGCTAGGAGGTATCCCATGCACAGCCCTTCCCGCACATCCTCATACGCGTGCATCCCATTCACTTCCACCTGAACTCGAACTCGGGACCTCCCCCCTTTCGCAACTGCACCTTTACCACTAAGCCATTTCATTTTATTCTCTATTTAATGATATATCTATATATATAGTTATATTTATTCATATATTGATATAGATTCATATTAATATAAATATATTTATTCATATATTAGTATATATATATTAATTCGTATATTAATATATTTATATATATATGTTTAGTTATAATTTTTTATACGTATATTTATTTGTATATTAATATATACATATAAGATTAGTTTTAAATACATTTCTGAAAAAATATGTTTTTAATTTGTGTTTATAAATAAATAAATAAATAAATACATACATAGATATATACAACACACATACATAGATATATACAACACACAGACACACATAGAGACACACATACACAAACACATTTATATTTACGAATAAATACATATATATGTGTATTTGAAAAGCCACAAAATGTACATATAAGATTAGTTTTAAATAAATTTATGAAAAAATATATTTTTGATGTGTGTTTATAAGTAAATAAATAAATAAATACATATATACATATATACAACACACAGACACACACATAGACACTCACACACACACATACACATATATATTTACGAATAAATACATATATATGTGTATTTGAAAAGCCATAGAACGTTAAAATGACCATAAAATATAATCTAGAATTCCATTTCAATGCCACAACTAGTCAAATCGAAGAAAATGAAACAATATTCGATATGATATGTGGTACAGGCCTAACAGACATCCAGATCAGAAGTTATACTTGTTTGAATGTTAACAAATCGGGGTATCCCGACTAAAAACTCAGTTTTGGAGGCATTATGGGCCTTTTTTGGACTCGAAAAATGTGAAAAAGGCTTTTCCCAATTCATTAGCGTGTAGATATCATCGCAGGTTTCGATTTGATATGCTGTAGAGCTCAAACGGACACCCGGATCAAAAGTTATGGCCGTTTGAAGTTTGAGTTACATTTTCAACATATTTTAGATGTTTTATTAATTGTTTTGATTTTTTGTGTCCTCAAATTATTATTAAATGATTTTTAATCGATAATAATTAGAAAATTATTAATTAATAATATTTTTTTAAAATATTTTGAAGCCATTTTCACTAAATTTATTATATATTAAATGTAATAGTCTATTTATACGTATCTATAACATATTTAAAAAATATATATTGTATTTATATCAATAAAAATATACTTATATAAGAATAATTTATTTTTCCAGATTTTTTTTGAAATATAAAATTTTTCAGTGCTGATAAAGCCCTCCTTTATCAGAACTACTAAAAGAAGCGCTGATAAAGGGGTCCCCTTTATCAGCGCATTTTTTGAGCACTGATAAAGGCCCCCTTTATCAGCGCTTTTTTTGAGCGCTGATAAAGAGGTAGCGCTTCCCTTTCCAGTTTTTGGCATAGTGAATCTAGTATATATTGCTTTTGTATAAAATGTAATGTAATACCACAAATAAACTACAATTATTTTTTGAAAATAAACCTATCCAAACTGGCACAAATTTCAAAAGATAAGTAAAGACATTTGCATAAAGTACTACGATATAGGAGATTAAAGGTGATGGAGTCCACAATACCTGATTAGATTCCTTACGAAGAGAGACTGTAAATGATTCTTATATGATACACATTTATGGAACAATTAATGTTTACATCATAATGAAATAATCAATGTTTTATGTGAGTTGTGGATAAAACATCAAGACATGGTTGTTGTCTCATGTTTTCTCATCTCTGATAAGCATGCGAGGTGAATGTGAAGTGAGATATGAATTGGTGATGATTACACTAGATTTTATTAAATAAGAAGATGGAACATGATTTTTTATTACATGCATTTCTAATATCTAAAATAGTTATTTAGTTCAGTTTCATTTATAATATCAAGACTAAAAAGTATGGAAAAACGCTTCATTACCATTTCTGTAAGGTTCTCCATGTAAATAAGAACTAAACGAAAGTATAATCATCAGTTTTTACAGTGAATATGTTTAAATTAATGGCGACAAGGACAGTGAAAAGCATGACCCCAAAGGAACCTTTACAATGGCCTTTAGGGAATATATGTTTTTCACTAAACATTAGTTTATTTTCTTTTCATATTTAGAGATAAGACAGTGGAAGTTGAAATTATATGAACTAAATTATAGAAAATCATAATCACTTGTACTTCAAGTATGCTCATCAATTGTATGTAATGTTTTTACAATAATTCATGGGTATTAAATAATATATTCCTATCACATTTGCGTATTTGAATACATTAACAATTTACATATAGAAAAATTATAAAAAGTAAGGTGTGTTCTCCAAGCGGCTGGGAAAGGGTGGTTCCTATGTTATCAGTGAGAAGTACACAATTTATAATTTCCTTATAAATGGTTATTGTTGATATTTTTGTAAGTAGTACCTAACCATTAATCTCACATGTACATTAGAAAAAAATATACATTATTCCATATTAGTAATTAATGTTTCTTGTGGTGTATAATACACATCTAATAGTTTATTAATGCATGAATCATTGGCAACAAATGATGAATATAAAATGTAAAACTCTAATACCTTGTTGTGCAATGATAACTATTTTCCATTAAAAACTACTTAGTTTTCAATGATATACCCAATATGGTTTTATAATAATTTACTTATTTAATTTTTTACAATGAAACATTTCAAAATAAAGGTAGGTTTGAAATCTTTTGGAATTTTTTTAACTATGTCACGAACCAGCCTGGGTCAACCTTGAACCGGTCACCCATATTGCTCCGCGACAAGTCCTGAGAGGCATTCCCAATCCTCCTGGGATGGAGACAAGAACCAAATAGATGGTTTTACTGATATACTCACACTAACCATTTTGATTTTAGTAAATGGATGGATCTAGCAGGCACCAAAGTAACAGTGGATGTGAAGAAAACTGTGACGATTTTCTGAATGAGCAACTAAATGAAATGGGAGCTGCAATGAGAACTCTTGTGGTTATTCTCAACCAACTATTTGAAGTCATGATTGACCACCTGAACCTTGGTGATTTTTATAAGGCATCGTATATGCAAGAAACAAATCCCCATGGAAGTTCAGGTAATAATCATAAAGGTAAGTATATTGAAAAACCTATGTGTTAAGAATGTGGAAAGAAACACATATGAAAATGTTTCAAAGGGATGGGAAGATTCTATAGATGTGGAAGTGAAGGTCATAAAGCAATAACCTTCCATGAAAAAAGGAAGCATCCAGTTGACTATAGGAAAGGGAAAGAAGTTCATTCTGAGGGATCAATTTAATGTTTTAAATGTGGTGTTCATGGTCATTATAAAAATAGATGTACTACGAAGAAGTTTCTTGAATGGGATCACTAGGATTGTACAAATATATGCTTACCAATACCTAATGCCATTCCGATTGAGGATGAAGAAACTGACAATGACCAATGAAAAGTATGAATTATTTCTTAACATATGTTTTGATATTATTGAATCTTAGGATACGATTCATGATTTTTTTGTAGAAAAGAAGTATTTCAGAATAAGCTGGAAAGGAATGGTTAATAGATCATGAAGAACGTTGAATGAGTATGAAGTCAACTTATAAGGGATTCAAGAGTTATGGTAGATTTTATGATGGTGAAATGCTTAAAAGTATTAAGTCCCTTTTGATGATGGGATTACATTAGAAGAATTTTTATAGTATGTGTAACCCTAAAGTTTGATATATGAAAATTTTATTCAAGGAATAATTATCTTTTCTTTTGTGGATATAGTTATAAAGAACCATTTTGGTTTATATGATCCTTGAATTTGAGGCAATTATAGGTTAATACATTTTGGGATGCAAAATGAAAGTTATTAGATAAACTTTATAGTTAAAATATGTTATGGTTATTTTTGATGAATTTATCTCTTTTTGGGAATGTTATAAAATTATATAGTTTTTGAAAAAGGAAAACACGCAGACCGCGTGACAACCTGTCGCGTCGGACAAATATGTGGGAATCAAACCCACAACCAAAGTGCGAGTGTGATTTATCGCCTACCACTGGACTACATGAAGTCCCTAGTTAGTATAAATAATTAATTTTAGTTATATGATTTTATGAATCAATAATAAGTTGATTTTAGGTTATATATAGAAATTATTAACCTATCATGGAGAATATGTGATTAGGTTAATTACTTTTCAATATGAGACTTTAAGAGTAACTGATGTTATTTGGAGATAAATGTTAAGATTTATTTTGGAAGACTATGTGATTAAATCCTTATGAGATTTGGGTTTCAATCTTAGTTTGGATTAATTTGAATAATTTTATGAATATTTGTTTATTGAATGTTCTTGGTTGAACTTTGGGTATTGTTTGAAAATTTCTGGAGATTAAGAGTAGTTTTTCTTTTTGTAAAAGATTATCCTTTTTGGGGATTATCTGATCTTCTACTAACCAATTTTGGTTTTGGTTGATGTCTAAAGATAGGGGAAATATATAGTTCATCTTTTATAGATTATGTGATACTCTAGAAGTTTATTCTAGCACTTCAAGTGTGACCAAGTCATCTTGAATAATTACCACTTTGAGAAAAGATGAGTTTGTGGTTGAATTTTATTAAAGGATGACACTCTACATGAAAAGTAAGTATATTTACTTACTATATTAGTCTAGTTATTAATAAAATTCATCAACTCTATGAAAATTATCTTGAAGTGAAAAAATTATAAGCTCTCTTTTATCATCATACTTTTACCCAACCAAAAATTTATGGTATTGTGGTGGTTAACTTTTCGTGATCAAGTTCTCTATCACTCTATATTAATCTATGAGAGTTAGTTTCTCTTCCATATCCATGTTTTCATGGAATCCTAGTATCTATTGTCTTGGGTGACCTTTGTATATATATTTATTTATTTTAAAGTGATATTTTTATTGAATCTTTTTCCGATGTGGGACTTTCAATGATGTTTCCAAGCCCAATTTTAAAATTGCAAGGACGCAATTCCCAAAAGGGGGGAATGATGTAACATCCCAAGTAAATAAAGAATATGGTATTTTCATATTTATTAATATTTTTAAATTAATTATTAATTTTACTTTAAAGGGAATTCTATGTTCGATGGAGTACCCGATACACAACAATGGGTTTCTTTGAAATCTTACGTTGCACACAATGTTGAGTTATACTGAAAAATATTAATATAATATTATTTTAAATGGCAGATAACGCCTAGCCGTTGTATTGAAAGGAAAGGACAGAACTAAATACAACATGATATAAATTCTTGTTAAATGTTTTTACATTTATCCCATAAATTTTAGAGGCTTAAAATAAGAAAGAATTTGATTTTAAGCATAAATACTCTAATATTCATTAAAAGGTCGATTTACCGCCTTTTGATGGTGAACCCTCTTTAAATCTAGTTTTTGTCACTTTTATATGTTATATTTAACAAAATAAAATTCTTCTTTAGAATCGGGACATCAAAATTTACTTTGGGTAAATTTTTGGTATTTTTCTGATAAAATTCATTTTTTGATGAATAGTGAAAAACACTGTATTTTAATTCAAAACTGCCTTTTAATATAATTTATTAATATGGCTAGATTATATTTTTAAATAGTTTTAAAGTGTAATTAGATTATTTTTTTACCATTTAATCTAATGCAGGTCATTGGAAGAAATTTCACTTTGAAATTGGACATAAACAAGTGTCAATCTTTTGATAGATATTGTTTCTTAAAATCACGCTATTTGTTTTGACAACAGGAATTGATTTTAAATTAATTAATGCCACTTATATGTTTTGAATTTTGTAAAATAGAAATAATTTTTGAATTTGGAATATCAAATATATCTTAGGCTGAATTTTTGGTATTTTTCTGAAAAACTTCAATTTTTGATGAATAGTGAAACCACTAAGTAGTAGTTAAAAAAAGCGAGGTTTTCATTTAAATGAAATTTTACTGCTTCTGTGAATTGAATTTAGAAAATCCAACATACATGGTTATTATTAGTAAGTAAAATGTGGTTTAATAAGATGAAAATAATTTTTTGGTGAATAGTAACTTTTGACATTTATTTACCGTGGTTAAAGATAAATAGGGCAATTCAAGGTAAAAAGAATATTATAATAATAAAAAATTATCTTAACACTTGTCCTAACCTTATTATATGATCCATGACCGACCATGGTCATCCTTGGGTCAATTTGTGGACCCCATGGAGCCACTTGGGAGTGATAATGACACTTTATTTTAATTAACTTATAGTAAAGACACAAATGACATAAACAAATATCTTTTAGTAAATTAATTTTTACATGGGGTTATATAAGTTAT
Source organism: Viscum album (assembly GCA_963277665.1). Taxonomy (NCBI): domain Eukaryota; kingdom Viridiplantae; phylum Streptophyta; class Magnoliopsida; order Santalales; family Viscaceae; genus Viscum; species Viscum album. Next base: position 260,177,999 of record OY728122.1, on the reverse strand, counting down.
ATTTTGACTATAAATATTCATTGAAATTATAAAAATATTTCCTACATCATGGTACTTTTTTTTATAATTTTTAGACATCAAATAAATAAAATTATTTATGACACAAAAATGATGCAGTGTTTACCTCATTAATAAATCATTTTAAAAAATAAGATTATAAATATTAAAATAACATCCAAAACCTATAAAATTATTATTGAATGAATTTATTTCGACCATTATTCATCTTATCTCCGACCTTAATGAGTTTTGGACCTTTAGAAACCGAAAATAATTATATAATAAATAATATTTTCACACTTTCTTAAGGAACCCCTCCACCCCCTTATAAAAATCCCTCACCTCTAACCCATTACTAACACCTCTCAAGCCCCTTGGCTCATACAAACCCTACCAAAATAAGCTCTCAAGATCCCTCTCCTCCTCCTAGAAGCCTTACCAAAGACAGAAGGCACTTCAAGAAGTCCTTTTGGTTCAAACAAAATGGAGTTACCCAAATTAAAGGGAACGATTTCTCTTAATTTCTTTTCTTTTATTTTACTTGTACAACCCATAAGCTCTTTTTATTCCTTTATTTTATAACAACACTAGTATCCTCAATATAATAGGATTTTATTATGATAATTATTCGAACTACACTTACACAAACCTCCATCTAATGGGTAAAGAACATACTGTTTCTGTGGATGACAAACTAACGCCTCACGAAACAATGATTGTTCAATTATCTCCTACCACCTCATATGGTGGCCATTATGATGACACTGTATTTATATATGATATATATCATGTTTATGTTTTCTTTATTCTTCTGTATTTTTAATTTATATCATACCTTTATGGTTTCCATTACGAGTAAACGTGATAATTTCATTTGAGGAAGTGCGGACTACCACCCCCTCAAAGTGATATGAATAGTTCATACCATACGTGGGACATCTGAAGGATGGAGTTATTGAAATTATATATGATATTATAATGTAATTATAATATAACTATGTATAATTATGTTTTTATTCAATTAAAATACGAAATAGAAATGAAAGTAGCGTTCATGTGTACGTACGACTTACCGTCTCAACGAACAGTGCATTTCATTTCTTATTTCCAAATGTTATGTACTATTATAAATACATATATATACTGGATATATATGATATATATTATATCTAAATCATGAATATTATTCTGGAGATAATGGAATCTTGACCACATGAAAAACTTGTAATTATAAGGTGTTCATTTTTTACCCAAGTACCAAATATCGACAAAACGACCATTATTAACTTAAATGATTACATATTGTTTATAACATGGTAATAAGTGATATAAAAGGAATAATAAACTTGAAAAATGGTTCTTAATCAAGTATAAATTAACTTAAGTTTATTATTCAGGAAGAACAAGGAACAAACAAGTCAAGTCGGACACGAGGTAAGGGATTTCTTATCTCACTTTCAATTCCGTGAGATTTACATTGTTTGCCAATTATTTATTACATGTGGTGTATTGTGTACTTCCATTTGATATATATTATCATGATTATTTTTATATTAATGGTATTCTGTGATTCATTTTGTGCTTATTAACTTTTAGTCATACGAATCGATTGATTACAATGTGGTAAGGGGTTTTCAACTCACTTTTTATTCCCGTGAGATCCATGCTATATTGCCACTATTTCCTTTTGTGTGGTTTATGTACTACCCATGATTGTATTAATTGTGTAATATTCTTAAATTTATGGGTATTTACATATTTATTATATGATTTTTCATTCATGGGGTGTATGTTTCGTAAGTTACCAAATCGGAAAGGGAACCTTTCACCCTCCTCTTTTTAAAAGACTTCTTTTTGTTATGTCTTTTAATTTACATATTCTTATGTTGGGATATGTTCTTATATATCCTTATTGCTGTAAATTTTATTTCCATGTGTTGAGATACCCTTTTCTCTCTCATCAATTCATTTTCTGAATTTAAAGTGATGCCGTTAGGCTGTCAAATTTCTATAAGGGAACTTCTTCACCAAATTTCAATTCTTTGTGTTAAACTTCTACTTCTTGATTATGTCGTGCTATGAATATGTGAAAATAAACTATGATTGTTTCAAAATTAATATACACTTATATTGAGTGTATTCTTATTTTTCACACATTATTATGTAATTGATTTATCCTTAATCTAAGGATACTGTTTTTATAAGGGATTTTGTCTCAATTTACATTCCATTGAGACTTCATTGCTGTTATGAACCAATTCACTCTTATGTGGTGTATATACTATCCTTTGGAATATTATATCGTGAATCACTTTATTCTCATGATATTTTAATGTTATGATTAAATGTTATTCCTCAATTATTTTTATTCAAGCGTCTCTCATTTTGTTAAAAACTCTTTAACTGAAATATCATTTTAAATATTTTAATGATTTATTATTTTAAATATTTCTCATTCATGTCCATGTTTTCAAAATGGTTTTTTAGGATTTATTTATATAGACATTATTGTTTTCAAATGATAATTAATTTAAAATATTCAAAGTGGTATGGGGCACTTTGATTCGAAAATCTCTTTATTTAATGTTTTAAATGGTTTTGAAAATGATTTGATAAAGCATTGTTTATTTCAATATCTTGATTTGATATATTGTGATTATAATGTGAAAATTTTATCTTTTATTTATGCTTGTGTTATGTGTTATGAATATGTTATGGTTATTGGTAATTGTTTACATATACGGGTAGTTCTGTGATAAACCTAGGGCGGGTGATCCCGAGATAGCTCTCTAATGCATTGGGTAACATGACGGAGGTAAACATTAATGTTTCTCCTAAGATATTTAGGGAATATACAGTGATGGGTATTACAAATGTGACTCCCTATGTAGTTGTGATAGCTACAATGTAAGTATGTTATGAATGCCATAAGTTACCTTTATGATTTATGATTTGTGTGTGTTATTCATAAATCTTATGATTTCGTAAGGTATGTTATGATTGAAAAGTATGGTTTCATTGATTTGTATTTAATGATGGGATAATATTTTCCTTCCTTATTTTATAACCCTTACTGATCTTTTTATGCTCATCCAAAGTTTTTGAAATGTTTTCCACAGAACTTAAAGATGAATAGGGTCAAGGATGGGATCAAGGAAAAGTCATGATGTCTAAAACATGAAACTAGACATGTTTCTTTTTAAGAGTTTTTATTTTATGAAAAAATGGATACTATGTAGTAATTTCTACATGTAATTTTAAAGTTGATATGTAATAGTTATGTCCTAATTCTCTAAAACTCTAAACCTGAAAAAATCCTCAATGTGAGTTATTCATTTAATTCAGGATTATGAAATGTTTAAGGCCGAGTCCTTATAAAAAAGGTCATAAAAAAAAATATGCATGAAAAAAATTTATTTAAATGGATAAAACTGGTTCTAAACATCACAAACCAGGTGCGAAAGATAATAGAACATTTAAACAAGCACTAGGTGTGCACTTTTATAACAAAACAACCCTATTTTTTACAAAACAAGGCATAAACACCACTTTTCACACCAAATAAAATTACTGAAGGATTATAAATAATTAATAAAAATGTGTATAGGGTTTAAATACCATGAAAAATATGAATTTTAAATAAAATGGACATGTTCAATAAAGAACCTACCTCAAATCCTTGGCGGAATGGAAACGGACACCCAATATCACCATCTGAGGTTTTATAAACCCTAAAACTATGAAGACCAATCCCAAATGAACAAAACCCCTATAAAAAATCATTGTGTAACAGAAACCTAGGTCTTGAATGATCATAGGAGAATATATGACCAATAAATAATTAAAGAAGAAGGAAGAGGGAAGAGAAAGGAGAAAGATTTGATGAAGAAATTAAGAAGAAACACTAACCATTGGTGAGAAATTTCCCAAAAAGAGGCAAAAAACGAAATATAACTAAGGGGGAGTCAACTTTGGTAGATATAAAATAGTTAGGGATCTGTTTGAGAGGTGAATTCACCAAAAAATGTTAAAAAATTGATAAGATATAAAAGAAACAAAATATTTTTTTTAAAACTGGAAATGAGCTCACGGGCTGGCCCAATACCTGAATAAATAACCCGAATCCCCCATGATTTTGAGTTTTTAAGGGGTTAAAATGGATATGGTGGTTTTAATAGGTTAGGGGAGGCCAATTGAGAAGTGTAATGAGTGAAAAATGTTGAGAAATTAATGAGTTATAAACGAAACAAATTTTGTTTTTAAATCTGGAAATGAGCTTATGGTTGGAACAAATCTTGAAGTAACCACCCTTTTCTCCAAAAACTCCCAGAAAAGCTATGGGTCACCCATGGTAGGATGAATATACATAGATTGAAGTTCCAAAATCACCATTAATCTCACCCAAAACCCATGAAAAGGATTGGTATTTCCAACAAACCTGATCAAAACCAAGACATGAAAAACTGGGTGTGACCATTCTCCCCACCATTAAAGTTTTCCGCCCTCGAAAATCCATAACACTTTCTAGCTGAAAGAACAACACCTAAGGATTCCTTATCGACATGGTCCAGTCTCTCAAGCCAAAGAAATATCATCCACCATAAATGGATCTTAATCCTCTTGGCCAAACAAAACACCAACTCACAACCACTTCCTGAGAATCAACGGAAAGATCAAGCCACCACCTCCACAACCAAGACAAGAACCAGGTTGTTGGGCCTTCTCCCAATGAAACCAATGATCACCCAAACCAAAGTACACTAACAAAATACAATTACTTGGGGGGGGGGATAGGCTCCACCATTAAATAACAATTACCATCTGAAAAATCCTTAAAGGGAAGATCTTCGAGACCCGTAGTGGATCTCCCCACTATTCGAGACCAACTAGAAATGAACAAACAAGAATTCAACATGAACTAGAATCGGGACGCACCCGCACATGCCTAACAAAACTATCCCACAAAAAACCTACAAAATCAATTTATGAGGGTTACAATATGAACATTTAAACCACCCACTTCCGAACAGAGGGGACAATAACTGGACCGACACTTTCTGCACGAATCAAACCCCCACCACTCGGGGCAGGGAGGGAAGGGGATGTAATTGTTGGACCACTAGAACCACAAAAGAAATAGAGGAACCACCCAAAACTCTCCAAACATGAATAGGTAAAACCAAGACCAAACCTGATTAACATTAGCGGTCCACACAGGGACATTGATCGGAAACCCACATTCGAGAAGGCATAACCATAGACACTACGTGAGGGGTAAGTCCACCAGGATCTTTGCGAAGAAAAGAAACATCACAATGATGAGAAACCACAATAAAAAATAGAAACTTCCTTACCAAAATGGTGAATGTAGGATATTAGTCGAGCTCCCCACACCTATGGTGATTTCCTGACTACGTGAAAAGTTTCACTCCGAGGCCTATGGATGGAGCCCTGATGTTTGAAGCATCTGCTGCACCACAACCAGGAGCTATGGATCACAACACCCCATGAAACTCACTTTCTTAATAACACACATTCATCTAAATAGGAACTCAAAGATACATAAAACCATTCTCTCTCACTCTGAATGAGGAGAAGAATGGAAAATGAATATGGAAAAACACATCAACATCACCAAACACAACTACTATATCAAAAAAAATAATCACAATAGGAAACCACTGTAAATCAAGCCCAAAGATCTCTTTATTCCATCAAATGAGTTGAGGCATCATCCGAATAGGTGGATTTAATGTTTGAAACGAATACTTAGGCTGATCAACTGGAAGTCTTGCCAACGGGGAACCATCCGTGGCCACATCACAACATCCAAAATATCCTTATAAACCAACTGAACATTGCTCCAAAACTGAGCCAACAACAAGATCCCATATCAAGAAACACTAAGAGTATCACTTACAGATCATGATGAAGCATACCAAACAAACAATACTTCTAAATCATGAAAAAGAAACCCATATAAACATCTGTTTACCAAAAAAAACAAATTTTCATCTTAAAACAATTTTGAAAAACAAACTAACTTGGTGGATTTTCACATTCACCTATGGTGTTTCATCAAGTCTCACTCACATGCACATTCCCGTGCCACCATGGGCACCCAACCACTATTCCATACCAGGCATCCATCAACATATCTATACAAAACCATGCTTGTGAGCACCCATGAAAACACCAAAGGCTAAAAAAACATCCTCATTTTACAAGCCAAAAAATTCAACCCATTTCAAAAATCATGTACCTTCCATAGGCACACTAACCACCAAGTCAAAAACCATTATCATATTTTCATAAAATAAACCATTTTACCAAGATTAAAAAAGAAACCCTATAGGTCTCCATCAAAATCCTCTCCCTTTATTGAAAACCTTTTTTAGCATCTCAATAACCACACATTTTCAAGAACCATTTGACTTAGAACCAATTTCATTTATTTTAAAACAACTACGAAAACAAGCATGCCATTTAAATATCCCTTTCCCATTTTAAAAAATTCAGCACAGTCTATTTTCTCAATTTGACAACCACAAAGGCCAAAACCCTTTTTTGGAAAACACCAACTGCTCAAAACCAATTCTCAAAACCAATTCATCAGATTCAAACACTCTTCAACAGCCCAAAACATCCCATTAAGAAAAAATCATAATCATCTTAAAATAATTCATTCCTTATAACCATTTTTTTTCAATAAACCATAAGTTTATATTAAGGAAATTTGATCCCGTTAAATCATTCCACTTTCTACCCAAAAATCTGTTTAAAAAAAACCTAAAATTCTAAAACATTCTTATATTTAGCATTGAAAACCCACTTCTACAATTCTCACATAAGGATCTTCCAAATAAAATCTAGAATTCAGGAAAGGCCTAAGAGACCCACAAAAGGGAACTAGTGTCGGTGGGTGACTTGACCATATGGTTGGCGGCCATATGTCAAACACACCACCAACACAGAGAGACTTCTTAGGACCATTCCCTGGATCTACATGGCTTTCCAGGCCTTGAAATCTCACAGAGGATATTATTCCAACACCCCTTATTGTATCCCAATCACTAAACAATCCTTAAGAACCAAATAAACCAATAAAATCGAACTTCCCACAGACACTCGAGGATCAGAACAAGAAAGAGTTCACGACGCTCTTCCCGAACCTACCCCTCAAGTTCCAAAAATCCTACTCCATCTACCTTGAGATCCCCTAAATAAAAAGGACGCTCTAAAAAGAAAGGTCTGCCAAGAGCCGATCTACTTTGATACCATTTTTTCACAAACTAGCCTGGGCTGACCTTGAACCGGTCGCCCAGGCCGCTCCATAGAAAATCCCGAGAGGTATTCCCAATCCTCCCAGGATGGAGACAAGCACCAAGGGAATCAGTAGAGTGACAAGGAAACAATTTCACCCAAATATAAACAATTAAATAAATAGTGTAAAAATGGACAACCCAATATATATTTATATAAAAGTTGAACTAAACTTTATTCACACATGAAAGTGAAAGTACAACTTAACTAACAACTCAACCGACCAAACATGATAACCAAATAACTCCATGTGACCCTGCTGGTCACTCTCCAATACAACTATTAAACGTCTCCCAAGGAAATCAAACTCAAGTTAAAACCTACACAAGGGATAAAAACAGAAGAAGACTATAGGTGTGATTATTAAAACATAGTAGGTTAGCCCGATATTCTATTCCCAATGCACTTCCTTTAAAATAAAAAAACATCAATTTCAAGTTTGAAATAAAATATATAAAAATATTTTTTCCAACATGGTTCCATGATACAAATATTACAGAATAAAAATGCTTTCAAGTTTTCATAAATAAGAAATTCAAGTAACCAATTAAAAAGAGATGGAACTTCAAAGTGAAAATGGTTTTAAAGAGGGCTGATTTAAAGAATGTGCACCTTTAAATAAAACACACGTGATACTAAATTTTCCAACCAATCTCACTATATGATGATGGTGAATACAATATATCCAATGAAAACAATTCACAGGAACACCCCTAGGCACTAGCTAGCTGTGGGTCCCAGGTACCTCGTATCTCAGTGAAAAGTAACAATAAAAAATATCTGTTCTCATACACGATCCACTAGTAGGGAAAAACTGTCATGACCCCCTCCCCACAAAGTGTACCCCTCCTGGGCCAGTAATGTGAGAAGGGAGATAATGAACCCCGAGTCCCACCTCCAGTAGGCCCTAGGTTGGAGACTAGCACCGAGGGTATAGTAAACACACAAATGGGAGGCATTACCCTCTAAGAGAACACATGAGGAAGAGAGAGATAAGATAGACACCAACCAAATCCAACTCAGAACTGAAATATAAAAGAAAACCCAAGTTCACATATGTAATGTCGTGAAAAAGTACTACAACTGGAAGGGAAAAACTGAAAGTACCCAAAAGAAAGTAAAAATAGTAGAAACTACAAGCCCGAAAAGCTCCTGCAACCCCAAGCTAGTAGAAACCAGCTTGATCTCCAACCTGCTCCATGTGACCTGAAAAAAAAATTATATATACATAGGGTGAGTATAACAGTATAATCAGTAGCATCCTCCCCGGAGCCTCTCGTGCAAAAGTAAAGAAAGCATGCTAAAGCACAATGAATAACAAGTGAAACTAACTCATCACCTAAACATGTATACTAAGTTCCCAGCCTCACTATGGATACTCTCACCAAGTAATGCATACAATAATATATCATATAATGAAGAATATCAAGGGTACCCCTCTACTACTTCCCCACTGGTTTGCCGATTTGCCCCAACATCGCACATCCTAAGAATCTCTCTCAAAAAAGGCTTGCCCGCAGACACCTGGGCGAAGCACCACAATATGCACCTCGTGCAACAAAACCACCATGTCCATGCAATAAAGTAGCCAGGTAGTTTCCGGTATCCACCACAGCTCACATAACATGTATCATACATCGGGTATTATACCTCAATCCATTACAGATCATACACTGAGTAAGGATCCTCAAGCCATCAAAGCCTATACAAGTTATACCTATAGTAGTCCATAGGATACTATATCCAAAATATATGTGTGTGAATAACCACAAGCTATTACAGCCCTCTACACACATATATGGGGAAAACCAACCGCTGTGCCTACAAACAAAAGTAACTGCTAAGAGAAGAGAGAGTGGCCAAAGGGGGTAGTCAGTCATCCATCCTCCCACCGGAATGTTAGGGAAAACACCCCCCAGGGCTCAGAATCCTCGGGGTGTCAGTTTCCCTTACTGACAGGGTGGAGTAGCGTATAGAAACACAAATATTACAGAATATACTATAACTCACAACCACACTATGGGCATAACCTAGTCTTAGACACAACTATAGTTAACGTCTCTCAGACTCCTGACTGCCACTTCTAAGACTAGGTATCCCATAAGCACACAACCATTTAAAGAGCTTAATTACATTACTTCATTAACTTTTTATTAGTTTCACTTTACATTAATTAATTCTTTAAACATTAATTAACCAAACACAATTCCACATTAAATTCCATTAGAATCACACCCAAATTCCACTTCCCCTTTAAAATTACAACCTCATCATTATGTTCCAGCAAACTCCAACCCCATGGGTTAGTACCATTTATTCAATTATTCATTAAAGAATTACTTTACCACATTCCCAGGCATTAGAGAAAAACATTCTATGCTACTAAACACAAGGGGGGTCAACACAGTGAGTAGATGTACTACCCTTCGAGTCTTTTCCACCTATAAAAATAGCGTAGACCCATCCTCCCTTGAGAAGCTATACACGGAAAGCACGTGGCATACCCCGCGTGTCTTTGCCTCTTTCGGAAGAAGGGTAAGCAAGACCAGCTTCCTTAGGCAATGGGGAAAATTAAAATAGACAATCAACCAAAAAGAAACAGCAAGCATCAAATAATCACATTCATCCCATTCCATCATCCCTGGTGTCCTCCCTGACACCCACATGCATAAACTGATGCATCTCTCCACCCTAGGCATAATTTGCTGCCATAACCAAAAGGCCTCCATGCCCCCACATATCACAACATCCATCCAGGCTCACATCACAACACAAGTAGCAGGAAAACAAACATCTTAAAAATTGGATCTTGTCCCTTAAATAAGCAATATGGTAACTCAAAACCCTTCAAGGAATTATGAGACAAATAATCCTTTTTTAATTAATCGATTTATTATACGTAGGTTTCACATTCGAGAAACCTAAACAGTAAGCTATCAAAAATAAATTAAACATGCTTACTACACCATTTTTATTAACAACAAAATTACAACAAGAAGAACCAGATTGATTTACATGCCTCTTTATCTTTAGCCAACAATTATCAATTAATTATGGTTTACGTTATTTACCAATTTCCATCAAGAACGAACAACTATACGAAGAAAGAATAGATATCACACTATCTAGAAAAACAAGAGGCAATAACATATGACCGAAATCAATTTATTTATCCGGTTCAAATAATTATTATGTCAATTCCATTGTCATTTAGTGGGATAAAACATGATAATAATACATTTTCATGTAAAATAAAAGAGAAGCAACGAATCCCCGACCTTAAAAAGTTCTTGACGTTCTTTATACAAGAATGGGCCACACACCAGGTTATGATATCCTCCCCCCGTGACAACTGTATCCACCTGAGGATGCAGAGACACCACCACACTGGTCAACACACAAGAAAAGCCTATTAGGAACATGGGGATACAATTCCATAAAAGGGGTGAGGATAAATAAAAGTATATACACCCAAAATAATGATGATACATCATACCTTATATCATAGATTGATTGATACTGCTTGGTTTCATCAAAAACAGAGCGGAACTAGTCCTAGGAGTAAGTTTTATTATGCTACTCCTACAGAATAGAATGAAAGGTTCTATCATCTCATAGCTGATAAAAAAGAGGAAGAATTAGGGAGGAAGATATCCCATCCCTTTAGAATATTTAACGGAGCAGTAGTTTAAGATACGCTTGATTTCCCATTAAAAGAGGATCACATTAAACCACGTGGTTCGACCAAGTAAAAATATCCCGAGCCTTAGGAATAATTAATATAGGAGTTATGGCCTTTGAATCGGCCTTAGATTCCTTAAAATGAGGTTTTAAATTCATTTTACGTCAAAGGAAAATGATAATGGGGAGAAACTGTAGGAAGCTGGAAACACTGTTCATGAACTCAAAATTTGGCAAAGGAAAAGAACTGTTCATGAACCTCACCGTTAGAACCTCACCAATAGAACACTATTCATGAACCTCACTGATAGAACACTGTTCATGAACCTCACCGTTAGAACCTCACCGATAGAACATTGTTCATGAACCTCACCATTAGAACCTCACCGATAGAACACTATACATCTACCATTCTAGAAACACTGTGCACCTATCGTTATGAAAACATTGTACACCTACCGTTATGGAAAAACTGTACACCTACCGCTATGGAGACACTGTACACCTACTGTTATGGAAACACTATACACCTACCATTCTGGAAACACTGTACACCTACCGTTATATAAACACTATACACCTACCGTTCTGGAAACACTGTTCACAGAACTCAAAATTTGGAAAAGGAAAAAGAGGTTACCATTATAGGTTACCGATAGAACTATTCACCGATATAACTATTCATAGAATTGGAAATTTGGAAAAGGAAAGAGAGGTTACCGTTAGTGGTTACCGATAGAACTGTTCATAGAACTGAAAATTTGGCAAAGGAAAAAGAGGTTACCGATAGAACTGTTAACTGATGGAACTATTCATAGAATTGGAAATTTGGAAAAGGAAAGAGAGGTTACCAATATAGGTTACCAATAGAACTGTTCACCGATAGAACTGTTCATATAATTAGAAATTTGGAAAAGGAAAGTGAGGTTACCATTAGTGGTTACTGATAGAACTATTCACCGATGGAACTGTTCATAGAATTGGAAATTTGGCAAAGGAAAGAGAGGTTACCGTTAGAGGTTACCAATAGAACCATTCACTGATGGAACTGTTTATAGAATTGGAAATTTTGCAAAGGAAATAGAGATTACCGTTAGACCTCACCGATAAAACTGCTCACCGATGGATCTGTTTATAGAAGGTTACTGATGACACTATTCACCAAGGGTCACCGATGACACTGTTCACCTAAGGTCACCGATTCACTATTCATAGAAGGTTACCATTGCACTATTCACAACTGTCTACCATTGGAACTGTTCACCAAACTGAAAAATTAGCAAGTGTTAGTGATAAGTCACCTTGAACTCCCGAATCACCTCATACACTTGATTTTCGCAAAGTAATAGACCAGAGAGGTTTGGGCCATTACATCAGATACCTCTCAAAACATTCTCATCCTCGAGAATTCAAAACTCACTGAAAGTAAAAACGAAACGGGGTCTAAACAACCACCCATCGAGATACCTCTCAAAAGAGAGAAAGCCAAAAAAGAAACAAAAGGAAACCATCTCATAAACATAAAAGGTTTATAACCACAAAGGATACATCGATACATGAAAAGAGTTAAACATCAAACAACTCTAGGTACTGAGCACGTATCTGTGACTCACATTCCCAGGCACTCTCCTCCATGCCACCATGTCTCCATAAGACATGAACCAAGGGGATATAACACCCGCGCAACACCTTCTCCTTGTGGTCTTAGATCTCCACAGGTCGCTCCTTGAAGGTTTCATCATCATCCAAATCGATCTCTCCCCAATCGATGATGTGAGAGTCATTATAAAGATAACGAAAGAGCTGTGATACATGGAAAACATCATGTATCCTAATCATCTGTGGGGGAAGTGCTACTCGATACGCCACAACTCCAACATGAGCTAACACCTCGAAAGGCCCAACAAACCGGGGAGAAAGCTTACTTCTACGACCAAACCTTTGCTTCCCACGACGGGGAGTCACCTTCAGAAACACGTGGTCCCCAACATCAAACTATAAGGGCCTCCTCCTTTGATCAGAATATGATTTCTGACGATCTTGTGCTGTCTTCATCCTCTCACGAATCACCTGAACCATCTCTATTGTATTCTGCACTAGTTCTGGTCCGAGAATTGCTGAATCTCTGACCCCAGTCCAGCACAACGGAGAACGGAATGGTCAGCCATACAAGGCTTCAAATGGTGCCATACCGATGGTGGAGTGAAAACTATTATTGTAAGTGAACTCCACCAAGGGTAAGCGCTTAATCCACAAACCTCCAAAATCAAGAACACAAGAGCGTAACATGTCTTCAAGTGTATGGATGGTTCACTCTATCTGACCGTCTGTTTGAGGATGAAAAGCAGTGCTAAGGCATAGATGAGAACCAAAATCATGTTGGAGACCTCTCCACACCCTAGAAGTAAAGCGAGGATTTCGATCAGAAATGATCATCCTTGGGACTCCATGAATTCTCATCACCTCCTCTAGATACTACCTTGACAAAACTTCTACTGATCTCAACTCCTTGATTGCTATAAAGTGGGACGATTTTTTCAAGCAATCCACTACCACCCAAATAGCATCATGTCATCCCAGAGATCGAGTTAAACTAGTAACAAAGTCCATTGATATGTCCTCCCACTTCCATTGAGGAATCTCTAATAGCTAGAGCAGACCACTAGGAATACGGTGCTCGACCTTAACCTTCTGGCAGACCAAATATCGAGACGTAAACTTCGCAACTGTACGCTTCATCCCAGGACACCAAAATTGGCTCTTCAAGGTACGGTACATCTTTGTCAAGACAGTATATACCACTAAAGGAGAACTATGAAACTCTTTGAGAACCATCTCACGCATCATCAAAGGAACAAAAAGCCTTCCGTGATACAACACTTGGTGTTTTTCATCCTCCGACCAACCATCAGGGGCCTCACCACAAACAACTCGGTCTCTCCACACCTCCACCTCAAGATCGCCCAACTGGGAATCTTCCACTTGCTTCATGGTAGATGACTACACCATCATCTGAAAAAGACAACCTCTCCCCCCAACCTCTCATATCAAGATGTAATGCTGATAGTTCATCCATCACTCTTGAGGACTCACCAAATTCATGCATTTCATCACTACATGACTTCCAAATCAGCGCATCAGCTACAACATTCCCCTTTCTAGGTGTATATGATATTTTGAATTCGTATTCCTATAAGAACTCCATCCACTGATGTTTTCATAAGTTCAAGTCACGCTGGGAGAAAACATACCTCAAACTCTTATGATCGGTGAAAATCAAAAAGCGCTCACGAGTGAGGTAATGTCTCCACAACTTCAGATCAAACACCACAGATGCAAACTCAAATCGTGAGTGGAATAGTTATGTTCATAGGGATATAACTGCTGAGACCCATAAGAAATAACTGATCTTTTCTGCATCAGAACACAACCCAACCCCAGATGCAAAGCATCGCAGAAGACATCAAACTGAACTCCCTCAACTGGAAGACAAAGAACTGGAGCACTTACTAGCTTCTCCTTTAGATACATGAAAGATGCCTGACACTGATCAGTCCATATGAATGCATGATACTTCCTAGTCAAAGCTGTTAGAGGAGTCGCAACTCATGAGAAATAGGCTATGAACCTCCTGTAGTAGCCTGTGAGACCAAGGAAACTTCACACCTCCAACACTATCTTGGGGGCTTCCCGAGATACAAATGCTTCTATATTCAATGAATCCACAACTACTCCCTGCTGGGACACAACATTCCCCAAGAAATGGACTTCTCAAACCCAAAACTCACAATTCGACAACTTCCCAAACAACTAATGATGACTAAGAACACCCAAAACAACATGTATATGCTATTCATGCTCCTCCTCAGACGTGGAATACACAAGGATGTCGTTGATGAAAACTACTATGAAATTGTCCAATAACTCACAAAACACAACATTCATCAATCCCATGAACACAACTGGAGAATTGTTCATGCCGAACGACATTACAATGAACTCATAATGCCCATAATGACAACAGAAAGCAGTCTTCGGAATATCCTTATCCTTCACACACATCTGATGATATCCTGACCACAAGTCGATCTTTGAGAACCAACTTGCACCCTTCATTTGATCAAATAAATCATCAATCCATGGAAGAGGATAGTGATTATTTATTGTCACTTTGTTTAAGTGACCATAATCGACACACAACCGCAAACTGCCGTCAGACTTCTTCACGAACAAAACTAGCGCACCCCATAGTGACACACTTGGCCGAACAAAACCGTACTATAATAGACCATCAAGTTGTATACGCACCTCTCGTAAATCATAAGGGGACATCCTATAGAGAGACATAGAGATGGGAGATTCTCCTGGTTATAGCTCGATCCCAAAATCGATCTCTCGTTAAGGTGGTAATGCTACAACCTCTTTTGGAAAGACATCAGGGTACTCTTCTACGACCCTAGGAAATGCCAACTGCTGAGCCTTTGAAGAACTCAACATCATCTCAGCCATTATGGATGATAAGGACAGGACATGCCTATGACCCACCCGAGGATCTCGATCACCAACAAACACCACCGGCTCTCCATCCGCACCAAAGAAAATGATTTTCTTCCTGAAGCAATCCATGATAGCTTGCACTGAATACAACCAATACATGATGAGGATGACATCATATGGTTGTATTTTTAAACATAGGAAATCTCCCCAAGAGTGGTGCTTCCCAAACACTAGCTCACAGTTTCTACATACTTCAAACAAGTTAGCTCGACCTCTAACTAGTGTAGTCAACACCAAGGGCACTGGAAGCCTCTCTACCTCAAGTCCCAAAGCATGGAAAAGGGTAGGTGATATGAAGGAGTGTGTCACTCCTGAATCAAACAAGGCATACACCAAGGTAGAAAACAAGCAAAGGGTACCACAAATGACATCTGGCTCGCCTGGATCTGGAAACGCTAGAGCATGAAGCTGACCACGACCTCCTCCATGACCTCTCTGACCCAGATGAAAAACACCACCATGGCCGCACTCTGCTCTCTGAGGACGAGGAGCATCACGGGGCTGTCCTCTGCCTACCCCATCTACCCTCTGCTGATCTAAAGCTGGTGCAACCTGCTGCTACTTCCTTGGCTGGAAATACCTCAACGAAGGAACCTAGACCAGAGCACCTGGTGCACGATGACTGCTCTGAAAGGTCAGGCACTCCCGCTACTGATGACCTCGACCACCACAAGAAACAAAAGCGCCTGATCCCTTAGCATAGGCCTGAGAGTTGCTACCTTCATAGAAATGAGATGTAAAGGGCTGGGACCTACCCCCGACTAGACAGAAACTCTTTTTTCCCTGAAAACCAAGAACCCCAGACCACATATCTTCTTCGTGAGGAATCATGATGAATCCCCTCTCATGATGATCCGGTTCTAGCCAAATTCCTCTCAACAACCTCTGCCCTCGCTAGCATCTCAAGATATGTCTTCAGCATAAATGGGGTGACCTGGCGCTGGATCTCTGGACGCAAAGCCTCCTCGAAATGCCTTGCCCTGGCCTCCTCATCTGGAAACAGGTCCGAAGCATATCGTAAAATGTTCCTGAAATGGATTCCAAACTCTCACACATTGAAGATCCCCTTTCGAAGGGTAAGAAGGTCCTGAAGACTGGATGCCTTCGTGGTCGAAGAAAGAAACTCGGCTCTAAACTTGTATCAGAACTCCTCCCATGATATTGATGACTCCCCACGATCCCTGAGTAACAAGAACCACTACTTCCTCACTGCTCCACATAGCATCATCACAATCAAGGACACCCAGTTCTTCTTCCGAGCACGAATCGAACTGAAGCCGATCTCAACCTCCTCTAACCAGTCTTCCATGACTACATCTAAAACGTAGCCCTAGTACTTATGCAGACTATGGCGCTAAAACTATCAGAGTGTATTCCTCCAAGTTTCATCGTCGTCAATCTCTACCTAGCAGCGATCTACTAACATAGCCTGCTGAACATATTCTATGTGATCCTAACGAGAACATCGACCTGGAGCCATACCTGAAAAATAACAAATTGTTAGAGCTACTAAGCCCAGAATTGGGAAGAATATCCCTTAATTAATTAATTGTTTTCTTTCATTGATTTTAGGTTAACCTATCCCAAGTTCTACCCAATCAACCACAAGAACAAAGAAGAATGATGCATGATACTTTCCTAGGTCTCTACCCTGCATATAGTATCACCCTTTTTAGTAGCCATTGTAAACTTAAAGGTCCGTACATCAGATCATAGGTGGACCTAAATGCCTATGTCTCAGCTGGTCTCCAGTGTTTACATCACTTATTTAACATGAATGACACCATTTCCATACCAACCCATGCAACCCCACCTATGCCTACCTCCAAACTCCATCCTATATCTCAACCTTCCTCTAATACAACTCTGTCACGACCCCCTCCCCACAAAGTGTACCCCTCCTGGTCCTGAAATGTGACAAGGGAGATAATGACCCCTGAGTCCTGCCTCTTGTAGGCCCCGGGTTGGCGACTAGCACCGAGGGTATAGTAAACACACAAATGGGAGGAATTATCCTCTAAGAGAACACATGCAGAAGAGAGAGATAAGATAGACACCAACCAAATCCAACTCAAAACTGAAATATAAAAGAAAACCCAAGTGTACATATGTAATTTCATACAAAAGTACTAAAACTAGAATGGGAAAAACTATAAGTACCCAAAATAAAGTAAAAACAGCAGCAACCACAATACCGAACAGCTCCTGCAACCCCAAGCTAGTAGAAACCAGCTTGATCTCCAACCTGCTCCAAGTGACCTGAAAAACAGTTTATATATACACAGGGTGAGTATAATAGTATACTCAGTAGGATCCTCCCTGGAGCCTCTCATGCAAAATTAAAGAAAGCATGCTAAAGCACAGTGAACAATAAGTGAAACTAACTCGTCACCTAAATAGGTATACTAAGTTCCCAGCCTCACCATGGCTACTCTCACCAACTAACGCATACAAAAATATATCATATAATAAAGAATATCAAGGGTAACTCGCTACTACTTCCCCACTGGTTTTCCGCTTTTCCCCAATGTCGCACATCCTAAGCATCTCTCTTTAAAAAGGCTTGCCCACAAAAACCAGGGTGAAGCACCACAATATTCCTGCAACAAAACCACCATGTCCACCCAATAAAGTAACCATGTAGTTTCTGGGAGCCACCACAACTCGCATAATGTGTATCGTATGTCAAGTATTATACCTCAATCCATTACAAACCATACACTGAGTACGGATCCTCAAGCCATCACATTCTATACACGTTATACCTATAGTAGTCCATAGGATAGTATATCCAGAATATATGTGTGTGAATAACCACAATCCATTACAACCCTCTACACACATATATGGGGAAAACACCCCCAGGGCTCAGAATCCCTAGGGTGTCAGTTTCCCTTATTGAAAGGGTGGATTAGCGTATATAAACACAAAAAGTACAGAATATACTATAACTCACAACCACACTATGGGAATAACCCAGTCTTAGATACAACTGTAGTTAACGTCCCTTAGAATCCCGACTGCCACTTCTAAGACTAGGTATCCTATAAGCACACAACCATTTAAAGAGATTAATTACATTACTTCATTACCTTTTTATTCATTGCACTTTATGTTAATTAATTTTTTAAACATTATTTAATGAAACACATTTCCACATCAAATTTCATTAGCATCACACCCAAAGTCCACTGTCCCTTTAAAATTATAACCTCATCATTATGTTCCAGCAAAATCCAACCCCATGGTTTAGCACTATTTATTCAATTACTCATTACAGAATTACTTTCCCCCATTCCCATGAATTTTATAAAAACATTCTATGCTACTAAACACAAGGGGGATCAACACGGTGAGTAGATGTACTAACCGTCAAGTCTTTGCTGCCTATAGCAAGAGAGTAGACCCATCCTCCCTTGAGAATCTAAACAAAGAAATCACGTGGAATACCCCCCGCGTCTTTGCCTATTTCGGAAGAAGGGTAAGCAAGACCAGCTGCCTTAGGCAGTGGGGAATAGTAAAAAAGATAATCAACCAAAAAGAAACAACAAGCATCCAACAATCACATCCATCCCATTCTATCATCCCTAGTGTCCTCCCTGACAGCCACATGCATAAACTAATGCATCTCACCACCCTAGGTGTCATTTTCTACCGCAACCAAAAGGCCTCCATTCCGCCACATATCACAACAGCCATCCAGACTCACATCACAACACAAGCAGCAGGAAAACCAACACCTTAAAAATTATCTCTTGGACCTCAAACAATCAAGAGGGTAACTCAGAACCCTTCAAGGAATTACAAGACAAATAATCCGTTTTGAATTAACCAATTTATTATACGTAGGTTCCACATTTGGGAAACCTAAATAGTAAGCTATCATAAATAAATTAAACACGATTACTACACCATTTTGATTAACAAAAAAATTACAAAAAGAAGAACCATATTCATTTATATGACTCTTTATCTTTAGCCAAAAATTATCAATTAATTATAGTTTACATTATTTACCAATTTCCATCAGGAACGAACAACTATACGAAGAAAGCATAGATATCACACTATCTAGAAAACAAGAGGCAAAAAAATATGATCGATATCAATTTATTTATCCTGTTCAAATATTTATTATGTCAATTTCATTATCATCCAGTGGGATAAAACATGATGATAATACAGTTGCACATAAAGGAAAAGAGAAGCAACGAATCCCTGACCTCAAACAGTTCTTGACGTTATTTATACAAGAATGGGCCACATAATAGGTTATGATCTCCTCCCCCGTGACAACTGTATCCACCTGAGGATGCAGAGACACCACCACACCGATCAAAACACATGAAAATACCATTAGGAACATGGGGGAAAAATTCCACAAAAGGGGTGAGGAGAAACATAAAGAGATGAAACCAAAAGAATGACGATAGATCATACCTTATATCGAAGATTGATCGATACTTATTTTTTGCATAAAAAATAGAGTGGAACTAATCCTAGGAGTAAGTTTGATTATGAAACTCCTATGGAATAGAATGAAAGGTTATAGCGTCTCATAGCCGAGAACAAAGAGGAAGAATTAGGGAGGAAGATATCCTGTCCCTTTAGATGATTTAACGAAGCGACAGTTTAAGATACGCTTGATTTACCATTAAAAGCGGATCAAATTAAACCATGTGGTTTGACCAAGTAAAAACATACCTAGCCATAGAAATTATTAATATAGGAGTTATGGCCTTTGTATCAGTCTTAGAGTCCTTAAAACGAGGATTTAAATGCATTTTACGTCAAAGGAAAATGCTAAAGGGGCGAAACTATTGGAAGCTGGAAACACTATTCACGAACTCAAAATTTGGCAAAAGAAAAACACTATTCATGAACCTTAACATTAGAACACTGTTCATGAACCTCACCATTAGAACCTCACTGATAGAACACTATTCATGAACCTCACCATTAGAACTTCACCGATAGAACACTGTACACCTACCGTTCTGGAAACACTGTACACCTATCATTATAGAAACACTGTACTCCTACCGTTATGGAAAAACTGTAGACCTACTGTTATGGAAACACTATACACCTACCATTATGGAAACACTATACACCTACCATTCTGGAAAAACTATTCAGAGAAATCAAAATTTGGAAAAGGAAAAAGAGGTCACCGTTAGAGGTTACCGATATAACTATTCACCGATAGAATTGTTCATAGAATTGGAAATTTGGAAAAGGAAAGAGAGGTTACTGTTATTGGTTACTGATAGAACTGTTCACCGATTGAAATATTCATAGTGTAACACCCTGAGCTTCCACGATACGCTTCTCTTTCAATAATGCAATAGCTTGCATTGTACGCAAGTTCGAGATTCTAACATACTGAGACCAATCAAAATAGCCATTATGAATAGTAATACCCACTTTTTGAAATTATATATATTTTATATTTTAAAATGGACTTAATTTTTGGATTAAGAATATCTAAATTAGCCTATGTTGAATTTTTGGTATTTTTCGGAGAACTTCCAATTTTTTATGAATAGTGAAAAATACTTAACAATAACTTTTTTAATCAAAATAATTTATAGTGATAAATTATAATATTGAGTGGTTTTAAAGTATAATTAGAATATATTTTTACCATTTTATCCAATGGTGGTCATTAGAATTAATTTCACTTTGAAATTGGACATAAACAACTGTCAATCTTTTGATATATATTGTTTCTTAAAAACACACTATTTGTTGTGACAGCGGGAATTAATTATAAAATTAATTAATGCAACTTATATTTTTGTAATTTTGTAAAATAAACATCATTTTTGAATTCAGAATATCAATTATAGCTTAGGGTAAAATTTTGGCATTGTTCTGAAAAACTTCAATTTTTGATGAATAGTGAAACCACTAAATAGTAGTTAAATAACTGATTTTTCATTTAAATGAAATATTACCACTTCTTTGACTTGATTTTAAAAAATCCGACATACATGGTTTTCATTAGGAAGTAAAATGTGGTTCAATTGGATTAAAATAATTATTTGGTAAATAGTAACTTTTAAGTTTAATTAATCGCGATTAAAGGTAATTAGTGAAATTTAAGGTAAAAATAGTATTATAAAAATATGTAATGACCTTTAAACATGTCCTAACACTATTGGATGTGTCATGGCCGACCAAGAAAATCCATGGGTCAACTTGGGGACCCCATGGAGCCACTTTGGTAGGAAAAGGACATAAATAACTTTTTATTTAATGTTAAAATAAAAAGGTCACAAACAAGAGTTGTTTTATTAAAAAAAAAATTTAAATGGGGTTATACAAGTAATATTTTTGACTATAAACATTCACTATAAATCTAAAATGATTTCCTACATCATGATATTTTTTTTTATAATTTTTAGACATTAAATAAATTAAAAAACGATTTAAATAAAATGAAAAGATATTGTAAAATCTAAGACTTAAACATGTCAAAAACCTATTGGATGAGTATATTTAGAACCCTTATCACCTTATCCTCAAAATATATAAGTGTCGGACCTTTAAAATCCGAAACTCATAATATAATAAAGTAACATTTCATGACTTTCCAAGAGTGCCCCTCCTCTCCTCTTATAAAAGGCCCCCACCACTACCACCTTATTCACACCTTCCAAGCCATTTTTCTCGGACAACCTCTTCCCTAATACTATCTCAACTTTCCTATATTACTCCTAGAAGCCTCACTTTGGGCAGAAGTCTTCCCAAGGAAGCCTTTGGCTCAAATCAAAAAGAGTTACCCGATTTTAAGGTAATGTCTTCTCTTATGTTATTTTGTTTTATTTTGCTTCTCCAACCCCTTAAACTCTTTTTATTACTTTATTTTGTAACAACACCGGTATCTTCAATATAATAGGATGTTTTTATGAGAAGTATTAGATTTAAACTTACACACACCTTCATATAATGGTTAAAGAACATACTGTTTCTGTGGTTGGCGAATTTCTGCCTCACGAAACGATGATTGTTCAATATTCTTTTAACACCTCTAATGATGGAAATTATGATGACACCATTTTTATATATGATATATATTATGTTTTTTTTTTCTTTATGATTCGGTATTTTTCATTTATGTAATACCTTTACGATTTCCATTATGGGTAAACACGATAATTTCATTTTAGGAAGTGCGGACTGCCGCCCCCTCAAAGTGATTTGAATCGTTAATGCCATATGTGGGATGTATAAAGGATGGAGTAAATGGTATTATACATTATATTATACTGGAATTATACTATACATTTATATAATTATGATTTCATTCCATTAAATATGAAATAGAAATGAAAGTAGCATTCATGCGTACGTACGACTTACCGTCTCCATGAACGGTGCATTTCATTTCTTACCTCTAAATGTTACGTAATATTATGAATGAATGTATATACTAGATATATATGATATATATGATATCTAAATAATGAATATAATTCTGGATATAATGGATATTTTACCACATGAACAACTTGTAATTATAAGAAGTTTATTTTTGACTCAAGTACCAAAGATCGACAAAACGACCGTTATTAACTTAAATAATTACATAATGTTCATAACATGGTAATAAGTGATATAAAAGGAATAATGAACTTAAAAAAGGTTCTTAAGCAAGTATAAATTAACTCTAGTTTATTATTCAGGAGGTTAAAGAACGATCGAGTCAAGTCGGACACGAGGTAAGGGAACTTCTTAACCCAATTTCTATTCTTTGTGTTAATCTCCTAATTTCAAATTATGTCATGATATTATTATGTCCTATATTATATTTGTACTTTCTTTATGTGTACTTATAGTGAATACACATAATAGATTTATTTTATTTTAAAAAAAATGATCTTTGTAAGGGAACTTCTTAACCCAATTTCCATTCTTTGGGTTAATATCCTACTTTAAAATTATGTCATGATATTATTATATATCCTATTTTGTATTTATACTTTCTTTATGTGTACATATAGTGAATACACATAATAGATCTATTTTATTTAAAAAATGATATTTTTAAGGGACTTCGTCTCAATCTCCATTCATTGAGGCATATTTTGTTTCATACACAAATTTCTTTTATACGGTGTATAAATCCCTTTGACTTTTACGTTTATTCAAAAGGAATATTTTTATACGAGAGTTTTAATAAACGAAAAAAAGGAATGTTTTTCTTGTCATACGTATGCGGCGACAACGACTTCTCCGCTGCCGTGACCATTATTTGAGTTTCAGCTTCCTCTACAAGCCATAACTTTTTTTTAAATGAAAAATAAATACCATGTTTTAATTTTCTTTTATTTTGGTATTGAAAATGGTTTTGATAATGTTTTTATTATATCAATGTGTTGTATTGATATCTTGTGATTGAAATGTGGAAATGTTATTTTTCCTTTATGCATGTTTTATGTGATACAATTATGTTATGGTTTATGATATGTTTAAACCTGTTCATATGAGGAATGCATTAGACTTAACAAGTGATGGGTGGAGCCCGCTATAGATCCTCTATGCATCGATAGGTCTCATGAGACAAACTAGTGTCTTGACACGAGGACTTGAAAAAATCTTATTTGTAGTCTTGGCACGAGGCCTTGGCTACGTGGTTATGATAGTCTGGCATTATGCATTCCATCATTATGAAAGTGGTTATTGATATTGCATGTGATTATTCGACCAGTAGAATAACCATGTGAATAAGTAAATGGAATTACTTCATTTTAATTTTTCCATATTATGTTGAAGTTAAAGTTTAAAAGGCTTTTGTTTTAGTTATACATTACCTTAAATGTTTATGTTTATTTATGAAAGCTTCCGCTATATTGTTATCCTTACTGAGCATCTGAGATCACCCCTTACAATGTTTTAATTTTTCCAGGATGTGAAGAAGTATATTATGAATGACCTGTAGGGATAATATGAGGGGATATAAAGACAATATGTTGTTTTAGTTTTGTTTTACTTTATGATGTAATTTAAGACTTATGAATGTATCTAGTGTTTCCAAGGCTACTAAACTAATCAGTCTTTCGAGACTTGATCTTTTGTGATCATGACAATGTTACACAATAATGCACTGACTCTGGGTAACTGGGGTCGGGGCATTACAGTTGGTATCAGAGGAAGTTTTGTACTAACCTTGGAAGCTAGATTTAGATAAACTCTGATTAGAGAACATAGCCCTAAGATAGACTTTGAGGGTTAGTATAGAAGTACTTCATATAATTTTGGTATTATAGTGGTTTTGTGAGTTTTTTGAGTAATACATCCCTGTATGGATACGAGCAGGTAGAGGTGGATCTGGTACAAATGTACCTAGGGGTAAAACCCGAAAACACCACTTTGATCTAGACTCGAATGGGAACTGGTGCACGACAATGGGCCTTGATGCACTCTTGGTTACGACACTCCCGGGGGATATGCTTAGGATAAATCTCATTTTCTTTACAAACCATTATGAAAGGTTTATGAGTATATACTTCCTCAAAGAAAACATTTTTATTATTATAGTTCAATTTATGTTAAGTGTCTTAGAAGTATGGAATTATGTATTTTGATTCATAAACTAATCTAGTTTATGCCATTGTTTAGAAATGGCGCCTAGTGGGAGGAATGGAAATTGTATCAATGCACGCACTCAGTGTAGGGATTTCCCTCCTTCTCAAGATAATTATTGTGGATCTGAAGATACAATTGGTGCTGATCAACTTATTACCATACTGGGACAACTCACTCTGGTTATGAATAATAACCTTACTCGTATGGAGCACCCTGATCTGCAACGTAGAGGATCAATGTTAGACCGCTTCATGAGGAAAAAACCACCAACATTTAATGGGGGTACAAATACATTAGTAGCTGAGCAATGGATAAAATCCTTAGAGAAAAATATTCCATGCCTTGGGGAGTAGCGAAAGGGAGAAGGTTGTCATGGCAGTTTACCGCCTCACTGGAGATGCCGATCAATGGTGGTCACTGATTCAAAACACAAAGGAATATGAAGAAGTATCAAGTATGGAATGGAGGGAGTTTAAGGAAATTTTCTTAGAAAAATACTTTCCACATGACCATCGAGCAGATATGGAAAGACAATTTATGAGTCTGAGGCAGAAGGAGGATGAGAATGTCGCAAAGTATGAGGCTAACTTTACAAGGTTAGCGAGGCATGCTACAGATTATATACTTAACCCAAGAAGTAATATTGATCATTTCTTTGATCGGTTAAAACCATTTCTCCATCGAGATTTAGTATCACAATCTTTCTCAATGTATGAAGATATAGTCTCGTGTTCTATCAAGATAGAAAAGGAATTCTCTAAATTTTATGACAATAAAGTAAAGCAAGAGAAGAAGAGAACGGTGGAGAAAGAGGTAGATAAAGGGAGAAAGGGAAATACAGATTTTCCATTATGAGATAATTGTGGGAAGAATCACCCTGGTACTTGCCTAAAAGGAATGGGAGTTTGTTATAAATTTGGAGAAAAAGGTCACCAGGCTCGTGATTGCAAGGGAAAGAAAGAGGCTATCAATGTTGAATGCTACAATTGTAGGGAAATGTGGAATTATGCAAATGAATGTCCTCAGTGTCAGGGAAACTTACCTCAGAAAATGCCAAGGGATCAAGGACAATCTTTTGCTGTTAATACAGTTGAAGTGGAATAATTAATGTATTGGTGCTTTTGGACTCAAGGATTATATTCTGGTTATAAGAATAA
Source organism: Viscum album (assembly GCA_963277665.1). Taxonomy (NCBI): domain Eukaryota; kingdom Viridiplantae; phylum Streptophyta; class Magnoliopsida; order Santalales; family Viscaceae; genus Viscum; species Viscum album. Next base: position 260,151,687 of record OY728122.1, on the reverse strand, counting down.
TGTGATATATATAAGGATTGTACTACAGTACTTGTTGTTTTCATTATGGTTTTAATATGATGAATGTAATCATATTTTTTTATGTGACAATAAGAGAAACTTTACTTTGTTTGAGGAATCTGATGACACAATTGATTTTGGAATTTAGAGACCTTTTAGAGAAAGTCTGGACATAGGTATTTTGGATAACTATAAAGGTTGGAATGAATTAAGTTGAACTTTGGATAGTATTGTTTAAGGTTAAAACATTTCTGAAGATTATTTTTGGAATATTATAATACTATAGTTTTAGGAAAATGACAACCTGCAGGTTGGGGGATAACCCGTCGCGTCGGACAAAGCTACAGGAATCGAACCCACAACCATAGTGCGATAGGCCTTTATTACCTACCACTAGCCTACAGGAAGTCCCTGGTTATTACAAAAAAGTTTTCCTATTCTAAATGGTATGTGTTAATATTTGGAACCTTATACAATTATGATAAATAGAATATTTTTGAGTTCTATTACCTTTTGGAATGAAAGATGGGTTTGTGGTAAAAATTTATTAAAGAATGAAAGTCTACATGACAAGTAAGTATATTTCCTTACATTCTTAGTAAATCTCCTAAATAAATTCCTCAACTTTATGAAAGGTAACTTAAAACAAAAATGTTGTTGGTTAACTTTTCCAATTGGGGAATAAATGACCGTTTAACCAATCACAAGTTTGTGATTTTCTTGTAGTTAACTTTCTCCTAATCCTATTTTATACAACTCTCCATCAGACCTTGATGGTTTTTTTTTTCTTCCATATCCATATTTTCATAGAATCATAGTATGGTCTATCTCGGATGACCTTTGTACTTCTCTTTCTTTCTTAAAAAGTTATATTTTTATTAACCTTATTTCCGATGTGGTTTTTCCACAAAGGTATTTTCTATTTTCAACCTTTTATTTTCAAAGAAAAATTTCAAATTGCGAGGATGCAATTTATTGAAGGAGGGGAGAATGTAACACCCCGAGATTCCACGATACGCTTCTCTTTCAATAATGCAATAGCTTGCATTGTACGCAAGTTCGAGATTCTAACTCACCGAGACCAATCAAAATAGCCATTATGAATAGTAATACCCACTTTTTGAAATTATATATATTTTATATTTCAAAATGGACTTCATTTTTGGATTTGGAATATCGAAATTAGCCTATGTTGAATTTTTGGTATTTTTCTGAGAACTTCCAATTTTTTATGAATAGTGATAAATACTTAAAAACAACTTTTTTAATCAAAATAATTTATAGTGATAAATTATACTATTGAGTGGTTTTAAAGTATAATTAGAATATATTTTTACCATTTTATCCAATGGTGGTCATTAGAATTAATTTCACTTTGAAATTGGACATAAACAATTGTCAATCTTTTGATATATATTGTTTCTTAAAAACACGCTATTTGTTGTGACAGCGGGAATTAATTATAAAATTAATTAATGAAAATTATATGTTTGGAATTTTGTAAAATGGAAATCATTTTTGAATTCTGAATATCAATTATAACTTAGGGTGAAATTTTGGCATTGTTCTGAAAAACTTCAATTTTTGATGAATAGTGAAACCACTAAGTGGTAGTTAAAAAACTGATTTTTCGTTTAAATGAAACATTACCACTTCTGTGATTTGATTTTCAAAAATCCTACATAAATGGTTTTCATTAGGAAGTAAAATGTGTTTCAATGGGATTAAAATAATTTTTTGGTGAATAGTAACTTTTAAGTTTAATTAATCACGATTAAAGGTAATTAGTGAAATTTAAGGTAAAAATGATATTATAAAGATATGAAAATACCATTAAACTTGTCCTAACCTTATTGTATTAGTCATGGCCGAAAAAGACAATCCATGGGTCAACTTGGGGACCCCATGGAACCACTTGGGTAAGAAAATGACATTAATAACTTTTTATTTAAAGTAAAAATAAAATTGTCACAAACATGTGTTGTTTTACTAAAACAATTATTACATGAGGTTATATAAGTTAACTTTTAGACTATAAATATTCATATGCAAGATAAAAATATTTCCTAAATCATTATATTTTTTTATAATTTTTAGACATTAAATAAATTAAATTTTTTATGACACCATGATGATGCAACGATTACCTCATTAATTAACGATTTAAATAAAATGAAAATATATTGTAAACTCTAAGACTTACACATGTCAAAAAACTATCGGGTGAGTATATTTCGAACCCTTATCACCTTAGCCTAAAAATATATAAGTGTGGGACCTTTAAAATCCGAAACCCATAATATAATAAAGTAACATTTCATAACTTTCCAAGAGTGCCCCTCCTCTCCTCTTATAAAAGGCCCCCACCACTACCACCTTATTCACACCTTCCAAACCATTTTGCTCGGCCAAACTCTGCCCAAATACTCTCTCAAATTCCCTCTATTACTCCTAGAAGCCTCAATTTGGGAAGAATTCTTCCCCAGGAAGCCTTTGGATCAAATCAAAAAGAGTTACCTGATTTTAAGGTAATGTCTTCTCTTATGTTATTTTGTTTTATTTTGCTTCTCCAACCCCTTAAACTCTTTTTATTACTTTATTTTGTAATAAAACCAGTATCTTCAATATACTAGGATGTTGTTATGAGAATTATTTGATTTACACTTACACACACCTTCTTCTAATGGTTAAAGAACATACTGTTTCTGTGGTTGGCGAATTTCTGCCTCACGAAATGATGATTGTTCAATATTCTTTTAACACCTCTAATGGTGGCCATTATGATGACACCATTTTTATATATGATATATATTATGTTTTTGTTTTCATTATGATTCTTTATTTTTCATTTATGGCATACCTTTACGATTTCCATTATGGGTAAACGCGATAATTTCATTTTAGGAAGTGCGGACTACCGCCCCCTCAAAGTGATTTGAATCGTTAATGCCATATGTGGGATGTATAAAGGATAGAGTAAATGGTATTATAAATTATATTATATTGGAATTATAGTATACCTTTATAAAATTATGATTTCATTCCATTAAATATGAAATAGAAATGAAAGTAGCATTCATGTGTACGTACGGCTTACCGTCTCCATGAACGGTGCATTTCATTTCTTACCTCTAAATGTTACGTAATATTATGAATGAATGTATATAATGGATATATATGATATATATGATATCTAAATAATGAATATAATTCGGGATATAATGGATATTTTACCACATGAACAACTTGTAATTATAAGAAGTTAAGATCGACAAAATGACCGTTATTAACTTAAATAATTACATAATGTTAATAACATGGTAATAAGTGATATAAAAGGAATAATGAACTTGAAAAAGGTTCTTAAGCAAGTATAAATTAACTCTAGTTTATTATTCAGGAGGTTAAAGAATGATCGAGTCAAGTCAGACACGAGGTAAGGGAACTTCTTAACCCAATTTCTATTCTTTGGGTTAATCTCTTACTTTCAAATTATGTCATGATATTATTATGTCCTATATTCTATTTGTAATTTATTTATGTGTACTTATAGTGAATACACATAATAGATTTATTTTATTTTAAAAAAAATGATCTTTGTAAGGGAACTTCTTAACCCAATTTCCATTCTTTGGGTTAATATCCTACTTTAAAATTATGTCATGATATTATTATGTCCTATTTTGTATTTATACTTTCTTTATGTGTACATATAGTGAATACACATAATAGATCTATTTTATTTAAAAAAAGATATTTTTAAGGGACTTTGTCTCAATCTCCATTCATTGAGGCATATTTTGTTTTATACACAAATTTCTTTTATATGGTGTATAAACCCCTTTGACTTTTATAATTATTCAAAAGGAATATTTTTATATGAGCGTTTTACTAAACAAAAAAAGGAATGTTTTTCTTGTCATACGTATGCGGTGACAATGAATTCTCCGCCACTATGACCATTATTTGAGTTTCGGCTTCCTCTACAAGCCATAATTTTTTTTAAATGAAAAATAAATACCAAGTTTTAATTTTCTTTTATTTTGGTATTGAAAATGGTTTTGATAATATTTTTATTATATAAATGTGTTGTATTGATATCTTGTGATTGAAATGTGGAAATGTTATTTTTCCTTTATGCATGTTTTATGTGATACAATTATGTTATGGTTTATGATATGTTTAAACCTGTTCATATGAGGAATGAATTAGACTTAACAAGTGATGGGTGGAGCCTGCTATAGCTCCTCGATGCATCGGCATGTCTCATGAGACAAACTAGTGTCTTGGCATGAGGAATTGACAAAATCTTATTTGTAGTCTTGGAATGAGGCTTTGGCTATGTGGTTATGATAGTCTGACATTATGAATTTCATCATTATGAATGTGGTTATTGATATTGCATGTGATTATTCGACCAGTAGAATAACCATGTGAATAAGTAAATGGAATTACTTCATTTTAATTTTCCCATATTATGTTGAAGTTCAAGTTTAAAGGGCTTTTGTTTTAGTTATACATTTCCTTAAATGTTTATGTTTATTTATGAAAGCTTCTGCTATATTGTTATCCTTACTGAGCATCTGAGATCACCCCTTCCAATGTTTTAATTTTTCCAGGATGTGAAGAAGTATATTATGAATGACCTGCAGGGATAATATGAGGGGATATGAAGAAAATATGTTGTTGTAGTTTTGTTTTACTTTATGATGTAATGTAATACTTATGAATGTATCTAGTGTTTCCAAGGCTACTAAACTAATCGGCCTTTCGAGACTTGATCTTTTGTGATCATGCCAATGTTACACAATAATGCACCGACTCTGGGTAACTGGGGTCGGGGCGTTACACATAGAACTGGAAATTTGGAAAAGGAAGGAGAGGTTTCTGTTAGAGGTTACTGATAGAACTATTCACCGATGGAACTGCTCATAGAATTGGAAATTTGGAAAAGGAAAGATAGGTTACCGATATAGGTTACTGATAGAACTGTTCACCAATAGAACTGTTCATGGAATTAGAAATTTGGAAAAGGAAAGGGAGGTTACCATTAGTGGTGACCGATAGAACTGTTCACCGATGGAACTGTTTATAGAATTGGAAATTTGGAAAAGGAAAGAGAGGTTACCATTAGAGGTTACCAATAGAACTGTTCACTGATGGAACTATTCATAGAATTAGAAATTTGTCAAAGGAAATAGAGGTTACTGTTAGACCTCACCGATAGAACTGTTCACCAATGGAATTGTTCATAGAAGGTTACCGATGAAACTGTTCACCAAGGGTCACCAATGACACTGTTCACCTAAGGTCACCGATGCACTGTTCATAGAAGGTTACCATTCCACTGTTCACAAATTTCTACCATTAGAACTATTCACCGAACTGAAAAATTGGCAAGTGTTAGGGATAAGTCACCTTGACCTCCCGAATCACCTCATACACCTGATTTTCGCAAAGGAATGGACTAGAGAGGTCTGGGCCATTACAACCCATAAACTAGTGGTTCCCAACACCAACATAATATTTTAGTGAGTGTTTTCATCGTCAAAATTGCTATGTGAAATAAGGACGAAACCACTCTGGATCACTAGCATACTAGTACACGTCCTCCCACCTAGATACCCGGGTTTCCCACTTTGTGCTCAATAAAGTTAAAAATTTTATAAAATACACTTTGAAAATGAAAATTCATTTTTTAAAAAATCATACACACACCAAGAATTCCACAAACATGTTTCACATTTCTTTCACAGCTCAATAAACCACTTAAAATTTTCATAAAACTATTTCAGGAAGTATAGCCAAGATTTGCACATAAAATCCATTTAAAAATGATATTTACAGGCCAAATTCCAACCAGTACCACAAAAAACCAGATTTGGAATCCCCAACCCCATGTAATAAATCAATTTCATGAATCATAAAATTACCCCAAGTGGTACAATATGGAACACACATGAAAAACCATTTTTTAAAGAAGAATGCCAAACGAGCCTTTAAGAATTTCACCAAACCAACATTTATCAAAAAAAATAGTCACAATTTACATAATGAGGTGTAAACACACCATTGAAAACAAAAAAACATTTACTTTAACCCCTTATAAATTCAGGTTACACATTCAAAACCCATCCGTTTCTATAAAGATGCCAAACAAGCTATTTATTGGGAACACATGCCAAAAACACCATATAAACCCTTACTCATTTCTTTATAAAACCCAAAACCAGATTCGAACCCACATAAAAAACCCATAAACATTGATTCAAATTCTTCCAATATTTTTTATAAGTCAAACCAATCATTTTATATCACCTTGAGCACACAATAGCCAACATGGCATTTTCCCGAAAATGTGGTATGCAACATTTAATGAAACCAATTCTATTTAAAACTAAAAGGTTCGTAAAACGAAATCTATATGACAAAAATTTATTTAAATAGATAAAACAGGTTCTAAACATCACAAAATAGGTGTGAAAGATAACAGAACATTTGAACAAACACTTGATGTGCACTTTTATAACAAAACAACCCTATTTTTCACAAAACAGGGCATAAAAACCACTTTGGGCACCAAATAAAATTATTGAAGGCTTTTAAAACAATAATAAATTTTTTATAGGGTTTAAATAAAATGAAAAATATTAATCTTAAATAAAAATGACACGTGCAATGGGGAACCTACCTCAAATCCTTGGCGGAATGGAAATGCACACCTGATATCACCATCCGTGGGTTTATAAACCCTAAACCTATGAAGACCATCCACAAAAGAAACCCCCCCATAAAAAATCATTTTATAACATAACCCTAGGTCTTTCATTACCATGAGAGAACATATAACGAAGAAATAATGAAAGAAGAAGGAAGAGGGAAGATAAAGAAGAAAGATTTGATGAAAAAATTAAGAAGAAACACTAACCATTGGTGAGAAATCGCCCACAAAGAGGAAAAACATGAAAGATAATGAAGGGGGAGGAGAATCTGGTAGATATCCAATAGTTAGAACTCCGTTTTGGAGGTGTAATAACTGAAAAATCCTAAAAAATTGATAAGATATAAAAGAAAAAAATATTTTTTTAAAAATTGGAAATGGGCTCACGGGCTGACCCAATACCTGAATGAATAACACAAATACCCCATGATTATGATATTTTAATGGGTCCAAATGGATATGGTGGTTTTAATAGGTTAGAGTAGGCCAAGTGGGAAGTGTATTGAGTGATTTGTTTTGAGAAATGAATGAGTTATAAAGGAAACAATTTTTTTTTAATATATGGAAATGAGCTCACAATTGGCAGAAATCTTGAAGTAACCACCCTTTTCTCCAAAAAATCCCAAAAAAGCTATGAGTCACCCATGGTAGGATGAATATAAATAGATGTAAGTTCAAAAATCAACATTCATCTCACCCAAAAACCATTAAAAAGATTGGGATTTCCAATAAACCTGATCAAAACAAAGACATAAAAAACCGGGTGTGACAAACTATAGAGACTGAATTATTCCATAGATAAGATACTGGTGGATATCATTCATAATATTAGTTTATTTATTTTTTAAGGAATGTTATATTTTAGTATGGTATATGCATGGTAAGAATATATGGGTTTCTTTGGGCCTGTTTTTTGAAGAATGTCTTCATAGAAAAGTCATTAATAATTATAATGTTTCAAAGAGTAATTCCTAAAAACACATTTCCTTATTCCCATCAGAGTTATGATGTTACTATGAAGTATTGATGTTTAGTTTTATATGAAAACGTTGATAAAAAAAATATAGAAATGATTAATTCCTAAATTTCATTTTCTTATTCACATCAGAGTTATGATGTTACTGAGGATGGTAAATGTTGAGTCTTATATGATAACATTGTTAAAAAAAATTCTAAAATTCACATTTCCTTATACAAATCATAGTAATGATTTATGTAAATGGAGCATCAATTTTGAGACCTATATGCACTATATAAACATCAATTATGTATCCATAAATGATTTACTAATAGCAACATAATCCAATAACCATATGATAACTCTAATGAAAAATGGATATTATATGAGTTATAGTATGATATAAGTCTATTATATCATAAAAACAAGTGTTTAAATGAAAATTATTTTTCAATGATATAAACAAAACTTCCTCAAGGAAAAACACAGTTCAACAAATGTAATTATCATAACGTTTTGTGTGGATATTACATAAATTTCAATGTTTAAAAAATTATAGTAAACTACCACACTATATTTCTATAAATATGTGAACATTACTATATGATAGAGTGTAAGGAATATTGTATTGGATTTATTTAAAAATTGAGATGAAAAAATATTTTTCATAAGAACAAGTTCGACTATATCTTGTGGGTTATAATGTTTAAGAGACGCATACTGTGTAGGAAGAATTAAACCGTCATAATGTTTTTTTATCCAACATGTAAAGTGATACATTATTCATTTTGATTAAAGAATCATACAAGTAATAATTAATTGGAAAAAGATAAAGTTGAAAAGTTTAATTTAAATTCAATAATATATTTTATTTATTGAAGAATATGGGCTATTAATTTTGAAAATTATTGTGGGTATTCAAGTGAAAATATAAATGGATGGTACAAGCATGGTACCAACAAGGCTTGATTTGTAGCACAAAGTTGTTATGCCTAAATCCATTAGAAAATTTCTTATCATAGGTACATTATATGATCATTTTATTGAGAATTGTATGTCAATTCCATGAATCATGGAAGGTGTATATATGATGAAATCATAAAGGGATCAATCTCTCCCTCATCACCATAGTCATCACCATCATCCTCACCATCTCCATAATTATTGCCATCACCATCACTATCAATAGGAATATCTACTTCCTAACCACCACAAGGACCATAAAAACTATTGACCTATGTATCATATAATGATCACATTGTCAATATGTATGTATAAAAAACCACATTGGTATCTGGTGGAAATAATGGAAATAAGGATTCCATAAAATTCATAAATTACTTGATGTATTTTTCACTCTGTTCACACTCCTATATGGACATTTTTTTGGGCTCTTTCACCTCTGTATAAGTCTGTGCTACATCAGCATGAGTTGTTTCCAACTCAGTGCTACCAGAATAGGTACCTGAAGTGGGAAAATATCTATTGGGAACAATAATCTTCCCAATTCAACATCATACTCTCCCATGGTGGTTGTCTCATAATACATGTTGAAAATGATTGTTTGGCCCAATGTTATTAGTTTTCTTCTCATCAAGGGATTCCAAATCAAAATTTTTGAAAAATATAATTGAATTATTTAGTTGAAAAATATATTAAAAGTTAACATTAACAAAATAAAACTTAAAATTTGTTGTTGTGTCTATTTTTTTACCACACCTCCATCTTTATTCTTTCTACTAGAGTAAAATAATTTTTTTCAAGGTACACATCCTTCAATATTAAATACCACCCTCTACAAATGCCATTAAATGTAGAAAACTGTTATTTAATAATACTATGCAAAACTACAATTAATCAAACCAAAATTAATGGAGTGTAAAGAAATGAATATATACCCCTACTAAATTCTATGTGAAAGGGACATATAATTAAATGAAATATATGGAAAAGAATAATATTTAATTTTATTTAAAAAGGATGACTATGTAGAATTTACTATAAATCAAAACATTTATTTTAATAAATTTACGATAAAAGGGGATATCTTAATAATAGTAGTATTATAAAAAAATCTAAGTGGAGAGAATGTTTTAGAATAAACTAATGTAAATGTTTTATTATATAAGTTTAAAATAATAAGAGATTATTTTTTCTAAAACCATAAATTCTACACTTATGCCTTGTTTTACTTCCCCTTGGGGTTATAAAATGCAACTGTTGGTTATGACCAATACTAGATGTAATCTATTACCTATGTTTACATGAGATGTTACTCAAGTGATGATTGGAATCTCATATGCTAATATTTAAAAGATATTTTGAGATTATATCTATAAAAGAACAAATACTTGGAAATAATTTCTAATTGAGTGCCCAATGAGAATACTTTACCCAGATTGGAAACATTTTTGGAAATATGTTTAAAAACATTAAAATTAACTATCATGTTGTGATCTCCATCAGTTTACATTTGATCTATGTTATACTTGTGTGTATTTTTAATACCACGATTCTATTACATTATTCAATGTTAGTATTTGAGCATGTATATCATTATTAGTAAAATAGAATAATGATAGATTTATTTTTTTAACTTAGATACTACTTTTATAGTTATTAATCATGATATAGAGGTGGTTTACACGTATATGTATTCCTACCATATAAATTGTTTATATAGGTACATCTTGTTATAGAGGATGATGATTGGATTGGATAACAATTCCATATCTCAATATATATATTCCTCTATTCCATGGGATGGGAAAAGGCCCTGAATTTGTATACAATTCCCCTTTCTATAGGATGGGCTTAGGCTCTAGCTCTAGAAGTTATCATGGGTGGGATAAGATACTTGATTTCCACACCCCCAACCTAGATGGGAAAGACTGCATGATTTCTTTACATCTAGCCTAATATTGGTACCATGTTTTCCTGGAGTAGGTAAAGCCAAGGTAAAGTCAAATGAGGATCCTCTCGGTATAGGTATTTATTTGATATTTCTTTTAATTCTTTTGTTGACTTCCTTTTTTTCTATTTTTTCTATTTCATTAAAAAAAATTCTATTTTTTTATTATATATGTATATAAATGAGTAGACATGTTTATAAATATACTAGATTAATTATTACTAAGTCGAGGCATATTGGTGGTGCCCTATTGAATATGTATGCTCTCACACCCTATATGAACACTCTAGTGGAAATTAATCTATTCTTATAATTCTTTTTAGGTACCACATTAGGAGTGGATTGTTCATGGGTATCCATGTTATGGTAATCGAAGTAGTCAGACCCTCATTGATTATGGGGATTGGGTGGAGTCTCTTTGATTTTTTGATAGATGTGTGGAGTTGATCCACATGGGCTATACATGGGATGTCTGTTGCTCTCTTCATGGGGATTTCACATATGGAACCGACCCTTTTTTCCCCTGAGGACACATTTGGTTAGCCTATTTATGTATAGTGTATCTTTGGGATGTTCCATTCATTTTTTAAACATTGTGTTAGTTTTTGGGACTATTTTGATTATAAACACATATCATCTAAATGTTGTGTAATTTTTTTGTAACCATTTATATGTACACTAACAATTGATGATAGTGTTTTGGCCCATAGGTCCCTCAAGTCCTATTTTAAAATTGAATTTTTAGTAGGCCATCTATTTAGTTTATTTTATATCATAAAAGGTAAAAGCAAATCCCATCTATTTGGTCTCCTACTTGGCATACAAGAGACCCAGGTTCAAAACCAGGTGGAGGTGGATTTTCAGGTTACTATAACAGTACAGTAGCAGTTACTGTTTGGTACTGTAGCAGCCGAAACTATTCACCTGTTTTGGGCCTTCGGGCCACCAGTTTGGGCCTACGGGTCTCAAGGACCTTCGGGCCATCAAAGGCATTTGGGCCACATGGACTTTGGGACATTGAGACCATGGTGTAGCCCAATTCACACAGAGAAATCCCCATAAGAGGATCAATAGCAACAAGAATAGCAGTCACCAGAAGCAGAGCTAACCGGATTGGAAGAATGAGAGAGTATGGAAACTGCCATCGGGACCAGGCACCGTGCAACTTTGTACTAGGCAATGCTAGCCGATCAACAATGCAAGGTGGGGAGCTAGGCGATCAATGATGCAGATGCTAGGGAGGGGCAGTTCTATTGGGTTAGGCCTACATGTCATGTATTGGGCATGGTATGCCTCTGGGCCTTCGGGTCATGTATTGCAAGTCATGTCGGGCCTTATGACTTGGGCCTACGAGTCATGTACGGGTTCCCCTTCAACCCTTAAAAGGGGGATTACCCATAATAAAATAAAAAATAAGGCCTTTAGGCCATTCAGGAAAATCCCATCTATTAGGTGTTATATAATTAATTAATGTCACTCTCCCACCTATTTGATTCTTATTATGTTATTTATTATCCATTTATGTTTTATTATTGATCATGTTAACTAATCATTATTATACTCAATCTTTTTTAAATATCATGTATACCTAAGAATTATTCCCTATTTTCTATTTAGTTTTTCTTGTTTAGTTTTTCCTATTTGGTTCTTTGCAAAAGATTTAACTATTTATCTTGCCATATCTAGATCCATTCTTGTTTTTTATTATATAACTTTTTTTATGATTTAGGTACCCAAACATTCTACTTTTTCTTTATTTTTAATTTATTAATAGGATGGTTTTAAAAACCATTCTCCTCTCTATGTTGTTTATTGTTTCCATGCTATAATTTTCTAGTATGTAAGTAGTCCTGTAGGGGTAATAGGGGTTTCAAAAGTAAAAATCAGATTACTAAATAAAACATAAAATAAGAGAAATGGTTTTAAAACATTATGCTTTAAATTGGATATGGTTTTAAAAGTTATTTTTTTAAAAAGGTCCTCTCTGTTAAAGTGAAAAAAGGAAAACCATTTTCTTAAAATTAAATTGTGAAACAATTTTATTCTATAAGTTATTGAGTTTTTGAAAATTTATTTGAATGATGATTTTAAAATAGAAATTTTATTTCTCTATTACCATTTTGACCATGATTGTTTTTAATGAATTTGAAATTCAGTGGATGGTTCGGTATAGGAGACCATAGTTTATTTTTACAGTGGGGAGTACTATAGGAGAAAGGGTGGTTATATAGTGTCATTTTTGGATTTAAATTATATTAGAGTGTCTCATGGTTAATAAGACCCTATTATATTAGATAATTATTCTATTTTTGGGAGTCACACATCAAAATACTGGTGGTTATTTAGGATTAGTGATAATATTTGATTAAAAATTTATCATTTGGATACTAAATGAATTTTTGAATGAGAATATGACATGTCAGTGTTAAAGGAAATATTGTATTCAAAGAATAAATATGAATAATATGATGAGCGGTTTGGGATGAGTATGTGAATTACTATTTGTGTGCATCTTGGATGTGGTATTCTATGGTATCTTGTATTTATAGCTTAATGATAGTGGTTTTATACTATTTTGGTTATCATTTTAGAGTTTAATATCATAGATTAATAACTGGGATGATTATTGGTACTTTTTACCTAGGTTCTAGATAGTTTATGGTTTGTATTTAGATTTGGATTTTATGGTTCAATGGGTACTTTTTTGAGATAGTTATGGATTATTTATTTAGTTTTTTATGGGTTTATCAAGTATCTTTTGGTATGCATAATGTTTTATAATCAATAAGGCAGTGGTTCTTAATATTTTATGTGAATTTTTTGGTTATTCCTGGAATATTTTGGCTGTTGTTTTCATAAACTAATAATAATGAGTAATCAATTACTTCCATAATTATAAATGAATGATTTCTAGATGTTATTTTCATATATCAAAGTTAGGAATTTTGAAAATGAGTTTTATAATGTGAAATCATTGGGTAAAAGGATCATGAGGTTTATTGATGATGAAGCATGCGATGTTATCAATTTAATATAAAAGGGGAATTATAATCCCTCCAATATTGGAGGTTCATGAAATAAAAACTACATAATGACAAATAAAAAAAATAAAGAGAGATAATATTATTGAAAAGGGGGGAGTGATTAAAATTATTCGGCCCCTATACTTATCCTGCACTATTGTGTTTCCCAAAGTGCACATATACATCATAACATCATTATTCTTTTTTTTCCAATGCATATCGAAAACAAAAAATCAATAAAATTAATAAAAATTAAATTTTCAATACAAGTCATTAATGTTTAGGAATATCTTAAACTCATTACTCTTCCAATATATGATCATTTATTAGTATCATGGTGTTGGATAGTTGTTGAATATTAGTGCACCCTCTAACTGAGAGATGAATCTACTATTTAAAACAACATATAAATCATGTTTATTTGATCATGAAAATTCCCCATGTTCAATAAATTGTGTAACCTTACCATCTTGACCATCATTAAGGTTAAACCAATGATGTGATGAACATGTTAATTAATATAAATAAGATAATAATATATATATCAATTTAAAAAAATTTCTTACCTATATATCCTCCTATGATTTCTCCTTGATATGATTACTGACATGCCTCTTGGAGACTAGTAGCACTAGAATGATATTGTTGTACATGGCTAAAGTTTCCATGAAAGTGCTATATTGTCTGGGATTTTTTATATAATTTTATTTTCTTCATTTTAATATAACATTATTTGCGATTTATGGTTCCATTATTCATGCATACAGGTTCACCAATGTCTCCTACAAGAAGATCCCACGGAATATGATAAAAGAATAAAAGTTGAATTAATTAATAGTAAAATTAAAAAAAATGAAGTGGTATATTTTGACACACTTATAAAAAAACTGATCATTAGGATCTGATGGATCCATGGATTATTTAAAGTCCCAACCCAGATTCCACTAAATGGTGCTCCAATCAGGTGGGTCGCATGGACTCAAGTGTGCAACCCCGAACACTAGAGGCTGCTAACTAGCAGATGGGGTATAAGGTGTGTTTTTGTGGAGACTGTTCCGTCATTTCAGAGTGTAACATAGTGGTAGTAAACATACCAGTCAATAGAGAAATAAATAAATCAACCATACAGAAGATAAACATCCAATAAATGGATATATAAACAATGCCAAAAGTAATCCCATATACAATACGATGTGTCATGTCATGTCTCTACAAAGATAGATAATATGTATACAAGCATTTGGTACAATACACGTATCAAAATAAAAAAAAGACAAAAAAGAACTATCCCAACTAAGATCATGATCCTATCTTGTTCATGTTTTCTCCTACTCCTAAGAAACAAGAATTTCAAGAATCATTCAATTAGTGCTTTCCCTGATCCATACCTGAATCCATTAAGTCTATCCATGTACCCAATGGTGTCTTGAACAAGGTTTTAGATAACACTCATTATGTCACCACTAATAGTGTCTATAGAAAATTCAATCTAAGTATAAAAAGCTAAAGAAGTGTGCAATATATATAACCGGTATATCAGTACTGAATGTGAAGTGAGCAATTCAAAAGGTATGATCCATCCTACAAAGGCTCCCTACAAAAAATAGTCAAGATCCCTTAAAAAAGGGTAGTTATAAAGAAGAAATATACAAGTAACCCTATCCAGTATAATAATTGATATTCTATACCCATACTAGGGATATCTGTAAGCATATAAAAACATCCACTATGACCAGGACATTAAAAAAAGTGTATAATATCCATCATGGACACACCATATAATCAAAAGTGTCATACAATAAAGGTTTGTATCCAAGGTATAGAAGACCAAGGCATCCACATAGATTCCTAGGTATATCTTGATGGAAACTTAGTAAAGACATGGGTGAGGTTCAAGGATAATTTCAATAGAACATGTTCACTACAATCCAAAGAAATCCATATCCAAGGGGTTGAAAGGCCTAATGATTCCTATAGAATCAAGACTCAAGGAGGAAATGGGTCAAAGGAATCCACTAGTACAATCAAGATTCATGATATAAATTCCATTCCATATAATGGAATCATGATATAAGGAGATTTTCCAAGGAATATACTACCATTTAATTTTATAATCTTATTCATTCATCATCTCATAAACAATTACATACCATGATTTCATCCAAGTCATTTCCATAATTGCTATAAAATCCATATAAAAATTTAAACAACTCATATCACATAAACACATGGAAAATAAGGCATAAAAGATCTCCTAATAAATAAAATAAAATAAATTAATTTATAAAGGATCCTTCTAATTAGGTGATCCCTCATACACCCAATGTAGTGGTAAAAAAATAGGCAGATACAAAGGCACACCCCATGGGTGGCCTAGGTTGGTGAAACAACCTCCTATAATCTCAAAGGAACTAGTGGGAATCCATAAGAGGTTCAAATTTGTTAAATTAAATTATAAAATTACATTTAGGGGAAATAATGGAATGTCCGACATGAAAAACAATAGAAACTAGATATATAAAACACCAAACCATGAGGGAAAGTTATAGACCACCGACCGTAGGTCTATAGTTGAGAAATCAACCAGTATCAAGCTCCGATTCAGTCCAGATCAAGAGAAAAATGAAGAATGGATGAAGAAAATTGAAAAAGGTTATATTAACTTGCACAAAAATAACTTTTTCGATGCCAATAAAAATGAAGAATGATATAAGATGATTTAAGATCATACCAGTTTAGATCCAAAGAAACAAATTACTCACGATTTCAAGTCCAGATGAATAAATTACACCAAATACAAGGATTTGGATTTTAATGGAGATACCACATCAAGTTTCTATCCATTAGAAGAAGGGAGAAGTAAGTTTTAATATTTAAGACATTTTAAGTGAATTTTTTACATTTAACCTCTTTACACTGGGTCGCACGGTTTAGCCACATGGTTGGTTAAACCAGGCACCAATAGTTCTCCCTTAACTATCTCAAGGGGAACCTCACACAGTTCATGAAAATGGATTGAATAACCATGTAAAAAACATGGAAAATCTATATGATAAAAATTGCATACATCCTACACAGGCGTATGGTCCAATCTGTATGGTTTCCTCAAACTGTACAACATCCTGCTACTCACTTTCCAACAATATACAATTACTTCTAGAATTATAGCTTGGGTTTATTGGTTTCTCCTAATCATGTTTCCCAACCGAATTTCTCTAAATGTTAGGTTCCAAGATCCAATCAATCCCTGAACACCCTAAAAAATTGCATGATCTCATTGGGCACTCACAAAAGGTGAAAACTAACCATCTAAACCGAAAACAAAAGATCTGTACCTCAAAGGAAAACCCAGGATCATAAAGTCTTCCCAATTAATGTAATTCATCCTTGAAATTACCTCTCAAGGGTGGTCATGAGTCATCTGATAATAACTCTGACCACTAAGCATGTACATCAGCCTCCCACACCCAAGTCTCTTCTTATAAATGGCCATGCTTCCATAAAACCTGTACTAGAAGAACTGACCAGCCTCTATGAACTTTTGTTCTCCTATAAATGATACGAATAGGATAATACTCAAAGAATTCATCAACCTGCAACTCCACCTCATTTGATTGTAGAGTGTGAGATGGGTCTGAGTGATAAAGACACAACTGAGATACATGGAAGATGTTATACATGGCTTTGTACCATTGAAGTAACTGAAACTGATAGGACACTAGCCTGACTCTCTCATGAAACTCAAACATCTTGACATATCATGGTGAAAGCCTACTATATCTCCTAATCTGTCTGTGTCCCAACCTCAGTGAGATATGTAGAAAGACCCAATCCCAAACATCGAACTCTATAGGTCATTGATGGTGATCAGTGTAAGATCTCAGTTTAGACTGTGTAGTATCCTTCCACTTTCTAATCAATTGGACCTGCCCAGATGTGTCTTGTATGAGATGCAGTCCTAGTAAATCTTCCTCTCCTACCTCTAACTAGCACATGGGTGATCTATATGGCCTACCACGCAGAGCCTCATAAAGTACCATTTTTATAGTATTTTGATAGATATTGTTTTAGGACAAACCAAATAGGGGTATATGAATCTCCCAAGTGCCCCTAAAATCTTGGACACCTGATCTATGAATTTCCTCAAGTACCTAAATCATGCGCTCTGATTGGTCATTAGTCTGTGTGTGGTATGATGTGCTCAGAAGCACTTGTGTACCCAAATGCCTCTTCAAAATATATCATAAAAGAGACTTAAAATGAGTGTCCCTATCTAAAAAAATAGTACGAGGGACCCAGTGAAGTTGTACTATCACATGGATATACAACCTCTAAAGCTCATCAAATGATAAGGTCTCCTTGATTAGCAGGAAATGAGAAACCTTTGTGATACTCTCCACTACATCCCAAACTACATCACTACCTCAAGGTGACCTCATAAAATTGGTCATTAAATCCATTGATACATCATTCCATTTCCTATTAGAAATGGGTAACTACTATAAAATACCATCTAGTCACTGATGTTCCACCTTCACCTACTAATTGGTAGAACACCTCATGAAAAAACCATATACCACATGTTTCATCCCCATCCACCAATACTGGAGAAACAAGTCTTGGTACATCTTGGTAACACCTAAATGTACTTCCTAAACCAATACATGAAACTCTCACATTATCTCCTCATTCATGTCTACTGGAACTCAAATGCGACCATGGATACATAGAATTTCATCCTTGAAAATAGTCTAACCAAAATGCGGGTCCTCACCTATGACACTCTCCCTCCAGACTAGGCCCTATAAACTAGAAATCATTCTTATACTCACTCTATCTAGAAGTGTTGTTATCACAACTAAAATGGAATAAAGGTCTATCCATGACCATTATCCACCTCCAATTGAATTTATGAAAACATTTCCATAAAATGATACCTACTACTGGACTCCTGAACTTCTTGTATATATGTCCTTTTACTTAGTTAATCAGCTACTATATTTCCCTTTATAGGCTATAAAAAATCTCAATGTAAAAACAATACAGGTACTCAACCCACCTTACTACCTCAAATTTTGATCACACTATGAAAATATGTACTTGATTATTTTGTTGTCCGTGTACACCATAAAATGATCTACATGTAAATAGCATCTCCAATAGTGAAAAGGATGAAAAACTGTAGGAAAATCAAGATTTTGTGTTGAGTAATTCCTCTCATGTGGCCTCAAATGATGAAAACCATATGCTACAACTCTATCTCCCCACATCAGAACATCTCTAGATCGATAAATGATGCATCACAATACACAGTGTAGCTCCTACCTAGATATAATAGATTTAGGACCGGCATTCAAGTCAGTATGAATTTTATCTCCTGAAAGGCTGTCTTACAAGTATATATCTATACAAAATTCACACCCTTATTAGTGAAGTTTTTCAGTAGTGATGATAAGAGTAATAATTACAGTATGATTCACTTATGATATCCATTTTCCCCCATGAAACTCTATATATCAAAGACGTTCCTGGGATGCTACTAGAAAACTACAATTCTCACCATCTCTAGGTTGACTGATACTCATGTCTCTGAGATAATATAACCGAGGAAGTGAATCTTATCCATATAGGAGTGTCACTTTGTGATCATAACATATAAATGATGATATCTCAGTGTATCTAAAAATATATTAAGATATTTGGAATGATCATTTCAATTATGAGAATACACTATGATATCATCCATGAATACAAACAAAAACAAATCTAGATAATTATGGAAACCTCATTTCATTAGCACCATGAAAACTACTGGCATGTTTGGGAGACCGAACGACATAACCAAATACTCATATAGAACATACCTTCTATAAAAAGTTGTATGAGGTATGTATGTAGGTCAAACATGCAGCCGATGATAACCCATTCTCAAATCAATTTTTGAGAATACCTGAGCTCCTAGGATTTGATAAAAAAATTCATCTATCTATGTAAAGGGATACTAGTTCATAACCATCAACTGGTTCAATTTTTGATAACCTTGCATGGAATGAGGTCACCATCCACCTTAAAAAAAGGATTGATGAACCACACAGAGAAGTACCGAATTATATAAACCCCCTTTCCTCCAATTCCTTCAGATACCTCTTGAGATCCTAAAACTCTATAGTATCTATCCTTTAAAGAGGAATGAATATCAGGGTAGATCTATGAACTATCTTTATGGATAACTCCACCTCCCCCTTAGGAGGTAAAATAGGAATGTTTTTTGGGAAAATATCTAAGAAACAGTCATCCATTAGAGGAAGGTCCACCTAATGCGATACCTGATCATCTAGATATAAACTAGAAACCTCAGCTATTATCCTTACTAGACCATGATTCTCGAGTCCAATTTGGATTTCTTGGACATTTTATTCCCCCTTGTGAATAAAAACTATTCTCTATGGTTATGTAAATCTCACCCTCTATCGATAACAATCTACATGGGTTTGATACAAAACTATCTAGCCCATCCCAAGTTTGATGTCAGACCCTATAATCTAAAGGAATAAAAGATATCTCACAGAGTGACACCCACCAATCTCAAGGGGAAAACCCATGTACTGGCATACACCCTCCATTCCGATCCCCAATGAAGTATCCAAGTTCATAATTCCACTAAAATACTAATCCATGAGCATAAGGCTCTCCACTACAGACATATATATGAAACAATGAGATGTACCTGTATCAAAAAAAATTGATACAAGAGTAGAGTCCACAAATATCAAACCACTCATCATATAAAGTTCAGTGCTCTACTCCTCAGGCATAGGATATATAGAATATATCCAGATTAAACCACAACCTTGTGACACAACCTTACTACATGGAGAAATCCCACATCCATGACCACCACCTTATCTCGAACGAAAGAAACTACTCCAGATACCAGCTTAACGTGGAGTTGTGAATCCCATTCCTAAACCTGGAGTTAGAGATGACCGCATACTACTGACTGATGGAGGGAAGGTCCTACAAAAAAGGTTGTACATGACTAATCTTATTGTATTATAGGCACTTGAATGGGTATCTATCACATTGATTTCTCATATTACCCTATCTATCACACTGATTATAGAAAATAAAGACACCAACACTCACATCCTGGATGATACTCCCCTCATGAGAAGCCTCAAAATATTTCTCACTGTCATTGGAAGCTTAACCACTATTTCAAGATGCCATACTTCCCTGATCTGTTCCCTAAATTACCTCAGGTTCATCTCTATAATCATCACATGATTCAATATCTTAGTAATATGTAGTCAACATGAGCATGTTGACCTATGATCAAATGATATTCATGAGACCTAACTTGAAGCATATCACCTTTGATAGATCATAAACACGGTATATAGACATAAAAAATGAATTTATGCAAGCATATATTGTAACATCCCAAGTAAGTAATTAATAATAGATATTTTTATCTATGTCTATTAATGATTTAGATAGTGTTATAGAGGCTTAAAATGAAAATAAATATAATCTTATGCATGGAATACATTAATATTCTTAAAAGATTGTTTTACTGCCTTTTGATGGCAAACCATTTTTGAATCTATATTTTGACAATTTTATAAACTATGTTTGTCAAAATAAACTTATCCTTTATTATTGGGACATCAAAATTTACCTTGTGTGAATTTTTGGTATTTTTCTGACAATATTCATTTTTTAATGAATAGTGAAAAATACTGCATTTTACATCAAAACTGATTTTTAATCTAATTTATTTATATGATTAGATTATTTTTTTAATTTCTTTTGAAGTGAAATTAGAATATATTTTTACCATTTTATCCAATGGTGGTCATTGGAATCAATTTCACTTTGAAATTAGACTTAAACTGTTGTCAATCTTTTGATACTTATTGTTTTGTAAAAACACGCTATTTGCTCTGGCAGCGGGAATTAATTATTAAATTAATTAATGTGACTTATATGATTTGAATTTTGTAAAATAGACTTCATTTTTGAATTCGGAATATCAAATATAGCTTAGGGTGAATTTTTGGTAATTTTCTGAAAAACATCAATTTTTGATGAATAGTGAAACCACTAAGTGGTCATCAAGCAAACTGATTTTTTAGTTAAATGAAAGTTTACCACTAATGTGTATTGAATTTTGAAAATCCGACATACATGATTTTCATTAAGAAGTAAAATGTGGTTCAATGAGATTATAATAATTTTTTGGTGAATAGTAACTTATTAAGTTCTTAATCGCGATTAGTGGTAATTAGGGTAGTTTAAGGTATAAATAATGCTTTAATAATAGGAAATGACCTAGACACATGTCCCAAAATTATTGGTTGTGTCATGGCCGACCAAGAAAATCCATGGGTTGACTTGGGGACCCCATGGAGCCACTTTAGTTGGAAATTGACATTAATATATTTTTATTTAATGTTAAAGTGAAAATGACACAAACTTAATATGTTTTACGAAAACAATTTTTAAGTGGGGTTATACAAGTCCAAATTTTGATTATAAATAGTCATTGGAAATATAAACAGATTTCCTATATCATAGTATTTTTTTTATAATTTTTAGACATTAAATAAATTAAATTATTTATGACATAATAATGATGCAGCGATGACATCATTATTTGACGATTTAAATAAAATGGAATAATAATGAAAAATCTAAAACCTACACATGGCCAAAACCAATTGGAAGAGTGGATTTCGAACCCTTATCACCTTATCCACGAATTATATCAATGTGGGACCTTTTAAAACCGAAACACATTTTCAAATAAAGTAATGTTTCTTTACTTTCCAAAAGTGCCCCTCCTCTCCTCTTATAAAAGGCCCCCACCTCTACCTCATTTCACACACTCTTAAAGCCTTTGGCTCGGCCAAACCCTGCCCATTTGCTCTCTCCACATCCCTATCCTCATCCTAGAGGATTCCCTTTGGGAAGAATCCTTTCAAAGGAAGCCTTTAGGCTCAAATCAAAAGGAGTTACACTTTTTAAGGTAATTCGTTCTCTCATGTTCATTTGTTTTATTTTGCTTATCCAACCCCCTAAACTCTTTTTATTTACTTCTTTTGTAACCAAACAAGTATATTCAATATACTAGGATGTTTTTATATGATTTATTTGAGCTACACTCTCACACAACTACATCAAATGGTTAAAGAACATACGGTTTCCGTGGATGGCGAAATTCTGCCTCCCGAAACGATGATTGTTCAACACTCATTTAACACCTTCAAAGGTGGACATTATGATGTCACTATTTTTATATATGATATATAATATGTTTATGTTTTCTTTAAGCTTCTGTTTTTTTTCATTTTGGGCATACCTTTATGGTTTCCATTATGGGTAAACACGATATCTTCATTTTAGGAAGTGCGGACTACCGCCCCCTAAAAGTTATTTGATTCGTTAATACCATATGTGGGATGTGTAAAGGATAATGTTAATGATATTATATATGTTATTATACTGGAATTATAATATACTCTTATATCATTATGATTCCATTCCAGAAAATATGAAATAGAAATGGAAGTAGCGTTCATGCGTACGTACGACTTACCGTCTCCATGAACGGTGCATTTCATTTCTTACCTCTAAATTATGTAATATTATAAATGCATGTATGTAATGGATATATATGACATATATGATATCTACATCATGAATACCATTCTGGATATAATGAAACTTTGACCAAATTAACAACATGTAAGTGTAAGAAGTCTATTTTTGACTTAAGAACCAAATACCGACAAAATGAACATTATTAACTTAACTGATTACATGATGTTCATAACATGGTATAAAAGGAATAATGAACTTGAAAAAGATTCATAATCAAGTAGAGATTAACTCAAGTTTATTATTCAGGAGATTAAAGAATGGTCGAGTCAAGTCGGATACGAGGTATGGGACTTCGTCTCAATCTCCTTTCGTTGAGGCATATTTTATTTTATACACAACTTTCTTTTATACAGTGTATAAAACCCTTTGAATTTTACGTTTATTCAAAAGGAATCTTTTTTATACGAAGCGTTTACTAAACGACAAAAGGGAATGTTTTTGTCGTACGTATGCGGCGACAACGACTTCTCCGCCGTCGTGACCGTTATTTGAGTTTCGACTTCCTCTACAAGCCATACCTTCTTTTTAAAAGAAAAATAAATACCATGTTTTACTTTTCTTTTATTTTGGTATTGAAAATGGTTTTCATAATGTTTTTATATCAATGTGTTGTATTGATATCTCATGATTGAAATTTGGAAATTTTATGTTTCCTTTTTGCATGTTTTATGTGATATGATTATGTTATGGTTCTTGGGCATTATTATGAAGACAGGTGGTTCCGTGATAAACTAAGGGTGGGTGAGCCCGTTATAGCTCTCCAATGCATTGGGTAATGCAAAGGAGTGAAACGTTAAGGTTTCTCCGAAGAGATTTTAGGGAATATACTGTGATGGGTATTCCAAACGTAACCAAGAGGGTTACTCCCTACGTAAGAATGTTATGAATGCCTCAAGTTACCTTTATGTCTTATGATTTCTATGATTTATTCGTGATTTTATAAGGTATGTTAAAGTGCCAATGTTTTATGGGTAATGTATGATTTCATTCTTATGTATATATGAACTCATGTTTCCTTTCCATGTTTTTTTTATATATAACCCATACTGAGTTTTTATGCTCATCCCAAGTTTTTGAAATGTTTTTCACAGGTCAAGGGAAAGGTACATGATAAGATGATAGAGTCAAGGATGTGTCAAGAATTAATCCATGTTTTTTTTTAAAATGTGTTTCCATTGATGGGAATGAAGAATACTATCTTTATGTAACCACTTTGTTTATATGTGGAATGTAATGCAAGTTTTATGATCTAATTCTCTAAAACTCTAAACCTGAAAAGATCCTCAATGTGTAATCTTGTAATAACTCAAGATTAAGTAAGGTTTAAGGCTGGGGCCTTATAGTTGGTATCAGAGGTCGGTTTAGATAACTTTAGGAGTTAGAATTCTATTAAATGATTATCCAATTTTTTTTTGAAATGATATAGCATTTAAAGATTACCATGTTGCTTCATCTAAGACATGTTTTTTCAGAATGGTTTTCCGCAGAGGAAACAGGGAAGCAGTGATAGGAGGGCAAACAGAAGGAAATAACCTTCCGAATCAGCATCCAGAAATGGTCGGAATTGGAACTGAACAGTTTGTTGCAGTAATGGCGCAGTTGACTCAAGCGATAAATGGCAGTGGTATCCATGCACGAGATCAGCCATATCCACCGCAGAGGAACATGTCAGTGGTGGAACATTTCATGAGGCAACATCCACCATCATTCAGAGGATCATATGACCCTGTGATAGCTGAAGGGTGGATTAAAGCACTGGAGAAGATTTTTGATGTCATGGGGTGTTCAGACAATCAAAAGGTTAGTCTTGCTATTTACCGTTTGGAGGGTGAAGCAGATCAGTGGTGGTCTATGGTTAAAAATATCAGGGACGCCGATGAGATTGATGTTCTTGACTGGGATGAATTCAAAGGTATGTTTCTTGAGAAGTATTTTCCTAAGGCTGTTCGACTTAGTATAGAAAATCAATTCTTGGAATTGAGGCAAGAGGAAGACTCAGTGGCTGCCTATGAAGAAAGGTTCACTCGATTGGCAAGGTATGCTCCAAATTTTATCCGGGACCTTGATAGTAAAATCAATCGTTTTTACTCAGGATTAAAGCCAAAGTATCGAAGGGAATTAGCTTCTCGTGAGTTTAAAAGTTATGAAAAGCTTGTTCGATGTGCTGAGAAGGTGGAAATGGAGTTCGCCGATGACCAAGTTTTCTATAACAACCAGTAGAAGAAGAGACCGAGGTGGCAGGAGAAAGGTAAGAATTATTCAAAAAAGTCTGATGGTAAGAGAACTAAGTTTCCAGTTTGTGATAAATGTGGCAAAAGGCATGCTGGGGAATGTCTTCTGAATTCTAGAAAGTGCTACCGATGTGGTAAGATGGGACATAAGGCTCGTGATTTCACTGAAAAGGATCAAGGTGAAGGTAAGAACAAATTTGACTTACAGTTAGTGAAATGTTATAAGTGCAATGAGATGGGTCACTATGCAAACGAGTGTCCGACAAGGAGCTTGAGTGATGGGAAGCAGTTAGACTACAAGCAGAAAGGGGTGGTGAAATCCTTTGCAACTACTTCAGCAGATGTTGGTCCATCAAATGAAGTTGTATCAGGTACTTTGTTTGTTTTTTCAGATTATGCCAGTGTGTTGTTTGATTCGGGGTCTACACATTCTTTCATCTCTGAAATCTATTCTAGTAAAATGGGAATACCATCTCAAGAAATGACTCCTGAACTTTTGGTAAAAACACCTGGGGGAAGTGTCGAGGAAAAAAGAATTTATAAGAATCTTCCTATCCTTATCTGTGGAAAGAACCTACTTGAAAACCTTATTGTTCTACCTCTAGTAGAGTTTGATGTTATCCTGGGTATGGATTGGCTCTCTATTTACCATGCTAAGATTGACTGTAGAGCTAAAGAAGTTTCTTTTCAGAAAGACTTTCAGTTTGTTTACAAGAATGAACCCTTACTTTTGATAACATATCAAGAGGCCGAGAAACTTGTAAAAGATGGAAATGAATGTTACCTTGCACACATCGTTGAAAATAAAGGAACTGTTCAGATTAATGATGTGCCAGTGGTAAATGAGTATCCTGATGTTTTTCCTGATGAGTTGCCTGGAATAATACCAGATCGGGAAGTTGAGTTTACTGTTGACTTAGTTCCTGATGCTAAACCAATTTCAAAACCCCCTTATCGAATGGCACAAATTGAACTTTTAGAGTTGAAGGAGCAATTGCAAGATTTATTAGAGAAAGGTTTCATTAGACCTAGCACATCACCATGGGGTGCTCCTGTTTTATTTGTTAAAAAGAAAGATGGTTCTATGAGACTTTGCATTGATTATAGAGCCCTGAATAATATCACTGTTAAGAACAAATATCCTTTGCCTCATATCGATGATTTGTTTGATCAGCTCTAGGGAGCTCAGTTTTTTTCAAAGATTGACTTGAGATCGGGGTACCATCAGCTGAAGGTCAAGGAGGCAGATATTCCGAAGTCCGCGTTCCGTACGAGATATGGCCATTATGAATTTGTAGTAATGCCTTTTGGGCTAACCAATGCACCTGCTGTATTCATGGACTTAATGAATAGAATTTTCCATGAGTTCTTGGATAAGTTTGTGGTGGTTTTCATTGATGATATTTTGGTGTTTTCTAAAAGTAAAGAGGAGCATGAAAAACATTTAAGGGTTATCTTGCAAACCTTAAAAGAAAAGAAACTGTATGGGAAATTCAGAAAGTGTGAGTTTTGGTTGCAACAAATTTCTTTCCTTGGTCACATTGTTTCTAAAGATGGAATAACTGTTGATCCTGCAAAAACAAAAGTTGTGGAAGAATGGCGAAGACCCACAAATGTAACCGAGATTCGTAGCTTCCTTGGTTTGGCGGGCTATTACCGAAGGTTTGTTAGAAATTTTTCACGGTTATCTAGTCCAATGACTAAGCTAACTCGGAAGGGTGTTAAGTTTATCTGGACAAAAGAATGTGATGATTGTTTTCAGGAATTGAAAAGAAGATTGGTGAATGCTCCAGTTTTGGCACTACCTTCCAGGAATGGTGAGTTTTTTATATACAGTGATGCTTCATTGAAAGGACTTGGTTGCGTCCTAATGCAGAATGATCAGGTAATTGCTTATGCTTCACGACAGTTGAAAACTCATGAGGTAAATTACCCTACACATGATTTGGAACCAGCTGCTGTTGTTTTTTCTTTAAAAATTTGGAGGCATCATTTGTATGGAGTAAAGTGTGAAATATATACCGATCACAAAAGTTTAAAGTATATATTCACTCAGAAAGAGTTAAACATGAGACAAAGGAGATGGCTGGAATTAATCAAAGATTATGATTGTACAATTCATTACCATCCGGGAAAAGCAAATAAAGTGGCTGATGCTTTGAGTCGAAAAAGTAATGCTTCATTAACAATGTTGCGATTGGAACGTGATCCTTTGGTTAACGATTTGATGAACTTTGGCATAGAAGTTGTTGGTGCAGGAAGTCCTTCTGTTTTGTTTCAGGTATCAGTGAGATCATCTCTATCAGATAGAATCAAGCAAGCACAGAATCAAGACAGTGAGTTGCAGAAAAGGGTAGAGCTGGTTCATAAAGGTAAGTTGCCTGAATTCAACATTGATAATGATTGCGTTTTGAGATTTGGGAAGAGATTGTGTGTGCCTTGTGATTCACAGTTGAAGAGAGAGTTGTTATGTGAAGCTCATCGTTCTCCGTTTTCAGTTCATCCGGGCAGTACTAAGATGTATAGAGATCTGCGGGAGTATTACTGGTGGGATGGAATGAAAAGAGATATTGCTGATTTTACTGTGAAGTGTTTGACTTGTCAGCAGGTTAAAGCAGAGCGGCAGTTACCGAAAGGGATGCTTCAGCCTTTACCAGTGCCAGAGTGGAAATGGGAGAATATATACATGGACTTTGTTGTTGGATTACCGAAGACATCTCGAGGTAATAATGCAATCTGGGTTATTGTTGATCACTTGACCAAATCTGCTCATTTCCTTGCTATACGAGATACTTTCTCTCTTGATCAACTTTCCCGTTTGTATCTTAAAGAGATAGTCAGGTTACATGGAGTTCCTCTCTCCATTGTATCGGATCGTGATCCCAGGTTTACTTCTAACTTTTGGAAAGGCCTTCAGAAGTCGTTGGGTACTGAATTAAATTTTAGTACAACTTTTCATCCTCAATCAGATGGGCAGTCAGAACGAACAATTCAGACCTTGGAGGATATGCTACGAGCTTGTTCTATGGATTATCAGGGAAGTTGGGACCAACATCTTTCTTTGGTTGAGTTTTCATATAATAACAGTTTTCATTCCAGTATACAGATGGCACCATTTCAGGCATTATATGGGAAGCGGTGTCGAACTCCAGCTTTCTGGGATGAAGTGGGTGAAAGGAAGTTGATGGGACCAGAATTGGTAGAAGAGATGGCAGAAAAAGTTCAGATGATTCAGAAACACATGAGAACAGCTCAGAGCAGGCAGAAGAGTTATGCGGATAACCGGAGGAAGGATCTATCTTTCGAGGTAGGTGATCATGTTTTTCTCAAGGTTTCTCCTTGGAAAAGTGTGATGAGATTTGGTAAGAAAGGAAAGTTGAGTCCAAGGTTTGTTGGACCATACGAAATTCTGGAGAGAGTTGGATCAGTTGCATACCGAGTGGCTTTACCTCCGAGTTTATCTCAGGTACACAATGTTTTTCACATTTCGATGTTGAGAAAGTATATGCCAGATCCATCTCATGTTTTGAGTCCAGAGGTAGTTCAGCTGGAAGAGAACCTATCTTATAAGGAACAACCGGTCCAGATTCTTGACCACAGGGAGCAAGTGTTACGGAATAAGGTGATTCACCAGGTAAAGGTTTTGTGGAAAAACCACATGATTGAAGAGGCAACATGGGAATCTGAAAATGCAACGAGGGATAAGTACCCCCATTTATTCGATAAGTAAATAAATTGCGGGGACGCAATTTTCTAAAGGGGGGAAGTATGTAACATCCCAAGTAAGTAATGAATAATAGATATTTTTATCTATGTCTATTAATGATTAAGATAGTGTTATAGAGGCTTAAAATGAAAATAAATACAATCTTATGCATGGAATACATTAATATTCTTAAAAGATTGTTTTACTGCCTTTTGATGGCAAACCATTTTTGAATCTATATTTTGACAATTTTATAAACTATGTTTGTCAAAATAAACTTATCCTTTATGATTGGGACATCAAAATTTACCTTTTGTGAATTTTTGGTATTTTTCTGACAATATTCATTTTTTAATGAATAGTGAAAAATACTGCATTTTACATCAAAACTGTTTTTTAATCTAATTTATTTATATGATTAGATTATGTTTTGAATTGGTTTTGAAGTAAAATTAGAATATATTTTTACCATTTTATCCAATGGTGGTCATTGGATTCAATTTCACTTTGAAATTAGACTTAAACTGTTGTCAATCTTTTGATACTTATTGTTTTGTAAAAACACGCTATTTGCTCTGGCTGCGGGAATTAATTATTAAATTAATTAATGTGACTTATATGATTTGAATTTTTTAAAATAGACTTCATTTTTGAATTCGGAATATCAAATATAGCTTAGGGTGAATTTTTGGTAATTTTCTGAAAAACTTCAATTTTTGATGAATAGTGAAACCACTAAGTGGTAATCAAGCAAACTGATTTTTCAGTTAAATGAAAGTTTACCACTAATGTGTATTGAATTTTGAAAATCCGACATACATGGTTGTCATTAAGAAGTAAAATGTGGTTCAATGAGATTATAATAATTTTTTGGTGAATAGTAACTTATTAAGTTCTTAATCGCGATTAGTGGTAATTAGGGTAGTTTAAGGTATAAATAATGATTTAATAATAGGAAATGACCTAGACACATGTCCCAAACTTATTGGTTGTGTCATTGCCGACCAAGACAAGCCATGGGTCGACTTGGGGACCCCATGGATCCACTTTAGTTGGAAATTGACATTAATATATTTTTATTTAATGTTAAAGTGAAAATGACACAAACATAATATGTTTTACGAAAACAATTTTTAAGTGGGGTTATACAAGTCCAAATTTTGATTATAAATAGTCATTGGAAAGATAAAAAGATTTCCTATATGATAGTATTTTTTTAATAATTTTTAGACATTAAATAAATTAAATTATTTATGACATAATAATGATGCAGCGATGACATCATTATTTGACGATTTAAATAAAATGGAATGATAATGAAAAATATAAAACCTACACATGGCCAAAACCAATTGGAAGAGTGGATTTAGAACCCTTATCACCTTATCCACTAATTATATCAATGTGGGACCTTTTAAAACCGAAACACATTTTCAAATAAAGTAATGTTTCTTTACTTTCCAAAAGTGCCCCTCCTCTCCTCTTATAAAAGGCCCCCACCTCTACCTCATTTCACACACTCTTAAAGCCTTTGGCTCGGCCAAACCCTGCCCATTTGCTCTCTCCACATCCCTCTCCTCATCCTAGAGGATTCCCTTTGGGCAGAATCCTTTCAAAGGAAGCCTTTAGGCTCAAATCAAAAGGAGTTACACTTTTTAAGGTAATTCGTTCTCTCATGTTCATTTGTTTTATTTTGCTTATCCAACCCCCTAAACTCTTTTTATTTACTTCTTTTGTAACCAAACAAGTATATTCAATATACTAGGATGTTTTTATATGATTTATTTTAGCTACACTCTCACAAAACTACATCAAATGGTTAAAGAACATACGGTTTCCGTGGATGGCGAAATTCTGCCTCCCGAAACGATGATTGTTCAACACTCATTTAACACCTTCAAAGGTGGACATTATGATGTCACTATTTTTATATATGATATATAATATGTTTATGTTTTCCTTAAGCTTCTGTTTTTTTTCATTTTGGGCATACCTTTATGGTTTCCATTATGGGTAAACACGATATCTTCATTTTAGGAAGTGCGGACTACCGCCCCCTAAAAGTTATTTGATTCGTTAATACCATATGTGGGATGTGTAAAGGATAATGTTAATTATATTATATATGTTATTATACTGGAATTATAATATACTCTTATATCATTATGATTCCATTCCAGAAAATATGAAATAGAAATGGAAGTAGCGTTCATGCGTACGTACGGCTTACCGTCTCCATGAACGGTGCATTTCATTTCTTACCTCTAAATTATGTAATATTATAAATGCATGTATGTACTGGATATATATGACATATATGATATCTACATCATGAATACCATTCTGGATATAATGAACCTTTGACCAAATTAACAACATGTAAGTGTAAGAAGTCTATTTTTGACTTAAGAACCAAATACCGACAAAATGAACATTATTAACTTAACTGATTACATGATGTTCATAACATGGTATAAAAGGAATAATGAACTTGAAAAATATTCATAATCAAGTAGAGATTAACTCAAGTTTATTATTCAGGAGATTAAAGAACGGTCGAGTCAAGTCGGATACGAGGTATGGGACTTCGTCTCAATATCCTTTCGTTGAGGCATATTTTATTTTATACACAACTTTCTTTTATACGGTGTATAAAACCCTTTGACTTTTACGTTTATTCAAAAGGAATCTTTTTTTTACGAAGCGTTTACTAAACGACAAAAGGGAATGTTTTTGTCGTACGTATGCGGCGACAACGACTTCTCCGCCGTCGTGACCGTTATTTGAGTTTCGGCTTCCTCTACAAGCCATACCTTCTTTTTAAAAGAAAAATAAATACCATGTTTTACTTTTCTTTTATTTTGGTATTGAAAATGGTTTTCATAATGTTTTTATATCAATGTGTTGTATTGATATCTCGTGATTGAAATTTGGAAATTTTATGTTTCCTTTATGCATGTTTTATGTGATATGATTATGTTATGGTTCTTGGGCATTATTATGAAGACAGGTGGTTCCGTGATAAACTAAGGGCGGGTGAGACCTTTATAGCTCTCCAATGCATTGGGTAACGCGAAGGAGTGAAACGTTAAGGTTTCTCCGAAGAGATTTTAGGGAATATACTGTGATGGGTATTCCAAACGTAACCAAGAGGGTTACTCCCTACGTAAGAATGTTATGAATTCCTCAAGTTACCTTTATGTCTTATGATTTCTATGATTTATTCGTGATTTTATAAGGTATGTTAAAGTTCCAATGTTTTATGGGTAATGTATGATTTCATTCTTATGTATATATGAACTCATGTTTCCTTTCCATGTTTTTTTTATATATAACCCATACTGAGTTTTTATGCTCATCCAAAGTTTTTGAAATGTTTTTCACAGGTAAAGGGAAAGGTACATGATAAGATGATATAGTCAAGGATGTGTCAAGAATTAATCCATGTTTTTTTTAAAATGTGTTTCCATTGATGGGAATGAAGAATACTATCTTTATGTAACCACTTTGTTTATATGTGGAATGTAATGCAAGTTTTATGATCTAATTCTCTAAAACTCTAAACCCGAAAAGATCCTCAATGTGTAATCTTGTAATAACTCAAGATTAAGTAAGGTTTAAGGCTGGGGCCTTATATATATAATATTCTACAATGGCCATCACACACTACTCCAGATGCATAAACTCATTATCCTCGATGTTCTTAGAGTCTCAAAGAAAAATTATTCATCAAAAAAAGATTGTAAATAACCCAAAACCATATCTCACAGCCTATTATCCGAGATAAAAATAACCCACTAGTGCTTTTATCCTCCCAGTAACATATATGATGTGAGCTTCACTCTCATATCAGGAGGTGTCTCCAGATGCTTGAAGATCGATAGAGTAGTCTCAAGCCACAACTTAGTAGCTTGTAAATCTCTATCCCCTGAAAACCTGATCAGATGGTGATAGAGCAAATATTTTCAATTAATTTATATTGAATATCATTTTTTTTAAACCCAAAAAAGTGTTCCTCTAAGATTAATTGTTTCATTTTTATGATATTGGTGTTATTTTGAGATGGATAGTAAAAATTGGCCATTTTGGATTTTTAACAGTTTTAAATTATTTCTGTAGTTTTGACATAAAATTACCTACACTAATCCAAATTGAAAAATTATTTCTTTTCCATATTCTACACATTCAGGTCTTCATTTACTATTTTTGGACTAAAAGCTGAATCGACCATATGGAAGCTCAAAAGAAGCTCACAAATGGGAGAAAGAAAACAGTTTGCAGTTCTGCCTAGTTTTGGTGTGGGCTTCATAACTCATTCATGGTGGGCCCAAATGTTGTGATATTCGGTGGGTGGACGTTCACAGAGTTTTGGAGCATCTTTAATGAAGGAAGGGCCACGTGAATTGGCCGTTTAATGGGTGATGGAATCACCCTAATCTGGAGGTTTGCGATTTGGGGAGTGTGACTGGACAGAATAAATGCTCAAAGTAAAACAGCCATAACTCTCGTAATAATTGTCCATATCATTTGAGAATTTGAGGGGACACGCCAAAGATAATTATGAACAACATTAATGAAGGGTGGAACGAGTGAAGAAGTCATTTATGGGTTCTAAAATGCGCAAACTTTCGGAGGTCGAATTCTACCTATAAAAGGAGGCCCTGACCTCCTTCCCAAATCATCTCATTCACCCCCTCATTCCTTCTGGGACACTAAGAAGGAGAAATTTTAAGCTTTCTATTTTATTTATTTTCTTTTTCATAGTTTTTAATTCCTTCTTCTTCCCCATTCAACTCTATTACCCTTACCATGGTGGGGTAAACATTTGGAGTGATTGGGGAAAGGTTGGTTTTCTACATTGTAATGCTTGAGTTCTTGGATGCAATTGAATAAATTTCTTTCTTCTTCAAAGTTGTTTTCAATTTCTTATAGCGGATTTTATAATCAAGTGCGATCGTTCTTGAATATTAATTCCGTTATTGATTTTTTCCTTGGTAAAATAATCATAATCTCCCTCCACTAATTTCTGGTTTATATACGATGGAATAAACCAGTAATTAGTGGTGAAGTACTCGACGATCGTCAGTACGTGTAAAAGGTGCAGTGAATGTTCTTGATTGTTTGGGATAAACAAAACCCAATTGGGTATTGACCATTTCAATTAAGGATATTCAATACAAATATTTTACACATGGAAGGAGAGTTGACCAAACCAAGATCTTGGTAAGGTTTTCTCTCACAATAATAATTTCACCAAGGAAGTGAGAGGAAACGATTGTGGAAACTCAATTTAATCAACTAAGAAGAAGAGGTTTAAATTAAATTTAACAAGGATAGAATTAAAATTAGGAAACCAACCCCGACCTAATCACCCTTTTAATTTCATAGTTTTTCGATCATTTGAATTTCAAATTTCCTTTCAAAAGCACAACATTTTTACCCCCGTTTTAAAGTGACAACCCGTTTTATGTGCACTCCTCTTCGGGATAAATCCTAGGTCAACCACATTAATACATTTTAACTTAGGAAATAATTGTTTTTCCATGACCTATGACAGGTGTGCATCAAACTTGGCACCGTTTCTGGGGAGGCAGTGCCTCAAAAACCTTAAAAAAACATTTTTTTACTTCTTTCTTTTGAATGACCCGTAGTTCAAACAACAATTTAATTTAATTTGATCCCAAAATTGAGCGAACAATAACCCAAATGAGAAAGAAAAATTTTCAATTAGATTTTGAAGAAATTCAACTTACAGATTCAAGTGACACATCCAGTGATCAATCTGAACCTTCAATGGCTGGCAATCCCAACCAAATATTGTGCGATCTTTGCGCCCCACAATTCGCTAACGAACAAAATCAACTAGCTATTCCTGCATTAGAAAATTATTTTGAATTGCACATTAACATGATTAAAATTCTTCGTAAATTCCATGGTCTTACAGGTGAAGACCCCAACAGGAATATCCAGGAATTTACAAATGTGTGCTCCAGCTGTAGACCCCGAGGTGTTGCAGAAGAACAGGTAAAGTGGAGGGAATTTCCCTTCTCATTTGAGGGAGCAACAAAGGAATGGTTGTATAGTCTACAACTAGGAGAAGTCCAAGACTGGGAAGATATTCAAAGATGCTTCATTCAAAAGTTTTTTTCCCGCATCCAAGAGCACAACTATCCGAAAATAGATCTATGCCATTCGCCAATCAACCGGTGAAACACTTTACGAATACTGGGAACGATTCAAGAAGCTCTGCGCCAGTTTTCCACACCAGAATGTGGAAGAACACCATTTCATTGTTTTCTTCTATCAAGGATTGCTTGAAAATTATCTAAACTTTCTAGATGCATCATTTGGAGGAGCCTTGATTGACAAGTCACCAACGGATGCCAGAGGATTGATTGAAAATATTGCACAAAACTCACAGCAGTTTGGCACCAGAGGTACAATCACCAGAGGAATCCATGAGGTAAGAACATCTAATTCAATAGATTTAATTAGGAATGAAATGGGTGAACTCACCAAGTTGGTGCGACAAATAGCTATGAACCATGTGAAGGAACAACAAGGGCCGAATCAGGTATGTGGTTTATGATCTTATGATTCTCATTTCACTGATCAATGTTCAGAAGTTTAGGAGACAGAAAGTTGTGCTACAACCTATCAAAAAAGGAAATACCAACCGCAAGCCTAACCAGGGTATGGGTTTCAACATAACCAAGCCAGAGCACCTTTTTAGTAGTAATATCAGAATCCGATAACATTCCAACAACCTTATAAGTATCCCTTCCAAAAATAACAAACTTTCCAACCACCACCTTTCCAGTGGAAGAATTATGAGAAACCATCCACAAGTGCACTGAAAAATTAAGATCAATAGCTTAAGAGAAGAGTTGCGGTATTAGAAGATAAAATGGACAAGCTAGCTGATCAATTTATAAGCATTATGGATGCTCTCACCAAGAACCCATGTAAACTTCCCTCACAAACAATTCCCAATCCAAAGGAGAATGTTAGTGCAATCACCACCCGAAGCGGGAAGGAGCTCACACCACCAGAAAAAAATGAGGAGGATGATTCTGGGGAATCTTCTGAAGCTCGTCCTGTCCAACAAAAAGCTGGAGTCGACAAAAAATGAGAAAGAACAAGGGTTCGGAAGGAAAGAACAGAAACACCTCTTCAAAAACAACAAAGGGAGAAAAAGGATATCCCAGCACCATTCCCATCAGCATTGGTTAATTCAAGGAAGGGTTAAGAAGAACAACTTCAACGGGAAATTAAAGAAACATTCCGAAAAGTTGATATTAACATCCCACTTCTGGATGCAATCAAACAAATCCCCAAATTTGAAAAATTTATGAAGGAGCTGTGTACTAAAAGAAAGAGGCTGGATGGAAATGAAAGAATCAACTTAGGAATAAGTGTCTCAGCATTAATCACACCACCGATACCGCAAAAATGTCAAGATCCAGGGACATTTTCTATTCCCTGCACTATCGGTTCTTTAAATTTTACTGATGCATTATGTGATCTTGGAGCTTCGATAAATGTGATGCCTCACTCAGTGTTTTCATCTTTTCATATCAGAGAACTAAAACCTACTAGAGTGGTAGTCCATCTCGCAAATAGATCCACAGTTTTTCCAGCAGGTGTTCTGGAAGATGTTCTTGTAAAGTTAAAAGATCTATTGTTCCCAGCTGACTTTTATGTGCTGATAATGGAAGAATATAGAAGTTCATCACACTCACCCATCATCTTGGGAAGACCATTCTTAAAGATAGTGAATAACATCATCAATGTGCATTATGGAACACTCTCAATTGAGCTCAGAGATAGTCGAGTGAATTTTAATATAATCGAATCCATGAAGAATGTGTCAGATGTTCATTCACTGAAAGCAATCTACCACAAAGAAGGAAAAGAACCAAATAAAAATTCAAAAGCAACAACCTTTGAATTCTTGGATAGTTTGTTAGAAGAGGCTGGAGAATCAAAATCAGGAGAATATGTTGAGATCAAGAAGTATAAACTCAAGGAGTACGAACAAGAAAATATTATCATAGATATCCGGAAGGAACTTGCTACAAAGGAAGAATAACTAGTTAAGAATAATTTCATATGCCTTGCAATGGAACATGAGCTGAAGAAGTTCAAGGAAACCCCCATTAAAACTATAGAGTTTAAAGGATATTCTAAAACCAATGGGAATAGGGGATCACAATAAAAAGAGTAAAAATCCAAAACCAGGTTCGTATGGGTATAGAAAATTGAGGGTCAATCTCCTGCCTCAAGAGAAGAGAGGAATTTTCAAAGGACACCACAAACCCTTAAAAAAAGTTATATCCACATTGCAACAAGGAAGAAAAAAATATCCAAAAATATTGAAAACCATTCTATAAGAACAAGATTTCAGGGGTTTTGCTGGTGTTGTGGTATCTATGGACACAAATCAGACTCTTGTTGGTACAACATGTCTTTACCAAGAAATAGAAAAGAACCAGTGGAGGAGATCCCGCTCCTCCAACCTGTCTATTAATAAGATCCATCTGGTTGTACCTCTCCTTCACACTTGCTTGATGTTATGATTCATTTTAAAATTGGCTTACATGTTAAATCAACTTTAATGCATTGAGGACACTGCATTATTTAAGTGTGGGGGAGGGAACCTTTGTAGTTTAGTATTTTCATTTTGTGTTTGTTTTTCAGAAAAAAAAATTTGTGTATTTATTTTTCAGTTTTTGGTGTGTTTTTGAAACTTTTGAGCTGAAATGATTGTAATTAACATTTTTGAAACCCATTTCAATGAGTGAAATAATATATTCCATGAAACTGAGCTTAAATGAATGCTGAAAATGACGTTGTTTCGAGTTCAAATCTTTTGGAATTTCATGAAAAGTAAACTGATTTTTGAATCTCATTCCATATTTCACTATCTGTATCTTTGAAATCACTTTCCTGTGAGGCTTCTAAACCATTTTTATCATATTATTTTTAGTTGCCTGATTTCTTGAGAGAACCAGACCATGCTTTCTTAAACCAGAATTTGATTTATTTCTTTCAAAACTTGAGGGTTTAGGGTACGTGTGTTTTAAATGATTAAGGAATTTATTTGGTTTGAAGCCCACTTTTCAAAATAATCCTTTTCATTATGGCCCACCTTTACATTTATCCTTCATTGTATCCCCTAGTATCCATGAATTTCCTGTTAGGTTAGCCACATTACAAGCCTATTTTCCCTATCCTATCTGCTCTTGAAGTGAAATTGCATGATCTAGTTGAACTTAAGTGTGGGGGAAGATGTATTGTGGTGTACTAACTCATTTTGTGATACTTTGGGTGGAAAATAAAATGTTGAAGACCTGATGTTTCTACTGAATATTTCATTTTGTTAAAAGATGTGCCTTTCTGGAGCTTTCATGAAAATAGAAGCTGTGCCTTTCTGGAGCTTCCGATGTAAAAAAATAGAAAGTTGTACCTATCTGGAGATTTAAAGAAAAATCATGTTTGAAAAGATTGATTTTTTTTGCTGAAATCCTGAGCTGATTGAATGACGATGGATCCTATTTTCTACAAATGGGAAGATAAGGAGACCATATTTGAGTGAAAATTAGAATCTTGCAATTTTGCTTCAATAAGAGCCAAGCCCTCCTTTTTCGGCCTCAGAATGTTTAACATCTAAATCCTACCAACCGGAAGCCACAAAACAACCCTGAAAAGTCCTCATGAGAAACCCATGTCCTTGACTCACATCGGGTGGAGAAGTAGGAATTTATCAAGCCTATGGTGACTCTTGTGTGAGTCTGGATGAGAAAAGCCTTGTTCTGCATTTATATTTGTGAGATGAGAGAAAATTCATGTGAGGTAGGTGTTTTGTGTGCATGGGGTAAGAAATGAAGTGGAAATATATTAAAATCTAAAATAGAGAACTTGAAATAATTTTTTTGATGAGGCATGATATCTTTTTGTTTCTTGGAATTGATTTGGTAGATCTCATTGATATGTGTTTTGGATTTGAGTTGATTTGATTTTTACTTGTCGAGGAGTCAAAGTGCTAAGTGTGGGGGAATTGATAGAACAAATATTTTGAATTAATTTATTTTTAATATCATTTTTTTAAACCCAAAAAAGTGTTCCTCTAAGATGAATTGTTTCATTTTTATGATATTGGTGTTATTTTGAGTTGAATAGTAAAAATTAGCCATTTTGGATTTTTAACAGTTTTAAATTATTTATGTAGTTTTGCAATAACATTATCTACACTGATCTAAATGAAAATATTCTTTCTTTTCCAGATTCATCACATCCAGGGATTCATTTACTATTTTTGGACGAAAAGCTGAATCGTCCATATGGAAGCTCAAAAGAAGCTCACAAGTGGGCGAAAGAAAACAGTTTTCAGTTCTGCCTAGTTTTGGTGTGGGCTTCATAACTCATTCATGGTGGGCCTAAATGTTGCGATATTCGGTGGGTGGATGTTGAAGGAGTTTTGGAGCATCTTTAGTGAAGGAAGGGACACGTGAATTGGCCGTTTAATGGGTCATTTAATCACCCTAATCTGGAGGTTTTCGATTTGGCGAGTCTGACTGGACAGAATAAATGGTCAAAGTAAAACGGCCATACCTCACGTCATACATGTCCATATCCTCTGAGAATTTTATGGGACACCGACAAGATAATTATAAACAACATTTATGAAGGGTGTAACGCGTGAATAGGTCATTTATGGGGTCTACAATGTGAAAACTTTTAGAGGTCGAATTCTGCCTATAAAAGGGGGCCCTCACCTCCTTCCCAAATCATCTCATTCTCCAACCCATTCCTTCCGGGACACCAAGAAGGAGAAATTTTAAGCTACCTCTTTTATTTATTTTCTTTTTCATAGTTTTTTAATGAATTATTATTCTCCATTCAACTCTATTACCCTTACCATGTTGGGGTAAACATTTGGAGTGATTGGGGAAGGGTTGGTTTTCTATATTGTAATGCTTGAGTTCTTGGACGCAATTGAATAAATTTCTTTCTTATTAAAAGTTGTTTTCAATTTCTTATAGAGGATTTTATAATCAAGTGAGATCGTTCTTTAATATTAATTCCGTTATTGATTTTTTCCTTGGTAAAATAATCATAATCTCCCTCCACTAATTTCTAGTTTATATACGATGGAATAAACCAGGAATTAATGGTGAAGTACTCGACGATCGTCAGTACGTGTAAAAGGTGTAGTGAATGTTCTTGATTTTTTGGGATAAACAAAACCCGATTGGGTATTGCCCATTTCAATTAAGGATATTCAATACAAATATTTTACACATGGAAGGAGAGTTGACCAAACCAAGATCTTGGTAAGGTTTTCTCTCACAATAATAATTTCACCAAGGAAGCGAGTGGAAACGATTGTGGAAACTCACTTTAATAAACTAAGAAGAAGAGGTTTGAATTAAATTGAGCAAGGATAACATTACAATTAGGAAACCGACCCCGACCTAATCACCCTTTTAATTTCATAGTTTTTCAATCATTTGAATTTCAAATTTCCTTTCAAAAGCACAACATTTTTACCCCTGTTTTAAAGTGACAACCTGTTTTATATGCACTCCTCTTCGAGAGAAATCCTAGGTCAACCAAATTACTATATTTTAACTTAGGAAATAATTGTTTTTCCATGACCTATGACAGGCGTGCGTTATATGGTGCTATTGGAACACACATGTCAGCTCTTCCATATATGAGGAAAGCCACAGTGGACTTTGAATGTCTACATATAGTGTAAGAACCCCTCACAGAACTATGCCTCAACACCTATGTATGGTAAAACCACTGGGGCTACAACTATCACTATAGGAGGATCTACAGGTAGCTAATGGCCCACCACTTCTAGAGCATTGTCATTTCCACCCTCCCGACATATGGCTAGTGGTTGTTGTGGTGGAATGCCTCTACAATTCCAAACACATGCCTCTAAAAATAATCAAGTAGGGACCACATCACAGATATAATCTTAGGATACGTCGAATCCTTCCTATAAATAGGTAGTACCTATTTCTGATGCTTTCATCAGGCCCTGCCTACACGATGACATGCTTCATGTGCACACTGCAATTGTAGCCCTATATTCTCACTTTACAAAGGTGGGTTATCAATTTCAATAGTGATGTATCTCCTTTATCAAAATGAGATGATGAGATATTAGTTCCACTATCCATTGATTTTTCCTTAGAGCTCATTTCTTAGCCCAGATATCCCTCAAAGAGTGAAGTCATGTTAATAAAACTCATTCCTAGTCCTATCTCTTTATGGATTCTAGTTAATTACACTACTTATATCTAGAAGGGAAGAAACCTTTGGTAAGGAGAGTAGTCACATTGGGAATCACTAGAATGTATGTAATTTGGGAACATTGTTCACCTATATTCTTCCTATTAGGAGGGAATCTCCTATGAGGAATCTTGTTCATGGAACCCAAGGAATATCTTGTCGATCACGGGGTAATTTATTGCATGGGCATAAGTTTTCCAAGGATTTTTACATCAATTATCCCATGTTTTTCAGGGAGTATCTTTTTGGGTTGGGTCACAAGTTCTATGTCCTGTGAAGACAAATTAGAACATATGGTTGATATGAATCAAGGAATGAGTTTAACATATCATGGATATTGGAATAGGATTAAAGTTTTGTTGGGATAGGATGGATAGATTAGAACACCCTGTGATATGGATCCAGGAGTTGATTAGAATTCCCCTTAAGGAGAATTAGGGAGGTGTCCCCCTAGGAGGTATGATTTCACACCTAAAAGGTTTACCAATAAGTGGATTAAAACACCTCTTGAGATGGATCTAGGGGTTTTATTGAGACACCCCTTGAGGAAGATCAGGGAGGTGTGTCATTATTAGGGAATATTTCACACCATGAATGGATGTAACATTAACTCCCTTAAGATGTACTTGGGAGGTGTGTACCTAGGAGGGAACACCAAGAATTTTACAAATAGATTAGATCAAAACACCCCTTGAAGTAGATCCAGAAAGATGAATAAGAGGCCCCTTGAGTAGGATCAGGTAGGTGAGTCCCTAAGAGGTAAGATGTCACACCTGGAGGGTTTATAGATGGATGGATTATAATACCCCTTATGGTGGATCCAGAAGGTGAATCCCTAGAAGGGAACACCATGAGTTTTCTGTTGGTTAAGGATCAAAATCCCCCTTGGGGTGGACCCATAAGTTTGATCAGAATTCCCCTTGAGGAAGATCTGGGAGGTGTGTCCCTAGGAGGGAACAACTGATAGTTTACCATTATCTAGATTGAACCTCATGAAGTCATCATACATACCCTATTTAGAATACAAGAATCAAAACCCTTGTAGTTTGATGCTGTAGTTTAAGGTCACGTGACAAGACCAATCCATACAGTTTAACGTCATGAATTAATGATGGTTGTGTCACCTAAGAAGCATCAAAAAGCGGTTGTGTGGGATTATGCATTTAATCTTCCCTACAAGAAGATTTCACTTGGTTGGACTAGTGTGGGGCTTAATTATTAAGCCAATTGGGTGATTCTGGGAGGAGCGATGATATGGTAGGGGCTTATGCCTAGAATATGCCCAGAGGATCTCATTCCATGTGAGGGTAGCTGGTGTGGGGGTTATCCTATTCCACTCATACATGGATCAATCTATGTTTACTGTATAGGGTAAGTCTAGATTTTTACATCATGTGATGAGGAAATTTTTATTCATTTTAATATCATATGACTAGAATGACGAACTATACAATTTTACGTCATAAAGCTCGGACATGGTGTGTGTGTGTGTAGGGAGGACTCACTCCTTACCCATTGGGATTATGTTACTACCGCTCATGTGACTTTTTGAGTGGAATAGAATTATCACTACTATGGAGTAGTGGTTAGTCATGAGGTCTATGATACATTCCCTATGCTGAGAATAAATAGGGGTTATGGTGCCTACGTTGAGAAGGAAGAAATAGGTGGGAGGCTTGGGCCACACTTTAGTTAAAGTGGGTGGACACAAGAGTGGGTGGAACAAGTCACATATGGACTCAAGGTGTATCTAAACTAATCCTAGAGGTGTGTCAGGGTCCTGGGAACTCGGCCTTTGTAAAGGGGTTTCAATAAAAGGGAGATATCATAGAGAGTATCTTGATAGAGTTTTTTTGAAGCTTAGGGACTTATAAATAGATGCTTCATGAAGATCATGTTATTTAAAAAGGTTAGGGGCTTCGTGAAGGGTTATAATTCATGAAATAGGGTTCCCCTACCCCAGAGTGGTGTATTGATTCATATGGGTAGTGCTTCATATAGGCTGTATTCTTCACAAAGTCTCAAGTTCCTTAGAGGACCTTCTTCCTATGAAAAGTTTGTAGACCTTCACAAAAATGCATCTCCACCTAGGGTGTAGTCTCTTAAGAACATAGGGAAAGGGGTTTCATAAATCCTGGATACCTTGGGTGATCCATTTTCACTTTGGTTCATGATGTGTAGGAGGTTTTTGAATTAGGAGTGATTTCGAAAGTCCAAAGGTCATGCGTTATTAATAAAATATCATAAAGAAGTGGTATTTATAGGAATGGTGTCTCATGAATATTGGAGACGTTCACATAGAATTTGTGGGCATCACGAATGGGCATTCCACCTTGAGTCTGAATGTTAGGCTCATGCAGACACTATCAACTGTTCATGAGTTAGTAAAGTGATCAGTGACTCCAACAGTCATTGAAGAGAGGTTATTATCATGAATTCATTCATTTCATGAAGGGACTTTCTTTTACAAGGATCTCAATGATCTTTGACTATTCACAGAGCATTATAGCATTGCAAAGTAGACCCATATAGGGATTCTTGATCCATTTTGGCTCATATTCACTCCAAACTAGTCATTCCTTCCACTACTATTCCTGTGGTTTGCATATTTTCGGGCCAAAAAATTCCCCCTCATAATGGGAGTTGATGGGGAAAAGGAGGGTTGTATTCTGATAGATAATCGCCAAAAATTGGTAGTTAAATACCTTTCATGAATCTCACTCACAAACCCCATTCACGATAGTCGCTATGCCTATAAATAGTGTGTGTGTGTGTGTGTATGTGGGGGGGGGGGGTGGTGCTTAAAGTCACATAACTCTCACATCAATAAAATAAATTTTCTCCCTTTTCATGAAATTAACTATATACACAAACCATACTCCATGAATGATTCCTAGTGAACTAGAATTCTGTAACTTTTATCTACAAAGGCTTCTTAAAAAACCAAACTCCGTGAATAA
The DNA here is from genome assembly GCA_963277665.1 of Viscum album. Taxonomy (NCBI): domain Eukaryota; kingdom Viridiplantae; phylum Streptophyta; class Magnoliopsida; order Santalales; family Viscaceae; genus Viscum; species Viscum album. The sequence goes on along the minus strand of OY728122.1, from coordinate 260,107,202 downwards.
CATATTTGAGAAGAGACCTCCAAGAATCAGGGATCGATAAATGAACTTCGTAAACAACCTTCATGAACCATACTCAGAAGAACATATAAGTCTCAAATCAAATGGACGCTTAGTGAGTCATTGCTGATGCTTCACAGAGGGAAGAAATAGTAGGGAACATTATGATTCTGGATAGAATATAAAGCATTTCATACCACAAATCACTTCTGGAACTATTGAAAGAGGCTTAGAGGGAGAACCCAATGTGAAAAGGCCGCAAATTTATGTCTTCGGACTGAGAGATGAGGTCTTTATCCTAGTGAAGAGTAGGAAAGAGCTGAATTACTAGTTCAGAGGCAAATTGGGGTAGTACCAGTGTCATAGGGATACTACATGCCACATCTAGAAGGACTATGTTCCAATTATAGTGGAAATTTTCTACAACCACACCAATAATAATGATGGGGAGAATCTAGAGGATGAGGAATCCCCTCCTTGGTATGAGATGATCCTCAAAGCGGATTTGGGGAATCCACTAAAAGGATGGAACAATAACTCAGATCTACGCTAGGGTATAAGCTTCATCGATGAGTGGGCCTGGGCCTACTGGGCTTGCACATCATGAGCTGAGTTTGAAGAAGTGTTGAAGTAAGTGGGGATCTATGAAGCATTATGGGATTTGTAGTTGCACATTTATCAACCCTAGGAAATCATGACCGATTTGTCGAGTAGGTGTTTAATGAGGACCAACACGTTCTATCTACACTATGGTGAGGTTGGCATCATCCTATGTGACCTTCATCAAATTTCCAGGATCTTGATTCTAGGGGATATATATGAAGAGTTATTCCCATCAGAGAATGTGTGGGGTGACCAAGAGTAGTTTCCTAATTTGGTGAAGGCATCTGGTTCAGGGAACCAGTAGAGAGAATTCAGGGATGAGGGATATCCCCTTTATGTAATGGTCTAGGTTCTTCTTGAATGAAGATGAATAGAAGCTCGTATAAGGGGAGGATCCAAAAAATAAGTTTCTGACTAGGCCACAAACATTTCCCAGGGGATATCAATGGGGCATGGAGGGATCATACTGGAGGATCTTGGAGGAGAGCCAATAGAAGATATGGGGATACAACATCAAGATAGAAGATCATCCAGTGGTCAGGTTGGTAGTATTTGTTGTCATTATCATCTGCGGATGGATTCTCCCTGTGAGGGATGCACACATGGGGGTGCGACTGAGATCCTTAATTATGGAATCACCATTAGCAATGTGGCAGCATGTCAATTTGGATGTCCCAGTACTGGAGATGTTTTACAAAGTACTTCTCCACCTCAATAAAGGGAATCCCCACTTCATGTGTGTGGTACCATCCATTTTCTGTACAACTGGTTAACCAAAAAAATGGGGGGATATGATTACTCAGACCTTATTTATCATCCTAAGAAAATCTTTCATCCGATGATCATAAATATCATGATGATTCACCCATTCAATTTGGGATTTATAGACATGATGGAGAAGGTCAGTCTAGTAGAGAAATTTATATTTCACCCATTACACCTTCCAATAGGGACATTAAATGATGAAGGTACATAGACTATTGAGTATATATTATACCTCATAACCTTCTAAGGTGGAGTACTCATGGATATGGAAGACTGCAAGATAATCTATGATCCACAAAATCTGTATCATTTCACAAGGTAGTTCAGGTATCTTTTGAGCCTGACACTGAAGGTATACTCATAGGTGTGTAACAAGTTTCACCATTCGGTGATGAGGTAGATATGATGCATGTTTACCCACAAGTATGAGAATAATAGGAACAAATTTCCAAGGAGGAAGAGTTGAAAAAGTGGGTAGGGAAACAATAGAAGGTTTGGTGGTTCATGGCCCTAAATAAGAGAGGGTTACTGGGAGAGGATTAGTAGCATCAGGACCAACACTCTTGGGCAGGTGATCATGGGAAGAAGGAGATCCTTTTAGGGTGGTCCTGAGGACATTTTTCCAAGCTCTAAAGAAGCATTTTTTCCATGTAGACATTCCCAATGATGTCATATTTCCCAAAGCATGGTATAATTGGGATGTATATAGGCAGTTCACCAACACTCACTCTATATTGTAACATTTCAATAACGATGAGATACATATCACTGGGATTGGTCATTCCAAATCCCATTTTCACATGTCCCAAGATGAGGTGGATTGATATATAGAATATTTGAAGGACCTCATCCACTCTTGGGTCACTGTATACCCTCTGAATGAACGATTAAGGGTGCTGCTGAACATGACCTCCCACCCATAGATTTCGATAGTTGAGATGGCTACGTATGCTCCTATGATTGAGGAGTCAGATGATTCCTAGGGAATTGATGCTCATAAGGGATTTTCCATGGGAGTGAGAACTACTTATAACCAAGTAAATATATGAACATTATGTTTCTTGGATATAACCTACTCTTAAAACTTTTTCCTAACTCCTTTTTCCACTTTCTTGGGAATTATAAAAGGAGGAGGGATAGGTTAGTAATAAAACTCATGAAGAAGGAGAGTTATCCTCAAACCATGAAGGGGTGATTGTAAGGTCCCTTATGATACAATGTCCACGAGTGACCAAACACCAGTTCCCATATTTGAGGCAATGACCATGGAGGGGACCTTGCCCGGGGGACTACATATGAACCTCTAGGATCTCCTCATTGGAGTATATAATTCACATAACTCTCTTATTACTTTATAAACTTAACTCTATTTCTCTACCTTCCTATTATTAACTGATTCATTATTTAAGGGTAGTTCAAACGGTTCTCAAGACTCATCCACCTGCACCAACACTTGTATTAACTACACCTAGGTATGGGGTAGCGATGGCAGATGCTCCTCTCTCGATGAGAATGGATGAAGAAATCTGGTTGGTCAAGACAATTATAGAGGTTCCACTAGAATGGACCATTGATATCGTGCCATAAATGGAGGGGGTCGAGATGGTACTGATGATAGAGTTATTTGAAGATAATTTGGTGGTTGATTATGTCATAATAGTTCCATCGAAGATTGTTTTTAATGATGATGTTGTGATGGGGGATGTGAAAACTGTGTTGACAACTAAGGTGACTGGGGGGGCTGCATTGGATGCGCCTACCCTGAAATTTCTAATGTTAGTGATTGAAGGGGATGAAGCTAAGGATGTTCCACCAATAGAGAAATATAAGGGAGTTGGGATGGTTGTGTCCACCACAGAAGTGAAATAGGGGGATATAAAGGCTTCTTACATAGGTGGGGAGGCTTACGAGGAGTTGTTTTTGGGAGTGGATCTCCATATACTCATGCCTAAACAAATGCACCTAGATGATATGGTTGATAATATTTTGGCGATATTTCCTCCCTATGATCCAACATTGCCTGAATATTTTGAGGATTCCAGCTTGGAAAAAACCAAGGATAACCGGATTATCCACCACAAGGAATGGAGGAACATGAAAAAATTCATCACCTGTGTGAAGATAGGTGAACTGAAAAATAGGGTGGAATCTCTTCACCACTGGCTAGTTAGATTTGGTACTGGTGGGGTGAACTCCATCATTATCCATGCATTATCCTGGGACTTTTTTATTTAGAGGGTGGGTGCATAATAGAAGAATCTCAACCTAACTTGGAAGAAGCACAAGGATGAGGGATCCAAAGTGGTTGAGGAGGATAAAACAGAGATCACCCACCTAGAGGATCTAGTGAATGAGCACATGGAAGTTTATGAAACCCAAACTAAGATCATCAACAATATGAGGTCCCATTTGGTGGAGGCTGAGGCCAAGGTGGAAAAGGTGACATCGTTGGTGACATAATGTTGGGACAATCAAAATCAACATGAGATCAGAGCCAAAGACATCCACTCTAAGTTTGAAATGGAGAAAGAAGACCTAGAGTAGTTATAATGTATATTGGAGACCACTCAACAAAGTTTTGATGATATTGAATACTCGATCATTAAGGTTAATCTTTGAAGGAATTTTTCAAAGGAGAGGCTCTAATATGTGGATGAAACTCCAAAACATGGGTTTTTTACTATAAATTACTACATGATTTAACATATTTATTTGTTTTCTTTCTCACTGTGATCATATTATTGAGACAACCAATAACCAATATCCAAGATCACATGAGTCGTGATCAGTGTGAAAAATATGGGATGAACATACGATTTCTCATTCATATGAGAGTGTTGAAAAATCATCGAGCACTCAGGGTATAATATTGTTGAATAACAACTGAGAGTGTTTGGGTTGAGAGAGGATTTGTCTAAGAATGGTAATCTCAAAAAAACCACATTTCTTTTCCAATGTGCCCTAGTGAAGAGGTGGAGTAATGCCCGGGACGTTGAATTCAACTCGAACCAAGGGGTACTGAAGAGAGTGAATCATGATGCCCAAAATCTGGAACAAAAGGTTAGTGGTGTCATGATATATGAAAACTATTAACCATTTATTAAACATATCATTCTTATCACTTAGTCTATAATGGGGAAAACAAATGGGGGCTGGCCACTGACCATGTTCAAAACATGGAACATTCCTTAGAATGTTGTCTAAAGTCCCCTGAGGCATTGGCCCAGGATGGTAACTGATCCTTGGATAAATATCATTGAATTAGGGGGGTCCCTTCATATGTGAAGGAAGATAAGGATACTAATAAGGGAAAAAAAGTGTGGAAATTAAGTGATGGAATTCTCAAATGGATTCCAACAATACTAGAACTACACCATCATGGATTAGTGAACATTGAGGTGAGAGTATCAGTCTGAGAATAAAGTCAAACTCATCTTCTAGGGGAAGCATAATTTTGGACGATGAGTGACGACTAAAGAACATGAACGATGGAGTAGATGCATGACATCATAGGAAAGAACTTCTCAGGAAAGGGACTAAGATTCCATGCAGTTTTACATCATGAAATGAAGACCATAGACACACAATTCTACATCATATAGTGAGGAAGTGGTGTGTGGGTCTTATAAAATGAGTTTCACACCATTTATTCAACATTTTAGGCTAATTCGGAAACCTATTTCTATCAGATAGGGTAGATACATAGTTTAGCATCATGAAAAAGGGACGCAATGAACCGATGTGAATGATACCCATTCGGTGGTGGGAGATGAGGGTGAAGGGGGCGTAGTATGAAAGGATACCCCATACTATGAAACAAAATAAGGGGTGGATCACATATAGTTTAAGGTTGTGATGGTTGGACCATGTATTTTAGTTTAAGGTCATGAATCTTGGGCCTAAAAACACCCTGTATGGACATATGTAGCATGGAAAGTTGAAAAAATTTACATTAATGGAGGTCCAAGGAAACCCAATTAAACAAAATGAATCCCCAAGAGGGACTTTATAGAGTGTAGAGTCATAATGTTTGGTCTTGGGTTCTTATCCTAGTTTAAAGTCATAGATTTCAAACCAGAAAATGAAAAAGTGATGAGTCAATGGGCTGAACCAAAGATAAAATATCTTTATCCTATAAGGATGGGAATCAAGGCACACGTAGTTCGGAAACATGGTGTGGTATAATATCGACATCGGTATGGGGATTCCATCTCAAATGAGGGTAGTGAATCTTCTCATACCTAGATACGAGTCATCCCATGTTTATACAAGTTAATTATATATTTTAATTTCATATGATGAGGAATTTAGTCTTTTTTCCATCCCATATTTTTTATACAGGGAATCCTGGTTTTACATAGGGTAAAATAAACCCTTATTCAGAGACTTAAAAAACTTTTCTAGGTTATGACTATAGTTTATCATCATACAATAAATATGTTGATGAGCCTACACATTGGTATTTTTGTTCATCCCTTTCTCATATAAAGATATGAGGGAATCCCATCCAGCAGATAGGTCAAGAGTAATTGAATGTGGCTTATAACTGGAAGGAGGCCCGTGGGACATTTTAGGGTGATTTCACCACATATAACAGATGGTTTCATGGTGAATCCATAGCTGGAATAAATACAGAGATTCTAGGTGACAATAAATATCCCACGAGTATTGTAATCAAGCCACACATAGTTCTGGAGGTGGATGCACACATTTTAAGGTTAAATGGTATGAACCCTACAAAAAAATTTAAAGTCATGTTGCTTAGACTAAAGGTAATCAGTTTAAATTCATGATGTATGGACAATAAAAGGTGTTTGTTTCAAGAATTTTTGTGAAACATAAAAGAGGTAAAAACTAAAATGAATGAGCCAAAATAATCTCATGTAACACACAAGTATTAGGAAAAAACATAACATATTTTAAGGTTGTAATACTTAGACGATGGCCATAGTGTGAAAGGGTTGATGAATTAGTAGCTGGGACTAGAGAAAATAAGTTCAGGTGTCACTATGTATCCCATATGAATGGGAATAAAGTTACATTTAGTTATAAAACATGACATGGTATAATATTGATGTCGGTAGTGGAAATACTCTTCGAAGAGGGAATCTTTAGTATCCCACAGCTATCATGGGGAATCCCATGTTCGGGGAATGGGGTAATGTTTATTGACTATCCAATTATTATCATACAAGGCATCTTGATTTTAAATGGGATAAATATCATATCTTATTAGGAGGAATCCTGATTTTAGGTGGGGTAAGACCACATTTTAACATCGCGCATCAAGGATGTCAGGATTTGCAGTTTAAAGTTGTACAACTCAGACTATAGGGGTTGTAAATAGTTTAAGGTCATAATGTTTGGACCTCTTTCAAATAGTTTAAGGTCATATTTCCTAGACCATAGGATGAATATTAGTTTAATATCCTAAATCTCAGACAAAGGGCTCTTATTTTAAGGTCATAGAATTTGGACCCTGGGATGAGTGTCTCAACAAATATGTGTAGTGAAGTGGAATGAAAAACCTGACGTGAATGAGGGGTAAAGAGAACCATCACCATAAAATACATTCCTGAGGAGAATCATACATAGTATAAAGTCATGATACTTGGACTGAGACTTCTAGTTTAAGTTCATGGAGTTCAAAACTTTGGGGATCTTATTTTATGGTCCTAGAGTTCAGAACATGGGATGAGTATACTAATAAAAAGGGAAATGTGTGATACAAAAAGAATAACCCAATGTGAATGAGGACCAAGGAGGCCCGTGTCTTAAAAAAAATTCCTTGGTGTAATCACACACAATTAAAATCCCTTATTACTAGATTTGGGATCCAACTTTAAGGTCATAGAGTTCGGAACTGGTGGACAATTTAATGTCATTTGTATTGGACATGGAGAGCTCCTCATGAGAAGTACTACTTGAGAAACATGAAATTGGTGGGAGGAGTTATAGGATCTCCATTCATGGTGATAAAAGAGTATGCATCGTTTGAATAGACCATATGAATGAAATAAGGTCATACCAATTTGGGATCCAATATTAGAAGATTTTTTACGGGTATCATCGGCGTTCTGAGAGCCTACACCATGTCACCTTAGAGGAAGGAGCGAATGAAAAATATCTTATTGAATGCTCTTTATATCATGTTTTGGTTCCTTTCAAGATTTTCTAAGGCTTAGATCTTGTTATATTTGAGGGATTCTAGCTTAGATATACAAACTTATATTATTATGTCTAACGTCTGATGGTCATTGACATCTATTCAGAGTGATGGAAACTAAACCTCAATGGGAAGTAATGACTCTATTCTATACACTAGGGAGTGTGGAGTCACATGGGTGGACTTTTGAGTTATTTCTCGATATTCCCAGTGGGAATTTTGGAGTTTTTTTGGCCAACTTTACATGTTCTATCCTACCTTATTCTATAGAATGTTAGATAGGTTCTTGTTGAACACCTCGATCTGTCCATTTTTCTGTGCATAGTAGTAGGAAGTATGGTTGGACTAGATGATATACTTGGTGTAAAAACTCATCAACTCAGAAGACCAGATGTTGGTTTTGTTGTCAGTTTGAATGGTGTAAGGAACTCTAAATATATAACTTATATGTGAGATCATGAATTTGATCACAGATCATGCCAAGTGTTCCTTGAGGGTAATCACTTATGCCTAATTGGAGAAGTAATATATTGTGTCCATAATGCACCTCCACTAGTGATATATTGATGGAGGATAGTGGACCACAACATCGAGTACCAATACTACAAAGGGCCAATAATTATTATTGGTATAGAGGAGCTCTAGTGGCCGATAAACAAAGTTGGCATGGATTTGACATGCATGGAACCACTTGATAAACTTGATGTAGTCATGGACCATGGTGGGACATATGTAGCCCAGTCTCTGAATCTAGTGGGAGATATTAATTTCTTCTTGATGGGAACCACATGAACAATCATGAACTTCATGCACAACTTGGGTGATCTCATCTCAATTAATGCAAAGAATGAGAATTCCATCAAACCTACATATGTAGAGGGTTGAATCAAGGTTAAGAATTATCTAGAGGGTGAGATGAACTACACGACGATGGATTTTGTCACATTCATATCGATATGGTGGGACAATTCCTTGCTTGAGATACTCAATAAAATGAGTTGTATAATTGGTAATTTCCTCTTCTATGGGATAATTTGGGGGTCCTAACGTGGAAGTACCAACAGTCAGCTGGTTCACTTGCTGCCTATCATAATTATCTGATATGATGGGAGAGATGACCCTCTGATGTGCCATATGAATGAACAGTTCATCCTGGTTAGGCTCTTCAAGGGAGGCAGATAGACTAGCCAAGGCATTGGATCGACTATTCTATGATCAAAGGACATGAGTAATTTCATGCTGAGAAAGGAACTAGGACATCAGTTAGAAATTTCACTCAAGTAGGGGCATGAGTTCTGGCATCCTAACAATGTAGTCACCATTAAACTATTTGATGACTATCTAAGAGTCTCTTTCACATGAATGATGGGGACATCAATCTCAAGATCCATCTTAGGCTATTAATGAGAGCCTGATACTTTGCCTTATTATAGGGGAAACCTTTTGATAGCAAGAATGAGTATGGTAGGACAATCCATATTGGGGTGATAAAGACAATCCCCAGCCTACTCTACTGATCTTGGGATCGTTGATCCTTCTACTAGTTGGTCTTTGAGAGGAACCATCAAAATGAATATTCCAATATGACATGTATTGATCCAAAAAATGTGTAGCCTCATCTAGGAGGTTTTCATATAGGGTTAGTTCTTTAAGAGCTAGATGAGCGACTGAAATGTCAGCCAATTACTGACCGTTGATGGATTTCTATGAAAAAATCCAAATGTCGAACTACTGAAGGATCACTTCCTACTATTCAATCATACTATTGGAATGGGATAGTTTATAATATATATTATATAATCCACATGGGATGTCAACTATATCTCATGAAGCTACAGATAATTCTAAAACTTCTACATTGCAAAGACCAGTGCAAGGCAGCTCTTCTTGAAAGGGGAGTATCTTGTCTCCAGGTTGAGGAGTGTGAAACTAGGAGATTATAAACTATTTTCTCTAACTTCACTATTCTTATGGGAAATAAGGTAACCGAGGGACCATTCTATGGTGGCCATATAGAATACTAGAGGCTTCCAAGAGATGGGTGGCATCAGAATCGAAGTTTATATCAAATACTGCTTGATTTCCTCAAACACAATATGAAATTCCTCATCCCACTGGTATGTGGTGCCTTTCTTCATGATCCTAAAAAATGGATTACAATTTTTGGACAGATTAATGATGAATCGGTGTTTGTGGGATAAGTTTCTTTGGAGGTCCTAGAGATCCTAAAGGTTTTTCGGGGGGGGGGGGGATTGGATGATGACCTTGATCTTATTTGGGTCAGTATCAATTCCTATAAATTTAATGATGAAGCTGAGAAACATCCCAGAGGTAACCTTGAAAGGAAAATTCAAGGGGTTAATCTTCAAATGTCGAGAGAAAAGGAAACCGAATACTTTCTCAAGATCTCTAAGATGGTACCAATGATAGAAATATTTGACCACAACTATTTCCACATATTATTCCACCAACATCCTAAGAATTAGCTTGAAGATGTGGTGCATGAAATACTGATAAGTTTCTCCATCATTCCCCAGGCCAAAGGGAATCACCTGATACTAAAATGTCCCTTGGGGTGCCTTGAAGGAGGTAGAATTATAATCCTTGGGGGACATCCAGATCGGGTTGTACTCAGGATATACATCCATGAAGGAGAGAGCCTGGAACTCAGATGTAGAATTGATGAACAATTCTCTCACTGGAAAGGGAAAATCAACCTTTAGAAAATGGTGGTAGAGGTCCTGGAAGTCTATATAGACTTGAATATCTTATTTCTTCTTCCTAACTAGGATGATGTTGGCTACCCACTTATGTTACTATAATTCCCTGATGAAGTTATCTTTGATAATCCTATCAACCTCGGCCTTGACCATGAAACCATGGGAGGGATGGATCTTCATGGGAGGCTTCCTGAACCTGTGATGACTCACTTGGAGACCAATATAAAATCAAACTAATGGTATAGTCTTGGAATCTCTTCATAACTCTAGGAAAATACATCACAATGCTGCTTTTGGAAACCACTTACTAATGCTTATCCTTTAGAGGAATGGATTAATTGATCAACATTGGCCTATGATCTTATTTAGTACTAAGGTTGACCTAATCCAACTCATTGATGTTGGTGGATACACCTTATTAGAATATAGGAGGAGCATCTTCTAAATGCATTTCATCATCTGAGGTAGGAGAGTTAGAATGAGGAGGTGGTTCGTTCGGGCCAGCTAATTCAGTAGAAGCATGATACCTTCTTGGGCGGATGTAGAATCCTCATAGAGGGGTTCCTAATTAGCTTAAACCATGGAATTAGAGGCCATAAAACCAATTCCATCAGGCCTTTGAAAAAGGGGTCCATGATTAATGTCTAAGAAATGATGGAGGGCTAACTTATAGAGATCCAAACCTACTCTACGAAACATGTGGGAATGACATGACAATGTGTTCATGGGGAAAACCTCTTAGTACTTAATACGGGCAGGGATGTAAAGTTCCTTTATCTTATAAACAAAGAAACAACTTCCAAAGTCTCAGATTTTGGCCTCTAACTGATGGATTGGGATAATGAAAGCATCATCCAAGTATGCCTATGGACTAGATACAGTGGTTATGATCTCAAACACATTGGTATGAAACTATTTCCCCACTCTCTTTTAATACCTGACATCCTGATAAATGGTTTTTTAGGAGTCTAAGGGGGATACATCATCTTGAAGCACATCTACTTAACCATTGAGGGAGTACTTGAGGAACTATTGATATGAGGAGGGGACTACATCATTCAGACAAATCTAGGGCCTAACCAGTTGTTTGTTTTAGGTGGTATACTATGAGACTACCATAAATTCAGATCTTTATATTAATCCCTCAAATTGGGTCTTCAACTGAATCCTGTCACATGGATTCTACTTGGTCTGATCACAACCCTAAATATTTAGGTTTGGGGGAGTCAAATATGCTTTGTTTGGTCCTAGCTTATAGAGAATATAGGTTAGGATGAGGCTAATCCCAGAACATGTGTCCACTAAGGAGTGAAATATCTTCACATAATTTAACTGTCCTATGATGTATAATGGAAGGATGTTCCCATGAATGAGGGAACCCTCATATTCTTCATAGAATGAGATGATAGCCTATAATTTTTCTTGCTCAAACTCTTCTTCATAATAGGCCTTTGTGACAACTATTATTCTTAGAAATGGAGAGGTATTTCCAATGCTTCTATGAGGGACTCATGCATTTCATTTGACAAGAGGAGGGCCTTAAGGATTGATAGCCTTAAAAGTATACTATCAATATTATTTAGAACATCTTACTTTCATTCCAAATGAGATTTTTTCCCATAGGGAGTTTTCCTTGGATGGAGGAACAATGTATGTCATTGGCTATACCATTGGGTTCTTGATAGTACAGAAAATAAACTATTTCTAACCAGCTAACTAACCCAGGACCACTGTTAGCTGACTGTTAGCTAGCTTTGAACTAGATCTCACTAGATCTAGTTGATTATGGTACAATAGTGGCTAATATTATCAGTCAGTAAACAAGGTCAGCTCTGGATGATCTTCTCAATTAGTTAACACAATAGATTTTGGAGGTGTATTTTATGAAGTGTGCTGGGTAAACTACACTTGCTGAGCTCTGTGGAGAACCTTATTCCTAGTATCAGTAGCATGAATAGATTAGTTTGAGGAATTTGCCTAAGAATTCTGGTGGCTTACATGTCTTTGACCTCTCCTTCGACAATGCTAGCTAGAGGCCTTTTGGGTTTTTTCTTGATATTCTTCATCATTAGGTTCCATGAAAGGATCCAACAATTTAATAGAATTTAAAGAGGAATACTCTTGATTATCACAAGAGGGATCATCCAATAATGGGTAGACCATGGGTGCAATGAACAACTCAAAAGGCATGAAATCACCAAGAGTACATGATTTATTTGGCACCGGTGGGGGACTTTAGATTCCCTTGCACCATCGGTTCCTATTTTTTTGAGTTTTGGAGGGTTGTGAAGTATATATAGAAGCAGTAGATAGGGATGGTGTGGTGAATTTAATAGGATTATACCTATCTAAATGGGTGCATATGACACCATGGGAATGAGATATTTCTCTGTGAGACAGTTGGTTTTCATACTTCTAGGTTACATGGCTAGAAACCTGCTTCCATTCACCTAACCCCTCAATGTCATTACTGGGTTTGGTGGAGATATGTCACACCTATAACTAGAAATTTCCCGACTTGAAAAATTCATGATCCACTTGGTTCTGAAGAAAATCCTTGATCACATAGAATTATTTAGTGGTATGTCCAAGGATCCTATGATAATGGAAATGGTTAGGGTGGTTAGTGTGTTCATCTTCCACAGGCCTCCTACACTCTGACATCTTTAGAATCCTTTTTTATAGCGAATAGACGAAATAACCAGGGACCTATTAATAATTTAAAGAATAAGTATGGTTCCTTCTATCTGGAAAGGGAATGTTGGGGGCCTGGCCATGATGAGGGGCTAAAGCCTTACAAGGGGTTGGAGTCACATTCTATTTTCTAGGAAGCTGCACTTGGAAAGGTAGTTCTTTCCAGTTTTGTTCTAGTTAAGGATATACTTGGTAAGGCTACACTTGGTGAGGCTCTTCATTTAATGGGGTCAATAGCTCTAATGGATCATTGTATTCTTCATGTACCATGGTGGTAGTCTCTTCCTTAGAAGATCTTCTCGAAGGACTTGGACGAGGTAGTGATCATGCCTATTTAGCCTACTACAAGGCTTCTTCTAGATGCTGAGCCTTGTCAGAAAATTCTAGGAACCCACCTAGGAAATTATGGGTGATGAGGTTAGGGACTAGTTATATCTTAACATCCCCTACACACATCGTTATCAGTTTCTCTTGAGTCAGTGACATATTGATTAAGTAAGAGAGGCCCTTCTATAGGGCCAAAAAAGATGTGACTCACTCATCAAGAATTTATTTTCACTTGAATAGGTCATCAATAAATTTCTTGCATATGGTGGAGCTGAACCGCTATAGGAATTTTCTATGAAGGTCTTTCCAACTAGTGATGGGTCCTATGGGAAGCTGGTTGTACCAAAACAATACATGTCATTCCAATGTATGAATGAAACACTAGAGTTTGGTGACCTCTTTCTATTATGGGGTTCCTAGAATACGTCATCACCTTGAGATAAAGCGGGACAAGTGTTGTAGTTGGTCACCCATTCCATTGAATGGGGTGAATCTAGGGTTACTAATCTCTGGAGGTGCTCATATTTCATCCACCCATGCTGAGTATGGCTTTCCATAAAGTGGGATATCTACCTACCACATCTCTAGGGCCTTGAGGTGAGAAGTGAGAGTGGCTATCAAATCTTCTTAGTGAGGGTCCCTGTTTGGATGAGGATTTCTGACCAACAATGCATTAACAGGCTCATCAACTTAGTAAGAAGGATTAGAATCTTGTGGAGGGGAAGTAACTAGATCCCGAGGAGGATAATTATGTTGTTTGGAATGGTTTATTGAATCATACCTTGGTCACTTTCCATACACCCCTTCTTCTACTCTATTTGGAGGCACGAGTTATTCAATCACAGATGGGGGAAAGTGCCATAAAATAACTTACTTCCCAACTGGAGGAGAAATGAGATATCATTGGGTGACACCATAATCCATGTGATGATCATCAATGAGATCATAGAGGATCCTTTTTTTCTCTTTAACATGCTAGAGTAAGGAAGGTATTGCAGGTTTTTTCTCCATATTTGGCGTGAACTCATTCTAATTGGAGGCCCAACCTGCTTCTTACCCTTGTAAATATTCCGAGGGGTAGGTAATGTCTTAGAGGGATATATGAGGCCAAAAAACCACCTCTTTTGGTGGGTACATACTCCCTTATGAGTATCTATCTAGTTCTACACTACCCTTTGGGGAATGTTTTCCCCGTCAAATCCAATATTGGTTTTCTCTATTCCTGGGTAGCTTAGGAACAACCTTGGTTACCAAAAATCTACATAGAGTAGAATTTTCATCATCGACATGTAAGTCAGGATTCCATAGGATAGGGATAAAATAGAGATCAAAATACTATCCCCAAAACCTGATATACACATGTGCATACACCTCTTGTATAATCTGGTTGAGCACTATGAGGCTCTTGACACATCTCGGATAGAGGGTAAGATGGTAACCGGGAGATCCAGGGTGCAGATACATTGGGATTGTTCCCAACTCAAACTTTATTCACTACTAATTAATTACCTCTAGGTTCACCAGGCTTCCTAGTTAGGACAACTAATGATCACACAGGTAGTAAAGCTTCACCCATATGGTCTGGTAGAAATAGTTGTCCTAGAACTTTATGAGGGACTTTGGGATGTCAAAGTTGTGACTTTCTAGTGGAAAAAATACCACGGACAATTGATTAGAGGATAAAACCTCCCAAATTACATATTCCTTGATGGAATGACCCTTCTATTAGTTAGAAGAAACTATAATTGGTGTTGGTCAGGATATGGGTGGAGGCATCAACATGGATCAATGATGCAACATGCTAACTGATAGATGAGTAACTATTAGAGAATCTCTCAGGGGTAGTAATAACCGAATCATGACATCCTTGTAGGACTGGGTGTTTACCAATGCCTCATGTTTAAATGAAGAAGCGCTCATCAATGGCTCAACTGATTATTCACCATCTGTAGGATTCATCCTGGACCAGAAAACTCTCTATTATATTAGGTAGAGGTAGAGGAGGAGACTGACAATGATGGGAATGGATGCACTGTGATCCCCTGTAATGGAGGTAGAACTTCCTGCAGCTACATGTACATACAAAGGGATATGGGGATCCTATGGATTTCACCTTCTAGGATGGGAAAATTCAATGACTGGGATACTTTCCCAGACTCTTGAATTCAGAGTGGAAACTCTATTACTGAGTTGACTGTGTCCTTGGAAATAAGTAGATTGACGAGGTTGAAGAAAACTTGGTACTTCCTAGGATTTCACCTTCGGTGGTGAATGTTCTCCCTTCTTCCTTGGGACAATTCTTCAGGGTAGAGTACCTCTTCAGTATAAGGAGGAGTACTATGCTGATGGGTGGTGATGAGGGGAGTACCTCCACGTTGGTTGGATGGAGCATGAGGAGATCCTTCATGCCAGTTGAAGTGGACACAGTGAGGATCTCTGTGTTGAGGAGTAGGAGTGAATAGAACACCTCTATACTGGTTATTGATGGAGTAGAAAAAACTCCACTTTGGTTTGTGATGGTGCATGTATGACCTTTTTATTGCATCTCATAATCACAAGTTGGCACATAATGTATTTTGGAAGTGCCAATGATTGATAAAGTAAACCCAGCCTTCGTATGGGGTGGCAGGGGTCTCGATCCCAATCAGATAAAGGGAGATCCCCATTCAACTATTTCAGGGGTCTTAGTGTCCTAATAGGGTGTTCTAGTGGTGGAAGGGTCCACTAGAGTCATAGATATGATTCCCCTTATCAAGTATTCTTCTGATATTATCCCCAACTTTAACGTAAGGTGTTTTGGACCAGGGATGGCAGAGTAGGGGTAAATCCCATCTCTTCTTTGGCCTAAGGGACTAGCTGTTGCTGGCATTGATGGGGCCCAGTAGGAGCCCTCTTTGGTAGCTCCTGGGAAATATTCATAGATATGGTGACTCAAGCATCCCCCACCACCTTGGAACAGGGGACTGAGTAATAGGATTTCTCTAGGGAGAGACCCCAAAAGTGATTTTATATTTGAATAGGGGGATGTTCCCCCTATCATGGCCCTTGGGGGTGGTGGTGTTAGTGTGGCACTGATGCCTCCTAGTCCTGGTGGGCCAATTATCTCATGGGAATGACCCCTCCTAGTCATACTGATGTATGAGGGTGTCGATAAACCTCTATTATAAGATCTCTAAGGGAAATATGAGGTGTGGGAGATAGATAGTTGAAGTAATAATATATTTCATGGTGGAGGTAGTGTCGTGTGGGATTTTGCACATAAACCTTTCTCCCACCCTAGTGCTTGTGGGTGTGGGGTGTCTAATTTTCTATAGTTTGGGTCCTACAAGGTAGGTTGATTCAACTGTCAAAACAAGAACAAGGAAATCGATGTCCAATGCCACAAAATCATCCAATTTTCTGAGGATAGAAAGGGATCTGTGCTAACAATGTCACAGAACAAGGATTACCAAATGCTAATTTCCATAATTATTGGGTTAGTTCCATGCTGGGAACACCATTTTCTTGGTGGGACCTAATGCCATATGTTTGAGTCCTGTGACATGATAATATGTTTATTCCATAATGCTATTAGAACCCATGTTTAGGAGAAGAGTTTCATTTTGGTTTCATCATTTTTTGATACTTTCACTAATACCCACTTGCACAACATCATGATGAATGTGCACATTGGATGTTATAGCCCCATATTTCCACTTTCTGAAGGTGGGTGACTATCATCACATTCAACTGTGATGTCTTATCCTTGATCAAAATAGGATGATGAGATATCGATTACTCCTTGCATGTATTTTTCCTTGGATCTTATTTCCTAGTCTGGGTCTCCCTCATAGAGTTAAGTCATGTTTGTGGAACTCATTCTAGGTTACATCTCTTTGTGGACATCAGTTAATTAAAATTCTTATTTCTGTCATAGCAGCATCCTTCGATCATGAGAATAATCAAGTTGGGTATTGCTGGAATATATGTACATTGGGATTTTTGGTCACTTATATTATTCATCTTGGGAGGGTATATCATATAAGGCATATTGTGTGAATAACCCAAGTCACCCAATGTCTATCAAGAGGTAATTAATTCTAGTGGCATAATTTTTGTAAGTATTCTTACATTAGACATCACAAATTTTTCATGGAGTATGTGTTTAGGTTGGTTCACATGTTCAATATCCTGTGGAGATAGATTGGAATGTCTGGTTGAGAAGGATTTAGGAATGAGTTTAACATCTTGTGGAGATGGGCGTAGGGTGATTATCATATGAGGTCAAGATGGATGGATCATAACACCTCATGAGATGGATTTGGGATTTGATCAAAATTCCCTTCGATGTGGATCAATGAGGTGTCTCCCTAGGAGAGAAGATGTCACGACTAGAAGTATTACAAATGGGAGGATTAGAATACCTATTGATATGGATCCAATGGTTTGATAAGGAAACCCCTTAAGATGGATCAGGGCAGTGTTTCCCTATGAGGGAAGATTTCAGAGCATAAATGGATGGATAGGGATGTCTATTGAGATGAATTAGGGAGGTGTGATCCTAATAGAGAACACCTAGATTTTTACCAATGTATTAGATTAGAACACCCCTTGAGATGGATCCAAAAATTTGATTAGGATTCCCCTTGTGGTAGATTAGGGAGGTGTGTCCCTAGAATGGAAGATTTCACTCATGGAGGGTTTACCAATGGATGGATATGAATTCCCATTAAGGAAGATCTGTAAAGTGTATCACTAGGAGGAAATGTCAAGAATTTACCATTGGATAGGGATCATAATTCCTCTTGTGGTGGACCCTAAAAGTTGATTAGAACACCCCTTGTGGCGGACTAGGGAGGTGTGTCCCTAGGAGGGAACAACTAAAAGTTTTCCATTTTCTAGATTGAACCTCATTGAGGAATCCTATAAAACTTATTTATAATATATGGATCAAAACCCATGTAGTTTGATGTCACAGTTTAAGGTTGTGTGACAGGATCGATCCATGCAGTTTAACATCATGCAGTAAGGATTCTCATGTCACAAAAGGAGAATAGACGAGTGGTGGGGTGGAGATTATGCATTTAATATACCCTTTAAGAGGATTTATATTTTTTGTAGTGGTGTGGGGACTACTCATTAATCCACCTGAGTGCTTCTAGAAGCATGTGATGACGTGGTTTGGGCTTACACATAAAATTATCCCATAGGATCTCATTCTATGTGAGGAAAGTGGTGTGGGGGTTTTCCTATGCCACTCATTCATGGAGAATCCTATGTTAATTTCATAGGGTAAGGCTATATTTTTACATAATGTGCTAAGTAAATTGTCATGAAGTTTAATATTAAATGAATATGATATGGAACTATGTAGTTTTATGTCATGCATATCAGATGTGACAAGACTCACCCGTTAACCCTTATGCTTATGTGACCTCTACTCATGCAAATTTTAGAGGGGAATAGCATTGGCACATCCATGGTGGAGTGTTCAGTCAAGAGTTCTATGGTAAAATCCCTATGATAAGAATAAATAGGGCTTACAATACCTATGACGATAAGTAAGAGGTATGTGGGAGGATGGATCCACATTTGGGTTGAATTGGGAAAACACAGGAGTGGGTGGCACAGGTCACATAGGGACTCGAGGTGCAACTGAACCAGTCCTGGAGGGGTGCTGGGGTACTAGGTAGTTGACCTTCACAAAGGGGTGTCAACATAAGGGAGGTACCATGGAGAGTCCCATGTAAGAGGTTTTCTGAAGCTCAGAGCCTTGCATAGAGGTTCTTAAGGAATATCATGTGCTTCGTAAAGGTCAAGGGACTTATGAAGGGATATGCTTCATGAAACATGGTTTCCATTCCTTAGAGTGGAGTCTTGATTTATATTGGGAGCGATTCAAAAAATATGGATTCTTCATGAATCGTCAATTTCCAAATAGGTTATTTTTTCCTTCACAAAGGGAATAAGCCTTCTCAAAAGGAATATCCACCTGGGGTGGAGGCTCTTAAGAACACAGGGAAAGGGGTTTTATGAATCATGAATACCTTAGGTTATCCAATTTCACTTTTCTTTGTGATACTTAGGTGGTTTTTGAATTGGGACTGATTTCTTAAGTTAAAAGGTCACACATTATTCATAAAATATCATATAGAAGGGGAATTTATTGGTAGGGGGTTTTATGAAGATTGGATGTGTTCACAAAGAATTTACGGTCTTAAAAAATGGGTGAAACTCTATGATTCCGAATTCTAGAATTGTGAAGACACCGCTAACAATTCACACTTTTGTTAAGCACTCCATGACTGAAGAATCATTACATAGACGTTAACATCATGACTTTACGTGTTTTTCTCAAAGGGAACTTCTCATCCAAGGAACTTCATATGCTTTAGTCAATTTTGAAGCATCTGAGCATCATGAAGTAGCCCATTATAGGTATTCTAGAGACATTTTTGATCATATTTTCTCTAAACTGGCCATTCCTTCCTCGACTATTCCCATGGTACACGTATTTCAACACCAAAAGTACCCCTATACATTCTCCAAAATCCAAGACTCAGTAAAAATAAACTATTATAAACATCATTAGAGATACTACCTACTTCCCACTCTAAGGCCAGGTCCAGGTCATGTTCTATATTTCTATATTTCAATTTCCATTTTAATTCACATTTTTATCACAATTCTATTTTAATGGTTGAATCAAATGGGTCACCACTTATAATCCAAAAGGTACCATACATCTCATGAACCAAATAATTGAATCCACTTAATCCATACCATAAAACATTCAAGTTCATGTGACCAATGGTCCATGCCTCAATGTGCCATAGTTGATCGCTTAGGGTGTCTACTATACCCTAAGTAGGAAAACACTATTTACGTTATGATATGCACTCTATGTACCAACTATGTTTCTCAATATCCTACACAATCATTTATAATTTCATAGCTATATCATGAAATGCACTCATAATAAAATCACAAAGTCAAGAAATACATCCTATATGAATGGAATAATTCATGAAATGTTAATCCTTTATAGTTATTAAAATTATGGATGATATAAATACCCTCATCTCACCGAGAAACAAAAAAAATCCAGAATTATAATGAAAATCAAACCACAACTACATAACCCAATAGTGAAATAAAATAAATTATAATAGATAAAAATCCAGAAAGACAACAATTTCCATTCCAGGAAATTTTGAAAATTTCCTCTACATGGGTATAATGTCCCAAGATTGACATACATGGAAATTACATTACTTTTTCAAAATACATTACACAAAAAGACACCTGAAGACCATATAAGTTTAGTAACTTTTGAAACATGGATCACATTCTTCTAATTTGGTGAAAGATCTTAAAAATATCCCATAAAGATATCCCTCTTTACTTTTCCTACCGAAAAACTTTCTTTATATCCTGGGTAAAAGAAAACATATGAAAAGGGTGAGCTCAGATGCTTAGTAAGGGTAAATAAGGAAAATATCAAGCAAAACATGAACATAATAATGTAATAACATGAACATAAATTTTGAAAATCATACCATGTATAACATATATCAATATCTTGTGTCATGGAATAAATATTGGTAGTTCATAAGGCATAAATAATAATAGAAAATGAGCCCTGAGAAAATAACATTGGCATAAAACATGGAATTGTGGTAAACACATAAGCATATAAAATCATTTCCATATTAGACAAGGCTTATTGCTGATACCATCATAGTAGAAAAATTCCTTTAATGAACCAAGTTCATTCCTCATTCCAGCCTTGTATTACTGAACTGGGTTTACTTACAATTCTAGCCCTGTATTACCAAACCGAGATCATTTCCTATTCCAGCCTTGTTTTAATGAACCGAGATCATTTCCCATTCCAATCTTTTCTATCTCATGAGATATAAATATTTACCCAATACATTGGAGGGAGATATAGGTATCACCCATATCATAATGATTTTGTTCTTATATTTTCCACAAAAACAAAAATCATTCATCATAGCATAATCCAAAGAATAAAATGGATTTATTAATCATCATTCCCTCAAAACACAATCAAAGAAAAACAAATGGATTTAATAAATAACATTCCATCATAAACATAATAAAACAATTGGAATATCTCGGATAATATACTTGAAACATATCCTTAATGAATAATGTTATCCTAAATGGAAAATAATTTTGATAAAACATTTAAAATTAATTATTGAGTAAAATATCCTTTCTTCTTTAAAATCGTTTTCTTTTCTCAAAATTCCACGCGATTTTAATAGAAAATAATTTCTTTGAAAATAACCTTCAAATATTATAAATAAAGCTTCAGGGAAATAAGGAATTATGAAAACATAAAAATAATTTCATACCATATAAGTTAAAAAAAATTATTATCATATATTTTTAAAAAAAATAAAAAATTACCTCATATCGAAAATGACAAAAGATTCCTTGCATACTGTTTAATCAAAATTCACCAATAGATAAAATTAACTTTAAAAAATTGTGGAAGAATAGAAAGAATATTTTGGAATAAATATTTATGAAATAAGGACATGGATGATAAATATATTCCCAGTAAATACTTACATATAAAAAATCTTAGATAATAATGAAATTGTGAAATTATACCCTACCTTAGTTATGAGTTCCTTAAAAAATGTCCGAACCTCCTCTTCTTCGATGAACTCCCTCTAGATATCCACTTAAAGACACTAGAGTTGGTATTTTGAGAAGACCAAAATATCTAGAATGTAAATAGAGAAGTTGATAATGGAAATGGGAAGGATATGGACAAGATTTAAAGCTCAATGTGAAGTGAATAAGTGAGGGATGATGTGACCTTTTATAATTGAGGTGAGGGGCACTTTTGGAATCTCTAAAGATATTAATTTATAATAAATTCAAAGAACATCCAAAAACATTAAAAATGTATTAGTTTAGAATATGATATGAGATAAGGTTGTAATATCATCAATCATAAAATTTTAGACAAGTTTTTTTATCAAATTAAACCCTAGCATTTTAATTAGCACTTAGTTATTTTATTTTATTTTTAACTAAGGTAACAAATATTTCAATATTAAAAGTGTAAAATATTTACTTATTTGATGTCAATTAGAACATAAATGAATACTTAATAAAATTTCATAACATATCATAATTATTTTATATTTTTTTAAAAAAATTTATAATTTTTAAATAATTTAATAATACATTATTTTGATAAATAATCAATAGTGTCAATTTTGACACTATTCAATTCATTGATTATTTAAAATATAAAGATAACAAGTTAAATTAAAAACATATATTTTATTATATTCCTAAGAGGTCAAGGTAATCTATAAAACTAGTTTTATATATTAATTATGCCAAATTATATTTATTTTAATATTTTTAATAACATTTATTTGTTGTTTCCGTTAAGAAAATAATTACGACATCAGTTTTGTGTAATTATTTAATATACTTATTTGTTTCGTAAAAATTAAAAATAAAATAAGATGAAGAATATAAATCTTCTATATTTCATAATAATTCTTATAGTCAAATATATCTTCTGTAAAACCCTATATTAATTTATTAAAACATGAATATGAAAAATTTAACATTACTTTAGATAAAAAATTATGTGTTATAATCTTTTCCATATGGATCCAAATAGTCAAAAACTAAACCCTTGGATGATTATGGTCGAGATATAATCAATAAATAATACTTTTTCAAGAATTTGGATCTTTTAATTCTTATTATTATTTTAATAATTTTTTTATTCATTTCTCATCAAATAAATAATTTCTACATCATCAATGTATAAGCCTTTAAGGTGATAATTTATTTCCTAAAAATTACAACTAAATTACCATGACAAAGAAAAAAATTTTATATTTAAAATGAGTATTTATAATCAAATTTATATTCTGTATAACCTTATATTAAAAATGATATAGTTATTAAAATTTGAGTAAGAAATATTTAATTTTTCTTTAAATAAAATAAATTAAATGTCCTAAGCTCATACAAGTGGCTTGCAAAGGATACCATTTCAACCCAAGGATGATGTATGTTGATGAAAACTCATAAAATGGTATTATTTCTAGTGTTAGAGTAATTTTATAATATTATTTTTACCTTTAATTACCTAATTTACCTTTTTACCGTATTAATAAAAAAATACTGAAGTTGCTATTCATAATGCCAAAAAATAAAAGAAACATATTTACATAATTTGGACCCAATAATTCCAAATATGGATTCCATTTTTAAAAATTCAAAACACATAAGTTGCATTAGTTAATTTAAAATTAATCCTATTATAGGAATGAGATAATGAGTTTTAAAAGTTAAAATATGAAAAAGATTGAAATTTTTAAATCTAAATTCAATGTAAAATTAATTTAAATTAACTAAATAATATTAAATGATAAAATTATAATATATTATTACATTAAAAACATTAAAATATATAATTTAACACTGTAAATAAATTTTATGAAAAATTAGTTTTCAATTAAAATGCATTATTTTTTACTATTCATCAAAACATGAAACTTGTTAGAAAAATAAAAAAATTCAAAAAAGTAAAATTTTATACTCAAATTTAAAACAACAAGTTTATTTTTTCAAATATAATATAAAAAAGTTTAAAAAACTAGATTTAAAGTGGGTGTTCCTTGAAAAGGAAACAAAACTACATTTTTTGAAACATACTTCTTTTATCCGAAAAACTGATTTTGTTCTTATATCATGTTTAGAAAACATATAAGATGAATTTTAAGCATCATATTGAATATATTAAATATATATTTCATTAATAAAATCCACCATGAGTGATCTTATTGTTTTATAAACTCACTTATTTTCATTTAAATATTTTATTTCAGAAAAATAATTCATTTTATATAAAAATGGTTTTATTTTTATTTATAAATAATTGCTCACAAAAAAATTAATTATATATATACATGTGTAAAGAGTATTTTAATAATTCAGTTAATTCTTTTCACATATTCCATTATAATGGCTAAGTAATAAGGTAGCATAATAATATTTAATTTCTCACATAATCTCAGTCTTGTGTGAAATGAATTTTATCAAAAAAACACGAAATTGTGTGTAACATAATCCAAACATAGTGTTTCAAATAATGAAAGATAATTTGGTGTTCTTTGTAGTGTAAGATTTTCTTTATGTAGAGTACAACACAAGACATAAAATAAATTATAAAAAAAATAAAAAAAAATATTTCTCATTAAAATATCAAGGTGTTATATTCTACCCCCTTAAAATAAATTTCTACCTCAAAATTCATATGGGTTATAAAATTTTTAATACTCGAAAATTTCTTTTATAGAAACCCACATCGTAAAATTGAAGTTTAAAACTTCCTTTTAAAAAGGAATAGTTGGAAAATAACTGTTTCCCAAAGTAAACCATGATCAGGTCTCTACGTTGGAGAATATAGGCAAAGATTTGGGAATGGAGGAAAAGCATAAATAATCATAGAGTTTGATAATGATTATTGATCGTAATAAAGTGGGTGATCTAGAGAAAGTTAACAATTACAAAACCATAAACTAAGAAGCATGGAAGAGGTCATTGATGTTATAAAAAATGATGATAATAGGACACTCGTTTTTTCATCATGATCCCTTTTCCTAATGTTGAATAATTTGCCTGAGAAGATATACTTACTTGATTTCTGCACAATATCATCATTGATTATGCCTCAAACACTTTACACTGCATCTCTTATTCAAATAAATTAAGTTGAATTTGTCATTCCTTAAGTTTTAGCAGATCATGCTATCCAAAAATAGAATGATAGGTCATTACATCTATTTTTATCACAACAAAATGGTTAACACAAGTTATCAAATATGCATAAGTCCACCTATGGTGATATAATACTTTATTCTTATAAACTTCATCTGAATTTTGACTTAAACATTCCATAAATAGATAACCATCTAGTCCTTCTAAATACATAAAATCAAAAACATTAGAAAGAGGTGAACTAAACCAGCTTAAAATTTATCTCTCATATATCATAAGGCATATCCTATTAGTCACATTCCAAATATGTGAATTCCTTCATCATGTATTTTCTTGAAACATGGTAATAACTTTAATTACCATAGAAAATTAGTGAAAACATGCATGATTTAAAAAATTAATTCTCTCCAGATACCATAAATCCCAAAATTTTAATATACTTAATCCATGATATCATAAATCAATTTGTCATCATATTAGTCATGAGGTAATTAATACTATCAAACATCTGTTTATTTCCATTTCCCAACATTATGACATATTAAAGGTTATCCTTCCCTTAATGTTTTTAAAAAAATATCTGAATAACTTTTCATGGTTACCGGCACCACTCAACATATACTCTTAAATACATGTGAAAAAACAACAATAGACCATTACATAGATATTTCATTATTCTATAATACCATAAAAGTGATTTTTACCACATTATTATTGATAAATATGTAATCATTACACTATATTAATAAACCATTGACCAAGCTTCATCATTTTATTACATAACACTTCTTTCAACTCATACTTAGTTTGTAGTCTCTTCATCTTCAGCAATATAAATACTTATTATATGACCATGAAGATTCTCTTCATGAGATTTTCCCCTAGGGCATCAATTTGAATAATTCCCATACATTCCAGATTTAAAACATTTAACCATCATTGATTCCTTAGTAATACCATTATAATTTACATTTTTTTTATAAA
Source organism: Viscum album (assembly GCA_963277665.1). Taxonomy (NCBI): domain Eukaryota; kingdom Viridiplantae; phylum Streptophyta; class Magnoliopsida; order Santalales; family Viscaceae; genus Viscum; species Viscum album. The sequence continues at coordinate 260,081,174 of OY728122.1, read as the reverse complement.
CCTTTTATTTTTAAATTACTTTATTTGTGTCCTTATTTTCCACATTCAAAGCATCTTCCAGTTCTTTTGAAACATTCTCCTTAATTACTATTCCTACTTTATTTACATGAGGAAAATTGAACTTTAATTCCTCTTTAGTCATCATTAAACTCCATATTTCTCTTATTAGGTTGGTTAGGAAACTCAACAAAGTTGATATTGTTGATTATATTATGATATTTATGATTAGGAATAATAACATTGTTTTGCCTTCCAAATCCAATTTCATTTGGTTGGTCATGAGTAATATCATTCCATGTCCATTATATTATCCCTTAATATGAATCCTCATATTTCCAACCATTTTCTAAAACATAAAATGAAAATTTTGAGCAATAATAATCATACTAGAAAAACCAAATATTAAAGGGAAAGTACTTTCAATCTATAATATCTTAGTTTTAGTTCTAGGTTAACCATGATCATTACTAAATTTCAAGTATTGTAAACTGTACTTTGACTAATACTTAGGTATATCCCTAGACACATCTTTAGAAATATTTCTAGGGATATAACTAATGTTTTCTTATCCTAGTGTCCAAATTTTGACTAAAAATTCACTCTGATACAAACTATAATGAACCCAGATTGAAGTACATGGAAATTAGACTACTTTTATGGAATAATTAATATATTACACAAAAGACACCCAAAGATCGTTTTAGTTTAGTGCCTTTGGAAACTTGGAACACATTCTTCTAATTTAGTGAAAGATCTTAAAAATCTTCCATAAAGATCTTACCCTTTGTTTTTCCTACCTAAAACCTTTCTTTATATCATGGGGAAAAGAAAATATATGAAAATGGTGTGCTCAGATACTCAGTATGGGTAAACAAGAAAAATATAAAACAAAACATGAACATAAGAATGTAATAACATGAACATAAATTTTAAAAATCATACCATCTATAACATATATCAATATGTTGGGTCATGGAATAAATCTTGGCTGTTTATAAGGTATAAATCATAAAGGAACATGAGCCATGAAAAAATAAAATTTGTGTAAAACATGAAATTATTGCAAACACATAAGCATATAAAATCATTTCCATATTATCCAAATATTATTTCCAAGACCATCACAGTGAACAAAGTTCTTTACTGAACTGAGTTAACTCCTCATTAAAACCTTGTATTACTGAACCAGTATTACTTATTTCTCCTACCCTATATTAATGAAATGAGATCATTTCCCATTCTATCCCTGTATTACTAAACTGAGATCATTTCCCACTCCAGTTTTGTCTATCTCATAAGATATAAATCTTTACCTAATGCATTGGAGGGATATATAGGTCCCAAAAATCTCATAATGAAACCATTCTTATGTGTGACACAAAATCATAAATCATTCATCATAGTATAAACCATGGAATAAAATGGTTTTCTTATACATCATTCAATCATAAAATAATCAAAGAAAAATAAATGGATTCCATAAATAGTGTTCCATCATAAAAATAATCAAACCATAGGAATAATAAGGATAATATACTTGGAACATATCCATATTAAATAATTCCATATTATATATAAAATAATTTAGATAAAACACTTGAAATTAATTCTAATGGAAAATTTATTTTCTTCATTAAAGCTCTTTTCTTTTCTCAAAATTCTATACAATTTTAAGAGAAAAAAATTTCATTGAAAATAACCTTAAAATCTTGTAATGTAAGATTTATGGAAATAAGGTGTTATGAAAACATAAAAATCCATTCATTATATTTAAGTTAAAAAAAATTATTCTTATACTTTTTCGAGAAAAGTCAAAAAGTATACCGTATAGAAAATGAAAAAATATTCCTTTCATATTTTTTAATAAAAATTCACTGATATGTAAAATTGACATTAAACAATTGTAAAAGAATATAAAGAATATATTGAAATACATATTTAGGAAATAGATAAATGGATGATAAATATACCCTAGTAAATAATTAAATTTAAAAAATCTTGGATAATAATGCGATTGAGAAATTATCCCTTACCTTAGGTCTGGGTTCCTTTATACGTGTCCAGACCTCCTCTTCTTTAACAGACTCCCTCTAGATCTCCTCTTAATGGAACTAGAGTTTGTATTTTTAGAATACCAACACTTTTATAATTTAAATAGGGAAGTTTATAAGGGAAATGGGTAGGGTATGACTGAGCTTTAATGCTCAATATGAAGTGAATAAGTGAGGGAGTATGTGCCCTTTTATAATTGTGGTGAGGGGCACTTTTGAAATCTCAAAAAATATTACATTATAATAAATTAAAACCAAAAAAAAAACTTCAAAAATTTCTTAGTTTCAAATATTACATGAGATAAGGATGTAATATCATCAACCAATAAAATTTAGAAAAGTTTTTCTATCAATTTAAACCTTATCATTTTAATTAACACTTAGTTATTCTATTTAATTTCTAACTAAGGTAACAAATATTTGAATATTAAAAAGGTGAAATATTTACTTATTTGATGTAATTTAGAACATTAATGAATAATTTATAAAATTTTAGACCATATTATTATTATTATATTTTTTTAAATAATATTTTATAATTTTTAAATTATTTAATAATACATTATTTTAATAAACAATCAACAGTGTCAACTTTGACACTATTCAATTCATTGATTATTAAAAATATAAAGCTACCATTTTAACTTAGAATTTTTTTTATTATATTCGTAAGAGTTAAATGTCATCTATAAAATTAATTGGATTTATTAATTATCCTAAATTTTATTTATTTTAATATTTTTATTAACATTTATTAGTTATCTCCATTAAGAAAATATTTACAACATTAGTTTTGTGTAATCATTTAATATACTTATTTGTTTGGAAAAAATTATAAATAAAATACCATGAAGAAGATAAATCTTCTATATTTTATAGGAATAATTATAGTCAAATATATCTTCTATAAAATCCTACATTAAAAATTTTATATTTATTAAAACATGAATATGAAAACTTTAACATTACTTTAGATAAAACATTATATGTCATAATAATTTCTATATAGCTCTAAATGGTGAATAACTAGACCCTTGGATGATTATGGTCAAGATAAACTCTATCAATAAGTTTTGGTCAAGTTTTTGGGTCTTTTAATGTTTATTATTATTTTAATAAAAAATATTTTATTGATTTCTAATCAATTAAATAATTTCTGCATCATTAATGTATAAGCCTTTATGGTAATAATTTTTTTTCCAAAAAATTACGAATAAAATACCATGATAAATAAAAAAAATTGTATTTCAAATTAGTTTTTATAATAGAATTTATCTTCTATATACCCTCATATTAAAAATGAAATATTTATTAAAATTTGTGTTAGACTATTTAGCTTTTCGTCAAATAAAATAAATTAAATGTCCTAATCTAATCCAAGTAGATTCAAAAGGATACCATTTCGAAACAAGGATGATTTATATCGAAAAAAACTCATCCAATGATATTAGGAAAAGTGTTATGGTAATTTTATGATATTATTTTTATATTTAATTACCTGATTTACCTTTTTACCATATTAATAAAAAATTATTAAAGTTGCGATTCATAATGCCAAAAAATAAAAGAAATATATTTACATAGTTTGGAAACATTGATTCCAAATATGGAATCCATTTTACAAAATTAAAAACATATTATCTATAGTAATTAATTTAAAATTAATCTTGTTTTTGGAATGAGATAATGGGTTTTAAAAGTTAAAACATGCAAAAGATTGAAATGTTTTTACATCTAAACTCAATGTAATCTTAATTTCAATGACCAAAATTATATTAACTGATAAAAATATAATCTATTTATACTTTTAAACCATTAAAATGTATAATTTAACACTATATATAAATTTTATGAAAAAGTAGTTTTCAATTAAAATGCATTATTTTTAACAATTCATCAAAATGTGAAACTATTCAGAAAAATATAAAAAATTCAAGAAAAGTAAATTTTGATACTATTATTTCAAATAAAAAGTTTATTTTTTCAAATATAATATAAAAAAGTGTTAAAAACTAGAATTAAAATGGGTGCCCCATCAAAAGGAAATAAAACTACATTTAAAAAAAATACTTCTTTTGTTCGAAAAATTGAATTTGTTCTTATATCATTTCTTGAAAACATATAAGATGAATTTTAAACATTATATAGATTATATTACATATATATTTCATTAATAAAATCCATCAAGAGTGATTTTATTATTTTATAAACTCACTTATTTTTATTTAAATATTTTTTTATAAAAACATTTCCTTTTATTTAAAAGTGGTTTTATTTTTATTTATAATTAATTTCTCACCAAAAAATTATTTATATATATACATGTGTAAAGAATATTTTTATAATTCAATTAATTCTTTTTATATATACTATTATAATTGGTAGGTAATAATGTAACATAATAATATTTATCTGTTCTCTTAAACTCGGTCTTACATGAAATGAATTTTATCAAAAGAACTTGAAATTGTGTGCAACACAAGACAAGTATAGTGTTGTGTATACTACAAGATAAGCCGGTGTTATGTGTAGTGCAAGCTTATCTTGGTGCATCATATAACACAAGACATCAAAAAAATATACAAATAAAGTAAAAAAACATCTCTCATAAAAAAGTCAAAGTGTTACAATGGCTTACCTACTCCTTGGAAGAGATTATTACAAAATTTAAATTCCTCCCTAATCCCATGTCTATAGTATCAAAATATTAAAGCAACCAGAAAAATAACCCATTTGATACAACTTTTTAACATCCCAACCCAGATGCCACTAATTGGAGCCCCAAGCCAGTGGGTCACATGGCCTCAAGTGTGCATCCCTGAATGATAGAGGCTTCTGACTAGTAGTAAGGTCCAAGGTTGTGTCAGTGGGGAGACTATTAACTCATGTCATAGTATAGCACAATGTCAATAAATATATAATTCAATAATAGAAGCAGTAAATCAACCTGATAGAATATCAACATACAAGATAAGAATATATAAACTATAGAAAAAGTAATCTCATATAAAAAATGATATTTTATGTCATGTCTCTAAAATTCTAGACAATAGGTATACAAGAAAATCATACAATACATGTAACAAAATACCAAAAAGACAAAAAATTGCTATCCTAGATTTTATAATGCTCGTAGATCATTCATGTGATCTCATACACATAAGAAACAATCATATCAATCATCTTATAATAGGAAATTTCCTTGGTCCCTATATGAAACCATGAAGTATATCCAAGTATCCAACAATGGCCTGAATAGGGTGTGAGATAACACTCAGTAGACCACGACCAATGATGTTTATAAAAAATCCATCCTATGTATAAAAATCTAAATAATTTTTCAATATATATAATAGGTATATCTGTACTAAAATTAATGTGAGTAAGTCAAAAGGTACAATACAACCTACCAAGGCTCCCTGCAAATAATACTCAATATCCCATAAACAAGAGCAGTTGTAAAGAATAAATAAACAAGTAACAATGTCCATTATAACAAATAATATCCGATACTCATACTAGGGCTTTTTGTAAGCATAGAAAAACATTCACCATGGACATTTAATATAACTAAGTTTATAATAACAATCAATACTACACTATATAATCAAATGTGTTAGACCACGAAGGGCTGGATCCAAGGTATATATGACCAAGGCATCTGCATCAAGTCTTGAGAGCATCTCGATGTAAAATTGATAAAGAATTGGGTGGGGTACAAGGAGAATTTCAATAGACTGTGTCCACTATGAGTCAAGGAAAGCCAGATACAAGGGGTAACAAGGCCCAAGGCATCCTTAAAAATCAATACCCAACGAGGAAATAGGTCCAAGGTGTCCACTACCATAAACAAGATTCATGGGAGAACATCCATGGAATCTAATGGAATTGGGATTCAAGGAGATCATCCAAGGAATAACTACCATTTAATTTAATCAACTCATTCATTCATCATCTCATTAAAAATTACATAACATGAGTTCATCTAAATCCTTTCCACAATTTCTATAAAATCCACTTAAATAGTTAAATTACTCACATTATGTCAACACATAGAAAACGAGGTATCAACTCTCTACTAATCAATCAATTTATTAAATTAATTTATAAAGGCTCATAATAACTAGTAAATCACTCACACACCCAAAGAGGTGGTAAAAAATAAGTAGATATAAAGGCAAACCCCATGGGTGGCCTAATTTGGGGAACTGTACTCAAAAAATATCAAACTAACTAGTGTGCATCCCTAACAGGTTATAAATCATTCAATTAAATTATCAAATTAATTTTAGGAGAAATATCAGAATGTCTATCATGAAACACAATATAAACTAGATATATGAAACACTAAAATAATAGAGAAAGGTATATAAATACTACCATAGGTTTGTAGTAGATAACTAATCCAATATCAAGATCTGATCTGGTCTATATCGAGAGAAAATTGAATAATGGATTAAGAACTTGAAAATTGGGTATATTATTTTTCACCTAAATAACTCCATCGATGCCAAGACAATCGATGAATGACACCAGATAATCTAAGAACTTACTAGCATGGATATAAAGAGATAAATAAATCTCGATTATAAGTCCAGATGAAGAATCTACACTAAATCATATGATTTGGATTTCAAAGGATCTCCCACATTAAGATTCTATACACTGTAGGAAAGAAGAATGAAATTTTAGGTTTTAAAACATTTTAAGGGAATTTTGGTCATTTCCCCTATTTTAATAGGGTTGCATGGTTTGGATGAATAGTTTTCCAAATCATACGCCATTCATGACCCCTTCACTGTCTCAAGGGGAACCTCATACGGTTCATCTCAAAAATTTGTCAAACTATTCAAAAACTGTGAAAAATACCCCTACAAAAAACAACATACATCCAGTAGGGTCATGTAATCCAATCTACATGGTTTCCTCAATGAGGCCTCCCACTTCTCACTATCCAAAACTATATGGTTACTTATAACAGTGTGTCTTAGATTACATGATTCTCCTGAACGTGCGACCCAACTTCCTTTCTCCAAAATTTGGGTTCTAGACTCTTAAAAAGACTTGAACACCCATGAAACTCCTATGATATCATTGGGAACTGAAAAAAGGACAAAACCAAACATTTAAACTAAAAAAATATCCATAACTTAAAGAAGAACCCTAGATATTATAGGTTGTTTTGGATTTGTAGCATCTGAAGTATGTGTCTGTTCCAATTCATGCACCGGGTTATCTATATATGGTGGAGTGGAAGCTAATGGAGCATAATCATAAAATCCACAATGGATAGGAGTTGTAGTTGGATACATCTTAGATATTGTAGGAAAAGTATAGAAGGGCTGGGGATACATCACAAGATATTGAAATGGTATATGATAAGTATATCCTAAATAATATGATGATGAAGGAATATATGGGAACAACCCCATAGGCTGAAGTAGATGAGGAAAAGTGTGGTAGATGGGATCTCCACTAGCGGGTCTGGTTGTGAACGGGTACTATGGGTGCTTCATGTAGCTCTAGTAGAACCCCCTCCCAATTTTCCATGTTGCTAACCACTAACAGTAGGTAGAGGAGAGTTCAACTCTGGTTCGAATGAATCTCCCTAAAAAAAATTTGATTATGAATAATAAAATTACATTAAATTCAATAAATATGAAAAATATTACAACTATTATAATAATTAAGGGAACCAAAGGAGGAATCCCAAGCTCATGAAGTCAATGATCATTATCAAATAGCCTCATTCTTTTAATTTCCTCAATATCTTTCATAATAAACAAAATTTATATAAATATAAATAATCATCCAATCCAAAAAACATATAAAATAATATTTATAGAATAAAAATATATATCTAATAGGTGATAAAAGAGATGAAATCTAGAAGTTATATGATATATGAAATGAAATAAAAAATTTGTTCAAACAAATTACCCACCTACACGTGGAATGAAAAAAATGTATCATTTATCTCCTTCCATAGGCACAAATAACATCCAATGATCCTCCAAATATTCAAATGGTAACTTTTAACTTTCAACTTCAATTTAAATTATGACCACATACACATAAGGTGTTCATATATTGTGAAAAATATAATTTCTACTCAAAATAAAATAACTTCTCTATTATTAACCATTATAATATATTCCATGCTATGCTATTTTGAAATAAAATTATTAAAGTAATATTTTAGTTAACAATAAAAAAAATAAAAGCATAAATATAAATTTTTCACTATTTTGTGAGTGTTTATAGGTATGGTTTACATTGTAGTAATTTTAGAAATTAATGAAGTGGAAGTGGTAGTTACTAGAGGGTGGGTGGGTGGGTATTGATAATGAGGTAGCCATTATGGTTTTTTATAGTGTGGTTTAACTGTATACCCTTAGTAATTCGGTTGTGTGATATACTATATCCCCTTATATTTTCTTTTTATTTCATAAACACTAGAACCCTAGTTGGGGAAACATAATAATTTATATATGGTTTTTATTTACACTAGTTTCCCTAACATCAATGTTGTGTAAGATATGAATGGTTGATTACTATCTCATCCAAGATCTATATTTTTTGATATTAAATATTGTAACAGATCAAGGTATATATATATATATGGGATATAATAGATCATTCTATTTTAGTAAAATAATTTTTCACAGGCCCCCATTCCATTTCAAAATTCTAAACATAATTTATTATCTTTAAAACATTAGGTTTTTTCCATGATAGGAAATAATATAAAATACCATTATTAGAGGAACACAACCAAATTTAAAAATACCTCCCAAAATATTAATTCCATTTTAAAAATAAAAAATTAATTAGTTATTTTTTTCACATTATAAATCATAATGTTACAAATTAGTTTCCATTATAAGAAATCATTAATTGAATCATTATAATTACTGACACTTGATAATACAAGTTCCATTTGGTCATTACTAAAAATCAGAGACTACCATACCTAAAAAAAATTTCAAAAAAATCCATCTTTTAATAACTAAATAGAATATAAGTATGTGATCTCTAGTAATCTATTAATAATGAAAATACCATAGAAGTTTGGGTATATATTGAAATCTAAAATTAAGAAAAATGATCAATAAAAAAAATAAACAAATCCTTATTCCCCCACATCATTCATACATTAACCATGGAAAACCACTAACATGAAAAAATACATAATATTTCTAATTTTAAAAATGTTAATATATATCCAAGAAAAATACAATAAAATTAAGGATAACCAGAGGTAAAAATAGAACAAAACATTAATTAATACAATACCTGAGTACCAGTACAAAAAATTGTTTCATGAATTAGGAAGAATAATACTATAAAAAATCATGGTTAGTGTTTCATACTTAGAAAAAAATAAAAATATTTCTTGGAAGAAGATATTCTAAATTTTGAAGTAATAAATTTAATGATAAATAACAACCAAATAAAAAATAGAAACTGATAATGGATCACCGTAGTTGGGGTAGAAACTTTAACATGCTCATATAGGGTTGAATGAGATCTATGTATAGGGATCCCACAACTATTATTATGGAGGCATAATAGAAAAATAATTTTTTAATACCATTGTTGTAGCTAATATATACTACAAGTTAAATTAAACTATTGATATTCCTTTAATACATGACATGTTATACCAATAGTTTTCAGAAAACCGTTGGTATATCCTTTACTGAATTAATCTATACCAATGGTTAATGTAAACCATTTATATAGAGGATAAATACCAATAGTTTAGGAAAACCATTGTTATAGGTCACTTGTAATAAAACTCTTTCCCACTACTGTAATTTTGAATTTTTTTTAAAATAATAATAGATTCACACATACCACAATTTATTGCTATATATTACTAAAGAAAAATCTATAGAAAATACAAGATGATATAAATGCATGTGATAAAAATAAAATCATTACTATATAACTAATGTATCATAATGACATTTATTATGAAAAGATAAATTTACCAATTTTCTAGATCACTTTTGGCCCAGATGTATATCTAGGTAATAAATTTTATTGAATGATCAAAGTTAAAATGTAAAAATAGAGTTTTTAGTTCCCTTTACTGCTTCTCATTACATTAATAAATATGTACCCAATTCCATTTTCCCAGATAAATTGGATATATTGTTTTAATACTAGTTTATTGAGAAATATGTGAAAGTAAACCAATATTATATTTCATTTTAAAAAGAATATAATTCAATAATCAAGTAATATAGTGAATTTTAATGGATGTAGAGTCTAATCACAATGAAAATAATCATAAATTATAGGTCCCCCATAGGATATGATCTCAACACTTGTCATAGATCTAACATTCAGTATGTTCAATTTCATTTTCAATAATATTTATTGAATTATTTATAAATTTATTCACAATTATTTTTTTTTTATATATTTATATGTTTTTTGTGTAGTAGTGTGATATTGGCCTACAAACTGATGGAATGGTAGTATGTGTCACCACACACTACGGAGAATATCCAGAAGATGACGATATTATTGTAAGTATTTTTAATCCCACCATTTTCCAATTGTTGATTATAATTTCGAAAAAGATAATTCTGTATTTTTTTTGAACATAAAATTGGAAGTGTTTAATAAGGAGTTATTGAAATATCTGAAATAATAAAGAGAGATCGTATCCGAACATAATGAGATATTTCATAGAGTCATTATTTTAGATAGTCATGGATATACTATAACATTGGGAAATGGAATATCTCATGTCAATATTAAGAGAGATAATGAGGAATGTGATATAACACAAGTTTATACATAACAAGAGTTTGATGAGATGAAAATAACAATTAGGATGATTCAAAAAATGACTCATTGAGATTGAAAATATGGTGAATGAGAAAGGTCTATAACCACCCAATTAATTTAATAAAAAATTATTTTAACTTCATATTGATATTCATTATTTATATTTTTATAGAAATAAATTCACTATAAGAATATTATTTAACTTTCGAATTAGAAAGGAAATAGTTTTATTCTTGATCAAATTTGTTACATATACTATATGATTTTATTTAAAGGTTTTATTTCTAAATTTTTAAATTTTAGTTTAATAAAATTAATTTACCTTTTTAAACCACAATATAAAAATTATCTAATAGTGATTTTTTGTTAATTTTTTTGAAAATATTGATTTTTCAATGTGTAGTAAAAAATACTCATTTTTATTAGAAAATGTATATTCAATTGTCATATTTACAAACTTAAATTCTATTTTTACTAGTTTTAAAATTAAAATATATTCTTTTGATTATATAAAGTTCAATTATGGTATTTATAATGAATTTTATTCTTGAATTTGGTATAAACACATTTTCATAATAAAAATTCATTTTTTCTGAAAAACTATTTTTTATCACGTAATGCAGGTTTAATTTTAAATTAAATTATAAAACTTATAGAAACTAGATAAAAAAAATTGATTAAATATTTTTAATTATATGGGAAATATTTTTTAAATATGTCACTTTTTTTGTTCATTATAAATAATATCCATAGCATATTATTATTACCATAATAGAGGTAAAATGGATTAATTAATGTTAAAACTAGTACAATGCTGGTTCAAGTTCATTAAAATAATTAGTTTTATTTCATTGTATGAGTCAATTTATCCAATAATCATCCAAAAATTGAAAATATTTTCATTTTTCCATTATCCTTGATTTTGACTATTATAATATTTAATTGAAGAATTCAGTCAAAAGTGTAACTCGCTTTCTTTTAATATATATAATATTTGTGTGATAGGGATAAAAATAATTTATTTTCAGTTATAAATAATTATTTGAAATATGTATGATTTTTTTATTCATGGTAGTTTATTTGTAATTTTCATCAATAATATATTTACATTATGTTCTTATAAAACGCTAACTTAAATCTTATATATTCAATAGGAAAATAAAGTAAAAGATGTAAAAAATTGGGAAATAATTTTTTTGGGGTGAAATATGGTGTCCCACATATTTTAGTGATAAAAATAACATATTAGGGATGTTTTAAATGTTTAGATTTGGATTCCATTGATTTCAGGTTATTTTCAATATCATATTAAATGAATATATCCAAAGATGAAATTAATGATAGTTTTTAAAAAACAATATTTTATTAATTAATTTAAATAAATTAAAGTCCTATATGTAGCCATGTGAATGAGATATGGTTTAAAATATAAACCATGGAAAATTTATTTTTCATTATCAATTTTATAATAATTTGTTTACCCCAAAATTGTAAAAAACATTTATGTATCTATAATTTTCAACAATGTTATCTGTGGTTTATAATAAAGAGATAATGGTAAAAACATATTATAAATGTGTAAAAATTTTATTTAATGATATAATTTAGCCCTATTGTCATAAAATATTCTTGTTATATTAATTTGTATCCATTTTTTACTATAAATTTATTTATATTTATTCAATACCTTATGTACTTTTAAGAGTACCCTTCCCATCACTTATAAAACAACACATCTTATCCTCTAATACACACACATTTTGAGCACATTAACATGGAAAATGAATTTCTAAATCCCTTCCAAAGATCCATTATAACATCCTAGTGTCCCTATAATTATTGAGAAAAACCTTATATAGATTTAGTTATAATCCTAAATAGGTTGTTTGGAGGAGAAAAGTTCTTAATCTAGCGTTTTCATTTTATTTCTTCTTCTATATCATTCAAATATTCTTCAACCGTGCTAAAATAAAAACACCATTATATTCCATATACCATGATATTATTATTTCAATGGGATAACCTATATCCATCTTTAATTCAATTAAATGGGAAACAATACCATTATTCATATTTACAAAGGACTCTCACCTCATGAATTGATGTAATTAATTTTCCAGAATGACCTCTCAAAGTTGGATATAGAAAATTATTTAATATATATATACAAAGATTTTATATTCAAGAAATATTTATCATTTTGGATGGAATATATATTATATATTTTCTTACCTTTTCATCTATCTGTATATAGAAACGTCGTTCATGACTATGTGTGGATTACCACCTCCACGAAGCGTTGTGATTCACATTTCATAACCAAATAACATGGATGGTATATATAAAAAATAATATTATATTTATGATATAAAAATATTTTTATAATGATAAAATAATACTTACCTTATTTCCCTAATGATCATTGAATAATGAAAATGTTACCCATTCGTACATTCGGCCTATCGTCTCTATCATTGTAACTTTGTTTGTATTTCATAACCTTAATTCATGACTGGTTTTAAAATTATAATTTATATATAAAAATAATAAAATTTCATGATTATTATTTTTGATGTTATAGAGTAATTACCCCTTTGACCATATTCAACATACCAAATTCATTTGATACATATGATCCAAATATTATAAAAAAAAATACAAATTAGACTTATTTGATTTAGTAATTGAATATATCAATGTAATAAACAAAATAAAATGAATAATAATCATGATAAATGTCATTAATTAATAAAATAAATAACAGATGTTTATTATTTAGGATGATAAGTAATGTATTAATTAAGTCTAACTCAAGGTAAGGGACACATTACTTTAAAAATATTGTTATATTTGTTTTAATGATTTATTTTATAAATAATTGTAATTGATGTATATATATAAAATTATTTTATGGATGTTTTGTTAATGTAATTTTATGAAAATTTTGAATTTATTTCAAATCTTTTTAATGGGTTTTTTTGATAAAATTAGAAAAATTAATGTTTAATTTTATCCAATATGCTTTCAATAGATTTTACCACAACCATACCTATTATTTTTTATTTTGATTACTTTAAAATATTTCATGTTTTATATAATAAAAAAAATTAATTCCTTTTTGTTCAAGTCATTTTAAAAAATGTAATAAAATGGAAATGATATTTTGAAATCTATAATTTTTTTCTTATAGGTGAAATGTATATTTTTATACTAGTTTTCTTATGTCATGATTATGTAAAAGTTAATTGGAATTGATTATGATGATGGGTGGTACTATTATAAACCATGTACAGATTATTAAAATATAATCCAAGGATAGGTGGCTCTATTATAAAATGTGGATAGTTAGTTTTATTATAAATAAATGATAGGTTGATCCATTTTGAAGCTACGATGAGTGGATTCATTATAAACTATGTGTGGGTGAGCCCAATATAGATCTAGAGTGCATTAAGTATTTGTAAAAGTTATTATAAGATTTATAGAAAAATGATATACTAAGTTATAATCAAGATTTATCTATTTATGATATGTCTTTTTTATAGAAATTATATGATTTAAGATGGTATGAAATTGATATTAATATTAAAGGAATGTATATGATACTTTGTAAGGGTGAAATGTAATTTTTTCTTAAAATTTTTTTCTTAAGTTTTCATGATTCCAAATAAATATTTAGGAGTTTTATTTTACCTTTAATATATATTATGATTTTTTATGAACACATTTTTGTAGAGTAATTGATTTCATGGGTATGAAAATCATTATTTTACACTCAAAATTTATTTTGAAAAAGGAAAATTCTAATGATTATTCATGGACTAATATATTTCATTATATCATTATTTATATCTATTTATATATCCATTACTGAGATTTTTTGTCACATCCAACATATTTAAATATTTTTCAATGGTTTTTAATAATTAGTAAGGTCATGAATATGGTCATGATGAAAATTTTGAAGATATTTCATGAAAATAATACTTTATATATATTAAAAGATTTGATTTTTGATAAAGTGGATGTTGAGTGGATGTTTTCACTATATTATGTAATATTCATTTATTTAAGGGTGATGAACAAATTCTATAAACATAAAAATCATAAACTGTGTTAGTTTAGAATGGTTATCCACATAGGAAACTAGGAAACTAACGTAATAAGGGGAAAACATCCTTCCAAATTAGCATCCTAGAATGGTTAGAATCAGAAATAACTAGTTTGAAACTATTATGGATCATTTGATACATTTTATAAATGGTTTTTGAATCCATTTAAAAGAGAAACTAGATTTACCATAGAGGAACATGTTGGTATTAGGGAATTTTATAAGACAACACCCTCATAAATTTAGGGGAACGTATGATCCAATATTAGCTGATGTATGGATTAAATCCCATGAAAATATTTTGATGTAAATGGTTTTTTCACATCATCAAAAGGTATCTCCTTATATTTTCAATTATTATGTTGAATATAATCATTTGTGGTGTACAGATCAAGATTATAGAGAAATAAAAGGTATGTATTCCATGGTATGGGATGAATTTTTGAATATTTTGTTTCATAAATATTTTCCTAAGGTTATTCTACATAGGATAGAAAAGAAAGTCATGGAATTGAAGTAAAAGTTGGAATATTCAGTGACCACATATGTTGGAAGCATCACTTGATTGGATTGATATACACCAAATTTTATCTAGGATATTGACATTAAAAGTCAATTTTTATTAGTATTAAATACAAGACATAGAATAATCTTGTAACAGCCCGAGATTTTATGAAAAATATTCTTTTTAATTTTATTAATGTCTTGTGTTGTACGCTACACCAAAAGGAGCTTGCACAACACACATCCTTGACTTGCCTTGCATTACACGCAATCGCAACCTTCCTCGATAGCGTGTGTAGTACGCAATACTGAGTTTCACGAAACAACGGTATGCTATTAAAATATTATTAAAACTAGCTGTTATGAATAGTAATAACCACTTTTTAAATTTTAGAAATTTTATCTCTCAAAATGGACTTAATTTTTGGATTCGGAGTATCGAATTTAGCCTAAGGTGAAATTTTGGTACTTTTCGGATAACTTTCATATTCTGATGAATAGTGAAAATTACTAAATTATAATTAAAAACAACTTTTTTAATCGAAATAATTAATAGTGATAAATTATTAATTTGAGTGGTTTTAAAGTATATTTAGAATATATTTTTACAATTTAATAAAATTTTGTTCATTGGATGTAATTTCACATTTAAACCAGACATAATCAAGTGTCAATCTTTTGATAGATATTGTTTCTTAAAAACACGCTATTTGTTTTAACAGTGGGATTTAATTATAAAATTAATTAATGCAACTTCTATGTTATGAATTTGGTAAAATAGACTTCATTTTTGAATTCGGAATATGAAATATAGCTTATGATGAAATTTTGGCATTGTTCTGAAAAACATCAATTTTTGATGAATAGTGAAACTACTAAGTGGTAGTTAAAAAAAACTGAATTTTTCATAAAACTTAATTTTAATGCTTCTGTGAATGGAATTTCAAAAATCCGAGAGACAAGGTTGATGTAAGTAAGTAAAATTTGGTTCAATGAGATGAAAATAATTTTTGGTGAATAGTATCTTTTTACTTTTATTTACCACGGTAAAAAGTAAATAGGGTAATTAAGGGTAAGAATGATATTAATATTACCCTAAAACATGTCCTAATTCTATTGGACAAGTGTATCTCGACCAAAAACAACCTTAAGTGTAAAATATTATCATTTAGGCCCACTTGGATTAGATTAGGACATTTATTATTATTTAATTCAAAGAAGAGTTAAAAGAGTTAAAATCAAAGTGTATTTACTAAAAAATTTTTAATATAGGGTTGTACATAAGATAAATTCGATTGTAAATATTAATTAGAAATATAAAAAGATTTCATACATAATGGTATTTTATATGTAATTTTTAGACATCAAATAATTTAATTTATTTATGACACAATGATGATGCAGTAATTATCTTATTAATGAAATATTGACATAATTGATGTTATAAATACCAAAATAAATGTAATTTAAGACTTTTTATGAATTACACTAATTTTATAGGTTACTAGAATATATTAGTGTTGATTTAATCAACTTGGTTCGAACATATAATTCTGTTATGACTTTCACAAAAATCATATATCAAATAGTGTCAAAATTGACACAAAATAGTTTTTAAATCTAATATTATATTATTAATTGTTATTTTATTCATAAAAATCTAAGGTTCGGCCAAATGACTTAGATAAGGATATATATATTAATAATAAACAATTTGGGGTTATTTTGGCATGTTATAGTAAGTGTATTAACCATATAGTGTAAGAAAACAAAAAGACACGGTAAAAGTTAAATTATTTAACTTAGAGTTAAATCTAATTGATAAGGTTAAAATAATAACCTAAACTTGTCTAAATACTATTGGTTGGTAGGATTTAGACCCATCCCCACTTTAGCTTCGAAATAAGACCCTTTTTAACCATTATAAACCGATTTTGACTTTAATATAAAATAATATTTTGAGATATTCCTAAGGTACCCCTCTCCTCCCTTATAAAAGGGCACCTCTTCCCCCTCCTCCTCACACCAATTTGAGCACTCAAGCTCGGACAACCCCTGACAAAATCCCTTTTCCACTTTCCTAGAATAATCCTAGAGGTCCTGGTCTTCTTCAAAGACCAATCTTAGTTCCCTAAGTGGAGGATTCAAAGAGGCGTTCCAAAGAAGAGGTAATATCCATTACCGATCTTTTCAATTTCTTTCTTCTTCAGCTTCTTCTTCTTTAGTTGTTTCATGATAAAGTAATAACATCAGTATTACTTACATACTGATATGTTATTATAAATATGAAACAACCCTAATTCACCTTCTATCCATCCTACGGAAAAATGAAATCACCGCGCGTGCGTACGTACGGAATACCGTCTCCAAGCCGTGGTGTAATCTATTTTACACCATCACCTTACAAGGATGGGTATAATGGTGTAATGAGTAACTATTTATGATTATTATAAAGTAATATTGATACTGAAATAATATATATATACTCCAATACAATTCCACGATCATAGGAACGATATCATCACTCGTGCGTACGTACGGAATACCGTCTCCACGATGTGATGCGACTCGTTCTACATGATCATCATTACATAGTAATTATATAAATGAATTGAATGAATAAATATGATATATGTTACACTAATACCATTCTGTATATAAGGTATCTATAAACTTAAAAGAATAATAAGAATTTATTTGGCAAAACATGCATAAGAACAAAAGGCAATAAAGACCCGAGTAACAAGTAACAATGAAATATTACTAACAAGAAGCTAAGAATATGACCATATATGATATCATATCAATATGTATGATTCTGGAATAAGTCAATAACATTATTTAAACCATTATACAGGAGCTTCGGACATGTACAAAGCAAATCAGACCTAAGGTAAGGGAAAATATCACAATCTCATTTTTATCCGAGATTGTTTTTACTTTGGCATTTACTGGGGTGTATTTTATCATCCACATCCATGTTTCCTCAATATGTAATATTATTTCCATCCAACTAAAATTGTTTAAATACAATTTTACCCTTCGGTGAATTTGTAGTAAAAGATAAGAAAGGAATCTTTTGTCATTTTTCGTACGAGGTACTTTTTGACTTTTCCGACAAAAGTACGAAGAATGTTTTTTTAACTTATACGGAATGAATGGATTTTTAAAACATTATTTCCAAGAAGCTTCCTTTACAAGTTTTCAAGTTTATTTTTAATCAACTTCTTTTAGTTATAATTTTATGACATGTTAAGAAATGAAAAGTGTTTTTGAAGTAGAAAGGATATTTTCCTCAAGAATGGAGTTCAAGTGTTTTATCAAAATTATTTTCCATCTAAGATAATAAAGGGATCTGTTTCTATCCCTATTCTTACATGGATTTGATTATGTTGTGATGGAAATATTTTTATGAATTCCTTTATCCTATATGAATTGTTTTATGATGTCATGATGATGTTTAAGATTCCCATTTTTATTACATGGGTTATGCAATGATGTATGATTTATGATTTTGTGGCACACATAAGAATGGTATCATTATGAGATGCGTGGGACCTATATCTCCCTCCAATGCATTGGGTAAAGATTTTATATCTCATGAGATAGAAATGGCAGGAATGGTAGGTTATACCGGTTCAGTGAAACAGGACTGAAACGAGGGTGAATCGGTTCAGAAAGGGACTTTGTCCACTAAGATAGTCTTGGCAATGAGTCTTGACTAACAAGAAATGATTCACTATGATTATGTGTGTATGCCACAAAGTTTCATGTTTTAAGTTATGATTATTGGGATTTCATTTCACTACTATGATTTATCCCATGTTATGAAATTATGCTCTCTTTTGCAGGTTAAGATTTCCAAAATTTATGTTCTTATGAATATGATGTGATTGATTTCTCTTTTGTTTACCCTTACTGAGCATTTGAGCTCACCCTTTTATGTTTTCTTTTCCCCAGGATATAAAGAAAGGTTTTAGGTAAAAAAAGGGAAGATCTTTATGGGAGATATTGAATATCTTTCACCATGATTAGAAGATTACGTTCCGAGTTTCCAAAGACACTAAACTATTACGATCCTCGTGTGTGTGTTTTTGTTATGTACTAAGTATTCCAAAAATGTAATGTAATGTCAATGTACGTCAGGCTTCGGGTCTCTACAGTTGGTATGAGAGGAAAGGTTTAGTCAACCTTTGGAAACTAGGATGCGATAACTTTAGTGAGATCCCTAGAGATATTTCTAAAGTATGTCTAGGGATGTACCTAAGGTTAAGTATAAGTATAGGTTATAGTACTAGAATTACACTAACGATCATAGAATTAAACCTAAGATTTTAGATATTGAAGGTACTCCCCCTTTATTATGTTGTTTTCCCTAGCATGATTTTTGTCTCTCACACTATTCTTTTTGGGTTTAGACGATGGCTGGAACCCGAAGGAACCATGTTGATCAATGCAATGGACAATGCAATGATTGCCCTCCTGAACAAACAAATGTTATGGGAGATAGAGTGCAAAATCTTATTGCTATACTTACACAAGCTATGAATCATTCTGGACTTCCAAATGAGCAGAGAAGGGAACAATATTCTATTGAGTCCTTCATGAGGCAACGTCCACCTTCTTTCAGTGGGTCTTCTGATCCACTTGTTGCTGAACAATGGATCAGTACCACTGAAAAGATATTTTCAGTTCTTCAATGTTCTGAGCATGATAAAGTCATCTTAGCAGTATATCGTTTGGAAGGTGAAGCTGATCAATGGTGGAATCTTGTCAAGAATACGAGGAAAAGAGATGAAATTGAGTCCATGGAATGAGACGAGTTCAAGAACTTGTTTTTCAGTAAGTACTTCCCTCGTATTCTTCGAACAAAGATGGAAAAGGAGTTTCTTGAGCTGAAGCAGAAGGATGATGAATCTGTTGGTATATACGAAGCAAATTTTACAAGACTTGCAAGGTATGCATCTGGCATTATCATCCAACCTGAAAGTAAAGTTGATCGATTTTTCAGTGGCTTAAAACCATGTCTTCGAAGGGCATTAGCTATAAGAGACTTTAGTAGCTATGAAGAAATTGTACGTTGTGCTATCAAGGTAGAAATGGAAGTTGGTGTTACATATCCATCTCATGGTTTTGACAAAAAACGAAAGATGGAGTTCAAGGAGAAATCTCAGAATAATGGTGAAAAGAAGATGAATGTTTCCTTATGCTCAAAGTGTGGAAAGAAGCATGGTGGAGATTGTCTTAAAGGGACTAGAAAATGTTTTAAGTGTGGAAAAGAAGGTCATCGAGCAGCTGAGTGTCAAAGTAATGGAAAAAGGGATTCTAATGATGTGAATAAAGCAAACACTGCAAAGAACGCACCACCAAAACTTCAATGCTTCAAGTGCAAGGAAATGAGGCATTATGCTAATAAATGCCCTAATCCAAGGGTTAGTGATGATCGACATGAGCAACCTCTTAAGGAAAAGGACAAAGGGAAGTCACATGCGATCACCATTGGCGATGTTGAATATGATAACGATGTGATGGAATGATTAAGTGTTTATGTAATGGGATTCCAAAATAATGTTGTATCATAAAGTATTGGAATATTTATGTATTGGTCTAATGTGGTATTCAAAGTGATTGAGATATTTTTGGAAATAAGATGATATGCGCATAATGAAGGGAAAACGAGAAAATGAAATGTTTAACAGTATTCATGATCTCATGATTGATATAAGGACTAAGTGATATTATTGTTTGAGTATATAGAATTTTGAGGATTTTGGTATGTGGAAAGTGTTAAATTTTAACTGCATTCATGTTTTCACTAAGGTATTCAAGAGAATACATGATTAAGGACTTTGAATGTTTGGAATGTGACTAACAAAACATATCTTATGATATATGGGGATTGACGATAGTGTTAAATCTCTGATAATTGTTTTCACTATGTTATGAGTGTGGACTGCAGTTTTATGGATAAGACTAAAGATTGGAATGGATTATGTTGTACATAAGTTAGTATTGTTTAAGGATAGAATTTTTCTCGATATTATTGATGGGATGTTATAGTAATATAGTTTTAGAAAAAGGACAACCTGCAGGACGGGTGACATCCCATCGTGTCGGACAAGGCTGTGGAAATCGAACCCACAACCGAAGTGCGACTGGCCTTTATCGCCTACCACTGGCCTACAGGAAGTCCCTGTTTAGTAGAAACTAGTTTTATTATATTAAGCTATATGACATATGATGTATAAGTCCATTTTAGGAACCATATATGATTAATCTCACTATAGATCGACTTATATAATTTTTTGCTAACCTTTTGTTTGAGACAGATGGAATGACCCGTCATTCTATCACATGATCTGCTAACACTTCACGAATAACAAATTCAACTTCATTTATTTAAGAGATGAAGTGGAAATTGTTAAAGGCACGAACAATAGTGAGATTGTACCAAAATAAAGTAAGTATTTATTCTAATTCAAATTCTTTAACTTTAGGGAAACGATCTTGAAAACCAAAAATGTTGTCCTAGTGATCTTATATATGATGAATCAGATGGTACCTTAGATTGTCACAAATTTATGGCTTTGTGATTGCTGGCTTTTCCATAGCCATGTTGTCTACCACTCTCCATCATAACATGATGGTTAGATTTCTCTTCCATATCCATATTTTCACCTATGTGGAAACCCAGTGATTAGTTTATTTGGGTAACCGTTACGTTTCATACTTTTGTTTTTAAAGATTGGTTTTGATATTCCTTTTTACGATGTGGGTTTCTATTAAAGAAACTTTCAAAAAGTAAACCATTTATAACCTAGACGAATTTCGAGGGCGAAATTCATTTTAAGGGGGGTAGAATGTAACAGCCCGAGATTTTATGAAAAATATTCTTTTTAATTTTATTAATGTCTTGTGTTGTACGCTACACCAAAAGGAGCTTGCACAACACACATCCTTGACTTGCCTTGCATTACACGCAATCACAACCTTCCTCGATAGCATGTGTAGTACACAATACTGAGTTTCACGAAACAACGGTATGCTATTAAAATATTATTAAAACTAGCCGTTATGAATAGTAATAACCACTTTTTAAATTTTAGAAATTTTATCTCTCAAAATGGACTTAATTTTTGGATTCGGAGTTTCGAATTTAGCCTAAGGTGAAATTTTGGTACTTTTCGGATAACTTTCATATTCTGATGAATAGTGAAAATTACTAAATTATAATTAAAAACAACTTTTTTAATCGAAATAATTAATAGTGATAAATTATTAATTTGAGTGGTTTTAAAGTATATTTAGAATATATTTTTACAATTTAATACAATTTTGGTCATTGGATGTAATTTCACATTTAAACCAGACATAATCAAGTGTCAATCTTTTGATATATATTGTTTCTTAAAAACACGCTATTTGTTTTAACAGCGGGATTTAATTATAAAATTAATTAATGAAACTTCAATGTTATGAATTTGGTAAAATAGACTTCATTTTTGAATTCAGAATATGAAATATAGCTTAGGATGAAATTTTGGCATTGTTCTGAAAAACATCAATTTTTGATGAATAGTGAAACTACTAAGTGGTAGTTAAAAAAAAACTTATTTTTTCATAAAACTTAATTTTACCGCTTCTGTGAATGGAATTTTAAAAATCTGAGAGACACAGTTGATGTCAGTAAGTAAAATGTGGTTCAATGAGATGAAAATATTTTTTGGTGAATAGTAACTTTTTACTTTTATTTACCACGGTTAAAAGTAAATAGGGTAATTAAGGGTAAGAATGATATTAATATTACCCTAACACATGTCCTAATTATATTGGACAAGTGTATCTCGACCAAAATCAACCTTAAGTGTAAACTATTATCATTTAGGCCCACTTGGATTAGATTAGGACATTTATTATTATTTAATTCAAAGAAGAGTTAAAAGAGTTAAAATCAAAGTGTATTTACTAAAACATTTTTAATATAGGGTTTTACATAAGATAAATTCGATTTTAAATATTCCTTAGAAAGATAAAAAGAATTCCTACATAATGGTATTTTATTTGTAATTTTTATACATCAAATAATTTAATTTATTTATGACACAAAGATGATGCAGTAATTATCTTATTAATGAAATATTGACATAATTGATATTATAAATACCAAAATAAATGTAATTTAAGACTTTTTATGAATTCCACTAATTTTCTAGGTTACTATGATATATTAGTGTTGATTTAATTAACTTGGTTCGAACATATAATTCTGTTATGACTTTCAAAAAAATCATATATCAAATAGTGTCAAAATTGACACAAAATAGTTTTTAAATATAATATTATATTATTAATTGTTATTTTATTCCTAAAAATCTAAGGTTCGGTCAAATTACTTAGATAAGGATATATATATTAATAATAAACAATTTGGGGTTCTTTTGGCATGTTATAGTAAGTGTATTAACCATATAGTGTAAGAAAAAAAAAGACACGGTAAAAGTTAAATTATTTAACTTAGAGTTAAATCTAATTGATAAGG
This sequence comes from Viscum album, assembly GCA_963277665.1. Classification (NCBI taxonomy): domain Eukaryota; kingdom Viridiplantae; phylum Streptophyta; class Magnoliopsida; order Santalales; family Viscaceae; genus Viscum; species Viscum album. The sequence goes on along the minus strand of OY728122.1, from coordinate 260,057,164 downwards.
TTAAAATAATAACCTAAACTTGTCTAAATCCTATTGGTTGGTTGTATTTCGACCCATCCCCACTTTATATTCGAAATAAGACCCTTTTGAACCATTATAAACCGATTTTGACTTTAATATAAAATAATATTTTGAGATATTCCTAAGGTGCCCCTCTCCTCCCTTATAAAAGGGCACCTCTTCCCCCTCCTCCTCACACCAATTTGAGCACTCAAGCTCGGCCAACCCCTGCACAAATACATTCTCCACTTCCCTATAATAATCCTATAGGTCCTGGTCTTCTTCAAAGACCAATCTTAGTTCCCTAAGTGGAGGATTCAAAGAGGCGTTCCAAAGAAGAGGTAATATCCATTACCGATCTTTTCAATTTCTTTCTTCTTCAACTTCTTCTTCTTTAGTTTTTTCCTGATAAATTAATAACATCAGTATTACTTACATACTGATATGTTATTATAAATATGAAACAACCCTAATTCACCTTCTATCCATCCTATGGAAAAATGAAATCACCGCGCGTGCGTACGTACGGAATACCGTCTCCACGCCGTGGTGTAATCTATTTTACACCATCACCTTACAAGGATGGGTATAATGGTGTAATGAGTAACTATTTATGATTATTATAAAGTAATATTGATACTGAAATAATATATATATACTCCAATACAATTCCACGATCATAGGAACGATATCATCACTCGTGCGTACGTACGGAATACCGTCTCCACGATGTGATGCGACTCGTTCTACATGATCATCATTACATAGTAATTATATAAATGAATTGAATGAATAAATATGATATATGTTAAACTAATACCATTCTGGATATAAGGTATCTATAACCTTAAAAGAAGAATAAGAATTTATTCGGCAAAACATGCATAAGAACAAAAGGCAATAAAGACCCGAGTAACAAGTAACAATGAAATATTACTAACAAGAAGCTAAGAATATGACCATATATGATATCATATCAATATGTAATATTCTGGAATAAGTCAATAACATTATTTAAACCATTATACATAAGCTTCAGACATGTACAAAGCAAATCGGACCTAAGGTAAGGGAAAATATCACAATCTCATTTCTATCCGAGATTGTTTTTACTTTGGCATTTACTGGGGTGTATTTTATCATCCACATCCATGTTTCATCAATATGTAATATTATTTCCATCCACATACAATTTTTTAAATCCAATTTTACCCTTCGGTGAATTTTTAGTAAAAGATAAGAAAGGAATCTTTTGTCGTTTTTCGTACGAGGTACTTTTTGACTTTTCTGACAAAAGTACGAAGAATGTTTTTTTTAACTTATACGGAATGAATGGATTTTTAAAACATTATTTCCAAGAAGCTTCCTTTACATGTTTTCAAGTTTATTTTTAATCAACTTCTTTTAGTTATAATTTTATGACTTGTTAAGAAATGAAAAGTGTTTTTGAAGTAGAAATGATATTTTCTTCAAGAATGGAGTTCAAGTATTTTATCAAAATTATTTTCCATCTAAGATAATAAAGGGTTCTGTTTATATCCATATTATTACATGGATTTTATTATGTTGTGATGGAAATATTTTTATGAATTCCATTATCCTATATGAATTGTTTTATTATGTCGTGATGATGTTTAAGATTCCCATTTTTATTACATGGGTTATGCAATGATGTATGATTTATGATTTTGTGGAACACATAAGAATGGTATCATTATGAGATGGGTGGGACCTATATCTCCCTCCAATGCATTGGGTAAAGATTTTATATCTCATGAGATAGACATGGCTGGAATGGTAGGTTATACCGGTTCAGTGAAACAGGACTGAAACGAGGGTGACTTGGTTCAGAAAGGGACTTTGTCCACTAAGATAGTCTTGGAAATGAGTCTTGACTAACAAGAAATGATTCTCTATGATTATGTGTGTATGACACAAAGTTTCATGTTTTAAGTTATGATTATTGGGATTTCATTTCACTACTATGATTTATCCCATGTTATGAAATTATGCTCTCTTTTGCAGGCTAAGATTTCCAAAAGTTATGTTCTTATGAATATGATGTGATTAATTTCTTTTTTGTTTACCCTTACTGAGCATTTGAGCTCACCCTTTTATGTTTTCTTTTCACCAGGATATAAAGAAAGGTTTTAGGTAAAAAAAGGGAAGATCTTTATGGGGGATATTGAAGATCTTTCACCATGATTAGAAGATTACGTTCCGAGTTTCCAAAGACATTAAACTATTACGATCCTTGTGTGTGTGTTTTTGTTATGTACTAAGTATTCCACAAATGTAATGTAATGTCAATGTACGTCAGGCTTCGGGTCTCTATAGTTGGTATCAGAGGAAAGGTTTAGTCAACCTTTGGAAACTAGGATGCGGGAACTTTAGTGAGATCCCTAGAGATATTTCTAAGGTATGTCTAGGGATGTCCCTAAGGTTAAGTATACGTATAGGTTATAGTACTAGAATTACGCTAACGATCATAGAATTAAAACTAAGATGTTAGATATTGAAGGTACTCCCCCTTTATTATGTTGTTTTCCCTAGCATGATTTTTTCCTCTCACACTATTCTTTTTGGGTTTTAGACGATGGCTGGAACCCGAAGGAACCGTGTTGATCAATGCAATGGACAATGCAATGATTGCCCTCCTGAACAAAGAAATGTTATGGGAGATAGAGTGCAAAATCTTATTGCTATACTTACACAAGCTATGAATCATTCTGGACTTCCAAATGAGCAGAGAAGGGAACAATATTCTATTGAGTCCTTCATGAGGAAACGTCCACCTTCTTTCAGTGGGTCTTCTGATCCACTTGTTGCTGAACAATGGATCAGTACCACTAAAAAGATAGTTTTAGTTCTTCAATGTTCTGAGCATGATAAAGTCATCTTAGCAGTATATCGTTTGGAAGGTGAAGCTGATAAATGGTGGAATCTTATCAAGAATACGAGGCAAAGAGATGAAATTGAGTCCATGGAATAGGACGAGTTCAAGAACTTGTTTTTCAGTAAGTACTTCCCTCGTATTCTTCGAACAAAGATGGAAAAGAAGTTTCTTGAGATGAAGCAGAAGGATGATGAATCTGTTGGTATATACGAAGCAAATTTCACAAGACTTGCAAGGTATGCATCTGGCATTATCATCCAACCTGAAAGTAAAGTTGATCGATTTTCAGTGGCTTAAAAGCAAGTCTTCGAAGGGCATTAGCTATACGAGACTTTAGTAGCTATGAAGAAATTGTGTGTTGTGCTATCAAGGTAGAAATGGAAGTTGGTGTTACATATCCATCTCATGGTTTTGACAAAAAACAAAAGATGGAGTTCAAGGAGAAATCTCAGAATAATGGTGAAAAGAAGATGAATGTTTCCTTATGCTCAAAGTGTGGAAAGAAGCATGGTGGAGATTGTCTTAAAGGGACTAGAAAATGTTTTAAGTGTGGAAAAGAAGGTCATCAAGCAGCTGAGTGTCAAAGTAATGGAAAAAGGGATTCTAATGATGTAAATAAATCAAACACTGCAGAGAACGCACCACCAACACTTCAATGCTTCAAGTGAAAGGAAATGGGGCATTATGCTAATAAATGCCCTAATCCAAGGGTTAGTGATGATCGACATGAGCAACCGCTTATGGAAAAGGACAAAGGGAAGTCACATGCGATCACCATTGGCGATGTTGAATATGATAACGATGTGATGGAATGATTAAGTGTTTATGTAATGGGATTCCAAAATAATGTTGTATCATAAAGTATTGGAATATTTATGTATTGGTCTAATGTGGTATTCAAAGTGATTGAGATATTTTTGGAAATAAGATGATATGCGCATAATGAAGGGAAAACGAGAAAACGAAATGTTTAACAGTATTCATGAGCTCATGATTGATTTAAGGACTAAGTGATATCATTGTTTGAGTATATAGAATTTTGAGGATTTTGGTATGTGGAAAGTGTTAAATTTTAACTGCATTCATGTTTTCACTAAGGTATTCAAGAGAATACATGATTAAGGACTTTGAATGTTTGGAATGTGACCAACAAAACATATCTTATGATATATGGGGATCGACGATGGTGTTAAATCTCTGATAATCGTTTTCACTATGTTATGAGAGTGGACTGCAGTTTTATGGATAAGCCTAAAGATTGGAATGTATTATATTGGACATAAGTTAGTATTGTTTAAGGATAAAATTTTTCTCGATATTATTGATGGGATGTTATAGTAATACAGTTTTAGAAAAAGGACAACCTGCAGGATGGGCGACATCCCATCGCGTCGGACAAGGCTGTGGAAATCGAACCCACAACCGAAGTGCGACTGGCCTTTATCGCCTACCACTGGCCTACAAGAAGTCCCTGTTTAGTAGAAACTAGTTTTATTATATTAGGCTGTATGACATATGATGTATAAGTCCATTTTAGGAACCATATATGATTAATCTCACTATAGATCGACTTATATAATTTTTTTCTAACCTTTTGTTTGAGACAGATGGAATGACCCGTCATTCTATCACATGATCTGCTAACACTTCACGAATAACAAATTCAACTTCATTTATTTAAGATATGAAGTGGAAATTGTTAAAGGCACGAACAACAGTGAGATTGTACCAAAATAAAGTAAGTATTTATTCTAATTCAAATTCTTTAACTTTAGGGAAATGATCTTGAAAACCAAAAATGTTGTCCTAGTGATCTTATATCTGATGAATCAGATGGTACCTTAGATCGTCACAAATTTATGGCTTTGTGATTGCTGGATTTTCCATAGCCATGTTCTCTACCACTCTCCATCAGAACATGATGGTTAGATTTCTCTTCCATATCCATATTTTCACCTATGTGGAAACCCAGTGATTAGTTTATTTGGGTAACCGTTACGTTTCATACTTTTATTTTTAAATATTGGTTTTGATATTTCTTTTTACGATGTGGGTTTCTATTAAAGAAACTTTCAAATAGTAAACCATTTATAACCTAGACGAATTTCGAGGGCGAAATTCATTTTAAGGGGGGTAGAATGTAACAACCCAAGATTTTATGAAAAATATTCTTTTTAATTTTATTAATGTCTTGTGTTGTACGCTACACCAAAAGGATCTTGCACAACACGCATCCTTGACTTGCCTTGCATTACACGCAATCACAACCTTCCTCGATAGCGTGTGTAGTACGCAATACTGAGTTTCACGAAACAACGATATGCTATTAAAATATTATTAAAACTAGCCGTTATGAATAGTAATAACCACTTTTTAAATTTTAGAAATTTTAGCTCTCAAAATGGACTTCATTTTTGGATTCGGAGTATCGAATTTAGCCTAAGGTGAAATTTTGGTACTTTTCGGATAACTTTCATATTCTGATGAATAGTGAAAATTACTAAATTATAATTAAAAACAACTTTTTTAATCGAAATAATTAATAGTGATAAATTATTAATTTTAGTGGTTTTAAAGTATATTTAGAATATATTTTTACAATTTAATAATATTTTGGTCATTGGATGTAATTTCACATTTAAACCAGACATAATCAAGTGTCAATCTTTTGATAGATATTGTTTCTTAAAAACACGCTATTTGTTTTAACAGCGGGATTTAATTATAAAATTAATTAATGCAACTTCTATGTTATGAATTTGGTAAAATAGACTTCATTTTTGAATTCGGAATATGAAATATACCTTAGGATGAAATTTTGGCATTGTTCTGAAAAACATCAATTTTTGATGAATAGTGAAACTACTAAGTGGTAGTTAAAAAAAAACTGAATTTTTCATAAAACTTAATTTTACCGCTTCTGTGAATGGAATTTCAAAAATCCGAGAGACACGGTTGATGTCAATAAGTAAAATGTGGTTCAATGAGATGAAAATAATTTTTGGTGAATAGTAACTTTTTACTTTTATTTACCACGGTTAAAAGTAAATAGGGTAATTAAGGGTAAGAATGATATTAATATTACCCTAACACATGTCCTAATTCTATTGGACAAGTGTATATCGACCAAAATCAACCTTAAGTGTAAACTATTATCATTTAGGCCCACTTGGATTAGATTAGGACATTTATTATTATTTAATTCAAAGAAGAGTTAAAAGAGTTAAAATCAAAGGTTATTTACTAAAACATTTTTAATATAGGGTTGTACATAAGATAAATTCGATTGTAAATATTCATTAGAAAGATAAAAAGATTTCCTACATAATGGTATTTTATTTGTAATTTTTAGACATCAAATAATTTAATTTATTTATGACACAAAGATGATGCAATAATTATCTTATTAATGAAATACTGACATAATTTATATTATAAATACCAAAATAAATGTAATTTAAGACTTTTTATGAATTACAATAATTTTCTAGGTTACTAGGATATATTAGTGTGGATGTAATAAACTTGGTTAGAACATATAATTCTGTTATGACTTTCACAAAAATCATATATCAAATAGTGTCAAAATTGACACAAAATAGTTTTTAAATCTAATATTATATTATTAATTGTTATTTTATTCCTAAAAATCTAAGGTTCGGCCAAATTACTTAGATAAGGATATATATATTAATAATAAACAATTTGGCGTTCTTTTGGCATGTTATAGTAAGTTTATTAACCATATAGTGTAAGAAAACAAAAAGACACGGTAAAAGTTAAATTATTTAACTTAGAGTTAAATCTAATTGATAAGGTTAAAATAATAACCTAAACTTGTCTAAATCCTATTGGTTGGTAGGATTTCGACCCATACCCACTTTAGCTTCGAAATAAGACCCTTTGGAACCATTATAAACCGATTTTGACTTTAATATAAAATAATATTTTGAGATATTCCTAAGGTTCCCCTCTCCTCCCTTATAAAAGGGCACCTCTTCCCCCTCCTCCTCACACCAATTTGAGCACTCAAGCTCGGAAAAACCCTGCCAAAATACCTTATCCACTTCCCTAGAATAATCCTAGAGGTCCTGGTCTTCTTCAAAGGCCAATCTTAGTTCCCTAAGTGGAGGATTCAAAGAGGCGTTCCAAAGAAGAGGTAATATCCATTATCGATCTTTTCAATTTCTTTCTTCTTCAACTTCTTCTTCTTTAGTTGTTTCATGATAAAGTAATAACATCAGTATTACTTACATACTGATATGTTATTATAAATATGAAACAACCCTAATTCACCTTCTATCCATCCTACGGAAAAATGAAATCACCGCGCGTGCGTACGTACGGAATACCGTCTCCACGCCGTGGTGTAATCTATTTTCCACCATCACCTTACAAGGATGGGTATAATGGTGTGATGAGTAACTATTTATGATTATTATAAAGTAATATTGATACTGAAATAATATATATATACTCCAATTCAATTCCACGATCATAGGAACGATATCATCACTCGTGCGTACGTACGGAATACCGTCTCCACGATGTGATGCGACTCGTTCTACATGATCATCATTACATAGTAATTATATAAATGAATTGAATGAATAAATATGATATATGTTACACTAATACCATTCTGTATATAAGGTATCTATAACCTTAAAAGAAGAATAAGAATTTATTCGGCAAAACACACATAAGAACAAAAGGCAATAAAGACCCAAGTAACAAGTAACAATGAAATATTACTAACAAGAAGCTAAGAATATGACCATATATGATATCATATAAATATGTATGATTCTGGAATAAGTCAATAACATTATTTAAACCATTATACAGGAGCTTCGGACATGTACAAAGCAAATCGGACCTAAGGTAAGGGAAAATATCACAATCTCATTTTTATCCGAGATTGTTTTTACTTTGGCATTTACTGGGGTGTATTTTATCATCCAAATCCATGTTTCCTCAATATGTAATATTATTTCCATCCACATTCAATTGTTTATATACAATTTTACCCTTCGGTGAATTTTTAGTAAAAGATAAGAAAGGAATCTTTTGTCGTTTTTCGTACGAGGTACTTTTTTACTTTTCTGACAAAAGTACGAAGAATGTTTTTTTAACTTATACGGAATGAATGGATTTTTAAAACATTATTTCCAAGAATCTTACTTTACAAGTTTTCAAGTTTATTTTTAATCAACTTCTTTTAGTTATAATTTTATGACATGTTAATAAATGAAAAGTGTTTTTGAAGTAGAAAGTATATTTTCCTCAAGAATGGAGTTCAAGTATTTTATCAAAATTATTTTCCATCTAAGATAATAAAGGGTTCTGTTTCTATCCCTATTATTACATGGATTTTATTATGTTGTGATGGAAATATTTTTATGAATTCCTTTATCCTATATTAATTGTTTTATGATGTCATGATGATGTTTAAGAATCCCATTTTTATTACATGGGTTATGCAATGATGTATGATTTATGATTTTGTGGCACACATAAGAATGGTATCATTATGAGATGGGTGGGACCTATATCTCCCTCCAATTCATTGGGTAAAGATTTTATATCTCATGAGATAGAAATGGCTGGAATGGTAGGTTATACCGGTTCAGTGAAACAGGACTGAAATGAGGGTGACTCGGTTCAGAAAGGGACTTTGTCCACTAAGATAGTCTTGGCAATGAGTCTTGACTAACAAGAAATGATTCTCTATGATTATGTGTGTATTCCACAAAGTTTCATGTTTTAAGTTATGATTATTGGGATTTCATTTCACTACTATGATTTATCCCATGTTATGAAATTATGCTATCTTTTGCAGGTTAAGATTTCCAAAATTTATGTTCTTATGAATATGATGTGATTGATTTCTCTTTTGTTTACCCTTACTGAACATTTGAGCTCACCCTTTTATGTTTTATTTTCCCCAGGATATAAAGAAAGGTTTTAGGTAAAAAAAGGGAAGATCTTTATGGGAGATATTGAAGATCTTTCACCATGATTAGAAGATTACCTTCCGAGTTTCCAAAGACACTAAACTATTACGATCCTTGTGTGTGTGTTTTTGTTATGTACTAATTATTCCGCAAATGTAATGTAATGTCAATGTACGTCAGGCTTCGGGTCTCTACAAATCTTTCCCTCTAGATAATTTAGAAATTATGATTTTTTTTTCATGCTGAGAAGGTTGAATTTTAGTTTTTTGATGATCATGTGTCCTATTAAATGAAGCATAATTTTAGGTCCATGAGGTAGGATATAAGAAAAAACCCATTAACAAAATATGAAGGTAGGAAAATCATGCTTCCATTTTGTGACATGTATGGTAAAAATCATCATAGGAAATGCATTATGAAATATAGGAAGTTCTTGTAATGTGGTATGTTTGGGAAAATTTCTCATGATAGAAATGAAAATTATATTTGTAGTTGTGTGATAAATATTGATAAATAGGAAGTAAGTTGTTTTAAATGTTATTAAAGGGGTAACTATATAGATTTATGTCTGAAGATGAGAATTAATGATGGTTAGTGGCAAGTTTATAAGTAGAAGGGGGTGGTAAATCCATTCAAACTGCTTTTTAATATCATAGGACGTCAAAAAAGTGGTAACAAGTAGGTTACATATTTATTCAGATTAAGATAATTTATTGATTCATTTTCTCATCACAACCACTTATTTCTATGAAATTTTATGGTAAAATGAATATTTCAACCTATTATATAATTTCCAAGATTTTGGTAAAAATACTTTGGGGTAGTATTCAATAGAAAAGAAATTAAAAATATCTTACTGTTATAATTTCTAGAATGGTTTTCCATGGATACATTTTATCCTTTATTATTGTAGAATTTGATGTCATAATGGATATGAATTGGATTTAAATTTGAAATTATTTCATATATTTTCAAGAAATAATAATTATTTTCAAAATTGAGTTTCATTTGGTGTATAGGAATCAATTCATATCATTGGTAAAATATCAAGAAGCTATAAAACTGTAAAGAGAGGGAAATGAATGTTACCTTTCACATAATTATAAAAATAAGGGAACTGTTCATATTAATGATGTGTTTTTAGTAAAAGAACTCCTAAATTCTTATATTGATTAGTTTACATGTCTTATACATGATAAAGAGGATGAAATTACTATTTACTAAGTGCCAGCTACTAAGAAAATATAAAAAACCCCTTATCAAATGGATCACTTAGAACTTCTTGAATTGAAAAAATTTGAATGATTTTATTAATAAAGGTTTCAATCATCCTAGAACACCACCATAGGTTTATTCTATTTTTTTTTGAAATGAAATAAGTTTCCATGATTTTTTAGATTTAAAATAGGGTTTTGAATAACATTACTATTAAGAATAAGTATATGTTATCTCATATCGATGGATTCTTTTGTCAGATCTAAGGAATATAGTATTTTTCAAAGGATGATATCTGTTCTAGGTACCATAAGATGAATGTGAAGAAATTTGGCATTCTAAAAATAGTGATTCATACTTTTTATCAGAATTACAAGTTTTTGGTTATTCCGTTTAAGTTGACCAATGAACCAATTGTATTTATGGATATGATGAATAGATTTTCCATGAATATTTTGATATGATTATGATTGTGTTTATTGATGATATTCTATTTTTTAAAAGTTATATGGATAATGAAAAATATCATTAAATTATTCTAGAAACCTTGAAGTAAAAATACTATATAAAAAATTTAGCAATTGTGATTTTTTTTACATCAAATTTCATTACTTGTACATATATTATATAAATATATCATTACCATTTTTGATCTAAAAAAATGTGTTTGATGAGTGGATAAGACCTATAATTTTTTTAGATTCATAGTTTTCTTGATTTAGCAGTCTATCATAGACAGTTTGTTGAATTTTTTTTGGTTATCTATCCCACTAACCAAGATAACATCCAAAAGTATTACATTATTCTAGAAAATGTAAGAAGATGAATATTTATAGGAATTGAATAAAATATTAGTGAATGATCCATGTTTTCTACCAATATATAAATGGTGACATTATTATCTACAACTATGCTTTATTAATGGGATTGGTCCTATTATAATACAACATTTAATGGTAATTTATTATGCTTCGGGTAAATTAAAACCTTATAAGAAAAACTATCCTACACATGAAACTTTACTAAAAACTCGACTGTTTTATTTAAAAATATTGAATTATCATTTTTATGATTAAAATTGATAGATATTTAATGATAATAAATGTTTTAATTATACATTCACTCCGAAAGAGGTGAAATGAGACAAATGAGATGGTTGGAATTGTTAATGGATTATGATTGCACAATTCATTACCATCCATGTAATGAAAATAGTATAGATGATGATTTGGTTTAGAATGATAATGAATTCTTAACTATAATATGTCTTGATCAAGTTCATTTAGTCAACGATTTGATGAATGTTGGATTAGAAATTATATATGTAGGAACTCCATCAAATTTTTTCTGGTATCATTCGGATAATTTTTTTCAAATACAATTAAGACAGATAAAAAAAGAAATGTTTTATCAGAAAAGGTAAAATTGGATAAGAATGATATGTTGCCTGAAGTAAATAATGATAAAGAAAATGTTTTGAAATTCTGAAAAATATCATGTTCTTCATGTGGACCACAGTTTAAGAAAGAACTGTTGAGTAAGGCTCATAAATCTCCATTTTAAATTTCTATTGGAAGATAAAAAATTAATATATACATTTATTAACATTTTGGGTGGGAGGTAATAAATAAATAAATATTTTATTTTACATAGAAATGATTGACTTTTCAATAGGTTATTGATGAGCAAAAATTTCTGTAGCGGACGTTGTATCCTTTTATATTGCCATAATAAAAATTAGATAATATATTTATGAATTTAGTTATATTATTACCAATTATGTCTCAATATAATAATGTGATTGGGGTAATTTTTGATATATTAACTAAATGTACTCATTTTCATTAAATTTCAAATAATATGAATTTGGATGAACTTTCTATAATATATGGTAAAGAGATAATTAGATCACATGGATTACCTCTTTCCATTATATCAGACCACAATCCTATATTCACCAATAATTTATGGTAACAAATTCAAAAGTCTTTTGGTACAAAATTAAATTTCAGTACATCCATTGATCATCAATTGGATAGTCTGTCAGAGTGAATTATTCAGAATTTGGATGACATTATTTGATATTGTTCAATGGATTATCATGAAAGTTGGGTTTAATATTTTACTTTGGTTGTGATTTCACATTATAAGAATTTTCATTCTAGTATACACATGGAAACTTATGAATTATTATATGGGAATCAGTCTCAAACTCTACCTTATTGGGATGATGTTTAGGAAAGAATATAGTTAAGACTAGAAATGGTAAATTAAATAGCTAAGAAGGTGAAGATGAATAAGTATCACATGATGATGTATTAGAGTATTAAAAAATTTTTTGTCAATAATTAGATGAATAATATTTATTTATAGGTAGGTGATCCTATTTTTCTTAAAGGTTATCCTAGGAAAATTGTTACGTGTTTTAGTAAAAAGGGAATATTATGTAAATTGTTCTTTAGAACATATTAAATCCTATATAATATTGTATGATTTCCCTAATGAGTTTCCTTACCTTTGATCTTATATCATGTACATGATGTATTTCATGTTTCAATGTTATGAAAATATAAACTAGTTTTATCTCATGATATAACCCTAATGTAGTCCAGTTGGAAGGAATCCTTTCTTAAAAGAATATAAATTAGAGATTCTTGCCCATAGAGAGAATGTATTGATAGTTAATGTAATTCATCATGTTATGGTTTTGTGGAGAGACCAAATGGTTGAAGAATCAATATGTCATTCAGAAAACACTATGAAGGAAAAATATACCCACTTGTTTATATATTGAATAAAATTGTGAGGTTGTAATTTACAAAATTTGAAATATATGTAACGACATATGTAATGTAATAATACATAATTTTCACGTCTTATTTATATTATTGAAATATATTTTATGGAGATATATTCACTATAAGGAAATGATGTAAATTTTCAATCATAAAAGAAATTGTTTTATTCTTACTAAATTGGATTGCATATAATATATGGGTTTATTAGGATGCTTGAATTCCGATTTTAAGAATTTTAAATTAGAAAATGAATTTCATTTATTTAATAAATATATCAAAATTATATTAGTTTTTTTTTATAATTTTTTGAAACATTTGATTTTTCAATGAATAGTGAAAAGAATTGTTTTTAATGGAAACTGTATTTATTTTTCAACAATATAAAAAATAAAATTCTATCTTGGAAAAGTGTTGAAATTTAATTACAAAATTTTAATTAATAAAAATAAAAATATGTTCTTTATAATAAATTTTATTCATGAATTTGGTATACAAACAATTTTATACTTAAAAAGGCATTTTTTAGAAGAACCTTTTTTCATCAAGTTTTGGGGTTTAATTATAAATTAATTTCTACCAATTATATAAAATTACACATGAAAATTGGATACCAAATTTGAAATAAATTGGTAAATTTATTATAAATAGGTCCCTTTTATTTGTATTCATTAATAATAGTGACCATGGTAAATGGTTATTTCCATGATAACTGAAAAATGGATTAATTAGGGTTAAAACTAATGTGATAAGGCTCCCAATTCAACAAGACACATTCCATTATTTCTATTTTAGAGTATATTTGGCTCATATTAATCCAAAAAATTAAAATATATCATTCTCTTTCCATTTAACCTCAAATTTTGGATTTCACAATATTTTAGTGGAGGATAAAGATAAAAGACCCACTATTTAATTTTAATATCTATAATATTTTCTAATTAAGATTAATGTTCAGTTATAAATTTTTTATTGAAATATGATTGATTTTTTTTCATTTTAATTCATTTTTCATTTTTAGTGATGAAATAATTTCCTTCAAATCATATACAATGATGACCCAATGATTTTGTAAGCAGTAGAAAAATCAATTAAATGATTTTAAAAAATCTAAAAGTAAATTTATTCTAGGTGATTTTTAGTGTCACAAAAAATTTATAATAAAAATATCATATTTGGTATGGGAAAAATGATTATATTCTAATTTATTTTCATTAATTTGGATTTCAAATTCAAATTAAATGAATATTTCCAAAAATGAAAATATTGATTTTTTATAATAAACAATTTTTTATTTAATGATTTGAAATTCATAAAAATAAAATAATTTGAAAATTTAATGAGATATGTATTATAATATAAAAAATGTTACATTATTTATTTATTTTTACATTTCTAAAATTTTTATTTACCAAAAAATTATAGAAGAAATTGATATCATTGTAATTGTCAACAAGGTTAAGGGGGTTTAAACTAAGATATATGGGAAAAAAATAATATAAACTTGTCCAAATTTTAATTGATAAGAGAATTTAGAACCATCCTATTCCATTATTATAATAATATGAATTTGGAGACATTTTTTCATGAAAAGTAATTTATTTCAATTTAATACTTTAAGTAGTTCCATTTGAGCCCATCCCCACAGTTATAAAAGGCACTCTCCTATCATATCTTCCTTACACCTATTGAGAACTATATGATAGAAAATACCTTCCAAAATCCATTCCTAACATCCCTTGACCCATTTTATAGGTATTTTATAGATTATAAATACATCCGAGGAAGCCTTTAGGTATAATTCTAAATGGTTTTTCTAAAGAAGTAGTAATGTTCTTATCCTAGCCTTATCATTTTATTTCTCATTATACCTCCTTCAAATCAACTTAAATCAATTTTAAATAATATAACTAGTATGTTATATATACTAATATGTTATTATTGTAATTTAATAACCTATATCCATATATTCACCAATAAAATTTGAAACAAAACTATCATTCATGTGTATAGTGGACCATCACCGCACAAATTGATGTAATTAATTTTCCATCAGTACCTCACATAACTGGTCATAATTATGGATTTAATGTTTATATATGATATTAATGAAATATTTATCATTTTATAAATATGAAATATTATCTATTTTATTACATTTACATTTAAAAATTACAATTCCATTCATGCCAACATTTAGATCACCACCTCAAAAAGAGATGTTATTAACTTATAATCACCATATCACAATGATGATATATATAAGAAATAATATGATATTTATAGAATAATAATATTTTTTGAATGATAAACTAATACTTAACTTATTTCAGTCATGATCATTAAAAATTGAAAATGTTAATCATATATACATACAACATACCTTTTAAATCACTTTAATGAAGTTTATTTTTATAACTATACTTTATGGTTGGATTTAAAAGTATAATTGATGTATGAAAATGATAATGATTTCATGATTATTATTTTTGGGATGATAAAATAATTCCTAATTTTACTATATCAACTTTCATTTTTTTTGGCCACGCCTCCTACTCCCTTTCCTCGGGTTTTGTCCAGTTTCACCCTTTTTGAATTACTTCCATATTTTTCACATATATCACTTAGTCTAATGTTCCCCAATATTATAAATAGAGTATCAATACTTCCATTATCCATGATGGAATTTACAGAATCCTATAACTTTTATTTATTTTATTTGGAGGCACACTTTATTATTTGGCAGTGATCTATAGATTCATTTGTTATATTCATCATCTTCAAAAGGGTGTTGAAATATCACATGATTGTAGGTTTAATTGACCTAAAGAAATTTTCTGATTAGGATAGAGAATGAGGATTATTTCACTCTATCCTAGACAAAGTTATGGAATTTTTTATTATTTCAATTCATTATTTTTCTATGTTCCTACAATTTCCCTATGAGTCAAGATCCATCGATGGTGGTGATTTGGGTAAGTATTCCTAGTTTACTGTTACATTTTTTTAAATCATAGAATTTAGAGTATGATTGGAAATTTAGTTGTTCAATTCATTTTCATTGATAAGAAGAAATAAGACATATGTAATCCCATCTCTATATGTTAATTTATTTCTATGTAGATAATTCTAGTTTCAAAGGTCGTGGTAAGTTTATGATTGAAAGAAAGTCATATACCCTTTCCAAAAGAGTTTTTATATATGTAGTCTTATCATCATCAAGTATGGGGGTGGTATAGGACTCTATTACTTTAGGTACATCACTTAAAGAAGGATATTTTGGTCCATGGACTTCATATCCCAATGTTCTCCATCTTTATCTAGTTTCAATTAGTATTCCTAGGGAAAATTCTAAATAGCCTACAACTAGTCCAAGAAACATGTCTAATGGTGTGGGGATAATGGAGGATCACCTGAAGATGTGCTAGGAGGATTTAGAGGTTAGGAACATAGATAAAATTATTTATTCCTCAACACTAATAAGTAAGGTTGATTATAGTTCTACAACGTGGAATATTTTTCCATGATACGTCTCATCTACTGTCAACACATTGAAGAATATATACAAGAAGAATCAGCCTTTTTTAGAGACTTCTAATAGATTTGAGAATCTGGAACTCATACTCCCTCATTATGATGAAGATTAATGGTGTAATATAAATTCTTTGGGTTTGGGTGAAAAGGATCCCGATAATGGCCAGACCTAAAACTTTATTTAGGTGAATCCATATATCAATGAAACTCAAGATTTGTTAATTGTGTTAGATAATGATGTGTAGAATTAATAGGATGGTGGAACAAATAAGAGGCACAACAAGAAGGGGAAATCAATCATGGTGGCTTCAATGATGAAAATGATTCTAAGAAGGAACTTTATATCCAAATATTCTCTTCTTAGAGCATATAAGAGGATAAAGTAGAGGATTTTATTTGGCCCAGTTCCATGAAAGGCATGAAATAAGTGGTAGACTTAGACATCTTTACAAAGACAATGAAGTGGGTTCATGCATGTAAAAACTGTCCATGTTTTCCCAAGATTACAGTCACAAGAACATCTAGAATAGGTCTCCTTAATATAATAATTGGCCTTGAAGTAGTTGAATCATCTATTTAGGAACAATAAGTTTAACTAGACCAAAAGAGATCTATCACAAAAACTGTTAATTATGACACATGAAATTCTAAGTAAGGGGATAACACATTTCCCATGAAAATCAATAGTAAAATGAATTCTTATTACCTTCAATTAAGTATATATTCTCCAAAGGAATGCACTTCATAAAACACCACTATCAATTTGACTAAGGTGTATTTTACTAGATTGTATGTGGAGAGATGTCCTTAGAGACATGATGAACCATGTGAGCACTATTTTTGTTTGCAATATAATTACATTTTCCTAGATATTAATCATAAATAGTTCCCTATGGATGTTTACTTAGTGGTTTTGAATGTTATATCCTATGTAATTTTTGAAGGTCTCCATATTTTTCTTGGAAATGATATAAGAGGCCTATTTTTTAAATATAGGAGTGACCTCTCTAGGACAAAGAGTAATGTAGAAAATATATTTCAATCATATATATTTAAAGCATGAGATTCAAGAATATTACTGGATATATCAAAATGAATCTTTATCATATTGTTTTATACCTTTTCCCTTAAACTGAGGGTCTTGTACGGAGGTATCATCGACACTTTATTAGGAATGATGTTAATTTTTTTAGTGGTTCTTATTGGATTTTGATCTAGTTTTTGGATAGTTTTATTTGTCTCAATTTTTTTAATTTCCCATTTCTTATAAGTTTTTTTACTAGGTTTTTTTAATGAGGGTTCCCACTAAAACAAAAAAAATTGGGGTTTTTATAAAATAAAAACAATTATTTGGTGGAATTCCATAATCTTACCAAATTCAATTTGAACATATAAGATGAATATATTCAAAAATAAACAACCTAATAACCTTTTTGAATTTTTTAAAATAATTATATTATAAATATTTTTCTTCCATGTATATATTCTGAAAATTATTTTAGGGATATATTATTATGGAAATTTTATGTCACTTTTTACATTATTTAATTGATTTTAAAATAAATATTTTTTATATATGTTAAATGGATTTTTTTATAAAAATTGGAAAAAGAATGTTATATTTTAACATATATGGGTTTAATTGTTTTTACCACCTCCATAATGGTTATTTTTGGCTATGATTTTTTTATTGTAATTCATGTTTTGTTCAAATAAAAACCCTCTTTCCATTTTTTTATATCTATTTTTATAAAGGTTTTTAGATGGAAAGGATATTTCCATATCCATAAATGTTTTTCTTATAGGTGTAAGGAATAGTTTTATAAATTCTTAAAATGTGTTATGATTGTGTTATGGTTCTTAGGTATTATTAATAATGATGGGTGGTAACATTGTAAACCAATTCAAGTTTGTTTCGTTTTAAACCATGGATGAGTGGTTCCATTAGAAACCCAGAATTAGAGGTTCTATTATAAACCAAGACGTGTGGTTCTGTTATAATCCATTGATGGGTGGTTCTATTATAAACCAAAAATAGGTGAGTCTTATATAGCTATCTAATGAGTTGGGTATATATTAGACTGATTTTAATAGGTATAGGAAAATAGAGTCCTAATATTCCTATATGATTTACCTATTAATGGTATGGGTTTTTATAGAACTATTATTATTTTATAAGGCAAGTTATTGATCTTATGTTTAAAGTAATATATATGATATATCATCAGGATGAATTACATAAATTTTTTGTAAAAAAAATTCATATGTTTTTCATAGTTTTATTGAAACCTTATGAGTTTTATTTTTTCTTTAATATTTCATATGAAATGTTTTATGAAAATCATGATTAATATAAGATTATTTCATGGTTATGCTAATAATTATTTTATTCCCAATTTTTATTTTGAAAAATGATTTTTTAGTATAAATGGAAAAATGGTTCTATTTCATTGTTTAATTATTTTTATATGACCCTTATTAATATTTTTCTACTCAACCCACATTAAAAAATGTTTTTCAAATGGTTTTCTTATTGAGTATGGTAATGAATGAGGTGAAGATAAAAATTTTGAATAATTTTTATGAAAAAAGTTGTTATATTTTTTTTTTATTGTTTGAAAAATAGATACTGAGTTGAAGTGTTATCATTATTTCTTAATATTTATTTATGTAAGGGTGAAGACCTAATTCTATAAAACATTAAACTGTAATGATCCTCAAAATGAATGAGAGTGAATTCATAGTTTAAATCTCATTATTATTTAATGTTTTAAGGTTAAGCCCTTATAGGGTGGATGAGAACGGTCACCATCAATTTTCCCTAGAAAATTAGATAGTAATTATAAGTATATATATTAAAAAATAATTCAACAACTATTTAGAAACTATAACTATAATTTTAGGCTCTAGATTTGGATAGTAATTCACATCAACAGAATGTGTCTATTGTTAAGAAGTCACATGATTGCGGTGAAAGCATTCCCAATTAGTATAAATGTCTTATAAACTTTTGAATTTATAGCGTAAAATTTTCTTACTTTTGTACATATCTTCATAGTTAGGAAATAAATAGTCTTTATATATCTATATGATGCTTCCTCATTTTTTTAGTTTTTGGGTACTTCAATTGAATACATGTGTTTTTTTAATATTATTGGTAAAAATATTATGAAATTGAATTTTCTATGATTTAGGGACCTTTTTTATTTATCAATTTAATAATAATTTATTATATGATTTATTTTATTCTCCATCTCTATCTTTTAAGGGATTATGATGTATTGATAATATTTTCCAAAGGTATTCAAGATTTTTTGGGAATATTTTCATCATAGTCATTATACTACCAAAATTTTTATTATCTTAGGGCCCTTATTTACTTTACAAATTTAATCATATATTATTTTTCTTATGTGTTCATGCACTACTATATAGTTAGAACATGAGGTAGTAGTTTATTTTATTTTTTTATGACACAATGTTCTTATTATGAAACTAATTTCATTAATAAATTTCAAGCATTTTTTTTTCAATTTAATTATATTATAAGTTCCATGTAATTAATTATTTTAAAAGAATTTATAACTTCTTATGTAAATTGATTATTTTTTATTTTTTTTTACTTTTAAGTACAATTCAATAATATCATGCCATGAAATTCTTGGGAGGGGAGATTCAAGAATGTTTCTTTGTATAAATTGACATTTTTAGTGGTTTATTGTAATATTGGATTAACAAATTGTGATAAATTATATGTATATTTTTTATGTTGTAATTAATTTTATTGGTATTTGTTTGGTTGTATAATAATTAAAATTTAATTTTTAATGTTCAATTTATTTTTAATATTTAATTTGAATCAAATTAGTTCATTAAAAAATAATGGATAAATAAAATTTTTTATGAATTTAATAGTAGAAAATAACTATACAAGACACAATTTTCATTATATAATGATATATTTGAAAAAATACCTATAGTGGCTAAAAAAGAAGTTTAAATTTTTTTATGTCAGGCCCCATAAACCATGAATTCCAAAATATTCTACCCATGTCGAGAGAAGAAATCGTTGAAGATCAAAAATGGGATTTTTGTGACCCCATGAACTATGCCTATAATAAGAAGTCACCCATGTTTTAGAATACCCTTGCATGAATTCTATTGGTGTTCATGGATTTACATTTTTCTAGTAGTGTTCTCATGCCCCTAGATAGTTGTCAAATACCACTAGGAGTCTAATGGCCATATATGTTTCACAGGTGATAACATTGGGAAATTTTTATTCTATTAAACCTGGAGTTAAGAAAAATTATATATCATTTATCATGTGTGAACATAATTTTTTTAAAGTATTTTAAAAAATTAAACATGATATTTTGGGAACTATATTTTATTTAAATCATTTAGATCTATATTAATTTTTTTTCATTACACTAATTTTTATAAGTCACAATCTAGTTTCATTTTTGATTTTTTATTAATTCAGTGTTGAGTTTAAATCTACCAGTACACTTAGTATCACAAAGGTTAGATATGTGAAGTTTGTATCATAATGTTATAATGAGAGATCACTTGGTTTTTTTATTACTCAATTAATGAGATATTGTTTCAATTAACTAAAATTTTAAATTACATATTTATGAGGTTGACTTAAACCTTTGACCATGGTATGATATTTTCTCTATTCATAAACTATGTTACCACTCTCACATCATGAAATTAAACTGTGCGTTTTAATTTTAAATATTTAAAATAATTTTGAAATTATTTTCGGAGTGATCATATTGTGAATGAAAATGTGTTTAAAATTTCTTAAATAAAATTAAATGACTATTATTTTTTGAATGAATATTATACATCAGTTTTGTAGTTAATAATTTTGATGATTTTTTTATTTTAAATGAATGATATAAACGATAGATCACATTATAGATATCATGTTACCAGAACTAATGAAATTAATAATTATAGTCTTATGATGAAAATTTATTTATTTTGTTAAAATATTTTATTTTCTTAATATTTTTTAGTTACAAAATAATATTAACATTTTTAAAATATATTGAAACAATGTGGAATTTTTTTTATAATATTATATGTTATTTGTCACAATTTAGTTCTAGAATAAGTTTTTACATACATTATTATATATGTAATTCAGGGTGAGTCTCAATATAATGAATTTAAAAGCTTCATAATTAGTCCAAGTGATTTTAAAATTAAGAATAAATTCAATGAAATGATTTATTACAGTGAAAAACTATTTTTTTTTAAAATAAAGCATCCCTAAATGAATAAATTATTGAATCAAATTGGATGTTAATGTGTAAATTTACTGTTTGAAATCATAATATTATATGAAATTGTACTGTTAATTTTTTTTCATATGTGCTAACTAAATAAATTAGATTTAAATATTTGTATAGAAGGTTTCAATTTATAAATATATATTCTGATGGGATTATAAAGTGGAATATTCATTGGGTTTTTATTATAAAATTGAATATTTTGTTTTTAAAAATTAGGCATATTTTTTTTTCAAATACATGAAGTTAGATTCCATATAGTGTGACATGTGTTCAGATTTATGAACTGATTATCAATCTTTAACAATGTGTTTTGATTGGCCATTAGATTGGTTAATATTTTTTAATTATATAATATTCATATTGGAAATGAATTTGTATTTCATATTTTATGGATAACATTAAGATATTTTTCTAGTAAGGGACATAGTTGGAATAAGATTTCATAGATGTCATACCCTAGCCTAAGACAACTCATCCATGTTCCACATTTCAAAATGATATAGCCTCAATAATTAATTATCATATGTTAGAGGTTACTTACTAGTGGAGAGTTACTAAATAATACAATTTTGAAAGTATTTCCTTGAATTAAAGTCATACCATATATGAAATATAAAAATAATATCCCATTAAAATATCTATCTACATAAAGTCTAATAAATCAAAATTCCATAAAAATGTATTATGTTAAAGAATACATCATAAATAACACTTATCACCTAGTAGGATGATCATGTATATACACAAATGAAAAGAATAAAATAAAAATATAGGATCTACCAAAATCCCTAAGCCCCAGGAAACCTTATACATATCCCTTTCAATAACCCACACCTCGATCTACTATACAAAATTTTCTCAATCTATATCGGGCAAAAAGTCACTATGTGAATAAGAGTTCATGTTCATGGTGTAACAAATACATCATAGTAACTTGTCAACATGTTTTATTAATATACACCATCATACATGTGTATGAATTTATAATAGGAAAAAGATAAAACTAACATTCACGTTATTATTCCTTTTCTTAGAAGTCCACAATAGTCCTAAATGATGCCCTTTTTATTTGATTATATAATTCCCATTATTCCACCAACATAGGAAAACATGTAAAGTAATAAGGATATAAATAGGCCACAATGTTAAAAAACCAAACATGATTTCACCATGACCAAAAACCATTCAGCCAATGACATTAAATACAAAAGATAAATGATCAATCTATATATGATTCAATAATGTCCTAACCACCACCCATTGTTAGAGTGTGTGTTCCTTCTTTCATTATAGATTCTATTCCTTATCACTCAAGAGAGGTCCTCCATAATGTTTTGGAATCTTCCGTATAACACAATATTGAGACATATATTACATCTTGAACACAACCTTTCATCTTTGGTATATTATTTTTTCAACCCCCTAACCAACCATCACACTCAATGAGGTCCATGAAAATATATTCTCTCTCTCAATATGAGACAATTATCCTTTCCTCTAAATTATCACTCATTATGGTGTTAGATATAAAATTATACCCATAACCCAAATTCTAACTCTTGTAGGTCCTTGAAAACATCTAATCACATAAGTAGATGAAATTTTATAGACTAAAACCATATAAGTTATTGTAGTATATGATATGATATCCCAACCACCACTATTACCATCAAAATAGGGTTATAAATTTTTTTTATAACATTATGTGAGTTAAGGCCTCATGATTTTTTATTCTTCATGATGTTATCAATTTCCAGTCATATGAAAATTGTGTGTATATAAAGGAATAAAAAATTAGAACATGTATCCCATATCAAAAATCCACAACCTCATCACCTGGGTGGTAGTCAGTCGAGACCAATCCCTATACCATGATTTATATATCATCATACATCAATTCGTTATAATTAATCCTTAGATGATCATATTGGGCACACAAACCTAATATTTTTTCCCTTATCCAGACTTTCATTGAATTAATTAGCATCTTTTGAACCTATCACAGTACCTTACCATAAGAAACAATCATTATCTAACATCCCAGGGGGTTTTCCTAGCCTAAAGGCACTTACTATTCCATTTAGAAAGGCCGATTCCACAAAAAATTTTGAACCATCATCTCAATATAGTCCCACTATATAGAGACCATATTAATTAACTCACATGAAAATACCTTGGAAATTCCATTCCATGTTTCTAATAAATTCCATTACCATTACATAGTTTTGAACTCATATCTATCTAAGGATAACTCTTAGGCCATTATAATGAGGAAGGAAAACTTTGAAACACCTGATCATGTATCTGGAAAATAATTCAAAAAATATCACTCACCAAGACTCTAATACTTCCCTGAGGTAGTGTTCTAATAAAACATGATGAAAACATCCTACTCATCCATAATTGTTACATCTAAGACTCTCATGAATACATAATTATCATTAAAAAATAAACCATGGATTCTTATGGTACATCAAAACTCATATCCTGATATTAATATGAAATTTCACCACATATCAACTATAATATTCAATCCATTGATACAATGTTATGAAAATTATAAATTATCTATAATGATAAAGTTAACTTATTTCATTACTAGGATGTGCTAAGAAATGATATAAATTAGACCAAGGGTGACTTCAGCATTTACCCCTTTATAAAGTCCCATGAAAACATGAATGTATGCATTATCATCCATAAACTAGGATATAAGACTTTATTAATGAAACAACCATCCTCATATAGAGAGGTAGAATCCATTTTATTCTCCACTTACCATAGACCAAGCCCATACATGCCTCATAAAAGTAATTATCACCATCATTATAGGTTCTATATTATACCATAACTTAAAAATAAATAAATATAAAAATTAAAATTTATATACTAAATTTAATCCAATTATTTACATATATATATATCAAAACTCATTTGATAAATTATGATATATAAAACACTATAAATACTACTTATTCATTCTTTAGGGATTTTTTATCCCTGTTATACAATATCCACATTATCCATACAATATTCCTCTGTGTTTTGTTAGAATAAAAAATAAAAATACTACCCAAAATTGAAAAAATATGATTTAACAAAATGGAATAATAAATAAGGTACATAAAATGGATAAAAATGATTAGAAACACCACCAAATCACAAAAAATGGCCCATTAAAATGTGTAATATAAGGAGAAATAGGTGGGGGATATCCATAAAATTGGCCACACCCTGATGCCTCTCTTACCTAGAATCCCAAAGTGGACCAACTATAATGACCCAAAATTTTATGAATGAGATTTATAACTTCTTATAGTAATGTCATAAATCACACAAAGTCACTTATAGACCCAGATAAAAAAATTTATAAATGAATAATTAATGAAATAAGAATTATTTAAAAAAGTTAAGAAAGCAATATCGATGAAATTGTAACATTACCTTAGGAAAAATAATACGACCCTTTTGAGCAGTAAACTATTCAAATGAATAGTAAACTCACCCATGAAAGTATAAATAAAATTTAATCACCTTATAAATGAATGTATGGTATAATTTTATCATAGTCTAAGTGAATAAATGTTTTAAAAATTATTAATTAAGTGTTGGCATTTTTTTAAATTCCAAATATTTAATTACATTTTATTATTAATTTAATAATTTTAAAGAAAATTTATTTTCATAAAATATTAATAAATTAATAATTTTACATCTTATAATTTTAAGATAATTTTATGAGACCTTAAGTAATTTTTCAATGTGTTATAAAATCTGTTATAATTTTAAAATATGTATTTTCCAAGAAAATGGTGATTTTAATTAAAAATTAAATTACTCATATTTAGAGAATTATTTTCATAAAATTTTGTTCATTTTTAAAATCTAAACATAAAAAAATGTTAGGGTGATTTTTTGGGATTTTTCTAAAATACTTGATTTTTTGGTGAATCGTAAAATATGATAATTTACGGTATAAATATATTATAAAATAAATAAACTATTCATTGAGTCATGGAAAATGTAAGAACCATTGGTTAAAACTCACATGATAAAATTACTTTATTTAGTCTCAATAATTGATATTATTTCTTTTTTGAGCAAAATAATAAACTAATGAATTAAATAATGAGAAGACGCTCCCTCCACCACTGTAAATGCCACCTATGACCACCTCTTCTGCTCACACCTATCAAGATTTTAGCCTTTCCCAAATTATACTCAATACTCTTACCTATCACCTTACACAAGTATAGGAGCTCTTGATATCATCAAAAGACTAAAAGATTTTCCATATGGAGGTTCTCATGGTGGATAATTCCAAGAGGTAAAATCCTTTTCCTTTTCCTTTTAATTTTTTTTTCAGTTTCTTTCCTTTTATTCTCTTAATTTGAATTTATATTATCCAAATTACATGATAAATAAATTATATTTTATATAATGGTTTTATATCATGTTAATGGAAGATCCATCATTAACCTCCATTCTCTCTCTCTCTCTTTCTAAAAATGACATTGTCCCCTATGTCGTGTCAATTTACGGACATCCTGGGTGATGCACTTTAATTTTCCATTAACACCTTAAAGGATGTTAATAAAACCATTAAATATTTGAAAAAATATTTTAATTTTTATTTTATAACCCTTTTTATGTTCTGTAACTAACTTATATACATAATACTAAATGAGAAAACAAAATGAGTTCATTGTGATCGAAAACCGCCAAAATTAACCTAAAACGATCACCATCAACTTTAATCTAATGATTCATCCTCATTTAATATAAAAAATTATTTATAAGATAATTTAAACTTTTGTAATATAATTAATAACATATAATAAAAATTATGGATATTTATCCATATTTTACACGAACTTTCATTCTTGTATACAAGAAAACCAATCATGAAAACCATGAAAACGAATGCTCCAAAACAATGAAATTAAACCCTATAACTCATCTAAAAGGACATAAATGAACATAATAAAACTATAATGAATAAAATTCCTGTATAAAATGTCATTTAATTTATAATTAATCAATATAATGTGATTATAAATGACATTAAATTGAAGAAAGCATTCAGACATAAGGTGAGGTGAATTCTCAAACCCAACTCTCTTTCTTTAGGTTTTCCCTCCTTTACCCCATTTTCAGTACAAATATTCCATAAATTTATTTTATTTATCATTATATTACCATTTATTTTATATACATTATTTTTACTTGAGTTTATGAAAAACATGATGTTTTCCAAAATAAGTATTCTTAAAAAAACACACCTTTTACTTCTCAAGATTGTTTCTTCTTCACTCAGGGTTGATGATTCTTATACCAAGTTTGTTATTATATATTTAATTTGGGAAACCAATGTTTATGAATGTATGATTTGTTAAATGATACCCATTCCTTTCCATGGGTTATTTTATGTCCAATATTGATATATGTTCTATGTGGAATGTATGATAATGTAAATGTTATGATGTGACGAGTGCGCCCAGAATTATATATCGCAATGTAAATGTTATGATGTGATGGTTGAACCTGTAATTATATAGCACTCCAATTCATTGGGTAATGTGATGTATCTCATGATAAAAGTTAAATATGCATGAACATGATGTTATCTTTGTTCATAACTATGTGTGGTTGTTTACCACTAAGACATGATGTTTTATTTTTATGCATTGCCTATTCCATGCATTTATCTAATGCTTCCTCTCATGATTATGATGATGATGTTATTATTATTATCACCCCATGTTATATTGTATCATGTTCTTATCTATTAACTTACTAGTCTTTTAAATCAACCCATTCTTTGATGTATATCTTTAGGTGACCGTTTGTACTCATGGAAATTCAAGGGAAAATAATCAGCTAGAGAAGAAGGAATTAAATAAATGTTTAATTTTTATTTTTTAAATGTTATATAAGGTTATAATTTTCCAAAGACACTAACCCTCTGGATCCTAGTCATGTAATTATTCCATGTTAAAATGATGTAATAGAAATGTAATAAAGATAAGGGTCACTATAGTTGGTATCAGAGCACAGTTTATTTAATTTGTGAATTAGGATTAGAGAACCTTAGTGAAAACCCCTAGTATGAGACTAAGTATAAGTAAGAACCCAAGAAGCTTTGTTTTATAAAATTATAAACATAGGGATTCTACAGGATATGTCTATAGTCATAATTTCACAAATTAATAAATTATTTATTCATGATTTTCTGAATTATGTTTTGTTCTAACCATTTCTATTTTATAAAAAGGTGGGAATGAGGATAAAAGAGGAAAAAAACCCATGCAAGGGACAATGCAACGGTTTCCTGAACAACATACTTGATGACTTGGGAGGTGCAGTTCAAAATTTCATAGTGATTCTTACCCAGTTATCTTAGGTTATGAACAAAACCTAAATAACGTGGAACATACACCTTCACCTAAGAGGGAGAAACTGGCTATCGAGTGTTTTTTGCAGCAACAAACATTGACAATTAGTGGATATTTCGATCCACAAATTACAGAATAATGGGTCAACTCAATGGAGAAGATCTTTTATGTGCTTAACTATTCTAATATGGATAAGGTGACTCTATCCATTTATCATTTAGATGGAGAGGCCGATCAATGGCAGGATTTGATTGAGAACACAAGTATAAAGGATGAAATTTAAGAGATGGAGTGGGAATACTTGTTTCTTAACAATTATTTCCCTCAAAATATTCAAACAAATATGGAGAGATAATTCATATAGATGAAGAAAAAGGAAGGTGAATATTTCACAGCCTACGAATATAATTTCTCAATTCTCTCTATGTACACTTATGGATTTGTTACCAATAATGATAAAAAATTGATAAATTTTTTAGTGTATTAAAATCGAAAATTCAAAAGGCTCTAGAAATTAGAGACTTTGGGAGTTATGAATAATTGTTTTGATGTGATCTCAAAGTGGATATGGAGTTTGGAGAAAGTTCGCATGACTTTGGTGATATGAAATGAAAGACGGAGTTTCATGCCATAGGATCTAATAAGAAATTTGGAAATAAAACTCAACCACCCACATGTCAAAAATGTGGGATGAAGTATCATGGTAACTACCTCAAAGGGATGGGGAAATGATAAGTGTGGAAGATAAGGACACCAAGCGCATAAATATCAAAAATACATGAGGAAGCAGGACAATATGGTGGAGGAAAGGAGAGAACCACCCATGGTCTGATCCTACAAATGTAGGGAGCAAGGGAACTATGCAAGCCAGTGCACTAAACCTCGGGTCCTTGAGGGTAATCAGTGTCAAAATCCACCAAATCCAAAGGATAAAGGAAAGGCTTATTCCATCACTACTATTTAAGTTGATCAAGAAAACGAAGTCATACAAGGTGCACTTCCTATTCACTAAAGAATGGAAAAATTCTTATTTGATTATGGTTGTACACATTCCTTTATATATTACATGTTTTCTAGAACTATTGAATAGAATCCCCAAAACCTTGAATTAGAGATATCTATAGAAACACCAAGTGGTGAAATCACTAAAACCAAAGTGTTGGACTCTTCTCCTATTGGCATATGTGGGGAGATTGTTCCAGTGAATCGCATAATACTTCCCTTTGTGGAATTTGACACTATAATTAGAATGGATTGTCTCTTGTTATATAGATAACATACACTTTTTTGGGTAATAGAAATATCTTTTCATATTCCAAACCATCCCATGATCCTCTAAAAATGAAAGGAAGATCTTGAATATCCTTTGGAAAATACTACAATGGTGTGGGTATTGATTCCGTATGAAGAATCATACCTCACTAAAATGTTTTAGTTGAAGGAACGTATCAACCTAAGAGAAATTACCATTGTGTGGGAACATAGTGATGTATTTCTTGAAGAGTTACCCAGACGTCCCATGAATTGTGATATAGAGTTCTCAATAAAACTCATAATAAAATATGCCCCTATCTCAAAGTGTCCCTATAGGATAGATCATATCAATCTGAAGGAGTTAAAGAAGAAGATACAATAGAATCTGAAAAAAGGATTCATACTCCTTAGTGTATCACAATGGGGTGCGCCAGTGCTCTTTGTCAAGAAGAAGGATGGATCAATGCAGTTCTATATAAATTATCAAGAACTCAACAAGATCACTATATAGAACAAGTACCATCCTCCAAGGATTGATGACTTGTTCGACCAGTTGCGAGAAGCTCAGTACTTCTCAAAGGTGGGTCTTCATTCTAGATATCATTAGTTAAAGGTGAAGAATGAATATATTTAGAATACTACCTTCCATACAAGGTATGAGCATTGTGAGTTTTTTGTGATACCCTTCATATTTAATAATTCCCTTTCAATATTCATGGATTTGATGAATAGAGTCTTTATACACTAATTCAACCAATTTTTGGTAGTGGTTATCGATGATATTGTCATCTACTCCAAGATAAAATAGGAACATGAAGAACATATAAGTATTGTGTTGGTGATATTATGGAAGGAGAAGTTGTACGTCAAGTTTAGAAAGTGTGAATTTTGGATGTAGAAAGTCACATTCTTGGTACATTTAATCATTAGTGAGGGAATTTTTGTGGACCCCTAAAAAACAAAGGCAATTAAGGAATGGCCTAGACACTCTTGTGTCACCGAAATATATAGTATTCTTGGATTAGCTGGGTACAACTGATGTTTTGTGAGAAATATATCACAAATTTCAATCCCTCTTACTAAGTTAACAAGGAAAGGGTTAAAGTATGTCTGGATGGAAGAATGTGAGAAAAGCTTCAATGAGTTAAAGAAGATGCTGATCACTGCACCTGTACTGAGATTACCAAAAAGTGGATATTTTTTTGTGAAATATATAAATTCTTAAAAAAAAAAGAATTGGGTTGTGTACTCATGAAAAATAAAAATGTGATAGCCTATACCTCACTAAAGTTGAAGATTCGTGAGCATAACTACCCAACACATGATCTGGAGTTAGTAGCCATGATGTTTTCCTTGAAAATATAGTGACACTACCTTTATGGTGAGAAGTGTGACATATATACTGATCAAAAGTTCCTAAGGTATATATTCACACAAAAGGAGATTAACATGGTTCAAAGTAGATGGATAAATATAATCAAAGAATATGATTTCTCTATTCACTATCATCCTGGAAAAGTGAACAAGGTAACTGATGCTCTTAGAAGAAAAGAACCTGATACTCTATCTTTGTTGCGGATTGAGAAAGACCCTATCTTCTTGGACATGAAAATAATATATTTGGAAATTATAATGGTTGGGAATACATCATACCTTTCCCAAATTATTTCCCGACAATCTATCTAATAGAATATTTAGGAGACACAAATAGATGATCCAGAGTTACAAAAGAAGGTGAATGCAGTAAAGGAAGGGATGTTACAAGAGTTTCATATCAATGATTATGGTGTGATTTGTTTTGGAATGAGGATCTATATTCCTTAATCACATGGGATAAATAAGAAGCTATTGGAAAATGAACATATCTCAATTTTATCTCCCAAGAGTACCAAGATATATCGTGATCTATGAGAATTGTTCTAGTGAGACGACATAAAGAAGGATATTGTGGAGTGTATATTAAGGTGATTGAGATGTAAAAAAGTTAAAGTTGAGTGACAAAAGTCAAAAGGTATGATGCATAAATTTACTATACCCATGTGGAAATGGGATAATTTCACTATGGACATTGTCACGAGTCTCCTGAATACATACAAATAAAATAATGCAATATGGGTTGTGGTGAACTGGCTCACTAACACTGCCCACTTTATATCTATTTGGGATGATCTATCTCTTGAACAATTTTATAAGATATATGTAAAGGAATTGGTGAGATTTTATGGAGTTCCACTCTTGATTGTCTCTAATAGTGATCTCAGGTTCACATTTAAATTCTGGAGGAGTCTTCAACATGATTTGAGTACTGAATTAAATTTCAGCATGAACCATCACCCCCAAATTGATATAAAATTTGAAAGAACTATTCAGACTCTTGTAGATATGCTAAGATCATACTCTTCAGAATTCAAATGTGGATGGGATTATCATCTCTCATCAATTGAGTTCTCAAACAACAATAGCTTCTACCTAAGTATTCAGACGACTCCATATGAAGCTCTATATGAAAAGAAATGTTGAACTCCAACCTATTGGGAAGAAGTTGGGAAAGAATGATAATGGGACCATATATTGTGAAAGAGATGATAGAGAAGTTTCAAGTCATCCAGAAATATATCAAAGATGCTTAGAGTTGGAAAAAGAACTATGCTAACAACTCTCAAAGGAACATGGAGTTTGATGATGGAGATAAATTATTCCTTTGAATATAACTATGGAAGAGAGTCTTGTCATTTGGAAAGAATGAGAAGTTAAGACCAAGGTACATTGGCCCCTTTGAGATCCTTGATCGCATAAGATTAGTGACCTATTTTCTTTCACTTCCACTGAATATGGATCAAGTTCATGATGTGTTCTATGTATCACTCCTAAGGAAGTACATACTAGATCCCTCACACGTACTGAACTCAGAGGTGGTAAAACTAAAGTATGATCTCTCATACAATGACCAGTCAGTTAAGATTTTGGACCAGAGAGATAATGTTCTATGAAACCAGACAACCCACCTTGTCAATTTTTTTTGGATGAACCATAAGTATGAAGAATCAACTTGGGAACCAGAGGAGGTGATGAAGGATAAGTAACCTCACATATTTATATAAAATTAAATTTCAAGGGAGAAATTTCAAAAGTGGGGAAGAATGTAATGACCTAAAATTTTGATGAAGGAATTTCTACCATCTTTTAGTAATTTCATAAATCACATAAAATCACTTATAGACCATAATAAAAAGTTTTTAAATGAATAATTAATGAAATAAGAAGTATTTATAGAATTTAAGAAACCAATTCCGATGAAATAGTTACTTTACCTTAGGAATAGTAATACAAACCTTATGAATAGTAAACTGACCAAATGAATAGTAACATCACCCATGAAAGTATAAATAAAATTTTGGCATCTTATAAATGAAATTATGGTATAATTATATCATAGTATAACTAAATAATGTTTTAAAAATTATTAATTAAGTGTTGGATTTTTTTTTTGTAATTCATAATAATTTAATTATAATTTATAATTTTAAAGAAAATTTATTTTCATAAAATGTATTCATAAATTAATATTTTGATATCTTATGATTTTAAGATAATTTTTTGAGACCATAAGTAATTTCTCAAAGTGTTATAAAATCAGTTATAATTTTAAATTCTGTATTTTCCAAGTAAATGGGGATTTTAATTAAAAATTAAATTACTCATGTTTACAAATTTTTTTTATAAAATGGTGTCAATTTTTTTAATTATACACATCAAAAAATTGTTAGGTTAAATTATTGGCTTTTTTCCCTAAAATACTTGAATTTTTGGTGAATAGTAAAATATGATAATTTATGGTATAAATACATTATAAATTAAATATGCTATTACTTGAGTCATGGATGATGTAATAAACATTGGTTAAAAATAAAATGATCAAATTAATTTATTAATTCCTAATATTTAACACCATTTCTTATCTTGAGCAAAATAATAAACTAATGAATTAAATAATGAGAAAACACCCCCTCCTCCACTGTAAATATCACCCCTCACCACCTCTTGCCGTCACACCTCTAAATATTTGAGCCTTTACCAAATTAAAACCAATACTATTTTCTATCCCCTTCCCTATGTCTAGGAGATCATGGTCTCATCAAAAGAGCAAAACCTTTTCCCTAAAGAGGTTCTCAAGGAGGATAAATTCAAGAGGTAAAATCCTATTCCTTTCTCTTTTAATTTCTTTACTTCTTTTAACCTAAAATTCTATTGTCCAAATGGAATGATAACTCCAGTATGTTTGAAATTATGTTATTATATCATGCTAATGTATTATCCATAATCAAAATCCATTCTCTCTCACTCTCTTATTCTGAAAATGAAATCGTTACCCATGATGTGTCAATTTTCGGACATCCTGGCGATGCACTTTCATTTTCCATTAACACCTTCAAGTATGTTAATAAAACCATTAAATATTTGAAAAAAGATTTTAATTTTTATGTTATAACCATTTTTATATTCTATAACTAACATATATACACAATAATAAATGATAAAACAAAACGAGTTTGTTTTGATTGAGAAAATGACAAAATCAACGTAAAACAATCATCAATAACTTTTATCTAATGATTCATACTAATTCCATATAATAAAATTATTTATAAGATAATTTAAACTTTTGGAATATAATTAATAACATACAATAAAAATTCAGGATATTTATCTAAATTTTACATGAACTTACATTCTTGTATACAAGCAAACCAATCATGAAATCCATGAAAATGAATGCTCCCAAACAATGAAATTAAACTTTATAAATCATATAAAAGGACATAAATGAACATAATAAAACCATAATGAATAAAATTCATGTATAAAGATTATTTAATTTTTAACCAATGAATTTAATGTTATTATACATGAAATTTAAGTGAAGAAAGCATTCAGACATAAGCTGAGGGGAATTCTCGAACCCAACTCCCTTTCGTTATGTTTTCCCTCTTTCACTACAATTTTAGTATGGATATTCCTTAAATATAATTTGTTAATAATTATCTTAACTTTTATGGGATATACATTTTTTCTACATAGTTTATGACAAACATTATGTTTTCCAAAAAAACTATTCTTTCAAAAAAAACACACCTTTTACTTCCTGATATGGTTTCTTCTTCACTCATGGTTGATAATTATTATAACAAGTATGTTATTACCTCTTTCATTTGGGAACCCAAAGTTTTTGAATGTATTATTTATGAAATGAAACCCATTCCATTCCATGGGTTATTTTATGTCCAATATTGAAATATGTTCTATGTGGCATGCATGATAGTGTAAATGTTATGATGTGATGGGTGCAACTTAAATTATATATCACAATGTAAATATTATGATGTGACGGGTGTTCCTAGAATTATATAGTGCTCTAATGAATTGGGTAATGTGACGTATCTCTTGAGAAAAGTGAAATATGTGCGATCATGATTCTACCTTTGTTAATAACCATGTGTTGTAGTTTACCACTAAGACATGATGTTTCATTTTTATGCATTTCCACATTGCATGCCTTTATCTAATTCTTCCTCTCATGATTATTACGATGATGTTATGATTATGATCACCCCGTTTTATATTGTTTCATATTATTTTCTATCCTCTTAATGGGATTTTAAATAACCCCTTTCTTAGAGGTATATCCTTAGGTGACTACTTGTACTAAGGGGAATTCAAGGCCCAATAAGAAGCAAGATAAGATGGAATTAAACAACTATTTATGTTTTATTTTGTAAATTTTATTTAAGGTCTTAATTTTACCAAGGAAATAAGCCTTTGGATCCTGGTCATGTAATGCTTCTTTGTTAAAATGATTTAATAGTAATGTAAGAAAAAGTAGGGTCACTATACCAACTATAAATATACTAACCTATACCAATATATAAATATTACCATGCACTGTGTCACACCACATCTGTGGGGTTCTGGGTTTAAAACCTCCATTCCGTGACCCGTTGTAATGTTTATCACCATATTTTTTATATAACCAGCCCAAGAAAATGGACTAAAACAGCTAAAAGTCAATGTGGTATGAAAACACTAATGGGTTTCTATATGACTGCCCCATTTACATGGATCGAACCATAGACAAACACCCATTGATGTATTTACCCTATATATCATATTTTGATGCCCATTACTTTTGTGAGGCATTTCCTGCAAGGAATATCCTCCCTCCACCATGTCATGATGTAGTGTGATCCTAACTATGATCTACCCAACATAATACTTTCTCAATATAAACAAGTGCCTATAATAAAAATTAATTGGGGTTTACATTGAGATCAATTGAGTAAAACAATGATCACCCAATAACCAACTTAATCATTGATCCATTTAAAAAAATGATCCTTTATATTCCATAATTCATTTTATCCAAATCCGTTTTCGATTCATTGATCATCCCCCAATCGAAGAAAAAATATATAAGTTCCACTACGGGAAAAAGGAATTTTTGCGACAGGCTTTTTGCGATGGGAATAAATCCCGTCGCAAAAAGTCCGATTATTTGCGATGGGATTTCGTCTCCCATCGCAAAAGGTTTGGCGTGGGTAGCACGCCAAACCGCGCGAAGGTTATTTGTGACGGGGGGATCCCCCCGTCGCAAATAGTGACGTATTTGCGATCGGCCCCGTCGGAAATAACCAACGACGGTTAATAACTTTTTGCGACGGGATGTCCTCCCGTCGCAAAAGGTGTGTCGACAGGGACTATTTCTGAAGGGTCCCGTCACAAATAACTTTTTAACCATTGACGGTAATTAATGCGGGTGCAGATATTTGCGACGGGTCCCATAAAAAAAGATACTATTTGTAATGGGTAAACCGTCGCAAATAGTCCCATCGCAAATAATCTAACCTATATATACCCCCATCCGTTTTTTCACTCATTCCACTCCATTTCTAGATCTTATTTCTCTCTAAACTCTGATTTCGGAGGGAAAATTTTTCTAAGTTAATTTTTTGATCACGAAGAAGTTGTGAAGCCGTCTACATCAATAGAAAATCAAGTTTAAAGGTATTTTTGTTTTATTTAATTTTTTATTTATTTCAATTTTCTATGTTAATTTTTATTATTGTTGATTAGTTGTAATTAAATTGAATATAAATTGTTTTAGCATGACTATTTATTTGTACTAATAAATTGAAATTTTTAGTATTAATTTTTAATAATTAGTAGTAATTAGTAATTATTAACCATAATTAGTAATGTATATAATTAATTTGTAGTAATTAATAATAATTGGTAATAAATACTAATAAATATTAATAATTATTAATAAATAGTAGTAAATAGTAATAATGAGTAATAAATAGTAATAAACTATAATAATTAGTAATAAATTGTAATAATTAGTAATAAATTGTAATAATTAGTAATAAATTGTAATAAATTGTAATAAATTGTAACAACTAGTAATAAATTGTAATAATTAGTAATAAATTGTAATAATTAGTAATAAATTGTAATAATTAGTAATAAATTGCAATAATAAGTAATAAATTCTAATAATTAGTAATAAAGTGTAATAATTAGTAATAAATTGTAATAAATTATAATAAATTGTAATAATTAGTAATGAATTGTAATAAATTGTAATAATTAGTAATAAATTGCAATAATTAGTAATAAATTGCAATAATTAGTAATAAATTGTAATAATTAGTATTAAATTGTAATAATTAGTAATAAATTTTAGTAATTAGTAATAATTAGTAATAAATTGTAATAATTATTAATAAATTGTAATAATTAGTAAAAAATTGTAACAATTACTAATAAATTGTAATAATTAGTAATAAATTGTAATAAATTGTAATAATTAGTAATAAATTGTAATAAATTGTAATGAATTGTAATAATTAGTAATAAATTGTAATAATTAGTAATAAATTGTAATAATTAATAATAAATTGCAATAATTAGTAATTAATTGTAATAATTAGTAATAAATTGTAATTATTAGTAATAAATTGTAATAATTAGTAATAAATTGTAATAATTAGTAATAAATTTTATTAATTAGTAATAATTAGTAATAAATTGTAATAATTAGCAATAAATTGTAATAATTAGTAATAAATTGTAATCATTAGTAATAAATTGTAATAATTATTAATAAATTGTAATAATTAGTAATAAATTGTAATAATTAGTAATAAATTGTAATAATTAGTAATAAATTGTACTAATTAGTTATAAATTGTAGTAATTACTAATAAATTTTAGTAATTAGTAATAAATTGTAATAATTAGTAATAAATTATAATAATTAGTAATAAATTGTAATAATTAGTAATAAGTTTTAATAATTAATAATAAATTGTAATAATTAATAATAAATTGTAATAATTAGTAATAAATTGTAATAATAAGTAATAAATTGTAATAATTAGTAATAAATTGTAAAAATTAGTAATAATGTGTAATAATTAGTAATAAATTGTAATAATTAGCAATAAAGTGTAATAATTAGTAATAAACATTAATAATTAGTAATAAACATTAATAATTAGTAATAAACAATAATAATTACTAATAAACATTAATAATTACTAATAAACATTAATAACTAGTAATAAACAATAATAATTAGTAATAATGAGTAATAATTAGTAATAATTAGGAATAATTAGTAATAATTAGTAATAATTAGTAATAATTAGCAATAATTAGAAATAATTAGTAATAATTAGTAATAATTAGTAATAATTAGTAATAATTAGTAATAATTAGTAATAATTAGTAATAATTATTAATAAATTGTAATAATTAGTGATAATTGTTAATAAATTGTAATTATTAGTAATAAATACTAATAATTATTAATAATTAGTAATAATTAGTAATAATTAGCAATAATTAGTAATAATTAGTAATAATTAGTAATAATTAGTAAGCGTCAGCCATGTCCAATGTAAACTCTATAATTGTCCTTTCTTAGTTGATCACCTTGCAAGTAGTGTTGCAATAGGACAAACCAAGTCATGTCCTTCTCATACATAAGAATTATCTCACATGACCCTTTACATAGACCATTCTTCCTTGAAAATTTAAGGGAAAGATACTAAATTCCCCTTAAATTTTTAAGGAAGAATGATCTATATAAATGGAGCGAGATGATTCATAGAGACAATAATGGCATTACTTTGGTCGTCCTATTGCAACACTACTTGTGAGGTGATCAACACTACTGCTGCGATGTCGGCGTCCTGCTTGAGAGGAGCTTCTGGAGAGGTATCATCTTCTATCTCACAGTATCAGGAGCAGTTCTGAGCTCAGGATGACCTTATAGAGAGTTTGTAGAAGCAGCAAGAAGAGATGCCTCAGCAGCAATAGTAGTAGAAGCAACATCACGAGGAGGATATGCTTGGATGGTAGTAGTAGTGTCAGGAGAAGATGGAGTATATGCACCGTCTGACTCGTAGTTTGGGGATGGAGTTTCCTCCACCATCTACTTCAACTCCTCCACTTCCTCCTGAAGACAACCCCGACCCCTGGTGATTTTTTTTATGTTAAAAAAATTTGAATTTAACATTTGATGTAATATAAACTATTTACAATTTATGTCTTTTATATTGGTGCGAATATTAGATAATTTAATTTTTAATATTTTATGATTTTTTTTTAAATATTAGGAATTTTAATAATTTTTTTATTATTTTAATAATATTAATATTATTATTTCATTAATCCTAATTTTATTAAATATATTTTTTTCAGTAATATATTTTTTAATGTTTTTTTATTTTACTAAATAATAATAATAATAATAATAATAATAATATTTTATTATTTATTTTATATTTTTTTGTTAATATTGAGAATTTTAATATATTTTTATTTTAATTATTTTAATAATATTAAAATTAATTTTTCAATAATCATAATTTTATTAAATTTATTTTTTTTAAAATTTAATTATTATTTGCAATCGGATCTGTTGCGACGGGTTCCCGTAAAAAATAGTCTAAATAATTTTTTTAAAAAAGTATTTACGATGGGATTTGGGACCCGTCGCAAAAAAATATTTGCGATGGGCCAGTCACAAATAGTGTAAATATTTTTTTTTAAAAACGTATTTGCGACGGGACGACGGGCCCATCACAAATACTTTTTGCGATGAGCCCATCACAAAATAACTTATATATATATATATATATATAAAGTATATAATCAGAGACTTATTTACGACGGTGAAGTTTCCCGTCGCAAAAATTTTTATTTACGATGGGCTCGTCGCAAATAAATTTTTTTGCAACGACATTTTCTACAACGGGCTATTTGCTACATGGCCCCATCACTAAAGATTATTTGTGATGGGATCCCATTGCAAATAACCCTTCACAAATACCTTGAATTCTAGTAGTGTTCCCTCTCACTTTCCTGACCCATAATAATAATATTTTTTACAAATTGAAACATTAATAGAAACTATTACAATAAAATTCATGTTATTATTGATATTAATTACTAAAAAAATAGTCATAAATCATTTATGAATGATAATACTAAACTACAATGGTAGTTTGGAACAATGGTGGTTTCTATATTGAATTATTTCTCACTCATTTTGTACACACACATAATGTTTATAAATATAACATATATAAATTATATATTATATTAAATGGACTCAAAAGTTGATATATGGTTCCTAGTGACATACTATATATAATTTTTTTAGCATTTAGTGTCATTTTGAGGGGTGTACACATATTTTTTTAGATAAATTATCCATCCATTATTAGGATTTTTTAAATATTTTCATTGTGTTTTATTTTATTGTAATTTTATTAAATTTTATATAGAAGATAAACCATTAAAAGGTAAATAACTACCCATGATATGTATATATACACATAGTAACCTTCTATATCCTCTATTTATTAAAGAGTTTTCATAGTACATGTCAAAAATTATCTCCATGAAAAAGTCACACTAAGGTGAAATATTAACAAAATGTATCATAACAAATACCATTACCAATTTTCTAGTGAGAATACTAATACAAGGGGTTCTAGATTATAGAATCATGAATGGATTGGATAACTTGAAAAACGAATCCTTCTTTTGGGGGTGTGGATACACTTCCCATCATGTATATTTTTCTTGGTGTAGCCAACATAATTAAAATTATTAAGGAGAAGACTCAAACAGGATGATATCACAAATTACATGGTTAGGGAATCATTTAATGGTGTTATATTAGTTCCATATCTATGGTTAGATAATTGGGAATTTTTGTATGAATGAGACTATCAGTGAAGATATGGCATAGAAGCTACATGAGATTCTGATCACACGCTAACATATTAAAAGATTATTTTACTTATAATGAATATGAATGAATTATCTGAACATATAAATGTTATTCTATTGTAATATTATCATAATAGTTAAGTTTTTTTAATAGTTTATTCCATTATCCTTTAAGTATATATGGAACTTGTATCTGTTTATCCACAAGTTATTAAATAAACTCGGTGAATTATATGAATTAAAATGACTTAATTTTTATTAGCATAACTTATTTCTTCCAAAATATATTGTGACTAATAAATATGATAACTAATATAAGTGAGAAAGATTAATATTGTTTTGTTATTAGTCTTAATTTACTTTATACTTTTTGATTGTTCATATTTTTAATGTAAAATATTTTTTAGATGATTTTTTTGATATTTTTGTATAATTTATGTGTTATTGTTTGAAAAACCATTGTACTCTAAAAGAATTATTATGTTCCTCCGGGGATAAAGGTAGGGTAACAATGATCTTATGTGTAATATATAAGGGTGTATCAGAAAATGCTTCCTAAAATGGAGAAGTAGAGATATGAGTGGATATTATAGTTATTTATAGTATACATATTTTTTTTTATAAAATTAAAGGAATATATTCCTAGGATTTTTCTAGGATACAGATATTGTAAAATATTATGAGGTCCAACATTCCCCTTTTTTAGGTAAATTTTTTAGCCTCTTGGAGTTTAAGAGTGATTGGAAGACATGGATAGTGTATTAAAGATTATCAATAAACCAATGGACCTAAAAGAGTATATTATTGTCCTTATCTATAAGGTACCA
This sequence comes from Viscum album, assembly GCA_963277665.1. Taxonomy (NCBI): domain Eukaryota; kingdom Viridiplantae; phylum Streptophyta; class Magnoliopsida; order Santalales; family Viscaceae; genus Viscum; species Viscum album. The sequence continues at coordinate 260,015,678 of OY728122.1, read as the reverse complement.
TAACTATATTATTTGTAAATTTGAATTCCCGAATTTAGTATTATGTTATTAATAACATATTATTATTTAGATCTAATCATTGATATATTCTATAAATTTTTTTAGACATATAGTGGCCATGAGTTTCAGATACTATACCCAGAAATATGTCTCTTTACTTTTATAACACTATAATTATTAGCACTGTTTATTATTATCAAGTTATGGGTGATTAAGTTATTTCATTGGATTTTTTTATTATGGGAAGAAAATTTTGTTTCTCTTGATTTTTTTAATGGTTATAAAGTTTTTTGGATGTGGTAGACAAAAATCTCAGAGAAAACAAGGATGTTAAAGTTGAATTAATTATTTTACTGGGTGTGAATGGATCTAGGGGAAATATAAATAGAATGATGGATAATTATCATAGGTATTATGATACATAATCATGTTAGAAGAATAAATTATCTTCTCATTTCTATGGAAAAAAAATCATTTGAGTTACGTAAGTGTTTTTGAATTTACTACACCTAAACAATATGTAAAATTATGCTAATATATTACCATTATTATACTCAAATAAAAATTCACGGAAAATAATATTTTAGGGGAACTAATAAGAGTAATGGTTGAGAATATTCTTCAATATATTCATATATTGTATGGTTTTGGGTAGTATTATATATTTTTTTTCTATATGGAATTAGGGTGTTTTGATCACATGTGTGGAATGAGTTTTCATGGATAGTCTTAGTAGTGATAAGTATTAAAATGTAATAAGAAATATCATGAATAGGGGTAAGGATTTATTTTGTCTAATCATGTGTCATAGAGAGGTGGATAATTGATATTGATTAGAGAAATTTAACATTTAATAGAGTGATTCCATTTATATCTTCTATAGATACCATTTTATTTTATTTTTTTGTTTCTCATTCATTTATTTTATTTTATTTATATTTTATATATGTCCTGATTTATAGTACTTATAAAGTGTTTTGATTATGATAAATTATTGGGATGAATATGGGATCTCAACAGAAGATTTCTATTAAGATAATCTATCATTTAATGTCTTGTATTTTCATTATGACTTAATTATTAAAATTATGTAATATTGTGACATGGATGTTATAATTTATTAGATGAAACATACCAAGGCTATGATCTATAGTTATCAATGGGGAATGCCATTCTTCCAATTTTATGTTAAATCTTATATTTTCCTATGAGTGTTTTATAATCACGAATATAGGACCAAATTTGAATTAAGGAAGCTAAGGATGAATAAATTTAAATTATTTGGGATAGTTCATAAGTTTAATGATTTCATTATTGATTATATTTATCTTATGATGTTTGAATGAATCATGTTGTATATTATAATGGCATTGAAGTCCTGACCCAACCCAATGGGGACCACCTATCTAGCGACATGTTGGTTTTTACATCCTCAAGACCTCCTCTATTAGGTCATGGGCTAGGGACAAGTGCTAAGAATGTATAACTAAAATGGGAGGTCTTTTCCTATTATACCAGTATGCATGAACCCAACAATATCCATGTATAAGTTCAAGAAAACAGTTTAAAGACTATAATATCTAGAGTAAAACTATACATGCATTAGCCTCTATAAAATACATCATAGTATGATAGTAATAAAAAAAGATAAAGGGACAAAATACATTCCCAATCAAAAACAAAGTCCCAACTTGACTATAATAGGATAAAGGAATGCTGAAGAGATCCTAAATCTAATATCTACATCAAAAAACCAAAAATTGAAAATGCATCGAAGAATCACTAAGAACCACATATGTCACCTCTGATATTCCTATTATTTACACAAGAAATGACACATGTGAGAAAATCCCATGAAGTGGTGATTATATACATACATATTAGGATTCCCGGAAAACAAAAAAGGGAGAACTAGAAATATAGCATCCCTTGTAATTATTATAAATTAATTCATCATTTATTACATAATATTACACATAATAAAACCTGGATGATTGATAAGTATTGTGGCATTTGTAATTAGGTACATTAAATAAAAAATTTAAATAGGTGATACACTTACATTATTGAAAACTTCTTTAATATTCTCATATTATTACATCATACTTAAAACTGTATGGGATAACCTAGGGACATACATAAGAAAGTGGAAAGATATAAAGCATAGTATGGGAATAAAAGTGGCATAACATGAAGAAATTATTACATGTTATACAATAGGCATGTCAATGAGACATAAAATGTGTGATAATCATAAACATGAACAATGACACATGATATATAATGATAATATAAAAGAAACATGTGAAAATGTGGCAATAACTTTAAACATGAAATCATAAACATAGGTCAAGGATAACTGCAAAGAAATCATGATTAATAATGTCATGTTATGGATTAGGTTCACTACATAGTCCCTTTAATGGTGTCTCAAGAGACTAAAACATTACCCAATGCATTGGAGTGGAATATAATTTCGGGCACACTTGTCACTTTTATCTCATTCACATGTATAAGTGTGCCACCTAGATCATACATTATGGAATCATTTATCATAAAATATTATTACATGATCAAGGATTTTGGAATATTTTCATGTAATTCTCTAATCAATTTTGTATAAGTGTATAAAGGTGAACATCTTTTATAGGAAATGGGTATGGGTATTAACTACACAATTTTTTGGCATAAAAAATCATGGTGAAATTTTTGCAGCATAAAGACAGTACTAAAGGATTAAAAAAAATGTTTAATGAGAGATAAAGGGGTCTCCAGTTATTGGGAATAAAATTTAAAGTAAGAGGGATGTGGAGAATCATATCCCAACATTAGGAATTTTAAATAAAATACATAAAATGAAGAAGATTCTTAAATTGAGAGGAGAAGGAAATGAACCCTTACTAAATTTATTCATGGAAACAAGTGTATGTAAAAGTTAATGGAGGATTAATGGGAGTTAAAGGGGTCTATAATCACATGAAAATAAAATTTTATGTAATAGGGATATATGAAAACATACCAAAACTGTCATGAACCAACCCGGGTCAACCCTGAACTGGTCACCCGAGCCGGTCCGTGACATGGCCTGAAGGGCGTTCCGGATCCCCACGGGCTAGAAACCAGTGCCAGACATCGAAATTTTAATCGTTGGGAATGATTTGGCTGATGAAAAAAAACAAAAAAACAAAAAAACAGATAAATAAAAACAACCGATAAACATAATACTATCAGTGGAAAGAAAAAAAAACTAAACATACCTCCACGTGACCTTTCAGGTCACCTCCCGACCAAAGGCCGACTTTGCTCTAATAATGAGAAACTCAGCCCAGAAAACCTGAGCAAGGAAACATGCTACTGAAATGGTAAAATAGATGTGACAATTAAAAATTTTCAGTAGTGATTCCAAAATAAACCACAGAATCCAACGTTTCCTTTCTCTAAGCAATCCACCAACACAAGTTTGAAATACAATTATAAAAGTAGGGTTTTCACATTTGTAGATAAGCAACATGTTTTTCCCATTTAAAAACCCAACACATGATGCATACCATTTTATAAAATAATTTTTCATTTTTAAAAAAAAATCCAAAATATAATATACCAATGTTGTGCTAGAGTAAAACAAGTAAGAGTGAAAACTAAAAATAAATTAGTACATGGAAAATAAACGAGCAATGAAAATAATCCAGTAACCATGGGTGATCCTAAAAATCCCTAGAAGACCCTTGGATGTAATCAGTTTCGGAACCACCTACCAGCATATGGTGAAGCTCCTAAGTCTATAACCAACTGGCCACCCCAACTGACCAATCTAGTGGCAAAGCCCGCCTGTCCTAACAACAAATCCCGGGGGTACTAACCCGTCTAATTGGGATTGGTCAACAACCGTCACTTGATCTCTAAAAGATGCCCAGGAACCCATGGTGTTTCCAAAAATACTATGTAAGTAGTAGGCCCTAGCACGGGTGACTCATCTCACCGCACTTTCCAACCCCAAACACGGACACTCCATACGATAACCCATAAAGGATATCCCCTTATAGAGGTGCCCTAGTATATATGTATATATATATATATATATATATAGATATATAACATATCATCAAAGGTGCCAACCCGGACTTCATGCCATGAAATCATTAAAACCATTTGATACCTTTTTCAAAATACTAAAGTTGTTATATGGGCATACAGTAATCAAAACGTCGTCATTTCAAAGAGTCAACATAAACATTACATTAAAGCTGAAAGTGCCAAATGGGCCATCACGACACACCAATGTCAAAATCATTATTCTAAAAACATTTAAAGTTCCAACCAGACACATAAAACTTTCCAAGCCACATCCTTTAATAAGATCTTGGTCAAAAATCACCCTTTTTAAGTTCAATGCGCCAAACGGGCCCTTATCCTTTCCAGACACACACTAAAGCATTTTCCAAGGCCCGATGGGCCAAATGCTTTAAAAAAAATATATTTACACTCATTTTATGGAAACACACCAAGGAGTAAACCTCATTTAGGAAAACAAGAATTGTTTTTTGGAAAACCAAGGATTTAAAGAAACATTATTTCAAAGGTGCCATTATCATTTGTGAGCACATCCATGTGTGCACCTCATGCACCCATGCATGTGCCAACATCCAATGGCACAATAAAATCCAAATAGAACGTTTGAAAACTAAACCCAAGTGCACATTGAAACACCATAAAACCATGATTCGTATTTCAAACATCATTCACTAAATCATTTATTTATTTAAGAAAACCCTTTTCAAAAGAACACAAAAAAGGCTTACATCAGGATCCTGTCAAATTCACACACACATTCCATTTAAACATTCGATGCATTTCCAGAAATTTGAAAAACTACTTTTTCACCTTTCAAAACATGACTTATACCAATTCCACAACCAAAATAACTCCTTTCATACTTTATAAAAACTAACACATAGCTCAAAATAGGTTTTCACCCAAACACACTTCACGCCATACATATATTCTATCAAAATTAAAATGAACACAAGTTTTATCTTCTTTAAAAGTAAGTTTGCACCAACCAATTTAATTAAAAAACCAGCTAAGTTAAATTGACATGAGAAATAATTTACCATTTTATGGTTTTCATAGAACTACTCAAAACGAATCAGACAATTCATCCAGAAACTAATTTCAACAATTTTAACCAACCCCAAAACACTCTAATAAATTAACTATAATATCAATGATGGTGCAAACGACATAAAAATATTAATTCAAACCATCCAAGTGTCTATGTGTTATGCGAGAAAGGAAATAGTTAGAAACACCTACCTCAATGGCGAGCGACCATGATGAAACTCTGATGGAAGGTAGAACAATCCCTTGTAGACTAAATGTGCATGCTGAACAGTGATAAAAGAAGATGACACCCAACCCATGACAGTATTAGGATTTATCCAAAGTAAATAGAAAAAACAAGATGGAGTTAATGAAAAATAAATAAATAAATAATTAAATAAAATAATAAAATAATAAATAAATAAATAAAAAACAGATAAATGAACAAATGAATAAAATAACCAATAAATAAATAATAAATTAAGGAATAATTAAATAAATAAATTAATAAACAAATAAATAAACAAATAAATAAATAAACAAATAAATAAATAAAATAATGAATGAATAAATAAATGAATAAATAAATAAATAAATAAATAAATAAATAAATAAATAAATAAATAAATAAATGAATGAATGAATGAATAAATAAATAAATAAATAAATGATTAAAAGAATAAAAAATAAAAAAAATAAAAGAAGAATATACCGGAGGAGGTTGCTGCCGGCTGAAGCGGGAGAGGAAGGGAGAAGGAGGCACGATGAGGCTGGAGGGGTCCGAAACAAAGAGGGAAGGGGGGATTTCCGGGCTATCGGAGAAGGGAAACAACAAGGGGTGGGGGGGGGGGGGGGTTAGGGAACAGCCTGGTCAGAGGTGTGGTGGGGCGTGGCGGTTGGCCAGAGATGGCGAGGCAGGGAGGCGGAAGTCCAGAACGACAAGGCATGGGGTAGAAGGACAAAATAGCGAGGTAGGGGTGCAGACGACCAGATATAGGCAGAGGGCTGGAGCTGGGGAGTGTGAGGGAAGTTAGGGGTGGCCAAACTGGGAGGGAGAGCAGGAGGTCTGGTGCCGGGTGCCAGCAGCGGAGTGAGGTGGCCGGCCAGAGGCGCGATGTGGCCGAAGTAGGAGAGGGTCGGCGCATGACTAAGGTCAGGTGCGAGTGGGAGGCCAGGTTGGCTGGGCGTGGGGAGAACGGGGGAGGGCAAGGCCGAGGGCCTGGGCAAGGCGGAGGGCCACCGGAGTCAGGGCGGAGGCGACGTTGGATGGGTGTGAGGTGTGGGCGAGGGCAGCTTGCTGGCGGTGCTGAGCAGGGAGAGCCGATGAGGGGATAGGGAAGGAGGGGGTAAGGCTTCAGGAAGCACGATCAGGAAAGGTAGGGGCGACGTTTGCTGGTGCTAGCGCAAGGAGGAGCCACTGGGGCGGCTCGCGCAAGAGAAGGCCGAAAATGGGGGGGGGGGTATTAGGGTTTTGGATTATATAATTTTTTTCATTTTATCATAATAAAATAATAATAATAATAAAATCAGAAATAAAAATAATAAAAATAGTAATAAATAATAATAATAATAATAATAATATTAGTATAATAATAATAATAAAATTAATGATAATAAATATAATATTAATAAAATTTATTAACCATTAAAAATAATACTTATAAAAATAATAATAATGAGAATAATAATAATGTAAACAATAATAATAATAATAATAAGAAGAATAATTAGTGATTTCCCGACTCATGGGCCGACTGTATGGCTGCTGTCAACGCACAGTGACCACGCATGGGTCCGAAGCCCAATACAAATGTTAAATGAAAAATTTAAATCCGGGGCCCAACCTGGACATTAGCACGAGGACCCGGAGCCAAGAAATAATAAAATATAAATAAATTAAAAATTTTGGGTGTGATCATTCTCCCCACCACACACTCTTTCTACCCCTAGAAAGTCACCCAGCTGAACATCAGACAAAAAAAGAATCCAAGCCCGATTGAAACCACAAGAAGCCAGAATATAAGAGAATGGGAGAACACGAGAGGGTTCTCCCCACCAAAAGAACTCAACTAGTATGGAAATTTAGTACTCAAACATACCACCCTAGGAAGTGCGGGGGGGGGGGGGGCAAAACTAGAACTCCCAACCGATCCAAAAAAAATTTTTTGACATGAGAAAAAAACAAATCCGCTAAAGCTTGAAACTCTCAACCTAGACCAAAAACCCACAACACTAGAGAAAAACCTCTGAGCAAAAATTAACCCAAACAGTGAACCTGAGCATAACCAGAAACATCGATTCCTCCACAGACACTTAAATATCCAAACAAACACAGCCCAATTTAGATTAACCCACACAAGGTCCAAACACACTTTTAAGGAAAGTTAATGATTCAGAAAACCATGATCAGTCAAACAAAACTATTTGGATTAAAATAGAACATATCTATTATAACTCCACGATGAAACAATGAACTTACAATGAAGTCACAACTTTAATACCAGAAAATTCAAGGACAAAAGGACTTTAAATGTTCCACTTCCAACACGGAACACAAAAACCAGATCCAGGCTTCACACCCCTGGAATCTCCTGACTGTGCGCGAGCTTGACCCCAAGACCCATGGATGGGGTTCTAATGGATGAAGCATCTACTTCCTCATAGTCAGGCACTGTAATTCCTCTGGTCACAACGTCTTCTTCAGGTGATTCTTCCTGTAAAACTTCTCCAAGTGACCCAGATAGCCGTAACGACGACATGTCTTTAGAGGGATGTGACATGACGGCTTCATGTGCCTGAACCGGCCACACTGGTGGCACACCACTGAACTTTCCGACAAACTAGAAGCCAGAACCACTGTAGATGAATCTTTAGAAACAGGTTCCTCTAGCACGCCATGCTCTCCATATGGTGAACCTCCCTAAGTAACTAGATTCTCTGGATTTCTAAACACCTACGCTTCAGATACCAACTCATCTAAGAATGCCTCATCCACCAGCTTCTCAAAACAATGGTCTTTATAAAGGAGGACTTGCTTCTTGATCGCTGGGAAAAAGACCTCCAATGAGGAGAGAAGTCTTCATCAAATCCTGTGACGCTACCTCTGGAGAAAAGGACACAGGCTCATTGAAATGGTCCACATATGCCTTCACTTTCTGTTGGCCTTGTTGAATATGCATGAGCTCTTCCCTTTTCTTCGTCATCACCTATCCATGTATAAACCATCGGACGAAGATGGATTTAAAAACATCCCATGTCATCCCAAATTGCATTGACAGTGGGGAAACAAACTCCCATTCGTCCAGAGCTGGACCTTAGAACAAATTCAAAACAACACACACTATGACAACTTTAGGAGTTCCCAATACATTGAATACACGATCGACCTCTTCAAGCCACTCTACTACCTCTAATGGACCCCTATCCCTACGAAGGATAGGAAATTTCCGAGAAAGACCAAAAACTAGGCATGACTTATAGAAAACCTTGGCGACCTTTATGGGAGGAATTTTCTGAAAAACATATAAAACATAGAGCCAAAACTGATATCAAGCCGAAGAAACATCAAAGAAAGCACCTTCATCCAAAAAAACCAACTCAAAATAAACAAGAAAATATAAACATAGCCAAAATTTCCTTTTTTTAAAATCTCTTTAGAAAAAAATGGACAAGCCTTTAATTCCAAGTGAACACCTCAGTAATTCCATGAACTGTTTCACATGTCTTCACCTACTTTCTCCATACGCACCAATACACACTCCCCATGCATTCCCTCACATGTACAAACATTCATAAGGAGTACCCGAGGTTGAACCCAAACCATATCTCTACCAGTCCCAAGTAAACATCGGAATTTTAGACCAAGAGATTTTTTTTAAAAAACCCCTTTAACAAATTTAAATCCATTTAAAATAAATCATTCTCATTTCAAAAACCCTTTTTTTCATTTTCAGAAGTGCACTTTCACCCACAAGAACCAATACAACACAAAACTTGCATCAAATTATCGAAGTGAGGGACTATTAGTCATTCTTAACTTGGCAACATGGTAGTGGGCCATGGCCCAAGTAAGAGCCAACAACTAGGAGGAACTTAAACCGTGTAATAAGACTCCACATGGGTAACTAATTCATGTGAAATCACGATGTGACATCGACATTCCTTCATTCTCATCCCTCAATAAAAAACAAACTAGAATGAAACAATGACTCAATTCCCGGACTACCCCTGGCGACTTGAGGTTCAGAACCGGCGAGGGTTCATGAAGTACTTCCTGTACCAACCTCTTGAGTCCCGACATTCCTAATATCCATCTACCGGATACCCCAAATAATAATCTCCCTCTGATACCATTTTTTCACGAACCAAACTAGGTCGACCCTCAACCGGTCACCCGAGTTGGTCCGCGACATGGCCCAAAGGGCATTCCCGATCCCCACAGGCTGGAAACTAGTGCTGGGCATCAAAATGTTAATCTTTGGGAACGATTTGGCAAATGAAAAAAAAAACGAACAAACAAACAAATAAATAAAAACAGCCGATAAATATAATACTAGCAGCAGAAAGAAAATGAAACTAAACATACCTCCATGTGACCTTTCAGGTCACCTCCCGACTAAAGGCCAACTTTTCTCCAATAATGAGCAACTCAGCCAAGAAAACCTGAGCAAGGAAACCTGCAACTGAAATGATAAAATAGGCGTGAGCATTAAAAATGATCAGTAGGGATTCCAAAATAAACCACAGAATCCCAAATTTCCTTTCCTGAAGCGATCCACCAACACAAGTTTGAAATACAATTATAAAATTAGGGTTTTTACATTTGAAGATAAGAAACATGTTTTTCCCATTTAGAAACCCAACAAAAACTACATAACATTTTCCAAAATCAATTGTCATTTTATAAAAAAATCCAAAACAAAATATACCAATGTCGTGCTTGAGTAAAACAAGTAAGAGTGAAAACTGAAAATTAATTAGTATATGGAAAATAAATAAGAAATGAAAATAATACAGTAACCATGGGTGACCCTAAACATCCCTAGAAGACCCCTAGACGTACTCCGTTTTGGAAAAACCTACTGGCGTATGGTGAAGCTGCTAAGTCTATAACCAATTGGCCACCCTAATTGACCAATCTAGTGGCAAATCCAGCCTAGCCTAACAGAAAATCTAGGGGGTACCAACCTGTCTAATCGGGGTTGGTCAGCAACTGTCACTCGATCTCTAAAATACGCCCTTGAACCCATGGTAGTTACAATAATATTGTGTAAGTAGGAGGCCCTCGCACATGTGACTCATCTCACCGCACTTTCCTACCCCAAACATGGACACTCCATACAATAACCCATAAGGGATATCCCCCCTATAGAGGTGCCCCAGTATATATATATATATATCATATCATCAAAGGTGCCAACCGGGCCTTCATTCCATGAAATCATTAAAACCATTTGATACCTTTTTCAAAATACTAAAGTTTTTATATGGGCATACAGTAATCAAAATGGCGTCATTTCAAAGAGTCAACACAAACATTACATTAAATCTAAAAGTGCCAAATGGGCCGTCATGACACACCCATGTTGAAATCATTATTCTAAAAACATTTAAAGTTTCAACCAAACACATACAACTTTCCAAGCCACATCCCTTAATAAGATCTTGTTCAACAATCACCCTTTTTAAGTTCAATTCGCCAAATGGGCCCTTATCCTTTCGAGACACACACTAAAGTATTTTCCAAGGCCCGATGGGCCAAATCCTTAAAAAAAATATATTTATAGTCATTTAATGGAAACACATCAAGGAGTAAACCTCATTTAGGAAAACAAGATTTTTTTTTGGAAAACCAAGGATCTAAAGAAACATCATTTCAAAGGTTTCATTATCATTTGTGAGAACATCAATGTGTGCACCTCATGCACCAATGAATGTGCCAAAATCCAATGGAAAAATAAAATCCAAAGAGAACATTTGAAAACCAAACCAAATGCACATTGAAACACCTTAAACCCATGATTTGTATTTTAAACATCATTCACTAAATCATTTAATATTTTAAGAAAACCCTTTTCAAAAGAACACAACAAAGGATTACATCAGGATTCTGTTAACTTCACAGACACATTCCATTTAATCATACAATGCATTTCCAAAAATTTCAAAAAGTACTTTAGAAACTTTCAAAACATGACTCATACCACTTCCACAACCAAAAGAAATACTTTCATACTTTATAAAAACTAACACATAGCTCAAAATAGGTTTTCACCCAAACAAACTTCATACGAAACATATATTCTATCAAAAATAAAATGAACAGAAGTTTTATCTTCTTAAAAACTACGTTTTCACCAACCAATTTAATTAAAGAATGAGCTAAGTTAATTTGACATGAGAAATAATTTACCTAGTTATGATATTCACAAAACTACTCAAAACGAATCAGATAATTCATCCAGAAACTAATTTCAACAATTTTAACCAACCTAGAAACAATATAATAAATTAACTATAATATCAATGATGGTGCGAATGACATAAAAATATTAATTCAAATCATGAAAGTGTCTATGGGTTATGCATTAAAGGAAATAGTCAGAAATTCCTACCTCAATGGTAAGCGACCACGACAAAACTCTGACGAAAGGTTGAACAATACCTTGCAGACTAACTGTGCATGCTGAATAGTGATAAAAGCACATGAAACCCAACCTGTGACAGTATTATGATTTATCCAAAGTAAATAAAAAAAGATGGAGTTAAAGAAAAATAAATAATTAAATAAATAAATAAAAGAATAAATAAATAAATAAAAGAATAGATAAATGAACAAATGAATAAAAGAACCAATAAATAAATAACAAATAAAATAATAATTAAATAAATAAATGAGTAAAAAAATAAACAAACAAACAAATAAATATACAAATAAATAAATAAAAGAAAGAAAGAAAGAATGAATAAATAAATAAATAAATAAATAATTAAATGAATGAATAAATAAGTAAATAAACGATTAAAAGAATAAATAAATAAATAAAATAATAGAAGAATATACCGGAGGAGGAAGCTGCCAGCTGAAGCAGGAGAGGAAGCCTAAAGGAGGCACAATGAGGCTAGCGGGGTCCGAAGCAAGGAGGGCAGGGGGTTTTCTGGGCTGCCGGAGAAGGGAAATGAAAAGGGGGGTCAGGGTACGACCTGGTCGAAGGTGCGGCGGGGCGAGGTGTTTGGCCAGAGATAGCGAGGCAGGGGGCGGAAGTCCAGAATGAAGAGGCAGGGGACAGAAGGTCAAAACAACGAGGTAGGGGTGCAGAAGGCCAGATGTTGGTGGAGGTCTGGATATGGGGAGTGTGAGGGTAGTTAGGGGTGACAGAACTGGGAGGGTGAGCAGGAGGTCAGGTGCTGGGTGCGAGCGGCGGGGTGAGGCGGCCGACCGGAGGTGCGACATGGTCAGAGCAGGAGAGGGCCGACGCGGGACTATGGTCTGGTGCAAGTGGGAGACCAGGTCGGCTGGGCATAGGGAGAACCGAGGAGGGAAAGGTTGAGGGCCTGGGGTAAGGTGGATGGCTGCTGGGGTCAGGGCGGAGGCGACGTTGGAGGGGTGTGAGGCATGGACGTGGGTGACTTACTATTGGTGCTGAGCAGGAAGCGCCCATGAGGGGATAGGGCAGGAGGGGGCGAGGCTTCGAGCAGTGCGATCGAGGAAGGGAGTGGGCAGCGTTTGCTGGAGCCGGCCCAAGGAGGAGCCGTAGGGTCATCTCTCGCAAGAGAAGGCCAAAAACGGGGGGGGGGGGGGCTATGGGTATTAGGGTTTTGGGTTATATATTTTTTTCATTTTATCATAATAAAATAATAATAATAATAAAATCATAAATAAAAATAATAAAATTAGCAATAAAATAATAATAAAAATAATACCTGAATAATAATAATAATAAAATTAATGATAATAAAGATAATATTAATAAAATTTATTAACCATTAAAAATAATAATTATAAAAATAATAATAATGAGAATAATAATAATTCAAACAATAATAATAGTAATAATAACAATAATTAGTGATTTCTCGACTCATTGGCCGGCCGCACGACTACTATAAATGCACAGTGACTACGCACGGGTCTAAAGCCCAGTTAAAATGTTAAATGACAAAACATTAAAGCCGGGGCCCAACTCAGACAATGGTGCAGGGACTCGGAGCCAAGAAATAATAAAATATAAATAAATTAAAAAGTCTGGGTCTGACACAAACAATACAAAATGGTAATTAAGTGGTCTGACAGAAAGGATGTGCTTGAATAAAATGTTGTCTAAATGTTACCTTACCTTGAGAGGGTGATTCTGAATGATTCAGAGGAGATTATTTGTGGGAGGACTCTAGAGATTGGATGGAAGAGTAAGAAAATTATCTAAGGTTTTTTAGTTAAGAAAATTGGTGAATCGTTGGGTTGATATTGAAAATTCATGGGGAATTCATTATTATTTCTCAAACATAGGTTTTGGAGTCTATATAATAATGTATTCAAAACCAAAAAACTTCCCATGTTTTTTAACCATATTTTCACCAAAAGGGGATTTTTTAATTATATTATTATAGAAAGGGGTGAAAATTTTAAAATATTACCCTTGGTGATGTGGAAGTGATTCATGTTCTTACAGAAATGCTTTTAAAACCATAAAATATATTATAGGTTTTGGAGGATTCATAAAGGCTTTATAAAATTAATTAAATAAACTCAAAATTAGATTATTTTAAAGTGGAAACATATATTTGATAGTGTAAACAGTTTATAGTATTTATCACATCATTTTGGGTCATTATGCAATCATAGTACACACCGTATATTTATACCGTATTTAAATTTTACCAAAAAATTCGATTGTCTCAAAAAATTATAAAAAATTTACCATTGGGTAGTTTTGGAGTTATGATTCCAAAAATAATATTTAGTTTATCCAAATAATTTTATCAATATTTTATTTTTTATTTTTAAAATAATAGTAATCATTTATTGACAAATGATGGGTTTTTTTGACAATAACAGTTTTCGAACCATTATAAAAATTATATTTGACTGCATAAAAATTATATTATCATTTATATTTAATAGAAATTATTTAATAATATTATTTTATTAAAATATTTTTTTAAAAATCTATTAATTATTTAAAGTAAATGCCTTAATTGAATTTGAATGTTACACAAAAATAAATTTTGTGTTTTATTGTATCAAAATAAAAATCATTTATAAAGTAACAATAATAAGATAAAATTATTTTCATTATTATATAAAATATATGTACTCATATTATTAGGTCCTTGAAACATAGACCTTTGTTAGACCATAAAACGCTCTAAGGGTAAGGTGCACAATGTTGATACTTTTATGTGATGGTTTTTCCTATATAGTTTGGGTCATTATCTCGATGATCTTGAAATGCCATAAACAATTTTACTCATACTTAAATTGTTGTATCTCAGCTTGGGATTGGTCAAGGTCAAAGCCTAGTGATTTTATCTCCCTTATAATCTATGATAAATGGAATTTATAGGATATGATCCTACTGGTTGAGGCTATCACATCCATTATCTCTGCTAATTGGATTGTTGAAAACACTATTTTTATACTAATCATATTATCACTATTAAATAGATCTATTATCAATGGTTAATATTCTTAATGGTAGTTTAAATCCAATAGTATTTTATTTAACCAAAATATTGCATGTTTTTTCTATAACCATAATACATAATAGAGAATTTAATTCAACCACAAAGGGAATTTTATTTATAAATATTCAAGATATTACAATCACCCCCCTTTAATAAATTTCACCCTTTCAATTTTCATTTCAAACACTAAAAAAGTAAAGCTAACTATGTTAAATCTCCTCCTATAGTTCCTTTACCACCACTTCAAACTTGTGGTTTCTTCATAGAACTTTTACCATATGTATTGTATTATTTCATTGAACTTTATCTCTACAATCTATCTTCAATGGTTTCTTCTCATATTAAATATAATTCTCCAATGGTACCACCTCTAGATTTAGTACATGTGGGGGTCTGGTATGTATATCCTCAAGAGTGATACGTGGAACATATCACGTACTTGAGATAGATTAGGTTGGAGTGCTAGTTGATAGACCATCGCTCTTATGTGATCAAGATCCCAAAGGGATAGATGTATCTTGGATTAAGCTTTCCCTTCTTCCCAAATATCACGACTTTCATCCATGGAGATATTTAAAGGAATAAATTATCTCTAACCCCAAACTCTAGGTCTCATTGATGATTATTAGCATTGATTTTTTTTAACTTTGATTAGCCTTATTATGGTTCTGAATGGTCTTGAACTTAACTTTTCCACCATTTTTTAAACCATTTCAGGACCTAGTAGTTTGCATTCCCCAACATTATCCTAGCATGAAGGTATTGTGAATAGATTCCCAAAAAGATATTTATCAGGAGGTATTTGGATTCTTGATTGGAAAGTATTATTGTTTGAGAACTTGTTAATAAGAATATGTTGATCACATCCTCCTTTGAAGTAAATTGGGCATGATCTCAACATATCCTTGAGTGTATGGATAGTCTACTCAGATTGTCCATATGTTTGTGGGTGATAAGCCCTGCTAAAGTTCATCTCAATATTTAGATAATGTTTTAGTATCTTTTAGAAAATGGAGGTAAATCATTGATCTTGATTAGATAAAATTGAGATTTGGGTTCTATGAATCCTCCCCACTTCTCTAATTTATATCATTGCTAGTTGACCTAGTGGGATCTTCTTTGTAATTTCAATGAAGTGATCTATCTTTGTAAGATAATCCACTATAACATATATACCATTATTTCATCTTGAGGTATCTAGAAGTCCAACAATAATGTCTAGGGTTACGTTTTCCCATTTCCATGTTGTTATGTGTAATATTTGTGTCATCGCCTTGTATTTTTTCCTTTCATCCTTCACATGATGACATACAAAACACCTCGATGTATATTTTTCAATATCTTTCTTCATATTTCCCCACCAATTGTTCTCTCAAAGATCTCAATACATCTTTTTGATCCTTGGATGGATGGAGAAGGTTTAACTATGTGCATCATCCAATAAATCCTTCATTAAGTTAGGATTTGATGGTACACATAGTCATGAACCAAATCTCACAGCTCCCTCTTCATTAAAATTTTTCTCTAAGGATTTAACTTTTAGTATATCTTCCACTTTATTTTAAATCCCCACATCATATATTTGAGAAAACTTTATCCTCTCTATAAGGTACGATTGAGATTTCATTTGTGAAAGGATTGATGGGGTTCCCTCTTTATGATTCACATCTCTATCCTTTTCAAGTCTAAGAAGATCGAATACTTCTCAATTATCATTAATGATAAAATTAATGGGTCCTTTCTACTTATAAAATCTACCAATTTATTCTCTTTACCATTATGTAAGTGTATTGATAAGTCATATTACTTAATCAACACCAACCATCATCGATGGCACATATTCATCTCTTTTTGTGTGAATATATACTTGAGGATCTTGTGATCTGTTTATATTTCACACTTCCCCCTAAAGTGATAATTCTACAAAATATTTAATGTGAAGATCACTGTATCCAAATCTTGATAATGCATTGGGTAGTTATATTTTTGGTCCTTCAATTTCCTTGATGCATAGGATATAACTATGTCATTATGCATTAACACACAACCCATTCCCTTATTTGAAGAAATGATGTATACCATAAAAATTTCCCCACTTGTGGGTCGTATAAGTAGAGGTGTAATGAGGAGACCCTTTTCCAAATCATTAAATCTCCCTTAAAATTCATTATTTTAAAATTACATGACTCCATTCCGAGTCATCTTGGTTATAGGGTATGACAATTTTGAGAATTTTCACTCAAATCGATGATATTACCCAACTAATCTAAGGAAACTACAGATTTATATCATATATGTTGGCCTAAGACACCCTTAAATTGATTATATCTTTGAAGGGTCCATAGATATCCCATTGCGTGTGAAAATATTCACCAAGAATGAGACTTCATGGAACTAGAACTCACATTTTATGTACATTGCATAAATCTTCTCCTTCTATAAGGTATTTAGAATAATGATCAGATTCTCCTCATTCTCCTCCTTTCATTTAGATTATATTATAATATTATATATAAATACTACAAAAAATTTGTTGTGGTAATCTCTAAAGACTCTATTAATAAAGTCCATAAAGATTTATGGAGCATTAGTGAGTACTAATAGAATTACTATGAAATCATAGTGCTCATTACTTGTATAGAAAGTGGTCTTGGGGATATCCTCCTTCTTCACCCTCACTTGATAACACCCATACCGAAGATCCAACTTGGAGAATTATTAGTATCCATGTAGCTAATTGAATAAGTCATCAATCCAAGGAAGATGATACTTGTTATTTATCGTGATCTTATTGATCTCATGGTATTTAATGGAATAGTTCATTAACCCATATTTTTTCATAGTGAAGACAATTGGAGCAACCCATAGTGAAGAACTTGGGTGTATGAACCCTTTATCCAGATTCTACTGTAATTGTTTATTCATCTCATCATGTTTCACAATAGGTATTCCATATGGAGTCTTGGATTGTGAAAATGGACCATGTATAAGATGGATTGAAAATATAACCACTCAGTTTGGAGGAAGAATAATAAATTATTTAGGAAACACTTAATCATATTACCTCACAAAGGGAATGTCTTCAAGGATGATATTTTCATTGGACATAATAATTTGAGCTAGATACAATTACTTGTAGGGAAATAATATCCATTCTTGAGATGTTGGTGCTAAATAATATTCATACTTATCCTTGAATTTGTATATAATCAGGGGATTATTTCTCATACAGACATTGATTTCCTTCTCATGGAAATTTTTATTGGATATATATAATGAAATAAAATCCCTGAAAAAATGCATCAAATTCCACTAAAGGAAGTCTCATAAGGTTTTATGGGAAGTTTAGGCAACACAGTTTGATAGGGGAGGAGTAATATAATAGGGATGTAATGATTTCTCTATTTTCTATATTCAACAACAACTCTACTTCTATTATTTGTGGTGGTGTTTGAATAGTTCTACTTCACCTGTGTGATATGAAGGAATGCATAGAAGAATAATAAAAAAGTATGTTCACTATTCTTGAATGAATAACTATAATATTTATCAGCACTATATTGTTGGGATCTACCTCATTCTTTGTATTGGAATAAGATCTCCCTTGCTTCCTTTGAGGTTGTTGGTTGTCTCAAAAAATAATTAGCTTAGTGCATTGGTTTGAAAAGTGACCTTGTTCCTTATATTTTAAACAAGGAAAAATGAACTCAGGGTTGAATATAAAATTAAAATTTTCTATCATGTTAGTGGGTTTATCCCTTTGGAAATCATTAGATAGGTATCCTTCCCACACATAAAACATTTCCTCACCGCCTTAAGAAATTTCAAGGGTGCTTCTTTTAGTACTTTTCACAAGTGAGATGTTTCAATTTTTTACCATTACTGTATTTTTACATTACAAAAACATAATTAAACTTCACTTTCACTTATTATACATATGATAACATAGAGATTCATCAATCTCTATTTAAAATTTTAGGGTACATAGACAATTTCTTCATATCTATGAAAGTCTCAGATCTCCAGTGCTTTTCATAGAATAGGTTTTAGCCCACCAAAGAAGTGTTTAACCTTTAATTTGGGGGTAATGACAAAGCTAAAGATATATCATGAAAGTATTATGAAGTTTTCTTTATACACCCTGATGGATTCATCATAATTTTTCACGAGGTAATGTAAATCAATTTCCATTTTATTTAAGAGAGTGATAGGAACTTATTTTTTTCCAGAATTCCTTCCTCCCCATTGCTTCAATCTCTTCATTAGGCTTCATATTCTTGGTCAATGTCCAATACTGATCAGCTTCTACCACCATATGATAAACAACCAGTATAACCTTCCCTTACTCAGAACATTTAAGCATGTAGAAGATATTCTTAATGTATTTGATCCATTTTCCAAGATTAAGATATTGTATGATCCATTGAAACCTAGAGGCATTTATTGAAAAAATAAATCAATTATAGATTGTTATTTCTTAGTAGGATTATGGTGATCTCTTGATATAGGTTTCTATTTTGAACCTGATTTATCTAAGATATTATCATTACAAAGTTTTTGATTCTGGATTGATCATTTCGTTTGGGAATTCATCACATTTCCCTTTACATTAGTTTTTACTCAATTCCTCATATTTAATTCCATTGGATAGAATAAAGTAAAAAATTAAGGCTATGTATTTTTAAATTCATAAATGTGAATTCAATGAAATTAAATGGATCACTTATAAATTATTTTTATTCCTTAACTTATGAATTTATATGCTTCAATATATGTTATCCATGATATATTTGTTAACATAGAAACTTATGGTCATTTTGTTCCCTTAATAATGGTTCATAATGAGTTTTTCAGTTTACCCATGCATATTCTCATAGAGTAAAAAAGCATGTATGAAACAAGGCCCATTTTCATGCACAAGTTTCCAATCAAGACTAGTCCAATGCCGCATTTTTTGGGTTTACTGATAGATACATATATGCTAGATCCACATCAAGTTATAATATCCATATATGGATATATTTGCATGGAAACCAATTACTCTATACATTACCAATATTTATGGATTTATTATTATTTTTAGTCTTATCACTAATTCTTTTTTCTAATATTTTCTAGTCCTAATACCAAAAAATAACTAAAACACCCTTTGATACCAGTTATGAAAACTGTTTTCTTTATTACACATTAATTCATGATTTATTACATAATATTACACATAATAAAACATGAATTATAGAGAAGTATAGGTTCTTTAGGAATTAGTTACATTACATAACAATATAAAATAGGTAATACATTTTCATTATTAAAAGCTTCCTTAACATATTCATATTATTCTATCGTACTTATAAATATATAGGATGACCTATGAGCTTACATAAGAAAGGGGTGATCTATAAAACCCAGTAAGGGAATTAACGTGGAATTATAGGAAGAAATTATTACATGTTATAAAATAGAAATATCAATGAGATATAAAAGGGGTTAGAATCATAAAAATGAATAATTAGGCATGATATAACATGATAACATAAAGTCAACATAAAAAAATGTGGCCCAGACTTTAAACATTTCATTATAAACATAGGTCAAAGTTGACTGACAAGAAATCATGATGGAAAAATTCCCATGATATATTAGGTTAAATACCTAATCCCTTTATTGATTTATCATGAGATTAAAACATTACCAAATTCATTGGAGCACTATATAATTTTGGGCACACTTGTTACTTTCATTTCATTCGCATACATAAGTGTGCAATAGAGATCATACAACATTGAATAATTTTTCAAAAAATTTATTTCCATGACCAAGGAGTGTGGAATAAATAATTGTAAATAAAAAATAAAAGAAGTATAATTTCATAAAGGTGAATTCCTTTGATAGGAAATGGGTATGGGTATTCAGTATATAATTATTTGGCATGAAAAATCATGGTGAAAGTTCAATAGCATTACGACAGTACTCAAGGATACATAAATTTTTTTTAATGAAAGATAAAGGGGTATCTAATTATTTGGAATAAAATGGATAGTAATAGGTATGTGTATAAGGATATGTCAATATTAGTAAATGGAATAAAAGATATAATATGAATAATGTACTTGAATGAAGAGGAGAAGGAAATGATCTCTTACAGAATTTCGACATAGTAATATGTGTGCATAATGGTTAATGATATATTAATGGGATTGAAAGGTGTCTTTCATAACATGGAAATAAAAAATATAGGTAATATGTATTTATAAAATCATACCCAAAAAAGAACAAATTGGAATTAAGAGGCATAACATAAAGTGTTTGAATAAAAAGTGGAGTGGAAAATCCCTTACCTTGAGAGGGTGATTCCAAGTGCTTCGTAGGAGATTATTGAGAGATTAGAGGCACCTTGGGAGGAATATATAGAGGATAGGGTTGAGTAAGGACGTTATAAAATGGTTTTTAGTGAATTAAAATCGAATATTTGGGGGTTTTATATAGGAAATGAGTTGGAAATTCTTTAATATTTCTCAAACATAGGTTTTGGACTCTATATTATAAAGTAATCAAAACAAAAATAATGCTATGGTTTTTCCCATAGTTTATGAAAAAATGTGAGTATTATTAATTATTTTATAATTAAAATTACCAAAAATGTTAAAATATTACCCTTGGTGATGTGGAAGTGAGTCATGTTCTTAAAGAAATGATTTTAAAACCTTAAAATATATTATAGGTTTTGAAGGATTCATAAAGCATTTATAAATTTTTTAAAATAAACATAAAATTACATTATTTTAAAGGGGATAAATTTATTTTTTCATGTATATAATTTATAGTTTTTATTACATCATTTTGGGCCATTATGATGTCATAATAGACACTGCATATTTATACCGTGTTTAAATTTCCCCTAAAAATTTGACTATCTCGTAAAATTATAAAAAATTCACCATTGGATAATTTTGAAATTATGATTCAAAAATAATTTTTATTTTATCCAAATAAATTTATAAATATGTGAATTTTCACTTTTAAAATAAGAATTGGCATGTATTGAGAAATGCTGGGTTTTTTTGACAATAACTTTCTGAACCCTTATAAAAATTAAATCTGACTTCATAAAAATTATATGATGATTTAAATTTAATATAAATTATTTGATAATAATATTTTACTAAAATATTATTTATTTTCAAAATAAATTAATTCAGAAAAATATATTCATTAATTTTATTTTAATATTGACCAAAAATATTTTTTTATTATATCAAAATCAAAATTATTTATAATGTAAAAATAATAAGATGGAAAAAAATTAATTATTATATAAAATATTCAAATTAATATTATTAGGGTCTTGATACGTAGCCCATTATTACACCAGAAAATTCATTAAGGGTATGGTAGATGACGGTGAGACTTTCATGTGGTGGTTTTCCATACATGGTTTGGGTTGTGATATTTATAAGAATGATATTCTACCTTAAACGGTTTTTCTCATGCTTAAGTTGTTGGATCTCCACATGGTCTTGGTGAAGGTAAAGTCCCAGTAATTCTATAATCCTTTGAATCTCTGATAAACGGGATTTATAGAGTATGATCCTATTTGTTTAGGGCATTACTTCCTCTATCTGTACTAATTAGATATGTCAAAACCATATATTTATACAAGACATAAGGTCACTTCTCAACAAATATATTATAAATAGTTAAAATTCGTAATTATATTTTAAATATAATAGGATATAATAAAACCAAAACATGTGTGTTTTTTCTATACCTATAATATATAATAGAGAATTTAATTCACCCAAAAAGGGAATTTTATTAATTAAAGTTCGGGTTGTTACAAGAAATATAAAGAAGAGGTCATCAAAACCTATAAAATGAGGGAAACAATTCAACATATATTCCCATAAATAAACCCATATGAGAGAGAACGGGCATAATTATATCTACAATACAACATAGGATGATAAGTATTCATGTAAATCTAAATTCCCATCTCTGGTGCCTAGAATACATTGTGTCTCTCTGAGATATCCATGTAGTGGATCCATGACTCACCATAGAACTATAGACCGAGGAAAAAATATATAAAATTGGACCCAAATCCTAGTACTATAGGGGGTTATACTTAGAAGATATAGGACTTATTCTATAGTGCATTAGGTGGAAACACTCTATAGATAGCAGACAGGTTCCCCAATGAGTCAGGTGGCTCTACTCGGTATATAGAGGACCATCACCCTATTGCATTAGGGGTACCACTACGTAGGTAGAGGGACTATGACCTGGTGTGTTAGGGGCATTCCACTTAGTTTGGGTAAAGAGAATAATGGACTCTCACCCTAGTATGATAGGGGTTTCCAAAATAGACTTGTCTTTGATGATCATTCCTGGTCACATGTACAAGCATTCTCTAAACTACAATCATTCCTAGACCACCCAAAATCGCATCCTATATGCATCATTAAAGGCTAAAAACATGTCTTAAATATAAAAACACTAATTATAGGATACTTTTGGGCAAAATTATGAGTCCTAATAAAGGCGATATTGAAGGTTAAAATCCATAGGATAAGTGCACAATGTGTACCCGGTGTCACTCAATATGTGACTTCACTTGGAAACCTATATGTGTTTGAAACTACACAAGGCTTGGATTCTCATATAGGATTAAATGTACTAGTACTACATGACATGTATTTTCCATTTGAGGCCTTCCCAAATGGTCTTAGCCATGCCTGTGTACCTGATCCCATGCCCGTTTACTTTGGGTCATGTCCATGTACCAAGCCATATCTAGATACCCTGATGCCTACTCATTCCCATTCCCTTGTACTCCCATAGTACACACTAAGCTTCCAATATAGGGTTACATGTCATGTATTGGGGTCATACATGGTGTGTGATATTTTTTCTACACCCCAAACCCTATAGTAATAGTAAGGGGACTACATGAATTGTGTTATTCATAGGACTTGTCGTATATTTTTGTCTACTATAGAATCTACCATTTTTTATGTGGATCCCAAATCCACATTCACCTTTACATATATTATCATGTAATGAATTTAAATCAATGTGGGTCATCTTCAAAATTTATTTTTTGGCCTATGGTGGCCAAAAATTAGAAATCTGTCCACCCATCGAATAGACATCACACCTACTTTAGATAATGATCCAAAACAAGGCTTTAATCTATATCACCATCCCTTAGAACACACAATCCATATTGATCCTCCAAAAAATAACAATCTTGAATATCATTGACATAATCTCTATGAATCTTAGTGTTCAATATTTCTATAACACACCTATAAAATTTTTAACCATGACCCATTGGTATAATGGTAAATAACACAAAAATGGTGGGGAGAAATGTACAAAAATAGGTTGAATCCTTCATTATCCAAGTGGCGTTAGCAAATTATCTCAAAATTGGGGATTTAGGGGTAAAATTAGGTAAAAAATTATAAATTGAAATTGGGATCATGCGAAGAATGGATAAAGGACAATTAATAAGAATAAAAATATAAATCCATGATTATGACTTTGGAATGGGAGGAAATCAACAAATAACAAGCCATAACTCGATTCAACAATGATAGTCGATGAATAATGTGTTCCCTATTGATGAAGATATAATGAATTTTTTGCATTCACATTGATCCACTTTGATATGATCATTGCTTGTTATCTGATCCTAATCCTTCAATGAAGAACAGTTCTCATCCACTCAAATTCCCCAAGGTTTATGCAATTGACCATGAATATTTTCTAAAAAATGGTATTTATAGTGGGAATTAGGTAATGTGTTTTAAATGAATTAATTAAATAAATTATTTAATTATTATACATAACATACCGACAATGGTTGCCTCAATTGAATGTATACTTAGAACAACTTTAGATCAATCATTGGGTAAGACCCATATTTTGAAATGACCATGGTATTAAATTATCGATCCAAGGTCATGAACAATAGAAAATCAATTTAAACAGAATCTATTTTTTCCTATGTATTATAATATTATAATATTTTTAATATGTTAATTCCTGGATCTTGAGACACCCAAATTATATGCCAACTCTAAATATATATCTATACATATAATTATAAATATTCATTGGAAAAATCCAAAAAAACCAAAGCTTCTAAATTCACCCCCTTTAGGGATTTTCACACCAAAAAGTCCTAGATAATTTTTTTTTGATTACTTGGTATGTATTTGACTCCCTCACTCCCATGATATATTTTTTACACTTTTATGCCACCACAACACATGAAAAAAATGTAATGGTCCATCATCATAGGATCCTATCCCACTAATCCTCAATCATCACTGGGTACTCTATGAAGGTGGATACATCATTAATTTCTATCTCACCCAATCAATAACATGTGTTGGATCACGCATATATCTCTTCAACTATGATACACATAAGATTTATTTCACTCTATCCAACTATGGTTTGAAGGATAATATGTATGAAACATTTAAAACCCTCAATAGGATCTCAAAAATACACAATAAACCTTGATAATAGCTTACCTCTCTAGTTAAACATCTGTAATCCCTGTCATGTGTAGAATCTTAAGAAAACATGGCCCCCCAACTCAAAATATAAGGTCCAATGATGTCGATCTGAATATTTTTTCTTCTTCTCTAGGATATACTCATACTCTTATAGATCACCTAAACTTTCTTCACAATCACCTGCACCATATCTTCCTAAAAAAATATTCCTTGTTAATCTCAGTTGAGCACAAGGGTAACCTGTATGGTCAACTATACAAGGCTACTAAATGTGACATGATGATAGAATAATGATATCTATTAAAATAATAAAAATATAAGAATTTCATGTGATCCTTCTAGCTCTATAATAAGTTCAACATGAAATATCTTAGTATATCTTCTAATACCTAGATATTCTACTCAATCTTCCCATATGTCTAGGATTGAAATGTTTTTATGATCCTCAATTGGGTCTTGAAGGGATAAAGTAAGCCTCTCTACAACCATGATGTGAACTGATCATTATGGTCAGAGATAATCAGTGAGGGTAATACATTAATCAAAAATACATCACACACATACAATTTCCCCATACCCCTGATGGATATTTTATCTTCTATGGAAGGATAGTGTGATGATTTCATAATTCAGTAAATAATAACTTGGATAACATTGTAGCATCACAATATCAATAGAATTGAAATTATAAATTACATTGATATTCCATCAAATTTCAACTCTGAAATGTCAGAATACTATGTAAAACCTATCATAACTTGGTGCTCATATTTCAACTTCATTCATTTGAGACAACAAGAGATAAACTAATAAATTCCCTACTCCATGCCATCCCACCAAAGTTTCCATTAAATGTAATTTTATATATTTTCCACACTTGGATTTATTTATAAGTTGGATGTTTGAATCTCCATCAAAAACACCGCATGAAATAGGAATGGAGCCACTTTCTATCCCTAAAAAAGGATGAAGTGAACCCTTCCTTCAAAAAATCAATCTGGTGCATCTCTTAGGGATATCTAGTCATGTTGAAACTCATAGTCAATGTATCCCAACTATTCCTTTCTAATATATGTATTTAGAAATGGATTCAATACCATTTCCTGAATATAAGATTCACCCATATCCTTTATCAGGGTCAACTGTAACCAAGCCATATCCCCAAAATCCTTTACCACTTGGTGAGTATGAGACTTCCAAATAAGGGAATATTCCACCATGTTTCAGTTCAAATTAGTATAGACTTTCTTGAAGTCATAGTCCTGCTAGAACTCTATCCATAACCACTCACCTAGGTTAATATCTCTATGAGTTAATTTGTACCTTAGAATCCAATGGCTCATATAAATTTTTTTTATCTCCCATAAGATAGGTCTTTTAAGTCATTATAGGGAAAACTACTGATTCCAACTCTAGGTAGTGAGTCATAAAGTTATGCACATGGGGCCTCAAATACCTCTACCCATTTGTGGATACTACTTACCAATACATCAACACACAACTAAGATAGGCTCCAGAGGCATCACCAAACACTATATACTACACACCCTCCCTTGGTAGTCTTAACACAGGAGCACTGGTCAGCCTCAACCTCATCTCCTCAAACTCTCTCTAACACATCTTTTTATAGATAAAAAACTTCATTTTCAGTTTCATGGTAGTAAAAGGGTCACCAAACATAGAGATGTTTACCATAAACTTCTCATTTTAACCTGACAATCCAAGGTATGAATTTACATAGGAAACTCCCTTAGGTGGATCCCAAGTGATAACCACATCACTCTTTATCTGGTCCGTAGATAATCCATTCTCATAGATGACATTCCCTAAAAAGTGAACCATACGAATCCCAAATTAGAATATTGAGAGGTTAGAGTAAATATGGTGTTTATTGAGTAAGTTTATAAATATCCTCAGAATACATGAATGATCCCCCTTATATGTAGAGTAAATTATTATGTCATCAATGATGACTTCTAAAAATTGGTCTAATTTTAGCTAGATGATCTAGTTCACCATAGCCCCAAGAACCCATCCACTTATTTTATTATCATAACAAGAGATTCTTAGGGAGATAAAATGGCCCTTATAATCCCCTAATCTCAAAGGTACTCAAGCTGCACCCTCATTTCCTTGTTCTCAATGGGGAAATTTGATATTCCATAGAAGATATCAGTTTGGTCATGGGGTGAAATTCAATACATATGTCCATTACCTTTGGTGGAGGTATCCTAAAAATATCCTCAAGAATGAAATCCATGTAATACAAAAATAACCAAGGTATCTAGATTCATTAATATCCCACTGATCTAAGGACTAAACATTCCAAATGATTGGTGATGGGTTGCAACATCCTGCCTTCAATATACACTCACTCATCTATTAGATCTCTCTTTCTCTCCCACAAATGGAGAATATCATCCAATCTATCATTAGGAATCAAACCCATATGCAATTCCAATTAATTTGGTCCCCAAATGTAAAAAACTATCCCATACCCAATATGACGTCAAAATGTTTTGTCTTGATAAAACAGTGATCCCATGGGAAAATATATTCACTATGTTCCATCTTAAACTACCAAAAGATTATCAATACTGATTAATCACACCTATTAGTAACCACTAGAAAAATATAATGGGATAAGGTCTCAACTGGGAAGATCTATCTTTCACAAATGGATACTGAAATGAATGAGTGAATCCAAACTTTTCCAATAATTACTAGATAAATTATGTAGGTAACATAGATTATACCTCATATTATCTCTTGATAAATTGGGATATAACCCTCTATAAAAAACAACTTCCCATGACCTAAATCCCTAATTACCTGATCTTATCATAGACCTCCTTATGGTGGTGGTGGTGGTGGAAGTATCTAATATAATCTACCAATATATGAAACTACTCCCCCAGGAACCCCACCTATCCCTCCGCCGACACAACCTTCCTAGGGGCTGCACTAGTCATGCATGGGAGAGCAATGATCATGGTGAAACATCTTTCATTTTGGTCTATCTGCCATCTTCCGTCCCCCTAATCATATCAGGTCTAGAAATCATGTTCCATGAAATCTCACCCATCACATGAATATCGTGTCATATATGCTCTATTACCATTCCCCTTACATGAACCCTACACTTGAGATACATATTCTGGAGTCCGACTATGGTAATGTCTCTTGTGCCAAGACCCTAATGAATGAAAATTGCTAAATTCAACAAGTTAGCAAGTCTCTTGAATCCCACCACTAACTCTATCCTCCCAATTCACCTCTAATGTGAAGATATTAATTTCTAGATCCCTATCCAACACTTGAGAATATGTGAGAGTGCACAAGGAGATCCCAATGGAATAAATTTCTCTATAGAGACCACAATTGAACATCCAATCCTAAAATAATCCATCTGATACCATGTCAAGGGAGTGACATGTACAATCTATGAACCACATAACATACTCAATGAATATCATATAACCCTGATGAAACTTGATAGGCTTATGAATCCATTTTTTTTATAATTATGAGAGGCACTACTCGTCATAAAACATATTATGGAAGTAAGTCCATGATATCATCATCACATAATGATTATATGTGATCAGACTCTAATATCACCAAGTTTCTCCATGAAAAAGAATTGCTTCCAACATAAACATTAGATCAGTTGGAGTTTGAATAAGCCTAAAGACACATATCACTGACTGAAGACAATTCTCTAATGCCAAGGGTTATAAATCACCATAGAAAATCAGGTTTATCTGATATTTGAAATCATGTAGTGTACTAAAAAAGAACACATAATCAACCATCCATGTTTATACTATATGAAACTATATAGGTGGTGGTGATACTCCCAACATGTTTTGAGGAAACACCTCACAATATTGACATTGAACTAAACCCTCATCACTCAATAGATCGTCTTCATGATCCAGTATCATTTACTAGATTGGATATCTTTGTGGAGGAATCCTGAAAATTATCACGACATACCACCATTATATGAGCACACACGCACACACATATATATAGGGAGATAAAAAATATTTAAATAAAAGGAATCAATCCTATGTGATTCATATACCAATGGTTCCCTACAACCAATTTCATGGTATTCCAAGTTAACAAATTGGTATTCAGAGTCCTTGTGGATTGATATACCAGATACTACACCAACACTGGGTTCCCTAGCATGAATTTCATGCTTGAGACACTCTGACACCATTTACCTAATATCCAAACCTATCCTCACAATGGGTCAAAATAAAAACCATGACTAGAGGATGAACAACCTATGGAATGACTCTTTTATGACCAGACCTACCAAGGCCCACTGGGATGATAGAAATATAGGTCTTACAACCAAAGATCACCTCCAATAGTCCATGAGATGGAATCAAGACCCTATAAGGAATAACTAAAATGGGATACATTTTCCTAATGTAACTATAGTAATACCCCCAAATATATCCATGAATAAGTGAAGATAAATAAAATAAAGACTGTAACATATTCAATAAAACAATTCTTGCAATTACCTCATAGAAATACCTCAGAGTATGATTTCAATAAATAAAAATAGTGGGGAAAATACAAGCTCAAATTGTAATGAAGTCCCAAATTGACTATAACTATGAAAAGAAATGCGAAAGATATTTCATCACTAGTTTCCATGTTCGACCATAAAATGTGGTCAATACACACATGCATCACTATGATCCCCCAATATCTCTACCGATATTCTTATCATCTTCTCAAGACCTGAAACATATGGGAAAAACCCATGGAGGGGTGTGTATATACATACCAAATATGACACCTAAAAAACCATAAAGGGTGTAATAGAAAGATAACTCAAGGGCCAAGTAAAATCATAAAAAGAGGGAAAAAACCCATGATATATGTCAATAATGAATCCCAGATGAGAGAGAATTTGTATCTCTATCTATACTACTAATCCATTGAAAATGAGTCTTCTTATGGATCCAAATGTCCATATGTAATTCACAACATCTTGCATTTCTATCCAAGATAGATAAAAAAGGACCGAAACATCACTACTTCTCCACATTATGAGGGGTAAAATATCAAATAGATAACCCAAACCATCGTATGATAGGGGATTACACTTCTTAAATAAGTGACACAGACCTTAATATTTCATGGAATACCAAATAATTTATTGAGGAATAATTCCTTAGAGCATCAGGGGTGAAACTCAATAGATAGAGGACGCCTACTCTAGTGCGTCAGGGGGAACCACACATTAGGTAGAGGAGACACACCCTAGTGCATTAAGGGGTGCCACTAATTCTAGGTAAAGAGTATATGGGATCTGCACCCTAGTACCACAGGTGATTTTCAACCCCAACATCTCTACGATGAACCTTCCCGATCACATATACCCATTAAGTTTTTCTTTATGAAAAATCACACTCATATCACCTTGAGTCATATATCATATGACTCATTAAAGGAAACCACCTCATATTATGTATAGAACTACTCAAGATAGGATACTTATGGGCCAAAATAAAATTCCTAATGAAGAAGATAATAAAGGTTAATGTCTATAAGAAAATTACATTGTGTGAACCATGGGTGACATGATGATTGAAATATTCTAGAAACCTAGTAATCGACTTGATTTCACATATATTATATGGTCATAGAGGATTAAATTTTGTGTAATGGTAAATGGTGTGTCTTAGTTGTTCGAGGAATTATTGGGTGATCTTGGTCATGCCAACAAACCTTAGCCCAATCCCTTTTATATCAGGTTGTGTCTGTGTACTAGGCTTTGTCTAGGTACCCTTGTCATTCATTTGTGTGTAGAAATATTCATTCCCATATACTCACAAAGTACACACCAAGCCGCCAACATAGGTTCACACGATGTGTATTAGGGTCATACGAAACATTTGATATTTTTCAACCCATGAAACCCTAGAGTCGCATCTAAGGGACTACAAAGTGTGTGTTCTTCATAGTACATGTCGTATAGTCAGGTTTTACAAATAAATTCCTATTTCTTCAACTGTATCCGAAATATTACCCTACCACAAAAAATTTCATCATTTGATTACCCAAAATAAATGGGGGTTGTCTCTATCCAACTTTTCAGGGTCTCTGGTGGTTGAAAATTTGAAATATGTTCAGCCGTTAAAGAGTCATCACACCACCCATCGATAAGGAGTTATAACCCACCCTTGATCCATGTATCCATCACCAACAACCCATAATCAATCATTATCAACAATAAAATTACAAGAAATATATATTTTTTCACAACTTATATGAATTCGGGGATTTGATCACACTTGAACCCATCCAAACAACGTAAAATCATGACCCTGCAGAGATACAATGAAGAAAAAGAAGAACAATGAAGAGAAATACACATAAACTGGGTGGATCCATCATTATCCAAGAGGTCTTGGTCAACGATATAATTATCATGTATCCTAGGGTGAAATTAGTTGCAACAAAATAGTGATTGAACTTAGGATAATGTGATGAATGGTTAAACATTGATTAATAAGGAGATAAATATAAATCCAAGAATATGAATTTGGATAGGTTGGAAATAGAAAAATGATGAGCCTTACCTCGATTCAGATATGATTTTTAGTATATAATGTTTTCTCCAACAGCGAGGATCCACTGTGGTCACTTCCTACCTTTGGATCCACCATGACTTTATTGTCATTTGATGTCTGATATCCATCTGAAAAATGAATAATTGTGCTCCTCATCTTAAATTGTAAAAGGGTTATATATCTAATCCTATCAATTTTTAATAAAATTTTCATTAAATAGGGAATTAGGATATGGGTATTAAATTAGATAAATAAATAAATAAATTGATTAATCAACTTAACATACTGGCCAATAACTGGATCAACTGAATGTCCTCTGGAGACCAAAATTTTGTCTTTCCTTGGGTAAACCCCATATTTTGAAATTAAATGTGGTCTCATATTTATAATTTGAGGTCTTAAACAACTATATTTTTTAAGGAAACATCATGTGTGAGTGCATTGAAATACACCGATGTTTTTAAAATATTAATTTTGGGGTATTGAGACACCCATAATTATGCCAAATCTGAAGATAAATACAATTATTTTCATGGAAATATTCAAAGTAAAAATCCATAAAAACAAGAGTTTCTACATTTTTAGTGTCATTTCTAAATAATGTAGAGGATATTGCAATTTAAATTGATCCAAGTACATATCGTATCTCTATATATACAAAGAATAGATCTAATTGAGATCAGAGAATTTAAAAAATATTTGAAATATCCTAAATATATACGATCCATTTTTAAAACTATATTTCTATCATGTTATCCTATTTGTTTCCTATATAGCTGATGAGAGCTTCCACACATGTGTTAATTATCATTGGTTGAATGAGAATATCATTATAACTATGTGTCTTTTAACATAGATCAATTGTATATTTTATCTATCAAGGTTACCTATTTATCACTCCAAGAGAGATCCAATATTATGTAGTTACTAGTTGAAATATTATGAATATAATGTTTTAATGATTGATTTTTAAATAGGATATGATTATTTATATGTTTTTATGATTTTGTTTTGTATGGTAGACTAAAAAAATTATAAACAAAATGAATGTTTTCTTTCACCATTATTTTAAATTTTTTTCTTTTTTAGATGATATATTTACGTACCTACAATAATATGGGGAATATTAAGGAATATTTCAACATTTTCATGGAGCCCATGATTTCACATAGATTATACGTTAAGATTTCAAAATGAATTTTTTTGAATAACTATATTAAATTTATTGTGTATGATTTCCAAGACTAAAAAATCATCATTGAATACTAATAATTTGTAATCAATGATGTCATTGGAGATATAGAATACATTTAAAAAAATTTCATATTTCATAGAACATGAATGTTATAAAAATAAGATCATTCTTGAAACCCCTTATCATTATATACCAATTAATACCTTAACTATGATATGGGTGATGATCTTGTGAGATAACATATAAAAAGATTCCATTCATGAGTGGAAGTTTATTTTGACATTAGAATGTATTTCGATTATAATTGATCCATGGAATCACTATGGGGATTACTGTGATTCCTTTAGTGTCAGTTCCAGTGCAAGATAATATATGATTTAATGGCCATGACACATTATTCTCAATAGTTTAGGCCACATGATAGGAATAAACATACCCATGATGTCCTAATATCTATTATGGTTAATTCAATTAATATTCAATTACATTATCTATTTAGTGGGATGTATGATATATATATATTTATAAATTTTTACTCATAGATTAAAAAAATATTTTCTATGTTTTATTTGAATCTTAGAATGATGATATATGTAAAATGTCATTAGAAATTTGATTTCATGATGATATATACCCATTTAGAATGAAATTTAAAATATGATGAATTTAGTATTAAATATGAAATGGATATAGTTTTTGAATTAGAAAATGGGTAGTGACTTATGATTTTTTTTTTCTAATATGTATATTTATGTATGTAAAGAAAGAGATGATATAGATTTTCTCTTAGGTGTAATAAATGATCTTTGTTAATGTCATCGAAATAATATTATAATATATATTATGATAGATATGTTTTTCTTTAGAGATTATGTTATGGAGATTCGATACATGGGAGTACTCATTATACCAATACACACTATTTTTTTCCATTAATAACATTTTTATTGAGGAATTAATTCTTTAATTGATTAGATACATCAATATTTCATGATAGGTTGTGTATCCAGGTTTAACAAAGGTATACAAAATTTTTCATTATAATTTTATGATCATGATGAAATAGGACATGAATGGATTGATTTCAAGATGTTTTTAAAATATATGATTAAAAACTTATAAAAAAAGATCATTATGTTATATTTAGTAATTATGCAATTAAAATTTTAAATTCAACCCCCTCATGTTCATTAGAGTGGTTTGATTTATCATAGCTCATTCATTACAAACAAAGGTGGTCATTAGGTAGATAAAATGACACATTCAATTATGGATTAATATCTATAATATGGGAGTTAACTCATCTCTAAAATGGTATTATTTCCTAATCTTGGACACTCATATATATTTAAAACATATTCATGGAATCTATACAAATAAAAAACAAGTTACATTCATTTTAAATGATATCAACATATTCAATATATAAACATAATCAACTATATGTGTTCATGTTTCAATTTCTTCTAGCTGCATTTTTTTTATTTTAGTTCGTTTAGTGATATTAAAAATATAAATCTTGGATTTATAACTAACATGGTAGGAAATATGTTAGATGGAGTAAAAATTTTGTCTATGATAGGGGATTTATACATGTCACTATGAATGGAATTTAGACCCATGTTTTTATTTTCTACATAGATTGACATATCATATATTTTATAATTGTGTGTAATGGTCTAATGTGGATATTTTTTAGTAAATAGCCATAACCAATTATGTTACATTTTTCATGTATCTAGTATGAATGATGTTATATTTATAGCCATAAAATCCAAACCAATGATGTTCCTTTTATTATGTTTTATCCATTTTATTAAAGACATATAATTTAAATTTATATGTTTATGGACATACTATCCTGTTGGACATAACCATGGAAAATAAAATTCAGTTTACCCTGTCCATTAGTATCAATAGTGGAGAGAATATGTTTTTGGAATAAAAATAAAATGAGAATCAGATTTTTAGTGGATCTATAATTGGACACATAGATAAACTTATCAATGAAATCATTATTGGATAATAAATAATGTAATTGGTCTATTCATATTGATGGATTATTGGATGGAATATATAGGATGATTAAAAAATCAATCAGGTACTTGGATGCTATTATTTCCCTTTACAACTATCATGTCATGTGAGTTATGCACATTAGCATATAGAAACATATTTAAATTCCTTAAGAGTGTGAATTTTCATTATCAAAGTAATACATGATTTATTATATCCTGAGGCAATCATTTTCCATAGACCAATATTATAGGAGATCATTTATATGGTTCATTATTATACTTATAAATTGAATTCATGATTCAATGGTAAAAATAATTTTTATTTAACCTATTCATGGATCTAAAGAGTCTGTGAGTTGCAGCTTGGCGGATGGAACTCCATAATGGATTGATTTTTCTAATTAGTGTTAGATATGTCTTTTGGATAATTGTAACATCCCAAGTAAGTAATGAATAATAGATATTTTTATCTATGTCTATTAATGATTAAGATAGTGTTATAGAGGCTTAAAATGAAAATAAATACAATCTTATGCATGGAATACATTAATATTCTTAAAAGATTGTTTTACTGCCTTTTGATGGCAAACCATTTTTGAATCTATATTTTGACAATTTTATAAACTATTTTTGTCAAAATAAACTTATCCTTTATGATTGGGACATCAAAATTTACCTTGTGTGAATTTTTGGTATTTTTCTGACAATATTCATTTTTTAATGAATAGTGAAAAATACTGCATTTTACATCAAAACTGTTTTTTAATATAATTTATTTATATGATTAGATTATGTTTTGCATTGGTTTTGAAGTGAAATTAGAATATATTTTTGCCATTTTATCCAATGGTGGTCATTGGAATCAATTTCACTTTGAAATTAGACTTAAACTGTTGTCAATCTTTTGATACTTATTGTTTTGTAAAAACACGCTATTTGCTCTGGCAGCGGGAATTAATTATTAAATTAATTAATGTGACTTATATGATTTGAATTTTGTAAAATAGACTTCATTTTTGAATTCGGAATATCAAATATATCTTAGGGTAAATTTTTGGTAATTTTCTGAAAAACTTCAATTTTTGATGAATAGTGAAACCACTAAGTGGTAATCAAGCAAACTGATTTTTCAGTTAAATGAAAGTTTACCACTAATGTGTATTGAATTTTGAAAATCCGACATACATGGTTGTCATTAAGAAGTAAAATGTGGTTCAATGAGATTATAATAATTTTTTGGTGAATAGTAACTTATTAAGTTCTTAATCGCGATTAGTGGTAATTAGGGTAGTTTAAGGTATAAATAATGATCTAATAATAGGAAATGACCTAGACACATGTCCCAAAATTATTGGTTGTGTCATGGCCGACCAATACAAGCCATGGGTCGACTTGGGGACCCCATGGAGCCACTTTAGTTGGAAATTGACATTAATATATTTTTATTTAATGTTAAAGTGAAAATGACACAAACATAATATGTTTTACGAAAACAATTTTTAAGTGGGGTTATACAAGTACAAATTTTGATTATAAATAGTCATTGGAAAGATAAAAAGATTTCCTATATGATAGTATTTTTTTTATAATTTTTAGACATTAAATAAATTAAATTATTTATGACATAATAATGATGCAGCGATGACATCATTATTTGACGATTTAAATAAAATGGAATGATAATGAAAAATCTAAAACCTACACATGGCCAAAACCAATTGTAATATTTGATTTCGAACCCTTATCACCTTATACACGAATTATATCAATGTGGGACCTTTTAAAACCGAAACACATTTTCAAATAAAGTAATGTTTCTTTACTTTCCAAAAGTGCCCCTCCTCTCCTCTTATAAAAGGCCCCCACCTCTACCTCATTTCACACACTCTTCAAGCCTTTGGCTCGGCCAAACCCTGCCAATTTGCTCTCTCCACATCCCTCTACTCGTCCTAGAGGATTCCCTTTGGGCAGAATCATTTCAAAGGAAGCCTTTAGGCTCAAATCAAAAGGAGTTACACTTTTTAAGGTAATTCGTTCTCTCATGTTCATTTGTTTTATTTTGCTTATCCAACCCCCTAAACTCTTTTTATTTACTTCTTTTGTAACAACACCAGTATCTTAAATATACTAGGATGTTTTTATAAGATTTATTTGAGCTAAACGCTCACAAAACTACATCAAATGGTCAAAGAACATACGGTTTCCGTGGATGGTGAAATTCTGCCTCCCGAAACGATGATTGTTCAAACTCATTTAACACCTTCAAAGGTGGCCATTGTAATGTCACTATTTTTATATATGATATATAATATGTTTATGTTTTCCTTAAGCTTCTGTTTTTTTCATTTTGGGCATACCTTTATGGTTTCCATTATGGGTAAACACGATATCTTCATTTTAGGAAGTGCGGACTACCGCCCCCTAAAAGTGATTTGATTCGTTAATACCATATGTGGGATGTGTAAAGGATAAAGTTAATGATATTATATATGTTATTATACTGGAATTATAATATACTCTTATATCATTATGATTCCATTCCAGAAAATATGAAATAGAAATGGAAGTAGCGTTCATGCGTACGTATGGCTTACCGTCTCCATGAACGGTGCATTTCATTTATTACCTCTAAATTATGTAATATTATAAATGCATGTATGTACTGGATATATATGACATATATGATATCTTCATCATGAATACCATTCTTGATATAATGAACCTTTGACCAAATTAACAACATGTAAGTGTAAGAAGTCTATTTTTGACTTAAGAACCAAATACCGACAAAATGAACATTATTAACTTAACTGATTACATGATGTTCATAACATGGTATAAAAGGAATAATGAACTTGAAAAATATTCATAATCAAGTAGATATTAACTCAAGTTTATTATTCAGGAGATTAAAGAACGGTCGAGTCAAGTCGGATACGAGGTATGGGACTTCGTCTCAATCTCCTTTCGTTGAGGCATATTTTATTTTATACACAACTTTCTTTTATATGGTGTATAAACCCCTTTGACTTTTACGTTTATTCAAAAGGAATCTTTTTTATACGA
Organism: Viscum album; assembly: GCA_963277665.1. NCBI lineage: Eukaryota > Viridiplantae > Streptophyta > Magnoliopsida > Santalales > Viscaceae > Viscum > Viscum album. The sequence goes on along the minus strand of OY728122.1, from coordinate 259,977,478 downwards.
AGCGTTTACTAAATGACAAAAGGGAATGTTTTTGTCGTACGTATGCGGCGACAACGACTTCTCCGCCGTCGTGACCGTTATTTGAGTTTCGGATTCCTCTACAAGCCATACCTTCTTTTTAAAAGAAAAATAAATACCAAGTTTTACTTTTCTTTTATTTTGGTGTTGAAAATGGTTTTCATAATGTTTTTATATCAATGTGTTGTATTGATATCTCGTGATTGAAATGTGGAAATTTTATGTTTCCTTTATGCATGTTTTATGTGATATGATTATGTTATGGTTCTTGGGCATTATTATGAAGACGGGTGGTTCCGTGATAAACTAAGGGCGGGTGAGCCCGTTATAGCTCTCCAATGCATTGGGTAACGCGAAGGAGTGAAACGTTAAGGTTTCTCCGAAGAGATTTTAAGGAATATACTGTGATGGGTATTCCAAACGTAACCAAGAGGGTTACTCCCTACGTAAGAATGTTATGAATGCCTCAAGTTACCTTTATGTCTTATGATTTCTATGATTTATTCATGATTTTATAAGGTATGTTAAAGTGCCAATGTTTTATGGGTAATGTATGATTTCATTCTTATGTATATATGAACTCATGTTTCCTTTCCATGTTTTTTTATATAACCCATACTGAGTTTTTATGCTCATGCCAAGTTTTTGAAATGTTTTTCACAGGTCAAGGGAAAGGTACATGATAAGATTATAGAGTCAAGGATGTGTCAAGAATTAATCCACGTTTTTTTAAAATGTGTTTCCATTGATGGGAATGAAGAATACTATCTTTATGTAACCACTTTGTTTATATGTGGAATGTAATTCAAGTTTTATGATCTAATTCTCTAAAACTCTAAACCCGAAAAGATCCTCAATGTGTAATCTTGTAATAACTCAAGATTAAGTAAGGTTTAAGGCTGGGGCCTTATAGTTGGTATCAGAGGTCGGTTTAGATAACTTTAGGAGTTAGAATTCTATTAAATGATTATCCAATTTTTTTTTTGAAATGATATTGAATTTAAAGATTACCATGTTGCTTCATCTAAGACATGTTTGTTCAGAATGGTTTTCCGCAGAGGAAACAGGGAAGCAGTGCTAGGAGGGTATACAGAAGGAAATAACCTTACGAATCAGCATCCAGAAATGGTCGGAATTGGAACTGAACAGTTTGTTGCAGTAATGGCGCAGTTGACTCAAGCGATAAATGGCGGTGGTATCCATGCACGAGATCAGCCAGATCAACCACAGAGGAACATGTCAGTGGTGGAACATTTCATGAGTCAACATCCACCATCATTCATAGGATCATCTGACCCTGTGCTAGCTGAAGGGTGGATTAAAGCACTGGAGAAGATTTTTGATGTCATGGGGTGTTCAGACAATCAAAAGGTTAGTCTTTCTATTTACCGTTTGGATGGTGAAGCAGATCAGTGGTGGTCTATGGTTAAAAATATCAGGGATGCCGATGAGATTGATTCTCTTGACTGGGATGAATTCAAAGGTATGTTTCTTGAGAAGTATTTTCCTAAGGCTGTTCGACTTAGGATGGAAAATCAATTCTTGGAATTGAGGCAAGAGGAAGACTCAGTGGCTGCCTATGAAGAAAGGTTCACTCGATTGGAAAGGTATGCTCCAAATTTTATCCGGCACCTTGATAGTAAAATCAATCGTTTTTACTCATGATTAAAGCCAAAGTATCGAAGGGCATTAGCTTCTCGTGAGTTTAAAAGTTATGAAAAGCTTGTTCGATGTGCTGAGAAGGTGGAAATGGAGTTCACCGATGACCAAGTTTTCTATAACAACCAGCAGAAGAAGAGACCGAGGTGGCAGGAGAAAGGTAAGAATTCTTCAAAAAAGTCTGATGGTAAGAGAACTAAGTTTCTAGTTTGTGATAAATGTGGCAAAAGGCATGCTGGGGAATGTCTTCTGAATTCTGGAAAGTGCTACCGATGTGGTAAGATGGGACATAAGGCTCGTGATTGCACTGAAAAGGATCAAGGTGAAGGTAAGAACAAATTTGACTTATAGTTAGTGAAATGTTATAAGTGCAATGAGATGGGTCACTATGAAAACGAGTGTCCGACAAGGAGCTTGAGTGATGGGAAGCAGTTAGACTACAAGCAGAAAGGGGTGGTGAAATCCTTTGCAACTACTTCAGCAGATGTCGGTCCATCAAATGAAGTTGTATCAGGTACTTTGTTTGTTTTTTCAGATTATGCCAGTGTGTTGTTTGATTCGGGGTCTACACATTCTTTCATCTCTAAAACCTATTCTAGTAAAATGGGAATACCATCTCAAGAAATGACTCCTGAACTTTTGGTAAAAACACCTGGGGGAAGTGTCGAGGCAAAAAGAATTTATTAGAATCTTCCTATCCTTATCTGTGGAAAGAACCTACTTGCAAACCTTATTGTTCTACCTCTAGTAGAGTTTGATGTTATCCTGGGTATGGATTGGCTCTCTATTTACCATGCTAAGATTGACTGTAGAGATAAAGAAGTTTCTTTTCAGAAAGACTTTCAGTTTGTTTACAAGAATGAACCCTTACTTTTGATAACATATCAAGAGGCCGAGAAACTTGTAAATGATGGAAATGAATGTTACCTTTCACACATCGTTGAAAATAAAGGAACTGTTCAGATTAATGATGTGCCAGTGGTAAATGAGTATCCTGATGTTTTTCCTGATGAGTTGCCTGGAATAATACCAGATCGGGAAGTTGAGTTTACTGTTGACTTAGTTCCTGATGCTAAGACAATTTCAAAACCCCCTTATCGAATGGCACAAATTGAAATTTTAGAGTTGAAGGAGCAATTTCAAGATTTATTAGAGAAAGGTTTCATTAGACCTAGCACATCACCATGGGGTGCTCCTGTTTTATTTGTTAAAAAGAAAGATGGTTCTATGAGACTTTGCATTGATTATAGAGCCTTGAATAATATCACTGTTAAGAACAAATATCCTTTGCCTCATATCGATGATTTGTTTGATCAGCTCCAGGGAGCTCAGTTTTTTTTCAAAGATTGACTTGAGATCGGGGTACCATCAGCTGAAGGTCAAGGAGGCAGATATTCCGAATACCGCGTTCCGTACGAGATATGGCCATTATGAATTTGTAGTAATGCCTTTTGGGCTAACCAATGCACCTGCTGTATTCATGGACTTAATGAATAGAATTTTCCATGAGTTCTTGGATAAGTTTGTGGTGGTTTTCATTGATGATATTTTGGTATTTTCTAAAAGTAAAGAGGAGCATGAAAAACATTTAAGGGTTATCTTGCAAACCTTAAAAGAAAAGAAACTGTATGGGAAATTCATCAAGTGTGAGTTTTGGTTGCAACAAATTTCTTTCCTTGGTCACATTGTTTCTAAAGATGGAATAACTGTTGATCCTGCAAAAACAAAAGTTGTGGAAGAATGGACAAGACCCACAAATGTAACCAAGATTCGTAGCTTCCTTGGTTTGGCGGGCTATTACTAAAGGTTTGTTAGAAATTTTTCACGGTTATCTAGTCCAATGACTAAGCTAACTCGGAAGGGTGTTAAGTTTATCTGGACAAAAGAATGTGATGATTGTTTTCAGGAATTGAAAAGAAGATTGGTGAATGCTCCAGTTTTGGCACTACCTTCCAGGAATGGTGAGTTTGTTATATACAGTGATGCTTCATTGAAAGGACTTGGTTGCGTCCTAATGCAGAATGATCAGGTAATTGCTTATGCTTCACGATAGTTGAAAACGCATGAGGTAAATTACCCTACACATGATTTGGAACTAGCTGCTGTTGTTTTTGCTTTAAAAATTTGGAGGCATCATTTGTATGGAGTAAAGTGTGAAATATATACCGATCAAAAAAGTTTAAAGTATATATTCACTCAGAAAGAGTTAAACATGAGACAAAGGAGATGGCTGGAATTAATCAAAGATTATGATTGTACAATTCATTACCATCCGGGAAAAGCAAATAAAGTGGCTGCTGCTTTGAGTCGAAAAAGTAATGCTTCATTAACAATGTTGTGGTTGGAACGTGATCCTTTGGTTAACGATTTGATGAACTTTGGCATAGAAGTTGTTGGTGCAGGAAGTCCTTCTGTTTTGTTTCAGGTATCAGTGAGATCATCTCTATCAGATAGAATCAAGAAAGCACAGAAGTAAGACAGTGAGTTGCAGAAAAGGGTAGAGCTGGTTCAGAAAGGTAAGTTTCCTGAATTCAACATTGATAATGATTGCGTTTTGAGATTTGGGAAGAGATTTTGTGTGCCTTGTGATTCACAGTTGAAGAGAGAGTTGTTATGTGAAGCTCATAGTTCTCCGTTTTCTGTTCATCCGGGCAGTACTAAGATGTATAGAGATCCATGGGAGTATTACTGGTGGGATGGAATGAAAAGAGATATTGCTGATTTTACTGTGAAGTGTTTGACTTGTCAGCAGGTTAAAGCAGAGCGGCAGTTACCGAAAGGGATGCTTCAGCCTTTACCAGTGCCAGAGTGGAAATGGGAGAATATATACATGGACTTTGTTGTTGGATTACCGAAGACATCTCGAGGTAATAATGCAATCTGGGTTATTGTTGATCGCTTGACCAAATCTGCTCATTTCCTTGCTATACGAGATACTTTCTCTCTTGATCAACTTTCCCGTTTGTATATTAAATAGATAGTCAGGTTACATGGAGTTCCTCTCTCCATTGTATCGGATCGTGATCCCAGGTTTACTTCTAACTTTTGGAAAGGCCTTCAGAAGTCGTTGGGTACTGAATTAAATTTTAGTACAACTTTTCATTCTCAATCAGATGGGCAGTCAGAATGAACAATTCAGACCTTGGAGGATATGCTACGAGCTTGTTCTATGGATTATCAGGGAAGTTGGGACCAACATCTTTCTTTGGTTGAGTTTTCATATAATAACAGTTTTCATTCCAGTATACAGATGGCACCATTTCAGGCATTATATGGGAAGCGGTGTCGAACTCCAGCTTTCTGGGATGAAGTGGGTGAAAGGAAGTTGATGGGACCAGAATTGGTAGAAGAGATGGCAGAAAAAGTTCAGATGATTCAGAAACACATGAGAACAGCTCAGAGCAGGCAGAAGAGTTATGCGGATAACCGGAGGAAGGATCTATCTTTCGAGGTAGGTGATCATGTTTTTCTCAAGGTTTCTCCTTGGAAAAGTGTGATGAGATTTGGTAAGAAAGGAAAGTTGAGTCCAAGGTTTGTTGGACCATACGAAATTCTGGAGAGAGTTGGATCAGTTGCATACTGAGTGGCTTTACCTCCGAGTTTATCTCAGGTACACAATGTTTTTCACGTTTCGATGTTGAGAAAGTATATGCCAGATCCATCTCATGTTTTGAGTCCAGAGGTAGTTCAGCTGGAAGAGAACCTATCTTATAAGGAACAACCGGTCCAGATTCTTGACCACAGGGAGCAAGTGTTACGGAATAAGGTGATTCACCAGGTAAAGGTTTTGTGGAAAAACCACATGATTGAAGAGGCAACATGGGAATCTGAAAATGCAATGAGGGATAAGTACCCCCATTTATTCGATAAGTAAATAAATTGCGGGGACGCAATTTTCTAAAGGGGGGAAGTATGTAACATCCCAAGTAAGTAATGAATAATAGATATTTTTATCTATGTCTATTAATGATTAAGATAGTGTTATAGAGGCTTAAAATGAAAATAAATACAATCTTATGCATGGAATACATTAATATTCTTAAAAGATTGTTTTACTGCCTTTTGATGGCAAACCATTTTTGAATCTATATTTTGACAATTTTATAAACTATGTTTGTCAAAATAAACTTATCCTTTATGATTGGGACATCAAAATTTACCTTTTGTGAATTTTTGGTATTTTTCTGACAATATTCATTTTTTAATGAATAGTGAAAAATACTGCATTTTACATCAAAACTGTTTTTTAATCTAATTTATTTATATGATTAGATTATGTTTTGAATTGGTTTTGAAGTAAAATTAGAATATATTTTTACCATTTTATCCAATGGTGGTCATTGGAATCAATTTCACTTTGAAATTAGACTTAAACTGTTGTCAATCTTTTGATACTTATTGTTTTGTAAAAACACGCTATTTGCTCTGGCTGCGGGAATTAATTATTAAATTAATTAATGTGACTTATATGATTTGAATTTTTTAAAATAGACTTCATTTTTGAATTCGGAATATCAAATATAGCTTAGGGTGAATTTTTGGTAATTTTCTGAAAAACTTCAATTTTTGATGAATAGTGAAACCACTAAGTGGTAATCAAGCAAACTGATTTTTCAGTTAAATGAAAGTTTACCACTAATGTGTATTGAATTTTGAAAATCCGACATACATGGTTGTCATTAAGAAGTAAAATGTGGTTCAATGAGATTATAATAATTTTTTGGTGAATAGTAACTTATTAAGTTCTTAATCGCGATTAGTGGTAATTAGGGTAGTTTAAGGTATAAATAATGATTTAATAATAGGAAATGACCTAGACACATGTCCCAAACTTATTGGTTGTGTCATTGCCGACCACGAAAAGCCATGGGTCGACTTGGGGACCCCATGGAGCCACTTTAGTTGGAAATTGACATTAATATATTTTTATTTAATGTTAAAGTGAAAATGACACAAACATAATATGTTTTACGAAAACAATTTTTAAGTGGGGTTATACAAGTCCAAATTTTGATTATAAATAGTCATTGGAAAGATAAAAAGATTTCCTATATGATAGTATTTTTTTTAATAATTTTTAGACATTAAATAAATTAAGTTATTTATGACATAATAATGATGCAGCGATGACATCATTATTTGACGATTTAAATAAAATGGAATGATAATGAAAAATATAAAACCTACACATGGCCAAAACCAATTGGAAGAGTGGATTTCGAACCCTTATCACCTTATCCACTAATTATATCAATGTGGGACCTTTTAAAACTGAAACACATTTTCAAATAAAGTAATGCTTCTTTACTTTCCAAAAGTGCCCCTCCTCTCCTCTTATAAAAGGCCCCCACCTCTACCTCATTTCACACACTCTTCAAGCCTTTGGCTCGGCCAACCCCTGCCCATTTGCTCTCTCCACATCCCTCTCCTCGTCCTAGAGGATTCCCTTTGGGCAGAATCCTTTCAAAGGAAGCCTTTAGGCTCAAATTAAAAGGAGTTACACTTTTTAAGGTAATTCGTTCTCTCATGTTCATTTGTTTTATTTTGCTTCTCCAACCCCCTAAACTCTTTTTATTTACTTATTTTGTAACAAAACCAGTATCTTCAATATACTAGGATGTTGTTATAAGATTTATTTTAGCTACAATCTCACACAACTACATCAAATGGTCAAAGAACATACGGTTTCCGTGGATGGCGAAATTCTGCCTCCCGAAACGATGATTGTTCAAACTCATTTAACACCTTCAAAGGTGGCCATTATGATGTCACTATTTTTATATATGATATATAATATGTTTAGGTTTTCCTTAAGCTTCTGTTTTTTTCATTTTGGGCATACCTTTATGGTTTCCATTATGGGTAAACACGATATCTTCATTTTAGGAAGTGCGGACTACCGCCCCCTAAAAGTGATTTGATTCGTTATTACCATATGTGGGATGTGTAAAGGATAAAGTTAATGATATTATATATGTTATTATACTGGAATTTTAAAATACTCTTATATCATTATGATTCCATTCCAGAAAATATGAAATAGAAATGGAAGTAGCGTTCATGCGTACATACGGCTTACCGTCTCCATGAACGGTGCATTTCATTTCTTATCTCTAAATTATGTAATATTATAAATGCATGTATTTACTGGATATATATGACATATATGATATCTACATCATGAATACCATTCTGGATATAATGAACCTTTGACCAAATTAACAACATGTAAGTGTAAGAAGTCTATTTTTGACTTAAGAACCAAATACCGACAAAATGAACATTATTAACTTAACTGATTACATGATGTTCATAACATGGTATAAAAGGAATAATGAACTTGAAAAATATTCATATTCAAGTAGATATTAACTCAAGTTTATTATTCAGGAGATTAAAGAACGGTCGAGTCAAGTCGGATACGAGGTATGGGACTTCGTCTCAATCTCCTTTCGTTGAGGCATATTTTATTTTATACACAACTTTCTTTTATACGGTGTATAAACCCCTTTGACTTTTACGTTTATTCAAAAGGAATCTTTTTTTTACGAAGCGTTTACTAAACGACAAAAGGGAATGTTTTTGTCGTACGTATGCGGCAACAACGACTTCTCCGCCGTTGTGACCGTTATTTGAGTTTCGGCTTCCTCTACAAGCCATACCTTCTTTTTAAAAGAAAAATAAATACCATGTTTTACTTTTCTTTTATTTTGGTATTGAAAATGGTTTTCATAATGTTTTTATATCAATGTGTTGTATTGATATCTCATGATTGAAATGTGGAAATTTTATGTTTCCTTTATGCATGTTTTATGTGATATGATTATGTTATGGTTCTTGGGCATTATTATGAAGACGGGTGGTTCCGTGATAAACTAAGGGCGGGTGAGCCCGTTATAGCTCTCCAATGCATTGGGTAACGCGAAGGAGTGAAACGTTAAGGTTTATCCGAATAGATTTTAGGGAATATACTGTGATGGGTTTTCCAAACGTAACCAAGAGGGTTACTCCCTACGTAAGAATGTTATGAATGCCTCAAGTTACCTTTATGTCTTATGATTTCTATGATTTATTCGTGATTTTATAAGGTATGTTAAAGTGCCAATGTTTTATGGGTAATTTATGATTTCATTCTTATGTATATATAAACTCATGTTTCCTTTCCATGTTTTTTTTATATAACCCATACTGAGTTTTTATGCTCATCCCAAGTTTTTGAAATGTTTTTCACAGGTCAAGGGAAAGGTACATGATAAGATGATAGAGTCAAGGATGTGTCAAGAATTAATCCATGTTTTTTTTAAAATGTGTTTCCATTGATGGGAATGAAGAATACTATCTTTATGTAACCACTTTGTTTATATGTGGAATGTAATGCATGTTTTATGATCTAATTCTCTAAAACTCTAAACCCGAAAAGATCCTCAATGTGTAATCTTGTAATAACTCAAGATTAAGTAAGGTTTAAGGCTGGGGCCTTATAATAATAATTTTATCCCATGTAAAATACCTAAGGAAATGGGTATCCAAAATATATTTCCAACTGAATGATTATAGGGAATTGGGATTGACATATATTTGGGTACATCATTGCAAAGGATACCAGTTTAGTAAACTGGGTGAATGTGTACAAAGTTAGGTAGACTTAATGAAATGTTCCCATAAAGGTGATATAGGTGAAAATCAAATGGTTAAATCCATGAAAAATGTAGTGATGATATTAAGGATTAATGTAACTATTAATGGATATCTCAAGTTAACATCAACTAAGTTAAATGCCCAATTTTAACATGAAAGGGACCTTGATGGGAAATTTTAGGGAGGATACTTGTGGAATAATAAATTATTCAGATGCAATTAAAAAAAATATGAGAGATTAAATTGAAAAGGTTAATTCACTATGGTATTAATGATTACAATGGAAAAGTGGTATATTTCACTACCTATTATGATTTAATTAAGATGTAACTCATTATTTCCATCCTTTTCCCCACAATTTTTATTTGATAACATTTTAATGGGGTATCCTAGAATTCCATGACTTGGGATTCATATGGCCAGATAGTATTGTGTCTTCTTAATGCTCATATTTTATTTTAGGGAATATTATATAAAAAGTGAAATTTTGGAATTCATATAACCATTATAAATTTTATTGGGTTCCTAGTTTCATTGAAGTGAGCATGTAATCACTAGTAAAATTATATTTTTCTGGAAATATTTTTCATGTTAGTAATCTATAACCAATATGAAAAAATAATTTATAAACTTGGTTATTTAAAAACCGACGTGGTAAATAAAATGAACATATTTTTCAAATATTTTATCAAATGACTAACATGAAAAATATCATCTACCACATTTTTTACTGAATAACTGATCTAGAAAATAATACGCTTACATTTTCCATAATGGTTATTTGATAAAAAAAATGAAAAATATAATTTCCCCATCGGTTATTAGATAAAAAAATTAAGAAGTTTTATATTTCTTTGGTGATTAAATAATTGATGTGAAAAATAATTATGTTTTTAATCAGGGTTTTAGAGCAGTTATTTTGGTTTCTTTCATTCAAAATAAAACCTTCGGTTATCTCACATATGGTGAAACCTTACCCAAATATATTTGATCCATGGAATCTAATATATTCATTCTCTTATATATGAACTCATGTACCTTAATTATTAGATCAATCGCCTTGAATATATTTCATTTGGAATACACCACCATCATCCATCGTCACCCATCATCGATCATCATTTTCACCTTCTTCCCATTAATGTATCCTTCAAAATCAACAAAATTATGATTTCAATTTATATTTTCATTCATTTTTTCCATTTTCCATGTATCAAATTTATCTTAATTTTTGTTTGTGGTTCCTATTTTCCATTGATTTTACTTTACCATTGTGTTGGAATCCACCACCGATATATATTGTCACCCGTCATTGGCCACAGCTTGTGCCGTCTTCCATTAGGTGGCACCTTATCAAGCATCCCTGTTCTGATATCAATTTAGAGTTTATGTTTATAATTTTTATTTTCACTACATACAAGGTATTTTTATTTGTATTAATGGTTCCAATTATATATTGATATCACTTTATATATCAGTTTTTATCCACCACCTTCGTCCTCTATCACCTATCGTCACTTGCCACTTGTAAAATATTCCTATTGGTGTCAAATTATAAATCATCCTAGTTCCAATATAAATTTATGGTTTGTGTTAATTATTTTGATTTTATGTCCATCTAAGGTATTTTCGTTTATATTGGAAGTTTCAATTTACCAATGATTTTGATTTATCATTGTTATTTGTATTTTAGTTACAATTATTCGTATGTCAAAGGTACTTTTTAATTTATGAAAGATTTTTTAGATTCTGGTTTTTTTATTTTTTATTAAGGAATGAAATCTAAATATGATTTATATATATATTTTTTATCAAGTATATTGTATATATTTTTTTTGTCAAATTTTTTATGATATTTATATTGTTATTTATAAAAGTAAATAGGAAATTTAATTTTAAAATATCATTACATATATATATATATTTTTTTATTTTTGATATTTTTTATTGATAATAATGAGTCAAAGTTGTTTTATTGCACCTCAGACATGTGATGAGTGTGGGGAATATGTTAATGATTTTTTTGAATTTGGTAAATGAAAATTTTCAAAATACAACAGGTTTTTTTGTCCATGCCTAATTTGTTTAAAAATGAAGTTGTTGAAAAATAAACAGGTCAAATATCATTTCATTGGTAAAGGTTTTAATCTGAGTTACATCCCTTAGATTAGGAATGGTGGAACTGGGTATCATTGTAGATACTTTGATTATGATTATTTTGAAGATGATAAGTATGATTAAATTTTGGAAATTATTTGTGATATTAAAGTAGATGGAAATGAGAAAGAACCAGACATTGAGCATCAATATGGTGATGATGAAAACCTATTGTATCTAGGTTGTTCAAAATTTATAATTTTAACAATGGTGTTATTATTGATTAACTTGAATATGAAAAATGGATGGAGTGATAGGAGTTGTAAAGAGTTGCTATATTAATTGAAATTCATACTTAACAAAGATAACGGTCTCCTTGATTCACATTATAAATAGAGAAATATATTATGCATGTTGGGTTTAGGGTAAATGAAAATACATGCCTGCTTGAATGATTTTGTGTGTTGTTGGAAGTAATAAAAATGTTTTTCTGAGTGTTCTAAATATGGGACATCATTGTATTCTTTAAAATAAGAAACACATGATGATTTAGTAGTAATAGAGAATTTGGGCAAGGAAATTTCGAATCATCTTATAATTTCTCATATGAAATGTTTATTTTCAAACTCAGGCATTTAAAAAAAGTGTTAATATGGTATAAATATGAGTATATATGTGATGAAAAATTATATCATCCAACATATTTTTATTAGAGGAATAAAATTTATCAATAATTTCCAACATTCTTTTATAAAGTTTAAAATCCTAGACTTGGACTGTGAACATGTGGAATGAATCCATATTGAGACATATAAGGACTCATAGTTCATTTCTAGTTTTATTGGAAATTTAAAACTTATATCCTGAATTTTCTATGGAGTATAAATATTTCATGTTGAGTTTAATTATATCTGGATGAAAAAATTTCAAAAATTATATTGAGGTTTTCTTGTCACCATTAATTGATTATTTTATTATTGTTTTTAGGAAAGTATTATGATGTTTGATTTTAATAAAATGGAATATTTTAAAATATATTGAATGATTATGTTCCCCATAAATTTATTCCAATCTTATGGTAATTTTAAAGTATATAGATTAAATTGGAATAAATCTTGTCCAATTTTTGAAAAACAAACATCAAATTATCAACTAAAACGTGGGAGAAAAATAGAATTCATGGGTCATGAATTGTTTTTCTATGGATAACTCTTATAAATGATTTAAAATGAATTGAATGGATCACATTAATTTGATATTGATCCAATTTGTTTTCACATAGATTAGTATTTTTAGAGGGTGAAAAACAATGATTTCACATTTGGAAGGACATAAAAATTAGTTAAAGATAGTAATATTTTAAAGAAATGTTCAAATTTTCTTGAACATCCATATTGGATATATCATGAGGTAAAGTATGAAATTTATGTAATTCATATGGAGAAAAATATTTGTGACAACATGATTTGAACATGGTAAGATATTAAAATAAATAATAATGTCAATTTTAATACAAGAGTGGACTTACTCTTAAAGGGAATACATTTAGTTTTATATACCACAACTGATGAAAGATGACCATAACTTCTAATGTATTATCATATATTATCCAAGGGGGAGAAAATTAAATTTTGACAATGACTATGTGGAATCAATTTTTCCTAAGGTTATTTTTCAAATGCACAAAAATTTGTGTGACTAAATGATTAGAATTTGATAGTTATTAAATATCAGGATTATCACATCATGATGAAACAAATACTATCTATATATTTGCGTGAAATGTATCCCCTATATTTTTGAATGATTATCATGAAGGTGTGTTATTTTTTCAATTCAATTTTTAATAGCGTTATTGATTTTAATTCTTTGAACAATTTGGGGAATGAAATAGTTTCTATAATTTTTCTACTATAAATATATATTACTCTATATTTTTTTGAGAACATGGAGTATTTAATGGTTCACATGGTGTTGGAAATAAATCTTTGTGGACATGTATATCTATGTTTTATTTGTCCTTTTGAAATGTGTATAATGTTATTAAAGGGGTATATTATTATTCTATACCAACCTGAAGCCTCCATTGTTGAGAAGTAAATTTCTATGGAGGTTTTCGAGTTTTTTAAAAGCTACTTGTCTATAGTGGATCATATAATTTTTCTTAAAAATGACCCTAGATAATCCAATTATGGGGAAAGGGGATTCGTGGAATGAATGTAAAACCATAAACATGTGTAAAAATAAAGAAGGTACAATTACACATCTTGAATAATATAGATGATTATCATTCATATAAAAATATTTCCTACTATTATGTGAAATAAATGTTATAAAATGGAGAATAATATGTGGATTTTGAAAATAATGGCTAAAATACTTCATAAGAATGATTTGGAAAGAAGAAGTGTAGTTTAGAATAGTAGTGTTTTGGTGTTTGATGAAGCAATAATTTTTTTTAGTTATAAAGAGAAAAAACAAAAATCCATATCTAGTGCATATTAAGGATTTATTAAAAAAATATTGGAGTTTGATTATATTAACTTTCAAGTTCCATTATTTAACTGAAAAATGAGTTATCTGTAAAAATAGTTTTACACAAGATGCATTCAGAATGACACTAGTTAATCCGAATAGATTAGAATACACAGTTGATCATTTCATCTTGTAAACACATACAATAACAATTTTATATATTATGGATCAATATGATATGAAATGGTATATAGTTTTACAATGAAAAAATAGCACATTACAGATGAAGAACTTGAAGAAAATGTTAATTTATTTATGATCCCTACATCCATTTAAAAATTAATATATAATATTGATGATAATGTCATAGACAAGGTATGTTCGACACAGAAAGATAAATATGAATGAAATTTGGAAAATAATACTTTAGTAATTTCCTAAAATTATAATGGACATTTATTTATTACTTTTTTACCATTAGATATTTCAGAAACTATTTTTTATATTAGTTTTATTTTCATTATTAAAAAACATATTATATATAATAAATTTAATTATCTGTTTATATTTTTTTATTCTTGTTTAGTTTACCATAATTACCCCAAAATTTCTTATGAATTTTATGATTTTGTATAAAACTAATAATTTTATTATAATACGTTAACTAAAAATTTAAAAATCTATAAAATAGTTTATTTTTTGAATATTCATTTTGGTGTAAAATATGGTGTAATAAGTTGGAGCATTTTTACTATTCACTCACTATATTTTTATTTGTTTCCACTTCTTTATATAATTTTATCTCTTATTAACGTTGTTGTAATTTTATCTAACTATAATGAAAAATATGAATAAAATTGTGTTTAGTTTGGCTAATATTTTTTTCATAATTTTACATTTTTATTTACATTTATATGTAATTGTTGGTTTTTTATTTGTGCACTATTTTTTTTCTATTCACAAATATTTTTTTGATTTTTTTATTCATTTATTTTATTTGAACACTCAATAATGTTTTCATAATTTTACATAACTATTTTATCAAATATGAATAAGAATTTGTTTAGATTAATTTACTTTTTAATCAATCATTTTTCATTTTGTATTTACAGTTATATGAAATAATTTAATTTTTAAATTTTTATACTAATTGTTTGTTAATTGTTTTTAGAATAATGGTATAAAAAACATATGATCAACCAAATATAGTTGTGGAGAACTGTATAAATAATTATGGGATAAAACATACAAATTATAATCTTAAGGTGAATCCTCATACTTCTATATAAGATCCATCCACTTCTACCAAGGTAAAGAAGACTTAAAGGGTTAGTAGACATAGCTTCACATGTTTACCAATATTATCATTTTTCAATAGATGATACTTGAGGATACTTTTTTAATTTTCTCATAATGATATTTCAAAGTTTCCAAATGCAAAAAAAATCTTTACTTTTATTATAGTTCAAGATCGAGGAAAAGTTATTTTTTGATTTCTAATTGAGAATAGTAAAAAAGTCACAATATCTCATCTATGGGATACAATTTTGGTATGATCATTTGTTTTTATTTTACATATCATGAAATTTTTTTACTTGTATTATATTTCCCGATATTATCAGATGAGATATGATATAAATGATACTGGAGGTCTTAGGGAGAAATGTTTAGGTTTAGCTATTAGGAGATGCATTGATTCTAAATCAACCCTCACAACATAATAAATTTTTTTGATAAACAAAATCAAAATTCATGTGATATATATACATTTAATGATGAAGATACATGGAATAAATTTTCTGAAAGTCGACAATAACTTGTGTTCTTGGAATGTAAAATGTTAGATGTTATAGGTTTTTTATATTGATGATCATAAGAATTACTTCATTATTATTAATTTTCAACAAATTAGGATATCTCAATAGGATAACCCAAAAAACTTATATCCAAATACTTTATCTTGTGGAGGGTATATATTATTGGAAGAACAAATGACAGATAAAACATTTCAAAAACAGAGAGGTGAGTTGTAATATCCCAGGTTTTTAAAATATAAACATCATATTCAATAGCATGCATAACACACAATAAAAATATTTTAAGAAAATATAACATCCCTAGAATTTATGATATATTAATTTTTTTAATAAATTCAATCTCTTCAATAGCTTGGATTACACACAAGACCATGTTTATTTTATATTGTGCACAATCCTGAGTTTATATTACATTACCTGAAACCCTGAGTTTAGATTATATTATATGAAATACTGATTTTTAATGAAAAATTACATATTATTAAAATATTAATATTTAATATGATAATGATCACCTAGCTGATAAATTGGCGGGTATTAGTAGTGAAAAATACTGAATTATAATTCAAAAACACCTTTTTAATTAAATTATTTATATTGTTACATTATATTTTGAATTGGTTTTAAAGTAAAATTAAATAAATTAGATATCAAGTAATCTAATTGAGGTCATTTTAATAGTTTTCATATTTAATATTGATATAAAAACTTCGTAAACTTTTGAAAATTTTCTCTTTTCAAACCCACTTTCTCCTCACATTTGTGAGATTAATTTAAAATTTAAAATTTCTACATATGTGATTCAAATTTTGAAAAATGTTTTCAATATTTGAATTTTAGATAATTTATAATTTATAATATTTCCAACAAAGTTGTTGACCCATATGAATAGTGAAAAAAGAAAAATTTAATTACCACTATTAAAGTAAAAATGAATTTATAAAGGGTTAAACTAAAATGATAAGGGTTAAAATGACTGAAAAACATGTATAAAATAAATTTTATTTCCATATTTATCCCTTTACCATTCTATTATCTATAATGGTTCATTACTGGATCCTTTTTATTTGATGAAAACATGGGTTGAATTCATTATTTTTAAAGATTAAGAGTGTTCCACTCACCTCTCTTATAAAATAAAACCCCATATCCTCAATTATTCACACATTAAATAACTTTTGGATTAGATAATACCAAACCAAATAACTTTTAAAAATTCATAATCCCATCCTAGAATGCATATTTTTGGTAGAAATATAACTTACTAAAGATTTAGTAAAAACCTAAGGAAGACACCTAAAGAAGATGCAATGTTCTTCCACGAGCATTTTTATTTTATTTATTCATCTTATTCCTTCGATACATATTATACCATGATGATAAAATAACCATAGTTTCTTTAATATAATTAGATGTTTTTTATTTATTCCATGATCTACAACCATCCCCACATCCATCAAATGGGTTATGAAATCGTCACCGGTGTATACAGTGGGCCACCGCCTCACAAACAGATGTCATTCATTTTGCATTACCACCTCTCAAAGTTGAGAATGATGATAAATCTAATTTATATATATGATATTTTTAAAATAATTAAACCCTTTGAGTCATTATATTATATATAACATTTTAACTTCCATTCCATAGGGGATGGGATAACGTCACTCGTGTGTCTGGTGGACTACCGTCTTGTGAAGCGATGTGATTCATCTTTCATTAACACATTACATGGAAGATGCTAAGGATAAATTTAATGATTACATGTGATATAAATGAAATAATTATGATATTCATTACATATTTATCATTATAAAAAGATAATATATATCTTTTTTCCTTCTTACCATTTCACTCAATGAAAGATGACAATGTCATTCGTGTACATGTTGACTACCGCCTTCACAAAATGATGTGACACTCATTTCATAACCACACCATATTGATGATACATATAAGTATAATAGAAGAAATAATATATTTTTTATGATATTATTATCATTATGTAAATTTTAAATATTACTTACCTGCTTAACATAATGATCTTTGAAAAATTGAAACATTACTAATGTATATGTAAATACCCAGAAATTCCATGTATTTTTTTTAAATTGGAATTTTATGAGTCCAAAAAAATTGGCAGTGCATGATTCGAAGGGCCAGTGTGCCCAAAATGTATTTCTGAACTTTTTTTCAGGTACGTTCAGTAAACGTGCAAGCGGGTTTTTCTGACTTTTGAACTGGTGCTCGGAATTGGAATATGATGGAACCTTTGAACTCACAATGTCGGTAGTCTCTCAAGGATACCTTCACTTAGATGCCATAGGTCGAGGGTGTAAGTTAGTTTTTTCACTTATTCATGAAAGAATAAAATAAAATAAAACTGTGTAACATTTTATTTTCATTTGAAACTCCCATATGGATGTTAAGAGGTGGATACCACCAGAACTAAACCTCTCATTTGAGTGTTGAGAGGTGGGGACCACCAGAACTAAACCTCCCATGTGTGTTTATGGAGGTGGGGACCACCGAACTAAAAACCCCCATTTTGAATTTAGATGCGGGGACCACCAAAACCCCCTTTAATGAGAGGAAACCTTTCAACTCCCTCTTTAATGAGGGGGGGGGGGGATGAACCAAGGTTTCCTCTAAATTAATTATGCCAACCTCATCATAATTAATGATGCCAATTTAATTTTGTTCCAAAAATTAAATTTATGGAACACATCATATTAGATACTTTTCACATTTTGGTGAAATTGGGAGAGGAGAACTATTGGAGAATTTTTCTCTCTAACTAAGAACACATTCTCCAATGAAGAACGCACTCCCCAATGAAGAACGCTCTCACCAATGAGGAACGTCTTCAATGTCGATGAACCAAAGATTGAGGAAAAATAGAAATAACCAACGTACATCCATCCCCAATGAATTCATCTTTTTCCTTGTGATCTCCGTAGACAAATTTCTACGGTAGGGGTTTAGTTTTGTATGATTATTTTTCCCATGTTCTTCCCTTCTAATATAAAGAATGTGGATCAACTCTCTAACTAGATGATCTGAAAATGATTTCTTTTTAGGGTTTGGGAATAATAATTGTGGGAGGGTGTAGGGTGGTTGTTTGAATTTCTTATCCTTACCCGTTATTTATAATTCATCGTAAAAATCAGGAAGAGATTATAGCTGCTTGCTACAGCTCTAACGCGGAGAGTGCAGGCCAAACAAACACGGCCTGACCTCTCTGAAAATCTTGTGTTTAATTGTTGTGTTCTTCATGATGGAGGAGGATGGAAGCCAACCTTGGGGGGGGGGGGGGGGGGGCTTGAGAACAACAGATGGCACCATGGTCGGCTGGGATGAAGGTGACGATGCAACGTCGCTGCCTCATGACGTCTGCTGTCCACGGCCATGACCACCCCACAACCTCCATTCCCTGTGGCCACTGCCAACCCGCAGCCTCGTGCCATCTGCGGCCTCCGCCACCCCGCAAACTCGTGCCACCAGCGGCCTCTCCCGCTTGCGGCCTCTCCCACCCTTTGGCCCCGCGGCCTCCGCAGCCCCGCGGCCTCCGCCCCGCGGCCTCCGCCCCGCGCCCTCCGTCGCCCCGCGCCCTCTGCCGCCTCGCGCCCTCTGCCGCCCCGCTCCCTCCTCCGCCCCGTACCCTACGCCGCCCCATGCCCTTTGCCACCCCATGCCCTCTGCCCCGCACCCTCCGCCGCCCCATGCCCTCCGCCGCCCCATGCCCTCTGCCAGCGGCCTCAGCCGGCCCATGGACTTGCGCCGCCCGCAGACTCCGCCACCTTGTGGTCTCCGAGGCCTCCATCGCCCCGCGACCACCGTGGCCCCTGCGGCTCCGGTGGCCTTTGCGGCCCCCACATCCTCTGCGCCACCCCCAGGCCACCCAGCAATGGCCGCACTGCGGGCTGGGTCGGACCCAGCGGGTTGGGCCAGGTCAACCCAAACCAGGTCGGCCCAGGCTGGGTCGGACTGAACCCGAATCCTCTTCGACCTATTTACGCTCTTTTGGCCATAACATTGGCAAAAGACATCCGTTTGAAAAACCGTCAACAATGCTGTAAACCTTGGAGCAAGATGGTCCCTTTGGTATACCCCACTTGAGGATTGGATAAAGTTGGGATACTGTTGACTTGGATCAAGCACAAATCCAACCGGGCCCTCGGGACTATAAGGATAATAACTTACAGACCGGACATCCAATTGACGCATCGTTTGTTGCGTTGAGACCCCAATGAAGTTGTGGTACTTTGAGATACTTATTCATGGTACTTTTTGGAAGTTGGTGTATCAACTAGTGGCTTGAGGATCAGACTCTCCTAGAGATGAGCAGGCTTAGTACAGGAAACCAGTAGCTGGCTGTGACATGAAGAATGAATATAGATCCTGTGTGGGTTAGCACCGAGTGATCCTATGCAGGTCAGCATCTAGCAATGATTTGTGAGTCAGCACCAAGTGACCATGTGTGGTTCATCACTAAGCAATCATGTGTGGGTTAGCACCTAGTGATCATGTGTGGGTCAGCACCGATTGATCTTGTGTGGGTCAACACCTAGCGATCTTGTGTGGGTCAGCACCGAGAGATACTGTGTTGGTCAGTACCAAACAATCCTATGTGGGTCACCACCTAGCGTTTATTTGTGGTTCAGCACCGAGCGATCCAGTGTGGGTCCTCACCTAGAGATCCTGTGTGGTTTAGAACTGTGCGATCATGTGTGGCTCAGCACCGAGCAATACTCTGTGGGTCAGAACCTAGCGATCCTATGTGGGTCAGCACTGAGCGATCCTATATGGGTCAACATGGAGAGATCCTATGTGGTCTAACACTAAGCAATCCTGTGTGGGTCCGCAGTAGAGCCTATTAATGGAGTAATATGATTTAATAGTTATATCTAATCATCTCCACTATTGTACTTAAGTTATACCTAGTGTGAGCTGAGTTTTTACCTATGTGGTACTTTCCTTCGTGGTAATACCTTGGTGGTATTATTTTGTGTGGCCTACTTATGGGGTACTTACCTTCATGGTATTCCTTCCTTTGTGGAACTATTGAGCTTTGGGATTTTGGGTTGGACCTAGTGTTTCTTCTTGATTGAGATGGGTATACTTGATAAATTAGGTATATGTATGGTCATATACCTAAGTAGGGTTGAATATTGACTTCATGCTTTGTGGTTTATCCTTTTTGGATTTTGTGAGACCTTGAGGGTCTCAGGGTCCCTACTGAGTATCCTTATACTCACCCCTATATGGGATATGCCGGCACCTTGTTGTGTTTGGCACAGAAGACAAACAACACTGATTGAGGCTGAGGGTACCACAACTAGACAGGGCCCGGAGGTGGACCACACTCTGTGTCGGTACGCAGAGGAGATGGGAAAATGTGGAGTGCAGAGGAGGCGATCTGTACCCACCCTTTAGTTAGGAACCTCATAGGATGACCCAATAGATCTCTTTCTCTTTCTTCAGTTGTATTGTATTTCAGTTTTACTTGTACCTTTACTGTTGAGCTTGTATTCCGGCCCCTCTTACATTCAACACTCTTTTTGCTATATAGTTTTACTTGTGTTCATACATCACTATGTGCTTGGATTCATGTGTTTACAGGTTATAAAGGCAATTCCTTCCCAGTTTTAGGGCATATGCCTTTCAGTTCTAGTTGCCAGCCCCTAGCCTATGGAAGACGGGCTTGGGGTAGTCACGACACGGGTCCCGGGGGATGGGTCGTGACAAATTGGCATCAGAGGGAGGTTCTACTATAGAACATAAGACTTTGATATTTTTAATGAAAATAATGTTAAGAGTATTGAGTGTGGTTATTAGTTTAGGGAATCCAGTGTTGGTGTGGCGACCGATGTATCCATACACCAGGACCCTGACTTCGTATTTCCAACTCAGTGCATGAAAACACTTATTGCATTTGTGTTTTAAAGATTTTTCTTTGTGATATCTTGGAGTCAGCTCACCAAGTATAACTAAATGACCATGGAACACCTATTCCTTATCATGATGCTGCCTCATAGACAACTATATAGGATTCCTAAGAGAGTACACGATGATGGCCCACCGAGTGACGATGCTTTGGTGTAGGGACCTATTGCTATGTTGGCACCTTCAGGTGGTGTACCAACAGAACCACCACCCGTTGGTAAGTAGATACCACCACCCGCACTAGCGGACGGTGCACACCGACAGAGCACTTTGCACAAGTTCCAGCAGCAGAGGCCTCTGAGGTTTCAAAGTGTGACAGATTCCCACATAGCTGAGGGCAAGCTGGAGGCTGTTACTAGAGTTTTCTGCATAGTTGAGACACCAGTAGAGCAGATGGTGACTTTAAATACTAGTATTTTTCTGTGAGAGACCATGAGGGTGGTCCGCATAGTGATAAGGCTTCAGTACATGGAACTTTTCCCAAGATAGTACTTCGAGTAGTGTGTCAGCTATTTCACTACCTGTTGGTCAGCAGTTACAGCTGGCGGTACCGGTAGGGGACACATATAGGCTTAGCTCCTTATGCGTAATTCAGCGTCAGATACCCCTTATGTTCCGAGGTGAGTGCGACTCACAGGTGGCTGAAGAATGGCTTGAAGAGGTGGCTAATATTTCTCTAGAGCTTCTACAGCTTCGGCAGGACGACATGTCAGGAGCTGAGTATTCATCGAGGCATATTAACCATTCCTGGTACTCGATTAATACTATACGATCAGTGATTTAGGGCTCATATTTCCGAGCGAGGTGTTTTTAAGGACATCCAAGAAAGAAATATTCTTCTATTCATTCCTACTTATGTTACGGTGCTAGAGAGAACCTTTGTGGTTGAATGTTCTTTAACTGAGAAGATACATCCAGTGAATGTTAGCAGTGGGAAAGCAGGAACTGGCACCAGTTTCAGAGACTTGGGTGTGTAAAATATTTCTGGAAGAGGATGTTACAAGGATAGATAAATCTGCAGGGTACCAGATGTGGAAGTAGAGCTAGGAGAGCAGCATGAGGTGGTGTACATTTCGACATGTCACAATCACCCCCCTTTTTGTGGACACCACCAGGCTCAGGGAGCTGCAGGATAGGGGGAGGGAGTAGATGAATGCTGTCGAGGAGTGTGACCCAAGGGCTCTAGGAATGATTTGAGGTATGATTTGTGTCTATTACTAGCTACCGTATATATAGAAATAGGTACCAATCATTCCTTATTTCCACGAATCCTATTCAAGACCTAGATTTTCTGGTTAAACCGTTGACTTGACCCTCACGTCTGGAGATACCTTTGGGTGTAGACTCAATAATCACACTTACGACGATGGTGTGATCTCACCCTTGAGGCAAGAGTTTCAGTTGGAACCTCTTGGTGGCAGCGTTGAGGCCTTATGATGTTAGTTTAGGTATGGACATGGAAACCACTGTTCATACTCAGATTGACTGTTTTAGGAAAAAAGGTTGTGGTTTCTCTACAACGTTAGAATGGGGTTTTCCCTGGTCGGTGAAAAGGAAACCCAGGAAGCACAGGATGGACTCATGCATAGGAGGGTGAAAATGATCACTCATGATTCGGCCAGACTTACCCTTGTAGCAGTAGAAGTTTTGAGTTTTGAGTTCCAAATAGAAGTGGCAGAGCATGGGGACATCTTTTCAAAAGATGTTTCCAGGATTACCTCCGCAAAGGAAGAGGGACATCTGCATTGGCTAGGTACTTCTAGAGGGTTGTATAAGATTTCTCCATAGTAGTGGCACCCTTGTCATCTTGGACGAAGAAGGGGCAACCCTTCGTGTGGTTAGAGAGATGCCATCAGAGTTTTCAGGAACTGGGGCAGAGGCTGGCTAGTGCTTCCATCTTGAGGCTTATAGAGGAGGGCGTAGGGTACATAGTTTGCTGAAAAACACCAGGGACCAGGCTCATATGTTTCCTAATGCAGGAGCGAGTAGTGATCACATATGGTTCTCGACAAATGAGATAATGATGTTGGTTTGAGTTCCTCCAGGACTATGACTTTGAGATAGTCTATAATCATGGGAAGGGGAACATTGTAGCAGATGCACTCAACAGAAGGTCTGGTATACAACTACTTGGTGAGGCGACAGAGAAGTTGGCCGCTTTGGAGATATCCTTTGTGGATCATGATGGAGAAGATTTTCTTTAGTCTCTTACAGTCATGCCCCCACTTTTTCAGCGAGTTAGGGAGGCGCAACATGGGGAAACTGACTGCGAGGCTCAATGTGCTCAGATATCCACAAGATAGGCACTTGATGGATTTTCTGAAGGTGGGGAGCATGTCATTCTCTTCAGAGGATGTACCATGGTACCAGTATCACTTCAGGAGTAAGTATTTAGGGAGTTCCACACATCCCCTATAGCGGTACATCCAGAAGGGGCGAAGATGTACCAGGATCTCTGATGACAGAACTAGTGGCCGGGAATGAAGAAAACAGTAGCAGAGTTTGTCTCTCGATGCCTCACTTGTCAGCAAGTGAAGGTGGAGCATCAGATACCATCAGTCTTGGTTTATCATTTAGAGGACTTAGTTGCACCAGGTGCACAGCGTCTTCCACGTATCTTAGATGAGGAGATACATGTAAGACCCCTCCCATGTTATCGACCACGAAGAGCTGGATGTCAACGATGGGGCGAATTTTACAGAGGTTATAGTTGAGATTGAGTATCAATAGGATCAGGTCCTTCATGGGAGGTCGATACCTCTGGTGCACGTTCGTTGGGAGCACAAGAACCTCTAGGAGAGAACATTGGAGCGGGAGGCTCATATTAATGCTCAGTACCCCCACTTGTTTTCCTAGTTTTGAGTTGTGGCTTATGGGGACGTAAAGCCCTGAGGTGGGGAGAATGTAAATACCCAAAAATTCCATGTATTTTTTTGTTATATGGAAATTTTATGAGTCCGGAAAGATTAACGATGCATGATTCCAAGGCCTGGTGTGCCCGTAATGAATTTTTGAACTTTGTTTTTGGGTATGTTCAGTAAACGTGAAAGCGGATTTTTCCAAAATTTTAACCAGTGCTCAGAATTGAAATTTGAGGGCACCGTTGTGCTCACAGCACTGGTAGTCTCTTATGGAGACCTTCACCTTGACCATTGTAGGTCGAGGGTGGAATTTAGTTTTTTCACTTATTAATGAAAGGAGAAAATAAAATAAAATTGTGTAACATTTTATTTTCATTTGAAACTCGCATGTGGATGTTAAGAGGTGGGGACCACCAAAACTAAACCTCCCATGTGAGGTTATGGAGGTGGGGACCACCAAACCTAAAACCCCCATTTTGAATTTAGAGGCGGGGACCACCTGAACCCCCTTTAATGGGAGGAAACAATTCAACTCCCTCTTTAATGAGGGGGGGGGGGGTGACCCTAGGTTTCCTCTAAATTAATTATGCCAACCTCATCGTAATTAATGATGCCAATTTAATTTTGTGCCAACAATTAAATTGCTGGAACACATCATATTGGCTACTTTTCTCATTTTGGGGAAATTGGGAGAGGAGAACTATTGGAGGATTATTCTCTCCAACAAAGAATGTGTTCTCCAATGAAGAACGCACTCCCCAACGAAGAACACTCTCACCAACGAGAAACGTCTTCAACGTCATCGAACCGATGATAGAGGAAACGCTGATGTCACAGACGTCCGTCTATCCCAAATGACTTCATCTCTTTCCTTGCGATCTCCGTCGACAAATCCCCGAGGTAGGGGTTTAGTTGTGTATGATTATATATTCTCATGTTCTTCCCTTCAAAAACAAGGAACGCAGATCAAATCTCTTACTAGTTGATCTACGAATGATTTCTTTTGCGGGTTTGGGAATAATCATTGCTGGAGGATGTAGGGTGGTTGTTTGAATTTCTTCCCCTTACCCGTTATTGATATTTCATCATAAAAGTCAGGAAGATATTATAGCCGCTTGGTACTTCTCTAACATAGAGAGTGCTGGCCAAATAAACATGGCCCGACCTCTCCAAAAATATTGTGTTTAATTGTTGTGTTCTTAACGATGGAGGAGGACGAAAACCAACTTAGGTGGGGCACGGGAACGGTGGCCAACACCACCAACAACCGCAGCGAAGGTGATGACGACGCCCCTTGGAAACTGGCACCCTGTGGCCTCCATCGCCCACAACCACCACTGCCCCGTGGCCTCACGCCGCCAGCGGCCTCGCACCACCCGTGGTCTTCACCACCCGCGGCCTCCACCGCCCTCCGGTCTCACACCAACCACAACCACCATTGTATGTGGACTCCGCTGACTGCGGAATCTGCCACCCTATGGCCTAGCGCCGCCCACGACCTCCGCCGCCCCGCGGCGCCCGCCGCCCACTGCCACCGCCACCCCCTACCCTTGCACTGCCCATGACCTCAGCCTCCCCGCGGCCTCGCGCCATCCACGGCCTCTGCCACCCAGTGGCCCCGTGCTACCCATGGACTCCACTGCCCCGCAGCCTCCATTGACCCTCAGACTCCGCCACCCCACGACCCCTATGGCCCCTGTGGCGCCCGAGGCCTTCGCGGACTCTGCGACCTTCGTGATGCCCTGCACCGCCTAGAACGGGCCACCCAGCACGGGTCGGGCCGGACCCAGCGGGTCCATACGGGATGACCCAAACTGGGTCGGCCCAGGCTGGGTCAGCCCGGGTCGATCCGACCGGGTCAAACCGGACCTGGACGCACTTTAACACATTTATGTTCTTTTGGTCATAACGTTTTTCACCGAACATCCATTTGATAAACCTTCAAAGGAGATATAAACCTTGGAGTGAGACGGTCCCTTTGGTATACCCCACTTGAGATTTGGATAATTTTGGGATATGGTCGGGTTGGATCGAGCACGAATCCAACTGGGCCCTCGAGACTAAAAGGCTAATAACTTACAGACCGAGCGTCCGATTAACGCACCATCCATTGCGTTGAGACCCCTATGACGTATAAGTCCTTTGAGAAACTTCTTCGTGGGACTTCATGGAAGTTGGAGTATCGACCAGTGGCAAGAGGAGTGGACTCTCCTGGAGATGATAAAGCTTAGTGCGGGAACCCAGTTGTAGGATGTGATGTGAATAATGAATAGCGATCCTGTGTGGGTCACTAACGAGAGATCCTGTGTGGGTTAGCACCTAGCGATCTTGTGTGGGTCAGTACCGATCGATCCTGTGTGGGTCAGCACTGAGCGATCCTGTGTGGGTCAGCACCTAGAAATCCTGTGTGGGTCAGCACCGAGCGATCCTGTGTGGGTCAGCACCTAGCGATCCTGTGTGGGTCAGCACTGAGCGATCCTATGTGCATTATCACCGAGTGATCCTATGTGGGTATACACCAAGTGATCCTGTGTGCATCAGCAACGAGTGATCCTATGTGGGTCAACACCTAACGATCCTGTGTGGGTTAACACTGAGTGATCCTGTGTGGGTCAGCACTGAGAGATCCTGTGTGGGTCAACACCATTCGATCCTATGTGGGTCAGCACCGAGAAATCCTGTGTGGGTCAGAATCGAGCGATCATGTGTTGGTTATTAGTAGAGCCTATTAGCAGAGTAAGATGATTCAGTAGTTACATATAATCATCTATACTACTGTACTTAAGTTATACCTGGTGGGAATTGAGTTCGTACATGTGTGGTACTTTCCTTCGTGGTAATACCATGGTATTATTCTTCTGTGTGGCATACCTATGTGGTACTTACCTTCATGGTATTCCTTCCTTTGTGGAACAGTTGAGGTTTGGGCTTTTGGGTTGGACCCTGTGTTTCCTCTTGATTGAGAAAAGTATACTTGATATCTTAGGTATATGTATGGGGATATACCTAATTAGGGTTGACAGTTGAATTCATGCTTTGTGGTTTATCCATTTTTGGATTTTATAAGACCTTGAGGGTGTTGAGATCCCTACTGAGTATTTTTATACTCACCCTACACGGGATATGCCTGCACCTTGTTGTGTTTGGGGTAGTCAAAGGGAAACAATGATTGAGGTTTAGGGTACCAAGACTAGACGGGGCCCGGAGGTGGACCATACGGCGTGTCGGTACGCAAAAGAGATGAGCAGACGTGGAGTGATGAGGAGGTGATCTGTACCTACCCTTCATGTAGGAACCTCGAAGGGTGACCCAATAGATGTCTTTCTCTTTGTTCTGTTGTATTTTATTTTAGTTGTACTTGTACCTTTACTGTTGGGCATGTATTACAGCCCCTATTACTTTCAACACTCTTTTTTCTATACAATTTTACTTGTGTTCATACCTCACTGTGTGTTTGGTTGCATGTGTTTACAAGTTATAAAGGCAATGCCTTCCCGGTTTTAGGGAATACGCCTTTCGGTTCTAGTCGCCAGCCCCTGGCCTATGGAAGGTGGGATTGGGGTAGCCACGGCACGAGCCCCGGGGGA
The DNA here is from genome assembly GCA_963277665.1 of Viscum album. Lineage (NCBI taxonomy): Eukaryota > Viridiplantae > Streptophyta > Magnoliopsida > Santalales > Viscaceae > Viscum > Viscum album. The sequence goes on along the minus strand of OY728122.1, from coordinate 259,949,380 downwards.
CGAGTCATGACAGTATATGTATAACTTACCATTTCCAAGGTTGCAAGTCACTTCATTTATCAAAAACCTAATTCATGATTGGTCTTAAAATAATTATTTATTTATAAATATAATAATTGTGTCATTTTTATTTTAATTTAGATAATTAAACAGAATAATATGTAGAAGAATAAGAACATTCAAGAAAAGTTACAAATGAGAAAAGAAGGAAATTAACACTTGAAATAATGAAAATAATGAAAATAATGAATGATTATTAATGAATGAGTGATAAGATGTTATAAAATTATAATATGTGATATTATAAATGTTAATATGGTTCTAATATAATTAAATAAAATGTTTAAAACCACTATACATGAGGTTAAATCATGTTAAAACTAAAGGAAGCGTGAGGTAAGAGACTTAGTCTCAATTTCCCTACATTAAGGCATATTATAATTATATGCACCAAATTTATACAATGTGGTGTATATAATTCCAATTTGAATTTTTTTATAAATATTTATCCATAAATCATAGTATTTTAGGTCTCACTTTTAATAATTTTATCCAAATGGATTTTAATTGAAAATTACCAAGTGGTAATGTTATTGTACTATCTCACTTCTATTTGCAATTGTTAGAAATATCAAGAAATAATCACATTATTTTAATTGGAAATTAAATTTCAATTAAATATATATATTCTCTAATAACTAATATAATTATTTCCTAAACCATATAACTTTTTTATATATGTTGTTTTCTTTGAAAGTTATTTGATTAACTGGGGAAATATTGATTAATCTGTATCTTTTACTAAATATGAATAATTGATGATGAGGCATATTAAGACATGAATTAGATCTCTTATTTGATATAAGAGGAATTATTTGGACCTATAGTTATTAGTAGGTCTTGGTATAATATAGACTGTTGATGCATTAGTAGGTCTAATGAGACAAAATAAGTTTCCCAAATTAAATATTGTTCTACCATTATTATTTAAAATGTCTTGTGAATAGTCTGAAGAGTAGTGGTATCATGGTTCCTTAGATCATTAAGTCCAATTATTTAAAATTTCCATCGTTGACAATTCAATTATTATTATTATCGATGAGGTTTCCATAATGATATTATCTATAGATGCATTTTATTATTAGTTTATTGATTAATTTTAATGTGTTTTCAGTTAATTACCTTTCCATATGGATTATGACTAACCTAATTATTTAAATAAAATGTGTGTTTAGTTATATGCCTCTTCATGTTGATTGTGCCTATTGATTCATTATAGATCCCACTATAATTAACCCTTACTAATCATTTGATCAAAACCTTATTATGTTTTCTTTCCACAAGATATGAAGATGAATTCTTAGAATGAGTTCAAGGATGCAAAATGTTTTCCATTTAAATGTTTTCTATATCCCTATCTAAAATTTGTATCATGTATATATCGGGTTCTCTGAAACTAAAAAATAAATCAGTCCTTTCTGATTAGACCCTTTGTATGTATAAAATGTAGTAAAGTAGAAACCTACCACATGTTACTATGGTCGGGGTCATGACATGAGTTTTTGGGATCCATTGAGGTTGAAACGCCTTCCCTCAGCTAGACACGAAAATTGGAAGATGTTTGGATGAGAAAAATGAACTTTATCTGATAGAAGAGTCAAGGGTTATAGCTTAGGGAACTATAAGATGTTATTTAATTTATTTATATTCTTTAAGATAAATAAAATATTTATATATTGTGATTCACTAATTAATTTTTCAAATATTCTGTACAAGATTAACTTCAAGAGAATTATATATAGGGTACCATCATGGATGAGGGATGGATGAATATTTTAGAAACAAAATTAAGAAATCTCAAACACATGAGTCGTGTACATGGATACCCAATTGGTGCATCGGTAGGAAAACTATTAGGTTATTATAAAAATATTGTAATGGAGGATGTAAATAAATTAATCATATTATATTTTGGATCTAATGTTCAGGATATGGGTGAGAGGATGGAGGAAAGTATTATAACATCAATACAGTCGATGTTTAAAAACATGAAAAGATAGTTTCAGATGGCTTGTACCACTCCTCTACCTTCTCTTGCAGATCCTAATCTTACAACTCCTCCCATAGATCTCACTCGTCCACCTCCTTATACTAATCCAACTCATACGCCTATTCCTAAAAAATATCCCATTTATTATGAGTTATATTTTGATAATCCCCAACATGGTATTTTTTCATATGAAATTATAATTTATATTGATGATAAAATTCATCATTTATAGTTTGATATTGAGAATCATCGTGTCACTATATAGGATATTATAGATAAATGAGAAATAATTCCAATTAAAACATTTTATTTTAGTGTATTTGGAAAATGTATAGACCATTTTTTATATGTCCATCTAGACATGATCAATAAATTACCATTGATGTATATATAGATTATAACACTTATAAAATAGTAGTGTTAATTTTTTTTTAAAAATTTAAATTTTAGATATTTATCTATTTTTTAACAATAATAATTTATAGGTTAAGAAATATTATATAGAAAACAATTAATATAGGATGATATCACATTATATACTATTTCTTCTTATCTAGATAAATTATTAACATAGAAATTTTTTATGGAATTTTACGACATTCCAATGGAACCTCTCATTTGTGGATATAAAATGATTGTGATGATTTAAAAAAAAGGTATCACGAAGTTTTTAATTGGGGATGATTTGGGAATCAACATGATTCATGTATTTCATTTATAATTCGATTATCATATATTTTTTGTTATTTTAATTTCATAAAACTTTATACTTAGGTTTCATTTTTATTAGGTATCATTATACAATTTGTATGTAGGATGATATAAAATAAATATTTTAATTTATTAATATAAAATTTATTTCACCTATAGAGATGATAATTAATGATCCATAAATAACACTTTACATTATTTAATGTCGTAAATAGAATGAAATTATTTAGTGTTGGATGCTTCTTTATCTTCAATATTATGGAACATATATCTTATAAATTATTATATCCCCTAACAGAATAACTAGTAATAGTATATTTTTTATATTTTTCACCATTTGATGTTGGGTGTTTTTTTAAGAGGGAGGACACTTTACTGGATATAATTTATCCATGGTTAAGTGTGAGATAATTTTAAGAATATATTGAAGAGATAAGTTTTAGTATTTAAATACATGTGTATATGATAAAGATCTTTAAATTTATTTTATACATATTATTTTCAAAAATTCCATGGGATTACATTATAGAGACAACTAAAAATCTAAATGTAAAGATAAAATATTTAAAATAAAATCTACATTTTCATTTACAATAACTACATTTTGGATGAAAGTACATAAACTACTATTATTAATTGAAAATTTATTTTAAAATAGAAATGTCATAAAAAAGGAGTAAAAAAATGTTGATACTTCTTTATAAGATTAATTTATGATATAATTTAAACTAGGACAATTACAAAATTCTAGATGGTTTTATTTTTTTATAATCCTTTCATTTAACTAATCATTCATTTTTTTAGAATACATGTTAGGTTATTTTTTTAATTTACCTATTTTTGAAGACCCTTTCCATTACACTGGACAAGAGCTAAGACACTTACAAATTGAAAGGGAGAATTATTTCTTAGTTCTGATTGGGTTTTAATTTATTTTTAGTATACATTATAAATTGTAATCTGAAAATCATAATTTTTTTCTATTGTAATTATAAATGTTTTTGTTGTTTTTTGTAATAATGGGCAACATGATTTTATTTATTTTAATTGAAATAATTATTTATCATGTCAAATATGAAATTAATGATGTGAAAATTTATTAGGAAGACTTATCACAATAGTTTCTCTAAAAAAATAGTGTGTTAAATATATTGGTTTATGTGAGTTGTATAAAAACCAATGTGGAAAACCACTAAGAAATATGAATTTTTAGGTTATTTTAAATGAAAATTTGGAAAATAATGGTGAGGTAATTAGTTTATTGTGTTGGTTTTTCAGAAAAACCACCATGACAAGTTATTTTATATTTCAACTTTAACAAAATCAACATGGAAAAACTCCTCTTGAATATATATTTTCAGTTTAGTTTTAAACCTCAGTTATTCAAAAAATAGATGTTAAAAAAAATATAAACTAGAATTTATCATGTCATTTATTAATAACTGACATAAACAAATCGGATCGATTTATTTATTTATAATATATGTTACTATTAACAGATGTGAAAAAATAATTACAATAACGTATGAAGTAACGTCATGCTGGTAACCAATGATAAAAACTGAAAAATCCCGACGTGAAAAACAATTTTTTCACTAGTGAATACAGTGAAAAGGTAGGAAAGACACATAATAGAATAGTAGAACCAAGTGTGTTAGTGTGATTATCACACCTAGATTTTTATTTTCATTATTTTTCTGGTTTATCTTTTAGATTTTGATTATCTATTGAGATCTGAGAGTGATGATTTTTAAATTTTGAGGTGATTATTCATATACTTTTGATCCCATGGTTATTCCTTAGTTTCCTCCAAGTTTTTTTGGGTGAAAATTTTAGTTTTTTATCTTGGAAGTAGGTGATTAATGTTGGACCACATTTATTAAAAACCATTTGACCTAGCCCAGGAAACCATGCGTCTTGAGGGTTGGGGTCTGAGGCTTTTTGCACGGTTTGTGAAATTGTGTGGTAAGAATGCAAGGAGGTTTCTTGTTATATAATAACCATTTAACATGGTTGGTGCGTGGTTTACTAGACCATGTGGCCCTCCCATTCATGGTTTCCCTATTCTCTAGTAAGGTGTGCACTATTGGCACATGTTTTGGAAAACCATTCGATCAAACCATGAATGTTACTCGGGTGATTAAAAATAGGAAATGTCTATTTTTCCCTATTAGGATCTTATCCTTAAATCACCCATTATCCCCTATCCTGATTTGTGTGACGTAAAGGAGTCCTCTCCCTCTTTATCCATGATTCCTCGCCCTCCCATGGTGTGGATATAGGGACTTATTTATGTTTTGGGTTAAATTTCTTAAGGAAATATCATCTTCTCTTATTTCTCTTCCTTCTCTTTCCATTTTATCTAGATTTTATCTTCTCCATTGGTCTTTTGGATCTATTTTTCGTGTTTAAAATTGATTATTTTGGGGTTTTTTGTGTGTTTAAGGTTCATTGTGGGTTTTCTTTCTCCTTCAGACCTTTACGAGGTGGTTTTAGATGTGCGTTGTTGAATCATGTGTGGTTTGAGGTAGGTTTCCCTTTGTAATTGCCTTTAAATTCAAGAATTGTTGGTTAAATGCTTTTCAAAACTTCCTTATATGTTAAATATTTATGTGTTATATTTGGAATAAATTTTTATGTGAAATGAGGTGGTTTTTATTGTTGTTTTGATGTATATTCTATTGTTTTGTTATGTGATGCACACTAAGTGTTTGAAAAATTCATGGTTGGATTTTTTCAGTGATCTTCAATATCTATAGAATGGTTTTTTTTAAATATGTCTATGACATCTAAATGGTGGTTTTGAGTTTCTAAAATTGATTTATAAATGGGTTTGGACTTAAAATTACTGTGTGTTTGTCTCTTGAAAATGAAAAGGAAAGCGATGATGATGTGTGGCCCATTTGGGATTTTAATGAAAGTGGTATTGGTATTCACAAGTGTTGAGATTTATTGAATGATATTTGTAATGTGATTTTTGAAATGGAAAATGGTTTTTTTTCACATTTTTATAAAGGTTTATTTTATTCTATTTAAAATGTATGATTTAATACCGTTTCACACTTTTGTGAAATTGGAGGAAATGTTTATCATTAAAACCCTAATTAGATAATCTTATATCCTTGTTTATAATTAATGGATGTGATTTCCTCACTATATAATCCTCATGATCCGTTCATGAGAATGGGTGGGACATCCTCACTATGGAATCCTCATGTCCCATTTACTTTGAGCGAATGAGAGATCATCAGTATAGACTCCTTCAAGATCTATGCATGATAAGGAAATAGATTGATCCTATGGGTGACTATGGGTGAAGAATGTTGTGTGAATTGTTTATTTAAAATATTTTTTCATGTGATTGGATAATCAATTAGCATCATTTGGATCTCCATATTTATACTCTTGACATGAGAACTTGGAATTGCTCGAAAATTTTTTGAGAATGATTTTCTCACTAGTTAAGATTACGATCTAACTAGTGTCCCATAGCCAGGGATATGATATGTTATTATTATTATTTTTATGGGATAGTGTGCCTCAGTCATACCATTTAGGGAGCGATTTATCATGTGGGTAAAATTTTATTTCATCACGTGAGACATGATTTTCGCTATGAGTCAATATGTATACTATGTTCTGAATATTTAATAAGATCCTAGGATCACCCATGTCTCTTAGAACTTGGATGTTTATATAGGATGATTGAGATTCATTGTAAGTTAGATACTATTTTGTGATATTTTCCCATTTCCCTATTTTTATTGTTGTTTTTTCTATTCTTGAGTAGTTTTTATTTATGCAAAAAATGATAAAATGTTTTCATGTTTTTATTGAAAAAGGTTTTGGAAATGTTTTATACTCATTCTCTCCATTTTAAATGAAATGTTATCATAATTATTTAAGATGATGATGGTGACTTCTTGGAATGGAATGTTGTTTCAAATGGTAAAAAGGGAAATGGACTATGTTTTGTTTTAAAGTGAAAAATGTATGGAAAAACATACTTTTATATATTATATTTCAAACCTAATATTGATATTAATTTTATTTAAAGGAAGTGCACTGAGAATATTTTTTTGGGAACACCTACAAGGTTTTAATACTCAAACCTATAGTCTCTTTATTTTTTTTTGAAATTGGTGCATTTTTTCAGAATTGTCTTGATCATCGTGGGTGATGGTTGATCTTCGTATCAGAGAGTGACCCTCATGGTCACATGGAGACATTGTGGTCATCAGGTGAAGACAAAGTTTTTTGTTCAGTTTGGTGTATTTCAGTTTAAGTGTAAATGATTTTTAGTTTGGTTATTTATATTTTGGGCTACGTTGATTATTTTTGTTGGGATAAATAATTCCCTTGGTTATTATGATGATTCGCAGAACTAGTTTGCATCCCGTGGGGATTAGGAATGCTCTTTGGGTCCTTCCATGGATCATCTCAGGTGACCGTTTCATGGTCGACACAGGTTGGTTTGTGATAGTGAGAATGACTAATTGATGGATTACTTGGAGGATAGAGTGTTCAATGAGATATACAAAATATGATATGGGTTAAGGATGTAAGGTGTTCGATATAACATTTAAAATTTATGGATCATCATATGAAATTATTGGATTTGATCATTGATTAAATTTTAACATCAAAAGGTGCCCAAAACCATATAATTGGATCCAATATCTTTGTATTTAATAAAATTATTATATGAATAATGCATTATTTTAATTATTAGTTTGGGACTAAATATAGATACTATAATGAATTCATGATTTGGTGGTAGTATAGATTAAATTGTTGTTCAAAGGAAAAATTTGATTTAAATTAATTAGATTAGGTGGAAATCATATATAAATAAGGGGGAAATATCATGAATGAAATCATAAGACCTTGGATAATCATATAGGAAAATATATCTCTCTATTTTCTTATATAAAACTAAAAAATATATTCTAAATTACTCCTTATTTTAGAATTATATATAGGGTAAGGAAACCATAATGATATAGAATCTTATATCACAAAATTGATCGTTTCATTATTAAATTGTCATTATATAAAAGTGATTTCATCACAATATACTAAATAGTTTAGTAGTATTTGTAATTTTGATATATACATGAATCTTACTTTCATTAGAAAATAAAAAATTCACTTTAGCGAAAGTAGATATTCTTCACCCCTGATATCATTCAAAGAGTCTTTCTTCATATTTTAGGTAAATGAATCAAATAAAGTGTTTGATTAGATGACTATTAATGGGATTATAATAATGGGAGTTATCATATAATAAATAAGGCACAATCATTATGGAGTATTGATTAACTAAAAAAACGTTACATTAAATCAATAACATGAGAAAAAGAATAATATAGAAGGAATAAATGATGATCAAATAATTCCATATAAAGAATAAAATGAGATTGAAAATAAATCCATGGATTTCATAACAATTCAAACAATCTCATGTACATCAATTACTGATTTCATAATGATGGAATACATAATTTAGGACACCATAAAATTTCTATTGAGACCTATTTTCAATACATGTATATAAATGGGTAAGGAATTTTCCAAATCCCCAAACTTTTGTTTCTATTGAGACCTACATAAACATCAAGGGTGTATATAATATTTTATCCAAAATCACATAATATTTAGAATGCATTCTCTATATGAATAAATAATAAAACTTAATTAATATGATGTAAAAATAAATAACTTCCCATATTGGAATATCTTATATACATAATGACAATTATTTCACCAATAAAATAGATCATAAACCATAAAGAGATATATGGGGTATGGTATCATTAAAGTATATCCCCATTATAAGACTCAAAAAAGGACAAATGAAAATAATCTATAAAGTTCATTGAAAAATTTCATGAGGAAAATACCTTTTTCACATTAAAAAAAAATATTTCAATTTATAAAAAAATATCTAAATCTAAAGGAAAAAATTTAATTGAAATAATATTGGTACATTTAAAGGAATATTTAGGGAATTTGGAAGACATGGTGGATGTAATTTTTTATTAGGTTATGTAAGTTAAAATGAACATTCCTTACACATTTTCAATAAAGGTCAAAAGTAACCCATTCAGAAATTGAGATTAATATTACTTATAAACCATTAAAAAAATAAAAAATCTGTTAATATTTCTTTAAAAAATAATTGGATAATAATAAAAAATTAAAAAAATTTATTGAAATTATGGACATGGAAGAAAAAAATTCATGACCAAGTAGAAAAACATGATCAGTTTTTTATAAATATATTTTACCAGTGTCTTGAGTAAATAAATGGTTGAAAATGAAATTAAAACATTTAATTTATATAAATAATAATATTATAATAAAATTTTATATTCTTTAATATATAAATATTAAATAATCCCCCCAATAGATAATTAAAAATAAATAGCCTTGATTAATGATGAGATTGCGAAATAAACCCTTACATCTAGCTTAAATTCCTTCATACGTGTTAAAAAATAATGTATAATAAATATATATTTATTATTAAAATATTATTGAATAATAAAAATACATATCATAAAATATATTATTTACTTATAACCTTTTACCAGTCGTTTATTAAAAATTAATTATCAAAATCACTATTTCAGGTGATAACGACTTTGTTTTTCATGTATGTTTTGGTTTGATAGTTTTTATCATTGTTCTTTGATCACAGTTCCATAATCACTATAATTTTAATAATTAGTTTAATATTATATAAATTATATATATATAGTTAGAATAAACTATAATTGTACGAGAAAAAAGTGAATTACACCGTTCATGGAGACGGTTGGGCATACGTATACATGAATGCTGATTTCACATTCTGAAGGATGAATTGAAAGAAAGGTAAGCAATAATTAACCATTATTAAATCCTTATTATATAAATTTTATCAATTTTATTTATTAAATATATCCTTATTACCATTTATTGAAGTGGAAACTAAAGGTGAATCACATGGCTTCGTGGATTTGGTTGTCTACACATAGGCACAAGTAACATTATAATTTTTTAATAGATTAGAAGGAATTAATTTATATATGATATTATAATTATAAAAAAATATGTATTTCATATATATAATATATATTCAACATATATATTCATTAATTAAATCTTTATAACCATCCATGTTAAGTGGTGATGGAAGATGAATTACACTGCAACGTTGAGATGGTAATCCTTATGCACGCAAGAGCGATGTTTTCACTTTTACTATTGTCGAAAATAGAATGAAAATGGATATAACATAATAATAATAACATATCAAAGTATTCACAATTTTAGAGTTATTATTTTTGGATGGGTACAATATATTTATAAGATATAGCAAAAGAATCAAATTTGAAAGAGTAGGTAAAGACGATTACCTCTTATTCGTTATAATTTTTAAAATTCCTTCTTAAGGACCCTAGGAATAGCATAATAAGAAGAAAAGAACCTATCTATTTTGGATAGGCATGTTTATAATAGAAATAATAAGTGTTTTTGTAACACCCATATATTTTCAATGAATGGTATTATGTTCGATAACGTGTATGACACATAACCCCAACCTTAATCAAACCACAAAATATTAATTTTCAAATGTAACCATTATAACATAGTCATATAATTTTTGGTTATTAATAGTATTAATAAAATTATGAACTATATAAAAAGGTCATAATTAATTCAATTTTTTTGATTAACTCTTAGGAAATCAGCACAGAATTTTTTGAGAATATTTTTTATTCTTTAGAAAAATGATTTATTAAAAATGGTATTAATTGATTTTTCTGATAAAATATTATAATTAATTAAACAAAATATAATTAATTTTATTTTATAATATAGTATCATTTTTTCAATAATTATATTAAAATTATATTATTTTGAACTTTTTAGATATTTTTGAAAAGGTTTATTTTTCAATGAATAATGAAAAATTGTGATTTTTATTAAAAACATCATTTTATTTTAAATAATTTATAAACTATAATTATACTTTGGTATAGATTTAAAATTTAATTAGCTAGTATTTATTTAAAATAATCCAAATATTTTTTCTTAAATGAATTTGTTTCTTGAATTTAGTATAAAAAATTTTATACTTAAAAAGGAAATATTTTGAAAAATTATTTTTCAACATGTTTTGCAGGTATAATTTTAAATTAAATTTTGATATTTTTTATTCTGAATCTTGAGAAATGGATTAAATATTATGAATAAAAAAATTCAAATTTGGTGAATATTTATTTTTTATTCTTGTACATTATAAATAATAACTTTACTAATATTTTTAAACACATTAAAGGGAAAATTAGGTAATTAAGCTTAAAAATAAAATGATATGAACTATAAAATGACCCTAAAAAATGCCTAAATTTTATTATATGAGTATATATCACCAATTAACATCATATTTATGATTACATGTACTTATATTTCCATTTTTACATGAGTTAGACCTTTGAAATATTTAAGTGAATATAATGACACAAATTTCACACTCTTTGTTTTAATAACTATAATATTTTTTACGTAGGGTTTAATAGATGGAATTTTCTGTAATAAATAATAATTTTATATATAAATTATTTTTTATCATGGTAAGTTTTTTTTAATTTTTATGAATGTTATAATTACATTGAAATACTTTGCAACGATGATGCATGAATTATTCAATTAATAGAAAAATAAAATAAATTATATGAAAAATATTAAAAGTAACATAATTTAAAATAATTGTTGTGATACATGATTTTTTAAGATAAATATAACATGAAATGGAGGTGTTAATAATATTTATTCTTAATAAACTCTTTACTTTATGTTATTAATGTGAAATTAAATTAATACTTCCAAAATTGGCTCTAATGATATTCTATTGTAAATATATTTTTTAAAATTATTTAAAATTATTATAAATCCTACATTTATCCATCTAATTTTGGTAAGGTATAAAATTTTATTTTTGGTCCATTTAGGGTCAAATATTTCTTTTACAGTATATATGTTGATCGCTAAATAGTAAAGCTTTGTTATCGCAGTAATTATTGAAAGGGGTTAAAATGGTTTATGAAGACACGATATAGGTAAAAACCTTATCTAAACATGTAAAAATTTTATTGTATGAAATTATTTCAAATTATATTCAAATTATATTTTAATATTATCATTTTTTAACCATCTTAATTTTAAAATTAATTTATATTAATTTAATATTTTAAGAAATTCAAAGAGTGCCCTCCCCTCTCATATACAAAGGAACCTATCGTTCAAATGTTTTATTCAAAAAAAATATAATGATTTGGTCATAAAATCCCTACCATAATCCCTTCCTTTCATCCCTATATATTTTTTAGAGTCCTTGGGAGGATTTAGAAACCATCCTAAGAGATATTTTTATGTAAACCTTAAGAGGTTTTCTGAAAAAGATTTACAATTCATAAAGAATGATTTTTGATATATTTCTTTTCCACCTTCTTAAAATATTCATTAACCATGATGATATAATAACATATGTTTCTAAAATATACATCTATGTTATTATGTTAATTTAATAACTTATATCCATATCCAACCTCTATGAAATGGGAAATAAATCCATCATTCCTGTGTATGGGGGAACACCACCTCACGAACCGATGTAATTCATTTTCCGTCACCACCTTTAATAGATAATTTAATGATCTATTATATATATATATTATTAATTATATATTTATCATTCTATATAGGAAATATAAATCCTACTTTATTACCTTTTCATTCACTAAGAAATGAATACATCATTCAAATTTACACGTGGACTATCACCTCCACAAAGAGATGCGATTCATTTTTAATCACCACATTCACATTGATTATATATATAATTGTATTTAAGTAAATAATATTTGATTTATGATATTATTATATTTTATAAAAGATAAAAATAATATATAAGTTCTTTACATAATTATCATTGAAAATTTTAATTAGTACTCATACTTACGTACGACCTGCTGTCTTTATTATTATATCATAGTTCATTTTTCATAATAATCTATTATAGTTGGTTTTAGTATTATAATTAATATTTAAAAATTAGAATTATTTCATTTTTATTATTCTTGAGATAATGGTAAAAGGAACACCTTGACCATAGTCATCCAATCGATGCTATTTTGGACATATGAGCTGAATATCATAAAAAAATATGACATGAACATAATTTAGTATGTAATTTTAGATAATATGATAGTAAGTCAAATAAAATTAATAATAATCATAAAAAAGTTTCCAAATAAAATAAATAAATAAAAATTATTTAATATTCACAATTGTATGAAATACACATGATTATTCGGGAATAAGGTAAGATATTTTCTTTAAAAAACCCATCTTTTAATGTTTCAGTTCAAATTATTTTTCTTCCATTTCCATAATTTTATTAAATTATTTTAATTATAAATTTATATGGATATAAAATAAATATAAATGATATTTTATGTCCCTTTTTACTTTATTTTAATGTTTTTAAAGAGGAATATTTTTAGGTAATGTTTTGAGTTTATTTACAAAGGACAAAAAGGAATGTTCTATTTTAACATATATGGAAACAATGAAATTTCCCACCAGTATATCAATTATTTTATATATGAAATTATTTAAAAGATTCCATATTTAAATTAAATAAAAACCACCATTCCCTTGTTCTGGTTGACTTAGTTATGAAAAATAGATTTATTAAAAAGTAAAGGGTATTTCGATATGTTAAAATGATTTTCATATTTGTTCGAAAGATTTAATAAGTGTTTCATAATAAAATGGTGAAATATTAAAATGTTTTATTAAGGATATGGTTAATGGATTTTATTTAAAAGTCAGGTGAGCTTGATACATCTTGTATGACAGGTTGATCCCCATTAACTCTCAAGATATAATGGGTTGAGCCTCATTATTTCTCATGATAAAATGGGTTTAACCCTATTATAGTTCAGGATATGATCGGTTTTAAAATATTATAGCTCATTATATAATGAATGAGACCTATTATAGCTATCCAAATAATTATTTAATGAATATTTTCTTAGGGGAATTATGTTGGAAGTCGAACAATGGTTATTCCAATTTCGAGGGTTATGAAATTGTTCTTTTGAGGATTATGTCACAAGGAACCTAAATGACTTTTGAATGATTTCTTATATGTTTTCATGGAAATTTTTTATTTTAAAAGGCCAGATAAATATTATTTGATTAAAATAAATGATTATACCCTTTTAGGTAAAAGTTTTATTGAAATAAAATTTTTCCATTGATATTTATATTTTCTAAGAAACCCTCATGATTATCAATTTTCCATCAAATTTTCCAATATATCATTTTATGAAAATATTTGGGAATTAAACTTGAATTTATTGAGCCCATGGTTTATATGTATTCTATTTTTATCATATCATTATTTTAATAAGGACTAACAAGTTTATTTTTTTCTTTTTATGTAAAATAATGAGCCTTTTGTGCTCATCTTATATCATAAAATGTTTTTATAGGATTTAAGGATGGTTAAGGAGAAGAAGAATACAAGTTGAAAGTCATCAATATTTTTCATGAAAAGAAGTCATTTTTTAATTTAATATTTTTATATTATAGAAAAAATGGATTATAAGTAAACGTTTCATCCTTTATAATATATGGGATTATTATGTAAGGGTTATGTCCTAATTATATAAAATAGAAAACCTAAAATATATTTGGGAATGAAAGAAAATTAATTACAGTTAAATAAAGTAGAATATGTAATATTTAAGTCAGGTCCTTATAGTTTTCACTAGCTATATGGATCAATGTGGTGTGAAGAATGTGGAGAAAGGGGCGTCCTTTTATAATGAGGGAAAGGAAACACTTGAAAATTATAAAAACATTAAAATATAATTTATTCATTCTCAATAAAAATGCATCCAAATGGATAAATATTCAATGAAAAATAGTTTAATGTCATAATATCACCATACAATGAAATGTAGATAGGTTTTGGTTCCATTATAAATCTTATCATTTGGTTTAACCCCTTCTTTAACTGATTTTATTTTTAACTTTAGTAAACTATTTTCCATCTTAAAGGGTTATAATTTTACAAGAAAAAATTAAAAAAAATTAGCTCATAAATGGAAAGGGGTTGACATTTTTGAATTTTTCTCATCCAAAATATCATATTTCTAGATTATTATGCTTTCCAGATTATTAAATTTAATTTTTTTATCATAAAGTACAATTAAGGTCAATTTAATAACAATTCACATTATTTTACATTCAAAACTAGATTACTATAATGTATTTAGAATAGAATAATTTTCAATATCTTAAGTATGTTATTTTTATTTTCCAAATTCATATATCAAAAAATTTCACCAAAATTGAAGTATATTTAATATTTTTAATATCATTTTCTTGTTAATTTATTAATTGAATAAATATTATATCTATATTTATTAATAATTTATTGGTAAATATATAATTACATACAATTAGAAATATATAAAAATGATTTAAAAAAAATTAATTTGTCATTCCAAAAAATATCTAGAAATGAACTTGTCCGATTTATATCCTTATGTTAAAAATTTATAGATATTAAATTCAAGATCGTAACATTTTTATTTTATTCATCATTAAACTAATATAAAGGACACAATGAAGGGAATATGGCCCCAGGTTTCCATATATGAGGTAATTGTTTGTAAATTGCTAAAATCCATCCATTAAATAAGATAAATTAATGTTTTGTGTTGATTTCAGTACCCCATATCTTGGTAATAAGCATATTTTACCTATTATACCATAACCTAGGTGACAAATATTTACCATGGTTTCTATTCATAATAACCAAAAATAAAAGAGAAATATTTACTAAATTTATAAATAACTATTATAAATATGTAATAAGTTTTTCATGATACAATTTCAAATAGTGTATGAAATTATTTTATGTTAATAATGGAAAATACAATGAGAATTAGTTTTTTAGAAAGATACATTTTATGTATAAAAATATTTTTAAACCAAATTCAAATATTTGAAATTGATTCCACTGTACATAATTGCACTATAAATAATATAAGAGAACTAGTTTTTGATTGAAACCATTTTAAACCAAAATATAACATTATAAATTCTTAGAACAAAAATACTATTTTTAATATAAAACAATATTTTTCACTATTCACTGGAAAATTAAAAAAAATATCTATCATGTAATTATGAAATAATGATTAATAAAATATATTAGTTTTATTAAATATAATTTATAATGGATCCAATAACTTAATTATAATATTCTCTCAAAAGAATAAAAAAACCTTTTTTCAAGAAAATATATTTTGATGAATTTAATGTATTTGCTAAAATTTGAGTTCTTATTTCATAAGAATGAATCAATATTTTTTTTTGAATAGTTAATTTATATATATTTCATAATAAGGTTAATCTTATTCATTCAGTCCAAATAAACAACCTGGATATAATAATCATATTTAAACAATAATATTTCTGGGTTCATGTATACTCAGTGATGCATCTTAGATACACTATGGAGAAAAGTGTTCTTTTTAAAAATATAGGTGTTAAATTATACCCCACCTCAATAAAATTTTCACCCATAATTTGATCATGTTTTATATTATCAATGATGTGAAATTTTAAAATACCTTTTTTTAAAATGAAACATTGTATAAAGTTTTAATAAAATATCCTTTAAAATGAGGGAAATGGAAATACGAAGGTCATTTGGAATAAAAAATAAATAAATTTTAAAAAGCGGTAAATTTAGTGGGAATTAAAAATATAGACAAGGGGTAAAAATAAATTTCTTAAATAATGATGTTGTTTGATAGGGAACATTTATCATAATATAGTTAATGATCATGGGATTGTTAATGACCATAAATATATATATCAAATTGCATGCAGTAAGACCACTGATTAATCAAAAATGATCATAAAAGGGTATCTTTCTTGTTTTAGAAACCTATTAATATATTTAAGAATTATTTTATATTATAAAATAATAAAATAAGGAAATATAATTTTTTTACATGGTTAAATTCATACTTAATAAATTTCTATTAAAATCTAATCCATTCTCCAGATGATGAGAATTATATATGTGTTTTTCATTCCTAAAACACTAAAATAATCTTTTTATAGATCACATATTCCCGAAAAGGATAAAAAACTATTCCTATGGTCATTATTTATTATCAGAAAATAAAATTGTTACCCCTATGTAGGATAAAATAAAAAATTTATAAACAATCACCTGATGAAATAATAAATTTTACTTCATTATTTCCACAATATACTAAATTTTCAAAATAGATTAATCCAAGAATAAAAAATCAAATATCTTAATTACCAGAATAATATCAAAATTAAAAAAAATACCCGCAAATATTATATCATAATATTCATCACACATCCTCAAATTTTTAATTACATTAATCCCAAATTTTATTTCATGATAAAAAACATGATACACCTAAAGGTTATATATACATCAACCAAATTAATTATTTCAAAAAAATGTCATTAACCACTATGATAAATCCCATTATAATCTTAAAACACATTTAAATCGACAAAAATATCTTGAAGAAAATTTAGATACTAACCTAAAATTTAATCCTTATCTAGACCATAAATATCTTTGAAATTATCACCTTATTAGTGAAAGACATTTTATCCATCAACATTATCAATAGTCTGTAATCCAATTGACCATAAATGATGTACCAAAAATTCATTTAATCAACCAAAGAGATATATAAACCAAAATATATTAACATTCCTAAAACCTACTTAAACTTTATAGTTACCTAAAAATATCATTACATAAAACATTAAAAGGGGTATCTATATCATCAAACATATGTCAAATTTAAACATATAAATCCATGATGGTATCCATAACTCTTACATCAACCACACATGAAAACATATATGATTCAAAAACTAACCAAATCCTTATTCCATAATTATTATCACAGATTTTTCCATAAATACTAATATTCAATATATATAATCAAATTTTACCTAAATCACATTGTCATAAAATCACTAACCAATTTTGAAGGCCATATATACTATTATATTTTCTTCATTAACTTAAATCATCTCTTTATCCCAATTAATAATTAGAACTATACTACTAAACCACTTATCTTCTGTATCAATACAATTCAACATATGTTTTCAAATTGTAAATGAAAAACTTCTATGAAATGGTCTTATATGATTCCTGAATCCTTTATCTAGAATATCATTGATATAAATAATCTACAACATATTTTTCAATACCAATATATAAGCACATAAATCCTTATATATCAATGATAGGAAAAACATATGAAATTACTTGGTATAATATTTATCCCTTTGATTAGGGAATGGTCTAGGATAGTACCCATATTCCCCACACATTATACCTTGAAATATAAATGGTACCTAGGGTTGATATTTATATCCATAAATCAATATCATCATATTTACCTTAAAAACTCATTAATAAATTACATTATTATCCATATATAAAATATTTTTTCTTCCTTCAAGACAATCTGTGTTGTGTGTATTTTCACATTCCTAACATGAAGAAAATTGATACTTCATTCCTCATTTCTCTCCACCACACAAGCTCTTAGAAAAATATATTCTTATCTTAATTATTGATTTTGAATTTTGGATAAGATATAGGTTCTTAATCATATATCATGATAACTATTTTGGCATAATCATAATATCTCTAACTCTAGTCATCATCAAATCTGGTTGCTCAAAATCACCACATTTTCTATCACATTCAACATTAATATGATTCTTCATAGTTCTAGTCTTTGATTAAAAAAAAATCATAGTTTGAGATACAAAAATAATAGTGGTAACCACATAATATCACCCTTTAAAAAAAATAAGACTTTATACTATAATTATCATTTTCCTCAAAGTTAATCATTGGGTTATGTTCCCTAATATATGTTTTCTAAATCAAGTTCCCAAAGTTTCAACTAAACATTATATGATTCCAAATATAAAGGCTTTGGATAAAGTAGTTCATAATTGGTGGATACTTTTTTACATTTTAATATGATACAACCCAACATATCGTAGTGGACCAATTTTTTAAACAGCCATTATAAACCACACACATACATGAATAACACATTATTTTTGAAAACATAAAATAAAAAATAGTGCAATTCTGTATATTGAATCCTTGAAATAATTTAATGATTTTATATTCATGTCCTAGGTAATGGAAACAAATAAACGGAGATCATAGATTCATAATAATGGAATGAGAATAACATAAGATATCATAGAATAAAAAAGTAATTATCACTATGTAAAATTGTATAACTTAAAACTCAAGTCACTTAATCAATAACATGACCGAGAAGAATAATATTTTAAGAACTAATTATCATAAAGTTATTATAGACAAATAATCACATGAGATTTAAACTTATATTTGGATATTATATCAATTTAAATAATTATTTTTCATCAATAACTGATTTTAAAATTATATAATTCATAATTCTATACATATTAAACATCCCGTCAAGGCCTTGACCTAATACATATTTGTAATTGGGTAAGGCCTCAGAGATAAATACCCAATATGTATATTCTAATGATACCTACATATGTTTGGAGTGGATTTATAATTCAAATCCCCAACTACCACTTAATATACCCAATGAATTCATCATATGAAAAAAATACATCTTAATCAATATGCATTAAAAAAATAACTCACCATATTAGAAAACTACCATTCAGAATGATAATAAATTCCCCAGTAAAACTAATCATAAAATGTCCCCTGAAATATATTAGATTGTATTATTTAATTATACATTAAGTATAATATTATATAATGGAATGTCTAAAATAATATATAAATATCACTATATATTTTCTTGAGGAAATTAACATTATCAATTTGAAGACAATTATTTAAAATTAAAATTTAATTTCTCAATTATTATGAACGAATTTACATTGAAAATAACCATTGAAAATGGTAGTGGAAGCATCAAGTCATTATGTAGTAATGATAGTGGGAAATTTTATTCATTCTCTATATGTTAAAAAATTATTCCTTTTAAATTTTTATTAAATATCAAAAGAACATAATTTAGGGGAAAAAATAATCCTTTTAAAATGATTTTTAATAAGTAAAAAATGGGAAAACATTATTTAATAAATAATTATATAATATTAAAAAAATTATTTAATTTTTTTTAGGAATATATGGACATATACAAAAAATTCATGATCAAGTAGAAAAACAATGATGGTTTTGATTAAAAAATTATTTTGGTATCATGAGTATATAACAAGGGTAAAATTAAAGAAAATTATGAAATTTTTATAAATAACATTGTGTAAAGAAAAATATATTTCCTATATGATTGAAATGTCAAATAATTCCTCAAATGAATACTTAAACATAAATAATATTAAATAATGTTGAGATTGGGAAGTAAACCCTTACCTTTAGTCTAACACCATTAATATTTGTTGAAAACTATCATATAATAAATATATATTTATTTTACCTTGATTTTAGATCCATAATAATAAATATTTTAAAATATAATATTTACTTATATCTTTTTATCACCAATTTATCAATAATTCATTATTAATTTTTCATTGTGACAAATGCTTCGTTTTTCATATATATTTTTGTTTGGTAGTTTTTTATTGCAAATTGATTATGGTTACACCATATATAGAATTTTAATAATTATAAAAATATAATAAATATTTTTTATATACATAGTATTAATTATTTATAAAAGTTAGAGATAGTGAAATTAATTACACCATTAACAGACACGGTAGGTTAAACATATACATGAATTCTATTTTCAATTTTTTATATATTGAATGAAAGAAAGGTAAATAATAATTCACCATTAATGAGAAATTAATATTCCAAATAATTCATATATATTTTTTTGATCAATATTTTTTCCATCCATTTAAATGAAAAAGAGATCACATTTCTCATGGAGGTGGTTGTCCACACATATGGACGAGTGATGTTATATTTTTTTACAATAGATTGGAAGGTAAGAATATATATATGATTTTATAATTATATTAAAATAATTATTTAAAAAATATAATATATAATAATTATTTTCATCTTTATATCCATCCTTGTAATGTGGTGATGAAATACGAATTACACCACTACATTGAGATTGTAAGTTGTACATATACACAAGTGATGATTTCACTTTTCATAAGATATAAAAGAGAATAAAAAATGATTTACTATAATAATAATAAAATATAAGTATATTTATGATGCTGGGGTCATCATTATATTATTTCTACAATACATTTTGTGTAAGTATAAGAATGAAATTTAATCGAGATAATAAATATGACTACTTATTTTTCAATAGAGTACCTTCAGATTCATTCTTAAGAAACCTTAGAATTATATTATTAGAATAATTCCACATATACATAATGTATAAAGAGTTTTAGAAAAGGATTTTTATTTTTATTTTCAATATAGATGGATAAATTTGGCGTGAATAATAATGATAAAGTTGTGGGATTTTATAATATACAAAAATAACTCAATTAAATTTCTAAAAAGTTTAACGTATAATTAAGTAATTATCAAGAAACTTTATTCCAAATGGATTGATATTATAATAAATAGTTTTTTTGTTGATATATAATAATAAATTTAAATTTTTATATGTCATGGAATAATTTTAATCCTTAACTATTGATTCAACCCCATTATTAACTGCTTTTTCCCTTAACTGCAGTAACTACTTCTTCCATCTTAAAGGGATATAATTTTTCTTATAAATTAATAATTGGATCATAAATGGGAAATGTATGTAATTTTATAACATTTATCATCCAAATTATCATATTATTATATTTTTATGATTTTTAAATGATTAAGTAATTTTTTTATAATAAAATTCCATTAATGCATTTTTAAGAACTATTCACATAATTCAAATTTCAAAAAAAAAAAAAAATAACGTAATTTGAATATAACACTTTAAAAAATATCTTTAATGTTATTTTCATCTAAATAATTAATAGAATAAATTTAATATACTTAATTTTAGTAACTTTATTATTTTTAAAATCATTTATTTTATTTTTATAGTAATTGAATAAATATTATATCTATATTTCATAATAATTCAAGTAAATGATTAAGTTACAAAGAAATATAAATAAATTACCATGATAAATAAAATAATTTATATTTAAAATAAATATTTATAACCAATCTTATCCATTTTTTTTCGTTACGTAAAAAATTTATAAATATTAAATTCAATAAAGCAACCTCTAATTGTTATTGTTTCCTTAAATTAATATAAAGACCATAATAAAATATAAATTGTATGATGTGGACTTATATTCTAGAAATGGATTTAAAATTATGAAATTCACCCATCAAATAGGATAAAGGGAAGTATTTGGTTGATTTTGAGGACTTACCTCATGGTTTTAATCCAATTTTTCCTATTTCACTCATACTGTGGTGATAAATATTTTCCATTGTTACTCTTCATATTAAAAAAAATAAAAGGGAACTATTTCCAAAATATGGACCAAATTATTTTGAACATGGAATCCATTTTTTATGATTAATTTCTTCAATTATAATGACATAATTTAACATAAAACCACAAAATTTTATGAAAATTATTTTTTCATAAAAATGTATTCTGAAGTATAAAAATATTTTAATAGAAAATTCATTAATAAAATAGATTAAAATAAAATTATTTTAAGTATTAATAACAAAATATAAATAATTATACATTGAATCCATTTTAAAATAAATTAGAACATTTTAAATCCTTGAATCAAAACCACAAATATCAATATAAAACCATATTTTTTACTATTCAATGGAAAGTCAACCATTTTAGAAAAATAGGTAAACTTTTCGCTATTATAATGTTCACATGATGATTAAAAAAATTTAATCCTTTTTATAAAATAAAATAAATAAATTTTCCATTAATAAATTACAATATTCGTTTAAAATAAAAAATCTAATCCATTTTTGCCTAAAACATATTTTATAGAATAAAATTTCATTACTATAAAATGTGTCTTTATTTTATAAGGGTTATTAAATAATTTTTTATTGATTATTTACTTTATATATATATATATTATAATTCAGTTAGTCATATTCACACCTACAAATTCAATGCCTATATTATAATTACCATATTAAAATAATAATATTCCATGGTTCACCTAAGCTCGATATTTCATGTTGTATTCTATATAGAGAACAACATTATTTTAAAATATTGGAGTGTTACAAATTATAGGCACAAGTGGTTTGTAGTAGAATGTTGGGTGCATCTAGGTGCTTACAAATGTAAACTGGGACCTAATTATCTAATCCTAGTCATGATTGCATGTGTAAAAATTGATACATTGTTAAATTTTCACCCACTTATTCTCCTAAAAAGTATTAGGATATGGTTCTTATCCCATTTGTATTCATTCATTCTACTGTAGAAGTCATACAATCATTGTTTGTTTTAATATTATAAAACATTGTTTATTGTGAATATTAAGTCATTTTATATTGTGGTAACTACTCTTATTGAGTAAATAATTAAAAACATCAGGATAAGGATAGAAAAAATATGTTCATTAATACATGTTAAAAATTGAAATCAATTATCTAAGGAACCATCATTATTTACCACTTTAAAAAATTATAAATATATTTTGTTATGGGATATTTAGTGATGTTGAAATTCTCATCGTTGATTATAAAATTTCTCCCTATGGTTTAATCAACTAATAATCATATAATAAGAAAACATACCATTTTAATGTATCAATAATGGTGAATCTTCTACTAACATAATCTAAATAATGTATTACATAAAGGCCACCCTTATGATCCAATGAAACCCTACCAGAACACTAGAAACATTCTATTACATTGATCAAAAGTTAAAATTATAATGATATTGATATAATTAGGGATTGAGTGTGAGGACTATAAATAGAAGGGTAGATTACATCCTAAGATAATGTAGTCATATATTTTCTGAAAAGTGGGTTTTGATTTCATGAACAAGTATAAGTATATAAAATATACTAAGGTATATTTTTCATACATATATAGGGAATTATTTATCAACATATTGAATGAGTTCAAGATTTATCAGGAATAATTTCCTATTGAATTATGTAATTAGTTTATTTAACAATTTAAACTAAGGAGGATGTTATGTGCACATATCCAAAAGTGAAAGATCTATTGTAGGTGGTCAAGAAGGCCTCAAATATGTAACCTCATGCATGAATTAAAATAGGCTATAGAAAATATGTCATTATATTGTTGATAATTCATTTTAATGGATTTCAATCTTAATTACCAATTTTTTTTCAAACCTTAAAAAATAAGGGACCCCTGGTTATAAACTATCCTAAAATGGGGTAAGGTTCAAATAATAAATGGGGTCACATTTTCAAAATGGATATAGTGTAAAATCCCTTTATTCTAAAAATATATTATCTAAAATTAATTTATCTTCATTAATATGTTTCTTTATATGTAATAAATAGTTTTTATTCCATTTCATGCAACATATAGTTTATCTTGAATTGTATGCATCATCGAGTCTCTTCAAAGACTAATGTTCCGCACAATCCCAAGTCTTACCAGACAAAAATATAATACTAATATTATTAGGATATTTATCACGTGAACATTTGAATTACAAGAATGAATTACATTAATTTTTTTTGAAATTATTGTTTACACATGTTTATAAGTTGAATTCATTGGTTACCAATTAATTAGAAATTAAAATAACATCCAATTGAATATAAAGGATGTGTTTTTATAACAAAATATTTTTATTCCACACATGAATTTTATCTTAATAAATAAAATAAATTACCATTTAAAAAAAACAATAATGAAATTTATTTTTATATATTCAATAACATATTTTAAAATTCATCTAAAAAGTTTTATTGGTATAAAATAATAATAAATCCAATTTTAAGCATAAGAAGCTTTATTTCTATAAGAATACCATTTTACTACATTTTAATTGAATACTTCTTTAAAAACTAAATTTTTAAACTTTTATATATTTAAATTGAAAAAATAAAATTCCTTTTTGAAATCGGAACATGAAAATTTACTTTCGATGATTTTTTGTAGTTTTTTGTGAACATTAATATTTCGATGAATAACTAATAATACTTAATTTTAATTCAAAAATGTTTTTTGCCAAAATAATTTATAGTGTCAAATTATATTTTCAATTGGTAATAAAATTATAATTTATTTAAAAAATTTGATAATTATGCCATGGTTATTATTCTGGAGATTTTTTAATGATGACCTCATTGACCATGGTCAACCTATGAAAGATATTTTTGACACATATGTCGAAAATGGTCAAGACATCCGACTTGAAAATTATTGATTAAGTAATTGTATATAAATTTTTTATAAGTGAAATAAAATTAATAATAAACATGTAAAATTTTATTAAGAAATTAAATAATTAACATTAGTTTATTATTTAAGATGATAGAGGAAAATCATGACAATTCAGACTTACTGTAAGAGATTTTCATCTCACTTTTTACATTTGTAAGATAAATGTCATATTCACCACTTAATTATTTTTTGTGGTGTATATACTGAAACATTTGATATATTATATAATGAGTTCATTTAACTTAATGGAATTTAAATATTTCATTTGATGATTATTACTTTTGTGGTTTCTGATTCAGATGTTACCATAGTTGTAAGGGGATTTGTAGTCTCAGTTTTAATGATGTGAGTCATATGCCATATTTAACCACTTATTTTTGTCTTATTGTGTATATAATTCCCATTAATGTATTTTATAATTATTATTCTTGAATTTATTGTTATATACATATCCATTTGATTATCTCTCTTTCATGGGGTTTACATTATGAAACTTACCAAGGTGGTAATGGATTTTTGCCACAATTTTGCTTCTTTGAGATGTTTGTTATGTTATACACCTACCTTATTTTATTAGATGTATATGATTCTAAATTTACATGTCATATCCTGAATATTCATTTTTTTTGATATTATATGTTTAATTAAATTTCATTCTTTCTTTGGGATTATGATTAAAATGTTTCAAAGTGGTATGAGATACTTCGGAATGTTTAAATATTATTTTCCTCAAGAATGTTTTTAATGAAATTTTATTGGAATTTCCATTAATCAATGTAAAAAAACCTTGTTCTTACTTATCCTACACTAGATATATTTCATCTTTATACCATCCTCTTTATTTTTATTGATGAATTATGTTTGTTTCAAATATATTCGTATGGAACCCATTTCTTTTCCATGGGTTAATCACGTATCAAGAAGATTATTTTAGAACCCGTTTCTTTTCCATGGGTTAACCATGTTTCAAATAGATTTTTATGGAACCCATTTATTTTAAATGGATTGATTATTTTTCAACGAAATTTATATGGAACACAATTATTTTCCATGATCTATTCATGTTTCAAGTAGACTGTTATGGAACTCATTTCCTTTCCTTGGGTTAATCATGTTCCAAAGAGATTTTTATGAAACTTGATTCTTTACTGTGGTTTGATTATGTATTGTAATATTTTTATGAAACCCATTTATTTTCAACGAGTTAATAATGATTCAAAAAATTGTTATAGAACCCATTTATTTTCCACATGTTAATAATGTTTCTGGTATATTTTTATGGAACCCATTTCTTTTCCATGGGTGAATCATATTTCGAAGAGATTTTTGTGAAACCCATTTCTTTTCTATGGGTTAATCACATTTCAAATATATTTTTATTGAACCCATTTATTTTCCATGGATTAGTTATGTTTCAAATTTTTTTTTGAACCTATTTATTTTCCATGGGTTAATAAGGTCTCAAATATATTGTTATATAAAACATTTATTCTCTATTGGTTAATCATGTTTCAAAGTGATTAATAAGAAACCCATTTATTTTCCATGTATTGATCTTATTATAAAGGGGATAGTGGTTATTACTAAGAGTTTATGATTAAACTCAAGCATGTATGTACTATAATTTTGTAATCTTACTTAGAAATTTGATGGTTGGTTACATGATAACCCAATGAAGGGTGATTTCCTGATAAAAGAATAAAGGGTGGTTCCATGATAATACAATGATTGGTGGGTATGTGATAAAAAAATACAAGTGGGTCCATGATAGCAATCCAATTCATTGGGTATTGAAGTTGACCGTATAGTTATTTCATTTCCATGAGTGATCCTAATATTGAAAATAAAATGATTTCCTAAGTAGGTAAACAATTTCTTTATGATTTCTATGGGTATATAATGATTATAATGATTTATATTGATATCACATGTATTTTGATTAATAATTATGATGACTCTTGAATTTTCCGTGTTTTCATATTTTATGATCTATGTATTGATGTGTATAATTTAATTTATGATTCTCTCATGCACTTTGCTTATGTCTTTATACCATTATGTGATTGTATGCTCATTGATGACATTCCATTGTTAAGGAAGATGTTTACCATTATTTATCATCTAATATCACCCTCATTTTTTTCCTTTTCCCTAGGTTAGACAGGAATAGATTGAATTATTTATGTCTTTAAAGGATTTCACAAACTGATATTGATGACCTAATGTGAAATAATTAAAGCTGGTTATAACAAGAGATGATGTTCAACATTATGAACTACCTATTTATGAGTCCATGTTAATATGAGTAGTTTATGTAGGAGAGTTCCAAAATCTAAAAAACCCTAAAAATAAAATTTACTCCATTATGTAAGTGATCCCAGTTTTTATTTTGATGTTATAATTTTTTGTGGAAAAAAATTTGGGTAACAATTATTGGCATCAAAGCCAGGAATGTAAAGTTAAGGATTTCATCACAAGATATAGGAGTGTGGGTTATTGGATGTTATATTTAGTATAAAATGTTGGTTTAGATAACGTTAGAGATCAAGATGTTATTATGTGATGTTATGTTAAGATTTATGGATACCATAATAGTTATATAATGACTTAAAATACTTAGAAACCTTTTTTAAGGGGTTTATGTAGTAAATTATTTTTGATGTTATTAATGAAATTTTTGGGGAATTTTTTTTGGTTGAGGTATTTGTAACCCCTAGGATCCACATGAAGTGTTTTTAGGGATGAATTATTTTTTAGTATTATGGGAGAAAGGATGAAAAACTGTGTGCTGGGTGACAACTAATTGCATCCGGTTAGGCGGTGGGGCTTAAACCCATAACCGAAGGTCGATAATTGTTTCATGAACTACCACTATCCAACAAGATGTCATTTTTTTCATGAATTTTTTTGGGTAAATATTATGTTTATTATATAAAAATATGGGATTTTATTTTTGGAATAATGGTTGATTTATCTCAGAAGAATATATGATCAAATTTTTCTAATAATTGGGTTTCAATCTTAGTTAGGAAATGTCTGATTAATTTTCAGAATATTTCTTTATGGAATGGTTTGGATTGAACTTTGAGTATTAATTTTGGATATTTCTGTATCATATGAAGGTTTAATAATTTTTGGAATTATATTACCATGTGATAAACATTTTGTTTTTGGTTAATGTTTAAAGGCAAGTGGAATAGCTTTACTATCTATTTTATAGTTATGTTGTCTTTAAAAGTTTATTTTAATGCTTTTGGAATTAAAAAAAATCATTTTGAATACTCATAATTTATAGAAAAAGATAAGATTTTGGTTGAAATTAACTAAAGGTTAAAATTATTCTCATCAAGTAAGTATATATATTTTTTATTCTCTTGGTCTAGATGGTAAGAGAATTCTTTAACAATAGGGAAATGATCTTGAAACAAAACTATTATCCTAGTACTTTCAATTTTGATCAATTTATGATCCCTTTGATTATCAAAGATTTATGTTTCTGGGCCCCTTAACTTTCGATTTGTCATTCACTTGTTTATGATCAATGAACTCAATCACTCTCTACAATTATTTACACTTCTCCTCTATTCCCTCATGTGTTCTCACCATCTGGAATCCTAATTGTAAAGTCCCGAAAAATTGAAGGAAGTTTTTTTCTTAATGTTATTGGGAATTTTACAAGAACGCAGTTTCTGACGGCCCTTGATTCCAAGGCCCGGTGTTCCCGGAATCATTTTCCGAAGTTTATCTCGGGTACGTTCAGTGAACGAACGAGCGGGTTTTTCTAACTTTTGAACCGGTGCTCGGAATTGAATTCCGAGGGCACCGATGGAATCACAGCACCAGTAATTTCTTATAAACACCTTTTTCGGAGTTGTGTTTTCTCAGGAGTGGTTTTTTAATTTTTGGGGTTAAGTTAAGAAATAAAATAAAAATGGTACAACCGGTTTTTATTTTATTTTTCTTAACTTAAGTTAAGTGGATGATGTGGGACCCACAATATCCTACCCGCTTAGTAGGATATTTGTGAGGTGGGGCCCACACATGCCCCACCGTTTCTTTTCTTCTTAAGTAACACACCCACTCCCCCCTTTTTAATGAAGTCAACTCTTGCGTTTAATCTGCATATTAAACGCCTCATTAATTGGGCGGTTTCAAACTCCTCAATTAATTGTTTGTTTCTTTTCTTTTTGAATTTCAAAGAGTTGGTTTAAGTGTTAATAAAATAATAAAACACTTATTTTATTTGTCTTGGAACTTTTTGCGTGGAGAGGATTTGGGAGAAAAGCCTTCTTCTTCGACGAAGAACGCGAAGAACGAGAAGAACGCGAAGAACGCTAAGAATGCGAAGAACGCTAAGAACGCACCGATCTCCGACGAAGAACACCAAATACTCAGAGATTGACTAGGCGACGCCGTGTTCCGCGATGCTTCTTCCGCAATGCTTCTTCCGCCACACTTCTCTGCCACGCAACAATCCTCCCTCTGCGACACCTTCTTCCACGACGGTTATTTCCGCGACGAATCCTCGCTCATCGAATTCGATGAGGTAGGGATTTATTTTAATTGTTTTTCGTGAATTCTTCCGTTGCCTTTCTTCTTTTCTATTGGAGCTACCTGTTACCGCAATAACGGGAGGGGGTCGGACCGCACGAACACGTCCGACCCTCCTCTCCCTTTTGGTGGTTTGATATTGTTGTGGCATGAGCAAGGCAACGCGGTGCCGAAGCACCGCGCGGGAATTATTAAAGAAAGGGGGAGAAGCACAGCGCCGTCGCGCCGTGCCGTTGAAGATGGACCAAATACGCGGCGCCATTGAAGACGAACCAAGGACGCGGTGCTGTCACGCCGCTCCGAAGAACCACAAAAGCACCGCGGCCGGAGCGGGGCCTTGGCGGAGGGGCGCGGCGCCGTCGCGCCGCGTCGGACGGACCAAGGCCACGACCGGTTCCTGGCCACCTGCGTCGGAATAGAAAGACCAACCCTTGCCTCTCCCGTGGCGGCAGCAGCCGATCGGCCAAGGCGGGCCGGCCGGTCAGGGGAAAACCGGGGGTTCGTAACCCTCGGTCGGCCAGCAGGTGCGGCCCCATGGGGGCCGCGGGTTCTCAACGCGGGGGGCAACACGCCCCCCCTTCACCGCTCGGCCGTTACGGCCGAGCCGCCTGGCCTCCGGCCGCGCCAGTGCGCCGGGCCGGGCTGCGCTAGCCGGTCTGGGCCGTGCCCAAGCAGGCCGGACCCGGACCCGATTCGGGACGACCCTGGGGGTATCGGGCCGGGTCGGACCGAGCCCAAACCCCCTAATACCGAACTTTTTCTGTCTGTTGTCCATAACATGGGCTGTGGACCTCCGATCGACGAACCGTCAGTTGAGTAGCGATCCTTGGATCGAGACGGTCGTTTTAGTATATTATAATCAAGGTTTAGGAGGACTTTGGGTTCGTCCGGGTTGGTTCGTACACAAAACCAACCAGGCCCTCGGAGCGAAAACGCTTATAACTTATGCTCCGGATGTATGATTGATATGCCGTCTACTTTTATGGATTCCTCATAGTGAGACGGACCTTTTGGATTACTCCTCTCAAGTTTTGGATGCAGTTGGTGTATGGTCGGGTTGTTTTTTACTTAAAGATCAACTGGGCCCCTAGGACGAAAAAGCCAATAACTCTCAGACCGGCGTCCGATTGACGCGCCGTCTGTGACGTCGAGTGCCTGTTAACGATACAGAACTTTTGTATACATCAACTCCGGACTTTGTGTCAGTTGATGTATCAGCCCTTCGGCTCGTGGAGCAGACCCTCCCGAACGAGCTTGCTGTGTGCGGGAACCCTATAGCTGGCTGCGACTTCGATGACGATGACGACTGTATAGAAATACTCCGTGGATTCGACGACAACGACTACAACACTCAGCGATCCTACGTGGATCAGTGCTACCGATCCTGTGTGGGTCAGCGCTCAGTCGTCCTGTGTGGGCCAGCGCCTACAGATCCTGTGTGGGTCCAATCCTGTGTGGGTCATTGCAGGGGTTAGTTACCTATCGATCCTGTGTGGGTCAGATCCTGTGTGGGTCATTGCAGGGGTTAGTTACCTATCGATCCTTTGTGGGTCATTGCGGGGGTTAGTACCTATCGATCCTGTGTGGGTACGATGACTTAGATGAATCAGTGGCTATATCTGATCATCTCTATTGTTATACGAAGTAGTATACCTGTGTGAGCTGAATCTTGACTTGCTTTCCTATGTGGATTGTGTTGTGCTATCCTGTGTGGATGTGATCGAACTTGGGCTCGGACGTTGGGGAAAACTGGAATTGATGACTTAGGTATATGTATGAGAATATACCTAAGTAGTGTCAGATGTTACTTCATGATTGTATCTTTCCTTTGTGGATTATCCCTTGTGGATTCTGGGAGACCTTTGGGGGTCTCAGGGTCCCTACGGAGGGTCTCGGGGTCCCTACTGAGTAGCTTATACTCACCCCTACACGGGCTACGCCTGCACTACATTGTGTTGGTTGCAGATGATGGACAACGCTGATCGTGGTTGAGGCACGAGGAGCAGGTCAGTACCCGGAGGTGGACCACTGGGCGGGACGTACTCGGAGCGGACGACTGGGCCCGAGGAGTTGTGGAGGCTATCTGTACCCACCCTTCAGGTGGGAATTCCAGTGGACAGCTCAACAATGCAGCTTTATTTTTCAGTTGTTGTACTCTCTTTACAATTGTACTTTACTTTCAGTTGGGTTTGTATTCTGGCCCACTTACTTTTCCGCATGTACTGTTGTACCCAGTTTTTACTTAGTGTTTACTTCTGATTGCTTGCTCTGTGGTGTTTGTTTACTTTACAAAGGCAATTCCTCCCCTTTTTACCGGGAATTACGCCTTGGTGCTTGTATCCAGCCCCTAGCCTATGGAAGACGGTCTTGGGGTAGTCACGACACGGAACCCAAGGATGGGTCGTGAAAAATTGGTATTAGAGGGAGGTTCGGTTCTACCGAAGAACTTTGGACTCTGATCTTTATTCTATGTGAAGCAATAGTGTTATGGGTATTGAGTGTGGTTATCAGTCCAGGGAGTCCAGTGTTGGTGCGGCGGCCGACGTATCTGTACACCGGGACCCTGAATTCTGATTTCCAACTTAATACACGAAATCATTGATTGCATGTGTGTTTCAAGTTTTCTTTGTGATTACTTTGTGTCAGCTCACATGGTATACTGGTCTGATCATGGAGCACATGTCTCTTTTTAGGATGGCCCCACGACGGCAGCCAACTAGGGTTCCGAGATTTGTGCGTGACGATAGCCCACTGAGCGACGAGGCCTCGGTATAGGGACTTTTGAAAGCAGAGGCACCGATGGTACCTCTACCCGCCAAGCCACCGATGCTACCAGCCCCAGCCGCTGACGATGCATGTCGCCTTAGTGCACTGCATGAGTTTCAGCGCCAGCGACCTCCCAGGTTCCGTGGGGAGACGGACCCTCAGGCAGCCGAGGATTGGCTGGAGGCAGTTGTACGAGTTTTCAGGTTAGTGAGGACACCAGCAGACCTCATGGTGATCCTCGCAGCAAGCCTCCTGCACGCGGCAACAGGTAGATGGTGGAACTTGATGCTCCGGGTGCATGAAGAGGCGTCTCTCCTCTGAACGGACTTTTAGATCCTCTTTCGCTCGGAGTTCGTCCCAGCCACCCTCCATGCGGTGCACATTTAGGAGCTTCTACAGCTGCGGCAGGGAAGCTTGACGGTTGCACAGTACTCTGTGAGATTTACCGATCTCTCGTGCTACTCGACAGACATGGTACAAGACCCATTCTTCCAGGCCCGGACCTTTGAGCAGGGGTTGAGGCATGAGATCAGGGCATCAATGATCTCCCTCAGCATTCCGACTCAGGAAGGGGTACTGGAGCGATCCCTTTTGATCGAGAGATTCCTTGCTGAGCCTTCATTAGTAGCGAGACCTACCGCAGGGCGACACGTAGCAGAGTCTTCTACAGCAGGCAGTCGATGGATGAATCATGGGTCCAGGCAGACTAGACCCTCAGGAAGACGACCTCAGGACACTGGCTCAGTAGTGTGGGGAACACAGTGCGAAGCCAGTATTTCGAGAGGCAGACATTTCTACGCGTACGGCGGGTAGGGCCACATGGCTCGTGACTGCCCGAACCGCCGTACTGAGGAGCCTCAGACGGTTGAGAGACCACCCAGGCAGAGGTAGAGGGTCGACCGTGGCGGTCTGTAGGGAGTAGGAGGACGAGGCAGAGGATCTGACTGAGCAGCAGGTGGTGGGTGACTCTTTGAGGCTCTACCACCACCACCAACAGGAGGTCCACCCCGACCACAGGGAGCTGGCGGGCAGAGACAGGCACAACTCCAGGCAACGGAGGCCTACGACCACGTCGCGCCCGAGATGATTCGAGGTACTATCTCTGTCTATTCCACCCTTGCTGTAGTTCTTATAGACACAAGAGCGAGTTATTCTTTCATAGCCGCTGCCCTTGTTCGGAGCTCGGAGATTCCGACCGAGCCGTTGGATCGATTCTTACGGCTAGAGACTCCTACGGGAGCAGACTCGACGATTACGCACTGATGCCGCCAGTGTGAGATTACTCTAGGAGGCGAGAGATTCGGCTGGGATCTTCTTGTAGCAGCGTCGAGGCCTTACGACATCATCTTGGGCATGGATTGGTTATCTAAAGTCCATGCTCAAATTGACTATATTAGGCACAAGGTGCGCTGTGTACGCACCGACAAGAGCAGGTTCACCGTCACCGGTGATAAGGGAGCCTTCGCATCACAGGATAGACTCTCATAGAGGAGAGGACATCCCATCACTCATCAGTTGGATAGCCTCATCCTAGGATCAGTTGACGTGCAGAGTCCTAGTTTTCCTGTAGTGGTGGATCAGTATGTAGACGTTTTCCCCGATGACGTTCTAGGACTACCTCCTCACAGAGAGGTAGAATTTTATATTGATCTGCACCCCGGGATAGCCCCGATATCCATCCCAACATATCGGATGGCTCCCGCCGAGCTTCGAGAGCTACGGGTACAGTTGGAGGACTTGCAGGGCAAGGGATTCATCCGACCTAGTGTTTCACCTTGGGCTTCCCCGATATTGTTCGCCAAGAAGGCGGACGGGAGTTTACGACTTTGTGTCGACTATCGTCGCCTGAACCAGGTGACAGTGAGGAACATGTATCTGCTACCGAGGATTGATTACCTCTTCAATCAGCTCAATGGAGCACGGTGGTTCTCAAAAATAGACCTCAGGTCAGGCTATCATCAGCTCAGAGCCGACAGAAGTCTTATGCTGACAGGAGGTGGAGGCCACTGGAGTTCGAGGATGGCAACCACATCTTCTTGCGGGTCTCACCTTGACGTGGATTATGGAGATTTGGCTGAGGCGGCAAGTTGTCTCCACTCTTCATCGGACCATTCCAGGTCCTCAGCATGATTGGTGAGGTGGCTTATCACCTTGCTCTACCACCTCAGTTGCACCGGGTGCACGACGTCTTCCACGTATCTCAGTTGAGGAGATACGTGCACGACCCGACACATATCATTGACCTTGGGGAGTTGGAAGTTGATGATGGGGCGACTTTTACGAAGGTCCCGGTGGAGATCGAGGATCGACAAGAGCGGGTCCTACGTGGACGGTCGATTCCTCTAGTACGCATCATATGGCAGCACGAGAACCTCCAGGAGAGCACTTGGGAGCGGGAGGCTCAGATGTGTGCTCAGTACCCACTTTTGTTTCCCTAGTTTTTGATGTATCTTTACGGGGACGTAAATCCCTGAGGTGGGAGTGATGTAAAGACCCGAAAAATTCAAGGAAATTTTTCTCTTAATTTTCTTGGGAATTTTACAAGAATGCAGTTTCTGAAGGCACCTGATTCCGAGGCTCGGTGTGCCCAGAATCATTTTCCGAAGTTTAGCTCGGGTACGTTTAGGGAATGAACGAGCGAGTTTTTCTAAATTTTGAACCAGTGCTCGGAATCGAATTCCGAGGGCACCTATGGAATCATAGCGCCGATAATTGCTTATAAACACCTTTTCCAGAGTTGCGTTTACTCGGGCGTGGTTTTTTATTTTTTGGGGTTAAGTTAAGAAATAAAATAAAAGTGGTGCAACCAGTTTTTATTTTCTTTTGCTTAACTTAAGTTAAGTGGATGATGTGGGACCCACAATATCCTACCCACATGGTAGGATATTTTTGAGGTGGGTCCCACACGAGCCCCACCGTTTCTTTTCTTCTTAAGTAACACACCCGCACCCCCCTTTTTAATGAAGTCAACTCTTGCGTTTCATCTTGATATTAAACGCCTCATTAATTGGGAAATTTTAAACTCCTCAATTAATTGTTCGTTTCTTTTCTTTTTGAATTTTAAAGAGTTGCTTTGAGTGTTAACAAAATAAGACAACGCTTATTTTATTTGGGTTGGAACTTGTTGCGTGGAGAGGATTTGGGAGAAAAGCCTTCTTCTTCGACGAAGAACGTGAAGAACGCGAAGAATGCGTAGAACGCACCGATCTACGACAAAGAACGCCAAATCCTCGGAGATCGACTACGCGACGCTGTGTTCCGTGATGCTTCTTCCGCGACGCTTCTCCATGACACGACGATCCTCCCTCCGCGACGCCTTCTTCCATGACGGTTATTTCCGTGACGAATCCTCGCTCATCGAATTCGACGAGGTAGGGATTTATTTTAATTGTTTTTCATGAATTCTTCCATTGCCTTTCTTCTTTTCTTTTGGAGCCTCCAGTTACCGCAATAACAGGAGGGGGTTGGACCGTATTAACAGGGCCGACCCTCCTCTCACTTTTGGTGGTCTGATATTGTTGTGGCACGAGTAAGGCAACGTGGTGCCGAAGCACAGTGCGGGAATTATTAAAGAAAGGGGGAGAAGTGCAGCGCCGTCGCGCATCGCCGTTGAAGATTAACCAAAGACGCGACGCTGTTGAAGACGAACCAAAGACGCGACATCGTTGCGCCGCAATGGAGAACCACAAAAGCAACGCGGCAGGAGTGGGGCCGCAACCGAGGGGTGTGGCGCCGTCTGGCCGCACCAGATGGACCAAGGCTGTGGCCAGTTCCGGGCCACCGGCGTTGGAACAGAGGGACCGGCCCTTGCCGGTCCCGTGGCAGCAACAGCCGGCCGGCCAGAGCGGGCAGACCGGTCAGGGGATAACCGGGGGTTCGTAACCCCCGGTCGTCCAGCAGGTGCGACCCCCCACATGGGGGCTGCAGGTTCTCAACGCGGGGGGCAGCACGCCCCCCCTTCACCGCTCAGCCGTTACGGCCGAGCCGCCTGGCCGCTGGCCGCGCCAACGCGCCGGGCCGGGCTGCCCATGCCGGGATAGGCCGCGCCCAGGCTGGGCCGGGCCGGGCTGCACCCAAGCATGCCGGACCCAGACCCGGTTAGGTTCGACCCGGTTCGGGCCAACCCGGTTCGGGCCAACCCTGGGGGTATCAGGCCGGGTCAGACCGGGCCCGAACCCCCTAATACCGAACTTTTTTGGTCTGTTGTCCATAACTTGGGCTGCAGACCTCCGATCGATGCACCATGAGTTGCGTAGCGATCCTTGGATCGAGACGGGGGTTTCGTTATATTATACTCAAGGTTTCAGAGGACTTTGGGTTTGGCCGGGTTGGTTCGTACACGAAACCAACCGGGCCCTCGGAGCGGAAACGCTTATACCTTAAGCTCCGGATGTCCGATTGACGTGCCGTCGACTTTGATGGATTCCTCTTAGTGAGACGGACCTTTTAGCTTACTCCGCTCAAGTTTTGGATGCAGTTGGAGCATGGTCGGGTTGGTTTTGACGTAAAAATCAACCGGGCCCCTGGGACGAAAAAGCCAATAACTCTCAGACCGGGCGTCCGATTGACACGCCGTCTGTGACGTCGAGTGCCTATTGACGATACAGAACATTTGGATACATCAACTTCGAACTTTGTGTCAGTTGATGTATCATCCCTTCGGCTCATGGAGGGGACCCTCCCGAACGAGCTTGCTGTGTGCGGGAACCCTAGAGCTGGCTACGACTGCGACGACGATGACGACTATACAGAAATACTCCGTGGATTCGACGGCGACGACTACAACACTCAGCGATCCGACGTGGATCAGTGCTACCGATCCTGTGTGGGTCAGCGCTCAGCGGTCCTTTGTGGGCCAGCACCTACAGATCCTGTGTGGGTCCGATCCTGTGTGGGTCATTGCGGGGGTTAGTTACATATCGATCCTGTGAGGGTCAGATCCTGCGTGGGTCATTCCGAGAGTTAGTTACCTATCGATCCTTTGTGGGTCATTGCGGGGGTTAGTACCTATCGATCCTGTGTGGGTCCGACGGCTTAGATGAATCAGTGGCTATATCTGATCATCTCTATCGTCATACGAAGAAGTATACCTGTGTGAGATGAATCTTGACTTGCTTTCCTATGTGGATTGTGTTGTGCTATCCTGTGTGGATGTGATCAAACATGGGCTCATACGTTGGAGAAAATAGGAATTGATGACTTAGGTATGTGTATGGGCATATACCAAAGTAGTGTCGGATGTTACTTCATGATTGTATCTTTCCTTTGTGGATTATCCATTCTGGATTCTGGGAGACCTTCAGGGGTCTCGGTGTCCCTACTGAGTAGATTATACTCACCCCTGCATGGGCTATGCCCGCACTACGTTGTGTTGGTTGCAGAGGATGGACGACGCTCATCGTGGTTGAGGCACGAGGAGCAGGACGGTACCCGGAGGTGGACCACTGGGCGGGAAGTACTCGGAGCGGACGACTGGACCCAAGGAGCTATGGAGGCTATCTGTACCCACCCTTCAGGTGGGACTTCCAGTGGACGCCTCGACGCTGTGGCTTTACTTTTTAGTTTTTGTACTCTCTTTACAGTTGTACTTTACTTTCGGTTGGGTTTGTATTCTGGCCCACTTACTTTTCCGCACTTACTGTTGTACCCAGTTTTTACTTAGTGTTTACTTCTTCTTGTTTGCTCTGTGGTGTTTGTTTACTTTACAAAGGAAATGGATTCCCTTTTTACTGGGAATTACACCTTGGTGCTAGTCGCCAGCCCCTGGCCTATGGAAGGCGGGCTTGGGGTAGTCACAACACGGGCCCCGAGGATGGGTCGTGACACTAATTATGTGTAACTTTCAATGACATTTATGTTTCCTATATTTCATTTTTAAGTGGATGATTTATTATCCCCTTTTATGATTTGGGTTTCTATAAAGTAATTTTTTAATGTTAATCCTTTTATAACAAAGATGAATTTTGAGGGAAAAATTCATTTTAAGGGGGGTAGGATATAACGTCATGAGATTTTATGAAATATATTATTTAAAATTAATTTTAATTATTTAATATATTAAGTTATATAAAATTCACATTTTATCTTCCATTATAAGCAACACAAATTTTATCTTGAATTGCACACATCATCAACTCTATTTGAAGACTTTTGTTACACACAAGCCTGAGACTTTCCAAAAAAAATATTATAGTATTATTATTATGATAGTTATCACCTAGCCATAGTAATGATGAAAATGAACGAGATTAACTAAATTTTGAAATTATATTTTAAAAATGTTTGTAAAATGAATTCATTTATTACCAATTAATTATAAATGAAATTAAAGACGAATTAAATATAAATTATGTGTTTTTATAAAAAAATATTTTATGCCACAAAGGCATTTTATCTTAATAAATTAAATTAATCACTATTACTGAAAAATATTAAATAAATTTATATATTATATATTCAATAAAATATTTTCTAATTCACCCAATAAGTTTTATTATCTTAAATTAATATTAAATCAAATTTTAAACATAAGAAGGTGTATTTAATTAAAGGTTAGTTTTTTGGCCTATTAATGGAATATTTTTTTTAAAAATAATCTTGAAAATTTTATAAAATTCATTTTACAAAATAATTTTTTATAAAAAAAGTTTGGATATCAAAATTTACTTGGGATTAATTTTAGGTAATTTTTTGAGAACATTAATATTTTAATGAATAGTGAATAATAATGAATTGTAATTGAAAACTTCTTTTCATCTAAATAATTTATAGTTTTAAGTAGTATTATTTATTTTTTAAAAGTATAATTTATTTAAAAATATGATAATTATTTCATGTGTATTATACCAGATATTTTTAAATAACGACCTCATTGACCATAGTTGACCTATCAAAGTCAGTTTTGAAACATAAGATGAATGTGGTCAAAACATCTGACTTAGTCATTAATCATTATTTAATTGTATATAAATTGTTTATAATTGAAATAAAGGTAATATTAAACTTTTAAAAGTTTATTAATAAATTTAATAATTATCTTAAGTCTATTTTTCAGTAATACAGAGGAAAATCTTGTCCAATCAGACTCATGGTATGGGATTTTCATCTCACATTTTACATCACTGAGATAAATATCAGATTCACCACTTACCTATTTTTTGTGGTGTTTCTACTCCCCATTTTGTAATATTATATCCTGAATTATTTTATCTTCATGATATATAAATGTTTCATTTCATAATTATTATTTTGGGGGCTTCTCATTCAGTTGTTACCACAATTGTAAGGGTATTTAAAGTCTTAATTTTATTTTTGTGAGACTTATTCCATATTCACCACTTATTCTTGTTGTGTTGTGTATATACATACAATTAATTTATTTTATAATAATTATACTTGAATTTATAGGGATTTACATATCCATTTTATGATATATATTTCATGGGGTTTATGCTTTCAATGTTACCAAAGATGTAATTATAACAACCCATACTTTACATACATTAATATTAATTCAAAATTTAAATAAATTAATTAAAACATATAATAAATAAATGACAGGACCATATAGGTATAGTGTCCTTAGAAACTGGGAAACATAAACAACTAGTTTATAAAACATCTACATTGTCTCCCAATTATTTCTTTATAACTAGACTTCTTTCTGACATAGCTTACTTAATACACTTCCTCAAGACCTAGGGAAAAGAAACATATGAAAGGGTGAAATAAAATTCTTATTAAGGGTATTCAAGGGAAATATCAATCATATAATAATAATAAGACATAAGAACATAACATTTTAAAATATTATCCTGTATAAGAAATATCATGATATCATGTCATTGGATAAAAGTTCATAAGAATAAATGGACATAATCCCAAAAGACATAATATAAGACATGAAGTTTTTTAGAATACATATGAACAAAAAAAATAATTTCCATATTAGCCAAGTCTCATAACCATGACCATCATAGCAGACAAATTTCATTACTAAACCAAGTTTACTAGTTGTTCCATCCCTGTATTATTGAACCGAATTTACTTGTAATTCCAGTCATGTCTATCTCATGTGATATAAATATTTACCCAATTAATTGGAGGGAGATATAAGTCCCAAAAATATCAAAATTAAATCATTATTACATGTTCCACAAAAACATAAATCATTCATAATAGCATAAACCATGAAATAAAATTGACTTCTTAAACATTATTCCATCATAACATAATTCATATAAAATATCATTCCATAATTAGCACAATAAAATCGTAACAATAATAGGGACAAAAAGATAACCCTATTTAAAGTGAGTCATCTTATATGGAGAATAATTTTGATAAAACACTTGAACTTAATACTTGAGGAAAATATACTTTCTTCTTCAAAAACGTTTTCTTTTCTCAAAATTCCGTACAATTCTACAAGATAAAAATTTAGTTGAAAATACACTTGAAACCATGTGTAGGAATATTCATAAAAATAAGTTGTATGATGATGTAAAAATTATTTCATTCTATATAAGTTCAAAAAACATTATCCTTTTACTTTTTTGTGAAAATTCAAAAAGTACCTTATATCAAAAAATTCCAAAATATTCCTTTCATACCATTTAAAGAATTTAACAATGGGTAAAATTTATTTTAAAAAATTGTATAATAATAAAAATAATATTAAATATTATAGGAAAACTATATGAGGATCATAAATATAACCCAGTAAATACTCAAGTATAAAAAATCTCTGATAAAAATGAGATTTCAGAATTATTCCTTACCTTAGGTCTTATATCCTTTTTATGTATCTAAAACTCTTATTTTTCAAGCATCACCTTTTTAATTGCAAAAAATGTCTCCTTAAGATGGATTTTAGCCCAAAGTGTGGCATATAGGATTAAGTGAGGGATGCTGGGAGAAAAAATGGGCAGGGTTTTCCCGAGAAAAAAGGCTTTAGAGGTGCGATTAAAAGAGAAGGAGAGGTTCCCTTTTATAAGAGAGGGGAGGGGCACCTTGTGAAATACCAAAACTATTAAATTAATATAAATTAATTTTTAAATTGAAATTCTTCCAAGGAGTATTATTTAGAATATTGTATGAGTATGGGTCGAAATCCTCTCAACCAAAAATTTTATTCATATTTTCATTTTACTTTAAACCTTATAATTTTGTTTTATCCTTTTTTTAATCTATTTAATTTTAACTGTGGAAATAAAATTCTAATAATTTAATGGTTATCAATATTTACTTATATGGTGTTAATTAACCATAAATATTTTATGAAATTGTAGACCTTATAATAATCACTTTGCAATTTTGAAATATTTTTATGATTTTTAAATGATTTAATATAATTTTATTTTTATAAAATATAAATTGTATCAATTTTGACACTATTAATTTCTTTGATCTTAAATAAAATCCACACATAAGATAAATTCTAAATAAAACATTTAATATAATCCATTGATATTTCTATTAATAAAATAATTTATGCGTCACAATTGTTTTATCCTTAAAAGTAATTATTTAATTTTTAAAAATTATAAATAAATTTCTATGATGTAGGTAGTTCTTTTATATTTCCAGATATTATCTATAGTTAATATTTCCTCTTGTTTAGATATATATTAAAATCAATATAATTTTATAAAAAAAAGTGTGACATTTTGTCACATTTATTGATTTTAATAAAATTAATGTCATATTCATGGGAAAGTGTCCATTAAGTGATTTAATTTCAAAAAGTTTACTATTATGGTTTAATTTACTCATCCAATAGGATTTTGATAGCTATTAAGGTAATTTTATAATATTATTTTTACCGTTAATTTACCGATTTACCTTCAACCATGGTAATAAAAATAATTACCAAAGTTACTATTCATAATCCCCAAAAAGAAATTTTACCAATTATCATAATTTGTACCTAATAATTCCAAATATGGGGTCTATTTATAAAAACTCAAAACACAGTAGTTTTAGTAATTAATTTAAAATCAATCATGTTGTCGGAATGAGAGAACGAGTTTTCAAAAGTTAAAACATTTCAAAAGATTGAAATGTTTTTACATATGAATTCAATTTAAAATTAATTATAATGACATAAATTATATTTAATGGTTAAAATATATTCTATTTATACTTTAAAACAATTTAATATTATAATTTAACCATATAATGTTTTATGAGAAAAGTTTTTTTCTCTTAAAATTTAGTGTATTTTACTATTAATCAAAACTTGAAAGTTATCAAAAAAATATAAAAAATTCAGCCAAAATAAAATTTTATATCCTAATTAAAAATAAAATGTTTATGTTGTCATATAAAATTTATTAATGTGTCAAAATCTTAATTTCATAGGCGTTCACCATTGAAAGGCATAAAACTACCCTTAAAAAAATAGGTTTTTATATATCAAATAGGGTTTATTCATAACCTATGAAGAAAATATCCATTCGATGAATTTAAAAAATATTTTATTAAGTATATAACACATATATATCTCATTAATTTCACTTCCAAAAGTAATTTAGTCAATAATAATAATATCTAATTGATTTACATTTTTCATAAATAATTGATAGCAAAGGAATTCGCAATGCATTTTCATAAGTTAGTTATAATTATTCCTGAAAACCTTATGGCTATTAAATAACTGTAATTTTATACTAAGCTCATCTCATGATTCATTTAAACTCATGATTTTATGAAACTCAAGCTACTGAAGAATAAATATTACTTAAAGACAATATTTCATTAAAACATTTGGGTGTTACATTTTACCCCATTAAAATGAATTTCTCCCTCAAAATTCATCACTTAGAAAAAAATAGATGAGGATACATATCCCTCATCCTATCCTCAAGTTCACATTTAACTTCTTCAAATTGGAATTTCCTCCATAAAACGTTTACCCAACGAGTGGTCTTGTTTTGTAGAACTTTTTTTCTACGATCCAGAACCTCTATCGGTTGTTCTTGATATGAATGATCTTTCTCCGGTTTAGTACATGTGATGGATCGGGTATGTACTTTTTTAGGAGAGATACATGGAACACATCATGAACTAGAGATAGATTCATTAGAAGAAACTATCGGTAAGCAAACTTCCTAACACGATCTATAATTTCAAACAGACCGATATACCTAGGGCTCACCTTGATATTCCTTCTAAATCTCATTACTATTTTCAATGGATATATTCTTAAAAACTCCATATCACCCATTTCAATATTTAGGTATTTTCTTTGGTTGTAATCATAACATTTTTGTCAACTCCGAGATTCTTTTATGTGTTGTGGACTATATCAGACCTTTTCTGCTATTTCATCAACAAGATCAGGCCCTAATAGATTTATTTACCCAACTTAATCCCATCAAGTTGGTGTTCTACAATTCATTCCATAGAGGGATTATTAAGTATCCATATGAATACTATAGTGAAATATATCTTTTGTAAGAAAATTCCACCAAAGGTAGGTGTTGATCCCAACCACCTTTTAAATCTACAAATTAAACTCTCAACATGACTTCTAGAGTTTGAATTTTTCTCTCAAACCGACCTTCTTTATGAGGATGGTAACCAGTGTTGAAACTTAATTATGTATCCATTTCATGCTGAAGACGTTTCCAGAACATCAAGGTAAACCTCAAATCCCAATATGATATAATGGGAAGTGGTACTCCATGAAATATTACCACTTCATTTATATATAACCTGGAAAGTTGATCAAGAGAGAAATCCCCTATAGTGTTTTAGAGATGTTCACGAATAACCTAGGATAAAACCTAAATTGTCCTAAATTAAATTTTTTTCCTGAATTATGTGGTTTTCCCATTAGGATTAGTGTTTCTCACACTATGCTTCTTGGTTTTTGTCAATGGTTGGAACATGAAGGAACCAAAATAATACTTAATGTGAATAGTAATGAAATGATTGTCCCTTTGATTAACCAAATGTTTTGGGAGCTTGAATGAAAAATCCTATAGCCATGATCACACAACTTTCTAAATCTATGAATCATGTAGGCCTTCCAAAAAAGAAAATGATGTAGAAACATTATAATGAATCCTTCATGAATCAGGGCCCACCTTCATTTAGTAGGTCTTATAATCCATTAGTGGATGAGCAGTGGATTAGTTCCACTAAAAAGATATTTTCAGTTCTACAATATTCTGAATAAGA
Source organism: Viscum album (assembly GCA_963277665.1). Classification (NCBI taxonomy): domain Eukaryota; kingdom Viridiplantae; phylum Streptophyta; class Magnoliopsida; order Santalales; family Viscaceae; genus Viscum; species Viscum album. The sequence continues at coordinate 259,904,558 of OY728122.1, read as the reverse complement.
TAAATTCATCTTAACTGTATATCGTTTGGATGGTGAAGCTGATTAATGGTGTAATCTTATCAAGAATACGAGGTAAAGAGATGAAATTGAGTCCATGGAATGGGATGAGTTCCAGAACTTATTTTTTTTAAAAGAACTTTCCTCATATTATTTGATAAAAAGATAGATATAGAGTTCCTTGAAATTAAGAAAAAGGATGATTAATCTATTGGTACCTATGAAGAAAATTTTACAAGACTTGTAAGGTATGTTTCTGGATTTATTATCCAACACGAGATTAAAATTGATCAATCCATTAGTGGCTTAAAACCAAGTCTCTAAAAGGGAATTATCCATAAGGGACTTCAATATATGTGAGGAAATTGTTCGATGTGATCTCAAGGATGATATGGATATTGGAGTAACACATCTGTTATATGGGATTGATAAGACATGAAATGTGGAATTCAAAGGAAAATCTAAAGACCTCACTAAAAATAAGATGAGTTTTTCCTTATGCTCAAAGTGTGGAAAGAAACATGGAGGGAATTTTGTTAAAGGGACTATTAAATGTTATAAAGTGTGGAAAATAAGGTCATCGAGTAATCAGATACTGAAGTGATGTGAAAAATATGTCTAACAATATGAAAAAATAAAAGGCTACACATAATGCATCTCCTACACTTCAATGTTACAAGTGTAATGAAATAGGTCATTATTCCAATCAATTCCCTAATCCAAGGGTTATTGATGATGATTGACATAAAAAAACTCTTAAGGCCAATGAAAATGAAAAGTCACATGCAATCACTATCGGTGACATGGAGTATGATAATGAAGTAGTGAAAGGTACACTTACCATCCAATATAAAGTAGAAAATGTTCTTTTTAAATCTAGATCCACCCACTCTTTTATTTCTGAAGAATTTTCTAAGGGTCTCACTGTATTACCTCAACAATTAGATGTTGAGTTAGTTGTGAAAACTCCTAGTGTCACAATGGTGGTATCAAAATATTACTATTCTTCTCTGGTTGAAGTTTGTGGGAAAGTGCTTCCTATAAATTTGGTGATCCTTCCTATAGTGTAATTTTATATGATTATTATCATGGATTGGCTTTCTCTATATGGATCTCATCTCAATTTCCAAGGAAGGGAAGTCACATTTCATATTCTAGATCAATCTATGATCATCTATCAATGAAAGGATGAATATAACCTTTCAATAGAAATTTCTTCCATCTTATGGTTCTTGATTCTTATAAATAAAGGTTATTTATCTCAAATGTTTGGGTAGACACTCACGATTTAGAATACTCCCATTGTATGAGAGTTTGATGATGTCCTTCTGGAGGAATTTCTTGGTCTTCCACCAAATCGTGAAGTTGATTTTTAAATAGAACCCATATCGAGTGTTGTGCCTATTTCATATACACCTTATAGAATAGACCCAGTTTTGTTTTAGGAATTGAAGAAGTACTTCAATAGAATCTTGATAAGCGAATCACACTCCCTTGTGCATCACCTTCGGGAGAACCTATTTTGTTTGTCAAGAAGAAAGATGGATCAACGAGACTATACATTTATTATCGAGAACCTAACAAGATCACTATAAAGAACAAATATCCTCTCCTCCACATTGATGACTTATTTTACCAACTATACAGAGCTCAATAATTTTCCATAATTTATCTTCTTTTAGGATATCATCAATTAAGGGTCAAAAAGAAGGATATACCAAATACAACATTCCATACATAGTATGGACACTATAAATTTATAGTGATGCCTTTTGGTCTTACTAATTCCCCCACTATTTTCATAGATCTAATGAATAGAGTCTTTAGAGACTATCTTGATCATTTTTTGGTAGTATTTATAGAATATATTATTGTCTATTAAAAGATAAAGTAAGATCATGATGATCACTTGAGATTTGTAGTAAAGACCTTGAGAAAGGGGAAGCTTTATGCCAAATTTACCAAGTGTGAATTTTGGCTTCAGAAAGTTTCATTTTGGGGTCACATAATTTCAATAGTGGCGATATGTGTGGATCTAGAAAAAATACAGGTTATCGAAAGATGGTCGAGACCAACAATGGTAACTTAGATCTGAATTTTTCTTGGTTTGGATGGACACTATCGATGTTTTGTGAAATAATTTTGATGATTATCTAATCCACTCACCAAGTTGACATGGAAATAAGATAAGTTTGTTTGGATAGAAGAATGTGAAGAGAATTTCAAAGATCTAAAAATTAGGTTAGTCAATGCACCTGTGCTCAAACTTCCTTGTATTAGAGAAATGTTTGTGATCTACAGTGATGCATCCAAGAAGGGTCTAGGATGTGAAAATTATTTTATTAATATAAATATCAAAAAAATGGTTTTAAAAATACTAAAATAAATATCATATGAACTAATTACTATTCTCCACAAATTTTCTAGGTAACTATGAAATTTTTAGAGTGTATTGGATATTTTTTTTAATTTATATACTATGTAGATTTTTTTTTCAAGTCAAATAAATGAATAGTTTCAAAATTGAGAGTCTTTATATTTTATGAAAATAAAATTTTACTAAATTATTTAAAAATAATAAAAATATTTAAAAATTAAAAATTTATAATTATAATATCTAAAATGTCAAAAAATATCCATTTATGGTTAATTAACACCATATAAGTAAATATTTGTACCCATTAAATATTTAGAATGTTATTACCACAATTAAAATTAAATAGAATAACTAAGTGTCAATTAAAAAGATATGGTTTATATTGACAAAATAACTTGTCCAAAATTTATTTTTTGATTATAATACAACTCTATCTCAAACTATCTTTTAAATTGGGACATTTTGGAGGTTTTTGTATAGGGTTTGATTTTATTATAAATTATTATTTATGGAGTTTTCAAGAAGTGCCCCTCACCTCAACTATAAAAGGGAAACTTCTATCTCACCTATTCAATTAATTTTGAGCCTTAAATGTCATCCATCCTCTAACAGATTTCCTTATAAACTTCCCTATTTTCATTATAGAGGTTCTTTTAATCTTCAACGACCAACTCTAGTGCTCTAGGAAGATATTTAGAGGAATAACATCAAGGAAGAGGTAATATCTTCTATCAATTCTTTCAAACTTCTTGCTTCTTATAATTGATCTTAATTAGTTTTTACATTATATATTGATAACATAAGTATCCATAATATAATGATATGTTATTATAAATATGAAACAACCATATTTCACCATCAATCCATCCTACAAAATAGGAAATCATCAGGCATGCGTACGTATGATTTACCATCTAAACACTGTGGTGTAACATGTTTTTCACCACCACCTTTATTCGATGGGTATAATGATGGAAATAATAACTATATATTGTTATTATAATTTGATACTAATTCTATAATATCATAAACTATCCACATCAATACCATTCAATAATTTTGTGAATGATATCATCACTCGTGCATAGGTGCGACCCATTGTGTCCATGATGTGATGCGATTCATTCTACATGATCTACATTAAACAATGATTATATACATGAATTAAAATAATAAATATTATATATATATATTATACTAAGACCATGATGTAAATGATATAAATATAACTTAAAAATAGGAATAAGAACTTATCCTACAAAACATGCATAGGAACATAAAGCAGTTAATACTAGAATAATGGGTAACAATGAAATGTTACAAACAAACGAATGAAAAAATAAAAAAAATTTTTATCATAAAAATGATTATGATTATTTAATAAATCAGTAACATTATTTAAATCATTATATTGGAGTTTCTGATATATACGGACCATATTGTATCTAAGGTAAATGATAACTTTTCAAATCTCTTTGTTACCCGAGGTTATTTATTTGTAAGTATTTACTAGGGTATATTTATCATCCACATCCATGTTTCCTAAATATGCATTTCAAAAGATTCTTTATATCCTCCTATAATTATTATAGTAAATTTTACCCATTGGTAATTTTTTACTAAACAATAACAGTGGAATCTTGTGTCATTTTCAGTACGAGGTATTTTTTTACTTTTTCGGAAAAAGTACGAGAACAATGGTTTTTTATATTATATAACATGAATTTTTTTTTACACTTTTATAATTAATTATTTACTTTAGGATTCAATTACAAGATTACATGGTTATTTTCACAAAAAATTATTTCTTCTAAAATTGTGTGTAATTTTGAAGAAGGAAAACATTTTTGAAGAAGAAAGGATATTTTACTCAGGAATTAAGATCATGTGTTTTATCAAAATTATTTTCCATCTAATATGACATAGGTTTATGTTTCTATCCCCATTATTAATTTTATTTGATTGTGTTTATGATTGAATTATTTTTATGAAATACAATTATCTTATATGGATTATGTTATGGAGGAATGATGTTTAAGAAACCCACTTTTTTTTGTTATTTAGGTTATGCTATGGTGAATGGTTTATGTTTTGTGGAACATGTAAGAATGATTTTATTATGGGATGGATGCGACCTATATCTCCATATAATTCATTGGGTAAAGAATTATATCTCATGAGATAGACATGACTGGAATGATAAGTAAACCTATTTCAGTAATATAATGTAGGAACGAGGAGTGAACTTAGTTCAGTAATGGACTATGTCTTCTATGATGGTCTCGAAAATGAGATTTGACTAATATGAAATTATTTTCTATGATTATCTATGTATGAAAAAAAGTTTCATGTCTTATGTTATGAATATTTTTATTACATTTCACTTTTATAATTTATCCCATGACATATATTATGATCTTTTATATGGAGGATAAGATTTTTAAATGTTTTGTTCTTATGATAATGATATGATTGATATTTCCTTTGTTTACCCTAACTGAGAATTTTATCTCACCCTTTTATATGTTTCTTTTCCCCAGGTTATGAAGAAGGGTATTAAGTAAGATATGTCAAAAATGATTCTAGTTATTAACAAATAAGTGGGAGACAATGTGGATGTTTTATGAATTAGTTGTTTATGTTTCCCAGTTTCTAAAGAAACTAAACCTATATGGTCTTGGTGTGGTTTTTTCTATGTTATGTAATAAATATTATCCAATGTTGAATTAATATCTATATGTAAAGTATGGGCTGTTATAGTTGGTATTAGAAAAAAGGTATAGTTAACCTTTGGAAACTAGGATGAGAGAACCTTAGTAAGAAACTTAAGTATAGGTTATAAAACTATCCTAGTGTTTTAAATATGTTCATGAATAACCTTGCATAAAACCTAAAGTGTCTACAATTTTAATTTGATTCTTGAATTATGTGATTTTTCCATTATGATTAGTTTTGATCACACTATGCTTATTGGTTTTATTCGATGGATGGAACCTAGGGGAACCACATTACTGCCGAATGTGTGGGAAATGAAATGATTGTCCCCCCTAAGGAACCAAATGTTATGGGATAAGGATTGAAAAATCTTATAGACTTTCTCACACAACTTTCTCATGCTATGAATCATGCATGTATTCAAAACGATCAAAGGAGGGAGCATAATTCTGTTGAATCCTTCATAAGGCAACACCCACCTTCATTCAGCGGGTCTCCTGATCCATTAGTGGCTAAAAAATGGATCTCTACCACTAAAAAGATATTTTAGTTCTACAATGTTCTGAACATGATAAAGTCATCTTAGTAGTATATCATTTGTAAGGTCAAGCTGATCAATGGTGGAAGCTTATCAAGAATATGAGGCAAATAGATTGAATTGAGTCCATAGAATGAGATAAATAAAAGGACTTATATTTAAAAAATTAAATTACTCATATTCTTCAGAAAAAGATGGAGAAGTAGTTCCTTGAACTTATTCAAAAGGATTATGAATATTTTGGTACCTAAGAAGAAAATATTACAAGACTTGCAAGGTATGCTTCTGGAATTATTATCCAACCAGAGTGTAAAATTGATCAATTATTTAGTGGCTTAAAACCATGTCTTCGAAGGGCATTATCCATAAGGGACTTAAGAAGCTACAAGGAAATTTTTTGATGTTCTATCAAGGTTGATATGAATATTGGAGTAACCCATCAGTCATATGGGTTTGATAAGACGAGAAAAACGTAATTCAAAGGAAAATCTAAAGACCACACTGAAAGAAGACACATTTTCCCTTATGCTAAAAGTGTAGAAAGAAACATGGATGGAATTGTCTTAAAGGGTATAGTAAATGTTTTACATGTGTAAAATACGGTTATCGGTTAGTTGAATGCACAAGTGATAGGAAAAAGATGTCTAATGATACGAACAATGAAAAGGCTACACATAATGCACCTCCTACACTTCAATGTTACAAGAGAAAGGAAATGGAAAATTATGGCAATCAATACCCTAATCCAAGGGTTATTGATGATGGTTGATGTTAACAAACCCTTAAGTCCAAATACAAAGGAAAGTCATAAGAAATCACTATCAGCGATGTGGAGTATGATAATGAAGTGGTTAAAGGTACACTTACCATCCACTCTAAAGTATAAAATGTTTTATTTGACTCTAGATCCACCCACTCCTTTATTTATGGACAATTTTATAAGGGTATCATCATATTACCTTAACAATTAAATGTTGAGTTATCTGTGACAAATCCAAATTTCACCACGGTCACGTCAAAAGTTTATAATTCTTTTCTAGTTGATGTTTGTGGGAAAGTGCTTCCTACAAATCTTGTTATCCTTCCTATAGTGGAATTTTATGTGATTATGGCATGTATTGTCTTTCTCTATATGGAGTTCATATCAATTTCCAAGTAAGGAATGTCAAATTTCATATTCCAGATCAATCTATGATCATCTATCAATGTAATGATGAATATAACCTTCTAGTAGAAATTTCTTCAATCTTATGGGTCTTGATTCCATTAAATGAAGGTTGTTAATCTCAATTGGTTGGGGAGAAACTCATGATTAATAATACATCCATTGTATGAGATTTTGATGATGTCTTTTTGTAGTAATTCATAAGTATTCCACCAAATCATGATGTTGAGTTTTCAAACAAACTCATACCGGGTTCTATGCCTATTTCAAATACACCTTATAAAATAGCTCCAATTGAGTTACAAAAATTTAAGAAGCTACTCCAAGAGATTCTTGATAAGGGATTCATATTCCCTAGTGAATCACCTTGGGGATCACCTGTTCTGTTTGTTAAGAAGAAAGATGGACCAATGAGAGTCTGCATTGATTATCGAGAACTTAACAAGATAACTATCAAGAAACAATATCCACTTCCACACATTGATGACTTATTTGACCAACTATGTGGAGCTCAATATTTTTCTAATACTAATCTTCATTCAAGATATGATCAATTAAGGGTAAAAAAGAAGGATATAACAAAGATAACATTCCATATAAGCTATGGAAACTATGAATTTACAGTAATTCCTTTTGGTATTACTAATTGTCATACTATCTTTATGGATATAATTAATAGATTCTTTATAGACTATCTTAATCAGCTTGTGGTAGTCTTCATAGACAATATTCTGGTCTATTCAATGAGTAAGGAAGAACACTAAGATCACTTGAGAATTGTACTGAGGACCCTCAAAAAGGAGAATCATTATGCCAAATTTAACAAGTGTGAATTTTGTCTTTATAAAGTTTCATTTTTGAGTCATATAATCTCTAGAGAGGGTATATTTGTGGATCTAGAAAAAATAGAGGTTATTGAAAGATGGTAAAAAACAACCACAATATATAAGATCTGAAGTTTTATTCTTTTAGATGGATGTTATCAATGTTTTGTGAAATGGTTTTCATGATTATGTAATACACTCCCCAAGTTGACTCCGAAAGTAGTTAAGTTCATTTGGATGAAGGAATGTGAAGAGAATTTCAAAGTGCTAAAAATAATGTTAGCTAGTGCACCTCTACTCACACTACCTTGCAGTGGAGAAAGGATTGTGATCTACAATGATGCATCCAAGAAGGGGATGTGAATTTTTCTCATGAAAAATGATATGGTGATAGCTTATGCCTCATGGAAGTTGAAAATTCATGAGAAATATTACCCAACTTCTGATTTGGAGTTAGCTGCGGTAATCTTTGAATTAAATATATGGTGGCATTATCTTTATGGTGAAAGGTGTGAAATTTATATTGATGATAAAAATTAAAATTATATTTTCACAAAAAAGGATATGAATATATACCAAAGAATTGGTTGGAGTTGAATTAAAATTACAACTGCTCAATACATTACCGCCCTGGGAAAGAGAACAAGGTGGAAGATTCTTTGAGTTGAAATGACCATGATAGCTTATCCATGATGATGAAAGATCCAATATTTTTAGATTTAAAAAGGATAGATCTAGAAATTTTAATGGAAGGGGAGAAATATTATCTTTCTCAAATGAATTTTAAACCATATATACAAGTGAAGATTGATGAGGTGTAGAAGAAAGATGTATAGTTAAAAAAGAAGTTGAGAAATGTTCTTGAATTCTAAATTGATTATGATGGAATAATAAGGTTCAAGAACTACATTTTTATTACTCCCATACAATAATTAAATAAGGATATGTTGGGTGTGTCTCATATTTCTTAATTATCTATTCATCATGGAAGCAAAAAGATGTACTGGGACTTGAATGAGTATTTCTGGTGGGATGGCATGAAAACAGATGTTGCTGAACATGTCTCTCGGTGCTTGGTTTGTCAGCAAGTTAAGGCCGAGAGACAGAAGTCTAATGGGATGTTACAAAAATTACCCATACTATAATGTAAAGGTTAAAAAATCACTATGGACATCATTTTTGGAATTTCCAAAACATCTAATGGCCATAATTCTATATAGATTATAGTTGATCACCTTACGAAGTTAGAAAACTTCATTCCTATTAGAGAGGATTTCTATCTTGATCAGATTTACAAGATATATGTAAAAGAATTGGTAAGATTCCATGGAGTTACACTTTCCATTATATCTGATCAGGATCTGAGGTTTACCACAATGTTTTGGATAATTATTCAGCATGCTTTGGATGGAGAGTTAAGTTTCAGCATTGCTTATCATCCTCAGAGAGACGGTTAGTCTGAGAGTACAATTCAAACTATGGAAGACATGTTGATATATTTCTATATGTATTTCAAAGGAGGTTGGGATCAACACCTACCGTTGGTGGAATTTTCTTAAAATAATAGCTTTTACTAAAGTATTCAGATGGATCCTTATGAATCCATATATAGAAAAAAGTGCATAAATATAACTTGCTGGGATAAAGTTGGGGAAACAAAGCTATTAGGACCTAATCGTATTGATGAAATGAAAAAAAGGTCAGATCTATTCAACAACAAATAAGATCATATAAGAGTCGAAAAAATGTTATACTGACAACTGAAGAAAATACCTAGAGTTTGAAGTAGGTGATTAGACATTTCTATAAATATCTCCCTAGAAGAGAGTAAAGAGATTTTAAAATAAGGGAAAGTTGATCCCTAGGTATATCAGTCCTTTTGAAATTTTGGATTGTGTTGGGATGGTAGATTACTGATTGGAGATCCCACCAAATCAATCTCAAGTTCATGATGTGTTCCACGTATCTCTCCAGATAAAGTACATACATGTTCCTTCACATGTACTATGCTCAAAAGTTGTATCACTAGAGCAATATGTTTCTTATGAAGAACAAACAAAAGAGATTCTTAATCACAACGAAAAAGTTCTACAAAATAAGACCACCCACTAGGTTAACTTTTTATGTAGGAACCACCAATTTGAAGAAAATACATGGGAACTTGAGGATATGATGAGAGAGAGGTATCCTCATCTCTTTTTTTTCGAAGTGGCGAATTTCAAGGGTGAAATTCAGTTTATGAGGGGTAGAATGTAACACCCGGATGTTTTTTATAAAATATTTTTTTTAAATAATTTTTATTCTTTGGTATCTTTTATTTCATGAAATTATGAGTTTAAACGGACCACGAGATTACATTAGTATAAAATTACCTTTATGTCCTAGCTGTTAGGTTAGCAGGAATAATTATAACTAGCTTATGAAAATGCATTGTGAATTCTTTGGCTATTAATTATTTTTGAAAAATATAAATTATATATTTTTATTTTTGAGTGAATTAATTTTGGTGATGAAATTAATGAGATATATATGTGTTATATAATTAATAAAATATTTTTAATATTCATCCAATGGATATTTTAGTCACATGTTATGAATAAAACTCTATTTGATGTATAAAAACTATTTTTTTAAGTTTAATTTTACAATTTTAATAGAGAACCCATTTGAAATTAGTATTTTGACACATTAATAACTTTTATCTGAAAAAATAAACATGTTATTTTAAAGCAGGATATAAAAATTTAATTTGGATTATTTTTTTATATTTTTTAGATAACTTTCATGTTTTGATGAACAGTAAAAATATGCAAAATTTTAATTGAAAATATTTTTTTTCTTGAAATAATATATATAGTTAAATTATATTATTGAATGATTTAAAATTATAAATAGAATATATTTTTACCATTTTATATAATGTATGTCATTGGAATTAATTTTACATTAAATTAATATGTAAAAACATTTCAATCTTTTGGGGTGTTTTAACTCTTTAAAAAAACTCATTTCTCATTCTGAAAATGGGACTGATTTTAAATTAATTACTACAAATTATGTGTTCTGAATTTTTAAAAATGGTCTCCATATTTATAATTAGTAGTTCCAAATTATGTTAGTAAGATACTTTTATTATTGGGCTTTATGAATAGTAACTTTGGTAATTATTTTTATCACCATGGTTAAAGGTAAATCGTGTAATTAAAGATAAAAATAATATTATAAAATTACCTTAACATCTGTAAAAATACTATTGAATGAATAAATTTGACCCTTATCATCTATTTTTTGAAATGAAATCACTTGATGGCCACTTAACTATGAATATGAAAAGAATGTAATAAAAACTAATGAATATGACAAAATGTCACAATATCATTTTATATAAGTATATTAATTTTAATATATGGATAAATATGAGATAATATATAATATAGATATTCATTAAAAAGATGAATAATTACCTACATCATAGAAATTTATTTATTATTTTTAGAAATTAAATAATTACCATTAATGAAGACACAATAGTAATGTAAACATTATTTTATTAATATAAATATAAAATAAATAGTTTTAAAAGTATTAAAAGAAATACTATATGAACTAATTATTGTCATCCATGAATTTTTTAGTCGACTATGAAATATTAGAAGTGTATTGATTTTTTTTGGAATTTATCTTCTTTTTGGATTTTTTTAAAGTCAAATAAATGAATAGTGTCAAATTTGACACTATTGATATTTTATGAAAACAAAATTTTATTAAATTATTTAAAAATAATAAATATTTTTAAAAATTTCAAAGTGATAATTATAAGATTTAAAATGTCGTAAAATATCCATTTATGGTCAATTAACACCATTTAAGTAAATATTTATAACCATTAAATATTTAGAATATTATTACCATAATTAAAATTAAATAGAATCACTAAGTGTGAATTAAAAATATGTGGTTTAAATTTAAAAAATAACTTATCTAAAAGTTATTGGTTGATCATATTACAAAACTATCTCATCTCATCTTCCAAATTGGGACATTATGGAGGTTTTTTGGGTAGGGTTTGATCTTATTATATATGATTATTTATAGAGTTTCCAAAAGTGCCCCTCTCCTCAATTATAAATGGGGACCTCCTCCCTCACCTCTTCAATTAATTTTGGGCCTTCAAGTTCGGCCATACCCCACCCTTTTTCCTTCTCAACATCCATATTTTCATTCTATAAATTTTGGTCAAATTCAACGACCAACTCTTGTGCTCTAAGAAGAGATTTAGAGGAAGAACATCATAGAAGAGGTAATCTATTCTACCAATTCATTCAAACTTATTTTTTATACTAATTCCTCTTCATTAGTTGTTTAATTATAAATTAATAGCATATTAGAAAAAGGATGTTGAATCTGTTGGTACCTATGAAGAAAATTTTACATGACATGAAAGGTATGCTTCTAGAATTATTATCCAACCTGAGAGTAAAATTAATCGATTCTATAGTGGACTAAAACCAAGTCTCTAAAGGGAATTATCCATAAGGTACTTTAATAGCTATGAGGAAATAATTAGATGTGCTATCAATTTTGACATGGATATTAGAGTAACTCATCCGTCCTATGGATTTGATAAGAGGAGAAAAATGGAATCCAATGGAAAATATGAAGACCACACTGAAAAGAAGATGAGTTTTCCCTTATGCTCAAAGTTTGGAATGAAACATAGAGGCCCGAATGGCCCGAAGGACTTCTTTTTTATTTTATTATAGATAATCCACCTTTTAAGGGTTGAAGGGGAACCAGTACATGGCCCTTAGGCCCAAGGTACAAGGCCCGACATGACCTGCAATACATGACCTGAAGGCCCAGAGGAATACCATCCCCATTATTCCAATCAATTCCCTAATCCAAGGGTTATTGAAGATGATCGACATCAAAAAACTATTAAGTCCAAACAAAAATTAAAGTCCCATGCAATCTCTATCAGTGACATGGATTACGATAATGAAGTGGTGAAGGGCACACTTATCATCCACTCTAAAGTAGAAAATGTTTTATTTGATTTTGGATCCACCCAATATTTTATTTCTAAAGTATTTTATAAGGTTATCATTGTATTACCTAAACAATTAGATGTTGAGTTAGTTGTGAGGACTCTTAATGGCACAATAGTTCCATAAAAAGTTTATAATTATTCTCCAGTTGAAGTTTGTGGGAAAGTGCTTCCTACAGATCTTGTGATGCTTCCTATAGTGGAATTTTATGTTATTATTAGTATAGATTGGATTTATATATATGGGGATCATATCAATTTCCATTGAATGAAAGTTACATTTCATTTTCGAGACCAATTTATGATCATCTATCGATGCAAGGATGAATATAACCTTCCAATAGAAATTTCTTCCATCTTATGGGTTTTGATTCCAATGAACTAAGGTTATTTATATCAAATGGTTGGGGATAAATTCAAAATTAAGAATACTCCGATTGTAAATTAGTTTGATGATGTCTTTCTGAAGGAATTTCCAGGTCTTCCGCCGAATAATGAAGTTGAGTTTTCAATAGAACTCATACCCGGTGTTATGCCTATTACAAATACAACTTATAGAATGGACCCAATTGTGTTGCAGGAATTCAAGAAGAAACTCCAAGATAATATTGATAAGGGATTCATATTCCTTAGTGTGTCACCATGGGGATCACCTATTTTGTTTGTTAAGAAGAATTGTTGATCAATCAGACTCTGCATTGATTATCGAGAACTCAACAAGGTCACTATCAATAAAAAATATCCTCTTCCCTACATTGATGACTTATTATACCAACTACGAATAGCTCAATAATTTTCCATTATTGATATTTGTTTAGGATATCATCAATTAATGGTCAATAAGTAGGATCTACCAAAGAAGGAATTTCGTACAAGGTATGGACACTATAAATTTATAGTGATTCCTTTTCGTATTACTAATTCTCCTGATATCTTCATGGATCTAATGAATAGAGTCTTTAGAGACTATCTTGATCAGTTTTTGGTAGTATTTATATATGATATTCTTGTCTATTCGATGATCAAGGAATAACATGAACATCACTTGAGAATTGTACTGAAGGTCCTGAGAAAAGAGAATCATTATGTAAAATTTACCAAGTGTGAATTTTAGCTTCAAAACGTTTCATTTTTGTGTCACATAATCTCAAGAGATGTGATATCTATGGATCCATCAAAAACAAAATTTGTTGAATGTTGGCTGAAACCAAAAATGGTGACTAACATCTGAAGTTTTCTTGGTTTGGATGGAAATTATTGAAGTTTTGTGAAAGGATATACATGATTATCTAATCCACTCACCAAGTTGACACAGAAAGGAGTTAAGTTCCTATAGACAGAAGAATGTAAATAGAATTTAAAAGATCTCAAAGAAGGTTAGCCAGTGCACCTGTGCCCACACTACCTTATAGTGGAGAAAGGTTTGTGATCTATAGTGATGCATCTAAGAAGTGGCTAGGATGTGTTCTCATACAAAATGATATAGTGGTAGCTTATACCACATGGAAGTTGAAAATACATGAGAAAAATTACCCAACACATGATTTGGATTTAGTTGAGGTAATATTCTCATTAAAGATATGGATGAATTATCTCTATGGTGAAAGGTGTGATATTTATACTAATCATAAAAGTTTAAAGTATATTTTCAAACAAAAAGGGATGAATATGCACCAAAAAATATGGTTGGAGTTGATTAATGATTAATAATTCTCAATACATTACCAACTTAGGAAGGAGAGAAATGTGGAAGATGATTTGAGTCGATAAGATCATGCTAGCCTATCCTTGATAAGGATAAAAAAAGATCCAATGTTTATGGATTTGCAAAGGATGGGTCTTGAAATTTTAAAGGAAGGGGGGATTGTATATTTATCTAATGAATGTTCACCTATATATACATATGATGATTAAGGAGGAGTAGAATAAAGATGTAGAGCTACAAAAGAAGGTAAGAAATTTTCCTAAATTCAACCTTGATTATGATGGAATAATAAGTTTTATGAACCGGGTTTGTATTCCTCCCATACCAGAATTAAAGAAATGGCTATTGGATGAGGCTCATATTTATTCATTATCTATTCAACCTTGAAGAACAAAGATGTACAGGGACCAGAAAGAGTATTTTTGGTGGGATGGCATGAAAAGAGATGTTTCTAAATATGTCTCTCAATGCTTGGTTTATTAGCAAGTTAAGGTTGAGAGACTGAAGTCTAAGGGGATGTTACAACCATTACCCATAACAGAATGAAAATGGGAAAACATAACTATGGACTTTGTCATCAGACTTCCCAAAACATACAAATTAAATAATGATATTTGGGTTATAGTTGATTGTATTATGAAGTCGGAACACTTCATTTCTATTAGATATGATTTCTCTCTTAATCAACTTTCTGGGTTATATGTAAAGTAAGTGGTACGATTGCATAGAGTATCACTTTCTATTATATTTGATTGGGATTCTAGGTTTAACTCAATATTCTTTTGGAGTCTTTATCATGATCTGGATATAGATTTAATTTTCAGCACTTCTTATCATCCTCACATAGTCTGTCAGCCTGATAGGACAATTCAAACTCTGGGAGACATGTTGAGAGATTTCTCTAAGGATTTGAAAGGTGGTTGGGATCAACACCTACCTTTGGTGGAATTTTCTTACAAAAATTATTTTCACCCCAGTATTAATATGGATCTTTATGAATCCCTCTTTGGAAAGAATTTTATAACTCCAACTTTCTAGGATGAAGTTTGGGAAAGAAAAATATTAGGACTTGATCTTGTTGATGAAATCGCAGAAAAAGTCAGATCTATTCAACAACAAATAAGAGTAGCTCAAAGTCAGAAAAAAAGTTATGCAGACAAAAAAATCTAATATATAGAGTTTTAAGTGTCTGATAACGTGTTATTAATAATATATCCTTGGAATAGGGTATTGAGATTTGGAAATAAGGGAAATCTGTGCCCTAGATATATTGGTCCTTTTGAAATTTTGCATCATGATGGGAAGGTATCTTACAGATTGGTGTTTCCACCAAATCTCTCTCATGTTCGTGATATGTTCCATGTATCTCTCATAATAAAGTACATACATAATCCTTCACATGTACTAAACTCATAAGTCATACCACTAGAGCAAGACCTTTTTTATTAAGAACAATTGGTAGAGATTCTGGATCGTAGTAAAATATTTCTATGAAACAAGACCACTCACTGGGTTAAAGTATTTTAGAGGAACAACCATTTTGAAGGAGCTACATGGGAACTTTAGTATATTATGATGGAGAGGTATCCTCATCTGTGTTTTCCTCACGATGAATTTGGATGGTAAAATTCAGTTTAAGGGGGGTAAAATATAACACCCATATGTTTTTATGAAATATTTTCTTTAAATAATTTTTATTCTTAAATAGCTTGAGTTGCATGAAATCATGGGTTTTAAAAAAACACATGATTACATTAGTATAACTTTACCATTATATCTTATCCATTAGGTTAAAGGGAATAAGTATAACTAACTTATGAAAATGTATTGTGAATTCATTGGCAATCAATTATTTATGAAAAATATAAATCAATTAGATGTTTTTATTTTTGAGTGAATTATTTTTGGTAACAAAATTAATGAGATATATATATGTTCTATAATTAATAAAATATTTTTGATATTCATACAATTTATTTTTTAGTCATATGGTATGAGTAAACCCTATTTGATATATAAAAACCTATTTTTTTAAAGGGTAATTTTGCACCATTGAATGGTGAACCTCTTTCAAATTAAGAGTTTGAAAAAATAATAATTTTTTATATGAAAACATAAACATCTTATTTTTAAGTGGGATATAAAAATTTACTATGGATGAATTTATGATATTTTCCTCATAACTTTCAAGTTTTGATGAATAGTAAAAATACACTAAATTTTAAGAGAAAACAATTTTTTTCATCAAAATAATTTATATGGTAAAATTTTAATATTAAATGTTTTTAAAGTATTAATTGATTATATTTTTATCATTAAATATAATTTATGTCATTATAATTAATTTTTCATTGAATTCATATGTAGAAATATTTCAATCCTTTGCAATGTTTAAAATTTTAAAAACCTGTTCTCCCATTCTGATAATGGGATTGATTTTAAATTAATTACTGAAAATACTATTTTTTTAATTTTTATAAATAGACTCAATATTTGGAATCATTAGGTCCAAATTATTTTAATAGGCTAATTTTATTTTTTTGGATTATAAATAGTAGCTTTGGGAATTATTTTTTTACCATGGTTGATGGTCAATCGGGTATTTAATCGTAAAAATAATATTATACAATTATCTTAACACCTGTAAAAATCCTATTGGATGACTAAATTAGACCCTTATAATATATGTTTCGAAATTGAATCACTTTGTGGCCTCTTTCACATGAATATGACATTAATTCTATTAAAATCAATGAATGTGACAAAATTACACATTTTCTTTTTATAAAAGTATATTAATTTTAATATATGGATAACCAAGAGAAAATATCGACTATATAGAGTCTATGGTAAGATAAAATAGTTATCTACATCATATAGAGTTATTTATAATTTTTGGAAATTAAATAATTACCTTTAAGGATGACACTATTGTGATGAATAAATTATTTTATTAATAGAAATATCTAATAAATTATTTTAAAAATATTAAAAGAAATATAAAATGAATTAATTAAAGTTCTCTATGAATTTTATAACTGATTATGACATTTTTGGAGTATATCAATTTTTTATTTAAGTTATTTTCTTTGTGTATTTTATTTAAAATCAAATAAATGAATAATGTGAAAATTGACACTATTAATATTTTATAGAAATAAAATTTTATTAAATTACTTACAAATAATAAAAATCTTTAAAAATTAGAAAGTGAAAATTATATGGTATAAAATTTCATAAAATATAAATTTATGGTTAATTAACACCATATATTTAAATATTTATAACTATTAAATATTTAGAATATTATTACCCTAATTAAATTTAAATTGATTAAAAAAGGATAAATAAAATAAAAAGTTTTAAGATAAAATAAAAACATGAATAAATTTTATTAGTTGAGAGGATTTAGACCCATAATCAAATAATATTTGAAATAATCCACTTCAAATTAATTTTAATTTAAAAATTATTTTATATTAATTTAATAGTTTTGGTATTTTCAAAGGTGCCCCTCCCAGCTCTTATAAAAGGGAAAATCTACTTCTCTTTTAATCACACCTCTAAATCCATTTTCCTTGTCCAAAACTTTCTCTTTTCCTCTCCCAACTTCCTTCACTTCATCCTATTGGCCACACTTTTGGTAGAAATCCATCTTAAGGAGGCATTTTTTGCAAGTCAAAATGTGATACTCAAAAAAGAGGTAATGGTTTTATCACCTCATGCAAAATTATTTTCTAATTATACTTCCTATTCTTATGTTGTTTCCATAATAAATCAATAAATCACATATATTATACATTATGAGATGTTAATATAGTTATGGTACATCTTTATATCTCTTTTTTTCCATCCTATGAATAATAATATCACCATGCGTGCGTACGTACGACTTACTGTCTCTACGCCGTGGTGTAATATATTATTCAACAATAATATATTCATATGGGTATAATGATGGGTATAATGTATTTAAATAATTAATATAACATTATTACTATTTTTTATAATTAATATACCATCCAATTCCATACCATTTAGCTGTCAAAGGGAATGATATCGTCGCTCATACGTACGTGCGTCCTACCATCTCCACGACACGATGAGATTCATAATCCATGTTAACAATTCAAGAATGATTATACAATATATATGAGAAGTAAATATAATAATTATGAACTTAATTTAATTCTATAAACAAATAAAAAACATCTTATGAATAAAAAACATGACTTACATGAAAAAATAGGAATGTGAAAATAAAGTAGTTAACACCCAAAATAATGAAAACATTGAAAGACTATTAAAAAATGATATAATAAGATAATATATGATATCATAAATATGAATATGGTTCTGATATAATTTAAAAACTTGCATAAACCATTATACATGAGGTTCAGATTCATATGATGGATATCAGACCTAAGGTAAGGGTTAATTTTTCAATCTCATTATTATCCGAGATTGTTTATATGTAAGTATTTACTGGGGTATATTTATCATCCACATCCATTTTTACTATAATATGTAATATTATTTTTATTCTTATACAATTTTTTAGAGTAAATTTTACCCATTGGTAAAATTTTTAAATGGTACAAAAAGAATCTTTTGGCATTTTTTTTATATGAGGTACTTTTTGACTTTTATCGAAAAAGTATGAGGAGAATGTTTTCTTAAACTTATATGGCATTAACAAATTTTTAAATCTTCATAAAGGCTTATTTCCATAGAGCTTCCTTTACAATATTTCAAGTATATTTTAAACTAAATTATTTCCTTTTAAAATTTCGCTTCATTTTGAGAAAAGAAATCATTTTTGTAGATGAAATGATATTTTCCTCAGGGATTAAGTTCAATTGTTTTATCAAAATTATTTTCCATTTAAGATGACGCTCTTTAAGTAGGGTTGTGCTTCTTTACCTATTATTACAATGATTTTATTGTGTTAATTATGGAATGATATTCTATATGGATTATGTTATGATGGAATGATGTTTAAGAAGCACATTTTTTTTCTTGGGTTATGATATGATGAGCGATTTATGTTTTTGTGGAACATGTAAGAATGATTTCATTATGAGATGGGTGAGACCTATATATACCTAAAATGAATTGGGTAAACATTTATATCTCATTAGATTGACATGAATGGAATCTAAAGTAAAATTGGTTCAGTAGTACAGGGCTGGAACGATAAGTAAACCTAGATGAGTAATGGACTTTGTCTGCTATGATGTACCTGGATATGAGCCCTGTGTAATATAGAAATGATTTTCTTTTCTTATATGAATTCCACAAAAATTCATGTCTTATGTTATGACTTTTGATATTATTTCAATTTATTCTTATGAACTTTTACCCTTGACATGATATGACGATATTTCGTATGCAGGATAAGATTTTAAAATTATATGTTCTTATATATTATGATTATGATATGATTGATATTTCCCTTATACTTACTAAGAATTTGTGCTCACCATTTCATATGTTTATTTTTTCCAAGACATGAATAATTGTATTAAGTAAGCTATGCCAAAAAGGATTCTAGTTGTGAATAAATAATTGGGAGACAATGTAGATGTTTTATGAACCATTTGTTTTTGTTTCCTAGTTTCCAAAGACACTATAGCTACATGGTCTTGTCATGGATTTATTATATGTTGTAATGAATGTACTTAAATTTTGAAGTAATATTAATGTATGTAATGTATGGGTCATTATAGTTAGTATCAGGGGAAATCATTGATTTCCTTACGAAGTCGGCACAATTCATTGCTATTAGAGAGGATTTATCTCTTGATCATCTTGCTAGGATATATGTAAAATAAGTTGTAAGATTTCATGAAGTGCCACTTTATATTATATCTGATTGGGATCTGAGGTTTAACTCAAAGTTTTGGTGACATATTCAGTATGATCTGGATACAAAGCTAAGTTTTGACACTACTAATCATCCTCAGACAGACGGTAAATCTAAGAGAACAATTCAAACTCTAGAATACATGTTGAGAGCTTTCCTTATGAATATCAAAGGTGGTTGGGATCAACTCCTACCTTTGGTGGAATTTTCTAATAATAATAGTTTTCACTCCGTTATTTAGATGGATCCTTATAAATCTCTCTATGAAAATAAGTGAAGAAACCCAACTTGTTGGGATGAAGTTGGAGAATGAAATCTATTAGGGCCTGATCTTGTTGATTAAATGGCAGAAAAGGTCAGATATATTCAACAACACATTAGAGTAGCTCAGAGTTTCAAAAAAGTTATGCTAACAACTGAAAGAATACCTAGAGTTTGAAATGGGTGATAATCTATTTTTAATAATATCTCCCTGGAAGAGACTAATGAGATATGAAAAGAAGGGCAAGCTGAGCCTTAGGTATATCGGTCTTTTTGAAATTTTGGATCGTATAAGGAAGGTAGCATATCAATTGGCGCTTCCACTGAATCTATCTCAAGTTCATGATGTGTTCCATGTATATATCTTGAGAAAGTACATACCTAATTATTCACATACACTAAACTCATAAGTCATACCGATTGAGCAATATCATTCTTATGGAGAACAACTGATAGAGATTATGGATCGTAGCAAAAAAGTTCTACTAAACAAGACCACTCCCTTGGTTAAAGTTTTATGGAAGGACCACCAATTTTAAGAAGCTACATGGAAACATGAGGATATTATGAGGGATTGGTATCCTTATATATTTGTTTCCAACTGACAAATTTTGCGTTCAAAGTTTAGTTTAAGGGGGGTAAATTGTAACACATAGATGTTTTTATAAAATATTTTCTTTAAATAATTTTTATTCTTAAGTAGATTTTAATTCACACAATCGAGAGTTTAAACAAATTGAGAGAATCCCTTAAAATACAATTACCATTATATCCTCTCCATTAGGTTAGTGAGAATAAGTATAACTAACTTATGAAAATGAATAGTGAATTCATTTTCTATCAATTATTTAAGAAAAATATAAATCAATTAGATATTTTTATTATTGAGTGAATTAATTTTGGTAACGAAATTAATGAGATATATATATTTTATATACTTAATAAAATATTTTTGATATTAATCCAATGGATATTTTAATCATAGGGTATGAATAAACCCTATTTGATATATAAAAACCAATTTCTTCAAAAGGGTAATTTTATGCCTTTGAATGGAGAACCCCTTTCAAATTAAGAGTTTTAAATATTAATAATTTTTTTATGAAATTATAAATGTTTTATTTTGAAGTGGGATATAAAAATTTACTTTAGATGAATTTATGATATTTTTCTGATAACTTTTAGGTTTTGATGAATAGTAAAAATGCACTAATTTTTAAGAGAAAACAACTTTTTTCATTGAAAAAATTAATATTGTTAAATTATAAAATTGAATGGTTTTAAAGTATAAATAGAATATATTTTTATCATTAAATATAATGTATGTCATTATAATTAATTTTACATTGAATTCATATGTAAAAATATTTCAATCTTTTGCAATGTTTTAACTTTTAAAAACTCGTTCTCTCATGTCGACAATGGGATTGATTTTAATTTAATTACTGAAACTCTTGTGTTTTGAATTTTAAAAAATGGACTCCATATTTGGAATCAGTAGTTCCAAATTATGATAATAATCTGATTTAATTATCAGGCATTATGAATAGTAACTTTGTTAATTATTTTTATTACCATGGTTGAAGGTAAATAAGGTAATTAAAAGTAAAAATAATATTATAAAATCATCTTAAAAACTGTAAAAATTCTATGAGATGACTAAATTAGACCCTTATAATCTAAGTGTCTAAATGTAATAACATAATGGCCACTTTCCCAGGAATATGACATTATTTTTATTAAAATCAATGAATGTGACAAAATGTCACACTTTCTTTTTATAAAAGTATATTAATTTTAATATATGACTAAACAGGAGAAAATTCCAACTATATATAGTCTCTCTAAAGAAAAAATAATTACCTACATCATAGAAATTTATTTATATTTTTTAGAAATTAAATAATTACTTTTAATTATGACACAATTGAGATTCATAAATTATTTTATTAATAGAAATATCAAATAAATGATTTTAAAAATAATAAAATAAATATAATATGAATTAATTAAGGTTATACTTGAATTTTATAAGTTATTATAACATGTTTGGTCTATATTCAATGTTTTGGATTTATGTAATCTTATGTTTGGATTTTATTTAATCTCAAAGAAATGAATAGTGTCAAAATTGACACTATTCAAAGAAATGAATAATGTCAACTTCGGTCTCTAATCCTTAACTTGATGACAAACAAAGAATCAAGAGACATATTCGGTGATATATCTTTTCATTCCATTCCACCAGAAATACTCTTTCAGGTCCCTGTATATATTTGAGCTTCCTTGGTGAATAGAGAATTAAGAACATTGTGCCTCATCTAATAGCTCCTTCTTTAATTTAGGTATGGGAGGAATACAAATCCGGTTCCTAAAACTTATTATTTCATCATAATTAAGGTTTAATTTTGGAACATTTCTCACGTTATTTTGTAGCTCTACATCTTTCTTCTACACCTCTTTAGTATTCACTTGTATAGTTGGTTGAACATTCATTTGAAAAAGATAATATTTCCCCCCTTTAAAATTTCAAGATCCAACATTTGAAAATCTATAAACATTGGATCTTTTTTTATCCTCATCATGGATAGGATAGCATGGTCTTGTTGACTCAAAGTATCCTGCACCTTGTTCACTTTCCCAGGGTGGTAATGTGTTGAGAATTCATAATCTTTAATCAACTCCAACCATCTTATTTGGTTCATATTCATCTCATTTTTTGTGAAAATATACATTAAACTTTTATGATCTGTATAAATATCACACCTTTCACCATAAAGATAATGCCTCCATATCTTTAATGCAAAGATTACTACAGGTAAATCCAAATCATGAGTTGGGTAATTTTGATCATGTATTTTCAAATGATGTGAGGCATAAGCTATCACCATATCATTTTTCCTAAGAACACATCCCATCCCCTTCTTGGATGCATCCCAATAGATCACAAACCTTTATCCACTATAAGGTAGTGTGAGCACAGGTGCACTGGCTTACCTTCTTTTTAGCTCTTTGAAATTCTCTTCACATTCTTCTATCCATAGGAACATAAATCCTTTCTGATTCAACCTGGTGAGTGGAATTGTGAAAAATATTTCCCAAAACATCGATAATTTCCAGCCAAACCAAGTAAAAATCAGATCTTAGTCACCATTTTTGTTCTAGAGAAAATTTCAACAACTTCTTTTTTGATGGATTCATAGATATATCATCTCTTGAGATTATGTGACCCAAAAATAAAAATTTTTTAAGACAAAAATTATACTTGGTAAATTTTTAATAATGACCCTCTTTTCTTAGGATTTTCAGTACAATTCTCAAGTGATCTTCATGTTCTTCCTTTATTTTCGAATAGACAATAATATCATCTATAAAGGCTACCAAAAAATGATCAAGGTAGTCTTTAAATAATATATTCATTAGATCCATGAAGATAGTAGAATAATTATTAAGACACAAAGGCATCACTATGAATTCATAGTGTCCATACCTTGTATGAAATGTCGTCTTTGGTATATCCTCCTTTTGACCCTTAATTGATGACATCCTGAATAAATATCAATCTTGGAAAAGTATTGAGCTCTGCGTAGTTGTTCGAATAAGTCATCAATGCAGGGAAAAGGATATTTTTTCTTGATCATGACCTTGTTATGTTCTCCATAATCAATACATAGTCTAATTGATCCATCATTCTTCTAAATAAAAAAAATTGGTGCTCCCCAAGGTGACACACTAGGAAATATGAATTACATATCAATATTCTCTTTGAGTTTCATCTTTAAATACTGAAACTAAATTAGGTCCATTCTATAATGTGTATTTGAAGTAGGAATAGCACCGGGTTTGAGTTTTATTGAAAAATCAACTTCACAATTTGGTGGAAGATCTGGAAATTCCTCCAGAAAGTCATTATCAAACTCCCATAGAATTAGTGTATTCTTAATCTTGATTTCTCCCCAACCATTTGAGAAAAATAACCTTCTTTCATATGAATCAAAACCCATAAGATGGAAGAAATTTCTTTTGGATGGTTATATACATTCTTGAATCCATGGATGATTATAGATCGGTCTAGAATATGAAATGTGACTTCCCTTAAATGGCAATTGATATGAGCCCCATATAGAGAAAGGAAATCCATGCCAAGAATCACATCACATTCCACTTTTGGAAGGATCTCAAGACTTTTAGGAAGAACTTTCCCAAAAACATCAACTGGAGAAGAATTATAATCTTTTGATGGGACCATTGTTCCATTAGGAGTCATCACAACTAACTCAACATCTAATTATTTAGGTAATATGATGATAACCTTAGAAAATTATTCCGAAATAAAAGAGTGGGTGGACCCAAAATCAAATAAAATTTTTTATACTTTAGAGTGGATGGTAAGTGTACCTTTCAACACTTAATTATCACAATCCATGTGGCTGATAGTGATTTCATGTGACTTTCCTTTGTCTTTGGCCTTAAGAGTTTGTTGACATCGATCATCATCAATAAACCTTGGATTAGGGTATTGATTGGAATAATGCCCCATTTCCTTGTACTTATAGAAATGAAATGTAGGAGGTTCATTATGTGGATCATTTTCTATGTTCACATCATTATACATCTTTTTACCATTAATTCAAAATTCAACTTCCCAATGACCATCCTTTCCACACTTAAAACATTTACTAGTCCCTTAAAGAAAATTTCCTCCATGTTTCTTTATACACTTTGAGCATAAGGGAAAACTCATATTATTTTTAGTGGGGTCTTTAGATTTTACTTTGAATTCCATTTTTCTCTTCTTATCAAATCCATAGGACTGATGGGTTAGTCCAATTTCCATCTCAACCTTGAGAATACATCGAATGAGTTCCCCATATCTATTAAAGTCCCGTGTGGCTAATTCCATTCAGAGACTTGGTTTTAATCCACTAAACAATTGATAAATTTTACTCTTTGGTTGCATAATAATTCTATAAGCATACCTTTCATGTCTTGTAAAATTTTCTTCACAGGTACCAATAGATTTATCATCCTTTTTCTTAAGTTAAAGGAACTCCTTCTTCCTCTTTGTTCGAAGAATATGAGGAGAGTACTTATTGAAAAAACGAGTTCTTGAACTCATCCCATTACTTGGACTCAATTTCATCCTTTTGACTCATATTATTGATAAGATTCCACCATTGATCAACTTCACCCTCTAAATGATAGACTACTAAGATGAATTTATCATGTTTAGAACATTGTAGAACTAAAACTATATTTTCAGTGGTACTGATCCATTGTTCATCCACTAATAGATCAGAAGACCTGCTGAATGAAGGTGGATGCTGCCTCATGATGGACTTAACAGAATGTTGCTGCCTCCTTAGATAGTTTGGATGTTCTAAAAGATTCATAACTTGAAAAATTTGTGTGATAATGGCTATAATATTTTTCATTCTAGCTCCCATAACATTTGGTTTCTTAGAGGTAAAATAATTTCATTTTTTGTCGCATTCAGCATTAGCATAGTTCCTTTGGTTTTCAGCCATTGAATAAAATGAGAAAGTATAGTGTGAGCAACACTAATCATAATGGGAAAGCCACATAATCAAGAATAAAATTTCAATTTAGGACAAATTAGTTTTTATCCTTGGTAATTCATTGTCATTTCTAAAACAATAGGATTTTAACCTATATTTAGAAATATCCTTAGGGTTCTTACTAAGGATTTCTCATAAAAATTCCCAAAGGTTAACTATATATTTCCATTGATACCAACTATAATGACCCATAATTTACATACATTAATATTAATTTAAAATTTAAGTACATTCATTACAAAATATAATAAATCCATGGTAGGACCACATAGGTATAGTGTCTTTAGAAACTGGGAAACATAAACCAATGGTTCATAAAATATCTACATTGTCTCACAATTATTTACTCATAACTAGAATATTTTCTAACATAGCTTACTTAATACCCTTGTTCAAGGCCTGGGGAAAAGAAACATATGAAAGAGTGAGCTCAAATTCGTAGTAAGGATATACAAGGGAAATATCAATCATATCATAATCATAAGACAAAACAACCTAACATTTTAAAATCTTATCCTACATACAAAATATCGTGATATCATGTCATGGGATTAAAGTTCACAAGAATAAAAGGACATAATCCTAAAAGTCATAACAAAAGGCATGAAAATTTTTGGAATACATATAAGTATAGAAAATCATTTCCATATTACCCAAGGCTCATACCCAAGACCATCCTAGCATAAAAAGTACAATACGGAATTGGGTTTACTTTCCATTCTATCCCTGTATTACATAACCTAATTTACTTGTTGTTCCAGTCATGTATATATCACGAGATATAAATCTTTACCCAATGAATTAGAGGGAGATATATTTTCCTCCCATCTCATAATGAAATCATTCTTACATGTTCAAAAAAATATAAATCATTCATCATAGAAAAACCCATGAAATAAAATGGGATTCTTAATCATCATTCCATCAAAACACAATCCATATAAAATATCATTCCATCATTAACACAATCAAATCATTGTAATAATAGTGATAGAAACATAACCCTATTTAAGAAGCATCATCTTAGATGGAAAATAATTTTGATAAAACACTTGAACTTAATACCCGAGGAAAATATCATTTCTTCTTCAAAAACATTTTCTTTTCTCAAAATGCTGCACAATTTTACAAGAAAAGAATTTAATTGGAAATACACTTGAAACCTTTTAGAGGAAACTTCATGGAAATAAGGTGTTATAAAGATTTAAAAATCTGTTCACGTCGTATAAGTTATAAAAACATTCTCCTCATACTTTTTCTTGAAAATTCAAAATCTACCTTGTATAACAAATTCCCAAAATATTCCTTTCATACCGTTTAAAAAATTTACCAATGGGTAAAATTGAATTTGAACAATTGTAGAAGAATAAAAATAATATTAAAAACTATAGGAAACATGTATGTGGATGATAAATATAACACAGTAAATACTTATGTAGAAACAAAATCGAATAATAATGAGATTGCAAAATTATCCCTTACCATAGGTCCGATATCCTTTGTATGTATCCAAACCACATCTTTTTCGAGTATCACCTTTTTAATTGAACGCAAGGCCTCCTTAAGATGGATTTCTATCCAAAGTGTGGCCTATAGGATGAAGTGAGGGAAGTTGGGAGAGGAAATTGGTAGGGGTTGTCCAAGAAAAATGGCTTTAGTGGTGTGATTAAAAGTGAAGGAGAAGTACCATTTTATAAGAGAGGGGAGGGGCACGTTTGGAAATACCAAAACAATTAAATTAATATAAATTGGTTTTTAAATTAAAATGCCTTCAATGTGGATTATTTTGAGTTTTAGATAAGGACGGGTCGAAATCCTCTCACCAAATAAAATTAATACATGTTGTGATTTTATTTTAAAGCTTATAATTTTGATTTATATTTTTTAATCTATTTAATTTTAATTATGGTAATAACATTCTAAATATTTAACGGTTATAAATATTTACATATATGGTGTTAATTAAAAAAATGGATATTTTAAGGCATTTTAGACCATTTAATTATAACTTTGGAATTTTTAAATATTTTTATCAGTTTTAAATAAATTAATAAAATTTTATTTTTATAAAATATCAATAGTGTTAGTTTTGACAGTATTCAGTTCTTTGATTTTAAATAAAATCCAAAAAGAAGATAAATTTGAACCAAAACATTGAATATACTTAAAAAATTTCATAATAACATATAAATTTCATGGAGAACCTTAATTAATTCGTTTTATATTTATTATTAATATTTTTAAAATCATTTATTTGATATTTTTATTAATAAAATAATTTCTTCATCACAATTGTGTCATCCTTAAAGGTAATTATTTAATTTCAAAAGAATATAAATAAATTTATATGATATATGTAATTATTTTATATTTCAAGATACTATCTACATTCAATATTGTCTTCTGGTTAGCCATATATTAAAATTAATAAAATTTTATAAAATGAAAGTGTGACATTTTGTCACATTCATTTATTTTAATAAAATTAATGTCATATTCATGGGAAAGTGGCCATTAAGTGATTAAATTTGAACACATATATGATAAGGGTCGAATTTAGTCATTTAATAAGATTTTTTATTTGTTAAGGTAATTTTATAATATTATTTTTACCTTTAATTACCTTATTTACCTTCAACCATGGTAATAAAAATAATTACCAAAGTTACAATTCATAATGCACAAAATTAAAATTATCCAATTAACATAATTTGGACCTAATTATTCCAAATATGGAGTCTATTTCTAAATATTAAAAATACCAGATTTTTAATAATTAATTTAAAATCAATCCCATTGTCGGAATGAGAGAATGAGTTTTTTAAAGTTAAAACATTGCAAAAGATTAATATATTTTTACATATGAATGCAATGTAAAATTAATTATAATGACAAAAATTATATTGAATGATAAAAATATATTCTTTTTATACTATAAAACTAGTGAATTTTATACTTTATCCTTATAAATTATTTTGAGGAAAAAAGATGTTTTCTCTTAAAATTTAGTGTATTTTTTACTATTCATCAAAATTTGAATTTTATCAGAAAAATATCAGAAACTCATCCATATTAAATTTTTATATCCTAATTCAATATAAAATGTTTATGTTGTCATATAAAAATTATTAATTTTTCAAACTCTTAATTTGACAGTGGTTCTTTATTCAAAGGCGTAAAATTACCTTTTTAAGAAAAATGTGTTTTTATATATCAAATAGGGTTTATTCATACCCTATGACTAAAATATTTGATAGATGAATATCAAAAATATTTTATTAAGTATATAACATATATATATATATATCTCATTTATTTTGTTACCAAAATTAATTCACTCAATAATAAATATATCTAATTGATTTATATTTTTCAAAAATAATTGATAGCCAATGAATTCACAATGCATTTTCATAAGTTAGTTATACTTATTCCTGCTAACATAATAGCTAGGATATAATGGTAATTTTATACTAAGGGCATCTCATGGTTCATTTAAAATCACTATTTTTTATAACACAATCTATTGAAGAATAAAAATTATTTTAAAAAAAATATTTCAAAAAAACATCTAGGTGTTACAGTAATTGATATCTTTCACAATTTGAATTCATTGAGATGTTTATTATTCTATACACCGAATTTCTTTTATGAGTTATATATACAACTCCTTTGACATTTTATATCATTAATATTTTTATTTTTAATGATATTATAAGTTTCATTTAATTTTATTCCTTCATGGAAATTATGATTCAAATGTTTCAAAGTGGTATTGGACACTTTTGAGTGTTTAAATATTATTTACCATAAGAATGTTTTAATGAAATTTTAAGGAAATATCCGTTAATCAATGTAAAAAATCATTATTTTTACTTATCCTACACTTGGGATATTCTGTATTGATATTATCCTCTATCTTTTTATTTATTTATTATATTTGTTTCAAATAGATAGTTATAGATCCCATTTCTTTTATATGGGTTAATCATGTTTCAAAGATATTGTTTGGGTAACCTTTTTTTCCCATGCATTAACCATGTTTCAAATAGATTTTTATGGAACCCATTTATTCTCCATGGTATAATCATGTTTAAAAGATATTTTTATGAAACCTATTTATTTTCCATGGTTTAATAATATTTAAAATAGATTGCTATGAAACCCATTTCTTTTCCATGGGTTAATCCTTTTTCACAGATATTGTTATCAAACCCACTTCTATACCATAAGTTGATTATGTCCTAAATTTTTTCTTACAGAACCCATTTATTTTCATTTATTTAATAATTAGTAACTTTTTTTTATGAGACCTACTTATTTTCCACGAGTTTATTATGTCCTTAGTGATTGTTACAAGACCCATTTATTTTCCATTGGTTAATCATGTTTAAAAGAAATTATTATAAAACCTAATTATTTTACATGGGATAATCATGTTTGAAAGATATTATTATGTATCCCATTTCATTTTCATGGGATAATCTTGTTTCAAATATATTTTTATTGAACCTATTTCTTTTTCCATGGGTTAATCACGTTTTAGAGAGATTATTTTGGAAACCATTTCTTTTCCATGGGTTAATCATGGTTTAAAGATATTATTATTGAACATATTTCTTTTCCATGGGTTAATCATGTTTTAAATATATTTTTATTTAACCCATTTATTTACCATGGGTTAATTATGTTTTGTTGAAATTTTTATGGATCCCATTTCTTTTAGAAGGGTTAATCATGTTTCAAAGATATTTTAAATAAACCCATTTCATTTCCATGGGTTGATTAGGTTTTTAAATGGTTTATGTTTGTTCCTATGAGTATATGATGAAATGAAATATTTCACGAGTTATGATTTTGTAATGGTGATTGGACATTTGATGGGTGGTCATGTGATAAACCAATTAAAGATGGTTCAATGATGAACCATTAAGGGGTGGTTCCAAGAAAAACCAATGACTGGTGGTAACATGATAGAGAAATGATAGGTATGTCATGATATCCCTCCACTAAAATGAGTATGGAAGTGAACTTTATGGTTATTACATTTGTAAGAATGATTTTAAGATTTAGATGAAAATTATGTCCCAAGTAAATACATGTTTTCTTTATGATTTCTATGGGTTTATAGTGTCTTTGATGATTAAGATTAATTTCACATGGATCATGATTATAGATTCTGATAAATCTTTACTTTTCAATGTTTTCATATTTGATAATCTAGATATTTTTTTGTATGATTTATTTTTATTTTTATCTCATGCACTTTGATTATGTCATCACACCCTTATTAAATTTTATAATCATTGATGAAATTAAATTGTTAATTCTTATTTCTACCCTTACTGAGCATCTGATCTCATCCATCTTATGATTCCTTTTCCCCTGGTTATAAATAAATTTGTTGAATGTTTTATATATATAAAGGAATTCCAAAGGATGATGTTTATTACCTAATGTTAAATAAGAAAATATGGTTATAGAATGAGATGATGTTTATCATTATGAACCAATAGTTTATGAGTGAAATTTGATATGAGTAGTTTATGAAAGAGCATTTCCTAATTCCATAAAATTATGAACCTAAAATGTACTCCAGTATTTAAGTGATCAAAGTATCCCATTTGATGTTTTATGGTTTGGTGGAATAACATTTGGGTCACAATAACTGGCTTCAATTCCAAGAATGTAATGTTATAGATTTTGGAATAGGATCCAGGAGTGAGGGTTTTGAGTTGTTATATATAGAGTCTTGATTTCACCTTACTAGATTCATTGAAAAGTGTCATATTGTATATATTATATAGGAATACGAAACCAACATATGTTCCATACTATGTTCATTCTTAATTTAATCAAGGATATCAAATGATAGGAATCATCCCATTACTCTAGTAATATAGATGTTGGAGAAGGTGTACAAATGTCTATTTCATGTATATAATTTGAAATAACTATTCATAATTTCTAGATGATAATAAGTTATAGTAAGATCCTATGATATTTCATGATTAAGTAATTCCATATTATGTTATATCATAGGAGATATATATAGAATCACATTATTCCATATGTTTCTAAAATTCCATGCACTTTAAATTCATATGAGTATAATCAATAAACCTTTATGGATGAAATTAGAGTTCAATTTCATTTTATACAATGATATTAGAAATAAAAATGCAATAAATGAATTTTTAGAATCATTTAAATGAAAATCATATATAGTTTCTAATTATGAAATTATTTATTCAACACAAAAATCACTCCTACATCAGAAATGAGCCGTATGATCCTTATCAATATTATAATCATCTTATGTGTCTATAATAGGCCATCCAGAAATCACTCATGGATGTATGGAAGGAGAAATTTAATATGTTATCATAGAATAATTTTCCATTTTTTTTGAACTGAAAATTAATTTTTTATTTTCAAAAGCACTTTTGAGGAAAAAGTGGGAAACCCGAAACAAAAACTTACAAAAAGTAAACCAGATCAAGACTATAAGGAAATGCCCCTCCCTAGTGAATACAATGTTTATTTAAGCTTCCACCTTCACATGACCGCTCAGAAAGCTATCCCACACAAGGTTGAATGGGCCTAGTACTGATGGAGAAGTCATACCCTCTCTTTCATCCAAATCTGAATGTTCATGCTCTGAAGAGTGCTTCTTGCTCTAAATCTTCTTCTGAAACTAATCCTTTCACAATGATGGTTGTCTTCACCTTCAAAAATCAAAATAAAACCAAAATTCAGAAACAACTACAAATCTCGACCACTTAAAATTACAAAAACCTCCACTGAGAATATACCAAAATTCAAATCCAAAAAGTCACCAAAAGGCCACCAAACTGATAATCACCGACCATCATTATGAACTAACCGCTTGAACTCATATCCCAAAGGACCAAGATGGCCACTGTGCTACTCCGCCTTAGAGAGAATAGAGGAATATTAGAACCAGAGTAGATAATAAAAAAAATAGAGATATAACGAATCTCCAACAATCCCACCTCTCGGCACATTATTTCTTTAGAGAAAGACAGATTGCAGCATCAGAAAAAACAAACTCAAACACGTCACCAACAAAAACAAGAACACCACCAAAACATTATACCACCACTTTCACTGTCACACCTTCTCTGCACTAGCAAGAGGTAGAAAAAACCCATTAGGGCCATAAACCTCTTATATTTCTGTGGTAGTTCCTAAATATATCTCCCTAAATTACTAATACATCGATTCCTTTCATGTCATGAGAAATTGGTTGTTTGAAATACTTGATGAGGATATAAGGGATGCATTTGAATGTAGTTTAAGTGTATTATATAGTATAAATTTCGAAGACACTATCATTATTGTCCCTTTAACTCCTATAGGAGTAGTAGGGAAGAATATTTCCAATTTTTAGATACAGATTCTTTCCATTAATGATTAGATGAAACTATAATGACATATTCTAGAAATATTATCCAATTACATTGTGATAGGTGTAAAAATGACTAGTTAATGAATATTGGAATGATTTCCATGACCAAGAACTTATATAATGATGATATTTTTAGTTAGGATAATTTTTTATTTAAATAATTCAATTTTATATATAATTCTATATTTGCATAGATAATAATGGTGATATAACCATCAATAAAGTATATATAGTAATATGAATTTATCACCCTAAAGGGTAGTCTATTGGTGCTAGCCACTTAAGAAGAATGGAATTATGATTAAACTAGAGGTGAATCAATATAGACTTTTGAATAATATCATAGTTTATTTATTGGTTGAGATAATGATCAAGCCTAATATGCCACCCTTATTTTCCACACATCATTGAAATGAATGTATATTGGATAATCATATTAACACTTACGAAAATTTTATATTTTTTAAGGTAATATTTTTTTTTGTTTTGGTTCAAATGCCATTATCCAATGATCTCATAGTTTCACTTCTCACGTGGTAACCTTATCAAGTGCACACAGATTATGAGGGAAAAATATGGTCATTATCTTTTAATAAACAATTATTTGGTAAAATTAATAATTAGTCCCTACATGTTCCTTTAATATATTTGTGTTTTTTACCGAAATAATAAAATTACATTATAATTTCCCTATGCATTATATGGAGATTATGATAAGGAAGAGAATATTGATGTTGGACCACCACCCACTACTAACAGGGGGATCATTGAATCCAATCAGGGTATTATGACCCTTTGTGTATAATTGTACACTATGGAAATTGATATCCATACACATTTGGTTATTTAAAAACATGTTTTTGTGTCATGCTTCATTGTGGAATCACCCGAGACTCACTCAAGGCCTATGGTTACTGTACAACTAAAATTTTCAATGGCTCTGCCTAATGCCTTAATAAACCAATAGATAAATATTTAAAATACTATTTTTTATAGAATATATATAATATTATGAAATTTTTAATAATAATTCAATTATAATCGATAGGTGAGTTTAAATTCTCATAGAGCTATAAGAAGTTGGATTGATGATGATGGGGTAAACAATCCAACATGCACTACTACAAATTTGGCTTATAATAGTGCAAAAAACGGCCTTTAACAGCGCTGTTAATCTCAGTGAAGATAAAGGGGGGTCCCCTTTATCAGCGCTAAGCAAGCACTGATAAAGGTAGTATTTATCATCGCTATTTTCAGCACTGATAAATGTATAATATATCAGCGCTATTTTGAGCACTGATAAAAACTAACTTTATCAGTGCTCAAAATAGCACTGATATATTATCCATTTATCAGCGCTTAACTAGCACTAATAAAGGCCAAAGATCCTATCCAAAACCAGAACCTGCACAGAACCTGCCCAACACCTGCACATATTACAGCACCTCCACAGAGTCCAAAAAAAAACCTGCACATAGCACACACAACACCCACACACAAAGCACAGAAGAACAAAAATGATACATACATTTACATGAAATCATGAATACAAAACAAAACAGTTCTATATACATTTCAAAAAATGTTTAATTTGGTTACAGTTACATTTATCCAACAAACAGTTAAAAAACAATGATGTTCCATCCTTTTTGCATCCATCCGCTCTAAGAAATTGTCTTCCCTGGTGGCGGTTTTCGAAGAAAGCATTCGAACTGAGGAAAAATATTTCACCTACATAATAAAACAAATATTATGTTAGTAATACAATAATGAAATAAATAATGTGGTTGATAAATGGAATTATACTAGTGAGGCACAAAACATAAAATAACCAATTAATGAAATTGGTGTATGGTTAGGGATAATCATCTATAATAATAAAATGACCCAATGTTTAGTAGAACATGGGCTATTTAATGATTCAAGGGGGAGTAGATAAACCTAAAATTTGGTTCTAAGGTTATGATGGTCTCACATTGATGGTTAATGATTTTTCAAATAATGTGATGAACTTGTGTAAGGTATGAGTTTTTGGGGAAGTATCTCTATATGGGTGAATAATGGATTGTAAGACACTCAATGAAACTACATGGATTAGAAGTGTGTGTATATTGATTCCCACATTGTTGGAAAATGATTTATTTTACTTTTAGGCCTAATAATTCACCTAATTAATGAGTGGAATTAACAAATTTTCACTATCAACCATTAAAGCGAGTTACCCTCATATATCCCTCATTCTACTCAACAAAATCCTTTACACACACTATCCTCCTTCTCCCTTCCCCCATGGGATATCTCCCTTACTTTTGAGATAAATCAAATATTATCAATTACATTAAAAGAGTGGTGGAATATCTTCCACCCTATTATCCTCCTCTATTGGATATCAATGATGGGCATTTTTCAACGACATTAAACCTTGGATATATACCTATAGACATGGTTTAATACCATGGCTATATGTCCCCCCATTCCATAAAAAAGAAGCACCCCTGCCCCCTTCCCCTGCACACCCCCTACACACTGCCCACCCCCGAGCACACCCCCTACCCCTACACACTCCTTGCCCCCTGAACACCCCCTGCCCCCTTCCCCAGCACACCCCTGCCCACTGCACTTCCCCCTTGCCCATTTCACACCCCCTTGCCCACCCCCTACATTTTCAAAAGAACCCAGCACACCCCCTACCCCTTCCCCCTACCACTTTTCCACCTTCCCCCTCCCCCAGAAAACCACCCCTACCCAGCACACCCACGGTTTATTACCATGACTATATGTCCCCCCATTCCATAAAAAAGAAGCACCCTTTCCCCCTTCCCCAGCACACCCCCTACACACTGCCCACCCCTGAGCACACCCCCTACCCCTGCACACTCCCTGCCCCCTGAACACCCCCTGCCCCTTCCCCAGCACAGCCCAACCCACTGCACTTCCCCCTGCCCATTGCACCCCCCCTTCCCACCCCCTACATATTTCAAAAGAACCCAGCACACCCCCTACCCCTTCCCCTACCACTTTTCCCCTTCCCCCTCCCCCAGAAAACCACCCCTTCCCTCTCACCCAGTCCCCTGCACATCATAATGAAAATACCTTGTATGGAAATTATTCCCAATTTACATTATACACATCATATATATCAAAAAATTCTCATGTACTTTCATTAAATGTAAATACACATATGTAGACTCTCTACATCTCATAAGAAAACCCTCTTTAAAATTCACAAACACATTAAATCCATTTGAAAACACCCATCACACAACTTTATCATTTCTTCAAACACATTTAAAGGACTTAAGCATGAAAATCCACAAGAAATACAACTGCATTCATTTTAAATATAACTTTAAAGTCTATACACACCCCAAATTCCATTCATAACACATTTCTAACCACAAAAAAATTTCATATAGTACACTTAGCAAGAAAATACAACATAATAAAATCTTCATATAATGTAAAAGCATGGAATCACCTACATAAAGCATGGAATCTTCCGAAATCTGCTGGAAAACATAAAACCACATCTCCAAAATACCTTAATAAGGACTGATTAAACATTAATATTGAATATAATAATGGAAACCCATGTTTAACTTGTGGTATTCCATGAGTTTAACATCCCACAAGGATAGAAGGTCATGATTTAATGTCTTACAGAGATGTAAGACCTGGGTGGATCAAAACACTTATAAAGGTGGATCAGGTAGGTACATCTCTAGGAGGGAGCACCTGGAATGTTTACCTGATAGATGGATCAAAACTCCCAATGAGGTCTGACCCAAGTGTGGTGCATCCCATAAAGGTAAGGTTTCTCATTTTGAAGACTTATTCGGACGCCACTTAGGGAAATATAAGAGGGAAAATAAGCGAAGGTGTACCCCATTGAGAGGGTCACCATGGTTTACCATTGGTTGGGATTTAACCTCATGGAGGCTTCCTACGTACCCAATTTAGAATACAAGGATAAAAACCCATATATTTAAAAGAGCTATGTTGTGGTTAGTACCCATGGTTATCTTCCCTTCACACTAGGAATACTCTTTGTAGGATGAGTATGGGTTTTTTGGGGCTTGTGCATTGTTAGATTCTCAGGTTCTTCCAAGAGTAGCAATGGGATGAATGGGACATACGTGCTAAGATGGACCATGTGAATGGCGTGATCCTCGTAAAGAGGTACGAGGCATAAAAAACATGTGGATCTATCTGTAAACATTATTTATGGTGGAAATGGGGCTTATCAGACTCCCCATAACTTCCATAAACACCTCAAATGATCACGAGGACCAGATTCTACATGATGGTGCATCACAGGGTTGATTCTTTTGATGATGTATTGGTCGTTTGAGCTTGGATTTCATCTCAACCAGCCTTTCCCTTACTTGAATTATCCTGGGACACATATTTTGGTTCCAAAAAATCCCTCAACGATACTGATTATCTCATGCATCTACCTAGAAATAATTGTGCTAGTCAAACAACAACACATGTGCTCAAATACAAGTTCAAACAAACGAGATATAGAAAATGGATTTTGTTGATCCTCGGTGGTTTCGTCGTTCATCCCATACGCACTGCACACCATCATGCCTTACTTCAATATTGATTTGTTCAAAGATCAATAATATGAATCCGGGGATAGAAAACATTGAGTAATAAATTAAGATTTCAATACATCGGAGCATTATCAATTCACCAAAGAAGGTTAGAGGATAATCAATGATCATATATAGATAACATAAGTGGTAGGAATTCACCTTCATCCTATTTTTGTACAATCTTCCTTCAGGTTTGTTTCCCATTCGTTTCTAAACACATGTATATCATCTTCTGAATATGAGTTTTTGTGACAATGATATTAGTACTGAAAAAATATAAATACACAAAGGATTAATAAATATTTTAAATGAACTCTTAATTGTTTTCAAAAATACCTCATCAGGGATGCTAGTTTGTTGATGAAATATGATATCTTTCACAAATTTACAAACATAATAACCACAATACTTTTCGTTTGTTTGTTTTGGAAACTACAGAAACATCGACAACAATAAGTAATTTGTTTTCATATGTGTTTGGATAGTGAAATGTTACTATATATACCCGGATACTTTTCCAGTAGTAGATCTTGTAGGCATTCTCATCCTTATGCCTTGGATTCATTCCATGCATTAGACGATATTGATGCACCGCCCTATCATAACATAATCCTCATTAAAATATAACATAAATTATACAACTAGATGTTTAGTTTTAAAATGTTGGATCTTGTGTATTAGAAATTAACAAACACCATCATGCGTGGTTGGTTTGTTGGATATCCATGCATTGAATCCAAAAAATAAATCTTTGAAGTATCCAAATTGACTGCAATCAGCATACAATGCTCCCTTAAAATACAAAAAGGAATAAGTAAAGAAATAAATGAAAATATAGTTTATATGATTAAATTGTAGAGTTTTACCCAAGCATAGTTGGTATTAAAAAGAGTCTATCATCCGTGATTTTGTTTTCAAACAATTTGAGCAGGGATGAAATTAATGCAGCCTCTTTAACAGAATCTATTTTGTCTTTTGAAGATTTGGTGTGAGGAATAACGAGTCCAAATTTTTGTTTATGGGGAAATCGCTTCAATTATTTTTCATATATACGTCTGCTACAAATATAAAATGTATTTATTCAAAATTATTAGAGTATATTAGCTTTTGTAAAATCAAATCATGAAAACTTACCTGATGTATACATTTACAACTGAGGCTCTTAGCCATTCATACTTGAGGAGTTCATTTACATTTTCAGCACTAATGAAATATGATATCTCATCTCCATACATATCTTTTTCAAAATCAACTATGTGAGTACTTCCATCTTTCAAATTTGTATCCACATGAGCCTGCAATGATATTAAATGTGGATATAGAACGGGCGGGGTGAAGGTGCTCTCAGTAGACCATTTCAATCGGTTGGTTGATCCTTGAGATAGTTTTGAGCTGATATTTTTGTTTCACCCCACAGTCTTCGTCATTCTATAATAACAGTCATCGGTTTAGACATTTTTTCATTAAATGTTAAAGGTCCAGCTTAAAAAATAAATTAGAAATGAATACCTTTTTGTCGACATGTGTTTTTACAGGAACTGTCGGCCATGCGATGAATGTTCCAACAGTTTTTTCAATAGTATGAATGTTGTCATCGTCATTTGGAACAGGTAGCTTGGAACTCGGCTCATTAGCTACGTTAATTAGAACTCTATGATGATCTTTTGGAAGCTGTCTAGTGTGTAGCGTGTCGCTTTGCGTATTGAACACCGTAGCCCTCGCTACAAGGCGATAGGTGGGAGTTGATAAATATAAGTCACAGTCATTTTCACCCTATGGAATATTAGTACAGGAAATATATTAGTGTCTATGTAAATCACATTTCACAGAAACAATTATTAAAACACTGATTACCTCATCTAATTCAGGTTTTTTAGGGGAATGGCTCACCTCAAAGCTGGTGGGGGGTGGAGCGAGATCGTCACACATGGGTTGTTGTTTAGTTGTTTCTTATCTTTGCCTCTCCCCCATCAATTTTGCTATCATCTCTCTCTGGTATTGTAATTATTCTTGAAAAATTGATAATTGTTCTTTCATCTTTTCCATTTTTTCATTTTGATCCCCCAATTGTTTTTGTTTTTGAAAATATGTTCGGGGTGTCACTCCAAAACCCGCACCTCTGACGCGACCATACTTTTCTGGCTGCTGAAAGTATGTCCGCATCTGGTGCGGTTGTTGTTGATTCTTATGACTATTTCAGATAGAAAATATAGAAAAATAAGTAGTTATTGTAATGTAATATCGATTTAAAGGTAGTCAAATTTATATTATGTCATACTTACACATGTTTCCAACACTTTTTGTGTGTTTTCATCTATCAATGTCCCCTATTTATTTACATGAGCCTCCTTCCATAGCACATGGCGCGAGATGGATATGGCTTTCGGTTTCGATTAATCAATCTTCATATAAACAGATAAACATGGTTATGGTGTTGTTTTTTTGTCACATACTAGTAGTAGGGTAGATTTAAAAGACGTACTAATTTTTTCTCAAGTTCAGCGTACCCCATCCTTGATTTACAGCAAGGGTACGTTGGTTCTGTTGCACATTTTTTATTTTCAGCACTCAGTAGCTG
Source organism: Viscum album (assembly GCA_963277665.1). Lineage (NCBI taxonomy): Eukaryota > Viridiplantae > Streptophyta > Magnoliopsida > Santalales > Viscaceae > Viscum > Viscum album. The sequence continues at coordinate 259,863,870 of OY728122.1, read as the reverse complement.
TTTCATAAATAAAAAACTATCAATCAGAGTGATGAATACAAGCAAACGTCAAACAACCTATTACCCCACACAATGTACCTGAAAAGTATGCTCCCCACGACGGTTTCTAAATGCATCCCACACTCCTTGGGATATCAAGTGTGCATAAAGAGGAGGTGGGTGCGGCTTGATTTTCCCTTCTTCATCTTTAAGATGATATTTCGTTAAAATTGTGCAGAAACCTCTATGAATCCTTCCTGTAACTCTTAATACATATTCCTTGTGTGAGACATCTACTATAAATTCACTCTACAATGGATGATGAAGAGTAAGTCAATGTTTTGGTATTTTATTTTATTTTATTAAATTAAAAAAATAATATCATAATGTTACCGTAATCTATTCCGACATTAGTGTCTTCATCCCGGTGACAAAATGGTGCCACAACTGTACATCAATCGGCACGCGTTGCCGAGTGACGATTCCAATGTAGCTACGAAAGATGGCTCTGTTGGGGTTAACCTGTTGGCCTCACTTATTCCATCCCACATCAAATTTGATTCCTTTTTCTTTTGCCTTAAGGATTTTGGCCAAAAATATCAAACTACAACGCTGTTGTTTTTTTGGGCTTTCAGGGTTTCATTTCCTACCATTTTATCAGAAGTAGCATCAATATCTTCCCCTGGAGCGCTAGGATCGGTAATGGGACCAGCAGCAACAGGTTGAGAAACCTATTCTACCTCAGCACTGGGACCAACAACAACAGGTTGAGAAACCTATTGTTGCTCTGCACTGGGACCACAAGCATCTGGTTGAGAAACCTGCTGTTGCTCTGCATTGGGACCACCAGCTGCTGGTTGATAGACCTTTTGTGCCTCGGGATTGGGAACATCAGCAGGTGCAGAAGTCATTATCCATAGAATTGGTTTAATATTTAATTTATATTACATAAAAACACGAGCGAACAGATAATAACATAACATAACACAATGCATGTTACAATAAACAAATAACCTGATTATTGTAATATCTTTTTTTTCTTTAAAGGATGAAGTGATTTGACTCCTCTATCGACTCTGTAAATTCCTTCATTGTGGCCTCCTCTGACATACAAAACACCATTTACATTTACACCACTACGAAATTATTGTGAAGTCCCTATAAAATAGCCAACCTCCATTGAACTTTCATCTGACCCTTCAGTTGTTTTGGTCGATAACAGAACAATTGACCAATTTCAGTTTGTGGGGTCTGGAACATAAAATACTTGTACTTCCTGTGATTCCATTATATATGGTTCGTCTTTCTCCCCTTCCTTACTGAAATCAACTTTCACGAATCCTAATTCATCTATTTTAATAGCACTCCTGTTATCAACCCACTTGCATTGAAAAATCGGCACTTTGAATTTCGTATAATCTAACTCCCATATTCGTTTGATGATGCCAAAGTATGACATATTCACATAAATTGGATTTTTGTCCTTAGCATCAGAAACATGCATCGCCTCAGCCACAAGTGTAACCCCACTATTCTGCATGGTATTGTCTTCATCATGTTCATTACTATAGAATGTATAACCATTAACTGTATAAGAATTTTAAGATAATACATACACACTTGCTCCTCTGGCCAGCCATTGAAGTCGTTTTGAAATTGAGTCTGGATTTTCATCTAACTGCTTAAAAATATGGTCTCAAAACCATCCTATAAACTGTTAATTATGTGTATCTGATATCCATTTTTCAGCCCTAGAAGGATTCAAATGCCTAAGAATTTATTTGTGGGTTTGAACATATGGGTCAACGTCGAAACTGTTATGAAAAACGTAAAGGTGCGCCTTCTCCCGATCTGTAATATTGATTGTGACAACCTCTCTTCTAGAAATTACTTCACCCCCAAGCCACTCAGTGTAACGAGATTTCGGTAGGCCAATTATTTCCACACCATAAAGGTATTCGGTACAAAATTCAACAGCTTCCTCAACAATATATTTCTCCGCAATACAACCCTCTGGCCAACTTCGGTTTTTGACATACCCTTTCAAAATATTCATATACCGTTCAATGGGGTACATCCATCTATAATGTACAGGACCACATAGTCGAATCTCTCTCACCAAATGAACCATCAAATGAACCATCATATCGAAAAATGTCGGCGGGAAGAACATTTCCAATTCACATAATATGACAACAATTTCTCTTTCCAAAGATGGAAATTTCGCTGGGTCTATAACTTTGCTGCATATAGATTTAAAGAAGAAACAGAGCTTCGTTAATGTATGGCGGACATTCTTGGGAAAAATGCAACGTAAAGCTATAGAAATTAGATCTTGCATCAAAATATGGCAGTCATGTGATTTCTGACCCTTTAATTTTAAATCTCCCATTGACACGATGTTCTTTATATTTGATGAATACCTCTATGGAACCGTTATGTCATTCAAGAAGATGAAAAACTGATATCTCTCCTGCCTGGAAAGAGTGTAAGAAGCAGGAGGAAGAAATGTTCGTTTTTCACCCTTCACTGGTGCCAAATCTTCTCATATTCCCATCTCAACCATGTCCAATCTAGCTTTAATTCCATCCTTTGTTTTTCTGGGTGCATTTAGAAACGTGCCGATGACACTATCACATACAGTTTTTTCAACATGCATAACATCAAGAAAATGTCTGACGTACAGACAATTCCAGTATGGTAATTCAAAAAAAACTGATCTCTTTTTCCAACCAGTTTTCGTAAGGTTTTTCAAAAATGGTTTACCAAAAGTAGTGTCCAAATATTTTACTTTCTCAAACAATTGATCACCTGTTAGTGGAGATGGTGCTGTACGTTCCTCTAAACATCCATCGAATGATGTCGTCCAAGATCGGTACTTATGTCGTCGGGGTAGAAATCTACGATGTCCTAGAAACACAATTTTCAATGAATGTTTCAACCTAATTGACTGTGTACCATGTTCGCAAATGGGACACCCTTGAGTTCCTTTAATGCTATATCCTGAAAAATTTCCATAAGCAGGAAAGTCATTTATCATCCTGTACAACATGGATTTCAAAGTGAACTGTTCATTTTTGTAAGCATCATACATCGTAACACCTGAAACCCACAATATTTTTAAATCCTCGATCAATGGGGCCAAATAAACATCAATATCATTAGCTGGTTGTTTTAGTCCTAATATAAGCATAGATAACATGATGTATTTTCGTTTCATGCATAACCACGGTTGTAAATTATAATTTACCAACATAACCGTCCATGTACTATGACTGCTACTTTGAAAACCAAAAGGATTCAACCTATCTGTAGATAACGCCAGACGAAGGTTTCTCAGCTCGTTACCAAATTCAGGATACTCGTGATCAATTCTCTTCCACTGAGGAGAGTCTGCATGGTGACGTAGTTTCCCATCTTTAATTCTTGTATCTGCATGCCATGTCAATTGTCATGCAGTCTCCTCACTACCATATAGGCGTCTAAACCTAGGAATGATTGGAAAGTACTATACAACTTTTGTAGGACTAGAATCATCTTTCTTGTATCAGGAAGCACCAAACTTTGGGAATTCTTTAAGTGATTTGTGGTCCTTGCGAAACAATATACAGTCATTCGGGCAAGCATGTATTCTTTCAGAGATCATACCCATCGATCGTAGCATTCGTTTGGCATCATTTGTTCGGCTTGGTAGTTCATTATCTTCTAGGAGCATGTCATTCAGTAGAGCAATTAGTTCCGTAAAACTGGCGTCACTCCACCCGTCGCCTGATTTCAAATTATACAGCTTCAATATGGTGGACAATGCTGTATATTTAGTGCAACCAGCATACAATGGCATTTTTGCACAACTCTTTAACTTCTCAAACAATTTTGGGCAATCACGACGTTCATCTTCAACTATCCTTGTCATTTACTCAATACAATATTCATCATCGTTCACATCTGTAATCCCACCCTCCATACGATCATCTTTACTGTTCACACTTCTAATCATATCAGATGATCTATAAAATGTCGTGTTCTCTGAGTCACTACCTACATTGGTTTTTCCCCCATGTTTATTCCAACATGTATAACTTTGATCTATTCCATGATAGACCAGGTGTTCTTCCAAATCCTCTGGACTAATTTTTCTTGAATAACAACAGTGTAAACACGGACAAATGATTTGAGAAGGGTCACATTCATGATCTTCTACAAACTTGATAAAATCTTTCACGCCATCTTCATACTCTTTTGTCAACCGATTAGAATTCATCCATTCTTTATTCATATTCATCTTCTTTATGGGTTCAATCTCGAGAACTTGCCTAATATTATGTTTTAATTAATCAGGTAGCATTGTTTTGGTTTTATAAAAACAAATCATGGTACAAATGCCTTTAAACACTTGTGAAATCCATATACATGGTGTTTCCAGTAGGGTGAACATCGTGTATGTATAAGATAACTGATTTAATCTGACATATATCAAATTTATTCCAAGTTAGTCTTACAAAGACTGAATGATGCCTTAGAAAATACATGACATGCGAACAAGAGGAAACCAATGAGTAACAGGAGAAAACAGTAATAAATATGATGCTATCTCAATGTACTCAAGGTGATGATAAGATGTTGGTCAAGATCAACTATGGGTTGGGAGAACACTAATATTTAATTGAAAAAAACTACTAAAAACTGATCCAGAAAAGGATGAAATATCCTATTCATCAAGTCCCTTAATACCGCCAATGAATTAGTTAAACCAAAAATCATCGCTAAAAGCAGTAGAGAATAGATCTCTTTGATCATACAAATCCATGAACCCAAGTTTATCCTTGAGGAAACATATGAGTGATGTTTGTGAATGCTTTTTCGAACTAGGAACTGACTCGCTTGATGAAACACATGAAATATCTTTAAATGTAGCATCACTTGTCGAATCATTGGAATGATTTCCTGTATTGGATGCTCTTAATGTCAAATTTAGCATCCCATCTTGTTCATCAAATGGATTGGTCATCTTCTAATCTATCATGGAGGCTGCCGCACCACCTTTACACGCAACTAATGATCAGAGGCAGCTTGATTAGAAAAACAATCCTGAGGGCACTGGACATGAAAGATCATGTGGTGCCATAGTTTCTCAGCAACCACAATTTACCCCACATGATATAAGGTTATTGCATGATGTCCAAGACATAGCGAGAGGAGAAGAGAAGGTGAAAGTCTCATAGACGAACAACATCAACAATGAACATCCACCACCATTTCACTATATACATCAAAATAATATCTTTAAAAACATCCATGTGAATTTATATCTTACTTCCATCAAGGATGATGCATGTTGGTCAACTTGTTTTAGAAATTTTTTGTCTTTATCCGTGCCTTGTACTTGTACCCATGAATTTGAAGGTGAGTATGCGTACACGATAGTTGACCTTCTTAGAGAAGATTTTCTGGAAGAGTATAAGAGACATGAAGCAATGAAGATCATTAGAGTGTTGGAGAAAATGTGGTTGCTACAAATAATGTGGCAATCGGATTGTGCAACACGGCCTAAGTTACAACTTGTAGGTATTGTACTTTATTTTTTTCTAGAGGCTTTTAGTGTAAATTCATTTTGGAATGATCATTTCTATTCATTGTATTTTAGGTTTTTTTGACAGCTGATGGGAAAGGGTGGGGTCTGCAGACATTGAAGGATATATCGAAGGGTGATTTTGTGTGTGAATATGTTAGAGAAATGGCCTCTCTTTCCTTCAAGCTCCCCGAACCCCGATCACCATCAGGGTTCGTGGAGCTTGAAGGGAAAAGAGGACATTTGGTTAGATGTTAGATAATATGGAAATCTTTCAAAAATATAGGATGTAATTTCCCATAAAGTCACCCTTCGACATATCCTCCAATGTCTGCAGACCCCACCCTTTTCCCTCGGGTGTCAAAAAAACCTAAAAGACAATGGTTAGCAACGATTATTCCAAAATGAATTTACACTGAAATGCTCCAGAAAAAAATAAAGTACAATACCTGCAAGTTGTAACTTAGGCCGCATTGCACAAGCTGATTGCCAAATTGTTTGTAGCAACCACATTTGCTCTAACAATCTAATGATCTTCATTGCTTCATGTCTCTTATACTCTTCCCGAAACTCTTCTCTAAGAAGGTCAACTATCGTGTATGCATACTCACCTTCAAATTCATGGGTGCAAGTACAAGGCACAGATGAAGATAAACAATTTCTAAAACAAGTTGACCAACATGCATCATCCTCGATGGAAGTAAGATAGAAATTCACATGGACTTTCTTAAAGATATGATTTTTATGTATATAGTGAAAGGGTGGTGGATGTTCATTGTTGATGTTGTTCTTCTACGAGACTTTCACCTTCTCTTCTCCTCTCGCTATGTCTTGGACATCATGAAATAGCCTTATATCATGTGGGGTAAATTGAGGTTGCTGAGAAACTATGGCACCACATGATCTTTCATGTCCGGTGCCCTCAAGATTGTTTTTCTAATCAAGATGCCTCTGATCATTAGTTGCGTGTAAAGTTGGTGCGGCAACCTCCATGATAGATTGGAAGTTGACCAATCCAATTGATGAACAAGATGGGATGCTAAATCTGACATTAAGAGAATCCAATACAAGAAATTATTCCAATGATTCGGCAAGTGAGGCTACATTTAAAGATATTTCCTATGTTTAATCAAGGGAGTGAGTTCCTAGTTCCAAAAAGCATTCACAAACATCACTCATCAGTTTCCTCAAGGATAAACTTGGGTTCATGGATTTGTATGATCAAAGAACCGTTGGTATACAAGCGTTGGGAAAAGCATGATTTCCAGTAGTGCTACATCAATAATCTTTCCAACATTACCCTACAATTAGTAATGTATACATGGGTACCCAAGTTACATGGTATCTTGAGTAGGGTTTTATTAAATCTCATTTGGGACCAACTAATATAAACCTATATATAAATCATAATTGTAGTTTATGTACATGTGACATGATCTGTAGAGTATATGAAAACTACAAAAGACAAAATAAAATAACCTTCATTGATCCTATAAATATAGTGTGACTACTAATATTGGCTATTTATTTGTATTTTGGTACTACAATTACTCTTTTCTTGGAAGATAACCATGCCAACCCTTACAATCCTGATTCCATATAGTAGTATGCATAAATCCTAGAACCTTGGAAATTTTAGTAAGCATCATGATTATAATAGGAAACATTCCAATATCTAAGACGTAATTATATTTGATATATATCCATCATTCATACATGTCTATTAAAAGAAGGTGGTCCAATGTAATCTATAGTCATCAGGATCCATGATGATACATGGGAGGTAATCCTAAAAGATAAAATAGGCAGCAGGCTTTATAACCTATTCATACTGGGTCACCCAAGGAAATCCATTGTCGGTAAGCTCTAAAATTAATCCCTATAAAATATTCATATAACATCAATAGTCATTGTGAAGAATCATATTTCAAGGGGTGAACCTAGGAAATCCATTGTAATCTAGATGAAATATGATCCTTGAGTGTTATTATTAGTTGACCAATAGTCATTAGGAATCATCTTTGATTCCAATACATGACCATAAAAAAATTCATAACCATCAGAGACAATCCTTTGGTTTTAATATTATAAGATAAATAGTCATCATTTTTCATCACCAATTTCTAGGCGGTGACCTTAGAAATACATTAATAATAAACTATGAACTGATACTAAGGAGGTAATCTTATGAGATCATTAGTCTAGAAGAATCATCCCAGATTATTTAGTGGTGGCCCTAGGTAATCCACATTCATCTCTGTCTAATCATATAACTATGAGATAATGCTATGTGATGAAAATTAATATGTATCCATCATAATTTCCATTGGTATAATCTTTGGGAATCCATATAACCATATGATTAAAAAATATTTCCTTTGTATCTCAAACATAAATATTCAACTAGAAGGGGTAGAACTTACCACCCATGGTAACTCAAAATAAAAAAAATGAAAACAAGGGTTGGTTATCCACACAAGTCATCACACATAACCTTGGTAGACCTCTCACACATGTGAACCATCATAACTAACCAATTACCATATACTTCATCTTAGAGTTAAGATATCCCTATGGAACCTATAGGGTATCCAATTCCACATCATTCACAAACAACCCACTTGTGTTGCTAAATATCAATAACATATCTTATTTCGAAACTCATCACTAATTATGAATCACGTCCCTAGACATAATCACAATCACCTTAAGACCACACTATCTATTATGGAAATCCTTACTGGAATTAGGCTCAAGATATGGTATCATTCCTATCACAAATTTATATTCACTATTTGGTCCTCACACACACAATATATAAATAATATACCAATGTAATACCATCCATGGAACTCACATCCCACCTTGAGAGCACGAGGAGGAGGAGGACGATGCAGCGACAGTCATGGAAGCGACGGTGGAGGAAGCGACAACAGAAGAGGCGGAGGCGGCGGTCGCGACAGTGAGGGTGGAGGCGGCAGAGGCAGTGGTGGTCACTGTAGCGGGAGAGGGGGCAGAGGCGGCGGCAGTGGTGGAGAATGAGGAGGACGAGGAGGAGGAAGGAGGAGGAAGGAGGAGGACGAGGAGGATGAGGAGGAGCAGGAAGAGGTCGCGCGACGAGGGGCCTGGTTCAACTTCCGCGAGAGCTTGACCGCGTGCAAGTGAGGATGACCTGTTAGGGTTATTAAATAAAAACTGATAGAACCTTTATCAGTGCTCGTTAAAAGTGATGATAAAGGTATGTTTTATCAGCGCTAAAATAAAAGCGCTGATAAAACATTCCTTTATCAGCACTTTTTAGCGCTGATAAAGAGATACCTTTATCAACGCTAAAAAAAGCGCTGATAAATGTTATCTTTTATCAACACTTATTTTAGTACTGATAAATGTAACACTTATCAGTGCTTTTAGATAGCGCTGATAAATTCATACCCCTTTATCAGCGCTTTCTGTTTAGCACTGATAAAGGGAAGCTCTTCCCTTGCCCTGTTTTGTGGTAGTGATGTCTTAATATCTATTTAGGAAATTAGTTACATCAATGATGGTTTGGAGATATGTAATTAATATCATCAATGATAAATATATAATATTACTCATCAATACATGGTGATATATTCTAATATTTTTATATTATTTCCTATTATAAAATATCCTTTATGAAATATTAAACGATGGGCCACATTACACATTTTCTCACTAACTAATTTACTTATGAATCATGATAAAGGGATTGAGAAAAAACATTCCATGCTTTATTGCATAGAAACTGAGTTTTTTAGAAGGTGTGTACCTAAAAAATACATTTATATGGGCCATAATAATGAATTTTTTGAAGATATGATAATAATTTCCCTTTATAAATCTAATGAGGAATCATTGATCAAGGTTTTTCCCATTGATTTATTATTTTCAATCATAAAAATTCATGGGATTGAAAAACTATATAGTTGTTTTGAAGAAATTAAATATTATCATAATCTTACATATCTATTGAATAATTAATTTTTCTTCAATAATCACCCATGAAAATATAATTAACTTCTTGGGTTAATCACACAAGTAATGATTTGAGACAATTAGGAAATGGAATCATAGATACCAAATAAAACTAAAGATATTGATCTCATATTAACATTAACATGGTTAGGGTCAGGTTTCAATCAAGTCTCCTAGGTAGGTTTTAGTTCAAAAATTATGTGTATCGAGCTCCAATGATTCATAAGATATCTCATATTATAAGACATCCAGTTGTGGATCTATGATACTCCCATGGGATAAATATTTCATAAACTACCCAATATCAAACACATGTTCCTCATAGTGGGGAATATATGGTTTGAGTATAGAGATACATGAAACCATAGGGAAAATAATTGAATTTTTGGAGTAGGTTAATAATACTCTACTCTAGAATTTATCTTTTGATAAATTTATTCACCCTCCAAAACAATGATCCATAGAAATATAAATTCTTACATGATACAATATGATTATATCTTAGCATCGATAATTGAAAAAATGTAGTACTCAATATAGAACCTCTCCACCACTATATATATTATGCCAAGGGAAATATTAGATAACATTATTGGGTTTCAGGACTGGTTGTGAAGATATTTGTAGCTTTAACCATTAAATCCCATAGGGAACTATTAATGGATGAGGAAGGTGATGTAATACATGATATATCCCATTGAGATATTTATGAAATTCAACGATTAGTATAACAACATTAAGAGTAAATAATATGCTTATTATAGAGTCTTTCTAAAATTGATGAACATTGAAATGAAATTAGAAAATAAATAATATAATCTTGTTTTCTTGTTATTATTTCACATTATTATTAATGAATGATGAATTTTTTTTGTAAAAATATTTTTAAATTTCATGAAATCTATGGGGCATAAAATATCATATTATGACAGTCTATAAAAAAAAATAAATCTAAGACATCATGATAATTGAATCCATCTGAAAATTTCATTGAAATAAATTTTATAAATCATAATCCCAAAAAACATTTTTCAAATATTGATGAGTTGAATAAAGATATCAAAATTGAATAAATTACTATTTTAAATATGTTGGAAATATGGATATTAAATATTATTCAACTATATTTGTACTTTAGGGAAAACATAATCAACAATATATTGTTTAATGTTATTCTTTAATATTCATTTTCTCTAGTATTGGAAAAATTCAGTTATATTATTAGTGATTTTATAGTTATACATCAAATAAATTTTACTCAATTCATAATTGAAATTGCGAGTGATCCATAAAATATATATCACTATGTGAATTTTTAATGTGAATCAATGGTCAAAAATTTTTAATTACCATATAATTATTTCCTTTTGTTCTTTTTTAGATTATCACAACCATCATAAATGTGGGAAATAATTATGATTTATTTTTTTACATGATTTATAGACCTATATAGGTTGGGAATAAAATTATCATGGTTAATAGTTGTTATACATGAATTTTTACTTTTTTAGAAATAACATTCTCTTAAGATCTAAGAGAGAGAAGCTTAGTGGGAATAAACACGGAATTAACTCAAATGTCCTATTGTGAGTTATTTTCCTAAATGTTTTTTACACTTTTTCATTAAATGATCTAAATTTATTAATGTCCATTTATAATTCAAACCACATGATAAGAGATATAATTTTCTTCTAAGATTCCTTTTATAGATTTTAAAAAATGAGGGCACTGTCATGACCCCATCCACACAAAGATAGTGCATTGAGGGGGGAGAGATGGTGAATACCAGTGTCCCACCTCTATTAGGCCCTGAGTTGGTGACTAAAACTGAGGGTATAGTAAGAATTCTTATGAGAGGAATTAATCTCTATTAGAAACATAAATAAGAGAGAGATATGATAGATGCACCAAACAACACCTGCAGTGACACACACACACACACATAATGACACCCAACGTGAAAACAAGAAATATCATACAATAGTAAAAAAATTGAATAGAAAATAAAAGTTCCAAAAGTTAAAGATGACAGTGACCATGAATCCCAAATAGATCCTTCAAACCCACAATCTAGTAATATCTAGTTTTATCTCCAACTTACTTCAGATGACCTAAAAAATAGCTAATATATACATAGGGTGATCATAATAGTATACCCAGTCAAATCCTCCCCAGATCATCTTGTAAAAAAAATAAATAATGAATTTTAAATCATAGTGAACAATAGATAAACAAACTCATTACACAATGAGTATACTATGTTTTAGCCCCACTATAAATATCTGTCACTAAGTATCACATACATGAGATAATATAATATAATAATCAAACATCAAGGGTGCACTTCTCCTGCTTCCTCACCGGTTTTCTGCTCTTCCCCATCATCACATATCCTGAGCATCTCTATCCAAAATTATTCCATCCTGAGGATATAGACACCGTACCATTTTCTACATGATTATTACATCATTTTAAAGACAAACAACATAAAAGAGTTACAAAACAGGGGCCAAAGGTTTAGTGTCATGGGGAAATTAGGACCATATATAACATTTACAAAATAAGACATAAACATTTCATTAATTACTTCTTCTCTAGATTCTTACTAGAAATTGAATTATCTTTAGTAAAAGTAATCACCTAAGGATACACATAAAATAAAGGGGTGATATAAAATCCTAATAAGAGTATAGATAAGAACATGGCTCAACAAAACATGGGGTGAGCATAATCATCAATATAATAACACAATCATGGGATTATCATCATAATCATGAGATTAATCATTAGATAAAGTCATGGAATGTCCCAATACATAAAAATAAAACATCACGTCTTAGTGGTAAACTTCCACATATAGTTTTGAAAAAAGATATCATCATGTTCATAAATAATTCACTTTATCTCATGAGATTCATCACATTGCCTGATGAATTTGAGCGCTATATAATTCTTGGAACACCCATCACTTCATACAATTTTCATGCGCTATATAATTCTTAGCACACCCATTACATCATAATATTTAAATAATCAATCATGCCACATAGAATGTAAATCAATATTAGACATAAAATAACCCTTGGAATGTAATGGGTTTCATTTCATATAGAATACTTTCATGAATAAAATTTTGGGTTCCCAAAAGAAATAGGGAATAACATAATCGGTATAAGAATCATCAATCTTATGTGAAAAAATAAACAATCTCATGAGAAGTAATAGATGTATTTTTGGAAAGAAGTGTTATTTTGGAAAAATCATTTCATTATTCAAAATATCATATTGGAAAAATATATAGATAAATTCTTTTTATTTAAGTAACATCAATAGAAAATTCATACTGAAAATGGAGTGAATGTGGGAAACCCCAAATGAAGAGAGTTGGGTTCGAAAATCCCCTTACCTTATGTCCGAGTGCTTTCTTCACTATAATATCATGGATAATAAAATTAAATTCATTAATTAAAAATAAATAAATGAACTATTATACATTTATTTTATTTATTATAGTTTTATTAAGATTATTTATATCCTTTCATCTGAGTTATAAAGTTAAATTCCATCATTTGGGAGTGTTAATTTTCTTCGTTTTCATGATCGATTCACTTGAATGTGAGAATGAAGGATTATGTAGAATGGATATAATTATACATAATTGAAATTATATATTATTAATGAACATACATAGGTTTATATATATATATATATATATCATTTGGTTAAATTATATGAGAATGAATCATTAGATAAAAGGTCAGTAATAACCATTTAGATTTTTGGCTGTTTTTTGAACAGCACAAACTAGTTTTGTTCCACTATTTAGTATTGTGCAAATAATTTAGTTCCAGATTGTAAAAAGGTTTATTAAATAAATTTTATATTATTTAACAACCATTATAGTGGTTTTATGAACATAATTTAAGGTTTTAAAGGAAAATTAAAATGCATCATCCACGATGTATGTAAATTGACACATCACGGTTGATGATTAAATTTTTGGAATAAATGAGAGAGAGAGAAAGGATTTTGATGATGGATATTAAATTAAAATGATATAATTATAGTGTAAAAAATATATTGGAGTTGTCATAAACATTTGGATAGAGTATGTGAGGATAGAATAATAAAATAAAAAGTAATTAAATGAAATTAAAAGTAAAAGAATGAGGATTTTACCTCTTCAATTTTTCCTCCATGAGAACCTCTTTAAGTAAAATGTTTGGAATTATAATGAGATAAAGGGATATTGGATATATGGGAGGTTATTGGGAAGATATTTGGGAATAATTTGGAAAATAATCAAATTTTTGAAGGTGTGAGGAGAAGAGGTGGTGAGGGGTGGTATTTATAGGGGGAGAGGGGTGTTTTCTCATTGTTGTATTTATTAGTTTATTATTTTTGATCAAGAATTTGAATAGTTTAAAACTTATCCCTAAATATATTAAAATAATTAATGATATTTTGATATTATGGGATTAAATTATCCATAAATCATTTATGACTCAATAATTCATGTATTTAGCTTATATCGTAAATTATCAAATTTTACTATTTACCAAAAAATCAATTATTTTATAAAAATCCCAAAAATCCGACATAATAATTTTTCAACATGTAGAATTAAAAAATTAACTCCATTTTATGAAAATAATTTTATAGATATGAGAAATTTAATTTCTAATTAGAATCGTCATTTATTCAAAAAATACCAATTTGAAAATTATAATTGATTTTATGAGACATTAAAAAATTAATAAATGTCTCGTAAAATTATGTATTAACCATAAGACAAAAAAACATTAACATATGATTTTATTTTATGAAAATAAATTTTCTTTAAAATAATTATATTAATTTAAAATTATAAAAAAATTATAACTTATAAAAATACCGATACTTAATTTGTCCTTTTTAAAATATTTATTTACATGTTTCATGATATAAATATATTATATTTTCAGTTATAAGATACCTAAATTTTATTTATACTTTAAAAGGTGATGTTAGTATTTTATTTGACAACTTACTATTCCTAAGGGTCATGTTACTATTCCAAAGGTCAAGTTACTATTCCATCGGTATAGGTTCCCAAATTTCTGAAAAAGAATATTGTTTCATTAATTAATAATTTATAAAGTTTTTATTGTTGTATCTATGAGATTTTATGTAATTTATATCTTATTTCATTATTATAATATGGGATAAATTCCATTGATAAAAGTTTGGGTCATTACATTCTTCCCCCCTTTTGAATTTTCGCTCTCAAAATTTCATTTTACATAAATTGGGGAGGGTACTTCTCCTTGATCACATACACCATTTCCTAAGTCACTAATGCATACTTATGGTTCTTCAATAACTATTTGATAGGGTGGGTTTTCTTGTTTTGTAAAACCTTTTCTCTCCAGCCAAAATCTTTATGGGATGCTCCTCATAATATAAATCATATTCCAGTAGTACCACCTCTGAGTTTAGTGCATGAGAGAGATCGGGTATGTAATTTCTCAGGAGAGATACATGGAACACATAATGAATATGATCTATACTTGGTGGAAGTGAAATGTGACAAGAAACTTCTTCTATAAGATCAAGGATCTCAAAGGGGCTAATGTACCTTGGGATAATCTTCCCTTCCTTTCTAAACCAGATGAATCTCTTCTATGATGATATTCGAAGGAAGGATTTATCTCCAATGTAGAACTCCAAGTCCCTTTGGTGGTTGTGAGAATTTCTCTTTAGCATAGATCTTTTTTTGACTCTGAGAAACTTTGATATATTATTAGATGGCTTGAACCTTATCTATCATCTCTTGCACATGATCAGGTCTAAGTAGCTTTCATTCACTAACTTTATCCCAATAGGATGGAGTTCTACAACAATTTTCATATAGAGCTTCATATGGAGCCATATTAAGAGTCGAGTAGAATATATTGTTGTATGAGAACTCATCAAATGAAAGATGATGAAACCATAAACAAATAAATTCCATTTCATAGGCTCTTATAATATCCTTGAGTGTCTATAAAATCCTTTCAGATTGGCCATCGGTTTGGGGGTGATAGGCCATGATGAAATTAAATTCAGTACTACAATCATGTTGAAGGATCCTCTAGAATATATATGTGAATATTAAGTCACGATAAAAGAAAATATAGAGTGGAACCCCACGTAGTCTCACAGCTTCCTTCACATAAATCTTATCATGTTGTTCAAATGGTAGGTCTTCCCGGATAGAAATAGAGTGAGCAGTCTTGGTGACTCGGTCCATGATAACCCATATCACATTTATTTCCTTTGGATTTCCTCGAGAGACCAATGAAAAAGTACATAGTGACATTCTCCCATTTAAAAACAGGTATAAGAAATGGTTTCATCATCAATTTGGATCTATTTCACTCTAATTTAACTAGTTGACATGTCAAACACCTTGAGATATACTCCACAATATTCTTCTTCATATTATCCCACAAGAAATGATCTCTAAGATCACGATACATCTTGGCACTCCAAATATGGATAGAGAATGTTGTGCTATGTGAATTATCCAATATCTCCTTCTTTATACTAGAAAATGAAGTCATAAATATCCTCATTCCAAACCAAATCACACTATCACCATCGATATGGAACTATTGAAGATTCCCTTCCTTTAATACATTCACCATATTTTGTTACTCCATATCATCCCTTTTTTCCTCCTTAATATTATCTTGGATATATGGTTGGGAAATAGTTTTGGAACGTTAGGATCTATTCCCTACTATCATGATTTCCAAATCCATCCTTTTCCAGTCCAAGAAGATAAGGTCTTTCTCAATGTACAACACATATAGAGTAGTAGGTTCTTTTATTCTAAGAGCATCAACTACCTTGTTTGCCTTTCTAGGATAATAGTGAATAGATAAATCATAGTCTTTTATTTGATCTAACAATCTCTTTTGATAGTTTTTGAGCTTCTTTTGTGTGAATATATACATTAGGATCTTTTGATCAGTATATATTCCACACTTCTCACCATAGTGGTAGTGTCGCAAGATTTTCAAGGCAAAAATCATGGCTACTAACTCCAAATCATGTGTCGGGTAGTTATACTCATGGATCTTCAACTTTTGTGAGGCATAATCTATCACATTATCATTTTTCATGAGTGGAAAACCCTAGAATTTATTTTAAGAATCATTTTATATCACAAAAATTTACCCACTTTTAGGTAATCTGAGTACAAGTGTAGTGATCATCCTCTTCTTTAACTCCTTGAAGTTTTCCTCACATTATTCCATGCAGACATACTTTACCCCTTTCCTTGTTAACATAGTTAGTGGGATAGAAAATCTTGAGAAATTTCTCACAAAAAATCGATAATACATTATTAAAAAAATAAAACTATGGATTTCTATGATAATAGGGGGTCTGGGCCATTCCCCAATTTCCATTTTTTTGAAGGGTCAATAAAAATTACCTCACTTTTGATACTGTGACCAAAGAATGTGAATTGATGCATCCAAAAATCACACTTGATGAACTTGGAATATAATTTATCCTTCCCTAATGTTTCCATTACAATATTTAGATATTATTTATGTTCCTAATTGCTCTTTGAGTAAATGATAATATCAAAGATAAACACTAACAAAAATTTATCTAGGTAGTTTCTAAAGACTCTATTCATCAAATCCATGATGATCACAGGGGAATTTGTAAGTCTAAAGGGCGTTATTATAAACTCATAATTCCCATACCATGTATAGAAAGTATTAATTTGAATATATTCATTATCCACATTTAGTTGATGATATCTACAATAAAGACCCATCTTTGAGAAGTATTGAGCTCCTCATAGTTGATTGAACAAGCCATCAATCCTTGGAAGAGTATAATTTTTCTTTACAGTGATCTTTTGGAGTTCTTAATAATCGACACACATCCACATTGATCATTCTTTATTCTTGAAAAATATCATTGGCACACTGCAAGGTGATGCACTAGGGTGTATGAACCCTTTCTCCAAATGCTCATGAAACTACTTCTTTAACTCATCCAGTTTGATCTGGGACATCATTTAAGGGAATTTTGAGATATCAGTAGCTGTAGTTATGAGTTCTATTGAGAAATATACCTCATGATATGGGGGATTTTTGGTTATCTCTTTAGGAAATACATCACTATATTCTATCATAATGGGAATCTCCCCTAATTTGACACCTTCCTTTGACTCAAACATTTTATCAAGATATGATTCTTGTCAAGGAATAAAAACCCACATCGTTGAAGGATTTCCGATGGAGATTCACGATCTTACTTGAAATTATAAGGTATCATGAGATAGTTCAGAATATGAAAAGATATTTCCTTTTCCTAGAAATTGACATGTAATATATATAAAAAGAGACAATCCATCCGGAGTATAGCATCAAATTCCACCTTGGGAAGTATCATGAGATTTTATGGGAAAGTATTCCAACAAACTTTAGTAAGAGAAGAGTCAAACACTTGGGTAGTAATGATCACACTGATATGTGTTTTTAAAAATATCTCTACTTCAAGGTTTTTGGGCTTTGATTAAATAGATATAGAAAACTTTCAAGATATAAAAGGAATGTGTAAAACCAGAATAAAATTAGAATTTTTCCATTATTGAGTGATTAGGAAGTGCACCTTATACGACTTCATTTTCCTGCTCCACTTTAGTAGTGATGGAATATGCCTTCTCGCTCTCTTTTTTATTTGTTGGCAGATGAATCTTATTACTCAAAATGACTCAAGGTTTAGTGAACTAGCTTTCATAGTACCCATACTACCTACAGTTGTGTAATTAGAACATGGGTGGGGCTCTCATTTCCACCACTATATCAGTTATATTATCTATGTCTCTCCAACATTCATTAGCTTGTTGTAATTATCTCACACACTTATTGAATCTCTTTATCCCTTTGTGGTAGTTTCCATGATTATTCTTCCCACATTTTTTATATGTGAGTGGTTGATATTTCTACCCACCATTTTCATGAGATACTCTTTCTTGAAACTCCATCTTTTCTTTATTAACACCATATCCCTGGGAATATTCTCCAAACTCTACACATTCCTTGGGATCACATTTAACAACATATTCATAACCCCCAAAGTCATGAATTTCTAGATCCTTTTGAAGGTCCTTTTTTAACCAATAAAGAATCTATCACTTTTACTATCATTGTTGATAAAAAACATGAAGCATACCTTAAATACTTTGTGAACTTTGATTCATAGTTCATGACAGATTCACCTTCCTTTTGATTCATCTCTATGAAGAATATCTCCATATTTTTATGAATATTTCTAGGAAAATAATTGTTAAGAAACATTATCTCAAAGTATTCCCACTCCATCTCTTCAGTTTCTTCCTTGGTCTTGGTGTTGTTAATCAACTCCCACCATTTGCTAGCCTCTCTATCTAGATGATAAACGACTAGAGTCACCTTCTCTATCTCATAATAGTAACACTCAAAGAAGATCATCTTCATTGAGTTGACCCACTATTATGCATCTATTGGATTAGAAGATCCAGTAGATTTCCTTGGTAATTACCACATAAAGGACTCTATAGCCAGTTGATCCCTCTCAAATAAAGGAGGACATTCCAAAATTTTCAGGTTATTATTCATAGCCAAAAACAACTAGGTATGAATCACCATGAAATTTTTAAATCCACCTCCCAAGGCATTGGGGATGTCATTCAGGAAATCTTTGAATTATCCCTCACATGGGTTGTTGGCCTAGTTTTTCTTGGTTCCCACCATTTCTTAAAATATAAAAGGTTAGTACAAAACATAAGACATCATGTCATGAATAATTTACCTCGTTGTGAAATTAACTATAAAGTCATATATTGTAGGACATCAATGTATAGAAAATCTTTTTATGTAATTACATATACTTAGTCTCATACTAAATATTTTCATTAAGGTTCTCTAATACTATTTCCCAAATTAACTAAACCTTTCTATGATACAAACTATAGAAAACCTACCTTTTCTTATATGACTATTACATCATTTTAAAGATAAAAAACATAAAATAGTTACACAACCAGTACCCAAAGGATTATTTTATTGGGAAAATTAGGACTATACAAAAAATTTAAAAAATAAAACATAAAAATTTATTTAATTCCCTCTTCTCTAGCTTCTTAGTGGTCCTTCTGTTATCCTTAGTACAAGTAATCATGTGAGGACATACAACAAAGAAAGGGGTGAGATAAAAGCCCAATAAGAGGATAAATAAGAAAATGGATCAACATAAAATGGAGTGAGTATAGTTATAATCATCATACCATAATCATATGATCAAAATAAAAAACATCAGAGGAATCATTAGATCAAGGCATGAAATGTGGCAATTCATAAAAATGAAACATCATGTCTTAGTGGTCAACTACCACACATAGTTGTGAACAAATATAGTATCATGTTCATACATATTTCACTTTATATCATGAGATTCATCACTTTACCCAATTCATTGGATCTATATATAATTATGGGCACAAATGTCACATTATATCATTTCCATGTGCTATTTAATTTTGGGAGCACCTGTCACATCATAACATTTACATAATCAAACATTCCACATAGAACATATATCAATGTTGAACATAAAATAACACATGGAAAGGAATGAATTTCATTTAATAAATCATAATTTCATGAATAAACTTTTGGGTTCCTAAAATAAAGAGGGTATAACATAATTGGTGTATGAATCATTAATCATGAGTGAATAAGAAACAATCTCACGTGAAGTGAAAGATATTTTTTTAGAAAGAATGATTGTTTTCAAAAAATATTTATATTTTTTATAAAATAAGATTGGAAACATGTATATCAAGAAATTAAAATTTAAGGATACATAAATTATATTTAAGTAAAATCAATGGAATATCCATACAGAAAATGGAGTGAGATAGGGAAAACCCAAAGGAAGAGATTTGGTTTTAAAAATCACTTTAACTTATGTACGAGTGATTTCTTCACTTTAATATCATAGATAATCAAATTAAATTAAAAAAAATAAAAAATAAAATACCTCTTCTTAATGTATTTAATTTATTATAGTTTTATTAAGTTCATCATTTAGATGAGTTATAGAGTATAATTCCATCATTTGGGAGTGTTCATTTTCTTGGTTTTCATGATCAGTTCACTTGAATAAGAGTATAGAAGATTACATAGCATTGGTATAATTCTATATAATTAAAATTATATCTTATTAATGAAAATAAAGTGTTTTAAATGGTTATATAAATCATTTGGTTAAATGGTATGATGATGATTCATTAGATAAATGGTAAGTGATGATCATTTAGATTTTTTGGTGGTTTTTTGAACATCACAAACTAGTTTTGTTCCATTATTTATTATTGTGTATATAATTTAGTTATAGAACATAAAATGGTTATTAACTAAATTTTATTGTATTTACTGACCATTATGGTGCCCTTATTATCATCATTGAATTATTTAAAGGAAATGAAAATGCATCATCCACAATGTTGGTAAATTGACACATCACGGGTGATGATTACATTTTTAGAATAAAAGAGATAAAGATAAAGGAGTTTGACGATAGATCATAAATTAACATGATATAATTCTATTGTATAATGGATACTACGGTTATGCACATTTTTATAGATGAGGTGAGGATATAATAAGAAAATAAAAATAAATTAAAAGAAATTAAACAGAAAAGAAAGAAGATTTTACCTCTTGAATTTATCTCCACTGAGAACCTCCTTAGGGAAAAGGTTTTGGTAAATTGATGAGAAAAGGGAACCTAGATGTGGGGTAGGGTATTGGGATGATATTTGGGTATAATTTGGACAAGGAAAAAATCTTTAAATGTTTGAGGGGAAGAGGTAGTTTGGGGAGGAATTTGTAGGGGAGGAGAGGGGTGTTTTCTCATTATTTTATTCATTAGTTTATTATTTTGGCTCAAGACTATGAATATTTTGAAAATTATCACTAAATATATTTAAATAACTAAGAATTGTTATATATTATGGGATTAAATCATCCATAAATCATCTATGACTCAATAATTAATGCATTTCTCTCATATAATAAATTATCAAATATCACTATTCACAAAATTCAAGTATTTTATAAAAATACAAAAAAATTTACACTAACCATTATTTGAGTTGTAAAGTTAAAAAATAAATAACATTTTATGAAAATAATTTTGTAGTAATGAGAAATTCAATTTTTAATTAAAATCCACATTTATTTGAAAAATACCAATTTTAAATTTATAACAGATTTTATGGCACTTTCGAAAATTAACTAAGGTCTCATTAATTTATCTTATAATAATAATGTTGAGAAAGTGTTGTTTTCAACAATACATAATGTTTTTATTTAAAGGGGGGGTTTGATGAGAACAATACACTATTTATTTATGATAATTTTGATGCTCACAAATACACTTAATTATTTTCTAATGATTTTATTTGTTAACTATATTGTAGGAATTTATTATTCATTATATTTTTGTTTCAGGATGAAATATTTATGTTCTTGAACAATGAGGATTAATTAATAAAGTATTTAAATTAGCATGTTCCAGAAACACTGTTCATGCTCTATATATTCGGGATCCGCTTAAGCGTGTTCTGGAAACACTGTTCATACCCTACGTGGAGAAAAGTAGCATAAAAATGAAATAAAATGTATATTTTATGAGTTATCATAAAATTATGGAAGAGGAACACTATGTTAGGATGGAACCCTATGTTAGGAAGGAACCCTACGTTTGGGTTATTGAAAAAGTGTGGAAGAAGAACCGTACGTAAGTTTTAAACGTTACGTTTATTTTCAAAAGTTTGGTTCATAAACCTTACTTTTGTAAACAACCATACATTCTTAGAAAAGTATGGATCAAGTACCTTTCGTTTGAAATTTTATAAATGTATGGATCTTTTATGATACATTTTAAAGTTGAAGATAAAAAGTATGGATTGCCAACCCTATGTTTGTGATAAACCATACATTGACAACCTTACGTGTAAAGGCTACATCATCAATCTTATTCTTATTATCTACATTATGTTCAGAGGATGAAAATAGTACAACTCAACCTTACATTTGGTGTCAGAGAGTTTAAAGTCTACATAATTATGCAATGGTCAGCAAGCTGTTTATTTTGCAGATTTCAAGGCTGATTAAAAGATGATTTTAAAACATGTATTTGAAAAGTTCAAAGCCATTTACGGATCGAATTAAAATGATCTTTTCTTGGCGAATTTCAAGGGAAGTTACAACTACTCTGTAAATTCAAATTTTTGAATATCACGAGTCAAAAGGCGACTTTTGTGGATCTAAATTTACAGGAGAAGTGCTCAATGTTGTTATATAGATGTGATATATATGGTTTTTAAAAAAAAAAGAAAAAACCGCATCAATCGATCATTCATAAAAAGGAATAAAAACAGAGACTATCAAGAAAAACACAGATCTGCTGATTCAAAAGAATGACAAAGCTCTATTTTTTGAAGAAGAAGAATCACGATAGAAGATTAACTCATTCTACATCAAAGATCATTTGTGAATCTGCTACTGCTGAAGTTGTGAATTATATTTCTATATCTACTGCAACAGGATTGACCCAGAACGACTCTTATTTGAATATCATTATTTTTGAAGGAGATGACCCATGTAAAGTCAATTGCATTCTATTGTAATTGTGAAGAATAAATGGAAGGTTTAGGACCTGATGAATTTATCAAAGTATCTCAAAGCCTGACGGCATATGAAATGTCACAAACTATTGTTGTTGCTTATGAAGGAACTAAGAATATCAGGGAAATGAGATATGATACTCCTAAGCTTAACTTTGATACATTCATAATGGTTTAAGGTGAAATTAATACTCAAATGAATGGAATATTGATAGAGATTTTCAATAACATAACTGCCCTGGGATATCCCATTAAACAAGATGATCGAGCTTTAAAATTACTGAGAGTACTACCTACAAGAGGGAACAGAATCTCTGCTGCAATCAGACTGTTGACACCTGTCAAATAGTTAACCATGAGAGAAGTGATTGGAACACTAATGATGTATGAAGATGAGATGAAAGATGAAGAAAATGAGCATAAAGTGTTTATCAATGGAGATGACACTGCTTTGAAAGTGTAATCACAGAGCAAAAACAGAAAGATAAAGAAAAGTGTAAAGGTAAAATCAGAATGTTCTGATTTATCAAATTCTGATGTGGAGCTGGTTCAGCTAGCCAGAAAATTCACTAAATTCTATAGAAAGAAGAAGGGATTTAAAAAATCCTTCAGAAAGGATGTCAAAGAAGTCAGATGTTATGAGTGCATGAAAATGGGGCACATCACACCTGACTGTCCTCAGTTAAAATAAGACAAGAAAAATAAAGTATTCAAAAGAAATTATTTTGAGCCTAAGGACAAGAAATCCATGAAAGCTACATGGAGTGTATCTTAAGACTTCAGTATCACTTCTGAATCAGACTTAGAGAAGGAAGAAGAAAATCCGAAAGCTAACATTTGTTTTATGGCAGAAACAGATGAGGGAGAAGATCACAAAAGAAAAAAGGACATATGGTAAATGGACAATGTCTACTCAAGGAATATGGGTGCAAAATCATCAAATTTATCTACGCTCACTCAAAAATATGGTGTCCTTGTCACTTTTGGTGACAATACCAAAGGGAAAATCATTAGTATTGGAACAGTTGGAGATCCAGAAGCTGTCTCAATCAACAAAGTACTTTATGTACAACGATTTAAACACAATCTGATAAGTATATCTCAACTATGTGATGATGGTTATGCTGTTGATTTTTCTAAAAAATGATGTTCTGTTTTAAAAAATAAACTGCTTAAATTTAGAGCACCTTGAACTGACAATGTGTATACCCTGGATTTAAATTCCTTGGGTATACAACAAGTAAACTGCCTAACTGCAAAGATAAATGAATCCTTCATCTGGAATAGAATACTTGGACATTGTAATGTATATGTTTTACATAAATAATATAAGAAAAAATTAGTTTCTGATTTTCCTAGTCTCAGATTTGAAAGTGACAGATTCTGTGATGCATGTCAAATTGTAAAGGAACACAAATCATCTTTCAAATCTGTTAACAAAATTTCTATATCTAAACCTCTAGAACTTATCCATATGGATTTTTTTGGACCTTCAAGATTATAAATCTTCGCTCGTAAATTATATGTATATGTTTTAGTTGATGAATATTCTTGATTTACATGGATTTTCTTTTTAAAATTTAAAAATGAAGCTTTTAAATTATTTGAATGTTTTTCTAAAGCTGTTCAAAATGAAAAAGATTTTAGAATAATTTTATTACGAAGTGATCATGGTGGAGAATTTGAGAATCTGGAATTTAATTCTTTTTTCTCAAATATGGGTATTAAACACACCTTCTCTACACAAATAATTCCTCAACAAAATGGAATTGTTGAAAGAAGAAATAGGACTATTCAGGAAATGGATTGGACTATGCTAAATGAATACAGTCTTCCGACCTATTTTTGGGAAAAATCGTTAAGCACAGCCTGCTATATAATGAATAGAGTTTTAATAAGACCAATTTTGAAAAAGACATCCTATTAACTCTGGAATAACAGAAAACTTAAAGTAAATTACATTAAAGTTTTTGGATGTAATGTTTACACCTTAAACACCAAAGGCAATCTTGGTAAGTTTGATCCAAAATCGGATGAAGGCATTTTCTTAGGATATTCTGCTACTTCCAAAGCTTATGGAGTTTATAATAAGAAGTCAATGATTATTGAAGAATCAGTTCATGTGAAATTTGTTGAATCTAATCCCTTTAAGAAAAGGACAGATCAAATGGATGAATCTGACTATATTGATAACATGAGACTTGAGAACTTGAAAAATTATTTTGAAAAAGATACAAATGAAATTCAGTCTAGTTCAGAAGAACATGATATTGAAGAACCTATAAGTGTACTACCTAGACAAACTAGAACCCTAATGAATCACCCTTTAGAAACTATAAAAGGTGACTTAGACACAGGAATAAACTATAGAAGAAAAATAGAAAATCTTATAGAATTATCTCCCTTTCTATCGCAATTAGAACCCAAGTCTATAGAAGAAGTTTTAGATGATTAAAGAAGGATCATAGCAATGTAAGAAAAATTAATCCAGTTCAAAAGAAATGAAGTCTGGGAATTAGTTGAAAGACAACAAAACTATCCAGTGATAGGAACCAAATGAGTCTTTAGAAATAAACAAGATAATCAAGGAATAATAACTAGAAATAAATAAATACTTGTAGCTAAAGGATATAATCAGGAAAAAGTTATAGATTTTGATGATACCTTTGCACTTGTAGCTAGATTAGAAGCCATTAGAATCCTTTTAGCTTACACATCTCATATGAACTTTTAAATTTTTTAGATGGATGTTAAGTCTTCCTTTTTAAATGGTTATTTAGTGGAGGAAGTTTATGTTGAGCAACCTCCTGGTATTGAAAATTCACAAAAACCAGATTCTGTTTTTTAACTTAATAAAAATCTTTATAGCCTTAAACAAGAACCTAAATCTTGGTATTAAATATTAAGCTATTTTCTACTAAAAATTATTTTACTATTGGAATGGCAGATCCAACAATTTTTAGGAAAACAGTAAATTCTAATATTTTATTGGTTCAAATTTATGTTGATGATGTAATTTTTGGATCAACTAATAAATCCCTTTTTCATGAGTTTTCAAATCTAATACAAAAAGAATTTGAAATGAGTACGATGGGATAATTAAATTTCTTTTTAGGACTTCAAATTTATCAAAAAGATTTTGGAAATGTTTTAAATCAAATCAAATACATTACTGATTTACTGAAGAAATTTGGACTTGAAAACAGTAAGACATATAAATCTCCTATATGTATTAATATAAGACTTGACTTGGATGAAACTGGAAAATTAGTTGACAACAAGTTATATAGAGGTATGATTGATAGTTTATTATATCTTAATGCTAGCAGGCCAGATATAATGTATTCAGTATGTCTTTGTGCAAGATTTCAATAAAATCCTAAATAATCCCATTTAACTGCTGCTAAAATAATTTTTAGATATTTAAAAGGAACTATTTTTCAGTCTCTTCTTTGTCCAAAAACATCTGATTTTAATTTAATTTCATATTCAGATGTTGACATTGGAAGTTTTAGACTAAATAGAAAAATCACTTTAGGAACTTGTCCCTTTTTAGGGAAATCCTTAATGTTATGGTCAAGTAAGAAACAACATTTAGTTACCCTGTCAACAGCTATGGCAGAATATGTTTCTACTGGCAGTTTTTGTTCACAAGTGTTGTGGATGAAAAACACTCTTATGGACTTTGGACTAAATTTTAATAATACGTCTATTTTATGTGATAATACTAGTGCAATTAATATTTTAAAAAATTCTATTAATCATTCTAGGACTAAGAATATTGATATCAGACATCATTTTCTAATAGATCAGGTTCTTAAAAAGGATATATCTTTGGAATTTGTAAATACTGAAATTCAATTAGCTGATATTTTTACTAAACCACTTCCTACTGCAAGGTTTTATTTTTTTAAGGGGGAGCTAGGTTTATTTAATTTTAAATAATGTTTTATTTTATTATTCTATTTCTTTATCTTAATACTATTTTAAAGTAAATTAGTTATTTGTTTTTCAAATAGAATAAGTTTTCTTTCCCTGTGTAATTATTTTTATTCATTTTTAATACCTATGTAATAATTATTGATGAAACTAGAATCAAGGCTGTCAGAAACATTTCGAATTCTGAATCATTTCATTTCTACCAAAAACCCTTTTGAACTTGCAGCGCTTTACCACTCTTTGTCCATTCGAACCTAAAAACCTTCAAAACCCTAATCCTCTTTCGAACCTTCAATGATTTCTCTCAGAAACGGCCAAAACGAAGAGAAACGGTGAGGCTGAGACCAGCACCATCAAGAAACAGCGCTCCGAAGGAAGACATTTTTTTCAAGGAAATTTCATAGACCTAGAATTTCTATATCATGCGAATTTCTTTTGAAAAAATCTCTTGCTATTCAAAAATATGGAGCAGACCTTTAATGGTGGGATGTATGAGTTTTTTTATGAAGTAGAACTATGATATTTATTGAAGTTTTCACATTTTAGTATGGAAGACGATGAGGATACTATGGTAGCTAAGATAGAAGATCAAGATGTCTCGATATCCTCTGTGGAGATTGGTCAGATTATGAACTATCCTCATGAGGGAGTTTTTCATTTTGATTTGAAAAATATACGAGATTACATTCATAAGTATGAATATATAATTTCATTTCTTTTTTGGGTCTAATCACATAAAGAAGATGTTCATAAATATTTGGAGCCAGATCAGAAAATTCTAGTAAAATTTGTGCAAACTGGGATTGCACCGAAGATGTTTGAGTTGCAGAAAATATTGTATCCAGATATGTATATAATGTTTCTATTAATGAGTGATATAAGGATTAACTTTCCTAGGTACATGATATGGTATCTTCATTACTGCTATCAAAGTGAATCTAGGATGAATTTTTATCCATTTGGTAGATTCATCTCAAAAAAAATATATTAAAAAAGGATATGGTGAGGCTAGTGGAAGCCAGAGTTAGATGCCATTATAGTAACCCATTTGGTGCTGGGACCCTGAAAAAAATTGGCTATTTATGGAGCACATTAAAAGGGAAACTTTTTCCAGTAGGAGCTGAGGAAGAAACAGAGAGTGATCAAGGTCAGTCTGCTAAGTCCAAAGAGGGACAGACTGAATCGAGAGTAAGCACTACAGCAAGAAGAATAAGATTTGAAACTGAAGACACTCAAGAAGAATAAAGTCCGGAGGGAATTAAAAATCAAAGAAAAAGAACTATTAATAAGGAACTTGTTTCCCCTGTAATGACAACAAGATATTTACTCTCTTACAGTTTTGTCAGAGAAATAGCTGTTGAGAAGCCACAGGAAGACGATACTGCTCAAATTACAGTGACTCCACAAGTCCAAACTAAAATTGAACCTCAAGTTGTAGCTGATGCTGAAGTTACACTTCAACAGGAAAAAGAGGCAGAGCCTGGTGAGGAAGTGGCCAATCCTTAGTAGAATCCAAAAAATATATTTTTAGAAAATCCAATGGAAGAACAGATTGCTTATGTTCATGCTAAGAATGTTTCTGAAGTTCAAAATAAAGTAATTCATGAGGATTTTTTCGTGGAAGAGTCTGGAAAAGACTCTAAGGAGAAATCTGTGGATCAACCAGCTCATGAGAAGGAAAAGGAAAAATCTGATGCAGATTCACTGCCTTTAGTACTACTGCACCAAATTGAAACTGAGAATGTGAATCAAAGACAGGGTGCCTCTGATTTAGTGAATAAGGAAGTAGAAGAGCTGTACAGAAAGTTTTCTAATTTGGAATCTGAAAATGTTACTCTGAGTAGAGCCTTATAAACAGAACACTTGAAATTTTAGCGACTGAAGGGAAGTATAGTTTCACGACAAGAAGGTGAAAATTTTAAGCAAGAGATGTTAATAGAGGTATACAAGATGAAATCAGAAATGGTAAAGAAGTCAGATCTGTTAGAGTTTAATGAATTTATGGAGACACAATTTTCATCTATCGGGACTAGTGCTTCTAGTGGATCTGATACTTCACCTAATTTAATCTGAAGGTTTCAAGATATCAGAGCTGCCATGAGAAATATGAATTACAGATTGCAAGATCTTCAATGTAACAGTGATCCTTTATCAGTCTTATTAGATAATAAATTTTTTTTGGTTGATCAGTTGACCTCAAGTGAACCAAATATTAGAAATGTGTTGACTCAGTTCACAGAAAATCTGTCCTTATTTATGGAAAAGGAAGAAAGACTTCATAAGTATTTCAGAGTAAACCTCATAGAAGACATTCATATAACTCAAGAGAATAGGGATCTTATTGTTAGGCTTGGTGATGGAATGATGAAAAGGATGAGAGAGTAGTTGACAGAAATCAAGTCTATAGTTCAGAGGAGATAGAACCTATTTCATACCCTTACCAAACCATGATTCATGTGTTCATCATGATTTAGCAATTCTATGTTCTCAATGAAAATCTGGATTCATTTTTTTATTTATTTATTTTTCTGTTCTTGTTTCGTTATTCCAGTAATCCAGATTTAATTATTGACAAATGGTTAATAATATAGCATTTACTTAAATTCAGTTCTACATTAAATGTGTTCTATTCCATATTATATGATTCTTTTTTATATCACAAAAAGGGGGAGAAATTTGGATAAACACAAAATTTTATTTTAATTGTTTCATTTTATATACTTTAAATTGTTTCATATTATATACTTTAAATTATTTCATATTATATACTTTAAATTTATTTTTTACTCTTTATTGTGGGAGATATTGGAGGGAGAAATTAAGTTAAATCTAATATTTTATTTGGCTTTGCAACATTCAAAACTATATGTAATTAATATTGAATGTTAATTTCATTGGTTATTTTATGAGTTTTGTGATCATCAAAAAGGGGGATATTATTTGATCAAGTGTTGTTTTCAGCAATACATAATGTTTTTATTTAAAGGGGGTGTTTGTTGAGAACAATACTCTCTCTCTTTATGATAATTTTCATTCTCACAAATACCCTTAATTATTTTATAATGATTTTATTTTTTAATTATATTGCTGGAATTTATTATTCATTATATTTTTGTTTCTAGACAAAATATTTAAGTTCTTGAACAATGAGGATTAATTATTAAATTATTCGCATTAGCGTGTTCTGGAAACACTGTTCATGCTTTACATATTTGGGATCTTCTTAAGCATGTTCTGGAAACACTATTCATACCCTGTGTGGAGAAATTTAGCATAAGGATGCAATTAAATGTATGCATTATGAGTTATCAGAATAGTATGGAAGAGGAACCCTAGGTTATGAAGGAACCCTACGTTCAGAAGGAACCCTACGTTTGGGTTATTGTAAAAGTGTGGAAGAAGAATTGTACGTAAGTTTTAAACGTAACATTTGTTTCTCAAAAGTATGGTTCATCAACCTTACTTTTTTAAAAAACCATACATTCTTAGAAATTTATGGATCAAGTACCTTTCGTTTGAAAGTTTATAAAAGTATGGATCTATTATCATACATTTTAAAGTTGAAGAGAAAAAGTGTGGATTTCCAACCCTACGTTTCTGATCAACCATATATTGATAACCTTACGTTTGAAGGCTACGTCATCAATCTTAAGTTTATTATCTACATTACGTTCAAAGGATGCATACTATACAACTCAACCTTACGTTTGGCTTCAGAGAGTTTAAAGTCGACATTATTATGCAACGGTCAGAAATCTGTTTATTAGGGTGATTTCAAGCTATATTAAAAGATGATTTTAAAACATGTCTTTGACGAGTTCAGAACCATTTAAGGATCGAATTAAAAGGAGATTTTCTTGTATAATTTCAAGGGAAGTTATGACTACTCTTTAAATTCAAATGTTTTAATATCATGAGTCATAAGGCGACTTTTGTGGATCTAAATTTATTGGAGAAGTTCTCGACATTATTATATAGATGTTATATATTTGTTTCTTTAAAAAAAGAAAAAAATAAATCAATCAATCATTCATAAAAAAGGAAGAAAAATAGAGATAATCAAGAAAAAAACAGATCTGGTAATTCAAAAAAACGACAAAGCTCTGTTTATTAAAGAAGAAGATTCACAATAGAAGATTCACTCATTCTACATTGAAGATAATTTGTGAATCTGATACTGATGAAGTTGTGAATTATATTTCTATACCTACTACAACAGGATCGACCCAGAATGAATCTTATTTGAAGATCATTATTTTTGAAGGCGACGATCCATCTACTGTTAATTGTATTCTGTTCCAATTTTGAAGAACAACTAGAAATTTTTTTCAAAACTACAGATACCTTTCTTTTCTATTCTCGAGTGACCGGCTTCTTGTATTAAGCTGTGTAGGTTCTGTGAGTGAACCAGAAGACTTTGTTTTAGCTTAGATTGTAATAGTGTCAACTGCTTGTACTCAGTTGTGAAATGATATGTGGAAATGAGGACCAGATATTGAAAATCACCAAGCTCGTGGAGTAGAGCATTGGGGGACTGGACTAGGGGCCTTCTGTTCCCCAAACCACTATATATCTTATGTCTCTGCTATTTAAATTTCTTCTGCATTAATTCATCTGATTAATGTTAAAGGGAAGAACATGATCTCGTAGAGATTTTTGAAAAGACACAATTCACCCCCATCTTGTTTATATTTAGTATAATCCAATCCAAGAAATAAGAGAAAAAATATTAATTTATGAATGTATTTTATGAAAATAAATTTTCTATTAAATTATTATATTAATTATAAAATTGTAAATAAATATTTATGATTTATAAAAATACCAATACTTTAGTTATAATTTTGAAAATATTTATTTACTTATTTCATGATATAAATATATTATATTTTCATTCATAAGATACCCAAAATTTATTTATAATTTCAAAGGTGATGTTACTTGTAATGTCTCATATTTTCTGTGTATTATTTTTAAATATTATATATATTAAATTAGAGACCAAGAACTAAGACAAATGAAAATTCCAGGGCCCGATGTGCCCATAATAAATGTTCAAAATATATTAAAATATTCAAAGGTGAAGTTACATGTAATGTCTCATATTTTTTGTGTATTATTTTTAAATATTATATTAATTAAATTTGAGACCAGGTGATGGGACAATGGGAAATTCCAAGGCCCTGTGTTACAATAATAAATGTTTAAAATATATATATTTTTTAATAGAATGCACACATAGTTTTCCTAAAAAAGTGGAAAAACATCTAAAAGGGTGCTCGAATCAGAATGATGAGGGCACCATTGGGTTCAAAGCAATGACTTTACCTTAGGCATGAACTAAAATCAGTCGGTGAAGTTTGCATGTAAAAATTAGTTTCATGTACTTTTAATGAATAAAATAAATTTAAGATTTATTTTATTTATCATTTTCATCGATGAAAAAACACTGCGATGCTTCACTTTTAAGTAATCTATTTGGCATGGATCTAAGGTTAGACTCATAACTATGGAATTACCTGGAGGATCTTGAGATAAACTTGATTATTTCTCTTGGTAGGCGATGAATAAATTGTGGATCGAAGATCAACAAACATCGTTCTTGAGGGATCTTTCCATTGGTAATAAATATTTAACATAGGATGATCCAATTCCTATGTAGGATGCATTATTTTGTATTTCATTCCTCATTCCTAGATTCAGTGATGAATGCGGACCAACCAACGAATTGGTTGATCCACGGTTCGATCGATCCTTATTGGATGGGTTATACTTTGTTGGATTTATTGGGGTTTGATCATTTGAGAATTCATTTGTTTTTCTGACCATTATTATGGGAATAGATCAAGGTTGGAATGACTAACGGTTGAGGTTCCTTCCTCATATTTATTCCTTATGTATTTTTCTCTCCCCCATTTTCTACACATTATTCTTTCTTTGACGAGTTTTTGAATGATCAATCATTACACTTTCATTTATTAGTGCAATGAACCTAAATTCCAGATCCAACATCATGATGACTTAATAGAGGTGTAACAACGATGATAGAAGAGAAATCGAAATGGTTCGGGAGAAACCATTTTTCGAGTGTGTTGTGTGTGGATTAAAATAAACGGATTTCTTAGTTTATTGAAGGCCTGAAACCCATTGATTTTATGTTTTAGTTGTTCTATAGTTTCGAGGTGAAAATACCACTGAAGAGGAACCCAGGAGACCAGTTGAGGTGCGGGAGGAAGAACTCGACTGTTTTGGAAATTCCATAACACATGGCGTGTAGTATGGGATACATAGCATAGGTTTATTTTTGGGCCACTCGGCGTGTACTCTAAGAGAACATGGGCATGGGGTGGATTACATGGGCTACCTACATGGTGTGTACTCCCCCACATGTCTTGGAATGGACCAAGTACATAGAATACCCCTTGTATTTGTACACGGGCCGATATAAATGGGTTGACACCATGTACTGGCACATGACCTCAGTACACGGGTGGAACCTAGATGGACGGACATGGAATATGGCTTCTTCTACACACTAAGTAACCATATTCTATATGAAATAATTTAGAATGAAATGGGGGTTGAGGGTCATGGAACGTGACCCTACTACACACTGTGTATACCTTTCTACATGGATTGATTCTCTTGTCCTCTATATCTTGGAAAAGTTTTATTAGGGTTTGTTCCCTTATCGCTTCCCTAAATGTAGGCATGAATCATTTTTTTCTCATAGTACTATGATCCCTTCAACCTGAATTCTGGGATAGAGTTGTTGGAATCTATCAAGAGGCCCATGACTGGATTCTCTATTCATTCTTTGTTCCCTAGGTAGAGTCCTTGGTATTGATGTGACCAAAATCACCTGGTGTTTATCCTCTATTTAGCAGGTTAATCCATATGGAGTTGTTGGTATCACTCAATGGACCTGGATGTTATCATCATCTATGTTATGTATTCTATTAATATCTTTCATCATATCTCTCTCATGATGGTTCCCAATGAATAGTACTTCTCGAACGAACGTCATCAGTGCTATCAAACTCAGGAGTGTGTTCTCCAGGATGAGTTCTTCAAGGAATCATCAGACTGAATAACTAGTGTTGGTATACAAAGGTTGTGAATTACTTCTAGGATGTGTGTATTTGATAGAGTATATATGGTTATCATTGTTATATGTACTATAGAAATATACTGCGTAGAGATAAAAGTATCTTTCCTTTTTGTATTTCTTTATGGTTTTAGGGTGTACTACTGAGTATTTTTATACTAACCCTTACAAGGGCTTTGCCTGCACCTGTTATGTCTTGTACAGAAAAGAGACATTTTGAAAGAGTCCTAAGTGGACCAAGACTAGATGGTTCCTTATGGGGGTAGATAGGATGAGGTGTGTTCCTACGACTATAGACAACATTCCCAATACCTTCTTTTTATAGGTTTGACTTGTGGTTACAGACTTCTTTTTGGTTGATTTGTATTCTGGCCTAGTTTATTTTACTACACATTACTTTCCTATCTTACTCTGGATGGGATATAGTGGTATGAATGCATTTTGTTCTTAGTGGTTTTTATATTTCAACATGTTTTGGGATTAGAGATGTGTGTGTGCGTGCATGTACATTTGAAATACCTCAATTGTTAGTGATATGCCTACTCGGTGCTAATCACTAACCCCTAGCCTATTGGAGGTAGGCTTGGGGAGTCATGATAGGGGTCCCACTCGGAAGGGTCATAAAATTACTATTCTATTGGATGAATTACTATTCCTAAGTGGCATGTTACTATTCCAAAGGCCATGTTACTATTCCATCCACATAGGTTCTTTAATTTATAAAAATGATTATTATTTCATTAATTATTCATTTATAAAGTTTTTATTATGTTCTTTATGTTATTTTATGTGAATTATACAATATTAAATAATTTTAATAGAGGATAAATTCTATTGATAGAAGTTTGAGTTGTTACAGAGGACATTTAGGAAATGAGTCACAACATGCACCTCATTCACCACATAACCACATCATCCCATATCACATATTCATATGGTAACCAAGTAGTTTTTGGGAGCCACCAAATCATGTATAACATATATCAAACATCAGATATTATTCCTGAAACCATTACATCCCATATACTAA
The DNA here is from genome assembly GCA_963277665.1 of Viscum album. Taxonomy (NCBI): domain Eukaryota; kingdom Viridiplantae; phylum Streptophyta; class Magnoliopsida; order Santalales; family Viscaceae; genus Viscum; species Viscum album. The sequence goes on along the minus strand of OY728122.1, from coordinate 259,828,526 downwards.
GTAAGTAACTCAATACATCATAGCCTATACATGTCATACCTATCATAATCATTTTGATACTATATCTGGTAATACATGTGTGTGAAATAACCACATGCCATCACAACCCTCTGCACACATACATAGGAAAACTAACTTCCAAGAATACCAGTATAAGTAACTACCAAGAAAAGAGAGAAGGGCCAAAGGGGGTAGTCATCCATCCATCCTCCCATGAGGGTATTTGGGAAAAAACCACCCAGTTTCCACTGGGTGTTAGTTTCCCTAACCAAAAAGGGTGGGAAATCATATGATATCATAGAATATAAATGATATAATATATATCATAGCCACACTATAAGAATAACCAAGTATTAGATTCAACTATAACTAATGTTTCTTATACTCCAAGCTACCACTTCTAAGACGAGATATCCTATATGAACACAAGAATTTAAAAGAGTTACATTAAATTAATTATTTTATTTTTATAATTTCCTTTACATTAATTAATTAATTACCCATTAGTTAACAATTAACATTATAACACATTACATTATATTAATCATTATAGCAATTCTCATTTACTTCACTCATATTCCAAACCATGTCCATAGTTTATCAATATTAATATCTTTTAACCACTTTCATTCCATCAACAACCAACCCCATGTGTTAAAAATTATTTATTCCTTTTTATAATCATTCCATATAAAGGTACTCTTAGAAAAACATCCTAAGATACCGCTAAGAAACACATGGAAAATAGAACCTCCATCTTCCTCTAGTAGTGGGGAGCAGAATGAGGATAAACAAGAAACCTGACCATCAACCATTAAACAGATTCATATGTGAGTAAACCAGCTCCTAAAATCTCATAAATAGGTAAGAACAACATTAAACATTCCATTACCTCTGATACCATCCTCGAAAGCCACATGCATCTGACTGACCGAACACTAACATTTTTATTGATTTTATTGAATAAAATCCTAAAAAAATATATCACAAGGATCTAAAGTAGTCAAGGCCCAAAGAATCATTAATAATAAATTTTATTCCCTTAGTAATAAAGAAACCTAATTTAATTAAGTAGGATATAATTTGGTTCAATGGAGCCGTGTATTCCAAGAAATCAGTTACCATGTTCCCCTCCCGCCAAGTATGAGTGACCTCTGTGTGGGATCCCATAATCTAGTTACACTTATTGATAATATAAGCAATGTTCTAGTGGTAATTGTTCACTCCTGATAATTATTTATAGAGTATCATTGAGTTTATATCCACCAACTTCAGGTTGATGTGCTTTTGTTCGCATAAATCCAACCCGGTGACCGTAGCCACGGCCTCTGCCTATACTACATCACCTCTACCATAACAGGATGAGAAGGATGCTAAGACTGACCCCTCCTTATCCCTAATAACACCTCACCACACATATCCCCATTGAGAAGAGACCCATTTGAGTTCAATTTGAACCCATGACTGGGATAATGCCAATAGACCCAATGCCCTTGCCCCTGCCAAATGGTCTAATTAGTAATAGCATGATTTAGGGGAGTAGGCCTAACCGACAGATTAGTATGGAAGTCGGTGGAAAAAATGACCAAGTCCTGTAATGTATTCCTCATTTTGAAGGTGATGCTGGTATGAGATCATTTTGAATTATTTTCGTGATCATCGTTCTGAGCCTTCCAGATGGTCCAACATCCCACCATGAGCATAATAGCCCGACCATTCTTCTCGGGACCCCGATCGCTCAACCCCTAATACCACAAGATAAAGAATCGCCAAGAATGCCTCCTTGATTATCTTAGACTGTGAGGACCCCATACACTTTCCACACCCATCTCTCCCAATTACTATCAACAAAGAGGTGCCCCACTATTTTTAGTTTAGAATCCCTACAACAATAACACTTGGAATCCAATATCACTCCCATGTGTTGAATCTTATTGTACATGGGAAAAAATTATGCCTCACTCTCCACAATATAAAGTTGAATTTGGATGGCACATCCTTGAACCAAAGAAACTCCCCCCATGGATCGCCATTTTTTGGAAATTTCCTCACTTGAGCAAAATCTTTGGTTGAGAACTCTCCTGATGTGGAACCCATAAAAATGAGTATGTCTGAATCATCTAAAAGAATGATGTTGTTGAAAGAGTTTTGTTGGTTCTCATCAAGAATATACTAGATAAAATTAGGGTGATCATATGACTCTCTTAAAGAAATTAACAGAGTGGGACATCCCGGAAACTACAGCCTGCCACCCCCCAATCATACTCCCAAAAGTTATCATCGCCTCTTCCCAACAGCCATCGTGAGAGTGGTCTGAGGATCTCAATGTATGGACTGATCATATTCCATATATTTTAAGGGTGTGACATCTATATGCTCACATCCTGGCTATATCTATATTTTATGGTCATGCCCCATAAGGTCCTTCCTTCCATATCCTCCCATGCGAGTTTCGTGTGCAAACCTTTCATGGTCGAGGAAACACTCCTCAAGTTGATACACCCTTCCGATAATGGTCTTCCAAGATGCTCCCCCAAATCCATGTGATGCCTGCCTTCCACTTACCCATCCCCTATAAATGCCACCAAAATCCTTTCCATGTTAATGATGAAACTTTTTAGGACCTTCATGGTGGAAAGAATATGCATGGTAATAGACACTAGTACACTGTTCACGAGAGTTATGCGACCAAAAAAAGATAAGAACATGTAATTACAATTGAAGATACAACCTGTGATCTTTCTAACAATATTATCAAAGTGATGAACATATATATAATTAGGACTAACTGGTGCTTCAAGATACTCCATAGGAAAGACCCCTCTTCTCACATTCCGGCTGACTTCCAGGACCCTTACCCTCCGGCCTGAGATATTCTTGGAAGTAAAATATAGTATTTTCTACCTGTTGAACACCTACCCACTCCACTTATAGTATTCATCAAGGATCTCATTCATCCCAAGCACTAATCTCCACCTGCCATTGATGAAAAAAATCTTGTCATCCACAAACATCAAGTTCATGGGGACCCCTGATGCATGTTGGTTCCTGTACGGGAGGATTTTCCCTAGGAAAAGGTCCCAGTTAATGGATTAGATAATATTACTTTGGGAGAGGATGAATATAGTGGGGGTGATAGGATCCCCTTTCTTGATGCCTCAACAAGACTTAAAGAAACGAAATTGCTTCCCCATAAAATAAGTTGAGATCTATGCCAAGATGAAGCAATGAAACAGAAGGTCAATGATCTAAATTGCTTCCCTATGCATCTATATATGCACATCACCATAACATGATTCATCTGATATCACATCATGTGGTCCACCATGACCATATCAGAACAACCATCCCAATATTAGCTATTATAGTCTCACATAACATTTGGGCCTCCCTGACCCATATCACAGATCATCCCTCCTCGATCAGTAGTACTAGGATCATATCACTAGTATCATATCTAAAGAACCTAAAAAATCCATAGAAACATGAAAGAAATCAACAAGGAAATTGGGTTCTCAAAAAAATGCATTCAGCCTCCTCAAGAAAATGATCTACCATTGCTCCAAAAAAGGAACTTTAACTTCTCAAGAGAATAGGAAACTCAGTCACTAGAAACTATCTTTTTTTTAATTTCCTTACCAATTTAAGAATTATTCTCCAAGCATAAAACATTGTAAAAAGGAATACAACATATATATAAGACTATCTTGAAAAATAAGAGGCAAACCTCTCTCATGGTATAAAGCAACAACATCACTAACATGTGTTCACAAACAACTCAATTAATTTGGTTCAATATTGGTTAGGTCAGATCCATTTTCATCCAAAGGGATAAACCATGATAAATTTATGATTAAAAATTATTAAAATAAGGGAATAATTCAATCTCATTCCTCAAAGGGGTCAATGTTCTTTATATAGGAAAATACCACACCACAGATCTCTGATCACCTCTCCCACAAGAACTACATGCATCTGAGAATGCCACAAAAAAACCACACCAAGAAACAAGAAAACCCCATTAGAATCATAGGATACGATCATACATATCATTTCTAGAATAAACAGGTGGAAAACATATACAATTGGGAGAACACTCTAGAAAATGGAGAATGAATGCACCTTAGATTAACTTGAGGTGACCATAGATCAAAGACAAAATTCCAAGGACTGATTCACATCGAAGGGATCCCAAAATGATGAAGTGGGGAGCCACTGACAGTTACAAAAAGAGAGAATTTGTAGGATTTGAGAAAATAAAGTTACTAAAACCATTCATAAGAGTGTTTCATTGGATATTTACACGACATGTAAACCATTTACAGGTCATCTAAATGTTGGCGGTCAAATCTCACCGAAAAATGTATTTCATAAAATAGATTAATCCCCAATATTTACATGTCATATTGAATCCCAGGAACCACCCTTAAAAAGCAATTATCCACACTTACACAGAGTTTAAGCTTCATACATTGACTATTCACCATGCTCCTATATTTTTCTAGCATCGAACACCTCTGGACTTTCTCCAAGCCTCCTTCAAGTACCACAATCCTTGAGAACATGCATGGGGTCAGAATACATAGATATAGGCCCTTACAATATATTCAGCTCTATAAATTCTCATTTCAGAGAATCAAAACCAGTCCCATAGGGGAAACAAAAAAGGGGTCACCTAAGAAGATACCCCATGAGATACTTATCAAATGTTTCACAACCATAGGAGCTAAAATACCTCACTAAAAGGACTAAGAACAAAACCACACAACAATAAAACATAGATACTAAAAAGTATCCTAGTTAAGATACCTCTAAAAAAGAATAATAAAAACAACAAGAAATAATATAAAACTATATCTTACACTAGAATATAAACATCCATAGGAGAAAAATGTTAAAATTTAAGAGATAAACATATACCAACTCGAGGTAATGAGCATGAATATGTTACTCAACTTCCTTGGTACTCTCCTCCACACACTAGTTCCACCATAACACATAGACCAAGGGAATAAAATTACAATTAAACACCTTTTATTGAAAGTCCTAGATCTCTATAGGCCACTCCTTGAAGGCCACATCATCGTCAATATCGATCTCACCCTAATCGATGAAACAAGAGTCTTCATGAAGATATCGACAAATCTGGGACATGTGAAAAACATTTTGTATCCAGATCATATATCAAGAAAGTGATATTTGATACACCATGGATTCAATATGATACAACACCACAAAAGGATAAAAAAACTAAGGATAAAACGTACTTCTAGGACCAATCCTTCAATGCCCATGAAGAGGAGTCACATTAAAGAACACATGATATCCAATGTCGAACTCTAGGGGTCTCCTATTATGATTAGTATCGGATTAATAACAATACTTCACTAATTTCATCATCTCATAAAGTATATGAACCATCTCTATAGTATTCTTTATAGCTTCCTACCATAGAATTGTTGCCTCTACGTATGAAAACCCTTCTTTTTATTACAATTTAAACATGATTCATTACATAAAAATTCACTTGATACAACAAATAAGATTGAGAGGTTTAGTGTATTTGGGGCTTAATATCATTACATAAAAACTTAAAACATGAAATACAACATCTTTATTGAGAACATCCTTTACATGACCACTACATTCTTTCGTACTTATCATTGCATGGGATAACCAGAGGACATGCATAAGAAAAGGGTGAGATATAAATCCCAGTAAGGGAGTACAAATGGAATAATATGAAGAGTACAATACAAGTTAGACAATAGGCATATCAATAGAGCATAAAAGAAACATGAACATTAAGTCATGATAAATCACGATAATCAAAACATGGATATGTGGCAACAACCCTTATCATGGAAATAGCATGATCCAAGGCTCATTGCACATAAAGCATGAGTAAACCCTCATTGAACCTGAAGCATGGGTAAACCCTCATTGCACTTGAATTAGAATGAGTCAACACTCATTTCACATGATGTATCATGATACTATACTTTACCTAATTCATTGGAGCGCTATAAGGGAGCACCCTTCTTAAACATTTCATTTAATGCATAAGTGTGCCACATGGATCATAAAACATGGATTCGTAAAAAATAATCAGTTATTCCACGATAAAGGAATGAGGAGTTCATACATGGAACTTTACAATCAATAAGTAAATGTGCATAAAGGTGAATACCCTTGATGGAGAAATGGGCATGGTATTCACTACACAATGATATTGGCTTAGAAAATCGGTGCGATTTCGGTAGCGTAACGACGTGACATAAAAATTCATAAAAATGGTTGATGAGAGAGAAAGGGGTTCCTCATCATATTTACATGTAATGGAATGTAAGGAGGTCATAAATATACATTTCCCAACAATTTTAATGTAATTTAGATTCATGATACAAAAGTATTGCTTGAATGTAAAAGAGGAGAGAGAAGTTCCCTTCGGAATTTCGGCATAGTAACGGGTTTACATGGGAGGAATTTAATGAGAGAGAAAGGGGTCTCCCATAATTCAAACAATAAGAGGTAAGTATGGAGGAGTTGTGAAACCATACCCCAACATTCATAATTGAAATTAAAAGGGAAATACAACTTGAATAAAATTGACAAAAATGAGAAAGGAAGAAAAAATCCTTACTTGGAAGTGTGCTTCCAAAGGCTAGAGAGAGGCTTGTGAGAGGCTTCTTGGGATCTTGGGGCACCTTGGGAGGATTCTAGAGAGATTATGGAAGATGTTGGACGAACTCCAAGGGATTTTAGTGTGGGTGAATTGGTATCTTGGGTGGGTTTATATAGGAAAGGTGAGGGAATTCTTTATTATTTAGGTTTGGGTCCCCTAACATTAAATTAATCCAAACCACAAACCATACAATGGTTTTTGCCCATGGTTTTTGGAAAAGGGAAGAGGAAAACAATATTTTATATGGCCCAATTCAGAACTTCTTAAAATAATAAGTTTGCTTATGTGGAGGTGAGTCACACTCCCATGGAAATTAATTTAAAAAGGCAAAGTGTTGAATATGTCTTGAGGGGTCCTTTAATTCTTTGAAAAGTAAGTCAAAAAAACCCAAAATCACATTATTTTAATGTAAAAACATATATTTTTCGAAGATAAAGATTATTGTATTTTATTACATCACTATTGGGTAATTATGATGTCATAAAACACATTATATATTTAAACGGTATTGAATTTTTACCCAAAAATTTGACTGTCTCAGAAAATTATGAAAAACTCACCGTTGGATAACTTCGATGTCATGATTCCAGAAATGACATTTATTTTATCTAAACAAATTTCTAAATATGTTAATTTTCACTTTTAAAATAAAAACCAACATTTATCGAAAATTCACGGGTTTTGATAGAAATGGCTTTCAAACCATAATATAAAATTTTAATTGCATTCATGAAATTATAAGATAATTTATATTTAATAAAAATTAATTCAATAATAATAATATTATTTTATTAAAATATTATTTAATTAAAAAATCCATTAATTTAATAAAATAGATTTCTTAATTAAATAATAACTAAAAACACCATTTGTACTTTAAAAAACTATTTACAATGTATCAAAAATGACTAGAAATTATATTCATTATTATATGAAAAAATAATGTACATGAACATAGTACTAAATATTTGTTACATAACCCCTTAAAATAGCCGCATAAGAGCTAAGGGTAAGGTGTGCGATGGTGACAGACTCTTGGGGTGGCTCAGATAACATCGCTCGAGTGGTAATCTCAATCAACTTCCACTTTTCCCGTAGACGGTCCCGTTCGAGCCTGACATGGTGAAGCTCAGCTTGGGCTTGGTCAAGGGCGAAGACCAAGGATGCCACCTATTTTCTGAGCTCCGACAAATGGGCTTCATATGGAGCAATTCTACTGGACGAGGCCATCTCTTCTTTTGTCTAAGTAAAATTGGATGTGTTAAAGCCCTATATTTATACTAATCATGTGATCACTGTTCAACGGATATATTAACAATGGTCAAAAATCTTAACATAAAACCAAAGAAGTTTAAATCTTATAAAAACATTTTTCATAAAGAGACATTTAACTGGATCAAGAGGGATTTTTCATTAATGAAACTTTGGGTCATTACAATATTCCCCCTTAAGAAATTTCGCCCTCGAAATTTTCCTTTTCCCACACTAAAACAAATGTGGGTAACTCAGCATCATCATATCCTCCAATTCCCAAGTCGCTTCTCCAAACTTGTGGTTTCTCCACAACACCTTGATGAGGGGCATTGTCTTATTTCGTAGAACTTTTTCTCTACGATCTAAGATCGTCACTGGTTGCTCCTCATAAGAAAGATCGTCTTCTAATTGTACCACCTCAGAAGAGAGTACATGTGAAGGGTCTGGTATGTACTTCCTTAATAGGGATACATGAAAGACATCATGTACTTTGGCCATAGTAGGTGGAAGTGCTAGTCGATAGGCCACAGCCCCAACACGATCAAGAACCTCGAAGGGGCCGATGTACCTTGGACTTAACTTAACTTTCTTTCCAAACCTCATGACCTTTTTCCACGGAGATATGCATAGACACACCATGTCTCCAACTTTATATTAAAGGTCTCGTCAACAATTATCTGCATAACTCTTCTATCGACTCTGGGCTGCCTTGATATGCTGCTGAATGGTTTTCACCTTCTCCACCATTTCTTAGACCATTTCTGGTCCAAGCAGCTAACGTTCACTGACCTCATCCCAACATACCGGTGTTCTTCACCTTTTCCCATACAAGGCTTCATATGGTGCCATTTGGATGCTTGAGTGGAAACTGTTATTATAATAGAACTCAACTATAGGAAGATGTTGATCTCATCCTACTTTAAAGTCCATTGAGCATGATCTCAACATATCCTCATGTGTTTGGATAGTTCGCTCGGATTGGCCATCAGTTTGAGGATGATAGGCCATACTGAAGTTTAGTTCAGTATTCAGAGCATGTTTAAGACTCTTCCAAAACTTAGAGGTGAATCTTGGATCTCGGTCAGACACAATAGATAGTGGTACTCCATGCAACCTTACCACTTCCCTGATATATATCTGTGCCAGTTGATCCAATGAGAAATCCTCCCGAATAGCAATGAAGTGTGCAGTCTTTGTTAGACGATCCACAACAACCCAGATTGCATTGTTGCCTTTGGATGTCCTTGGAAGTCCGGTGACAAAGTCCGTGGTGATGTTCTCCCATTTCCATTCTGGTATGGGCAATAGTTGCATCATCCCCTTAGACTTCTGCCTCTCTTCCTTCACTTGCTGACACACCAGGAACATTGATGTATATTCAGCGATCTCCTTCTTCATATTATCCCACCAAACGTTTTCTTGGAGATCTCGATACATCTTTGTGCTCCCTGGGTGAATAGAGAAATTTTAACTATGTGCATCATCCAAAAGTTCCTTCTTTAGCTCCGGACTTGATGGAACACATAGTCTTTTCCCAAACCGCACAATTCTTTCTTCATTAACATTAAACTCCGAGGATTTCCCCTTTTTGATAGCTTCCACTTTTTCTTGAATTCCTGCATCATACTTTTGAGCATCATTTTACCTTTCCAAAAGAGATGGTTGAGAAATCATTTGTGAAAGGATTGATGATGTTCCCTTCTCTATGATTCCCATGTCCATCTTCATCAAGTCTAAGAAGATTGGATCCTTCTCAATTCTCATCATTGATAGAATCATAGGATCCTTTATACTTAGGGCATCTGCCACCTTGTTCTCTTTCCCAGAGTGGTAATGTATTGAAAAGTCATAATCCTTGATGAGCTCTATCCATCTTCTCTGGTGCATATTAAGATCTTTCTGTGTGAATATATATTTAAGACTCTTGTGGTCAGTATATATCTCACATTTCTCTCCATAGAGATAATGCATCTAGATTTTCAAGGCAAAGATCACAGCTGCCAACTCCAGATCATGCGTTGGATAGTTTCACTCATGGATTTTCAACTGCCTTGAGGCATAGGATATCACTTTATCATTCTGCATCAGCACAGATCCTAAGCCCTTCTTTGAAGCATCACTGAATACCACAAAAAGTTCCCCAATTGTGGGTAAAGTGAGCACATGTGCAGTGATAATCCTCCTTTTCAACTCCTTGAAGATTTCTTCGCATTCATCACTCCAAGAAAACTTTACTCCCTTTCTATTTAGCTTGGTAAGAGGGTTGGACAATCGTGAGAAATTTCTCACAAATCGTCGATAATATCCAACTAACCCCAAGAAGCTACGGATATACGTTATCGATGTTGGTCTCGGCCATCCCTCAATTACATCTGTTTTGGAGGGGTCCACAGATATCCCATTGCTTGTGATGATATGGCCCAAGAATGAGACCTCCTTCAACCAGAACTCACACTTTCTGTACTTTGCATAGAGCTTCTCCTTGCGCAAAGTCTCTAGTACAGTTTTTAAATGATCCTTATGACCCTCCTTGGTTTTGGAGTATATTAGAATATCATCTATAACTACTACCACAAATTTGTCAAGGTAATATCTAAAGACTCTATTCATGAAGTCCATGTATATTGCTAGAGCATTGGTGAGTCCGAAAGGCATTTCTATGAATTCATAGTGCCCGCACCTTGTACGAAAAGAATCATGGGGACATCTTCCTTCTTCACCCTTACTTTATAACATCCCGACCGCAAATCCACCTTGGAGAAGTATTTTGCTCCACGCAGCTGATCAAACAAGTCATTGATTATTGGGATAGGATACTTGTTCTTTATCATGGTTTTGTTAAGTTCATGATAATCGATGAAAAGCCGCATTGACCCATCCTTCCTCTTGACGAAGAGGACTGGTGCACCCCATGGTGAAGCACTTGGGCGTATAAACCCTTTATCCAGATTCTCCTGTAGTTGTTTCTTCAACTCTTCAAGCTCAACAACAGCCATTCTACATGGAGTCTTGGATATTGGTAGCACCCCTGGTTTAAGTTCAATTGAGAATTAAACATCTCTTCTTGGAGGAAGACCAGGCAGTTCCTCGGGAAACACTTTAGCGAATTCCCTCACAATAGGCGTTTCTTCAAGGATGGTTTCTTCCTTGGACACAATCATCTGAGCCAGATATGCATGATCATAAGGAAGTAATATCCATTCTTGAGATGATGGAGCTAAAGGAGATTCATCTTCCTCCTGACACTTGTAAAGAATCGGGTGTCGATTCTCCATATGGAGTGTGATTTCCCTCTCCTGAAAATTTATATTGGCTATATATAAGGAAATCCAATCCATGCCAAGAATTGCATCAAATTCCACCAGAGGGAGTATGATGAGGTTCAACGGGAAATTCAATCCACAGATTAAAACAGGGGAGGACTTATATTCATGGTATGCAATGATTGCCCCATTTTCCGTATTCACCAACATCTTTACTTCCATGATTTGTGGTGGTGCTGGGATTGTTCTACTAAACTTTCGAGATATAAAAGAATGCGTATAACTTGAATCAAAAAGTACGTTCACTATTCTTTAATGAATAACTAGCGTACCTGTCACAACTTCGTTGTCGGGGTTCACATCGGCAGAAGTGATGGAAAAATCTCTTCCTTGCTGTCTTGGAGGTTGTTGGTTGCCTCCGATAACCCTTGGATTAGGGCACTGATTTTCAAAGTGATCGGGTTCATTGCATTTGTAGCATTGAACAACGCATTGAGGTTAGAACGGAGCGTTCCTCTCCTCTTTCGCAGCCGTGGGTCCTTCTTGCCGATAGTGAATAGCTAGGTGCCCTTCTCTTCCACACCTGAAGCATTTTCTCATCCCCTTAAGGCAATTTCCAGGGTGCTTCTTTCCACACTTTTGGCAAGTGGGGTGCTGGATCTTCTTAGCACCATTGGATTTATCCATCGGACCACCAGCATTGAATTCCACCTTACGCTTCTTGTCCCCATGATACCCCTATGATTCCCCGATCTCCATTTCATCCTTGAGGGCACATCGGACAATTTCCTCATAGCTGTTGAAGTCACGGATCACTAATGCTTTCCGAAATCTAGGCTTCAGCCCACCAAATAAGCGGTCAACCTTGCATTCGGGGGTAACGACAAATCCAGAAGCGTATCGTGCAAGCATTGTAAAGTTTACCTCATACGCTCCAACAGATTCTTCACCTTTTTTCTTGAGGGAAAGGAAGTCCCTTTCCATCTTAAGTCGGAGGGTGCGCGAAAAATATTTATCAAAAAACATCTTCCAGAAATCCTTCCATTCCAACGCCTAGATCTCCTCCTTAGGCTTCGAATTTTTGATCAACATCCACCATTGATCAGCTTCACCCCTCATACGATTGGTAGCCAGGAGAACCTACTCTTGTTCAGAACATTGAAGGATGGAGAAGATCTTTTCAATGGAGTTGATCCATTGTTCAGTGATCGTGGGATCAGATGATCCACTAAAATTAGGAGGCCTTTGTCTCATGAAGCTCTCGATATCGAATTGTTCTTTCATAGGGGGGTTTGGACGTTCCTATTGACCCGTGTTTCTATTCAAATCTTGAGTTAGCTGAGACATAAGCGTTAAAAAGTTCACGATTCCCACTCCCATTGAATTGGGCATCTCATTAGTACAGTCATCACACTGATCTTCACATCGATTGTTATCCCGAGTCCTCCTATTACCGGCCATGGGCTGGAATAAAAGGAATGTTATGGGTAACACATAAAGAGTAATCCAAATACAAAAGTTGATGACTTATAAATAAACTTTCATTTCTTAACTCATGAGTCTATAGGCATAAATCTTGGATTTTCATGATCTACTTTCTAACATATATTCGTAGGGGCAATTTTTTTTAATTCCCTTAATAAGGGTTCATACTAAGCTTGTGAATTTATCAAAACATATCCTCCAGGAGTGTCGTAATGAAGAGTGCATCAAGGCCCGTTGTTGTGCACTAGTTCCCGTTCGAGTCTAGCTCAAAGAGGTGTTTTCGGGTTTTACCCCTAGGATACATCTGTGCCAGAGCCACCTCTACCTGCTCGTATCCAGACAAGGATGTATTTTCTTGAAAACCCACTTACTCAATACTCACCAAAACTTAGGGACGTTTTTATTGTACTTAGTATTGTATCTAAGGCTTTACTAGGGTTTCCTAATCCCAAAAATAACTAAACATATCCTATGATACCAACTATGACAACCCTGCTTTTTATTACAACTTAAACATGATTCATTACATAAAACTTCACTTGATACAAAAAAGACGATCGAGAGGTTTAGTGTCTTTGGGGCTTAGGATCATTACATAAAAACTTAAAACATGAAATACAACATCTTTATTGAAAACTTCCTTTACATGACCGCTACATTCCATCGTACTGAGCATTGCATGGGATAACCTGAGGACATGCATAAGAAAAGGGTGAGCTATAAAGCCCTGTAAGGGAGTACACATGGAATAACATGAGGAGTACAATACATGTTAGGAAATAGGCATATCAATAGAGCATAAAATAAACATGAACATAAAGGCATGACAAAGCATGATAATCATAACATGGAGATGTGGCAACAACACTGATCATGGAATTAGCATGAGCCAAGGCTCATTGCACATAAAGCATGAGTAAACCCTCATTGTACATGAAGAAAAAGTAAACCCTAATTTCACTTGAATTATCATGAGTCAACACTCATTGCACATGACCTATCATGATACTATACTTTACCCAATGCATTGGAGCGCTATAAGGGCGCACCCTGCTTAAACATTTCATTTCATGCATAAGTGTGCCACATGGATCATAAAACATGGATTAGTAAAACATAATAATTTACTCCAAGATAAAGGAATGTGGAGTTCATACATGAATCTTTACAATCAATAAGTAAATGTGCATAAAGGTGAATACCCTTGATGGAGAAATGGGCATGGTATTCACTACACAATGATATTGGCTTAGAAAATCGGTGCGATTTCGGCAGCGTAACGACGTGACATAAAAATTCATAAAAATGGTTGATGAGAGAGAAAGGGGTTCCTCATCATATTTACATGTAATGGACAGTAAGGAGGTCATAAAGATACATGTCCCAACAATTTTAATGGAATTTAGATTCATGATACAAAAGTATTTCTTGAATGTAAAAGAGGAGAGAGAAGTTCCTTTCGGAATTTCGGCATAGTAACAGGTGCACATGGGAGGCATTTAATGAGAGAGAAAGGGGTCTCCCATCATTCAAAAAATAAGAGGGAAGTATGGGGGATGTGCGAAACCATACCCCAACATTCATAATTGAAATTAAAATGGCAATACAACTTAAATAAAAATGACAAAAATGAGAAAGGAAGAAAAAACCCTTACTTGGAAGTGTGCTTCCAAAGGCTAGAGAGAGGCTTGTGAGATGATTCTTGGGAGCTTGGGGAACCTTGGGAGGATTCAAGAGAGAGTAGGGCAGAGGTTTTACGAACTCAAAGGGATTTTAGTGAGGAGTAAGTGGGATCTTGGGTGGGTTTATATAGGAAAGGTGAGGGAATTCTTTATTATTTAGGTTTTGGTCCCCTTACATTAAATTAATCCAAACCACAAACCATCCCATGTTTTTTTCCCATGGTTTTTGGAAAAGGAAATAGGAAAATAATATTTTATAAGGCCCAAGTCCAAACTTCTTAAAATAATAAGGTTGATTATGTGGAGGTGAGTCACACTCCCATGGAAATTAATTTTAAAAGGCAAAGTGTTGAATATGTCTTGAGGGGTCCTTCAATGCTACGAAAAGTAAGTCAAACAAACCAAAAATCACATTATTTTAATGGTAAAACATATATTTTCCGAACATAAAGATTATAGTATTTTATTACATCACTATTGGTTCATTATGATGTCATAAAACACATTATATATTTAAACGGTATTTAATTTTTACCCAAAAATTCGACTGTCTCAGAAAATTATGAAAAATTCACTGTTGGATAATTTTGACATCCTGATTCCAGAAATGAAATTTATTTTATCTAAAAAAATTATTAAATATGTTAATTTTTACTTTTAAAATAAAAACCAACATTTATAAAAAATTCACGGGTTTTGACAGAAATGGATTTCAAACCTTAATATAAAATTTTAATTGCATTCATAAAATTATAAGATCATTTAAATTTAATAAAAATTAATTTAATAATAATAATATTATTTTATTAAAATATTATTTAATTAAAAAATACCTTAATTTGATAAAATATATTTCTTAATTAAATAATAACTAAAAACACCATTTGTAAATTAAAAAAACTATTTACAATGTATTAAAAATGACCAGAAATTATATTCGTTATTATATAAAAAAATAATGTACATGAACATAGTACTACTTATTTGTTACATAACCCCTTAAAACAGCCGCATAAGACCTAAGGGTAAGGTGTGCGATGGTGAGAGACTCTTGGGGTGGATCAGATAACATCGCTCGAGTGGTAATCTCTATCAACTTCCACTTTTCCCATAGACGGTCCCGTTCGAGCTTGACATGGTGAAGCTCAGCTTGGGCTTGGTCAAGGGCGAAGCACAAGGATGCCACCTCTTTTCCAAGCTCCAAAAAATGGGCTTCGTACGGAGCAATTCTACTGGATGAGGCCATTGCTTATTTTTTCTAAGTAAAATTGGATGTGTTAAAGCCCTATATTTATACTTATCATGTGATCACTGTTCAACGACTATATTAACAACGGTCAAAAATATTAACATAAAACCAAAGAAGTTGACATCTTATAAAAACATTTTTCATAAAGAGACATTTAACTGGATCAAGAGGGATTTTCCATTAATGAAACTTTGGGTTGTTACACTATGACCCGAGTCTAGCACAACAGAGAATGGAAAGGTCAGCCATTAAAAGATTCAAATGATTCCATAACAATGGTTTTTTTGAAAATATTATCATTAGAAAACATGACCAAGAATAGGTTCATCATCTACAATCATCCAAAATCTATTTCACAATAGCACAACATGTCTTCAAGTTTTTGGATGTTCAAATCTCTCTAATCATCCTTCTATGAATGATTAGAAATAATGGGAAATAACTGAGAACCAAAATCACTCTAGAGACCTCTCCACACCCTATAGGTAAAATAAGGATCTTGATTAGAAATGATTATCCTCGGTACTACTTAGAGTTGTACCTCCTCTTTGAAATACTACCTTGAATAAAAAATCAAGTAATCTTAACTCCCTGATCACTATAATGTGGGATAATTTTGTCAAATGATCCACTATCACCCAAATAGAATCATATCATCCCCATGATTAAGGTAAAACAGTAACATTGTCCATAGAGATGTATTTCCTCTTCCAGTGGGTAACATATAATGGTTTGAGAAACCCATCGAGAGACCAGTGCTCGACCTTCACCTTCTGGAAGACCAAACATCAAGAAACAAACTCTACAACTGCATACTTCAACCTAGGCCACTAAAAATGACATCCCAAAACTTGATACATCTTTTTCACATAGGAATGTACCAACAATGGTGAACTATTTAACTCATAGAGAACCGTCTCACGAATCATCAATGGAACTAAAATCCTTCATTGAAATAATATCTAGTGTTGTCCACCCTTAGACCAACCATCATGGTCATTGCTAAAACAACTCGTTCTCTCTAGACCTATACACCAAAATCCCCCAACAGGGACTCCTACACCAACTTCACTAATGATGAATACACTATATCTGGGAAAGACAACATGTTCCTCCAACCTCACCTGTATCTAGATTCATCATTGAGAGTTGTTCCATAACACACTAGGAATTCCCAGATTCATGCATGACATCACTATGTGAAATCCTACTCTGTGAATCAGCTACAAAATTTCCCTTTAATGGTATATATGAAATATAAATTTCATAATACTATAATAATTACAACTATAAACACTAACATTGGTTCAATTCATGTTAGTAAATACATATATCAAGCTCTTATGGTTAGTAAAAACCAAAAAATGATCGCTAATGGCATTTTGTCACCATAAATTCAAAGAGAACAACACTTATTAAAACTCAAGATCATGGGTGGAATAATTATTATCATGAGGAATTAACTACCAAGAAAAATAATTAAAAAATTATCTCTATTGAATTATAATAATACCCAAAAAAAGATGTGAAGAAACGTAGAAATCCTCAAAATGAACTCCCTCAGTTAGAAAAAAAAGACCTGGAGCACTGGCCAACATATCTTTTAGGTATTATAAGGCTTTCTGATATAGGATATTCCACAAGAACTGCTGATAATTCATGTTCAAGGATCTCAAAGGAGTTAAAACCTGAGAGAAATTAGGTATAAACCCCTTATAATAGCCTAAAAGACCCTGAAAAATCTACACCTCTTCCACTATCCTAGGGGATTCCCAAGACACAACTACCTATATTTATATGGATCCATAACTACTCCATGATAGGATGACACATGTCCTATGAAAATAACCTTAAAATAACATAACTCACACTTTGATAACATCCCAAGTAGTTGATCTAGATGAAGAACTCCCAAAACAGCACGCAAATTCTCTACATGATCCTTCTCAAATGCTAAGTATGAAAGGATGTTGTCGATGAAAAACACCAAAAACTTTTATTGGAACTATTTGAACACTGATTTAAACTACCCCATGAAAAAATGGATAATTTGTGACACTGAATGACATCACAAAAAACTCATAATTACCATAAAGATATTGGAAATTAGTACTCTAAATATCGTCATCCTTTAACTTCATCTGATGATATCCCAACCAAAAATCGATCTTCAAGAACCAAATTTCTCTTTTAAAATGATTTAATAAATAAAAAATCTATGAAGGAGGAGAGATTTTATTTACTATCACTTGGTTCATGCAATGAAATTTGATACAAATCCACAATTTACAATATAACTTCTTCACGAACAAAATTGGTTCACCCCAAGGTGACATACTTGGTCGAACAAAACCTCATTGCAACTACACAACAAGATGTACTCACAACTCTAGTAACTTAGAATTCACCATCATATAAGGTGACATAAAGATAACAAATATTCATGTCTGTAGATCAATCCCAAACTCGATCTCCCATCAAGGGGGTAATGTTACAACCTCCTCTAGAAATACATTAGTGTACTCTTCCATAACCCTTTGAAACACCAACTGTTGAACCTCTGATGACCTCAACATAAACTAGGATATCAAAGGTGAAAATGATAGAATACGACTCAATCCCATCCAAGGGTCTCGATCCCCATATAACACTTCTAGGTATCTTTAAGAATCATAAAACAAAACCTTCCTCCTAAATAAATCCATGATTTACAACAATAAATACAACCAATCCACACTGAGGATGATTTCATATGGATGTATCTATAAACATAGGAAATATCCCCAAGAGTGATTCTTCACCAATACTATATCATAGTATCTATATACTTCATACATGTCATCTTGACCTCCAACTAACATAGTCAACACTAAGGGAACTTGAAGACTCTATACCACGTATCCTAAAGCATGGAAGAGGGTATGTGATTTAAAGGAATGCGCCACTCTGGAATAAAAAAAATTGTGCACCCAAGTAGAAAAAATCAAAGCGTAACTAAAACAATGTTGGGATCATCTAGAACATGTAGTGATAGAGAATAAGGTTGACCATGAACTTCTCTATGGTCTATCATACCCTACCGAGAACAACCTCCATGGTTGTGCTCCTCTCTTTGAGGATGGGGAACATCTTGGTGTTGTAATCCACCTACCCCATCCCCTCCTTTCTAATCCCAAAATGTACCACCCTTTATTTCTGCCTTTTTTGAAACTACTTCAATAGAGGAACCTAAAATGGAACACTTAGAACAAGAAAACTCATAAAAAAGGTTGGGAACTTTTGTTGCTGATGAAATTGTTCTCCATAAGAAAAAACATGCACTTGATCACTTGTCATGAGTATGAGTGTCGCTGCCCATATAGAAAGGAGAAGATGAGGGATGAGGCCTATCACTGGATGATAAAAAACTCTTATTTCATAACAATTAGGAACCTTGAACCAAATCTCTTCTTCATGAGTAATCTTAACAACTCCCCTCCTATGACGAACCAGTTTCGGCCAACATTCTCTCAATAACCTCTTACCTTTACCATACCTCAAGATACATCTTCATCATAAATGGGGTGACTAGGAACTAAATCTATAGATGGAATGCCTCATTGAAATGCCTCAACTTGGCCTCCTCAACTGAAAATAGGTCTAAAATAAATTGAAAAAGGTTCCTGAAAAGGATCCCAAAACCTCACATATTTGAGCATCCTTATTGAAGGGTACGTAGATCTTAGTGATTAGTTTCCTTCACAGTCAAAGAAAGAAAATATACTCTGAAATGATCTTGGAATTCCTTTTTTGAGGCCAAAGACTCCTTGTTATCCCTAAGGTATAAGAACCACCACTTCCTCACTGCTCCACATAGTATTGTCATAGCCAAAAAGTCCAGTGCTCCTTTTGAGAACGAATTGAAATGAAAGCTAATTCAACCTACTCATGCCAGTATTATGTGACATAAATTGAAATAGAGACATCATAATTCTTTAGAATATAGTGATTAAACTCTCAAAGTTTCATCCTCAAAGTTCCATCATCATTGAACTCTACTCTAGGATGATCTATTATAACATCTTTTTGAACATCTTCGGTGTGAAAAAAACAAGGACATAGACCTGGTTCCATGCATCCAAAAGAATTAAAAAAACCATTAGAATCTTAAACCTAGAATATAGAATACGTAAAATTAATTAATTTATTAATTTGTTATGTTTTTAAGGTTTTATCCTATCCCACGGTCTAACCATTTCAAACATATACAAAAAGATGGATTTTTTATGATTCTTTCATAGGAATATACCAAATAACCAATGTCACTTTGTTCAATAGTCTTAAAAAACATAAAAGTACATGAATCCAATCACAAGGGAATCTAAATACATGTGTCTCAGTTGGTATATGTTTACATAACTTACTAAACTTAACTGACACTATTGACCTACCTACCCAAGAAAACTCACATATTACTGACTAAAAACTCCATCCTATACCTCAAACCTGAACCTTTGATTCCACTCAATCATTGTCCCCTCCCCCAAAATATTCATGAATGAGGGGAGAGAGATGATGAATACCTATTTCCCACCTCTAATAGGTCTTGTCTTGGAAACTTTCACCCAGGTAATAATAAACATGCATATGGGTGGCATTACCCTCTAAGAGAGACATGATGAAGAGGGAGATAAGAAAGATACAACAAACAACACCTTCTTATACATACATAAATACATACATACATACATACATACATACATACATACATACATACATACACACATACATACATACATACATACATACATACATACATACATACATACATACATACATACATACATACATACATACATACATACATACATACATACATACATACATACATACATACATACATACATACATACATACATACATACATACATACATACACACATACATAAATACATAAATAAATATATATATATATATAAATGTGTCGAATTTTTCGACCAGGTCATCGTATAAGAAGGAAAGAGGGGATATCCCTGCCACTAAGATGGGTCGTGTCAACAAACAACCATGTAAGGCATAAATATTAGTGGAGAAAATGGAGCTTAGAAGGAAGTATTCCAAGGTGTTGCAGTAATATGAAAGAAACTCGGAGTGGGTATTAGCGATTGTGGGGGATGTCTATGGATATGGTGAGGACTATGGTTACTATGATATGTAGTTACTTTTTGTCTGGTTGGATCTAGTCTTGGATTTTGATGACTGTATGACTGTATGATTGTACTCTTTTTCTTTTTATTTTATATATGGTCAGAGGATCTTACCTATGACTAACTTTCTGGGTATATATATATAAAGGAAAAACTAGTGAAAAAATGAAATGTCATGAATCACTAAAAAAAATGAAATGAAACTACATCTACCAAAAGTAAAAATTGGAAGAAACCATGAAGCCCAAAAAGATCCTACAGTACCATGATCTAGTAATACCCAGGATGACCTCTAACATCCTCCAATTGACCAGAAAAATAGTTTATATATATGTAGGGTGATCATAAAAGTATACTCATTATGATCATTCTTATATCCTCTCATTAAAAAGATAATGAAACCATGCTAAAGCATAGAGAACAAAATTAAAACTTACTCATCACTTAATAGGTATATTTTTTTTCCAAGATCACAACTGCTAAATCCCTCCAAGTATCACATATAAGAGAGAATATAATATAATAATAAAACATCAAGGGTAACCCACTCCTAATTCCCCAATGGTTTTCAACTTTTTCCCTATGTGGAATTTCTTGAGCATCTCTCTCAAAAAGTAAGCCAACCCAAAGACACCTAGGAAAGAAATCACAACATGCACCTCACGCACTACATAACCACATCATACCATATCAAATATCCATATAGTAACAAAGTAGTTTATGGGATCCAAAATATCTCATATGACCTATGTCAAACATAAGGTGTTATTATTCAAACCATTATAGCACATAAACTACATACCTAAATCCATCACAACCTTTACACATCATACCTATAATAATCCTTTGGACAATATATTTAGTAATACAAGTGTATGAAATAAACCCAACCCATCATAGCCCTCTCAACACGTATATGGGACAACTAACCACTATGAATTCCATCATAATTAACCACCAAGAGAAGAGAGTGGGACCATAGGGGGTAGTCAACCATCCATCCTCCCACCTAGATGTTAGGTAAAACACATTCCCAGATTCCACTAGGTTCTTGTTTCCCTAATCAACAAGGCTGGGGAAGCATATAAAATTGAATAATATACATGAAATAATATATATCACAACCACACTATGATAATAACATATTATTATAACAAAATGAAATTAACATCACTCGAACTCCCTTCTACCACTACTATGACAAAATATCCTATAAGTTCAAAATCATTTATAACAACTACCTTAAATCCATTATTTTATTTTTATCATTTCCTTTATAATTAATTCATTATCCATTAATTATCCATTAACCTTATTCCTTATTAAATTACATTAATCCTAAAATAAATGTTCATTCCCTCAAGAATTATCCAAACCATGTCGATGGAATATAAATATTAAGATCTTTTAAGCATTTTCATTCCATCAATGACCAACCCCATGGGTTAGGAATTATTTAATCATTTTTAGCACCATTCTATTTCCAAATACTATAGGAAAACCTTACTTAGATAAAAACAAGAATAAACATGCGATAAATCACCTCCAGCAGCCTCAAATAGTGTGGAATTTAATGAAGATAAAAAATAAACTCAACCATCATCCATTAAATAGATTCATATGTGAGTATACCAAGTCTCTTCATCTCATCAATGGGTAAGACCAACTTTTACCAATTCCATTACCTCCAGTGTGATCCCTGATGCCCAATTGAATATCTAGATACACATCAAAATCAAAAGCATAAATTAATGCCACATCATCTAGTCCACCCTACAACATATCACAATAGTTATCCCAGGCTCAACCATCCTAGGCTCACATCACATCTGGGCCTCCCAACTCTATATCAGACATCATTCCTCTAGGGCCATCCATACCAATATCGTATCACAAGGATCATACACACATCACATAAAAAAGTAGTGGGTAAAACAACAAATAAATAGGGGAAATATTCCCTCAAAACAAGGCAATAAACCTCCTTATGAAAACAAGCTACCACAGCTCCAAAACTAGGCACTCAACCATCTCAAGAAAAATAGGAACTCATTACCTAGAAATTATCTTTTTCAAAAAACCAGTTATTATTCCATATTGAATTAATATATTCATTTATTAATAGGTTCCTGATATTGGAAACCTAAGGAATCATGATATAACACCCTATAAAAGGAGAAACATGATCTTAGCATTTATTCTGGTTTCAAAAAACCTAGAGAAGCACCTTTATCAATTAACATTACTTTTAAATTAGTATCAAAAATAATTTTCAATATTCAAATTATCTATAAACTCTATTAATAATATTTAAGATAAATGTCAAATAAACATGAACATTGCATCAATTTTATTATCCTCAAATTTCATTAACAATCTGATTACAAACATACATCTTCTTTAATTATTAAAGAAAATTAATTATCAATTAGTTTATTATTTATGTTATTTACCAATTTCAACATGATATTATAATAATAACAACATGAAAAAATAATAAAACATTGTTATCATACTATCTAAAAAATAAGAGGCAGCCTGCTACCCCGATATAAAGAAACAACATCACCAACATGCGATCACAACTGATTCCATTAATCCAATTCAATATTAATTAGTTAAATTATATTTTCGTCCCAATGGATTAACCATGATCAATTTATGTTTTCATGTAATTATAATTATATACTAAATGAATCTTATACGTCAAATGCTTTACTATTCTTCACATGAGAATGGTCTACGTCGTAGATCTCTAATCACATCTCATGCAAGAACTACATCAATCTAGGGACACCGTGGCACAATAACACAAAAAAACCAAGAAAAACCAATAAGAAACATGGGGGATGATATTCATTGAATTGAAATAAGAAAATGGTCGAAATGATATTAAACTAGGAGAAACCTCAATAAAATTAAGAAGGAACAAACCTTGGATCAATCCAGGTCACTAAGGATCAAGGAAAAAAGCACAAGGATTGATACCCATCAAAGGGATCCCAAAATGATGAATGGAAAATCCACTGAATGCTAGAAAATGAGAGAATAATTAGGGTAATATAAACTATAGCAGCTTAAGACATTTATAAGAGCACTACATAAGATATTTACATGTCATGTAAACCGTTTACATGTCATGTAAACCGTTTACATGTCATGTAAACCGTTTACATGTCATGGAAATGTTGGGGGTCAGATCTTATTGATAACCATGTTACCTCAAACCAATTAATCATGAATATTTACACATAATGTAGCATCCTGTGAAATTCCATTAACAAGTCATGAACCACACTTACATAGATTTTAAGATTTAAAAATCTTGTATTTACCCTACTACCAGAGTTTCTAGTATCCCACACCTCCAGACTTGCTCCAGGCCTCCTCTAAGCATCAGACACCCTTGGAACATGAAAACGGTCGGAATACATGGATCTAGGTCCTTACAGGTGTGATGTTTTGTAAAAATGAATGTTTATGGTCCTCTATGATAGAAAAATATAAATATTGTATTTGGAGAGAAAAACACTGATCAAATGTAGATAAAGTTATTTTTTATATATGAGACCAAAAAACTATGTGGATATATTTTATAATAAATTTTAAATCATCATGATGTAATATTTTTTGTATCATGATTTTACCATAACCCCTTAAAATATATATATAATTTTAAATACATGTGAAAATTCAATGAAAATATTCGATTTTTTTATGTCACATTGATCTAATAAATCTTATTATAGTTTATGTATCAAATAGTAAAAAATGAGGTCTCAAAATTATTATTTATGGAAAATTATTGATATAAAAGACAATAGGGTAATTGTGAAATCATATTATATACATTATTTGTGGGAATCTAAGAAATAATGAGATCTTAAAATGGGAGTTCATGTATTTATATATTTTGAACGTGTAATGGAATTACATTTTTTAGGTGAATTACAATTTAATTACATTAAATAATCATATGATTTTGATATATGAATTATGTTGGATGAGTTTAAATTTTTTATTATGTTTTTATGATGTTTTTCCCATTTATAGGGTTCCTGATTTAAGGATAGTTCTCCGAACACATGATGATTCTCCATGAAACTGCTAACTTGAGGTAGTGGAATAAAAGGTGGTTCACGGTTAAGGCACTTGGTTTTACAAACAATGTGGCCTCACATAGAACATAGTTTGGTAATATACATTATCCAACAATATAGTTGGTGAAAAGTTTATAAAAAAATGTGGCAAAACCATAAATCTTTTATAGAATCCCAATTTGGGCATACAGTTGTCACACAATTTGTCAAACCATGTGTCTAAATAGTAGACTCAGGAAATTAATTATGTTACTCCATGATCTAACTCCTTTTTATTGAGACAATTCATGGATCTTACATGCCAAAACCTAATATATGAATTATAATCCCAACTAAAGATGAATTCTATAATCTTTTCTAAAATGGTGGTGGTATTGATGTGTTAACTATTGCAATTTTGACTAGAGTTTACATCATAGTGAACAGTGGATGTTTCCAGGTTTATTTCCAATTATTGATCATCTAAATTTATTTTTCAAAATAATTGAAATCTTTAATAACTATTCAGTTTAAATATTGGAAATGGATCAATGTGAATTTTCTAGACTCATGGTTCTCTTATAGAATTTATGCTGAATTCTAGATCTGTTACTTGATCAACAATGGATCTGGTCAATTCTTGATCTCCCCTTGGAGATACATCTTAATTAGTTCATTTGATGGAATCCTTTAGTTATGTGACTATAGAACCACACTTTATTATGTTAAACCTTAAATAGTATCCTTTTTAGAACACTTTGTTGAGGAACCAAATCCTGAAATAGGAATCCTTGATGTGTGAGATAGATTTCCAAGGGAATAAAAAATGGTTCAGACATTAATTCTTGAAAAAATGGGGTTATTTTTTGAAAAAAATAATATAATTAGTTCCTTGTAATTTGAGGCTCTTTTATAGAAATTTATATTTTGTATAATTATTATGTTGGTATAGTTTTTTTCCATTATTGACAGAGATCTCATATGGGTGTGTACAGACTATGAGACCCATTTTGGTTTCTTGATGCCATGAGTAAATTTTTATCTTGTTGGAACTTGTGTTATGTTGATCACTTGTATTATATATTGATACTATATTCTCATAAAGAATTTTATTCCTTTCACACACTACCATGTTATATGTGTTCCATTCATTGGAGGCTTGTTCATGTCACACAAAAAATATTGACCATCATGATATGATAATACCTTATAGGGGAGAGGGAAAATGGATTGAGATGATGGATACGATATACCTAGGTATAGGTTATGATCACAATGGCTTGGAAGCCCGACCTGTATTATCAAAATTTTGGGAATGATGGAATAGAGGCCTAATATGACACATAGATAAGGTATGATTCTCTATAGGCCTAACTAGTGATAGTGTTAGGGAATGATATAATAGAGGCCTAAAAAATTATGTAGCCAGGATTCAATGACCTAGAGGGAAGATCTGACTCAATGCATTAAGAATGCTGAGGGACATGATTACTATCCTTATGGCTAGTTCATGACTATATGAATTATCCTATATGATTGTATTTACATAATTGAGGTAAAGATATTACTTTCAAGGATCATGGTATCTTGGTTAGAACACGGGTGATTAGTGTCTAATTTTTATTCTTTCTTTAACTTTTTTTTATATCAAGGAATAATCCATATATAAATTTTTACATTTTATATTGGATTTTCTGGTGGTATCTTACTAAGTGTTATTACTAAAATATTATATGGATATCCTGATGTGTTTGGAGAATTAATGTATAGAGATCTAAGAAAGGGAATGGTTCCTATAGAATATATTTGAGTTAAGGAGCATGAAGGTTTGAAAAATAATAGTATTTACTCCATCAGATACCTCAGTTTTTATTTGTTTATCTACATTCATAATTCTATGGATTTTATTTCAATGTTTGGATTCCACTTATTTATCATTATATATTTGTATAAAATGTGGTAAATTTGGTACTACATTATGATGTATCATACTACTATTTTATTTCTATGAGATTTTTATATTGATATTATTTGAGTAAGGATATTATACTGAGGGTATAGTCTCCCCACTGATGATATTCAAATCCTTATGCTAGTAGGCAACCTCTTTCATAAGGAGAGGAACACATGAGGTCTTATTAATATCCGACATAGAAATATATAGTTTTTTTGGGTTGGGGGTTATAAAATGGAATCAGATGACAGTTTTATTGTTTTATTTTTCACCAACATGAGATATGGTAGAATGGAGAGAGGCTGTGTGGGACTTTGGTAGGGTAGTTACCATGTGCTCAATTGGATAATGTGTAATAGACTTATGAGTTAATATTTATGGGATTATTGTTACTATAATATGGAATATAGGTGTGTTAATGCATAATGAATAGGTATATCAGATCACATGGTATATATGTTTATGTTGTGTGTTTTATTATAGTTCATTAATTAAAATCCTTGATGTTTATTATATGACCAGGATAGACTTATGTTATTTGTCTGAGTGATATATATATTTTCTATATTGGTGTCATATATTAGTATTTTAGGATTACATAGTTAAACTAGATCCTTGATTTATGTATTATATATATATATATGGAATTTTGACTAATATATAGGGATTGAGACATTGGTAAGGGATAGAAGAATATAATTTGGGTTATGTATAGACACATAGGTAAAAATTTTCTAATCTCTTAGGCTGATCTGGATATGGAATAATGACTTCTAATTTTTTAAATGTTTTGATCACATTTTAAAATATAATACCCTAAAGGATAATAATAAAAAAACCTTTATCTATGTCAAAATTCTTCCACTAGGTAAGATGGCCATATTTTACCACTTTACATATATGATGGTGCAGTATAGCATGTTATTTCACATAATTCAGTGGTACATGAAGTAGGATCAACTCAGTCAGGTGTCCTTACACTTGTTTAGGACCATAGTGGAGGATCATCGAAGTCAATGGTGGACTACACCAGAGACATCTAGCTCTATAAACCAACACCTATTTAAAGAAATGGAATGCTATTGGATGCGGTGGATTGGAATGACATCATCGAGGGTGTCCTTAACCTCCATGAGAAACCTGAGGAAATAAGGGTGACAATTTAAAAATACATGATACATATACCCAATTGAAGATTATTTGATAATATAGGAGATTCTATAAGATTTCACGAACTCACATGGAATTCCCTTGAGGAATTTTCATTAGGGAATTATTCTATGAAACAATATATTTGTAACAACCAGCATTTTATTAGAGGTACTGATAATTTTTTTCAATTTAAATTCCTTAAACAACGCTATTTTTTTTACAAATCATTTCATTATGGTATTGGGGGCATCCAAGGATTGTTCATAGCCCAGATCCAAAAAATGGGAAGAAAATACTGGACTATACGGTTAGGAGAAACCATGATGCCTAACCTGTATAGTTTCCCTAAACCTTGCTGTTGTGGACAATGGTAAAGTATGGGATACACAATTTGTATAAAACCATGCATCCCTAGGAGCATTACCATGAGTCCAACTGTAGGTCTTTGATAGAACAGATCCTCACAAATTTCACAGGATTTTAAAAATTGTGCACCTAACCATATAATGTCCCCCTTTAATGAATTGAATGGTGCATGATTTGTGCATAGTTTGGCCAACAATGCAGCCAGACCACACACCCTTATTAATGGGGGTGGAAATTCCTTTTTCATATTTAATATTTAAACCTATTTCCCATTCAATCCTCCCCCTTTTTCAGGGGTGGGTAGCTCCTTCCTCTCCCATAGATTCACTTCTCCTCCGATCCAGGATCCACGATAACTTCTTCATCCGGTGTCTGATTCGATATTCATCCGAGGCATTGGATTACTTAAGGTGATATAAAAAATCATATACCTTCATATATAAGTTTATCAGTGAATCCATTTCACTATTTAGGTGCAGGTTTATTTTACATATTTTCGGGGCATTGAACCGTTTCTTATATTTCTTCCAACCTACTTTGGATATGAGGCTGATATTGAACGAGGAGTCATCTATGGCTTTGAGGTTGGTGGTATCATTTTTCCCCATGAGGTTTTATGTCTCATAGCTATGATGTTGTTCCACATGCCGTATTTTTCTGATAATCCCCTTTTATTTGGGTTCTTCATATCAAATTGTTAAATTCTTTTAGATACACGCCTATTTATTCTTGTTTTGAAGTCTAGAGGATGTGGACCACATTTATGGACACCCCTTGGATATTTTAAGTTGAATTGTGCCTTGTGGTTAATTGTTTCAAATTCCAATAATGACTATTTATATTTCCTCTTTGACTTTAAATGTAATTTCCCTTAATATATGAATGTTTATAGAACCGGAGGCTCCTCATAGGTGTTTGGATCAACCTATAATTGGATTTTCCCATGTAGGAAACTTCCTTATTTGAAAATGTCACTTTCAAATGTCTCTTGAACATTATGAATTTAATTACCTTGTTTTAGTAAATTAAATCGGTTTCGTATATGGAAATATTTATGCATAATGGATTTCTTCCCCTAAATGAATTAATTTATTTTAAATTAAATGTATTATTCATGTTGGTTTTCTTTTACTATAATGAAATGAATGATTTAAATGAAATTTTTAAAGGGTGTTAAGGCCACAACTAAGAATTTTTAACTTATCAAGTTCTAAATTGATCTGATATGCCGTATTTAAATATAGGATTTGTAAACATGACACATGATAGGTATTTTATCATTCTTAATATTATAATTGTGACTATGCCTTATTATGGGATGTGGTATGATGGTAATAGATCTGTTCAGCATGATGGTATCATGATCCCTTACATCAGGTGTTGAGAATGATGTCTCACACCATTCACACTAGTTGGACGTTGGGCTTGATGTGAAACATCCCTTGTTTCGAGTATTGACAAGATGACACACTCACCATCTCAAGTAACGATCATGATATCTTCCACTCATTACGAGATGTAGGGAATGCACCCTACTTCTTGAGATTATAGGATCATTATAATGGTTATAGATGTCTAAATTACACCCTGGTCCATCCATCACTAGTATTCTTGGTAGACGGACACTTATGTATGCATGTATCTGGTTCATATAGGTGGATGATATATATATATAACTATACTCTATAAATAATATTACAATATATATAGTGGATCACCAGAATTCCAATTCATCCATGAGGTAAATTTGGTAGAGTCTCTAGGTGTACTTTCGGAACCTGATTGTGTGGTTATTTATTTATGCAACATTGTTAATTAATTATTTATGCCTACACACTGTTTAGTTATGAGAACTACTTGGATTAGGAGTAGACACCATTGTTGGTGGCCCACTAAGATTTGTATCTCACAACCTACTCGGTATACCTTTGGTAACTGAGAATATTGTATTCCCGTTGGTACGAATAATGGAAAGGGTCCTATTATAGGTTGTTTATATGCATTACTTTAGATGGAACATAGAAGAATATGGCCAAGCATTAACTCTAGATTCTAGTGGAGTAGTTTTTGTTCTTTCAGTTTTTATACTTTTTTATAGCATGATTGCATATGACTATCCCCTATACCCATTTTTTATTTTAGTATGCCATGAATCTAGGTATATGACACTTCATAATGGATTTTGATTATATTATTTTTATTTATCTATTAAATTGTTTCTTTATTATTCTATCTTTTTATTCATATGCTTATACTGTTTTTATATTTATGTTGTTATCCATTGTGCCACTCTGATAAGGGGGTATAGTCTATTCCCATACTTCATTTACATCCTCACTACATGTTGGAAGCCTCTATCATATAGAGAGGTGCACCTAAGGCCATGTAACCCATTGGCTCGTTGCACGTGTTATGTGGATACCAGGTAGGGATGTTACAAAGTGGTAATAGAAGAAGGTTTTACTTTGTCTTGCTATTTGGGTATTAGTCAATAGACTAGGATTTAATGGGATTTTTAATTGACCTTATTCCAAGAATTAGCTTACCCACTTATAGGGGAAACCCAAATTTACTTTGGATAGGAAATTGTAATTATTGATTATTCCATTTATAGTTGATACGACTTCACTGTTGGGTGAAACACTTGTTTTATGGTGTTATTATTATTGGTATGATTGAAATGAAATTTACTTACCACGAATCGATGAAATTAGGGTGTTTCTTTAAACCATGAATCATTATTAGGCACACTAGCACTAATTTTCCAGGAATTTTTCCATATCACATCTATTTTCAACAAACGTTCTCCTCTTGCATATTGATTGTGCCTTAAATATGTATTGAATTATAATGAAACTTTATGTAGGGATTTGAAAACGAAATTGGTACTTAAATTTTCATCCTTAACCTAATATTGTTTTCCTAAATAGGATAAAGTAGACACCTTAATAATTCAATTATGGAACATTGATCAATGGACCATTGGTCACATGGGATAAAACGTGTTATGGTGCAGGTTAAGTGGATTCCATATTTCAGTTCATAAGAAGCATGTGACCTTATGGATCAAAAATGGTAATCCACCTAATCCAACCATTTAAAGTGAATTAATTATTTGAACAAGCACAAATTCAATATTTTTATGACCTTTAAAGTGAAATTAGTTAAACTATACTTGTGAAACAAAGGCCTATACACGAATTCAGCCTTATTAGTTGGTATTTGGTGTGTATATTACATTATTATGGCCATTTTGGTCTCTTATATTTTCTAGACCTAGCTTTTGGAGTAGGAATAGAAGCATGACCATTATTATCAGAAGGGTTTATAGCTATCCTAGTTCTCCATATGAAAACTTCTTTGTTTTTTAAATCTCTTCTGAGGAATGAATTTTAAATAGTAGTGTCGTGCTACCACAATATCCTCCATTTGTACACCCTAAAGGAAGTGATG
This sequence comes from Viscum album, assembly GCA_963277665.1. Classification (NCBI taxonomy): domain Eukaryota; kingdom Viridiplantae; phylum Streptophyta; class Magnoliopsida; order Santalales; family Viscaceae; genus Viscum; species Viscum album. The sequence goes on along the minus strand of OY728122.1, from coordinate 259,796,718 downwards.
ACCATGATCCTAAGGTGGTGATCCTTAATCCTCCAGTGATCCCTCCTACAGTTCCATATATAGAACCTCTTCATGATCGTGATATGGGCACTGATTCTGAGTTCCATGATGGTTTCTTATATATGTTGCCGAATATGCAAGGTATCATTTGACCTGCCCCGAGTATGGAAGAATTGACTTGGGAATTCTAGTAGCAGCATTCTCCCACCTTCTCTGGGGATGGTGGACCACACACTACTGTGTAATGGATTTAAGTTATATTTTCTATATTTAGACATCCGCAGATTCCTCCAGTGTGGAGGGTCAAACTTTCTTTGTATATGCTATGTGATTATGCTAAGCAGTGGTAGGGTGTTATCACCCATGTAGATCAAAATAGAGATATGGTCTAGGAAAATTTCAAGAAGATCTTATACAATTACTTATTTCTACAAACTCTGGGAGATGAAAAATATATAGAATTAATGAACCAACAATAGGGAAGTATGTCAACTTTGGAATAATTTTCTCATTTCACCGAGTTGTGGAAATTTACTCCTAATATAGAGGGTTAAGACATTATGACTGCTAAGAGATTTGAGGATGGTATGGTATATTCCATTCGGCCACAGGTCAATGTGTTTATGCTGACTGCTATTTCTAAAATAGTCAACCAAGCCCTTATTATAGAGAGAAATTTGAGGGAAGGTGATGGTATGAGTTTGGGAGGTTCGACACCTAGATCTAGTAGTACTTATTCTTATGGTTGAAAGAGATATTTAGAGGATACTTATGGAGGTAGAAGTAGTCAGGCTCCTCTTGCTGATAGTTCATTAATTTTTCACCAGTGTGGGAAGTTGGGAAACACGAAGTCTTAGTGATTATGAGATCCAATGGAATACGGAGGTTGCAAAAGGATGGGCCATATCCATAATTTCTTTAGAAACTTTCCTTCACTGTGTAGTGTGTGGGGATATAAATCCACTCCATGATCAGAAGTTGGGCTAGTAGGATCCCATTAGGTAGGCAGCTGGTATACCACTGACTGATCATGATGAGTTTGTGGTCAAGGTAGAGGTAGTCATAATCATGATTATCAGCACCAGCAGAGTGATCTCACTTAGGGTAGTCGGGACACGAATAATGGTTACGGTATATGCCTATTACATGAATTCCGACCTATGCCAGAGGAGCAGAATTTTGAACATTCTACTGTATGAGGTACAATTCAAGTAGCCTCCATATTATTGTCTACTTTGTTTTACATAGGATCAAATCAATCTTTTCAATCATAGACTATTATGGGAAGTTTAGAGCATTATATTGAGAACTACTATGGCGTAATGATTCTAGATACCCCATTCAATTTCCGATCAAAGGGTGTTCATCATTGTAAGGATTGTACTCTTGAGACAGATTGATACCCCTTCGTATTGAATGTTTTCATCCTCAACATGGTATGATTTCTTCTAATCATTAGGATGGACTGGTTAGTTCCCTATCAAGATCATATTTACTTCTATCATCATATTGTGATGTTTATATCACCAGAGGGTGGTAAAATTGTTCATGAGGGAGAATTGAATTTCAATGTAATATGATTAGGGATCGAGTTGAAAATATGGGGCAGTGTGACAGATTAGATCACTATTATTTTATAGGACAACCTTGAGTTAGTGTATCATCCCGGATAAATGAAGAATATGACTTTTTCATATTTATTGATATTTGTGAATTAAATATTAATTTTACTTTAAATGGGTTTCCATGTTCAATAGCATACCTGATACAAAAACAATGGGTTTCTTTGAAATCTTATGCTGCACACTAATAATATAATATTATTATTTTAAATGGTAGTTAAATTCTAGCTGTTGTATTGGAAGGAATGAATAAAACTAACTACAATATGATTATACATTTTTTTAGATGTATTTACCTTTATAAAATAAAATTTAGTGGCTTAAAATGTGAATGAATCTAATTTTAAGAATAATTTACATTAAAAGACCGATTTACGACCTTTTAATGCAGAACCCCCATTAAATATAATTTTTGTCACTTTAATACATTCTATTTGACCAAATAAAATCTTTATTTAGAATGTGGACAACAAAATTTACTTTGTGTAATTTTTTTGAATTTTTCTGATAAAGATCATTTTCTAATGAATAGTGAAAAATATTGTATTTTAATTCAAAACAGTGTTTTAATCTAATTTATTTATATGGTTAGATTATCCTTTTAATTGGTTTTAAAGTATAATTAGAATATATTTTTACCATTTAATCCAATTTTTGTCATTGGAATTAATTTCAATTTGAAATTGGACATAAACAAGTATCAATCTTTTGATAGTTATTGTTTCATAAAATGACGTTATCTGTTTTGATAACGGGAATTAATTTTAAAATTAATTAATGAAACTTCTATGTTTTTAATTTGGTAAAATATACATAATTTTTGAATTCATAATATCAAATATATCTTAGGCTGAATGTTTGGTATTTTTATGAAAAACTTCAATTTTTGATGAATAGTGAAACCACATAGTGGTAGTTGAAAAAACTGACTTTTTCATTGAAATGAAATTTTACCACTTCTGCGAATTTCATTTTAAAATTCTGACATACATGGTTGTTATCAAGAAGTAAAATTTGGTTCATTAAGATGAAAATAATTTTGGGTGAATAATAACTTTTGACTTTTATTTACCACGGTTAAAGGTAAATAGGTTTATTCAAGGTAAAAAGAATATTATAATAATTCAAAATTACCCTAACACTTGTCCAAACCTTATTGGTTGAGTAATTAACGACCATAGTCATCTTTGGGTCGTTTTTGGGACCCCATTGAGCCACTTGGGTGTGATAATGACAATTTAGATTAATTAATTTAATGTAAAGACGTAATTGATATTAACAAAAAAAATTAGTAATTAATTTTTATATGGTGTTATATAAGTCATATTTTCGACAATAAATATTAATTGGAAAGATAAAAATATTTCATAAATCATGGTAATTTTTTTATAATTTTTAGACAACAAATAAATTAAATTATTTCTGACATAATAATGATACAGTATTTACCTCATTAATAAATCATTTAAATAAATACGATTATAATGATTAAAATAATATCCAAAACATGTAAAATTCTGATTGGATGATTTTATTTCTACCATTAGTCATCTTATATTCATCTTTAATGATTTTTGGACCATTAGAAACCGAATATAATTATATAATAAAACAATATTTTCACACTTTCCTAAAGAGCCCCTCCTCCCCCTTATAAAAGGAGACCACTTATAACCAATTCCTCACACCTCTCAAGCCATTTTAATCGTCCAAAAGCTGACCAATTATGCTCCCTACACCCCTCTCCTCCCCCTAGAAGCCTTAACTTAGGCAGAAGAAACTTCAAGATGTCCTTTTGGTTCAAACCAAAGGAAGTTACCCCAATTAAAGGCATCGATTTCTCTTAAATTGTTTTCTTTTATTTTACTTTTCTAACCCCTAAACTCTTTTTATTACATTATTTTGTAACAAAATAAGTGTCCTAAATATACTATGATTTTGTTATGATAAGTATTAGAGCTACACTTACACACACCTCCATCTAATTGATGAAGAACATAATGTTTCTGTGGATGGAAAACCAACGCCTCACGAAACGATGATTATTCAAATATCTCCAACCGCCTCTCATGGTGGAAATTATGATAGAACTGTATTTATATATGATATATATTATGTTTATGTTTTCTTTATGCTTCTATATTTTCCATTTATATCAGACCTTTATAGTTTCCATAGTGGGTAGATACGATAATCTCATTTGAGGAAGTGCAGACTACCGCCTCCTCAAAGTGATTTGATTCGTTAATGCTTTATGTGGGATGTATAAAGGATGGAGTTAATGATATTATATATGATATTATACTGAAATTATAATATAACTATTTATAATTTTGTTTTATTTCCATTAAAATAGGAAATAGAAATGAAAGTAGCGTTCATGTGTACGTACGACTTACCGTCTCCATGAACGGTGCATTTCATTTCTTACCTCTAAATGTTATTTACTATTATAAATACATGTATATACTAGATATATATGATATATATGATATCCAAATCATGAATATAATTCTGTATATAATGAACCATTGACCACATGAACAACATGTGATTATAAGAAGTCCATTTTTGACTCCAGTACCAAATATCGACAAAATAGACGTTATGAACTTAAATGATTACATAATTTTTATGACATAGTAATAAGTGATATAAAAGGAATAATAAAGATGAAAATTTTTCTTAATCAAGTATAAATTAACTTTATTTTATTATTCATGAGATTAAAGAACGATCGAGTCAAGTCGGATACGAGGTAAGGGATCCGACCTCTCTCTTTCTTTTCAAGTACTATCTTTTGTGTAATTTCTTTTATGATCCATGTTCTTATGTTGGAGGATGTTAATTTATATTAACCATACTGTAATTTTTATTTTCATATTATGAGATACCCCCTATTACTCTCATCAATTCATTTTAATAATTTTTAAGTGGCGCTGTTAGGTTGCCGAATTTTCGTAAGGGATTTCTTATCTCACTTTTAATTCCGTGAGATTTCCATTGGTCGCCAATTATTTGTGGAATGCGGTGTATTGTGTACTTCCAATTGATATATATTATCATGATTCTCTTTATATTAATGTTTTTCTGAAATTCATTTGTTGGTTATTATCTTTTGGTCATACGACTCGATTGATTACAACGAGGTAAGGGGTTGTTATATCACTTTTTATTCCCATGAGATTAAGGCTACATTTTCCACTATTTACTTTTGTGTGGGTTATGTACTTCCCATTATTCTAATAATTTTGTAATATTATCTCATTCATGGATATTTACATCTTCATTGTATGACCCTTCTTTCTTGGGGTGCACGTTTCGAAAGTTATCCAAATCGGTAAGGGAACCTTTCACCCTCCGCCTTGTAAAAGACTTATTTTTGTTATGTCTTTTAATTTACATCTTATTATGTTGGGATATTTTCTTATATATCATTATTTATGTAAAATTAATTTCCAAGTGATTATATACCTTTTTTTCTCATCAAATCATTTTATGAATTTTAAAGTGGCGTCGTTACGCTGTCGAATTTTTACTGGGGAACTTCTTAACCCAATTTCGATTTCTTTGGGTTCAACTTGTAGTTATTGAATATTTCATCCTATGAATATCTGTGAATGACCTATGATTGTTTTACAAATAATATACACTTATATTGGGTTTATTTATATTTTTCACACATATTTATTAGATTGATTTATCCTTAATTTAAGGATACCATATTTATAATGGATTTCATCTCAATTTACATTTCCATTGAGACTTCATTGTTGTTAGAACCAATTCACTCTTATATGGTGTATATACTGTCCTTTGACATAATATATCTTTAATCCCTTTATTCTCATGATATTATAAAGTTCTGATTAAATGTTATTCCGAAATTATTTTTATTTAAGAGTCTCTCATTTTGATAAAATCTCTATAACAAAAATATCATTTTTAAATGTTTTAAAGATTTATCATTCTAAATTTTTATCTTTAATGTACATGTTTTAAAAATGGTTTTGAGTATTTATTTATAGGGAAATTAATGTTTTAAAATTATAATTCCATTAAAATATTCAAAGTGGTATGTGACACTTTGATTCAAAAATCCTTTTTTTTAAATGGTTTTTGAAAATGGATTGATTATTTCAATATCTTGAAATTACTTCTTGTTATTGAAAATGAAATTTTATTGGTGAAATGTTTATATTTGAAATATTTTATGTGTTATGATGGTACTTGGACATTTTATGGGTGGTTACGTGATAAACCATATGGTGGGTGGTGCCATGAATACCAGGACGGGTGGTTACGTTATAACCTCCAATGCATTGGGTATGGAAGTCGGCCGTATGGCTATTTCATTTAGTGATTTGTGTGGAAGTCGACCGTATTTTTATTCCATTTAAGTATGTTTAAGTCCCAAGTTACCTTTATAAGTTATTTGTTCTTTATATGGGTTTTATGGTAATATTTTGGTTACAAAAGGGTAAGTGATGATCTTTTATTCAGTGAAGAGTATTCACTACTTCATAAAGGTGAAAAGTATTACTTATGTTAATGTATTCATGGTTTACTTGTTGTTTTGAAAATCTAATAGATTTACTTCTTTGTGTATCCCTTACTAATATTTTTATGCTCATCCCAATTTTTTGAATTTTTTTTCGCAGGGCATAATGTGGAATAGGGTCAAGGATGGGCTCAAGGAAAATTCATGCTGTCATAAACATGGAACTAGACATGACTCTTTTTTTCAAGAGTTCAGGTTTTGTAAAAAAATGGATACTGGGTAGAAGTGTCTACTTTATAATATTTTGAAATGTAATAATTATGACCTAACACTCTAAAACTCTAAACCTGAAAATATCCTCAATGTCAATTATTCATTTAATTCAAGATTATGTAATGTTTTAAGGACAGGTCCTTATAGTTGGTATCAGAGGTCGGTTTAGACAACTTTAGAGGTTAGGGTGTTATCTAAGCAAAGTAACATAACCATAATGGTTAGCATATTAGAAATAGTAGTTGTTATTTTGAATGAGTTTAAGATAACATGAATAAGTATTTATCCTCCTCATAAGATATTATATGATGATTTTACTGATATACTCACATTGACCTTTTTGGTTTTAGTAAATGGATGGATCTAGCGGGCACCAAAGTAACATTGGATGGGAAGAAAACGGTGACAATTTTTTGATCGAGCAACTGAATGAAATGAGAGATGCAATGAGAACTCTTGTGGTTATTCTCAACCAACTATCTGGAGTCATGATTGAAAACATGAAACTTGGTGATTTTTCTATGGCATCGTATATTCGAGAAACAATTCCATACAGAATTTTATGTAATAATCATAAAGGAAAGTAAGTTAAAAAACCTATGTGTCAAGGATGTGGAAAGAAACACCTAGTAAAATGCTTCAAAGGGACGAGAATATGCTATAGATTTTGGAATGAAGGTCATAAAGCAAGAACCTTCCATGGAAAAAGGAAGCATCCAGTTGACTCTAAGAAAGGGAAAGAAGTTATTTCTAAGGGTTCAATTGAATGTTTTAAATATGGTGTGCATGGTCCTTATACAAATAGGTGTCCTACGAAGATGTTTCAGGAATTGGATCACTAGGATCGTACAAATATATGTTTACCAATACCTAATGCCATTCCGATTGAGGATGAAGAAACTGACAACGACCAATAAAAGGTATGGATTATTTCTTAACATATGTTTTGGTATTATTGAATCTTAGGATATGAGTCATGATTCTTTTTTTAGGAAAGAAGTATTTCAGAATAAGTTGAAAAGGAATTTTTAATGGATCATGAATAATGTTGAATGTGTAAGAAGTCAACATATAAGGGATTAAAGAGTTATGGTAGATTTTAGGATGGTCAAATGCTTATAAGTATTAAGTATCTTTTGATGATGGGAATTACATTAGAAGACTTATTATAGTATGTGTAACCCTAAAGTTTGATATATGAAAATTTTATTCAAGGAATAATTATCTTTTATTTTGTGGATATAGTTATAAAGAACCATTTCGGTTTATATGATCCTTGAATTTGTGGAAATTATAGGTTAATACATTTTTGGGATGCAACATAAAAGTTACTAGAAAACCTTCGTGGTTAAAATATGCTATGGTTAGTTTTTCTAAATTTATTTCTTTTTGGGAATGTTAAAAATTTATATAGTTTTTGAAAAGAGACAACATGAAGACTATGTGACAACCCGTTGTGTCGGACGAAGCTATGGTAATCGAACCCACAACCAAAGTGCGACTGGTATTTATCGCCTACCACTGGACTACGTGAAGTCTCTGGTTAGTTTGACTAATTATTTTTAGTTAGATGATTTTATGAATCCATAATAAGTTTATTTTGGGTTATCTATGGAAATGATTAACCTAGCATGGAGAATATTTGATTAGGTTAATTGCTTTTCAATATGAGATTTTAAGAGTAACTGATGTTATTTGGAGATAAATGTTAAGATTTATCTTGGAAGACTATATGATTAAATCCTTCAAAGATTTGGGTTTCAATCTTAGTTTGGATTACTTTGAATAATTTTAAGGAAAACTTTTTATTGAATGGTCTTTGTTGAACTTTGGGTTTTGTTAGAAAAATTTTGGAGATTAAGAGTAGTTTTTCATTATGTAAAAGTTTTTCTTTTTGGGGGATTATCTGATCTTGTGCTAAACGTTTTGATTTTAGTTAATATCTAAAGACTAGGGAAATATTTAGTTTTTCTTTTTTGGATTATTTTATTCTCTCGAAGTTGATTATAGAACTTTTAATGTAAAAAAAAAGCCATCCTGGATACTCATCGTTTGTAGAAAATATGAGTTTGTGTTAGAAATATAGAAAAGATAAATGTCTACATAACAAGTAAGTATATTTCCTTATGTTTTTAGTTAAGCTCATAAATAAATTCTTCAATTAAAAGTAACGTAAAATATAAACTTTGTCTGTTAACTTTTCCTAATGGGGAATCAAAGACTATTTATCCCATCACAGTTTGTGAATTTTTGGTGGTTAACTTTCTCATAAACATGTTTTCTATCACTCTCCTTCAGAACATGAAGGTTTGTTTTCTCCTACATATCCATGTTTTCATGGAATACTAGTATCTTTTTTCTAGGGTAACCTTTTTACTTCTCATCCTTTATTTTAAATTGATAGTCATATTGAATCTTTTTTCAATATGGGGCTTTCAATGAAGTTCCCAAGCCCAATTTTTAAATTGCGAGGATGCAATTCCCAAAAGGGGGGAAGGATGTAACATCCCAGATAAATGAAGAATATGAACTTTTCATATTTATTAATATTTGTGAATTAAATATTAATTTTACTTTAAATGGGTTTCTATGTTCGATAGCGTACCTGATACGCAACAACGAGTTTCTTTGAAATCTTACGTTGCACACTAATAATATAATATTATTATTTCAAATGGTAGTTAACTCCTAATTGTTTTATTGGTGGGAATGAATAAAACTATCTAAAATATTATTATACATGTTTGTTAAATGTATTTACATTTATCCAATAAAATTTAGAGGCTTAAAATGTGAATGAATCTAATTTTAAGCATAATTTACTTTAAAAGGCCAATTTACCACCTTTTAATAGCGAACCCTCATTAAATATAATTTTGTTCACTTTAATACATTATATTTGACCAAATAAAATCTTTCTTTAGAATTTGTACATCAAAACTTAATTTGTGTAAATTTTTGGAATTTTTCTGATAAAGATCATTTTCTAATGAATAGTGAAAAATATTGTATTTTAATTCAAAACTGGGTTTTAATCTAATTTATTTATATGGTTATATTATCTTTTTAATTGGTTTTAAAGTATAATTAGAATATATTTTTACCATTTAGTCTAATGTTGGTCATTGTAATTAATTTCACTTTGAAATTGGACATAAACAAGTATCAATCTTTTGATAGTTATTATTTCTTAAAAACACGCTATTTGTTTTGATAACGGGAATTAATTTTAAAATTAATTAATGCAAATTCTATGTTTTGAATTTGAAAAAATATAAATCATTTTTGAATTCAGAATATCAAATATATATTAGGCTGAATTTTTGGTATTTTTCTGAAAAACTTCAATTTTTGATGAATAGTGAAACCACTTAGTGGTAGTTAAAAAACTGATTTTTTCATTTAAATGAAATTTTACCACTTCTATGAATTTAATTTCAAAAATCTAACAAACATGGTTGTTATAAAGAAGTAAAATATGGTTCATTGAGATGAAAATATTTTTGTGTGAATAGTAACTTTTGACTTTTATTTACCGCGGTTAAAGTTAAATAGGTTAATTCATTATAAAAAGAATATTATAATAATTCAAAATTACCCTAACACTTTTCCAAAACTTATTGTTCGAGTCATTAACGACCATGTTCATATTTGGGTCGATTTTGGGACCCCATTGAGCCACTTGGGTGTGATAATGACAATTTAGATTAATTAATTTAATGTAAAGACAAAATTGATATTAACAAAAATCTTTTAGTAATTAATTTTTATATGGTGTTATATAAATTCTATTTTCGACTATAAATATTAATTGGAAAGATAATAATATTTCCTACATCATGGTATTTTTTATAATTTTTAGAAAAAAAAATTTAATTATTTATGACGTAATAATGATGCAGTATTTACCTCATTAATAAATCATTTAAATAAATAAGATTATAATGATTAAAATAATATCCAAAACATGTCAAATTATGATTTGATGATTTTATTTCGACCATGATTCATCTTATCTTCATCTTTAATTATTCGTTTACCATTAGAAACTGAATATAATTATATAATAAAATAATAGTTTCACACTTTCCTAAAGAGCCCCTCCCCCCCTTTATAAAAGGATACCACTTCTAAACAATTCCTCACACATCTCAAGAAACTTGTCTCGTCCAAACTCTACCCAATTAAGCTCACTAAATCCCTATCCTCCCCCTATAAGCCTTAACTTAGGAAAAAGGCACTTCAAGAAGTCATTTTGGTTCAAACCAAAGGAAGTTACCCCAATTAAAGGTAATGGTTTCTCTTAAATTGTCTTATTTTATTTTACTTATCCTACCCCAAAAATATTTTTAATCCTTTATTTTGTAACAAAATCAGTATAATAAATAGTCTAGGATGTTTTTATGAGAAGTATTCAAGATAAAATTACACACACCTCCATCTAATGGATGAAGAACATAATGTTTTTGTGGATGGAAAACTAACGCCTCACGAAACGATGATTGTTCAAATATCTCCAACCACCTCTCATGGTGGTCATTATGATGGAAATGTATTTATATATAATATATATTATGTTTATGTTTTCTTTATGCTTCTATATTTTCCATTTATATCCCGCCTTTATGGTTTCCATAGTGGGTAAATACAATAATCTCATTTGAGGAAGTGCGGGCTACCGCCCCCTCAAAGTGATTTGATTCATTAATTCCTTATGTAGGATGTATAAAGGATGGAGTTAATGATATTATATATTATATTTTACTTGAATTATAATATACCTATGTATAATTATGTTTTATTTCCATTAAAATAATAAATAGAACTGAAATTAGCGTTCATGCATACGTACGACTTACCGTCTTCATGGACGGTGCATTTCATTTCTTACCTCTAAATGTTATGTACTATTATAAATACATGTATATACTGGATATATATGATATATATTATATCCAAATAATGAATATAATTCTGGATATAATGAACCATTGACCACATGAACAACATGTGATTATAAGAAGTCCATTTTTGACTCCAGTACCAAATATGGTCAAAATTGACGTTATTAACTTAAATGATTACATAATATTTATAACATGGTAATAAGTAATATAAAAGAAATAATAAACTTTAAAAAGGTTATTAATAAAGTAGAAATTAACTTTAGTTTATTATTCAGGAGATTAAAGAATGATCGAGTCAAGTTGGACACGAGGTAAGGGATCCGAACTCTCTCTTTCATTTGAAGTACTCTATTTTATGTCATTTCTTTTATGATCCATGTTCTTATGTTGTAGGATGTTATTTTATATTAACCATACTTTAATTTTTATTTTCATATGATGAGATACCCCCTCTTACTCTCATCAATTCATTTTAAGAATCTTTAAGTGGCACCGTTAGGCTACCAAATTTTCGTAAGGGATTTCTTATCTCACTTCTAATTCCATGAGATTTCCATTGGTCGCCACTTATTTATGGAATGTGGTGTATTGTGTACTGAAAATTGATATATATTATCATTATTCTATTTATATTCATATTGTTCTGAAATTCATTTGTTGGATATTATCTTTTGGTCATACGACTCGATTGATTACAACGAGGTAAGTGGTTTTTATCTCACTTTTTATTCCCATGAGATTAATGCTACATTTGCCACTATTTCCTTTTGTGTGGTGTATTTACTGCCCATTATTATACTATTTGTTTAATATAACCTCGTTCATGGGTATTTACATCTTCATCGTATGACCCTTCTTTCATGGGGTGTACGTTTCGACAGTTACCCAAATCAGTATGGGAACCTTTCACCCTCCTTCTTTTAAAAGACTTATTTTTTGTTATGTATTTTAATTTACATCTTATTATGTTAGGATATGTTCTTATATATCCTTAATGATTTAAAATTTATTTCCAAGTGATGAGATACCCTTTTTGTCTCATCAACTCATTTTCTGAATTTTAAAGTGACACCGTTAGGCTTTCGATTTTTTACAAGGGAACTTCTTAACCCAATTTCGATTTCTTTGGGTTCAACTTGTAGTTATTGAATATGTCATCCTATGAATATGTGTGAATGACCTCTTATTGTTTTACACATAATATCCACTTATAATGGGTGTATTTATATTTGTCACACATATTTATGAGATTGATTTATCCTTAATTTAAGGATACCATCTTTATAATTGATTTCATCTCAATTTAAATTTCCATTGAGACTTAATTGTTGTTATGCACCAATTCAATATTATATGGTTTATATACTGTACTTTGACATATTATATCATGAATCCCTTTATTATCATGATATTATAAATTTCAGATTAAATGTTATTCCGCAATTATTTTTATTCAAGAGTCTCTCATTTTGTTAAAAACTCTTTAACAAAAATATCATTTTTAATTGTTTTAAAGATTTATCATTCTAAATCTTTATATTCAATGTCCATGTTTTAAAAATGGTTCTGAGTATTTATTTATATGGAAATTAATGTTTTAAAATTATAATTCCATTAAAATATTCAAAGTGGGATGTGACACTTTGATTCAAAATTCATTTTTTAAATGGTTTTTTAAAATGGATTGATTATTTCAAAATCTTGATATTACTTCTTGTGATTGAAAATGAAATGTTATTGGTGAAATGTTTATATTTGGAATACTTTATGTGTTATGATGGTACTTGGACATTTGACGGGTGGTTTTGTGATAAACCATATGATGGGTGGTGCCGTGAATACCAGGATGGATGGTTACGTTATAACCTCCAATGCATTGGGTATGGAAGTCGGCCGTATGGATATTCCATTTAGTGATATGTGTGGAAGTCGACCGTATGGTTATTTCATTTAAGAATGTTTATGTCCCAAGTTACTTTTATATGTTATGTGTTATTTATATGGGTTTTATGGTAATATTTTGGTTACAAAATGGTAATTAATGATCTTTTATTCAATGAAGAGTATTTACTACTTCATATAGGTGAAAAGTATTACATATGTTAAAGTATTCATGGTTTACTTGTTGTTTTGAAAAACTAACAGTTTTACTTCTTTGTGTATCCCTTACTGAGATTTTTATGCTCATCCCAAGTTTTTGAAATGTTTTTCACATGAAATAATATGGAATAGGGTCAAAGATAGGATCAAGGAAAATTCATTCTGTCTTAAACATGGAACTAGACATGACTCTTTTTTTCAAGAGTTCATGTTTTCTTAAAAAATGGATACTGGGTGGAAGTGTCTACTTTGTAATATTTTGAAATGTAATAATTATGGCCCAACTCTCTAAAACACTAAACTTGAAAATATACTCAATGTGAATTATTCATTTAATTCAAGATTATGTAATTTTTTAAGGCCAGGTCCTTATAGTTAGGACCCACTATTTTCCAACCTGTAGTGGAGTGTTCTTGGGACATCTTTCTTGATGACTTATCTATTCTACCTCCAATGTGAGAGGTATAATTATCTATCAAAATTGTTCTAGGAGTATAACTAGTGACCATTCCTCCTTATAGGATGGAACCTATGGAGATTCTAGTGATCAAGAAACAATTGGAGGATTTGGAGGCTAATGGATTTATACATACCAACAATTCTCCTTGGGGTTCTCTATTTATTTTTTCCAAGAAGGAAGATTGTACCCTTGGAAATTACATGGATTATAATTGATTGAACCAAATCATATTAAAGAATCAGTATCCACTACCTCAAATATATGACCTATTTGATTAGATATGGGGAGGGAAGGTTTTTTCAATGATATATCATAGGTCAATCTATCAACAGGTGAGTTTCAAGACCTTAGACATACCTCACACAAATTTCAGGAGTAGGTATGGTCTATACGAGTACCTGGTCATGCTGTTTGTACTCACAAATGCACCTATAGTCTTTATGGATCTTATGAATCTTGTTTTACACATGTATCTGGATTCATTCGTGGTAATATTTGTTGATGATACCTTGGTGCATTCATACTCAATACATGACTATAAAACCCATCTTGAGATAGTGCTAAATACACTAATAGAGAATTATCTCTATGATAAGGTTAATAAATTCCACTTTTAGATCAACAAGGTTCACTTCCTAAGTTATATCACCTCAGAGTTCATAGGTTCATTATACCCAGAGAAAGTGGGAGTTGTAACATACCAAGAACATCTTTGACATTTTGAGTTTCTTGGGGATAGCTACATATTACAGACCCATCATCTTGGATTTCTCACACCTTATAAAACCATTTATGAGATTAAAAAAGAATGGTATGAAGTTTATATGGTCTTAAGCTTTTGAAGAATACTTTAAAAAGAAGAAGGGTCATTTTAATTTTGCACCAATACTAATTCTACTAGATATTGTAAGGTGCTATATAGTCTATTATGATGCATAGAGTATCAGGCTTTGAGTATTCCTCATGAAAGATGAATGATTCATTGCATATGGGTCTCATTAGTTGAGGCCTCACGAGCAGAATGACCCAACACATGATATTGAGCTAACAGTTGTAGTTCATGATCTACACTGTTGCGAACACTATCTACATGGAGAGAATTTCGTAGAATTCACTAATAAAAAAAGACTCAAATACATCTTTACACATTGATATCTCAATTTCAGGTAGAGTAGGTGGGTTGAGTAGCTACAGTTGTTTGGTTTTGAGCATGCCTACATTCTTGGTAAAGGTAATGATGTAGTAGATACCTTGATCCGGATGAATCAGACGTAGGAATTCTAAGAATCGAGTGGAAAGTGGAATCTTTTAGTGTTATTCTCAAAGATTAACATTAAGGTTCTATCCTCTTATCCTTAGTAGTGATTTATACCCTCATGTAATAGGTAAGACGGAGGTAGATACCTATTCCTAAAGTCCTTATCCAAAGGGAAAGCATATCAGATTATGATATATATTTAGGTTGTACCATGGATAGGGATAAAAACTTATTATTACATGGTCATGTATGGGTCCCAACATATATCAGAGAGGATATTTTTCTAGAATTTCATTCCACAACATGGATGGTTCATCCTGATGTCATCAAAATGCATCGAGATCTATAGTTCAAGTATTGGTGGCCTGGTATGAAATGTGAGATTTCTTGCTTCATCACTTGGTGTTCCACCTATCAGTAATTAAATGAGGAACATCAGTGTATGGTAGTAATTTTACATCCATTTTCAATTTCTGAGTGGAAATGAGATGATGTTTTGATGGACGTTAGGAAAGTTATTCCTAGATCACCTCATGGAAATGATATAGTGTGGGTTTTTGTTGACATTTGATGATAGCTACATATTATAGTGTGGGTTTTTTTTGATCATTAGGGAGGTTGTATGTATTTATGGTGCTCGTAGTTATATCATTTCTGATAGAGACACTTGATTTACATCACGATTTTGTAAGTGGTTGTAGAAGGTCTTGGGTACACAGGTTATTCTGATCACAACCCATCACACATAGACCAATGGAAATATAGAGTGTATGATTCAGGTGATAAGGGTTATGATATGTGCATGTGTCATTGACTTTCAGGGTTCTTGGGACAAACACATTTCCATCATTAAGTTTTCTTATAATAATATCTTTTAGGATACTATCAAGATGGATCCTTATGAATCCTTATATGAAAGAACTTTTTGTTTACCTCTGTTCCATCTAGAGGAAGGGTATGAATATTTTATTGGATAATGTCTCATGAATGAGACTAAAATGTAAGTCTAACTGATCAAGATTCCCATATTGATAACCCAGTCCAGGAATCAGTGATATTCCAATAGAAATCCAAATCCTCTCAACTTCAAGGTCAGAGACTGGTTTTTTTATGAGTCCCACCCAGGTTGGGTAATTGACATATTCAGAGGTAAGGTAATCTCTCACCGAGGTTTTTTGGACCCTTCAAGTTTGTGAAATATATCAGACCATTGTCTTAGTAGTTAGTGCATCCTCAAAAATATCAGCCAATCCATGATTTCATTGATGTACCTCAACTTCACTGATATTATCTAGACCCTTTACATGTATTTCATCATTATGAAGTCAAATTTTATATAGATTCTTCCTTTAAGGATTATCCCATTCATATTTATGATTTGTGTGTGAAGAAAATAATTGGAAGGTCATTTCCTTTGGTATGGGTTCTATGGTAGCACGAACAAGTACATGATGAGACCTTGGAGTGAGAAAATGATATAAGATCTTAGTGACTAGAACTCTTTGCCGATGTTACCTCTTTACCCTCCAAAGGAAAACTCATGGATGAGTTTCTTTAAAAAGGGTAGGTTGTAATGAACCAAGTTTTCTAGATGGTACAAATAATTTTATTTCAATTTAAATTCCTTAAAAACCCCATGTTTTGATTCCAAATAAATTCAGAGAGGTCTTGGGTCTGTTCGGGGATCATTCAAAACATGTAGACCTAAAATGGTAATAAAATATTGGGTCGTACAGTTAGGAGAACCCATGAAGCCCAGACATCTAAATTTCCCTAAACTGTGCAGTTACACACAGTGGGGAAGAAGAGGATTCATGATTTTTCTATAACTGTACAACCCCTAGAATATGCCATTACAACTAACTACAAGTCATGGATAGAGCAGATCTGCATGGCTTGCACATGCTTAGACAAAAAGTGTGCCTAACAGTGTGATATACCCCTTTTAAGAAGTGAATAGAACATGGTTTGTACATTATTTGGCCAACCATGTTTCCAAAATGTGCATCCTTGTTTTTGAGGGTTTCACTCTTTAATATTTAAACCTATTTACTTTATTTCCTCTTCATTTTCTATCTACGGTTAAATCCTTTCTATCCCATTGCTTTACTTCTATTCTGATCTAAGATCCTTGAAAACTTCCTCAATCGATGTCTGATTTAAGATCTATTGGAGGCATTGGATTTCTAAAGGTGATATCTAGAATTTTCCACATTCCTATGCAAGATTATCTTTGAATCCATTGTGTTATTTAGGAAAAATATTTTCTTAAATATCTCTAGGATTCTGAACCATTTCTTATATTTCTTCTAACCTACTTCGAATCCGAGGCCGAAATCGAGTGATAAGTCATCTCAGATATTGAGGTAGGTGGTATCTTCATAATTCCCATGTGTTTTGATATCTTGTAGCTATTCTGGTATGCTGCATGTTGTACTTTTCTAAGTGTACCCTTTTATTTGAGTTCTTCATATACAATTTTTCAATTCCCCTTGATACATGCTTATTGATTATTTTTTTGTAGTTTAGAGGATGTGGACCTCATTTATGGACACCGCTTGGGTGTTCCATGTTGAATTTCCCCTTGTGATTAATTGTTTCAATGGAATATAACCCCCTTTTATCTTTCTTATTCAGATTTAAATGGAATTTCCCTTGATATATGAATGTTTATAGAACCCAAGTAACCTATTAGGTGTTTGCATCAACTTATAATTTTCATTTATCATGTAGATAATTTATTTATTTGACTATGGAACTTTCAAATGGCTCTTGAACCTTATGAAATTAATTTCGATGTTGTAATAAATTAAATGGGTTTCATATATGGAAAGATTTATGCATGATGATTTTTTCCCCTAAATGAATTAATATGGTTTAAATAAAATATATTATTAATTTTGTTTTTCTTTTCCTATAATGAAATGAATTATTTAAATGAAATGTTTAAAGGGAGGCCCTGAAAAGCATAATTTTGTTTAACATATCATGTTCTAAATTGAACTGATATGCCTTATTTATATGTAGGCTTGTTAAACATGACCCATTAGAGGTATTAACTCATTATTCATATTTTTAATATGATTATTCCATTAATGGAATGTGGTACGATGGTAAGGGATCCACTGAGAATAATGGTATCACACTCCCTTATATCAGGTGTTGGGAATGATGTCTAACACCACTGACAGTAGTTGGACATTGGGCATGAAGCACCACTTCCCTTATTTTGAGTGTCAACATAATGGTACACACATCATCTCAGGTGAGGAGCATGAAGTCTCCCAATAAATATGATATGTAGGGAATATAATCTATTTCATGAACTTATAGGCTTGTTTGACTAGTTTTGGATGTCTGATTTATGCCCTAGTCTAGACAACACTAGTATTTCAGCTATATGGCCACTTACATCCACACAGACTCGGTTCATATAAGTGGATTATATATATATAACTATAATATATATATATATATATAATATTACTATATATGTATAGTGGATGATTAGACTTCCATTTCGGCTACGAGCTGAAGTAGGTAGAGCCACCAGGTGTCCTTTAGGGACCTAAGTGGGTAGTTATTTCTCTATTCAGTATTGTTAATTAATTATTTATGACTGAACACTGTTTATTTATGATCACTTCTTCGATTATGAGTAGACACCCTTAGTGGTCGAATACTGAGATATTTATCTCACATCCTATTTGGGATGCTTTCGGTACCCGAGAAGATTATCTTCCCACTGGTATGAATAAGGGAAAGATACCTATTACATATTTTTGATATGCATTACTTTAGATTAATCATTGGAAGAGAGGATCAAGCATTCACTCAAGATGATAGTGGATCAGTTTTTGTCATTTTATCTTTTAAACTTTTGTATAACATGATTTTCTTTACCTATACCCTATCTTCTTTTTTTATATCAGGATGTCATGCATCACGTTATATGACACTACCTAGTAGAGTTTTATTATACTATTATTCAGTTATTTATTCTTCCACTACTTTATTTTTCCATCTGTTTATTCACATTCTTCTACTATTGTATATTTATTTTGTTATCCTCTATACCACTATAATAAAGTAGTATAATCTCCCCATTATAAGACCTTTACATCCTCTCTATTAATCAGAAGCCTCTGTCATATGAAGAGGAACTCTTGAGGCTATATAACCTATAGGCTCAGGGAATCGATTATGTGGATCCCAGGTTAGTATGTTACAAAATTAGGCCTAGAACATGTGTTCATGGAACTGTAGTTTTTTTCCATGATAGTATCCACATACTCTAAGGGTTTTAATGAGAAACATCACTTTTCTCATTTCTTGTTTAGAAAAAATTCATCAAAGGCCTGTATATTTGAGACCACTCTTCATCATGGTAATATAAGATAACATAAGACCATCTACCAAGATACATATCCTATGGATTCATGCAAGGCCTTGATTTATGGGATGAGAGTTCAAAAGGATCAAGTTACATAATTTCATTCTCTCTTTAGTGTTTAGGTGAGTGGACACCATTTTTATTAATTGAGTCGCTCTTCAATTATATTAAAGTGTAATACCAATTACATGATATATGGATATGGTGTATAGGTTGAGTAGAGTTTGGAAATCATTATCCCCCTAAGGTGGTGATTTATTGTTCTTAAAAAATGGAAGGATAAAAAATTATCATAGGATCTGGTCAACACCTTGAATAAATTATCTATAATGGGTAATAATGGGTAATCATTAGTAATTTTTTCATAGAGAATTAATTTTAATATTCTATAAGTTATAGTGACAAATATGGTGAATGAACTAGAGATCTTGATGGGGTCCCTTATTTTAGTCTCAGATGAAGATGACTAAGTTGATTCATGTACCACAATGTTAGGTTCACATAGATGAAGCACGTTGAGTTTTTGTAGTGGATAATACTCTACTCGAAGTGTTGGGGGACTATCTGGGATTCACAGTTTGGGCCTGACCACTTCGTCATTGTCTATCACATTATTTTATAACAGTGTTTTCCATTACTTTATATCATCAAAAATTATATTTGGAATTTACATGCCAATAATGTTTTCTTCAGAGTTATATTACCTCCATAAAAAGTTTGGTATAAAATTTGATAGTATTTTTTGATTTCCAATGTTTCATGTATCCATTTATTGTAATTAATATCAATTGAAATTCATGATTCTTTAGATGAAGAGAGTCAATGTGATTCGTTATATGGACTGGATGAAAAATATTTGAGATCACATTGACTACTATTAGAGAAGGGTAATGTTTACATCACCCTAGGGTGAAATTTTTGTGATTTCAATTTAATAGTAAGTATGAGTAGGTAGAGTTGGTCTAGACATGAACTAATATGGGATGATCATAGTGTATATTGAATGATTGTCTCTTTCAGTATGATTAGTGATAACCACCATCTTTTCCTCCATTAATGGATTTCTACTAGGATGTATTTTTAGATGATATCATAGGACATCCACTATGAAAGAGGTGTTTAATTAATGATAGGTACCATTGTAGTTATTTAACCCATTTTGATTTATAGTTACCATATTATTTTGACCTAGATTAATGATCTCAAGGTACAACTGAAAAACATGGAATAGAATGGATTTATAATGATGAGTACATCGGCATGGTGTGAAGCCATTTTGTTCACCAATAAGTAGGATGGAAGTCTTCAACTCTACATAGATTACAAGAATATGAATAATGTGATTGTGAAGAATAGGTATCCTCTTCCCAGGATAAGTGATTTATTTGAAAAATTATGTAGAAATTAAAAGTTATCCAAGATTGAAATTTAAGTGGGATACCACCAGGTTTTTATTAGATATGAGTAAATATTAAAGATGGTGTAGCAAAGTCATTATGTTTTATAGGAGTATATTGTTATTCAGTTTGGGCTGATTAATGTGTTAGAAGTGTTTATAGAACTCATGAACCAAATCTCCCACTAATACCAGGACTCATTCATCATGGTGTTCATTGAAAACATCCCCATCTACTCACTTACCCCATAGTATCATGCCATACATCAGGAAATGTTATTAAAGAAATATTTAGAGTATAATTTTTAGAACAATATTTTGAAGTGTCACATATAAATTTATTTGGTGAAATTAATTTTCAACGTGGTTTATGAAAATGGTATATTCATTGACTTAGAGAGAGAGACGAGGAAGTGATTTCCTTTTCATATACCTAGAAAAGTTTTGAGATCATGATCATTATGGGTTTTATGGGTTACTATAGATATTTTTAATATGATATTTATTAATTATATAAAGACAAAAATTCACTATTGTTGTAGGGAGTGATGTTAAAGTGGCCAGAGTAGTGTGGAGAGGTGTTTTGTTTAGATGAAGTGGAGGTGGAATAAAACTTGATTGTTTATTTTTTATTAATCCTAGGTTCAGATATTCTCTACAATATGATGCATCTATCATTATTTTAGATAAAGTAATTACACATGGGGAGTGGATAATAGCTTATGGGTCTCTTTAGTTGTAACCTAATGAGTGGAACTATCCAACCCATGGATTGGAGCTGATAGTGGTGGTCAAATATTAAAGGTATTAGTGACACTGTCTCTTCAACAAGTGGTTTGTTTTTTATACTTAACTTAAGATCCTCCACTAAATATTCACATAATGGGAACTCAATTTTAAGAAGTGGTATTAGGAAATGTATCCATATAATATTTATATTTATATTGGTTATGAAGGATGTTAATATAACATTGTTGATGATTCTCTTAGCCACAAGATGAATGTAGATTATGAGCATAGTGAACAAACTTTAGAGGAGGAGTTGTAACGTCCTGAACCTAGATGCCACCCGAAATGGTGCCCTGAGCCCGGTTGGTCACATGGCCTAAAGAACATCTCTCTAAACGCCAGAGGCTCCTGACTAGAAGTGAGGGCCTAGGTGAGTTAGTGGGGAGACTATGCCATCATTACCAGAGTATGAAAATGGAAGTCAAATATATACAATAGCGGAAGTGAAATAAACAACAGAAAACTGAAAGTAATACAATCAAAGATGAATACCTAAAAATAATCAAAAGTATTTCATATTTAGAAATTATGCAGATGGTTCAAGTATCTAGAAAAATCCAAAACAATACATGGAAATACAATACAAGTATCCCAAAAGAACAAAATACCAAAAGTTATCCCAGCATCGCAAGCCGCAGCTTGGTCCTATGCTCCCCTGCTCTAAATCCACAATCAACAACCTGTACTAGGGGACTTTCCCCTATCATCACCTGCAATCATATAATCTGTTTGGGTACCCAAGGAGGCCCAAATAGGGTGTGAGATAAACAAACCAGTAGGAAACCACCCAGGTCTATACAGTTCTAACAAAAACACTACAAAAGTGTTAGCAATTCTCGGACTAGAACTAGTGCAAAATACAACCGAGATGGTTCAGGTGATTCGTGAGAGGATGAAGACAGCACAAGATCGTCAGAAATCATATGCTGATCAAAGAAGGAGACCGTTAGAGTTTAATGTTGGGGATCATGTGTTTCTAAAGGTGACTCCCCGTCGTGGGCAGCGAAGGTTTGGTCGTGGAAGTAAGCTTTCTCCCTGGCTTGTTGGGCCTTTCGAGCTGTTGGCTCGTGTTGGAGTTGTGGCGTATCGAGTAGCACTTCCCCCTCATATGAGTCGGATACATGATGTTTTCCATGTATCACAGCTCCGTCATTATCTTCATGATGAATCTCATGTTATTGATTGGGGAGAGATCGATATTGACGATGATGCAACCTTCGAGGAGCGACCTGTGGAGATCCAAGACCGCAAGGAGAAAGTGTTGCGTGAGCGTTCTATCCCCTTAGTTCGTGTCTTGTGGCGACACGGTGGCATGGAGGAGAGTACCTGGGAGTATGAGTCAAAGATACGTGCTCAGTACCCAGAGTTGTTTAATGTTTAACTCCTTTCATGTAATGATGTTTCCTCTCTGGTTAGACCTTTCATGTTTTATTTATGTACCTTTGATGTGATGTTGTGAATGAATTGTTTGGGTATGGATTGTTTGTTCCCAGATGTCATAGTTTTGTTCCAGCTTTCAAACAACTCATGGTGGTTTTTCCCGGAGAGGTATCTTATGGGGTGGTTGTTCGGACCCCTCTTCTCTTCTGGGTTGGTTTCTAATTATCGAGGACGAGAATGTTTTGAGAGGTATCTAATGTAATGTCCCGGACCTCTCTGGTCCATTACATTGTGAAATGTTGGTGTTGGAGGTGTTTCGGGAGGTCAAGGGGACTTATCCGTAACACTTTTCCAATTTTTCCAGTTCTATGAACAGTGTTTCCAGTTTTATGAACAGTAACAGATCGGTTTCACAGATTGGTGTGACAGATCGGTTTCACAGATCGGTGTGACAGATCGGTTTCACAGATCGGTGTGACAGATCGGTTTCACATATCGGTCTGACAGATCGGTTTCACAGATCGGTTTCACAGATCGGTGTGATAGATCGGTTTCACAGATCGGTCTGACAGATCGGTTTCACAGATCGGTTTCACAGATCGGTCTCACAGATCAGTTTCACAGATCGGTGTGACAGATCGGTTTCACAGATCGGTCTGACAGATCGGTTTCACAGATCGGTGTGACAGATCGGTTTCACAGATCGGTCTGACAGATTGGTTTCACAGATCGGTGTGACAGATCGGTTTCACAGATCGGTGTGATAGATCGGTTTAACAGATCGGTGTGACAAATCGGTTTCACAGATCAGTCTGACAGATCGGTTTCACAGATCGGTGTGACAGATCGGTTTCACAGATCGGTGTGAAAGATCGGTTTCACAGATCGGTGTGACAGATCGGTTTCACAGATCGGTTTCACAGATCGGTCTGACATATTGGTTTCACAGATCGGTTTCACAGATCGGTCTGACAGATCGGTTTCACAGATCCGTGTGATAGATCGGTTTCACAGATCGGTCTGACAGATCGGTTTCACAGATCGGTTTCACAGATCGGTTTCGCAGATCAGTTTCACAGATCGGTTTCACAGATCGGTTTCACAGATCAGTTTCATGTACAGTAACGGTGGGTTAACAGTGTTTCCAGACTCCTACAGTTTTTCCCCTTTTGACGTTTCTTTGACGTAAAATACATTTAAAGCCTTATTTTTAAGGGCTCTTAAGGCCGTTTCAAATTCCATAAATCCTATATTAATTATTCCTAAGGATTGGAATGTTTTACTTGGTCAAACCGCGTGGGTTAATGCGATCCATTTTTAATGGAGAATTAACCGGATCTTAAACCGTCGCCCCATTAAATCTTAAAAAGGGACGAGATATCATTCTCCCTTGTTCTTTCCATTTGTTCTCAGCTAATAGACACTAGAACCTTTCAATCCTTTCCGTAGGAGTTGCACAATCAATCTTTACCCCGAGGATTGGTTCTGTTCTGTTTTGGATGCAACTGAGCCGTGTCGATCAATCTTCGATATAAGGTATGTTGTATCGTCGTTCTTTTGGGGTTCATATTCTCCTATACTCTTTTCCATAATTATACCATGTATTCTCTAAGATTCTAATGGGTTTTCTTGGGGTTGGTTGGTACTGTCGTACCGCAGCATCCTCCGGTGGATGCAGTTGTCGCGAGGGGAGGATCGTGACCTGTTGTGTGGATAAATAACGTGAGGAACTGTTTGAAGTAGGGGATTCATGGCTTCTCTAATTGTATATGTGCAATCGTAGAATTAGCATGATTTATCTCTTTGGATCACAATGAAATTGACCTAATTAATTACTTGAACCGGATTAAAAGTATTGGTTGATCGCATGTTGTTGCTTTATACCATGATAACGGTTTGCCTCATGTTTTCCTAGATATAGTGATATCTATGTTTTCTTTGATTTTTTGTTCGTTCATGATAGAAATTGATAATGAACGTAAAGCTGGAATTAGTTGTTAATTAATTGGCTAAAGATAAAGATGCATGTAAATTAATCTGGTTATTGTCGTTGTTGTAGTTGTTCTAATTTGAGGATAATAAAATTAGGGAAGTAAGCATGGTTATTTAATTGTGATAGCTTGCTGATTAGGTATCCATGAATGGAACCTACGAATAACAAATCTTCCAATTCAATATGGATTAGAGAACAGATTATGTGGGAATTTCTAAAAGGGTTCTGAGTTACCCTCTTGTTTGTTAAAGGGTCAAGAGCCCATGATGTGATGCTTGTTTTTCTACTGCTTGTGTTGTGATGTGAGCCTGGATGGTTGTTGTGATATATGGAGGCATGGAGGCCTTGTGGTTATAGCAGCAGATGATGCCTAGAGTGGCGAGATGCATCAGTTTATGCATGTGGGTGTCGGGGAGGACACCATGGGTGATTGAATTGGATGGAGGTGGTTGCTGGTTACTTGCGGTTTTCTTGAATGTTAATCTGCTTTGCTTCTCCCCACTGCTCAAGGAAGCTGGTCTTACTACCCTTCTTCTGAGGGAGGTGAAGACGCGCGGGGTATGCCACGTGCTTTCCGTGTTTAGCCTCTCGAGGGAGAATGGGTATATGCTCTTTCTATAGGCGGCAAAGACTCGACGGGTAGTATATCTATTCACCGTGTTGATCCTCCTTTGTGTTTAGAAGCATAGGATGTTTTTCTAGAATGCCTGGGAACGTGGAAAAGTAATTCTGTAATGAATGTTTGATTAAATGGTGAAAATACACGGGGATGGAGATGCTGGAATTTAAAGGTGATGTGAATCTTAAAAAGGAGCAGTTGTTTTTGAATGTGATGCCAATTCATTTTGATGTGGAATTTTTCATTCTTAATTAATGTTTAAAGAATTGAATAACATACAGTGGAACTGATAAAATGAGAATGGAGTAATCTAATAAATCTCTTCAAATGTTTGTGTGCTTATAGGATACCTAGTCTTAGAAGTAGCAGCCTGGAGTCTGAGAGACATTAGCTGCAGTTGTATCTAAGACTAGGTAATTCCCATAGTGTGGATGTGAGTTACTTATATATTCTGTACTTTTTGTGTTTCTATACGCTACTCCACCCTGTCGGTAAGGGAAACTGACACCCCGAGGATTCTGAGACCTAGGGGGGGGGGGTGTTTTCCCCAACATTCTCATGGGAGGTTGAATGGATGACTACCCCCTTTGGCTCCACTCTCTTCTCTTGGTAGATACTTGTGCCATGAGGCACAGTGGTTAGTTACCCCATATATGTGTGTAGAGGGCTGTAATGGATTGTGGTTATTCACACACATATATTCTGGATATAGTATCCTACGGACTACTATAGGTCTAACGTGTATAGGCTATGATGGCTTGAGGATCCTTACTCGGTGTATGGGCTGTAATGGCTTGAGGTATTATACCTGACGTATGATACACATTATGCGAGCTGTGGTGGTTCCCGGAAATTACCTGGTTACTTTTGGTTGTGAGGACGGTGTGGTGCTTCGCCCAGGTGTCTGCGGGAAAGCCTTTGTGGTGCACGAGGTGCAGATTGTGGAGCTTAGCACAGGTGTCTGCGGGCAAGCCTTTGGAGAGAGATACACATGACGTATGTCGTTGGGGAAAAGCGGAAAACCAGTGGGGAAGTAGTAGCGTGGTACCCTTGATATTCTTTACTATATTCTATATTCTTGTATCCGTTACTTGGTGAGAGTAGCCATGGTGAGGTTGGGAACACAGTATACCTGTTTAGGTGACGTGTTAGTTTCACTTGTTGTTCACTGGGCTTTAGCATTCTTTCTTTACTTTTGCACGAGAGTCTTGGGGAGGATCCTACTGAGTATACTATTATACTCACCCTATGTACATATAAACTGTTTTTCAGGTCACTTGGAGCAGGTTGGAGATCAAGCTGGTTACTACTAGCTTGCGGTTGGAGGAGGAGCTATTCGGTCTTGTGGTCGCTGTCGTTTTACTTTCTTTTGGGTACTTTTAGTTTCCATTTTCAGTTGTAGTACTTTTGCATGACATTTCATATATGTACTTGGTTTCCTTTTATATTTCAGTTCTGTGTTGGAGTTGATTGGAGTCTATTCTATCTCTCTCTTCTGCATGTGTTCTCTTAGAGGGTAATGCCTCCCATTTGTATGTTTTTATACCCTCGGTGCTAGTCGCCAACCCGGGGCCTACCGGAGGCGGGACTCGGGGGTCATTATCTCCCTTTTCACTTTTCCAGCCCAGGAGGGGTACACTTTGTGGGGAAGGGGTCGTGACAGAGTGGAATCAGAGTTCTGGTTGAGGGATAGGATGGAGTTTGCAGTTAGGCACAGGTGAGGATGCATGGGATGGTAGGGCAATGGTGTCATTCATGTTCAGAAAGTGGGGTAAACACTGGAGACCGGCAGAGACATAAGTGTTCAGGGCCCCCTATGATCTGTTGCATGGAACTTTTAGTTTACGATGGCTACTAAACAAAGTGATACTGGTTTCAGGGTAGAGACCTAGGAAAGGATCATGCATAATTATTCTTTGCACCTGTGTTTGAATGGGTAGACCTTGGGATAGGAAACCAAAAATTAATAAAACAAAATAATTAATTAATTAATGTTGATTCTTCCATATTCCAGGATTAGGAGCTCTAATGGTTGTTATTTTACAGGTATGGCTCCAGGTCGACGTCCTCGTCAGGTTTGCGCAGAAGGTGCCCAGCAGGCTGTTCCAGCAGAACGCCACCGGGTAGAGGTTGACGACGATGACACTTGGAGGAAGACACTCCGAGAGTTTCAGCGCCAGAGTCTACAGAAGTACGAGGGCTCCGTTTCAGATGCAATCACAGAAGACTGGTTGGAGGAGGTTGAGATAGGCTTTAGTTCGATTCGTGCTCGGAAGGAACACTGGGTGTCCTTGGTTGTGACGATGTTGCGTGGAGCAGCGAGACAGTGGTGGTTCTTGTTCCTCGGGGATCGTGAGGAGTCAGCGATCTCATGGGAGGAGTTTCGAGACAGGTTTAGAGTCGAGTTTCTTTCTTCGACTGCGAAGGCGTCCAGTCGCCAGGAGCTTCTTACCCTTCGACAGGGGAGCTCCAGTGTTCGAGAGTTTGGAATTAGTTTCAGGAACCTTCTATGATATGCTTCAGACCTGTTACCAGATGAGGAGGCCAGGGCGAGGCATTTCGAGGAGGCTTTGCATCCAGAGATCCAGCGCCAGGTCACCCCATTTATGCTGAAGACATATCTTGAGGTGCTGGCGAGGGCAGAGGTTGTTGAGAGGACTTTGGCTAGGACCGGATCGTCACGAGAGGGGAATCATCATGATTCCTCACAAAGTAGAGCTGTGGTCCGGGGTTCCTGGTTTTCAGGACAGAAGAGTTTCCGTTCACCTGGGGGTAGGTCCCAGCCCTTCCCATCTCGTTTCTATGGAGGCAGCAACTCTCAGGCCTATGCCAAGGGATCAGGCGCTTGTTTTTCTTGTGGTGGTCGTGGTCATTAGCAGCGGGAGTGCCCGACTTTTCAGGGTAGTCATCGTGCACCTGGTGCTCCACTCCAGGTTCCTCCATTGAGGCAGTTCCATCCGAGGCAGCAGAAGCAGGTTGCACCACCTTTAGATCACCAGAGGGTAGATAGAGCAGGCAGAGGACAACCCCATGACGCTCCCCGTCCTCAGAGAGCATAGCGCGGCCATGGTGGTGGTCGTCATCAGGGTCAGAGAGGCCGTGGAGGTGGTCGTGGTCAGCTTCATGCTCTAGCGTTGCCAGCTCCAGGCGATCTAGACGTCGTCCGAGGTACCCTTTTCTTATTTTCTACCTTGGTGTATGCCTTGTTTGATTCAGGAGAAACACACTCCTTTATATCCCCTACCCTTGTCCATGCTTTGGGACTTGAGGTAGAGAGGCTTCCAGTGCCGTTGGCGTAGACTACACCAGTTGGAGGTCGAGCTAGCTTGTTTGAAGTATGTAGAGACTGTGAGCTAGTGTTGTGGCAGCACCGCTCTTGGGGAGATTTCCTATGTTTACGAATACAACCATATGATGTCATCCTCGGCATGGATTGGTTGTATTTGGTGCTGGCTATTGTGGACTGCTACAGGAAGAAGGTCATTTTATTTGATGAAGATGGAGAGGAAGTGGTGTTTGTTGGTGAGAGTGATCCTCGAATGAGTCATAGGCGAGTTCCTTCCTTATCATCCCTGATGGCTGGGATGATGGTGAGTTCTTCGGAGGTTCAACAGTTGGCATTTCCTAGGGTCATATAGGAGTACCCTGACGTCTTTCCAGAAGAGGTTGTATCCTTACCCCCTCGACGAGAGATCGAGTTTGGGATCGAGCTACAGCCGGGAGCGTCTCCTATCTCTATGTCTCTGTATAGGATGGCCCCTTCTGAGTTAGGAGAGCTACGTATACAGCTCGATGGTCTGTTGCAGTGTGGTTTTGTTCGGCCAAGCGTGTCACCGTGGGGTGCACCAGTTTTGTTTGTGAAAAAGGCTGACGGCAGTTTGCGGTTGTGTGTCGATTATCGTCGATTAAACAAAGTGACAATAAAGAATCGCTATCCTCTTCCATGGATTGATGACCTATTCGATCAACTGAAGGGTGCAAGTTGGTTCTCAAAGATCGACTTGCGGTCAGGATATCATCAGATGCGTGTAAAGGATGAGGATATCACGAAGACTGCTTTCCGTTGTCGTCATGGGCATTATGTGTTTGTTGTAATGCCATTCGGCGTGACGAATAATCCAGCTGTTTTCATGGGGTTGATGAATGCTGTGTTCCGTGAATTCCTAGACAAGTTTGTTGTGGTTTTCATCGATGACATCCTTGTGTACTCCACATCTGAAGAAGATCATGCAGAGCATCTACGAGACGTTTTGGGAGTTCTTCGCCAA
This sequence comes from Viscum album, assembly GCA_963277665.1. Classification (NCBI taxonomy): domain Eukaryota; kingdom Viridiplantae; phylum Streptophyta; class Magnoliopsida; order Santalales; family Viscaceae; genus Viscum; species Viscum album. The sequence goes on along the minus strand of OY728122.1, from coordinate 259,766,759 downwards.
CATCAATTGTTTGGGAAGTTGTCCAAGTGTGAGTTCGGGGCTCGAGAAGTTCATTTCTTAGGGCATGTTGTGTCCCAACAGGGAGTAGCTGTGGATCCTTCAAAGATAGAAGCAGTGGTGTCATGGGTAGCCCCCAAGACCGCGTCAGAGGTGCAAAGTTTCCTTGGTCTCACAGGCTATTATAGGAGGTTTGTAGCCAATTTTTCCCGAGTTGCGACTCCTCTGACAGCTTTGACCAAGAAGGATCAAGCGTTCATATTGAATGATCAGTGTCAGGCATCTTTCGAATATCTAAAGGATAAGTTGGTAAGTGCTCCAGTCCTTTGTCTTCCAGCGGAGGGAGTCCAGTTTGATGTTTTCTATGATGCTTCACATCTGGGGCTAGGCTGTGTTCTCATGCCGCAAAGGTCAGTTGTTTCTTATGGGTCCCGACAATTGCGTCCCCATGAACGCAACTATGCCACCCATGATCTTGAGTTGGCAACCGTGGTGTTTGCTCTGAAGTTGTGGAGACATTACCTCATTGGTGAGCACTTTGTGGTTTTCACCGATCATAAGAGTTTGAGGTATGTTTTCTCCCAACGTGACTTGAACTTGAGGCAGCGTCGGTGGATGGAGTTCTTGCAGGAATACGACTTTGAAATATCGTATAAACCTGGAAAAGGGAACTTTGTAGCTGATCCACTCAGCCGAAAGTCACGTAATGATGTTGTGCGTGAATCTGGTGATTCTTGGAGAGTAATGGAGGAACTGTCAGCATTACATCTTGATATGGGAGAAGTTGGGGGTAGAGGTTGTCTTTTCCAGATGACGGTGCAGTCATACCTGATGCATAAGGTGGAAGAGTCTCAGTTGGGTGATCTAGAGGTGAAAGTTTGGAGAGATAGAGTTGTTTGTGGGGAGGCCCCTGATGGTTGGTCGGAGGATGAACAACACCGAGTGTTGTATCATGGAAGGCTGTTTGTTCCCTTGGCGATGCGCGAGATGGTTCTCCGAGAGTTCCATAGTTCACCCTTGGCAGTACATCCTGGTGTGACGAAGATGTACCGATCCTTAAGTAGTCAGTCCTGGTGGCCTGGGTTGAAACGTATGGTTGTAGAGTGTGTGTCTCGATGTTTAGTCTTCCAGAAGGTGAAGGCCGAACACCGTGTTCCTGGTGGTCTTCTCCAACACATAGAGATTCCTCAGTGGAAGTGGGAGGACATCTCGATGGACTTTGTTACAGGTTTACATCGAGCTCTGGGAGGACATGATGCTATATGGTTGGTAGTGGATCGTTTAACTAAATCGGCCCACTTCATAGCAATCAAGGAGTCGAGCTCATTGGAGGTTTTGTCGAGGCAGTATCTGGAGGAGGTGGTGAGGCTTCACGGAGTTCCTAAGACGATTATTTTTGATCGAGATCCTCGTTTTACCTCTAGGGTGTGGAGAGGTCTCCAGCATGCTTTTGTCTCTCAACTCTGCCTTAGCACTGCTTTTCATCCTCAAACGGATGGTCAGACAGAGCGAACCATCCATACTCTTGAAGACATGTTGCGCTCTTGTGTTCTTGATTTTGGAGGTTCATGGGTGAAGCACTTACCCTTGGTAGAGTTCGCTTACAATAATATTTTTCACTCTACCATCGGTATGGCGCTGTTTGAAGCCTTGTATGGCCGGCCATGCCGTTCTCCGTTGTGCTGGACTGGGGTTGGAGAGTCAGCAATTCTCGGACCAGAACTAGTGTAGAATACAACAGAGATGGTTCAGGTGTTTCGTGAGAGGATGAAGACAACACAAGATCGTTAAAAATCATATGCTGATCAAAGAAGGAGACCGTTAGAGTTTAATGTTGGGGATCATGTGTTTCTAAAGGTGACTCCCCGTCGTGGGCAGCGAAGGTTTGGTCGTGGAAGTAAGCTTTCTCCCCGGTTTGTTGGGCCTTTCGAGGTGTTGGCTCGTGTTGGAGCTATGGCGTATCGAGTAGCACTTCCCCCTCATATGAGTCGGATACATGATGTTTTCCATGTATCACAACTCCGTCATTATCTTCATGATGAATCTCATGTTATCGATTGGGGAGAGATCGATATTGACGATGATGCAACCTTCGAGGAGCGACCTGTGGAGATCCAAGACCGCAAGGAGAAAGTGTTGTGTGGGCGTTCTATCCCCTTAGTTCGTGTCTTGTGGCGACACGGTGGCATGGAGGAGAGTACCTGGGAGAATGAGTCACAGATACGTGCTCAGTACCCAGAGATGTTTAATGTTTGACTCCTTTCATGTAATGATGTTTCCTCTCTGGTTAGACCTTTCATGTTTTATTTATGTACCTTTGATGTGATGTTGCGAATGAATTATTTGGGTATAGATTGTTTGTTCCCGGATGTCATAGTTTTGTTCCAGCTTTCGAACAACTCATGGTGGTTTTTCCCTGAGAGGTATCTTATGGGGTGGTTGTTCGGACCCCTCTTCTCTTCTGGGTTGGTTTTTAATTCTCGAGGACAAGAATGTTTTGAGAGGTATCTAATGTAATGGCCCGGACCTCTCCGGTCCATTACTTTGTGAAATGTTGGTGTTGGAGGTGTTCCGGGAGGTCAAGGGGACTTATCCCCAACACTTTGCCAATTTTTCCAGTTCTATGAACAGTGTTTCCAGTTTTATGAACAGTAACAGATCGGTTTCACAGATCGGTGTGACAGATCGGTTTCACATATCGGTGTGACAGATCGGTTTCACAGATCGGTGGGACAGATCGGTTTCACATATCGGTCTGACAGATCGGTTTCACAGATCGGTTTCTCAGATCGGTGTGACAGATCGGTTTCACAGATCGGTTTCACAGATTGGTTTCACAGATCGGTCTCACAGATCTGTTTCACAGATCGGTGTGACAGATCGGTTTCACAGATCGGTCTGACAGATCGGTTTCACAAATCGGTGTGACAGATCGGTTTCACAGATCGGTCTGAGAGATCGGTTTCACAGATCGGTGTGATAGATCGGTTTCACAGATCGGTGTGACAGATCGGTTTCACAGATCGGTGTGACAGATCGGTTTCACAGATCGGTCTGACAGATCAGTTTCATAGATCGGTTTCACAGATCGGTGTGACAGATCGGTTTCACAGATCGGTGTGACAGATCGGTTTCACAGATCAGTTTCACAGATCGGTCTGACAGATCGGTTTCACAGATCGGTCTGACAGATCAGTTTCACAGATCGATGTGACAGATCAGTTTCACAGATCGGTCTGACAGATCGGTTTCACAGATCGGTTTCACAGATCGGTTTCACAGATCAGTTTCACAGATCGATTTCACAGATCGGTTTCACAGATCGGTTTCATGTACAGTAACGGTGGGTGAACAGTGTTTCCAGACTCCTAAAGTTTTGCACCTTTTGACGTTTCTTTTGACGTAAAATACATTTAAAGCCTTATTTTTAAGGGCTCTTAAGGCCGTTTCAAATGCCATAAATCCTATATTAATTATTCCTAAGGCTTGGAATGTTTTACTTGGTCAAACCGCATGGGTTAATGCGATCCGTTTTTAATGGAGAATTAACCGGATCTTAAACCGTCGCCCCATTAAATCTTAAAAAGGGACGAGATATCATTCTCCCTTGTTCTTTCCATTTGTTCTCAGCTAAGAGACACTAGAACCTTTCAATCCTTTCCGTAGGAGTTAGACAATCAATCTTTACCCCGAGGATTGGTTCTGTTCTGTTTTGGATGCAACTGAGCTGTGTCGATCAATCTTCGATATAAGGTATGTTGTATCATCATTCTATTGGGGTTCATCTTCTCCTATCCTCTTTTCCATAATTATACCATGTATTCTCCAAGATTCTAATGGGTTTTCTTGGGGTTGGTTGGTACTGTCGTACTGCAGCATCTTCCGGTGGATGCAGTTGTCGCGAGGGGAGGATCGTGACCTGTTGTGTGGATAAAGAACGTGAGGAACTGTTTGAAGTAGGGGATTAATGGATTCTCTAATTGTATATGTGCAATCGTAGAATTAGCATGATTTATCTCTTTGGATCACAATGAAATTGACCTAATTAGATACTTGAACCGGATTAAAAGTATTGGTTGATCGCATGTTGTTGCTTTATACCATGATAACGGTTTGCCTCATGTTTTCCTAGATATAGTGATATCTATGTTTTCTTTGATTTGTTGTTCATTCATGATAGAAATTGATAATGAACGTAAAGCCGGAATTAGTTGTTAATTAATTGGCTAAAGATAAAGAGGCATGTAAATTAATCTGGTTATTGCCGTTTTTGTAGTTGTTCTAATTTGAGGATAATCAAATTAGGGAAGTAAGCATGGTTATTTAATTGTGATAGCTTGCTGATTAGGTATCCATGATTGGAACCTACGAATAAAAAATCTTCCAATTCAATATGGATTAGAGAACAGATTATGTGGGAATTTCTAAAAGGGTTCTGAGTTACCCTCTTGTTTGTTAAAGGGTCAAGAGCCCATGATGTGATGTTTGTTTTTCTACTGATTGTGCTGTGATGTGAGCCTGGATGGTTGTTGTGATATGTGGAGGCATGGAGGACTTGTGGTTATAGCAGCAGATGACGCCTAGAGTGGCGAGATGCATCAGTTTATGCATGTGGGTGTCGGGGAGGACACCCGGGGTGATGGAATGGGATGGAGGTGGTTGCTGGTTGCTTGCGGTTTTCTTGAATGTTAATATGCTTTGCTTTTCCCCACTGCTCAAGGCAGCTGGTCTTGCTACCCTTCTTCTGAGGGAGGCGAAGACGCGCGGGGTATGCCACGTGCTTTCCGTGTTTATCCTCTCGAGGGATAATGGGTATATGCTCTTTCTATAGGCGGCAAAGACTCGACGAGTAGTATATCTATTCACCGTGTTGAGCCTCCTTTGTGTTTAGAAGCATAGGATGTTTTTCTAGAATTCCTGGGAATGTGGAAAAGTAATTCTGTAATGAATGTTTGATTAAATGGTGAAAATCCACGAGGATGGAGATGATGGAATTTAAAGGTGATGTGAATCTTAAAAAGGAGCAGTTGTTTTTGAATGTGATGCCAATTCAGTTTGGTGTGGAATTGTTCATTCTTAATTAATGTTTAAAGAATTAATTAACGTACAGTGGAACTGATAAAATGAGAATGGAGTAATCTAATAAATCTCTTCAAATGTTTGTGTGCTTATAGGATACCTAGTCTTAGAAGTAGCAGCCTGGAGTCTGAGAGACGTTAGCTGCCGTTGTATCTAAGACTAGGTAATGCCCATAGTGTGGATGTGAGTTACTTATATATTATGTACTTTTTGTGTTTCTATACGCTACTCCACCCTGTCGGTAAGGGAAACTGACACCCCGGGGATTCGGAGACCTGGGGGGGGGGTGTTTTCCCCAACATTCTGATGGGAGGTTGAATGGCTGACTACCCCCTTTGGCTCTGCTCTCTTCTCTTGGTAGATACTTGTGCCATGAGGCACAGTGGTTAGTTACCCCATATATGTGTGTAGAGGGCTGTAATGGATTGTGGTTATTCACACACATATATTCTGGATATAGTATCCTACGGACTACTATAGGTGTAATGTGTATAGGCTATGATGGCTTGAGGATCCTTACTCGGTGTATGGGCTGTAATGGCTTGAGGTATTATACCCGACGTATGATACACGTTATGCGAGCTGTGGTGGTTCCCGGAAATTACCTGGTTACTTTTTGTTGTGAGGATGGTGTGGTGCTTCGCCCAGGTGTCTGCGGGAAAGCCTTTGTGGTGCAGGAGGTGCAGATTGTGGAGCTTAGCCCAGGTGTCTACGGGCAAGCCTTTGGAGAGAGATGCACAGGACGTATGTCGTTGGGGAAAAGCGGAAAACCAGTGGGGAAGTCGTAGCGGGGTACCCTTGATATTCTTTATTGTATGCTATATTCTTGTATAAATTACTTGGTGAGAGTATCCATGGTGAGGTTGGGAACAGAGTATACCTGTTTAGGTGACGTGTTAGTTTCACTTGTTGTTCACTGGGCTTTAGCATGCTTTCTTTACTTTTTCACGAGAGTCTTGGGGAGGATCCTACTGAATATACTGTTATACTCACCCTATGTACATATAAACTGTTTTTCAGGTCACTTGGAGCAGGTTGGAGATCAAGCTGGTTACTACTAGCTTGTGGTTGGAGGAGGAGCTGTTCAGGCTTGTGGTCGCTGTCGTTTTACTTTCTTTTGGGTACTTTTAGTTTCCCCTTTCAGTTGTAGTACTTTTGCATGACATTTCATATATGTACTTGGTTTCCTTTTATATTTCAGTTTTGAGTTGGAGTTGATTGGAGTCTATTCTATCTCTCTCTTCTGCATGTGTTCTCTTAGAGGGTAATGCCTCCCATTTGTATGTTATTATACCCTCGGTTCTTGTCGCCAACCCGGGGCCTACCGGAGGCGGGACTCGGGGGTCATTATCTCCCTTTTCACTTTTCCGGCCCAGGAGGGGTACACTTTGTGGGGAGGGGGTCGTGACAATAGGCCCCTCAAAGGAGATCCACAAAGGTCTCCTGTGCATGGAAGAGAAGAAAAAACTAATGGGTTTAAAAGGAAAAAATAATTTAAATTTAAAATTAACAAAAACAAAATGCAGGGGTCCAATGGTTTACCCGTACAGTTTCCCAAGTCATGCGGAAACCATGCGCACCACTCTGCCTAAGAGGGGTGCTTTGCATGGTTACCTCAGACAGTTTGACTAACCATGAGGTAACCGTGCGGAACTGCTCTATCCAAAACCTGAATTTTCACAGTCCTCTTCCATAGTTTAGCCTAACCATGTGAAAACTGTGAGCTAGTTCATTTCTAGCCCAAAACCGAGTTACAACATTTGAACAAACCCGGAACACCTCCAAAACACCCATGATCAAGTTAATCAATCACATAAGGACATAAAAAGGTATTTAAAAAGAAATCAAAAGGTTTTATACCTCATATGAAAACCCAAGTTCTTATAATCATCCCCCCTTATAGAAATTCATCCACCAATTTCTCTCTAAAGGGCGGTCAAGATTCGTTTGAGAACAACTCTGGCCACTGAACACATACGTCAGCCTCCCTCTCCTAAGTCTCATCCTGTAAATGGTCATGCTTCCATTGCACTCATACTAGAATAACCGACCAGCCTTGGAGAACCTTTGAGCTCCTGTCAATGAAATGAATCAGATGCTCCTCAAAGGATGCATCAACAAGAAACTCAACCTCCTCGGGATGAAAAACATGAGATGAGTCTATGAGATAGCAGCGAAGCTAAGATACAAGGAATACTTCGTGCATGGCTCAGTACCTCTGAGGTAACTGAAACATATTTGCAACAGACCAGACTCTCTCTAGAATCTATAATGTCCCAACATATCTCGATGAATGTTTACCATATCTCCTAATTAATTTATTTTCCAACCTCGGTGAAACACGCAAGAAAACCTGATCCCCAACCTCAAACTCTAGAGGTAATCTGCGATGATAAACGTATGATTTCTGATGAGATTGTGTAGTATCCATCCACTTTGGAATCAACTAGACTGGATCAGAAGACTCTTTCATGAGATGCAGTCCCAGAAAGGCTGCCTCTCCTGCCACTAACCAGTACAACAGAGAATGACATGGCCTACTATATAAAGCCTCATAAGGTTCCATCTATATCATCACTTGATAAGTTTTATGTAGGTGAACTCAACCAATGGAATGTACATCTACGAAGATCCCCCAAAATCTAGGACGCATGCTCGATGCATTTACTCTAGAACTTGTATCATATGCTCTGGCTGGCCATCAGTATGAGGGTGGTATGTTTTTCTTAGAAGCACTTGTGTACCAAAAACCCTATGGAAAATATTCAAAAAATGAGATGTAAAGTGGTCTTCCCTATCTGAAATGATAGTGCTGAGGACCCCATGAAGTCATACCACCTCTTAGATGTACAAATTTCCAAGATCATAAACACTGAATGTATCCTTGATCAGCAAGAAATGCACGACCTTCATAATACTGTCAATGAAAACCCACACAACATCATTACCTCAGGGAAAACTAGACAAAAAATCCATGAAATCCATCATGTAATCATCCCACTTAAACTCCAGGATAGGCAACTACTATAAAATTCCAGATGGTCATTGATGTTCCACCTTTACCTGCTGACAGGTGGAACACCTTGTAACAAAACCAATTAACTCTCAGTTCATTCTTATCCACCAGTACTAATGTTGAAAGTCAAAATACATCTTGGTAACCTCGGTATGCACTGCCCAAGATGAAGCATGAAACTCCCACATAAACTCCTCATGTATATCCCATGGAACCCAGAAACGTCCATGGATACACAAGATGTCATCATCGCCTACCATCCCACGAGGAGGAGGCTTCTCACATGCCACAACTTCCCATATAACTAGACCGTATGAATCTGATAACTTCCTCATCCTTACTCTATCCAGCAGGGTAGAGGTAAGATGTAAGTAAGAAAGAAAATAATGTCCCTTTCTATCATGCACCTCCAGATGCATTTGATAGAAAAATTCTATAAGATTCCACTCTCTACTGGCCTACTGCACTGCTTGTATCTAAGTCCTCCTGCTTAGTGCATCAACTACTTCATTTCCCTTACCAATCATGTAGGAAATGTAGAAGTAAAAATATTGTAGTTACTCCACCCACCTTCGTTGCATTAAATTCAGATCACACTACGTAAAGATATACTGGAGGCTTTTGTGTTCTGTTTATGCCACAAAACTCTCTCCTAGTAAATAGTGCCTACAACAATGCAACGTATGAACAAACATATCTAACTCGGGATTGGGCGTAGGGTAATTCTTCACGTCATGCCTCAGCTACCGATACCCATATGCCACTACTCAATCTCCCAACATCAGCACTTCCCCCAACCCAATATTTGAAGCATCATAGTACACCATGTAGCTCTTGCCCCTCTCTAGAAGTATTCAGACTGGTGCTGATGTTAGCCTCCCTTTCAGCTTCTAAAAGGCTATCTCACATGATTTAGACCACAAAAACCTCACAACCTTATAGTCAAGCCCATAAGCGGCATTGTTAAGTGTGAGGTGTCCTGAATAAAATGTCTGTAGTGAAAATCTAGCCCCAAGAAACTCTATATGTCAAAAATATTCTTGGGTTGTTCCCAGGAATCTACATCTCTCACCTTCTCTGGGTCCAATGACACTCCGGTCTCTGAGATAATGGGACCCAGTAAGTGAATCTGATCCATCAAAAAGTGGCACTTTGTGATATTAGCATATAAAAAATTCTCTCTCACTATCTTCAAAATGATCTCAAGTTGGTTGTAAAGGTCATGTCGATTGTGATAATACACCAAGATATCATCCACAAAACCACAACAAAATAATCTAGGTAAGGACGGATCACTCGGTTTTTCATCTCCATGAAAACTACTGGCGCGTTCGTGAGACCAAAAAGAATAACCAGATACTCATATAATCCATACCTGCTACGAAAGGCTGCATGAGGTAGGTCTTCTGGTCAGACATGCACCTAGTGATATCCTGACATCAAGTCAATGTTCAAGAACACTCAATCTCCTCGAAGCTGAACAAACAGGTCGTCTATCCATGGAAAATGATATCGGTGTTTAACCGTTAGCTGGTATAGTTTCTGATAATACACGCATGGCCTAATAGTTCCGTCTAGATTTTTTGAAAAAAGGACCTGCGAACCCCATAGAGAAGTGTTGGGTATGATAAAACCCTTTTCCTCTAAATCATCTAGCAGCCTCTTGAGCTCCTGCAACTCCGTCGTAACCATCCTATAAGGAGGAATGGATACTACCGTAGTTCCTAGGACTATATCAATGGAGAACTCCACCTCTCTCTCTGGAGGTAACCTAGAAAAGATATCAAGAAAGACTTCCCTGAAGAACTCATCCACTCAAGGAAAGTCCTCTCAACTCACTCCCTGATCATCCTAAAACAAACTAGATATCGTGGAAGTCATCCCGCCCAAACCATGATGATCGGGTCCATCTCTACTCCCCTAGATATCCCATTCACCCTTATGAATAAACACTTCACCCTCTAATGATGTGAAAGTCACCATTCGGTGATAGCAATCAACATATGCTTGATAAGAAATGATCCATTCCATTATGAGAATGATGTCAAACCCTATCATCCTGAGGAAATAAAGATCTCAGATGAAGTGACACCCCATAAACTCAAGGGGACACTCCACACACTAGTTTACATCACCCATTCTAGATCCCAATGGTGTGTCTACTATAAAAACACCCTCACAAAACCAAACAAAAGCCCATAACTTTTCGCCACTCCTGAAGAGATAAACTTGTGAGAGGAACTTGTATCGAAAAGAGAAGATTACATAGTAGAAGCTACTAAAATCATACATCTCTCTATAGATGGTCTGTGATCCTACTCTTGTAGGGTATGTTTCACCGTATAAGTCTGGCCTATACAACTGCCTTATGACCCTGACAAGATACCCTGAGCTGATCCACCCTACTCTCCCTGAGAACCTATTGCCTGGCTACCATGACCACGTCCACCACTACCATATCCTGACCGGCCTACACTACTTCATCTCTAAGCCTGGAATAGAGCTAAAGACCCTACTACTGAACCTGACATCAGGTCTAACCCCCCTACCACTCATAGCTGGAGGGAAGGTCCTGAAAAACCACTACATGTGACACATCGTACCGCAAGGTCAGCACTCGACAGGGTAGTGGTCGCAATTATTTTTCATGTGGCCTCACCTACCACACTGATGAAAAAACACCAAGTTGTCTACACCCACAGCCTGAATAGCACTCATGTTATGGAAAGGATCAAAAAAGTGCTTCTTGCCTGAATATGTAGATCCACTTGGGGGAGAAACATCACTACAATGTTTAGTACCCCCATCTTCCCTCAGGTTCGGCTATGTAATCAACACTTGATTCAAAATCTTAGTGATAGAAGGAAACATGAATACAATGACTTGAGATCTGATAGCATGTCTGAGACCTTCGTTGAAGTGCCTCTCCCTCGACAGCTCATCAGTAAGATACATCGGTGAAAAACTCTAATTATATGAAAAGCATGCTGAGTAATCCATAACCTTCATCGCTCCATGATCCAGATGAATGAACTCACTCTCCCACTCCTCTCATAGAGTTGCAGGGTAAAATTAGTCATAAAAGTGGGTTAGGAATCCATTCCAACCAATATCACTCATCCAATTATCCAGGTTAAAAAAATCACACAAGCTCTTTGACGCTCCATGTAGAATGTAAGTCACGGGCTTGACCCTTCACTCCAGAGGCATCTCCAGATGCCCAAAAATTGCTAACATGGTCTTTAGCCACAAATTTGTAGCCTCTGGTCCTACATTCCCTGAAAATGTAGGAGGATACTATTGCAGGAGCACTCAAACTATCTCATCCATAGTCAAGGCTGGCTATGGTGCTCCCTGGAAAGTCTGTATATAGAGAATGAAACCCTCGTAGAACTATGCCTCAACAACTGTGTCTGGAATAGCTTCAGGTTCTGTAGTTGGCACTATATGAGGATCCAATGGTATTCCGTGGACTACCATATCTAAATTATGTTCATCACGTACATCATGATGTACCACCGGAGGTCATCATGGAGGTATGTATCTACAATTCCAAACACACACCTCAGAAAAAAAAACATCACGGTATAAACCTCAAAAACATATGACATGTAAAAAACCTCCAAAAAACCAAGTCAACCCCAAAACCTGCTCCTAAATCTAGGAATTTATAAGGAATATCCATTTAACCAATAGAAACGATGCCTCTTTCCCAATCGAAGTTAGGTCTAGGTCAAGTATCTATTCACCACTTCAAGTTCTGTTTCCATTGACATTAATTTATTCAGGAAATTTCACCAAGGGATTACCAATTTACAAATCGCTGAGGTCCTATAACACCTCATGAACCCAAAAACTGGCTCCCATCCAAACCATACAAATAAAAAGTTCATTTAAGCATTTATACTCTATAGGTGTGTCATTTACCAATTCATAAAGGCCCATAATCCTTATGGATTGAAATATGATGTCACACCATTATTAACTACACCCAAATAAAATAATAGCAGGAAAAAATATCACACCAACTATCACAACAACATGAAATATCCAATGCATCCTAGATGGCGTGTCATAATGCATGGAATGTGATTCTAAAAAGTTTCTAAATGATGAATGAGATGGAAACCCTCATATCATCAGGTTGAAACTGAAATAGAGACCAAAATTGAATCAATATTAATAATTGAAATCATGTGAAACACCCAATGGTGAAATCAAATCAACTGTCATAGTCAAAATCCAAAAAATCAGAACTCAATTGGAGGAAATTTTACATTTCCCTAAATGTGGGGTAGCTACTCCTAGACATAGTTTATTACAGAATTTCATTTCCTTCATATACCTATCTAATGTCACCAAAGAGTAAGTCAAACCAAAAAATAAAAGCCCCTATGATACCAATTTGTAACATCTCAAACCCAGATTCCACCCAAAACGGTGCCCCAAGCCAGGTTGGTCATAAGGCCTCACACACATCTCCCCAAACACCAGAGGTTTCCGACTAGAATCGGGGGCCTAGGTGAGTTAGTGGGGAGACTATAGCCTCATTAATAGAGTATCACATCCGAAGTCAAATATATAAAGTAGTAGAAGAGAAATAAATGGCATAAAACTGAAAGTAAGACAAGAAAACCGGAATACGTAACAATAACCAAAAATATTTCATATAAAAAAATGATGAAGATGGAAAAAGTATCTAGAAAATAATCATAACCATACAAGGAAATATAATGCAAGTATCCCAAAAGAGGAACATACCAAAAGTTATCCCAGCATCAAAAGCTACAGCTTGGTCCAATTATCCACTGCTCCAAAGCCACAATCAACAACCTGTACTCGAGATCTTTCCCCTATCATCTCCAGTAATCATATATTCTTTTAGGGTCCCCATGGAGGAACAAATAGGGTGTGAGATAAACATCCCAGTAGGCAACCAACCATGTCTATATAGTTATAACAGTAATTCTACAAAAGTTAGAGCAAGTGTAAATAATTTGTAAGCAAGTGCAAATGCCCATTGCATAAGTCTACTGTAATGTACAACTGAACAACCCTCAAGGATACCTTCAAAAGAGAGTCAAATCCTAAAAAGGAAGCTACAACATGTAACAATAAAGTCACAAGACGATTACATACAACAATTTGTCTCAATAAATATGTAGCCACATTGTATATTGAAGTTAGTTATCCACGACCATGCCGTATAGTGAAGGTATCATAACAGGACAACACCGTATAGTTAAGTAGAAAACCTCAAGGGCCTTATCCAAGGTGTTGGCAGACCAAGGTTTCCAAGTAATAATATCTCGACCATGAAGGTCTGGATCAAAGGAGTATGTCCAAGGAATCCCATCAAGTCACATGGGAATCCCTGGTAGAAACTCGGTAAGGCGCTGGTTGGGGTCCTAGGAGCATGAAAAAAATCAAGTCATATGCAAGCCCAAGCAAGCCGAATCCTATGGGGTAGCAAGGCCCGAGGCATCCCATGGAATCAAGACCCAAGGGGAAGAGTCAACCCAAGGCATCCACTACCACATTCCAGATCTATGGAGAGGAGTCCATGGCATCTATCAAACCATTCAACAAGAATTCAAGCATTCAAATTAAATATTCATAACCATGTGAGTATACCGAATCACATCAACGAGCACAATCCATGAGTATACCCACTCTTGCAAACCATTTTTCATAACAAGAATATGGGCCTACCCTCCCCTATAAACCATTAAACATTCCATTAGTCATTTAAAAATGGGTATATCCACCCATATTAACACATTTAATTTAATCCAATCTATCAAAATAAATGAGGCATAACATGATATTCAAAAATCAAGGAGGAATTACATATCCTAAACTAGATACTCAAGCTATCAAGTCATCTAAGGGATTACTCTAACTACAAAAGCACAATCACACACCCCTTTGGTAGTTTAAACTGGCATAAATAAGTAATTTCCTTAATGCACACCCCTTAGGTAACCTTGAAACGAGCAACGGGTTCCAACACACCTAAATGGAAAACAAATCCAACCTCACTAGGTCCAAATACAACTACTAAAATCTAATCACTCAAAAATGAGACCTCACTAGAAAGTTCAACAAAAGGCATATCGTCCGAACGTCCGAAAAAAACCAAGAATAACTGAAAGAATGTATAGACCACCTACCTCACCTCGGTAGTAGACATATCATCTAGTATCATGTCACGATTCATCTAGGGTTGGGATAAATCTAAAAAACGAGTGAAGAATGAAATATTAGGGAATATGAGCCTAAATCCAAATAGTGCATCCGTTGATCCAAAGAATCAAGAACGGATAAAAAGGAATCGAGGACTTATTGTAGTGGATCCTTAGAGATGATCTGCATTAAAAATGGAAGTCGGACAGAAGATCAGGCTCAAATCCTATCTTAGGCACCTCAAATGAGATTTACAGAGGTCTCCTATGCATGGAAGAGAGAAAAACCTAAATGGGTTTAAAAAGAAAAAATATTTTTAATTTAAAATAAAAAAACACAATGCAGGGGTCCCATGGTTTACTCGTACGGTTTCCCAAGTCATACGGAAACCATGTGCACCACTCTGCCTAAGATGGGTGCTTGGCATGGTTACCTCAGACAATTTGACTAACCATGATGTAACCGTGTGGAAATTCTCTATCCAAAACCTGAATTTTCTCTGTCCTCTCCCATAGTTTAGCCTAACAATGTGCAAACTATGCGCTAGTTCATTTCTATCCCAAAACCGAGTTACAACCTCCGAATAAAGCCGGAACACCTCCAAAACAACCGTGATCAAGTTAAGTATTCACCTAAGGACATAAAAAGGTATTTAAACTGAAAAAAGGTTTTATACCTCATATGAAAACCTAGGTTCTTACAATCTTCCCCCCTTACAGAAATTCATCTGCCAATTCCTCTCTAAAGGGTGGCCAAGATTCGTTTGAGAAAACTCTGGCCACTGAACACATACGTTAGCCTCCCTATCCCAAGTCTCATCTTGTAAATGGTCATGATTACATTGCACTCATACTAGAAGAACTAACCATACATGGAGAACCTTTGAGCTCCTGTCAATGAAATGAATCGGATGATCCTCAATGGATGCATCAACATGCAACTCAACCACCTCAGGATGAAAAACATGAGACGAGTCTAAGAGATAGCAGCGAAGCTGAGATACAAGGAAGACTTCGTGCATGGATCCGTACCTCTGAGGTAACTACAACTGATTTGCAACAGACCATACTCTCTCTAGAATCTAGAATGGCCTAACATATCTCGATGAAAGTTTACCATATCTCCCAATTCATTTATTTTCCAACCTCGGTGAAATGCGCATGAAAAACTGATCCCCAACCTCAAACTCTAGAAGTAATCTACGATGATAAACGTATGATTTCTGATGAGACTGTGTAGTAGCCATCCAATTTTGAATCAATTGGACAGGATCAGAAGTCTCCTGCACGAGATGCAGTCCTAGTAAAACTGCATCTTCTTCCACTAACCAGTACAGTGGAGAACGAAATGGCCTACTGTATAAATACTTGTAAGGTTCCATATGTATCATCACTTGATAACTATTATTGTAGGTGAACTCAACTAGGGGAATGTTCCTCTCCCAAGATCCCCCAAAATATAGGACGCATGCTCGATGTATTTCCTCTAGCACTTGTATCATATGCTCCGACTGGCCATCAGTATGAGGGTGGTATGTTGTGCTCAGAAGCACTTGTGTACCCAAAACCCTATGAGAAATATTCAAAAAATGAGACGTAAAGTGGTCTTACCTATCTAAAATGATAGTGTAGAGGACCCCATGAAGTCATACCACCTCTCAGATGTACAAATTTCCATGATCATCAACACTGAATGTATCGTTGATCGGCAAGAAATGCACGACCTTCGTAATACTATCAATGAAAACCCACACAACATCATTACTTCAAGGAAACCTCGAAAAACCAGCCATTAAATCCATCGTGACATCATCCCACTTCCAGTACAGGATTGGAAACTGCTGTAAAATTACAGATGGTCATTGATGTTCAGCCTTTACCTGCTGACAGGTGGAACACCCTGTAACAAAACCAATTAACTCTCAGTTCATTCTTGGCCACCAGTACTGATGTTTATAGTCACAATACATCTTGGTAAACTTGGTATGCACTGCCCAAGATGAAGCATTAAACTCCCACTTAAACTCTTCATGTATATCCCATGGAACCCAGAAACATCCATGGATACACAAGATTTCATCATCGCCTACCGTCCCACCAGGAGGAGGCTCCTCGCATGCCACACCTTCCCATAGAACTAGACCTTCTGAATCTGATAACTTCCTCATCCTAACTCTATCCAGTAGGGTAGAGGTAACATGTAAGTATGAAAGAAAAGTCTTCCCCTTTCTCTCATGCACCTCCAGATGCATCTCATAGAACAATTCCATAAGATTCCACTTGCTACTGGCCTACTGCACTGCTTGTATCTAATTCCTCCTGCTTAGTGCATCGGCTACTTCATTTCCCTTTCCAAGAGTGTAGGAAACGTCGAAGTAAAAATATTGTAGGTACTCCACCCACCTTCGCTGCATTAAATTCAGATCACACTGCATAAAGATATACTTGAGGATTTTGTGTTCTGTTTATTCCACAAAACTCTCTCTTAGTAAATAGTTCCTCCAACAATGCAACATATGAACAAACATAGCTAACTCGGGATAGGGCATAGGGTAATTCTTCACGTAATGACTCAGCTATCGAGAACCATATGCCACTACTCAATCTCCCAACATCAGAACTGCCCCCAACCCAATATTTGAAGCATCATAGTACACCATGTAGCTCTTTCCCCGCTCTGGAAATATCCAGACTGGTGCTAATGTTAGTATCCCTTTCAGCTCCTAAAAGGCTATCTCATAAGATTTAGACCACACAAACTTCACAACCTTATAATTCAAGCCCATCAGTGGAATTGCTAAGTGTGATATGTCCTATATAAAAGGTCTGTAGTAACCATCTTGCCCCAAGAAACTCTATATGTCAAAAATATTCTTAGGTTGTTCCCAGGAATCTACCTCTCTAACCTTCTCTGGGTCCACTAACACTCCTGTCTTTGAGATATTGTGACATAAGAAGTGAATCTGATCCACCCAAAAGTGGAACTTTGTGATATTAGCATATAAACAATTATCTCTCACTATATTCAAAATGATCTCAAGTTGGTTGTAATGGTCAGGTATATTGTGATAATACACCAATATATCATCCATAAAAACCACAACAAAATAATCTAGGTAAGGATGGATCAATTGGTTTTTCAGCTACATGAAAACTGTTGGTGCGTTCGTGAGACCAAACAGAATAACCAGATACTCGTATAATCCATACCTGCTACAAAAGGATGTATGAGGTAGGTCTTTAGGAAAAACATTCACCTAGTGATATCCTGATGTCATGTCAATGTTCAATAACACTCAATCTACTCGAAGCTGAACAAACATGTCATCTATCCATGGAAAATGATATCGGTGTTTAACCATCAGCTGGTTTAGTTTCTGATAATACACGCCTAGCCTAATAGTTTCGTCTTGATTTTTTTAAAAAAGGACCTAAAAACCCCACAAAGAAGTGTTGGGTATGATAAAACCCTTTTCCTCTAAATCCTCTAGAGGCCTCTTGATCTCCTGCAACTCCGTCGTAACCATCCTATATGGAGGAATGGATACTGGCATAGTTCCTAGAACTTGCTCGATGGAGAACTCCACCTCTCTCTCTAGAGGTAACCTAGAAAATTCATCAAGAAAGACATACCTGAAGCACTCAAACACTAAAGGAAAGTCTGTCCGACTCACTCCCTGATCATCCTAAAACAAACTAGAAATCTAGGATGTCATCCCGCCCAACCCACCATGATAGGGTCCATCTCTACTCACCTAGACATCCCTTTCACCCTTGTGAATAAACACTTCACCCTCTAATGATGTGAAAGTCACCATACGGTGATAGAAATCAACGTATGCTTGATAATAAATGAGCCATCCCAATCTGAGAATGATGTCAAACCCTATCATCTTGAGGAAATAAAGATCCGAGATGAAGTGACACCCTATGACCTCAAGGGGACACTCCACACACTAGTGTACATCACCTATTCTAGCTCCCAATGGTGTGTCAACTATAAATACACCCCCATACAACCAAACAAAAAGCCCATAGATTTTCACCACTCATGCAGAGATAAACTTGTGAGAGGAACCTGTATCGAAAAGAGAAGATTCCATAGTATAAGCTACTAAAATATTACCTGTCTCTGTAGATGGTCTGGGATCCTACTACTATAGGGTATGTTTCACCGTATAAGTCTGGCCTATACAACTGCCTTGTAACCCTGACTGGATACCCTAAGCTGATCCACCCTACTCTCCCTGAGAACCTGGTGCCTGACTACCATGACCACGTCCACCACTACCCTATCCTGACCGGCATGTACTACTTCAGCTCCAAGCATGGAATGGAGCTAAATACCCTACTACGGAACCTGACATCAGAGCTGACCCCCATACCACTCATAGCTGGAGGGAAGGTCCTGAAAAACCACTGCATGTGACACATCCTACCGCAAGGTTGGCACTCGACAGGGTTTTGGTCGCACTTATTTTTCATGTGGCCTCACCTACCACACTAATGGAAAAACACCAAGTTGTCTGCACCCACAGCTTGAATAGCACTCATGTCATGGAAAGGATCTAAAAAGTTCTTCCTGCCTAAATACATAGATCCACTTGGGGGAGAAACATCAGTACAATGTTTAGTACCCCCATCTTCCCTCAGGTTCAGCTCTGTAATCAGCACTTGATTCAAAATCTTAGTGATAGAAGGAAACCTGAATACATTGACTTGAGATCTGATAGCATGTATGAGACCTTTATCGAAGTTCCTCACCCTTGACATCTCATTAGTAAGATACATCGGTGAACAACTCTAAAGCTCTGTAAAGCATGCTGAGTATTCCATAACCTTCATCGCTCCATGCTCCATAATCATGAACTCACTCGCTCACTCTGCTCACAGAGTTGTAGGGTAAAATTAGTCATAGAAGTGGGTTAGGAATCCATTCCAACCCATATCACTCATCCAATTATCCATGTTAAAAAAATCACACAAGAGCTTTGACGCTTCATGTAGAATGTAAGTCACGAGCTTGACCCTTCACTCCGGAGGAATCTCCAGATGCCCAAAAATTGCTTACATGGTCTTTAGACACAACTTTGCAGCCTATGGTTCTACATTCCCTGAAAATGTAGGAGGATGCTACTGCAGGAACACCCGAGTTATCTCATCCATAGCCAAGGCTGGCTGTGGTGCTCCCTGGAAAGTCTGTATATAGAGAAAGAAACCCTCGCAGAACTATGCCTCAACACCTGTGTCCGAAATAGCTTCAGGTTCCGTAGTTGGCACTATATGTGGATCCAGTGGTATTCTGTGGACCACTGTATCTAAATTTTGGTCATCACGTACATCATGATGTACCACTGGAGCTCATTGTGGAGGCATGTATCTACAATTCCAAACACATGCCTTAGGAAAAAAAAACGTCACAGTATAAAGCTCAAAAACACATGACATGTCAAAACCCTCCAAAAAACCATGTCAACCCCACAACCTGCTTCTAAATCTAGTACTTTATAAAGAATATCCATTGAACCACTAGAAACTATTCCTTTTTCCCACTCAAAGTCAGGTCTAGGTCAAGTCTCTATTCACCACTTCAAGTTCCATTTCCATTGACATTCATTTATTCAGGAAATTTCACCAAGTTATTACCAATTTACAAATCCCTGTGGTCCTATAACACCTCATGAACCCAAAACTTGGCTCCCATCCAAACCATACATATAAATAGATCATTTAAGCATTTATACTCCATAGGTGTGTCATTTACCAATTCATAAAGGCCCATAATCCTTATGGATTGAAAGATGGTGTCACACCCTTATCAACTACACCCAAATAACTAAATAGCAGGCAAAACTATCACATCAACTATCAAAACAACATGTAATATCTAATGCATCCTAGATGGCGTGTCATAATGCATGGAATGGGATTCAACAATGTTTCTAAATGATGCATGAGATGGAACACCCTCATCTCATCAGGTTGCAACTGGAATAGAGACCAAAATTGAATCAATATTAATAATAGAAATCATGTGAAACACCCAATGGTGAAATTGGATCAACTATCATAGTCAAAATCCAGAAAATCAGAATTCAATTCGAGGAAGTTTGCCTTTTCCCTAAATGTGGGGTAGCTATTCTTGGACATAATTTATTACATAATTCCATGTCCTTCCTATACCTATATAATGTCACCAAACAGTAAGTAAAACCAGAAAATAAAAACCCCTCTGATACTAATTTGTAACATCTCAAACCCAGATTCCACCCAAAACGGTGCCCCAAGCCAGGTTGGTTACAAGGACTCAAGCACATCTCCCCAAACACCAGATGTTTCCGACTAGCAACGGGGGCATTGGTGAGTTAGTGGGGAGACTATTCCTTCATTACTAGAGTATCACATCTGAAGTGGAATATATAAAGTAGTAGAAGAGAAATAAACAGCCGAAAACTGAATGTAAGACAAGAAAATAGGAATACGTAACAATTACCAAAAGTTTTTCATATAAAAAAATGATGAAGATGGTACAAGTACCTAGAAAATAGTCATAACCATACATGGAAATATAATACAAGCATCCCAAGAGGGAAACATACCAAAAGGTATCCCAACATCACAAGCTGCAGCTTGGTCCTATGATCCACTACTCCAAAGCCACAATCAACAACCTGTATTAGGGATCTTTCCCCAATCATCTCCAGTAATCATATATTATTTTTGGGTCCCCATGGAGGACCAAATAGGGTGTGAGATAATCATCCCAGTAGGCAACCACCCATGTCTATATAGTTATAACAGTAATTCTACAAAATTTATAGCAAGTGTAAATAATTTGTAAGTAAGTGAAAATTCCCATTACAGAAGTCTATTGTAAAGTACAAGTGAACAGCCCTCAAGGCTACCTTCAAAAGAGAGTCAACACCTAAAAAGGCAGCTACAACAAGTAACAAGCAAGTCACATGGCCATGACATACAACCATTTGTATCAATAAATCCATAGACACGTTGTATATTAAAGTTACTTATCCACGACCAGGCCGTATAGTGAAAGTATCATTCCAGGACCACACCATATAGTTATGTAGAAAACCTCAAGGGCCTTATCCAAGGTGTCTGAAGACCAAGGTTTCCAGGTAATAATATCTCGACCACGAAGGTCTGGATCCAAGAAGTATGTCCAAGGCATCCCATCAAGTCACATGGGAATCCCTGGTAGAAACTTGGTAAGACACTGGTTGGGGTGCTAGGAGCATGGAAAAAATCAAGTCATATGCGAGCCCAAGCAAGCCGAATCCTACGGGGTATCAAGGCCCCAGGCATCCCATGGAATCAAGACCCAAGGGGAAGATTCAACCCAAGGCATCCACTACCAAATTCCAGATCTATGGAGAGGAGTCCATGGCATCTATCATACCATTCAACAAGCATTCAATCATTCAAATTAAACATTCATAACGATGTGAGTATACCGACTCACATCAATGAGCACAATCCATGAGTATACCCACTCTTTCAAATCATTTATCATAACAAGAATATGGGCCTACCCTCCCCTATAAACCATTAAACATGGCATTAGTCATTTACCTATAGGTATACCCACCCATATTAGCACATTTAATATAATCCAATCTATCAAAATTGATGAGGCATAACATGATATTCAAAAATCAAGGTGGAAGTACATCTCCTAAACTAGATACTCAAGATATAAAGTCATCTAAGGGATTACTCTAACTACAAAAGCAAAATCACACACCCCTTGGTTAGTTTAAATTGGAATAAACAAGTAATTTCCTTAAGGCACACCCCTTAGGTGACCTTGAAATGAGCAACGGGTTCTAACAGACCTAAATTGAAAACAATTCCAACCTCACTAGGTCCAACTAAAACTACTAAAATCTAATGACTCAAAAATGAGACCTCACTGGAAAGTTCGACCAAAGGAATATCGGCCGAACGTTCGAAAAACACCAAGAATAACTGAAAGAAAGTATAGACCACCTACCTCACCTCGGTAGTAGACAGATCATCCAGTATCATGTCATGATTCATCTAGGGTTGGGATAAATCTATAAAACGAGTGAAGAATGAAATATTTGGGAATATGATCCTAAATCCAAATATTTCATCCGTTTTTCCAAAGAATCAAGAATGGATAGAAATCCATCCAGGACTTATTGTTGTGGATCAGTAGAGATGATCGGTGTTAAAAATGGAAGCTAGACAGAAGATCAGGCTCAAATCCAATCTTAGGCACCTCAAATGAGAGTTACGGAGGTCTCCTGTGCATGGAAGACAGAAAAAACTAAATGGGTTTAAAAAGAAAAAATATTTTTAATTTAAAATTAAAAAACACAATGCAGGGGTCCCATGGTTTACCCGCACAGTTTCCCAAGTCGTGCAGAAACCATGCACACCACTCTGCCTAAGAGGGGTGCTTTGCTTGGTTACCTCGGACAGTTTGACTAACCATGAGGTAACCATGCAGAACTTCTCTATCCCAAACCTGAATTTTCTTAGTCCTCTCCCATAGTTTAGCCTAACCATGTGAAAACTATGCGCTAGTTCATTTCTAGACCAAAACCGAGTTACAACCTCCGAAAAAACCCGCAACACCTCCAAAACAACCGTGATCAAGTTAAGCATTCAAATAAGGACATAAAAATGTATTTAAACTAAAAAAAAAGATTTATATCTCATATGAAAACCCAGGTTCTTAAAATCTTCCCCCTTACAACAATTCATCCACCAATTTCTCTCTAAATGGTGTTCAAGTTTCGTTTGAGAACAACTCTGGACACTGAACACATACGTCAGCCTCCCTCTCCCAAGTCTCATCCTGTAAATGGCCATGCTTCCATTGCACTCATACTAGAAGAACTGACCAGCCTTGGAGAACCTTTGATCTCCTATCAATGAAATGAATCAGATGACCCTCAAAGGATGCATAAACATGAAACTCAACCTCTTCAAGATGAAAAACATGATATGAGTCTAAGAGATAGCAGCGAAGCTGAGATACAAGGAAGACTTTGTGCATGGCTCAGTACCTCTGAGGTAACTGCAACCGATTTACAACAAACCAGACTCTCTCTAGAATCTCAAATGGCCCAACATATCTCGACAAAAGTGTACCATATCTCCTAATTCATATATTTTCCAACCTCGGTGAAACACACAAGAAAACCTGATCCCCGACCTCAAACTCTAGCGGTAATCTTCAATGATTAACGTATGATTTCTGATGAGACTGTGTAGTAGCCATCCACTTCTAAATAAAATGGACTAGATCAGAAGTCTCCTGCACAAGATGCAGTCCCAGTAAAGCCACATCTCCTTCCACTAACCAGTACAACAGATAACAACATTGCCTACTATATAAAGCCTCGTAAGGTTCCATTTGTATCATCACTTGATAACTGTTATTGTAGGTGGACTCAACCAGGGTAATGTACCTCTCCCAAGATCGCCCAAAATCTAGGACGCATGCTCAATGAAGTTCCTCTAGCACGTGTGTCATATGATCCGACTGGCTATCATTATGTGGGTGGTATGTTGTGTTCAGAAGCACTTGTTTACCTAAAACCCTATGAAAAATATTCAGAAAATGAGTTGTAAAGTGGTCGTCCCTATCTAAAATGATAGTACAGAGGACCCCATGAAGTCAAACCACCTCTCAGATGTAAAAATTTACAAGATCATCAACATTGAATGTATCCTTGATCGGCAAGAAATGCACGACCTTCGTAAGACTATCAATGAAAACCCACACAACATCATTACCTCAAGGAAACCTCGAAAAACTAGCCAAGAAATCCATCGTGACATCATCCCACTTCCACTCTAGGATAGGCAACTACTGTAAAATTCCAGATGGTCGTTGATGTTCTGCCTTTACCTGATGACAGGTGGAACACCCTGTAACAAAACCAATTAACTCTCGGTTCATTCTTGGCCACCAGTACTGATGGTGAAAGTCACAGTACATCTTGGTAACCCCGGTATGCACTTCCCAAGATGTATCATGAAAATCCCACATAAACTCCTCATGTATATCCCATGGAACCCAGAAACGTCTCTGGATACACAAGATTTCATCATCGCCAACCGTCCCACCAGGAGGAGGCTCCTCACATGCCACACCATCCCATAGATCTAGACCTTCTTAATCTGATAACTTCCTCATCCTAACACTATCCAGTAGGGTAGAGGTAACATGTAAGTGTGAAAGAAAAGTCTTCCCCTTTCTGTCATGAACCTCCGGATGCATCTCATAGAACAATTCCATAAGATGCCACTCGCTACTGGCCTACTGCACTGCTTGAATCTAATCCCTCCTTCTTAGTGCATCAGCTACTTCATTGCCCTTGACAAGAATATAGTAAATGTAGAAGTAAAATTATTATAGGTACTCCACCAACCTTCGCTGCATTAAATTTAGATCACACTACATAAAGATATACTTGAGGATTTTTTGTTTTGTTTATTCCACAAAACTCTCTCCTAGTAAATAGTTCCCCCAACAATGCAACGTATGAACAAACATAGCTAACTCGGGATTGGGTGTATGGTAATTCTTCACGTAATGCCTCAGCTACTGAGACCCATATGCCACTACTCAATCTCCCAACATCTTCACTTCCCCCAGCCCAATATTTTAAGCATCATAGTACACCATGTATCTCTTGCCCCACTCTGGAAGTTTCCGTACTGGTTCTGATGTTAGCCTCCCTTTCATCTCCTAAAAGGCTATCTCACAAGATTTAGACTACACCAACTTCATAACCTTATTAGTCAAGCCCACCAACGTCAGTTCTAAGTGTGAGATGTACTTTATAAAATGTTTGGAGTAACCATCTAGCCCCAAGAAACTCTGTATGTCAAAAATATTCTTGGGTTGTTACCAGGAATTTACATCTCTCACATTCTCTGGGTCCACTGACACTCCTGTCTCTGAGATTATGTGACCCAGGAAGTGAATCTGATCCATCCAAATGTTGCACTTTGTGATATTAGCATATAAAAAATTATCTCTCACTATATTCAAAATGATCTCAAGTTGGTTGTAATGGTCATGTAGATTGTGATAATACACCAAGATATCATCCACAAAAACCACAACAAAAGAATCTAGGTAAGGATGGATCACTCAGTTTTTCAGATCCATGAAAACTGCTGGCATGTTCGTGATACCAAACAGAATAACCAGATACTCATATAATCCATACCTACTACGAAAAAATGTATGAGGTAGGTCTTCAGGTCAAACATGCACCTAGTGATATCCTGACATCAAGTCAATGTTCAAGAACACTTGATCTCCTCGAAGCTGAAAAAATAGGTCATCTATCCATCGAAAATGATATCGGTGTTTAACCGTTTGCTGGTCCAGTTTCTGATAATACACGCATGGACTAATAGTTCCGTATATATTTTTTGAAGAAAGGACCTATGAACCCCACAGAGAAGTATTGGGTATGATAAAAACAATTTCCTCTAAATCCTCTAGCGGCCTCTTGAGCTCCTGCAGCTCCGTCGTAACCATCCTAT
This sequence comes from Viscum album, assembly GCA_963277665.1. Lineage (NCBI taxonomy): Eukaryota > Viridiplantae > Streptophyta > Magnoliopsida > Santalales > Viscaceae > Viscum > Viscum album. The sequence goes on along the minus strand of OY728122.1, from coordinate 259,740,926 downwards.
AAGGAGGAATGGATACTGGAGTAGTTCCTTAAACTAGCTTGATGGAGAACTCCAACTCTCTCTCTCTCTGGAGGTAACCTAGACAATTAATCAAGAAAGACATCCATGAAGCACTCAACCACTCATGGAAAGTCTTCCCTACTCACTCCCTGATCATCCTAAACCAAACTAGAAATCTAGGATGTCATCCCGCCCAACCCACGATGATTGGGTCAAGCTCTACTCTCCTGGACATCCCATCATCCCTTGTGAATAAACACTTCACCCTATAATGAAGTGAAAGTAACCATCCAATGATAGCAATCAATGTATGATTGATAAGAAATGAGCCATTCCATTCTTATAATGACGTCAAACCCTATCATCTTGAGGAAATAAAGATCCTAGATAAATTGACACCCTATGACCTCAAGGGGACACTCCACACACTAGTGTACATCAACCATTCTAGCTCCCAATGGTGTGTCTAATATAAAAACACCCTCATAAAATCAAACAAAAATCCCATAGATTTTCACCACTCATGTAGAGATAAACTTGTGAGGGGAACCTGTATCGAAAAGAGAAGATTCCATAGTAGAAGCTACTAAAATCATACCTCTCTTTGTAAATGGTCTGGGATCCTACTTTTGTAGGGTATGTTTCACTGTATAAGTCTAGCCTATACAACTACCTTAAGACCCTGACTGGATACCCTATGCTGATCCACCCTACTCTCCCAGAGAACTGAGTTCCTGGCTACCATGACCACGTCCACCACTACCCTATCCTGACCAGCCTGCACTACTTCAGCTCCAAGCCTGACATGTAGCTAAAGACCCTACTACTGAACCTGAAATCAGAGCTGACCCCCTACCACTCGTAGCTAGAGGGAAGTACTGAAAAACAAATGCATGTGACACATAATACCGCATGGTCGGCACTCGAAAGGGTAGTGGTCACACTTATTTTTCATGTGGTGTCACCTACCACACTGATGGAAAAACACCAATTTGTCTACACCCACAGCCTGAATAACACTAATGTCATGGAAAGGCTCAAAAAAGTGCTTCCTGACTGAATACGTAGATCCGGTTGGGGGAGAAACATCACTACAATGTTTAGTACCCCCATCTTCCCTCAGGTTCGGCTATGTAATCAGCACTTGATTCAAAATCTCAGTGATAGAAGGAAACCTGAATATAATGACTTGTGATCTGATAGAATGTATGAGACCTTCATCGAAGTGCCTCGCCCTCGAAAGCTCATCCGTAAGATACATTAGTGAAAAAATCTAAAGCTCTATAAAGGATGCTGAGTATTCCATAACCTTCATCGCTCCATGCTCCAGATACATGAACTCACTCGCCCACTCCGCTCACAGAGTTGTGTGGTAAAATTAGTCATAGAAGTGGGATATGAATCCATTCCAACCCATATCACTCATCCAATTATCTAGGTTAAAAAAATCACACAAGCTCTTTGACGCTCCATGTAGAATGTAAGTCAAGAGCTTGACCCTTTGCTCCAGAGGCATCTCCAGATGCCCAAAAATTTCTAACATGGTCTTTAGCCACAACTTTGTAGCCTTTGGTCCTAAATTTCCGGAAAATGTAGGAGGATGGTAATGCAGGAACACCCATGTTATCTCATCCGTAGTCAAGGTTGGCTGTGGTGCTCCCTGGAAAGTCTGTATATAGAGAAAGAAACCCTCGCAGAACTATTCCTCAACACCTGTGTCTGGAATAGCTTCAGGTTCCGTAGTTGGCACTATATGAGGATCTAGTGGTATTCCATGGACCACCGTATCTAAAGTATAGTCATTACACACATCCTGATGTACCACTGGAGGTCGTCGTGGAGGCATGTATCTACAATTCCAAACACATGCCTCAGGAAAAAACATCACAATATAAAGCTCAAAAACATATGACATGTCCAAACCCTCCAAAAAACCAAGTCAACCCCACAACATGCTCCTAAATCTAGGACTTTATAACGAATATCAATTGAACCACTAGAAAATATGCCTCTTTCCCACTCAAAGTCAGGTCTAGGTCAAGTATCTATTCACCACTTTAAGTTCCATTTCCATTGACATTCATTTATTCAGGAAATTTAACCAAGGGATTACCAATTTACAAATCCCTGAGGTTCTATAACACCTCATGAACCCAAAACCTAGCTCCCATCCAAACCATACAAATAAAAATTTCATTTAAGCATTTATACTCCATAGCTGTGTCATTTACCAATTCATAACGGCCCATAATCCTTATGGATTGAAAGATGATGTCAAACCATTATCAACTACACCCAAATGACACAATAGCAGGCAAAACTATCACAACAACATGCAATATCTAATGCATCCTAGATGGCGTGTCATAATGTATGGAATGTGATACTAAAAAGTTTCTAAATGATGCATGAGATGGAACACCATCATCTCATCAGGTTTCAACTGAAATAGAGACCAAAATTGAATCAATATTAATAATATAAATCAAGTAAAACGCCCAATGGTGGAATTGAATCAACGGTCATAGTCAAAATCTAGAAAATCAGAACTCAATTCAAGGAAATTTTCCTTTTCCCTAAATGAGGGGTAGCTACTCCTGGACATAGTTTATTACAGAATTCCATTTCATTCCTATACCTATATAATTTCACCAAACAGTAAGTCAAACCAGAAAATAAAAACCCCTCTAATATCAATTTGTAACGTCTCAAACCCAGATTCCACCCAAAACGGTGCCCCAAGCCAGGTTGGTCACAAGGCCTCAAGCATATCTCCCCAAACACCAGAGGCTTCTGACTAGCAACGGGGGCCTAGGTGAGTTAGTGGGGAGATTATGCCGTCATTACTAGAGTATCACATCTGAAGTCAAATATATAAAGTAGTACAAGAGAAATAAACATCAGAAAACTAAATGTAAAATAAGAAAATAGGAATACGTAACAATAAGCAAAAGATTTTCATATAAAAAAATGATGAATATGGGACACGTATCTAGAAAATAGTCATAACCATAAATGGAAATATAATACAAGTATCCCAAAAGAGAATCATACCAAAAGGTATCCCAGCATCACAAGCCGCAACTTGGTCCTATGATCCACTGCTCCAAAGCCACAATCAACAACCTGTACTAGGGATCTTTCCCCTATTATATCTAGTAATCATATATTCTTTTTGGGTCCCCATGGAGGACCAAATAGGGTGTGAGATAAACATCTCAGTAGGCAACCACCCATGTCTATATAGTTATAACAATAATTCTACAAAAGTTATTGCAAGTGTAAATAATTGTTAAGTAAGTGCAAATTCCCATTGCATATTTATACTGTAAATTACTACTAAATAGCCCTTAAGGATACCTTCAAAAGGGAGTAAACTCCTAAAAATGTAGCTAAAACAAGTAACAAGAAAGTCACACAACCATGAAATACAAACATTTGTATCAATAAATCCATACCCATGTTGTATATTGAAGGTAGTTATCCATGAACATACCATATAGTTAAAGTATCATTCCATGACCACACCATATAGTTAAGTGTCAAACCTCATGGTCCTTATCCAAGGTGTCAGCAGACCAAGGTTTCCAAGTAATAATATCTCGGCCAAGAAGGTCTAGATCAAAGGATTATGTCCAAGGCATCCCATCAAGTCACATGGGAATCCCTGGTAGAAACTCGGTAAGGCACTGGTTGGGGTCCTAGGAGCATGGAAAAAATCAAGTCATTAGCGATCCCAAGAAAGACGAATCCTACGGGGTAGCAAGGCCCGATGCATCTCATGGAATCAAGACCCAAGGGGAAGAGTCAACCCAAGGCATCCACTACCACATTCCAAATCTATAGAGAGGAGTCCATGGAATCTATCAAACCATTCAACAAGCATTCAAGAATTCAAATTAAACATTCATAACCATGTGAGTATACCGACTCACATCAACAAGCACAATCCATGAGTATACCCACTCTTAAAAACCATTTATCATAACAAGAATTTGGGCCTACCCTCCCCTATAAACCATTAAACATTCCATTAGTCATTTACATATAGGTATACCCACCCATATTAACACATTTCATTTAATCCAATCTATAAAAATAGACGAGGCATAACATGATATTCAAAAATCAATGAGGAATTACATCTCCTAAACTAGATACTCAAGCTATCAAGTCATCTAAGGGTTTACTATAACTACAAAAGCACAATCACACACCCCTTGGGTAGTTTAAACTGGCATAAACAAGTAATTTCCTTAAGTCACACCCCTTAGGTGACCTTGAAATGAGCAACGGGTTCCAAAACACCTAAATGGAAAACAAATCCAACCACACTTGGTCCAACTACAACTACTAAAATCAAATCACTCAAAAATGAGACCTCACTGGAAAGTTTGAACAAAGGCATATCGGCCGTACGTCTTAAAAACACCAAGAATAACTGAAAGAAAGTATAGACCACCTACCTCACCGCGGTAGTAGACAGCTCATCTAGTATCAGGTCATGTTTCATCTGGGGTTGGGATAAATCTAAAAAACGATTGAAGAAAGAAATATTTGGGAATATGAGCCTAAATCCAAATAGTGCATCCATTGTTCCAAAGAATCAAGAACGACTAAAACGGAATCAAGGACTTATTGTTGTGGATCCGTAGAGATGATTGTCATTAAAAATGGAAGTCAGACAGAAGATCAGGCTCAAATCCTATCTTAGGAACCTATAATGAGAGTTATGGAGGTCTCTTGTGCATGGAAGAGAGAAAAACCTAAATAGTTTTAAAAAGAAAGAAAAAATTTAATTTAAAATTAAAAAAAAACACATCGCAGGGGTCGCACTGTTTACCTGCCCGGTTTCCCAAAACATGTGGAAATCGTGCACACCTCTCTTACTAAGAGGGGTGATTTACACAATTACCCCACACTATTTGACTAATAGTGCAGTAACCATATAGAACCTCTCTGTCCAAAAAATGCAGTTTCTCTTATCTCTCACACAGTTTATCCTAACCGTGTGTAGGTCATGCAAAAACTGGGTGCCAGGCCTTTTCTAGCCCAAAACTTGGTTCCAGCCTCCAAACAAGCCCAAGACACCTACAAAACACTCATGATCAAGTTAAGAATTCACATAAGTCCATAACAAGGTATTTAAACCAAAAATAAAAGGATCTGTACCTCATTTGAAAACACAAGTTCTTACAAAGTGGTACCCAACATTCATGTTGGTTGATGATAGAGTGGATGATTTTGAGTTCCAAGGATTAAAGACATGTGATCCATTGGTTATCAAATCCACATTAGTGTACCATGTGAATGCTGGCCATGAATCCATACATGTGTGTTTTATGATATTAGAACAACTACTAGGGGATAACATGAGACATGGGTAGTTATTGGAGGGTGATGATGTGATCCTTATGTATGGGAGAGTTTTAGTACATTATTACATTAGGGAATATATAATGATATTCTCCCATATATATAAGTGGGAGGTATATAATGGGAGTCAATGAGATACCATGAAATAAAGTGATAGTTCTCATGGTTGGGAATAAAGAGGGTAATTTATTGATTTGTTTCTTGATGAATTACCTACCAGATAATAATTTTTTAGAACTATAATCCTAGTGGAATATGGTATGCACTTTCTATTCCCATGTAGAAGTGGGCGGTCATCATTATGGACTTTTTGAATGGGTTATCAAGGACCCAAAGGACAAGGAAAATTAATTGGGTTACTATTCATCATCTTACAAAATATTTTCATATTTTTATGATTTTTGTGACCAACTTAGTTTATTAGATGTGATTGTGGAATATACATGACATTATATGAATAAATTTTTTCCATTGATAATTATGTCTAAAATTGGTGCACATTTTACAATGAAAATTTCATATTTATTGTGGAAGGCCTTAAGGGATCAATTGAGATTGAAAATAGTTTACCATCTAGAAATAGATTGACAATCAGAGTAGTAGATTATCAAACTAGATGAAATTCTTCTAACTTTCATACCAAGATTAATTACTATGTGGGATGATCACCTATATTGGTTGAGTCCATATTAAAAATAGATACCATGATTCAATTCATATATTACCTTATTATTCAATCTATTATAGGCTAAAAAATTCACCAATTTTTGGAATGAGGATAGAGACATTATTGTCTGTATGATATAAGTGACCTCTAAGTGGGTAAAACTTATTTTGAAGAAATTCATAATAGTTCAGAGAATACATAGATCTTATGGATTTCTATAAAGTTATATTTGGTGTTTTATATAGTATACTTGGATTTTATAAGATTAAATCCTTAATTATGGAATTAACCTTTGAGGAAGAGAGGGAAGTCATAACACAAATTTTCTAGACCCTTCGAGATCACAAACCACATTTGGACAGTGGTGTACTGATTAGCCACTGAAATAGGATAATATTCACTATATTTATTATAATATTCATCTGATTCATTATTCATAAACACCATTTTTAGTGAATTTTACAATTTGAACATTATTTTACATCATGATTGTAATCCCTCTTAAAATGCAATATTTCATGGTACATTTTTGAATACCTCCTAAAATACAAAATGGTGTTGATTTTATTTTCATATTTAATTTTCATGTTTCTAATTACATTGGGAACAACTCATAATTTTGGAGTATGTGAAGCTTAATATTGGAAGACTACAGAAGTTGGCCTTGAACAAGAAACATTCTGGGTGAAGTGAACTGAACAGAAGCCCAATAAGACTAATGTATCAGCCAATATCCAAGCCCAATTATTATAAAATTTTAACTAAAGATAAAGGATATAATTTGGAACATTTAATCAAATAGTTAAAATAGATAATTAAGATGTTTTAAGGGAGTTCTAAGTGTCCCAAGTTGGAGATAAAATTTTGGGCCAGATTCTGTATCCTGGAAAAATATGCTACCATTTAGATAATACCATGCAAAAAAAATTCCATTTGGGAGGAAATTTTACATGAGGTTATTAGACATTCAGATATCCATTTTATTCTCCTATGGACCACTATAATTTGGCCATCTAGAAGGGCATTTAGATGCGTCTGCTCGGTGAATGCATGCTGGATTCTAATTCAGGTCAAGAGTGGAAAAGTCTAAGTTCCACAAGCTATCCACCACCCTAAGACTACCATAATAAAGTGGGATGACTTTAAATATTGTAGGATATAACCAAGGCTCCGAAAATTCCTATATAAGGTAGTGGTGTTGGAGGATTAAATCATCTTTGGTGCTTTATTTCCTTGTAATATTATGCGGCAATTTTGTTGTCTCAAATTTTTCTTTCACATGTAAGTTGTTCTAATTAATCTTAGTTTCTTAATAAGAGTTCTTCTTATCCTCTTATTGCATTTCTTTTCATATCACGTTGATACTGTTGGATCAAGGTATGAATTTATTCACTCCAAACCTTGTGAAATTATCACACAACAGTGGAGTGATTATTATTTCATTGCTTTCTGGTTTACTTCTCAATTTCCCCCCTCACGAGTCTAGTTCCCACTTCTATTGAAACCATAGCATCAATGGAGTGATAAAACTATTATGGGTTGATCCAATGGAGTAGAAAAAAGAATTTATTGAATTTTATTTATCACCCCATTAATGTCTAATAACTTCTTTTAATTGATATTTTGAGTTTCTGATTTTAAAACCTCTTCATCCTTGTTGAATTTTAAGAACACATACTTCAAGTGCTAATACGAACCTTTACCTTGGAGTTCTCATGAATTTGATCATAAAAGTTTATAGATGGTTATTATTATGGTGTATTGGTATTAAAATGGTATGTGATGAAGTTGTTTTATCTTATTGTATAAATCCATCTCAAATATATGAAATTGAAACCATTAAAAAAATAATTTCATCCAATCCACCCCATATGATAACCAAGGATCTACTCATTCTTTTAAATTGAATTCACTTAAGTCTCTTAGCGTTCACTTAGACCCATATAAAATCAACCCTCGTTGGCCCCTTTATAGAAAAAAATAATCCATATAATGTATGTGCATTTAGGTTACTTCTTAGGTCTCTGAGGATTCGACAACCCTAGCTAAACTAAAAGTGACCGCTTAACCCTAAAAGCATGGGTAAATTTGGGTGAGGCCAAATTTTGGTTCCATTTATGAGGACCCAGGTAAGTCAAATAGACAACCATTCTATTCTCCCAAAATTTTCTATTCTCATCCAAATTCTCCTATCTTTTCACTTTGTCATTTTTTTTCTTTTGGCGCATGTCTGCCTACACTCGTGACCAATAAAACCGTCTAGTTAGGATGGATAGTCCTGGGGTTGGGGAGTCATGTAAACCAAGGGAACTCTTTACATTAGATCACAATCTTTCAAATACTCCATAGTCAAAAATTGAGCCCATTGCAATGGAAGGTCTTCAATGAAACCAACTCATAAACCCGGGTGGGAACCAAAATGTAAATCCCAATGAGGCAGCCCCAAACTTTGGGAATGCATGATCAAAACATGAATGACTACCTCACACCTGCCTGGAACAATGACCCCACATGCATTAGACATAATTCTCTAGGATATTCCAGCTACATATTTAAACTCCTTGTCCTAAACCACCTTGCCACATTCCATGGAATGGAGTCTGACATGCCCTACCTTCAGTTTAAAGAGTTCAATGAAATTATAGAAACCATGTGCCCCCCACATCAACTAGAATCATCTAAGATGAGGATATTTAATTTTTCTTTAAAGTATCAAGTTAAAAATTGGCTAAAAAATTTGACACCATAATCCGTCAACTCTTGGGACCAATTATAAAGAGAATTCTACTGAAAATACTTTCCCCACCACAAAACAATTTCACTTAAAAAGTGCATCCAAAACTTTTTTTGAAAAAGAGGGATATTCATTCTATGAAACATGGGATAGGTGAAAAGACACTCTAAAAATGGTTCCAACCCATGGTTTTTCTATTCCTGAATAGTTGATAATTTTCTATGAAGGTTTGGGTCTGGGGAACAAACAATTCATTGACATGATGTGTAATGGAACCTTTAAAAACAAAGCCCCAACTGATGCTTACGATTTTCTAGAAAGACTTTCTGAACAAAACCAAACATGGGTAACATCACCTTATTTTGAAAATTCGCAAAGAAATACTGGAATGCAAGAAATTATAGAAGATTAAATCCTTAGGGATAAACTCGTATCACTCACTAGGAAGGTTGAAGAGATAGACCTCAGAAAAATACATGAAATCCAATTTGTAAACCCCATTTTCACAGTTTGTGACAAACATGACACAAAACAGACAACTGCCCAACCATTCCATCCATCAAGGATGTTCTTCTAGGAGGACCACCTGTTGATTTCAATGCCCTAAACTTCCAAAATCCTCGATACCAAAACACATTCAACCCATGGTCTAATGACCACCTAGGCTTCTTTTGGAAAGATAACCAACAACCTAGCTAACCACAAGGACCAAACCCCTACCCTCCAAAAAATTTCCAAAACCATAACCAATTATAACCACAACCAGTAAAATACCAATATCCTCCTGTCCAATACCAATATCCTATAAAACAACTATTGTATCCTCCTGGGATAAACTAACTAGCAAAATACCCTACCCAGTCTGTCCCTCTACCAATCGTTGAACAGTTGTGTAAAAATATGGATGAAACGAACTCAGAAGTCTCACAATTTAAACATGAAATTCAAACCATAAAAACTGGGAAGACACCCATTCCTAATCAGGAGGTACCATCCTCAACTTTAAGGGGATAGTCATATTTTACTCAAACAACTCCTGAACAACTAAAGTCTGTGACGATTTTAAGAAGTGGGAAATCAATTGAGAAACCTGAATAAATAATTAAAAAACCATATGAAGATTCAATCTCCAATGAAAATTCAAATGAAAAACCTAATCAAACTGCTAAAATTTATAACAATGCGAATGAAAAAACTCTTCAGAAAACAATCCCACAACCTGCACCATTCCCTCAACGCGTGAGGGGGAAAACCAAGCCTGAATTGAGTAAAACATTGAGGGAAATATTCTCACAAGTCAAGTTGAACATTACACTTCTACATGAAATCCAAACCATTCCTACCTACTCGAAGTACCTTAAGGACTTATGCACTATTAAAAGGAAATTTTCACTAAAAAACCAAGTCATTTGGGATGCTAATGTGAGTACCTCCATTAAAGGGACCATTTCTCCAAAGTTGAAAGATCTAGGATGTGCATACATCAATGTTGAGATAGGAGGGAACAATTTTTTAAATTCCCTTTATGATCTGGGAGCCAGCGTGAACATCATTCCTTATGCAGTGTATTTTCATTTAGGGATCTAAGAACTCCAACCCACATCTTTCAATCATGAACTTGCTGATCGCAGTGTTCGAGTTCCTAAGGGGATCTTAAAGGATGTTTTGGTGAAATTTTAAAATTTCATTTTCCCATATGACTTCATTGTCCTTGAAAATCACCCAAGCATAGGTACTAGGGAGAAAACCCCCATCATCCTTGGTCGTCCCTTCTTAGCAACAATTAACTCAATCATTCAAGCCTAAAATGGGAACATGACAATAAATTTCAGGAATGTGAGTCTAGAATTGAACATCTATTATAAAAACTATCAAATTGGGGATGATTAAGAGATCCTTGAGGTTAACTAGATTGGTAGTGTTGAAAGTGAACTTGAGGAACATTAAGGAATTACTGAAGGATATTTAAGTCAAGAAGAGATTGATTTTCTTTGTTCACATAAGGGAAATTTGTATCCTAGGATTGAATCTATTTCAGATAGCTCTATTGATGATTTTATAGATTCACCAATCAATTATACCATGGGTTAAATCTATAACATTTATTCCATAACCATTCATGACACTACTCTGGATAATTTAGTTGATGGAAATTCTGTTCACAAGGAACCAATTCATTCAAGAAATCTGAACAGAGAAACTGAGTTCAATAAAAAGACTAATCCTTTCATGGAAAGTGATGACCAATCTGATCTCAAATTTAAGTTCTTAACTTCATCACTCAAGTATGTGTTCTTAGGGGACAATCATTCCTTTACTGTTGTCATTTCTCCCTCTCTTGAATCCAATCAGTAGATGATTCTTCTTAATGTCCTAATAAATCATAAGAAATCAATTAGATGGACCCTTTATGATATTCCTTGGATTATCCCACTCATTATAACTCCTAGTATTTTTCTTTAATCTATATCCAAACCATGTCTTCAACCTATGTAGAGACTCAATCCAAATATTATGGATGTGGTAAGGAAAGAGGTTCTTATGTTTTTGAAGGAGGGTATCATCTAAACCATAACTGAGAGTGAGTGGGTAATCCCAATTCATTTTGTCCCAAATAAAGATAGAATTATTGTGATCACCAATGAGGATGGTGACCTTCTCCCCACAAGGGTCATTAGTGGATGGAGAGTCTGTATTAACTATAGGAAGCTCAACTCTTGTACCAAGGAAGACAATTTCCCATTTCCATTTATTGATCAAGACCTCGAGTGAGTGGTGGGTCATTAATTATATTACTTCTTAGATGGATTCTCAGGGTATAATCAAATCAAGGTATTCTTAGAGGATTAGGGAAAAAACATTTACTTGTCCATTCAACACTTTTCCCTTCAAATGCATGCCCTTTGGGTAATGTAATGCCCTTGGTACCTTCCAACGATGCATGATGGGAATCTTCTCAGACATGGTGGGGGATTTTTTATAGGTCTTCATGGAAGACTTATACAAATTTTGGGATACTTTTAAGGGATGCCTTATTAAATTTTAAAGTGCTTTGTCAATATGTGAGGATAATAATCTCATCCTAAATAGGAAAAAATGCCATTTCATGGTAAATGAGGGACTTGTTCTAGGCCATATAGTATCTGGTAGAGGGATTAAATTTGATATATCTAAGGTCAACATCATTTTTTACCTTCCCTCTCCTAAAAATTTTAATTAAGTGAGGTCCTTCATAGGACATGCTGGTTTCTATAGAAGGTTCATTAAAAATTTCAGCTCTATTTCTCGACCACATTATGCACTATTGGTGAAAGATGTTCCATTTTTATGGACAGAAAGATATGAGGAATCATTCTATACACTCAAGTCATCTCTTATCTCTCCACCTATCATACATTCTATAAATTGGAAACCTCCTTTTCATCTCATGTGTGATGAAAGTGGATTTTCTATAGGAGCAGTATTCGGAAAACGGTGTGAGAAAAATCCATGTGTCATTGCTTATGCAAGAAAATATTTAAATGATGAACCAATGAACTACACCACCACTGAGAATGAGTTACTTGATGTTGTGTTTTCCTTAGAAAATTATTGGTCTTAACTCTTAGGATCCCCCATCACTATGTTCACTGACCATTATACACTAAACTACCACTTCCAAAAACAAGATGCTAAGGATAGACTGATTAGGTGGGTCCTTCTACTACAAGAATTTGGACTTAAAAGAAAAGGATAAAAAGGGTGTTGAAAATGTTGTATCTGATCATCTCTCTAGGATATAATTCAAATACAAATCAAATCACTTTTCGGTGTCTGATTCATTTCCCGACGAGCACCTCTATTCAATGAGTGATTTCTCATGGTATGCTGACATAGCCAACTTGTTAGTTACATGAGTCATTATAAAATTCTTAGGGAGTCAATCCAGAAGGAAATTACTTTATGATGTCAGGAACTATGTGTTTGATTATCCATACCTCTATAAGTTCTGCCCTAACCAAGTCATTAGGTGGTGTGTCCAAGAATCTGAACAAGAGTCCATCCTTTAATTCTGTCATAGTGAGGCGTGTAGAGGTCACTTTTCCTCTAAAAAAACTTCTGCAAAGGTTCTATAGTGTGGTCTATTATAGACCACCCTCTCAAGGTAATACTACACTTTTTTTCAAAACTATCATAAGTGTCAACAAGTAGGGTCCATCACAAAAAAAAAAGAATCAAATGCCACTCACTCTCGTCTTAGTGATTGAAATATTTTAATGCTGGGGAATAGATTTCATGGGTCCCTACCCAAACTCTATGGGATATATATACATAATTTTAGCTGTGGATTATGTATCCAAATGGGTTGTGTCCATTCCTAAAAAATACAATGATCATCAAATTATGATTATATTTCTCAAGGAAATCATCCCCTCTAGATTTGGAATTCCTAGGGCAATCATTAGTGATTGTGGAACTCATTTTTACAATTGTCCATTTTCAACACTAATGGAAAAGTATGAAATTTATCACAAAATATCCACATATTACCACCCACAGACCAATGGTCAAGTTTTGTTAGATAATCAAGAAATCAAAAAAAATTCTTGAGAAAATGGTTAATCCATCTTGGAAAGATTGGTTGAGAAAACTCATAGATGCTCTTTGAGCATATAGAACTGCATATAAAACCATTTTATGAATGTCCCCATATAGGTTGGTTTATGTAAAAGCATTCCATTTTCTAGTGGAGATTGAACACAAGGCTTTATGGGAAATTAAGAAAATTAATTATGAACTCTCATTGGACAGAAGAAAAAGGAAATTATAACTCAATGAACTTGAGGAACTTAGAATGGAGACTTAGGAAAATTTAAGGATAAATAAAGCTAGAGTTAAATCCTACCAATCTCGAAATATTAAAACCAAACACATTGTACCATGTAAACCTATTATTTTTTATAGCTCTAAACTTTATTTACACCTAGGAAAGTTGAGGTCCAGATGGTTAGGTCCATACATAGTGCCTAAGGTGTACCCCCATGGGGCTGTAGAAATTCACGATCCCACTAATGGTCAAACCATTAAAGTTAATGGTCATAGAGTTAAAACATTCATTTAACAATTCCAAAAACATGAAGTTGATGAAGACTTGTGTGAAAAAAACTTAGATGAGGAAAACACTTAAACAATTAGGTGTCTATGTCGAACTAGGGGCCTTAAACAAAAGTGCTGCATGTGAGGAAACCTGTGGTTTTCATGTTTCTAATCTTTGTGAATCATTTTTATTTTTTAAATAGGTTTAATGAATCATTTTTATATTTAAAAAAATTAGACTATTGACTTCTTCTTCTATTATGATTATGGATTGGTATGAAAGGGGAGCACCATATTCATCCTTGTCATGTGGTGTGATCCTAGAGTAATACCTTACCCGAAAATTTAAAAAGACAATGTATCATCAGTTTATTTTATTTTGTTTTTTCGTGTTTTTAGGTTAAAAAAATAAAAAAAAAATAAAAAAATAATTAGAAAAATATAAAAGGACATGTCGTAGGTCATGGGTCAAACCCTCTCACAACCGGAGAAGCCGCGAGGACTCGAACCCGAGACCGAAGGGAGACAGGGGCACACACATACCACTGACCTACATCTTATAGTGCTTCCTTATTTTATAATTTTTGTATATACAATTATATTTAACTTTTTATTATTATATGAATGTATATATATATTGTTTTGTTTTGATTGTTTGTTTGTTTTTTCCTTTTTCCACTAGGTAACTCTGTAAGTCACATGGATATCAAAGGAATAAATTAGAGCAGCAAGAACTTCAACTTCAACCACCAGGTGACTTCATCCCATGATCCTAATATTTTAAATTCTTTTTATAACTCCTCTCATCTACCTCTACCCCTTCTAAATTTTACTTTCTTTAAACATTGGGGACATCGTTATTCTATGTTGGGGGGTGAAAAGTATGAAAAAAATTATTAATTAATTTTGTCTGCATAAAAAAATGTGTGGAAGAAAAAATTTCTTTAACCTTGAACATGATAATACACATTGCACACTTTGAAACTAAATATAAAATAAATTAGCATGCCCTGATTCCAATTTTAATCAATTTATAATTTCATGAGCATATATTTTGGAAAGTATGGCTATCTAATGTGAAATTTCATCTTTTATATTTTCATCTAAATAAAAAAAGAGACCGCAACGCATATCCTTTGGATAGTGGGGTATTAGTTTGAGTCCATGGGGTCCCCCAAATAAATATCATAGGTTTGGTGATCATTTTAGTTTTAATATGAGTATTTAATAAAAACTCAAAAAAAAATCAAAAAAATAATAATAAATTTTCACGTAGATCAATGAATTGACCTAATTTGTGGCTTTCAACACTTGGGGATCATGACTCCATAGTTGGCTGGCCTGAAGTTAGTAATTTTATCTCTATTTTTGGAAATTTGACATTGTTTTTGACTGATTTAACTCAATA
This sequence comes from Viscum album, assembly GCA_963277665.1. Lineage (NCBI taxonomy): Eukaryota > Viridiplantae > Streptophyta > Magnoliopsida > Santalales > Viscaceae > Viscum > Viscum album. The sequence goes on along the minus strand of OY728122.1, from coordinate 259,725,665 downwards.
TTATTCCCAAGTATGTGGGCTTCAATTTGTGCCCTAAGGTCTTTGAGCCTAGGAGTCATTGACAAAGTCTCACTACATGGGTTGACTTTATTGAGTGCAATATAAATTACCATGGAAAAATTGAATAAAAATATATAAAAAAAATTGAATACTCATTTTAATATTGAAATGTGATTCCACCTAGCACTTCAATCATTTCTCCCTTGAATAAAAATTAACCCACATGTCTATTGTGATACACAACACATATTCATGCTTAATTGATATTGGATGAAATATGGTGATGAATTTGAACAAAGGAATGGGATTGGGCTTCGTAAATGCTTATGAAAATATCTTATGATAAAATAATTTGATGGGTTTCATGATTTTTTGGTATAAGGGTTCTTAGTTATCATTGTGTATCAAAATTTTTTGGACTAGGGAATTCGAATTTCATATTTTTGAGATATATTATGCTCAGGACTAGAAAAACTCAAGTTGGGGGTGTGATTAGCCACTAAAATAGGATAATATTCACCATCTATATTATAATATTCATGTGATTTATTATTCATAAATTCCATTTTTAGTTCATTTTACAATTTGAACATTATTTCACATCATGATTGTAATCCCTCTTAAAATGCACTATTACATGGTACATTTTTGAACACATCCAATGATACAAAATGGCCTTGATTTTAATTTCATATTTAATTTTTATGTTTCTCATTAAATTGGGAACAATTCATACTTTTGGAGTACTTGAGGATTCATATTGGAAGACCAAAAAAGTTGGCCTTAAACAAACAACATTATGGGTGAAGTGAACTAAACAGAAGCCCAATATGACTACTATAGAGGCCAAGATATAAGCCCAATTATTCTCAAATTTTAACTGAAGATATTGGAAATAATTTTTAACATTTCATCCAATAGTGATAAGATCTAATTCAGACGTTTTAAGGTAGTTCTAGGTGGCCCAATTTGGAGATAAAATTCGGGGCCAGATTCTGCAGCCCATAAAAATATCCCATCATTTCGATAATATCTCGCAAAGAAAATTCTATTTGGGATGAAATTTTACATGAGGTTAGTAGAAATCCAGAGCCCCATTTTCTTCGTTTATGGTCCACTCTAATTCGGCCATATAGAAGGCCATTTAGACGCGCCGGTTCGGTGAATGCAAGCTGGCTTCTACTTCGGGTCAAGAGTGGAAAAGTCTAAATTCCAGAAGCTTTACACCCACCCGAATACTACCATACTCAAGTGGGATGACATTAAATATTGGAGTCTCAACCCAAGGTTTCCAAAATTCCTATTTAATGGAGTGGTGTATTAGGATTTAATCATCTTTGGTGCTTTCTTTCACTGAAATGTTATGCTGCAATTTTGTTGCCTCAAATTTTTATTTCACATGTAAGTTGTTCTAATTCATCTTAGTTTCTTGATAAGAGTTATTATTATCCTTTTATTTTGCTCTTTTTCACATCAATTTTATACTGTTGGCTCAAAGTGTAAATTTATTCATTCCAAACCGTGTGAAATTATCACACAAGGGTGGCGTGATTGTTATTTCATTGCTTTCTTTTTTACCTCTCTATTTCCTCCCTCATGAGTCTACTTCCACTTCCATTGAAACTATAGAATCAATGGAGGGATAAAGAACTTATGGCTTGATCCAAGAGAGTAGAAAGGGGATGTATTTGATTTTATGTGTCACCCCATTAATGTCTAATCACTTATTTTAATTAATATTTTTATTTTCTGATTTTAAAACTTGTTTATCATTGTTGAATTTAAGGCCACATACTTCAAGTGCTAATATAAACCTTTACCTTGAAGTGCTCATGAATTTGATACTCCAAGTGTATAAGTGGTTAGTATTATGGTGTGTTGGTATTAAACTAGTAAGCAATGAAGTTGTTTAATCTTCTTAAATAAACTCATCTCAAATATAATAAATCAAAACTGTTAGAAAAATAATTTCATCCAATCCACCCCAAGGGATAACCAAGCATCAAATAATTATTTTAAATTGAATTCACATAATTATATTATCATTAACATAAACCCATATAAAATGAAACCATGTTGGCCACTTCATATAAAAAATAAAATCCATAGATTTTACATGTCTGTAGGTTACTTCTTAGGTCTCTGAGGATTCAACTACCCAAGCTAAACTACAAGTGACCACTTAACCCTAAAAACGTGGGTAAACTTGGGTGAGACCATGTACTGTCTCTGTTATCCATCACATTATTGAGGTATGAATGATATTTTTAATGTTATTTAGGGTTGAAATTATATTTCTAATCACAAAAAAATTCTATATAAATGATGTTTAACTTTATCATATCACATTGTACATGAAACTCCCAGTTTATATTATAGACCAGGGTGAGGAAGTCCTACATGGAATGATGATATCACTTTTCTAGATTTCATAGTTTCATAGAAGAATACAATAGGAGACATGTAAAAACAATTTCTTATGTTAATACTCAGTGGACTAAGGTGTTGGAGTTGAATGTATAGATATTTTTCTTGAGGATGAGAATTACATATAGGGGGAGAATAAAATAGGTTAATATTTTAAAATTTTCATTACCAAATAATTTCAACCACTAATCATATTTTTTGGAGCTATAATGTATTTGGGTTGATTTTTAGGGTTTTTATATGGTTTCTAAATGATTTACTAGAGATCTAATGGGTTACTAGTTTATAAAAATAAATTCTAATTCTCCAAGATACTAGACAACATGTGGCATAAGATCATCATGTTACTTTATTATTAATGTTAAAAAATTGAAAACCTATGTGTGCCCTCCTAGAAAACCATAATGTAAGGTATATTAGACTATAATATATTGAACACACAATTTCAAAAATCATGAATCTAAACTATATAGATTTTATAAAATCCTATAAAGGGTGTATGATTCGTACATGGTTTGTCAAACCTTATGGAAAACCCATTCATGAATGAAATAAAATGTTTTAATCCATCCTTAATGGAAATTAATGTTAATTTTTAGTTATTATTAATTATATAGGTAGATCCCTCAACTTTATAAGACCCCCTATGCTTACCTGATGAATTCCTGACCTCCAATGTTAGATTCAGATAATTCATAGTGAGTTAACGATCTTGAATTGTGGAATGTTTTACGAAACTCACTATTATTAATATTTCTCCACAATCCACCATATTTCTCTTAATATTTTTTGTTAAATATAGATTTCCTAGTCTAGATTTATAAAATCCAATTCTATATTATTTTGGATGCATGAATCATTTCTATATCGATGGTGGTCTTGGAATGTAGACAACTTCTCTTTTTTACCATAGTAAACTTCCTCATGAATGGTGGTTGTTTTCATATATATTTACATTGATAAATTATATTGATACAATTTTCTTTACGAATATCTTTTTAACTGATGGATTTTTGATCAATAGATGTTCTTTATAATGGATTGAGGTTATCTTATAGAATCATCAGGGAATTCCTGATATATTCCTTTATCAATAACAGGTCCAGTGAAATAGAGAAATCTTCTCTGACTTACCTCAGAATTGGTTCTATTGACGGTATCCTAGTTATATTTTATTATAGAACAAAAATTTATAATGTTAAACCATATTGAGTCTCCATTATAACCCTATTTAATGATTAAATAGAATAAAATTAATTTCAGGGAAGTTATTTACACTTGTTTCCATGGTAAAATTATTATGTTGGCATATTTTCTCAACCACTGGTGATGGAGATAGCATGGGGTTGAATGTGTATCCCACTAGAAACCTATATGATTCTTGATTCCATGAGTATGGTATTATATTTGTTGAACTTATTTTATTTTGATTATATGTACTTTATGATTCCAATCTATAATTATATATATTTTATTTATTTATATTCTCTTTCATTTTATTTATGTTATATCCCTTATAGGTTTTTCTATGGATCTTGGAAAAGATGGAATATAATGATATGATTATCCCATAGAGGGGGAGTGGGGACGGACTTCACCAATGGTATTGATTAACCTAAGCACATGGTATGCGCTAGATGGTTTGGATGCTAGACCCGAGGTAGTGGTATTAGGGGCATGAAATCCTGGAGTCCTAACTGTATGCATATATAGGATGTGATGGTATAGAGGTCTGACCAATTATGGAGATGGGGTTATGAAGACCTTTAAGAATAAACAATTATGGAATTTGGGAATGATGGCCAAGAGTAATCATTCGAGACAATTATTTGAGACTACTGGGAGACATGATTTCCATCCTTGTTGCATGTTCTTGATAACTTGCGAAAACCAATGCATTTCCTTCATGCATGGTGTTTAACCCTATAAGGTTTGGGATTAGGGTTGATTGGTTAGCACAAGGGTTCCGGGTATATGGTTGTTATGATTTATTATACATTTATTAATATTCTATAATACACATATTATACATGTTCACATTTATTATGAAAGAAATGGCTATTTCCTAAATGGTTTTATTACTCTGAACCTACATGAGAATTTTGATATGCATAAAAATTTAATTTATAGGAATCTAGGTGAGGTCAAGGTTCTATTGGAAGATGATTTATCAAAGGGCCATATTACTTGGAGAATTACCCAAATATAATATATAGGATATAATTTTTTTTATTTAATTATCTACTTGCATGTTACTCAGGTTTGAATTTCTATTTAGTGAGCCCAATTAATTATCATAATCTATCTATATAACATGTAATCTATTTGGTATTACATTATAATGTATCATATTCCAAATTTATTGCATTAACTTGTTTAATATTTATATAATTTGTGTAGGGATATGTGGCGAATGGTAATTATCTGCACTGAAAATGTCAAGACCCCCACTACTAGTTTGAAACCTTCTTTGTATGGGGTGGTATGCCTATTTTATTGTTTCTGTAAATCTTGGACCTATTGGTTCAATATGGGGTTTTATATGAAACCTTTGAATTAGGGTCTAGAATGATATAAATCATAACAATGATTTTCAGAATTTTGAAATAATTAAAGTAATTAATTATTTCAAGGATTACAATAATTAAAATTCATGTGAAAAATAAATTATTATACTAAAGTGGTCACATAATGTTGAGTACTTTCTCCTCAAGACACAAATACGACACATGTTGGATAAAGGAATCACAGAAATATAACATGAATGTCATTACTAGGAAGAAGGAACCTTTTTGGAATAAGTTGTACACATTACTAAATTCTAGGGAAGGTTTGTTATGATTAAAATATATTAGTCGCAAATCAAGTAATATTGAAATAAGATACCCATATTTTGTTTGAAACACTCTGTTATAGAATAAAACATGTAGGTGATATAATTGAATTTTAAATTGGAACTAAATTGAGATATAATTTTTGATATTTTGTGAGAGTTATTCCCTTTATTTCATAGTGAACAAATAAAAACTAGAATTTTGACACACATTTTGTAACACCCCAATATTTTATGGTATGTATTTTTTTAAATTTAATCACTTCGATAGCTTACGTTTCATACAACATTGAGCTTAAACAAACCACAATAAATTATTAATATTATTATTTAAAATGAAATTATCTCATAGACGTTAAATTTGTAGATATGAAAATGATTTAATAACTTATGGAATTATATATTTTAATTCATTTATTAATGATTAATTTTAAATAAATATAAAAAAAATTAATATTAAGGAAATGTTTTTAAACAAACTATTTAAATGTGCACAAGTGTGTTTTATACTAATAAAATAAAAAATCACACATTTTGGATTATAATAATGATTTATATATATAATATTCAATATAATGTTTAACATTCATCTTATGTTTTTTCTAGACATTATATAAGAACAAATCTAATTTTACGCATAAAATATGTATTTTAATACAAAGACAATTTTTCCATCATTTGAGGGTGATATTGTTTGAAATATAATTTTTTAAACTTTTATAAATTCAATTTGAAAAAATAAACAAGTTATTTTAAATTAAAATATAAAAAATTAATTTGGATGAATTTTTGTGATTTTTCTAATAAGTTTCAAGTTTTGAGGAATAGTGATAAAATATTACTTTTTAATTTTATTTTAAAAAACTTTTCTTCTAAATAACATATTGTGTTAAATTATATTTTAATTGATTTTAAATAATAATTAGATTAATTTTTCATATTTTTATCTAATTTAGATCATTTGAACCAATTTCACATTGAGCTTGGATATAAAATAATTTCAATCTATCAAACATTTTCTCTTTAAAAACTTATTTTCTCATTCCATCAATGAGATTAATTTTAAATTAATTTCTATCCAATTATATGTTTTTAATTTAGAAAAATAGTTTCCATATTTGTAATTGGAAGTTCCAAATTTATTACATAGTTTTCTTTAATTTTTTGAAAATATGAATAATAAATTTACTATTTTTTTAATTACCACGATTAAGGGAAAATATGTTAATTAAGGGTAAAAATAATAATATAAGTATTCAATAATTACCCTAAAACCTATACTAATTTTATTTAATGAGTTTTTAGACCAAAATCATCATTGAAATTATTCTATGGATTTTTTCAACCGCTTGGATGACTTAAATCCTTTTTTAGTATTTTATTTTAATAGAAGTCCAATATTTCATACTACAATGTTTATAGGTATTAAATTTTTTATATGTGGTTATAAAAATATTAGACTATAAATAGTAATTTTAAGATATATTGTTTATATTCATTATGGAAATTTATTTCCAATTTTAAGGCAATAAAGATTTACCTTAAAGTCTTACACAATGATAATGTAGTAATTGTCTAATTAAACAAAATATAAAATAAATAATATTAAAATTATTAAAATAAATATAATTTTAGATAATTAACGACATCCAAGAATTATATATATTACCTAGACATATTATAGATATTTTGATGGTTTTTTTATGATGTTATCTTGTGTATATAAATTTTTTAAATACTTATGTAATGAATAGTGTTAAAATTGACATTAATGATATTTTATGGTAATTTTTTTTATCAAATTATATAAAATTAATAAAAATAAAAACTTATTAAAAAATATTGGATAATGTTTAAAATTTTATACTTGAATCATTTATGGTTTTTTGGAATTTTATAGTAATTATATTAACCCTTAAAGAGTTAAAATTCTAGTTGTCATGGTAAGAGTTAAGGAGTTTAACTAAGGGATAAAAAAAGATAAGGGTGATAATATGACCAAAAGTTTTATAATAATTATTTTTTAGATTATTTATACCCATCCTAATCCTATATTAGAAATAATTCATTTTTGAGACATTTTTAATTTAATATTAATTTATATTAATTCAATATTATGAGAGTTTCCAAAAATTCCCCTCACCTCAATTATAAAAGGGAACCTCCTACCTCACTTATTCACACAATATTGAGAATTTTAGATCAACCAAAAAATACCTATGTCTCTTGAAAACTTCTCTCACTTCCTCCTTGAACCCTTAATTTTTGCAGAAATCCAACCAATAAGGCCATTTTAAGAAAATCAAAATGAGATTCCCAAAGAAGAGGTAACATTCATCAACACACATTTTTGTTTTATTTATTCCCAAAAACCATTCAATTATTATTATTTAATGATTATATAATAACATCAATATCCTCAATATACATATTTTTTTAAGGTTTTTACCTATACTCACATAAAATTCCATCAAATAAGGTACACAATCATCATTCGTGTGTATAGTGGACTACCGCCTCGCGAACCGATGTCGTTCATTCTTCCATTTACACCATTAATATTTGGGAAAAATAATGTAATTTATGTTTTTGTATGATATATATGATATTTAGGATGTATTTATGATTTTTTATTTATTATATATCCCATACCTTCATGCTTTCCATTTTGTGTAAATACGAGAACTTTGTTTGGGGATGTGTAGACTACCACCATCTCAAAATGATGTGATTCATTCACAATTTATATGGAATAAATTAAAAATGGATTAAGTGAATTTATATGATATATATGATATAATATTTATACTGTAATTATATTATTTACTCTTACTATTCATGATGAAAAGGAAATCTAAATAACATTTCACCCATACCTACGACCTAATTTTTCCATGAACGATGTATTTGATTTTCTACTTCTAAATTTTATAAATTATTATAAATACATGTATAATGAATTTATTTGATATGTATTTAATTTTTATAATTATAGATATTATTAAATAATGATATAAGTTATAGAATAAAAATATAAAAAATGAAAACACATGTGAAAAATAAAGCAGTTATTACCTGAAACATAAATTTAATATGAAATTGATAATAAACAGGTAATATAAAGTCATAAGTAAATCATATATGGTATTATAAAAAGTAATATGGTTATTTTATAGATTTATAATAAATACATATATATTATACATGTGTTTTGAATGAGTACAATGAGAGTCATGATATATGGTAATAGATTTTTGTCTCAATTTTATTTCTGTGGGACACATACATTATACACTACTTGTTTCCTTTCTGTGATGTATATACTACACATGAATGTATATTTTGAGTATTATATTGAAGATTATATTATTTTAATATCTATATAATAATTATACTGATTATAAAGTGGCATGGTTTATTTTACAATCTCATTATTATTTGGGATTGTTTAAGTTTAAGTATCCACTTGAGAAATATTTTCTTCTATGTCCTTGTTTTTCTGAAAATGTATTCAAATTTTTTTTTACTATTATCATAGAAATGTTTAAATTATTTTTACCCATTTATTAATTTTTATAAAATATTTATAAATGAATTTTTTTTTCTTTTTCCAAACAAGGTACATTATGATTTTTTTGATAAAATTAAGGAAGGAATGTTTTTTTATCTTATGTGACATGAGTGGATTTTCCATCATCATGATGCATTAATATATTTAATCATACTTTAAAAGTTTAAAAGTTTATTTTAGATGAATTTTTTTTTCTTAAATTGTGTGGCCTTTTTAATAATAGATTTCAAATTAAAAAAGGGGTATTTCTCTCAAGAAATTTCACTAATTTTACTAGAGTATTTTCACCTATGTTAACATCCTTTGTTTAATTTTATGTTTAATTAAGGTTGATATATTATGATATCATCTACTATATTTTACTAAATGGTTTATGATTAGTTTAACTATGAATGTACTATTTTGATACCAATCACCCTATTACTCATAATGGTTTGTGATTATGTTTATTGATTGAGGAAGGTTATTTACATTTCATATGTATATATTGTTTATGTTCCCCCTAATTAATATAAGGAATGAATTGGAATTAGTAAGTGATGGTTGGGGCCCAATATATCCCCTTGATGTATAAGTAGGTCTCATGAGACAAAAACGATATAGATTTGGCTGAGTCCTTACCCAATGATTTTCAGATGTCTTGGATGAGGGCTCAACGGTATGTTTTAGATGTCTATAATTATGAATTAAATCATTATAAGATTATTTATGGTATTAAATGTCATTATTAGACTATTATAATATCTATGGTTTATTTTTCTAGATCATGTTATTATATTAATTGTATGTGTTTCAGTTATTTACCGTACCATATTTTTTATGCCATATTTACTCATAGATTCCACTGTACACTTTCCCTTACTGAGAATTTTATCTCACCCATTACATATGTTTCAATTTTTCCCCAAGATTACAAGAAGTATATTATGACTAATATGCACAGTTACATAATGGGTGAATAATGACAGACTCAATGAAACTATTTTTGTGTTTTATGTAATAAAATGTAATGTGTATTTCATGTTTGTATCTAGTGTTCCAAATATACTAAACTATTCATTAATTTTGTATTTTATTCCTTGTATTTTATTTCAATGTAATAAAGTAAGAAACCAACTATGGGATACTGGGGTTGGGGTCATTACAATTGGTATCATAGGATGGTTAGGAGAAACTGTGGAAAATAGATTTCTCATAGAATGAAATGATATGAATGGATTTAGAACTATATCCAAATAAACTAAGATTATGATTAAAATATAAGCCATACCTAAATTTTCAATTTAGGTTATGTGATTCACTAGTGTTGTGATTATACATTATGTTTCATAATGTTATGATCTAATTTAGTGTATGCCACTATTTAGAAATGGAACATAGGGGAAGGAATGAAAACTGAATCAATGATCATAATCAATGTAAGGATTTCCCTCCATTGTAAGATTATTATGTTAGAGATGGATATGAAATTGGTGCTGAAAAACTTATAAAAATACTAGGATAAATGACTTAGGTTATGAAAAATAACCTTACTCATATGAAGAATCTTGATCCCAAACACAAAGGTACAATGTTAGTCCACTTCATGAGACATCGACCTACATCATTCAATGAGACTACAAATCCATTTTTGATGATAAAGGGATAAGTTTCTTAGAAAAGATATTTATTTCTATGGGAAGTAACCAAGGGGAGAAGGTTTTCATGGTGTTTTGTCATCTCTTGGGAGACGTGGATCAATGATGGTCCTTGAATCAAAAAAATAAGGAGGATGAATAAATTTAAAACATGTAGTGGATATATTTTATGGATATTTTTATAGAAAACTATTTTCCTTATGAACAGTGAGAAGATATAGAGGGGAAATTTTTGAGTTTGATGGAAAAGGTGGATAAGAATGTTTCTTAGTATGAATCCATCTTTACAAGCTTATAAATGTATTTTGTGTACTACATACATAACCCAAGGACTAATATTGATCATTTATTTTATGGGTTAAATCCATTCCTACTAATTGTATTGGTCTCCCAAAATTTCTCATCATACGAAGATATAGTCTCATGTTCAATCAAGAAAGAGAGAAATCGAATAGAATTATGACTTAAAAGGGAAGTAAGAGAAGAATATAATAATAGATAAAGAGTTGAATAAAGGGAAGAAATGAAAGAAGGATTTTAAAAAATGTGATACTTGTGGAAGGAAATAACCAGGTACCTTCTTAATGGGAAAAGGAGGTTGCTTCAACTGTTGTGAGAAAGGCCGTCATGATTATGATTTAAAAGGAATGAAAGAAGATAACAATGTTCAATTCTACAATTTCATGGAGATGTGACACTTTGTAAATGAATTATATAAGCTTTAATGAAATATTCCTTATAATTAGAAAATGGGTTAAGGTTAAACATATGAAGTTGCTATAGTTGAAGTTGAATAATTAACATATTTATTTTTCTTTTTATAAGAATCATAAGATATATAAGGTTTGTATTATATTTTTACTTATTTGAGTATTTGGAAGAATTAATGTTTTCATTAAGGTTTTCAAGGTGATAATGGTATTCATATATTTGGTATGTAACAAAAATATCTGAATTATATTTGGGGAAAATCTAATGTTAAGTTGATTTTGTGAATTTATAAACCTTCCTTATACATTTTTAGATTATGAATTTGGATATATATATTTTGGATGAGAATTAAGGTTGGAATAGATTAATTTGAACACCACAAATTATTTTTTGAGGTTAATGTATGATTTATTGGAAAATTTGTGCTAATTGTTTCAGTTTTAGTAAAAATTTGGAGGATGAAGGAAATATTTTTGGACCTTATGATTCATCAAAAGTGTTTCAGGTATATAGAATAATCTTTAATATCCATCTCCAGGTGTATGTAATGATGTGAAAATATATCGAAGCACAACTAAAGGATGAAATTATAATATGGAAAGAAATAAAGTAAGTTTTATTTATTGATTTATATAGATACTAAAACAATCTCTCAACATTATGAAAAGTATTTTGAAATAAAAACATTACCATTTACTTTTATTAAAAATAAATCAATGGGTTTTAACCTATCATAAGATTTTTTATTTTTGTGATGGTAAACATTCTAAGGTAAATGAACTATATCACTCTCCATAAAAACCTTATAGTTAGATTTCTATTCCATGTCCATGTTTTCACTTTTGAAAAAAAATTTCCCATTCTAAATCCTAATTTTTGGGGGACCTTCACATTTCCCTTTCCCTCTTATTAAGAGGATGTTTTATTAACCCTATTTTCAATGTGGGTTTCCCATAAATGAGTTTTTAAGTATCAACCTTTTATTTTTGAAGTAAAATGTCAAATTTCAAGGTTGAAATTTATTAAATGTTGAGAGAATGTAACACCCCAAGATTTTATGGTATGTATTTTATAAATTTAATCACTTAGATTACTTATTTTTCTCACAACACTGAGTGAAAACAAACCATGATAAATAATTAAAATATTTTTTTAAAATTAAATTATATATTATCAATCAAATAGGTGGTTATGAATATTATTAAATAACTTTTTTAAATATTTAATTTAATTCTTTTATTACCAATTAATTATAAATAAATATAAAAAAACTTAATATAAAGTATTTTTTTTACAAAAACTATTTTAATGCGTACAAGTGTGTTTTATACCAATAAAATAAAAAATCACATATTTTTTATTATATTAATGATATATATATATATATAATATTTAATCAAAATTTTAACATTCATCCTATGTGTTTTATATACATGATATAAGAACAAATCCAATTTTACACATAAAGGGTGTATTTTTTATAAAAAGACACTTTTTTCACAATTTGATGGAAAAATTGTTTAAAATCTAATTTTGAAACTTTTTTAAATTATAATTATCAAAATAAACTTCTTATTTTAAATTATAATATAAAAATTTACTTTATTTGAATTTTTGGTATTTTTCTAATAAGTTTCAGGTTTTGATGAATACTGATAAGATATTGCATTTTAATAGGAAATAAATTTTCATCTAAATAATATAGAGTGTTAAATTATATTTTTAATTGGTTTTAAAATAAAATTAGATTAATTTTTTATAATTTAATATAATTTAGGTCATATTAATATATTTCACATTGAATTTGGATATAAAAACATTTCATTCTTTTGAACGTTTTCACTCTAAAAACCATTTTTCTCGTTCCATCAATAGGATATATTTAAAATTTATTTTAGCCATTTTTTTGTTTTGAACTATGAAAAATAAATTTCATATTTGGAATCATTAGGTCAAAATTTATTAAATAGGCCCATTTGTTTTCTAGAATATGAATAGTAACATTAGTATTTTTTTAATTACCAGGATTAAGGGTGAATCCGTCAATTAATGGTAAAAATAATATTCTAAGTATGTTAAAATGAACCTAAATTTTTTTATAAATTTATTGGATAGGTTATGGGAAACCAAATCTATCATTGGGCCAATTATATGGCCTCTTGGAGCCACTTTGATGACTTTATTCCCTTTTTAGTATTTTATTTTAAGGGAAGTCCAATATGTAAAACTCATGTTTTTAATAAGTATTAAATTTTTTATATATGGTTATTTAAAATATAACTTCGACTATAAATATTACTGTATAATATAAAATTAGTATCTTTATCATGGATTTTTTTTTAATTTTTAAGAAATAAATAATTACCTTAATGGCTTGCACATGATAATGCATCAATTGTTTAATTAATATAAATATCAAGTAAATGATATTAAATATTTTAAAATAAATATAATTTTGGATAATTAATGTCATAAAATAATTTTATTGATAAAATAGACATATTATAGATGTAATAAATGTTTTATTTTGATGTTATCTTGTGTAGAGATATTTTGTGAAAAATCATGTAATGAATATTTTCAAAATTGACATTAATGATATTTTAAAATAAATTATATATTATTAAATCATATAAAATTCATAAAAATCTAAAATACATCCAAAAATATAATTATAATTATAAAAATGTCAGACATGACTCATTTATAGTTCTTTTTTAATTTTATAGTAAATATATTAACCCTTAAATAGTAAAAATCCAAGTTGTCATGGTAAGAGTTAAATGGTTTAACTAAGGGTTAATGCCAAAAGATTAGGGTAATAATGTGACCTAAACATGTAAAACAATTATTTTTAAGAGTATTTAGGCCTATAATCATATTACATTCTAGAGAACTAACTTCGGAGAAATGTGGAATTGAAAATTAATTTATATTAATTTAATATTTTGGGAGTCTCCAGAAGTTCCCCTCACCTCAATTATAAAAGGGAACCTCCTCGCTCACTTATACACACAACTTTGAGCCTTATATATCAACCAAAAAATTCCCATTTTTCCTTCCAAATTCTCTACCATTATCCTAAAATTATTAATTTGTGCATAAAACCAACCAAATAAGTATTTTGTGTCAAAATCCAATGGAGATACCCATATAAGAGGTAACGTTCATCAACAAATATTTTTGTTTTATTTCTTCCTTAAACCCATTAAATTATTTTTGTTTCATGATTATATAATAAACTAATACTCATAAATATAATTATATATTATTATATGAAGGGTTTGACCTACACTCACACACACTTCCATCAAATGGGATACAAAAGCTGTGTTCATGTGTATGACAGCCTACCACCATGTGAACCGATGTCATTCATTCTTCCATTTCCACCTTTAATGATTGAGATTAATGATGGAATTTTTGTTATTATATTATAAATAAGATATTAATTATGTATTTATCCTTCTGAAATTATTATATTACTCATATCTTCCTGCTTTCCATTTGGTGTAAATATAATAACTTCGTTTGCGGACGTGTGGACCACAAGCTCCTCAAAACGATTTGATTTTTTTACACTTTCGATGGAATGTATTAAGGATGGGTTTAGTGAAAATAAATCTTATATATGACAAAATAGTTATACTATAATTATATTATTTAAATTTTTTCTTTCAATACAATAAGAAAATGGAAACATCATTCATGCCTATGAACAACCTACCATCTCAATGAACTATGTTTTTCATTTTATGTTTAATCATTTTATAGATTATTATAAATATATATACCAAATATATACGATATTTATGTAATTTAAATCATTCAATAGATAATGAAATGATGATATAAGTAAGACGGTAAAAATATAACAAATCAAATCACATGAAAAAAAAGTTGTTATTACCCAAAACACAACTTTAACATGAAATTGTTATTAAATAGGTAATATAAAATTTTAAGTAAATCATATATGGTATTATATAAATGAATATGTTTTTATCATAGATTTATAATAAACCTATATTTATTATGAAGGTGATTTTAATGAGTAGTATGAGAGTCAGTACATAAGGTAGGAGATTTTTGTATCACTTTTATTTCTATAAGACACATGCCTTATACACTAATTGTTTATTTAGTCTGGTTAATATACTACCCAAGAATGTCTTTTATGAGTATTATTATGAATATTATAGTATTTTCATATCCATATAATTTTATTTATTTTATGTTTCTTACAATTTTGCTGATTGTAAAGAGATAAGGATTATTTCATAATCTCATTATTATTCGGGATTGTTTAAGTTTAAGTATCCACTAGGGAAAAAGATTCTTCCATGTCCTTGTTTTATTAAAAATGTGTTCAATTTTTACTATTATTCTAAAAGTGTTTAATGTATTTTTACCCATGTTCTAATTTTTATAAAATATCATGTATTGAATCTTTTTTAAATTTCTAAATGAGTTACTTTATGATTTTTTTGATAAAAATATGAAAGGTATATTTTTTATCTTAGGAGGAAAGTGTGGTTTTTTTCTACTGTCATGATCCATTAATATATTGAATATTACTCTACAAGTTTTCAAGGTTCTTTTCAATGAAAATCTTTTCTTTTAAAATTACATGACCTTTTAAATAAAATATTTCATTGTAAAAAGGGGTTTTATCTCAATAAATTTCAACAATATTATTAGAGTATTTTCATATATTTAAACATAAATAATTGAATTTTATTATTTATTGAGGTTTATATATAATGATATAATATTACATATTTTATTAAATGGTTTATGATCATTTTGAATGTGGATGTTCAATTTCGATACCATTACCATATTAATCAGAATGATTTGTGATTATGTTTAATTATTTGGGAAAGTTATTTAAATTTAGTTTTTATTTTTTGGTTTATGTTTCATCTATAAGGCCCCAGCCTTAAACATTACATAATCTTTAATTAATTTAATAATTCACATTTGATGATCTTTTTAGGTTTACATTTTTCGATAATTTGGCCAATACTTTTAAATTTCTTATCAAATATTAAAAAGTAGACACTTATACTCAGTATCAATTTTTTATAAAATAAAAACTCTTAAAATAAAATAAGAATTATTTTCTTAATATAAATCTTCTTAAATTATTTCTTTCACTTACCCTACCTTATA
The DNA here is from genome assembly GCA_963277665.1 of Viscum album. Lineage (NCBI taxonomy): Eukaryota > Viridiplantae > Streptophyta > Magnoliopsida > Santalales > Viscaceae > Viscum > Viscum album. The sequence continues at coordinate 259,709,311 of OY728122.1, read as the reverse complement.
CCGTCTAAAAATCATTTAAAAAACATTGGATCATTATAAAAATCTTAGTAAGGGTGATAAAATAAAGAAATAAATCACTATCTCATAAATAAATACAAAAAATAATCTCTTTAACACACCTCATAAAATCATAAGATTTATGCCTAACACATAGAAATCATAAATCATAAAGGTAACTTGTGGAATCCATAACATACTTACGTTGTGGTTCTCACAACTATGTAAGGAGTTACATTTAGAATACTCATCACAGTATATTACCTATATCTTCTACAAGAAACATTATAATTAACCTCCATCATGTTAATCAATACATTGAAGATCTATCTTAGGCTCCCACACCCTAGATTTATCATGGAACCACCCGTGTATGTAAACAATGCCCAAGAACCCTAATATATTCATGACACATAAAACAATCATAATGGAAAGATAACAGTTACATATTTCAATAACAATATATAATTCAAGATATTGAAATAATAAATACTTTCTCAAAACCATTTTGAATACCAAAATATAGAAAAATATTATATGGTATTTATTCTCCTTCTAAAAACATTTTGGCTTGATAAGAAATCCAAATATGAAATAATACTTGTGGAGGCGGAAACTTCATTGTCACTATGTACATTAAAAAGAAATGTTCACTTTATAATTTAGTAAAACACTACATAGAAAAAATATTCCCTTTGAATGAAATGAAACGTCAAAGGGGTTTGCGCACCATATAAGATAAAGGCATCTATAAATCAAAATTTTCCTCAAGGAAAGGTGATTGAGACGAAGTCCCTTACCTCATGTATGACTTGAATCATTCGTTATTTAATCTCTTGAATAATAAATTAAAGTTAATTTATACTTTATTTAGAAAATTTTTCAAGTTTATTATTCCTTTTATATCACTTATTAAAACATTATAAACATTACATAATCAGTTAAGTTAATAACCATAATTTTGTCGATATTTGGTACTTGAGTAAAAATGAACTTCTTATAATTAAAAGTTGTTCATGTAGTCAAAATTCCATTATCTCAAGAATTATATTCACGATTTAGCAATCTCATATATCACATATGTCTAGTACATATAACAGTACATAACATTTGGAGATAAGAAATGAAATGCACCATTCATGGAGACGGTAAGCCGTACGTACGCATGAATGATACTTTCATTTCTATTTCCTATTTAATGGAGTGAAAAATTAATGATACATAGGTATATTATAATTCCAGTATAATATCATATATAATTTCATTAAATCCATCCTTTACATGTTCCACATATAGAACGAACTAGTCATATCACTTTGAGGGGGCGGTAGTCTGCACTTCCTCAAATGAAATTATCATATTTACCCATTATGGAAACACTAAAGGTATTCTATAAAAGAAAAATAAAAAAGCATAGAGACAATATAAATATAATATATATCACAAATAAATATAGTCCCATCCTAAATTCCACCATGAGAGGTGGTAGGAGATAATTGAACAATCATCATTTCGTGAGTTAGTAGTTCGTCGTCCACAGAAATTGTATGTTCGTATCCATTAGATGGAGGTGTGTGGATGTTTAGTTAGAATAATCCTCATAAAAACATCCAATTATATTGAATATACTTTTATTGTAATAAAATAATGTAATAGAGAGATTTTAGGGGGTTGGATAAGGAAAATTAAAGAAAAGAACTTGAGAGAAGATGTTACCTTTAAATCGGGTATCTACTTTTGATTTGAGACAATAAGATCTCTTGAATTACGTTCTACCTAGGGAAAGGATTCTATGAAGAATATAGGGATGTTTGGAGCTTCTTGGAGTAGATTTTGGATGAGCCATGGGGCTTGATATGTGTGAGTAATGGGTTAGAGGTGGTGACCTTTTATAAGACGGAGGAGGGGCTCTTTAGGGAATTTTGAAAGTGTTATTTTATTATAAAATTATTTTCGGTTCCAAAAGGACCAAAACTTATTTAATTATAATATAAGGTGCATATAATTCTAAATAAAATCATCCCATAAAAATTTGAATGGGTTTGGATATTTTTTAATCCTTATCGTTTTTATTTAACCCTTTGATAACTTATTTAACTTTTACCATATCCTCCTATATATTCTTATTATATGGTTAATATATTTATTATAAAACTCCAAGGGACCCAAAATATATCATTAATGATATTTATAACATAATATATGTCATTTGTACGAATCATATATTTTTAGGACTATTTTATCATTTAATAAAATATTAATAGATTCAAAAAATCATTTCTGTAAATTTTTATACTATTCAAATCGTGACTTTTTGAAACTCCATAAAAACTTGATAAATTCTAAAAAACCTTTTTAATTCAAATATAAAAAATAATAATCATCCATAAAATTCATGGATAGAATAAAAGTTTCAAAATAAAAAATATTTTAATATTTATAATATCATTTATTTAAATTCATTATTAATGAACCAATTACTGCATCACCATTGTCGGATAATTATATTTATTTATTTAATGTCTAAAAAATTATAAATAAAATTCCATGGAATTTTAAATATTTTTAGATTTCCAATTAAAATTTTTAGTCAAATATATCACTTATATATCCCCATATAAAAATTGTTTTAGTAAAAGATATATGTTTAGGTTTTATTTTCCTTATCTTTAAATTAATTTTTATAAAATGTCATTTTCAATTACAAGTGGCTCCATGGGGTCCCAAAATCGACCCAAAGATGCCCATGGTCGGAAATATATCATCAAATAGGATTAGGAAATGTTTTAGGGGAATTTAATATTATTATAATATTATTTTTTAGCCTTATTTACCTGATTTACCCTTTAAGTATGGTAAATAAAATATTTACTGAAGTTACTATTTATAATGTCTAAAAATAAAAGTTACCTATTTACATGATTTGGATCTCCTGATTCCAAATATGGAATCCATTTTTCGAAATTCAAAACACATTATTTTCATAAATTATTTTAAAATTAATTCCCGTTTTCAAAACTAAAAAGAATGTTTTTATGAAATAATAACTATAAAAAAATTGACACTTGTTTATTTCCAATTTCAAAGTAAAATTACTTTAAATGACCAGAATTGGATTAAATGGAAATAATATAGTCTGATTAAACTTTAAAACTAATTAAAAGGCCAATGTAACCATATAAATAAATTATATTAAAAGGCATTTTTGAATTAAAATGCATTATTTTTCACTATTCATTAAAAATGAACTTTATCAGAAAAATACTACAATTTTTACCCAAAGTAAATTTTGATGTCTCCATTATAGATAAGAATTTTATTTTTTCAAATAGAGCATCTAAAAGTGACAAAAACTAGATTTAAAAAGGGTTCACCGTCAAAAAGAATTAAATCGACCTTTTAAAGAATATTAGAGTATTTATGCTTATAATTGGATTCAACCAAATTTTAAGCCTCTAAATTTTATTGAATAAAAGTAAAAACATTTAACAAACATGTATAATCATATTTTATTTAGTTTTATTCATTCCTACCAATACAACTTCTAGGAATTAACTACCATTTAAAATAATATTTTATTATTATTTTTCGGTATGACTCAGCCTTGCGTGCAACAAGAGATTTTCAGAGAAACCCATTATTTCATGTTAGGAACCCCATAAAACATATAGTCCCCTTTAAAGTAAAATAAAAATTAAATTCACAAATATTAATAAATATCAAAAAATCATATTCTTTATTTACTAGGGTTGTTACATCCTTTACCCTTTTGTAAATTGTGTCCTCACAATTTTTATTCACTTATAAAATAAGTGAGGGTATTTATCCCTCATTGCATTCTCAGATTCCCACATTTCCTCTTCAACAATATGGATTTTCCACAAAACCTTTACCAGATGAATTGCCTTATTCTACAACACTTTCTATTTTCAGTCAAGAATCTGGACTGGTTGTTCCTCATAAGAAAGATTCCCTTCCAAATGAACTACCTATGGATTCAAAACATGATATGGATCTGGAATATAATTTCTCAACATTGAAACATGAAAAAAATTGTGTACCTGGGATAATCATGGAGGTAAATCCATAATATACGCAACTTGTCCAACTTTCTCCAGGATTTAATAGCGTATAATGAACCTCAGACTCATCTTTCCATTTTACCAAAATGTATCACACTTTTCCCTGGAGAAATTTTTATAAAGACATAATCACATACCTCGAAAGAAATATCCTTCATTTGGTTATCCACATAACTTTTTGCCTGCTCTGTGTGGTTCTCATGTGATTATAAATTAACTAAATTTTTTCTACCATCTCTTCCACCAATTCTGGTCCCATCAGTTTCCTTTCACCTACTTAATCCCAAAAATCTGGAGTTCGACACCGCTTTACATATAATTCCTTAAATGATGCCATCTTTATAATGGAATGAAAAATATTATTATAATATAATTCAACAAAAGAAAGATGTTGGTTCCAACTTCCATGGTAATCCATTGAGCAAGCACAAAGTATATCTTCTAATGTTTGAATTCCTTTTTATGACTGCCCATATGATTGGGGATGAAAATATATAATAAAATTTAATTTAGTACCCAATAACTTCTGAAGGCCTTTCAAAAAGTTAGAAGTAATCCTGGGATCACAATCAGATACAAATGGAGAGGGGAACTCCATACAACCTGACTATATCTTTAACATTCAACTGAGAAATTTGATCTAGAGACTGTTTATCTCAAGTAGGAATGAAATGAGCAGATTTAGTCAATCGATCAATAATATCCCATATTTCATTATTACCTCGAGATGTCTTTTGTAATCCCACAACAAAGACCATGGATATATTTTTCCATTTCCACTCTGGCACTAGTAAAGGTTGAAGCATCCCTTTCGGTAACATTCTCTATGCTTTAACCTATTGACAAGTCATACACTTCCCAGTAAAGTCAGCAATATATCTTTTCATTCCATCCCCATAGTAATACTCTCTAAGATCTCTGTACATCTTAGTACTTCCAGGATGAACTGAAATCTAATAACTATGAGATTCACATAAAAACTCACTCCTCAATTGAGAATCACAAGGAAAAAATAATCTCTTACCAAACCTCCAAACACAATCATTATCAATGTTCAATTCAGGTAACATACCCTTTTAAACCAATTCAACCATTTTCTATAACTCACTATCATCTTTCTACGCTTGATTTATTCTATATTTTAGGTATTATTGTACTGAAACCTTATCATTTTGCATAAGGTCACAACCAAGTCTTTTCAATGAAGCATCACTGTATGAAACAAATTCACCATCTCTAGAAGGTAATTCCAAAACTGGATCATTCACCAATATTATTATCAATTCGTGAAAACAATCATCACATTCTTTTTTCAAAGTGAACTTAACACTTTTCGAGTTAACTTAATCAGTGGGCAAGACAATCGTGAAAAAATTTCAACAAACCTCTTGTAAAAATTTGAGTCTACTGAGCCATCACTACAACAAACTCTTCATTTCTAATTCTGACCATCTCTAGATGCTGATTTGGAAGTTCATTTCCCTCTGTATTCCTTCCCATTATAGCTTCCTTGTTTCCTCTATGAAAAATCATTCTGAATACAAAAATATCTAAGGTGAAACAATATGGTAATATGTAAATGTTATATTATTTAAATCTGACCATAAACTAATTTATGGATATTAATTTAACAATATCCTGACACTAAAAGTTTTCTAAACTGAACTTTTATGACAACTATAGGGCCCCATCATTAAACATTACACAATTTTGAATTAAGTTAATAATTCACATTGAGGATCTTTTCAGGTTTATAGTTTTAGATAATTAGACCATAACTATTAAATTACTTCTCAAATATTATGAAGTAGACACTTCTACTCAATATCCATTTTTTTATTAAATAAAAACTCTTAAAAGAAAATAATAATTCTTTTCTTGATATAAATATTCTTGAATTCTTCTTTTCTCTTACCCTGCTTTATACCCAATGAAAAACATTTCAAAAACATGGGAATAGCATAAAAAGCTCAATAAGGGTGATAAAATAAAGAAATAAATCATTATTCCACAAATACATAAAAAACATAATCTCTTTAACATGCCTCATATAATCCTAGGATTTATGAATAACATATTTAAATGATAAATCATAAAGGTAACTTGTGGCATCCATAACATACTTATGTTGTAGCTCTCACAACTACGTAGGGAGTTACGTTTGGAATACCCATCACAGTATATTCCCTAAATCTAGTAGTAGAAACATTAAATTTTACCTCTGTCATGTTACGCAATGCATTGGAGAGATATCTTAGGCTCATCCACCCTAGGTTTATCACAGAACAACCTGTATACGTAAACAATGCCCAAGAACCATAATATATTCACAACACATAAAACAAGCATATTAGAAAGATAACATTTCCATATTTCTATCACAATATATCACTAAAGATGTTGAAATAGTATATTCATTCTCAAAATCATTTTCAATACGAAAATACATAAAATGAGTATATGGTATTAATTTTCCTTTTAAAAACATTTCGTTGTGTTAAGGAAGCTAAATAGGAAATAATGTTCACAGCAGCGAAAATGTCGTCGCCACCACATTTGTTAGAAAGAAACATTCCCTTTGTCATTTAGTTAAATACTATATAGAAAAAAGATTCCCTTTTAATGAAGTGAAAAGTAAAAGGTATTTTCACACCGTTTAAAAGAAAGTCGTGTATAAATCAAAATATGCCTCAATGAAAGGTGATTGAGATGAAGTCCCTTACCTCGTGTCCAACTTGACTCGTTTGTTCTTTAATCTCCTGAATAATAAAATGAAGTTAATTTATACATTCTTAAGAACTTTTTTCATGTTTATTATTCATTTTATATCACTTATTACCATGTTATAAACATTATAGAATCATTTTAGTTAATAACGGTCGTTTTGTCGATATTTGGTACTTGAGTAAAAAGTGAACTTCTTATAATTAAATGTTTCCCATGAGGTTAAAATAAAATTATCTCATAAATTATATCATGATTTAATTATCAAATATATCATATATATCCAGTATTTATACCATTACATAACATTTGGAGATATAAAATTAAATTCACCGTTCATGGAGATGATAAGCCGTACGTATGGGTTAATGATACTTTCATTTCTATTTCATTTTTAATGGAATGAAATATTAACTATAAATAGGTATATTATAATTCCAGTATAATATCACATATAATTTCATTAGCTCCACCCTTTATATTTTCAACATATGGAATGAATGAGTCATATCACTTTAAGGGGGCGGTAGTCCGCATTTCTTCAAATGAAATTATCATATTTACCCATTTTGGAAACTATAAAGTTACTCTATAAAATAAAAATATAGAAGAATAGGTAAAATATAAGTATAATATATATAACATATAAATTTAGTTCCATCATAAATTCCACCATGATAGGTGGTAGGAGATAATTGAACAATCATCATTTTGTGGGGAAATAGTTCACCATCCACAGAAACATTATGTTCATATCTATTAGATGGAGGTGTGTGGATGTGTAGTTAGAATAATCCTAAAAAAATACTAATATATTCAATAGAATTGTTTTGTTATAATATAATGTAATAGAGAGAATTTTGGGGGTTGTAGAAGGAAAAGAAAAGAAAAGAACTTGAGAGAAGACATTTCCTTTAAATCGGGTAACTTCTATTGATTTGAGCCAAAGAGCTCTCTTGAATTGCCTTCTACCTAGGGAAAGGCTTTTAGTAGTAAGAGAGTGATATTGGGATGTTCTTGGAACATATTTTGTTTGATCCAAGGGGCTTGAGAGGTGATTGTAATGGGTTAGAGGTGGTGGACTTTTATAAGAGGGAGGAGGGACTCTTTACGAAAGTTTTAAAGTATTATTTTATTATAATATTATTTTCTATTTCAAAAGGTCCAAAAATTATTTATTTATAATATAAGGTGCATATAAGTCTAAATAAAATAATATTATAAGAATTGGACAGGGTTTGGATATTTTTTAACCTTATAATTTTTTATTTAACCATTTGTTAACTTATTTAGGTTTTACCATGTCCTCTTATATATTCATAATATATGGTTAATGTATTTAATATAAAATTCCAAGCAACCCTAAATGGATCATTAATGAAAACTTTAACATCATATATTTCATTTGTCCAAATATTATATTTTGAGGTCTATTTTAGCATTTAATAAAATATTAATTGATTTAAACACTCATTTATGTCAATTTTTATACTATTCATATCATGAATTTTTAAGACTTCATAACAACTTGATAAATTCAAAAAAACTTCATTAATTAAAAGATAAAAAGTCATAACCATCCATAAAATACGTGGATTTCATAAAAAGTTTCAAAATAAATTTATTTTTATATTTATATTATCATTTCTTTGAATCCTTTATTAATGAAGCAAATACTACATCACCATCTTGTTATTATTAAATTTATTTATTTCATTTATAAAAATCATAAATAAAATACTATTATATCAGAAATATTTTTATCTTTATAATGAATATTTATAGTCAAATAGATCACTTATATAACCTCATATAATTTTTTTACTAAAAGATATAGGTTTAGGTTATATTTTCTTTATCTTTAAATTAATTTTTATAAAATGTCATTTTCACTTACAAGTGGCACTATAGGGACCCAAAATCGACCCAAGGATGACCATGGTTATAAATGTATCAAAAAATAGTATTAGAACACTTGTTAGGGTAATTTAAAATTATTATAATATTATATTTTAACCCTATTACTAGATTTACCTTTTAACCATGGTAAATAAAATATTTATTGAAGTTACTATTCATAATGTCTAAAAATAAAAGTTAAATATATGCACAATTTTGACCTCCTGATTATAAATAAGGAATCCATTTTTCCAAATTCAAAACATAGATGTTTCAGAAATTAATTTAAAATTAATTCCAATTGTTATAACCAAAAAATGTGGTTTTATGAAATAATAACTATCAAAATATTGACATTTGATTATGTCCAATTTCAAAGTGAAATTATTTCCAATGAATATAATTGGATTAAATGGTAAAAATATAATCCAATTAAACTTAAAAAAAAAATTAAAAGGTTAACGTAACAATATAAATAAATTAGATTAAAAGGCGGTTTTGAATTAAATCTAGTATTTTTCACTATTCATTAAAAAATAAACATTATCAGAAAAATACCAAAATTTTTCCCAAAGTAAATTTTAATGCCCCGATTCTAAAGAATTTTTTTATTTTTTCAAATAGAACATATAAAGTTGATGAAAACTATATTTAAAAAATATTCTCCATCAAAAGGCAGTAAATCGACCTTTTAAAGAATATTAGAGTATTTATGCTTAAAATTAAATTCATTCAAAATTTTAGCCTCTACCTTTTATTGGATAAATGTAATTTTTTTAAAAAAAAATTATAATCATATTGTAGTCAGTTATGTTCATTCCTGCCAATACATCTTTTAGGCGTTGACTACCATTTAAAATAATATTATATTATTATTTTTCGGTATGACTCAGCCTTGTGTGAAACATGAGATTTTCGGAGAGACTCATTATTGTATGTCAGGTATTCCATCGAACATAGAATCCCCTTTAGAGTAAAATTAATATTTAATTAACAAATAATAATAAATATGAAAATGTAATATTCTTTATTTACCTAGGATGTTACATCAGCCCATTCATATGAGGAATTAATTGGACTTATTAAGTGACATTCAGGGACCTCTATAGCCCCTCGATGCATCGGTAGGTCTCATGAGAAAATCCAAATATTTATTTGGCAGAGCCCTTACCCATTTATTTGTAGATGACTTGGATGAGGCCTCGATTGTATGTTTCATATGGCCAATATTATGCATTACATCATTATGATATTAGTAATTGATATTCCATGTGATTATTCATATAGTATGATATCCATGGTTATGTTTCAAAGATCATGTGATTATTTAAATGGAATATGCTTCAGTTTTTTAACATTCCATATTTTTATGCTGTATTTACTTATAGATTCTACAATACACTTACCCTTACTGAGAATTTGATCTCAGCCCTTTCATATGTTCAAAATTTCCCCAGGATTTCAAGAAGTATATTATGACTGATATGAAGGGTTAGAAAAAGGGGGAAGAATGGTAGACTCATTGAAACTCTTTTTGTTTTTTATTTTGTAAAATGTAATTTGGATTTCAAGTATGTATCTAGTTTTCCAAGAATACTCAATTATTCGGTCCTTTGGGATGTGATTCCTTTTATATTATGACAATATATTAACGTAAGGAACCAACTATGAGATAATGGGGTTGGGGTTGGGGTTGTTACATTTTTATACTGAAAAAAATATTTTTATCATTTCACATAGTATAATAAATAACGGACTGATATAAATTCTTTAAACCATACACATGGAAAAGGGATTGTAGGAATATGGAATTAGTGACTAATCAAAGGATATCTCATTATTACACCACTGCATATTATGAATTAATAGGAATTAATAAATATATAGTTCTTTTGTAATGATATTCAATTAAAAATACCAATATAGATTAATATAATAAAACAATATTCTAATTAGGATCCTCATTTCCATGGATAGTTTGGAGAAATGGGATGAACTTGTTAGTTGTATCTAGTTCTATGATATTTGATAAAACATTCGACTATATATCATGAAATAATATGAATCAAGACACATGTAGTTATTCATAGATATATATTTCAAATATATTAGAAAATAATGTTACTTTATTTTAGTTATAGGATATTGTTGTAGCCTATATCTTAATGTGTAATTGACTGATCAATAAGATTACTTTTGACATGATTTGTGTCTAAAATAAATGCATGGAATCAATTTATCACCGCATATCCATTAATAATAGTTATTAATTCATTATTTGTATTCAGAATGGTATTTATGTATAATCCTAGTGTTATCATATAGATAGGTGGAACAACAAGATCAAACCCATTAAAAGATCAGGCTATCATTTAATAATGTGAATTCATATAGAATGTACCTCTATGAGAATTTTAATATTCATTTTTTGTAGCCCATATGTAATATTTTATAACATCATATGAAAAGGAATCGATGATAATATATTTTTTATATTCTAATGAGGATGTTGATTAAAATTCCTCTATGTAGATATAGTTCATATATTTAAGATAAAAATGGAAAATGTAATGCTTCAATCTTTGTGATGTGTTAATTTTTAAAACCATAATATCAAGAAAAAGTCACTCACACACCATGATTATGTATGAGTTTGATGGAAATTAATTTTTTATGGGTATATTATAAGTGATTTATATATATTTACACATCCATAATGAACACGAATAACGTATGATATAGTTAAAATGTATGGTGGGATTTTTCATCATAGTGTAGGGATACCATTTGGCAACAAAGACTGGGAAAATTTTTATTGATGAGTGTCTCAAGAATAGAATCAAGAGTATAAACGATCAAAATTCAGTAATTTGTTAGTCACATAGTGGTGAAAATATATCATGTAGATAGATGTATTGTGATTAAGTATTAGGTTATTTATAGTTTATGGTTTTATTATGAGGACATATTCCAAGTAGTATAATGTCACACAATGGGGATATTTAGGTATAAATTTGAAAAATATTTTTATGAAACATTGACATGGTGGATGGTTTGATTTAATATGTGATGATTATAATTAGGGAGTAAGATGAACACAAGTATTTATCACCGATATCGGGATGTAATTTTAATATTTTATAATTACTTGATTTGTTTTTCATGGGTAAAAAAATTATATTCATGGATAATACATGTTCAGTATAGATGAATGAGTGGATGTATAGTCTAATACTGAATTATTGAGTGACCTAATTTAGAAGGAAATCAAGGTTATATTGTGTTTATAACCTCTTCTAATTGATTCAGTAAAATTAATCATATTGAAGTTTAGAATAATGATATTTAGATAGTTGATCATAAAATATAAGCAGACATGAATAAAAATTCACTCCAAGGGTAATGATAGATTTAACGATATGTCCTATTTATAATGGGGTCCCTTTCATAGTAGTACACGGTGTTTTGTGACAGTTACATAATGCATGAATATATTTATCTTTATATGTCATCATCAATTAATGAATAGTTATATAAAGGTTATTTGATAGAGTATTATCTATTTCCTATATGTATACATGATCCCTTTTTCAATATATTGATATTGGTTGTTGGACTAGATGTTGTCCTCCTTATAAAGATTCATCAGTATTAGAATTGTTACTATTAATCTTATAATGATATTTTGTATTAGGTTATTTTTGATATCTTGGTTCATAGCGTCATATTATTGGAATAACATTTACATATTTATATTTTAAATAGTTATCAATTTATAAAAAACATAATCGTTATGTTTATGGATAGAGTGTATAGATCCCTGATAACTATCCTCAAATTAAATATGTTTTGGAATACATATTAGTGTGATTTAATATTATGGGATGATGAATAAAGTTGTACTAAATCATGAATTAATAGAACATTATTGACAAGATGAATTTATATATACATTTTGGATACATTAATTTAATGTTTATTCATGATTTATTCGATAATGCATAGGGTTTTGTTTTTTTCACATGAATTATTAATTATTGACTCAAAGGGATAAATGCTCAAAAAGTGCCAAAAATTGTCTTTTCATGTCATGTATCTCATTCATGACTTATAGACCTCATTCACAGCATGCCTATAAGGCCGACAACCATCCTATGAAGATGTTACATGATGTTCAGAAAAAAATAGTGTTTACTCCTAGTGCATGATGTCAAGTGTTAATAGATCAAAATCTCATGAAAAATGAATTGCATACCCAAACTAGAGAGATTTCATGACATGAAATTCTCGAAGTGTCAGCCATTCAATGATAAAAATTGGTTCTTCAGAAGGAAATTTTGATCTCAAATACATAGTGTGCAACCAATATACATGACGTGCATATTATGGGACAGATTTCACATAAGATAGTACATTACACGCATGAATTACATATTTTGTAATTCTAGAGAATATGTATATTTTTAGTACCATCCGCATATATAATGCCTAACCACTTTGATTTTCTAATGTTTTAATCCACTATTTATTCTCATTTTCATCCAATTTCATTCTAAACTATATTTAATTAATTTCTTTAATTGTTTTATGGAATACTTTTGAGTTTTTAATATTTTTAGACAATTATTTATACGTTTCTAACCTGTATCAATTTTTTACATCTGTTTGGATGCATCTCACCATTCATCATCAATACTGGCATCATTATTCAACATTTATTAATTTATAGTGAGTTTTTGATTGTTTTTTTACATGTTTTAATTACGTATTTCTCATTATACTTTTTTTCATTGTGAGAAATCATATTTTTATTAGATTTTCAATGATTGAAATTCTTTAACATTCATTTTTTTCTTATTTTAATCATAGAATTCTTATTTATCAACTATATTGTAATTATGCATAACCTATTTAATATTTACATTATTTTGATAATTAATTCCATGCAGGGATAATCCAATTAGGGTTAGGGTTCATGATTAGGGGCATTTGTGAACTTTATAAATATATAGATTGAACATTGGTAGCCCTCTAGGTATTAATTTAGTTAATAATAATTGTTCATCCCATTCTTTTGCAAAATGATGATAATGGGAAGTGTAATTGAATGATCCTAACCTAATTGGTGATGATAAGGATATGACCATTAGCCTATGAATATCTGTGTATAGAACCCAATTGTAATTCACCTAGGTTATCAGCTATACCTCAACCATGGGATTTTTGCAGCATTGGTAGATCTAATTTTTTTAACCAAAACCAATTGGTGGCCTTTTCACCGCTTAATATTCTAATACATAAGGCTATTCCAAGTTAAATATATGATTATATTTTTTCAAGAGCCCTAAAATTGACATTGATCCCTTATTTTATTATTTGAATTAATCTCTAGACTACCTAGAATTAGTAAAAACTAAACATTAAGAGTGAATGGAAGGAATCTTTTCCAAGGTTTTTTTTCTGATTGTTTGCTGACATAATAGTAGTCCTTGTGGGTTCTCTCCCTTACATGTACTTTACTACACCCTTTTAGTAAGTTTTTGGACTATAAATTTCTAATCTGATTGCCACTGGAACAAATTCAACAACACGTGATGGTGTGTCAAATTTTTGCGTCATTTCTAGGGATAACTATTTCTTAGTAATAGTTACCTTCTGATTAAAAATAAAATTGCCTCACCCTAATCCTTTATTCTTTTTATTTTTATATTTTTATCCTTCAGGAAGGAATTCATTCTCTATCTATCTCTTCCTCTATCTATTTCACTCTTTATCTATCTCTCACCTCAGCTAGTGCATGCCCCAGGGACCCTTGACTTGCTCCAGAATCCTGGAAACAAAGGAAAAAAAATCCCTTAGTTCCATATATAGGTCAATTAATTTCTTCACATCACTGCTTATAAGTGGATGAGTGTAATGTTTTTTTTCTCCCATACCCAAAAAACATAAAATATTCAAGACCTAAAAATGAGGGTGAGTGACCAACATTAAAGGAGCACACCATTATGTGTTGTGTTTTTCTGTCCATTAGTGGAGTTATGATCCACATCAGGCATACACCAATTCAGGTGTACACTTTTGATATTAAGCCTGAAAACATCCATATGATCCAGAATATGGGGTAGTTCAATGTGATTCAATGTAATGACCCCCATGAGAACATATCTAGTTTCATAGAGGTTTTAGATGGATTTTTCATCCAAGATGTATCTTCTGATGTAGTGAGAATCCATTTGTTCCCTTTCTCCTTGCATGATAGTTCCAAGGATTGGAAAAATTTTCAATCTCCCAATTCAATCACATATTGGAATGAATTAGAAATTAAATTTCTATAAAAACAATTCCCACCAATCCAGACATGGAATCCCCAGAATTAAATTCAAAACTTCACCCTGGTGGAAGAAGAATCAACATGGGAAAATGGGTAGATTCATGGAGATAACCAGAAGTTCCCATATCACATAATAGATGCATGTCTTCAATTACATACATTCTACCATGGACTTACACAAGATTCCTGAACTATTGTAGATGTCACTGTTTAGGGTGGATTCAGGCTCAAGATACTAGAAGTCAGTGAAGAATTTACTGATGATGTTTCCCTTAGTTATAGTTAATGGAAAAGTGATATAGGTGTTAGGTTATGGGGCCTGCTATGGAAGTTGGTGGGCTGGGGATTTTAAAATTTTGGTTGGCAGAACGATGGAGCTTGTCGTCACTGACGATCCGAGCCCCAGTGAGGTCCGAGGATCTCAGATAAATTATAAGAAGCACAAAACTAGAATGAAAACATACCCATTTCAAATTCAAATCAGCGGTCCACTGCAACTAGTCAATGGTGATCATCGCTTAAAGGATCCAAAGAAGGATCCCAATAGATCATCCACACACACTCCAAAAATCTACTAGAACGTCGAACGTTGAATTTAGGATGCTAGCATGGAAATCCGATGATGCTTTCAACGTTCTAATGATCGCTGCATCAAGATCTCTACAATGCTTGAGGAATAACATGATCCGAAATCTTTGATCACCATCTTATCTCTATAGGAAGCAAGAGGAGAGAGTGGCTCTCAATTTTCATTCCATACAAATGAATTAATAGTGAATTTCCCAACATAAGAGAGAGAATCCTTTTATATTTATAACGGACTTAATAAATACCCGGTTGGGTTCCCCAACCCCCGTTTATTTCAATGTCCACTAAATAAATAATTTTGATGAACTGAACTGCTCCGATATTATTTATTATTTTATCACATACTTGTAATATATATATATAATATATTATGTGATAAAACCAAGTAATTTAATTTGACTCACTATCCTGCTAGATAATAAATGAACCTTGAATATTAAAATAATATTCGTTCGATTAATATTTTCTTATATTTACTAATCTTGTAAAAACATTAAATAAATTCAACCCCAATTATTCATAACATGAATAATAATGAATTTATTTAATTAATCAGTGATCGATAACTTGGAAAAAACTCAAAACCCATAGCGGGCCCCACTATGTCTATATACCTATTTGACTGAATATGGAGGATTCTTGAATATGCTATTGTGTGTGAACCTATAGGCCCTTATCTCGATAGTAGTGAATAAAATCTACTAACCAAGAGAGAATTCTAGCAACCCATCGTGGATCCTAAACAGATAAGCATAGTCATAGAAATGACTACCATCCTACGAACACTGACCGTGTACTATAATCTCTTTGTCATTTAATATTTCATAAAGTAGGACGCACTCTTGTGTCATTGTCCTTATATTAATTTATTATTTTTTGATCTATCTGGATGGATTTTTCTTTCTACTACTTTGTACAAATATTTATGAAGGCATCTCCATCCTGATCAACTGGGCCTGAGATATAGAACTTCCTAAACTTGGAAGTTACAAATCCTTTCTTGACCATTCGGCCAATGTCATACCACCAACAATGCACCTAACACAAACTACCTCTCCACAAATTAATTTCCATTGTTTTCATCGTGCATCAATGTACATAATCAAATAGTAAGCATTGATAATGTTCTCAAGTTAGGAGAGAAATACACATGTCCATAGATAGGAACAACTAATGACACCCAAAACCTGTGGCATTCCTATTTCCAGGTCTATCCTCATGATCTCATTACTATATATCACTTAGTGCGAACTTCATGAGAAGAAGTCTTTGTACTTATGAGTCCCAACACCTAATAGTAATACATCTACTGTGTCCAGTCAGTAAGATATATCTTGACCATAAAACATTTATTTACGATTAATTCCATCGTGTCTTGAGGTTCTCATTATATCCTGGGATCTTCTAAAACCTCTTGATATGACAATTAATCATTGGAAATTACCATTATAATAGTGGACACAGAAAAGTATACACTATAATGGTAAGATGAGATTATGCATAACTAACTATTCACATGATATGGTAATCAAAAGTACTGCAAAGTTGGGTCTAGGGAACCCACTATTTCAACACTCCCACTTGATCTAGAGCCAACTTTCTAACCAAACTTGTTAACTACTCACATGATAAATACAATGCTTCTACTGAGTAATGGATTTAACTGCTGGGCTTTCCACATTTTCGCCACGTGGCATATCTGCTATATGTGAACTCATCTACTTGAGTAGAACTTCTTAGGACAAGGTATCCCCGAGTATATCACTTTTCCCAATGAAAACATGGATAGTAATAATGTCATAATTTACATTATGATAATACTTTTCTCACTAGGTGTGAATCCAAGAACTAGAACAAATTAATGCAATTTGTAACTACTTCTTAGCTGCCTTAGAAGCTGCAACGTACTCGGTATTTTTACATATAGCTACCACTAGCTTTCATGAGCTTGACTCACTCATCACCATTGACTAACTGTGATAGTAGATCAAATTGATCTAAGGATTACTAGTTTGTGTCCCACCATAACTAGTATACCTTCTTCTCCATATTACAGGTATATATTATTTGTACTTGTCAAAGTAAAAGATGATGGTTCTGACTACATCACTTGCAGTGATCCTGGAAAAAATTTATATCTGCCTACAATAATGTATATACTAGAAATATCGATTATTGTACATAATATGGAATATGTGATTGATCCATCACTGAAGCGTATGGTACTCAACTCACAACTTTAATCTCTTCTTATGTTCCAAACATATTAATTGGAAGAGATTAAGCAATGTTACATAGGCAAAAATTCATCTCTTTAATTGTTCCAACTTGTATTTTTCAATACAATGTCACTATATGTACGAGATTGACTAGGACTAACCAACATATGGATCTACCTCAGTAGATCATGTTCCCTAGAACTCAGGTTTCTAATTTAAGTCAATCATTAGAGAATTTATTTTATTCTAATCTTATCTAAATGTAAGTTCAAGATCTATTTTCCGTATGCTTCCAAACATATTTCACTTTGAAAACATTGGCGCTCCCACTAACCTTTGGTAGACATAAGGCAATGATAGCTTTATAATGAATGCTATAAGATCTTGTTTCTTACATTAATCCAGAATTGGATTTTAGTAACTTAATACCCTTATTGGAATCATATGATGTCATCAACTCTTTTTGGTTGCGTCATGTAGACACCATCCACGAAAGGTGATCTTGACATCCAATGACCAATAGAATGATCTTAGAAGTTATCTATGACAATTAAAATTATAATAGATTAAGTCGTAACTATAATAACCCAAACTTTCATTAATGGAAATCCCTCTTGATCAAATTAAATGTATCTTTATGTAAAATGTATATATAAAATGTCAACTTCTTTGGTTTTATGTTAAGAATTGTGACAATTGATAATATAGTCATTGAACAGTGATCACATGATTAATATAAATATAATGTTTTAACAAATCCAATTTACTCAGACAAAGGAAGCGATGAACTCATCCAGTAGACGTGCCCCATACGAAGCCCATTTGTCGGATCTTGGAAAGGAGGTTGCATATTTGGGATTCTCTCTTGACCAATCCCAAACCGAGCTTGAATATATTAAGCTCGACTGGGGCCGTCTATTAGAGAAGTGGATGTTGATAGAGATTACCACCCGTGCAATGTTATGTGAGCCACCCCAAGAGTCTGTCACCATCGCACACCTTACTCTTTGGTCTTAAGAGGGTGTTATAAGGGGTTATGTAACAAGACCTTAGCACTATGGTTATGTACATTAATTTGTTATATAATAATGAATATACTTTCATTTTATTATTGTTACCTTGTAAATAGTTTTTAAAGAAAAAATATTATTTTTAGTTAATGTTCAACTAAGAAATATTTTTTGATGAATTAAAAGATCTTTTAATTAAATAATATTTTAATAAAATATTATTATTGAATTATTATTTATTAAAGATAAATTATCGTATAATTTTATGAATGCAATTGTAATTTTTATTAAGGTTTGAAATCCATTTTTGTCAAAACCCATGAATTTTCGATAAATGCCAGTTTTATTTTAAAAGTGAAAATTAACATATTTAGAATATTATTTAGATAAAATGAATATTATTTCTGGAATCAGGTTATCGAAATTATACAACAGTGAAATTTTCATAATTTTCTGAGACAATCAAATTTTTGGGTAAAAATTAAATACTGTTTAAATATATAATGTGTTTTATGATATAACAATGACCCAATAGTGATGTAATAAAATTATATAAACATTTTGTTCATCCAATATGTGTTTTAACATTAAAATAATGTGATTTTGGGTTTGTTTGATTTATTTTACAAAGCTTTAGTGGACCCTTGAAGACTTATTAAACATTTTTGTCTTTTTAAATTGTTTTCCTTAGGAGTGTGACTCGCCTCCAAATACAAAACCCCATTATTTTAAGATGTTTGGACATTGGCCTTATAAAATATTTTTTTCCACTTCCCTTTTCCAAAAGACATGGGCAAATTCAATGGGCTGGATTGTGGTTTGGATTAATTTAACGTGAGGTGTCCCAAACCTAAATAATAAATAATTCCCTCACCTTTCCTATATAAACCCACCCAAGATCCCACTTCATCCTCACTCAAAGAATTTTTAGTTTTTCCAAACTATTACCTCCTCTCTCTATAATCCTCCCAAGTTGCTGAAGCTCCCAATAATCCTCTCTCAAGCCTCTCTCAAGCCTTTGGGAGCAGACTTCCAAGTAAGGGTTTTTCTTCCTTTCCATTTTTCCAATTTTCTTAATGTTGTTATGCCCTTTTATTTTCAATTATAAATGTTGGGGTATGGTTTTTAAAATCCCCCATACATACCTCATCATGTTTTAATGATGGTATACCCCTTTTTCTATCATTAAATGCCTCCCATGTACAACAAGTACTATGCCGAAATTCCGAAAGGAATTTCTCTCTCCTCATTTACATTCAAGCAATTCTTTTGTATCATGAATCTAAATTCCATTACAATTGTTGGGACATTTATATATATTACCCCCTTAATTTCCATTTCATGTAAATATTATGAGAAACCCCTTTCTCTATTATCAACCATTTTTATGAATTTTTACGTCAAGCCGTTACGCTGCCGAAATTGAACCGATTTCCCAAGCCAATGTCATTGTGTAGTGAACACCACGCCCATTTCTCTATCAAGGGTATTCAAATTTATGAAGATTTACTTATTGATTATAAATTTTCAAGTATTAATTCCAAATTCCTTTATCTTGGAATAAATTATGATGTTTTATGAATCCATGTTATATGATCTATATGGCACACTTATGCATGAAATGAAATTTTTAAGAAGTGTGGGCCCTTATAGTGCCCCAATGCATTGGGTAAAGTATAGTATCATGATACGTCATGTGCAATGGGTGTTTACTCATGATAATTCAAGTGCAAAAATGGTTTACTCATTCTTCATGTGCAATGAGGATTTACTCATGCTCCATGTGCAATGAGCCTTGTCTCATGCTAATTCCATGTTAAGTGTTGTTTCCACATTTCCATGTTATGATTATCATGATTTATCATAACTTTATGTTTATGCTTCTCTTGTAATCTGTCGATATGCCTATTTTATACCATGCATTGTATTCCTCATGTCATTCCATGATTATTCCCTTTCTGGGTTTTATAGCTCACCCTTTTATTATGCATGTCCTCAGGTTATCCCATGTAATGCTAAGTACGAGGGAATGTAGTGGTCATGTAAAGGATGTTTTCAATAAATACGTTTTTTTATTTTTTAAGTTATTATGTAATGATCCTAAGCCCCAAAGTCTCTAGACCTATCGATCTTATATGTTATATCAAGTGAAATTTATGTAATAAATTATGTTTAATTGTGTAATAAAAATAAGGGTTTTCATAGTACTGACTTGGTATAACCAATCGAGCCTTAATGGTACTAGGATTATACCATCCATGTATCTTCTCATTTTAATACTCACTGCGGTATTCAATTTATAATCCCATTTTCAATTTGATACATAGAATCCATTATTAAATTTTAATTAATATTGTCAATCTTAGCTTATTGCCATATACTGCTTACTTGTAGGAATTATTATTCTTAATGACTAATTTATCACTTTCCGTGGTGAATATAAAACCATCACCATGTTTTCATTCTTCCTATATAGTATGTGTCTCTGGAACATGCCTATTCCATATGTACTTTTGGAGCTTGTTCCCATGCCAACCATTTGTGCATCTCGAGCATTGACTAAGTCCATGTCAATTAAGATCCCACTATATTTAATTGAGTTGTGCAACCTTGTGTAAAAATATAGTCTAATACTTGACAAAATCTTTTCTATCTTTGGGATTTATGTAATATCAAAAGAAACTGTTAGGATAATTACCTAAGATGCACAATGTGTTTAACTTGAGGCATGTTTGCATGTTTTTTTCTTTAAAAAACGTTTTGAATCCAAAACACATGTCCTATGAAATAATGTATTTTCATCATGCTATGACTCTTATGATATCAATTTGTAATTTTAGATGGAATATTGGTTATGGGTTTATGCCATTATTTTCAAATCACATCTTGATATATAATGGAAGTTTCTGCAGGTTGTAACATTGATACAACTTACATCATAACATTGATGAATAAAATGTGCGTTTAGGGATTGCTACATGATACATTTTTTTGAACAATACTAACATGTTAGACATCATCATAGATCCTCCTTAGGAACATCAATAAAGTGACTTAGATAAGGCAACATGCATTTAGGAATTACTCTATGCTACATTATCATGATCGATGATTTCATAGTCAAGATATTATTCGGCATGCCAATCCGAAGGAACTCATATGTTATGACCATGAATATACTTCACTATTACATTTCATAATAACATAAATGAAACTTATGAAGTATTTTTACCTCTAGATTTCTTTGAAATAGTTCACACTGTATTGTTGAACTAACCTAAGAATCTTTGTGGCATACCTTTATTTCTAAATGTCTCTTTGTCTAAATTAAGGATGTCAATAATACTGAAGGTGTTTAGCTATGCTGAGACTAAATACCATTCTTGGTACATTCTTGATGTCCACTTTTAGTTTTACTTGACAAAGAACTATATTGCCAGAACTGGGTAGGTCTTACATTTTTATATTCATCATGTATTGCCTTTGATTCAAATATGTCTGAACTATTTGTTGAATATACTACCAGAAACAACATTCATTCAAAAAACATGGAATGATGTATCATTATGTCCAAATGGAATGTGAGATAAATGTTTTGGTTATACTCAACAACTTGTTCAGTTTGAATCAATTACTTGGCAATTTGAAGTTATGTGTTTCTCACCACTGACTTAGGAGTCACCCTTTCTCAGCTACTTGGATAAGACACTATAGTTCTTGTAATGTTATTATAATTACTTTGTTAATGTATTTAAATTCCCATATGTTTTTGGAATATTATATTCAATACCCAAGAAGTATGTTAGAAACATTAATATATTTGATGAATATAAACTAAACGAGAAGTGGGTACTTTATTATTGTATTTCAGATTTTTAAAATTACATTAGTTTATTTTATTATGTAATGAAAATAAACTCCTGTTAAATAACCATCCACTTTTCATTTAAGGACATGATGACGGTTCCTTTTGCGTAACTTTCCATAGGCCTTTTCTTCTTTTCATTCATTTTATTCTCTATAATAATAAAAGATGGTGTAATCTTTAATATTCTTATTACTTGGAGAATGTTACCATAATGGTATTGAAGCGCTTACTCTATAACATTAATTTTTACCTTTAAAAAAACTAGAGAAATTGGGTGTAAAAGGTATAAGAATGGGATGACATGAAAGATTTTGAACTGTCTTTCACTTTACACAAACTGAGTGTTATCACTACACTCATATGTTGCTTATCTTTCTCCTCAAAAATTTCTTAGAGTTGAGACTACATGTGTTCAGCATCCATGACATGATGTAGGGACCACAACTAACATCATAAGTTGATGATAGCATTATGACACATCCATCATATGCTTTGTTCATGAGACTCTTGTAAGCAATTTACACCCTCAGTTGTTGAGGTGGCTTAAGAGGTTGGAACACAAGCACCTTGAATTTATGATATAGTGGTAATGTGCGCGAGCGCCTATACTACTATTTTAAAATTCGTTCTTAGTTTAGAAACTTACATTGTCTAATACTTATCACAGTTTTATTGTGGTATTTCTTGCCATTCTCTACAAAAATATTTAGCAGATTTTACTTTTATGTGATTACCTAATGCGAAATTATTGATTATTTAATCACTGAATGTCTCCCACTAATTTTTTAAATTCTAGGACCCCTCTGTACTTGAATCGGAATAATTTTGAGTTGTCTAGTGGCAAGGATCCCAGAACCTCCTTTATAATCGACAAGCTATGGCTACACCCTTACTCAAAGGGTCCAAGGTAGGATTTTGGCTGGCCAACGGCATTAACTCACGGTTCCTTGATCTGTTGAGTGAAGTCCCATCTTCAAAATAATTTACTAATTTACTCAACACTTGCCTCTAAAATTACAAAAATCTAGCTATGGCTATTTTTTGCTGCAATTTTAGTTAAGTCAAACCACCACACGAATAAGAACTCCCCGGTAGTAAGAGGCACCCACAGCTAAGGCATGACCAGCACCTCGAACACCTGGTTTTGTTCATACCTGAATTATGGAGGGCTTTTTATGAATTAATATTTTCTTTTATGGTTTTATTGGTTTTCTCTGTTGACAAATGTAATCCATTTCTATTAAACTGCTTCATCTATGTTTTTGCACTCACAACTGAACTTTAATTGAAAAACATATGCCACTTCTTTATGCATTTTATTTTCTATTATTTTATATTTTTTCCCACTGTTCTAAAATGCATAAAATAATAAATAAATGCATAAAGGATAAACAAATACCCAACTGGTCTTGTGCATCTAAATGACACAAGGGCATCGTACCTGAGTCGAAGCATGACTCATGATGCAGCTTTCCCTCTCTCTTGTATGTTTGCTTCGCATCTGGAATATCACCCTATCATGGTGGGGGTCCATGTCATGTCTTAGAGTATCGCCTCGTATTGGAGGGGTCCATGTGTCATATTAAATCATCTTGATCAACGTGCACTGCATCGTCTTGGCAGGGCCCACATCGCTCGCCATCATCATCTGAAGTACTCGCGCAAAGGTGAGAGGGATTAGTGGGATAAATATACATCAGGTAAAAATTGGGCACGCATGCCCATAAACATTTTCACCAAAAAAGAAAGACGAGGTGCATACCGTCTATTTAATTAATTACAATCATCACACGTAGTTAAATAATTAAATAATTAATTAATTAAATGCAGACATACCAGGGTCGATGCTCAAGACCAGACGATAGGTAAAATAAAGAGCGATGAAATTTAAAAGCATTAATAAAGTATGAGGGTTTATTTAATTTAATTAAATTAATTAATAAATTCAAATAATTTAATTAATTATTGATCCTATAAATAATTTAATTTTATTTAGAAAATTAAATTAATTTAACTTAATTCAATTTAATAACTAAATTTAGTTAATTTTATTCAGGTATTATAACAATTAAACAAATTAATTTTAATTATTTTAATTTATAAACTAAAATTAAATTAATTAATTTAATAAATCTTGATTAATTTTAAATTGGTCGATCCTTGAAAACACAGTTGCATGGTTTGTGCGGGTCAGTCCAAACCCGTGCAGGGCCATGCCATGGCTGAATTGGGTCGGTCCGATCCGCCCAAACCTGTTCCGGGTTGGGCAGGTCATGTCAGACCATTTCAGGGCTGAAATTTCTCTAGAGAGATACTTGCAGACACAAATTGTACCTCCTAGGTCTTAACCGATGGCGATAGTGCTGGAGTCTAGATGCGGATGCCGGGAGTTGCGTTAGGATCTAGATACAGCTACCCGGAGGAGTCCGGCACCACGAGAGGCACCTCGGGTGCCCGCTGTAGGTGCGTGGAGGCCGGAAGAAGGCTGGTGGCATGGTTTCGGTTCAGAAAGAGGGTATCTGTGGGACTTACTGCTAGTTTGAGGGTCCACTGGTGTGGAGGGTGGACTAAGAAGCGGATTGGACGACTTGGGACATTGCGGTGCAGTAGGTTACTGGGGAAAGGGGACGGTGGATGGAACCGGGGTGGCTGGCGCTGCATGTAGAGCGGGGCGAGAGGCAGACACATGTCTGGTGCAGCAGGTCTGTTATAGGTAGGTCTGGATGTGACAACCAGTCTTTATGAGGCGGAACAGTGGGAGATAGCTGCGGCACGCATGGAAGAGAGGTGGTCGGGTCCTTCCAGGCGGCGGTGCGGCTGCTGGCAGCTTGATCCGGCCTACTGTGCGCCACGTGGGAGGAGCTGGTCCAAGCGGAACCCTTGGAAATATTTTTTCCTTTCTTTTCCACATTCCAAGCCCCACCCACTTTGTTATTTTTTTATATGACTTCTTTTAAGTCTTTATATCTTTTACAAATTCCTCCTCTTTTTTTAAATGAATTCTTTTGAAGTCAAATCCTACCTTCTTATCCAAAGGATATATATAGCCTTTTAAATATAATAATAATAAAATTATTATAACAAAATAATAATGTATTATTATTATATTATTATAATAATAAAATAAATATTATTATAATAATTAAATTATTATATAAATTTGTTAAATTTTAAAATTATAATTTGAAAAATTAATTTAATTTCTAATGAACCAATTGAATTTTAATCAGTTCTACAAGATGAAATAAAATTAGAACCTGATATCAAACCGCAAATTTGATCCAATCTAAAAATTTAAACAGACCATAACTTGGTCATTCGACATTGGATCTCCATGCGGTTTGAACCGTTGGGACCATATTTAAAACCTCTACTTAATTATAATAAAAATTTAATTATCCAGGCTCATAAAAGTTAGGCGATCCCTCTGATACCAATTTTTGGTTTTGGGGCCCGCATCGGAAGCTGGTGGGCCGGGGATTTTAAAAGTTTTGTTAGAGGGATGATGGAACGTGTCGTCACTGATGATCCGAGCCCTTAAGAGGTCTGAGGATCTCACGTAAATTATAAGGAGAACAAAACTAGAATGGAAATGTACCTATATCAAATTCAAAGTTGCGGTCGACTGCAACTTGTTGATGGTGATTGTCTCTTGATGGATCCAAAGAAGGATCCCTCTAGATCATCCACACTGGCTCCAAAAATCCACTGGAACATTGATCGTCTAATTTTAGGTGCTAGCGCGGCGATCTGATGATACATTCGATATCCTGACGATCACTGCATCGAGATCTCTTCGATGCTTGAGGAAGAACATGATTCGAACTATTGGATCATCAGCTTCTCTCACCAGGAAGCGGGAGGAGAGTGAGGCTCTCAATTTTCATTCCATACAAATGATTGAATAGTGAATTTCACAACATAATAGAGATCCTCCTCTTATATTTATAGTGGACTTTAGAAATACCTGGTTGGGTTCCCCAACCCCCATTTATTTCAACATCCACTAAATAAATAATTTTGACGAACTAAACTTGACCAATATTATTTATTAGTTTATCACAAACTAGTAATATATATATATAATATATTACGTGATAAAACCGAGTCATTTAACTCGACTCACTATCCTGCTTAATATTAAACGAACCCTAAATATTAAAATTATATTCGTTCAATTAATATTTTCCCGTATTTACTAATCATGTAAATACATTAAATAAATTCAAGCCCAATTATTCATAACTTGAATAATAATGAATTTATTTAATTCATCGGTGATCGATAACTTGAACAATACTCAGTCCCCGTAGCGGGGCCCACTATGTCCATATACCTATTTGACTGAATAGGGCGGACTCTTTAAAACACTTTTATGTGTGACTCTCTAGGTCCTTATTTCAATAGCAGTGAATAAAATCCACAGACCAAGAGTGAAGTCTAGCATCCCATCATGGCCCCTAAAGAGATTAGGATAGTTATAATAATTACTACCATCCGGTGGACATTGATTGTGTAATATAATCTCATTGTCATTAAATATATCATAAAACAGGACACATTGTTGTGTCATCGTCCTCATATTTCATTATTATTTGTTGATCTATCAAGATGGATTTGTCTTTCTACTACTTTTTCCAAAGACTTATGAAGGCAGCATCATCCTAATCAACCTAGCCTGAGATATACAACATCCTGAACATGGAAGTGACAAATCCTTTCTTGACCATTCAGCCAATTTCATACCACCAACGACACAACTAACACAAACTACCTTGCCAAGACTTCATTTCCATGGTTTTTTTCTTACATGAAATTACATAATCAAATAGTACACATTGGTAATGGTCTCAAGTTAGGAGACCAATAAAAATGTTCGTAGATAGGAACATCCAATGACACCCAAAACATGTGGTGTTCCTATTTCCGGGTCTATCCTCATGATCACATTACTAGAGATCACCAAGTGCAAACTTCATGAGAAGAAGTCTAAATTCTTATGAGCCCCCAGAACTTGATAGCCATACATCTATTGTGTCCAGTCAGTAACTTGTATCTAGACCATAGAATATTTATTTAAGATTATTGTCATAGTGTCTTGAGGTTCTCATTATAGCCTAGGATTTTCTACAACCTCTCCATTAGAAAATTAATATTTGGACATTACCATTATAATAGTGGACACAGAAAAGTCAACACTATAATGGTAAGATGACATCATGCATAAATAATTGTACACATGATATGGTAATCAAAAGTACTGCATAGTTGGGTCTAAGGAACCAACTATTTCAAAAATAGGAACTCCTTGATTTGAATTCCACTAACTAGAAGAAACTACCTACCATGCTTCCCATATATAGGCCATAACAAATAAGATGGAATCATTTCAGTTACCTACTACACCACCACCCACCTACTCCAGTGATGATAATTAATCCCTCTAAAATGTGTGGAGGTCCAAACTAGTACCAAGATAGTAGGGATGGATTATAGGAACCCCAATACCAATATTTTAATTATATAAATTACAATCAACATGGCCACCATCACTAGCATCCCCAACAATATCAATAGGAGAAAAACTACCAAGAGAGGCCAGCTCTGTAGCCACAACAAACCCAAGGTAATTTTTAGCAGAGGATTAGATAGATTTCACTAAAAAATTAAGTTCCACCAAGGTACCCACAACAGGGTTTAAATAATTTACCATAATAATTATTCCAACAAAATTTTCCTTGAACTCTGTAGTTTCCAACAGCTATGTAGTAGTAATTCCAACACGCTCCAGAAAGACCACAAAAACAATACCAACCTCTTAAGACCAACATTGAAAATATGTTCAATGTGTTTGTGAATAAATATAATCAATGGATGGAAGCCCATGAAACTGAGATGCAATACCAAAAGGAGTTCATTCACATTCTCGATCACCAAATGAGATAAATTTCAAAAACCATACCAAACCGATTACCGAGAAACTTTCTTAGTAATATGTAAAAGTACTCCACATAAGATGAAAAAGAATTATCTCTTTGTAGTGGAAAATCAAGAAATTCTTAAACCCATGAAAAGTGGAGGAAAAAAAGTTGTAAGAAAATTATAAATAGGAAACATTCATATGTATGGGCGACAATGATTATGAAAATTAAGTTGTGAAAGGAAAAATTACAGAATGAGAATCCACTACAAAATCTATAAAAAGAGTAGCTCAAAAAATAAGAATTTTATGTTGGACTTCTAGGTTATAAACCTAATTTTTTGTTTCTAGAATGAATGAGATATGTAAATATTGATTAAAAAAGAAGAAGTTTCTATAAATGTTCATAAAATTAAACATCCACATTCACTTTTATGATTCCATTTCATAGATTCTTTCCTACAAAAAATTCATAAAAGAGTTTCCTTCCAAAAAAAGGAAAATAAAATACTTAGGTTTCACTTATTTAAATGAAGAATAATCTTATTTCATTTATTAAAATCTTCCCCCTAAAATGAGATATCCTATAATATTCAGTATTCATTACACTATAAGTGAATTAAACTTCAGAAGAGAATTATGTGGTATAAAATTAGGAATAAATCTCATGACTATGAGTGTCTTCATGAAACTATGGTTTGAAGAGTTAAAATCCACAAGAGTGACACTTCAACTGGCTGAACGATCCTTCAAGTACCCTCAAGGATACCACGAGGATATCATTGTTAAAGTTTTAAAGTCTATATATCTTGTATATTTCCTAATTATAGACATGGAAAATAATAATAGCTTCCAATTATTCTAGGATGACCATTTTTAGCCACTATGAAGGTATTAATAGACAGTAACCAAGGGAGACTGATATTACAAATGGAGATTAACTAGTTTTTTTGGCCAAGAAAAGGATTCCAAGAAAATAAAATGTTATTTTGACTATCTAACCATGTTATTTATTGAATAAAGAGATGAATTCATCACCATTGAGGGTGACTAGTAGACCCATCCCCTAATGAAGATGAGGTAAATGATCATGAGAATGAAAAATATTTTCAACTGTTAAAAGGGAACATAATCCAACATTAATACCCTCTTTTATTAATTCACATTAAATGTAATTAATACCTTTTCTAAGAACACTCATGTACTCATTCAATGAGATTGCGTAGACACTTCCATCCATCATTAGTTTATAGATGACCCAAAAACAAGAGGAAAATATCATTAAATTCCTAAAATGGAACAAAAAACAATTTCATTGGTATTTTTTGAAATTAATGGGATAATCCCCAAAATATGAACCCATATAATTTCATTAGAAGTAGGTCATAAACACAAACTCCAACCCCAGTGGTGACTCACCCAACCGATGAAAGAGGTGGTTAAGAAAGAAGTGATGAAACTTATAGATTTTTAAATAATATTTTCAATATCTGATAGTGAATGGATGAGTCCAATATAATTTATTCCAATAAGGGGTGGACTAAATGAAATGAAAAATCTAGAGTATGAGTTGATCTCTACTCAAACAATCACTATATGGAGAGTATAAGTTGATTATAGGAACCTCAATATGGAAACCCAAAAAGATAATTTTCCACTACCCTTTCTAGATTAAATACTGGAATAAATAGAAGTGGAAAGATTCTACAAATTGTTTATGGACATTTAGGATATAATCAAAATGAAGCCAATCTAGATGACCACTTAAAAACAAAATTCACTTTTCCCTTCAGAACCTTCAACTATTGACATATTTTATTTGGAAAGTATAACACACCAATAAATATTTAAAATATCATGAACAATATTTTTCATTATATGGTGGGGGAATTCCTAGAAATCATGATGAATTACCTTTGGGTATATGGAACATCCTTTGAGGTGTGCTAGAGTAATCTGGATCTGGTCTTGCAATGCTGTTAAAACAAATTCATGGCATTGAATAGGGAAAATGTCATTGTATGGTCCTAGGAGGCACAGAACATGGACATAAAATATAAAAAACAAGGCATGAAAGTGGAAAAAAATAAAATAAAAGTGATAATATACTTACTTTATCCTTGAAAATTGAAGGGAATTAAGTTATTTTTAGGTCAAGGAGTATTTTACCACTGCTTCATTAAAAATATTTTTGAAGTAGCCCCCCCCTTGAAACACTTATTATTGAAAAAAAACTATTTTTGAGTTCACCATATAGTGTCGATGGGACTTCTATACCATAAATAATTGTATGGTGGATTATTCTATAATAATTTCACAAGATTAGAATATGGAACTCAATTTAATGTGTGACACAAGAAACTTTTCTAATGTTGTTATCTTAGGATAGTGAGTTGGAATTATCTTATATCACATTTATTATTATAGTCACACACCGAATGACGCTCGGGAATATTATACGACAAATGAAAAGGAACTTCTGGAAGTCTTTTATATAATTTAAAAGTTTCACTCATACCTTTTAAAGTCTAATGTAGTGGAATACAACAATCATGATGAGATTAATAATCTATTAAACAAAAAGGATACCAAACCAATCCTGATACAATGGATAATACTAAGGGAAGAGCTTGAAAAAATTATCATGGATACAAAAGGAACTGAGAATGTCATTGTAGAGCATTTATCTAGACCTCAAACATCCCAACACCATGGATGATGATAATCATGACATCAAGGATGAATTACCTGATGAAACACTTCTCATGATTAATACCCAAGGTCTTCCTTGTTTTTTAGATATTGAAAATTATATATCCATGGGATCAAACTACCTTGAACATACCTAACAGTTGAGGAATATATTTTTAACTATAGCCTGACATTATTGCTGGGATGAAACACTAATTTTTAAGCATTGTGCTCATGAATTAATGTGGCACTGTATCCCAAAATATAAAAAATAAAGTGTTCTTGACTTGTTTCATATCTCACTAAAAGAGTGTATCACTGAACCAAAGGTAGCAAGGTGAAAATCCTACATTAAAATATATTTTATTCCATGCATCATCAACATAAAAGTTACTTTTGTCACACCATCAATCAACACTAACCAATAGGGACTATAGGTAAATGAAATGAAATGACAAAAAATTCCATACTAGAAGTTGAACTCTTAGACTGATGGGGGAATGATTTAATGGGAACATTTACTAATTATCATGATATTTTTTCATATTATTCGACGTTGGATATGTCTCAAAATGGGATAAAGAAGAAGCTACTACACATGAAACAACGAAATAAGTAATTAAATTTTTAAATAAAAATATATTTTTCAGATTAGGTCTTCCATGATTAATTATTAGTGATCGGGGAACTCAATTCACCAATAACTCTACAAAAGGATTTCATGAAAATTATGGCATTTTTATAACCCTAATACTCTATACCACCAACAAACAAGTATGAAGGTAGAAGTGTCAAACATGTAAATTTAAAAAAATCTTAGAGAGGACTGTGAAAATCCATATAAAGGATTGGAGGGTCTAACTAGATGACCCAATCAAGGAATGTCACATGACAAAAAATTCCGACAGGAACTACTTCATTCTAACTAGTTTAAAAAAATCCATGCCATCTATTGGTGGAGTTAGATAATTGATTTGTTTGGGAAAAAATGTTGAACATGGATGCCTAGAAATCCAGAGAGGCCAGAATGGTCCAACAAGATTGTCTAGAAGAAATTTGGATGGATGGCTATTAGAATTCCATAATTTTTAAATAAAAGAAAAATAAGTGGCATGACCAAAAAAACACACATCACATCTTTAATTCCAAGTATAAATTTATGTTATTCAATTCTCAATTAAAATTATTCCATATAAGGATGAAATACCGATGGATGGGTCCTTATGAAGTCATTATGGAATTCCATTATAGGGATATTGGATTTAGGAAATTGATGAAACACCATTAAAGGATAATGAGAATAGGATGAAAATTTACCTATAACCCTTCCATAAAGGGTGTTTCTTTACTCACAAATTCACCCTAGTAGAAATATATATGGATGATGATTAATTGTTAGCTCTTTATGGGATAAAACCCATATTTGTTTTGTTTTCTTTATTTTTAGTCATTTTATTAGGTTTTTTGTTTTCTTTTTAGTATCATTTGTGCACATAGGTCATGCTAAACTTCATTGTACACAGAAAGTTTCATTTATATGAGATTCGTTTCTTTACTATTCTCTGTGTGATCCTCCCCATTTCACTTCATTCATCATGTTTGAACCCTATAGAAAAATGTTTTATTTATTTCAGGTTTTTTCATTCCAAAAATAATTATTTAGGTATCCCAAATTGTAAATCACCATCCCCCAAGTTTCCTCATGGCGTGCCACTCGTCACAGGGTGATCTTGATTCCCATGGGCCAATTTCACATTTCAATTCCATTCTCTCTATTTATATATGTGATATCTCTCCCATGATACATTCCACAATAGTGTATACACTATTTAATTTTATGTGTGGTGGATTTTTTCAGGAGAATAATTTTCAATACACTTGGATTATTCCCTATTTTCTCATATCTTGGAGAATTTGTTTTACTAAAAGCAAGATTTAAACCTAAATTCTCATTACAACCATTTAAATAAAAATTAAACTGTGGTTGAAATTTTTTCAAATCCATGTTTTAATCCTATTTATATCTTTATAATGATTTTTGATTTTATTAATTTAATTCAAATTAATTTTATTTTTGAACTTTATTTTGATGGAATTATTAATGATTTTATACCCTAAGTGATTGAAGGTTATTTTTATATACCCCCATTTACTAGAGGATTCCAGAATGACGATTTATTATTCTTTTATAATCATATTTATTGAGAGAAACACGGGGTATGAAAACCTATGATAACTTCCATTTAGTTCTTATTGAAGCTATTCTTGAAAAAGTAATCTTTTAATACGAGTGAGGTAATATTTATTGAGGTAGTTTTTCATGAGACCCACCTAACATTTTTCCTTCTTTAAACAGTAGTATTAATGAATAACCCTTTTAGGATGGATTTGTTTTAGGATAATTGTCCCTTAATAAATTTCTCTTGGTATTATGAATTATTATACTTTGAAAAAATGTGGGGGAATTTTCAATACTAATGGACATGAGATATTGTTTTTGAGTAGATGTACTATGTAATTTTCACTATAATAAAATGATGTAGTTTATGATTAATTTTGGAATTTTCTACACCTACATATATCCTTTGTAAAAAATATTTAGAATGAAAAAAAGATATTGGGTTGTGTATTAGGAAGTTCAAAAATCAATATATCATGACTGATGAATCATCCGATGAATCATATGTGGTTAGGGGATGTATATGAGATCTGGACTGAATATGAATTTAGAAAAATATATAAAAATAAAAATAAAAATAAAATATCAATGTATATTCTTGATACATACTTGATATATTAATGGATCCACTTTAAGATGTTTAGAGCATGGACACCATTTGAGGATTGAGGAGTAACTTAATTGTACTTTTTACATTTATCATTCATTATATATTAGATATGACCCTCATTTTGAGCTGTATTTTTAATTTATTCCCACATTTTCTCATCCTCATAGTCATTTGAATCCATATTACAAAATCCCTCATGATTGATTTTGTATTTTTCATTAAATAATGTATATGATAAAACAAATTAAATCCTATGTTTAGGAACTTGTATTCAAGGTATGAGGATAATTCCAATTTCATTTAACATTGAGTGATGAGAGAGAATTAATTATGAGATAAATTGAAAAATGGGTATATAATTTATGGATTGGTTATAAAAGTATAATTAAAAGAATAAAGAATCTGGAAAAATAATTTAATTGTGAATTATGAATTATTTTATCTAAAGGATTGATTCTGTAGGACATGATTTTTTTACTTAAACATATCTTTTTTTCTTTGTTGTAATAAATTTTTCCTATTTTAAAAATTGATTCTTTTGGAATCCCTATTTAGATGCTTTTTTTATTTAGGATAATTGATTCTTTAGTGTATGGGGAAATTTGATATGTTCAATTAATGTCTATATATATATATATTTATACATTAATTTAAGGTTTATTCATGAATTATTCGATAAAACACTGTGTTTTGGTTTCTTTTCATAGGAATTAAAATTTCTAGACTCAATAGAAGAAATTATGAAAATGTTCAAAAAACAGAATTGACACACCATGTATCTCATACATGATGTGTAGTCCTCATTCACAACATTCATTTAAGGCCATAAACTGGCTCATAAAGGTGTTACATGATGTAGGGAAAATAAACAAAATATACATATAGTAGAAGTTATGAAGAGTTAAGAGATCATAATCCCACGATATGTGAATCACATAGATGGAATGAAAATATTTCATGATGCACAAAGTTTGAAGGCTCACCATGTCAAATATTTCAACTGATTATTCAAAGTGAAATGTGGATCTCAAATACATGGCGAGCAACCAAATTACATGGCATGCATATTTCCAGAACTAATTCACATAAGTAAGTACACGATGAGAATGAAATACATGTTGTGTACTTCATGGTACTATTAATATTTTGAGGGCCCATAGTATACAGAATGACCATACACAATTATTTTCTCTTATTTTTCTTCCACAGTTTCTTCTTGTTTTTATACGATTTAATTTTAAATTATACTCCATTCATTACTTTCACTGTTTAATTGAAGAATTTTTAGTTGTTAATAATTATTCATCCGTTCTTCATTTGTTTCAATCCCATTTCCATTTATGATGTTTGTTTCAATGAATCTATTCATTTTTCAACAATGCTTGAATCATTCTTCAATTTTCTTCATTATCAGTGATTTTTTGATTGTTTATTAATTTTTTGAATCCATATTTCTCATGCTTCACTATTCCATTGTGTGAAGTCATTTTTTGATTATATTTACATTGGTTTCAGTTGTTTAATAGTGATTATTTCCAATTTTAATCCTAGATTTATTTTTTAACAAGTGGCTCATGATTATACATATCCTGTTTAATATTTCATTGCTTTTGATCATCACTTCCATGCAGGACTAATTTACCTAGGGGTTGGGGTCAAGAGTAGGGTCTTTTATGATCCTAATAAATATATAGATTGAACCTAGGTGACCCTATTTCTAGTAATAATATTTATATTAATTTTCATCATATTCTTTTACAAAATATTGACCATGGGACATGTAATTTAATGAAAATAACCTAGTCATATTTGAGGACAATAACCATTAGTCTCTAAAATTTTATATATATAAGCCAAGTGTAATGTACCTAGTTTGTCATCTATACCCTAATCATGGGATATTTTTAGTATAGGTAGATCCAATTAGATTGACCAAAACCAATGTGTGACCTTTACAATGCTTCACAAAATAAGTGATAAGACTATTTCAAGTTTAATATTTTTATATATTTTGTCAAGAGACCCAAAATTGACCCTATTCCTTTTCTTTATTATCTTAATTAAAATCCATACTACCTATATTTAGTAAAAATAAAAATAGATGATTGAACATGATGAATCATTTCCAAGGTTTTTTTCGATTGGTTTCTGACCTGCTAGTAGTCCTTATGGGTTCTACCCCACACTACCACTTTACGATGCCCCCATAGTATGTGCAGTTTTAGACTAGAAATTTCTAATTTGATTGTTTCCTAATATAATTAAATGATGATTAATGGTGCACCAATTATACTAAATTCCCTGTAATATTGCACCATTAATTGAATAAAGATTAAAACAATTAGCATATGGTTGAAGATAAATATTTCAAACTGATTAAGGTCATAGGAAGTACTAGGAATTACTATTATAAAATTAATGTTCTATCCTATTTTAGTACCACCATGGGGAACACACTAAATTCCTCATTGATAGTAGAGATTTTGGGAATTTTGACCATCAAATTTCACATTGTATTTTATATAATGATAGATATATTCCTCTAAACCTCAAACATTTAGTAGAATGTTACATTACTGATAGTGTAAATTATTTAAATCCTATCATTTTTGGGATCAATCATCATGGGTAGAGGATATACATGGACTAAAGTGGCCATAATTTCATACAATTATTCCCTTAATTCCTAACAAAAATGGAGACTAACTTTGGATTCTCTATATGGGAAATCATTTCATCCTAGTCTTGGTCTTCCATGTATTTTGAAATATTGGAGTTTATGTCTAAATTGGCATTCTATGAACATGAAATATACGAAAATATAAATTTTATGGGGAGTTTTTCAATAAATATTTATACATAATCATGTAAGGGGGTAAATTTTCCATCATGGTGGAATAATAAAAAATTATTTTCATGACCTTCAACTCTATGTCATAATTTATGTTTTCTAATGAAACCAAATATATGTGGGGATAACAAAAAGACTATAATGATAGACAAGAATTCCTCCACCTTGTTGGAAAATGGATTAAACTGTTGGAAGAAGTATTAAATAAAAACAATTATAGTAATATAAAAACATTTTATATGGTGATTTTTTTATTTTTGGTTTTTATATCATTAAATAAATTGATCTATTAGAATCATTGACAATGTGAATATCCAAAACATGGGGTATGAAATAGATATAAATGTATTCCTTGTTCATATGATCTCTATGGAAAGGTGATTCTTTTGGTTTGGGATGTTCTGCATGGCATTCTACTTATACAAATCCATTCATGACCATATTTGAAACATAT
Organism: Viscum album; assembly: GCA_963277665.1. Lineage (NCBI taxonomy): Eukaryota > Viridiplantae > Streptophyta > Magnoliopsida > Santalales > Viscaceae > Viscum > Viscum album. The sequence goes on along the minus strand of OY728122.1, from coordinate 259,671,888 downwards.
TTAATATAAAAATACTAGAGAACAACTGACCATCATTCCAGAAGAAAAATCAACATCAAATTATTAAAGGTAGATTTCATCAGGTCAATGTTGAAGACCACATAGATGTAATTGTTATGTTGATAATTTATTTACATCTGCATCATGAATAAAAATTGTATGATATTATTTTTTATATGAAAAACTAATTTTTCATTTTCCATTGTTTTTCATTTTAGATAATACTTTTTATTCACTACTCTAATTTTTTTTTGAGAATTGACTGCACTATGTGATCACTCTATGATTTTCACATAATGCCTGAACATTATCATTTTTTTGAAATAAATAAAAGGTAAAAATCATTGGGGATAGAAGTGGTGAAGGCTAAATTCAACCCCCTTAACAATAAACATTCAATAATTCAGAAGGGAACTGGTGAAAAAAATAATAATACTAATCTAATTTAGGTCCCCTTTTCTTTCTAGAATATCAGCTAAGAAGTTTCCTTCACTTCATATCTACTCCACTTTTGTACCTTGATGTACAAGCAACCTACTCTTCCAAATCAGATACACCAAGTCCCATGGAATTATATCACTACCTCGAATGAGGCTCACCAAAACATTGGATTCCAATTCCACCTCTGTTATATCTACATTAACACGAATACACATCATAAGGCCACTTAGCATGGCCCTTGCTTCAGAACTCATGGAATTACCTGGACCATAATAGCAGCTGAAACGAAATATAATAGATCCTCCTCTATCTCGCACTAGCCCGTCACCTCTCATATCACCTGAAATGAAGGATCCGTCAATATTTAGTTTGAGACCCTACCTTGGAGGGATCCATCAGAATAATATCCCCTAGTTGGAATATGTTTTCCCTTCATTATCCGATATTTCTCATTGATTAAATATTCTCAATGATACTGAATCATTTCTACTAACCGGAAGACTACTCAGTATATCAACTATAATTTTTTCTTAAAGAAGAAGACAATGATTGGAGTTAGGTTTCACCACCCTTGCCTTGTTTTTGGCTTCCCATATGACCCAACAAGCCACTAGAAAGGTCATACCAAGGGCCCTCTATTACACCATATTAACATCAAATCCTTGTATCCATGATGAAACAATATCCATGATTGATTCCCCCTACAGAGATAACTCCATTCCAAGTTCAAGAGATATCCAGATGCAACTAGCCCAATCGCCTCTAAAGAATAATTGCAAGATCATTTCATTACATGGGGACATGCAACACCAGCACCATGAAACTAGACTGACCGCCTTCTTTTTTATTTTATTGTCCATGGGTACAACCTGGTTTCTTAGTGTGAATTTCTAATACATTTTAATTTTTGTTAATTAAATGCCTTTTTCTAAATGCATTTGGTCTGTTGAGAATCTATTTTATAGCTGGATTGGGAGAACCACCCAGTTTTACTCTACTATCCTTGTTTACCGTCAAATAAAAGTTTGTTGTAATGTCATCATCCTAGATTTACTCTCTACATGTCTTTAGATTTGGGGTGCTTCATTCGAAGGGGAGAGAAACAATACCTTTTTTATGATACTATTTTCTTGATTCATAAAGAAAGAGGAGTGCACCTCCTAGGGTTGGACAGTCCTGTGCAAACCTGGTTCGGCTCTCCCCTGTTAGAGAGATATCAGCAAGAGACACTGGTCTTCATGGATTCAGCTTCGCAGATTGAAAGGAAGGGGGAGAGTTCCTTGAATATGCGCTTATTTTGTTTTCGTAAAGAGGTTAACAAGTATATGTTCTTGGAACTGCTCTGATTCATTGATATAGAGTAAGATTTTGGGGACATCAACCACCAAGAAGATCCTGATTTCCATTATGGAACACGGAGGATGTAAAATATGTTGTGCGACGAGTGTTCTTGGGGGATAACGATGAACCTGGAAATGACCCTGGAGGATCTGGACGGTGATGGGTGTGTCGGACAACGTCAATGGACTTGGATGGTGCTCCAGTTCTAGATGACAGGGTCTTACCCTAGAATATCGACCTTTTTGAGGAGGTTAGGCCTAACCCTGGAAAAGGGGGTTTGGTTGGTTTGGTTTCCCTTCGTTTTTAGGTTGTTTATTCTGTTTTTTTGGTAGTGTGTTGTGTTTTGATTGTTGCTCTCTTGTATTCATTTATTTTTCATAGTAATAAATCCATGATGATCCTACCTCGTGCAAGTAGGATATATGGATGAAGTATGTAAATCCTTGGTGTCCCTTTTACTGTTTTACTTTTCCACATTTAATTCGACATGTTATTGCTGAATGTCATTGCTTCTGGTATTTGTTCAGGGATGTCTTGATTTTAATGTGTTAATTTTAGAATCGGTTTTGAGACTTTTTATGGCTCGATTTGTCATTGTTGCTACTGATATTTATTTTGGAATTTTATTTGATTTTCCTGGTTTTATTAAATCAGTGTTGTATAGATTTTATGTTCTGTATAATGAGAAATACCGCAATACATGAATGTTGTGTAATTGCCACTATATGTGATTTTGTTCCCTGCCAACATATGTTATGTTGATTGATGATGGTTCATTTGAATATTCCTCTTTGATTAGAAAGTTTTAATGCAAACATATTTTCTATTTATCAGTTTGAATGTAATAAATTGAATACAAACACTGTTTTTGCATTTCTGATTTTAACCAACCAAAACACCCAATTGTTCTTGGGATATTCCGTGGGTACTGCCTCTCACTTAGGGGAACTCTCCGCAACAAAGTGATATTAGAGCCAAATTTGGTTTATATATTTCTTCTTTAAAATTTTAAATTGATTGTTCATTACTTTTAAATGTTTGGTTAGTGGATTTTACCTATTGTAGAATGCTTTGATTATTTTGTTCAGCTTGGTCATTAGCTCTCCTAGGCTATAATTTCATTCTATTTTTGATAGTTTGTTTCCTCGTTGTTTCATTGTTTCCTTTGCCTATCTGATCCTCAAAAATACTTCTTTGTAGTTGCTACCTATTTGTGACTATGGTTTCGGGGAAGACATGAGTTATGTGGGAGGTTTGTCTATATTTGAGATCTTGTTAGCAGTAATGGTTTGACAGGATATTGGGTCACTAGTGTCCGCCTTTTTCCTAGGATATGAGCTAATGTTAGATCCACTATGTTCCTCCGCATCCTTTAGGACTATTTTCTCTAGGTATGGTCACGTTGGGGGTTCGGTGTTTAGGTTTGGGTATCTTGTGGGTGTAGTGTCACTTAGTTGATCACCAAACTTATTTCTTTACTGTTTGACCCTGTTTAGTGGCTATGTTCTGGTTTTATAGGAACCGTGTTCCATTAGTAAGTATTTCCTAGGATGTGTGGCCCTTTAGTGGCTTGTTTTCCCCTAGCTTCTAGCTGGCTCCCAACCTTTTTCTCTTGCTTCTTAGTGTTGTCCTCAAATATTGGGACTGCTTTCATGTGTCCTTATAGTTTCCCTTGGTGTGATGAAGTCTCCTTATGAATTTTGTTTAGGTGGTCATCTCTTATGGTGGATATTATGAATCCATCTATTTAGGATCTTCTGGTTCCTTACGTCCAAAGTCTTCCTGTTAGAGTTTTTGGGCAGCGTGTCTCAGTTTTAAATTTGACGGTGCTTGGTGCTTTGTTCGTATATATCTTTTTTGGTTCAAGTGGAGACCTCTTTGGGTTGTTTGATTTACTATGAATGTTTTCTCCCTGTTGCTCTCTCTTTATGCTTCTCTTTGAATGATTGTACTATTTTTTTAATGAGTTACATTTTATGTTAATTACTCTGAGCTTTTTTTATCAATTTTTTTGTGTGAGGATGGATACTGCTCTGTTTATTTGTGTTCTGCAGGGACATTTGAGCTGGTTTGTGGACCCGTTGGCATTTGATTTTCTGGTCCATGTTTTCGTCATTGGTATCATCTAAGATCGCGACCCAGTTAAGTAAAAGTATGAATTTACCATGCAGCTGTTTGGATTTTTTAATTATGAACTTGTTTATCATCTTTTCAATATCATTAAACTATGAGTGACATGTATCACAATTGATACATGCAGGGGGACTGTTTGGGTCATACCCTATAGATTGTTTCATGTTTAGGATATGCCCAAGTTGATGATGTTAGGTGGTGCCGAATCATCATGTGGTTTAGGTTTTATTTTAATGGTGGAGTGTGTGATGTTTTTTCATATGAAAATTGTTCATGCATTTAATTTTCACGGTTAAGATTTGTGAATTTGTAATTGATTTTATTTTTTGTTAAATAAATTCCTTTTCTTAATATGCATTTGATCTATTGAGAATCTGTTTTTAAACTGGTTTGGGAGAACTGCCCAGTTGTACACCACTATCCATGTGTGTCGTCAAATACAAGTTTGTTGTAACGTCATCAGCCCTGGTTTACTGGCTATGGGTCTTCAAATTTGGGGTGGTTTATTCGTATGGGAGACCAACGATGCATTGTTTCTGATCCAATTTTCCTGATTTGTAAAGAAAGAGTAGTGCACCTCCTAGGGTTCGACGGTATTGTGGAGGCCTAGTTCGGCACTCCCCTGGTGGAGAGATATTAGAAAGAGATCCTTGTCCTCATGGATTCAGCTTCGCAGAGTGAAAGGAAGGGAGAGAGTCCCTTGCAATGCTATAATTTTGTTTTCTTAAATAATGCAGTGAGAATATGTTTTTGGAACTGCTCTGATTTAGTGAAATAGAGGATAAGGTTGTGGACATCAAATTCTAAGAAGATATTGATTTCCATTATGGAATATAGAGGATATAAAATATGTTGTGCGGTGAGTGTTCTTGGGGGATGACGAGGAACCTCGCAACGACCCTGGATGATCTGGACAACAATGGGTGTGTCAGAAAACTTTAACACACTTGGATGGTGCTCCAGTTCTGGATGTTAGCTTCACACCTTAGAAGATTGACCTTGCCGAGGAGGTTAGACTGAACCCTAGTAAGGGGGTTCAGTCATTTTCTTTTCCCTTTATTTTTAGGTCTTTTCTTCTACTTTATTGGTAGTGTGTTGTGTTGTGATTGTTGCACTCTTGTATTCCTTTATTTTGTGTAGTAATAAACCTGTGATGATCCTAACCCATGAAATTATTCCATATGGCCTAAGCATGTAAATCCATGGTGTACCTTTTTCTATTTAACTTTTCCACATTTAATTCAACATGTTGTTGTTGGACGTCATTGCTTCTCGTATTTGTTCAAGGATGTCTTGAATTTAATGTGTTAATTTTAAAAGCTGTTTGGAGCCTTGTTGTGGCCCTATTTTTCATTGTTGATTATTTTTTTTAATCTGGAAATATATATTAGATTCGGTAATTTTATCTCATTTTTTCGAGTTTTATTAAATCAGTGATATAGATATTTTATGTTATTTTTTATGAGAAATACTGCAATGATTGAATTTTGTGTAATTACCACTATATTTGATTTTTTTCACGGCCAACTTAGGTTATGTTGATTGATTTTTATTCATTTGAATATTCTTCTTTGATTGGAAAGATGCAATGAAAACATGTTTTCTATTTATCTATTTTCATGTAATAAATTGAATATAAACACTATTTTCACATTTTGGATATTAACGAACCAAAACACCCAATAGATCCGGGCTAATTTGTGGGGACCGTCTCCCACGTAGGGGTACTCCCCGCAACACTCATTCTCCACACCAATAAGTTCATCTTGGAATGATTCTCCTTACACCACCATTTTGGGGTCCAAACATCTATTTTATTTCTTGCATAATCTATTTCCCGATAAAACATTCTTCTAAACTTCCCCGATTGGTTTTCAGTGAAAATGCATATATCTGGATCATCGCCCAGACATATATTATTAAATGTTTTCTTTTTTTTTTCTTCACATTCAGTATTGAATTTATGAAAGTAAGAAAGTGTTTGGACTCTCTAAATGAGATATCAGGCATTTGGAAACCTACAAAATAGAGCAGATCCCTTGCCTAATTTCTTTTCCAGAAGTTGATTTCATGAGAACCCACAACCCATCTAGTTTTTCTTCTTAGAGTCTTCATATGATCAATAATGTTTTTCTCTAGGCCCTACATCTTTCTATGATTGGCCTCTGACTCTATCCAGACATTTTTATATCTACTACTCATGAAAACATCCAAAAGGGTCTTACCTTCAATGATCTCCCATGCATGTTTAGCTTGCATGGCCTATATAGTTTGAGCCATGTTCCGAAGATTGATTTCTCTTTATTCAATGGGTCTTACAATCCACTACCATGAGTCCTAGTGACATCAACCATTTTTATTTTCATCCCATAAGAAATTAATCATGAATTTTCAAGTAAATAAATCATACCCTTCAGTGCCTTTATCACTAACAAAACATGCATTGGAATAGATATGAGAACACTATTTATAAGAGTAATGAGACCTCCAAAAGAGAGCAGCTTATTTTTACAATAAAAAATACACCCTGTAATCATATTGATAATGCATTACTATATTTCATTATTTATTCTACCATCTAAAATGAGAGCCCCTATATAATCCATTACTAAGTTGTTCCGCTACATTCCTAGTTTACATTTAATCTTCCTATTGCGCCTTTCTGAGCACTTTTTGGAATAGTATAATTTTTTATTCCCTTGATTTACACTTTTAATGCTTTGGGAGACATATTATTTCTTGATCATATTCATCCCATTTATATATTTTAACCTAAAATTCTGAAACAAGGGGATATCATTGGAAAACATGATGTGAGAAATGATGTTATCCCCTGACCCGATATTATTATTTTGGATGGTCCACTCTCCCAATCCCTACTTGTTATTACTTGATAGGGAATATTGATCAATGATAAATAAGCTTTGAGATATAGGTTAACCTTTCCTGAGACCCCTCACGGTCATGAAGAAACCAAATCTATTTCCCATAAGAGATAGGGATATCTAGGGCATGGAGTATCATCAAAAAAGATGGTCGCATGCCACCTGAAAGAACCTCGACTTTATCATAACTTTTAAAATGAATCCACTCTATAATGTCATATGCCTTATCCAAATTGAGTTGAATAATAATATTAGATCCAATAGTCTTCTTATTAATATATTCATCCATACCCTTTGCAATTCTACATGCACCATGAATGATCCTGCCTTCGATGAAACCATGTTGTTCCAAATAAAAAAATCCTTGGGATAATTTAGAAGATTCTTTTGTTTATGAGGTTTGACAAGGTTTTTATATGATGTTGCATAGGAAGATAAGATGAAATTGATTAATCGATTTAGGCTGGGGAGTCTTTAGGACCATAACAGCTATGGACTCACTCATGACAATCAGTAGGGATCCAGCTCTGAAGAAGTCCAAAATGTACACCTTAATTTTCTATTTAATAATTTCTCAGGTATCTATAAAGAAAGAATCCAAGAATCCATCTAGACCGAGAGCACTGTCTGGTTTCAAGCTAGACAATGCATTCATTTATTCCACCTCTAGTAGGCCTATAAGGTGTTCACTATCTACTGCCTCAACCAATCATGGAATACAACTCATAAAGTTTGTTTCAGCAGTAGTAAATCCTATGTTTGGACCATCATCAGCTATCAAGATAGCCATCAAATCTTTGAAAAAATATAGAGCCATATTTCCTGCAACAACAATGTCTTCAATATATGACCCCTCAACACACTTCATATTGATCTTCATAGTGGTTCTTTCCTCTTTGAGTCATGATTGAAAGATGGGAGTGCTTCTATCTCCCTCTCTTGTGCAAGTCACCCTTGAACTTTCCAAGTAGGTTCTTTCAATCACCAACAATTTTTCAGCCAGGTCGCTGCTCTTTTGATTGAGTCCAATGAAAACATTATAATCCCAATTTTTTTGAAGACTCTCTTATATATCATCTATCTCCACTTTAATCCCTTCCAAGCTCTTCTCGTTTATTATTCTACTAGGAATCCATTCCTTATGATATTTCTTTAAGAGTTTGAGCTGATGAGTTAAATCCACTGAAGAATTTTTTTCTTATTTAATGGTTCCATGAGTTTTTGACCACATGTTGATACCGTTTTATTTTGGACCAGTTCCTTGAGTAGGAAAAATGATCCTACTTTCCCAAGTCCTTCTTGATTTTAATGAATAGGGGACTATGGTCTGATAACGATCGGGTGAGATGAAGGACATGAGTATTAGCTAAGGAGTCCAAGCCTTGCATGTTCACCATACACCGATATAATCGTATCCATATCCTAATATTCCCTCTATGATTGTTTCACCATGTACACCCTGCTTCTAAAAAATCCCAAATCAAGGAGGCCATTGGAGGCAATGATTTTTTTTGAAATCCTGTATGTAAATTCTAGAATAAGGAGTCCCACCTCTTTCTTCCAATCTGTCTAGAATCGTGTTGAAATCCTCTCCAATGAACCACACATGACTAGCAGATTGGAATAGAGATAAAATTTTCCCTAAATATATTCTATCCATGGTGTTTCATTTTTCATAAAAAAAGTAAGGAATAATTCCATTCCCCATATTTTTACATTCACTATAATGTGCTATGGTGAAGCCTCTACAAACTCCGTAGAGTTCTTGTGTTTTCAGAAAACCTAGATAGAAGATTTTCACGTACCATATTTCATGGATTCTGAAAAGCCTATGCACCATGATAAGAGTGGTAAATGATTCATATTTTGTTTAGGTTCAAGAGTAGAAACCAGGGATATTTGAAGATAGCAATCCTCAGAAAAAATGAATGCTATTTTTTCCCTTACACAAAGACCTCTTCCATTATATATCATCGTTGGAATCATTGCAGCTTAGCGGGGTTGGGCTTGTGGCTAGATAATAATACAACCATTATACCCAAATTAAAATTACATATATATTTTTACATGGAACACATAACATGTCTTCTACTCACTGGGGACTTTCCGGCCTTCACACTTTTGTTTTCCAAACTACCAAGAGAGCCTGCAACATGCGATATATCCATAGGAAAAATAGCCAAAGGACCTCTCTTTAGAAGCCAAGGTGGAGATAAGGGTCGAAGACAAGCATTATGATTCACTTTAATTTTATTGTCCATATCCTCACTAGCTAAATAAATTATAAAACCAGTAAGACACCCCGAGCTCTGAGAAAACGATACTCTCCTTATCTTCACTTTCCTCAAGATCCAATGACTTTACTCCTGACTTCGCTTCTGAATCCATTAGAGACTCCTGCACCTACAACTCTTGATTCTCAGATTAATTCGATGCCTCGACTGTCAACTCCTCACTAGGACTATCATCCAATTTGGATCTCAAAGAACCTGAAGGACCGACAGTGCAAGGATGAACTTATGAGCATGAAAAACCCACTTTTCCTGGTAAAGGGTATTTGCAACATAATGACATTACCTCAAATAGCCCTATAAAAGAAGGTTGGACAGCTAGGGATGTCAACTCTCAAAATTGAGCGTCATTAAATACAACCAAAAACTCATGTTAAAAATTAGTTTTCTAGGGATAGAAATCTATGGATTGTGCCAACAGTAAAGCTATCACGTTCATTGGGAAACTGTGGCTGGACACTGGTGTGTGTGGTGTGTCACTGGAATTTGAAATTTACTTCTCTGAAGAAATCCTATGCTTCATATCATGAAGGGATGGTATCAGGCTCACCGTTATTTCATCATACTGAACTGACAACCCATTCCATGGACAATCTGTAGGAGGCGAACTCTAGAGATCTATCCAAGGATCTGAGATCTCTATATTTGCATGAGCTCTATGGTAGCATAAATATGATGAATGAACTTTCCTGCAACATTTACCACAAAAGTGAAGGATATTCTTCAAAATTAGGCATTTCCACCAGGAAAAATCCTCCCCCGACCTGTTGAAGAGGTGGGATAGTATGTGATTTGCAAGATCAACCTCCACATAGATCCTTGGGGCTAAAGCTGACTAACGATTTTGAGTAGAAAAATCTCAGTAGAAAAGTTTCCCCAAGGAATGACTCAGAGTTTGAAGAATCACTCGGTTATGAAATGAAAAAGGGAGTATAGGTAATTTAAACCACATCACTGCTAAACACAAGTCCCTTCCAAAGTGGTTTTCTTGGGTCCATATAGAGAGAGTGAATCTCCATGATCCACACCTATGAGACTCTATGGACCATGCAATCACAAAGTCATTCCAAGATGCCAAGTGAACGTAGAAATAAGATCTATAATGAATGGAGATGGCTTCTGGTTGATGAATCCCCCACAAACTAACAAAAGCTCTATACAAGGCTAAGGTCGGTTTGTCTCACCCAAAGGAAGGCACCAGAGTATTATTGTGAACAATCTATGCCACTCTGATCTCTTCCTCTCAAATAAAAACAATAGGGCATCCTTAGAACTTACATGGGAAACAAGGAGTAATGAAAACCAGAGGAAAGTGTATGGTATCATCATGATTTGATCTTGAGGAGGTTGTAGGAACAATTTTGAAGGACCACAGAATTGTAGAACAGTCAATGGTATTGTTGGAGTTCAGCCCGCACATGTTTTCATATATGAGATAAGATATGTTTTTTTGAATATTATATATCTTTTGTCATATCACATAGATAAGGTTTCATGTCTACCTACCACTACGAGATACATGAGATCTGATTATATCTGTTTTTTAGATATATTTTATATTTTCTTTTCAAACATGATATGTGGCTTATGAGAGCCTATAAAAGGGGAAGTGGATGGTGGAAAACAGAGGACAATAGATCCTCAAGATGTAGTCCACTGAGATCTAGAGGAAAAGGGTCTTAATTTTTGCGGTAGTCCATGTGGGTTTTCATAAATGGAGAATGAGGCATTGAAGGTGGATTCACAATGTGATGAGATACCGTGTTTGTGTGTGGGTCTCCTCACAAACATCAACATGATGCATTTACAGTTTCAAGCTGTGGTTTTAGGATCGGAAACCTTCATAACTACTCTAATCTGATTGAGTATCATCTATGGTGGGTTTTCATTCGATCCTAGTGCTATTTCATCTGCACCATTTATTTGGACAGTGAACACCTACTTTTACAATCAGATCTATTTGGGTTTCCTTTTCAGGATGTGTTCTTCATTTTAAGCTTCCTCAAGACCACGTCTGCTCTCCACTATTTATTCACTATTTTATCTGAGTATTATTTTTGTGATCTTGTGATTATTTATGACTCTATTAATATTTCTTTTGATCATTCTTGCTGGGTTGTTGACAATATTTTCTGTTTTCTCTTGACATCGAAGAAGGAGTTCCTTACATCTTACAACCCAGGTAATTTTGAGATTTTGAATATGGGTAATGATGGTCATGATGATGTAATAGGTATCAAGACTGTTTGTCTAGAGACCGGTATTGGAAGTAATCTTATTTTGAAGAATGTTCAAAATGTTCTAGAGGTTCAATTGAATCTTATTTCTACTAGTGTTCTTGATGATGATGAGTTTATCAGTACATTTGGTGATTTCCAATGGAATCTTTTAAAGAGATCTTTGATTGTGGCTTGAGGGAAGAAGCAGTCAGGTGTTTTCTGGACTAAAACTCCTATTTCATGTCATACAACTTGTGTTGTTGAGTGAAATGTTTCTTACAAGTTGCGATATAAGAGGCTCAGTCACATTAGTGAGAAATGGATTGGTTGTTTTGCCAAGATAAATCTTCTTCCAGATTTGAAAAGTTTCAAACTGAACATGTGTGATCACTATATGTCTAGAAAATAGAGAAGGGTGAGTTTTAATAGTCATCATTTACACTGGAATTCATAGGTATTTGAATTATTACATTATGATGTTTGTGGTCCTTTGAAATCTATAATCTTTAGTGGCGGTCTTTATTTTGTGACATTTTTTGATGACCACTCACATAAGATTCTTGTTTAGTTTTTGAATGCGGAAAGTCAGTTTCTCATTGTTTTTAATAAATTTCATATTTTAGCTGAGAGAGAATCTGGAAAAAAATTGAAATGTATTCACACAGAAAATGTGGGAGAGTATTGTAGTCTGTTTTATCAGTATTACATGCAAGAAGGTACTCAGAATTAGAAGACACCTCCCAAGACAGCTCAGCTGAATGGTGTAGTTGAGCTGATGAAAAAGACTTTGTTGGAAAGAGATCCCTATTTTCCTTCAGAAGCAAAGTTGACCGGACACTTTTTGGGTGCGACTTTACTTACTGTGGCTTATATTATCAATTTATCACCTGTAGTTGATTTTTAGGCAGACACTCCTGGTATGTTTTGGTATGAAAAAATGATTAGGTTCGATCACTTGAAGGTTTTTGGTTGCAAGGTTTTTGTTCATGTTTCTGGATATGAGGGATCCAAGCCGGATGGTAAGTCACGACAGTGTATTTTTTTTATATGGACACGATGAGTTTGGGTACCGGTTTTATGATCCTACTTTGAAGAAACTTATTAGAAGTTATGATGCAGTGTTAAAAAAGGACCAGACTATTGCAGATATTGATAAGGGAGAAAAGTACACTTCTCCAAATTCTGATGGCTTTGTCAGTCTTGAGCCTGGTTCAGATTCAAAATTACCTCATATTATTGATTCTGATGATCACATTGATGTGCAAAGTGATGCTCAGGGTGAATAGGTTGGAGTTGATATTTCTGATGCACCTTTTTTTCTGATGATCTGGTTCCTGGGGTTATCAATGAACCCACAGTTCCACTCTGTAGGTCATCTCAGCATTGTACCATTTCTAATCAGTATTCACATGATTATTATGTGATCCTCGTTAAAGGGGGAGAACCCGAATCTTTTGATGATGAGATTGAAAGTGAACATATGAACAAATGGGTTGCAGCAATGGATGATAAGATGACATCATTGCAAGACAACCATACTTTTGAGCTAGTGAAGTTACAGATTGGTAAGATATCTTTGAAAAAATAGTGGATTTATTAGATTAGAAATGAATAATCCAATTCTATTCCATGATACAAGGCATGGTTGGTTGTTAAAGGATTCTGTTAGTAGAAAGATATTGATTTCAATGAGATTTTCTCACCTGTTGTGAAATTGTCTTCTATTCAGATTTTTCCTCGTTTGGCTGCTATTTTGGATCTGCAAATTGAGCTAATGGATGTTAAGACAGCTTTTCTCTATAAGTATTTAGAGGAGGGGATTTATATGGAGCAACTCGAGTGTTTTGTTGAAAAAGGTAAATAAAATCGTGTGAAGGTACTCATATAATTGATTTTTTGGTCGGATAGAACGAAAATGGAGAACGCGTCCTATGTGCTGGAAGCTCGATCCTCGGCTGGTGTTGTTTCTCCTCACCCGGATAGGGTTTCATTGCTGTCGTATTTGGATTCAGGTTCTTCTTCAGGGTTTGGTTCTTCACGGCTATCATTCAAAGATGTGGTGTGTGGTTCGTCTCAGGGTTTGGGTTCGAATACGAAGTCGATTTCATCGTCAATTTGTAGAAATGAATCCAGTTTGTTGGTGGAGTTTCTGTTGGAGGCTTATGATGAGGTAGTTGGAAATATGAGATGGAATCTTATCACTCGTTTTGGATCAGTAAAACCTCCGATTTCAATCTTTAAAAATTTCGTTGAATCTTGGGATCTTAAGGCTCTGGTACAAGTTTTTTCGATTAATCGTTCCTCGTTTGGTTTGAGCTTTACTTCTAAATGGGATTTTATAATCGCATGTTTTAACTCCTCTCGCAACATGGGGCGCTGGAAATTCAATCTGTCGCGCTAGTCAATTGATGTTAATAAGTGGAAAGAAAGACCTTTTGCGGTGGTGTGGATTTCACTTCCAGGTCTGCCTTTACCCCTAAAAAATGTTTCTTTTCTGAAAGCTATTGGAGATTCTCTTGGTGGTTTTCTTTGTTTAGATAATAATTCCAGGGGGTATGGATGTATCAAATATGAGGATGTGTGTTGAGCTCAATTTATCATTTTTGATTCTGGAGAAGATGGACTTGAAGGTGGAGGGGTTTCTTTCTTGGAATCAAGATATTGTTTATCCAATTTTTCCCAGGTATTGTTCCCATTGTTGTCTGTAAGGCCACTCGGTGCAGGTTTGTAAGAAATCTAAAAGAGGTGGAGGTTGTTTTCAGAAGAATGTTATCCGGGATGAGTTTTATGATGATGTTTTGAGAAAACGTGAGCTATCTGACACTAGTTACAATCTGGAACAGGTTAAAATGTCTGACGTTGCATCAGATAGTATTTTTGATCTGGTATCTGTGTCTAATTATGATATGAATATTGGTAAATCTGGGGTAATATCTGAAGGTGGTGATTCTGTTGGGACTTTTTCTGATTTACATGTTTCCCTGCTGATGCTCGGTTGTATATCAAAGAGAGATATCCTTGTGTGTTTATCTTCAAATTCATGTGTCTTTAGGATGTTTTTGGAAGGATCAGTTAATCATTGCTTCTCCCTAGATAGTCCTTTGAGGTTTTTTCTGTTTGGATATTGGAGCTGTATCTTCTGAAAACTCGGCAATAATGGAGTCAGGTGAGCATGATATGTCTATAGTATCTTTCGGGGGTTTCTATAGGGAAAATTCGTTAGAGGTAAAAGGAAATTCATTTGGGGTTTCATCCAGTATTAGTTCTTTATCCCAAAATAGCTCGAGAGTCTGCAAGGAGGATGTTCTAGAGAATAAAGATCATGTTAGTCAGTTAACCCTAAACAAAGATAAGGGGGTTCTTGATCGGGATTGTTCAGTTTCGGTGTCCTCTAATACTGGAGTGTGTACGAGGGAAAAACTTCGGTATATTAAGGAGTTTCTAGATTCCTGTTCTAGTCCGACCAAGATGCATGGGGCCAAAGCCAGGCCAAAATTGTTTCAACGGTTCCGTTGATTATATGGAATGCTCGTGGCATTGGTGCACGAGTGAAGTCTGATTTTTTAGCCATGGAAATAAAAAAGAATAAGGTGTGTGTTGTTTCTATTCTGGAACATAAGAAGAACCTGAATAAGATTAGTGATGTTTCCCGTAATCTGAAAATGCATGCACGGTTTCATGAAGAACCAGATAACTAACATATATGGGTTTTCTGGAATAAAAATGTGTCTATCGTTTTAGTTAAAGCTGGTGGTCAATTCATTACGGTGAAAGTAAACATTGGTGAGGATATTATTTTAATGACCTTTGTTTATGGTAGTTTTGGTTCTCAAAGGAGGGAGATTTTGTGGCAAAATGTAGACATCTTTGATTCAGAGGATCTTCCCTGGATTGTAGGCGGTGACTTTAATATTATTGTTGATCCAGGTGAGAAAAAGGGTCATGGTGTGTTTCCTCGTATGGATAGAAGGAGTTTTGTTCAGTTCATGGCAAGGAAATGGCTTCTTGATATGGGTTATTCTGGGGATTTCTTCACATGGTGCAACAATCAGAAAGGAAATAATCATTCTTGGAGTCGTCTTGATAGGTGCTTGGATAATGTTCATGTTGTTTCCAAGTTTTCAAATGCGAAAGTTGATAATCTCGTTCGAGGGATTTCTGATCACTCTCCTCTTCTTGTGTCCTTATCTTCTGGTCAGATAAGTAAGGACCGTTTTCAGTTCTGTGAACATTGGAATGATATGTTTGATTATCATCATATTGTTAAGGATTGTTGGGAGGAAATAGTTCAAGGTTATGCTTGGGTAGCCATTCATAATAAATTGAGGCGACTTAACCGCAAAATTCATTCCTGGGAAAAAAATATCCCTCCTGTTGATCAAGAATTGGATTTTTTAAAATAGGAGTTTGAAAGTTAGGAAAGAAATATGGAAGATAAATTGAATGATAGGGCCTATGAGAATCTTATGAATAAGAAAAATGTGATGGAAGATCTTATTCTGAAACAGGAGCGTTTTTATCATGAAAAAGATCATGTCAAATGGCTTCGTGAGGGAGATAAAAATATAACTTATTTCCATGTGTGTATTAAAGAGAGGAGGAGGGTGGTTAAGCCGAACATTCTTCTGGAAGATGGATCCTTCTCAGGTGATAGGGATGTGATTGGTTCTTTGGATTTTTCGTTCTTTAAAAATCTCCTTGCTGATCCTAATCCTAATATGGTGATGGGTTATCCTAGTGGGAATGAAGTTTGGTTTGAGGGAATTCTGAATATGTTGTCTGAATTTGATAATAATCTGCTGGAAGCTATTCCCGGTGAGGGAGAAATTCATGATGCTATGATGAGACATAACCCAGAGAGTGCTCCGAGTCCTGATGGTTTTCCAGGTTCTTTTTATAGAGGGTCTTGGGAGATAGTTAAAGATGATGTGATTTTTTCTATTCAGGATTTCTTTCGTGGTGGTTATATACCAAGGGTGACTGGTGCTACAACTCTGGTTATGCTTCCTAATATTAAAAATACACCCACAATTTGTGATTTTAGGCTAGTAAATATGTGTAATTTTCCTTATAAAATCTTATCTAGTATTATCAACTCACGGTTTTCTGTTCTGGTTTCTCAATGTATTTCACTGGAACAACATGGTTTTGTTAGAGGCCGATCTATCCAGGGAGCGGTTTCTTTGGCCCATGAAATGATTTGTGATATCAATATCAAATTCCATGGCTCGAATATGGCTTTGAAGTTGGATATGAATAAATCTTTTGATAGGATGGAATGAGGGTTTATTATCAGGGTCCTCAGAGGTATGGGCTTCTCTTCGTGGGTTATTGATATTCTGTTTCGCTGTTTTAGTTCTTCATGGATGTCAATTTATTATATTGGAAAATTTCAGGGTTTTGTTCAAGGAAACTCGTGGTCTTAGGCAAGGATATCCTATGTCCCCGACCCTATTTATCCTTATGCAAGATGTTCTTAGCCGTTTTATCAACAAGAAAGTATGTACATGTGATATCTTACCATACCGGAGGAAATTAAATCAACCACCGATCTCCCACTTGATGTTTGCGGATGACAATTTAATTTTCATTAATGCTAGTGTTATATCGGTTGGTAGTCTTATGAATGTTCTAGATGAATACTGTTTATGGAGCGGGTAATCCATCAATAGGGGGAAGAGTAGCTTATATATTTCTAATAAATGCGGTGCTAGGCAGGTTCTGTCCATTTTCGGGTTGCTGAACATGCAGAAGAGTATTTTTCCCCTGGATTATCTGGGTTCACATATTTCTCCTGGCCGTGTTCGTGTTAGGGTGTTTGATGGTATAGTTAACAAAATCATGAGGCATGTGCTGGATTGGAAAAATATTTTTCTATCTTTTGGAGGAAGGATTTCTTTAATTAATAGTTTGCTGATGGCTATTTCGATTCATGTTCTTTCAGCTTGCAATGTGCCGAAGGGGGTTATTACAGCTATTGACAAAATCCTAGATGATGTTATTTGGGATGCTCATTTTGAGGGGAAATGTCATTGGTCTTCTTGGAAAAGGATGGCCAGAACTGTTTAGGAAGGTGGTATTAATGTCAGATGTCTTGTGGATACAGTTCACTTAATATAGGAGAAACTATCATGGGAGGTTGTAGAGGGTCGTACGCTTTGGGGTAAAGTCATGTCTTTACAAGGTGAGAACTCTGTGGTTGACAGCAGACCTGTTTCTCCTTTCTGGTCTTTAATCCAATGTTTTTTCTGGACATTCGTCAACACTCAAATTGGATTATAAGAAGGGGTGAAATTTATTTTTGGAATCATAATTGGATAGGGTTGACTATTGGTTTCCTAGGTTGTCCAGCTCCTTTGATTTCTTTTAGGTAGGCCAGTAGACATCTTGTTTTTATCAATGATGTTCTGGATAAGGATCAAAAGAGAACATTTGACCTTATTGTTTTGAATCAGGAGTTGGACATGTGTGTGTTCATTGCTTCGAAATCTGGTTTGTTTTCTTCTAATGACTTTAGGGGCATTTCTATTTCACAGGCTTAGTATGACATCTGGAATTATACAGTTTGGTGTAACAACATACCCAAAAAATTTAATTTATTGGTATGGAGAATTAGAAACCAAGCTATATCTGAGGATGAAAATGTGAAAAGAAGGGGTATTAACCTGGTTTCCAAATGCCATTGTTGTGTCCTTAATAAGGAGAGGATTCCAACAATCCATTCATGTAAAGTGACTGGGCCATGGCTGTTTGGAGGTTTTTTGGTGAATTCACAAAAATCTTTGAACCTTTTCCTGCTGGTACTTCGTTTCTGGAAAAGAGGTTTTATTACATGAATGGTGCAGGTCCTGAAAAAACTGCAAGAGATGTGATTTTCAGTGTAGGGTGTTGGGGCATTTGGAAAGCCAGAAACAAGCCCGTTTTAAAGGCATTCATTGTACTAAAAGATCTGTTATCATCAAGACATGATGCCTGCTGCTTGATTTGGTACGTTATTCTAAGATTTCTAGTGATAATCCTTCTTTGAGGAGCATGCAGACATATAGTTCTGATTTTATTCATTCAGATCTTATAAGAAGGGGTAATTGGGTTCGCTGATCTAGTGTATTCTATTGTTTAGAAATGGCGCCCAGTAGAAGGAATGAGAACTCCAGAAATGCACATGATCCAAAGAGAAGGAAGGATCATATCTTTCATGGTCTTAAGCTAGAATTTATAAGATAAATAGTCTCCCATGTATTATCATCATATGAAGAAATAATATCATGTGTTGGTAAGATAAGTAAAGAGTTTACTGAGTCCTATGGCTTTGAAGGGAAGCAAGAGAAGAAAAGGATGGAAGAGAGAAAGATGGATAAAGGGAAGAGGGAAAAGAAGAATTTTCCCATATGTGGTAACTGTGGAAAGAAACACCCTGGAACTTGCCTGAAAGGAATGGGAGTTTGTTATAAGTGTGGAGGAAAAGGTCACAAAGTACATGACTGCAAGGGTAAGAAAATGGTTTCAAATGTACAATGCTTCATTTGCAAGGAGATTGGACACTACGCGAACCTATGTCCTAGTCATCAGACTATGCCGCAAATGATGCTATTGGATAATAATCAAGTTATGATACTACCACAGATGAAGAGGAATGATTAGAGTTCTTATGTTGATTATGTCAATTGAGTGTTGTATCAACAATGTACTTGTTATAATAATTATGGAGTATATAAGGATTGTACTGCAGTAATATTTCATTAAGGACTTGAGATTGTGTGGAACAAAGAAAAGTGACTCAATAGCAGGATAAATTTTTGGAAAATATATGGTTGAGAGAATGATAAATCATAATATAGTTCAGATACTGTGGTAGTGATTTTGGAATAATATGTGATTGTTATGGATAAATTATATTGGATATTCTTGACTACCTTTGAACTGATTAATGATTTGTATATTCCATCATTGTTGGGGTTTAAAACATTTTTGGATTAATGAAGTATATCCAGCATTCTATATGGAATAAGGGAGCATGAATGTAATCAATAAGGAATATGGTAATACATGATGAAGGTATTCATATGCTATTACGGGGTAAAAAGGATCTATATTATGTTTACCTTCCTTATAAATGTTGGACTGTGAGTTTGGACAGAAGTATTTTGGATAGTTCTAGTTTGGATTATTTTGGATTTCCATAAAAGGACAACCCGGAGGTCGGGCGGCAACCCGTCGCGTCCGGCAAGGCTGCGAGACTTGAACCCGCAACCGAAGGGCGACAAGGGTGTATCACCTACCACTGACCCACGAGATGTCCTGGATTAAATAATGTAGTTTTTATTAAAAGATCTTGTAGATGAATTATAGATTCCTTTATTTTGGAACCCTATACGAATAGTGTAAATAGAATTTTTTTACATTCTATTATCTTTTAGAGTGAAAGATGAGTTTGTGGTAGAAATTTATTAATGGATAAAACTCTAATTATAAAGTAATTATATCGCCATATGATCTTATCCAATCTCATAAAAAATTCCTCAATATTAAGAAAAGAAAATTAGAACAAAAATGTTTTCCTAGATGGTACCTTAAATCATCACTAATTTATGGCTTTGGGATTGTTGGCCTTTTCATAGCCATGTTCTCTACCACTCTCCATCAGGTAATTGATGGTTAGATTTCTCTTCCATATCCATATTTTCCTACATGGAACCCTAGTATGTGTTATTTTCGGTAATCTTCATACTTTCCACTCTTTATTTTAAATAGAGGCCTCGTTAATTCATTTTTCGATGTGGGATTTCAACTAAGATATTTTGAAACGTCAAAAATGTGTTATCCTAATACCCTATGTTTTGTTGAACCGATGGTATTTCAAATCATCATAGATTGATGAATTTAAGGACCTCAATTTTATACTTGTTTGTGATTGATGACCTCAATCACTACCTATAAATATTTACGTTTTTCCTCCAATTATATGTCTCAAATTGCCACCAATGTTCTCCTAATTGAGATCATAATTTGGTGGCGACCCTTTCATTTATCTTTTCCTCATATTAAGACTAAATTTTAGTAACCCAATTTCCGATGTGGGTTTTCCCACAAATATATTATCTATTTTCAACCTTTTATTTTCGAAGAACAATTTCAAATTGTGAGGACGCAATTTATTGAAGGAGGGGAGAATGTAACACCCCAAGATTTCATAGTGTGTTATTTCTTCAAAATAATTCAATAACTTTCACTACATGCAACACCAAGTTCAAGCACACCATGACTTACCAAACAAGCCGTTCAAAAAGGGTTATGAATAGTATTAGATAAATTTTAATGTTTATATAAACCTTATAATTTTAGAATCCATATTATGAGTTTCTTAGATATAATGCAAGAACAAATTCATTTTCAATATTGCACTTTTATCAACTTTAATAGTGAACCCTTTTTAAATACTATATTTTAAACTTTTTGACTAAATGGGGACATCAAAAATTTAAAATGAAACATCCCAAGCTTCTACGGTACGCTTCTCTTTGAATAATGTGATAGCGTGTGTTGTACGCAACACCGAGTTCTAACAACCAATTAAACTAGCCGGTATGAATAGTAATAACTACTCTTTGAAATTATATATATTTTATATTTCAAAATGGACTTCATTTTTGGATTCAGAATATCAAAATTAGCCTAGGGTGAAATTTTGGTACTTTTCGGATAACTTTTATATTTTGATGAATAGTGAAAATTACTAAATTTTAATTAAAAACAACTTTTTTAATCAAAATAATTAATATTGATAAATTATGAATTTGAGTGGTTTTAAAGTATATTTAGAATATATTTTTACCATTTAATATAATGTTGGTCATTGGACATAATTTTACAATTAAACCGAACATAAACAAGTGTCAATCTTTTGATAGTTATTATCTCTTAAAAACACGCTTTTTGTTTTGACAGCGGGAATTAATTTTAAATTAATTTCTGCCACTTCTGTGTTTTGAATTTAGGAAAATGGATTCCATATTTGAAATCAGGATGTTAAAATTGTGTAAATAGGTAACTTTTATTTTTAGACATTTTGAATAATTATTGCGGTAAATATTTTATTTACCATGGTTAAGGGTAAATCCGGTAAATAAGGGTTAAAAAATAATATTATAACAATACTAAATTACCCTAAAACGTGTCTTAACCCTATTGGTTGATACATGGTCGACCATGGGCATCTTTGTGTCAATTTGGGGACCCCATGGATCCACTTGTAAGTGATAATGACACTTTATTTTAATTAAGTTAAAATGAATACAAAAATGACACAAGCATATATCTTTTAGAAAAACATTTTTTACATAGGGTTATATATGTTGGATTTTAGATTATAAATATTCATTAGAAAGATAAAACTATTTCCTACATAATGATATTTTATTTATAATTTTTATACTTTAAATAATATATTTTATTTATGACACAATGATGATGAAGTAATTACTATAATAGTTAAAAATTAAAATAATTGATATTATAAATACCCAAATAAATATAATATGAAACTTTTAATGAATTAAACTAATTTTATAGGATAATATAATATATTAGGATTGATTTAATTGACTTTTTTCGAAGTAATATATCTGTTATGAGTTTCACAAAAATCAACTATTTAATAGTGTCAAAATTGACATAAAAGAGTTCTTAAAACAAATATTATATTATTAATTGATATTAAATTCCTAAAAATCTAAGGTTCGTCCAAGAGACTTATATCATGATAGTTTCAACATTAATGGACCACTTGGGGGTCTCTTGGATGTATTTGGTAAGTTTATTAACCATATTATATAAAAATACAAAGAGACATTGTAAAAGTGAAACTAATTAACTTAGAGTTAATACTTAAAGATAAGGTTAATATAAGTACCCAAACCTGTCTAAATTCTATTGGTTGAGTGGTTTTCGACCTATCCCCACCTTAAACTTTGAATAATCAACTTTGAAGCCATTAGAAACCGAATATGAATTTATTATAAATTAATATTTCTAACTTTTCCAAAGGTGCCCCTCACCCCTCTTATAAAAGGGCACTCCTCCTTCTCATTTCTTCACACCTTCAAAGCCTTTTGGTTCGGCCAAACTCTGCACAAATACTCTCCCAACATCCCCCACTACAACCTAGAGGCCTTATTTTGATCAGAAAGCCAACCTAAGGAGCCCTTTTGATCAAATCAAAAGGAAGAACCCGAAGAAGAGGTAATGATTTCACCACCCTTTTCTAAGTTCATTTCTTCTTCCATTTCTTCTTCCTTTGTTCTTACCATTCTAAAATAATAACTCCAGTATCTCACATATACTGTGATGTTATTATAAGTATGGTACAACCATATTCAGTATTCTATCCACCCTTTGAATAACATGTCACCATACGTGCGTACGTACGGCTTACCGTCTCCACGTAGTGGTGTAATTATTATTCAATATAATATTATTTGGATGGGTATAATAATGATGTGTAACTCATGTAAATAATAAATATAACATGTTAATGATTCTGTATATATTATATACCATTCATTTATATATTATTTTAATATCAAAAGAATGATATTGTCGCTCGTGCGTACGTACGGACTACCGTCTCCACGAACGCGATGAGATTCATTCTCCATCGTAACCATTCAAGTATAATTATCATTTGATGATTTAAAAATGATGTTTAAGGACTAGATATCATTCTGGATATGAATAATATACAACAACCATGGCTTATGTAACAAAACATATAAAGAAAATGAGTAAGTTAACACCCGAAACGACGATAATTCTAAGATATTATTAACAAATCAATGTTAAAAGATCATATATGATATCATATTAATATATATGATTCTTGTATAATTTAATAACAATTATTTCACCATTATACAGGAGGTTAACCTACCCCAACCAAGGAAAAGTACAAGGTAAGGGTTATTTCACAATCTCTTCATTATCCGAGGTTGTTTATATGTAATAATCTACTGGGATCTCTTTATCATCCACATCCATGTTTCTTTGAAATGTATTTCAAAACATTTTTACTATTTACAAGAATATGGGTTAAAGTCATTTATACCCTTGTTTGACTTTTTATAAGAGGTTTATAAAGGAATCTTTCCGTCGTTTTCAAAACAAGGTCCTTTTTAACCTTTTCGACTGAATTGAGGTAAGAATGTTTTTTTTAACTTATACGGAGGGTGCGGTTATTTTCCGCCGTTATAAAATCGTCGAAGCTTTCCATACAAGCTTATAAAAATATTTTCAAAGAAAATGTTTTATTTTATATGGATCTTAAATGATTTCAAAATAAAAGGAGATACTTCTTTAAAAAGAATTTTGATTTCATCTATGTCAACATCCTTTGATGGATTTTAAGATTATTTGAAGTTGATTTATTATGATACAAAACTTCTATATTGTATTGAAGGTTTTGTGATATGTTTGACTGTGGATGTGCTATTTTTATACCATTCATAGTTTATGGTGAAATTATTGACATTTCGTATGCTAGTTTTAATACGAATGTTTATGTTATGTTTAAACCTTTTCATATGGGAATGCATTGGACTTAATAAGTGACGGGTGGAGCCCGCTATAGCTCCTCGATGAATCGGTAGGTCTCATGAGACAAACTAGTGTCTTGGCACAAGGCCTTGACAAAATCTTATTTGTAGTCTTGGCACGAGGCCTTGACTATGTGGTTATGATAGTCTGGCATTATGAATTCCAACATTATGAAAGTGGTTATTGATTTTTGCATGTGATTATTCGATTAGTAGAATATCCATGTGAATAAGTAAATGGCATTATTTCATTTTACTTTTTCCATACTATGTTGAAGTTCAAGTTTAAAAGGCTTTTGTTTTAGTAATGCATTGCCTTAAATGTTTATTCTTATTTATGAATGTTTCCGCTATATTGTTATCCTTACTGGGCATTTGAGCTCACCCCTTTTCTATGTTTTATTTTTCCCAGGATGTGAAGAAGTAAGTTATGAATGACCTGCAGGGATTTTATGAGGGGTTAATAGTGTGGATTGTGGAAACATTATGTTGTTGTATTATTTTTTCATTTTATGATGTAATGTAAAACTTATGAATATATCTAGTGTTTCCAAGGCTACTAAACCAATCGGTCTTTCGAGATTTGATCTTTCTTGTGATCATGCCAATGTTATGTAATAATGCACCGAATCTGGGTAGCTGGGGTCGGGGCGTTACATTAATACTATCATGAATGTCATACCTACTTCCCTTGAAAAATATTTTTCTCTTCACTCTAGGATCATTATGTAGAGTTTTTCACATTCTCAAGAACATATGTGATCTCCATATGATAGCTATTATCCTTGTATATCCACTTCACAAAGTCAAAAAATGTGTCAATAATGAGATCTTTTTCATGGGTTGTTCTTAGGATAAGGGTTTTAAAGTTTTAAATATAAACATATCTGAGGTATAATGAGGAGGGTTAAGCTCTAAAGTGATATAACTTCATGAAAACAGTTTTTCTCAAGAATGGGGTGTACCTCAATCATCTAGAAAATTATTCACCTAAAAAACCTCTATATTTGGGAATTTCAAGCTTTTAATTTCATCATCAGTGAATTTTGTCCCACTTTTCCCTAGTTGTATCATTGTTTCATATTTAATTAAGATCATGATTTCTCTTCAGAATCATGTTTTTTAGGAAAAGAGACACATCTTTTGATCTTCAAAAAATGGTGAACCCTCGGCCAATATTTGTAATGATATTTTTGACCACCCAAAAATATTTAAATCATGCAATTTCTTCCACCCAAGTAGCAATAAATATGGAAATACTTTTAATTCATATCTAACATATTCTTTAAGAAATCAAAATAGAGCCCATCTTATACCTCACCCACCCTTCAGTTCAACAACAATCATGCATTTAACTTCTAAAGAAGGTTGGAAAGGGATAAATGGATTGTAATGTTAATTACTAACAAGTTATTTCATGGATAATAGGGGATTAATAATGGTCATTTGAAAAGGTAAGCCAAAATACTATTTAAATGCAAAAGGTCTTTCAAAGTGGTGCCTAAATAATACTTGACACATTCCATGAACTCTACCGGCTTTGAAAAGGAAAAAAATAGAATTTTCTGGATCAAAAAACATGTATCAAGACTCTCAATAAAAATATAAATGTAATGAGATGTCAAAAAGGTCTAGAAACCTCTTGGTTTGGGCAAGATTTTCAATTTGGATAGTACTTGTGCAAATGAGTTTCATAATCAATAAAACTTCTTCAAATGAAAAGATCAGAAATCAAGAAAAAATTCATTTAGAAATCATTTAAATCACCAAACATTAAAATCAAGATATGTTTCAAAAACACCGAGATGGTTTGACTTTTCCAAAGTATTAAATTCATCCCAAGAATTACAAAAACACAACAAAAAATGAAAAAAAGGAAAACATGAAAAATTCTGAAAAAAGATAAGAAAATTAAAATGCAAGTACACACATTTTTTTCCATAAAAGAAATGCTGACATAACTCCCCCAACATATTCCATTTACTACCCTCTTTTTAACTCAAATTAGATCCAGATACATTTTCACAAACTATTTATATTTGGAGGTAAATAAAATAATGAAAATTAAAGATAAAGCCTCATTTATTTTTCAGTGGCTGCCTTGAGTTAATCTCCTAGTTGATACCACATTAAAACAACAAGAATGAAATGAACAGACATAAGAAAAATAATTAAAATGAAAGATAATGTTTATTTAGAAGGTATAATTCTTGGTTTTACCCCCAAGAAGATGTTAGGTTTTTACTACCCCTAGTTAGGCAGTTGCAGCAGATTATCCCCAATCAGATGGTGGATGTGGTTTCTTTGAGATGAACCACCACATGTGACTTTTTCCGATCTCCATGAGTAAACACCAAGAATGGAGAACCCAAAATAAGATGAGAAAATTTCAAACCCACAAGAAATAATATATATATCTATAATTTAAGGTCTATAGAGGGTGGGAATTGAATATAGGTGTGCTCCCTATGAAATTTTGTGGTGTCCTCCTCCATATGATATGTAAGTTGTTGTAGTGGAGGTAGTCACACCACCACCATCTTATACAGCTCTTCTTCCTCGATCACCACCACTTGGGTGGTCTCTTACATATCATCCATGGTATTCTCTATTTGTGTGGTATCAAAAATTTCAGAAAAGGGGGAGTCAAAAAACAATTCTACTTGAATAACATTAAAACATGATGAATCAATTAAGAAATATTCCCTTTCAAGTATGTGAGCGTGGAAATTGATCTCTTGAGGAAAGAACATTGGAAACTCTATATCAGTAGTTTCATCTTTTTTTCATCTTCTAAAGAAAGAGAGAGGTCCAAAGGTGTTTATTTTTCAGTATCAATGATTTTAAGATCAAGTTTCAGGTTATCATCAACAAATTTATTCCAGGATTCTTTAAAAAAAATGTTTATCTCCCTTAAGTTCATATGTGGGAATGTGTACATCGGGGACCTACTTAAGAAATGGTTGATTACGGGATGATATGATTAACTCTTTTATTATTTCATTCTCACCCACCTCAGGTTATTTAATATAAAAAATGATCGGTGAAATCTCTTCCACCATTTGTTTTGGTTCAGGTTCTGTCTGAGGTTCATGTTCCTCATAATATGCATGTACATATTCAGCAATCAACATTATATGGCGATCTATTTTTTCCACTGCATCACTAATCCTTTCATTCATAGCATCAAGATCATTGTAAACTTTTTTTAGCACCTGATATTGGTTAGCCTATGCATAAATGTTTGAATTGAAAGTCATCATGAACAAAAATATATATTTTTCTATTTATTTATGATTTTTTTGTGTTTTTTTAAATGAAAAGAAATTTATTAAAAAAATGTGAATAAAATTAGTGAGATAAGACCACTAGTATCCCTGGAAATGACACCACTTTGATGAAGCTTTGTCGTGAACAATATCAAATATATTTATACTGAGTACAACACAATGGCTATCCTAGGTTGATCTCTTGAGGAGATTTTACGTTCAATAAATCACCACTTATAATTAAATTATATATATAATAAAAATTTTATAAATGAATATTTATAATTGAAAATTAAATACTAAAATTTAACATGCAATGTAATGAAAATAGAATGAATGCAGACATAATGATATTAGAAGAAATGATACATTCCTGAGAGCATCAACCAGATTGAAACTTCATCGTCTCATTATTAGTTTATAATTTTCTTAATGAAAATTGTCCATCATATGTGTGAATATACACCTCTTCTTATGGTTTTGAATATATGAAATAATCAACGATTGTCGAGAGACCACACATTCACCTCCTCAATTGAGGGAAAATATTTCATAAGAAAATGTTAAAACTTATATGGAAAGTGGAGACAGAAAGGTGTCTTTCCCCAAAAGATCCCCCTCAAAATAACTATAAGAAAATAATAAACATTAATAATTATTGTTAAAATATTTTTTTTCATCACTAGATTACTCCCCTGGGAACATCCTCAGGTTATCTACTCATTATCATGAGTATAAGAGGTCACAGTGAAGATGAAAACGCGGGATGAAAACAAAAGAGGGAAAGAAAAGGAGTGAAATGAGAACACTTGAAATAAAAAATGTAATGCAATTAAATAATGAAATTAAAATAAAATACAAGACTAAACTAAATAATAATATCCAAAAAATGCTACCCCAAATTTTCAAACACATTGATAAGAAATAGGGATACATTTTATAGGCATTGGGAGTAAAAAATTGGCTCCAAAAATCTTCCTCCAAAATTATTCGCACGGTGGAACCATTTAATGGAAGAATATGGGAATGAGGAATTCTTGAATGTCATTTAAATATATCTCATCTATATACTCACTAAATTTAATATTGACTAGACAATTAATGAAGTAGTTATGGCCAATTCACTCAGAATATTTAGTTCTACTAGACATACTGTTTATATTCCAATGAAGTGAATTCCAACGCATTAATGGCCTTGAAAATGAAATATTCATGCACGGAAATCATAATGAAAGTTTTTAATATTGATTTAATCATTCTCCCTGTAAAATATTAGATCATTGGGTTATCCATTTATTCCATATGAGCCCAAAAATAAAATTATCTAGATCTGTGCATATATTTCGAGGCAGGACATGTGATCTGGATTTCAGCTTCCAATTGATGGATTGAGCTTTGCATCCAGAAGGTTAAAATAAATCCCACCGAATATAGGAACATATAAAAGAATAATTGTGTAATTTGTATCCATGGGGAAATATTCATGGACAAAACATTGAAATAAATTAAAATAGTTAAATTCCAAAATAATCCATTTTTGCAGTTAAGCTCAAAAATGATCTTAAAACATAACATGTGACAATTTACCTTAACATAACACATTATTGATATTAAAAACATTGAAATTATGAATAAAATAATTGAAGATATTTTTTTCTATCTCTCAAGCCTACTTTATCTTTTCAGTTTCAGGTTTATGTTTTGGATCTCTCTTGCAGTGAGCGTGTTTAGTGGTGACCCATGAAGTCACTTGGAGGTATGTCTAGTTGGACATATTTATTTTACTTTCCACTACTAGTATTTACCTTTTTTTCTCAGTTTAAATTTATTTATTTATTTATTTACTTACTTATTTATTCATTTGTCGTTCGTTGATTAGTTATATCATTCTCATATGTTTATTTAATACCCGAGCACTTGTGTCTGCCCATGGGGATCAAGAACATCCTTCAGGCCTTGTCATGGACCAGATCGAGTGGCTGATTTAGGGTTGAAGATGGCTGGTTCGTGAAAAAATGATATGAGTGGGGGTTTATCCCATGTCCTTTGGGGATATCTGATAGTTTTGAGTTAGGATTATCAGATTCCAAGCGGTCAATTGTGGGTGCGTTCTTGATCACCACCTATTTGGAATAAAACATGAATTTCCAGTGTGGCCATAGATGATCATTCCTTGAATTCCATGTTTAGATCTCAGTTTTTTTAGGTCCTTACTCATGTTTGTGTGTTTAAGGTTTTTCTTTAAATTTTTTGATCATTTTAGAGGGGTGTATGGTTATTGTGTCTATCCGGGAAATCCATGTGCAGACCATGCAATTTCCTCTGATGACTTCCTATGTGCATATCTAGTTGGTGCATGGTCTTCCAAACCATGTGACCAAGGTGTGTGTAGTAGTAGTTTATCTAAGAATTTGGATTCTTGATTCGTTGAGTGAATTGGTTTTTTGGGATGTTCATGGTGTGAGTTTTAGTTGGTGTTTGTGTGTTTTTCTCAGGTCGAAATTTGATGATTGTACTTTTGAAATTTGATTTCCAAAATGAAAATAATGGTTTGTTTGAAAATGTAATGAGTTTTTTGGGATAGGAAAGTGTTTTAGAAAATGTATTGAGATCTCTAACTACATTATGAAAATTGAAATTGAAAATGTTTTGGAAAGTGCTTGGTGGTATTTTGACATTATTGTGGAATGCGGAATGGGAGCTTCTTGGAAATGACAATTTAGAGATTAAACATTTTTTGATTTTAAAGGATGTATTCAAAATTGGTTGGGAGTTTCAAATATGGGTTGGATGTTGAGTTTTAGAAGTGAGAAGTTTTTTTTATTTGGAATTTCTATGGATTGCCTCATGTATGGATGAATGTAATTAGATGTTGATGATTGTTAGAACACATGGATGGGTGCCTAAGTTGGCGTCGGAATGTATGTATATGAGGTTTCATGGAATGAAAATGGTGGATGGTCAGTTCTCAAGGGTTCTTTTGTTTTCTAAAAGCATGTTTTTATTATTTATGTGATGGGATGATTTTTGTTTAAAAAATTTAAAATAAAAGTGGGGTTTAAAGTGGGGTTTAAGGATGGTTGGTGATGTTTCTTTGGTATTATTTTAGTTGATATTTGATTTGGTTATAGTTTGGTTTTGGGATGTATTAGTTAATGGGATTGATGATTTTTTTCGAGATGGTATTTCATGGTTGATGTGATGCTTTTAGTTTTTGTTAATGATTTATGGTTTAATATGGAGGCTAGTTTTGGGATTTTCATCAGGTTGGTTTTGAGCTTCTTTTTTATAGTATACCGCATAGAAATTTACAATCACTTCTAAAGAATCTTTTTCAGTTGATGTTTTTACCTGAACTCTGAAATGAGTACTGGAGTAGAGACCTCTTTGTATGTTTTTTGGGGTGTCTTTGGATATTTGGGAATTCTAGATGTGGTGATGGAATTAGAGTATTGGTTCTATATAAAGGATCCTGTTTGAATTGGTGAAGGGTACTTTACCTTTTTTTAAGTTAAGTCACAGTGGGCGGATGGTGAAAGAAGGCATTTCAGTTTCTTGTGCCTGCCTGAATGGCCCTAAGGCCTTCATTTTTTATTGATTTTGATAACCCCCTTTCAAGGGATGAGAGAGAACCCTTACATGGCCCATAGGCCAGTAGCTAGGTGTGGGGGGAACTTGAATCCAACCATTTGTCTACAACATCGGAGAGGAATTTGGTTGTATTTTCCTTTCCCATGGTGGTTTGTTTTGGGCCGTTTTTTTGGGGGTCTTGGTGTACTCTTTTAAAATATTCCAATGGTTGTGCCTTGTTTGTGTAAAATTTAAATGGTTTGTCCTTCTTTGGACCAATTCCAGCTTCTGGGTGATGCTTGTTTGGAGATGTATGCATGATATGGATCTTATGAATCATTTTTTGGAATGGTGTTTATCTGTTGTCTCTTTTTTTTTGGATTCCCATTGGACTGGGGTCTTCGGGCTGGCCTGTGTTGATGTTTCTCCATGTGTTTGGGGTCGTCCCGTGTCAGTGAGTTTATGATGGGAAATTAAAGCCACATTGTTGAAACTGAATTGAGAATTCTCATGTAGGTTCCATTATACTAATCATTTTCTAATATGGTAGGTAGACCCACTGTGGTTCTCACCAATTTCATCCCTCTAGCTAGTAAGGATCGAATCAGGATGTTAAGGGGTCAATCCTGTATAAGGGGTTTGATTGGATTTCAGATTCTTTCGAATTTGGGAAATTTGGTATTCTGTTAGAGTCCTAATATGCTGGGGAGACCAACATAGGAAACATTCACAGAGAACTTATTCTTCAAGGTGTCATTGTCAAGGAAACTCTTTGCGGCTACTCCAACCGACCCAGATCAATATAGATGGTTCTCCAAGATGATGGGTCATATGGTGAATGTTCATTGGAGATCTCTAGCAGACTCTAGTGATTTCAATGTTAGGGGTCGTGGTGTTCCTGGTTGTGGTTGTGTTTGGAAATGTGGGCCTTGTATTTTTTGTTCTTTCACTTGTTAGTCTTGGTATATAGGTATCATATATTAGGTTGAAAGTCTATGTTTGATCCTAAAGTGGTATGGGCTTCATTTTAAAAATCATTGTGTCCTTGTTTTGAACATTGAAAAGCCGACTATTTTGGTACTTTCTGGTGTTAGAAAGTGTCATGGTGGGGAGAATTATTGCGCCCCGACCTGGTGCATTGTATTTTATTTTTCATTACAACATTTTAGGGATAATATTACTATTAATATTATTATTATGAGTTATATTATTATTATCAGGTTTTCAATTTTTTATTTTCTCCTTCTTTCTCCACTCCTCCCCTATGAATCGTGTCGAACCCTCCCCCTCTTCCACGGTGCGCATGACACCCCCTCCCCTCAGCTGACCCCCCTTTCTCTCCGACTGACCATCCGCACTGGCGACCTCCTCCCCTAAGCCTACTGCTACCATCATTTTCATCTTGGGTGCAGACTACTCCTACCTTCATCGTTGGTCCCCTCCTCCCTCTTCTTCAGTGGCCGCACAACCCACCTTCTTCCTGATCTCCCTTATGTTGATATTTCCACCTGGATTTTTGGGGATTCCCGATTGAAACCTCAAGGTGAGTCCTCTCCTTCAATCTATTTCTACCTCTGACCGATTTTTCTTCTTCTTATATCTTTATTTCATTCATCTGAAACCTTATGGTAGGGTTTAACCTATTTTTCAGTTTTCTTCCATTATTAGGGTTGTAGTGGGTTTCTCAGGTCGCGTCGAAGCGTGTTCTGACAAACACTACCGAAGATGTGGTGGTTCAGCTTGTTTTACTTCACCGCCTCCATCCAATGTATGGACTTTTATGTCGCCGGTTGGTTTCACACCCTTTATTTGAGAATATTAATGTGGTTATGGGTTCCTAATAATTTTTTTGAGGTGGGTTGAACTTTTCTACTAACCTTTTATGGTTCCTATTAATTGTTTTGTATTTTGTTGGATTGTGTCGTGTGATTTTGGGATGTTTTCGCCTCTCCAGGTGAGGTTTTATAACCACCGCTTAGTTTTTTCTAGTCAATTTAGGTTCTTTAATTTGTTTTTGAGTCCTTGATAATTTTTTTAGCATGTTTTGGTCATCGCGATGTGGACTCGAGTCATCGGAAGGAAATGACTATATCTATATACATAGGTAATAATGTATATATATATATGTACCCTCCTTGTACATATTACCTCATGGTGTGGGGAATATGTACTTTGGGTGAAATGATATATATGTGTGTGTGTGAAAATGTATATGCATGTGAGGTGAAGAAGTCCCGGGATGCCTTCATCAAAAGTTCAGTGTTTGAGGTAGATTCCATATGCTTGAGATTTTAATTTAAAGTCCTTGATTGCCTGAGAATTTTAAATATATATTTTCATGTCATTATGGTATATATATCTGTGTGTGTGTGTGTTAGGTTAAATTTTTTTTGACACTTGGATTTGGTTTATTATTTACCTATATGACTTTTCTATGACTGGTTATGTGTTGTCTTTAAATTTAAAGTGTCATAAATGTGTAAAACAGTTTTCTAAATTATTTTTAGTTTCCAAGTGAATTTATTGGAACACAAAGGTTTGGTATAATGTATTATCAGCGACTTGGCCCATTTAGCACATTTTTAGGGTGATGATTGTTTTTATTCTGGATATTGGAAATGACCATAGAAAAAGTGGATTTTTATATTGGAAAATGTAATGGCTCGGTTAGAACATTATGTTGTTTTTGGATGTGGAATTTTGTTTTGAATGTGTAATGGATATTTTCAAAGCCATTTTTACCTTTTGGATGGTTTCTTAATAAAACTGTAATGACATGTTTGGTTTTTCTCTAAAAAACATCTCAATGTGATTTCCAAGGATGGGTTTTTGTGTGAACTCGTGCGCAAATGGTACTCTGAATTTCTTGAAATAATATCATCATTGTAAGAAAGTATTCAAGCTTGTTTTTAAATGTGTAGTACATTTTATGTTCATCAAAAAATCAATAGTATTCCTTGTAAATAATTA
This sequence comes from Viscum album, assembly GCA_963277665.1. Classification (NCBI taxonomy): domain Eukaryota; kingdom Viridiplantae; phylum Streptophyta; class Magnoliopsida; order Santalales; family Viscaceae; genus Viscum; species Viscum album. Next base: position 259,638,182 of record OY728122.1, on the reverse strand, counting down.
AGCATGTTTGGAACTTTAAGAGTGGTTGGTGAAAAAACAAAATCCCTATTGAAGAATTCCCCCTAGTTTGAGAAATGTGATGTAAACATGTGATTGTTGATATGTTCCTAGTGTTGAGGATTATGAATTATGTGACATTAAAGAGGGGGAAATCACTTAAAGAGGGATAATTTTAATGATATGTTAAATGATTTTTGGTTAAAGAAAGTGTTATGTTCACTTATGTTCACTTGATAAAATGCCACCATAATTTGAAATAGAGAACTTTAGAAACCTTGGGAACCTAGGTGGGTAGACTAAGACTAGTATGCAAGATGATCATAAGTGGTTCATTCTGGTTTCATCTTGTAGGATTGATGCTACAACACTAAATAAAACTATGATTATTTGAGACCACTAGGTTATGGGTGTGTTCTCTACTAGTGGCTCATGCATGAGAACGCAGTTGGTTTTGGTTGTTATACAATGTTTCACTGAGTTACAAGGATCTTAGGTGCCCAACTAACACTAGATACTTAAAGATTTCCCATGGTTCTTTTGATTGGATTGTATTTTAATTGCTTCACTTTTGGTGTCTAATTTCATAAAAACCACATTTCAAAATAAATTACTTTATTTTCATGTATAAATGTTAATGCATTCATGTAGACTATTTTGAAAATGTAGTGGAACAAAAACACTTTCCATAAAAATTTAAACTTGAAACTTGAATTTGAATAGAACGAAAAACATTATTTTACTATAAATTATTTTCAAACAAGCATAATTGGATTTCTTTTTAAAGGCAAGGGAATAGGGAATTGCTTATCATTAGAATTCCTACTGAGTATCTCAGGACTCACACCTACATTATCTTTTCAGTTTTGGGTTCTAGTTTTGGATCACTCTTGCAACGAGTGTGTTTGGTGGTAACCCATGTTGTCACTCGGAGGTATCTCTAGTTATACTTATTATTTCATTTTCCGCTACTATTATTTAACTATTTTACTCAATTTAAATTTATTTATTTATTTATTTATTCTTATTTATCCATTTTTCATTATTTTATTGGGTAAATCATTCCCAAAAGTTTATTTTATACCTAGACACTTGTGTCAGCCCATGGGGATTGGGAACGCCCTTCGGGGCTTGTCACGGATTAACTCGGGTGACCGGTTTAGGGTAAACTATGGCTGGATCATGACAATAGTAATGAAAAGAAAAAAATTTGCAGAAAAAAATTCTATAAAAAAATACTTGAAGGAACTTCTTTTGTCTATTACACAAACATATAATATTGATATACCAAAAATATAGATTATTAGTGACAATATTCTTTCTAATAGTTCAACTCAATAATTATTCTTTCTTCCATTGTTTTCAAAATGAAAAATTATACAATAATTCAAGTGTTATGTGTTTTAGCACTGTGAAAAAATGTTTTACCCAGTCATAGAATTTTTTACTTCCATAATAATAACTGAAATAAGTGTGCTAAGGGAATATCAAAGAATGAATATAAATCCCATTGAATACTTTAATGTACCATGTTGGTCTAAAAAAACATTATTCATGTTATAATGACTAGAATATTCCTATTATATCTCTATGGAAATATCATACACATTTCCATCTATATAAAATAATTAATTCTAGTGAAAAAAGTGACTATAAAATAATGAAAATGTTAAAGATAGTTCGGGATCCATCCATAGATCCCACTAACTACCACATTTAAATTCAACCAATATAATAATGTCATTGGATTAATACTACTAAATACATGTGAGATTATAAAAAGTAACATAATTTCTAGACTTTTGACAACTAAAACTATAATTCTTATTCAAAAATAATTATTATGTACCTATGTTTTTTAATTTTAAACATAGAAATAATAGTTTTTCATTTTTATAAATTAAATATCTTTTTGAGGTACAATTTAATAATTTAATTAATTACACACATTGTTTTCAGTTTCCTATACTCTATTTTCTTTAATATTTCTTCATCAAAGATTTGATTTATATGATGAAAGGAATAATGAATGTGATGTTTTTAAGAAACTCATCTTAGGTAACCTATGACTTAATTAATCCAACTAAAAAATATATTAAGTGGAAGGATATCTAGAAAAATGGAGACATAAATTATATGACTATTTTATAATAAAATTGATCAACTACAAAAAAATAATCATATTCACAAGGATGAACCTATAATTCATGATCTAAATTCCTTCAATAACACCAATGCATATATATTGTTCTACATAATCTTTAAAGATTTTATGTTACTGATATTAATAAGAAAATTATTCATAAGGGGTGCATTTGTAGGTCCTGAAGATAGTCTCAACCAAATTAAATTTAAAGTGCATATCTTTGTGAGTATTTGAGATACCCTACAAAATTTAATTTTTGTCATATCAAGATTCAATAAATAGATATATTAATTTTCTTCACCATAGATACCAATTAAAAAATAACTAAAATTATTCAGAACATAAAGTGGTAATCAATATTAAGGGAGGAAATAAGACTGGTTTTTGGAATGGATGGACGAAATTGGAACATCATTTTATGTATTGTCCCTGATGAGTAAATATTTGTAGATGAGAACCGAAGAAAGGTTCAGCAACGATCTCAATGGGAACAATAGATTGATCTATAATTGTCTTGTTCTCACCCTATCCAATCAAATAGGTGGACTTATTAGTAGTAAAATATTTTTCAGGTAATATTTTTATAGTTAAAATGCCTCTAAAAAATTATCTAAATATATAAAAATAACCTCTCAATTCAATATATGTAATGGATTACCTGGCTTAGTTTGTACTAGACCACTAGACTCTAGTTAAGAAATTTCCACATTATAAGATTCAACGGACATTCATTAAATTTAATTAATTTCTATATCATCAATTTTCTAACATTATAGGATTTCAATAATTGATTTCATTCACCTTATAAAAAAATAGGAAATCCCTTATTGATCCCCTTTAAAGTCCCCATATATTATAGACATATGTGGCCACAACAAAAATATATCACACATAAAAAGGATCAATGTTATGACATGATGAAAATATAGTTTTCCAAAGATAAATTTTTTAAACTAAATTCGTGCATTTTTTAGAAATATTTATTTAAATATTAATTTCCACCTTATTTTATGCATCTTTAATAAAATTATTATTTAATTTGGAAAACTAAATTTTAACCATGTTTGAATTTTAGAAAAAATGTTTTAAAATTAAACTTCATGCTATTTTCCAAACAAATCTATTTGGGATTTTACTGAAAATGTGAAAGGAAAATTCATTTTATCTTGTACATCATGAATAATATTTTCCATATTCCTAGAAACATAATCATTTAATGCATATATTACATGTTATAAAGGTTATTTTCATATAAAATGTTTTTTTATAATATGAAAAGTTTTTAGATTTTAAAGATGTGATTTCAAAGTGGAAAGTATATATTCCTCATGAAATGTTTCAAGTGATTATTCAATTTTTTTTGGCATGTAAGATGAAATCATTTGATGTTACATACTATTTTATGGGTATATGATCCAATTATACTAACCATTTTAATTATCTATATGGTTTATTATTTTCATGAAGAGATATTTATGAAACTTGTTCATTTTATGTGGTTTATGGTATGATGAATTGAAAAAATAATTATGAAACCCATTTATTTTCATGGGTTTTGAAATTATTAATGTTTTACTATCTTCTGGAACAAAAAATTATGGATAATATGAGGGATATGACCTATATAACCCTCTAATTATTTTGATAAATATGGATATATCATGAGTCAGTTATGTTAAGTGTGAACCTGATTTCATGTTTACAATTTTAGGCGTAGACCCAGATTTCATGTGATTAAGATTATACATGGTCCTAGTTTTCATTTACATAAGTTTATATGAGGAATAAATTCAATTTCCAAAACATAATTACTAAAATTTACACTATTAATAAATGTTCACATTTTTATGAGAATATTTATTTTCCACGTTCTTATGTTTAGGTTATTCCATCATAGGTTATGTTTGCTGATTTACTTCATAGTTCACGTATTATGAGCTAATAAGATTATTCTAGGACTCGAGTGTATGATATTTGATTTTTAGGGTATAGGGTTCAAATGTTATTATAATACTCCCAACCCCTTATACTTATGTTATATTGATATCTCCCTAATATACCCCTATATATAATCTGAGTTCACTCTTTCATATGTTTCCTTTTCCATAGTTATGGAGGAAAGTGTAATGTTGGGTATGTCCAAGAATAGTACTATGTGTGATGATATTTGGAGGATATATTGAATATATATTAAGAAACGAGAATATTTTTGTGTCTATTATTCAAATACACTAAACCTTTATTGTCCCCATGAATGTTTTTGTAAAATGAAATTGATATTCACCTGTTAAGATATAATATTTATATGTGAAAAGCCTCAGTCTCTATAGTTGGTATCAAAGGAATGGTTTACTTAAACATTGTAAACTAATATGAGAAAACATTAATGATATACTAGCATATATTTATAAGGATATTTATAAGGTTATGTATTTATATATGTCTAAATATATTTCTAGGTATATTTCTAGGGATATGGATAAGAATAAATCTATGGATAACTATAACAATAGGAATATATCATACAATTCTAGTGAAGGATAGATTTATTAGTTTTCATAAAATTAACTCCATATCTTGATACTACATATGGAGGTATCTCTTTAACTATTTCAAGTAGGGTTAATAACTTCAACGATTGATTATTGGGATTATACTTCATGATCACATGGTTTAGGGAAATGATCCTGGTTTCACACGAGGTTTAATACTCTCATGGGATATGTTTTGGAAATTCAAGAAATCTCAATAAGTCATCATGAAGGATTTGAATAGATTATGAGAATGAATGGCCTGGGATAAACATTATATTTCCTAGATTAAAAATAATGTTTCATTATTTGGACATCTTATAATTGAATTTTCAGGATTATTTGGTTTCCTACTCTGATTAATGTTTCTCATCATAAGTATTGTCTTTTTAGTCTATTGTCAGAACTTTGGTATATCGTGTTAACACTAAATGTGATGGAAAATTTAGTTATTATAAGCAACCAAATTGGATAATTAATGTAGATAAAGATATTTTTATTATTCTTTATCATCTATCATGATGTATAATTTGAAACATGAACTTTTATGACATTCATAACTTGTAAAATAATTGGAATATAGTATTTTAATAATGTTCATGTGGAAATAAATATTGAGGAAATTTTTTTGAGCTCCCTATGTGATAATAATGTCAGAAAATAAGCTATAATAATGTCTCAAATAGAGTAAAACATGTTTTCATTATGTAAATAAAGTACATAGGGAAATTAATTGTGATATAATTTGATGTATTATATGTGGGGAACTTGAGATTTATTCAAGTTAATTCCATAAACTAGGGTTTATCTCCTATACCAATGAAGGGCCTATGTTATATAATGTCATTGGAGTAAAATTGTTTATTTATTTTTTCATTTGGAATCAATAATTATCTTGTATTATTATTTTTACTATTTTTATATTATTTATAATATTTAGGGATCACCAAAAGATTTTGTAAATTTTTTAAGAATATATTTCTACATATATTTTCAATTAAATTGGTATGGATTCAATCATGGGTTTATGAGTTTAATTTTGGTTATATGTTCAATGTCTTAGACTCCCCTTTTTAGGTTGTAAGGGTTGGGATTTTAATTAGAATATTGAAATTTTGGAAGTTATTTTAATTGAATAAAATACATGTGACTCTTAGGTTGCAAATGAAGTATTATTTCATGAGGAATGATGTTTCATAAGATAAAATTTATTGAAAACCATTAGGTTTTATGTGAAATTTTCAGATTAATATTTTTTCATCAAATTTATGAGGACATTATAAATATTATATTAACATTTTTTAGTAGAAATGGAAATATGTCACATTCAAGAAGGCCCTAAGGTATGAACCCTCAACTTATGGGTGATAAGGGTGAAATTCCAACCACTGTATGATGGGATTTCTTCGATAGTATGACATTATTTTGAATAATGATACATATAATTGTTATGTTTTTTTGGAATATATATTTTATCATGAAGGTAACTATGAGATTCGAAAATAATATTTTGATAGAATATGACTCATGGGAATTGAAGGATAATTAGATAAATTTCAAAACTCATTATTTGGTGTTAACTGAAGTAATGTTTTCATTAAATATACAGTGGAATTAACTTTATGGAGAGAGGTGTTATATATATAATTATCATAAGAGGAAAACTTATATAATCACACGTAAAGAGTTAAACATGACCCAAATAAGATTATTGGAGCAGATTAAAATTTCCCAAAAACAGTTAGTCCTAAGACAAGGTCAAATAGGATATGTTTCAGTGATTCAAAGGATATTAAAACTAATTTTCATGTGAAAAGAAACCTCATGGATGGTTATTTGGGTAGGGGTGCATGGTTAGCCTAAATCGTGTTACAACATGCAACTCTCACTGTCTAGGGGTACATGGTTATGTAGGTTTGGGTGAACAGTTTTATCTAACAGTGTTCTAACAATGCAGAACCCATTTTTCTTAAATTTTCTTAAAACTACACCCAAACGCACCCCAATTCATAACTCCAATCAAAGGTACTTAAAAAACAATAAGTACTTGAAATCACACCCAAGATAACTCCTGAAAATGTCAGGATCTTACAATATCCCCACCTTATAACAACTCATCTTCGAACTATTCATCCAAGATTTTATAAGATCATGTGCCAGAAATATCAGTCCATTGATACCTTATATATGATTTTCATTCCCATGTTTTCTCTTGTATGCATCCATGTTTCCATAAGATAGGAACTATCAACACATTCATTCCCTCCAACACTTTATCATTATGATCCAACACGTGTATTAGATGCTCCCTAAAGGATGCAACTATCTCCATTTCAACATCATCTACACTGATCACATGAGAAGCTTTAGGGTGATATCATCGTAGTTTTGAAACATGAAATACCTCATGCATATCGCTATATTTATGTGGAAGATCCAATTTGTATGCCCCTAGCAGGATTATTTCCACTACCTCAAATGGCCCAAAAAATATGGGAGTTAGCTTTACTTGCCTCTGTATCATGTCGTGACCCAACATTGGTGACACCTAGAAGAACACACAACCACCCTTTGTAAACTCTAGATGTATTCTTCTTCTATGATCATATGAATTATACTTACTCTAAGCCTTAGAGATATGTTTTTGAATCATCTACACCTGATTCGATGAATCCTTCATGGGACTCGGTCCCAACAACTATAAATCACCTGCATCCATCCATCATAGCGGTATTCTATATATCCTACCACAAAGAGACTCATATGGTGTCATATGTATAGTTTCATGATAACAATTATTATAGGAGAACACCACTAAATCCATCTGATTCTCCCAATACCCACTAAAGTCAAGCAAACATGATCACAACATATCCTCAAGCACCTGTATAGTACATTCTGACTACCCATCTGTCTGTGGGTGGAAAGATGTACTCAATAAAACCTATGTACCAAGTACTTTCTATAAGCCATGCTTGAAGAAAGAATTAAAGAGTGAATCATGATATAAACTACAGTATGTGTCTTCCCAGTAAGATGAACTATCTCCTTAACATACAGTTCTCCCAAGTGATCTACTATGAAGGTTTCCCTTATAGGAATGAAATGCCCTAACTTTTTCAGTTGATCCAAAATGACCCAAATAGCATTATTCTTACTAATATTATTTATAATACCCACCAAAAAAACTATTATCACGTCATCCCACTTCCATTCAAGAATAGGAAACTACTACAGTAAACCTCTAAGTCGTTGATGCTCTACCTTCACCTGCTGAAAGGTGAAGCATATTTTCACAAAAACTTCTATATCTATTTTCATTCCTGACCAGAAAAACTATTGTATTTGGTCATGATACATTTTGTTCACACCTAGATGCACCTCCCACTTCGAGGCATGAAATTATCGCACGAGCTCATCTTGTATACTCATAGGTACATCAACTAGATTATTCACATAGATGATCTCATCTTCATCTATTGACCTGTCCAAAGATGTCTCCCCACCTTCAAAGGTTTCCCTCGAGGATTAGCACTATGGATCGTCATATTGTCTATCCCTGAAGAGTCTCAAATGTGTAGACTCAACTGCAACTAAAACTAGATTCATCTGCTCCTGACTCTCAGGAGCCACCACATGCATTTCAGCCAGCAAAGTCATCATCTTCCACTCTGCACATGACTCATGAACCATCTAAGTCTTAGTTTTTTTCTCAATGTATCAAACATAAAATATCATTTCTTGAGTGTATAATTCATTTAAAAATTAAATGAATTCATATACTCTACCCATCTCCACTACCAAAGGTTCAACTCATGCTCTGAAAAGATATATTTCAAGATATTGTGATCTGTATACAGTGTAAAATATTCTCCCAAAATTTAGTGTTTCCAACACTTATTATCATAAACCACCAGTTCCAGCTCAATATAATGTGTTGGGTAATTCCGTTTATGTGGCCTCAACTACAGATACACATACGCCACAACTCTATCTCCCTGCATCAACATAGGTACGATTCTGATCCCATAAGCATCACAATAAACCATATACTCCTCACCTGAATTAGGTAGAATCAACATTGGTGTCACTATAAAATTATTATTTAGATCATGGAAGGAATTATTGCATGCTTCTATCTAGTCAAACTATATCCCCTTCTTTTTTAAGCTATAAAATGGTGCTTCAGAATGAAAAAAGGCTTGGATGAATCTCTTATAATATCCAGCTAATCCAAAAAAGATTCAGATATTGAAAAAATTATTGGGATTTTCCCAAGAAACAATTTTATGAACCTTTTCTTGGTTCACTGATACACCTTTCTCCAAGATGATATACCCCAAGGAGTGTGACTAGTCAATCCAATGCTGACACTTAGATAGCTTGATGTATAGACGATGCCCTCTCAGTGTACCGAGGACGATGTCAAGATGCTGTGAATGATCAACATGAGTCTTAGAGTACACAAAGATGTCATCCACAAACTCAACCACAAACTGATCTAGATACAGATGAATGATACTGTTAATCAAAACCAAAGAAACTTTTGGGGAATTTGTCATCCCAAACGACATTAAGAAAAACCCAAAAAGGCCATACCTGCTACTGAAATAAGTCCATGGTATACCAGAAGTCCATACTCTCAACTGATTATTCCCTGATCTCCAGTTGATATTTGAGAACAGAAAAGATCAATTATTCAAACAGATCATCGATAGGAAGAAGTGGATATCGGTTCTTCATAGTCATCTTGTTCAACTTACAGTAATCGAAAAACAAACACAAACTCCCATCGGACTTATTTTCAAACAATATGGTAAATTCCCAAGGTTATGTACTTGGATAGATAAATACCTTATCCTCTAACTCCTCCAACTTATTTTTGAGAACTTGAAGCTTAGTTGGTTCTATTTTGTATGGTGGAGTAGATACTGGCTCAACCCCTAGATTGAGCTCAATAGTGAATTTCATATCCCTCTCAGGTGGCAACCCTAAGAAGTATTCAAGAAAGACAACCTGAAATAGTTCCACCACTAGTGTTAATACATCCTTCATAGAACCTCCATCATCTAGTAGAAGATTAAATACTTGGGTTGTGAGATCTTCTAATTACTGAGAAATTGGCCCTGCTCGGCCAGCTTGGATATCCCACCCTCCACAGTGAATGTAAAGGTCACTTTTAGGATATGTAAACATAAATAAACTATGGTAACAGTCTTTGTGGGCTTGGCATGAAACTAGTTATTCTGTACCCATCATAAGATCTAAACCTATCATATAAAGAATACAGATATCCCATAAAAAATGATATACCCCAATCTCTAGTCAACATCCCTTGAATAGAGAAATGTCTCTAGACCGTGTTCCCAACGGTCTATCGATCGTCATTAGTCTTCTCATGAACTCCACAAATAGGATCAAACAATCTATAAGATTTATAGATATAATGGAATGATAGGCAGCAATATCAACTAAGGAACTAGCTAAAGTAGAAGCTACTAGAATAGTACCTCACACTATCTATGGTCCAACCTAAATCTCTATAAGTGTAGGCTGCACTACATGTAACTATCCTTCCCCTCTTCCTTATGATGTTGTCTGACTCACCTGATTAGTACCACTCTTCTAATAAGGAAAATCTATCCCTGAACCACTATATATACTACCTCTACAGCCTTGTCTTGTATAACTCCACTTTCTAGATTGATAAGGTGTAGAAGACCCCCTTCACACACTCTGACTCTACACAACTCCTCCCCCAAGTCAAATATGTCACTGAGACCTGCATAACTTCTACAGGTGTCCCATATTACCACATCACTAACAATATATTGGTTTTTGGGGATAGTGTCGACAATAGTGTCCTAACCTACCACACTGATTAAAGATCAACACAGTAAGGTCATGTCTAACTGATACTTCAATCTTTGTACTCTAATTCTCACTGACTTGAATAAACTTGCCATAACAGTGCTTCATATTCTCAGAATTCACACCTCCTGTTCATCTAGTGACCACTACCTACCCACTACTAGAATCCTCCCTTAGGCTCCCTTCAACTATGAGTGCCTAATTGAACACTTTAGAAAACATCTTTAACCAGAAAAAATTAACTTGGGACTTAATCTCCCACATAAGTTTGTTCTAAAATCATTTCTCCGTAGTTTCCTCATATCATTATATAATATAGAAAATAATTACATATCAATATGGAATTTAGTATAAGACATCACAAACATGCTCCCCTAGGTCAGATTCATGAACGCTATAGCTTTCTCTTATCATAGAATATCTGGATACATGTTCTCTAAGAACCTCTTTGAGAATTTGTTCTATAATATACCATTATTTTGTCTAGTTCACGACTGAATGTCCCACTTGTGATTCACTGATAATTTTAGCATATAAGAAGCCAACATAACCCTAATATCATCTGGAGTATCCCAATGGTCAAGAATTATCTCTATGGACTCAACTTAGAATTTAGCTCCCTTAGGTCCTCTCTCTCTAGTAAAAGCCAGAGGGTGATGCAACTAAAACACCCTTTTTCAGATTAGACATGATTTTACATCCTACCTTAGGTCTCTTCACATGAATTTCTGGAATAGATAAATGTTATCCCGGAACTTCTCCCCTCCATCTTCATCTTGAACCACCGGTGCCTCAAGTTCCCGGACTGGAAGACCATTCCTATACATGCCCCTCAGTTTTCCCCTCAACAAGCATCATGGAGGCATATTCTCTACAATTCCAAACATACATATTTGGTCTCATAATGAAACATATAATCTTAATATAAGGGGAATAATCACAATTGGTCACAACATGTCTTTTCCCCCCAAATATTTCAACATTGTTATCACTGGGGAACTATTATTACCCTTAATCATCTTACTTCTAGGTTCTAGTTAACGAGGGTAAACACATTATCATAATCAAGATTCTCATTTAGGAACCCAATTATTCTCATTTTTCATAATTTTATAATATTTATAAACTGATTTTAGGAACCATTTTTTCATTTTAATCTCTCAAACAAGAAAAACAATTCAATTTCAACAACATACCCATAACCCATTTTCCCGTTGGTTTTAAAAATGATGCATGTCACAATTACCCTGAGTGCCTAGAATGATTCATTAAGACTACACATTCATTCCATTCCAGTCCACAAATCAATTCAAAAAAATTCTCATAAAAAATAATCACATCATACAATAAGTTTTTCACTCAAGGTCAAATAATATTCTATTGTAACAACAAATAGAAATAAAAAAATTCAACCCTAAGTACTTAGGTTTTACATCATACATGGGTTTGTATCATATATTAAAGAACTCATTACCAACCCCTGAATTTTCCTTAACTATTATCTATATTTCACAAAATAATAAGACAAAGGAAGAATAAATAAAACTGGACCACTAATAAAACTTTTTAACATCCTGACCAAGGTGCCACATGATGGTGACTTAATTTGATCAGTCACATGATCTCAGACACTCCTCTCTGTACACTAGAGGATTAATACTTGAAGCAAGGGTTTGGTAAGATAGTAATGGGGAGAATATACCCAATTTTATCTGATTAAAATACCGTCGGAATAAAATAACCAGTAGAGGGAATATAAATGATTAGAAAAATACCAATTTCATTACATAACCATAAAATATTAAACTGAATGGGAAAACATGCAATTCCAAATTAAATTCCAAATTTTTTAAAGTGTGATTGGGAAAAAAGAAACTAACAACTCCCATGTGGGTATCGAACCACATCCATATCCCTTATCCAAACTCCAACCCCAATCAGAAATCTAACATAGGGCCTTCCCCTAAACCTATCCTGCAACAGTAATGTCTATTTGGGTACAGATCAGGCAGGCTAAGCAGGGTGTGATTAAAACTCTATAGGACCCCACCAATAGTGTTTTAAATAATTAAAAAAGGGGGGTATTACAACACACGCAGGAAGAAAACAGGTCCGGGGACTCGACCCCACGACCTTCGGCCCAAACCCCAAACCACCCAATCACCACGGCCGAGTGCGTGGGGCGTGTTTTAAACAATTTTATTCAAAAAATAGTGTAAGTAGTTCTATAAAGAAATGAGAACAATTCATAATTAAATATTTTTCACATTATAATTTATTATTTATTTAATCATATTAAACCCAGGGTTCTTGGGGATACTCCTACCTCTATACTAGCTTCAGCTCATGTAGAACACCAAAGTGTTCCCTATGTAATATCCTATCTTAAAACCTACATCGACTCATTTTGGAGCTTGAAGTAATCAAAGGTGATATGATATCCCATTACCATAATTGAGTCATGATGGATTTCAAAGTACTATCTTGTGAGGCCATATCTCGGAGTTCCTTTATTACCATTCTTTAAATTCACACATAAATGCCAATGTTTCCAATTTAAATTCATTTGCAAGGTGACCATGTTACTATTCTTAAATCTTAATAGAATCATCATGTTCCCATTATTTCACTCTTAAGTACAATGACGATGTTACTATGTATACTTATGATTTGAATGACCATGTTCCCATTCCATAACTCATTATTACAATGACCATGCCACCATTCTGACTTCTCATTTGAATGACAATGTTACTATTATTTCACTTATAATTAATTCAAAATTAATTATCCATCCCAATTCCATTACTAATTCAACAATTAGATAAATACATCAATATCCTTAATTAAATCCCCAATTAAATAAGTACACTAATCCCATTAATTAATTAATTAATTAATTAATCAATAACCCAATTCGTAACCCATAATTATTTTTATAGAATTAATTTTCTCATTATAAATCTCGAATTTTCATAATTAATTCCACAATTAATTATGTAGACCATAATATTAAAATCACAAAATTAATTCACTATTAATTATCTCAATTTAGCCATTCCAAAATATCATAATTAATCCCCCAATTAATTATCTTGATTACATTACCCAAATCTAATAATAAATTTCCTCAAAATAATTATCCAATAGGAAGACCCCTTAATGTCATGATCAATTCTTCAATTAATCATTTAATTGAACAATGATTCAATAAATTATTTGGTCATCCTAATTGACCCAATTTAGGAATTAAATTTCTAAAGAATGATATAAATTAAAAAATATTGCATACAAACATAATATCCATGACTATCAGATTTTATTTCATAACACCTACCTCAATTCATTGACAGACATTCGTTCAACAGAAATCTCCAAAATCCAAGTAGCACAATGAAATAGATATGAGTTCTAAATCTAAATCCCTAAATCAAGATAAATAATATCAATATATTATCAATATATATCTCGATCTATAATCTGAGATATATATCTCACCGATTATGTTTAGATCTAAAGAAACAGAGGGTACAATCCACAAAAAGATCAAGGAATGTGAGAAGAATGAATGGGACATGCATTGGGATGAGATCCGCTTACTAGGAGAAGAGAGGATCTTCCATTCAGGCATTGAATACTGATGAACATAGGTCATGTGGCCTTGGAACCCCTCACGAATTCTCTAAAATTTCCCAAAAACATTTAGTCCTAAGCTAAGGTCAAATATGAGGTGTTTCTAGGGTTTGGGGTATTATAAAACTAATTTTTGGGTGAAAATAAACCGAACACATAGTTTTCATGGTAGGGGCGCACTGTTAGGGTAAAATGTGTTCCAACCATGCAACCCTCACTATCCAAGGTCACACTATTACATGGGTTTGGGCACATAGTTTTCCCTCACCATGCACAAACTATGCACAATCCCTTTTTATTAAATTTTCCTTATAACTCCATCCAAAAAACCCCAAGTAATAACTCCATTCAAAGGTACTTTAAAAACAATAAAAAGTTCCTGAAACCACACCCAGGATAACTCCATAAAGATCAGGATCTTACATGGGTCCATTCAAATTATATGTTAATCATAGAATTTATCATCATGTTTTAGCAGGAAGGCCATAGTATATCTTCAAGTAGTCACATGGCCAACATAGATAGGATTGGTAAATAAGGCCATCATCTCCCATGTTTGTCACTGGTCATTCTATAGGGTCATCGTACCTCATATATCTCATGGGATAATCCTAAAGGCCATCATACCCCTACCCTGTGTCTAGATCCATTATTTTCAGTATCACATGCAACACAATCTCTAACCTTTAAGGAAAACCAATACTTGATGATCCTCTTTTAATTTTCTACCAGAGGAAAAACATCCATAAGACATAGATTTACATTTAAAAGGTCATAATATATATAGAAACGTCGTAACCTATCAATTTTGAGTCCCATAATCCACACACACACATACACACACACTTGATAAAAATCCTAGATGATCTAATTGTCTACCCATTTACACACATACATCTAGTATCCAAATTTTTTTACGTAGCCTACACACATGAACACCTGTGATTAATATAGAGGAACCGACTGTATAAAAGTGATCTACATGGTTTTTATATTCTTACCATAATCACATTGACTCCAAATAATAATATGTATAAAGTTCCATCACCCAATAAATCCAAACTACTAAATATCATTAGAAAAAAATCACCAAAAAGTGGATTTTGGAATAGAATTCATGTTGAATTACATGAGAGGGGATTGAATTTGATTATCCCTACCCAATAAAATTTTCCACCCATTGTATATTGAGAAACATTTGTGAGAGAGAGAGAAAGAAATTATCAATACATATGGGCTTTGATTCTTGAACAGTCCATCAATTCCCTATTATATTTCTCAGGAATCCATATATCTATACATGGAATCCTTGATCTATGATTCATCCCAGGATAAAGAGTAATTATATAGAGATACTAATAATAAATTAGAGTAATGATAACTTACCTTGAATAACATTTTATCAATATCTATATATTTACTTGAGTTATATAATAATGGGAGAAGAACCACTATAATAAACTACTGGAGTCCCTAGATTTTTGAACTCTATGTGTAGGATGATAGATAAATATATTCTTGAATGTTTTAGGTTTAAAAATCAAAAACAAGATTAATTAAAATTTCACATGGTTTGGTTGCACAGTTTGGAAACCTTTAGCCAATTATGCGATTCATATTACTTATTCTCGTCACCAGCATCATATGTCCTCATAGTTAGGTATACCATGTTCCAACCATGATTTTTTCCTCTATATTAATTCACATGGTTGTCTAGGGAATTAAAAAAATTAGTTAAAAATGTGGGACAAACTTTTACCACCAAATATTCCTCTATAACAATTCATATGGTTTTTTAGGAGAACAACATAGTGTTACCTAAGTGTTCTAAAAATCTGCACCCACATAATGGAATAAAAACCCTACAAAACTATTTATAATCATTTGGATACATAACTCAATAAATTAATAAATAAAAAATAACTCATTTAATGGATGAAGGTATATAATAATGTAAATTTAATGTACGTGCCATTAGAATCTCTCCCCCTAATGACTTATCATCCCTAAGAAGTGTCTTTATAGTTCCAACTAAAAATTAAGACATAAAGCACATATATTAGATTCACACGACCATGTATCCTCATGGATAGGTCCATTTTACCAATGAACTAAATATTTTAGTGACATAAACCCCCTCAATACCATCTCATTTTGGTTATTAATACATACTGATCTCTCGATAAAGGATGCATCTCGTTCCAAATCAACGTCCTCATTGCCGATGACAACATAAGATCAAGCTCATACTTATAAATATTAGAATCAAAGAACATATTATTAATACATTGATATCCTAAAGGATGGTACTAATTAGTTTTTATCATTATATTGTGCTCATAGATATTAAATAGTCCAAATAATAGTTAGCCTAGCTTCCCCTAAATCCACAAAAAATGATTCCAAAATTGAGATAAAACATCCATAAAAACTCAATCACCCACAACGAACTCCAACGGTCATATCTTCCAGTTGGAAAAGATTTAAATTTAATCTAAGATATAAAAAAAATTCCTAATTAAAAACAAACTCATAGAGGTCTCCTACACTATATTCATGCTAATTAAAGTAACATAACCAACCTCGTTGTAACACCAAAGTGAAAGTGAAAACTGACCACAAGGAGCCTCAAAAGATGCATTAGCAATAAAATCATGGGAACTTTTATTTTATGAAAAAAAAATTCTATATGATCATCTCATATAACTTTAATTTAAAGGAAGGATTCTTGAATCATACCCTCTAATGTCACGATTATCCACTTGAACTATCCACCAATGATTGTATGATTTATTCTAATCTAAATCAATTTAATCCCAAATCCATCTATAAGAATTTACTAAAAAATGATAAAAAATAAGAAAATAATTATGATATGATATTGGAAGGCACTATGATAAGTCACAAAATCTCACAGAGATTATTATTTCCAAACAGATATATATATAGTAAGTCTATCATATTGGAATGAAATGTTATAAAATAATCTACTAATGAACAATCATCCATAAATAATATTGATAGGTTGGAATCCTATGAAACATAGTATCTAAGTATATCACCACCTTATTATACATCTAAAAAGTAATGGGATATGGGTGAACTAATCCTCTTGGACACTAATACACTTCCAGGATCCATTGAATTGTCATGAAATGAGAGATAAAGAACATTATTTCATTTTTCATTTAAGATATCTAGAACTCTCTCTTAACATCCCGATACTCCTTTACTGAACATAGGTGAACTACATGTTGAGTTTCATGGGTTTGTATGATAAACACTTCCCAAATGAAATATGGAACCCAAACTATCCCATAATCATAAAGCATGTTTCACTATCCCTAAAAAATCATAGAATTAGGTCACTTCCAACCATACATTACCACATTTCTAAGAATCTATAATTTAATTATTTGTTGGACTTTAACAAGTATTCAAATTTAAACATGATATAATTAAATCTTAGGCCATCACCCTATGATACTCTGATGCATCCACAATCCATTAAAAAAAGGTCATTAACCACCTAACCACCCTTGAATGTCTTCCTCTATGATCATATGTATTCCCATTTAGAGAAAACGAAATGAAATTTCCTTTCCCTAAAAAATATTCCATCTCAAATCAAATTTATTTAGATAATCCACCTAATTCCTATAATAGAGATTAATGTCACATTTATAGAATATTTAATTAAATAATATTTGGTCATTTTTTATAAAAAATACATCACTAAAGAGAAAATGGAAAAAATAATTATGGTCAAGAACCACCGTTTCCAACTCTAGTACATGTGTCTGGTAGTTACCCCTTTGATGAAGTAATTTGAGAGACCCATAAACTACCACCTAAAACCAATTCACCAGGAAGATCCTAAAATGACACCTAAGGCACCATGATATATAATATATCAACTCAATGTTTCTAGAAATATCACGTTTAATGATTTTTTAATCACTTCTTTAGCTATAGGAATGCCTCCTCACACTAGTTGGTCCACCCAAGCAAATCCTCCTTATTAATATGTCATGTAAGTGAAGCTTCCTAACTGTATAATTCTATAATTATTCCTCTATAATAACCATATAAACCACGTAATCTCCTAATCATCAACTTATATGTATGTTATTCAAAATACAACAATGTTTATACCTTCTATGAGTCAACATAACTTCCCACCTCAAAGAGCACATACCCATGAAAATTAAAAAATAGAACCTTAACTAATACATTAATGGAATTGTATATAGAATATTTTTAAAATGAAAACTAAACCTAAAATCCATTTTTATAGAGTCCATTTCAATATTTTATGATTATATAATTATATCATCAAGGAACACCACAATGATGAGGTCAAGATATGTATGGATGATTGTATTCATGAGATCCATGAACACCACTACTTCATTTTTTGTCCTGAAAGGCATGAAATGGTACTAATGAAATATATATATAGTCCTAAATTTTATTGGAATATCAACCTTTCTTACATGATTCTTATGGTATCATGATTATAGGTTATCAATGGAGAACCAATAGGCTACCTATAACTGATCAATCATGTATTTAATCCATGTGAATTAGTATATTTTCTCCCTGAACAATTATTTTAGAATCATGTATTCTAAAATAGTGGAAAAAAATTGTTCACCTACATTTAAAAATACACCGGTTCACCCTTGTAAAATTTTATTGATCTTAGAAAACCCTTCTTCTCTAAATCCTAAAGTTGAAGTAAAAGTTCCATAAACATGGGAAGGGCCATGGATATTATTGAATTGATAGAGGTTTCTACTATGGATTTATTTTAAACTCAATATAAACTCTAATGTCATTATGATGTCTATAGTAGTTATCTTAGATGAAATATAAACATTATTCTATAAAATGAGGAATAGACCAAGAATCTATTACCACATATTCTTGAAGAACCATTCATGCTACTTGTGTAGTAATTTCTCTAAACTGAATTAGGTATAGACCAATTATAAACACTCAAAAATCACATTAGTTGGTCAAAAGAACATATCCACCATAATCCCAGTGAAGGATAATCATCTCTTATTTCATATTTTCTGTTCTCGAAAATTGGTCAAATAATCCATGATTAAAAATAACATATAAACTATTCAACATGAGAGTGAAGAAATCCAATCGATATACATGGCTTGAAACTACTATGGGAAATCCTAAAAATATACGGAGATGATCAAATTTATTCCCCAATGGCGTTTCCAGGAAAAAAATATCAAAATATAACTTGACCAAAATGTCAATACCAACATCAACACGAATAAATATAAATGAATTGAATGATATTATATCTAATATAGATGGAGGTATTGTTGATGTGATCTAGACAATACACTGAACAATCATTTTTCCCTCTCATACATCTATTGGAACTTGGTATACTATATAAATTCTCTCTTATATAGCTCCACATGCATGTTCTTCATGCACATAACTCACCCAGGACATCAAACTCATTTTGGCCTCATTCTACTGTTGAGGTCCCTCACTTATACCTTATGTCATGATCTATGTATTCACACATCCCAACATGAAAAGGTACATAATTCATTCATAGAGAAATATTATTGATTCCTCATATTTCCAAACCAACACACTTGTTCTACGGTTTTGGATTACTTTTTCTATAATTCCCAGTATGTCTATAATTTAAACATTAGGTACCTACTGATCATATAGCAGTGGTTGATGAAACCGTACATTAATATGATTTACTAAATCATCCATGATGAATCTCCTCAACCTTCATCTTTACAATGTAAATAGACCCAACCATTGTTCAATTATATGTTCCTCCAGCTAAACAACTTTGATTTAGAAGAATACCATTGCATTGTCCTCATCCGAACCTTTCACAATCATAAAGACCATACACATTTAATATGTATATATATATATATATCATCTCGTATAATCTATAAACCATCATCTTCCTGGAAATATGAAATATAATTTTATACATTCAAGATTTATATATCTCATTCATAGAGATGAGAGGAGTGAATTAAATCATCTCAATAAAATGAGTTAATTATATATACATTGAAATCATCCCTTGCTAAATCTCCTTAAAATTCTATATGTGGTTCATTTTTAGATTATTTGGGAAGAATTAATCTTAGAAAATATTTTATAAGGTGACCAATGTAATAAACACGCATATCCCTTCCTAATTAACTACACCCACCATGTAATAGTGTATATCTATAGAATAAAGGCCGCCATCATAACCACTTAATCCGTTGAGGAATCTACTAGATCAAAGATCCCATCGATTCCATAAAACCATAACATAGAAACTTGTGGGACTTTAGTGACCTAAAAGGGCAGGGGATGGTAGATTTTGAAGTCCCTATCATAGTCAACCATATCATATGATAATCCTCTTCTTTGAAAAATAAATATGTGGAAGACCCATGGTTGTAGGGGTTCTACTGCCTAAACTGAAAGAGTTGATAAAGGATAATTATCCCATGTGGGGTCATTCTGACCTACATCCGATTTTGTTCACATTAAAAATATTCTAGGGAGAAATATATGAAATAACCACATATTAATAGGAAATATATAGTATCAAAAATTTGATGTCATCTAAATTAGTTTATAGGAAGACACACAAAAAATTTATTTCTATAGGATATCTATCCATGGAGGCTACCACATATGATAAGTCACAACCCTCATTTCACTGTACAATCCCAAAACCTATTAATATTTACCTGTATGCCTATCACATTTATATACATATAATGAGAATAATTTTATTTCTCAATTAATATAAAATTCCTTATAGTATATCACATGTGAAAAAAAATAAGAGATCATGAAATTATATTAAATCAACTACCTTCTATATTAAGAAATATGTATATGGGATATGGGACCCTACATGTATAGTCATGATTCATGAACAAAACCCAAACTTATACACCATAACCAAACAAATAAAATAGAAATCCCATCATAAGTAACATGCAGGTCTAACATATGAGTGTTTTCCAAAAAATTACATAACACCCCTACCTGATTTCTAGACAATCTAAATCCTTTATACTATGAATAAAATAAAATAATGAATAAATTTAATGGAAAACCTCTAGTGATACCACTTTGTAATTCATTATCCCAAATCACCTTTTTAGGAATGGAGTGACACATGACCTCATGTCCATCTCGACATATCCAAGATGATGTTGACTTGTAGTGATGGACCTAATGGTACAATTGGAAGGGTATACCCTTACTATAAATGGTAATGCAATGGAATTTCAATAATTAGAACAGTAACATCAAATTCAAAAATGAACTAAATTAATAAAAATCCCATATTAGATAATATTTCTGAAAATGTGTCATACAAGGTAGTAACCAAGGACCCCAAATATGGAATGTGAATAAAAAATCATAATAAATTAAAAGAAAATAAATAAAGTAACTATAGATTAATTCTTCAATCTATCCTAATACAACTATCAAACACCAATCCCTGACACGTCTTGTTCTTATGGTCGACCCGTTGACCATTCCCATATCCGTAGTTAAGATGTCACCATATAATAGAAGCCTATATATGGTGTGTGTATAATCCTATTAGGACACCACTAATATGTACATAACATAAGATAACATACATAGGATGTGTATTCCATGATAATAAATAATTACACAAGGATGTAACAATCCTCCATGTACTGAATAATCATGTGAAAAAAAATTTCCTTGAACCCCAATCATACCTACTTCAACACCATGATAGAAAGAAGGTAACAATGAATTCCATTATCATGTGTTCGATTTAAGGATACAATATAAATCTATGTATTCACATGGATAATGTGTCTTGGGTCACCCCATTGTCTTCATGTCCCATATCTATAATGGGTTTGACCACATGGCCTTCATACCTCACCTCTGTCATGGGGTTAGCCTCAAGGAAATCTTACCCCATCCTTGGGTCTACATTAATCATCATCATCATCCCATGTCACACATGGACCCACTATAATGTCTACGTAATACATAACAATCAACTTTTCATTTTATATAAGATCTAAAACATCAACAGGTCATTTATTCACATATGGAATCACATAACAGGTATAAGAACAACATTGAATATCAAACATGAGTCTTGAAATCCACATAAACACACACTAACAGAGATAAATGTGATCATAATAAAGAACAATCTCATGAACTACAAAAAAATGTGAAATTAATATCCACAATTGGTTTTATAGGTTCTACTCACATGTGATCAATATGAAGGAAGCAACATTATAAATGGGATCTACATGGTTAGAATCTTCCTACATAAGGTGCATTGATTCCAAATGGTATTATAAATAATGAATAATCACCTGAATCAATATTTATGATTATGAATCCATATAACTAATCCCATTTAAATAAGAATGGGATTGTAGAATACAATTAATGATGTATATGATAAGTTATTGAAATCAATTATGATTACCCAATAGGATTCATTTCCAACTGTATATCAAGATCTATTCAAGAGATAAAATGAAATTGTTCATTGATTTGATCTCTTATAGTTCAATAGTCTCGGAATTCTCTATATACAACAAAGGAAACCCATATATACACTAATTTCTCATGGTCTAAATCTTTTAGATTAAATGGAATTAGTTATTGATGGAATGAAAAATTCAAAAAACCACCATTAGATTCAAATAGATTGAAAGAACTTGGAATACGAGGAATAATGAAGAGATTTAAGGAGGTTTTGGGTTTGAAACTCAATTATCAGATTAATTTAAACTCTGTTCATAGTTTGGTAACATAATTTACTAAATCTTTCACCATCCATTTGATTATTATACCCATTTCAAGAAACCACATGGTCTATATGCATGTTAGGGAAAACTATTTGACAACCATTATTTTAACATTTTAACCAAGTTACACTATATTCTATGGAAGTCTCACCATTAAATCTAACCATGGACCAACCATTTACCACTGAATGCACATCTACATCAAGCCCCATAGTGTCCTGTAGAGAATATCATGTTTTTTGGTATTTGTTTTCATAATTTCCACCCAATTAATGGCTTGTAAAATAATTAAATAGAATATAGAAGCTACCTGAGACTTCACATACATAATGAATAACTCCAAAAACACTCAATGAAGGGATGACTAAATGTATCTAAAATATTTGGTTTGTTACAATTATGTTGATGGAATAATAAATAAATAATTTTACTCTCTTTTAATAAAAAAAATTAAAACACCATTAGGGGAATGTGTGGAATATCACCACTATGAATGAATGGTTTTATTTTCCATAACATTCATGAATTATTTGTTAAAATGGGAATTTAAAAGAATAATATTATATTTTTAACAAGACTATGATTGCGTAATTATAAACCATTCCTTATATGCCTCCATTTATAGTTAATAGAACACATTACTCATGAATACATGTGGAATATGACTTCCTTGAATGTGAAATATTTTTAATTGGTATTTTATTATTTATCAAAAAAACCATTAACTATGATTAAAAAGAATACAAAATAGTATTAATATCATCATTATGAAAAATAATAATATTATTCCAAAAAAATAATACAAATTTCTATAATGGATGACTATAAAAACATAACTACTGTTGTTATTCGGAATTATTAATAAAATAAATATAGGTTTGTGGTTTGGTAAAGTTTATTCTAACATTTAAATTATTATTTTTGTACCACTATTTGATTAATTATATATAATAGAATAATGATCATCACTAATGTCTTTATCGTGGGTCATAACAATAATACTTCTATAATGAAATTGGAACATTAAAAATCATGAAAAAATATATTCTTAAACCTATAAAGATATAGGATTGATGAAAATTTAATGTATAAACAAGAATAAACATTTCCATTATCAACAAGTAAAAACCAAAAAATCAAACCTAAAAACATTTGATGATAAAATCAACAAATTAATAATAAATATATTTTCAATATGTGGTCATAAATGAAATTTAAAAATAATATAAGTATCCATATGGTGTTAAAATTGGTGATTAAGATATTTAATTTTTCTATGGGAGGATAGAACATTTTTGTTAATGTGGGGTTAAATGTATCTATTTCTAAATATCAATTTTGTTTTATCAAGTAAAAAATTATATTAATCATTTATTTGATTTTTCTAAAGTAAATATCTCTATTGGAAATTTCTTTATTATTTTTTTCTTGAAATATTATGTATTTGAAAATCCATATCATTTTCTATAATCTTTTTATTTAATTCGAAATAAAATGTTTTAAAAAATTATTTATTGATGCGATTTTCATTCCATTTGGGTCCTAATATATCATTCATGACTTCTTTTTTCTAAAATACATTTTCATATTTTTTAATATATAATAGGAAAATCCGCTTTTTCCATTATGGTAAATTACAACTTTATAACAAAAATTTATTTTATGGTCAATTTTTCCTAAGAGGTATGATATTAATAGAATTAATAACTGTCCTTTATAATAGATTTTCCTCTTTGATGTCATTACATACCCTTTCTGAAAATGTTCCTCATTAATATTTAGGAATGAAAATATATCTTATCTCCTATCATTTTTGTCTTGACCCGACACATTAGATCCTGACTAGTTGGTGGCTAGCTGAGTGTGACACCCCAAGACTACCTCTATTATGCCAAGGGATGATGACGATCATCGAATAAGAATATCACACACATGTGATTCCTTAGCTATGGTACCTATATAGACATAAACATTTCAATATACTTATATAATGCATAAAGGAGAGAAATAAATAATAAATATTTTAGGCCTACAACTAATTACACACCAATGAGATACAATAGTATGGGTTGGAAATAATAGCCTAAAAAATACCACACATATAGAAAAATATCCCAAACTTCTAGAAAATAGAGGAATTATATAATGATAAAACTGTTGGATCAGACATTGGTATTTCTGGAGCATCAATACTACACCTTCACCTGGTCCTCCTAGGACTATTCTAAATATCCTTTCATCAGTATAAGACAAAACCTGTGTGGACAGAGTCAATAAATGGGTTATTATAAACATTCTCTATAGTGTACCACTAAATCAGTAATCATAAAGAATCATGGAGAGTTAACTCACATGAAATTATAGTAACATCCAAGTTAAAATCAATATAGACACCATGTATCAATGAAACATCACAACCACACTTCCAGGAAAGGATTCCTCTAGATGATTAAGGGTAATTATCATCTGAGTGAACTATCTCCTCAGGCCTTTCTAACACATATGGTTCTCATCTAGGAGGGTTTTCTTGTATCTAATTTCTACAAAGAGTTACACATTGGATGTTTGATGATATCAATATACATATCTAGCTTTACAGCTTGGGATTATGTGGGATACCTAACCCATCATGGATGTAACCACTAGATTGGGGATCAAACACCTTCTAAATTTAGTAATAGGATATCTGACAAACCTTATGGTTTAATGATAGATAATCAAGCATAAGTCCAGAGGGAGGTAAAATTAAAACTATCCAAAACTAACATTTATAGGGGACAACTCATCCTATAATAAGTATGGGATTCCTCACAATACCCTAATAAGAATGGAATAAGTGAACATACCCTATTGATTCTCATCTAGACTGATGAGAAGATGGGACTTCAACCTATCCTAGATTGATTACATGGTGTTTTTATATGGAAAACATATCTTGTTCTAGATTGTTTAGACAAGACTGAGTCTATTTATGTACCTTTTTTCTCAATCCCATGCATGTGTACTCTAGCCACACCAATATTCATTATCTATGACCATGTACACTGATCGTTTACCTATTACTCATCTACGATCTTAACCACTATCCATGTCCATGCTAGTGTACCCTTGGGATATATTCAATTTCTTCGATCAAGGGTCACATGGATTGTGGAATTTCACATAGTGAATGATACATATTACTATTCATATCCATTATCCACCATCAATGTGGCCCTATATGGAATATCCTCTTATGAAATTCATTTTTCTTATCATGTTTATTTAGAATGTTTAATAAATTCAAAAATATGTCTCCTATGATACTATAAAGTTATATTTTTTCCACAAATTGAACCAGTATATCTTAGATTATGGTGTGATCATGTATAAGTCCTTTTGTGGGGTTGAATTATCGACACCCATCAAATCAGAAGTTGATTCTCATCGCACCACTTCCCTAAATAGAAAACTCAAGATATTATACCCTTAATCCATATTTGATCTCATATCATTATCATATCTCATTGATTATTCCTTTGATTCATAATATGAACCAATGGAAGAAATCCATTACACCCGTGGGTTGACTGTGAAATGGTTATTTTATAGGTTTAGTGAAACATCAAGTCAATCCAAATAATTGGGATGAATGTTCAAAAAAAGTGTTGAAAAGAATGAGACTCAAAAGTGAAGAAGTGATCATTGGCCATTGATTGGGTTGGACTTAACACATTGAAGGAGGAATGGATGAAAATACATGAACAGTCTAGAATCAATAGATAATTATCCATTTCAATATGTTTAATGAGGTTCATCAACCGTAAACCCATCATTAATCCAGAAATTAATTTTATAATGTAACTCATATACATTCAATAAGACAAAATAAAAATTCGGGATTTTCCTAGAAAAATAATAAATAAGACTTTGAAAAAGTATCAATTGTTATTGGTGAATGATACCCTCATCATTTTCATTATTGAGATACAAAACTATAATTTTTGACAGAAAACTACTTTGATAAATGCTTATGGACGCACTATCACTTTTTCATTCATCAAATCTCTATAACAAATTCATATTTAATAACCATGGTTATGTGGATAACCTAAGTATTTTTCAATACCCATTTTTAAATTAGACATGATTAGGTCACAAAATATTTAATAATCAATAAATCACTTTATTAATTTGTTTATTTATTACTCTTCCATCGACTTCTATATAAAAAAGAACATTTTAATACAATTTTGATATCATATATAGAGTAAAACCCACATTATAGATTTGATTGTGGTATCTATTATTCCATAAAAAACACCATTCAGGAGATATTCCATTATTTTAGAAAAACTACTTGTGCATGATATAATATATTTAATATTTATATTATATCATATTTTAGGCTCCATAATCTCTAGAATACCATACTGCATATATAACTAACTCTTTAAATATTTAATAAAATATTTTAGTGTTTTATAAGTAAAATTTTGATTGATAGTTTTTTTACATTCCACCCACCTAGGGAAATCTCATCTAAAAAAAGAAAAAGAAACTCAAAAAGGTGAGGTTACTAGCTCTCATCTTGTTATCACAGTCCAAATAGATCTCTTAGAGGTTTTTATAACACCATTAAACTTGAAAAAAATGAAATATCATCCCCACGATGGAAATTATATGGTAGATCATCTATATATAATGAGTACTCAATGATGGTAGATCTATTCTCTATGTTCATCTCACCCCAGTCGATAACATTCAATAGGGCATGCACATACCTTCTCTTCTATGATACAAAGAAAAAATTATTTTCCCAGTCCAACCATGATTGTATGGTTCACCAATATACCTTAGTGAGAGCCATAAGTGGTATCTTAAAATGGGCAACGAATCTCAAATATAACATTATTCCTCTTATAAACTATCACAAACCCTGCAAGGAGAGACGTTCTAGATCACATAGCCTCCCTTTTCGAAATGCAAAGGCCTCAGTCATCAGTTTACCTAAGAATTTTGTTAACTATGAGAAATCCCCATATACCAATGGATAAACTATACCATTTTTTTCTACTTGAAAAAATATTTTTCATTGGATTACTAAATGACCTGTAGCAGTCAAGCATAATGGTGACCTACAGGGTCATAAACACATGGCACATAATGGTGTCATAACAATGGTAATGTTGAAACTTTTTTATAACCATGAACCACACTTCTAAGTTGATCATATAAAATATGGAAAAATTCCAAAATGAAATCCCAAAGTAGGTCCTCTAGAACATGAATAGTCCTCTAATTGTTTTCATCTGTCTAGGGGTGGAACGTCATAATCAACCATAATTGAGTCCTAAATGAATCATTTAATCGTTTCCATAATCATGATTTGAGGAAAGAATAATGGTATGATATGATCATCGAGGAAATCCATATAGTATGAATATATCCTCTATATAAAAACATCCCATTATCTCCATCGAAAATTTATCTTGTGTGGATAATAGTTTGTTTGATATGTTGAGTAGTACTATGATCTCCCATAAAACATTGTTCCCTCTAGAATATTGTAAAACTACTATCATGATGTCTAGGGACATAACATCTTAATTCTACTCCAAAAAATTAAGGGGTTGATCAAAACCCACTAGAACATAGTTCTTGGTTATCACCTAATAGTATATGAGTAATTAAGTGATAAAAGTAGTTATAAACTTATTCAAAACTAGACATAAATACATACACCCATGATATTGGAATAAAATTTACACTCCTGGTAGTATTAAAAAGGTGTATCTATGATAATCCCTCATTATCTTCCCTGTCAACATCATTTTCACCATCACCCATCCTCCAAAATGGATGAAATACTCTATGAATTTTGATAAACAATTAAGAAAATTTATAGTGTATATCTTGGAAAAAAATGTCTCACAATTGATATCTCCCAAATAAGACTCCCTAAAAAAATAAAAAATAAGGGATGTGGTGTGATAATAATATAATGGAGAAAAGATGCACCATATTTACTGATTAAGGGGGACTATAATAATTCTAACTAATCATACTTCTTTCTCAGAAATCACTAACAAGAACTCATGTTGGGGGAATATGACACCACATTCTCATTGTTTGAGTATTTCCTATCTCAATGTAATAATTATGTAGAAACTAAAACCATAACATGTGTATCAATTTAATATCATTATAAAAAATATATAATTTAAACTATATTGATCATAATATATAATAAATGTTCACTCATATAAGGTAATATAACCACATCTTAAGGGCAAAGAACAATATTTTTATGAAAAGATTTTGGGTTTCATAGTAAAACTCAAGGTGTGTTAGCTTATAGGATCCACAAAAAATAATAACCAACCTGTACATATGAATACATCAGATCTCATATCTATAGAAATTATAGAACACCACATACTAAACACCCTCATCTCCTAGTTTCAAGATAAGTGTTCCCATCTACATCTTCAAAAACCCAAGAATAGAATACTGAAAAATGTCTTTCCACATAAAGGGATTACCCATTTATGTAACAATAGTAAAGGGAACCTATATCAATAATATTTCTCATGAATCATTGATAGTATCCTTTTATCCCATAAAAGATCCAGAACTCAGTCACACACTTTTGTGGCTCTCAAGATATCACTGTCACATCATCTACTAGGTCTAATACAATATCCTCTCTTGAGATGATATGTCACAAGATGATGAGCACTAAAATATATAAAAAACACTTCAAAAATATTTTAATATTTCTACTTCTCTTATAGTATATCCATAAATATCCCCAAATGTCTCACATTTTCCTCCTCTAAAATCGAGTACGAAATGATGAAATTGATGATGACTAACATTAACATGCCTAAAATGTGAAGAAAAATATGGTTAATAATTCATATAAACATCACTAGGGAATGTTTTAATCCCATGGAAATCACTAAATAATAGTAGGGACCATAGAGAAATCATAATTATCTCTTTGATACATCCTCTTCTCATACATGGAGCTAAAGATAAACTGTCCTAAGGTAAATCTTTGAGAACTAGAATCCCCTTTCAGTTTTTCAAGGAGTTAATTGATTATAATAAGTGGGTACTTATTAATTATGATACCCTAATTTCAGTAATAGTAATCCATGTAGAACCACATGATTGCATCCACCTTCTTAGTAGAAAATAATTGGGCTACCTGGGGAGACACACTAGATCTAATAAAGAACGTAGTCTAAAAAATATCCAACTTCACCTTCTACTCTAGAAGCACTGTAGAGGATATGTGATATGCCAAAATAGATATCAAGGTTGTCCTGGGGTGTTGGACAATATAGAAATTGATCATTCGGTGGGGACGAGAACCTGTAACACCCTTGGGGAAGATGTAATCAAACCCCTCTAGTACTATAGGAAGAATACAGTACAAAACATATGCATCTCTAAGGGTATTAATATAAAATTGATGAGTAATTGTCTATATCATCATATGTTGGTGCCTATTATTCTCTGACTACACTTCCTTCTCACCAAAAAAAGGAATGCCTCATTACATCATCATCGATACACCACACCCTCTTCTTAAAAAAATTGATATATTCATGAATCATACAGTCCTATTCCACACATAGAATGATATCATAAGACCACACTATTCCATAAAGTGACCTCATATGAATCTATCCCAAATATGTGTTAGGTCAAAATATTTGAAGAAGCATGTGATCGCTAAATATTCCAATGTTAGGAGTTTGTAAACACAAGTATTTAGTTAAAGGCTCTAAAAGAATCTCAAAATATTAATAGTGGGATGTGGTAAAAAAGAGTATTTGATGCCTGTGTATATCAATTCTATAAGTATAGGGTAGAATAAATTGATCAAACATCTAATAATAACTAGATACTCAAGGTAATTATCCATTACTTACTAGAGCTTCCTACATATTGATCCACTAACCCATAAAACATGGAATCGAAAAACTAGGGGTGGTGGTGGATACATAACCAATAATTGGACCCCTATCTCTACTCACATTTCTTTACAGCCATGTATACTTCCATTGCTTCTACATCAGCCTATTTCAAGATTTTTCATCAATCTTCTCAATGTATACTTTGTGGATGGTTAGCATATCCCACATTATATACCTGTTTCCATCACAAGACTAGCACCACCTCTCCCTTAGCTGAAAAGAACCATCATAAGTGATATAGTTGGAAGAACCATATTCTAGAGACTGTTTCCATAAACACATCACATAAGTGGATCCCTATGTTTATTCTCAACTACCGGCTTCTGAAAGTCTCATAACTATGGTTCCCACTCTGAGAATGAAATACTTGTTGATATATAACTTGAAAACACTCAACCACCAATAAACAGTATAGAATCAAAACATTATAAGGGATACATAGAGGTACTATTCAACCTCAAATATATTTTTTATGGGAAATAACAAAGTACCATGATAATAATTATGTATCACAAACATTGTCCATGGATTATCAAGAGAGGTTAGTGAATATCAAATCATACTTTTCTATGAAAATTATCCCCTTATATAGTATTAAATGTTTGTGTACATGCAATTCTCATAAAATATCTTTCTAAAACACATATATGAAGAGTCTCTTTATGTCCTTACATTTGAGAGTACCATTATAAAGAGTCCATGTAATCAATGTCTATCATTATCTTGCAGATACATAAAGAAGGATTTCTAATAGGAGGATCATCTGATTGAGAGGTGTCCAAATAAGTTAGAATATTGTCCCAAATTCCTCAATCCAGTCATATTAATCATGAGGGGATAACTCACCCTAAATCTGAATGGGGACGAGCCTATGAAACTCATGGAGTACACTCAGCCTATCCACATCACGTATTAGAACATCTAGAGTAAGCCAGTTCTCCATAGGTAGAGGTAAGACAAAAAATACTCCTAGGGTTACCACCTACTACAAAGGATCTTGAACTGAAGACTTATCATAAAGAGGATCACCATCATGATACAAGTAAATAATCATAGTAGGATTTCATTATGAAAAAATCTAGTTAAAATCAAGGTACACTATTAAATGTTAATATATAGGGAGATTAATCGTTATGGAAATAGAAAATAAACCCAATTATGATATGATAAATTTAACAATTTATTCCCTCTATCCATTTCCTATATGATACATGAAAATAAGAATAGTATAATAGTCTTGGTGAATGGGTACATCAATTGTTGTGATTTCATTGGTTTCCATGTTGATAGATCTAATCTCGATACTCATTAACATTGATGGAATAGTTCTGAAACTAAACATCTTATCAATAATATATCAAAACTCTTTTCCTTCGATGAACCACCTCTGATAAAACTATATTAAAACCTGAAAAACTATGTCTCTCCTAGATAGAGGGAATAAAATTGTGAAACTCCAATCCCTCCCCCAATAGGCTAGGTGTTGGATACTATCACAGAATATGCATATCACACATGTGAGAGGCATTAGACTAAGGTAACTATGCATAACTACACATCCCCAACCACTAATATAATTTTGATTGGAATGTAAAAACTAATTAAATATATGAAAACATATAATTAATCTCACATCAATGTATGAAATAAATTTTGGATAAAAGGTAAAAATGTAATACCACTAAAACAGAATGAATACAATCTTCTAGAAAAAATGGATTGATGTAAAGGGGAAACTCATGGAAATGACTATGGTCCATCTAACACTAAATCCACCAATTGCTAGTCATTTTAGGATTCCTTTAAAATTAATTCCTATTATATAAGACATGATATGTGCTGGTATAACCTATGAAAAGGTGAGTACAAACAAACCTAAAAGGATGACCCTGCATTCACCAATTGTAAGGTATCAAGGAGAGTAATTTCACATGAAAGGATATTAACAACTAATATGTACTTAATATAGATGCCATGCATCAAATTAAATTCCCCACATCACTTATTTCCCAGGATTCCATTCAAGGATTGAAGGTATTTCTCATTTGAGAGAACTCATTCATTGGGTCATGATAATACAGATGGCACTCATATGCAAGGTCATTCTCCTCTAGACTCTCCATGAAGAGGTACAAACATTAACTCAGATTGCATTGATACATAGATAAGGGATTATAATAATTTCATATGGGGGATACCTAGCCCTACTTGGAGTATCCCACCACGATGGGGATCCATTTCCATGTATTTCGGTAATGGGAAACCATCCTAAACATAGTAAAAAATGATAGAGGATCACTCACACATAAACATAGAGGGATTGATGAATCTGTCTAGAACTAACTCATAGAGGGGATCATTCATCTTATTATTAGGATGGAATACCTCATTGTACACATAGTGGGGTGGAACTGGAGATTATATAATGGTACATTCTATGTATATTGGTCTTGTATATTCCCATTTTCCATTTCCATTATAATGTTACCCTAGGGAATAAGTTAGGTCACCAATATAGGGTCACACAAGGTGTTTTTTATTTATTCCATCACATAATCCATAGTTCTTGCAGAAGGGGATCCACTTGGTGAGTGTTCTTCAGAACTATATGTGGGGTATACCTTGTTTTTGGATAATTAATATTATATTAAATTCATCTCATACACACCACTAAAACCTTCATTTCCATCATAAATCATGCTTATAGATCTCAGATCTATGGTTGCACATTATGGAGATGTCTCACCTGTGGCCATATTCTAGTGACCCATCTATTTGAAAGCTTAATTTCATCCCAATGCGTCATCAAATCACAAACACATGAAATGATACACTAGATCTAACTATGATCTTCATT
Organism: Viscum album; assembly: GCA_963277665.1. Classification (NCBI taxonomy): domain Eukaryota; kingdom Viridiplantae; phylum Streptophyta; class Magnoliopsida; order Santalales; family Viscaceae; genus Viscum; species Viscum album. Next base: position 259,604,337 of record OY728122.1, on the reverse strand, counting down.
ATTATTCATCACACCTTGATCATGCCTTTGATCCCAAATTTCAAGCCCTAGAAATGATCTGTTTTTACCAATGGTTGATTTTTTTAACCATTAATTTATTGGTATAATCAAATCCTATGGTCCAAAAAAATCCAACGATGAAAAATAAAAGATCAATGGGGGGAAATAATGAAACAAAAAAGTGAGGAAATAAAATTCATATGTTGTTTATGGTATCCTCAATTCAATTAAAGAGGAACTGATCAACATATTGGAATAGTTTAGAATCACTATATCATTATAAATTCTTATTTCTAGAAGGAATATCATCAAATGAAAACAAATAATTAATATTTTAGTTAATTTCATAAAAGTATTATTTTATGTTTTCTATAAGGTAATAAAAATGTGATTAATCTAGAAAAATAATACAACCTTCATCATAAAAGGATCATGTACTGATGTATAATGATTCCCTTTTCATTTTAATTACTGATATATAATAACAACATCATTCAAAATAAAATCCTTGAAAAAATGATTGTCGATGCGTCATCCCATATTTTTTCTTCATTAATATCCCCTAATGTCCAATTGAATCACTAGGGTTATTAGGTTTGGCTTAGGGTGTTTTTATAACATTCATTAAATATGACATGAATAGTTTGCAATGAATTTACTAAATAATAAATAATTAAATAAATTTGTTTGTTTATTATTATTCATGTGAATACACTTAAACAAAACACCCAATGAAAAAAATATTATATCACACTTATGTTAAAATCCACATTCTAGATTTAATTGATGTATTAGATTTCCCATATAAAACACCATTATAGAGATATTAAATTATTTTAGAAACAATTATAATAAATGATATAATATATTTAATATTTTTATTATGTCAATACCAATGAAAAATGGGTCCTAGACCCGACACTAACTTCATTCCAAAATCCAAAAATATTTTAAAAAATTCCAACGTGTAAAAATTAAAAATATTGAAAATCAGAGTTGTTGAAGTCACCCAAACACTATATTTCTATCCAAAAATATAATAAAAACATTTTAAGGTGTGGATATATAATCTAGTTCAACCACTCTCATGTGATCTCATGGATGTTCTTATGCTTCTTTCCAACATTCTCTATGGGAATAAATCACATAAGAAGGATGTTGTTCTATCGACCCATGATTTAATAGAGTACTATGTGAAGGTTGATCCATCCTCAATGTCTAGATTTACCAAGTTTATATCATGTTATGGGTCATGGTCATTCCTCCTTAGCTACAACACAATAAGTACATCATGTACCAGGTCATACTATGGTAGTATGTGTAAAATTAATCATCCACTATAATCGTATATAGTTTCTAGAATGGAAAAATTCATCTCAGATATAAATTTTTCAATTAAAAAATATCTACCATCCTGACCAAGGTAAAACATAAAGGAACACATGTTCTCTATAATAAAACTCTAAAGTACCTCATTACTAAGCTGTATAAGATTTATGATAGATTTTGGAAGTCCTAATCCACTCCTGTAAGAACTTTACAATCTCTATTATCTCTCCCACCAACAATGGGCCCATGAGTGTTGAATCCTATGGATCTATATAGCACCGGTGACCTAAATGTTATCCCATATAAAAACTATATTTTTATGTAATTAGGGATGAGTAGTTATTTTCTTATATAAAACTCTTCTAGGGGTAGGTGATTCTCCTAGATATGGCTAAATATTAAAATAGAATACCAGTTCATGTCCATCAATACATGAATGTTCTATTTAGTATAGATGTTTTTATTAGAATAAAATTTTCTACTAAATCTAGAATGAGTCCTAAAATCCTCTTATTATCCTCTAAATAATCATAATTTAAGTTAGTATCATGGTCTCATATTATCATTGAGGGAACTCCATGAAGTTAGAAGCGATCACATGCTCTTGAGTGAACTCTTCTCCTAGATGAAATGTATGTGGGATGACATAGTGACTCGTTCTAGGATCAAAAATATTGTTTAAAGTAATATAGAAGAATTAGTATGTACTATAAAAAATTCCCAAGATATAACATCCAATATTCAATCCATCTCCTCAAGAGGTTGATCCAAGAATGCTAAAACCTAGTCCACAAATTTAACATACTGTAAAGTGAGGCATCAAGATAAAAAGTCCACTAAAAACACTTCATACATAGAAACTAGAACTATCCTAAATGGTCATAGTATATATTTCCAACACATTGTTATAATTATAAGGGGTATTCATTAAATATCCATAATTCATCTTCTCGTAGAATCACTGGTACCATCTTCCATACACATAAGTTGATTATATTATTCTCACTATTTAAAAATTCAACAGGACATTTCCAGTGGATATCTATCCAAATAAGGTATCAAAATTTATATATTTATGTTGATCCTCCCTTAAGAAATGAAAAAATAGAGGGTTAATATCCAGAAATAGAGGAAATATACACCATTTTTTACACTAAGTATAGCTGAAACGAGTCTAACAATCTTGACACATTGACCAACAACTATGAACGGTTGGAGTTGGAACCATATAAACAAACTTCTTTGTAATTAACGATAAACCTTTATTAATTGGATGAATAGTAATAAACTCCTTATCACATCATGATTGTTCTTTTATGTGACATTGTATGTGGTAATGTCATAAGAATAACTGTCACACTATAAGGTCATAGGGGATCCCTGCTATGATGAGAACCTAGAAGTCCCATGACACTATTCCTGAATATATATTCTATGACCGGATGATATTATTTAAAGGGACACAAATGATACAGGCTATTAGGGGTGACTACTCATAAAACATTGAGGCACCTTCTCTTAGTGTGCGACCTTGGTAATATCGAGGAGGATATTATGAGAACAAGACCTTCCAGTAGGAAATCCATATTCATAAGTGTCAATTGATGTTCCTAAATGCGGATGTGTGTATTGATCCTTCAACATTATGATTATTATTAATGGTTATTATGACTCCCACTCATAGATATATTGAGTAAAACTATGACGACATATAATTTTGTAAATATAGAATATATTGGGTGCGTCACAAGTAATACTGAATTAATGAATAATGAGAGAAAGGATTTGTCACTTCTACAGATGTAGATATCTCAGGCCCTTTGATGTAAATGATATAGCCTAACTAAATACATGACTAGAGTGTTCACTTGGATAGTTTAATTTCGAGACGTCAAAGAATAATAAATAAATCACATGGGATGATGACACTTGCATGCAACCCACTTGATTAGAGATATCGAGACAAAGAGATTATATTGCATAGTAAGCATTTGTATGAGGTGACATGTCCTTGAGACATCAAATCATTTATCTTGGGTTCCTTGACCTATTTATAGACAGTAATATAGGAATTTAAGAAAGCCCGCCAAATTCTAAAAATAAATAGGCCTATTGGGTCACATACTAAGTGTAGCCAGTATCTCAGTTAAACAATTTATTTATTAGACAAGTTGAATAATTATTATTCCCAATTTTAGTTTAAGAATTATTCAAGTTTTCCTAATCATATTTATTTTGTCACTAGTTATTAGAGAGAGTATATTTTTGACAAAATATTTATTTATCTGCGAATAATGCAGTTATATTTATTTAATAAATAAGTAGTCATTATTTAAGGCCTGGTAAATATTGTGGAGTATTGTCAGACCATGTTATGGGTCCGATGGGAAATAATATTAAATATTATTTGGTTAAATAATATATAAATATAACATGAAAGTTAATCACATGTCATGGAAATAATAACATTACAATTATTATTTGATATGAGGTTTTCACATGGAATAATAAATTAAGCAACGACACCTGTTCTAATTATTTTTTATTACCCGGTGAATTAAATTCATTAAGAACATGTCATGGAAATAATATAATTTCTATTATTATTTGAAATGGGGGTTTCAAATGAAATAATAAATTATGTAATGACACCAGTGCTAATTATTTATTATTGCCTAGTGAATTAAATTCCCCTTTATTTTATTATTCTCTATATAATCCAAGTGGTCATTCTACTGGCCAACCAATTGTTCTGTGAAAAACATCTTTGGATAAAACATCTCATGCCTAGAGAATTCTACCTTCTCTAATAACACTCTAAAGAAATAGAGATATCCTCATCCACTGGATTAAGGAGAACACTATTGAAGCGATTCGCAAGGAGATCAAAGGCAGACATTGGAAGCCCAAAGATCATCCACACTATAACTTGGAGACTCCTTTTGAAACATCTGAATATGCATGGAGAACATGTGGATCACCACTAGAGGATTCCTATACTTGGATTATACATTGCAATGAAGACAAAACATGGACCCGTGGTCATATGAATCAACTAAGAAAGAATCACCTTGGAGGTAATTCAACAATTTAGTTATATTAAATATAAAAAAAATATGTTGGTCCTCTCTTCTCAGTTCTGGGTTCTCTTTTTGTCTTTTATTATTGATTCAATTCTGTGGATACTAGCTGTAACAACCCAGGTAAATAAAGAATATTACATTTTCATATTTATTAATATTTTTAAATTAATTATTAATTTTAATTTAATGGGGATGCTATGTTTGATTGCATACCCGATAAACAACAACGAGTTTCTTTTAAATCTTATATTGCACACAAAGTTGAGTTATAATAAAAAATAATAATATAATATTATTTTAAATTATAATTAATGCCTAGCCATTGTATTGGAAGGAATGGAATGAACTAACTACAATTTTAATATAAATGTTTTTTAATTGTTTTTACGTTTATCCCATAAATTTTAGAGGCTTAAAATAAGAAAAATCCGATTTTAAGCCTAAATACTCCAATATTCATTAAAAGGTCGATTTATCGCCATTTGATGGAGAACCCTATTGAAATCTAGTTTTGGTCAATTTTATATGTTCTATTTGACAAAATAAAATTCTTCTTTTGAATCGGGATATTAAAATTTACTCTGGGTAATTTTTTGGTATTTTTCTGATAAGATTCATTTTTGGATGAATAGTGAAAAATACTGTATTTTAATTAAAAACTTCCTTTTAATCTAATTTATTAATATGGTTAGATTATATTTTTAAATAGTTTTAAGTGTAATTAGATTATTTTGTTTACCATTTAATCTAATGCTGGTCATTGGAAGAAATTTCACTTTGAAATTTGACAAAAACTAGTCTCAATCTTTTGATAGATACTGTTTCTTAAGAACACACTATTTGTTTTGACAAAGAGAATTAATTTTAAAAAAATTAATGTGAGTTCTATGTTTTGAATTTTTTAAAATATAAATAATTTTTGAATTTGGAATATAAAATATAGATTAGGAAGAATTTTTAGTATTTGTTTGAAAAACATCAATTTTTGATGAATAGTGAAACCACTAAGTAGTGGTTAAAAAAACTAACTTTTTCATTTAAATTTAAATTTTACCACTTCTGTGAATTTAATTTCAAAAATCCGACATAAATGGTTGTTATTATTAAGTAAAATGTGGTTCAATAAGATGAAACTAATTTTTTTTCATGAAGTGTGAATTTTCACTTTTATTTACCACAGTTAAAGATAAATAGGGTAATTCTACGTAAAAAGAATATTATAATAATATAAAATTACCTTAAAACTTTTCATAACATTATTGGATGATTCATTACTGACCATGGACATCCTTGGGCCGATTTGGGGACCCATTTATGCCACTTGGGAGTGATAATGACACTTTATTTTAAATAACATAAAGTAAAGGAAAAAATGACATAAACAAATATCTTTTAGTAAATTAATTTTTTTTAGGAGCTATATAAGTTATATTTTAAACTATAAATAATAACTGGAAATATAAAATTATTTCATACATCATGGTAATTTTTATATAATTTTTAGTCATCAAATAAATAAAATTATTATTACAGAAAAATGATGCAGTGTTTACCTCATTAATAAATCATTTAAATAAATAAGATTATAAATATTAATATAACATCCAAAACCTGTAAAATTATTATTTTATGAATTTATTTCGACCATGAGTCATCTTAGCTTCGACCTCAATGAGTTTTGGATCTTTATAAACCAAAAATCATTATATAATAAAATAATATTTTTACACTTTCCTAAAGAACCACTTCTCCCCCTTATAAAACTCCCTCACCTCTAACCCATTCCTAACACCTCTAATGCCCCTTGGATCATCCAAAACCTTCCCAAATAAGATATAATAATCCCTATCCTCATCCTATAAGACTTACCATAGGAATAATGCACTTCAAGATATCATTTTGGTTCAAACCAAAGGGATTTACCCTAATTAAAGGTAACCGTTTTTCTTAACTTCTTTTATATTATTTTACTCATAAAACCCCTAAAATCTTTTTATTTCTTTATTTTATAACTAAATAAGTATCCTAAATATACTAGGATGTTTTTATGAGAAGGATTCAAACTACACATACACACACCTCCATATAATGGGTAAAGAACATACTATTTCTGTGGATGACAAACTAATGCCTCACGAAACAATGATTGTTCAATTATATCCTACCACCTCATATAGTGGCCATTAGATGACAATGTATTTATATATGATATATATTATTTTTATGTTTTCTTTATACTTATTTATTTTTAATTTTTAGAATACCTTTATGGTTTCCATTATGAGTAAACGTGATAATTTCAATTGAGGAAGTGCGGACTACCGCCCCCTCAAAGTGATATGACTCGTTCATACCATACATGGGACATATAAAGGATAGAGTTATTGAAATAATATATGATATAATACTGGAATTATAATATAACAATGTATCATTATATTTTGATTCAATTAATATAAAAAATATAAGTGAATGTAGCATTCATGCGTACGTACGACTTACCGTCTCCATGAATATTGCATTTCATTTCTTATTTCCAAATGTTATGTAATGTTATAAATACATATATATACTGGATATATATGATATATATTATACCTAAATTATGAATATAATTTTGGAGATAATGGACTCTTGACCACATGGGCAACTTGTAATTATACGGTGTTCATTTTTTACTCAAGTACCAAATATCGACAAAACGACCATTATTAACTTAATTGATTACATATTGTTTTTAACATTGTAATAAATGATATAAAAATAATAATAAACTTGAAAAAGGTTTATTAATCAAGTATAAATTAACTTAAGTTTATTATTCCGGGATATTAGGGAACAAACAAGTCATGTCTAACATGAGGTAAGGGATTTCTTATCTCACTTTCAATTCTGTGAGATTTCCTTTGTTCACCACTTATTTATTGCATTTGGTGTATTGTGTACTGACATTTGATATATATTATCATGATAAGCTTTATATTCATGGTATTATGTGATTGATTTGGTGGTTATTAACTTTTAGTCATATGACTCGATTGATTACAATGTGGTAAGGGGTTTCCATCTCACTTTTTATTCTCGTGAGATTCATGCTTTATTGCAACTATTTCCTTTTGTGTGGTTCATGTATTACCCATGATTGTATTAATTGTGTAATATTATTAAATTTATGGGTATTTACATCTTAATTGTATGATCTGTCTTTCATGGGGGTATGATTCGTAAGTTACCAAATCGGTAAGGGAACCTTTCACCCTCCTCCTTTTAAAAGACTTATTTTGGTTATGTCTTTTGGTTTACATCTTCTTATGTTGGGATATGTTATTCTATATCCTTATTGATATAAATTTTATGTCAATGTTTTGAGATACACTTTTCCCTCTAATCAATTCATTTTCTGAATTTTAATGTGACACCATTAGGATGTCAATTTTCTGTAAGGGAACTTCTTCACCCAATTTCAATTATTTAGTTTAAACTTCAACTTCTTGATTATGTCATGCTATGAATATGTGTGAATACCACATGATTGTTTCACCCTTAATATCCAATTATATTGAGTTTATTATTACTTGTCACACATTATTATGTAATTTATTTATCCTTAATCTAATGATACAATTTTTATAAGGGATTTCATCTCAATTTAAATTCCATTGAGACATCATTGTTGTTATGCACCAATTCTCTCTTATGTGGCCTATATACTGTTCCTTGGAATATTATGTCAAGAATACTTTTATAATGATGATATTTTGGAGTTCTTATTAAATTTTATTCCTCAATTATTTGTATTTAAGTGTCTCTCATTTTGTTAAAAACTCTTTTACTAAAATATCGTTTTAAATGTTTTAATGATTTATTATTTTAAATATTTCTCATAATGTCCATGCTTTCAAAAAGGTTTTTTAGGATTTATTTAGATATAAATTAATGTTTTTAAATGATAATTCATTTAAAAGAATCAATGTGGTATGGGTCACTTTGATTCAAAAATCACTTTTTTAAATGTTTTAAATGGTTTTAAAAATGATTTGATAAATCATTGTTTATTTCAATATCATGATTTGATATATTGTGATTGGAATGTAGAAATGTTGTCTTTCCTTTATGCTTATGTTATGTGTTATGAATATGTTATGATTATCAGGAATTATTTGCGTATACAAGTGGTTCCATGATAAACCTAGGGCGGGTGAGCCCAGGATAAATCTCCAATGAATTGGGTAACATGACTGGGGTAAACGTTAATGTTTCTCTTAAGAGATTTAAGGAATATAATGTTATGGGTATTCCAAATGTGACTCCCTATGTAGCTGTTATAGCTACGATGTAAGTATGTTATGAATTCCATAAGTTACCTTTATGATTTATGATTTGTGTGTGTTATTCATAAATCTTATGATTTAATTAGGTATGTTATGGTTGAAAAGTATGGTTTCATTGATTTGTTTTTAATGGTGGGATAATATTTTCCTTCATTACTTCATAATCCTTACTGAACTTTTTGTGCTCATCCCACATTTTTGAATTGTTTTCCACAAGACATAAAGATGAATATGGTCAAGGATGGGATCCAAGAAAAGTCATGCTATCTAAAACATCTAACTAGACATGTTTCTTTTTACAAGTTTTTATTTTATGAAAAAAATGGATACTGACTAGTAGTGTCTGCATGTAATTTTATTGTTGATATATAATAGTTATGGAATAATTCTCTAAAACTCTAAACCTAAAAAGATCCTCAATGTGAACTATTCATTTAATTAAGGACTATGTAATGTTTAAGGTCGTGTCTTTATACAATCATTGATCATTGTATTGATCCAAGATTAATCATTGATTATGGTAATTTGAAAAGTTGGGTACATGCCTATCCTGTACTTCCGATGTGCCCAGAACCTACAAGTTGTATCAGAGCGGCCATATTTGTGTTTATATTTATTTAAATAATTCATTGATGATTTATGCTTTAATAATTTAGTCAGTGAATTCATGTTTAAGTGTTCTTTTAATATGAAGTTATAGATCTATTCATCCAATATCATTTCTCACAGATCTAACAGAAATGAATAATTTTAGGATTAATATTAAATCGAGGATCTCATCAGGAGGTGTCAATGGTATATTCCAAATAAAAAAGAGTACTCACCATGTAGTCATATATACACACCGTGTATTTGTGTTCAATGCCTCAGGAGTAATTTGTAAATTACTCAAACTGTGTGCATTAATGACATGTGGTGTAGTTAATTCTTACACTGCGTGTTGACTAGGATAGACAAGGGCACAGTTAGCCAGACTGCATGCTACGTGGCTCACTAGACATGGTGTGTTATACCTTAGGGTTAGGGTCAAGTCGTGTATCCTATACATGGCTTGCCCGACTAGTGACGGTGTAACATGGAGTCTACACGACATGTGGCCAACAAGACATGTTATGTACTCAAAATATTTCCATAGTCCACCTCAAACATTGTTTCCCTAGGCATGTACTTTAGATGTATGGTGAGGAGGGTACACACTGTGTATTATTTCCAGATTACATAGATTTAGAAATTTATCATTATATTATGTTACCCCTGAGACATATAACTTTGTGTGGCTATAAAGATGGGAAACAACATGTGACATGTATTTGATATATATATATATATATGTGTGTGTGTGTGTGTGTGTATTTAATTAACATCCGTGTAATGTTAAAACATCTTCACATCATGTTTGAGTTGTATTAAAATTATAATTATACATTGATTCTACATATCAAAATGAATAAAGTGTGTACAAGTATAAATACATTATGGGTAGTTTTGGATGAGTATTCACCGGGTTTCTTCTAAAGAACAAGTTATGTACATGGTTACGGATGGGAGTCTCAAGGAAATTCAGAAAAAGATTAACATAAAAAGGATTGATTAATTAAAGACAATGATTAATCAATTTGAGCATAATTTCTCTTAATAAGAAAAATTAAATAATTGAATTCTAGATTTATTAAAATTCATAATTCATTGCAAGTATGTGGATGACCATGAGCTAGACTAGACCTTTGTATTTAATTGGTTACCTTTTAATTAATTTATTAAATTAAAATTGTTGGCCTACGTGGCTTCTCATAATCAATATGTAGGGACTAAATTCCCATGGTTTATTTTATGTAAACCCCCTTTTACCCCTCAACTATGTGTGAGTTAAAAGCATTTGTAATAGATCGAGCTCCAAAGCTAGTGGAGTGAGTTCTAGTTACACTACTAGAAATTCAGGCTATAGAAACAGACCTATAGACATAGTTCTATGTGTCCATGGCTATAGCTTGTTTATAGACAAGGTTTAATAGGATGATCGTGGCTATTTGTTGGAAACCCTTCATTCTAAGCGATCCTCAAACCCTCCCATTCTCCGAAGAAACCCTCCTGGCCTCGCTATTCTTCCTCCCCCGTGATCTCCTCCTCGCTGCGCCCTCCTCCTCTCCACGACCTCCTCCTCATCGTGCCCTCCTCCTCCCCGACACCTCTTCGTCGCACCCTACTCATCACTACAACCCTACTTCCCGACGCCTCCGCGTCGCGCCCTCCTCATCACTGCAACCCTCCTCCCCGACGCCTCCTCGACGCCGCTCTTCCAACACATCCTCACTGCGACCCTCCTCCTCACAGCGACCCTCCTCCCGGATGCCTCCACCCCGACGCCTCTCTTCTGACACTGAGGTCGACACCCCCATCGCCCTCCCTGAAACCTTTTCACCAGCAACCCTCAAAACCCTCGACCTGTCCTCGTTGTGACCCTCCTCACACCGACCCTACTCCAGCGAAGCTGCTCCAAGCTGCCTCCCCTCCTCCTCCATTCTTAACGGTTCTCCCCCACAACCCTCAACACCAGAGGTAATACCCTATGTCTTCCTTAATCCCCATCCACCATTCTTGTTGAATTTTTTCAACCATAAGTATTTTTAATATTATTCTGCACTTACTCCCATTTTCACACTGATATGCACTGCCATAACCCCTCAATTTACCACACATTAACCAATAATTTGGGACTTCACCACATCAACCTCCTATAATGGGACTGGTGCAGAGTTTTTAAAATGATCTTATCCTTAGAGTCTCCAACTTCAGTGTGTTGTGTGTGAGGTTCTATAAAAAAGAAAACAAAAACAACATGAATTGTCATGGTTAAGTTATAAACTAGATAACGACGACTTTGTATATTTTTATATAGCAGTTGTGATGAATCAGAATTACAGGAGGAGGAAGACAGAGACTAGGGGAAGAAGAGAGTGATAAGAACATTCAATCAGTCTCTCTTTTCTCCTTTCTATAGGTTTTACCTCTTTTAAATTATACCTTTGACAGTAGTTTTCAATTTGATCCTTATCTGTATTGTTTTATTTTGGCTTCTTGTTATATTTTACTCAGTGTCTGCTACTTGTCACCTTGAACACATATATTTGTAAATATGAATATACATGCCATATTACCACTATTAACATCATAAAATTTACTAAATTTTTTATCCTTAATTATTCATCACATGAATCGGCTATATTTGTGAATTTTATACCTTATAATTAACCTGTTAGATTCTTGAGAGAATATAATTGTAGTTATATTGTGGAAACACCAATAATAACTCATGGAAAGTGATAATAGACCATCATAATTTTTTTCAAAGAATGAAGGACATTCTTAATTTAGTTGATAAATCCTATGTTTCTTTCTATTTTCTTTCCATGGACTATGAGTGTTCTATAGTATCATCCCCACATAATTCTTTCCTTCAAGAAAAAGGGTTCATTCCCACCCCACCATTACTTTTAGAGAGGTATCTAAAATATCATGATTAGGGACTATAACATATGATTCTTTTATGGAATTTTTAGGTGTCAAATTGATTTGTCAATTAAATTACACGATTTCATCCTTTATATCTTAAATTGGAATCCTTCCATCATTTTCATTATTTCCCGCTTTATTCTTCATAATTACAATGAATATCTAGAGTTTTTAATTTTTATATCAAAGAAACTATCATCAGTTCACCCATTTTAAAATTTATTCTTTAAATTATTTTAAATTTTTTACAGCCCACAAATTATTCCCTGTTTCAACCTCCAACTTTTCCAAAATGTCCATGAAGTTTTATTGAGAAATATAACTCACTATTTTACTAGAGCTTGTATTATTTCTAAATTTCTTTATAGGATTTACATGTTGTTTTCACCATCGATATATGGAATCATTAGCGGTATTTATATAATAATAATTTTAAAAATATATTGATTGGTTTTAATTTGATAAATGTTATTCATCTTAAATTCATTATTCTGTTGGACAGTGACTAAAATTTTAATGAGTTAATAAATTATTTTATTAGAGAAAATAACATGGAGATCTCACAAATAGTAACATACATTATTTTGATTCAGCTAGTTTAAAGGAAGTTGTACTATTTTTTCATTAGTTGGAAAAAATAGGGACTAACCATAGAAGGTGAGACCAAATTTTAAAATCTTGTAAAATAACTATTCCATGATTTTTAATTTTTCTTCATTCATGTAAAATAATTTTTTTGAATTCATTAAAATTAGGGTGGAATTTTTATGTGAACTGATTCACTGGGGCCCATCTGTCTAGTGGTAAGCTGTGTGTGACACCACAAGCCTACCTCTAATTGGTTAGGGGTTAGTGACCATCCATGATTAGGAATAACACACACAAGGTTTTCCTTAGCCTATGGTAGCTGTACCCATGAAAAGAATAAAGGGGAAAATAAAATCCTACAAAACCAGATAAAAAAGACTAACTTGTTATGAGGGACGGGACTACTGACATATTCCACAACCTAGCTTGAACCATGGTCTATATAGATCACTATCTTATATCTTCTCTTGGTCCTCCTAGGATTCCTTCAACAAGAATATTGTCTACATAAGACATGAAAAATATGGGTAGATCCCATGCAGTGTTTAGTATAACAATGCTCAATAGGACACTCCAAAATCACTAAACAATGGGAATTTGGAGAGTAGTTATCTCATCATCACATAGAAACATAAATAAAAACATGAGATATAAAAATAGGAACAATAAACTAGATATACTCATAACATAAAACATGCCTCAATGGCATATTAACCATTATTTTATCCATAAGATTCTAATCAAGGATACAATTTAACAATCTTCTGGTTGCACTCACAACATGATCTATGCTTTCACTGATGGTGCATTCCCAAGAGGTCAGGCTCATTAGACCTCACCAAAGATGTACTCAATGTAACTCCAAAGATCTCAATACATAGATAGGGGATCTCTCCAAGGGCATCTGAGGTATACCATACCATACCTATAATATCCCACTAAGTATGGGATTATACACACAGATAAGTTGGTAATAATGATTCCACAAAACCCACCTAGGGAAATAGAAAAAATTATAGAGGATCACACCTCGGGTCATACAGAGGGATTCCCAAACACTATCTGAAACTAATCCCATAGTGGAGATCACAGTCCTATTATTACGATGTAATACCAAAATTTACCCTCATGGGGATGACCAAGGGGAACACACACAAGTTAAGATAGTCCATTTATGTATCTCATCTTCATATAATTAATCTTCCTTCCAATTATATAATCTTAATATTCTAACAATAATGTACAGATATATTCTTTCTTCTAGTTATTATTCTCATCTTATTACCATTGTAATTCTCATCCAATTATTTAATATTAATGCTTGGTATATGATATGGTTTATATTTTCAAAATGTCTCTAAATTTCAATAATTCTTTGTTGATTTAATAAAAAACATCAAAACTCATTATGAATTAACCCAAACACTTTTGGGAATTTATTATTATTATCTCTTAGATTTCATATAAATTCTTTTTACTATAATCAATCCTCATTCATACAAAATCTCTCTTCATGGTGGGGTTCTTATGGCTTGTGTAGATGATTTGATTATTTTAGATTCATATTCCCCTTACCATTTTTCCATCCATTTCATTTTCATTTAAATGGTTTCTCTCCTCCCGTCATCTAGTGTGTGGCAAGAAATTCACCATAGGAGTATTCACCAATTTAGGATTATATTTTCACATGAGGACACAAATAATGAGATTATACTTCTACTTATTGGAAGCCTTTTATTTCTATATTATTATCATCATGTATGGGTGGAAGCGTACCTGGGTGGAGTCCAGGATAGGCTGGTGCTTCTAGTAGAAAAACAATTTTCATCACCGACCCACCTATCTGCATCAATTATGGAGTTGATTCAAGACTCAATTGATCCTTAAAGGAATCATACTGATCCAGGTGATGGCCATCACATTAGTGTGAAATTTTTTATTGAGAACTATGGGCCTTTAATATGATATTTGGATGATTCATCATTTGATAGAAGAGAACATGGAACCTCATCTCTTTATTATTAACTGTTTCTACCAATAATTCCACAATATTATGTTCCTACCCCAGTTTCTACAGATGAAACAATGTTGTAGGCTAATATAGTAGTATTATATCACCATAATCACTGAGAACCCACTAGAAACATTTTGTGAACAATAGGAATGTCTAAACTACCTATTTCATGATTTTGGGGGTGGGCATGGTTGATCCCTAGCCATTGTATGACATCATGAGAAAAAATTTAGCAACTAAGAAATAGTTGGATAGTAAAGGGTATTATGTTATTTAGATGATTTGAATCCTCTAGATCGACTAGAAAGGGAAGCTTCTGGGGAAATAGAATAGATTCATTATATAATATTTGTGCTACTTAATGGAATAAGCAAGGTGGGTGGTGCTTCGATGTTCAATTGATGCTTCATGTTTGTATCTCACTGACATGAAAATTTAAGCAGATTAACACTCACTATAGTCTAATCACAAATGTATTCTATGTAATCCTCATAGCTTCTCTATATTGCGTTAATTAATCGTTTTTTATGAACATTATCAATAAATTAATGTTCTAATCATTTTATATCATTGTCCAGAGTTATTTTATTTATGATGTACATTATAATTATTTGATCTAATGTTTCATAGATCATTAATGATACCAATACATTTCATAATATAAATTAAAACTTAATTCTTGTATATGAATGCTTAAATCTCAATTTATTTTTCTTGAGAAACCCTAATGAATTCTCACTGACAAGATATTCTATAATAATGTATCTGGTACAGTTTTCATGAGATAAGGATATGAATTTGGATTCTTCTCAGGCCTCCCAGTTATATAATATATTACATGGTAATTTTTTTCTACTTTTCTATTTATAAATAGTTGATATAGAATGGGGAATGAGAATTCCATGCCCATCATGAAGAGAATTCATTTTTTCCCATGATTACCTTGTCAAATTTTCAACCTAGTGGGCATGGTGTATTTTTTATTTAGATATTATAATGTCTTGAAAACATGACCATTCCTCTATTTTATTTCAAGGTCTTCCGGCTTAGAACACATCCTCCAATCCATATTGAGGATTACATCAAAAAGTTTTATTTCTAGAACTAGGAAATCTCATTCCAGATTGACCCTTGAAAGAGTGAGAGTGTAGGACGGACACCTGAAACCCCGATCCTTCTCCTTACTGAGCATGTTTAGTAACTACATCTCACAAGGGATGATATCAATCATAAATTTCAAAAAATTCATAAGAAAGTAAGAAATAATGGAGTTAGATTCACTAGTATAAAACAATCCTACAACAATAGATTATACCTTAAAAGTAGTACATCAAACTATCACATTCCATGCATCTGATTACACTGATTTTTTGATCAATATCATTAATATTTACCATATCTTATTGGGAATGAGAATGACTACAAACCTGTAGATCTACCTTAAGCTAACTATGTCTAGTATTAGATATAGCCCTACCGCCACGACTTCTCAATCGATAAGCTTCTTCCCTTGATGGTTCTGACTGGGTTATCATTCCCCTAGAGGATGTGGAACCCAAACCACTCTGGTATGAGTCTACAACATTATATAACCACTAAAAATTCCCCATTAGTTCACAACGATGGAAAGGTTTAGTTGGGGTTGGAAATAATCATCGCAAATTCTCAAACCTTCCAAACTGATGGCACATGATTGATTCTACATCTAAAGCCTCAGAAGAAGATGGTCAAGAAGGATAGCCTAAGATACCACATACCCTCTTATCCTTTTTCCAGTCCTCCTCTTCTTTTCATATGAACCTCCTCCACCCTAGCACACTAATGATGTCATTAGGGATTAAAAGTATTATAAATCCCTTTTTTCTAGGAAATGACACATTTGGTTCAATAAAATGAGTTTATATTGAGGAGACATATATAAAATCATTGTCTAGGAAAGGAAAAAAACCTATGGTTGATGCCGATGGCTTCACCACATCAAACCCCAAAAAAACTAGGAAAAGAAGGGACTACTCACAGGTAGAAAAGAACCATTGTCACACGCTCGATCAATACGCCTAAGGAAAACACTGAAACTATTCAAAATCCTATTGTTGATGTCCCTAAGGAGAAGGAAACCCCACACTACATGAAACCAGTACTTCAAGCATTTAATGCTCACAATGAATGACAAAGGAAAATTTCTTACCATAAATTACAATGTGGGGAAATATCTGCAGAGAACTACCTTAAGGTTAAACAAGGTATATTTAAAAGGAGGGTTAGTTTAACTTTAACGTCTCCAGATGCCTGAATTATTGATTTATCACTATTATCTTTGAATGGCCCATGGTTTTCTACTTTATGTGACTTCAATTTTGCTTCTTCAATTCAATTTTGTCAAATTTTATCTAGGTTAATGGTCTTTTCAGGATGTCTACTTTTCTTCTCAGTTAAATTGTTTTTCTGAAAGTTTTTGGTTTTGTGATTTGGTTCTCTGCTGGTCTGGTTTGGTTCTTTACAGACTGAATGTTGGCTTTTCTTTCTCTCTCTTCCTGGACTCTACACTACGTGCATGAGTCTCATTATTGACTTCAAGTATTGAACAAAGCACTGAGGCTTTACTGTGTTGAATGTCTACTGGAATCCAGAATGATTTCTCCCTATTGAGGCATGTTTTGAAGAAAGTGTATGTCTGGAACTCACTTACCTATTTTTCATTGGATCTAATGGGAGAAGCAAACTACATGAGTCTTATTTTACTCCTCATGAGGGTTGTATTTCAAGGTTCATACTGCACCTATTGAAGATTTTGGGTGATCATATTGGTATCTACTTGATAGTTCAACTTATATCTATTGAAGGACCTTCTCTGCTTAACATGTATTGATGATAGAATGGTCTTCTACCTTGTCTTGTCCTGGTTTTTCTTCATCTATAAGTATCTTCTATTTTGATTTGATAAGATATTATTATTATGTCTTTTAAGTGGATTTGTGGAATCTCAGTTATTCTGATTCAAGATAAGGCCCTTATGGAATTCTCTATGTTTTTTTGCTGGACCAGAATGCTTTCACTCTGACCTGGTTTTTAATGATGCTATTGTCCATTGTTAAATATCCAACTGGAACTCTTAAGAATGCAGCTTACCGAATTTCTTTTCATCTATAAGGTCTGATCTCTATTATTTCCCTATTTTATGCCAGTTCATAGATCACTATAGGGGAGGACATGGCAGGCTTGGACTGGTCATGATTCCTTCATTATGGTGCCTGCTTCCTCTGTCGGATGCTTTGTAAAACTGAAATACCAGATTGGTAGTTCGTGAAGGATGGGGAGGATGGATTCATTCCGGCATGCTCTTGATGGCCGACTTCAAGTTTTTGTTATGGTTTTATTGAGATTTTCTTGTACCTCTTTGATTTCCTTGTTGGTGTAAGCTATTTACACCTCGCGCTTGTACTGTTCACCTTTTGATATTAATAAATTCCATTGGGGAATGAATTGGGATACCAATTCATATCACCACCTTCTTCTAAAAAAATATTCAGGATCCATATTCATTCATGTATAGAAAAATAATAGGTCTCATAATGATATGTGTCCTTTTCTAATGGTCATGAAAGGTTTTCTAAAACCAGAAGAACTCATGACATGATGTTTGATTTATGGGTTGAGGGGCCTAAAAGATGATGGAAGAGCATCATACTCTGGTTGACCAAGGTCAGGATATTGTGGTCCTATATAAAAAATTATGATGGGTGTTATCTTTCACATTTTAACATCATTAAGTGGGGACATATTTGTAGTGCAGTTTTGTTTTTGTGTGACTAGGATGTTTTCCTTTCCATGCAGTTTAAATACATGTGATAAGGATGTTGGAACCGACATGAATATTGTTCAGTATGTCGTTGGGGACTCATTTCACAAGTTGTGGGAATTTTTTGTAGGAAATTTCCTTTATTCAAGAATAAGATTATTGTTGTGTATCCATTTGACGGAGTGATTCTTGCATAGATTCATTACACATACAAGAAAGCGAAACATAGATCTGTGACTTATGAATATGTAGAATGGAATTTTATGGCTCCGAAATCATTAAAAAGTTCTATATACTACATTTATGGTATGTTCAATTTCAATACACTTTTTCATGCATTTTAACATAATGCAACTAGGACATGTTTGTGCAGTTTAGTTTCTTACGACTAGGAAAACCACTGCATAGGTCCAACCAACATGCAAATAGGGGTGAATTTCTTTATCATTTTGTATGTTATGGATGAAACTAGGGTTGATGATTTGGGTGGTTCTATGTATCCTGTGATGATAGTAATCAAGCCATACATAGTTCTTGATTGAAATCTACCTCCATAGTTTTGACTCATGTGCGGGGGAATGCTTACATTTTATTATCATGGATGGATGCACGATTTGGATTTGTTAGCATCACTACGTATCTAATGGTAATAGGAACCAAAACACACATAGTTATTGAATATAAAGTCCTCCACATAGTTCTAGCCTAGATGAAGAGGGTGACATTGTTCTTATTGGTTGTTGTAGCTGGACCCAGGATTGGAGATCTGGGCATTACTATGTTTCTTGTATTGAAAAGAATCAATATCACAAATAGTTCCTAAACAGAAAATGTTCCATGCAAGTTTGACCCATATGGAGAGTTGGGAATTACTCCCATTTTTTAGCTAGACCCATTATTATAGAGTTAGGCATAATTGTGAATCATTTGATGAGAAGAATTATGTCTCCTTAAGTTCTTGAAAAACCATGTTATTTAACATTGTATGAAGGTTCCCACATGTGAGAAGAGAATATTGTGGCTGGATGGTTCTGATTGAGCTGTCATACCTTTACAGGCAACTGGACCAGAAACTCCATGGTATGTATGACTTGATCATACAAGGGCCCAACACCGTATGGTGCTAGTTTTTTTACTGATTATTAAGGCATACAACAATGGTTCAGAACCGTGGCAGTAGGTCAACCTAATTTCATCTTCAGCAATGGTTCAAAAGCATGGCTGTAGGGATTCATCCATGGTTTAGAACCGTGGCTATAATATATACCCTATAGCCATGGCAATACCATCCACAGTTGAATAAACCGTGTCTATACCCTTATTTTGTAGTAGTGTTAGGAGCTGAGGTGAAACCTATCCAAGGTGATCCAAAGGTGGACATGTGGAAAGCTGTAAACAAACACGTTAAATGTTTTAATGTGTTTCTCCCCTAGGATAGGTTTAGTTTATAAAATTTTAAATAAACTAACTAATAGTAAATCTCATGATCATACCCTTTATTTTATTTATGTTTGTTACATGGTTATTTATTATGGATGTATGACACAATAACATAATTAATGAACTAAAAAATAATACAAGGTGTAACTAAAATAAAAATGGAATATGTGTAAATATTCTCTATACATGGTTAATCGCTTAAGTATATCCCACTTAACATTAAGAAGAATGAGAAAAGATAATAAGTGTAAATTTATGAATAAAGGATAAAATCCCTCAATTAAATATTATATTAGTATAACCTTCCATTACTTTGTTTAGAATCAAACCATAGTTCAAAGTGCCTAACCAACCAAAATTGGAGTGCTTTCAATTATCAAGGAATTATAATTTGATGTTTTGGGTTGAATTAACTTAGTTTACATCAAGGGTTGAATGCCCAGTAGGACTTGGTGTAACTGAGAGGCAATGGTTGAGGAAACCCAAAATTAAGGATTTTAGGATTGGGGAGTCCACTCAACAAATCAAGGAGCTCTGAGTTAATGCAATTGGCATTTGGAATTCCTACCAAAAACCTTTCATGTTTCTTAACCATCCCTAAATGGGGTAATGAAAAGGGAAATATGGATCCTTTCTTCATGAATGTCAAAGAAACATTATATTCCAAAGCTAATGGTAAGGGATATTGGGTTTTAACAAAATAGTGGGAGACTAATAGATATTAATTAATTTATTTGTTTATATTTATCATGATAAAGTACTAAAACACAGTTCATCTTTATTTATAGCAACTAAAATCTAAATTGCATCAAACTTATCATTGCAATCCATACCTGAGAAGGAAAACCTTCTCACCGGCACTAATTTCCAAGATTGGAAAAGGTGCATTCGGGTTATCCTTCTCCATGAGAGGAGACATTATGGGATGTAAGAGCCTTTACCAGTTGTTCCTGAAAATGAGGCGAGTGATAAGGAACTCTCTGAGTATAAGAAACATCTGAATGATTATACATATGTTGAATGCCTCATTCTATTATCCATGACCAATGAGTTCTTAATGAAACATGTGAAAATGGATGATTATAGCATGATGTATCACCTTTGGGATCTCTATCAAGAGAAGGAGAGATGAGAGAGGTATGATATCTCCAATACTTTGTCAACTACTCTGCATGGAGAGTCTGCTCTAGTCGGACCACATGTAGTCAATATTATTGGATACATTGAGCATCTAGACATCTTAGGGATTAAATTCCCAGATTATTTTCATTTATATCTCATACTGTCATCACTTCCTAAGACCGTGTCTAGTTTTTTTTGAATTGTGTAATAAAAAATATTGAGAATAGTATATCTGAGATTCTTACCATGATTCACCAAGTTGATAAGTACATGGGGTGTGAAAAACATGCAGTCCTTATGGAGAATGGTAAGAGGAAGGACAAGTAAAAGCGACCAAAGATTTATAAATAATATAAATACTCATAGAAATGTTTGACTAGGTAGAAGAAGATCCATAGAAACGGCAAGGAAAAGGAGGAAATATGCTTTGCATATGGTAAGTCAAGCCACTAGAAGAGGAACTGCACTCATAGAAAAGGGGATGCCAAATGTTCTTTCATTATCATGTGAAATATTTCAATTTCTACACATTGGTTATTAGATACAGCTTGAGGGGATAAAATCTATATTCAAATGAAGGAAGAAAATATATTCTAGAAAATTTCCCAAGGAGAATTGTATCTGCTAGCAGCCAATGGTGTGAGGCTGGATTGTCTTTGCATTGGTGACTACCACCTCACAATTCCAACATGAATGATTTTGGTTTTACATGGATGTTATTATGTACCTAGTGTTACCAGGAACATAATTTATGTATCGAGTTTAGATATATATGGATTTATTTTCAAGATTGGAAATAAATGTTTTTACTTTTCTAAGGACAACATATTTTATGGTATGGAACATTTAAATAACAATCTTTATGTATTAAATTACGAGAAACAAGTGTTGTAAATTGATAACGAACCTAGTTCACAAGACTCAAACAACTCCCAGTTGTGGAATGACTTCCTTGGTCTTGTAAATGAGAAGCACTTGACAAAGTTATGTTAAGATGGTTATTTAGACTCTTCCAAGATAAACCCACTTGAAGGATGTCGTTTTTATTTTCAAGTGAAAATGAACAAACCACCATTTGGTGGACATGGTGAAAGGGCCATAGATATTCTAGTATTACTACACATTGATGTGTGTGGAACATATCTTGTAGAAGATTGAGGTGGATATTCTTACTTCATTAATTTTACTGATGACATAAGTAGATATGGCTATGTCTACTTAATGATGTATATGTCCGAGTCCTTTGAGAAATTCATGGAGTTCAAGAATGAATTAGAGAATCATCTTGGTAAGAAGACAAATACACTTCGATTGGATCGAGGTGGAGAATATCTTAACCAAGAGTTCATCAAAATTTTACGAGAGTATGGGATTATAGCTTAACTCACTACACATTATACACCACAGTGGAATGATGTTAGTGAAATGTGGAACTGTAGCTTGTTGTACATGGTAATGTCAATGATGAGTCATGTAGTTTTTCCATTATCCTTTTGGGGATATGCATTCAAACTACCATATACCCATTAAACCAAGTACATACTAAGGTGGAAAATTGGATTACCCTTGAGATATGGAGTGTAAAGAAACCCAATTTATTATATACACATGTGTTGGGATGTGAGGAGTTTGTTAAGGATTTCTAAGGAAGCAAACCAACACCCTAGGGAATGAAGTGTATCGTTATATGGTATCCCTAGGTAAAAAGGGATACTAACTATACAACCCCTCAGACAAGAAAGTGACTAATTCCAGTCATGTCATCTTTCTTAAGAGGGGGAATATCCTAAAAAATATTTTCAGAACAATATTGCCTTCGCTGAAGTTTATTATCAAGATACACATGAGTTGGTAGAGGAACAAGTTCCACAAGTCCTTCTAGAAGAGTTTGTTCCTGAAACACAAGTATTGCAAAAGAGTACAAGAGAGGTAAGGAAACTAGAGATATATGGTTTCCTTATCACCAAGTATGGCGACTCATTATTGTTGGAAAATGATGAACCCCTCTCCTACATGGAAGCAGTAGAATGATCAGAAGTTGTGAGATGTCTAGAAGTTATGAATTTTGAGATGGATTCCATGTATAAAAACCATGTATGGGTTTTGGTCGATGCACCGGTTGATGTAAAGCCTGTTGGGTGTAAATGGGTATTCAAGAAGAAACTGTACATGGAAGGTCAAGTTAATACTTATAAAGAAAGGCTAGTGGCTTAGGGTTTTAAAAAGAATCTAGGAATTGACTGTGATGAAGCAATTTCCCTAGTTTCCATGATTAAATACATAAGAATCATACTTGACATAACATCTTACCATGACTATGAGACTTGGAAGATGGATGTCAAAACTGAAATCCTTAATAGTAACCTTCGGGTACGAGTCTATATGACACAAATAGAAGGGTTTGTGACATCAGGTGATGCTAAAAGGGTATGAAAGTTTCAAAGATCCATTTATGGATTAATAAAAAGAATCCAGTTCATGGAATATTTTATTTAATAAATCCATAATAGAGTTTGGTTTCATTAAGAATAAATGTGAGCCATGTGTTTACAAGTAGTTTAATGGGAATGTAGTCATTATCATAGTAGTGTTTGTTAACGACATATTGCTTATTGGAAATGAAATACCTATCTTGTAGTTAGTGAAGGACTGTTTGAACAAGTGATTCACCATGAAGGACTTAGGTGAAGCAGCCTACATTCTAGGGATTGATATCATTCTTGATAGATCCAAGAAGCTTCTTGGGCTATGTAAAAGTACATAAATTAGCTATATACTAAAGAGATTTAATATGTAATAATCCAAGAGGGTATTGGTTCCAGTGTCACATGGTATAGATCTTTCCAAAAAATGTGTCCCCAGACAAAACACGAGAAAGATAGGATGAGTAACATTCCATACACTTCTGCGATAAGATATTTCAAGTATGCCATGTTATGTTCCAGACCTGATGTTTCTTATGCACTGAGCATTGTAGGAAACTATCAAAAGATCCAGGATACCAGTATTGGACTGCTGTAAAGACCATCCTTAAGTATCTCAGAAAAAATAAGGATATGTTACTGGTGTATGGAGGAGACAAGGATCTTTTAATCATAGGGTATGCTAATGTTATTTTTCAGATAGATAAAAATGATCTAAAGTTGCAATCAGGATATGTTTTTATCTCCACAGAGGAGTTGTGTGCTGGAAGAGTTCAAAGCAGCCTATTTTCATTGATTCTACAGCAGAGTATGAATATATAGAGGTTGTTGATGCAGCCAAGGAAGATTTCTAGATTCAGAACATTGTCTAGGATCTTGATGTGGTGCCCAGAAGTAAAGATCCCATCACATTGTATTGTGATAATACTATAGCAGTGGTTCTTGAAAAAGATCCAAGTTCACATAAACGGATAAAGAAAATACTGTGAAAGTATCACCTCTTGTTGAATTTCTATAAAAGGGGTGAAGTTTTAGTGAGAAGGGTGTCCATGGAAGAGAACAAGGTAAACCCCTTGACTAAAGGCCTATCTTAGCAGAATCATGAATATTATTTGAGAGATAGCAGACTGAAGGTTGTTAGTAGTTGTCTCTAGTGCAAGTGGGAGTCTGTTGGAGATGGTGCCCTAGAAACCAACTTATTTGTAATTTATGATAATCCTATATTCATTGGATGAATATTAATAAACTCCTTATCACATCATGATTGTTCTTTTGTGTGATATAGTTTGTTATAATGTCATAATAATAGTTATCTCACAAAAAGGTCTTAGTGGATCCCAGCTATGATGGGAACCCAGAGGTGCCATGATACTATTCATGAATATATGTTCTATAGCCAAATGATAACATTTTAAGGGACACAAATGATACAGGCTATCAGTGGTGGGGACTCATGAAACTTTGAGGAACCTTATCATGGTGTCTGACCTTAGTAATATCTGTGAGGATATTATGAGAACAAGTCCCACCTGTAGGAAATCCACATTAATAATTTTCATTGGATGTTCTTATATGAGGATGTGTGTATTGGTCCTTAGACATTTAGATTATTATTAATGGGTATTATGACTCATACACTTAGATGTATTGATGAAAACCAATGAGACAAATGTTCCAAGTGAGGTAGGATATATTGGGTGCATCATGAGTAATACCGCCTTAATGAATAATGTGAGAATTGATTTTTCACTTCTACAGAAGTAGATATCTCAGGCCCTTTTATAGAAATGATATAGCCCAACTAAATCAATGAACATGGTGTTCACAAGGCATGTTAAATTCTGGCAAGTCAAAGAATGAGAAATTAAGAAAATGGGTTTATTGTACTTTTATGAAAACCGCTTGATTGGAGATATTAGGACAAAGGGATTATATTAAACGGTAAGCATTCGAATGAGGTGACTTGTCATTGTGAAATCAACTTATTTTTCTTGGGTACCTTGACCCTTTGCTAGATAGTAATCTTGGAATTTAGGAAATTCTCCATAATGACAATGAGAATGAGGCCAAGAGGGTCCCACACTATGTGTAGCCATTATCTTAGTAAAATAATTTATTTATTTAACAATTTGAATAAATATTATTCATAGTTGTGGTTCAATATTTATTCAACTATGCCTGATCGCATTTATTTCATCACTTGTTATTTGAGAGAATATATTGTGGATGAAATATTTATTTATCTGTGAATAATGAAGTTATATTTATTTAATAAATAAATAGTCATTATTCAAGGACATGTAAATAATAAAGAGGATTGGCAGACTGAGTTATGGTTAGGGTGAGGAAAAATATTAAATATTATTTGGTTAAATAATATTTATATATAATGTGAAATTTAATCACATTTCAGGGAAATAATAGCAATGCTATTATTATTTGACATAGGGTTTTCACATGGAATAATAAATTATGTAACAACACATGTTCTAATTTTTTTGTTATTACTTTGTGAATTAAATTTTTTAACCAGATGTCATAGAAATAATAGCATTTTAATTATTATTTGACATGGGGTTTTCAAATGGAATAATAAATAAAATAACAACACCGATTCTAATTATTTGTTATTACCTTGTGAATTAAATTCCTCGTTATGTTATTGTCACGACCCGACTTCGGCAAGACGATGGAAGGGGCGGAAAAGGCCCCTGCCCTTCCTTCTTCAAGTCAAAGATGAGATAATGACCCCCGAGTCCCGCCGCCAATAGGCCCCTGAGTGGCGAATAGAACCAAGGGTGTAACATTTTCACAATATAGGAGGCATTACCCATTTTAGTTAACCAATATTGGGAGAAATAATGAGTCAACTACAAACACCACCAATTATAGAAAACTCAAAGGATAACCAAACTACATGCATGTTTTAATAATAAAACTGAACAAGGAACTAGAACTCCAAAGTCCAAACCAACAGGAAAAGGAAAAGGCAAAGTAGAAAACAACAAAGACCAACGGCAACTCCAACATCTAGACTAGTAAGGTCCCAAACGGCCTCTGATGTCCTCCTGACAAGTTTAAAGTAAACGTAGGGTGAGAATACAAATCATAATCAGTAGAAAAAACCTATATCTCTCATGCACAAGTGGGGAGATGTACTAAAGTCCTGTGAGAAGCAGAGAAACCAACATCTATCAAGGAGTCTATCCATCCCACCTCACAGGCCATGCTCACCAACAACACAATCAGTAAGGTAATAGTAAAAGAACAAAACATTTAGGTACCCCGAACCACCATTTCCCCCACTAGCTAGCTGCTCATCCCTAACGGAAAACGTCCTGATGCTATCACGCTCTTCCTTCCTGCACACACCTGTGCCTCACAACCACACATCCCTGCCCGTACACACCTGGGCCTCACAACCATCCATCCCTGCCCACACACACCTAGGCCTCACAACCATCCATCACTGCCCGAACACACCTGGGCCTCATCCCGAAGACACCTGGGAAAAAACATAAATAGAACCCTTGTCCGAAAACACAAGGACTAACAACACACCAATCGAAACCTAACCGAAGAATCATGGGTGTAAGGTCGCCTCCAGCCATCACAACCGAGGGAAGAGGGAGCATGAATCAGAGTAACTAGGGGGAAACTCCCTTCCCCGTGAAATGGGGTGTCCGACACTAAGTTACCAATGTGGGTGGGGTGAGACTAAACACAAAACATAAAATTATACATAAATATATATATATATATCAACACACAGCCCAACCTACGGCTCCTGAAACAGATACGAGCAGGTGCACAGTCACTGTTGCCTCAGAAAACAGGCACACAAAAAACAGTTCCCAGTTCTCCTGTTCATGTTATCATTCATAACAGTTCAGTGTGAGTTAAACCCTTCACTACTAGGAAACTAACAGGAACATTCTCAGATGAAACAACAATAAGGACAAAAGGAAAAACATCATGTAGTTTAAGCATTCACACCCGGTTCTCTTGTAAATTCTCAACAACTACGGATCAAGTGAGATCCCTCAATGTACTGGAAACAAAACAACCCCAAGAGACAGCCCCAAGTCCCCAATCACCAGAAGACAACGGTTTCTCAACAACAGAGGATTCCACCCCAATTCGTGATATAAGCAGAGTAACCCCCCACAACCTAAGTTTCACAACCAAAAAAATTATAACAACATGGGATCCCATCCAAGAAAACCATAAAGTCACCCGTAATCGGCCCGTGAAGGAAAAACAACCAAACCACTACTAGAAACACAAGGTAGGCCCGCGTAGGTATTTTCAGATTTAAAATATTTAACACACTCCATGGTTTCAATTACTCTGTGCTTAAACTGGGGTTATCATAGAAAGTGTTAATCCTGGTGCTTTTAACTTATTTAATCGAGTATACCTAATTAACCAATTCCTTGTTATGGTTATTTAAACATCCAGGAGAAGCGATGTTCATTAGTGCATAGAGAAAGACCACCAATGACCATGATTTTCAGTGAGCATAGGCCCGTATAATTCACAACATATCAACACAGAAGAGTACAACGTAATATGGATCACACCCCCTTTTTATTCTTTAAAGGTCCTTTCATTGTCTTCATTAGTTCAGTTTCATAAATTTCCACAGAAACAAAAGCATGCCCGCCCCACATGATACACAGAAAGGAGAGACGAAGGTAAGATCCCTACCTGATTGATCAAGGATTGAGGTTAAGTCCTCGCATGAGTAGCAGGAACTCCATGGAACGCAATCAAGGAAAAATTCGTGGGGTCTTCGGGAGGAAGGGTACTCCGAGAACAGGTTGATAGAGAAAAAGGAAACGTAGGGAGAAGCCTTTAGGTTATAAAGGATGAGATACAACTTTCTTGGGAGGGTTAAGATATGGAAATAAAAACTCAAAACTGTGTAAGAAGCGCGATCGTGGGTTGACCACGCGGCTGGGACACCCCACACGCCACTTAAAAGGTCCCTACCATTTTGGGGCGGATTAAACCGACTCACACCTCATCATTTTTCATTTATGGAGGGTACCTCACCAATCATTTAATTTAAATGCCATTAATGGGCATTAATGGGCTTTAAAAAGCCTTAAAGGGGTCAAAACATGGTTTAAAACTAATTTACGCAAAAAGGAGGCCTACTGGAAAACCCATGGGGACGGGGGTAGGTGAGAGCTACCGGCTGGAGAGAGATACTGGTTTCCGAGAGCCACCAGTACCCGAGAGCCACCAGTATCCGAGAGCCACTAGTAGCCGAGAGCCACCTATATCCGAGATCTACTGGTTGCCGAGAGCTACCGGTAGCCGAGGGATACCGATACCCCAAGGTCACCGGTAGGCTAGGTCTACCGGTAGGCCAAGGCTACCACTAAGAGTCACCGAGAAGCTGGGATGGCCTTCCAGACCACCCGGAACACCTCAAACATCATATTTTTACCAAGTAATGGACCCAAAAACCCGGTCCAATACATCAGATACTTCTCAAACAATTCTCGTCCCCGAGAATATAGGAACAACCCAGAAAGGAGAAAAGTGGGGTCCAAAAACCCACCCTTTAAAGATACTTCTCAGGGGAAAACCCCTGAGTTGTTCGAATACTGGAACAGAACCCTCCCCCTCTATCCAGGAATACTCTCCCCGGAGTTATCAACCACAAACATTCGCAACAAGCACAAGGATCACACATTCCAACACATGAGTTAGGGATTTCCCTCCTACATGTCAGGATATTATCCGCTTTGGGTGGCACTGACTTTCCCACACGAGTTTAATCGCATCCACATTAATGCATCCTGATTGACAGTCAGGTTTTCCCATCATCACACATTCGGACACACACACACACAGAGAACAGGGAACCAATCATCTAATAGCTAAGAAAAACTAGCATTTCATATATTAAAGCACAAGGTGAAATATCTCAACAAGGATCAGAACAAAAACAATAACAAGGAAGTTAAAACAGCTCTGGGTACTGAACGCGTAACTGGGCCTCCCGCTCCCATGTGGTCTCTTCCAGGCCACCATGCCTCCACAACACACGAACCAAGGGGATGGTTCGTCCACGAAGCACTTTCTCTTTTTGATCCTCGATCTTGAATGGTCATTCTATGAAGGTGGCATCTTCTTTGACATCTAACTCTCCCCAATCGATGATGTGGGAGTCTTCGTGTAGATATCGACGAATCTAGGAGATGTGAAAGATGTTGTGAACTTTCTGCAACTGCGGTTGCAACGCCAGCTGACACGCCACCTCACCAACTCGTCCCAACACCTTGAATGGTCCGATAAACCTAGGGGAGATCTTACTCCCCTTCCCAAACCTTCGTTTCCCACGTCGAGGTGAAACCTTCAAGAATAAATGATTCCCAACCTTGAACTCCAAGGGTCTCCTCCTACGATCGGCATAAGACTATTTCCGGTCTTGGGCTACCTTCATCCTCTCACGCACAAGTCGAACCTTCTCAGTGGTGCCCTGCACCACTTCTGGCCCAAGAACAACTGATTCCCCAATCTCTGTCCAGAAAACGGGTGAACGACCCGACCTTCCATACAAGGCCTTAAAAGGTGTTATACCAATAGTGGAGTGAAAGCTATTGTTATAAGAAAACTCTACTGGAGGCAAGTTTCATACCCATGATCCCCCAAAATACAGAACACATGCCCGTAACATGTCTTCCAATGTCTGGATAGTTTGTTCTATTTTCCCATCTGTTTGAGGGTGGAAAGCTGTGCTAAGGCGTATCTGGGTGCCAAAGGCATGCTGTAATCCCCTCCACACTTGTGAGGTAAACCATGTGTCTCGATCTGAGACAATATATCTTAGGATACCATGCAACCTCACCACCTCATCGACGTACCTCTGGGCTAAGGTGCTCCCCGGGCTCGACTCCTTAATCTCCAAGAAGTGTGTTGATTTTGTCAACCGATCCACCACTACCCAGATGGTATCATAGACTCCCTGATCCCTGGGTAGCCCTGTGACAAAGTCCATCAAGATGTCATCCCACTTCCACTTGGGAACATCTAACGGGTGTAACGGCCCTCCAGGAAAACGGTGTTCAGCCTTTACTTGCTGACACACTAGGCACTTTTCCACAAACTCTACCACTGCCCGCATTACCCCGGGCCACCAAAACTCTCTCCTCAGGCCTTGGTACATATTTGAGACCCCAGGATGTACCGATAAAGCCGAGCCATGGAACTCATGTAGAACACCTTTATGCATCATCTCCTGAACGAAAACACTTCCACAGAAAATCATCTGATGCTGACCATCCTCCGACCATCCCTTAGGAGCATTTCCCTGATAAACATGATCCCGCATCACTTCCACCTCTGAGTACCCCCACTGATACTCTTCCACCTGCACCACTAAGGAGGTAACTACATTCATCTGAAACAGATAACCTCTTCCACCTTCCACCCTTGCATCCAAATGCAAGGCCACTAACTCTTCCATCGCTCTCCATGCATCTGTAGAATCTCGAACTACTTCCTTCTGTGATTTCCTGCTTAGGGAATCAGCCATAAAATTTCCCTTTCCCTCAGTATAAGAGATCTCAAAGTCTTAATCATGGAGGAACTCAACCCATCTCCACTTTTGCAATTTCAGATCTAGCTGGGAAAAGATATAACACAAGCTCTTGTGATCTGAGAAGACCAGAAAGCGCTCTCCGATGAGATGATGCCGCCAAAACTTCAATGCGAACACCACGACAACATGCTCCAGATTTTTGGTGGCATAGTTATGTTCATGAGGATGTAACTTCCTAGACCCATAAGAGATCACTCCTCGCTGCTGCATTAGAACAAATCCCAACCCAAGGCCAGAAGCAACATAGAACACTTCAAACAACACCCCTTCCTCTGGTAATCTGAGTACTGGAGCACTAACCAGTTTCTCCTTTAGGTAGCCAAAAGCTGTCTGGCACTGGTCGCTCCACCCGAAGGCCTGGTCATTCCTAGTCAAATCTATCAACGGAGCTGCAAATCGAGAGATGTTGGGCACAAACCTCCAGTAATAGCCTGCCAAACCCAGGAAACTATGAACTTCCGCCACATTCTTGGGTGCTTCCCATGAAACGACTGCCTTGATCTTCGATGGGTCTACTGCTATTCCCCTCTGAGACACTATGTGTCCAAGGAAATGTACCTCTTGCATTAAGAACTTTCACTTAGAAAGTTTCCCATAACGATGGTGGTTTCTAAGGACTCCAAAAACTGCCCTAAGATGTTCAACATGATCCTCCTTTGATGTTGAGTAGATAAGGATGTCGTCGATGAACACCACAACGAACTCGTCCAGAAACTCTCGGAAGACAGAGTTCATGAGGTTCATGAGTGTAGCTAGTGCATTTGTAATGCCAAATGGCATGACGAAGAGCTCAAAGTGGCCATATCTGCACCTGAAAGCCGTCTTCAAGATATCACTTTCCTTCACTCTCAATTGGTGGTATCCAGACCGTAGATCGATCTTAGAGAACCAACCAGCTCCCCTCAGCCGGTCGAAGAGATCGTCTATCCTCAGGAGGGGGTAACGATTCTTGATCGTCTCCTGATTCAACCTCCGGTAGTCTCTGCATAGTCTTATACTACCATCTACCTTCTTTACGTACAAAACTAGAGCACCCCACTGTGACACGTTGGGTCGAAAAATCCCTTCTCCATCTGATAATCAATCTGAATCTACAACTTCCGCAACTCAGAAGGTGCCATCCAGTAAGGAGCCATCGAGATCTGGCAGGCACCAGGCTGTAAGTCTATCCCAAACTCAACGTCACGTTGAGGGGGTAGAGTCACAACCTCATCGGGAAAGACATTAGGGAATTCTCTTACGATCTCTGGGACATCCATCATTCCTACGTCCACTAACTCAACTGACATCCCGTTCAGAATAGAATGGAGTGGAACCACATGTTGAATCCACTCCTGATAACTCCTCTCCCCAACAAAAGCCACACGTCATCCATCCTCGTTGGAGAATTCAATCCTTCTCCGATAGTAGTCGATGATGGAATGCACGCAGAATAACCAGTCGATGCCTAGAATGACATCTTATTGATGCATCTGCAATTAAAGAAGGTCTCCACTGGACTAATGCGGTCCCAACATCAGTCTACACCCCCAAAAGAATTAAGATACGATGGTCTGACCCCCAATTGGTTTTCTCAACACAAGGGGCAAAAAAAGTCTCTCAGCATCCAAACCCAGTGCATGAGCTAATTCAGGCGTAACGAAGGAGTGCGAATCTCTCGAATCAATCAAGGAAGAAACAAGAGTGCTGAATAAACCGATCGTACCTCGAATGACCTCTGGTCCCATTGGAGCTACTAACTCTGTGGCATGCAACTGTCCATGCCCTGCTCCTCTGCCTCACTGTTGTCGACCACCTCCCCGACCACGCCTGGGTCGAGGTCCCTGAGGAGCTCCCTGGTGTCTATATTCTCCTAAAAGGTCATCCCTCGGAGGGAGAGGGTCCTTATACTACTGATGGAAAGTCTACGACGGCAACAGATGCTCCTGAGATGGGTGCTGAAACTGCCCACCCCCACCATGTGGAGATCGAGTTCAAGACATCCCTCCGTTACTGAGTGAGAAACACTGCCCTCATACTTCTCGAGGGTTTATCGCTGGAAGGAGCATAGAGTCCTCTGCCACAAGTCATCCTTCTAATCTCGGTCAACCCTCTGCTAGTCAACTTCCTCGATCCGCTTGGCCTCAACCACCTGGGTCACACGTGGATAACTACCGGGTGCCATAGCTGCAAGGTAAACAAAAATTGCCTATGCCCGAGTAGAAATAGAATTATTATTATTATTATTATTAAATTTTTTCCCCCACGGTTCCCCAAATCAAATAAAACACAAATAGTATGATGCATGTACCTTCCCTAGGGTCTCTACCCTGCAGTAAATGTAGTCCCACTTGGTCGTTCGATAGGCTCAGAGTCCTTGCATCGAATCACAGGGGGCCCTAAAATCTTGTGTCCTGGCCAATCCTCCCTAGCCTATTTCACAAACTAAGATCACCTAATATTGTTGCCCTACCAACCCATGCAATCCTCATTGTGCCTAACTCCAGACTCCATCCTATCCCTCAACCCCGCCTCTGATACCATTCTGTCACGACCCGCCTTCGAAAATATGATGGAAGGGGCGGCAAAGGCCCCACACTTCCTTCTTCAAGTCGAAGAAGAGATAATGACCCCCCCGAGTCCCGCCTCCAGTAGGCCCCGGAGTGGCGACTAGCACCAAGGGAGTATCATTTTCACAATATGGGATGCATTACCCTTTTTAGTTAACCATGATTGGGAGAAATAATGAGTCAACTCCAAACACCACCAAGTATAGAAAACTCAATGGAAAATGAAACTACATGCACATTTTAATAATAAAACTGAACAAGGTACAAGAACTCCAAAGTACAAACCAATAGGAAAAGAAAAAGGTGAAGTAGGAAACAACAGCGACCAATAGCAACTCCAACGTCTAGACTAGTAAGGTCCGACACGGCCTCCGAAGTCCTCCTGACAACCTGAAAGTAAATGTAGGGAGAGAATACAAAGCATACTCAGTAGGAAAAACCTATAGCTCTCGTTCACAAGTGGGGAGACGTACTAAAGTCTCGTGGGAAGCATAGAAACCAACATCTATCAAGGAGTCTATCCATCCCACCTCACCGACCACGCTCACCAACAACACAAGCAGTAAGGTAATAGTAAAAGAACAAAACATTTGGGTACCCTGCACCACCATTTCCCCCACTAGCTAGCTGCTCATCCCTCACAGAAACTTCCTGACGCATCCACGCTCTTCCTTCCCACACACACCTGGGCCTCACAACCACACATCCCTACCCGCACACACCTGGGCCTCATAACCATCCATCCCTGCCCGCACACACCTGGGCCTCACAACCATCAATCACTTCCCGAACACACATGGGCCTTATCCCGAAGACACCTGGGAAAACAAACCATAACTAGAACCCGTGCCCGAAAACACCTGGGCTAACAACACACCAACTAAAACCTACCTGAAGAATCTTGGGTGTAATGTTGCCTCCATCCATCACAGCTGAGGGAAGAGGGAGTAGGAATCAGAGTAACTAGGGGGAAACACCCATCCCCATGAAATGGGGTGTCCGATACTAAGTTCCCAATGTGAGTGGGGTGATACTAAACACAAAACATACAATTATACATAAATATATATATATCAACACATAGCCCAACCGATGGCTCCTCAAACAGATACAAGAAGGTGCACAATGACTACTGCCTTAGAAAACAGGCACACAACAAACATTTCCCAGTTCCCCTGTTCATGTTATCATTCATAATAGTTCAGCGTGAGTTAAACCCTTCACTACTGGGAAACTAATAGGCACATTCACAGATGAAAAAACAATAAGGTAGAAAGGAAAAACATCAGGTAGTTTAAGCATTCACACCCGGTTCTCTTGTAATGTCTCAACAAATAGGGATCAAGTGAGATCCCTCAAAGTACTAGAAACAAAACAACCCCGAGACACATCCCCAAGTCCCCAAACTCTAGAAGACAATAGTTTCTCAACAATAGAGGATTCCACCCCAATTCGTGATATAAGCAGAGTAACCCCCCACAGCCTCAGATTCACAACCAGAGAAAGTATAACAACAGGGGATCCCATCCAAGAAAACCATAAAGTCACCCATAATCGGCCCGTAAAGAAAAAAACCAAACCACTACCACCAACACAAGGTAGGCCCACACATGTATTTTCAAATTTAAAAGAATTAACACACTCCATGGTTTCAATTCCTCTACGCTTAAACCGGGGTTATCATAGAAAGGGTTAATCTTAGTGCTTTCAATTAATTTAACTGAGTATACGTAATTAACCAATTCCTTTTTATGGTTATTGAAACATCTAGGAGCAGCGAGGTTCATTAGTGCATAGAGAAATACCACAAACGACCATGATTTTCAGTGAGAATTGGCCCGTCTAATTCACAACACATCAACAAAAAAGAGTACAACAGAACATAGATCACCCCCACCTTTTTATTCTTTAAAGGTCCATTCATTATCTTCATTAGTTAAGTTTCATCAATTTCCATAGAAAAAATGCATGCCATCCCCGCATGATACACAGAAAGGAGAGATGAAGGAAAGACCCCTACCCGATTGATCAAGGATCAACGTTAAGTCCTCACGTGAGTAGCAAGAACTCCACAGAACGCAATCAAGGAATAAATTGCGGGGTCGTCAGGAGGAAGGTTATTCTGAGCACAGGGTGATAGAGAAAAAGGAAACGTATGGAGTAGCCTTTATGTTATAAAGGCTGAGATACAACATTCCCGGGATGGTTACGATACGGAAAGAAAAACTCAAAACCGCATAAGAAGCACGATCGTGGGTTGACCACGCGGCTGGGACACCCCACACACCACTTAAAAGGTCCCCACCTTTTTGGGGCGGTTTAAACCAGCTCACACCTCATCATTTTGATTTAAAGGAGGGTACCTCGCCAATAATTTAATTTAAACGCCATTAATGGGCATTAATGGGCTTTAAAAAGGCTTAAAGGGGTCAAAACATGGTTTAAAACTAATTTTCACAAAAAGGAGGTGCCACTGAAAAACCCGTGGGGGGGGGGGGTGGGGGGTAGGCGAGAGCTACCAGTAGCTGAGATACACCTGTATCCGAGAGCCACCGGTAGACGAGAGTGACCGGTGGCCAAGAGCGACCGGTGGCCGAGAGTGACCGGTGGCCGAGAGCGACCGGTGGCCGAGAGCCACCCATAGCCGGGAGCCACTGGTAGCCTAGAGACACTGGTAGCCAAGAGTGACGGGTAGCTGAGAGCTACCGTTAGCCGACCGGTACCCCAAGGTCACCGGTAGGATTGGTCTACCGGTAGGCCGAGGCTACAGGTAGGCCAAGGCTATCGCTAAGAGTCACCAAGAAGCTGGGATGGCCTTCTAGACCCTCCACAACACCTCAAACATCACATTTTTAGTAAGTAATGGACCCAAAAACCTGGTCCATTACATCATATACTTATCAAACTATTCTCGTCCCCGAGAATATAAGAACAACCCAGAAAGGAGAAAAGTGGGGTTCAAACAACCACCCTCTAATGATACTTCTCAGGGGAAAACCCCTGAGTTGTTCAAAAGCTGGAACAGAACCCTCCCCCTACATCCAGGAACACTCCCCTAAGAGTTATCAACCACAACCATTCGCAACAAGCACAAGTATCACATTGTCCAACACATGAGTTAGGGAGTCCCCTCCTACATGTCAGGATATTATCCACTTTGGGCGGCACTGACTCGCATGCACGGGTTTAATCGCATCCACATTAATGCGTCCTGATTAGTAGTCAGGTTTTCCCATCATCACACATTCGGAAACACAATCACAGAGAACATGGAACAGATCATCTAATAGATAATAAAAACTATAATTTCATATATTAATGCACAAGGTGCAATATCTCAACAAGGATCAGAACAAAAAACAAAAACAAGGAAGTCAAAATAGCTCTGGGTACTGAACGCATAGCTGGGCCTCCCGCTCACAAGTGGACTCTTCTAGGCCACCATGCCTCAACAACACACAAACCAAGGGGATGGTTTTTCCATGAAGCACTTTCTCTTTACGATCCTCGATCTTGATTGGTTGTTCTACGAAGGTGACATTGTCTTCAACATCTAACTCTCCCCAATCGATGATGTGGGAGTCGTCGTGCAGATATCGACAAAGCTGGGAGACGTGAAAGACGTTGTGAACATTCTACAACTGATGTGGCAACGCCAGCTGATACGCCACCTCACCAACTCGTCCCAACACCTCGAAAGGTCCGATGAACCTAGGGGAGATCTTACTCCCCTTACCAAAACTTCGCTTCCCATGTCAAGGTGAAACCATCCAGAATAGATGATTCCCAACCTCGAAATCCAACGGCCTCCTCCTACGATCGGCATAAGACTTCTTCCGATCCTGGGATGCATTCATCCTCTCACGCACGAGTTGAACCTTCTCAGTGGTGCCCTGCACCACTTCTGGCCCAAGAACAGATACTTCCCTAATCTCTATCCAGAAAATGGGTGAAAAACACATCATTCCATACAAGGCCTCAAACGGTGTCATACCAATAGTGGAGTGGAAGATATTTTTATAAGAAAACTCTACTAGAGGCATGTGTCGTACCCATGATCCTCCAAAATCTAGAACACATTCCCGTAGCATGTATTCCAACGTCTGGATCATTCTTTCTGTTTTCCCATCAATCTGAGGGTGGAAAGTAGTGCTAAGAAGTAGCTGGGTGCCATAGGAATTTTGTAATCCCTTCTAGACTCGTGAGGTAAACCGCATGTCTCGATCGGAGACAATAGATCTCATGATCCCGTGAAACTGCACCACCTCAATGACGTACCTCTGGGCTAAGGTGCTCACTGGGCTCGACTCCTTAATCTCCAAGAAGTGTGCTGATTTTGTCAACTGATCCACCACTACCCAGATGGCATCATAGCCTACCTGATCCATGGGTAGCCCTGTGATGATGTCCATCGAGATGTCATCCCACTTCCACTCAGGAACATCTGATGGCTGTGATGGCCCTCCAGGAAAATGGTGTTCAGCCTTTACTTGCTGACACATGAGGCACTTTGCCACAAACTCTGCCACCGCCCACTTTACCCCAGGACACCAAAACTGTCTCCTCAGGACATGGTACATCTTTGAGACCCCAGGATGTACCACTAAAGCCGATCCATGGAACTCACGGAGAACACCTTTACGCATCATCTCTGGAACGAAAACCCTTCCACGGAAAAACATCCGATGCTGACCTGTAAGAACCTGGATCTTCGTTTCAGGTACGCCTTTCTTTTTCTGGATTTTTTAAGAAAAATGGATTTTCTGGAAAATTCCGAAGTACAGGCTGTTTACTTTATGGGTACACACTGTGTACTCTTCTCTGGCTTGGAACCGTGTGCTAGTTGTGCCCGGGCCACACACACGGTGTGTAGGGGTGACTTGGAGGCTGATTTTGGCGGAGTATGGGAAAAACCTAGTACACGCCATGTACCCTAAAATTACACGTTGTGTACTTTTCTTTTTTCACTAAATGCACTGGGGTCGCACCTGACAGATAGAACACACCCCTTCTCCAGGTTCTTCATTCGAGAGTGACCCGTATGGCCGGATCTTCCTCAAGCCCCCGCCTCTCTGTCGGTTCTCCGATTCGAGCACGTTCGATTGCATTTTAAGCGCAGTGGTGAGTTCTCCCTTATGATCGAGCCTTGTTTTCCAATTCTTCCTCCTTCTCATGTTATCTAAGGTTGAACGTTTTCTGCGTTTTCTCAGATCTACAATGTTCTAGGGAGAATTATCCGTCGTGGTTCAAGTATATAGATATCCTAGAATTGAGGTAGGTGTTTTGTGCCTTACTGTTCGAAGTCTCTGAGTTTTATGTGCGAATTTCCACCGATACCTGTGAACGGGGTATTGCGTGTTTACCTTTTTGTCCTTGTCGTTTTCTACCTTGCTTGTATTCTTGTGTAGAGATAATTTGACCTTGTTATAGGATAACTAATTGTTCTTGGAAGTATTTTTCCCTTTCTTTGTTCTGTTTACGACCTTTGGTATCGTTTGCCTTTGGCTGTTATACCTATTTCCATGCCTGGCGGTTATAGGTTGAAGTGAAACTCATAACATGATTGTTTCCTTGTAAACTATTTAGCTAAGTAGCTCTATAGGAGTACTTTGGTTTTCCAAGTAGATCTATAGGTGTACTTTGGCCTTACATCATTATTATGCACTGACTGGCATGAGGCTGAGAGAACCTGGTGCTATAAACTATAACGGATATACCGTGTGAGATTCCCAAAGAGCCTTAGATATTACAGACTACAGAGGGGATAGACCGAGTGAGCCCCCAGAGAGTCTTGGATTTTATAGACTACATGAGGGTAGACTGAGTGCGCTTCTTCAGAGAGTCTTTCCTTGTCTGAATCCCTTTAAGAACCTACCCAGGCTAGAGGAGGAATTGACCGAGTGAGCTTCCCCAAAGAGTCTGTGGTATACCTGAGGCTATAGGAGGAATTGACCAAGATAGCTTCTTCACAGAGTCTCTAGACCTTGGGGATAAGAGGGTTAGTTCGTGTGATCTTCCTAAAGATAGTCCTTGACTACCCTAGACTATAAGGGGAATTGACCGAGTGAGCTTCCCCAGAGAGTCTCATAAATTCGTACGACCAAGCCAGAGGGGTTGGAGGAGTGCACTGCCCAGAGGGTTGTGGTACTTCTTGGATAGGAACAGACGGGATGGCTGCGAGTACTTCCCAAAGGGTTTCCTTCTTGTCAGATGTTTTCTACACTACTGTTGATTGGTTTTGGATTGATTGCTGATATGTATCATCCTGTTCACTGCTTACTGTTTACTTCCTACTACTTGTTGTTTCTATTTACTGCTTATTGTACTTTTACCTACCATATACTCACCGACTATCAGGCACAGATCTTCAGGTGGTTTCCTACTGGGATTTCATCTCACACCCTATTTGGTCCATTATTTTGGGCCCAAAAAGACTATGTTGTTGCAGGTATAGACAAGGTCAAGAGCCCTTCGACTTCTAGAACATTATTTCTTGGAGGAGGAGAGTATGGGACCAAGATTTGGCTTGCGATGCTGAGGAGGTGTTTACTTTTCTATTGTACTTATTTTGGTACTGTAGTGTTTTCTAGCATTGTGACTTGTTTGGATGCTTTCCTAGTTTGTATCATGCATCATTTCATATATACATATGTGATCTAGTTTCTTGATTTAGTCTTCCGTTGTCTATATTGTTGGTTATTACTGCTTTCGCTATTGCATGTTTATTTTTCTTCCACTGTGTACTCTGCCAATGAGGGCATAGTTTCCTCACTATCACACCCAAGGCCCTCATTACTAGTCGGCAGCCTCTGGCCTTTGGAGAAATGCGCTTGAGGCCATGTGACCAACCGGGTACGGGGCACCTCTGGGTGGCTTCCGGAACCGGGATGTTACATAGTGGTATCAGAGGAATTCTTTTCTCTTGCTTTACTATTTGGAGACGTTAGTCAGGGATAGGATGGATTCGGTACTTGGTAATAAGTTGTTCCTGGGAGTAGCTAACCCATGTACAGGGAAAAGCCATACTACCTCGTTTATTGTAGTTTTCTGGTTTTGAGATTTTACGGTTGATATGATTTCACATAGAGTGATTCACATGTTTGTGCTGTTATTATTTGACTATTGTGGTTCTATTTCTATCACAACCCAATGAGATGAGGTTACGACATCTCATGCATCATATAGACACTTATAGAGATAAAATTCCATACATTCTTTCCATGACATGTTGGGTGCATTAGTGATTGCATACTGTTGTGATAGACTTTGTGTAGATTATGCCTGCTGTTTTGATATATTCTTGTTATAATCTCTTCTGTTTTGTTATAAGACTATTTGTATTATTCCTTGCTTAAATGAATGCCATATTTTGATTCTTGAGGTGTTATGGGCCCTCTTGAATCGGATATTGGTGGATCATGATCTTGTTTTCTCTTGTACATGACTGTAGGGGATGCCAAGCTTTGATTAATGGGGAGTATGGGCCCTTACAGATCGGAATTTGGGACCTCTTTACCTTGTTTTTCCGTGTTTCTGGGCTTTTGTGCAGTTTCTGAGCTACTGTCTAGAAAAACCCAGAATACACGGCGTGCACTTTCTAGTTACATGCCGTGTAGTTTTATGCCATGTTACTGATTGTGTGTGCAGAAACACAGTTTTGTGAAAATAACGCCAGGAGCACGTCGTGTACGGTATGTACACGCCGGGTAGTGTAGAGCATTATACCCGGCCATGTCACTAACAACCCAGGTCGGGGAAGCTCGAGTAGAAAACAACATGTTGTAAAGGAACATGTCGTGTAGTTCTGTCCAGGTACTCGGCCGTGTCACAAACAACATGGGTCGGTGTGACCTTCTTTTTGACACACCGTGTTGCTTTTGGAACACGCCGTGTAGTCTTACCCAGGTACCCAGCCGTGTCACGAACAATACGGGATGGTGTCACCTTCTCCTATACATGCCGTGTTTGTTCGGAAGACGCCATGTAAGGGGAAACCGTGTAGGCGGCCGTGTAAGTAACAACACGAGCCTCTGAGGTAGTGTCTAGTACACGTTGTGTCCCTAGGGAACAGGTCGTGTAGTCTGGGGTTAGTTTGAACCGTGTGGGTTAGTCGTGTAAGGAGACTCGGGCATGGGTTTAGAGTTTAAGTACACGCCGTGTAGTTTGCGGTGTTACATGACCTGTCGGGCAGGGGTACACGCCCATGTTAATGGCTTAAGTAGACACTCCATGTAGTTTTTATACACACCATGTAGTTTTTATACACACCATGTAGTTTTTATACACACCATGTAGTCTTTGTTTTGTAAAACTTTATAGTTTCATCCCCCTGTTCCTATTTTGTACTCCTTTGTTTTAAATCTTTGTTAATCTTTATTTAAGGTGTGCTTTTGATCTTTCAGATCTATGCCTCCGAGACGTCCTCCGGTTGTACGTCTGTCATCAGGCAGTTATCAGACGCCAGATATGGCTGATCAGGGACCTCCTTCAGATCCTCCTATTGTGCCAGCCTTGGCACCAACAGTTATACCCGTCGCAGGTGCCAATGCGCAGTTCAGGGAGGATATCTTGAGGATGATTTAGACGTTCCAGGGAGCGCCGCCTCCTGCCCCATCGATGGCTAAGTTGACGTGGGTTTTCCAGCAGCAGCATCCTCCTAATTTTTTTAGGGGATGGAGGACCCCAGGCTACAGAGTCGTGGATAGAGGCCACACTGACCATCTTTGAGCACCTAGAGATCCCTCGAGAGAAAAGGGTAAAGCTGGCTACTTATATGCTCTGGGAAACTGCCAAGAGGTGGTGG
This sequence comes from Viscum album, assembly GCA_963277665.1. NCBI lineage: Eukaryota > Viridiplantae > Streptophyta > Magnoliopsida > Santalales > Viscaceae > Viscum > Viscum album. Next base: position 259,561,728 of record OY728122.1, on the reverse strand, counting down.
GAGGTGATCTCATGGTCAGGGCATCAGTAGAATTTGTCTTGGGATGAGTTTCGACGCACCTTCTATGACTACTTCTATCCGGAGACCCTGAGGGCCAATCGAGCAAGGGAGTTTATGAGTCTGCAATAGGGTACTCTCTCTGTTATGGAGTACTCATCTTGTTTCACTGAGCTTCATCGTTTCACACCGATACCACTAGGTGATGAGTTGTTCTTTTCTTGGAAGATCGAGGATGGTATCAGGCAGGAGATCTGTTCCCAGGTGAATATCTTCCATTTGACTTTGATATCCTCCATCGTCAACTAGGAAATGATCATTGAGCGCAATCTGAGGGATTCTGGAGTAGTGAGCCAGGGCGGTTCGACATCCAGAGCTGGTGTTCCTCCTATGGATAGTAGGAAGCATCGCAGAGAGTCTTCTCGAGGAGATCGAGGTTCGCGGGATGCATCTTCTAGCATCCAGGTTGTATGCTACAATTGTGGTAGGAGTGGGCATACTAGGCCTCAGTGCCAGAGGGATCCGATGGAGTGCCGGGATTAAGGCAAAATGGGCCATCTTCAGCATTTCTGTCACATCTTCTCACCTTCAGCGGGTGGTAGGGGTTCCTCTATGACCCCGCGTTCTACATATGATTCTCCAGTTTCCCACCAGTTGGGGAATTGGAGTTATTCCGGCCGTTCAGGCCGAGGTGGAGGTCACGGCCGTGGTGGTCAGTCATTAGGTCATCAGCGACAGCAGAGTGAATCAGCTTAGAGCGGTCAGCCAGGGGCGTAGGGACGTGGTGCATGCCTGTCATTTGTCGTAGAGAAGACCTATCTAGAGCAGGATCCCGACATTTTTACTATTCTAGGTACGATATTAGTAGCCTCATTTTTATCTTCAGCTCTTTTCGATACTGGTGCTTCCCATGGATTTATCTCTATTGCTGTCATAGAGAGCATTGAGCTCTCTATCTTTTCGTCTGCCGACTTGTTGACTCTAGACACGCCGTTAGGAACGAGGACATCTAGCGTACGATAGTGTAGAGAGTGTTCTCTTGAGGTTGCGGGGTGTCATTTCTTATGGGTCCTATATGTCCTAAAGATGACGGGCTATGACGTCATTCTTAGTATGGACTGGTTGGTTCCCTTCCAAGAATTTGTTTGTTGCTATCATCGCAGGGTGAGTTTCATATCACTAGAGGACAGATCATTCCTTCATAGAGGTGAGTGGGATGTCCAGGCGGGTAGAGCTGGACCATAGCATCATGGGCTAGGGGAAGTTATAGCCCAGATTTCTAGTCTTTATCTGGATGACCAGGGGACTTCACAGTTAGACTTTCCTCCAGTGGTGGATCATTTTAGGGATGTCATTCCAGAAGACTTTTCAGGTTTACCTCTAGAGCATGAGGTAGAATTATCAATTGAGCTCGTGCCGAGAGCGGCACCGGTGTCCATTCCTCCTTATAGGATGGCTACACCTGGGTTTCAGGAGCTAAAGAACCAGTTGGAGGAGTTGCAAGAAAAGGGTTTCATCCGACCCAGTAATTCTCTTTGGGGTTCGCCTGTCCTTTTTGTGAAGAAGGCAGACGGTAACCTTCGGCTTTTTATGGATTATCAGAAGCTGAACCAGTTGATGGTCAAGAACCAATATCCCTTGTCGAGGATCAATGACCTATTTGATCAGCTTCAAGGATCCTGGGTGTTCTCGAAGATGGACTTGAGGTCTGGTTATCATTAGTTGCATGTTATACCATCCGATATACCTCTGACAACTTTCAGGAGTAGGTATGGTCTTTACGAATATACAGTCATGTCGTTCGGTCTCACGAACATGCCTTCAGTTTTCATGGCACTGATAAACCGAGTGTTCCATCTGTATTTGGACTCTTTTGTCGTGGTCTTCATGGATGATATCTTGGAATACTATCACACTCGACACGAACATTCCATATATCTTGAGATATTTCTGATTACACTGAGAGAGCATCGGTTGTATGCTAAACTCTCGATGTTCCACTTTTGGATGGATCATATTCACTTCCTGGGTCATGTTATCTCAGAGACAGGAGTATCAGTGGACCCAGAGAAAGTCAGAGCTGTAGTTTCCTGGGAGCAGCCAAAGAATGTTTTTGAGGTACGGATTTTCCTAGGGCTGGATGAATACTACAGACGCTTAATTCAGGACTTATCACGCCTAGCAGCACCGTTGATAGGTCTGACCAAGAAAGGCGTGATGTTTTTTTGGTCAGATTCTTGTGAGTCAGCCTTTCAGGATCTAAAAGGGAGGTTGATGTCAGCACCAATACTAGTCTTTCCGAAGTCGGGCAAGGGCTACACTATTTACTGTGATGCTTCGGGTATTGGGCTAGGAGTTGTGCTTATGCAGGGAGTTGGGATAATTACTTATGGGTCTCGATAGTTGAGGCCACATGAGAGGAACAACCCGACACACGATCTAGAGTTAGAAACAGTTGTTCATGCTTTGCGCTGTTGGAGACACTATATTCTGGGAGAGCACTTTGTGGGTTTCACTGACCACAAGAGTCTCAAGTATATCTTCACTCAGCGCGATCTGAATATGAGACAGCACAGGTGGGTCAAGTATCTTCAGTCTTTTGATTTCGTGCTCACCTATATGCCGGGAAAGGGTAACGTAGTGGCTGATGCGTTGAGTAGGAGAACTCAGATTCAGTCAGTTCAGGAGTCGAGCAATGAGTGGCAGCTTATGGCTCTGTTCTCTGAGATGCATTTGTAGGTGCACGACAGGCAGGGACTGACTTTCCTATCTTATGTGGTTGTTACCTCTATACTTATTGATTGGGTACGAATGAGGCAGCTATCAGACTCAGAGGCCTTGGTCCTGCGAGAGAGTGTGTCAGGAGGGGACCCTCTTCCTGTATGGAAAGTGGGAGAGGATGAGATCTTGCATTTACAGGGACGCGTTTGGGTGCCAGCAGACATACGCGAGGAGCTGATGCAGGATTTTCATTCCTCAGTTTGGGAAGTTCATCCTGGCATCACCAAGATGTATCGGGATCTTCATCGCTAGTACTAGTGGCCAGGTATAAAGAGAGATGTTCCTGGTTTTTTCATGAGATGTTCAACTTGTCAGCTGGTGAAAGTAGAGTATCAGCGACCCGCAGGGATTTTACAGTAGTTACCCATTCCAGAGTGGAAGTGGAACGATGTCACATTGGACTTCGTCACCGGGTTACTGAGGTCACCTCGGAGAAGTGATGCTTTTTGGGTCATCGTCGACAGGCTTACGAAGGTAGCACACTTCTTGCCGATCAAGGAGACCTTCATTGTTGATGATCTGGGCCGACTGTACATACGAGAGATTGTATGTCTACATGGAGTTCCACACTCCATTGTTTCAGATAGGGATGCACGCTTTACCTCATGGTTCTGGCAGGGACTTCAGAAGGCTTTCGGTACACAGGTACTCTTGAGTACAACATACCATCCCCAGACTAATGGCCAGTCCGAGCACATGATCCAGGTGATTGCGGATATGCTCTGAGCTTGCATTCTAGACATCAGCGGTTCTTAGGAGAAGCATATACCTCTTGTGGATTTCTCCTACAACAACATCTTTCATGTGACCATTCAGATGGCACCATAGGAGGCTTTGTACGGTAGGCCATGCCGATCACCCTTATAATGGCTGGAGGCAGGAGAGGCAGCTTTTCTAGGACCTCGTCTTGTTCAGGAGACGTCAGAGTAGATAGAGTTGATTCGGAAGAGGATGGCTACAGCACCGTCTCGACAGAAGTCTTATGCTGATCAGCGGAGACGAACTCTGGAGTTTGAGGTCAGAGATTAGGTTTTCCTGCGTGTCGCACCGAGGTTGGGACACAAGAGGGTTTAAAGAGAGGGTAAGCCTTCACCATGGTACGTCGGGCCGTTTGAGGTTTTGGAGATAGTTGGGCCGGTTTCCTATGGGTTGCAGCTACCTCAGAGGTACCAGGCCATGCATGACGTCTTCCACGTCTCTCAGCTCCGACGTTACTTTTCAGACATGTCTCATGTCTTTCTGCCCAAGGAGGTTGAGCTCGAAGTAGATGCTTCATTTTAAGAGAATCCTATCTGGATTGTTGATCGCAGTACAAAGGTCCTCTGAGGTCGGTCTGTTCCTCTGGTACAAGTGCTATGGTAGCACGGGCGAGTACAGGACGAGACTTGGGAAAGGGAGGTCGAGGTTCGATCGCAGTTGAAAGAGCTATTCAAGGATTCTTCTTCTACGCCCATCTAGGGAAATTTGGGGATGAATTTCTTTAAGGGGGGGAAGTTTGTAAGAACCCGAATATTTGTTTCAGGTACACCTTTCTTTTTTTGGAGTTTTTATGAAAAATGGAGTTTCTAGAAAATTTCGAAGTACAAGCCATGTACTTTCTGAGTACACACCGGGTACTCTTCTCCATCTCGAAGACGTGTACTGTAAATGCCCGGGACACACACACGGTGTATAGGGGAGATTTGGAGGCCGATTTTGGTGGAGTTAGGAAAAAACCTAGTACACTCCACGTATCCTAAAATTACACGCCGTGTACTTTTCTTTTTTTCACTAAACGCACTGGGGTCGCGCCTGACGGACAGAACACACCCCTTCTCCAGGTTCTTTATCCAAGAGGGACTCGTATGACTAGATTTTCCCCGAGTCCTCGACTCTCCTTCCATTCTCCGAGTCAAGCATGGTCGATTGCGTTGGAAGCGCAGTGGTGAGTTCTCCCTTCTTCTTGAGCCTTGTTTTCTAATTCTTCCTCTTTCTAAAGTTATCTAAGGTTGACCGTTTTTTGCGTTTTCTCAGATCTACGATGTTCTAGTGATAATTAGTCGTCGAGGTTCAAGTATATCGATCTCTTAGGATCGAGGTAGGTGGTTTGTTACTTACTGTTCAATGTCTCTGAGTTTTATGTGTGAATTTCCACCGATACCCGTGAATGGGGTTTTGCATGTTTACCTTTTTGCCCTTGTCATTTTCCTACCTTTATTGTATTCTTGTGTAGAGATAATTTGACCTTGTTAGAGGATAATTTGTTGTTCTTGGATGTATTTTTCCCTTGATATGTTTTGTTTATGACCTTGGGTCTTGTTTGCCTTTGGCTGTTATACCTGTTTCCATGCCTTGCGGTTATAGGTTGAAGTGAAACTCATGACATGCTTATTTCCTTGTAGACTATTTAGCTAAGTAGCTCTATAGGAGAAATTTGGATAGCCAAGTAGCTCTATAGGTGTACTTTGACCTTATAGCATTATTATGCACGGACTGGCATGTGGTTGAGAGAACCTGGTGCTATAGACTATAAGGGATAGACTGAGTGAGCTTCCTAGAGAGTCTTAGATATTACATACTACAAAGGGGATGGACCATGTGAGCTCCCAGAGAGTCTTGGATTTTATAGACTACATGATGGTAGACCGAGTGCACTTCCTCAGAGAGTCTTTCCTTGTCTAAATCTCTTTAAGAACCTTCCCAGTCTAGAGGAGGAATTGACCGAGTGAGCTTCCTCAGAGAGTTTGTGGTATACGTAAGGCTATAGGAGGAATTGACCGAGATATCTTCCTCAGAGAGTCTCTAGACCTTGAGGATAAGAGGGTTAGACTGCGTGATCTTCCTCAAGAGATTCCCTATCAACCCTAGACTATAAGGGGAATTAACTGAGTGAGCTCCCCCAGAGAGTCTCATAAATTCGTATGACCAAGCCCGAGGGGTTGGCTGAGTACACTGCCCAGAGGGTTGTGGTACTTCTTGGATAGTACCAGAGGGGATGGCTGTAAGTACTTCCTAGAGGGTTTCCTGATTGTCATCTATTTTCTACACTTATGTTGATTGGTTGTGGATTGATTGCTACTATGTATTATCCTGTTCACTGCTTACTGTTTATTTCCTACTGCTTGCTGTTGCTGTTTACTACTTATTGTACTTTTACCTACTATATACTCACCAACTGTTAGGCACAAATCTTTGAGTGGTTGCCTACTGGGATTTTATCTCACAACCTGTTTGGTCCCGGATTTTGGGCCCAAGAAAACTGTGTTGTGCAGGTATAGACAAGGTCATGCACCCTTCGACTTCTGGAACTTGATTGCTTGGATCAGGAGAGCATGGGACCAAGCTTTGGATTGTGATGCTGAGGAGCAGTTTACTTTTCTTTTGTACTTGATTTGGTACTGCAGTGTTTTCCATCATTGTGACTTGTTTGGATGCTTTCCTATTTATGTATCATTCATCATTTCATATATACATATGTGCTCCAGTTTTTTGATTTAGTCTTCCGCTGTTTATATTGTTGGTTATTACTGCTTCCGCTATTGCATGTCTATTTTTCTTCCGTTGTGTACTCTGCCAATGAGGGCATAGTTTCCCCACTATCACACCCAAGGCCCTTGCTGCTAGTTAGTAGCCTATGGCATTTGGGGAAATTCACTTGAGGCTATGTGACCAACCGGGTATGGGGCGCCTCTGGGTGGATTCTGGAACCGGGACGTTACATGACCATCGGCCGACCATCCCTCAGGAGCATTTCCCTTATAAACACGACCCCTCATCACTTACACCTCCAAGTCCCCCCACTGAGACACTTCTACCTGCACCACTAAGGAGGGAACTACAATCATATGAAACAGACAACCTCTTCCACCTTCCACCCTTGCATCCAAATTCAAGGCTGCTAACTCTTCCATCGCTCTCCACGCATCTTCAGATTCCCGAACTACTTCCTTCTGCGATTTCTTGCTTAGGGGATCAGACACAACATTTCCCTTTCCATTAGTATAAGATATCTCGAAGTCATAATCTTGGAGGAACTCAACCCATCTCCACTTCCTCAAGTTCAGATCTTGCTGGGAAAAGATATAACACAAGCTCTTGTGATCTGAGAAGACCAAAAAGCGCTCTCCGATGAGATAATTCCACCACAACTTCAATGCGAACACCATGACCTCAATCTTCAGATCGTGGGTGGAATAGTTATGTTAATGAGGACGTTACTTCCTAGACCCATAAGAGATCACTCCTCACTGCTTCATCGGCACACATCCCAACCCAAGGCCAGAAGCATCACAGAACACTTCAAACAACACCCCTTCCTCTGGTAATCTGAGTACTGCAGCACAAACCAGCTTCTCCTTTAGGTAGCCAAAATCTGTCTGGCACTGGTAGCTCCACACTAAGGCCAAGTCTTTCCTAGTCAAAGCTGTCAACAAAGCTGCAACTTGAGATAATTCGGGCACAAACCTCCAGTAATAGCCTGCCAAACCCAGGAAACTACGAACTTCCTCCACGTTCTTGGGTTCTTCCCATGAAACGAATGCCTCGATCCTCTACGGGTCTAATTCTATTCCCCTATGTGACACTACGTGTCCAGGGAAATGTACCTCTTGCGTTAAGAACACACACTTAGAGAGTTTCCCATAAAGATGGTTGTGTATAAGGACTCCCAAAACTGCCCTGAGATGTTCATCTTTCTCTTCCTTTGATCTTCAGTAGATAAGGATGTTGTCGATGAACACCACAACGTACTGGTCCAGAAACTCTCTGAAAACAGAGTTCATGTGGTTCATGAATGTAGCTGGTGCGTTTGTAATGCCAAATGGCATGACCATGAACTCAAAGTGGCCAAATATTCACCTGAAAGTCGTCTTCGAGATATCACTTCCCTTCACTCTCAACTGGTGGTATCCAGAACGTAGATCTATCTTAGAGAACAAACCTACTCCCCTCAGCTGGTCGAAGAGATCATCTATCCTCAGGAGGGGGTAATTATTCTTGATCATCACCTGATTCAACCTCTGGTAGTCTATGTATAGTCTTAGACTACCATCTTCCTTCTTTACGAACAAAACTGGAGCACCCCACGACGACATGCTGGGTCGAACAAATCCGTTCTCCATTAGATCGTCAATCTGAATTTGCAACTCCCGAAACTCATAAGGTACCATCTGGTAAGGATCCATCAATATTGGGTGGGCACCAGGCTGTAAGTCTATCCCAAACTCAACGTCACGTTGAGGGGGTAGAGTCACAACCTCATCAGGAAAGACATCAGGGAATTCTCTTATGATCTCTGGGACATACATCATTCCTACATCCGCCGACTCTACTGAAATCTCGTTCAGTATAGAAAGGAGTGGATCCACGTGTCAAATCCCCTCCTGATAACATTGCTCCACAAAAAAATCCACACGTCGTCCATCCTCGTTGGAGAATTAAATCCTTCTCTGATAGCGGTAAATGATTTCATGCACAGAGAATAACTAGTAGATGACTAGAATGACATCGTATTGATACATCTGCAATGAAAGAAGGTCTCCACTGGACTAATGCGGTACCAGCTTCAGTCTACACCCCATGAAGAAGTAAGATACGCTGGTCTGACCCCCAACTAGTGTTCTCAACACTAGGGGCACAAAAAGTCTCTCGACATCCAGACCTAGAGCATGAGCTAATTTTGGAATAAATAAGTAGTGCAAAGCTCCTAAATCAAACAAGGTGGAATCAAGAGTGCTGAATAAACTGATCGTACCTCAAATTACCTTTGGTCCCGTCGAAGCTACTAACTCTGCGGGGTGAAACTGTCCATGCCCAGCTACTCTTCCTCGCTATTGTCGACCACCTCCCCGACCACGCTAGGGTCGAGGTCCCTGAGGAGATCCATGGTGTCGATATCCTACGGCAAGGTCATCCCTCGGAGGGCCAGGGGCCTGCTGCTGCTGCTGTAAAGGCCTTTCCGGCAATGAATGCTGATGAGGTGGGTGCTAAAACTTCCCACCCCCACCATGTGGAGCTCGAGTCGGACACCTACTCTAGATGTGCCCGAAATCTCTGCAAGGGAAAGACTTCGATCCTGGCCTTGCGAGAAAAGGGTGAGGGCCAGAAGCTCGGGACTGGAACTGAAGAGGCTTAAATCCTACTTGTCAAAACCTGAAAGGCCCTTTCATTGGAGACCTGTTTCTGACTGCCTTTCCCTTTGATGAACTCAGCTGGTTCGCTTCTCGTGGTGTGACTCCCTTCGAGTGCATCCTCTCCACTATCTCGACCATCTTATGTACTTCTAGATACGTCAGAAGAGTGAAGGGAGTGACAACGTACTGAAGAGAAGGATGGAGAACCTCCTCTAACCATCTTTCCCGAGACTCCTCATCCGGAAATAGTTCCGGGGCAAAGCGCAAGAGATCTTTGAACTTGATCCCTAGCACCCTAATTGACATGCTTCCCTCCTGAAGGGATAGAAACTCCTGTCTCTTCTCAGCCTTCACTGTAGAGGAGAGGAACTCCTCACAAAATTCCTTCTCGAAACTAGCCCATGAAACATCTGCCTCTGTCTTCTCTCCAAGGAAAAGCGTCCACCACCGATGCGCTGCTCCTCTCAGCTGACTGACGGCCAACTGAACCTAGTACTCCCTTGGAGCACGGATTAAAGAGAAGGTGATGGCTATCTCCTTGAGCCAACCCTATGTTACTGAGTCAAAAATGCTACCCTCGTACTTCTTGAGGGTTTGTCGCTGGAAGGAGTGTAGAGTCCTCTTCCAAAAGCTTTCCTTCTCATCTCGGTCAACCCTCTACTGGTCAACATCCTCGATCCGCTGGGCCTCAACCACCTGGGTCGCTCGTGGATAACGTCAGGGTTCCATAGCTGCAAGGTAAACAAATATTGCCTAAGCCCGTGTAGTAAGGGAATTATGATGATTCTTATAATTAATTTGTTTCCCCAAGGTGCCCCAAATAAAATAAAAACACAAACAGTATGATGCATGTACCTTACCTAGGGTCTCTACCCTGCAATAAATGTAGTCTCACTTGGTCTTTCGATAGGCTCAGAGTCCTTGCATTGAATCACGGGGGGCCCTAAAATCTCTTGTCTTAGCCGGTCCTCCCTGGCCTATTTCACGAACTAAGATCACCTAACATTGTTTCCCTACCATCCCATGCAATCCTCACTGTGCCTAACTCCAGACTCCATCATATCCCTCATCATCGCTTATGATACCATTCTATTATGACCCGCCTTCAACACGATGATGGAAGGGGCGACAAAGGCCCCCACCCTTCCTTCTTCAAGTCGAAGACAAGATAATGACCCCCGAGCCCCGCCTCCGGTAGGTCCCGGAGCGGCGACTAGCACCAAGGGTGTTACATTTTCACAATATGGGAGGCATTACCCTTTTTAGTTAACATAGATAGGGAGAAAGAATGAGTCAACTCCAAACACCACCATGTATAGAAAACTCAAAGGAAAACCAAACTACATGCATGTTTTAATAATAAAACTGAACAAGGTACAAGAACTCCAAAGTAAAAACGAACAGGAAAAAAAAGATGAAGCATAAAACAACAGTGATCAACAGAAACTCCAATGTCCAGACTAGTAAGGTCCTGCACGGCCTCCGAAGTCCTCTTGACAACCTGAAATTAAACATAGTGTGATCATACAAAGCATACTCAGTAGGAAAACCTTATAGCTCTCGTGCAGAAGTGGGGAGACGTACTAATGTCCCGTGTGAAGCAGAGAAACCAACATCTATCAAGGATTCTATCCATCCCACCTCAACAACCACACTCACCAACAACACAAGTAGTAAGGTAATAGTAAAAGAACAAAACATTTGGGTACCTCGCACCACCATTTCCCCCACTAGCTAGCTGCTCATCAATAACAGAAAACGTCCTGACACTACCACACTCATCTTGCCCGCACACACCTGTGCCTCATAACCACACATCCCTGCCCACACACACCTGGGCCTCACAACCATCCATCCCTACCTGCACACACCTGGGCCTCACAACCATCGATCACTTCCCGAACACACCTGGGCCTCATCTCGAAGACACCTGGGAAAACACACCATAAATATAACCCCTTCCCAAAAACACGTGGGTGTAAGGTCACCTCTAGCCATCATAGCCGAGGGAAGAGGGAGCAGGATTCAGAGTTTCTAGGGGGAAACACCCTTCCCCATGAAATGGGGTGTCCGACACTGAGTTCCCAACGTGGGTGGGGTGAGACTAAACACATAACATAAAATTATACATAAATATATATATATATATATATATATATATCAACACACACCCCAACCTATGACTCCTCAAACAGATACAAGCAAGTGCACAATTACGACTGCCTCAGAAAACAGGCACACAACAAACAGTTCCCAATTCCCCTATTCAAGTTATCATTCATAATAGTTCAGCATGAGTTAAACCCTTCACTACTAGGAAACTAACAGGCACATTCACAGATGAGAAAACAATAAGGCAGAAAGGAAAAGCATCAGGTAGTTTTAGCATTCACAACCGGTTCTCTTGTAATGTCTCAACAACTAGGAATCAAGTGAGATCCCTCAAAGCACTGGAAACAAAACAACCCCGAGACACAGCCCTATGTCCCCAAAATCTAGAAGACAATGGTTTCTCATCAATATAGGATTCCACCCCAATTCGTGATATAAGAAGAGTAACCACCCACAGCCTCAGATTCACAACCAGAAAAAGTATAACAACAGGGGATCCCACACAAGAAAACCATAATGTCACCCATAATCAGCCCGTGAAGGAAAAATAACCAAACCACTACCACCAAGACAAGGTAGGCCCACACAGTTATTTTCAGATTTAAATGATTTAACACACTCCATGGTTTCAATTCCTCTGCTTAAACCAGTCTTATCATAGAAAGTGTTAATCCTGGTGCTTTCAATTTATTTAACAGAGAATACGTAATTAACCAATTTCTTGTTACGGTTATTTAAACATCTAGGAGAAGTGAGGATCATTAGTACATAAATAAAGACCACCAACGACCATGCTTTTTATTGAGCATAGGCCCGTATAATTCACAACACATCAACATAAAAGAGTACAGAAGAACATGGATCTCACCCCCTTTTTATTCTTTAATGGTCCGTTCATTATCTTCATTAGTTCGGTTTCATCAATTTTCACAGAAAAAAATCATGCCCGCCCCGCATGATACCCAAAAATGATAGACGAAGGTAATATCCCTACCTGATTGATCAAGGATCAACATTAAGTCCTCGCGTGAGTAGAAGGAACTCCATGGAACGCGATCAATGAAAACATCGCGGGGTCGTCAGGAGGAAGAGTACTCCGAGTACAGGGTGATAGAGAAAAAGGGAATGTAGGGAGAATCCTTTAGGTTATAAAGGATGACATACATCATTCCTGGGATGGTTAAGATATGGAAAGAAAAACTCGAAACCGTGTAAGAAGCACGATCATGGGTTGACCACGCGACTGGGACACCCAACACGCCACTTAAAAGGTCCCCACCTTTTGGGTCAGTTCAAACCGACTCACACCTCATCGTTTTTCATTTAAGGAGGGTACCTCACCAATCATTTAATTTAAAATCCATTAATGGGCATTAATGGGCTTTAAAAAGTCTTAAAGGGGTCAAAACATGGTTTAAAACTAATTTGCGCAAAAAGGAGGCACTATAGGAAAACCCGTGGGGGGGGGGGGTAGGTGAGAGCTACCGGTAGCCGAGAGCGACGGGTATCCAAGAGATACCAGTATCCAGAGCTACCGGTAGCCGAGAGCCACCGGAAGCCGAGAGCCACCAGTGGCCGAGAGCCACCGGTAGCTGAGAGCCACCGGTAGCCGAGGGCCACCGGTTGCCGAGGGCTACCACTACCCCAAAGTCACTGGTAGGCTAGGTCTACTGGTAGGTTGTGGCTACAGGTAGGCCAAGGCTACCGCTAAGAGTCACTGCGAAGCTGGGATGGCCTTCCAGACCACCCAGAACACCTCAAATATCATATTTTTACCAAGTAATGGACGCAAAAACCCAGGCCATTACAGTTATTGTTATTTATATTATCCAAGGGGTCATTCCACTGGCTAACCAATCATTGTGTGCACAAAATCCTTGGAGAAAATATCTTCAGCCTAGAGAACTCTTCCGACTCTATGAACACTCTCAAGAATGATAGATATCCTCCTCCAATTGATCTAGGAGAACACTTTCGAAGCGATTGTCAAGGTGATCGAATGAGGACATCACAATCACAATGATCTTCAACGCCAGCACCCGAATACTCCTTTGACAACATCCAAATATACATTGAACACATTTGGATCACTACTAGGGGATTAATATCCTAGGATTCCACATCACAATGAAGCTGAATGTTGGACCCATGGTCAAAAACATCAACAAAGAAAGAATCACATTGGAGTTAATTCAATAATTTAATTAAATTAATTATAAACAAAATATGTTGTTCATATCTTCTCAGTTCCAGGATATATCTTTTTCTTTTATCATTGATTCAATTCCATGGATATTGACATTCTTCTAAGTATTTATCCTAGATTAATCAATGATTATGGAAATTTGAAAAAATGGGTACACACCCATCCTAAACTTCTGCTGCGCCCAAAACCAACACAAAAAAGTTCTCCAACCTAAATAATTTTACACCATGTTTCCATTTCCAAGAGTACAAAATATTTAAATTTCATAATCATACATGAACTCAATCCATCAACACTATATTAAGATAATATATTTCTCTAAAAATTAATACATGAGACACTTGTGGTCAGAGTAGATGATAAATCACCCTCTTATGTGTTAGTGTTTCTATATCATCATATAAAAATCCATTAATATGAACTCAAAATCATGGTTTGTAATGTTCCTCTCATAGTGTCCCATATTCCAAGTCACATACGCAATCACCACCTACCTCCACATCATAACACATCAAATCCATGTATTGGATTTATTATGGAACAAAAAATATTCTATACTATCCTCCATTAGTCCCATGATGGGGGAGCTCATAAACCTCTACAAAAAATTTTGAAATGTTTGATGAGAATTCTCTTTACACATAAAAGGGTACCTCATTTAGGTAAATTAATTAAGTTGTTCTAAAATATTAGGAAAATTAGGAATTAATATATGATAATATCCTTTCTAAGAATGTATGCTTTATACCTCATTAACCCTCTTGGGTGCATCCGAATAAATCTCTACATAAATCATTGTTGGGTAAACTACTAAACCTTCTTCTTAGATAAAATGTGCCATTCAATGGAATTCACAAGTCCATAACTAAAACTTTTTGTTATGAACATAAATATATTTCTATCATAGCATGTCTATAACCATCATAAAATGTCTTGTGTTATCCTCCATTGGAGTTTGTTTACAAATGTATGTAATGAATTAAGATAACCATGAACAAATCCAAAAAGGTTTTTAATATATGGTTCCTAGGTACCATGAACACCATAGGGGAATTCATTGAATCCAATAGAATCACCAAATAATTATAGATATCATAGAGAACATTAAATTTCATCTTCAGTATATCCTCTTCTCGATGTCGGAGCTACTAATATCTATACCTAAAGTCAACCTTATAGAATAAGTTCTCCATGATAATCTAGTTGCTAAGTTTATTGATTCTTAGAAGTGGATATTTATTCTTGATGGAAACATTAATATGGTAATTTAAATACATGTAAAACCTCAATCTTACATTTGAATTCATGGAAAAAAACATTGTCACTTCCATGGTAGATACTCTAGGTCAGACAAATCCCTTTCTTTAACAAATCTTGAAATAGAACTTTTATCTACCCATGATCTATGGGGGGCATCTGATTTTGGGGAATAGATATAGAGGTAGTATTTAGGTTCATGTATATGAATTAATCGATATCTCAGTGGGATAGAAATCCAAACATGTCCTCATAGGTGACATCCACAGACTTCTTTTCCACTATAGGGAGTTGAAATCTCATAACATCTGCTACAATAATGGTAATACTATTCAACTAATTATAAATAATTGACATCAAACTATGTATGATACAATCATTATCCTAATGGACTTCCTTTTCACTAGAAATGGAAACACACATCCCATAAACTTCCAAACACCACATCCCCTACATCAATCTATTCATTAGTAGTGGATTTAAATTTTGTACATAGAATGACATAATAATGCATTAGTATAGAGACAAAAGAATCCTCAAATAATATATCTCCTATATTGGTCAGGTCATAGTATAGGTAGAAGTGTGCGATCAATGAATCTCAAAATGGTAGGAGTCTCCATATGAATGTGCAGAGCATACTTCTCAATTAGACCACAAATATATTGAACAAGGGAAATTAAAAAAAATTATGTGTATAGTGTCTATTAATACAGAAGATAAAGTTGAGAATACACATATTTAACCTTAAATCAACCCTGGGTGCATTGGTTAATACCCCCCCCCCCCCACTGATTGCAATAGCATGTATCCGTGATCATCATCCCTCTAAGCCTGGTGTAGGCCATCTATTTAAGGTGGGGGAAATAGATCAAAACATTGGCCACCTCCCATAACTCCCCTAGATCCCTTGTCATATCCACCACCCTGTAGACCTCCTTTCACTTTCTGCTGCCTCTATCTAAGTGTTCCATAATCCTTCTACCTATATACTACATTTTGGTTAAAACATCTTCAAATTAAATGACCCTTCTCATAATAATAGTAGAATCACATCGCTCTAGGATATGTGGAACCATTTTAAGATCCCTATATTGTAAATGATTTATTCTGACAATATCTCTAGAAACAACTCGTGTTCTTAGATCCCTAAGTATACCATCAACTATGGGCTTGTGAAGTCTCATCTACATGGATTTCATAGCTATAATTGATTAATTCTATGTTCGTAGAAATAAAAATCTCCACCTCCAAGGCATGCTTAAACACTTCATCATTTGTAAGGATATAGATAGATAATACTCCATCCATGATATATCAATTAAGGTAAATATTGAAGGTGTATTTTTGAAATTATGTATAATAAACCATATCCATAGAGTACCATGTGAGGTTAGTGAACCTCAATGCATACTATTCTACTAATAGGATACCCTTCTGGATTTGAAAAAGCTCTTGGATACATATTTCATTCCGAATCATTGGGTAAAGATCCTCTTTTAGCAGTCTCTCAAAATCATTCCATGAGAGAGTCACCATGTCATGTGTCTAAGTCACTAAACTCCACCATCTTCAATTATATCTATTGATAAGGATTGACACTTGGAAAACCATTATAATGGGATGTTTCCAACAAGTCAAGAAACTCTCCCAAATTCCATAAGATAATCATCCACCACTTAGGTGTTTGTATTTCCAAGATAATTAAGGCATCTTTGCCTCTATAATTTAGGGTGTGTGTTCATCATATGAAAATCATCTGTAGGTACTATTAGAGTAGCCATATATTAAACGAGTGGATGTAGGACAAGAAATATACCAAGGGTTACCACCTCTTACACATTCCCATAAAACGAGGCCTCATTAGTAATTGTATCTTATTGATGATCCCAATGCGCAATAGTAGCTGGATTTCCCTAAGAGGCATATTGAATGAGTCATGGTACCCAAAATTAATGAGAATATCTTGGTAGATGACAAATAAATGATATAGAAAGTAGAGTTTATTCCTATATATATATATATATCATTATTTTTGAAAAATCAAGATATTATTTGAACCAAGTGAGAAAATAGGTTATCATAGTTCTTGTGAATTATTATGTTGTATGCTGAACTAACATTGTGCAGCCTTTCCCATGTTTTGAATACAAGGAACAAAAATATAGTTTATCAGGTTCCCAATACAAACCTCAGTACTAGATCATTTACAAAATCCGGTGATATGATAACCCTCCATTGATAACACTCTATCATTACATAAACCATCGGTGCCACCTACCCAGCATAAAGTTAAGTATGTCACCCAATTCCCATCTCTAATATTCCAGGGTTTAGAGAATATAATCAATTAGGCATTTAAAATCTAAGGGTGGCCTTAACACATCATACCTATAAACATGAACGAATCTCTAAACAATAATATAATGATGAATTTAAAGAAAAAATTGATAACAAATATTATTTAACACAAATAATAAATATTCAGAGTACAACAGAAGTATGGTAAAGAAAAAGGGATAAATATAAGCCATCCAAAATAGAAAAAAAACCCAACCTTCTAATAAATAGTGAATTACTCTCAAGATGCAACTCCTAGATGTAACGAACTGAGTCTGAAGCCCCTCCACTGGTGCCCCATACCCAGTTCGCCGCATGACCTCAAGTGTGTTTCCTCGAATACCAGAGGCTGCCTACTAGCAGTGAGGGCCTTGGTAAGTTATTGGGGAAACAATGACCTCATTCGGTATGGTATACAAGGTAAGAAAAACAACAATAAACAACGGAAGCAGTAAACAACATGCATAACAACAGATGCCAAACAGCGGAAGAAATGTTGATATATAACAATGATTACAATGATGCAACAGCTACAAGTATCTATGGAAAATAGAAAAAACAACAACGTGTTTGAATACAACTGAAAACAAAGTGCAAAAGAAAAAAGAATAAACTCCTCAGCATCGCGAGCCATGGCTCAGTCCCATGCTCTCCAGCTTCAGTGCAATCACGAACCTGAAGTAGAAGGGTTCTTGCCCTTATCTACACCTACAACCACATAGTCTGTTTGGGCCCAAAAGCATGGACCAAACAGGTTGTGAGATATGATCCGAGTAGGAAATCACCCAAAGATATGTGCCTAATAGTCAGTGAATACATGGCAGTAATATAACAAGAAGCAGTAAACAGGAAAGCACAAGCAGCTACAATCCACAGTCCTAAAAAATAAAGTACACAAGTAAACAGGCTGCAACAAGAAGAAAACAGGTAACCCTCTGGGTAGCTCTCACAGCCTAACCCCTATGGTTCAACCTATAAGTACTAGCTACCATATAAGAGGCACACACAGTCTCACCACTCTAGTTTAGCTATGAATTAAGCAGACTCTCTAGGGAAGCACTCACCGTCAATTCCCCCTATAGTCTCGTATCGTTCTAAAGGCTCTCTGGGGAAGCACTCAACGTCTATTCCCCCTGTGGCCCGCGTCGTAGAACTACAAACTCTCCGAGGAAGCACTCAACGTAAATTCCCCCTATGGTCTCACATCGTAATTGAAAGACAATCTGGAGAAGCCCTTCTTTCAATTCTCCCTTTGGTCTATTACTCTAGGTTTTCACAGTCCTAAGTGAAAGATTAAAGATGCTCGGAGTGCGTACATCATCCAAGTAAACGTCAGGAACTACTTGGCTATAATTATAAGGCTCAATAGAAATAATAAAACAATAGTTCCACTATCCTACAAATAGGCATGGAAACTAGAAACGCTAAACAAAACAACAAGCATGGAAAAGCAACCTGAACACATAATAAATTACTCTAATCACAAGCATAAAACTCTACTACAACAATCAAGCAAAGCAGGAAAATAGTAGGGGAAAAACATGAAACACGCAATACCCCATTCATGGGTATTGGTGGAATTTGCACAAAATATTCATCAACTTTATACCGAAACTCACAAACCACATACCTCAATCCTAAGAGATCAATATATGTTAACGACGATGATAGAGTCCCCTTAGAACAACGTAGATCTGAGAAAACACACAAAACGCTCAACCTACTATATCTTGAAAACAAGGAGGAATCAAGAAATAATGATATAGAAGAAGGAAGAACTCACCGTAGTGCTTCCAATGCAATCGACCGTGCTCGAATCGGAGAATGGATTGCGAGTCGGGAGCTCATCGAAGATCCGGCCGTACAGTCGCTCTAGGTTGGATGGAATCTGGAGAAGAAGATGAAATCGGGGGTTAGGCGTGACCCTGGTCCGTTTAATGAAAAAAAAGAAAATACACGATGAGTACTTCAGTTTTCCATACTCCGCTTTAAACGGCCTCCACATCACCCTTACACACCGTGTGTGTGGCCCGGACACGGCCAACACACGGCTTCGGGCGGGAAAAAAGTACACGACATGTACTCATAAAGTACACGGTGTGTACTTCAAAAATATCCAGAAAGATCATTTTTCATAAAAACACCAGAAAAAGGAAAAACATACCTGAACGAAGATCCGAGTTCTTACAAACATCCCCCTTTAAAGAAATTCGTCCCCGAATTTCCCTAATGAGGTAGAGAAGATGAATCCCCGAACAGCTCCTGCCACTATGATCGTACATCGGCCTCCCTCTCCTAGGTCTCTTCCTGTACCCGCCCGTGGTGCCATAGCACCCGTACGAGAGGAACAGACCGCCCGCGGAGAACCTTCGTACTGTGATCGATAATCTAGATAGGATGCTCCTTGAACGATGCATCCACTTCAAGCTCCAATTCCTCAGGTTGAAAGACGTGAGAAGGGTCCGAAAAGTAACGTTAGATTTGAGAGATGTGGAAGACGTTGTGCATGGCCTGATACCTCTAAGGTAGCTGAAACTGATAGGCGACCAGCCCAACTCTCTCTAAGACCTCAAACGGCCTGACGTACTGCGATGAAAGCTTACCCTGTCTCCGAATCCTCTTGTGTCCCAACCTCGGTACGATACGCACGAAAACCTGATCACTGACCTCGAACTCCAGAGGTCGTCTCCGCTGATCAGCATAAGACTTTTGTCGAGACTGTACTGTAGCCATCCTCTTCCGAATCAGCTCTATCTGCTCTAAAGTGTCCTGAACAAGACGAGGTCCCAGCAAAGCTGCCTCTCCTACCTCCAGCCAGCATAAGGGTGATATGCATGGCCTACCGTACAAGGCCTCATATGGCGCCATCTGAATGGTCTTGTGGAAACTGTTGTTGTAGGAGAACTCCACCAGAGTAATATGCTTCTCCCAAGAACTGCCAAAGTATAGGATGCAAGCTCAGAGCATATCCTCAAGAACCTGGATCGTGCGCTCGGACTGGCCGTCAGTCTCAGGATGATATGCTGTACTAAAAAGTAACTGTGTACCCAAGGCCTTCTGAAGTCCTTGCCAGAACCGAGAGGTAAAATTTTCATCCATGTTTGAAACGATGGTGTGTGGAACTCCATGCAGACGCACAATCTCACTGATGTAAAGTCATCCCATATCATTAACACTGATGGTCTCCTTGATCAGAAAGAAGTGGGCAACCTTCGTGAGCCTGTCGACGACAACCCAAACAGCATCGTTCCCTCGAGGCGACCTCAGCAACCCAGTCACGAAATCCATCGTGACATCGTTCCACTTCCACTCTGGAATGGGTAGCTGCTGTAAAAGCCCTGCTGGTCGCTGATGATCTGCTTTCAATTGCTAACAAGTAGAACATCTCATGACAAAACCAGCAACATCCTTCTTCATACCTGGCCACCAGTACAGGCAATGAAGATCCTAATACATCTTTGTGCCGCCAAGATGAACAACCCAAACTGAGGAGTGAAAATCCCACATCATCTCCTCACATATGTCTGCTGGCACCCATACGCGTCCCTGGAAACACAAGATCTCATTCTCTCCCACTGTCCATCTGGGAAGAGGGTCCCCTCCTAACACACTCTCTCGTAGGACTAAGCCCTATGAGTCTGATAGTTTCCTCATCCGTACTCGATCAAGTAGTGTAGAGGTTACAACTACATAAGATAAGAAGGTATGTCCCTATCTGTCGTGCACCTCCAGATGCATCTCAGAGAACATAGTCATAAGCTGCCACTCAATACTGTCCTCCTGAACTGCCTGAACCTGAGTTCTCCTGCTCAACGTATCAGCCACTGCATTGACCTTACCCGATGTATAGGTGACCTCGATGTCAAAAGACTATAGATACTCAATCCACCTGCGCTGCCTCAGATTTAGATCACGCTGAGTGAAGATATGTTTGCGACTCCTGTGGTCAGTGAATATCACAAAGTGATCTCCCAGAATATAGTGTCTTTAACAGAGCAAGGCATGAACAATAGCTGCTAACTCCAAATTGTGCGTAGGGTAGTTCCTCTCATGTGGCCTCAACTACCGGGACCCGTACGCAATGACTCTATCCCCCTGCATAAGCATAGCTCCCAGCCCGATACCTGAAGCATCACAGTAAACCATGTAGCTCTTGCCTGGCTCCAGCAAGACTAGTATCAGTGATGACATCAACCTCCATTTCAGCTCCTTAAAGGCTGACTCACAAGAATCTGTCCATAATAACTTCGCCCCCTTTTTGGTCAGACCTGTCAAAGGTGCTGCTAGACGAGAAAAGTTATGAATGAAGCGTATGTAGTATCCAACCATCCCTAGGATACTCAGTAACTCAAATATGTTCTTCGGATACTCCCTGAAAACTATAGCTCTTACTTTCTCAGGGTCCACTGATACTCCTGCCTCTGAGATGAAGTGGCCCAAGAAGTGAATCTGATCCATCCAGAAGTGGCACTTCGAGATTTTATCATAAAGTCGGTACTCTCTCAGTGTACTCAGAATGATCTCAAGATGTGTGGCATGGTCATGTCGAGTGTGAAAGTACACCAAGATATCATCCATGAAGACCACGACGAAGGATTCCATGTAAGGATGGAACACTCGGTTCATCAGTTCCATGAAAACTCCAGGTGCATTCGTGAGACCGAACGAAATGACTATATAATCATATTGACCATACCTACTCTTGAAGGATGTCAGAGGTATATATGATTTTCTAACGCACAACTGATGATAACTGGACCTCAAGTCGATCTTCAAGAACACTCAGGCTCCTTGAAGCTGATCAAAAAGGTCATCAATCCTCGACAAAGGATATCGGTTCTTGACCGTCAACTAGTTCAGCTTCCGATAATCCACACAAAGCCGAAGGGTACCATCTACCTTCTTCGAAAACAGGACAGGAGAACCCCAAGGAGAAGTACTAGGTTGGATGAAACCCTTATCCTGTAGCTCCTCCAACTACTTCTTGAGCTCCAGAAAATCAGGTGTAGCCATCCTATAGGAAGGAATGGACACCGGTGCTGCTCCCGATACGAGCTCAATAGAGAAGTCTACCTCACGCTCTGGAGGCAAACCTGAAAAGTACTCTGGAAAGATGTCCTTGAAACGATCCACCACTAGAGGGAAGTCCAACTGTGGAGTCCCCTGGTCATCCAGATAAAGACTAGAAATCTGGGTTGTCACCCCTCCTAGCCCAAGATGCTCGAGTCCCACCCGACTCACCCGAACATCCCATTCGCCTCTATGAAGAAATGACTCACCCTATGGTGAAACGAAACTCACTCTGCAGTGATAACATTTGACGACTACCTGGAAGGGAATCAACCAGTCCATGCCAAGGATGACATCATAGACTGTCATCTCTAGGACATAGAGATCCCATGAGAAGCGATACCACGCAACCTCGAGAGGGAACTCTCTACACTAGCGTACACTAGATGTCCTCATTCCCAAAGGTGTGTATAGTTTCAACGAGTCGGTAGATGAAAAGATGTAGTGTCCAAGGCTCTCCACGACAGAAAAAGAGATAAAGCTATGCATAGCACCAGTATCGAAAGGGGATGAAGATAAAACTGAGGCTACTAAAATTGTACCTCGAACAGTAGAAGGGCCTAGATCTTGCTCCTGATAAGTCTGCTCCATAGCGAAAGACTGGCCTGTACCGCGGCCCTGCGCCCCTGGATGACCACTCTGAGCTGAACCTCCCTGTTGGTGCTGAGGAACTGGTGGCTGACCGCTATGGCCTCGACCTACACTTCGGCATGAACTGCAGGAAGAACTCCAGTTTCTTGACTGGTGAGAAACTGGTGGGGCTGCTCCTGAACGAGGAGTCATGGAAGAACCCCAGTCACCAGCTGATGGTGAGAAAACTTGGCAGAAACGTTGAAGGTGACCCATCTTACTGCAAGATCGACACTCCACGGGGTCTCTCCGGCGCTGCGTCCTCGTGTGCCTTGACCGGCCACACTGGTTTCATGTCACCTGGCTGCCTGATGATGCATCTCGCTTCCTCGGATCACCGTGTGTAGGCTCTCTATGGCGCTTCTTGCTGTCAACTGAAGGAAAACTAGATATGGAAGCCGAACCACCCTGGCTCGCAGCTCCAGACTCCCTCATATTGCGCTCCGCAATCAGTTCCTGGTTGACGATGGAAGTGATGGAAGTTAGCTGGAAGATGTTCACCTATGAGCGGATCTCCCACCTGAGACCACCCTCCAACTTCCTTTCTAAGAAGACCCCACTCCCATCCTGGAGGGGTGTGAAGTGCTATAGCTTTGTGAAACAAGAATAATACTCCATGATAGAAAGATTACCCTGCTCTATGCTCATGAACTCCCGGGCTCGGTCTGCCCTCAGGGTCTCCGGGTAGAAGTAGTCTTATAACACGCGCTGGAACTCCTCCCAATCCATAGCCTGCTGTTGACCCGCCTTTGAGATCACATCCCACCACCTCTTGGAGGAGTCTTGGAGAATGTAGGTGGAGAGCTTGACCCGCCTCTCTGGAGGCATCTCCATATGATCAATGATAGTCAGCATGGCTTCCAGCCATGACTCTGCAGCTTGAGGTCCTCCCTCCCCCGAGAACGTGGGAGGTTGCTGCTGCTGAAAGAACCATGTCAATTCTTCCCTAGTCGAGGTAAAAGGTGGCACTCCCTGGAAGGCATGCATCATCCTCATGAAACCTTCCTTGAACTGTGCATCTGCGCCCGCAACTGTTATGACAGCCAGTGCCAAGGCTGGCCCGACTGGATGATCGGTAGGACATCCCTGATCAGCCCTGTCTGGCATCTGATCACTACCGGACGACATACGTACGACCAGAGGACGTCTCGAAGGCATAGCTCGGAAAGATCAAAAGTACACCTTGGATCAGAAAAATAATGACAGAGAACACAAGAGTACTAAACGGTAACAGGGGAATAAAAACATGTAAGATTGCAAAACACGACTACACTGCGTGTATAAAAACTACACGACGTGTCTTCTTAAGCCACTGACATGGGCGTGTACTCCTGCCCTACAAGTCGTGTAATACCTCAACTACACGATGTGTTGACCCCAACATACGACATGTACAAGAAAACTATCCCCCTGCCCGAGTCTCTTTACATGGCTAACCCACATGGTCCGACTGCACCTGAGACTACACGACGTGTTCTAAACAAATATGGCGTGTACTAGACAAGTCTTTGGAGGCCCGTGTTGTTGATTACATGGTCGTCTACATGGATGGAACTTACACGGCATGCTCCGAACAAACACGGTGTGTATAGGAGAAGGTGACACCATTCCCTGTTGTTCGTGACACGGCCGAGTACCCGGGCAAGACTACACGGCGTGTTCCGAACAAACACGGTGTGTAGAAAGTAAGTTAATGTCAGCCCATGTTGTTCGTGACATGGCCGGGTACCTGGACAGGACTACACGGCGTGTTCCCCATGGACAAAACGTGTTCTACCCGAGCTTCCCCGACCCGTGTTGTTGGTGACACGGTCGGGTACACGGCTCCGAACTTACACAGCGTGTAGCTATCGTACATGGCGTGTTCCCGAAGTTACTTTCACGACACCGTGTTCTTCTCACACGGTCAGTGACACGGCCTGAAAACTACACGACGTGTTCCCAAAAATTACACGCCGTGTATTCTGGGTTTTTCTAGGAAGTAGCTCAGAAACTACACAGAATTCCCAAAACACTAAAAATGAGGAAAAGAGGTGCCAAATTCCGATCCGTGAGGGCCCATAAAACCTCAAGAACCACAATTTGGCGTTCACTTTAAGAAAATAACAAAACAAATAGTCTTATAACATAACAACAGATATTCTATCAAGCAACTATCACAAAAGCATGCATAATCTACACAAAGTCTGTTACAACAGCAAGAAATCGCTAATGCACCCTAGATGGCATGGCAAGAATGCATGACATGTGATTCCCACAAGTGTCTATATGATGCATGAGATGGCATACCCTCATCTCATCGGGTTGTCATAGAAATAGAACCGCAATATCAAATGAGTAATAGCACAATCCATGTGAATCACTCTAGGTGAAATCAGGTCAAATATAAAACCTCAAAATCAGCCAACTGCAATTAACGAGGTAGAATTGCTCTTCCCTATACATGGGTTAGCTACTCCCAATGACAGCTTAATGCCAAGTACCAAATCCATCCTATCCGTCTCTAAAGTCCCCAAACGGTAAAGAAAGAGAATAAATAAACTCCTCTGATACCACTTTGTAACGACCTGAGTCCGTAGCCCCTCCACTGGTTCCACGTACCCGGTTCGCCACATGACATCAAGCACATTTCCCCAAAAGCCAGAGGCTGCCGACTAGCAGCAAGGGCCTTGGTAAGTTATTGGGGAAACCATGCCCTCATTCGGTAAGGTATAAATGGTAATAAAAACAACAATAAACAGCAGAAGTAGTAAAAAACTTGCATAACAACAGAAACCAAATAGTGGAAGCAATGTAGATATATAACAGTGATGAAAATGATGCAGTAGGTACAAGTATCTATGGAAAAAAGAAAACACTACAACGTGTTGGAATGAAACTGAAAACAAAGTGAAAAAGAAAACAAAATAAACTCCTCAGCATTACGATCCACGGATCGGTCCTATGCTCTCCAGCTCTAGTGCAATCAAGAACCTGAAGTAGAAGGGTGCTTGCCCTTATCTACACCTGCAACCACATAGTTTGTTTGGGCCCAAAAGCATGGCCCAAATAGGGTGTGAGATACAATCCCAGTAGGAAATCACCCAAATATCTGTGCCTAATAGTCAATGAATACATGGAAGTAATATAACAAGAAGAAGTAAACAGGAAAGCACAAGCAGCAACAATCCACTGTCCTAAAAAATAAAGTACACAAGTAAACATCCAAAAACAAGAAGAAAATAGGTAACCCTCTAGGTAGCTCTCACATCCTAACCCCTATGGTGCAACCTATAAGTACTAGATACCATCTAGGAGGCACACATAGTCTCACCCCTCTGTTTTAGCTATGAATTAAGTAGACTCTCTGGGTAAGCACT
This sequence comes from Viscum album, assembly GCA_963277665.1. NCBI lineage: Eukaryota > Viridiplantae > Streptophyta > Magnoliopsida > Santalales > Viscaceae > Viscum > Viscum album. Next base: position 259,535,866 of record OY728122.1, on the reverse strand, counting down.
CACCGTTAATTCCCCCTATAGTCTCATATCGTGCTAGCGGCTCTCCAGGGAAGCACTCAACGTCTATTCCCCCTGTGGCCCGCGTTGTGGAACTATAGACTCTCTGAGGAAGCACTCAATGTCAATTCCCCCCTGTGGTCTCGCATCGTAATTAAAAGACACTTTAGAAAATCCCTTCCATCAATTCTCTCTTTGGCCTATTACTCTAGGTTCTCACAGTCCTGAGTGAAAGATTAAACATGCTCGGCGCATGTACATAGTCCATGTAAACCTCAAAAACTACTTGGCAATCATTCTAAGGCTCAACAGCAATAATAACACAACAGTTCCACTATCCTACAACTAGGAATGGAAACTGGCAACGCTAAACAGCACAAAAAGCATGGAAAACCAACCTGAGAACAAAATAAATTACTCTACTCACAAACATAAACCTCTACTACAGCAATCAAGCAAAGTAGTCAAACAGCATGGGAAAAATAGGAAACACGCAATACCCCGTTCAAGGTTATTGGTGGAATTTGCACAAAATATTCATCAACATTCTACCGAAAGGCCCAAACCACCTACCTCGATCCTAGAAGATAGATCTATGTGAACCATGATGATAGATTCCCCTTAGAACGACGTAGATCTGAGAAAATGCACAAAAATATAAACCTATGATATCTTGAAAACAAGGAGGAATCAAGAAACAATGCTCAAGTAGAAGGAAGAACTCACCACTGTGCTTCCAACGCAATCGATCGTGCTTGAATCGGAGAACGGACGACGAGGGGAGAGCTCGTCGAAGATCCGGTCGTACAGTCACTCTCGGGCGGACGGAATCTGGAGAAGAAGATGAAATCGGGGGTTAGGCGCGACCCCGGTCTGTTTAATGAAAAAAAATAAAATACACGACGTGTACTTCTTGAGTACATGGCATGTACTGCAGTTTTCTGTACTCCACTTTAACCGGCCTCCACACCACCCTTACACACCGTGTGTGTGGCCCGGACACGGCCAGCACACAGCATCGGGCGGGAAAAGAGTACACAGCGTGTACTCATAAAGTACACGGCGTGTACTTAAAAAATTTCCAGAATGTTCATTTTTCTTAAAAACTCCAGAAAAAGGAAAAACATACCTGAATGAAGATCTGGGTTCTTACACTCGAACTGAAAACTGTCCATCTAGAATAGTTGTGATCCACCTACTCGTAGTCCCCCTAGGACTTTGATGAAATTCATATCATCCATATAATATATGATACATATGGGTTTAATTCATGTAGGTGTATGTATAGACATAACTAGTAGAAAACCCTAAAATCATCAAACCTAATTCATCATGGAGAGTTATCTCACAAGAAAGGATTGAAAAAATCAAGATATATTGAATATTCAAAAAAATTCTCAATGTAAGGTCACAAACGCACTTCTAGACAAGGATTCCACAAAAGTTATGAAGGTAAACATTATCTAAGATAACTAACTACTCATGTCTTACTATCACATATATATCTCACATGAGAGGTCATTTCCATTGGGTCTCACTATGAAGAGGTTCACACATGAACACATAGGATGCTGATACAACAATAAGGGATCATACCCAAGGCCTATGTAGGATACCTAATCCAAACAAGAGTAACCAATATGGATATGGATCACAAAGCCTGAATTCTGGTAACATGAGAACTACATTATATTGGGGTAGAATAATTGGGGATGAAAATTCAGGCCTCCCCGAGGTATACAATAATCTATCCAAAACAAACCCATAGAGGGGATAACTCATCTTATGATCTAGAGCATAATATAGAGAAAATCATCTTGGCTGAAGAAAATGGGGGTTCCAACCTTCCTAGGAAGGGGTATAGTGAATGTATATGGTGGACCCCATGTGTCCTATATATTCTGGACATGATTGAGTATGTTACCATTCATATTCCCCCTAACCTGTGCTTGTGTACTCTGGTCATGCCTACATACACTAGTTTTTCACATGTATACTAGTCATTTATATGTCAATTAGATGTGTCAATTCCCACTAGCCATGTCCATTACCCTACACCACTAGGGTAACAATGGGTAACCAATATAAATTCACATAGTGTGAGGAATGGAATACAATGTTTGATATTTCCCCCTACACATGTAACCTATCCATCAAAGACGGTTCTCCACATATTGTGAACTCATTTGAACTAGAAACCATGTATGTAATGTTTTTATAGATAGTCTGGTCTGTTCTATAAGTCTCTCCCATTCCATCACTACCTTTTATTCTATAATTAATTAGGAATTTAGATATTGGATCTATGTTTTTCTATTCCTAATATGTCATTTGTGTTAGATTCTAGCCACCCATAAATGCCTAACATGATTCTCATCTTACCACATTTTTGAATCATTTACTCCTGAAATAATACCCACAATCCAACTATGATCATCCAACATTTTCAACTCACATCGATTGTTCCATATATCTTGAATATTAACCTGTGAAAATGTTCCATTGTGTTAATGGTTGACTAAAAAATGATTTATTTCCTATTATAGTTGAACTTCTAGTAAAATAAAATACAAAAGATGATTGTTAAAAGAAAGAGGGAAAAATAAAAGAAACCAAAAAGTGAGAAAATGGATGTTCATAATTTTTCAAGTTTCCCACAATCCATTAATGGTGAAAATATCAATCATTGGAGAATAATGAAGAATAAAAAAACATTATCAAATCTGATTCCTCTGAAGAATATTATCAAATAAAAAAATCATATATTAGTTAATTAATTTAATGAAGGAATTAATTTGGGTTTGATATAACTTGATAAAATAATTATCAATACTGAAAAATAAAATATGTTAACTCAATAAAAGATTTATTTATGGCCATGAATGATTATATAATCCTTTTCATTAGTGAGATCTGTGAATTATATTTTTGACATCGAAGTCAATGGAAAAAATATTTTTGATCTATGATACTAATTTCCTTCTTCAAAGATCTCCTCCATGATCCTCAATTATAATATTAGTAATGACCCTAACCCTAGGATTTGGCCATAATTATGTTTAAAGAGGATATAATTAGTTCAAGAACAAATTAATAAATATTAAATCGTTAAATTATTTTATTTATATATTATTCTTAACATGAACAGTCTTTACAAAACCTGATCTGTAAAGGGATAATATTAAACATAGGAAAAAACCCATATTAGTTATTTAATTATGATAACAGCTTTCCCATATGAACAATATTTTAGAGATATTCCATTATTTCAAAAAACAAATTAGCATTCATGATATAATAAATTTAATATTTTTATTGTATCCACAAAGTGGCTCCATGGGACCTATAATACAACCTGGTCTCAGCCCCTTAATCTTAAAATATTCCTAAAATATTATATAGCATTACAATGATTTTTTTGAAATAAAGAGTCATTATAATCCTCATATTTGTACTTACCCAAATTTGAAATAATATTTTATTACCATTTTTAAGGTTTAAATATGAATTTTCATTTTTTTCTTACCATTTCTCTCTACCTCAACATTTTTTTCCTTTTTTTTATTTTTTTTAAGGTTTTATTATGGGGTTTTATTTTAAATTAATATTTTTTAACTTGTCTATTCATATTAAAAAATATTTTTTAAAAAATATACTCAATAAGGTTGTTTTTTACAATGATGGTAGGAAATATTTTATAAGAAATAAATTTTCTTTATATCACATATATTTTACACTTTATAGGAGAAATATTCAACCAATAATTTTACACTACTTAATCATAATATATTAATAAACATGATTTTTATTCTTGTTCCTTTCCTATAAGAAAACATTTTTTTCATTTCATTGATTTATTTTTTTTCAAATATATATCTATAAAATTATTTATTTGTGAAATTTTTGAATAACCATATACAAATCATATAAATATGTATATTCCATATAATTCATCAGTTTAATTGAAGGGAATTTACCTCAATTATTTCCTAATATCATTAGATTAACATCTAATTAGTAACAACCCATGTAATTTTAATAGTTGATAAATTTAAATCCTTATTAATATTCCTAAATTATATTTTTTATTTTTATATTAATTATATGAATATTATGTAATTTTTTAATAAAAATTTATTAGTTGAATTCATTTTAATTTTTTTTTAAATTTATCGTATATATTTATATAAAATATGTTTTTCAATGTTTTAAATAATTATTTATATAAATATATATATATATTTTAATATCACCATGTCAAATTTAAAATAGATTTATTTTTGGATAATTTTATGAAAAAATTAACTTTTGAAAGAATAGTGGGAACCGTCGAATTTTTTGAAAATTTTCTTTTATTATTATTTCTTTTAAAAGCCTCATTTTAGTATGGATTTCATTTAAAATTAATTTTTTTCCTTTTGATTAAAAATTTTACTATAATTTTAATTGGGTTCAACATTGAAATTGACTTATTTATAAAAACATTTTGAAACTAAAAAAATACAGTTCCCTAAAATAATTTTTTTCATCATAATACGTAGTCTTTTTAAAAACTGATTTAATCTAATTACATAAATTTAATTGATAAAATATGCTTCATGTTTTTAATTTTTATGTAAAAATTTTTGTAACTAAGATAATTTCATTTTACATTATTATGAACAATAACATTTGTGAAAAAGTAACCTACCACTATAAGAAAACAACACGTTAAAAAGGTAAAAATATTATAAGGGATAATATTACATAAAAAAATTTCTAAATTTTTTTTATGGAAATATATCTCGTATAATATCTAAACCTTTAAATTGTTCAATTTTTGTTCATTTTATATTTACGAAGGAATTATTTAATTTTATTCTTTAGGAAATTCCATGGGTGTACTCTTCCACACTTATAAAAGGACACCCCTACCCTCTCTTATACAGAACTTTAGAGAAAAATATTTATGGAAATACCTATAGAATCCCATCTTATAATCCCTATATAAATTATATTAGTAATCTTTTTATCAGAATACCATTCTATCAAATATTCAGTTATAATCGTATGGATGTTATCCAAAAAAGAGGTCGAGTTCTTAACTGAGATTTTCATTTTTTGATTTATTCTCTAAAATTCATAAAACCCCTCTAGAACCTTATATTATAATAATATCATTTTCTTCCATATAATGGGATTATTTTAATTTAATTACCCATCTTCATCTACTTATGCATAAATGGAATGTGAAATCATATTACTTGTTGATGTGAAATGTATTTCATTTTTCATCATTAACTATTAGGGATGCTAATAATAATTGATCCAAATTAAATAGTATGATATATATATATATGATGTTAAATTTATTTAGGAATTAAAAATACATATTTCTAGTATTTATTTATAATTCAATGAAAAATAAAAACATTGATCTTACGTAAGCACAAACTGCCTCCTTATGAACCATTGTTTTTTCATCACATTCAAAATTGGTTGGTATATATAATTGGATATAAATAAATAATACTTTATTATAGATAAAATATTTTTTATATATGGATATAGTGATTTATACCTTATTTCTAGCATGATTTTTGAAAAATGAAAATTTTACTCATGCATATGTATAGGAAACTATCTCTAAGTTGTCAAGTAATTATTTTTTCATTTATATAATTATTATATAATCCTAGAAGTATAATTAATGTTTAAAAACTATATTTATCCCATGATTATGATTCTAGAAAAGATATAATTTTGATACATATGACCTTTGTAAAACTAAAAAACATTTTCGATATATGAGATGGATATCATAGAAAAATCATATATTATGAAAATTAATTATATAATTAAATGTAGTATAGTAATAAATAAAATAAAATTATTTAAAATGATATTATTTTTATTTAGATAGAAAATTAATGTCAATTTATTATTTAGTAAGATAAAGTGTCACATATGTGTTTTTTTGTGTTTTTTATCTTTTATTTTAGGTCTTATCAATATTACATAGATTTCGTTGGAGTATTTGGGATAAATGATGGATTTTACACTACACAGAAGGAGGTTCATGGTTATTATAAAATATTCACCAATATAGTGTAAAATATGTGGCCCTCTCAGAGCATTACATGTATTAAGGAAAGTGTCACCGTCTTGGCTATATTGACTAGTGCACAGACATGCACTCATCTTGGTAAACTGTGTATGCAAACCATCTGGCCTTCTAAAGTATTAATTTTTTGGGATTTCCATTTCTACCCCTTCCCATTTTAACCCTAAAACTCCTCATTATTAAACCATTCTAACTATCTATCCCCAGGCACACCCACCTCACTTCCTCCTCTTCCTTAGGATTCAATTTTTCTTGGATTTTCACTGGTTATTCATGGAAAAATCAAGTATGACTATCCTTTCCTCTTTTCTTACCTATTCTAGATCTTTTATCTCTTTTACATTGACTTATATTTTTTATAATGTATATATTATCTTAATTTTGGTTCAATATTGTATATATGGGTTATATATTTTTGGTTTTCTTATGCTCTTTCCTTTATATGGTCTCTGTGGGGCGTGACATCTGTTTTTCATCGGCTTCTGGGTGATTTCAAACAAGTAGTAGGTGGTCCCGTGACTTGAAATTATTTTATGATTTAATTATTCTTGATTTGGTTTCCAAATGGGATTTATAAATTCTGGGGGTGGTCAGAATGTGTTTTTCAAGGGTTTCAGTGCATGTTCATGGTTGAATGGTTAATAGAACTTTGTAAATGTAGTTATTCAGGTGTAGTTTTAGTTGTTCGAATTATAATTATTTAACATGTGATTTATTTTGATGTAGTTACCAGAATAGAGATCATGGGAACCACATGTATCTTGGTGGAAGGTGTAGGTCTAGTACACTGGGTGAGTCAGCATGCCCTAGGTTTTGTCTCCCAATAAGGACTATGTGACAACACTAACTAGACATTGTGATAGGGATTGGTGGCTCAATTAGGAGAGAAAAAATAATGTTAAATTATTTAATCAGTGAGATTAGAGGATCCGAGGAACCCACTAACCCTATTACATATGGATTTACCATGGTTCTCATGCTCTATATTCCATTTTAGTTTTTTTAATCATTTCACATTTTTTATATAGAATATTTTAAATTAAATTAAATTTTTATTTTTTTTAAAACAATCATTTTTATTAGTCATTTAATGGAATATATTTTGGTGCTATCCTACTAGGAATGTTATCTCACACACTAATTACACCCTCCAGTTTATGTAAAAATTGTTATGTTTAAATTTGGAAATGGAAAGGTTCCTTGTGGTGGTGATGGTGGATCGATATTGTAGAGGTTTCATGTTGTAATGGTGTTGGTGGTGATGGAATGAGGGCTCTAACCAATATATTTTTTAGAGTCTTGAATATTATGGCTCTGTCCTTGTCTCCCTTCTCGAACTGTGAATTTATTCCCCCCTTTCCTATGATTTCTCTTAGCCCTAAAGGTATGGACTTGATAAATGGCCTTCCGAACCTTTAGATCTCAACCTCAGAGTTTAACAAGGCTTAGAGTTTGCTGAATCTATCCCAGATTGCATGGTTAAAGCAGAGAAATCCCTCAGTGGATTCATTTGACATGTATATCTTCGTATTGTGGGATTTATAGGATAGAGAAACAGTGGGTCTGCTCGATTTCAGGCATATTTGGATTTGATTCACAACTGAGGAGGATCTGGTAAAATCTTGGTCGAGTGCCCCGTGAAGTTGTAATGGTCTTCGATTTTACCTCTTCCGTTGGTTGTATGACTTCCACATGCATCATGACTCCCCTATAGTATCTTCTTGGGATAGTTTTCTGCATATCCCTTTACCATTTCAAAACCCAATAATTTTGAGAATGCTAGGTAACATTGTGGGAAGATGTCTATGTGCTGATTCAAGAACCAGGGCACTCTATCACCCGGTTTGTCCCCTATATGTGTGGAACTTGGTGTCTCAAAAATTACCTGTGAGTTAGTGTGGATTACAGTGGAGGGAGTGTTTCCACACACAAAATATATAATATATGAAACTTGGTTTGACTTATGTAATTCTTGTAAGAAGTTGGGTCATCCCTAAGTATCATGTAGACATGATGTCTCCTATGCAGGTTAGGGATCAAATCAATGACGGAAAAGAATTGTGTATGGGTGAAGGTAGATGCAAATATTTGGAAGTTGAACTAGTGTGCACCAATAGTGGTATTGAATATGGAAAACATCAAGAGATGGAGGCCCTATAACATAGTTCTAGTCTTACAACACATGATTCTATGAGTAATGTACCGCCCGCTCTCCACACTCGAATGTTTCTATGGTTTTTGACAGATTTAAGAGGGACATGGGGGTGTTCATCCCAGGGGTAATGGTGAGAGAAGAAACTTCATCCGAAATGGGTGCTAACGAGGTGACACCTCAGTATAAAGAAGTTTTAGGGCGTAGTAATGAGGTAGGAGAATACCTGCGCATGCTTTTGGAAGGAAAATCAATTGGAGGTAACAAAGACTGAGTGAAGGAGGCCCACCTAGAGGAAACAATAATCCAGATTGTTCTAGGAAATGAAACAAATGTTACTAAGGTGATTCAGGGACTTAATGGTGAACATGAATCCGGTGGGTATTCCCAGTGTCTAGCTCTGGAGGACAACTCAATGCAATTTCAATATATAGGACAAGGCTATTGACCGGCAGGATCCTCTATGGTGTCAATGTAGGCCATGAAGAAGACCATTTCCTATGCGGAGAAGGTTATAGTTGGGAGATCAAACATGAACCTTCAAAACCGGTATGCAGTGATGGGTGATTATGACTACCAAGATAGTGGGGATCTAAACAGGAAGGAGGTTACACATGGAGAGGACCACTTGGTATATGTGGGTGAGTCCCTGGAGGAGATGAACGATGTTCTAGATGCCTCTGTTGAGCCCAAGGAAGTGATCAGTGTAGAGTAATATCTTAGATCATCCTTACAGAAGGGAAAGTTCAATACTATTGATTATAATGGACTTATCAAGAACAACTGGAGGGGATGACATAGGAAGGAGTATTCTAACCTAAATAGTCCTCCTATCACGAGATCTGTATGTAAGGGGAAGCAGATCCCAAAGGATCCTCTTACTGTGAGAAATGTTGATGTAGTGTCCAACACATATAGTGACCTGGTGTCTGCAGCTGGTGAGGTTGGTGTCCCTGGAACTCCCCCAACAAAGATGAGGGATCCCAGACAGCAATGTGAGACAACCTCCACTGGAGACCCTCAGTGACAAATATCCTCAGTGATGGAATAGATGGATCAACTTTTTTCACTTAGATGAAGAAATGGGAGAGGAAGATATGGATATTAAATCATGGAAGAAGACCAGAAGAATGATTCGTGTGATCACTACTAAGGAACAAGGAGAGTGTATTGATAAGTATGAGCATACTCTGCTCAAAGGCTTTAATATGGGGAATATTAACATAAAGTAATTCATGAAATAATAGAATACATGGCACAATAGTATGAAGGAATCTTAAAGGGATACCCTAACTCCTAGGTAAATTCTATTCCCTTGATATTCATTAGGGAAACTGATTCCAATCCGCTCAAACTATTCTTCAACAAATCAGTAGTTTCATTTGTTTTGGAATGCTATGAGGGTTCTCATTATCCCCTTCAAAGTGTTTGGAAAATAGAAATCTAATGTTGAATGGATCAAGGTATAAATCATTCCAAAAGGTGTTACTTGATGCCTAGGAACTAGTTTTCATCCCGTGGGAATCAAGAATGACCTTCAAGCCATGCCACTATCCTGGTTAGAAGTCAGGAAGGATAGAAACCTTGGAAAGTTCATGAAAAATTGGTTTCAAATAAGGGTTTTAATTTTTTTGTTCTATATTATTTGGGAGATTCCATATATGCTAGAGCTAGGACTGTCAGGGATTGACATTTTGGTTGTAAGTGGAGTGTCTGGAAAACAATCCCCATGACAAAAATTGGGTCACCATTTGAGGTTTTGAATTTGGATAGCTCCTCCCTGAGTTGGTATTCAAAGGATGAGGACTTTTCATTTAATTTGGGTTGGGGGTGATTTGGATTAATTGGTTATTATTATTATTATGGTTTTTAACACCCTGAAAACCACAAAAGAATAAAATTTTATTTGATAACATTCCTGAAACAAAACACCATGCATATAAAGAAATATAAAAACTGATACATTATGATATATTTACTATTTTAGATAAACTCAATCTATTCTACAACTTTCAAATCACACAATACTAATTTAGATTCCATTTCACACAACAATTTTTTTGATAGCTTGCATTACTTGCAAGATTGAATTTTACTGAATAATATTAATGATATTATTTAGAATTCAAATTTTCTCATAGAAATTACATTGGATGATATAAATTTTATTAACTAAATTATGAATATATATGGTTAAATCCATTTTTTACCAATTAATTTAAATGAATATAAATCCAATTACATATAAAGGAAATTATTTTATAAAAAACAATTTTTATGTCGTAATGATATTTTATATTGAAAAAAATTAATTAATTTTATTGGATTATCTTAATGATATTTATATATTATATATTCAATGATTTTTTCTTGAAATTAATCCAATTGATTTGATATGTATAATATAATAATAAATATAGTATTAGGTATAAAATATTTATTTTTTATAAAGAAAGTTTTAGGCATAAATTTTTAATAAATAACATGTTGGAAAACAAATTTTTGACACTTTTATAAATTTTAGTTGAAAGAAACTTTTTTTGGAATGCATAAATCCAAAATTATATTTTAGTGATTATTTGTATTTTTTAGTGAATTTTTATTTTTTGATGAATAATTAAAAGTACCGAATTTTAATTGAAAACTAACTTTTCATCTAAATAATTCATATTGATATATTATATTTTGAATAGTTTTAATAGTAATAATAGTTATATTATAAAATCCAATTTTGGATATTTTAATCATTTTAATATTGAATAAGGATATAAAAACATTATTAGATGTTGAAAATTTTCACTTAAAAAACCTCTTTATCATCCCATCTATGGGATTGATTTTAAATTAAATTCTTAAAATTATGAGATTTGAATTTAAAAAGATGGATTACATATATGGAATCTGAATAATATATATTACATAACATGGTTAAATTATTTTTTACCATAATGATTAGTGAAATTATTCAAAATTATTTAGAGTGATTAAGGAAAAAATGAGTTTACAGAGTGGTTTAATATAGAATATAAGGTGTATAATTATATAACCATTTATCTAAAACCCCTTATATGTAAATATTTCTACCATTTTAAACTTTTTTTTTGTAATTTTTATGGGAAATGTTCCCTAAATGTGACCTATATAACATGTTATGTAAAGAAAAAGACAAAAAAGGAACATTCCTTGCCTTCAATATTTATAATGATTTTAGATAGGGGAACCACATTAGTTTGGTTATATGTATTTGATTGAAAGAAAACATTAATATTATATATCATAATAATTTATATTTAATTTTTATTGATGCATTAGTTACTAATAATTCTTAATAATCCCCAACATAATAATTATTTTGTTAATAATAAAATAAAATAAATGATAATAAAAAATTAAAAAGTGAAGAAACTGATTGAATTATTATGTTTAGTCATACTTTTAGAAGAATATGTCATTTTAAAAATTTGTGTAATTGAAATATTCTAAATAAATAATTTTTTTGATATTTTTTAATTCAAATTGAATGAATAATTTCAAAAGTTTCATTAATGATATTTTATTATAGATGATATTTTATTAAATAATTTAAAATTACTAAAAATACTACCTTATTCCAAGTGAATATTAAATATTAATCACTATAAAATAGGTTCCATTCAGGGTTGAATTTATATTTTATAATAAACATATTGATCCCTAAATAGTAAAAACATTGTTAACACGATTAGGTTTAGATCAATGGTTTTGTGTATTAATTGATTTTCTATTGAAATTAATTTCCACAAAACATTGGATTTTAATTTTATAAAATAGATATAATATTTATAAGAATTTTTTCAAAATTATCTTCTATGTATCACTTTAATATTGTCTTAATGAATAAATTACTTAGGTTAGAAAATTAGTTACCTTAAAAAATGAAAATGGTAAAAGTAGTGAGACTTAGAATTTATGGGAAAATATTTTAAAAATTGACTTATTTTTGTGTGTTGGAGGTTTTTTGACCAAACAAACCCTTTCCTCAATTATTATTCAATTTTAGAGCCACATGAGGAAATGAATTCCTCTCAATAATGACTACCTTGGCATATTTACCAGAATGGAACTATTCCTCAACTATAAAAGGGAACTCACTCCCCCCTTATTCACATATATAAATCAATTTGGATCATCCAAAACCTGAAACAATCATTCACCCAAATCCCCCACATTTTACTCCAATCCTTATTTTGAGGATAAATAAAACCTTTTAATGTTTTAGTGAAAAACTAAAGAGGATACCTGAAGAAGATGTAATATTATTCTAAAAGAGTTTTTATTTTATTTTTCTCTCCAAAATCATCAATTTTTATTATACGATGAATATAAAATATCCTTATTATCTTCCATAGATTTATATTTTTTATCCAAATTTTTCAACCTTAAACTTCACACACTTCACATAAATGGGTTATGAAATCATCATTCGTGTTTACAGTGGACTATCACGTCACGTACCAATGCAATTTTTTAATTTACCACCATTCAAGGGTGGATATAATGACAGATTTATATGTTATAAATTATATATATATATATTTGATATTTATGATGTTTTTATGATTCTTTAATTAATATATTACACATACCTTCATGCTTACAATTTTGGTGGAATACGATAATGTCGCTCATGTATACAACGGACTCCCACATTGCGAGGTGATGTCATTCATTCAAATTTTATATGAAATTTATTCAGGGTAGTTTTTATAGAAATATATGATATATATGAAATTATAATGATACCTAAATTATTAGATTTATATTTTTCATTTCTTTCCTTCAACAAGATAAAAAAATGTAAATAATGTTCATGCATACGACTCACCAATTGTCTCCATGAACATTGTGTTTTATTTCCTATTATCAAATTTTATTTATTAAGATAAATACATATATAATGAATATATATGATATTTAAATCATAATTTAAATTCTATATATGATGAAATCATGATCTATCTAAGTGTAACAAAAAATAACACGTCAAAATGTACTCAGAAAAAAAAGCAGTTATTACCCAAAACAATGAAAATAATGAATGACTATTAATGAAAAGTTGATAAGATGTTATAAAGGGATAAAATATGATATCATAAATAAAAATATAGTTTGGGAATAAGTTTTAAACATGACTAAAACCATTATACTGTAGTTTAAATATCATTCAACCAAAAGGTACCGTTAGGTAAGGGATTTATTAAGTCTATTTCCACTCATTGAGTTAAACTTATATTTCATTGATTATGTCATTATAAGATTATATGTAATGATCTTTGAATATATATTTTTTTTTAAATTTTTTATGTATTTACATTATACAAACATAATTGATCCATTTATTAATTCCCACTTCAATGCTATGATCATTTTAATGGTTTATTTCAAAAACTTATTCTAATCATGATTGTATTATATTGAATTTTATTCAAAGAAAATTACATGACCATTTCCTAATAAACCCTACCATTTAATTGTAATCTATTTATGAAATTACTCTTTCAAGTAATATATCCATTTTCTCACTCTTTGGTACTAATTGTTTTTGGAAATGTTTTCAAGAAAATCTAACTTCATTTATATCTTAGTTCAGAAATATATTTTCTTCCAAAACCATGTTTTCATAAAATGTTTTCAAAAATGTTTTAGACTTCTCAAAATTATCTCTCAATGTAATTTAAACCCATTTTTACTCTATAATTTTTATCAAATGAATCATTTTAAATTCTCAAAAAATACACATTTTTCTTTTATTTAATAAATGATAGAGAATTTTTTTATTATGTACAACATAAATGGAGTTTCTAGTCATCATGATGAATTAAATTGTTTTCAATATTATTTTTTAAGTTTCAAACATTATTTTCAAAAAAACGTTATTTCTACAACATTTTTTAAAATTTTATTTTTTTAAAAGTAATTTTCAAATAAAAGTATGTAACAAAAATTTCAAAATGAAAAGTTTATTTTCCTCAAGATTGTTTATAAGGATATTTTATGTAATTATATTCATAAATGAAAAAAACATTTATTATTACCCTGATGGGTATATATTTTACTAATACTATCTTTAATCTTCCTACGGATGTTTTATTCTCACATTGACCTAGGAAAGTATTGAAATTAACATCCTTGATTCATTTTGGATGTCATTAACTTTACCTTGAATTTTTCACTTTTATGTGTAAATTAAATTTCCCCAAAATATATATTTGTTTATCGAGAATAACTTTATTACCTAAACTATATTCCATTTTTACATTCATTATTTTACTTTTATAGTTATTAATTAACTGGGTAATACCATTAAATCTATATCCTTTACTCAACATAGATATTTTCAATTGAGCAGTGTTTATGAGTTAAATTTATTATTCAATATATTAGGAATGAATTGGACAAGTATAAAAGGGATTGGGGACCATTTAATGTTATCCCCTCGATGGATCAGTAGTTCCAGGAGACAAAATCAGTTGAAAAAACCCTTCGCATTGGTAATCGAGAAGACTGAATGCTCTAGAGGATATATATTAATAGTAGTGTTTTGTGAAAGGTATTGACATAAATAATATTGGTGTTTACATAGAATGTTTTAAAATTTATGGATTATAGATCTTAATGGAAACAATATCTTGTTCCTTGGAAACATACTGTCCAATAATTAAGCATTTCCTTAATTCATAATTCTGTTACTGTTATCAATGATATTTTCCAAATCAGAAAATATTTGGAATGATTTCATTATTATTTTATTGATTAAATGAAATGTTTTTTCTGTAATTAACATGAAAATTTTATTCTTCCTTATCTTACCATGATATTCATGTTATTTAAATGGAATTTGTGTTCAGTTATTTACCATTCTATGTTGATTATCTGAATTTATTCATGATTACTTTGTCTATACTTAACTGTTATAGATAATTTTATCCCACCCTTATTTTGTTTCATTTTTATAGGATACCTTGAAGAGTAATATATTTGATAAGAAAGGATATTCAAAATGGAATAATGTTATTTTTAAAAAAATTATGGTTTAATTTTTGAATTCAATTGTAATTAAACACTCATGTATATATCAAGTTTACAAAGACTACTAAACTATTTGATCCTTCAAGATTAAATTCTTCGTATCTTATTATAATGTAATAGTAGCGGGATCTAAATTTGAGCTTCTAGGGTTAGGCTGCTATAGTTGATATCAATTGAAGTTTAGTAGAAACCATGGGCACTAGATTTAGGAAAACATTTATTCTAGAACATAACTCTATGATAGACATTGAGGATTGTAAGAACCCAGTTCTTATTCTTGAGGTAAGAGTTTCTTCTTTTTCTCTTTTCTGTAAGATTTTTTGAGAAAATAAGGAAAATGGGGGAAAATCTTAAATTTTGTGACTACACGCCGTGTACAATTCCACACACTGTGTACTTTGGCCGTGTGGGATGAGTACACAGGGTGTGTAGCCATGTCGGCGACGAAGGGTGTAAAAACCGACTACACGCCATGTAGTGGGTATGTACACGTTGTGTAGTCAGTCGATAGGCTAATAGTAAGGCATTGGAAGCAGCCACCATCTGGATGACAGTATACGCCATGTACTTAGGATTCAGACGTCGTGTACTCATGTCGACAGATGAACAGTGCCATGCTGGCAAGAAGCCGCCGAAGGAACAGTTAAAAATGAAAAGTACACGCCGTGTACATGAGAAGTACACACCGTGTAGTTTGTTTTTTTTCACATAAATTGGGTAGTAGCCTACCTTATTCATAGGTAAGTCTTATAATATGAGGAAGGAGTCGGGAGAGAAGGCTGGATCTTCGAGGAGGTCTAGATCGAGCGTCGGGAATCCATTTTCTGCACCGTCGATCTCCCTGGAACCGCACGGGTGAGTTCTTCATCCTCCTTGCGTAGTTCCTGAAAATTATTCCTCTAAGGGATGTTATTTATGTTTCAAGGAGGTTTTCTTTCACGTCAGATCTATGTTGTTCTTGGACAATTTGAGGATCGTCGTTCGTGTATACCGTTCATGGGTGTTTAAGGTAGGTGGCTTGGTGTTTAATTTCTAACTGTTTTGCATTTGTGTGTATCGTTGTGCCACGAACCCATGTTGGGGTGTCATGTGGCTGAGGCCTTAGCTGATTTAAGTACCTAAAATCGTATAGGTAATTAAATGTGATAATAAACTGCTTTTTGGGATCACTACTTGGATCCAGGACCACCCCGAGGGTGGGTTCCTCTGTTTAGCCATTTAGCCAGGATACCCGAGGGAATGCCTTTATAATAATGATTATAGAATTTCATTGAGAGGAATTTCATGTGTATTTCTTATTTATATGTTGGGTATGAACCGTTTACTTGTTTAGCCTGAGGGAAGTGTTTTCTTTAGCCTAAGGGCAGTGCATCTTTTAGCCTGTGGGAAACATCTTCCGTGCCTGAGGGAAATAGAATCTGTACCTGAGGGTGAAACTTTGTACGCCTGAGGGAAATATCTGTCATGCATGTGGGAAATTACCTGTGGGTTATGTTTCTATTTACCTGAGGGTAAGGGTTTGCATGTCTGAGGACACTGACTATTTACATAGAAATTCACTATGGTGGTTTCCTTATAACGAATGATTAAATGAATAATAAAGTGAAAATATAACTGGTAATGTTAGTTACTTTTGAGTACTGCTTAGTTTATTGCATTTTACTACTGCACACTGTTGTTGCATATTTTCACACATTTGGGCACGGGCCTTTGGGGGGTGCCTACTGGAATTTATTTCTCACACCCTGTTGGGGTCATGTCTTTGGACCAAACAGATTACATTTATACAGGTGTAGATAAGGGAAAGGGTCCCTATAAATGTACTTGATTTCTGCTGAGGAGTAGGGTAGCGTGGGACTGGGCTTAGGCTCACAATTCTACAAGCTGTTTTGTTTTGTTTTCATGAACTCTATATTGTATTGCACTGTATTGCTATGTAACATGTTCTGGATGTTTTCTTAGAACTTGAGACATTTTACATCATTGTCTATATAACTGTTGGCTATCTTTTACTATAGTTGTTTATTTTAAATGTGTATGGTTTCTTTCTTCCGCTGTTGTTCTATGATAATTATTTTATTCCGCTGCGCAACACTTTGACAAATGAGGGAATAGGTTCCCCACTATCAGACCTGATCCCTCACTACTAGTCAGTAGCCTCTGGCATTTGGGGAAATGCGCTTGAGGTCATGTGACCAACCGGGTTCAGGGCACCCGTCGAGTGGCATCCAGAACCGAGACGTTACAAAGTGGTATCAGAGGAGTTCTTTTCTTTGACTTATTATTTGGAGCCTTAGTTAGGGATAGGATGGGAATAGTAGTTGGTAATAAGTTGTGCCCGGGCGTAGCTAACCCATGTATAGTGAAAAGCCAATCTACCTCTTATTTTTTTCAATTTTTCTGAATTTTCAAATTTTACAGTTGAATTTATTTTCACCATTGGTTGACGCACTTGTGATTTTGCGGTTTATATTATATCCATGGGTTCTATTTAGTTGCAACCCGATGAGATGAGGGTATGCCATCTCATGAGTCATTTAGGAACATGATATAAATCACATTCTATACATAGTTCCATGCCACGTAGGTGCATTATAAATTGCATGTTGTTGTGATAGTTGTTGTGCTAGAAAAGCATGATGTTGTGATAGCTACTTGATAAATACATGCTATGTGATAGGGTATCTTGGTATGAGTCTATTGAGAGAATGGATTCCAAACATTGGTTTTTGGGGAGTATGGGCCCCCATTGACCGGAATTTGGTGGATCATTGACTATTTATTTTGTTATAACACATATAAGATTCCGAACTCTGATTCTTGGGGAGTATGGGATCTCACGAATTGAAATTTGGCACTTAGGTGTCGTTTTTCAGTATTTTCTGGGTTCCGAACTAGTTTCAGAGGGGTACTGTCTAGAAAACCCAGTATACACACCGTGTACTTTCTCAAAAACATGTCGTGTGTTCTTCTGTTCGGGAAGAAAAGGACACTTTTTGAGTACACGCCGTGTACCCTAATTAAACGCCGTGTAGTCTCTTACCATGTCATAGACCGTGTGGGCGGGGATACGAGGAAAGGAAATTCTTGGAAAAAACACGCCATGTACTGGATGTACATGCCGTGTTGTGTAGACCCAGATTCTGCCCGTGTAACTAAGAACACGGATGGGGAAGACCTTAAGAAATGCACACCATGTCTACTATGGACCTCACCATGTAGTCTGAACTTGGATCTAGCCATGTAACTAACAACATGGGTCGGTGTATTCCTTTAGAGTACACACCATGTGTATCTGGAACACGTCGTGTAGTGTGAGCCATGTATTCGGCCGTGTAACTAACAACACGGGTCGGCAGAGCTCGTCTAGTACATGCTGTGTACCTCTGGGACACACCGTGTAGTCTTGTCCGAGGACAGACTGTGTGGACTTAGCCCTATTGCTGGGAAACGGGGTGGTGTACGCACCGTGTGTCGGTGTAACACACAATGTAGTGTCAAGACAAGTAGTCATCCGTGTCACAAACGATACTGGAAGTTTGAAAATTACACCTTACACACCGTGTAGATTATATACCTGTCATGTAGTTTTGTTCAAAGAGATCCATTTGGCTTAGCCATGTAGAAGGACCCTGGCAGGGGAAGAGAAGACAGGTACATGCTGTGTAGTCAGCATACATGCATTATAGTCTTGTTTTGAAAATCTTGAAATGCCTTCTTATTCATGTTCCCTTTTTGGTCCCTTCATTTTTAGTCTTTGATAATCGTGATCTAAGGTGTGCATTTGACCTTGTAGATTCATGCCACCTAGATGACCACACGTTATTCTCCAGGAGAGCGGCAACGATTATACTCCAAAGATGGTGGGCCATGGGCTACCAGTGGATCCTCCAGCAGATCCAGATGCAGCGCCATCCATTATACCGGACACAGGTACATATGCATAGTTCCGTGGAGGTTTTATGTGGTTCATGAAGAACTTTCGGGGAGCCTCGCCAGCTACCACATCTATGGATGAGCTGACTCGTATATTCCAGCAGCAGCATCCACCGACATTTTTAGGGGATGGAGGACCATAGGCTGCAGAGTCTTGGCTGGGGTCTATGCAGACTATTTTCGAGCATCTTGAGATGCCTCCAGGGTGGAGGGTCAAGCTCGCGACGTATATGCTGCATGATTCCTCCAAGAGGTGGTGGGATGTTACCACCTAGTCAGAGAATCACAGAGACATGGCGTGAGAAGATTTTTAGGCAGTCTTCTATGACTTCTTGTTTCCAGAGACTTTGAGGGAAGATAGAGCTTGAGAGTTCATGAACCTGCAGCAGGGCGCTATGTCGGTGATAGATTATTCTAGTCATTTCACCGAGCTTCAGCATTTTTCACCTGTTCTGGTGGGTTATGAGACGTTGAGAGCCATAATATTTGAGGATGGTCTTCGACATGACATATGAGCACTGGTGAATGTTTTCAGGTTTCCTAATGTACATGCTATTGTGAACCAGGCACTAATTACAGAGAAGAACCTGCAGGAAGCCAGTGGTGTGGGCCAGGGCGGTTCAACACCAGTTTCTAGTACTATTTCTACTGGAAAGAGGAAGAGACAGATGGACTTGTCTTAGGGTGGCAGTACGAGTTAGAAGAATGTTTCAGGTGGCTAGGTCATGTGCTACCAGTGTGGTATAGAGGGGCACAAGAGACCTCAGTGTCCTCAAGACCTAGTGGAGTGCCGAACTTGCAGTAAGATAGGTCATCTGTAGTGATTTTGTAGGGCGTTTCTACGAGTGGCTAGTGAGAGGGGTTCTGTGCAGACTCCACGTGTGGGAGCAGGACCTGCAGATTCTTACCAGTCAAGAAACTAGAATACATCAGGGCGTGCAGGAAGGGATGGTGGTCATGGCCGTGGTAGCCAGACACCAGGATCTCATAGGCAGCAGGGTGGGGCAGCTCAGGGTAGCCAGGCTGTGTCACAGGGTCACGACACTGGGAAGGAATATACAGTGCAACATACCCAGCAAGAGCAGGATCCCAGACCTTTAACTATCAGAGGTACTATTCTAGTAGCTTCTGTCTTATCTTTAGTAATTTTCGATATGGGTGCTACACATAGTTTCATATCTGTGCCTGTTGTGGAGAGCCTTGGGCATTGTGTTTCTTCTTCTTCATCTTCTGCGGTTATGATGCTAGAAACTTTGTTGGGAGCTAGAATGGCTGGTGTGCATCAGTGCAAGGAGTGCCCCATTGAGTTTGGAGGGTGTCACTTTCTAGGGGACCTCTATGTCTTAGAGATGACGAGATATGATGTCATTCTCGGGATGGACTGTTTGGTTCCCTTTCGAGACTCAGAAGATTTCTATCGTCACAGAGTGAGTTTCACATCACTAGAGGGAGGAGAGCTTCTATACAATGGTGAATGGGACGTTCATGCGATTCGATCTGGACTAGAGCATCATGGGTGAGGTGGATTCACAACCCAGATTGTGAGTTTATAACTGGATGATCAGGGGACTTGTCAGACAGATTTCCCTCCAGGGGTTGATCGTTTTAGGGATGTCTTCCCGGACGACTTTTCGGGTGTACATCCAGAGCGTGAGGTGGATTTCTCTGTTGAGATTGTGCCAGGAGAAGCACCGGTGTCCATTCCTCCTTATAGGATGGCTACACTAGAGTTGCAGGAGCTCAAGAGGCAGTTAGAGGAGTTTCAGTCAAAGGGTTTTATCCGACCCAGTACTTCTCCTTGGGGTTCCCCTGTCCTGTTTTCTATGAAGGCGGAAGGTACCCATAGAATCTGTGTGGATTATCAGAAGCTGAACTAGTTGACAGTTAAGAAACGATATCCCTTTCCAAGGACTGATTATCTTTTTGATCAACTTTGTAGAGCATGAGTGTTCTCGAAGATTGACCTAAGATCAGGATATCATCAACTGCGTGTGAGACCATCAGATATACCACTTACAGCCTTTCAGAGCATATATGGTCTGTACGAGTACTTGGTTATGCCGTTCGGACTCACGAATGCGCCATCAGTTTTTACGGCTCTGATGAATCGTGTGGTCCATACTTTTCTAGATTCTTTTGTTGTAGTATTCGTTGACGACATCTTAGTGTACTCTCACACTCGACACGACCCTCCCACCGATCTGGAGGTCGTATTGAGTACACTAAAAGAGCATTGGAAATATGCTAAGCTCTCAAAGTGCCGCTTTTGGATGGATCAGATACACTTCCTGGGTCATATCATTTCAGAGGAAGGAGTTTCAGTAGACCTAGAGAAGGTGAGAGCAGTAGTTTCCTAGGAGAATCCTAAGAACGTGTTTGAGAAACGGAGTTTCCTGGGGCTTGCTGGTTACTACAGACACTTCATACAGGACTTCTCCCGCTTGTCAGTGCTGTTGACGGGTTTGACTACGAAGGGTGTGTAGTTTGTTTGGTCAGAAGCTTGCGAGACTGCCTTTCAGGACCTGAAAGGAAAGTTGACATCAGCACCAGTCCTGATAATTCCAGAGTAGGGAAAGAGCTATACAATTTACTGTGATACATCATGTATTGGACTGGGAGCCGTGTTGATGTTGGGCGATCGAGTAGTTGTGTACGAGTCTTGGCAGTTGAGTCCATATGAGAGGAATTACCCAACACATGACCTTGAGTTGGCTACAGTTGTGCATGTGTTGTGCTGTTGGAGACATTATCTCTTGGGAGGGAATTTTGTGGTTTTCACAGACCACAAAAGTCTCAAGTATATATTCACCAAGTGTGACTTGATCCTGCGACAGATATGGTGGGTCTAATACCTTTAGTCCTTTGACTTTGAGCTTGCCTATACACCTGGTAAAGGTAATGCAGTAGCTGATGCACTGAGCAGGAATACTCAGATACAAGCTGTGTAGGAGGCCGGTGAAGCGTGGCAGCTTATGACTTTGTTCTATGAGATGAATCTAGAGGTTCATGATAGTTAGTGGAAGACCTATCTTTCTTCTTTATCTGTGACTTATACCCTTCTGGATAGAGTGAGGATGAGACAACTATCTGTTTTGGAAGGCCTAGTTCTACGGGAGTCAGTGGTAAGTTTGGACCCTCCTCCTGGTTGGATGATAAGTGATGACAAAGATATGTGTCTCCATGGATGAGTGTGGGTTCCAGGGGATATACATGAGGAGTTGATACGGGAGTTTCATGCTTCAGTTTGGGAAGTTCATCCCAGGATTACCAAGATGTACCAAGACTTGAGATGTCAGTACTGGTGGCCGGTTATGAAGAAGGAAGTAGCTGGTTTTATTACGAGGTTTTCCACCTATCAGTAGGTGAAGGCGGAGCATCAGAGTCCAGCCGAACTATTATAGAAATTACCCATCCCTGAGTGTAAATGGGATGAGGTCACGATGGATATCATGACTAGGTTGTCGAGGTCACCTCAAGGAAATGATGTTGTGTGGGTTGTTGTGGATAGAATCATGAAGGTAGCTGACTTTTTTCTCATCAAGGAGACCTTCAGTGTTGACGAGCTCCGGAATTTGTATATTCGATAGGTCATACGAATTCATGGTGTTCCTCGTTCTATCATTTCAGATAGGAACTCCTGCTTAACGTCTCATTTTTGGAAGAGTTTTTAGAGGGAACTGGGTACACAGGTGCTTCTAAGCACAACTTACCACCCTCAGACCGATGGCCAGTCAGAGTGTACGATACAAGAGCTTGAGGACATGTTGTGTGCATGCATCCTTGACTTTGGGGGCTCTTAGGAGAAGCACATACCCCTGGTCATATTTTCCTATAATAACAGTTTTCAGGCAACTGTTGAGATGGCACCTTACGAGGCTTTATATGGTAGGCCATGCTGATCACCATTGTGTAGGTTAGAGGCAGGTGAGTCAGCTTTACTGGGACCACGTCTTGTGTAGGAGACTTATGAGAAGGTCAAGTTGATTCAGAAGAGGATGGCTACTGCACAGTCTCATCAGAAATCTCATGATGATTGCCACAGACAACCCATAGAGTTTGTGGTTGGGGATCAGGTTTTCTTGCGCGTTTCTCCGATGCCGGGACACAAGCGGATTAGGAGATAAGGTAAAATTTCACTGAGGTATGTGGGGCTATTTGAGATTATGGAGAGTGTCGGGTTGGTTGGCTATCGGTTTCAGTTACCAAAGAGGTATCGAGCCATGCACAACGTCTTCCATGTATCTTAGTTGCGTCCCAATCATTCAGACCCATCTCACATCTTTCAACCTAAGGAGGTTGAGCTTCAGGTCGATGCTTCCTTTGAGGAGCATCCGATTCGTATCACGGATAGGATCATGATGTTTCTCTGAGGCCGGTCAGTTCCTCTCTTACGGGTGCTACGATAGCATGGCCGAGTGCAGGATGAAACCTAGGAGCGGAAGACCAACGTAAGTTTTCAGTGGCCAGAGCTGTTCTGAGCATTATCTTCACTACCCTTGGATGGAAAATTTGGGGATGAATTGCTTTAATGGGGGAAGTTTGTAAGCACCTGGTTCTTATTCTTGAGGTACATGATTCTTCTTTTTCTCTTTTCCTTAAGTTTTTTTGAGAAAATAAGGAAAATGGTGGAAATTCTTAAATTTTGTGACTACACACCATGTACTATTCCACACGCAGTGTACTTTGGCAACGTGGGATGAGTACACAGGGTGTGTAGCCATGTCGGTGACGAAGGGTGTAAAAACTGACTACACGTCGTGTAGTGGGTATGTACACACAGTGTAGTCAGTCGGCAGGCAAATAGTAAGGAAGTGAAAGCAGCCACCAGCCGGACGACAGTACACGCCATGTACTCAGGATTGACACGCTGTGTACTAATGTCGATGGATGAATTGTGCCACACTGGCGAGAATCCCCCAAAGGAACAGTTGAAAATGAAAAGTACACGTCCTGTACTTGAGAAGTACACACCGTGTAGTTTGTTTTTTTTTCTTAAAATGGGTAGTAGCCTCCCCTGTTCAGAGGGAAGTTTTAGAACCGGAGGAAGGATTCGGGAGAGAAGGTCGAACCTTCTAGGAGCTCCAGATTGAGCATCGGGAATCCGTTTTCTGCACCGTCAATCTCCCTGGAACCGCACAGGTGAGTTATTCCTCCTCCTTACTTAGTTCATTCCAATTCTTCCTCTAAGGGTAGTTATTTGAGTTTGAACGAGGTTTTCATTCACATCAGATCTACGTTGTTCTGGGACGATTCAAGGATTGTCGTTCTCATATACCGTTCAGGGGCATTTAATGCAGGTGTCATAGTGTTTAATTTCAAACTGTTGTGCATTTTTATGTATCGTTGTTCCACGAACCCATGTAGAGGTGTCATGTGGATGAGGTCTTAGCTGATTTAAATACCTAGAATTGTATAGGTAATTAAATGTGATAATAAACTACTGTTTGGGATCACTGCTTGGATCTAGGACCACCCCGGGGG
Source organism: Viscum album (assembly GCA_963277665.1). Classification (NCBI taxonomy): domain Eukaryota; kingdom Viridiplantae; phylum Streptophyta; class Magnoliopsida; order Santalales; family Viscaceae; genus Viscum; species Viscum album. The sequence goes on along the minus strand of OY728122.1, from coordinate 259,511,129 downwards.
TGAATTCCTATGTTTAGAGGTTTGGCTAGGATACCCAAGGGTATGCCTTTATAATAATGATTATAGAGTTGACTTGAGAGTAATTACATGTGTATTGCTTGTTTACATGTTGGGCATGTCCCAATTACTTTTTTAACCTAAGGGTATTGTTTTATTTAGCCTGAGGGCAGTGCATCTTTTATCCAGAGGGCAACTTCTTCCATGCTTGTGGGCAATAGACTATGTGCCTGATGGTGACACTTTGCATGCCTGAGGGAAATATCTGTCATGAATGTGGTTAATTACCTATAGTTTACATTTTTGATTACTTGAGGGTAAGGGTTTTCATGTCTGAGGACACTGACTATTTACATTGAAATTCACCGTGGTGGTTTTCTTATAATGAATGATTAATTTAATAATAAAGTGTCAATATAACTGGTAAAGTTAGTTACTTTTGAGTACTGCTTAGTTTATTGAATTTTAATACTACACACTATTTTTTCATATTTTCACAGAGTTGGGCATGAGCCTTTGGTGGGTGCCAACTAGGATTTATTTCTCACACCCTGTTTGGGTCATGTCTTCGGCCCAAACAGATTACATTTCTATTGCTGTGGATAAGGGAAAGGGTCCCTATACAGGTACTTGATTGCTGCTGAGGAGTAGGGGAGAATGGGACCGGGCTTAGGCTCGCGATGCTACCAGCTATTTTGTTTTGTTTTTCTGTAGTCTGTATTGTATTGCACTGTGCTTTTGTGTAACATGTTCTGGCTGTTTTCTTAGAACTTGAGACATGTTGCATAATTATCTATATAACTTTTGGTTATCTTTTACTGTAGTTATTTATTTTAAATGTGTATTGTTTATTGCTTCCGCTGTTGTTCTATGCTCGTTATTTTATTCAGCTACGCTACACTTTGAGAAATGAGGGCATAGTTTCCCCACTATCAGACCTGGGCCCTCGCTGTTATTTGGAAGCCTCTGGCATTTGGGGAAATGTGCTTGAGGTCATGTGACCAACGGGGTTTGGGGAACCCGTCGAGTGGCACCCGGAACCGGGACGTTACAAGGATAATTATAGAGGACCTTACTAAACTCTTGTTAAGGTAGATTTTATGTGGAATTTCCATGAAATAGATCCCCTTCTAGATAGTATCCTGGGTTTATGAGTTTAAGGTTAAATATAGATTTAATGAATTAAGACCTCTTTTTACGGTTTAAATGATTTATTATACCAATAATAAGGAGGTTTCATAGAAATTTATGTAAAATATATGTTTTAAAGAATTTTTTTGAGGAATTATTCCCATAAATATTGTAGACATAAGTTAGAATTTATTGATATCCTTTAGTGTTAATATGGTCATTAATGATATTTTAATAACGGTCAAATAAGATTATTAGAATTTTTGAAAATAAATAATATATTTTATTAAAGACCATAGTAAAATGGATACTTGATGATTAACTTTATTTTAATGATATCCATCATATTATTTTTGAAAAATTATAGGAATTAGATTAATATACTTTTAGAAAAAGGAAAAACCATATGCTCGGTGAAAAGCCATCATATCCAGAAAGGTAGTGGGGCTCGAACCCATGACCGATGGATGATAATATTTTGACGCCTACCAATATATTACATGATGTACTAATTAATAAGTCATTGTTTTTCATTAAAAAATCTAGTGAACGAATATTAATGGGGAACCAATTGTATTAATCTTTTGTTTAGAGAATAATTTATGAACTATATTGGGCTTTTAAAATTTTTAGATCTATATGGAAATAATTTTCACTCTTTTATGGATATTATGATCTATTAAAAGTGAATTCTAGTTCCTTACACACAAAAGTTAATTTTTCATATCCATTCCTTAGAGTAAGGGATGAATTATACTCTGATCCAAGAACAACTAAAATATGAAATTGTTCTTATCTAATAGAAACATATCATGTTAGTATATTTACTTATATTTTTATAGAGTGAAATAATTCGAAAACTCAATGAAAAAATATGCTAAATAAAAAATGTTACATTAGTACCTTTATTTTTGTTGAACCGATAGTGTTTTAAATCGTAACTGACTTAAGGTTTTGATCCCCTAAACATTACATAGATCACTCACTCTATTATGATCAATTACCTCAATGACTCTCCATAAATAATTATTCTTTTCCTCTGTGTCTATATTTTCACTTTCCACCAATTCTCTCATACATAGAAACCTAGATATTTGTTATTCCACATGTCATTGTGCTTATCAGTATCTCTTATTAAGAAGATGTTTTATTAAATTTTGAATGATGTTGGCATTTCCAAAAGGAAATTTCAGATTCTAAACCCCATATTTCAACGATCATATTTAAATTGTGAGGATAAAAAAATTTAATGTGGAGGGAATGTAACACCCCTAAAATTTGATAAGAATAAAACTTTATTTTAAGCGTGTATGACATGAAACCCCAATAATATTAAGGAATATAAAATTCAAATAATTTATGGAATATTTATCATTTTAAATAAATTAAATGTATTTATATATTTCGATGAACTTAATACAGAGTTATCTTATGTTTCAATGAACAACTAGTTTCTTCGATAGCTTGCATTACATGTAGAAGTAAGTTTTACTGAATACTGTTAATGTTGTTATTTAATATAAAAATTATCTCCTAGATGTTAAATTAGATGTTATAAATATGATAAAATATCTTATGAAAATATATTGTTGAATTCATTTTTTACAAATTAATTTTAAATGAATATAAAATCGAATTGAAAATAGAGGAAATGGTTTAATAAAAACTATATTTTTGAAAAAAGGCGTTATAACTTAATAAATTAAATAAATTACTATTATTGGATGATATCCATAAAATTTATATGTTATACAATAAATAAAATGTTATTATATAAATCCAATAGATTTTATATGTATAAAATAAAAACAGATCCAATTTTATTAACAAGAAGCCCTATTTTTTTATAAAGACAATTTTGTTGCCTTTTAATTGTGTACTTGTTTTAAAACTAAATTTTGACACTTTTATAGATTTTATTTTACAAAATAAACTTAATTTATGAAATATTAATGTCAAAATAATCGTAGGGTGAATTTTTGGTATTTTTATTAGTTGTTTCATTTTTTGATGATAGTAAAAAATACTGGATTTTAATTGAAAACTCACTTTTCATACAAATAATTTCTAATGCTAAAATAAATATTAAATTGGTTTTAAAGTAAAATTAGTTAAATTTTAAATATATTTATATAATTATTTTCATCAGAATCATTTTCATATTTAATTTTGATTTCAAGACATTGTGAACTTTTGAACATTTTCACATTAAAAACATGATTTTCATCCCATCTATGGGATAAATTATAAGTTAAATTTAGACACATCTATGAGTTGAATTTAGACAAATGGATTCAATAATTTGGAATAAGAATAATTTACATTAAATTATACGTATGACAAATTTTTTTACTTTAATTTATAGTGAAAATAATTAAAATTAATTATAATGATTATGGTAAACTCAATTTACATAGTGGTTAAACATATAATATAAGGTGTTAGAAGAAATACCCACTTTTCCAAAACACATTTTTCAGACATATATTGACACTGATTGTCTAATTATCTAATTTTATGAGTTTTAGACAGTTTTCCATGAATGTGTCTTATATAATAAGTCATGTAAAGAAGAAGTCAAAAAAGGAAGCTTCTTCCCTTTAGTATTTATAAATATTTTTGATATAGGGAAAAACTACATTGGATAAGTTATATGTATTGTTTTGAAAGATAATTAGTTTTTATATCATAATATTTTATATTTAATTTTTATATTTGAATTAGTAACTCAAAATTCTTAATAAACACTAACATATTAATTGTTTAGTTAATAATAAAATAAAATAAATGATAATTATTATATTAAAAGAGAAGAAAATTGAATGAATTATTGTGTTATATTATTTTTTATATGAAAATTTAGTTTTAAACACCTATAAAATTTAAATATTGAAATTCCATTATTGAGTTGATATTTTTAAATTCAAATTATATAAATAATGTCAAAATTTACATTAATGTATTTTATTATAAATGATATTTTATTAAATGATTTAAAATTACTAAAAAATAATATCTCTATAAATGTGATTTTAAAATGTGAATTAATATTGTTTATGTACCATTCATAAAAGAATTTTTCTTTTATAATGAACATATTGAACGTTAAATAGTAAAAAACGTGTTAGAAAAATTAGGTTTATAGTATTGTTTTTGCTCATTACCTGCACTTCTACTAAAATTAACTCCCAACACACATGAGATTTTTATTTTATAAACCAATTTAATATGTTTATTTTATTTCTAAAATGTATAATATTTCATAGTTTAATTTAGTCTTATGGATTAAATTACCATGGTTATAAAATTAATAACCTTAATAAAAAATATGGTAAAAGTTGGGAGACTAAGATGTTAAGGAACAAATTTATATTAATGAAGTTATTTTAGTGTGTTGGTGGTGGGTTTCGACCAAAAAAACCAAAAACCTCTATTATTATTCAATTTTTTAGCCACATGAGGTAATAAAGTCCTCCCAAAAGTTAACACTTTTGATTATATACAATAATGTCACTCCTCCTAAACTGTAAAATAGAACTCACTCTCCCCAATTATTCACACCTCTCTATCAATTTTTTCCATCAAAAACCTTCCCAAATAACTCAAGAAGGTAACTAACCTAATCATAGAAGAATTTTTTTTGTCATAAATAATACCTTTTACGATTTTAGTGAAAACCTAATGGGGGTACATAAAGAATAGTTAATTTTGTTTTAGAAACATTTTTATTTTATTTCCTTATCCACCTCCTTAAATTTATATTACAACGTAATGACATAATAAAATAAATATTATAAATATATGTAGATTTATTAATGATTATTATTCCACTTAAAACTTCATACACTTCTATAAAATGGGTTAGAAAATCATCATTTTTTTTACAGTGGACTACTGCCTCACCCACTGAAGTCGTTTATTTTTCCATTCCTACATTTAATGGATAGGAAAAATTATGGATTTATAGATTGTATATAATATATATGATATTAATAATTTTTTATTCATTATAAATTATTAAATCACATAATCCTTAATTTTTAATTTATTTGGGAATATGATAACATCGCTCGTGTGTAGACAAGCTCCCCCTCATGAAGCGATGTGATTCATTCACACTTTACATAAATTTTATTAATGATTTTTTTAATAATCATATGTGATATATATTAAATAATAATGATACTATAATGAAAATATATATATATATATATCATTTACATTTTCTTTCAACTTGCAGTGAAAATGAAAGTAATGATCATGCTTACATATGACCTACCATCTCCATGAATGTTGTATTTCATTTCCCATCACCAAATTTTATGTATTAATATAAATACATATATACAGAATATATATGATGTTTAAATAATGCATTACATTCTAAATATGATGAAATTTTTGTATAACTATGAGGGGAAAAAATAACAAGTCAAAACATACTCGAAAAACAAAGTAGTTATTACACAAAAAATGAATATAATGAATGGTTATTAATGAAAAATTTATAAGAATTTATAAAAGGATAATATATGACATCCAAAAAATTAATATTGTTTTGGGAAAATAGAATAAAATGTTTTAAACCACTATACAAGTGTTTAGAAAGTGTTCAAACAAAAGGAAACATAATGTAAGGGTTTTATTAACTCGATTTCCTATTATTGGGTTAAATATCTACTTCATTGATTATGTCATGATAAAATTATGTATAATGAATAATGATTTAACTATTTTTCATTTCAAATTAATTTATGTTTATTTATATTTTATACACATAACCAATTCATTTATTAATTCTCACTTAAACATTATGATAATTTTAAGGGTTTATTTCACAATCTCATTATAATTGAGATGGCTTATTCATGAATGTAGGTTGGAGGAAATTATTTGACCATTACAAAATAAGCCATTAAATTTTATTCTACTCTATGTATTAATGAAATCTTTAAAGTAATAGTATAATTTTACACTCATCGGTTATTAAAATATTTTTTAAAATGTTTTCAGGAAAATAAGCCTTTATTTTTCTCTTTGTTCAAAAATATGTTTTCTTCAAAACCGTATTTTCTTCAAAAACCGTGTTTTCTTGAAAAACTGTGTTTTCATTGAAAATAAGGTTTTCTAAAAAAAATTTCAAAAATTTTTTATACTTTTAAAAATGATTTATTAATATAATTTCAACCCATTTATACTATTTAGTATATGTTTTGAATGGAATTTTTTTATTATTTTCAGAAAACTTCTTATTTGGATTTTACAACAAAAGAAAAATAAACCTTTTTTTAATTTCTATGATGTGAAAAATATTTATAGCCTTAATTTACATTAAAATTATTTCAATATTCTTTTTTAATTTTAAATATATATATTTTAATACAATTATTTCTAATTTTTTATGAAATTTTAGTCTTTAAAAAGTGATTTTTAAATAAAATTATTTTAAAAATGTATTTATAAAGTAAAAAATATTTTCCTTAGGAATTTTTTTAAAGATATATTTTTTATTTATAATAATTAATGAAAAATAAATTATTTTTACCCTGTGGGTATATATTGTTTTTATGTTATCATTAATCATCAACTTAATGGTTTATTCTCACATTGACCAAGGAATGCACTGAAATTCACTTCTTTTATTCATTTCTATTATCATTAACTTTACCTTGAATTATTCACCTTCCTATGGAAATTAAATTTCCCATAAATTTCAATATTTTTTATCATGGATACATTTATTTCCTTAATTTTATACCATTGTAACATATGGTATTTTAATTTGATAATTATTGATTAACTGAGAAATTATTTTGAAATTCATATCCTTTACTCAATATAGATATTTGATAATTAAAAATATATAGGATTAAAATAGATTATTCGATATATGAGTAATTTATTGGATAATTTTGACATAGGTTGGGGGCCTTTTAAAGTAATCCCTTTAATGAATTGGTTGTCTCATGAGATAAAATCATTTTGAAACAAATACATTATGTTTTTAGCTATGAAGTTTAAACTATCTAGAGGATATATCCTTATAGTAATGTCTTCTAAAAGGTCTTGAAAAAAAATAAGATGGGGTTTTTCCAATTATTTTTAAGCTATCTTGATGATTGATCTTGATGGTAAAGGTATCATGTTCCTGGGAAACATGATTTCCAAAAATTAATAATTTCCCTGATTTTGAATTCATTTATTATTATCCATGATATTTTATCTATGAAAAAATATATGGATTCATTTTATTCTTATTTTAATGATTAAATGGAACTTTTTCCTTAATATTAACTTTAAAAATTAATTATTCCTTATCTTATCTTGCTATATAAGCTAATTAATTGGAATTTGTGACTAGTTATTCACCTTTCTATATTGATTATGATAATTTATTCATGATTTCTTCCCCTATAATTAACCCTTACTTAGAATTTGATCACACCCTTATTTTTATTCATTTCCCATAGATTCTATGAAGATTAATATGTTTGATATGTTAGGATTTTCTAGTGGGAATATTTTTTTTTCATAAAAATTATGTTGTAATGTTTTTAGTCAATTTTAATTCAAGATTCATGTATGTATCCAGATTAACAAGAATACAAAACTATTTAATGATTTAGGATGAAATTATTTGTATCTAATTACAATTTAATTTTAAAAGGAACTGGTTCCAAACATATAAGGTTGGGTTTATATAGTTTTATTTTGATTTATATGGTTGATTAAATCAGGTAATCATGGGGAACCTTTATGGATAATGTACTGATGGTTGATTTGGTATTGTTAATTGATGTTGCATCATGCCAATTCGAATTATTCCTATGTAAATTTAAAATAGTTGATGTGAATTATACCTCCCAAATTGATCAGAGATTGGTGGAAGTAGTGGTTCAATATATTAAGGAATTTGATTAGGGAGCGGGCTCTAGTCCTCCTCAAGCTAAGGAAGCTAGACCAGCTTTGGGAAATGATAAATATTTGGAGTTCCTTAGATAAAAACCTCTTTACATACAGGGTATCATAAAATCCTAGTAATTGGACAATTAGATAGAAAAAATTGATACGAATTTTAGTATTCTTGATATTCCTAAGGCAGTCAAGGTGAAATATTCTTCCTTCATGTTTGAAGGACCTAATTGTAGGTTGTGGGACTAATTTTTCTAGAGTGGAAAAAATGAGAAAATGGGATGGATGGAAATCAATATTTTTATTAGTGAGAAATATTTCCTTTATACTGTTGGCCTTTCCCAGACTTAGGAATTTCTAGATCTCCAATAGGGGTATAGTACCGCATAGGAATATACTAGCCTTTTCGTAGAATTGGTTCATTTCATATCCGATGTAGCATAAAATGGCATCTAAAAGGTCAATGTTTTGAAATGTGATTTCACCCAGATATTTGATCCCAAATACTTTAGTATAATATAAAGATGTATATTGAGGTAGTGGAATGAGATTTGATGGGGTATATTGATCTTACTTGAAAATCATGTTTTTCTTGGATGACTCTATGTATGGCCCATAGTTTAAGTGGTATGTATGAGAATAAATAGAAACATGATGAGAAAGATAATAAGTATGGTGGTATCTCATTCCACCCTTCTTGAACACCTTTTCATGAAACTATTGGTGGAAGGTCAATTATGTTCTTCCGGTGTAGATGGCTGGTGCATGTGCAGTCAGCATGATCAGTCTCCACTAGAAACTCTGTAATTTTTGGTTCTTGGGTAACTTGAAGTGTTTTTCATAGGGTGGGTTGATGATCGAGAGTGGTGTGGGATCCTCATCACTTAGATAATTACATTCTCACCCTAGTGCATCAAAGTCTTTCAATTATTAGTCTTATGGGACTAGTGGTATAGCTAGATCCTATTATGGGAAGAGTCAGGATAGGGTAGAGCCACTAGTTAGTAATTGATCATTAGAATATAGACAGATGAAGAAACATAATTCAATAAATCATGAACTAGTATAAAACGATACATGACTAGTAACAGATTGACATAATGTTTTCATTCAATCATCCTGATATGTTTCATGTTTTGATACAAGTTCTTATAATTCATTTATTTCTATATTCCATGTGGAAATGATGAAAAATACAACCAAGATTATTCATTATAACATGTATTTTTTATGCCCCATGGAAAGAAGGTAGAAAAAGGGTTTTAGATGCATGTCATATGATAAATTTATCAAGAGTTTATTTGGAATGGGACATCATGGTTTTTGAAATGGATCATTTTTAAGTAATACTTAACAGGGAATAGATAGTTCATTTCAAGGAATATATCAATTGTTATCACTGGTGAGTATTTTTTATGGAACCTGATGGGAGTACATAAGTCTTCCAAGGTGAATGGGATCCACAATTAGGGTTAGTTGGAACACCACTTCTAGAGTTAGGCAACCACATTATCTGGGTTTCTTCTCTTATATTGTAGCATGTTGAAAGAGGTTTTATAGATGGTTTGCCTCATATAGTTGATAATTATACATAGGTGTTTCCAAATGATATCTTTGGTTTACCACCAGAAATAGATGTAGAGTTCACTATTGACTTGGTGCTGAGAACTCAACATATATATCTTCCATAAAATCATATAAACCCCACTAAGTAGTGGTAATTAAATAAAAACTAGATGATTTTTAATCCAAATGATTTATTCCCCTGAGAATATCACCATGGGACACCCATGTTCTATTTTATAAAATGTTTAAGAATCCCTCAAATATTTCATCAATTACCAAAGATGAACATCTACACAATCAAGAATTAATATCCCTTTCCTTGCATTGATGACCAATTTAATCAACTCAAGGGGAAAATGTGGTTTTCAAATATTTAACATTAGTCATCAAACAATCATTAAAGTTTTAAAAAGGAATAAATTCACAAGATATCCTTCTAAAGTATATATGACCACATTATGTTTTGGTCATGAATTATCGTTGAAAAAATCATTGATTGTTTTCACAACCCTTATGAACAGTGTATTACAAACGTTCCTAGACTCTATTATCATATTGTTTGTGTATGATATCCTAGTCTACTTAGGGATAGGGGAAGAGAGAGGGTGTATTGTGAGGATCATCCTAGGAACCCTTCTGGATCACCCCCTTTATGATATGTTCTCTAAGTGAACTCTCTAAATACAGGAAGTTATTTTCCTAGGCCACATGATCTAAGAACATTAAGTTTCAGAGGAACTAAATAAAATTTTAGTGGCCAGGTCCTAAGAGAAATTGGGGAATGGTTTATAGATCATTAGATTATTTGAATTAATATAATACTACATGCAGTTTTTCATATATTTTTATCATCTAGCTTTTCTAATGACCACACTTACTGAAAATGGTTAAAGTTTTATTTTATCCTAGAATTATAGTATTATTTCAATAAATAAAGTGTATTTTGACCACAACCCATGTTTTTATCCTAACAGAGTCCATAAAGTGATATGTCCTTTATTGTGATGCTTCATTTATTGTCTTTTGTGTGTTTTGAGGCAGGATCACCATGTTGTGGCATATAGATCTGAAAAACATTTAAAATATGAATGTAAATATGAAAAACAATACCTAGAACTAGTAGCAGTGATACGTTATTTTATGAAATAGAAACACTAACTCATTAGTGAGAAATTCATAGTTTACTATGATAGTAAGATATTGGAATACATTTTATCCAAGTAATATTTGAATATGGGGAAACAATGATGGTTTAAGTTTCATTAGGTGTTTGAATTTGATATTTTCTATACCCTATAAAAATATAATTTGGTAGTGGATTCACTATGAAGAAATAAACTGGTGTAATATATATTTGAGTCTAGATATGATCGTTCTTTTATGGGGGGTTTTCTTTCTCAATTGAATGAGGAATCCAAGGAGCACAGTGGATGTATGATCTGGATTAGCATTTATTTGACATCCTATGTTTTTCTGATGATTTAGGAAGAAAAATATACTGATGAATAATTACAACATAATAAAAATATTCTAAATGGTGGGGAGGTTCCCATAGAGTGGTCATTATCATTTGAGGGATTCATCTATTTCAAGGGTCACATTATAGTGTCATTATCTCTATAAAAGGTGGAAAAGTAGAAAAACCACTAATCTGTATGGGATCTTGATCATTGGACCAAAAATATGTTTTACAACATGAAAATATAGTTATGGTGTCCATTTATGGGATGTGATATAACTGACTTCATTTCCAGGTGTTATACTTGCTATCAGGTAAATGAAGAGCACCAAAGGACCTTAGGTATTATTTATCCTCTCCCAATTCCTAACTATAAGTTGAAAAAGGTTTCCATGGACTTATCATTGGATTTAATCATACACATTGGGTATGGAATTCCATTTGGGGGGTTATTCACCATCCAATAAAATCAACACATTACATTCAGATCAAGGGATTTACCAAAGTGGATGAGTTGGGTCGATTGTATGTTTAGGAAATTGTGAGGCTTCTTGGTGTGTCATCATCTATCATTTCAAAAAGGGTCCCCTACATTACCTCTTAGTTTTTTAATGCCTTTATATGTAAATGGGGTAATAGATCAAACTCAATATGGAATACCATCCTTAAATAGATGTTTGGAAGGTGGGGAAAACCAAATCATGGAAGACTTTCTATGTGAATCAATGTTATATTTTGAAGGCTCGTGGTATAAAAATTTATGATTGGTTTAATTTTGTATAATAACATTCACCAATCCTCAATTAAAATGTATCCCTTATATGCTTGTTATTATCATCCATTTCAGTCACCATATGATTGAAATAAGTGTGTCAGACTACTTTTCTTGAAGTGATCCTTGCGAAAGAGACCTCTGAGATGGTTTGATTGATTATCCAATGTTTTTTTATAGTGCAAACCACTATAATTCTTATTCCAATCAATAATGTCGAGTGCAATAATTCGTAGTTGGTGACTATGTGTTTTTGAAGGTGAAACCTCGCTTAGGTGAACATTTTCATTATAAGGAAGGGAAAATTATTCCATAGTATGTTAGAACTTTTGTGATTGATGGGAGATATGGAAAAGTAGTATAATGATTACACTCAACATCCTAGTTGGAATCTATAAAAGATGTGTTCAATGAATAATAATTAAAGAAATACAATTCAAACATTTCACAATTGTTGAACTATAAATATCTAGAGATGGATTCTGATTTGTTTATGATCAAGAAAATAGTTTGGATTATAGATTCCCAAGTGAAATTGATTTTGGGGGAATCCAAACCTTTGGTTCAAGTTCATTTAAATTAATTAAATGAAGCGAACAAGAAATGGTAATGAAAAGAATTGGTGGATATGTAGTACCCTTATTTATTCTCTAATCGAAATTAAGTTTGACTTCATGAGGGTGGACATTTTTTATAGTGGGGATAATTCTCACATATGTAGGGTTATTTTGTGGTATTTTATCTTTTATTTTTTTGTCTTATCTTATTTATGAGATTTCCTAGGAGATTTTGAGAAAAATATTGTTTTTAGGCTGGAGAGAAGGAGTTTAGTGGTTGGAACATGGATAGTTTAAACTGTGCCCCAACATAGTACAAACCATTCACTCAAGACAATGGAACTATCCAAGCCACATAACCTTGCAGATGGAGATTGGGACCTCACAAAGAATGTTGTGTGACCATGTTTGTGGCACTATCTAGGATTCATGTTCATGGGGGTGCATCATATCTGGGTAAACCATGTGAATTTTTTTCCTTTTGGTAGAGGCGATGCATGGTCGATGTATAATTTTGTTAACCGTGCATCCAAACCATACCACCTTCTTGATCAATATTTTTTTTGGATTTCCATTTATTCCCATCCCCAATATTAATCCTAAAACAAATTCTCCCATCAATAAACTCTCCAACCATGGTTCCACCACTATCTCTTCCTCGCCACCCTTAGGATTCAATTATTGGGTGGACTTGGATTATATATTCAAGGAAACATCATGTGAGTTTCTCCTTTCCTCTTTTATTCTATCATATTGGTCTCTTCTCTCTACTTTTTTTATTTATGTTTTCTACATTGGATTGGATGACCAAAATTTGGTCCAATATTGTTTCCTAGCGTTGAATGTAGATGGTTTTGGTGGGATATTTATATTATAGGGTCTCATCTTGGTGAAAATTGTGTTGTTAAACCAATTCCAGGTGATTTCAACCAAGCGAAAGGGGGTTCCACACATTGAATTTATTTGATTATTTTTATTATGCTTGATTTGTTTTTCAAATGGTTTTTATAAATTTTGAGGATAGTGCATAATGTGTTTTCATGGGTTTTGGTGTGTGTTTATGGTTTAATTCTTAATTAAACATTGTAAATACGGGTTGGTCATTTGTGGTGTTGGTTGCTAGAATTATGATTGTTTAAAAAATTATTTCACATGATATTGGGATTAGAATAGATCAAATGGGAACCCTGATTGTCTAACTGGGAAAACATTGTCTAGTATTCAAGGAGCGTCGATAGGGATGAGTGCTGGTCACCAAATTAGTACTACCTAACAAAACTAACTAAAAATTTTGATAGGGATTGGTGGAACTACTAACAGATAGAACATCATTTTTATATATTTTATCACTTATATATTAGTATCCTAGTAACCCACTAACCCTAGTATATAGGAATTTCCCATTTTTCTAATTCTATGTATTTAATTTCTATTTTTTTTCTCAGTCATTCCCATTTCAACATGATAAATCATGTTTTAAAATAAATTTTATTCCTCCTTTCTTTAAAAACCAGCATGTTAATTTAATGTTTAATATCATTTAATGGAATCTATTTTGGTGGTAATCGAATAGGCATGTAATATCACAACCTACATACACCTTTGGGTGTAATTAGGCCATGTTATGTTAAACCTAGGTAATGGAATGGTTCCTTATGCAGGTGATAATTGTTCTATGTGCTAGCGGTTTCTTGTTAGACTATTATTGGTGGTTATGGTTTGAGGGATCTAACCGAAAATTATCTAGGAGGCTTATCTATCTAGTTGGTTACCCTTACCTTTGGGTAATTTAGATATTTGTATATAAAGGATAAATTTTAATTTCATGCATTTAGTTTTCCATTTGTTCTCTAAGGTCATGGTAAACGGTTTTGGGTATTTTTATTATTTGTTTGTGTTGTTTATAGTTGATTCTCATGGAAAAAATCATTCCTAAAGGTGTTAATCGATGCCCAGGAACATGTTTCCAACCAATGGGGATTGAGAATTCCATTAGTTCCATGTCACATGATGGTTTAGGCATCATATTTAATGGAACACCAGTTTGTTTTAAGACATAAGGAATGTATAAGATGAGTTATACTTGAGGTAAGTGACTCTTTAGATTGAAACAAAATTTTAATATTTCTTACGATTTATTATCTGAATATCTTTCATCCAATTTAAAATTATTAATATACTATTATTGACGTATTTACATTGACATAAAGTAATTATAAATGGGATTTTATGTCACTTTTTACCTTTATTCAATGGTTTTAAAAATGAATATTTTTATGTATATTAAAATATAGTTAATTAGTTTCATTAAAATTTGTAAAAGGAATGATTCTTTTATACATTTACAACATGAACCCATTTTCCATCCATCATATCTATTATCCAATATCATGATTCCTTTATATGTTTCAATTTTCATTTTAAAAGAAAATAATTTTCTTAATATTTTTATAATTTTACTTTTTTGGTTGAGTTTTCTTAGGATATAATTTATTTTCTCATTTTTATGATATAAATAAAAGGTTTTTATGGGTACATTATATTTTTGAAAGGGTTTTATCATAAAATGGTGAAAGTAAAGTTGTTTATATACATGATACATTATTTGAATATTAAATATGATAATATATAAGAATGATACATCTTAAATTATGGGTGATCCTAAAATATCTTATACAAATGTTGATCTACAAATATCACTTTGATTCATTAGGAAATGTTCTTTATCTTCAATAGAAATAAATGAGACATTAATTAGGGAGATTTCTCTTATGAATTGATTTGGGATCCAGTTATTTCTAAAATTATTGAACATTTGTTTTGAATATAATGATCTAAAATTAATCCTAGGGTTTTAATTTTATTACTATTATAATTAATGATTTTATTTTGGGAAAAAGGATTTTCCCATTTTGATATGCGTTAATATATACTCTCTATGAATAATTCGATAATGATAAATATTTTAAATTTTCGAATTATTTTTACTGTACTAATGGTTTCCCTTATTTTATATTAATTAATGATATTTTGGTGGTCATCCAACACTTTCAAATATATTTCAATGTTTTTTTATGATTTGTCAAAAAATTAAAATTAATTTCATTATCACGAATATTTTTCAAGAAAATAAAATGTGTCTTATATTATGATTATTTTATTGTGAAAAAATGCATAGTTATAAGTGGTTTCCACTATGTAATATGTCTTTTTTCTAGAAATTTTAGTGATTTAATTCCCTAAAACGTTGAACCAAAAATATATTTGGGAATTTAAGAATGTAAATTTATGTCTAAAAACACAAGAATGTGTAATTTTTTTTTCTTTCATCCATATAGATTGTATTATAAACAAGGTTTAGACAACTAAATTTGATTGGATAATATAATTAGTATTTACATGTGATATTAGAGTTTATATTTAGGCTAACATTTTATAAAATTTAAATATTATCAGGTTTCGTCATCTAATCTATTATTTTTCAAAATGGAATTCTATGTATAAAATAGAAAGGAAGAGGTAGGAAGTTATAAATAGAAAAATATCCTTCTGACTCAATAATATAAGTTATATGGATTTGGTACATAGTGGTTTGTTATGTAGATGGATCAATTGACGAAACATATAAATTGTGGTGCAATCCTTGTTTGAGAGAAACAAGATGTACTATAGAAGAACATGTACATTATGGAATATTTTAAAATACAACACTCTCAGTATTTCAGTGTAACCTTAGATCCACTTATATTTTAAGGATTAATCAATGATGGGGAAAATATTCTATGTTATGGGGTTTTCAAATCATAAAAATGAATCCGTTATTATTTACCATTTTGATATTGATAAATATTAGTTGGGCCCATTGGTTAAAAATTTGAGAGAGATCAGTTCTTGATTACATGGAATATAATACATTTACAAATATTTTCATGGAGAAATGTTTTCCTAAAGATATTTTTCACAGAATGGGGAAAAAATTCATTAAATTTAGGTAAAAGAAATTGGATTTTCAAGCTATGTTTAAAGTGTACTTTTCATCATTATCTAGATACATATCAAATTTTAATCATGAATTGATAGTAAAATTAAAGGATTTTACACATGATTAAAACAATATTTTTAAATATAAATAGACTCTTGGTAATAAAAATGTTAGTATAATGTTATTCATTATTCTAGGAAAATTTAGATGGAGTTTTCTTACATTTATATTACTCTAGATAATAGGTGTATGAAGTAGTCTTGTAAGGAATAAGGGGAGGAATAGTTACTGAGGTAATTTCAGAGTAAATGACTAACATGTTCTGTTTATGGTAAAAAAATATTTTAGAGGTTTTTTTTGAAAATATTTATGATTTTATAATGGTGTGAATAGATTTATAATAAGTCTTGTGAAAGTAATGAAAAAGTCCTGATCAATCTAATAAAGAGGTAACAGAAAGTAAAAAAATAGAGAGATGTTTTAATTTTATTTAGTTTGGAATTAATTCTATCTTAAA
This sequence comes from Viscum album, assembly GCA_963277665.1. NCBI lineage: Eukaryota > Viridiplantae > Streptophyta > Magnoliopsida > Santalales > Viscaceae > Viscum > Viscum album. Next base: position 259,494,236 of record OY728122.1, on the reverse strand, counting down.
TCTAATGATGTTTACAGTGATAAAAAATCATCAAAAGTGAAATATAAAAGGATTTCAAAAAAACTTTTAGGGATACTACAGTTGAAGCTGATCTTCCTAATTATTTTATGACATATATATATATATTAGAATTTTATTGATTCATTATTTGACACTAGATCATCACATTCCTTATTTTTTTGGAAATTAAAATTATAATAGGAATATCACATCATTGAAATATCACATATCAGTTGGTTGGAACACCACATGGATGTATTAACTAGGACATGATTTGTAAGAATCCAACCACTACAGTCAATGGGATGGTTTTTTCATAAAATTAATATTGAAATAAAAATATAATATATTGATTTTATACTAGGCATTCCTTGTATTTCATTTTATCATTCTATATCCAAGTATTTTAACTTAAACTATTTAATACCTCTGATAAGTTATCAAGAAGAAGTGGAATTTATTATTACTGGTAGTGAATCTAACCAAGGTTATATTTTTTAATAGAAATAAACAATTCAAATTAGTTATGTTCCATTAGTGAATGAATATATGGATTTATTTCCAAATTATTTTCCTAGAGTTATTAGAGATTGAGAGGTTGAGTTCACTATGACTATGTTCCTGATTCTAAAACTATTTCAAAATCCATTAATTTAATGGACCATTTAGAACTATATAATTTGAAAAATATTTTATAATAACATCATAATAATTGTTTCATTCACTCTAGATCACATCCTTATGTTTCTTTTATTTTATTTAGTAAAATAATGATGTCCCAATAAGTGTTGTCATTAATTTTAGATAATTGAATAATATTAATATTAATTACAAGTATTATTTACCTTATATATATGATTATTTTTATCATATTAGGGGTGAAAAATATTTTATAAAGATAACTAGTTGTTATATATACCATCATTTGAATGAGAAAGAGTATGTTATTCTGTAGATTCCATTGCAGACTAGAAATTGGAATTTTAGGTTCTCATTATGACCTTTTTATATTCTAATGAACCTTTTTTATTCACAATTTTTATTAATACAAATTTTGAGGATTATTTTCATAAAAATATGGGTTTTTTATGTTATTTTTATGTACTTTAAAATACATGATTTTCCTCAACTAAAAATATAGATTATTTTTATTCCATTGATGAAAAATGTGTTATCTATTGAATTGAAAAATTGTTATTTTTTATTTCTACCATTGTAATTCCTTCTGAATATCATTTATAAATATTTCTTAACGTTTTAACCTAATATATCTAAAGTGATAAATGAATGAATATGATAAAGAAAATGTAAGATTCATGTAATTTGTTTTGAAAAAATGGGTCACTATTGGCGATTTGTTGAGAAAATAGTCCATTATCTATCCCACTAACTATGTTATGTCATATAAGAATTAAATTCATCAAGATAAATGAGCATGAAAAATTTATTTAGGATCACAATAAATGATGGTGAATGCTATAATTTTGGACCTTCCTCTATAAATGGTATATTTTTCATCCATAGTGAATCTTCTTTGAAGGGAACCAGTTTTGTTTTGGTAAAGAATCATTCATTAATATTTAACATTACTTGTAAATTAAAACATCACCTGATAAATTATACCATAAATAATATGGAACTAGATTTTTTTTCTTTAAAAATAAAGAGACATAATTTAATTGGATTAAAAAGTGAAATATATGATGGTCATAATCTTTTTTAGTATATATTAACTAAGAAAGAGTTGAACATTAGAAAGAGAAGATGGATTAGACTAAAAAGGGTTATGATTTCTTAAATTATCAGCCTACTTGAAAATAATACAAAGTTGTTAATGCATTGAGTTGTAGAGATAATGCATCATTAACCATGTTATCTTAGAACATGATTCTCTAGTAAACTATCTGATACTTGTTGGATTTTAAATTTTACTAGTAGTATATTCCTTTGTTTTGTTTTTAATGTAACTAAAATTATCATATTGAGATTCAGTTAATCAATCTCATAAGGAAGATTTTGATTTTTATAAATTGGTGGAAATATCAAATTAAAATATACTTCCAAAATATAACATTGATAATGAAGGTTTTTCAAGATTTGGATAAGGGATATGAGTGGTAAATTTAATTCATTTTAAAATTGATTTATTGTGGGAATCTCAAATATATCCCATATTTGTTCACCCCAAATGCACTGTGATGTAATTATGGACTCAAGATTATTATTGGTGGGATGGTGTGATTAATGAAATTAAAAATATTTCTTAGAATTCATTGACTTATTCATAGGATAATGGAGAATAGAAATTATCAAAATAGATGCCTCAACCTTTTTAGGTGTTGGAATATATTGAGATTACGGTGGGATTTGAATTGAAATCTCTAGGTAATAATAAAATTGGTGTTACTATTAATCAATTGAAAAAATTACAAATTTACCCTCTTCAAATTATCTTACTATGATCTCATGTTATCTTATAATTTTTAGAATGGACATAATAATTCATTGGTCAAATAATAATTTTTTATTATGGATTTTTATACTCAATCTATCAGAATTTCATAGAAAATTAATTAGAATTTGTAATAAATACTTTTATCATGTTCAATTGAACAAAAACAATGCTGGGATTAGAAAAATTCATTTGTTGATTTCATTATAATAATAGTTTTTATTCTAGTCTATATATGTAAACAGTTGAGTGATTATATATAATGTCATTTCAGACTCCAACATGATTGGATGAAGTAGGTCAAATGATTTTTTCATGTTTATAGTTAGTTGAAGTGATGGATGAAAATGTAGCAATGATTCAAATGAATAGGAGAGTCGCAAAATTTAGGTTAATGATAAATGATTATAACCATTGGAATGATCTCTTTTAAATGAAGGTAGTCATTTTTCACTTAATGTATCTATATGGGAAATTGTTACAACCCCTGACCTGAATGAAACCGTAATGAGGGGAGAGAGATAGTGATTTACCAAGTCCCCCCAGTAGGCCCTGGGTTGGAGACTGGAACTAAGGGTATAATAAACATCCATATTGGAGGCATTACACTTTATGAGAAACATGAGAAATGGAGACATAAGATAGAGACACCAATCATCACCTACTAGTATATATATATATATATAAATCCCATGTGACAACATGTAATTACATACAATATGGTTGGAATGAAAGGAAAATTATAAGTACCTAAATGGTTAGGATGGAAGTGACCATGAAGACCAAACAACTCATGCTAAACCGTGATCTAATAATATATATGATAAAATCAAACCATCCCCATATAACCAATTGTTTTATATATATTTAGCGTGTTCATAATAGTATACATGGTAGGATCAACATCAGAGATAAATTATCCAATAAAGATTTTTACCATTGGGAAAGGGGGGTTGGGGGGTGAATTAGTGGTACTATAGTTTTATAATTGATTTTCTTTGAAATAAACCTCAAATGACTTGTTAGATTCTGATCCAAAAAAAACACATAATATTTTTACATGGTTCAGCCCCATGTAGGGTGACTAAATCCTTCATGTGGTTGGGTTCATCCAATCCAAAAATTATCCACTAATAATTTATCACAAATTAAAAGTGGGTTAGTCAAGTATTAACCTGATTCCATGGATGGTAGTTGTCAAATTTTTTCAGAAACAATGTCTCCTAAAAACAAATTATTACACAAGTTAAAACCAGTTTACAAACAAAACAAAACCACTCTAAGAAATATTCCAAGGTGCTCCTATAATAGAAAAATAATATTTCTCTTTGAGCCTCAGTAATAAGATGATATTTCACATTCTCACTGATTGCAGAGTACCTAGAGATAAAAACAAATATACTGAAACACACCACATTCTATTGAAACTGATTCATACTACTACTTCTTATGGAAATACTCATTAAAATCATAAACTAATGAAATATATAGATTTTTGAACAGACAAAGTGCAATTTATTCCCTATGATTTTAGAATTTTAGAATTCACTATATACAATTACTTATTTCAGAAATTAGAGTTTGTAATGATTTGAACTCCATGTATTAGTTCACTTTTTTACTTACAATTTCCACTATTCGTAGCCTTGAAACAAAAACAATTTTCCTTATAGATTAATCAATGTATAACATAACAATGTAAACAATGTCACCACCTTCCCCCATGCCAAAAAACATGCATATATTCTTCTCAAATAAAACAACTTCATATGAAGATGTCCCATGAATGGTTCTTGTGGATCTTTGTATTCATCACATAAGAAAAATACATCGAGTGTATGATTCACATTAGCTAGTATTAATCACGAGTCTTATAACACACTCATGTCATGTTCAGTTCATTAGAATATTTGTTCGTGAGAGTTTTTGGTTCGTAAGAGTTTCTGTTTGGGAGACTTTTGGTTTGTGAGAGTATTAGTTCACAATTGTTTTATGAAAAACCTTCATGAAAAAACTTACAACAACATTTTCCGTCTTCTTATTTTCATAAAATTGATACACATTTCTCTTTCTTAGTTCAGGTTAAAAAGGTGTGGATAACAATAATGGTTCATGGAAACATTCTTTCTTTATGAGGTCACCTTATTGTTTAAAAAACAGGGTAATGAATATAAAAAAAACATCCTATGACCGCATACTAGAAAACATGGAATATTATTCACAAAAATAAAAAGCAAGACCTTATTTTTATCCCTCTCTAGAAATCCTTAGATGAGAGATAAACACACACAACCAAATGAGATGATCAGATGGTATTTATAGATAAGAAATAATCGACTCAATACCTTATCAAATCACATAGATCAATCATTTATTTCATCATCTCATGTTCCTTCTGTCTCCAGTTATGTTTTTCATGTTATCACCATCATTGTAAAATGTAGTTTATACAAAATATAAACCCTTATTTTGATCTTCGTTAACATATGAATAAAAAGTTACATGTGATTTTTAGTTCAATAAAATCCTAATAATGATTAAATGAAGGTAAGATGTATTTGTTTGATCTTTTATCGATGTCATAACATGAAGATATAGACATACATAAGAACTCCATTGATGATTGAGGTTGAAGATGACACATATAATAGATTGGATGAATCATTTGATCATATCAGATAGCATACATTCTTTTCAAGGTTTTTTAAATAGATCTACACTGAAAGTAAACAATCCCACTTTAAAATGGATTAAGGAAATGTGTTTCTTTTAAATACAAGGTGCACTATTAGGTGATCATAAATCGGTTACTGAACAATCCCATTACTATTTGGCATCACCCCATGCCACATGATATCATCCACTACTGTGAAACCTTTTACAGTGGCTTGCCTATACTTCCATGCACCGAAACATGGTTTTCACATTGCTATCTCTCCCTCGGCTCCTACCTACTAGATAGACTGAGGTTGATTCTATTGTCCATCTAATCAAAGGAACTCTTGAATCCCTTTACTGGCTAGTTGGATCCATATTTTTCAATATACAAACACTCTATTAAAAAAATTCATTCCATATACCCAAATGTAACAAAAATATTATCCATGTATACCAAAGAAACCATATTATGAATCTCAAATCCAAAATTATCCTTTTATTTTGTATTCCAATCATTAATTCAAGTGATTTTCACTTCTTTTAATGTTGTAAACATTGTGTCACTTAAAATAACCTTTGAATCATGTTTTACAAAAAAAACTTATTGGTTCTATAATCATCACACACAAGGTTTAAAACAAGTAAAAAATCATCAATGAATTTAAAAGAAATTAAATACCCCTATGTATTTGTTTTTAACATCAACAATTATCTTTAGAATACATCAAATTACATAAATAATATAACATATAATTCCATCTCTTGGTGGTGACCCAGATGATCTCCCCCACCAACGATGAACTCACTCCCTATTTTTGTATTTGGCTTAGGTCCAGATTCACAAAACATAAGAAGATAATTATGTATTATTATCCCACTTGACATCAGAATACAAAGAATAGTGATGGAGTTACCAACAATATCTAAGTGAGAGGGGAATTCTAAACATGGATTTTCATCATAAGTTCCAAAAATCATTCTCTTGGAATGGATTTTGTGAATATATTAGTGGTTTGATCATTTGTACAAATGTAAACCAACTTAACATCTCAATCATCTACTCTATCGTTGATGAAATAATATTTAATATTAATATGTTTTGATCTAGATAATTTCACTAGATTTTCAAAGATCTTAATTTTACTATGATTGTCATAGGAAAATATCAATTTTATTTGAACATTCACCATTAAATATTGAATATTTACTTTCTTTATAACATTTCAGTGTTATAATTATTAACAACAATACAATTGGCTTCATTTTAGTAAAAGACGCAAAATTATATTTTTTTGTATGGAAATTTACACAAATTTCTCCAATAAATAATGTTCTAGATGATGTTGATTTATGATCATTTCAATTTCAATCCAAATCAGCATTAGTAAATCCTAGAACTCCAAATATCCACTTATTTTATACATCAAACAATAATTTGATGTTCTTTTGATAGAACTAATAATTCTTTTAGCATCAATCATGTGTGATTCTTTTGGATCACATTGATATATAGAACACAATGCTACCAAATATACAATATCTGGTGTTGATTTCACAAGATATATAAAGTTACCAATTAATTTTATTAAATATTTTTGATTAACACTATATCCCAGATCATATTAACATCTCGTTGCACCAACTGTGCAGGTGTTGATACTTTATCTAAAAATTCCATGCCAAATTTATTAAAAAATCCATGAAATAATTTTTTTGTGAAAGAAATATACAGTAATGATTTTGAAGAATTGGTATTCCTAAAGAAAATTATCTCTCAAATCAATGAATTTTTAAAGTAAATATTCATTTTATAATAAAATTAATCACATGCATATTTATTATCACCTATAAAAATTATGTCATCAACACACACTACAAAAATAATAAAACATTATTTCAACTCCTTCACATATAATATTTTTTCAAATTTTCATTTATAAAAGTTCAATTGTTTTAGGAAACATTAAACTTTAGAATAACAATCTCAATGATCTAATTTCAATGCATAAATCCCTTTATTTAGTTTAAACACTTTATTTACATAAACATAAATAATAAAACCTTCAAGTTTCTCAATAAAAGCATCTTCTAAAAGATCTCCATTTAGGAATTCTGACTTCAGATACATATTCTAAACATTATAGTGTTTGTGAGATGAAAGTGAAATAAAAATCCTGATAGCCTCTAATCTGTATATAGGTAAAAATGTTTCCTCAAAATCTAAACATTACACTTGAGAAATAACCCTTTCAGACTAATCTAGATTTATTTCTTGAGATTTCACCTTTCTCATTAAGTTTATTTCTAAACAACCTTTTAGTTCATTTTACATTCATTCCTTCAGGTCTTGGAATAAGATCCGAGGTTCTATTATTCTAAATTTGATCTATCTCTTCATTTATAACAATTACCCACTCCTTATTTTCAATACTTTCTCCAAATTACTTTTGTTCAATTTGAGAAATGAGAGGTATTTTTTTCAATTATTAGTCTTCTTCTTGTCTATACTTGAACATCATGATTTCCAATAATATTTTCTAAATCATCATGTATTTTAATTACTATTTATTTGTCTTTTCAACTATATAAATTTCATCCTCATGACTATTTTTATCTGATTCAACATAAACAATATTTGGTTTATGTACTATATTTTGTTCATTCTCTCCTCTAGAAATATTTGTTTTTTCTACATCAATGTTTTCAAAATCTTCTTCATTTTTTGATTTAGAGTTGGATTGATTTTCTATAATATATACAACACAACAGTCTACCAACTTATGAATTTTTTTATTTCAAAATCAATATCCTCTTCCATTGGAATGATAGCCCCTTAAGAACTGATCTTCCGTATTATTCTTAAACATTCCCAAATTTGAATTCCTGATTTTTACGAAACGTAGTCTACCAATAACTTTAAAATATTTCAGTATGGGATTTTTTTAAAAATATATCATAAAGAGTCATGTTGGAGATTTGTCATAGTAAAAATCTATTCTGTATATATACAACTATACACACTACTTCTCTCCAATAGAAGTTTGGAAGTTTTTGTTCAGCTAATGTTATACTTCCTAGTTCAACCAGGCTTCTGTTGTTTCTTTCTGCTACATCATTTTTTGAGGAATATATGGGGTAATGTATTGAATCTTAATTATAGGATTTATATGATATGATTAAAAATCATTACTCATGAACTCCCCACCAATATTTTTTCTCAAAATTTTAATATTAATTCGTACATCTTTCTCTTCTTGTCTTCAATAAAACTTGATCATTTTAATTTCATTCGAATTGTGCTTAATAAACATAACATTCACCATCTAGGTAAAATAATAAATTAATGTTATAATATAGAGTTCACCATTGGTATACTTATGTATCATTGGTCCACAAAGATCAAAATGAATAAGCTCAAGTGGTATAATAGAGTGAATATACTCTTCTATGAATAGCCTACACATGCTTCCCATTTTTACAAGTTTCACAAACAGTTTATCATTCTATAATTAAATAATGAAGATCACTTACCAAATTATTCTCCTAAACCATACTCAATTTTTTTGACCAAGATATCAAATCATTTTATGCCATATATTTTTTTTTCATATTTTTCAATTAAATAACAAGAACTTTTAGGATCACCAAATTGGATTTTATTTCCATTCAATTCTTTCAAAATTGATTATTACTCTTCCATCCTTATAATTTTTGATGATGTAAAAATTATTTATGAAAATAAATTCATTTCCATCATCAAAATGTTGGACCACACTCAATAGACTGTGTTTAATCCCTCAAAAAAAATCTTTGGATTTCAGTTTATGGGATTCAATCTCAGTACTACCAACACCGTTTATTTTCAATGAACATTCATTCCCAAAATTACTACTCCTACATTGTGTTCTTGAATGTTATTCCAGATTTTTTATCACCAATCATGTGAGATAAAAAACCAATTTCAAGAATCCATGGGTTGTCTCTATTGGTAGGCTTTAAAGAAACTTCAAACAAAACATATTTTTTCCAACTTTGTTTTATAAATTTGTTTATAATATTTATAATTATAAATATATCCAATAATGATAGCCATATATTTATCAAAATAATGAATATTTTGATCATATCTTCCAAAAATGTCTTCTAAATAATAAAATCTATTCTGAATGGATAGATTATATGTTTTCTTCTTAATTTTTTTACTTGACTAATTTTATATTTTTTATTTTTAGAATTTATCCCATTATACACATACCTTCTCTAGGGAAGTGACTTGTTGTACCAACAACAATAGGCTTTGATCCCTAAAATTACACTTGACCAAAAATACCCAATAAATCAATATCTACCATAGTGTTGAAGATTCTATTCAGGATACTATTTTTATTATAACATCACATATTGTGTTTCCTTCTGTCGTGAGGAAATAACATTATAATAAATTTCCAAATATTTATTTCTGGCAGATAACTATTTCTCATTTTTCTTAGAATCCTAGATTTTCCCATTATTTTCAATATAACCAGCATTATAAAAAATAATAGATTTACATTTAGTTTTAGTAGAATATTATGTAACTTATTTCTCTGAGAAAAATTTCCTAGTTTCTTGAGATGTTTCATCTTTAACTACTATGACATTATTAAAATCCTCATCAAACTTTTTCAGATAATTATCATCTTTGATATACTCTAACTAGATCTTATCTAATTATTTACTATTTAAATTTATTTTATCATATATATCATTCATCATTTTTCCTTTCTCTATAACTTTCATATTTATATTTATGATGACATAAATGTAAGAATTTCTATTTTAATATATTTCTTCAACAATCAAATTTCTATCTTGATTTTTATATTTTTCTCAAGGTAGGCATCTAATTTTGATATTAACATATGTCCTATGTAATGAAATTCATCATATTCTTCCATTGCACTTGAATTTTCATTAGACTTCCCTATTTGTCCCATGAAATTAAAAAAATTTCTTGATCCTATTATTCCAAACACTACCCGAGGAAGTGGTTTCTTCATATACTTTAAATAGAAACCATCTTCTTTTCCTTTGCTGAAACTGTTTGTTATTTTAAATTTTTTTTAGAATTTTATGAATATTTTATTCATTTATTTTTCTGATATCTTTCATCTTGATCATAAATCTCATTTTTATCACTTTTCTTCTTTGGAAAATTAAATGAAAATTGTACAATTCCTCCGCAATTTAAAAATTTCAGTGGATAATTACCTCTGTACTCACCCCTAAACTTTTGATTTATATCTATATAAGAGGAAAGATTTTATTATACTCATTATCCTTCAGTTATTAATCATAATATTCACCATAGTTTTTATTTTATTACCTTTTTAGATTTAGTCTAATCCTTTTCTTGAATACAATTTCTTCCTTTGTCTTTTTCTTAAATATTAGAGCCTTCTTGATCTCATAGTTGAGTAAATTATTTTCCAAATCATAAAGATACATGTCTTTATTTTCTTATAGAGTAGACATTTTTGTGTAATAAATATCTACAACATTTCTCATTAATTTCATGACAACTATCGAATCCTCTAGATTTTTGACAGACCCTATGATATGGTTAAAAACATCATTAAAATTGGTAAAATAATCTTCCACAATATCATATTATATTACTATTTTACATTAAATTCTATCCAACCAAATTCACTACTTGGATTTTTAATCTTGACATTCCCTTAATACATGTTTTCAAGTTTCTCCCACATCACCTTAGATATTTTAAGTCCCATCACATTAGTAAAGTCTTTATCAGAAAAGGATGATAAAATTGCATTTTTGGATTTTCCATCAACCTACAAATTTTTTTTGTCACCAAAAGTCATGGGGGAATATTTTTCAGTAGGATGAAACCTAGTAGTAACTTCATCACAAACCTCAAATCCTTGGGATAGTAAGAAAAAATTCATTTGTTTCTTCCATCCATGAAAATTCCTGACAAAAAAAAACTAGAACACCCATACCGCTGACTGAATTCAAATTCAACATCAATACTTTTAAAAAGGATCCTTTAGAGGTAACCTCCATTTATACCAATTGATTTATCCAGGAAAGTGTTATACCACTATGGGGGGGGTTGAATTAGTGGTACTATATTTTTATAATTTATTTTATTTGAAATAAACCTATGATGACTTTCTGGATTCTGATCCCAACAACACAAAATATTCATACAAGTTTATCCCCCATTAATGTTGACTACATTCTTTATGTGGCCGGGTTGATCCAAGACACAAATTATCCACTAAAAATTCATCACAAATTAAAAGTGGGCCCGTTAGGTATCACCCTGAAACCATGGAGTTAATAATAATCCTTTTCCAAAAAAAATGTCTCCCCCAAGAAATATTATTATATTATTCCACAAAAATTTATAAACAAAACACATCAACTCTAAGAAAGACTCCATGTTTATCATATAATACAAAATTAATCATTCTCTTTATGCCTTAATAATAAGATGATACTGCACATGATCTATGATTCTAGGGCCCTTATAGTTGAATATCAATATGCTGGAACACACCACTCTCTAGTGAAACTGATTCAGACTACAATTTCTTTTGGATATACTATTGGAAACTCAAAATCATGAAATATATTGATTCTTGAACAAAAAAGTTCATCTACATATTTATGAATTTAATACCAAATAATTCACTATATGATGTTAATTCTAGAACAAATTTGAGTTTTTACAACTCTGTACTTCACATATCATCTGATTGTTGATTTACAATTTCAAATATGCACAACCCTGGAACACAACCATTTTTCCTCTCACATTAATGTGTGTATCACATAACAATGTAAACAATTTCACTTCCATTCTCCATGTTGGAAAACTAGGATTTATTTTTCTTTACATAAAGCTGATTCGAAGGAAGATGCTTCCCAAAAGGTATATGTTGATCTCTGTCATATTCACATTTGAAAAATATGTCGTGTATATTCCTTTTTTAAACCAATATCATGGCTGAGTATTATAATATTCATGTTTTTGGTTTAATTCATAATAATATAGGTTCATGATATGTTTTTTTTCAAAAGAGTATCAGTTCACAAGAATTTTGTTTCACAAGAGTATTAGTTCAAGAGTGTGTTATGTATAACCTTCATGTGAACACGTAAAACAACACTGGTCCTCTTATTATTTTCATTAAATGGATAAAGGTTTCTTCTATATGATATTCACAAAAACTATGTGGATATTAACACTGGTTCACAAAAACTCTCCTACTTTGTGGGTTAACCTACTTCTTTTCAAAACAGGTTCTTGAATATTAAAAAAAACATGATGCGATCCCATACATGAATACATGGAACATTCTTTTCAAAAATAGACTGTGTGATACTATATATTTTTCTCTCGATAAATCCAAGAATGAGTGTTAAAAACACACCACCAAATGGTATACTCATATGTCATTTTTAAACAAGCACTTATTGACTCATTACCTCCAAAAAACATATATATTTCTCCATTCTTTCATTAGCTTTAGTGCTTTATGTCTAAAGTTATGTTCCATGTGGTATCACCATCATAGGAAAAAGTATGTTATCCAAACCAAAATTCCTTAGTTTGATCATCATTTAAAAATTTTAATGGAGTTTGATTTGATTTAAACTTCATTTAAATCAATATAATGAAGAAATGGAGTTCATAAGTCTTTTTCCAATCTTCTGTTGACATTACTGCATGAAGATATCTGCATACAAAAGAACTCCTCAGGTGATTGATTTTGGAGATGATTTAAAGAATAGATTTGATATCCCAGATGATCAAATGGGACGATATATGTTTTTTTCATGATTTTTAAATGGAGGTAAAATATAAATAGATCATCCTACATCTAAATATATTAAATTTGATCATTTATTTAATAAAGGTTTCATTGTTAGACAATCAGTAATCAGTTACCTAATGCTGCTATTATAGTCTAGAACCACATTGTTTCGGTCACCATTTCTTACTACTCTACCTCTCTGCATGTTGGATCGCCTCTACTTATATTTTTCTATATTTGAAACTCTCATTTCAATATTTCCCTTGGGTTAGACCTATTGGGAGGCTTGAGGTTGATTATAGTTCCACCTAAGCAATGGTGCACTTGAATCCCTTTGATGGCTTGTTGGCTCCATATTTTTTCATATAAAAACACTCCATTAAATAATTTTTATTCCATGTAACCGAATCCAAAAATAATATTATTCATGTATACCAAAGCCTCTAAATTAAGAATCTAAAATCCACATTTCTCCCTTTATTTTAGAATCTAATAATTAATTCATATTCTTTTCACTTATTTTAATGTTATAAATATTATTTTACTTAAAATAACTAAAGGTACATGTTTTATGAACCACTGGTCAGTTCTAAAATCATCACAAATAAGGGTTATAAAAATTCAAAATCATCAATTAATTCACGGGTTCTTAAATATCCTCACTTATCAAAGAAAAAGAAATCACGTTAAAGAATAGAAAAACTGCCTCGTCACATAAACATGTATACTATCTTCATAGCCTCA